>JARDYH010000004.1:42160000-44660000 GCA_029215795.1 Anniella stebbinsi | reverse complement strand
GTCGTCCTTCCTGTTTCAAAGCAAACTGCCTTTTTCTTCTTTGGATTAACTTAAACTGTCGGAACATATACAACCAAGAAGAGAGATCTGAAATTATTATTTTTACAAGAACATTTAAAATCAGAGCTTAAGAGTCAAAGTAAGTGACAGAGGATCTTGGGACCACGTTACACAAAAGTTACAATGTAATTTATGCCGCACAGGTAAATCCATATCACATGCGAGGGAAGCTCCACTATCCATTAAGAACCGGATCTATAATATAAAGTCAATCCCAGTATAGCTCAATTACTGCATAGGCATCCATGAACTGCCAAATGGAGGCTGCTCTTAAACTGCACCAGTGGCAGAAAAGTTACTTTGACTAAGTAAATCTTGTCAACGCTGGGAAAATGTATCCAGCCTAAAAAGGTATCACAAACCATATCTGTCTAGTTCCTACATCTGTCAGGAACAGAAACCTGGCAATTTGAAAATTTGTGTATAACTTCTGATTATATACTATTTTCAAGTAGCAGATAATCTCATGGAAAAAGCAACCAAAAATATTAACTTGTCCAGGAAGGCTATTCCTTCTTTTGTAAAAATAAAATAAAAGCATTATTAAAATTTGAAGACAATACTATTTTCTCTCTGTTTGCATTTAATTCTGCAAAATTTCAAGTCTGCAAATATCAAACCATGGCCAAATGCCAATTCTCGCTTCCAGATAGAGATCCTGCACAAAGTTTAGTTAAATGGCTCAGAAGACTAGAACAACTTTTATAAGTAATATGGAAATATGAAATTAGCCTAAGAAAACTGAAAGGATAATAGAAATGTTGACAAGATTGCAGCCTTCAGTTAATGTGGAAAGCCAGGTTATAAAATGTTTTTCAAACTACAGAAAACAAAATTTCTAGATGCTAAGGGAACTGTACAATTCAAGGTTCATGGAGCATACTGCAAATTGAGGTACAAGAAGATATCATGTACAATCACATTCAACTTTCATCCAATATATATTAAGCACCTTGTCTTACACTTCCCTACTGACATTCAGTGGTTTCCCCAAAATGCCAGTTATAACTGCATGCACTAAAATTTTGTGGGACCTTGTGAGGAAGTCAACGCATTGACAAAGGGAACAAATTCTCAGTTCATATGTCATCCCTCAACTGCGTACAGGAGATAACATTCAAACTAGGCTGCACAGATTATCTGAGAACATGTACCCCCATGATTATCTCCATGATCCCATCGCTGGATTGGGGGAGGGGAGAGAGGTCAGGTGATCCCATGCATAAGAAAAACATTATACAGGCCAGTCTGAATGCTGAATGCTTCCACTGCCACTGCATTGACTTTCCAACAAAGTAATATCTGATCAGCTCATTAAATAGGGCAACTGTTAACTATATTCAAATATAGTGTTTTCAAACACAGGCAATTTAAACTTATTTCATTTGCTAGACAAAAACCTTTTGAGAACACTTGATAAATCCCAGAATTCTGTTGGATCCCTCTACTTTACATGCAATGTTAAAGGTCTAAAAAAGCGGATCAAAGCCATAAATATCTTTAATCACTTGGAATCAATTACATCCTGTCTACACCTTTCGTCTCTCTGCACTGAGAAAATCAAGACAGGCATTTGTATTAAAATTCTCTAGAGCATTATTGGGACAATACATTGTGCAATAGAAGTGATTAATCTCTACAGTATAGATCAATTGCATTTCTTCATACACTGTGACGTATTGGCCATGATGAATTATGCTCAATACTACGATAAAATTTAATTTTGGTCACCTCAAAAAGTGTGGTTTACATTTTTGAAACTGGCTTAACAATAAAAAATATTCTGTACAAGGGCTTGAAATTATATTATCTGGCACTGTTCAATACAGACCAGGTCAAGCATACAAGGATTTTTACCTGTTCAACACTGAATTACAATAATGCAGAGATATTTCTGCTCTCAATATTGCCATCAAGGCAGAACTGAAGAACTTGTTTGCATGCAGATTATCACAATGGGGGCTAACCCGTTTCCATTACCTATCCTGAACTCACTTGTCTGATACACTGGTCCACACAAGTTTTCTATTTTAAGGATAGACAAGTAACTCAGTCTCAGTGGGCTCATTTTTTCCTCCTCTTAGACATTTCATTTAAGTTGCTTCTGAAGAAAACTCTGAGTAGCTCTAATAAAATGATATAGAACCTCAAACTATGAATAGTTTTAGAAATAGAGAACCTATTACAAATCTGCTCTTGATTAGGAACATTAGTAATAATACATATTAGCTTAAAAACAGTCCAGCAAATGTTGCTGTCTGAAATGATTTACAGTACCATTATTTACAAATAAGACAGAGTGAATACAGGAAATTTTACACATTTGGTAGCTGACGAAGTTACTGTTTTCTGATAGTGGACTATCAGAAATTGTTATTAGGGAAGACGGGACAGTCACCAGTTATTAAGTTCATAATCTAATTCTGAGTGCTAAAATCTATATAACCAGTATTGCAGCCAACATCCTGCCTTTTCAGGGGAGAAAAATAAGATTAATAAATTCCAAGAGGATACTCACTTAAGTGTTCTGTGCATAGGACTTCCACTCGACACCATGAATCCTACTGAAAAGCACTAATTGCAACCAGACTTAAAGAAGCACGTATGAAGAACTCGCACTCCTGCATTCTCCAATTCAAAATTATTTAATGATCATTACATTATTTCTATACAAGATCAGCAAAAGAAAGCAGAACGTAGCTATTTGACCCAACACAGAATATGCTACTTGCAATAACATTTAGATGAGACGGTGAATAAAAACTATCCAATTCACACTTAAGAGTCGCATGAAGAGAATGCTGAGGAAGGTTTCGTGAGGTTTAAACTGCAGTCCAGTATGAACATGAAATGTGACTGCCTTGGTCCAGTCTTGAAGAAATAGTTACGAAGAGTTCACTGTTTGTACAAATGTCATCATATAAAAACTTGCTTCTTTATCAACTTTCATCCCACACCTCTGTATCTGAGAAATGAGGGAATGAAAAAAGAAAATGCAAATCCAAACACTAAAAAAAATCCAAAACACAAAATCAACAGAAGTTGAAAGCTGTGTTTCCCCTTTTGACAAGAATGTTTCTGTACAAATTCTTTTTGTAATCTAATACTGTCTGAACACTATCGGCTTCAATAAGATGGCCATTGAAGGCATGATAATATTCCAGGAACACTTAAATATGTTTCTTCCTTTTTACAGTAGTTTAGGTCTGTTTTATCAAGTTACTTTATATGCACTGGTCTCTCATCCGATTTTAGACGTTTTCTGCGTGGCTGTATAAAATCTTCATCGGAGTCATCTGTTATTTCAGCATCGTCTTCTTCTTGCTCAAATTCAGGTAAAGGCTGGAAGGTCCTGTCTGGGTAGATTTCTGTAAGCTTATCTTCAAAGTATAATGCAACTGCCTTCCCTGCCTGTGCTACTTCTGAATCAGCCTGCAAAGTAAAAAGACAGTAACATTCACCCATTGGTAATGCACATTCCTTCAGCAAGTGTGCATGGTCTGAAACGCTTACCTTCAAATTAATCTCTTGTGTTTCTGCATAAACTTGAACAACTTTCATCATCTAAAAAGGATACCAGAGTCAAAAAAAAGGAAATTATAATCCCTTCTAAAGTTATGAGACCGCACAGGATTGGATGACTAAAGTCAGCCATACCAATTTATTGCTAAAATTCACTGATGTAGAGCTGACTCTCTTCATTAGGCCCCATTACTCAATTTGCAGTATGTGAACCTTAAGCAATATGATATTATTGCAGAAACAGATACCCTGCGCAGAAGCCCAATATTATTAGACTCTTAGCAAACCTAGGTCAGAGCTCTGTCTTAAACGTTCAGCAGTCATTTCTTTCATCAGGCTCCTATGTAATTTCTACTACAGAAAGGGCTAACTGGCCCACTGCTTTCCTGATAAGTCTTTTCTCACTTTGAAACCTCAATTAAGCATGGATTGGGGACCTGATCAAGTCATAAGTTTATCTACTGCTACAATGAAAGAGGCATTTTTCATTGGTTTTGTTTCCTACCCTATAATTGCATCTATCCATCTTTAAGAGGAGTCAAACTGCTTTCCTTTCACAGTGTATGTGTGATCTATTCCTTCCAATCAATATGGTCTGCGAAGCACAACTCTTCAACCTCACCTGTTAAAGCTCAGTTAAAAAAGGTCAAGTCCCATCTGCTTCCACAATGTCTATCATGCGTAAAGACTAGGGATGTCAGAGAAATCCGTAAAGGATTCAAATGAGTTCAGATTTCTATGAATCCGACCTGCGGATTCTGCAGTGGACTGACTTTTACTGAGTTGTGTGGATTCTGCAGACCACTTTTTACTTTTGAGGGGAATTTGTGCAAATGTGCACTTGTCCTAATGCACATTAGTAAATGTGCACATGCAAACAAAAATGAAAATCTTGTTCATCCCTTAAAATAAAAATCTGATTCCATCAATGAGCGGACCACAGAACAAAAGATGACTGACAATCTGTGAAACACAGACAGAATGGATTTAACAAATCTGTACATCCCTAGTAGTGACTTGTGCCTTTTAGGCTTTAAACTTTTACTGGTTTTATATCTTAAAATAGGAAGGGTATATTTAATATCCAGGTATTAATATGTAACTGTTTTTTTAAAAGAACTTCTGAAGAGGAAATAAGCGCTATTTTAAAGCACCTTAGAACAAGTGAAACTATAAACTAAAGATGCCATCAACGTCTGTCCCATTCTCTTCATGTCCATATCACCCAGAGTAGACCCTAAAGCCACAATCCTATGCACATTTACCTCTATTTAAGCCAATAGGACTTCTGAATAGATATGCACAGGATTTAGCAGCAAATTTTGTTTGTCAAGAGATGGTTTTAATATTGGAGGAATATGGGTTGGACTTAGTCATGACTAATTTACCTCCCAGTGATTTCAATGAGCCTACCATAAATATGACTAAGTCTGGATTCAACCCTATATTTAAAAAGCCTGGAGTCAGAAAACCTCCCACATCCATATTAAGTACTTGCCTATCCATTTCAGTCTATTATTTCTTTATGTCTTTTGTATTAATTAAGCAATATGTCCCATCTATAATAATTAATTTCAGGATGCATTATAATAAATATGCATCAAATCGTACAGTACTTCAGAAGGGGTATATACCCATGTTTTCCATCTATGTAACATTGTCTCACTCTCTCTGTTTTGAATGACTATTTGCCTGACATTCCCAATCCCAATGCTTGACTTTTATTTTAAGTGAACAATGTCATCTGAACAGACATGGCATAGCAAGATGGGCTTTCAAGCTTTGTAATTAGAATGCTGACTGAGCTCTTGATAAGTAAGAAAACCCAGCAGACTACCTTTCAGAAAGAAGAGTTTTCAAGCGATTTATTTTTTTATCTTGTTTAAAGTATCTGAGAGAGGTTAAGAGCAGCCCTGCTGAATCAAGACAGAGGATTCATCTAGCCCTGTTTCGAACAATGGTGTCGGTTCTATCAGGATGCCCACAAGAAGGGGATAAAGGCAACTGCCCTCTCCAATTCTATGTCTGAATTCAGAAATATACTGTCCCTGAATATGGAGATCCCATTTAGCTACCAGGACTGACAGCTATTGCTAGCTTCTAAATTTGTCTAATCAGAACGCATTTAAGCTTGATTTACTCAACACAACCAGTTCTCAGAACAGTTTACAGTTCAATTAATGAAAGTAGGAAGCTTTAGGCTTAAGTCTAATACATACATAATATGTGGACACGTCATGTATTTAAATCATGAAGGTTATTCTCAACTTTTCTCACTGCATTTAATGCTATTTACATATTGTTTAAATCGGGGGAGGGCTTGATGAATGGGTTTCCTTTTTTACTAGTACCTCGAGATCCACCAACCAGAGCTGGACACAAAAGACCTATACTTAGAAAGAATTCTCAGCCCAGGGATTTATTTTGAGTAGCAGAACTGAACACAACTCACAGACCTTGCACAGAAAAAAATCTCACCAGGTCACCCCAATCTTTCTTCATGTCAGTAGTATAATGGGGGGTGGGGGTTGTAACTCATTTTCTTGCTATTGTTAACCTATTTAGAGTCAGAAATCCTTCCCTGTCTTCTTCAAATCTCTTGATAGATCCAGAACTACCTTCTGTCCACCTCTGACGTAAGTCATTCTCATGAGAAACCTGTCTGGGCCATTTGTGGCTACTCTGTTCAAGCAACGATGCACTAATATGGAGAGGTTTACGCCATGAAAAAAAACCAAGCAAGCTTTAATCACAACTTTCTATATATTTAGACAATACACATAGATACAGTTTTCCCAAGGCAGCCACATGTTGAGCCAATCCTATTTTACGAACATAAAATATTATGGCATTCTAAGGATTATGTTTATAATGCCAGATTGCCGACAGGGTGGCATATACAACATACATTGGTGGGGTTAAAGACACCTTCACCATGCTCAGTAATAAGAACAGGGCCAATGCACATACATTTTAATGTAAGCAAGCAACACTCATATATCTGCCCACCATAAAAAGGGTGAACAGATTACATGACCAGGCATTTATGTGCCTAGGATCCAGTTCACATTACAGATTCTGTGCACATTGGGGGAGTATGAGTTCAAAACAGAGTCCTGTGTACTACCTACATACTGGAGCTGTGTATAAAATAGGCCAAACAATTGTACGTAAGGACTGTGCGCAGGTGCAGAATGCAACTCTCATATTAAAACAAAAGAATTCTGTGGGATGAAAGTTAACATACTTCATTAAACCTTTCACAGTTCTTGAAGATCAGCCGAACATCTGCCACAAAATCTTCCGGCGTCTGGTAGTGCTGGGAATGTTTCTTCTGCAATTTCTTCTTTACTGTAGATAAATCCATGGGTTTCTTTATTATTTTATAGTAGTTTGGTATCTGTTGAAAAAAGATGTGTGTTTACAACAGAGTAAAATTAAATAGGATGCATATTATGATGGATTTTCATCTATGCAGTAGTGAAATATTTTCGCTTTTACAGCTGGATTCATTCAACTTTTCTTCTAAAATCTTTAGGTAAGACAGAAGTGGTTCTTCTTAATGCACCACCCCATGGAGGAATCCCTGATGTTATCTCCGACCTGTGATCGGACATAATCGCGGAGATGCGGGTGCCAGCAAAATGGCAATGGCAATGCCATACAAAGACAGGGGGAGTCAGCCAGTGCTGGGAGGAGCAGCTGCCCTTCCCAGAGTCAGCAGAGTAGCTTTGTGCGCTGCACCTACAGGGACAGTGTGCACCATGTGAAGGGACTTGGCTGGTGATGGAAGAAATGGCTGCTATTCCTAATGCTGGCCAATCCTTCTCTCCATGCTTAGAGCATGGAAAAAGGCAAACTGGTTAGAGCAATGGCACCATCCAGCCATGGAGGGGTTAGAGGGGAGCAATTTAACCCCCCAACCATTGCTGGTTCTTCACTCATGTTATAAACTCTCCAGTTCAGTCAACTATCTTTATTTATCCTATGGACTTTGTGGCCACATAAACAACACAAGCATGTGGACTGCAAAGTAACGGTCGCACTAAAGGTACAATCTGCCTGTTATCAATCTCAAGATAATTTGCAACATTTCACTCACCGAGGCTGGGACTGGCTCTTGGAACTCAATGCTCAGCTCATGGCAATATAGGTAAAGCAAGAGGCGCTCACATTTCTTGGAGAAGAAAAAAAATCCAGTGAATTTTGTTTCATTCTAAAAGATTAATTTTAACCAGTTTCATACTCATAAAAAATAAGAGCAAGATTCTCAACTCAGTCTGAAACTGTGCAGTAGTCCCATCAGTAGCAGCAAGACCACCTGGAACAATTGCAACCTATTGACAAGATTCGAGGAACTATTCAAAAAATTCCTTGTGCCCAAGGAGTCTTTGGATTTAAAACAACAATCCTATATGCCACAATCCTCCCCTATTGTGGGGAGTTTCAACAGCAGTTAATGATGCAGTACAAGGAATATATTCAAAATAAAACACCTACAAAAAGCCCAGTTAGGTTAAAGAAAGCCCATCAGGGAGGCTCACAAGCCAAACATGATTGGTGTTTAGATATGTGCTGGCTCTGAATGTAGAAGTACCCTTTCTAGTAAGAGCCACTGATATACCCATTACCCATGGATTTCTCTAATCCTTTAAAAAAATCTCATATGCTACTGGCCATTACAATACGTAGCACAACATATTCCAAGGGTCAGTATTATTTGTTCGTTTAATTTGTATACTGCCTTTCTACAAACTGGTGGAAGGTAACATTGATAATATGAATACAATAAAATACAATTAATTTTTTAAAAAAGCCATTAACACAAAGCAAATAAAACACCACTAAAAACAACCAGTGAAAACCAACCACAACATATTTATAAGCTGTCTAAATAGAAATGGCTTTGTCTGCCACTGGAAAGTCATCAGCCAGACCTCCTTTGGCAAGATCATTCATATTAGAACACTTTGGGGGGAAAGCCATTGCTAGAGCTAACAAAGATATCTATTGTTTATACATACTGATCACTTATTCATTTAAAATGTCTATATTATCTTTCTAAAAAATATGGTGCACAAGACAACTTACAAAAATCATCAAAACAGCTATCACCAAAACATCGCATCAATACAGAACAAACCATAGCCATTCCAGCTGGTACTGCAAATTCTTTTTTTATGCAACCAAATCCTGGTATTAGGAAAACCCATGCCCTCCAAGTGAAAATGTCATCTGTTCAGTTTATTCTAGTAATCTGAATGATTTGGTTTATTATCAAAGATCAGCTCTGTCACATACTTAAATAGGAGAATATACAACTTGACTTAAGCACGAAACAAAGTTTTTAAAAGGAGTACAGTCAATGCATGCTGCCTACCTAGCACTGATTAAAATGTTAGTATAGTTATCTATATAAAAGAAAGTTTAATCTAAATCAGGAAAATATAGCAGCAGAAAAGCCAGAAGCATTTTGTTGAACTGGCTTCAGAACATGCATTATTGGAAACCTACCCTTTGGTCCACAGGACTCAAACCTTGAGCAGTTTTCCCCTTCTTACTATGCTGCAAGTTGTCACAGTCATATTCTACTTCAGGTTTGCCAAGATCACGGCAAAATGTACATATCCAGTCTCCACTAGAAAGGAAAAATATATATTGGTTCAGAAAACCAGGAGAAATGTTTTGCCATTCCCCCTAAAAACGTGTATGAAGAAAATCTGAATTCTGTAAGTGGAATTAATCAAAGTACATACATGCATATATATAATTTATATTTCAATGCGCTTTTGAACTGTGTTTCTTTTCAGGGAGACTATAAATCTCCATTACAATAAATCATCAAGGAATAAGGAAAGAAGACCTGGAGCCCATGGAGGTGCCAGACATGAGGATTGAAGCTCATGAGAAGCTACGGGGTATGTATGGAGTTGAGAGGTTCCATTTCCTGTCTAATGACAGACTGATTAGAAGCAGTTTTCACTAGATCATGAAGGTCGCAAGGCTAGAACATTTTCTGTTAACATTAAATTCTCTTAATGAAATTATATTATTTATTTTACCAAAGTGATTAATTTCTGCATCTATAGTCTTATTCCTCATTTCATGACATGGTCTCTGAGATTGTATTCAACAGCAGCCTCTCAAAAACTGTAAGGTTTTCCTCCCCAGATTCTAGGAATACTGGAGAATTATTAATAAAGTACTCACTACAGTCAACCTTAAAAAAAAAAACACGTAACTGAAACCCAAATACAAAGAAACACAAAATTACTGGATAGTAAACCTAGCCACTGGGTTTTCAGTTCTTATCATGCCATAGGGATATACCTACCAGCTCACAACGTACAGACAACTGTATCTAACCCAAGACCCTTTCTGACATATCTTGTGATCATGAGGCACATATCTGCCAGAAGCACACCAAAAAGATGCTTTGGCTGTTCCGTATGCACTACTCAAAGTGAAACAGGGTCTGATTCACCTGGTTCACATGTAACAACAATTCATCAGTTAATCAACCCATAAGTTGGTGAGGTCTTGCAGGAGCAACAATTCCTGCCTCCTTGCCCCTTTTGTTTTGCATCCACTTTGCAAAACAACCCAGGAATGCTCTACTTCCAGATTGTTAGTTGTGACATCCAAACCCGGCACTCTGCATTGTTGAGGATTCAACAACTCAAAAGTGTTAACTCAAGAACAAGCCATGAGTTCAATTTCTGCATTGCTTAATTCTCAACAACCCAGAATGCTGCGTTTGGTTGTCTCGACAACAACCCATGAACAAGGCATTCCTGTTTTGCAAAGCAGATGCAAAGCTGAAACGGTGAGCACACAGCAGGCAGCACGCTCGCTTGCGCTTGACTCCAACATGGATTGTCGCTTGTGAACTAGGCTACTACTTCCCTCAGAATGACATGGGTACTGGCCATCAGAACAAGCTATAACTGTTACCGAACTGTCATGGCGTAGCTGTCCATGGTCTGATGTAAGTTGGGTGATACAGTTATACCCTTGTATTGCAAATATTCATGCCAAGCCCTATTGTTTAATATGCTGCAATATTTTCATACCTTGGAAAGCTGAGGAGAGTGGGTACATGACATGTAAGGTGGAAAACTTTGGGGCATTTTTCACAACATAAAAGGTCTCCTCCATTTTGGCACACAGCACACCAGTCTTCATTAGGATCATCATCTTTGTTGTTGCCTTCTCCTCCAGTCCTAGCTGATCGATGCATGAGACTACGTACTGGAGACTTGCCATTTACAAGACCGTGTCCAGACTGTTTGCAGCTTTCACTCAAGTCTGCTGGTTCAGTTTTTACATGGTTTTCTATACTTCCCAGTGCTTCTAGCTCACTTTCCAGATGCAAGTTTGTAGAAAGCGGAGGTGTCAAGCTGCTCTCAGGACTGCTAAGCTAAAATAAAGGCACATTATGAAAAACTAAGAGAAATTGGACAAAGAATCCTCTGCCCCTTACACCTTGCCCTCCCTCGGGTCCTTGCTTCTTAGCTACTGCCTATTTTGCACAATAAAAACAAACAACCTGCATCTGGCCTCCCCATCCCTTGGCTCTTTTTCCCATTCAGGTCTGCTCTGTCAACATTCTAAAGATTAACCTTTCCTGGCATAGCTGGTTAGGATGTTTAACCCTATTTGTTGTCATAGAATGTTTAAGTAATGCAGGTTGCTTACCTGTAACCATAGTTCTTCGAGTGGTCATCTGTGCAGTCACACATATGGGCTCGCGCTGACGCCGAGCCCCATTTCGGGAAACTTCTAAAGCTAGCTTAGAGATTTTAGGCGGGAACCCCTCCCCCACCATCCTACTGAGCATGCTCGGCAGGGTCCCGCCTACCTCAGTTCCCTGAGACCGCAGAGACCTCGCTACCAAGGTTATAGTCGAGCACACCCAGGAACCAGTTGGCCTACACAACAGCGTGGCCAAGAGGGGATGGTGGGTGGGTTGTGTGACTGCACAGATGACCACTCGAAGAACTATGGTTACAGGTAAGCAACCTGCATTTCTTCTTCGTGGTCTCTGTGCATCACACATATGGGCGAATAACAAGCAGACTTACCGGAGGTGGGTAGCACGCTGTTGGTCAAGAGGTTACTGGCATATGGACGTAAGGACAGCTCTTCCGAAAGAAGCGTCTTTGGCTGCCCGGACGTCAAGCCTGTAGTGCTTGATGAAGGTAGAAGCATTAGACCACATGGCAGCCCTGCAGAGATCAGGGATGGATGCCCTGTGGATGAGAGCCGTGGATGCTGCTTGTCCTCTTGTAGAGTGGGCTGAGAAAGAGGACAGTGGTTGCTTGCCGAGGTCTTGGTAGGCAAGAACTATGGTATCGACGATCCAGTGTGACAGGCGCTGGGGGGATATGGCCATGCCTTTTGATTTTCCCCCATAACAAATGAAGAGCTGACGAGACTTACGATAGTGCTCAGTTCTGGATTTGTAAAAGGCGAGCGCACGCCTAACATCAAGCGTGTGCAGAGTGGTGCTGAGGGGATCAGCAGGAGAGCTGAAAAACGAAGGAAGAACAATGTCTTGGTTGAGGTGAAACTGGAAATTAACTTTGGGGATAAACGTCAGCCCCGGACGTAGTACAACTTTCTCTGGGAAGAACTGTGTGAATGGCGGGTCTATGAGCAAGGCCGCCAACTCTGAGGCGCGTCGTGCCGACGTAATTGCAACTAGAAAAACGGCTTTAAACATCAACAGTCTGAGATCAATCGTCGCCAGTGGTTCGAACGGTTTAGAGGTTAATGCTGTAAGCACTACAGATAAACTCCACTGGGGGACCAACGGTCGAACACACGGGAACATATTTCGTAGGCCCTTAAGGAACGTCTTAGAGGATGGATGGGTGAAGACAGAAAATCCATCCACAAGATTGTGATTGACGGAAATTGCCGCCAGGTAGACGCGGATCGAAGACGGCTTCAAGCCTGCCAGGTGAAGTGAGTGGAGGAATTGGATAACCCCTAGGATTGAATCCGACCGACAGTCAAAGTTATTGTCCAGAGCAAATTTCCTGAAACAATCCCACTTGCGGGCATATGATGCCCTAGTGGCCGGCTTCTTTGCTGCTTCAAAAATGGATCGTATGGCCGGGGTAAGTGTTAGATCTTGCCATCGGAACAAATTCTCCAGGCCATGAGCCTTAGGGATGCGAGGTTCGGGTGTAGAATCTTGCCCTTGTTCCTGAAGAGGAGGTCTGGAGCGTCCGGAAGTCGCCAAATTTGGTGCCTCACCAGACGGAGGAGGGGAGTAAACCAGGGTTGACGGGGCCACCAAGGGGCTATTAATATAGCGTTTGTGGGGTAGCGAGTTGCTTGGGCCACCACTTTGCCTATCAGGGGGAATGGGGGGAACATGTAAATGAATCCCTCGGCCCAATTCCACTGAAATGCGTCTCCTAGAGATGTGGGTCCTATGCCTGCGCTGGAACAAAACGCAGAGCAGACTGAATTTGCAGTAGTTGCAAACAGATCTATAGATGGAGTGCCCCATCTCACAAAAATGCGGCGAATAATCCTTGGTGATAGTTGCCACTCGTGGTTGTCTTGGAACAAGTGGCTGAGGTCATCCGCCCTTTTGTCCAGTGTTCCCGCAATATGGAGGGCCGACAATCGTATTTGTTTTTCGATGGCCCAATGAAGGATTTCCATTGTCAGGTGGAGTAGGCGAGAGGACCGAGTCCCTCCTTCCTTGTTTAAATACCAGACAACTGTAGTGTTGTCTGATAGAACACGGACATGGTGGCCTCGCAATAGGCGTTGAAAGGCATGGACAGCTCTCTTCACTGCCAGTAACTCTAACATATTTATGTGGAGGCGTCGTTCTGACTTTGACCATTTTCCCTGGATGCTGAGGTCGTCGAGATGAGCCCCCCACCCTGTCAGAGAAGCGTCCGACGTCACCACCCGGGAAGGTCCCGAGTCATGAAAGGGCATGCCTTGTGCCAAGTTGCCCTGATTTGTCCACCATCCTAGGGAGGTACGGACATTGTCTGTTATGGTAAGTATTATTTTGTGAGGATCTTGCTCTGGTGAGTAGTGTTGGAGGAGCAGTTGCTGTAGGGGGCGCATATAAACACGGGCCCAACGTACTACAAAAACTGTCGCCGTCATGAGGCCTAAAACACGTAGGACGATATGGGCTGATGCACGTCTCATATTTTGAAGACTCCAGGCCTGGTCCAGTATTACATTCCTCCTGTCGACAGGAAGGAAAGCACGGCCCCTCACTGAGTCCAGCAGGACACCTATGAATTGTATCTTCTGCGTCGGGTGAAAAATTGATTTTTTTTATTTATTTGTAGGCCGAGATCTCCGAAGAGCAACGAGACGATGGCGGCGTCGCTGGCTGCTTGTTGCTGAGATGGGGATACGATTAGCCAATCGTCGAGGTAAGGATATAACTCGATACCCTTGGAACGAAGATGTGCGCAAACTGCCGCCATGCATTTTGTAAAGACTCGCGGTGCAGTCTTGAGGCCGATTGGGAGCACCGAGAATTCGAAAATTTCGTTGTCGACCATAAAACGGAGATACCTGTGATGAGATGGGTGTATAGTTATATGGAAGTAGGCATCTTTGAGGTCGATGAGAGTGAACCATCTGTTCTTTTTGAGTAAGGGTAGGATAAGTGCCAAGGTCACCATCCGGAATTTTTTTGGCGCAATGAATTTGTTGAGGTGCCTGAGATCCAAAATAGGGCGAAGGCCCCCGTCCTTCACGGTCCTTCGTGAAGGACCATGAAGTAACGGGAATAAAATCCCATCTTGAGGCGAGATGCTGGAACTACGGTTATGGCGCCTTTTTCTAGGAGAGTTGTTATCTCCTGGAGTAGTGTATTTGAAGATGGCGTTGCCTTCACGGTACTGAGAGGAGGAGGAACTTGAAACTCTATGTGATAGCCGCGGGCAATGATGTTTAGTACCCAGCGGTCGGTGGTGATGCATTTCCAATTTCGTAGAAACGGCCTTAATTTGTTGGGGCATGACGGCGCTGCAATAGTTGGGGAAAGGAAGTCAAAGGCGCCATTTTGAACCTGGATCCTGTCTGGCACGTGGCTTATTGTAGCGTGCCGCTGGTCTTCGAGGTTGATATTGGTGTGTCGTCTGAGTGGAGTAACGCTGACCACGGTCTTGCTGTTGTCTGGCCTGATAAGGGACCGGGTGGTACCACTTACACAATCTGTAAGATGGTTGCTGCTGCTGGGCAGTGAACCCCATTTTCCGAGCTGTCATTTTTGCTTTATGGATATTATCCATAGCAGTGTCAGTTGTCGAATTGAACAAGCCTTCTCCATCAAAGGGGAGGTCTTCAATTCGCGTCTTAGTCTCCTGCTGTAGAGAAGACGACCGTAACCAGGCGTGCCTTCGCAAAGCCACCACGCCGACCATTGCCTTAGCCATGCAGCCGTCTGGTGACGTGAGGTTGTCAGCTGCTGTTTCGATAGTCTGACTGCTTCAGACTGGAAAACACGCGCAAGATCACGCTGGTCATCCGGCAGGTAGTCTGTCAACGTTGAGATCTTTTCCCAAAGGAAAAGTTGGTACCAGGCCATCATGGCCTGGTAGTTTGCTACCTTAATGCCCAACGCGGCAGATGAGTAAATTCGACGTCCAAATGAGTCTAACTTGCGACCCTCCTTATCAGTGGGTGCAGAATGAGCCCGTGTGGACTTGCCTTGAGAAGCTTCCACCACAATCGAATTATGCTTGGGGTGGAGAAATAAGAAAGGTGCATCCGCCTCCTTCACCTTATACAAGGCGTCCAGTCTCTTGGAAGTTGGTCCCATTGTGGCCAGATTTGACCACGACTGGCGGACAGTTTTCAAGAGTGTTGGCACCATCGGGAGTGTGAGCTGCGGCGATGGTTCGACATACATGACGTCAAAAATTCTGTCCTCAAACTCCTCCTGGGGTTGTTGATGCTCGATCCCGAGCGATTGTGCCATCCTCAGCATTTGGTCTGAAAAGCTCCCTAGTTCCATCGATGGGAAAGCTCTATCATTAGTTCCCACATCGTCAGCGGGGGAGGGCATTGATGGTGCTGGTGACGGTAGTGACGAGGAGTCCGACGCATAGTCTTCGGGTGAGGATTCCTGGTCCCCACGGTGCGACAGTGGTGGTGCGGTTTGCAATGCAGACCCTCGGCGCTGACGTTGTGCAATGGGGTCTTGAGCCCCTGCGGATGGATGTTTGACAGCTCTGCCGGCAGTGGCAAGTCTGCGGCCCGTGTAGGGGTCAAAAAGGTACTGCTCACGGTGTCGACATGGTTGCTCTGGTCTGAACGACCTATCCGAGTAGGCATCCCAGTTTCTGGTGCGCGACCGCAACCGGGATCTAGATCGTACAGTGACACTCTGTGATGTGTGAGATGCGGGCGAGGCCGGGCAAGAGATTCGCAGCTCTCGCGGCAATGGTGAACATGGACCCGAGAGGAGAGCCTCCTGGTCTTCCAATGGTAACGTGTCCATAAGATCAACCTCCGATGAGCTGTTGATTGGCACCGGGGACGGTACCGAAGGTACTGGAGGTAGCGAGGAAGAGCGGGCCATTACGGAGTCTGGGCGTCGCCTGCCTTGCGGTTCTGACATCACTGACACCGGAGAGATCGTCAGAATTGGGAAGGTCTCGGTACTGTGGCTCGGTATCGTCGTCGAAGTCGAGGTCTTAGCCTTTTTCGATGTCGAGGTCTTGCTTGGCTGATGGTCGGTCGGTGCCGAACGTTTCGGTGCCGAAGACTTAGTCTTCACCTTACGTTGGTCACTTGATGCCGTCCCAGTCAACGATGATAGCGGCTCCGGTGTCAACGCCGGTCTCGATGTCGTGGTTGCCGTCGGTGTCGACGTGTCATGAGGCAGCCTGAAGAATCTTCCTCTAAGGAGGAAGAAGGGGCAGAAACTGCAGCTCCACCCCTTCCCCAGGACTTACCGGAGGAGGAGGAACAGCAGGCAGGGTCCTCAGAAGAGCCCCAGGAAAGCCACCCTCCCCCACCCCGTTTCTAATGAGGAAGACTCGGGGCCTGAAGGAGTTTGTCCGGTAACTCCTCAGCAAAGGCGGCAGCTCAAACGGGCGGAGAAAGCTAAGCCCACAAGGCGAAGTATGAGACTGGGAAAACAGAGCACAGCTGACGCAAGCCTTAAGTAAGATAACGAGGGAATTGCATGCAGCTGTGAGCAGGCTCAAACAGAGTATAAAGAGGAAGGCAGGCAGAAGCTAAGGTTCGTTGAGAACAACCGACGTTTTCGGCTCTTGACCTCCTCCGTGATCTTGGATCAGAATCTGTGGACTGGACACCCGGCTGACTGTTGTTTTGGAATCTGGAATTCGGAAACCTGGTTTGACCTTCGGCTTAGACGACTGGACTGATGGAACTAATGGCATGACCTTGGCAATTTGTAATTGGATTCACGAACCGTAAATAAACCTCTGTAAACAAGTAAGGCCTGGCATTTTTCCTGGACATTCGTAGATAAGGAAATTGGCTGGCTTTCTGGGTTCTGTATAGTAAACATGTCACGACGGCGATCTCGATGTCGAAGCTGTTGTCGTGGTTGCCGTCGGTGTCGACGCTGATTTTGGTGCCGCAGCTGGTGTCGATGCCGACGCATGCCGAGTCAAGGTCGATGCTGAGGAATGCCGAATCAAGGCCGACGCCAAAGATTTCTTGTGGCTTTTCTTGGCCAGTTTTTTCGGTTTCTGGGTCGGGATCAGCGGCGACAACTGGTGGTGGCTGATAGAGCCAGATGCCTGAGCTGCGGCCTCTGTCGAGGGCGAGCTAGGAGACGCTGGGTCTGAGCGGCTTACAGGCAACGGCCTGCGCTCCCCAGAAAGTGGACGAGCAGTTTCCATAGTCAGGCACGGCTTGTCTACTGCTGATAAGGCCTTGCTCCACAGAATGCTACGCAGGCGGTCTGCATGGTTCCGGCGGGTCTGGCGGGAAAAGCTCATACAGTGGGAGCACGAATCCACCAAGTGCGACTCGCCCAGACAAATCAGACAAAGCGAATGTTCATCTGTTAGGGTCAATTTAGCTCGACATTTCGAGCAGTGCTTGAAGAGCGCTGACTACGCCATAAGCACAAGCAAAAAGCCTAACTAAACTATCGAGAGAATTTTTTTATATATATATTACTAACAACAATAATACTAATTAAACTAACTACTACTCTAAGTTAACTAATTCTCTAAATTTTTCTACAGGTATACGATACAGTTAGAGGACGAAGTCTCCCGCGAGGCGATCAGCGAAGCGGTCGAGGAAGAACTGAGGTAGGCGGGACCCTGCCGAGCATGCTCAGTAGGATGGTGGGGGAGGGGTTCCCGCCTAAAATCTCTAAGCTAGCTTTAGAAGTTTCCCGAAATGGGGCTCGGCGTCGGCGCGAGCCCATATGTGTGATGCACAGAGACCACAAAGAAGAACTTCATCGTAGGGGACCTGTTTTGAGCTGAGCACACGACTAGGGAGTGAGCAGCATTGGTTCTGCCCACTGTGAGTAGCTACTGCATATATATATATATATATACACACACACACACACACACACACACACACACACTATCCTCCCTGTTTATTTTTAGTTATGTTTTTACATCTTGAAATTTTATTTTTCTGTTGCAAGTGAAGAAAAGCAGGGGCAATTAAACCTAAGGACATGGGCAGAGGGCTCTTTAACCCTTTCCCCTCCTCCCAAGTGTGCACAGCACTCAGGCATCTGAGTTGCTGAAGCTCATTTACCTGTATCTCAAACTTAGGCATAGGAGTCAACAGGTAGGCTGTCTAATGCAAAAGCTCCATCAAAACCTCTCTCAGTATACATGTATCCAACCCAATGTGGATATCTCATTCTAAGGAACTTATCCTACGTCAAGGACAGACTCAAGGAGAACTAAGCACATCAATGAAGTGGAATGCAAGTGAAACAGTCCCAGTACTACAAATGAGCTATGTGGAACACACACTACTGATTCTCTAGAATAGCTATCCTGAGACGCAAAGAGTTATTCATATGTTTATTTCTGAGGCGCCAAAGACTTTAGCTTTCATGTGTGAAAATAGTTTCCAAGGATTCTCCCTGACATGGTAAATCTGCTTGCAACTAGCCCATTGTGATAATCTCTAAACAGCTCCCCCACATGAAAACAGTTATTGAAATGACGGGGTGTTTACTTTATCTCCTCAAAAAAAACACAAGGGAACTCAGTTCTTCACTGCTTAGTGATCATGGTGCAACATACAAATAGAGTTTTACCATGCAGGCACTCCTTCTGCCATCTTCTGTTTTTTCTTGCTTCACTGGTCCTGAGAAACTGCATACCTCTTCTTCTGTGCCTGGCTCTTGCTTAACTTTCACATGGTCAGGCTTGAAACTAATATTGTTCTTCTCAACAGTTCTGCCTGATGAGCCACAGCTGGAAAGAACACACATTAAGCAAAAAAATTAATTGCATGTCAAATAACCTGCTGCTAGAATTGTGATAGTTAAACATTCTTTATGATGTAGCAAAAGCTACTATGCCTGTAAGTGTAGAAAGCACTTGGTTATGAGGCATCATATCCAAGTTTGTTGTTAGAGCTCCATAAATGGCTCTATAGTTAAGACAGAATGGATTTTTAGAGTTTTGCCATACATAAAATTGATATGATTGTCCTTATTATGAAGAAGCTCAGATGGACAAACTGTCCACATTTCAGAAAAATGATTGAATTACTGTAGTTTAAACATTTGGGGTAGAGGAGTGAGAGAGTTTTTGTTTTCAACTTTTTTTGTTTTGTATCATACTGCCTTTATACAAATCTATGGCAGCATCATATAAATCTATGGTGCAACCAGACCTAAATATATATATATCGCAGAACTGGGAAAAGGGCAGGAAAGGGCAGCTAAAATGATCAAAGGGCTGGAGCATCTCCCCTATTTTATTTGTTTGTTTATTTATTTATTTATTACATTTGTATACCGCCCCATAGCTGAAGCTCTCTGGGCGGTTTACATAGAATTAAAACAATTAAAAACAATATACAAAAAATTAAAACAGCAAAAACATACAACATACACACAATACACACATACATTTAAAACCACTGCAACAACCCAAAAAGCTACAAAAACAAAAACAAACCTATGAGGGAAGGTTACAACAGCTGGGATTGTTTAGCTTGGAAAAAAGGAGTCTATGGGGAGACCTGACAGAAGTGTAGTTAATGTGGATAGGGAGTCATTTTTCTTCCTCTCCCACAATACTAGAACCCAGGATCATCCCATGAAGCTGATTGGTGGGAATTTCAGGACAGATAAAAGGAAGTACTTCTTCACACAGCTCATAGTTAAACTATGGAATTCACTCCCACAAGATGTGGTGATGGCCACCAATTTGGATGGCTTTAAAGGGTGGTTGGATAAATTCCTGGAGAAGGCTACCAATGGCTACTAGTCCTGATGCCTATGTGCCACCTTCAGTATCAGAGGCAGTAAGCCTATGTACACCATTTGTTGGGGAACATGGGTGGGAGTGTGCTGCTGCACTATGTCCTGCTTGTGGGTCCCTGGTTGACAGCTGGTTGGCCACTGTGTGAACAGAGTGCTGGATTAGTTGGACCCTTGTTGGATCAGCACTGAAATCAATTCAAATATTCATGTATGCCACTGGAGTGTCCCTTCCACGGATTTTGTTATGTTGTTTTTAAACTCAAGAGTTGTTGACTTCTAAATGTTTGGTAAAGCAGGACTTTTTTCTTTGAAGAAGCCATACCAATTCTTCCTCACCAAGTCTCTCAATAATTAAGTCTCTTACAAGTTTACTCATGCAGTAAAAGCTAGAGTAAATTTGTACACTAAAGTTCCCAGTATAAAGGCAATGTTCAGCTATTGTGATCATTTACAGTTTAGGTTTTATGCACTCCCACACTTTCCCTGCGTCCTTCAATCCTCTGTAAATCAGAGGCAACAAAGAAGCCAAGCAACATCACAGAGGCAATGATCACCTTCTGCACAATGACCCCTGCTTTCCATATATGAAGAGACTGATACACAATAGTAGCAATGGGTCATATATGGTGGTGATGAGGAGCAAGGGTGATAAATGCAGGATGCAGAGGAACATAAGACTGGAAGAAGCAAGGTACTGGATCATGTGCCTGATCTTCATAAGGCAATTACTAGTAAGCAAGAGAAGGAAGAAGGTCCTTTAGAGATGCAATGATAAACAATCATTATAAGCATGAGCCTCAGGCTCATACCCTCCCTCCTGCATAGCCACAAGGATGAGAATGGAAGCTTTTTCTTCATATTTTAATCCAGAATTTCTTGCTACATCTGAACTCAGGAGAACTTTAGTTAGTTTAAACTATGGTTTGTTCAAACAAGCCAAAATCAAACAATGGTTTGTTTGAACAAACCACAGTTTAAACCAACTAAAGTTCCCCTGAGCTCAGATGCAACAAAGAACTCTGGTTTAAAAGAGGGAGCAAAAGCTTCCTATCTCCTCCTTCTGGACATAGAAGAGGAAGAGAAGGGAGGAAGGAAGGAAGGAACATACAAGCTGAAGACTCATGTAGTCCAGTGCTAAACCTTTGGTTAATAAACTTTAGTACAAATGAGCAGAACTGGGCGTTGCCAAAGGACCACTCATTTTAAATGAATTAAATCTTTAGCATTTATAACCTAAGCAGATCAGGTCTGATGTTCTAATCATGCCTGAACAACTTTGCTGGTTTGACTTTTGGTTCAACATTCACAAGATTGGTTTCTGCAGCTGAAGAAGCCTTGCATAAGGTTGATTATCAGAATATAAGATTAGAATTTACAAGCATATGC
The DNA here is from genome assembly GCA_029215795.1 of Anniella stebbinsi. Lineage (NCBI taxonomy): Eukaryota > Metazoa > Chordata > Lepidosauria > Squamata > Anniellidae > Anniella > Anniella stebbinsi. The sequence goes on along the minus strand of JARDYH010000004.1, from coordinate 44,638,576 downwards.
ATTATTAAACACTGACATTACCCTAACCCCCTAGCTTCAGTGTTCTCCCAAACGGTTGATCAGGGTGCAAAAAGTGTAGACCATGGGCCGCATGCACCCACCAAACCATTTCTGGCAGTCCACTAGACCCCCTGCATCTGCCACCAGAACACTGCCTGATGTTTCCCTTGTGAGTGCTGCTAGCAAGAAAATCCCCAGGGTTACATACAAGCTTGCACATGTGTTTGTGCAGCCCCCTGGCACTGCCCAATGCAACCCTTAAGACCAAAAATACTCTTACTGTAAAGGAGAGATGTGGCTGAAAGACCAGGAGAAAGTACACTTACATAGTCTAAATTGCAAGTGAGCACAATGTGAAACTGCAGCATGTCTTTATTCTTTTCATGATGCAAAACTTAATACAAAAGCCCTAACTTACAATTCCCTTGCTTTCTGTTGCAAGTGTGGATTTGTAAAAGCCTTAATCCTTCTCTTAAAGTGTGTTTGATGTCCTGTACTATGCATTGAGTTCTATAAGCCTCAACGTAGCTAGTTTTGAAGCCATCCAACTCACCTGCCTCTACTGCCTGTGCTGGAAGTACTGGGTGGCCTCACAGGAGTGTGAGAATTGGATAAACCTAAAGGAGGATGAATCAGCATTTACATCAACAGCTGCACATCTAAGTAAATACATTAAAGTTAGTCTCTCATCTTTTCCCCTTTAGAATCCCCAAAACTGTTTCATTTGGTAGATGTCTAGTAGGTTCCAAGCCTTAAGTCCATTATAATTCTGTTTCATTTTATTCCTATACAGCCATCATAATCACTCAACATATGAAAACCATGCTATATGTTTTTGGAAGCAAAGATTTATCTTCTAAAATGTAAACTATGCTAAGAGTCATAAAATACAATTAATGGCTATATATTATTAACTTACATATATAACACATTTAAAGAGAATGCACACTAATTCAAGCTGATAATGAAAATAATCAGAGACAGGTAAAAAGGATGGAAGAGTGCAGAGAAAGTTGGACTGAAAGCTGTTTTAGAAATTACTGGTAATACTTTTTGAAGGAGATACCATGCACTGGTTAAGTACAAAGGATATTTCAATGTGATTTTAGAACTCTCATTTGTCCAGGTGCAAAGAGGAAGACTACAGCTCTCAGTTCCCCCCACCTCCCACCCTGCCAGCACCATAATTTTACATTTCCATTCAACATTCCACAACAGTGGAACAAATAACCAAGTTATTCTAGAGTGAATTTTGTTAGTTTATAGTGACTATTGGATTTTGGACACAGGGTCTTCAGATCTTCTTTGGCACCAAATATTACCTAGCTGCAAGACTTTATATACTACAGAAGTACTGAAGATGTTGTTCAGCTCCATACGAGTCACTGCACTTATACCCGTTTTATGAATAACTGTTGTATTTTATGATAGTGATTTTATTGTATTTATGTTGTTGGAAACCTGGAAATACTGAAAGGTGGTGAGTAAATTATATTTTAAATTAAATACCTTTTCCCACATGCCCTGAGGACAGCAGTCAGGAGGTAACATGTACATAAAAACAGAATGCTGTTGGGCTCACAAGCCACAATAATGTTTTTATTCTATTTCTGGCTTCTACTTCCAGGTCATGCTGGGCAAGACCTCTGTTACTGCACAGACTGGGCCACTCTTTCTATTGAGGCCTGGGCTACAGTGTTGTGTTATGACCCCTTTCATTTGTAAATTATTACATAAGCAGCAAAGTTTATCTACTCATACTAAAATCATATTCCTATTAAGTTGGACTAAATAGCGACCATGTAAAAGGGCACATAAACAGAAGAAAGAAATGTTCATCAATGTTATTATGAAAGTTACTAAAAACAATTAGATGACATTAAAAGGTGGGGAGGTTAACACCTGAGAAAGTTGCTGGAAGCATCCAATTTTTTAAGATGATGATGATGATTTGCATTTATATACCACCCCATAGCCGAAGCTCTCTGGGCGGTTTACAAAAATTTAAAACATTGAACATTAAAAAAAGATACACAAAATTTTAAAAGCATAAAAACAGGTTATAAATACAATATCAATTTAAAACAACTATTCTGGGTCAAACAACAACAACAAAAAAAACCTCAACCCTCAAGATACTAGATACTGCTGGCTCTTTTAAGTAGAAAGGTTAAGATGCCCACTGCCTCTTCCCAGCTTACCTGATGAGCCTGGAGATAGAGCTGAGGGCCCAGGGGAGGGATTCATACTGCTTATAGTCTGAGTGGATAGATGGCTGCCTGCGATATACCTACTTAGTAAATTATCTAAGTTACTGGAACCTGCATCTTCCAGCTGAAATAAAGGAGGATAGCAACATCGTGATTTTGTCAAGTCTAAATGCAGCATGTTAAAAATGACAGCTTGACAATCATCTGTATTTTCACTGAAGGATATTAAAGTACAAGCATTGAGTCACAGAATATGGAGAAACAAACAGTGGAATATTCATTTTTGCCATATTTGTCTTTGATCAATTCCTGCCTGCATAAGCAAGGAGCCTAGGAAATGGTTTGACTAGAAATGAACAGTAAAACTTAGCATAGAATAATAGCTCTTGCAAAATCCTAAAATTCAATGAGTTTTAAGAAACAAGCAGGCTTTAATCCCTCTCAGTTGTAAACACAGAGGGTTAGAGGTATGTGTCAGAGAAAGATCTACATTCAGCAAAGCTTCCACTCCCTGTTTATGATCCTCATTCCTCACTCTGTAGTTCTTACCCACTTAATCGTCTTGATCCATGTTTTATAAGTTTTAACTAACTTTCTCAAGTACAGAACAACAAATGTAGACAAGAGGAACCAGATATTCCCAATATTGAAAGGGCCCACAGGTTTGCTGTCAGAAGAATAAACATATGCCATTTTTTTAAATAAATAAATAAATTTAGAACTAATCAGTTGACAAAAATAGTTTTAATCGAGGAAACATTTTGTGAATGTTATTTTAATTAGTGCTATCCCTTAAAAGAAACCCAGAATTGAAAACGTTCCCTTTCATCTGTGTTTTAACAAAGAATATGTTCTAGCATAGGCTAGGAAATTAAGGGTGGGCTCCAATTAATTCATGCCACTGGTGGAATAGCTTCCATCAGCAGAACAGAGAGGACATTTCCCGCATCCCCCCTGTAACCCTCCTGCACACTCACAAAATCTGCTCTGGAGGGTTTGGGGCAGATATAGAGATGGTGTGGGGAGCTGCAAGGGACAGTAAAGGAAGAGAAAGCCATGTTGCATGCGCAGATATCCACTCATTTTATGTTGGATTCTGCCCTAAATAATGTGCTATAAAATCATCAATGCCAAAATGGGTGAAAGCCAGTTTCTCAATCAGTGTAATATAGTTTTCCCACTCACTGTTTTAGAGAATACTCATTTTTCATCATAAACAGGACTTAATCTCCTTTAAGAATAGAGGGATTTTTTTTCTTTCAAGAACAAAATATAATTTTCATGTAGCTTTTTGGCACTTAAATACAGAATACTATACTAATATCCGTCCTTTCCTCCAAGAGGCCCTACGTGGGTGTGCAAATATTTTTTTTTCTATGCCATCATAACAATCAGCAAGGAAGATTGGCAGGGACATAGTCACTTGTGCAGTGGGTTTCATGGCTGAATAGGGACTTGAACCCAGGCCTCTGTAAATCTACAATCAGCAGATGGTCATTCACCCTCTATTTAGAATTACCCATATGGGATATACCTTTTCAGTATAGTTTTAAATTGCACCGTCAAAAACAAATTAACATCATAAAGTAAGGTCTAAAAAAGTTAATGTGAAAAAAATAGCTTTCAGATCATTTGATGTAAATTACTAACCTGTATGGGAGGAATATCCGGCAAGGAAGGTAGATTCTCTGGGTTGGTTACTGAAGGAATAAGCTCTATTGCTGCTACAGATGGGCTTGTTGGACCACGGTTAGCATTGGCCATTGTGGCTGTTGTAGGGCTTGTTGGATTGATAGTATTGTTATGCACCGAAACAACTGGAAAGGGACCTGCATGTCCTGGGTTTGAATGCTGTCAAGAAAAAAGGAAAAGGAAAAGAGAGATAGATCATGATGATAGTTACGGAAAGGGCAAGCTTCCTCTTTCACATGCAAAACTGTAAGCTTTCAAAACTAGTTCCTTTCATACTATTCTCTTCTTGGGGAATTTTCCACTGCTGATAATCCAAGTTATTTTTAATGTTAACATACATTTTGCATTTCATCTGCTACATTTTTTAAAAGTCAAATCTTCATAGTAATTTTAAGTATACTTTTTTCTGTTCATATTCTAACTTAGTTTGAGCTTCCTGCTCTTCCTTAATCAGAACTAAACCAATATTGTGACATTAACGTGCTAATTGGCCAGACAATAAACGTATGAAAAACACATTTTAGCTGCAAGTGTATTTCATTAGATGCCCCTTGATCTTGAAAACTCTGCATAATGCTAATAAGACTTAAGATTTATTACACAATTCATATTGTCTGGTTCTTTAAGGCAAGTAATGCAGAGATAGGAATATTCTTTTCAAAGTGTTTTCTCAGCTAATTATATTGACATAACGCAAAATGAATCACATGTCTAAAGTAAAAGGTGGGAAATAAAATGTGCACACAGCATATACTTGTCTCTGTAAGTGTGGCTGCATCATGGAGTACTGGGGCCCGTTGTGGCGTGGTATCCCTGGGAGACGAGCAGCATTCTGAGCCATTCTCATCTGGTGGGCTTGGAAAGCACCGCAATTCATACCCCTCTGCATGGTCTGCATACTTATCAACCTTGGAGGCTACAAAATATTGAGTATTTAAAACTCTTGGTCTTAAGATGAGAAGAAGTAGTCCCTATCCCCAAAATATTGCTTTTTTTTACTCAACAAGACAGCTAGATCTTTCATTTCACTGAATAAAACAAAAGTCAACCAAATATTGTCTTGTCAAATTTTAAAATATATTCAGTTTCTATGTCAGAGGTCTATCTTAGTGTCTACAATGAGTGTCTTAATTTAGACAACGTGAAAAAACTTGCCTGTTGCTGCAGCATCTGTGGGCCTGCCTGGCGAGCGATCTGCCCTGCAGGCTGCCCCATCCTCATCTGTTGTAGCTGCTGGTGTTTTTGTTGTGCGAACACCTGCTGTTGCATATGCTGGAGTCGAAGCTGTGCAAGATTAATTTGCCCTGGAGGTTTGCTGATGTGGTTTGTTCCCGGAGGAACTTGTCCCACCACTACATTAGGAGTGTAACCTTGGGTTGGCTTATTTTCTATAACCAGATTACCTAAACAACAGGAGAGAGAATTGGTTAAGTATAAAGTCTTAAACTTAACTAAATGTAAACAGTCTAAATAATGTATGCTTTGTATACGCTGGCTTCATAAAACAGCACGAAGTCATGAAAGCACATAACAAAAGTACTTTTAATCACAGGGGTAAGGGACTAGTAATTATCGTAATTGCTTATTAGCTTTACATAAGTATTGTTTCCAATGTATTCATATTGTACTTTGTCTTTGAGGTTTCTGCATGCATAAAATTAATATCAATGACACGTTTGAAGAAAAACTGTGTGTGCCAATACTTATTTAATTTCCTATTGACTTTGTTGCATAACTTTGGAAGGAAAAGCCTTAAAATACACACTAATTATATCTTGTATATGATATTTAAATTGCTTTAATTGTACATTGTCACTTTAATCCTTTTAGAGATAGAGAGAAAAACCATTTAATAGTTGGAGAAACTGAAAGAAAGACAGATAAAAAATCCCTCAAATAATGTTTTCATCAGTGCAAAATCTCTTAACACTTGTAACCGTTGTTCTGTTCTAAGGGTTTTGAGGTGTTTTAACTATTTGCTTAAGTAATTACCGCAACAAGCACATTAAACAATTCTGTTCACCCACAGTATCCTTTGACATTCTAGTATTATCTTACTCTATTATTTTTTGCATGCTTCAATATTACTTCGTTTCTGTACAGCCATTCATAAATGAAATAGATTTCGCGTCTCCAGAATATTTCCAACACTGCCATAATCATTTATTAGTCTATATTTTCCAAGATTACAGACCACTGTGCGTTAATTTTATAATTTATATGACCGACTATGAATTTTGTTCGCAGACTGTCAGGGATCTTTCGATCCGCCATTGCCTCATTGACAGAATCAGATTTTGTTTTATCAACATTTCATTCTAGCACTAATCTAAATTAACACAAATGCACACTTGCACTAATCTGCATTCATTATTGTGCACATGCACTAATTTCCATTAGTTATTGTGCATCTGTGCAAATATGTAGTAACTAATGTGGATTAGTGCATGGGTGTAAGGGTACATCAATGAAATGTGTGCTTGTGCTAAAACGAGGTAGTGCAAATTCCCCCTGCATAGTTAAAAGTTCCAAGCCCAAAAATTCACACTAATTATATCTTGGGTGTGATATTTAAATTGCTTTAATTGTACACAGTCACTTTAATCCTTTCAGAGATTTACAGGGGAAAACTGCAGGACTTGGAAAAAGCTGACTTGCTCATTCAAATCCATTGCAGGTGCAAGAAATGTTGTGAGTTACTTGTAAATAAGACCCTTCTAATTTAATCATAAAACCTTTCACCTTCTAAATCATTAGAGTAAGGGAGTGATTAGCAAGATCAATATTTAATTTAAGTATTTCAGCCTTGATTCAAAAGAACACTGAAAACTTCCAAATATGCAATAATGCCTTTGGCGTCCCACCTTTCAAACAAGAGACTCCTCTATTGCAGGACAACCATTTCCGAAACTCAAGGAAACTTCCAGAGTGACCTCTGACCTAGCATAACTGAAGTTAGGAGTCCTGCTGTGCACATGGAGGTAGTTACACATGCTGCCACTTGCACATGCCTAACAGGATCTTCTATCTTGGACAAGTTGGTTTTGCAGAAATCCACATGGGTGTTCATAAGCATAGAACTAAAGTACTGCACTTGTGCCACCAAAATGGAAGTGAAATATTTAATATTAAGTTTAGTGAAAGTCCTATGTACAGTGCAGAGTTGTCCTGCTTATACATAAACACTAGCTGGGCATCACAATATATTATCAGAAATACTGCTTCCTATCCAACAGTCATGAATGATCAATGGTCCAAAAATAATACATTTCTTACATTCATATGTTAAGACATACGGCCTGCTACCTTCTCAGTTTTGAATGTAATCATTTAAAAAACTTCTTGTATTTCAACAGATCTAACTTTGAATTATCTATTTTCCTCTGACGGTTTTGCAGTTGTTAATTGATCAAGAACTTGTCTATAAAAGAAGAAATTTGAATTTTCAGATGAAAGGGTCCTCTCCATTTTTAAACCAGCACGATTATCTCTTGTTTGCTATTTACAAACCAATCATTTTCAGTTTGTTCCTTTATCAATAAACAATCTCCTGAATTTTATAAAGTCTAATGATTTCCTTGAAGCTATTAACTACTCAAATCTGCAATAATGTGAATTTTCTAGTTTGTTCCTTATATGAATGTAATTGGTAACCAATTTTTTGGTTTTCTTGCATCACCACTTGATCTAATATTTTGTAAATCTCAAACCATAACTTTCCAAGAAGTTGGAGAGAATCTGTTCCATGTAAACTGTGGTTCAATTCGGACGACACAATAAACAATTGGTGTGGGGGAAACAATCGTCAGTTGTTTTGACTATCATGTCATCCGAATGCTGCCATAGTCAACTCAGCGCTGATCCTAATCCACACCACAGTTGATTATTTATTACCATGTTGTGTGGGGAGTACCCCCTAGAGTTAGGGTTAGTCAACCCACCATTGACTATCGTGTGGTCCGAATTGAGCCAATATATCATCTAAAAGGAACCCCCTTTTATTAAATGTAAGAAAAAAGGTTGATATGATTTTGAAATCTTTTTTTCAATGTCACCAAATGTCCATGCACTATAATGCCATTTATCGCAATGGAAGTTCCTAGTCTAACGTTTATTACACATTTGATAGTAACACCCTTGGTTTTTCCTTCTTCAAAGCTCTCCTAGCATTGATTTTAACAATGTGTTCAAAGTCTGTGTTCAAAGTTCATTCCTCAATACAGTAAAAGACAAGGTTTTTATTCTCTGCTCCCTCTAGGATTCCTCTGAAAATATTTTTCTTACGTAATTTTTTAAATCTTCAGTTCCAATACCTTTTTCAGTTCCCAATGTATAGCCCCAATCCAAAGGGCCGTATGGTGAGCTCTGCACATGTAGTGGGGGGTTTCGGTACCTCCCCCTTTCCAGAAGCATCCCCTCACAGTGCCCAACAAGCTGCCCTGAAGCTTGGGGAACCTCGAAAGTGTCCTCCAACAGAGTAAGAGGAGTTGCTGCTGCAGAAGAACACGGGAAAAACCTGGTATGGACATGTAAGCCTTTGTACACACCTAAGAGGCTCTTTAAGCTATTTTGGTCAGCACCCCGTACTGATTCTTAATCATCCAACCTACAAATTTTCTCACTCGGCTCTAACTTTTAATATCATTTGTAGTTTCAATGGAGAGGTATATAGATTTAACACATGGAGGGAGAGGGTTTAATACAAAGATTTGAAGCTAAATTGTTGGAATTCGTCTGTTATTGCCTTTTCTCTTTCTATATATGCCAAAAGCAGGCTCTATGAGAAAAGACAGATTTGTAATTTACCCCAGACTTTTATCTCTAATTTCACACTAGAGTTTCTCCATGTTCAGGAGCAAACAAACCTTGTTCATCCATTGCTTCACTGATGGCATCTTGTTTTTGCTAATTCTAATTTTTCTACTGTAAGAAAGGAAAGCTGAAAGCTACTAGCCATATTAAGCAACAACGCTTTAGGACCACTAAAAATCTGGTGCCCAACAATCTAAGAATATCTACAACTTGCTACTAAAAGACCTGAAAGGCTTTCAGTTCATTTTTAAGTGGCATCAGCGTTAACATATTATTGAGACTATAGGGAATTTGCATTTTCGATTTCTTCCTATTACATTCTACCTTTATAGACTTAAACAAGGTGTTAACTAAGTTGCAGCTTGACAACTTCCTAACAACCAACCTACCCTCCCCTGGATACCTGAAGGAGGCTACTGGGTTGATTCCTGATTACTTGCCTCTTCAAATGAACACCTTAGACTGTCACTTTCCAGCATCCTTAGTACCAAAAAGGTAGGGGAAAGGAGTGACCATCAGAGTATGTGGAAACATATCTCTCAGAGTAGCCTTGAAAATAATTTAGTAACTCTCCACTTTTCCTCCACCATGACTGTGATATCCTTCTCTCTCCCCACTTCCTGCTTGCCCCTCAACCTCTCTTGCAACCATCACAACACTTTCCTGAAAGCCTATTCCAGTCATTTAAAGCCTAGAGAAGCAACTCAAGCAGGATATCACTGCTGTCTTCAGCCAGTGCATTGCCACCTATTACAGAAGATCAATTTCCAAGTGAATAAAGATACAATAAATTGTAGAGAGAACTACTCTAATGACAGGAAGTACATGCAAAGGGCAAGCAAAACAGATAGTTTGAGAAGAGACATCCAAGTAGTGACTGCTTATGTATCAAAGCCACTGGCTTGGATCTAACCACCTATACAATCAAATGGATGACATTTCACCAGGTGAATAGGGGAAGGGTCACCAATCCCCTTCTGTCCTTTGCAGACCCTCTAAACAACTGCTCTGGAGGGTCCCCCAACATTCAAGAAGGGCTTTTGGGAGGATTTGGGGTACTGCTGCTGGAGTAGAAAACCCCGCTGGTATAAACAGATCCAAACCACTACCACCACTTTCAATGGCAGTCTACAGAAAATACTGTCTATTTCATGCCACTTATCATATTAAGTATGTTTGCACATTCAATTTAGGTTTCAGAGAAACAGAACACCCTCTCACCTAAGTTGACTACATTCTTTGCCCAGAATGTGGGATCACAATGGAAGCGTATTGCTCCATTAGCAGCTGGGACAGGATCACATCGTGCTTTTAAAATATGTCGCAGCTGGAACGTGATCTGTGAGAAGACAAACACTCTCAGATTAGTGATGACATTGTGGAAAAAGTCAACAAGAAGCCGACATAACAATGGAAACTGAGTAATTGGTTGGCTTTGGGCAAGTCACTCTCTCCCATCCTGACCTATGCCAAAAGCTTGCTATGAAGTTAAACCCCACTCTGAGACTTTTGGAGAAATTGCAGCATACGTCACAGGAAATGAATGCACATACTGCTAGAAGATACATGTACAAGCACATCTGATTCTTGTTATGCCCACATTCAAATGAATATACAGAAAGCATACAGTACGACTGAGTTTAACAGTTCTGTATCAACAGAAAGCAAACCATGCTAACTGCATGGGAAAAAGGCTAATCCTAAAGTAAAACCTCTGAACTCATTTCAAATTTTACATCTGATTAAACAATTCAATCACCCAAGGCTCAAGCCATTAAAGTGAGAAAGAGATGTCCTAAACAAGGTGCTATACTTTCCTCTTATCTTGAATTACTGAACTGTGAGAGCTATATCAGTGCTCAAAACTTCAGGCAACTGAACGTTTCTAAAGGCCATCCTTTCGTGCATAAAGAGGCAGTGTTTTTCTTGCTTACCTGATAAGCTATTATTATTATCATCATCATTTTCATCAACAACTACAACAACTTTTGGCTCAGTGTTTAGTCAGAGAAAATTTAAACAAGATCATGTCTTCTCTCTATACCTGAATTCTGAAATTTTAGTTGCTTTTTTAATTTGTTTTATTAGTTCTCCTTGACAAAAGTGCTGCTGGAAGGCAAACTTCGAAGTCCAGTCTACTGACAGTTAAGCACAAGAAGTTTACAGCAACTGCTGGTAGTAACCCAAGGTAGCAAGTAATAATGCGGGTATCATTTCAAAGTCCCCTATCAGATGGTATCTGATTTAGGGTGCAATACTATGTATATGTTTAGAAAGAAAAAAATCCTACAACTCCCAGCAATCCTCAGCCACTATGTCTGTCTGGGGAATATTGGGAACAGTAGGACTTTTTTACTGTCTAAACATGTATAGGAATACACCTGTAGGGTATTTATTTAATTCATATTTAGTAAATGCAATATTTTACATTATAGTATGTTAGTTTTATGTGCTGCAAACTGTAGCCAACATTACACTAGTGGAAAAAAGTACTAGAAGTGGGGGTTTTCCACTAGCACTTGTGTAACCACTAGCACAACTAGTTCAAGCAGCACTTAGTTCAAGAAGCAGCACTTAGTTCAATAAAGTTGTAATGAGTAGAGGAATGGCTTGCAGAATCAAAGTGTTGGCTTTGACACTTGTGAGCAATAAAAATGGGATTTCCATATGTGGTAGAAGCTTTGCACTAGCAGAATTACACCTGTATAGGTTTCATATATTTTTCCTCTAGACAAAAGCAGTTCACTTGAAATATTGACTCTTTTTCCTAATCAAGTAAAGTATGCTTGGATAAAGTCACAGCTTTAGTTTTGCTTTTCCCTGCATCTATTAGATGGATTAAGAATTTTGTTCTGACCGGCAGTCATTAGATGACGTCTTCTCGCTTGAGTTTTGGTATGGAAGATGATACGTATGTTGATTTTAAATTATCCCTCTGTTTACTAATAGCTAAACTTGAAGACTGGATTCAGATAACACAATGATGAATGGGGGTTTAAATAGTCAACGGTTGGTTATTTAACCCACCGTGAGGGTTTTTTTTAAACCAACGGTTGGTTATTTGGCCAAAATAATCAATGCATGTAACCAACCAACGCTGAGCAGAATTGGCTACTTGAACCACCATTGGTTATCATGTTGTGTGGAGGGCACCACTGGTTATTTCCTTGGCCACCGCTGGGTTATTTCATCAGCCACAGAGTCGCAAGGCAAGAGTGGTCAAAGCAGTGGCTGCCACTCTAGTCCAGCTGGCAGAATAGATTTTCAGCAGCAATGGCTGATGAGATACTAGCTGGAGGACTGAGGGGGGAGAGAGGGAAGGGGATGAGCGAGTCAACTCAGTGTGGACTAATAGTCAACTCAACGTTGATCCTAATCCACACCACGGTTGATTATTATCATGCTGTGTGAAGAGTACCCCCTAGATAAACAACTGTTATTACCTCACCGTTGACTATTGTGTTGCCTGAACATAGCTGAAGAGTGAGTAAGCACAAAATGCACATATTCTTCCTAGGAACAGTCATGTAAAAAAAAGTAAATGACAACACTGAAACTGCCCCATTTGTCTGATACTGAATCCATTCATTATCATAAAACAATGCATTAAAAAATCCCCAGAAAAATGGAAGAAAATGTTCTTGCTCACATCACTGGTAGTAAGCATGATAAACAGTAACGTGACCGTAGAGTTTTAATGGTTGCCCAGACAAGTAAAACTGGTTATTTCAAATAGCCCATAATTACATGAACTTTATAAAGAGGCCAATAATCTGTACCTCAGCTGACCAATATGAAGCCTGGCTAGTCATTAGAAACAATTTAGCGAAACATCGTCTTCTATAAAGCTATGGGAATAGATCACAATCCAAACCGTGCAACCACTACTAGAAAACATGGGCACGCCCCACTTCAGCATTCAATATTCAAACTAACACTAACTACTGTGATGTTACATCATATTTTTGATGAAGTAAACATGTCGGTGATAGCCGATTTACAAAAACAATAACCCAAATTCTATAATAACGTAAAGATCAATATTTGCAATAAAGTATAGATCGAAAACATCTGTGAAAGAATTAATTTGCATTGGCTGTCTTAACTGCAAAATTTGGGGAAAGATGTGGGTTCCCATGATGCAGAATTTTGTCTGCTTCAATGCAAGAAAAAGAGTTTCTATGTTGAATTAGATTGAAAGCTTGTCTTACCAGTCGCTTGCTATACAGTAACGCAGTGCTGCTGCCACTTGCAATGGCCCAATTAGTAAAGTTCATCACATGTTTCACCTGCCTCGACAGACCACTGATATCATTCTGCTGTTGTATTAGCTTCATCTGCCTCTCCTTTGTCACAGTCTGAATAGAAAGAGTGCACATAATTGAATAATGTTTTAAAAATACCAAGAGCAAGAATTAAAATACCCAGTTAGACAATTTTTGGTATATTTTAAAGTAACATCAAGAGAATAGGACTGTTCAACATTATACAGAAAGAAAAGGCATCTTAAATAGTCATATGCAGATTAGTGCTAAAGCATCCAATTATGATTAATAGAGGGAGTCATTTCTAAAAGAGATTCATCTATAAGACTGAAGTAGCAACTGTAATTGTATGAAAAGTGATGGCATTGCCATTGGCTAATTATTATATATTTACATTTATATCTACTTTTATTTCATGACCAAGCTCGAGTTCAAAGAGGTTCCCATCCATGCGATGACCAGACCTAGGCCTAATTAGCTTCAGCAAGGTTGCTGATCATATGCTTTCAGACTATGTCCCTTTGAATGTTCTTTTTCAATATGACAGTTCTCATTTTTTTTAAAAAAAACACCTCAGTACTGTGATCTAAAAAGTTACTTCTGGTCTCAGTAAGAGCTTTTTAATTTCTTTTTAACAGCAGATACCATCTCCAAATCATATCACAATGGGCCTGTTCAGACAACATGCTAAGCTATGGTTAGGCCGCTAACCCTTTTGCAAGAAATGGTTAGTGAGCATGTTTAAACCATGGTTATGTAGCCACCATGGTTAGGAATGGTTCACCCAAGATGCTATGTTATGGTTCACATGACACACTAAGCCATAATGTTTAGCTCAAAATGCTTAATCACCGTGGCTTAGCGTGTTGTCTGAACAGGGTCATTATCATATCATATATGAATCTGCTTTTGAAAGTCCTCTCTCCACGATTCGCCATGCGGCATAAGGGACTACTAAAAAAATACAAACCCACAAGCCCAAAGCCCCAGACACACAGCTGCACAATTCTTTCAACCCTGCCAGAAGAGTGCCACTAGTTAAAGTCTAATCCCCAGCTCTCAAAGCTAACAGATGTTTGAATGAAGGAGAGAGCAATTGTCAAGTATCTGATAACAAAATTCAAGTATCTGATAACAAAATCAACCTCACTTCTGAATTAATACACAAATATATTCACAACTTTACTATTTTGTATTTTAAATTTATACAGTTCATCCACCTAAGACATGCTCAAAGCAGTTCCAACCAAAATCAAAACACATTACAGCATTGTAATCGCTCCATAAATTGCATTGCAAATTATTATCCTGCAGAAGTACTTATTTGAAGCAAGTTGTTAAAGCTAACACTTTATCTGCATTTTGACAGATTTTGGGAAGAATTCTATGAGTGCCCACTGTTTTGCAATGAACAAGGTGGCAATCCTTAAGGTTTAAGCTGCTATCAGCTATTTCACCTATCAAATAAAGATAGTGTTGCTAAGGGCACAACCGTACCAGATTCACCCTTGATGCTTGTAAGCCTCTGAACTCAGAGGCTTACAAGTATCCAGTGCAGAGCAGGAGACACAGTGGGGGTGTCATTTGTAGGCATGCAGGACCTGGTGAAATTCCTCTCTTCATCACAACAGTAAAAGGTGCAAGAGACTTGCCCTCTTTTGTATCTGGTCATTCTAATATAGTTCCTGCAGCTTTAACTGTTGTACTGAAGAGGGAATTTCACAAGATGCTGTATGCATACAAATGACATCTAATGAAATCCCCCTTTCAATACAACTGTTAAAGATACAGGAGCCCTGTCCTCCTTTTCATGTGGTCACCCTAGCCAGAGCAGTTCTCTCCTTGCTGGCTGTGAGGGAGAGCGATTTCAGATTCCTGGCTGCTCCGACCTCAGATCCTATGCCCCCCAAGACCCTGTCTTTTGTAAACTGACCAGAGAGCTTTGGCTGTGGGGTAGTATAGAAATGTAATGAATAAATAATAAATAGGGGGCATAAAATTCCTCCCTACGAGGTAAAAATAACCAACCGTACCCTACTTGGTGCTTGTTATTACAGAGACTAGGGTTTTAATAGTCTAGCTCAGTAACTCGCATCAAAATTAAAGGCAGGAATGGGGCAACCCATGCCTTTCCGAAGCACAAGAGCAGACAATATGGAATGTAAATATCATTTCTTAGTAAATTTTCATAATAATTTTACAACACTGAAGGTACTGCAATATTTCAAATCACTCCACAGAAGCAACTCTACTCTGATATGTTGTGAAAATTTTAATAAAAGTTTTCCATGACTATTTTTCTGGAGAAAAAATTGAAATGTAAAAATACACTGCTTCATAAACATTAATTAGTAACATAATTACTCGGTAACTACAATTAAATTAGGAATCTTAAAAGCTGTAATTAACTTTTTTGGGGAGCATATTGATATTATGCACATACTTTGGGTGTACTAAAATTAGTACGTTAATGGAAAATGAACACACTGAAAACTGTTAAGTTATGATACTATTAAGTTATCATATTTCAAAATATTCCAATAAAAATAATTTAAATATAAAAATTAAAACCACAGCTACTTCTGGTTATTTGAAATACTTCTATTTGGAAAATAATGTGGCTTTTCTTGCCTAAAGTAAATTTTATTGATGGGCTTCTTGACACTCATCAAAACGGGGAAAGAAGAACACCTGATTTAATAGCATTAGCATACATGCTAAATACCAGCTGATTTAAGCCATCAGAAAATTCTAATTCAAAGTTCTCCAAATATCCAGCACCACCAAGTCTATTTTCACTTACTATATGGGACCTGACAACGAGGACCACATATTAAAAGATAACCAAAAGGTACAGTGTATACTAGTTTAATCACAATCATATTCTAGACTGAAAAAATTAATCTGCATTGTACTCATCGTAATTTTAATTTTAAAATATAAATTTAATAATGGTTTATTTTTCCTTGTTTAAATTTTGTTCATTTTTTGTTTTATGTAACTGTCATATTAATTTTACGTTCATAGAATCATAGAGTTGGAAGGGACCCCCTGCCAATGCATCCCAGACAGGTGGCCATACAGGTTCTGCTTAAAATCCTCTATTGCTACAACCTATGGTTAAGCAATAAGCAATGTTATTTTTCAGCAAGAATTCTTTCTAGCCTTGCAATTATTGATGCATTTAACATTTCAGGATATGTTAAAGGGAAATGATGTTGTTTTTCTTCCTAAGGTAAACTTTATTAATGGGCTTCAGGACACTCATCAGAAGGTAACCCTACATTAAAATACAGGATAATCTGGTTTTAATGGCATTAGAAGACTTACAAATCTGAAGAGTAAAAGAAGTACCAGTGAAAGATTTCAAATAAAACACAATGAATTCAACACAGGCCAAGATTTTAATGAGAAACCACAGGGAAAGCAGTATGAGAAATCAAGTGGCTTCTGCAGTTCCTGACTTGCTTTATTCTGACATTAATGTTTAGAACCCATGTAAATGTATTTTAGGTAGCAACTGCCACATTGAGAAAGGGGAGCAATGACCTTTTTTCAAAAAACACTAAACCACAGCTTAACAAGCAGCTGCAAGTCTCATGCACACATGCACCCCCCCTTCCCTCTTCTTCACCAGTATGGCTGTGAGGATACTGGAAGCATCCACTTCTAACCTAACCTGGAGTTTACCTGTTTCGTCCAACGGCAGAAGCTCTGATTAGGTTAAATGATTGCATGTTAACAAGCCAGGTCATAAATCAGTTTGATTGCGCCTTAAAGGACCCTTCCAACTCTACTATTCTATGATTCTAGGCTTCCCTGAACAAACCATAGTTTAAACTAATCAGAGCTCCCTTGAATCCAGATGCCACAACGACTCTAGTTAGCTTACAAGCAGAAGTGGATTCTTCCAACAGCTTCCTTACAGCTGGAGGAGGAGCAGGGAAGACTGTGTGAGTGCCTGCATGTAGTGCTAATGTATGGCTTAGCATTACGAGTGAAACAGGCCAATGACTTCATAATGGACAACACCAAGATGAGTGTTCCAAACTAGAAGAGCCATATACACACAAAGATCTCACCAGGATTCATGCAAAACACTTTTGGTTTTGTTTACATTGAACCATATGTACCTCAAGTTGTTGTAAGAGAGATTTTCCCTTTTTATTGATTTCATTAATGAGGGTAAAAATAGCCACTTTGATTTCCTGTTCTACTCGTTTGTTAGTTTCATTTACTTCTTTTATCCTGAAAGAGAGAAATGCTGTAATGTTACTGCCTGACACAACACATCTCCAAAATGATACCATTTGACTCAAGTGAAAATTCAACCTACTACATAAATAGATGCAGCACTACATGGTATATGCTCACTTTAAGTTAAAAAAAATGAAACCAACATTACTATTCATTCTTGGAAGAAAACTTTTAAAGTAATTTCCTCTTACAACATATTGTAACAATCTTTTTTGCATTTATTCTTCTTCTGCATTTGCTAGATATTTATCAGATGTTATGAAATTTTTATCATATTGCTTTTATTCTTTATTTTGATGATGAGGTAAAACTAAGTCAAAAGAAACTGTTTACTAGTAGTGACAATCTATTATTTCAGCTGTGCAATTTGCTACTCACCTACCTTCTTGGCGCAGATAGCAATTAGTTTTCCTATAAGCACCTACCAATTTCTATCCTGCCAAAGCTGCCATAGCAATGTGCTATGGTCCCTGCAGTAATGGAACACACTGTAGTGCTGGAGTGACTGCAAGCACAGTGTGCACATTCTATCTTTAATCTAGGATAGCCTGGGAGATTGCCTAAAAGGTGTACTCGTTACTTCACTAGGAGGAGGGAAGGCTCTCTCTGCCAAAACTGCAATGTGCATGGATATGGGAGTCTATTGTCATTGACAGGGTACAATGCCCCCACACTGTGCCAGCTAATTTGCCATGTCTACATTACTCTTTAATAGCACTGGTGGGGGTGGGAGAGAAGAGAGACTGAAGCAGGACACTATTTTCATATTATAAGTAGGCAGGCAAGGGAGCTTTTCACTCAAGCATTAAAGCCTTTCATCCTGATCTAGAGAAATTGCCGAAACAGTAGACTCCATGTATGCAAACAAACAGGACATACTTCACCGTTTGTGCAAGAGTTTCTACATAGCTATCTGTATGGAAAAGCACCTTATATCCATGCATTGCTTCATTGCTAGATATATGCTACTGTCCCCACGAAAAAGGCTTTTGTCTATCTGGTACAGCATATCCATTTACAGAAACCAGTTTGTGGATTTTGTCTGCTGGATGAGGCTACATTTGCCACTAGCTGTTCTAGTTTTAAGGGATATCATCAGAGGGTGGCATTTTAGTAGTTCTGTAAACTAGCTCATTCAGATTAAAATAACATGATTATGGAGAAAATTATCATCACTTACCTATTTTGCACTTGAGTAGCTGCAAAGTTAACATAATTCTTCTTCTCAAGGAGTTTGGCTAACAGATTCTCAATAGCACCCTTTTGATTCTGAAATGCTTCTTCCAAAAACTGATACCTTCCCAAATCAGAAGACAGCATACAATTAATTATGAAGCAGCAGCTCTGCTGTAGAATGATGCACTAGATGTAAACTTAGGTCTGCTAATGAGAATGGTAGCTATAAAAATACCAATGATAAAGTATCTTCAAAGACAGATGAGCTGTAGTTGATTCTCGACAGTGGTCTCATAGTTCCAGAGTCAGAACAACATCATATTTTGTTTATAATGTGCCAAGCCACTCTACGGTAATAACCCCCTGCCCAGCTTTTTCTATTTTAGTCAGTTTATCACATCAGTTTGGTAACCTCTGCCATACATGAACAAAACAATCTCTATGTCATTGGCAACCTATCTAGCCTGTGTCAGACCTCAAAATAGCATGCCTCCAGAAGTCTAAGCAACATGAGAAATTTGTGATGAATGGATTTGTATTCTGTGTAAACGTTTTATCAAAAAGATTCATACATGGAACCTAGAGTCAACTCCATGGTAAAAGGCCATGCTTCTGGAGACTGATAACATCCTTCTCTGCTGCAGATGCCAGGAGATATTCTTTCCGAATGTACAGCTGAGAATAGTGGGTAAGAACTCCAGAGACTTGTTATTTCTTTTATCACCAGGGTCCATATCTCACAAGAGTATACTGTACTTGTCGAGATTACAACCTATGTGAGATATGAATCTAAGCTATTGCACTGGCCCATCTGAATGCAGGCTTTGATGGCTTTATTTCAATAAACCAGACCCAGTCAACTGAACGAACTCAAGCAGCAAATTTTTGACTGACAGAATTCATTTAATGTAATACATATCAACTAGCCACACGGTGCCAACAACTAAACTAACATCAGTAAGATACACCTGAACGATATGAGTATCATACCCCAAAATCAATGTATTTGTATTAACAATGTATTAACAAGCATTTGTTAATGCAGCCTAAAGACAAGCAGTACAAACTTTTGCATGTTTGTTCAGACATTATGCTCAATGGAACTTACAACTAGTAAAGGTGCTTGGGATTGCAACCTAAAGTATATTTTGATGAGTAAACTGAAATACTTTTGCACATTAGAATCTTTGTACAGGTGTGTAACTACTCAGTCACTTTCCAAAGAAATTTTCACATCTCTGAAAATCTGTAGCTATGCCATCCATGTCCTTTAACAGCTTCACCATTGAATACACCATAGAGTATTTCTCAAAGTCAATTGAAAATGAAAGGGAAAACTCTTAAATCCTTTATATTATTGCTATCTCTAGTGACCACTCATACGTGGGGCTAACGCTAATGTTATGTGAGCAGACTTGGCTTATGCAACTGGATTTCTCTTCCCTGCTGGAACCTCCTGGGCAAGATTTACACTACTGCTTTAAAACAGGTTATAACAGTAGTGACAACTGTTGCGCCCAGGACACATTCCATATACAGTTCTCAAACCGTTTCAAAGTGTCATATCATGCCTGGTGTAGATCTGGCCCTTCACACCCCATATCTGCTCCAGAGGGTCCCCCCTCCCCTCCAGAGCAGATTTGGCAGCATGCAGGAAGCTGCAAGGGGAAGAGAAAATTCAATTATGTTGGCAGAAAGATATCATTCAATGCAATCTATAAAAAGCTTCCTACATGCATATCAGGAAACAGAATGCTTGCCATGTTTACAACACATGATACATTTAATTTGTCCATGTGCACACGGTGAGAAATCACAGCCAAAAATAATAAGCATTTAGGAAAGTCTTTCTGTGCAGGTGCTTCCAAATGTCCAATCATAGCAAGACAGATACTTGCATGATTTTTGCATATTGCCTGTGAACACATTTTTCTGCACAGAATATATGTTCCATCCACTCACCAAACTGTGTTTGCCAGAAGTAACTATTTGCTCTCTTACCACATTTGTCTCAAATCTTTGCTGTTTCGAAACAATTACAATTTATTGTTGTAATAATCTATGGACTGAACTCAAGTAATAGTCTCATCATAGTTAAAGTGCCAGCACTACCACTGCTGATACCAAAACAAGATTAGCGTCTAATTACATCTATCAATTCATGAGCTTCAAGTCTCTTCCAACAATTTCCTTAATCCACTGAAGGATCACACCATGGAAGTTTTGCTGCTAAACCATCATTCTGATTTGCTGTTGTTATTATTATTATTATTATTATTATTATTATTATTAATTCCATTTATATACTGCCCCATTATTTCACTCCATTTATCAGAACTGACTAACAAGGCACCAATGCAAGATAAAACTACTATAAGTATCTCTCGTTTTTAGGAATGCAATGTTTAATCTATGAAAACTTTTTGATCAAATTAAAAAAAATGTTTCTGATTAAATCAAGCAATACATTTTAAAATAGTTAATTACTTTTAATGTCAGTACTTCTAAAAGTCACAAATGCCAGTGCCATCTTAGAAAAGACATTCCCATTTTCCTTCCCCACTTCCCTCCTGGAGGGAATGCATCTTCTAAGATGACCGCTCTATTAATTTTACTTGTCACTTGATCCTCGTTAGAATCAAGCCTGGAAGCAAAAGCTAGAGCACCACCACTCCAAGCCTATTTGCCATAGAACTAAAACAAAACAGAAGTTTATAGCACAAATACTTGAGGATTATTTCTTAAACCACCTGTTGTGAGAAGAGGCAGCATAGAAAAAAATGGTATCAATACCTATGTTCTTTGTGTTCCAGTAATTGACAGTCTCTGCATGTCAGTCTGTCGCAGGTTTCACAGAAAAGTTTTAACTGTTCTTGTTTATGCACAGGACAGAAAACAGGACGCTGACCAGATGCTCCAACAGCCTCTGTATTAAAAAAGAAACAGGCTTTGTATTTTAACATAAAAATTGAGTCTACCACTTAATATAATAAAATCCCTAAGTGGTTCACATATGGTCTATAGTTTGCAAACTAAAATTACTAGAAAAGAGTTCAGAGCTTATGGAGGGCCATTTCCATGGTATAGTTCCCAATACAAAAGTAGAGACAAATGGCTAGGAACATAGGGCAGTATCCAACAGGGGCAATTCTTTTATGCCTCGCTGATTTGTTTCTGCAAGTGGCCCTTCCCGACAATTCCATTGTGCAAGCAGGACCCACGACTCGCACAACAGATATTTAATGCTTCCTAGAAGAAGTCCTGAAATGAGTGAGGATGCAAAGGAATCAACAAGGGCACAGCTTCCTCTTGGATACTCCCCATAGTTCCTTATTTCTTTTATATTTTTATTGGGGTAGTGCAAACACACACAACAACGCCAAAGACCCAAACTTTGTTTAATACTACTTTTGCTGAGTTCCTCCCACTAGCACAAGACTACATTCCCAGTTTCACCTGAAACCTACACTAAAGAGACAATTCAGCTGCTTTAACACATAGTCAACTAGCCATCCAAAGCAACTGTCTCAGGTAGCAACAAAGGGTGTCTTCTATTTGGTGAATGTTTGTGACTAGGACTCTACAGCAAGAAAGTATTAATAAGATGCTTGGAAATCTCTTTCAGCTGCAGTCAAACATGCCACCATTACCGCAAAACTTATCCTCCTTGCCGCACCCTGCCCCTCTAACTACTGTCCTAATTCCTTTTTACCTTTTGCCTCTAAACTCTTGGAGAATGTTACTTAACCACAATTGTCTTGACTTTCTCCCTTCCAATTCTTCTCTCAACCCCTGTAGAATCTGGTTTCCACAGGATGCAGTTGACTAAAATTGCCTGAACCAAAGTCACTGGCAATGTACTCATTTCTAAATCCAAAGGTCTTAGTGTAGGTCCCAGTTCCTCATGGCAGGACCAATTTTTTGTTACATTAAAACAGAGTGGGCAGAAGGTAGATCAGGATCTATTGATAGACCTCTGGACAATTTCAGATTTAAGACTCTCAATGTTGTAACAAGAAACAAAATCGACCCACCTACCCACCCACCCCCGGCCTAAAAATCACTCTAAATTATACTGCTTAAATGAAGAAATATTGGGATAACTAGGAGTAGATGCTTCTGTGGAAGAACTGTGAGCTCCGTTCAGTTCTGGTACTCAAAACAAATTCCAGGACTCAGGGTTAATTGCCCATAGTTTATTATTGGGTTAACTGAACTGTTTAACTCCTGAACAACCCGTAGGGTGATATCACCAACATGTGAACTGTCATGCAACTGTAGTCTCTTTTCCATCTACTAATCCTGGTAGATGGATAAAGGCAAACAAACTGAAGCTTAATCCAGCTAATACTAAGGAGTTGTGGTTTAGGAAACTGGCCAAATTGGGTGGAGGTATGCAATCAATCTTGAATTGGGTTGTACTTCTCCCGAAGGGCTATGTTCACAGCTTGTGGGGGGTCTTCTGGACCCAGCACAATCTGTGGAGGCACAGTTGGTTGACTGGAGTGCCTTTCATCAATTTAAGCTGGTACATCAGCTTTACCTACAATTTTACCTACAACAGTCAGACCCAGTTTAGGTTACTCATGCAACAGTTGCATCCAGACTACACTACTGTAATATAAAGAGGCTGTCTTTGAAGTCTGTTCGGAAATTTCAAATTTGCAAAATGCTGCTGACCAGTTGCTGGTGGCCTCAGAATACGTGACACCCATTTTGCATCAATTGCACCAACTTCCAGTGTTTTTCCAGGTCCAACTCAAAGAGCTGCAGTTAACCTTTAAAGCCTTACATTAGGGGACTGTGGCTTGCCCCCTGGCAATTTAACTGTGGGGTGCCACAGAGCACTATTTTGTCCCCAGTGTTATTCAATATAATAATAATAATAATAATAATAATAATAATAATAATAATAAATTTATTTATTTATTTCCCGCCTCTCCTCTGGATCGAGGCGGGGAACAACAATAAATATAAATACAAAGACCATAAAATATGTACATGAAGCCATACAGAGCTGTTCTTAAGAGATGTGGGTAAAGTTTCATCAGTATGGCAATGATACCCAGCTCTATTTCTCGTAACATCTGAGACAGGAAAGACCATGGAGGTTCTGAACCAGTCTGTAGATGCAGTCATGGAATGGATGACAGCCAATAAATTGAAACTGAATCCTGGTAAAACAGAAACCCCATGGTGGTCCCCAGGTCTGGGAATTGAATTGTTTATCTGTTCTGGATAGGATTGCACTCCCTCTGAAGGAACAGGTCCATAGTTTGGGGTATTCCTGGATCCATCTTTGTCACTGGAGGCCCAGGTGACCTCATTGGCTTGTTGCACTCAGTACCAACTTCAGTTGGTGCAACAACTACATCTGTTCCTGGATAGCCTAGTCACTGAGGTTCATGCACTGGTAATCCCATAACTAATTACTCTAATGTACTCTATGAGGGGCTGTCTTGTGCCTGATTCAGAAGCTGCAGCTAGTACAGAAGGCAGCAGCTAAGGTGCTAAATTGGGCACCCAGCCATGTTCACACACCTATGCGAAAAGAACTGCACTAGCTGCCTATTAGCTACTGAGCCATGTTCAAAGTTATTCTGTTGACATACAAAAACCTAGATATGTGAAGGCCCAGAAAAGAACAGAAAAATTATGGGGAGTTCCCCCCCATTCCCCATTCCCCCAGAACCGTTTGTGTTTGTTTTTTCTGAAAAACTGCAGCTTTGGATTATGAAAAAAAAATAGAATTTAAAACAAGTATTTTAATATTTTGACCCTTCCATTCCTCTCCCAAAATGATTTCTAAAAACTATGTAATAAGAACACATTTATAGGAAGATTAGGGATGTAAAACATCTGGAAATAATAAAGCCATGGTCGGAATCTTCTCTGTAAGATTCCAAGAATAGTTAGTTCTTTCATTCCTTATTAAAATTATTGATCTAAAATATATTTTATTGACATTTATGCTCAGTTTCCCAACATGTGAGTAGAGTCACCATTGTGCATTCTTGACAGTTTGGTTCCTGTTCTATGAAAACCTGTGTTTCTGATGCTGTAGCAACCATTTGATGCAGTTCTAACCTATTCAGACAATAACTGCAAATTTACTGAGTTTACTTTTAAAAGTTTTAAAATATAATGATAATTTTATGAGCAAACTAATTTATATAAAAAATAACTTTAGAAACTGAAAGGTTGCTTTATGTTTCCAAAAGCAGCTGTACCCAACTTGGTGCGCTCTGGATGTTTTAGACTACGGTACCCAGCATTCATGACCATTGGTCATGCTGCCTGTGGCTGATGGGAGCTGACACCCAAAATAGCTGAAGGGCACCAGGTTGAGGAAGGCTGTCTTAAAGCAACAAAGTGACTTTAGATCTGTAAAGAGTGTTTAAAAAATAAGCATTGCTTATTTTTCCATTTTTCCCAAGGTTTCCATTTTTCACCAAATTCCCTGGGAATTTTTCCCCTCTATGGCCTCAAAATTTTACATCTCTACAAAACCCGAAACAATTTGAGAGAAGGAGATCTAGAAGATCACCTGTCCCTATGCATATCTTAGTCAACCTTTAAGATCTTCAGAAGAGGCCTTGTTAGTCATTTCACAATGTCGCCATGTAACATCTCATAAGTGAGCCTTTTCAGTACTGGCACCCATGCTGTGGAACAACATACCCTGAGCAGTTCATGAGGCAGTAAATGTGGTATGTTTTAAATGCCTCCTGAAAATGTACTTGTTAAAGCAGGCTTTCCTTGGCTTTTAATTATTTATTTCATTTATTGTTACATTTATATCTTGCCTTTTTTCCTTCTTAAGGAACCCAAGGCAACATACATAATACTTCTCTCCATTTTATCCTCACAACAACAACCCTGTGAAGTAGGTTGTGCTGAGAGTGTGACTGGCCCAAAGCCACCCACTCTAGCCACTACACCACACTGCGTCTCGTAATTGTAATTAATTATGTTGCTGGGGCAGGGTCCATAACTCAGTGGTAGAGCACATGCTCTGCATGTAGAAGGTCCAAGATTTAATCCGGGGCTTTTCCAGGTAGGGCTAGGAAAGAATCTTTCCTGAAACCCTAGAGATCCACTGCTAGTCATTGTCAAAAACTAATCGGATTTGGATTGCATTTTCCTAAAGCGTTTTAGTGTTGCTGGTTTTGAAACTACTGATCTATTTAAAATTGCTGTATGTAACCATTACTAGAATGTTTCTTGCCATGTTTTTAAGCTGTTGTTTTGTAATGATTATTAAACTGTTGTGTATTTTAATAGATTTGACATTTTATTGTGCAATCTGCATTGTGAGGGCTAAGTGCTGAAAGGCAGCTTAGAAATATACATATAAAACAATAAAATAAGCAGCTACAGCAAGATATAGAACTGAGCAAGACTTTATATTTGTGTTATATCTTAACATTTGATTAGTATGAACTGAGAAAAATCTGCTATTACATTCAATGTTACTTGTTTTCCAATGTAGCTCATCTGCCTCTCTTTACCAAAACCCAAAATTGACTCAGTGGCATGGATTTTAAGTATACTATGTAAACATACATGAAATCTAAAGTTAGAAATTTCACCTGAAGAGACATCTTCCTTCTTTCTGATCATATGATCCTTAGTAAATTTTACTCGTTGATGAGCTTCTATGCACGTTTTGCACAGCCATTCTCCACATTCCACACAGAAACCAACAGCACTAGAATTATCTTCACAGCTGGTGCACACCTAAAAGCAAGGGGGGGGGGGGGGGGAATTCAGATCTGAAATCTCAACATGTCAATCAGAAATCACCAATGCCTATATTCTACACAAGGTGTAAACCAAACCACATTGCAAGGAGAATAGTGGGAATGTCATACCTGTTCAGATTTCTCATCAGAGCTGCTGGGTGCTTCAGATGTGTCTTTGACAAAGTAGTTATCTACCAAATCTATTTGCCTGCATTCCTGGCGACAGATTGGACACCTGATCACACCAACTGCAACCAAAAGAGGATACATCTTACACATCTCTGGATTGTCATAACTTGATTTTTTTTTTAAAAAAACACACACAACAACAACAACAACACTGGTGTTTGATCATGACCATATAGAATCTTCTCCTAAATTCATTAGCATGTGCCCAGTGACAATGGCATAAGAACACTTTCTACTCCTGTGGGCTAGATAACATATTTTACACTATATATATTTATTTATTTATTACATTTGTATACTGCCCCATAGCCAAAGTTCTCTGGGTGGTTTACATATTTGTTAACAACAAAGGCCAAACAAAAATATTTCAAATTCCTATGAAACACATTTTTTAAGTGCTTGGGTAACCAATCAGCGATGTTCCAGCACAACTAAGCGTTCCATAAGCTTTTTAATGTAGTGTTGGTTTTGTTTTACAAAACACTTCACCTGAGGGATAATGCATGTTACGGAGCTTTATAAACAATAATGTAACATATACTGGTGGAACAGCACTTTATGCAACAACTCTTTTTTTCACCTTAGTGCTTAGTAGCTTGGATCAAAACTAAGTTAATTGTACTTGAGTCCCATTGATTTCATGGGACAAAATAGTCACTGCCTTAAGTCCCTCTGAAATCAATAGGAACTTAGTGAAGATCTAACTCAATGCCTTTATGTCACATTACTAAAAAAGAAAAAAACAGCAGCCACAAGGACACAAATTTTGATGTGGCTCCTAGAGAAAGGCAGCAATAGTTCACAGCATCTTGCCATTATGATTTAAATATGAAAGTTTGATGCTTAATGTACATTTAATCTCTCACTATTATCCAATCATTTACTAGTTTGAGCACTTTTTGCTTTATTTGCAACTTCTGAGAAAAGTGGCTTGTTTTTAAAGTTTTCACTAATTAAAAACCCCATTTTAAAAAATGGCTGTATATAAATAAATCTTATACTGTCTCAAGTACATTCTGCACAAACCTTAATTTGAAGAGCCCCCATATTTATTAACATAGTTGTACTCAATACTGCATTGTACCCATTTTCATAAGACAACCCATATTATAAGGCATGGATGGGCATCCTGTGGCCCTCCAAATGTTGTTGGGTTCCAAACTGGTGGGGGTGAATCTGAGCTGGAGTCCAAAAACATCTGGAGAGCAGCAGGTTGCCCAGGCCTGTTATAAGGAAAAGAACAGCCTTTTTTATTTTTCTAGCCATCTAAATTATCATAAAATGTTGCTGTTACCATGTAATTAACATGCCTATCAAACATCAGCACCAGCAGATGAAAACCACTTTTCAGAACTATCATGCTGCCCCTGGATATTAATTCCTTTACCACTCTAAGCAAAACATGAAACATTTCCAAGAGAGTGAGAAATTCTACGTGTTCCAAAACTACACAGCAGGATGCGGAATCTGAATCAAATTAGTATTTTTGCTGGAGGGGGTTTGATCTTCTCCAGAAGTGCAAGACAAATGTTTTACAATTATGCCCATGGAGGAAAATGTAGATGGTGTGCTGCTGCACAATCCTGAGGATACAGCTATCTCTAATTTCAGAAATGCAACAGTTTTTGAGGAGTTGAACTGGTTTCCTTGACATCAAGTTTCTAAGGCTGAAGTAAGTTAATTGTGCATTTAAAAAACAGTACTATTCTCAGAATTAATCTCTGTGGACACTCATATGGAGCTGAGGGAAGTCAAGAGACAATTCATTAAAAACATACTGGATAATGAAACTTCTGATTGTCAAGTTAGATCCTACAACAAAATTTGAGAAATATTAAAAATGTACTCACAGTAAGACTAAATTATGAATGAGGTCATTAAGTGATAGTTATGGTAATCCCATCAAGTACCACAATATAGGAAAAGCAATCTTTTTGACAGAACCAACTTTTGTACATTATCTTTTCTGAATATATTATTTGAGCTAACAGAAGTGAGCATGTATGTACCCTATAGTTCTTATATGCAACCCACAGCTTCATTAGGGTTCTCAGGTGTGTAGTATCCACTAAAAAGGAGTTTCTTACCATACCGGTTGCAAAACTGGCAAGGCTCCACAAATTCAGTTGCCAGACCTTCTCGCCACTTTGGCAACCATGTGTTCCCTCACAAAAACAGCACAAAGATTGCTGTTCACAAACTGCACAGATCTCTTACAGGAGGGATCTCTCACTTCACACTGGGATTTTTGCAAAAACAGTGACCAAGTCTCGTATAGCATGTGACTTGTGCAAAAGCCCTGTGGAAAGTGAGATAAGACCCATCCCCTCCCCAAAATCATCTGGCAAGAACAGAAGACTCATCACTTGCACCATTCTTTGGAAAATTAAACTGGCTCAAGTCTTTTCTGCTACCTCCCTAAAACACAGTTTGGAGATGAGTATCTACATGAGGACAGTGGGAAAGGGAAAAGCCGTACGCACTGCTTTCCATTTTTGGAGGCCCGCAAGACCCATCCCTTCCTCAAATACTCTTGTAAATGCAAGGGACTTTAGAGTGGATGAAGTCTTTTCTTGTTATGTACTGAGCTTGTACAGAAAGTAGAAAAGAGACTGTCATTGAACATAAGAACATCAAAAGAGCCATGCTGGATCAGACCAAGGGTCTATCTAGTCCAACACTCTGTTCACACAGTAGACAACCAGCTGTTGATCAGGCACTCACAAGCAGGAAATGAGTGCAAACAACACCCTACCCTCCATGTTCCCGAGCAACTGGTATATATAGGCTTACTGTTTCGGATACTGGAGGTAGCACATAGCCATCAGGACTAGTAGCCATTGATATACGTCTCCTCCAGGAATTTATTGAACCCCCTTTTAAAGCTATCGAAATTGGTGGCCATCACCACATCAATTTGGATGGCTTTAAAATAACAGCCTCTCTTCAACAAGAGCCCAGGCAACACATCCACATACCTCTCTGAAATCTAGGGGCTTGTCTATAATATGCTCTATATACCCCATCATGGCTGCACAGTTGCACCTCATTGTTTATATGATGCAGCCACCAACTCGCAGCCACATTGTGCTATTCCCCGCGAAACTGTGCTTTTCAATGTGCCTTTTTAACACAACTTTTTACATTGCTCTGATGTCACCACGGTTGTTTGTTATCTGTCGGTGATGGCTTCAGTTCGGATTAAGAGAGT
This sequence comes from Anniella stebbinsi, assembly GCA_029215795.1. Classification (NCBI taxonomy): domain Eukaryota; kingdom Metazoa; phylum Chordata; class Lepidosauria; order Squamata; family Anniellidae; genus Anniella; species Anniella stebbinsi. Next base: position 44,609,019 of record JARDYH010000004.1, on the reverse strand, counting down.
GGGTGTTATTAAAGGCAGAAACCTGTGCAGGGTAGGCGCAGGAATGCAGGGTAGGGGCAGGGTTGACATGTCTAATAATGGCCACCATGGAGATAGTAAAGTCTGGGGAACAAAAGTAAAGGAAGTTATGATGAACATTGCATAAATTCAATGAACTGTAATAGCGCAGATGTGCTGCTATCGGCTTTCAAAGTTGGACAGAGTTGTGAGAAAAAAGAAAAGAAAAAAGAAAAGAAAAGGTTTTCACGGTTTTCAGTCCATCTATATTTGCTGCCCATTACCACCATTTGACAATGGTACTGGGATTTTTCCTGACTGAATAGCCCATGGTCACTCTTCCCATATAACCCTATTGATACCGCTTCACAGTTTGGAGAAGTTTGGGATGAATGAGTAGGCAAAGCAGTGGCATATAGACAGCCCATAAGAGAAAGTGAGGGACAATTCCTCTGCTAAGTTTTCTGCACATGATGCCTGAGGACCTAGGGAAATGAGAGTATTTGGCGTCAGCTAGAGTAATGATGGATGACTGGTAAGAGCAGCTAAAATCTGTGGACTCTATTAGAAATTAAAACTTCCAAAAAAAGCGTAGTGTTCATTATTTGACATTAGAGACATCGAACCTGAGATGAATGAGAATATTCCCTTGCTGTAGAAAAAAAATATATGAATTCATTCTTAATCAGTCGTGATGACCTATATGTTTGCAAGTGTGCCAGTCAAGTTCAAGCAATTAGATAATGTCACTCTAGTATATACTATAGTATCGGTTCAGTCCTGCTCCTCCTACCTGACATACTTTGTACCTCTCACCTACTAAGTTGAGGAGAAAGCAGGAGAGTGACAGGCAGGAGTGCACGCCTGAATCTGCCATAGCCACCCCTGATCCCATCCTGGAGTGAGATAAATCCCCACTGATAGCACTGAAGCCACAGGCTGGCCAACATGGACTGGCATATGGAACTGCCACAGGATTTGCTACTTTGGAGATTAAAGCCAGAGAATGCATGTACAAAGGGTTAAGTGTTTCCTCTATCTTAAAAGGATTAAATCTCACTCACATCCAGCAAAGTTGCCACATATGAAGGATCAGAACTCACCATGTCCTTAAGGAATCTTGGATAACTAGCTATAAGGAAGTGCATCAACTGCCTTTTGGGGGGTCTTCTGATCTGCGCCTGTTACTCTGATGTCACTAGTTGGTACAGTTGTTCGCCGTTCATGTTCACAAGCTTTTATACTTTGTTATATACGGAGCTCTTGCACGTAAATTACTGGAGCACATTACTAGTAGTACACCAGCTAAGGAAGTGAACCTGGTGTTTGACGCTTATGGCTATCAAAGTATAAAAGATTGTGAACGTGAACAGAGAACAACTTTACCAACTAGTGACATCAAAGTAAATGCACTTGGAATGAGCAGTTTAAAACATCACTTACATCTTTCCTATGCAATGAGTGGAAAAATCAGAAGTATGGTTCACTTCTGGCAAGCAAAATTCTCTTTGTTGGAGTAGAGACTGTGTGTTACAAATACACCAGCAAGGATGTCAGTGTTGAGGCAACAGAGGTGCCTGATCTTGCTTGCCATCATCAAGAGGCAGACACAAGGATTATTTGGCATATCCAACATACATCACATGGTAGTGATCAGGCAAAGAATATTCTGGTTAGAGCAAATGCAACTGATGTGTTGGTTCTGTTAATTTACCATCAAAAGCACTTCCTAAACTCTCAGGTTTGGTTTGATTGTTGCGTGTCTTCTAACAACAGCAGAAGGACGATCAATGTAACTTGTATCACAGAGGAGCTCAGACATGAGCTGGTAGAGGCCTTGTCTGGCTACCACGCTTTTTACAGGGTCTGATTTCACAGCTGCATTTGCAAGACAGGGAAAAGTTAAACCATTTGAAATCATGAAAAAGAATAATGAATTCTAAGAAATTCTCAGCCAGCTAGGTGAGTCATTAACTTTAACCAGAGAAAAGATAACTGGGTTGGAGAAATTTGTCTGTGCCATGTATGGCCACCCTAGATACTCCTCTGTGAGTAAAGTAAGATACAGTCTATTTATGAAGAAAACAACACCTAAGATCCAGTCTAAGGCATTCTCCAAAGTTAAAGGGATTGACCCAACAATGCTGCCTCCATCTAAACCTGCATTGATCTAAAAGATTAAAAGAAGCAATTCAGTGTCATGGTTGTGGAAACAAGCAGATTGTAGAAAACCTGACGACGGGCTTGATCCTACTGAACATGGCCGGTACTTGGAAAATGGCAGATACCGCATAAAATGGTACGATGGTCCAACACTCCCAGAAAATCTTGAAACAGCCACATAAGAGGACAGTGAAAAAGATGAGGAAAGTGATTTCACAGTGATGATAGCAGTTCCAATGAAAGTGAAGAGGATATCCAATGAAATTTATTTGTTAACCCTTCTCACAGAACATAGTTTTTATTTTGTAAATTGTAATTTTTTGCTGAAGATTTTAAAAACATTTGTTAAAAACAATTCAACCTAATAAATAGTCTTTTTTTACATATCATCATACTCGTCCTGTTTGAAATTTTGTAAAGAACATTTGAATCACAGTTGAACATGTTCAAAATGATCTGTGCATCAGATCGAGAGATATTTAGGGTGGATACTTTTGAAATGAAAGCCCTGTATGATAAACTGTAAAATCATATAATCCTGAGAAAGTGAACGTATAACGAGATATCACTCATAATTCCCCCATGTTATTATACATTTTCTTAATCCTCATTAAAAAATCGAACTTTTTTATTCTTAAGTATTCTTTCGAAAGTCGTATAGTTTTTGAGTAAATCATGGTTAAACGTCACACATAACCAATGTGAACACTGATTTTATACGTTCAAATGAAATTATCTCAGGTAAAATACCTGGGTATCACACTGACAGATAAGAATTGTATGTTGTTTAACAATAATTATGTTAAGGTATGGAATGAAATTTAAAAAGTTCTAGCAAGGTGGGATAAGCTTCAATTGTCGTTGCTGGGGAGAATCGCTACAATTAAGATGAATGTGTTACCAAAAATGTTGTTTTTATTTCAGACAATACCTATTGTGTCTTCGGAGCAACCATTCAAGCAATGGCAGAGAGATATATCTAGATTTATTTGGCAGGCAAAAAAAACAAGAGTTAAATATAAAATATTGCAGGATGCAAGGGAAAGGGGAGGCTTGGGTCTTCCAAACTTAAAAGTGTATTTCTCTGTCTGTTGTTTGTTATGGATGAAAGATTGGATACTGTTGGAAAACAGGAGACTACTGGAATTAACATTTAGGTGGCATGGATACCTGTGGTATGACAAAGCGAAGATTAATGTAGAATTTAATAATCACTATGTGAGACGTGCAATCCTGAGAATATGGAATAAATTTAAACCCAGATGGTATCAAAAGGTTCCACTTTGGATATCAGCCCAAGAAGCAAACCACAGAAGAGAATTGTCAAGTTTACATAAGAGGCTAACATATTATGATGTATTAGGTGTGATACAAGGGGAACATAAATTAAAAACAAGAGAGGAGCTAATGAAAGAAGGTTATGTATGTCAATGGTCTTCCTATTTGCAAACTACGGAAAGGTTTAAAATGGATTTAAAAAATGGGGATTTGAACAAACAAAATCTGAATTTGAAAAGGTTATGTGCAAACGATGAACATGTTATTTCAAATATATATAAGTTGTCGTTGAAGTTTGAGACGGAAGATGAACAGGTGAAAGATTGTATGATAAAATAGGCACAAAATGTTGGGTATAATATAACAATGGATCAATGGGAAAGAATGTGGTCAAAAGATTTAAAATTTACATTAAGTACCAGATTAAAGGAGAATTTCTATAAGAAGATGTATAGATGGTATATGTCTCCATCATAATTAGCTAAAATGTATAAGGGAGTCCTGGAAAATTGTTAGAAATGTGAAGAGTAAGAAGGAACTTTTTATCATGTATGGTGGACCTGTAAAAAAGCAAAATCTTTCTGGATACAAACTCACTCTCTGATGCAGAAGATACTAAGGATTAATATACAACTCAAACCGGAATACTTTCTTCTTGGGACTAATGGACGAGGAGATGAAAAGTAAATATGGAGTTCTATATATGATAATGGCAGCGAGGCTGTTATATGCACAGAACTGGAAAAATACAATGTTACCTACAACGGACGATTGGATTTTGAAATTATTGGACATGGCGGAGATGGCGAAACTCACATCAATAATTAGAGACAACAGTTAGATTTAGAGTTGAATGGAAACCTCTTATGTGATGGAGCAAGAGAAAAATGACTTATTCGTCTGCGGATTCAACCAATAAGAAAGGGTTAATGAATAAAGGGAGAGAGGAAAAATTAGATTAGTAAGCTTTTGCTGTGGAGAAGATCAGAACGCGCTGTAACTTGATTGAATACCTCTTTTAGTGTGTAGTATTTGTTGTGTTGTGGGTGTATGTATTGTGTACGTGTTAAATATTTTTTTATGTTTGGAAAAAGAATAAAAACTTAAAACCAAATAAAATTATCTCAAAAACAAATGGAGTTAACAAAACTTGTGCAATTACAAAAAGTATTTGTCATTAAATTTCAAACATTTCAGAAAAACTTTCATCTCTGTAGCATAAACGGGTGAGAAGTTCTGCATATTTAAATATAGCAACTACATAATAGTGTGGCAGCTATATTGATGATGTCATCATGCAGCCTCCCCCCCCCCCACTGGAATTTTGTAAGACTCACTTTTCTGAGACACTTATGTCATATATAAACAAAAAATATTCACAAAGCTTTTGTACTCTTCGGGTAAATAAATCCTGCCCTGGCTCTGGAACTAAAGCCTATCTGGCTCACCCCTCACTGAAGGGCCTTGGTGGTCTGCATAGGGAAACCTAGCAAGTCAGACTGAGCTCAGAGGCTAGAGGTTCCCCACCACTGATGCAAATACTATTCTAGTTGTAAAGTAGCATGGTTCAGTGGTTGAATTTGTACCTCTGTTTGTCAAATACATGAAATAATATCAATGAGACACTTGATTTACATGAATAAATTAAAATGCCCTTGCTGAGCTTATGCAGCTGCCCCAGCTAAAATGGCAGCAGAGCAGTGCTCCAGCATTAGCAGGGTTGGGCAGACAAATGGGATCCAGTGGTAGAAGTTGAAAAGGAAGATAAAGAGGATAAGCAGCAACAAGAGGGTGGAAGGGCCAAGTGCAGTTTGCTACTCAGCAAGAACAACTATACATTACACCCCTGAAATAAATGCTTTTAAACACAAACATGCTAAGGAGATTTTGCCTTCCAGGCACAAGCACATCTTCCAAGCTGTTAGGAAGAAGCTGACAAGTTCAAATATTTTAATGTATTAAAAATATTTATATCCTGTTTCATCCCACCACCTAATGAGAGAGAACATAAGAGCAATAAAACATTGAATCATCCAATGAACTGCAGAAATAAAACCAACCCATTTGGAGTTCAATCCTAAACAGACAAGTCTTGCAACCTCTTCTAGAAACTAGAAATGAGCTTTGGCAGACCTTTTTCAGGAAGCTATTTCACAAACACTGGGCTACCAATGAAAAAGCCCTGCTCCCTCCTGAAGTAGTCTTGATATTTCACAATGATGGAATGTGGAGCAGAGCATCTGGTGCAGAACTCAATAGGGCTCAAAGGAGTGCTTTAGAGGTTTAGATCCCAAAATTTAAAAAGGTTATAATCAGCACTTTTTGTTTGGGCTCAGAAGCTAACTGTTGCAGAAATGGTTGTATATAGTCCCACTTCCTCCAACATGTGGGCCTTATCATTTTGTATCAGCTAAGTGACCTTCACGGTCAGCCCCACTCTACTGTAACGTGGCCTGTTACAAAGGCATGAATGAGGAGGCAGTCCATGTTATTGGTGAAGGACCTCCAGAAAAAGAATTAAAACTAATAAAATTTAATACCGACTCCATAGGCTTTATGTACTAGGGGTGTGCATTGGATCTGGTCCAATCCATGATCCAGAGCCGATCCGACTGAAATCAGATAAAATTATCCGATTCCGATCCTGGCTTCTGGATCGTCCAATCTCATCCGAACCACTCCGAAAGGACCCAATCCGGTTCAGATAAGATCGGAGGATCGGATCTCCTCCTCCCCCTCGCACTCCTTACCAGCCGGGGCCATCCGCTGCCATCCACGGGTGGCAGCAGACGGCCCCAGCAGGTAAACCCCCTCCTCCCCCTCGCGCTCCTTACCTGCCAGGGTCGTCCACTGCCCCCTTCTACTGAGAAACAGGCTTCGCGGCCTGCCTCTCAGTAGCGTGCTGGGTGATGATGTCTCCCGGCGCACTACTGAGAGACAGGCCGCAAAGCCTGTTTCTCAGTAGAAGGGGGCAGCGGGCGGCCCCGGCAGGTAAGGAGCACGAGGGCGAGGAGGGGGCTTACCTGCTGGGGTCATCCACTACCATTCGCGGGCGCCAGCGGACAGCCCCAGCAAGTAAGGAGCGCGGGTGCGGGGGGAGGGACGGGGGGGGAGTTAGGCCCCCACTCACCCACCCACCGCCATGTTTTCGCCATAGGCTTGCATTGGGGGAAAGCTTTCTTTCCCCCAATACAAGCCTATAACGAAAACACCCAAAATGGTGGCTGATCCGAAAACCGGACATCCGATTTTCGGATCGGGTCCGATCCGATGGACCTCCGATTTTGTCCGAACCGATCCAGGACAACATCGGAGGTCCCGATCCGGGGGGTCCCTGCACACCCCTATTATGTACCAAACCTGTTCAGTCACTAAATAGCATATTTCCATTGCCTTGCCATGTCAGAGGAATGAGCAAAATAAAAAAGACTGAAGTATTTCACTTGTATCACATTGTGGTTACAAGAACTAGACATTTCATAAGCTTCCTAACAGTTCCCATAAGAAAACTAAGACATGGTAGCTCTATGTACATACAACATCTTTAATAGTAAGATTTTAGGAACAGAAGTATTAGTGTCTATCAAGCTATCATTTTGAAGTGGATCTTTGAAAGCTGGGAGGCAGGGAATTATAGAGTAAATGGACAGAGCCTAAGTTGTTAACTAAAGTTCACTGGCTGAGGGGAGAGGGGTTGCACTCTGCTGCTTGAAAAAAGTGTTTGCTTCAATCTAAACTATTTCTCCCTCAAACACACACCCAATAGTTACAGAATTTCTGACAACACTGGACCTTTTGTCTTTAGGTCTGAACAAAGTAAACTACCCCTTCAGTAAATAGCTTCTGAAATTATTATTTTTAAAGTTCTTCTGAAGATACTATTAGATAGGGTACCCAAAATAGCTCAATAAACATTAGTTTAAAGGCAGTTAAAACTCCATAATTTTTTTCAACATTTCTCATTAGCAATATATTTTGGGGGGTAGATAACTGCTTTATTCACTTGTTTGTATTTAAACAACTAGAAGTTCAAATAAAATCCAGATATGTGATGCTAACACTAAGCCAATATTTTTAAATTGCTTTGCCTTATATGTCAGCGCACACATCCAGCTCATATACACGGTTGTGTCCTCTGGCCGAGAGAGCCCTGAGTAAGGCACTGACTGTCCTACCCCCAAAGAAGCAGCCTCAGCCTCTTCCAAATTCTCTACTGCAGGCCTGGGGGTCGTGTCACACAGAAAGAAGAACCCTTATATTTACCAGACTCGAAAAACAGCTGGCAAGATCACACAAATTGTAGGAGCCACCAATTTTGTGCTATGTACTGCTCCAATCTTTCAAATACACACCTTAAATATGATACTTCTAACTTTATAAGTCTTTTATTATTTCATCTTGGACTTTAACATAATGCCATCAATATTTTTCATATCCAAATCTCTCCCTGAAATAATCAACTGAGATTTAGAAACATGAGTTGATCAGTTCTTTTCAGGCCTTCCAATTCTTAAAGATTGTAAACACAAGAAGTTGCTCTCTCCCTGACGTTCCCTGCAATGACCTAATTTCCCTGCTGAGAATATGTCTGCCCAATAAATGGAAAATAAAATAAAGCTAATGTCAATGGGACAAAAACAAAGGGTCTTGTAACACATTAAAGACTGACAAGTTTATTATGGCATGAGCTTTCATGAGCTAGAATCAGCTTCAAATTTATAAAATTATTTATGAGTTGCCTTTTGGCCCAAAAAGTCACCAACGTGATTTACAACTAAAAACTCAGATGCATCGCATGAAAGTAACTCTAGTCCACAAAAACTTATGTCATAATTAATTTGTCAGTTTTTCAGATGCTACAAAGCTATTTGTTTTTCACATAACGCAGCACAACTTACAAAGGAGATGATCATGGGTTGTGCTGTAAAGCAGGGGTCCCCAACCCCCTGGCCACGGACCGGTACCGGTCCATGGTCTGTTAGGAACCAGGCTGCCAGCTGCTGGGCAAGTGCAGGGTATGCCATCTGGGTATGGTGACCAGATCGCCAGGGGTTTCCCGTTCCTAACCAGGAAAACTGAGGCGATCTGGGCCGACCGGGTCCCAGGGTAAAACCTCAGGGGAAACGAACGGCTTGCTCTCCTCCCGCCCTAAAATGCCCACGCTGCTTCCCATGACCGGAAAACGGGGGCAAAACCGGGTCCGGGGGGAAATCTCATAATTTCCCCCCAAATCCGGAAATTGTGCCTCCCCAGAGCCTTACTAGCCCCGCCCATGGCAGACTCAGGCTACAGGTGGGCCATCTCGCGAGATTTGAGACTGGAATTAGGAAGGCAGGGGGCGCTTTCCCGCCAAAAGCAGTCCAGTCCGGAGTTCGAGCAAGCGCATGCGAGGCAGCAGGCTCTCTCCTTCCTCTCGGTAGCTGCTCTTCCTCTTCCCCTCTTCCTCCTTTGCGCTCTCCTGCCCTCCTCCTCCTCCTCCACTTGCCCTCCTTTTCCCTCCCCTCCAAGCTTTCGTCCTGCCAAGGAGGGCGAGATCCCAGCCTCAACTCCAAGGAGGAGCTTCTCTGCCCCCTGCCCAGCCTGCTGGAGCGCCTCTGCCCACGTGCGCGTGGCTTTGCTCCAACCAGCCCAGCAGCAGTCGCCACCACTTCCGTAAGCCAAAGCCAGGGGTGGACTGCAGGGCCGAAGTCCAAAGCCCCATGTGGGGTAGAGGTAGGAATGGCAAAGTCCTTGCCAAGCATGGCGGGGGGCGAGGGGGGGCGCTTCACACTCTGGACTTGCCCTCCTTGCCCGGGCACCATTTGCTCCCTCCCTGCCTATAGCTGCGGCTGCGTGGCTGGCTGATGCTCCTGCGAGCTGCTGCCTGGCCCCATTTGCCTACCCATTTGCTTCCCTTCCACAGGGATGTTTGTTCCCTCCCGCCTGGGCCGGGAACTCAAAGACGTGGCTGATCCTGTTGTTGCGGGCTGCGTGTGAGTGTATGTGATTTCAAGGGAGGATTTCTAAGCTGAAGCCTCCCATTTTTGAGGGGAAACGAGGATAGAAGAGGGGTGAGAATTTCTTGTCCCCCTCTTTTTATAAATCGGGGTGGGAAAATTCCATCCAAAAACCAACCCCCCAACCCCCCCCCTCTGGTCTGTGGAAAAATTGTCTTCCACAAACCGGTCCCTGGTGCCAAAAAGATTGGGGACCACTGCTGTAAAGCAAAAGAGTTGGACGCGCTGCACAATGTCCCATCGGTTTTTACATTGATGGATTGTCATTATACGTGCAAACCAAGTTATTAACTGTTGGGGAAAGTGGCATATTGTTTCAATTACAATTGCAATTCAAAGAATTGACTCCAAGCAAAACAGTAGAGATTTATATCAATAAAAATTTACCTCAGGCAATCAACGGGCCCTATCAAGTGCTAACCAAGGGCAATTAGCTACATGTAACACTTGGGGACCATGGGTAGTATCCAATCAGGATGGTGCATGCACAACGTGCCCCTTCCAGAAACCAGCATTTTTACACGCGGCAGGGCTTGTAAGTGCTATATCACAGCCACGTGCAGACCTGGGCTGTCAGGGCTACACGTGCGGACTGGGGCTCAGTGGGGCTGGCTGCATGTGCACACCATTCCTATTGGATACTACCCCATGGATGAAGGTGTGCATTCACATGCACATCAACACATATGCCCAGAGGGACTCCCATAACAGCAATATAGATGAGGGTACAGATGTGCATCCTGACATGCATCTTCATTGATATATGTGTGACGGGCTGCTTCTACACATGGATTTTCTTTGCTGGAATAAGGAAAGGTACGGAATCACAGTTATTTGCCCTTGGATGACCATTAATAAGGGACCTATACAGAGAAAACTATTTAACAGGCCCCTCCATTTATTGATCAGTCTTAGAGCCAGTGATGTGGGCTGGTAAATTTTCCAGTGCTTTATTTTTTTGTGGAAAATGAATGTTCTATTTCGTAAATTCATTAGTAACAAATGCAGGTTGCTTACCTGTAACTGTAGTTCTTCGAGTGGTCATCTGTGCAGTCACACACTATGGGTTCGCGCCGGCGCCGAGCCTCACTCGGAAACTTCTAGAGCTTAGAAACTATTGGCGGGAACCCCTCCCCCCACCATCTTACTGCGCATGCCTGGGTTCCCGCCCACCTCAGTTCTATGAGACCGCCTGATGCGACTCCCAACGAGGTAGTGAAACGGTAATAGAATAGAATACAGAACGGCATGGCGAGTACACTCATAGGCCTTCCAGCGAGGTCTAGAGGGGATGGTGGGAGGGTTGTGTGACTGCACAGATGACCACTCGAAGAACTACAGTTACAGGTAAGCAACCTGCATTTCTTCTTTGTGGTCTCTGTGCATCACACACTATGGGCGAGTAACCAGCAACACTTACCGGAGGGGGGTAGACTCGCTGAAGAGATGTCATTGAAGGAGTGACGGCAATACCGCTCGTCCAAAGCTCGCGTCGCTTCTCGCTCTGGTGTCCAGCCTGTAATGCGAGACGAACGTAGAGGCCGAGGACCAGGTAGCTGCCCTACAAAGGTCGGGAATAGGGATTCCCTTGTTCAGCGCTGTTGAGGACGCCAGGGCCCTTGTAGAGTGTGAACGCAAAGCGGCTGGGGCCTCTTTCTGTGCGAGTTGATAACTAAGGGTGATAGTATTGACGACCCATTTAGCAAAACGTTGGGCTGATAGTGCCTGGCCCTTTGTTCTGCCGCTGTAACAAATGAAAAGGCGTTGAGACTTGCGGAACGCTGATGTTCTGTCCTTGTAGAATGCTAAGGCTCGCCTTACATCTAGTGAATGAAGCCTTGTACTCAAAGGGTCGGAGGCGTCCTGAAAAAAGGTGGGGAGCACGATGCTCTGATTGACATGGAAGTCCGAGATGACCTTCGGTTTAAAGTCTGGGCCTGGGCGTAGGACAACTTTATCCCTATAAAATTGGGTATAGGGGGGATCAATCATAAGGGCACACAATTCAGAGGCCCTTCTGGCGGATGTGATTGCGACTAGGAAGGCTACCTTAAAGGAGAGTAACCGCAAGTCCGTTGTAGCCAGAGGTTCAAATGGTTTATTAGACAGAGCTGAGAGAACCACTGACAAGCTCCATTGCGGGACTATGGGCCGCACAGGTGGATGGATGTTCTGTAAGCCTCTCATGAAGCGTTTGGATAGCGGATGAGAGAAGGCTGAATAGCTTTGAATGAGGTCGTGATTCGCCGATATGGCCGCTAAGTACACTTTTATAGAAGTGTTACGGAGGCCCGCCTCGTGCAAGGAACTGAGAAAAGATAAGATGACTATGATTCCGCAGGAGTGAGGCGAGACACCTTGTTGATTAACGAATGACGTGAATCTTTTCCATTTTCTTTCGTAAGATAGCCTAGTAGAGGGGCGAGTGGCCTCGTTCAGCACCGCCCATACAGGGGACGGAAGCTGCAGGTGCTGCCATCGCACCGGATTCGCCATGCGGTCAGTTTCAACTTCTGCAGGGCTGGGTGGCGTACCCGTCCGTGTCCCATGGTGATCAGGTCTTCTGTCATTGGTAGATGGATGTATTCCCCTCCAGACAAGCGGAGAAGGGGGGTGAACCAGAATTGGCGCGGCCACCAAGGAGCTATCAATATGGCCTCCGTTTGTCCCTGTTGCAGGATTGAAATCACTTTTGGAATGAGTGGAAACGGGGGGAAGGCATAAACAAGATCTGAACCCCAGGGGGTACTTAAAGTGTCTCCTAGAGAGCCTTTTCCAGTCCCTGCTCTTGAGCAGAATAGCGTGCAGACTGCATTCTCCGCAGATGCAAAGAGGTCCAGACGCGGCTGCCCCCATCTGTTGAAGAGGAGCGTGAGTGCTTGGCTGCAGAGGGACCATTCGTGTGCGTCCGAAAAGTTCCTGCTGAGCATGTCTGCCTGGATGTTGTCTGATCCAGCTATGTGAGTAGCTGACAAACGTATTCCGTGGGGAATTGCCCACTCGAAGATTTCTAGGGTAAGGTTGAGCAGAGTCTTGGATCGAGTCCCTCCTTCTTTGTTTATGTACCAGACCACCGACATGTTGTCGGATATGATTCTTACGTGGTGGCCTGCTACATAGTCTCTGAACGCCAAGAGAGCTTTCTTCACCGCGATTAGTTCCAGGAGATTGATGTGATGTTTTCTTTCCGCCGTGGACCATTCGCTCTGCACCGACAGGTGGTCGCAGTGAGCTCCCCAACCTAGGAGGGAGGCGTCCGATGTTATTGAACGTGTAGGTTCTCCCTGTAAGAACGGCAGGCCCTCTTGAAGGTTCTGCGGTCTTGTCCACCAGCGAAGGGAGCGGCGCAGTGCGAGAGGGACGGTCACCCTGATAGAGTACGGGTGGCGACGCGGGTCGTAAGCCTCTAGGAGGAAACGCTGCAAAGGGCGCATTCGTAAACGTGCCCACCGGACTACGAAAACTGCCAAGGCCATAAGCCCCAGTAGTTTCTGAAGGGTGATCGCTGTGTGGGTGGCAGTGGATGAGACTCGAAGCGCTAGCTGTTGAAGGCGGGCACGCCTCGGGGGTGGGAGATAAGCCCTCCCTGCTGTGGAATCGAGGAGAGCCCCAATGAATTGTATTGTCCGTGCAGGAGACAGGACTGATTTCTCCTTGTTCAACACTAGTCCCAATTCTCACAGTAGGGACGTCATGAGTTCGACGTCTCTTGACGCTTGGAGCTTGGACGGGGAGACGACTAGCCAGTCGTCGAGATAGGGATAGAGTTCCACGCCCGACGAGCGAAGATACGCGCAGACGGCAGCCATACATTTCGTGAAGACTCTCGGTGCGGTTTTTAGTCCGAACGGGAGGACCGTGAACTGGAACGCTTCCTTCCCGATCATGAACCGGAGAAATTTCTGATGGGTGCGATGAATTGGGATATGGAAGTATGCGTCTTTTAAGTCCACGAGAGTGAACCATAAGTTGTGGCGGAGGAGGGGCAAAACGGAGCCCAGAGTGATCATTCTGAATTTTTTGGTTAAGAGGAATTCGTTGAGGAACCTCAAATCCAGGATCGGGCGGAGACCGCCATCCTTTTTCTGAACTGTGAAATAACGGGAGTAGAACCCGTTGTCTAAGTCTGTGATGTTCACCGGGATGATGGCTCCCTTCTGTAGGAGTGAGGCAACCTCCTGCTGTAACACGATGGAAGTTGGCGTATATTTTAGGTACCCCAACCGTGGTAGGGAAGCGAATTCCATTTTGTAACCCTGGTTGATGACGCTCAGGACCCAGTTGTCCGTCGAAATTCTTGACCAAACGTCGTAGAACTGCCGGAGTCTTTGACCAAAAAACGGGGGACGTGGGAAAACAGTGCTGGTCAAGTCAAAGGCGCTGTTTTGGACCCTGGTCAGCTCGAGCGCGTTGAGGGCGTGCCCTAGACTGGGGGTACGGCCTCTGTTGGCGAAAGGCAGGCTGTGTAGACTGGAACCTGGGCTGCTGCTGTTGGTGTCTGAACTGTTGTTGGCGGCCCTGATAGGCGTGCTGTCTGGACCACCTCCGTGGCCTGTATGACTGCAAAGCTTGGGTTGGATAAAACCCCATCTTTTTTGCCGTCATTTTCGCCTTCTGGATTGTATCCATCTGCGAATCGGTGGAAGCATTAAAGAGACCTTCCCCGTCAAAGGGGAGATCTTCTATCCGAGTCTTGGTCTCTTGAGACAGGTTTGAGGAGCGAAGCCAAGCGTGTCTCCTTAATGCCACTGAAGCGACCATAGACTTGGACAGGCAGTCTGCTAAGTGGCGTGCTGTAGAAAGCTCCTGTTTCGCAAGCGCTGTTGCCTCTTGCTGGAATACCTGTGCCGCCGTCTTGATTTCATCAGGGAGGTGAGCATGTAACGCTGTCACCTTCTCCCATAGAAACAGATGATACCGGGCCATGAGGGCCTGGTAGTTGGCTATTTTAACTGAGAGAGCGGTAGATGCATAGACCCTTCTGCCAAATGCATCGAGTTTGCGGCCTTCCTTATCTATCGGGGCCGAATGAGATCTGGCTGTGCGGCCCTGTGCTGACTCAACAACGACCGAATTAGGCTTTGGATGTTGAAATAAGAACTCGACACCTCTCTCTTGAATCTTGTACTGGGCATCGACTCTCTTCGATACCGGGCCTGTGGTCGCAGGGGTCTTCCAGGATTCTTTCAGGGTCCGCAGGATGGTTGGGAGGACGGGCATGGCCAGAGTGGTAGTCGTGTCCCCGTACATCACGTCGTAAGCGACGTCCTCCACCTGCTCCTCCGACTCTGGGACCTCGATGCCTAACGACTGGGCAAGGCGCTGCATCTGGTCCAAGAAGGAGACCACTTCCACCGATGGCGACGCGCGCTTGCCAGTTCCCAGTTCCTGCTCCGGAGAAGGCAGAGAGGGATGGATGTGCGCCGAGACCTCTGACGAATCCGAAGGATAATCGTCATCCGAGTGGGAGCTAGGTGCTCTGACATTCATGGCACCGAGTGGTGGGAGAGGAGAGTCCGGTTGGTCAGCCAGGTATGCCGGGGCGGATATTGTGGCCGAGGGCGCACGCCTAGGAGGGACGGGGGGAGCGAAGTGGTCCTCCGCCTCTTGCAGCCTTTCCCCCGTAAACTGATCAAAAAGAGGTCTTCCATAGGGTACCTCTGTCTGGGACGCCCATGAACCGGCCGAGCAGGTGGAGAGACGATCCCAGTTGTCCGGTTGTGGCGATGCGCGCTGTGGAGAGACTTGTCGAGAGGAAGGGGCCCATGGAGGGTGAGAGTCGATCCTTCGGTCTTCCATCTCCGATGCCGGTGGGGAGAGCGATGGGAGTGGTCTGGACAAGGACGCGGAGCGCCTGGAATGCAGCTGCTTTGGTGCTTTCGGAACGGAGAAGCTGTGGTCTTGGCGCGTCGGCGTCAGAGGCGTCGCTACCGAGGGCCATGAGATCGGTAGAGAAATAGAAGCCGCTGGTGAAAGTATCGGCCGGGCCATCGGTACCGGGGAGCTGGTCGGTACCGAAGCCGGTTTGGTTCCCGACTTTGTCTTCAGCGTCGACGACGGCTTCGGCGTCGGTGTCGATTTCTCTCCCGGTGTCGATTTCTGCTTTTGTGCCGGTTGCTTCGGTGTCGAGCCCGGCGTCGACTTCGAATCTTGGGATCGATGTTGTGCCGGTTTTGTGTGCTTCCTTTTGGGAACCTGGGCCTCCTCACTCGGCGTTGCGCTGCGGTCTCTCTTGTGCCGCTTCGCCTTGCCCGCATCCTCGGGAAGGGAGGGCTTCGATTTAGCAGATTGAGCTGGCTGGGATTCCACCGACGTCGAAGGAAGACTCGGTATCGAGACCAGCACATCGACAGCCTCCAGGGCAGATTTCCATAAGAGCGCCCTCAACTTGTTTGCTCTATTCTTGCGCGTTTGCCTTGAAAAATTTAGGCAGTGAGCACAAGTGTCAACGACATGAGCCTCACCCAGACAAAGGAGGCACTTGGAGTGTCCATCCGAAAGGGTTAATTTGGCCCTGCAGCCTGTGCAGCTCTTGAAGAGGGACGCCATTTTGTACGCCGCTAGAAGGGCGGGAAAAGGCTCTCAGCTCTCTCTTCTTCTGCTTTCCGTTGAACGGAACACTGCCGCGGTTATGCCTTGTACCGCTATCCTATCTATCTATCTATTAAGAGAATAAGTATATATACTACAATAACTAATGAAATTTTTTTATTTTTTTTTAGAATAAAGAGGAGAGAGAGAGAGAGAGAGAGAGGAACAAGAGAGAAAGCGAAGAAATTAGTAACAGGAAAGTCGAAATAAGAAGAATCTAAGCAACAAACGATTAGGAGAAGTTCTCTGTGAGGCAACCAGCAAGGCGGTCGAAGAAGAACTGAGGTAGGCGGGAACCCAGGCATGCGCAGTAAGATGGTGGGGGGAGGGGTTCCCGCCAATAGTTTCTAAGCTCTAGAAGTTTCCGAGTGAGGCTCGGCGCCAGCTCGAGCCCATAGTATGTGATGCACAGAGACCACGAAGAAGAATAAATGGATACCAATTGCAAATACAAGATTAGACAAGCTTGGCAGTTTCAAAGTTGTAATTAAGTGGTCATCAGCATATCATGAAGTTTTGGGGCTGCTAAAATTTATTATTCTGTCAATGAATTTCATTACCTTTGTTCCCCCCCTTAAATTTAAACACTATAAAAGAAGTACAAGTTATTGCCTTTAAATTTTTAAACGTATTCCAACAAAAAAATAGATATAAGGTAACATTTAAATCATATTAAGTATTTTAATGTTTTTCCTCAAATCTTTCAAGCCAAATACTTATGATATCTTGGTACAAAAAACTAACATGGGGTATTTTATACACTAAATGGGCGAGTTTGCGCATTATCCTAACCCATCCTGAGAATAAGCCACAGAGGGTGGGTGCTTGTCCATTTTTCCCAAAAGATTATTGCCCACTCAGCAGAGTACCATGGCTTGTTTCTCATTAAGCCCTCCAGGCCACTGCCAGCACATATCCCAGGGGCCTTTGTGTTTTAAAAAAAACAATTTCATTGTTCCCTACGTCAGCCCTTTCTACAATTGATCCACTAGGATTGCCGGCTCTTGAAGGAAAATGCCCCCCCCCCCCCCCCGCACGCATCAGATTGCCAAAGGGATTTATGTTTCTGAGGCCTTATAAACACAGGGACATGTCTGCAACCTTTTTAAAAAGAATTCATTTTAGGATTTTTTTAGTAAGTACGCAGTACCGCAAGACCACCTATTTGCTATTCAGCCCAGTATAGTCCTATCTCCCTCTTGTCAATGTTCCTGTCAATTTCATCCTCAGCTTCAGCACTTCTTGAGCAAAACACCCCTCCCTCACATCAGATTGCAAAAAGCCCTTATGAACACAGGACACATGTTCACAATTTTGTAACTTTTTAGTTTTGGGAACCTTGCACAACACCACCACATTTGGCAAAGCAATATCCTCCCCCTCTTTTCAATGTCCTTGTCAACTTCATCCTCCACTTTAGTACTAATGAACACCTTTTTTAAAAAAAGGCTGTTTCACGTTTTACTAAAGTAACACCTGCACCTAAAGCTCAGTCCCTTCTGCAGCTGCCAGCCACTTTTGGCTCTCCCTGCCTCTTCATGCTTGTTGCTTCCCTCCACTGGTCTCTGTTGCTATCTGTAAGGTGCAATGAGGGTTACCAAGCAGTGAGTGGGATTGCTAAACATACCAAAATTTTAATGGAGAACAGTAAAACAGAGGGATACATTGGGCAAATTCCAAGGCAGAGCAATACATTGGAGGGGAAAACTATTGTTCTCCGAACCAGCTCCCTGTGAGTAGCCACGCGTGTCGACGAAAGAAACACTCCAGTGGTGATTTAAAAGAGACTTTACTTTAGGAACAACAGGTAACTTTCCATCCTGGGATAGGATGGCTCAGGTCAGCCATGCACTCAGCAGTTCATGAGGCAGGGAACAGCAAGAAGGAAGGTAGAGTGCATGACAACCGTTACCTAAAGGACCTTCTCTTCTGCCGCTCCCAGATTGTGGAACGACCTGGCAGAAGAAATCTGTTAACTCACCAGTCAAAGACTGATCTCTTCCGGCAGGCCTACCCAGATGAATTTTAAGTGTTTTATTGGTATTTTAATGATGTATTGGTTTTATGCATTTTTAATCAGTTTTGTGTATTTTATGCTTGATGTTGTTCCCCGTCTCGATCCGGAGGGAGAGGCGGGTAATAAATAAATAAATAAATTTATTATTATTATTATTATTATTATTATTATAAATACTATGCTCTTTCTGAAGAGAAAGCTGTTTAGAATGAGGCTTGAAAGAGGGGCCAGCTTGCCAGACCATGCAAATGCAGTCCTACAAATACTTTATTTTATTTATTTACTATTTATTTATTTATTTATTTTTATTTATTTTATTTCTAACCCACCTCTCCATCCAGATCAAGGCGGAGAACAACAATAAATAAATATAAATATAAAAATCATAAAATAGATAAACCATTAAAACAGATAAAAACAAATACATTATTAAAAACATCTTAAAATTCAACTGGGTAGGCCTGCCGGAAGAGAGCAATCTTTATGGCTCTCTTAAATTCCAGAAGACTGCTAATTTGTCGAATCTCCTCCGGCAGAACGTTCCACAGTCTGGGAGCAGCAGAAGAGAAGGTCCTCTGGTAACACTTGTCAGCCTAATTCTGGCTGACTGGAGTAAATTCTTCCCAGAGGACCTGAGTGTGCGGGGCGGATTATACGGGAGATGGCGATCCCGTAGGTAACCTGGACCCAAACCATGTAGGGCTTTAAAGGTAATAACCAACACTTTATACTTCTCCCAAAAACTAATTGGCAGCCAGTGGAGTGATTTTAAGATTGGTGTTATGTGCTCACCCCTCGGTGTACCGGTGACCAAACTGGCTGCCATATTTTGAACTAATTGAAGTTTCCGGACTAGGCACAAAGGTAGCCCTATGTACAGCGCATTGCAGAAGTCGAGCCTCGAAGGTATCAGTGCGTGCACTACCATCTTTAGGTCTTCCAACTCTAGGAAGGGGTGCAGCTGGCATATCAGCCGAAGCTGATAGTAGGCACTCCTGGCCATCGCATCTATCTGGGCTGTCATTTGGAGCGATGGATCCAGGAGTACCCCCAAGCTGCGAACACAGTCTTTAAGGGGGGTGTAACCCCATCCAGAACTGGTTGACACACCTCCAAACCCAGGTTGTGGCCTTTGACAGCGAGCACCTCCGTTTTGTCTGGATTCAGCTTCAGTTTGTTTTTCCTCATCCAGCCCATTACCACCTCCAAGCATTCATTCCGAGGAGACACACTATCTTTAGCTGACGATGTTGTCAAGGGCATAGAGAAATATATTTGGGTGTCATCAGTGTACTGATAGCACCCCACCCCATGCCTCTGGATGATCTCTCCCAGCGGTTGATGAGCTATAAGGGGAATTGGCTCACATCTCAGAAGAGGAAGTTGTGGCCATTATTTTGTGCAGTCTAGACGACTCCTATGAACCCCTCATAAAAGCCTTAGAAGTGTGTTCCGAAACAGAGTTAAAATTGGACTATGTGAAGGCCAGGCTGATTAGTGAGTGCAGTCGCAGGACAGAAAACATGGCCAACACCACATGGACAAAGTCTAGGCCAGAGACAAAGGTCACGAGGGAGTCTGAAAAGACCCTCAAGGCAAGGACCAAGGAATCTTACAGGTGCGGGGCTAAGACACACCTCAAGAGAGACTGTCCCGAAAATAGCCACAAGAGGGAGTCCGAGGGCAGTGAGAGACATGCCCGGACAAGCCTTTACAAGTTGCTCTGCCATGAGGAAACCAGAACTCAAGGCCACAATCTAGTTTGGGTGTTGGATTCAGGGGCTAGCAGCCACATGACCAACCCAAGAGAGTTCTTTGAGAAACTAGATCAGCGAGGGCAAGGTTACGTTTGCCTGGCAAATGGGGAACGTATCAGAACAACCGGGATGGGAGAAGGCACTGTAGACTGCATAGCTCCACCACACAGCAGGAAGACAAAGCTGAAAGATGTTTTGCTCGTGCCAAACCTGGAAGGGAGCTTGCTCTCAGTAAGAAGGCTTGCAGCAGATGGATTTGTCCTCCTTTCCCAAGAGGACAAATGCCAAATCACCAGAGATGGAAGCTTGTGAGGCAATGCCACGATGAGGAACTCCATGTATGAGGTTACTGGGAGCAGAGAAGAAGCCAGAAGTGCAGAGCACACACCCCACGACGGCTGCATCCACCTCTGGCACAGGCACTTGGAGTACAGAAGTATGAAGGCAGTGAAGGAATTGGTGACCAAACAACTTACTGCAGACCTAGAAATCCCGACGTGCAGGTCAAAGATGAGCTGTGTTTGCTGCATCAAGACAAAGTCCACACGAGCCCCACTGCCCAAGGCAATCAAGAGCAGAGCCAAGCAACCATTGGAACTCATCCACTCTGACCTTTGTGGGCCTATGGAGGCAATAACCCCCCCGGGGGGGGTGTAAGTATTTCCTTACTTTCATTGATAATTATTCCAGGTTCACAACAGTGTACATCATCAAACGTAATGACGAAGCGCTAAGCAAGCCGAAGGAGTTTGTTGCAGTAGCCAGGAACAAATTCCAAAGGACATTGAGTGCCATTCGCATTGACAATAGAGGAGAGTACGTTGGCAAGGAGATGAGCCTGCGGGCTCAAGGGATAGTGCACCAGAGGACAGTCAGCTACTCACTGGAACAGAATGGTGTGGCTGAGAGGCTCAACAGATCACTCCTAGACATGGTAAGAAGCATGCTGTCAGACGCAAACTTACCATTCAAGTTCTGGGGAGAGGCGGTGTCCATGGTGGCTTACATACAAAATAGAGTGCCGACCAGAGCCACTGATAAAACGCCTTTTGAGCTGTGGCATGGAGCCAAGCCAAAGGTGGAGCACTTAAAGAGTGTTTGGATGCAAGGCCTACACTCACATCCCAGAGCAGAAAAGGACTAAACTGGGCGATAGAACCACTGAAGGAGTCCTGGTGGGATACAGCCCCTACAGAATCCTTATTTCCCGAGACTGCAGCATCATAGTCAGCCAAAGTGTGCAGCTCGATGAGACTGCAAGGCCTGGGACTATGGAGCTTATAGAGGTGCACCTAACCGCACCTGAGAGTGGGGAAGGGGAGCCCATGTCGCCCAAAGAAGATGAGGGGCAGTGAGAACGGTGACACCGAGGAGCCCAGGAGGTCAGAGAGGGCTACAAAGGGGGTGCCACCAGCCAGGTTTCGACTTACTCTGCAGCCAAGGCACAGTGGATCCAAGGACCAGCCAGTTGGGAGATCACCCACCCGCCCAAGGGTAAGGCAGGTAAGTGGAGGAAGGCAGCGCAGGAGGAGATAGACTCTTTACACGAGAATGGTATCTGGACCCTGGCCAAGCTCCCACCCAATAGCAAGGCAATTGGCTGCAAGTGGACCTTCAAGGTGAAACGCAACGTGAATAACGAAGTAGAGCACTACAAAACCAGGTTAGTGGCAACGGGTTACTCTCAAAAGTATGGGGAGAACTATGACGAAACCTTTGCCCCAGTGGTAAAACACACCACTATTAGAGCCATTCTGAGCGTAGCAGCCAGCAAAGAGATGCAATAGAGGAGGACTTGTACATGATGCAACCGCCAGGGTTTGCAGATCCAGAAGTGGCAGAGAAAGTGTGTAAATTGCACAAGAGCATCTATGGACTTAAACAGGCTGCCAGGGCCTGGAATGAGAAAATTCATGGAGTCCTAGTAAGTCTGGGCTTCACAAGGGGAAAGCAGACTCCTGCCTCTACACCAGGCAGAAAGGAAGCAGGTGGACATACATGTTGGTGTATGTGGACGACCGAGTCCTGTGCTATGAACAGGAAAACGATGGCACAGAAATCATACTCAGGTTGAGACAGAACTTTGAGATCAAAGATCTGGGTCCAATAACACACTATCTGAGCATACAGGTCGAGAAGGGGAAAGACGGATACTTTCTCATTAACCAAAGACAGAAGATCGAGGAGATGCTGTCAGAGTTTGGAATGGCAGAGGCTAAAGCTGTCAGGACTCTCATGACCACGGATCACCTGAAGGGCTGAGATGACAACGTTCCACTTCTGGACAACCAGTAGTATCGAAGGGCGATTGGCAAGCTGTTATTCATCACAACAGTTATCAGGCCAGACATCGCTGCAGCTGTGGGCATCCTGAGCAAGAAGACGGCCAACCCATCTCAGTGTGACTGGAATGGAGTAAAGCGTGTGATATGCTATCAGAAAGGTACTGCGCATGCAAAGCTAGATCTGCCAAGAGGTGCATCCACAGGACTCATCAGGTTTGTGGACGCAGACTGGGCAGGCGATGAGTCAGACCATAAGTCTACATCAGGAAGCCTGTTCAGATACAATGGTGGGGCCATCAGGTGGGCCAGAAAAAAGCAGGCAGTTGTAGCCATGTCTTCCACAGAGGCGGAATACATGGCGGCAGCCAGTGCATGTCAGGAAGCAATTTGGCTCAGGCAATTACTCGCTGACATGGAGCTGGAGATCGCTCAAGCCATGGAGCTACCTGAGGACAATCAGGGGTGCATATAACTGGCGATGAGTGAGAAGCTGAGACTGAGGACAAAGCATATCGACGTGAAGCATCACCTGATAAGAGACTTGGTGGAGCAAGAAGTGATTGAACTGAGATATTGTCCGATTGAAGAAATGGTGGCAGATGTGCTGACCAAGCCCTTACCGGGGGAACTGCACCAATGACACCCAATGGGCATAGGAATTATGCAATGACCCACTTGGACTAATGTGGTGACCTATGGACCTCAAGAAGGGGTGTTAGCAGAACTCAGGCTACAGGTCATTGAACCTGGAACTAAAGAGTTAACGTGTACCTGAACAAGGTGGAAGGGGATTACTGGGATGTTTGCTCCGCCCTTTCCTGTTTCCTCCCTCTACCTTCCTTCTTGCTGTTCCCTGCCTCATGAACTGCTGAGTGCATGGCTGACCTGAGCCATCCTATCCCAGGATGGAAAGTTACCTGTTGTTCCTAAAGTAAAATCTCTTTTAAATCACCACTGGAGTGTTTCTTTCGTCGACACACATAGCTACTCACAGGGAGCTGGTCCGGATGACAATAAAAACTATGCAAAATTCCTAGTAGCGGACATTCACTCCTTTGCACTCGTGCAGGGCAGAGAAATAATTGTGAATGTGTTTGGTATACTCTTCGGTGTCCATTCTTCAATATTTCTATGGGGAAAAATCCATCCTGAAGCAGAGGGTGCTGAGAAGGGATGAAGGAGAATGGTGGTGGCACTAGCAAGATCATGAGGAGAGGCGGGGAATGAAGAGAGAGCGCAAAGGGGAAAGGAGAAGATTGGCTGGGCCAGGAAGCAACTATTTCCCTTTCCCCTCTCCCTCCCAGCCTTTAACCTCGCTATTTGTCTCCCATTCCCTTGACTAGTCAGGCCCCCACGGCGGCCATTATATGACTAGCCGCATCCTCCATGGGAACCATTTTGTGCTGGTACCACATCAGTTTTTCAAATTCTCAAATGTGCCCTTGGGTCCAAAGAGGTTGGGGAGCTCTGCCCTAGAGAAATTGATTTACAGCCATCTTTATAACACATTTTGCATAACATGGCTGTCCTTTATTACTCAAAACATTACACATTCCTAAGATAACAAAGTGTAGCCAATTGCCGCAGTAAGCTTGGATCTATTGTCCCAAGCAGCTATAAAGTTCACTGTGTGACCTGGCTTAAGTGACTAATTCCAACCTACATCACCAGCTTGTGCGATGTTACAATGGAGGAGCCAATACACATACTACCCCAAGCACCTTGAAAGAAACCTAGGATGCAAAAGTGATAAGTAGGTAGAACAATTTCTTACCATTGGTGAAGTTAGTACTATAGAAAAACAGTGATATGTAAATAACCCAACAAAATCAATAACCCTAATAATTCCTTGTCAATATAGACAGGACTTATTAGTACATTATGAATGATATGGCTTTGGCCAATATAACACAAATGAACTGCACTTGTCTAGTATAACACCTAAACATGATGATGTTAACTGTAAACCACTCCCACCCCCGAGGTTTCAATATGTTGACAAGTGTTTTCTTCAACTTCAAGCTAAAAACGTTTTCACTAGACTCAGTACCCAATCCTGAGCTTGCTCAGTGATCCTGCTCAGTGAGGCTCATAGATAACCCTTAGCCAGTGAGACTGGGAGGTTACTGCAGCACATTCCTGACAATCTATCTCTCGTCAGGGGGCTGACCACAGGTCACCTACACTGCAATAGGGAAGTCTTAAATTAGCATCAAGTGAAGAACAAGTTAAAATATAGGATAAAAATGATTGCTCATTTGTTCTGGAAGTAATAGTACTATGGTCCAGCAAGTATAAATACTGCTAGATGTATCTGAGGTTCCATGGGACTGGCAACTAACAACAATAGAACAGGAATCATTCAAAGCAGCAAACCATGCAAAATTACATGTAAAGCAGCAACATTCTACAGAAGACATATCTTCAGCTCTCACATTTATATTTTTAGACTTAAGCTCACAAATTATAAATTCTCACATTAATTCACTACAGATATCCAAGCCTGTCAGCACTCTTCAGATAACCCATTCTTCCTGTCTTTCTATCAGATGACCCAAAATATTCAAATTCTTAGCTTGGATGGGCTGTGTAAGCTCAAACACATAAAATTGCAAACTTATGTACACTTACCAGGGAACAAGTCCCATTGAACTCAGTAGGACTTAGTTCTGATAAAACATTCTTACGTTTGTGTGTATATATGCACTTAGTTTTGAAATGATCCACAGCAGGTAGCGAATGGAGCAATCTTCTCAAAACAGTTTATACTACCCATCCTATGTACCTCTTCAGCTCTTCAGCTCATTAAACATCACTTGTGGTTTGTGCAAAAGTATGAGATTTCACATTTTAATTATAATTTCATAATTTAATTCCTGTTATGTGAAATTACACATTCTTACTGAAAACAAGCCCATGACCATTGCTAAAAATAGATCAAAAAGTAGCATGAATGTTCATCAAACCATGATTTTGAATCTTATGCAATGCACCAAATTTTACCTGAATGTAAAATTTCACTGAAGTGTTAAACCTCCAAAGTTTGAACAACCCTTTGCTTGCAGGCTTATTTTAAGCTGCCAAGAGGCCCATTGATACCACACCACCTTGTACTTTCTACTGATATTGCTATTTCACTGGATGCAGTTTGGTTTTGAAAGCCAAATCAAGATGAAAGACGGAACAATTATGTTGGAAGAAAAACTTATTGCATCATGTGTGAATACAGTGATCCTGCACAGTGAATAATATACACAACCCTAGTCATTAGAAGTCAGTGCAAACTGTAAACAGTGCAACACATCATTGTTTACATTCAGAAGCAGTTCATAAAACCTTTTAAAATAGTCCGGGAATCATAATTCAGATGAATACACGGGACAATGAGATGAACAGGAAGCTTGTAATCTTAAGCACTTCTATGCTAACCAATGCAGGGAGCCACAAATTTTGGTTGGCTGTGGTAGCCAAACCAAAGTTTGCAGTCACCAAGACTCTGTCCCTACCATGCGGCTGCAAACTTGTGCATGTTTACATTAGAGTAAGTCCCATAAAATTCTGTGAGACTCACTTCTGAACAGACATATATATGATTGGGCTGTTGCCAGATGGTCCCTGACCATGCACTGTGTCTATGCATAAGTTCAATCCCCGTTTCCCTCCTCCAGCCGACATCTGGAGCTTGAAATGGAATGGGCAGAGCCCCATAGTTGTGCTGCATTTTGGAGGGACTCAACCTAAATACAACTGTGGGGGCTATTACTGACCTCCTCCACTTCCAACCCTGACAGCAGGAAAGCCCGGGGCTTGCTTTGCCAATGAGTGGCAAAGGCACTTTAAGTACATCTGCTCCCAAAAGCTAAAAGACAAGCTCCAATATTCACCTGCAGCTTGGCGTTGAAGAGGGGAGTGCAGATGTCCCCCATAGTTGCATTGTACCTTCAACTGCAAGGAATGATCCTGCCACTGCCCCAATTTCAAGATGGAGAGGAAGGTGAGTCTACTCATGGCAAGCTTGTCAAAAGGCAATGGAATATTCACCAAGAAGAACACTGATCAATACATTGTAAGAGAAAATTGATCAAACTACTATTTCCAGAAAGAAAAACATTTGAACTTGTAACCAGCTTCTGTTGAACTTACTTACTTTTCCTTCTGTCTAATGAAGAGCTCTGTGGAAAATAGGAATGCAGTATGCCACTCACCTGCAATGAGCAGCCAAATTATCTTTGGCTAAGGAGCAAATGCACAAGAATGCCAACTTTTCTTCTGTTGCCATTGCCTACCTACTTGTGCCATTCCCACCAGCCACCATAGTATTATGTTTTCATCAGCTTAGCAAACACTGCAAGGCTATATTCCCCAGGTCAGGCAGAGACAAAGAGGCTCTTCAGCTATGCTGCTTTCTCCCTTCCTCTCTCCTATGAGAGGGTAGGGAGAGGGCAGTGCTAACATATAGAAGCAAGGAAGGGAAAGCCAAAAGACCTAAGCAAAGGTGGATAACTGCACCTACAATACATCTCTAAACATTGATTTGGTTCGCACAACATGATAGCCCATGGTGGGTTGTCACCCTTGTTTATTTCAGAGTGGCTTAGAGCAGTTGCTTCAGAATGGTTTCTTAACCATGTACAAGCCACCCTAAGAACCCATGGCTTGCTGTTGGGTTGTTCAGGATAGCTTGTTTTGAGTGGCTTGTCATGATGTCCGAACCCAGCAAAGTAGCTTGTGTGTGACTTGTCAGAAAGGCAAGAGTGGTGAAAAACCCAGCTGCTCCTCGCAATCTCACTAGTGCTGCCGCCATCATCCCTTGCCAGTGACCTCCACCCCTCTTCCAACACATCAATAACAAATGAGAAGGGGAAGAGACCTTTTCAAGTGCACAGATTCGCCTGTCTGCTGCTTACATTCTTCAGCAGTACAGTAGCCCAGCATCACTATATCCCCTCGCTGAATTACATCTTGAAATTATGCTTAGCCATTTCTTACTCTATTTCAGTGCTTCCCTTAACAGCGAACTCCTTTTAAAAATTGTTCCTTCCATTGCATGTGTGCAAATTCACCTGTCCTCCATTTACATTTTATGATCAAATGTGAAATTTGAGCAACTTTGCCCTGTTTGATTTGTGCAAATTTCTGAAAGTTATGCAAATTTCCTCCATAGGGCAGAATCCAACTGGACACTTAGTTCCTTGCTGACTACTTTCTGCTCTGCTGATTCCCTTCTGAAAGCAATGGATTTCACCAATTCTGTTGAGCAAATGGGACCCACTACTTATGCAAGGGAAATTTAGCACTTCCTAAGGAAAGCACCAGAATACACAGAACTGCTAATTTCTGCAAGAAAGCAAGTTGACGCAGCTCCCTTATACAAGCTCCATCAATCTGCCCCCTTCCAGAAACAAGTGTTTCTGTTTGTTTTGGGTTGCCCTAGAGCACTAAATTGCCATTGTACATTCAGGAGGCTTCCACAATGGAAATGGGGGGGGGGGGGGGGGGGACAGAAGATAATTGATGGTGATGGAAGCATCTGGTTGGATTCTGCCTATAGACTAAAGCAGGGCTGATTCAGTCATGAGAAATTTTTGCAAATAGCAAATTTCTGCCTTTTTAATTCAATTTAATCCTGCTGTAGTTGCGTGTACAGATTCAACTGTCTATTTCAATGAATATTGTTGTTGTTTTTATAATCTCCATTATCTCAGCTATGTAACCCAAAATATTTCTTTGCAATCTAGACCTTGTTTTGTGTTGTCCCATACAACACAAATATATGACATTTATACGGCGATCAGATGGGGAGGTGGAGATGGCAGCTGTAGGGAATAGAAGGTTATGATATGTGCAGGGAGTGGGTAGGAGGAGTAAGGGGGAAACAGCCCATGGCAAGTCACAGAGCACCTGATCATCTGTCAGGAGTAACATGGGTTAGCGAGCTAACAACCAATTCACTGTAATTAGCCCTATGTAACACCAAGAATTGTAATTGCGATTAATTTAACTAATTTATCTTTTTGGCAACACCAAAAGTGTAACCCTATCCACAGAGGCAAAATCCATTTGTGAAACATGTAATAAACAGCAAACATGAGTAAAGCATAAATATTGCATGCAGTATAATATCTGCATAATTATGCTAAAAAAGGCAACAAAAGCATGGAGCTTTAAATACCTCAATGCAAAGTTAATTAAGTATAGCACAGTAAAAATTGTGACATTTCATGCATTACTTGCACAATATTTTATAAAGAGGCCTTCATAAAATGGCCCAATTGGATTCTGTCCTATGAAGGACATTTTTCATAAAATTACCTCAATCCCTTACCAAATAGTGAATGCTAGTCTCTGGAAAGTAAAGTGGACTCTACAAGGCTCAGCAGAGGCTATGCCGTCCTGGTTTAAGTATTTTATTGTTCACAATGCAGCTTGTTGTGCCTGAAGGTGAGCAAAGTCACACTTACTATAGAGTTGATCCCTTCTGAGGGAAGCAAGTCTTGTCACCACTGCTTCATGACATCCTGCAAG
The DNA here is from genome assembly GCA_029215795.1 of Anniella stebbinsi. NCBI lineage: Eukaryota > Metazoa > Chordata > Lepidosauria > Squamata > Anniellidae > Anniella > Anniella stebbinsi. Next base: position 44,580,410 of record JARDYH010000004.1, on the reverse strand, counting down.
CTGTACTCCTGTCCTATTTCACATAACCATTTTGCTGCACTTAAATACTTCCATCAAGCACCTTAAGCTCTTGCTGAAATTGTAGAACTCCAACAAATTGTTGTTAAATGCTGCTAAATCAGCCTCAAAGCTACCTAATGAGAGCAATGAACCACAGATTCTTAAGAACCAGATAATCCAATTCATGGTGTAGGATTACTAGAACTTTAATGACCATCTTAAACAGAACTTCTGCTGATGAGGCCATAGATGGTTCGCCTATTGAACACTGTTATGAACAGACTACACACACGCCCCAGCCTTTCTACTTGTTCACCAGATTTAACCAACACCTTTCCAGAAATATATTTACTTCAAGCACGATTAAACTAGGCAAGGCAAGCTGGACAACCTATTCATAAAATATAATACACCTTACACCACAGGTCCCCAACCTTTTTGTTCCTGCAGGCACAGATCAGAATTTGAGGAACTGTTGTGCGCACCACCACAATATCCCTGATCAGTGGTTTGCCACTTTGGCATCTATATGATTTTAGGCTGCATGTTATTCAGCAAAAATTTTGTTTCATGTCTATTGGACACTGCAACGCCTTTTTAATAATGGACTATCTAAATAGGCTACTTACTGGTGGTGCAATACAACTAATGCTTCTTTTTAACGTATGTTTTGACAATGTGTCATAGTTGCTGCTTTCTGAGAGGTTATTACACAGATTTTGTACTGGAACAACTTTTAATATTCACAGATGTACATACGTTTTTAAATTATTTAGCTGCTTCATAGAAATTAACAAATAGTCAGACCGATATTGCAACATTAGAAGGACAAACACTCACCTCCAATAATGCAGTGGATTGAGGACTTTACAATGCTTTCAGTATATAGACACCACCTTGGTCCTTTTTGTTGAAGCCTATGTACAATCGCTAGAGTATACTATGCAATTAATATGTATTAATTGCTATGGATATATACAATCCATGCACATATATTAAACAAGAAAAATGGGGGGGGGAGAATGGAAAAAAGGTTTTTTGAGGGCTCGTGGGTGCCGTGTTGGGGACCCGGCAAAGTCTTCTGTAGCATGAAATCCTCTCAGAAAAAAGGAGCAGTTGTGAGTGGTGCTATGGAAGATTGTAACTGACAAATCTAACTTTAAAATAAACTGAATGTTTCCATTCTAAGCTTCCATAGCCCCTTGCCACGAATTTCTGTAGCAGACCACAGTTTTTCCCCTTTTTTGCAGCGTGACAACAAAAGAACTGTAAGCCATGGTGGGTTCTCGTGGAAAGCTGGCCCCCAGACCACCCAAAGTTGTCCACTCCTTGTTTAAAATGAGTTTCTAATTATATTACTGTATTTCTTCCATTCTAAGATGCCATCGATTGTAAGACACACCTTAAGTTCAGTACCACCAACAGAAAAAAAGCTTTGATTCTAAGTGCGGGAAAATCGCCATCGATTCTAAGACGCACCCCTTTTTTAGAGACGTTTATAAGGGGGGAAGTGTGTCTTAGAATTGATGAAATAGGGTACATTATATTTGACACTATTTTGATCACAGCACATCCTGAGTTACAAGATTCATTTGCCTCTTAAAATGAATCACATTAGCTCCATAGCAAAAATATTAGCTCTATGTTAAGTTTTTGTTATTTCAAATCCACAAAGAATACAAAGAAAACACCCCCATAATTTCTTCATAATGGAAGGCAGAACAACCAACTTGTTGCTCTCCAGATTAAGAGAGTATGGTAGTTGAAATATATGTCTCCAGACAGTTCAGAACCCCAGTACTAATTGGCAGGGATTCTCCGAAGTTTCTGCATTCTTCCAAGCATACACTCTGTCATATTAACAGGGCAGAAATTCAACAATTGTAACTTTCCCCATCTTCTGACAGGTCAAATAATGACTTGAATTTATGTTTGCTATGTATCTGAGGAACCTACAGATACTTTGTCAGGAATTAAACAGGGGCAACCCTATCCTTCTGTACTGGCTGCATATTTCAGTACAAACATATATCTTGTTCATTTTGTTGAAGCTGTGGTGAAACAGATAATGACTGCATTTGAACATAATGGACCTCTTCAGACAACACATACACCATAGTTAGGCCGCTAACCCTTTTGCAGTAAATGGCTGGTGAGCATGTTTAAACTGTGATTATGTCGCCACCAACATGGTTAGGAATGGTTACACAACACGCAAAGTCATGTTTCACACAACATGCTCAAAATGCTTAACCACCGTGGATCAACATGTTGTCTGAACAGTGTCAATACCAACTAAATCATTGTTCAGTGCTACAGGAATTATCCTGGTCCCCCTTCTCCTCCTACAGTTGCAAACAGATTGGAAGGATCCACTTCAGTTTCAAACAGATTTTTATGACCCTAGTTTGTTCAGACTGATCACAGTTGGTTCCAGTTCAGACATAAAAAGTGCAGCTGAAAATGGAGGCAGATGCTTTCAATCTCCTCCTCACAGCCACACCAGAAAAGGTCAGGTAAATGAGAAACTAAATTATGGGATGGTTTAATGTTGAACCCGGCCATCAAACCTCAATGTTTTCAGGCTTCAGGCCTAGCACATCCCACTGGCTCAGGTACAAGTTTTATTTAGATTATTTATATACCATCCTTTATCAAACTTATCTGAGGCAAGCAGTGATGTGGGTTTTCCAAAATAATTTCCAATTCAAATTACATTAATTTGCATAGAAAACATTCAGTGTATATCAGAACATTTCCCAATGCTAATTAGGTTAATTTGCATAGGGTCATTTGGATAGGAAAAATGTAAGCTTGCATCAGAAAATATTTTGATGCCCTAGAGTAGGGGTGGACAACTTGTGGCCTTCCAGATATTTCGTCCGACAACTCCCATCATCCCTCACAATTGGATATGCTAGCTAGAGCTGATGGGAGCTGTAGGCCAAAACATCTGGGGGGGGGGGGCACAGGTTGCCCATCCCTGCCCTAGAGAGATCTAATTTAGGATGTTTATTTTGCTTGTATTTAGTAAACAATGCTAAAGAAAGTATTCAACGCTAATTTCAAATATTTGAAGGGGTGGGATTTAAAGCACACTTTATGTAATTTAAATGTTTTATTATGTAAAAATGTTTGTTAGAATGCTTATAAGAATTTGGAGACAATAGCATGTGCTTCCCTTACATTGCTAAAGTTTAAGAAATATCCAAAGGTACATTTTAGCAGCCCAAACAACCCAGCTTAATATGCTGACAGTCATTCATCTATTTCAACAGAGTTCAACTCTCTTTCACTGAGGTTTTTGAGGCACCATCAGTTCCAATGTCACTATTTATTAATACCACCTCATGCTGAGACACATATGTATTTCAATGGCATACACTGAGACCCAGTTTGCATGTAAAGGCCAATTCCTCAGTTAAATATACCAGGAATTGGCATGGCCACACTGGAGCAAGTGACTACGCTGCTTGCCTCACCACTTCCAATTCCATGTTTTTTTCTTGGGTTAAAATTCTAGGTTGTTTAACCTAAATAACCCAGACTGTTGATTTACACATCGTGGCAACAACCCAGGAATGGGTATTTCTAGGTTGTTTTTGAAATTGGAAGCTGCAAGCAAGCTGGAGACAGCTGCTCACTTCTGCATGCCCACACCAATTCCTGAGTTGTTTAACCCAGGAACTGGGCATTACATGCAAACCAAGTCATATCGACTGGGTTCAGACAACACGATAACCAATGGCGATTTAAATAATCAACAGTTGGTTATTTAATCCACTATGGGTTATTGTGTTGTGTGGAGGGAGTTTTTTAACCAACAGTTGGTTATTTGGCCAAAATAACCAACGCAAATAACCAATGTTGTGCAGAATTGGCTATTGGAACCACCAGTGGTTATCATGTTGTGTGGAGGGCACCGTTGGTTATTTCCTCAGCCACCACTGGTTATTTTGTCAGCCACAGAATCGCAAGGCAAGAGCGGTCAAAGCGGTGTCTGCCACTCTAGTCCAGCTTGCAGGATAGATTTTTGGCAGCAATGGCTGATGGGATACTAGAAAGAGGATGGAGGGGGAAGAGAAGGCAGGGGATAAATGAGTCAACTCAGTGTGGACTAATAGTCAACACAATGCTGATCCCAATCCACACACAGTTGATTCTTACCATGTTGTGTGGGGAATACCCCCTAGATAAACAACTGCCGAGTTGATTACTATCCCACCATTGACTATCGTGTTGTTTGAACACAGGCATTGTCTCACATATTTACTAGGCATAATCACCTGAAAAATATTAATTACAACTTTGAAGCTGCCAAGCTTGCCTAAAACTGTATTTGCAATTGGCATGAATTTGTTTTTACTAATTAACTTACAAAATGAAAAATTTTCCACAGAAAAATAAATCTCACATCACTGGAGGTAAGCTTGTCTGGCTAACATGCAATGAATCCTGATCTGACCAGTTGAAATCTGTGAACCCAATTTTAGGAATCCCAGCTTTCCATTTCTTCAGTGTTTCAAGCCTACATAAGAACACAGGAAGCTGCTTTACAATGAGTTATGAACCAGGAAGTCCCCAGTTTGAATGCCATCTATTGAATGTTGTAAGGATATGAAAAAAGAATGTTTAAAGTACTTCAAACACACTACTATAAAAATACTAAATATTTTAATTGTTTCTATATGATATGTGACATTGATTTCATAAGAGATTGTACCAGTACTCATCTTGGCTTATTAGTTTGATCACCTAAAGTGTGTAGTTTACTGAGCAATCACAAAACTGAACCATATAAGATATCATTGTTTCACTGAAAATAAATGCCAAAGTTGAAATTAGAGAAACCACAGCTGAAATATTACCAGTTCCAATTAAAGTAGTGACAATTTGCAATTTATGGACAGTGCTGCATAAAGCAGTTCCAGATACGATAATTTTAAAGTACTTTTTGTGGGGAAATGCATGAAAGTATACACCCACATGTAAGATTGACATACAGAAAAGCAACAGCAGCTTCAAAGCATACACAAGCACACACACAAAAAGAAGCGAACACAATCACCACTTGTGGCCTTCATGCTGCTTCCAAGTATTTTCCCAAATGACAGTGCTTTCATGGAGGAAAATCATTAATATTTGAAGAGACCCCAAATGAAGTAGTCCAACAAAACCAAAGCCACCAAAAATAATGCAATGAATGCAGTAAGATGCCCACTCAATTTATACTAGATAAATTTGCTTCAATATCCACTTAACTTTTACCTCCAAAAGTTGTGAAAGGCAAAATAATTTCTACACTATGCTATATAATTGGAAGATAATTGGGAAATTCTGGATACAGCCCAAAAAAAGCCCCCAACAGGTCAGTCCCCCTCCAAAATGTCAGTTTTCCCCATATTTTCCATCTTGACATTGTGATAAATGGCTCCACTTTCATTTATATAGTTGAGTGTTTTGGTCTTGCAGTTGAGGTGAAAGCCAGCAAAACTCAGAACTGCCAAAGCCAGTATCTCCCAAAATCAAACTGCATGAAGTAAATCTGGATTACTCTATCTGTGCAGTTATTAGAACTAACAAACAAATCTAGTATTGTTGGCCAAACATTTCATTGCATATCGTGGGTTGCAATGCATAGTAAACAAATACTATCCAATACTATCTCCAGTGATGAATATTCCTTACTTAACAGGTTTTTAAAGGCCCAGATTGGCTACAGATCTTTGATTCCTAACAGGAATAACTAACTACTGAGTATGGCACAGGTGCTGTTCACTTCCCTAATCTTATGATTTTTTTCTGAAAAATTCCACGCCACTGAAGTGAATAGTGCTCTGGAGTGTAAGACTGAATGAGAGGGGAGAATTGCTCAGAGTATGGAATGTTAAGGTAAAAGGAAGGGGGAATCTACTGGAGAATGAAATGTTGGGGAAGGAACAGATGCAATGTGTCAGTTAAAAACAGTTAGCCAGACTAGAATAGATGTAGTTCTTAAGTTAGGAATAGATCTAAAACAAGGTGGGCAGAATGTAGATCAGATTCTACTTGTAGATCCCTGCTTAATTAGAGTTAGTTGGTCTATTGACTCTCCATTGTTTAACATTAGCAATTAAACAATGACTCTTCACCTACCCTAAAATATACTGTAAAAATTAAGGAAGGATTTTTGGGGGAGCAGCAAAAACAGGACTGGAATTTTATGAGGAGTCCATATAGTTCTGGTACTCAAAAGAATTTTTTGGCTCAAAATGATTTAATACTAAATGTATGACTTTTGCACCAGGCTCTGATTGGTGGATCTCAGGATTCTAGATCCTGCAAGCCTAAGGTCTACCCACCCCTGGTCTGGAAGATGAGACCTCCTGTTTTGAAGGTTTCTGCATGAAAAGAAACATAGAGAAAACAACAATCATACCATAAGTTATACTTAGCTTCTTATTTGCTTTCTGTTCTCTACTGAATACAATCTGTTAAATTGTTACTGCTAGTCAGTCTTCCATGGAACCTACATCTTAAAAGCTTGAACACCCACTCCAAAATAAGCATTTATAGTGAGACTCTGATCTAACATATGCTGTCTCCACCACTGACCAGCTCTAGAACACTCCCCAGCGCCTGGCCTTGATGCTTCAAGACCAGACATCTCCTGGCTGTATGTACAAGTATACCAAATTCTGCACAGACGGCCTGTTCAGGGTAAGCTCAACACATCATCCCTATGTATACTCCACACCATTAGTAAGCATCACATCTACATCTCGATCCCCTTCGACACCAACCCCGTAGAGAAGGATCTATCCACCTGCTGGGATTGCTTTCCACAACCCTCTCAAACTGGGCTAGTGATCCGACCCACCAGCCCAACTCACGCCCAATGCCAGAGTCGTCTCTGCTTGATCACGAGCACCCCTCGCAGTAACCTACCTGCCTGCCTGCTCCACTCGCTCACCTTACTCAGCGTCCCTTGGGCCGGGTCCACCCCTGGCACCTAGCAGGGCACCCTCCCCAGCCAGACCTCTGTCCCCTATCCATGGTCGGAGCTTCCGCACTCACCCTGTTGGATGTCCCCGTTGGCGCCGCCGGGCACGGGCACGTTGAGCTGGCGTTCGGGCTCCGGCAGGCAGCGTCGGCAAAAGGAGTGCAGGCAGGGCAGCAGCTTGGGCTCGGCCTCCCGGCTCTGCAGACTCTGCGCGCACACTGCGCAGGTGTCCAGCAGCGACAACGGGCCCGGCGCGGCGCTAGAGAGGGCGGGGGGCGCGGGGCTGGGGCCCAGCGGCGCCGCTATGGAGCCGGAGGCCGGGCCTCCGCTCACCACCACCACCGACGCCGCGGCCTCCGCCTCCCCTGGGCCCTTGTCCACCGCCGCCACCGCAGCTAGGACCACCGCGGCGGGGCTCTCCTCGAGTGGGGCGGGCACCGGAGGGGACGGGGATGCAAGTGCCGCCGCTGAGGTGACAACGACAGCCGACGCGGCGACAGCAGGCTCGTGCCCACCTCCCGCCGGCACGGCCTCCCCAGCCCCCTCCTCGCCGCCGCCACCACCGCCGCCTCCTCCTCCTTTGTTTTCCGCCATATTTCCTCCTTTGAACCCGACTCCCCGCTTTGCTCACACACAGGACCGCGCATGCGTCCGCACGCACGCAATCAGTTTGCGCGCGCGCCACCGACGCACATCTGGCGCGAGGTCCGCTAGAGGGAGCTTTGTGGCGGGTTCGTGGCGTGCGTGCGTGCGCGCGCTTTGAAAGAAGAGAGTGAGATTCAGAGGCCGGAGAAAGGTGGCCAGCTATCCCTATGGGGGCGAGAGGGGTGTAAATGGAGCGGCGTGGAAGTGGGAGCGTGCGCACGCCCTCGAAGGGAGCGCGCACGCGCGGCCACACACCAAGGCCTGGAACGAAAGTGACGCACGCGCAGAAACACCCGCGTCCGACTCTTAGGTGTCCTGAGGGTTCTTGGCGGGAGTCGTGTGCGGGAGAAATTTCGAAGCCTCGGCATGGCGGAGAAAGAAGCAAAAGAGTCGAGCGCTTGTGCAATAGTGAATGTTGGAGCTCTGGTAAGGAGGGACCTGGCTTTCAAAGGTCCGTCTAGGGTGGCCAATTGCAAAAGAAGACAGGGCTCTTGCACCTTTAATAGATGCGCGGTCACATTCCCTCTGGTGTACATCTATTGAAGGTGCAGGAGCATCTGGCCAACCTGGGTCCCTCTTTTCTTTTAGGAATTCCGGATGAAGTTATTTATTTTATTTCCTTATTTAAAATATTTCTAGCCCGCCCCTCAGACTGGAGCCCCCTCAAAGTAGAATACAACAGGAACATTCCATATAATAAAAAATGATACAGTGATAAAACATCAAAAAATTATAAAAACAAGAAAACACCAGCAATTGAGCAGGAATATGGTTGTTATTTTTCCCTAGACAGGGGAAAACCCTTGGGAAATTCTTAGAGTAAAGTTTTGGAAGGCTCAGTTTGGATCATGAACAGTTTGGATGAGTTATATCAGAGGCTGGAGAATAATTTCAGATGCACTCCATGAGAAATGTTTCAAGTGAGGAATGTATTGGTTTCAACTTAGTTTTGATGAAACAATAGAATCTGAAGATGTTGTCAACAAATAATTATCATCCTTCTATTGACCACAACATCTGTAATCGTCTTTCTAACGAATGTATTATATTTTTGGTATTTATTGGCAGTTATACCCACTTTATATTTACATGGTTCCTTTTGATATTTTTGTCTGCTAGGGAATGAACACAACTCTAAGTAAGGGCTGTGATGTTTCAGCAATAATGGAACTGTATCCATTTGGGAGACCTTGCCTGAAAAGCAGTATAAAATGAAATAAAATATAAATAACTTGCATGTTCATAATGAGGCTGTACATTTGGGGAAAATATACTGTAAAACTTGTGCTCTGGTGCCAGTGGTGGGCAATAGAAAGTGTGAAAGCTTCAAATAACATAGCCTCTACACTGATGCAACTGCCAATGGACTAAGCAGAAACTATTATTTACAGTATTTTATACCACCTATTAACATAGAATCATAGAGTTGGAAGGGACCTCAAATATCTAATCCACCCCCCTGCCAATGCAGGAAATCCATTAGCCTCTACTTAGAATTGTCTAATGAAAGAGAGGCCTTTAACTTCTGAGGAAATGTGTACCACTGTCAAACAACTTGTACAATCAGGAAATTCTTCCTAATATTTAGTCAGAATTCATTTTCTTGAAATTTGAACCTTGGGCTCTATCCAGGAGCAACAACAGAGAGGAAATTTGTTGAATTGAAGATGGCCATCACCCCTTAATTGTCTGTTCTTCAGGTTAGACATGCCCAGTTCTTTCAATCATTCCTCATAGGACTTGGCTTCCCCATCTTTGTCACCATCTTTTTGACATGTTTGTTCGTCAATATTCTTTTTAAACAACATGCTTTTGTAAGTCATGTTCTCACTATCAGAAATTACATCATAGGGTGTCCCATAACTGCAATTCTATACACACATGGGGATAAGATCAGTGAGGCTTACTTTTGAATAGACTTGTATAGAATTGCACTGTTAATAACCACAAGTCAGACCAGGTTTATAAAGGCAGTGAATGCAGTGCCCTGCCTTGGAAAAAGAACCAATTTCATCAGGTTTATTAACATTGCACTTGACTTTAAAAATGTGATACCCCATAATAACAGTGCATCCTTGTCAGTATATGCACAGGCTGTGTGCTAAGAAATGGAATCAAATCCATCTTTATTTTGTCATGAATGGAGGACAGAAGTCCATAGCGTGCAAAAAAAAAGTTCTTATTAAATATAGGGGAGTCAGATGCTGTTTCTTACAACAAAAAGTTGAGATAAGCAAGTAGGATTAGCTATTTTGGATTTGATATGAATGAGGAATAACATGGAAATCTAAAGTGCCTAGTTACTTGTAGGAAAATTAGTTGTGTCATGGCTTTTAGGCTGTAAACCTGAGACAGAGACTATCTGATTACTGATCCTTGTAAGCTATTTTGGGAGGCTTTTTTGTTTGTTTGTTTTTTGGCTGAAGAGCATGGTTAAAATGCAGTAAATAAATATTAGTTTTTATATAAAACATCATATAGAAGGATGATAGATCCATTGGAAAGGTGTATGAAAAGCAATGGGTTTAATTTTCAGGAACCAAATTCAGTTTAGGTTAGATATAACCTATGGGCAGTGAAATATTGCTCAAGAAAATGGAGAAGGATAGACCATTGCATTGGGGATGCCTCTTTAAACAATGAAAACAGATGGATAATGGACACTCCATTTTTGTTGTTTCAGATAACTTTTACAAGACATAGCTAGCCTTGTTGGCAGTGCCCACTGCTTGCTATAGCTATGCTAAGTAAGGATAAAACATTTCAGACACTGTATTTAAGATATTGCACCTCCCAATTTAGCTTGGGGGACATTGCTCGGCCCCGTGGATTCTCCAGTATGGGGTTCCTCAGGGGTCAGTCTTGTCCCCCATGCTGTTCAACATCTACATGAAACCGTTGGGAGCGGTCATCCAGAGTTTTGTAGTGCGTTGTCATCAGTACGCTGATGACACACAACTCTATTTCTCCTTCTCATCTTCATCAGGTGAGGCTGTGGATGTGCTGAACCAGTGCCTGGCTGCGACAATGGACTGGATGATGGCTAATAAACTGAAACTCAATCCAGACAAGACTGAGATGCTGTTAGTGAGTGGTTCTGCTGATCGGATGGAGGGTCTTCAACCTGTTCTGGATGGGGTTGCACTCCCCCTGAAGGAACGGGTTCGTAGCTTGGGGGTTCTCCTAGAACCATCTCTGGCTGCCTCTACAAGAGGCATTTAAAGCTCTTTCAAGGTGCATTAAAAAAATTACCTCTACAAGAACGGAGCACAAATCGGGCGTAGAGGCGCGTTTTCTCTCCGATTATGCGCATTATCGAATGCGCGTTAAATAGTGAGTTTTATTTTGCTCCGGCCGTTAAAGCGCGTTTTGACTATGTGAACAAGCGAATCTCCGCATTAACTACTTGTAAAGCGCATTTGAAACAACCAGTAAGGTCACCAGTTGTGTGCTCAATTACCTCCTGCATACAAGCATTTATGATAAAGCGCTTCAGCGATTATGCGCATAATCGGCTAACTGGGCGTCAAACGGAATCCATTTAGAGGGGGTCTCTGTCACTTTAGGCTCAGGTGGCCTCGGTAGCACGGAGTGCCTTCTACCAACTTCGGTTGGTGGCCCAGCTACGTCCCTATCTGGACAGGGATAACCTGGCTACAGTTGTCTATGTCCTGGTAATCTCTAAATTGGATTACTGCAAGGCATTCTATGTGGGGCTGCCTTTGAAGACGGTTCAGAAGCTGCAGCTTGTGCAAAATGCAGCGGCCAGAGTGATAACAGGAACCAGAAGGTTCGAGCATATAAGACCTACTCTGGCCCGCTTGCATTGGCTGCCTATACGTTTCCGAGCCCTATTCAAGGTACTGGTTCTAACCTATAAAGCCTTACATGGCTTGGGACCACAATACCTGATGGAACGCCTCTCCCGACACAAACCTACCCATACACTACGATCTACATCTAAGGTCCTCCTCTGGTTGCCTACTCTGAGGGAAGCACGGAGGGTGGCAACAAGGGAGAGGGCCTTTTCAGTGGTGGCCCCCCAATTATGGAATGATCTCCCCGACGAGGCTTGCCTGGCGCCAACATTGTTATCTTTTCGGCGCCAGGTCAAGACTTTCCTCTTCTCCCAGGCATTTAACAGCATATGATGAAGGGGTTTTTTTTGTGTGTTGTTGTTGTTGTGCTTTGACCCAGAAGGATATTGTAATTTTAACTTGTTTTTATGCTTTATGGTTTTAAATTTTGTATATCGGTGTTTTTAATGTTCAGTGTTTTTAATTTTTGTAAACCACACAGAGAGCTTCGGCTATGGAGCGGTATATAAATGGAATAAAATAATAAATAAATAAACATAATAAACCCAAAATCACAACATAATAAAATGCAACAGTAAAAACAAATGTATCACAGCAAGAGGCAGCATAAAAACAAATGAAATAACAAATCTCAGAAGCAGTATAGAACATCTTCAACATTATTTGTTAACAGAACAGATGAAAACAATCGTTAAAACTTGGCACCTGAAACTAGGGAATTTCTCTGGAGAGAGTATTCAAAAACCAGGTGCCACCAGAGAGAAGGCCCTATTCCTGGTTGCCACCTGCATCACCTCAAAAAACAGAGAACTTGGAAAAGGGCTTCTGCAGATGATCTCAGCATCCAGGGAAGTTCATATAGGAGCAGGTGGTCTTTCAGGTTCCAAACCAAACATGGCTTTTAAAGGTCAAAAACAACACTGAATTGTGCCCAGAAACACTGGAAGCTATTGGAGTTGTTTTAATACTACTGAGATATGTTCATGTGCGTAGTTCCAGTTAATAATCTAACTACCATATTTTGTCCCATTCAGTTGAAGTTTCCAAGTAGTCAAAGACAACACATTATAATAGTCCAGTTTGGATGCTGTTAGAGAATCAATATTTGTGGCTACACTACTTAACACTGTGATGCTTTGCAGTTGTATGTTTGTCCAAGAAAAGATGTCTAGGTTTCTAAAATGAATATCAGATGTAAGATAACAAGTTGAACAATTTGCTTGGAGAGCATATTTAAGCTCCTTAGATGCTAGAACTGTTCCCAGTCAAAAGGAAGATGTGGTTTTAGGTGTCGCCTCACCAAAGTGCTCAGAACTGGTTTAACAAGGCATTGGTTAAACTGTGTTTGAAAACGATACTTCCCCTATGCCACAGAAGAGACCAGATGCAAATCCAGGATACAAGTGTGATCCATGATGTTGCTATAACTGCACAAAGATCTGATGTTCCCCAGCTAGTATCAAGACGTCTTTGCCTTTCCGGGTATAAGCAATCTGATGGTTTTGGAAGTGAAGTGGTTCTGAGAATTGAAAATAACATAGGCTCAGAGTAGTTTTACATTCTAATTTCTAAATTCTCAGGTTGTTGTTCGGAGCTATAAAGACTGATAAGGGCAATAGATAGTCAGTTGTTCTGAATCTGGACAAGAGTGACTACTCTGGAGCAAGGCAGCAGTAACCTGTTAACTCTGAATGCCTTTGACCAAATTAATAAGAACTCTTATTAATCTCTTGGTTTAAGGACTTTTGAGGCAACCTTTTCACTGTACTTGTTCTTTGTAAATTGCTTTTTTGTTAATTGCTAGTGTAAGGTTAGTGGGAATAGTGTTAACTGTAGATTTGTTGCTTTAGGTTTAAACTATTCACAATCTTTCTTAAGCATTAAGAAATGCTTGGTCAAGGCCCAGCTGAAGTCAGGCCCCTAAGCAGTTGGGTTTTAGTGTCCCCAGCAGGGCACAACTGTTGTCAGTTTGAGGGACAAGAAGCAAATAGTGAAGACCAGTACTGCGTTGGTCAAGTTTCAGTGGCAGCAGTTGAAGGTCAAAAGGGCCAGAGTCAAGTAACATGAACCAAGATAAACAAGAGGTTAGTCCCAAAAGCAACAATCAAAGGTCCAAGGAGACAAGGGCAGGTGACATAATGGAAGACAAGTAAGTAGGGCAGTGGTTACAAAAGGGCAGCAGTACAGGGGAAAGGAGCAGAGGGGTCTAATCAGTCCAGGTCTTTTCTAGTTAGACACGTTCCTTAGGCTGAGGAGCAATTTCTGAAACGGGTTTTATAAGACCTAATGTCAGGGACTGGCTTATGTGGGTCAGCTGACAGTGTACTTATCCAGATGACAGGACTAGTATTGAAGCCTAAATGGTGCTCTTGAAGTAACAGGAGACAACCTGGTGCCCTCCATGTACTACAACTCCCATTATCCCAATCCATGCTTGTAGTCCAAAGCATCTGCGGGGTAGCAGATTAGAGAAGGTTGTGCTAGAACCTGGCTGCTGGGAGCTGTGGAGTTCCTGAACCTGCCACTGATTTGCTGTTCAACAGCAGGAAGAGAAGAAAAAAGTTACTTTCTGGCCTCACCCAAACTTCTCCCATTCACACAGACCTTTCCCCTGTGCTCTATCTCCCCATTCCCAGCCTCTCGCCTTGCTATTTTTCTCCCTTCCCCATCCCTAGCCTTCTTTCCCTCCTTTCCTAGCCCCTAGCTTTGCATTTTCTCTCCCACTCACCCTCTATCTTGCTGTATCTCTCCACTCCCAGCTGCTAGTCTTTATCTTTCTCTCTCCTCTACCTCTTTGCTTTGCTGTTTTCCTCTCCCTCCCACCCTCTAGCCTTGCTGTTTCCCTCACCTCCTTTGCCTAGCCAGGCTCCCACAGTAGCTGACAAGCCAATTAATTGCATGAAGGGGTCTCCATGTGGGAATGGTCAGAGCTGAGGGATTTCCTTGCCTGGCAGTAGAAGCACAAAACATGAGATGCATCTCACCCAAACACAGGGGACAAAGGGAGTGTCTGCCTAATGGTGGCAACTTCCCACTGCCAGAGGTACACTTGCAGAAAAAGGCAACCTTCTGGACCATAACAGCTCATGAAGGTGTCCTGCAACACCACATGCCGAATGCCCTGAAAGAAAAGAAACTGGTAGCAAAACCAGAAAAAAGGTCAGAATAAAAACGAGAAATAGAAATGCAGAAAAAACAATGAAAAGAAAAACAGGAAAAGCAATCAGGTAGTTTTTCTCCCCTCCAGGCATTTCCTGATGCTCTCAGTGTGATGAGAGCATCAGGAAATGCCCTTGAGCATGTGACAATACACCCACCAAAACTATTCTCTAGCTTTAGAACCATCCTGAATTAGGCTCTGGACTGGTGGGACTGCACAGAGAGCATGAGCTCCATCACACCAGCATTTTAACGCACTATCGACATGCCTGGTGTCTGGTTTTGCAGCGCGGCACTCACATGGTGTCGTACCCATCCTGCTGTGATCACGCTGTTTCCCCCTCCTCTTCCATTTTATTTTAGTATGGGGAAAGTAAGGTACTTTTCTCCATGTGCGATAACATTGCTGTTCTGTTCCCATGTAATTTTCTTTTTGATGCTATTTCGAATCGTCCTGATTTTTCTGCTGGGGTGTGTCTGTGGAAGGGTGTGTGTGTAGGGCGGTGTCGCTGATGAAAGCAGAGGGTGGGGTGGTTCTCCAGCATGCCATTTCAATTTCCTTTCCTCATCATTCCCCTAGGAAAGCCTGCTGGATCATTGGTATGGTGTTTGCAGGTCAAG
This sequence comes from Anniella stebbinsi, assembly GCA_029215795.1. Lineage (NCBI taxonomy): Eukaryota > Metazoa > Chordata > Lepidosauria > Squamata > Anniellidae > Anniella > Anniella stebbinsi. Next base: position 44,565,185 of record JARDYH010000004.1, on the reverse strand, counting down.
TGGGCTAAACCGGCTGTTCTCATGAATGCCCAATTCACCAATGCAGTTTATAAGGATCCTAGGGAAAGCATTGTCTGTTCTTTTTCTCCTCCCCCCTTCTAAATTTTATAGTGCAACAATACTTCATTGAAACGAGGATAGGTAGACCAGTCCTTGGACATGCAAGGGGTTGACTTTCCCTAATCTCGTAATCCCTTAAACACACCATTGCACCATTACAGCCTACCAGAATTGCATTCAATTGCATTTGTGCAGAAATAAAAAAAAGAAAACATAGGAAAATAAGAATTAGGGCGGGGGAAGGAAGCTATGTCCCACATCCATCTCAAAGTCCCTCCCAGCCACAACAACCAATGAACTGCAAGGGGAAGAAGGGAATAGACAGGGCTAAATGTTAGTGATGTGAGCCCACACAGGTGAAAGGATGCATGCACTGAAATAGCACTGAAATAGCGCAAAACACACACATGAAAGTGATCAACGCTTGATGCGCTGTCGAAACAGGTGGATCGTGCAGGGACAACCTGAGGGAAAAATGTGGTGTGATGGAGCTCCATGTGTGGAACTGCACAGATACCACAAAGAAAGACTGGTCATGAAGGAGTGGATGCCCACATTGACATTATCTAAGGGAGGAGGAAATTAGGCATAGAAGGCTTAGTAAAGGAAGAGTAGGTGAATAATTACTATCCTCTGTTCCAGGCTTCCCTCCCACCAACAGTACTAAAGGATTAAACCAACTGCCAATCACCTTCTGAGAGTGCAACTGTTCAGTACCAGGTCAGTTGCAAAAATACCCATGAAATCATCCAGGATTTAACTCTGGATGAAGGGTCTGACCTAGCTTCTATCAACAAGACCTGGCTGTATGAGACAAACATAAGAGCCATGCTGGATTAGACCAAGAGTCCATCTAGTCCAAAAATCCAGTGGCCAATCCGCTGCCTGTAGGAAGTTGACAAGCAGAACATGAATATAATAACACCCTCCCACTCATGTTCCCCAACAACTGATACACACAGGCATATTGCCTCTAATACTGGAGGTAATGTATAGCTATCAGGACTAACAGACATTGATAGCCTTATCATCCATGAATTTGTCCATGAAGCAGAGGTCCTGCCCTATCTCAATTAAATTTATGTCCAACCAGGCACTCAACTTAGTACCAGTAAGTGGAGGGTGGACAATGGAGAGTGATGCCACCTGAATTTTTCAGGATTCTGTTTCTCTTACCAGGTAACCCATCTGTCAGATGACTTATGTGAATTTGTTTTCCGTGTGCAGTTTCCAACAGTGTCATTCCACAAACTCAAATAGTGCTAGTGGAGCTCCACTGAGCCCATTGTGCAAGTGGTTGCCCATTACATTTGTGCAAGCAGTTGCACAACAGGTTATACAACAGGCTTCACAAGCATAATGCATAACCACTTGTGCATCCACCTCTGTGCAAACATAACTTTAGTTGGATTCTTCCCTTGCGCATAGTTCAGAAACTAGTTTCCACTAGAGCAATGTCATTTGTGCTAACAGAATGACACAGTTCCCTTAGCTGCAAGCAGTGGCCTTGGAGACTTCGATTAGAAACACCCCCAAAATTTTCTAATCCCAATCAAGAGTATTTAATTTCTTAGACTTTACAAACTGAAATACCATATAATTAGATACTCCTGCAATAAACTGTTTTTGTTAAGACAGTTTATTACGAAACAAAACTGAACAAAATCTTAGAATTGTAGAAATCATAAGAAATGTAAGGTATTCCCAAATGAAATACTGGATTGAGTGTTCTCATAAACCCTGTTCAAATGATTGAAATATGAGGACACTCAACCTGTGGAGAGGGAAATGGTATTTCATGCTCCTGAACTCCACATAGCAATATGTATAGCTCTGTACAGAAGAATTAATCAAATTCAACACACTCAGGTCAGGAACAGGATCAAGTGAGTGCAAACTGATCCCATTCCCCTGGCCGATTACCATCACATTTGGGTTGCCTGCACTGGGATAATGTCAGGATTTATTTAGAGGAGCTACTGAAAAATCTTAAATGGTAAAAGATAGGCTTTTTCGCTGGGATGCAAGGTGGATTATAAAACTTTCGTTTGGTACCTATAGGGTTAAAGTAGCAGCTTTATCTCATACCACTGATGTGGGCTTGATAAGAGTACAGAGACTCTTTCTCCAAGTGTTGCAGCCATTAAATATCCATCTAACTGTAGTTCAGATAATAGGGTTTGATGGTGGCTAATACATGAAATTTAATTGTTTAATCTATTTTTAATACGGTTTATACTTGCATGTGTAATTTTCATGTTGGGTTTTATATAATGCAGTTTTAGCATTTGTCTTTGCAGATTCTTTATAGAGTATTAGTCAAGCTCTATAAGCCTATGTTCTGCTGTTCCTGCTGTAAATAAAATGAGTAGCTCGTATGTTCATGGATTTCTGCAATTTTCCCCTCCAGCTGCAGCCCCTTGTACCACATCCCACACCATTCCAGAGCATCCCCTTAGAGCAACAGCCATGGTGGAGTAACTGTTTCTATTATCATTATCACATTTATATCCCGCCTTTATTCCTTTTGAAGGAACCCAAGGAAGCTTAAATGATCTTCCTCTCCATTTTATCCCCACAACAACCCTGTGAGATAGGTTGGGCTAAGTCAGTGAGTGGCTCAAAGTCACCCAGTGAGCTTCATGGCTCAGTGGGGGTTACAACTCAGACCTCCCAAGTCCTAGTCCAACACTAACCACAACACCACACTTGCTCTATGAACTGGATGTTATATTTAACTATGTTAAATGAGCACAGCACACTCAAAGTGAAGGCAGTACATTAAAGGCTGTAGCTGTCTTTTTAAACAGAAAAAGGTGCAGTAATAAGATTTTACTGCATAGGTATATACAGTATGTATTCCTTATGTAGCACCACAATATGAAATGTGATTTTGTCCTGCCCTTCCCCCAGAGGAGTTCAGAGTTGCATTTACAGTATTTTTCCATATTTTTTACAATTATAAAGCTTTGTGCCATTTTGGAATTTGTTCATCTGTCAACGTGGCTCAATTCTATCGCTGCATAAGTACCCTTTCCAATTCTTTATTAATTACAAGCTACTTCCCCCAGTTCCTAAAACGCCACAACTTTATTCCAGATTCATATTAATTGAAATTAATCACCCCACAGACTCCTGGTATATACAGTTTGTGAAAATCTTATTAATATCTATGCAAGGGAATACTCATTGTCTGCAGTGGCCCTAATAATAGTTTGCATTATTATCAATTAATGTCACATGACTTTTACAAACCCCATGCCCAGTGTTCCCTAATAGATTCTTAGTCTTACCCTGTAGTCTGGAATAGGGCATATCTACGGTAGTATTTGGAACACAGAATAAGCTACTTTATAATCATAGCCATGTGCAATCTGAACTGATCTCCAATTTGCTTTTGTTTGTTTGCTTCTTTCCCCCACCCCTAGAATTTGTGCATTGTTTTCCTTCAGAGATCAACATTATAATTCACTCAGGACAACAATGTAGGATTATTTAGCTGTATCCTTCAAGATGGAATCTGATTTACACAGCTTGTACGTACAGAACAAACGGGGTGAATAATAAAATGCTGGTGGTTGTGTGATCTCTCTTTACAAGTACCAGCAGAATTAAGGACAAGTTGTTCTCCCAAATGTTCTATTAATCCTCCATGCTACATGGTAAGACTTGAAGCTAGAAACTCTCTTTGTGCATGGCTAATGTCTTTTTGCTGAATATGTCTATCAAACACACCCCTTTGAGTCCAGGGACCAAAGTTATCTGGCATTTTTGGATCCTGCCCAAGGTTTTGTTGGAAATATCAATACTACTCCCCAGGAAGGACAAGGACAACTGATGAGTAGATTGAAAGATATTATGAACAAAAACAGAGGAACATAAATACCTGGGTGAAAGAGGGATTAGGGGTCATGGTAATGCAGAAAACCTAAAAAGCTTGCTCCCAGTTACTAAAGATTCACCTGGGCACACTCTGGTTTGTAATTATCAGATATTACCAACATGCTTTTGGAAATGTGACTTATTAATGAAAAACCCTCCCATTTTGAGACATTTTTCTTAATTTTGCACTTAATGGCATGTGTACAGGCATCTACAATATACTCTCCTACTTTAAAAAGTGTGGTTGGAAGCTCGGACAGCGGAAGCATTAGCAGTAAGAGGGCTAAATCCAGATCTCCTGTTGACGCAGGCAGTGCAGATGGCGAATTAAAATTCCTCAAGCCCTTAAGAAAGCTCTGGAAAAGGAACTGTGAAAAGATGGCTTGCCACTGATTAGGTGATAAGCTGCTAATATAGCTAAGTGGATTTTAATGGATGAAATAGATAGGTCACCACCTTTTAGGTGCAACATCAACAAGGATCCTAAGACGAAACAAACCAACCACAGTGAACATTTCAATTCATGTCCCTTTATATTCCTACTCACTTTCCCTGGTTCTCAGAAGGATGTATAACTTCCTTCTACTCCCCATTTACTTCTTAGCTTCATCCCTTCTACAATACTGCCCAATGCTTGGAATATTTTCCACTATTTGGCACTCTTCATTTTCACTTCCATCCCTTCTCAAGGCCCTCTTCAGTAGTTAAGCCTTTCCCAAACCTGCCCATTTACATCCCAATTCCTTGTAGATGACCATTTGACATTCCACTTGTCAGTCCTTTCCCCTTTCTAGTGCATAGTTGGGACTAGGGATACAAACCTCATGGGAGATGAGTCTTGCAGCCCCCGAATTCTTCTCCCCACTCAATTCAAAATGCAAATACTAGGAAAGTCTTGTCTCCACTGTGCTCTTGTTCCATTTCCACACATTCCCCCTTCCCCACATTTATTGATGGGGCTCAGGAGAAACAGCAGCAGCATAGGCAGAAAAGGGAAAAAGAGTCCTCTTCCCTTCCTCCCTCCTCTCCATTGTCCCTTCCAAGACTAGGAAGAACCCCTGAAAGAACTACCCCTCCCATAATACACCACACCCCATCACTTAAGATAGAAGGAAGGGAGAGGCATAGGGATAAAAGCCTCCCATCTTTTCCTATTGTTGAAGATCAAGGCACACAGAGTTGTGTGTGTGTCCCATCAGCCCTCACAGGACTGATGCTGCTACTAATATCAGTAGCTCAGCATTGCGTGTGCGTAGCAACTACTATGCAGGGAGGGTCATAGAAACAAGTATCAATTTTGTAACTATTTCAAATTCTAGAAACCAAAGAGATGCCCCTCACTTTCTAAGTAAGGACACAAGAAGGTCCCCAGATTGAAACGAACCGTTTTGACATACTGCTATCCAAACAACTAGAAAAGTATTTGCTGACACAATGCATATTTGAAGAGAATACACACAAATTGCATTTATGACTATGTTTGTATTGCCCAAGTGCCAAATACTACATCTCTTAAATCTGATTTGAAAAGGATCTTGTAGCATTTGAAAGCTTGAATTCTCTATCACAACTACAGTTGGCAGTATAAACTTTGCTATTTTATCTTCGTAGTAATAAGACTCTTCCACTGCAGTGTTTACTAGAAGTTGAAAAATGTTTATTTTCACATATCAAAAAATCCCAAAACAAAATCCCCACAACATTCATACCAGAAATCTGGGAACTGAGCAATTTTTTTGAGAAACAGTTCTGTTCCTTGTAATCAGTTTTCTGTTCTAACAATCAGGAATCAGCTAGCACAGACAATGGCTTTTGTATCACTACATACGCACGTAAAAATGAAAACTATAGCCATGAATAGACTTCAGATAGTTTTCTGTGTTTGGCAGCAAGTCTCAGAAGTCTTGTTGGATGTTTTCTTTATTTGCCTCTCCATGTTGCTGCTTAATTTGAGAAATTTCATTTTCCAGCTGTACAATAGTTCGTTCAATTTCATAGTTTTTACTAACCAAGGATACCCATCTGGAAAAAAACAGAAAAGCCAATCATAAATTACTGTTCACATTTTCTTAGAGCTATAGTATCAAGTGCAGCAACTGCCAGACATTTGGCCACATGAAATGGTAGATGAGAAGTGACAAGGAAGTGAGGAGGTAATGGCCTCAAGACTAACATAGAGCTATCGATAGACAGAAATGGTGAGACAGGTGCAGAAGGTAGAGTTCATCTCTGATCATTTGCCAAAGACCCATTTATCCTTATTTGTGCCATTCTGCCTCCGCTTCTCACTAAGTATTTTTTAAAGAAAGCTGGACATGTATGACTTAACTTGGAGCAAGAGATACATTATTTGAGTAAAAATGACAGGATGGCCTACTACTAGTAACTTACATTAGACTACCTGAACTTATTTTAAAATTAGTCTGACACCTGCAATTTTAACTGCTTTGGGTTAGAGCACAAGAGTTTTCCTGATATTTTCAAGCGTCTATATAGTCAGCTCACACAATATTAAGTTAATTCTGCCTGATACAAACCAGATGTAAAATTTCTCAACATTTTTAAGCCATGGGGGGGAAACTGTTTTTTTCCGGGGGAAATGGAAATCTGGGGGAAGATGGGGGAGGTGGGGAGAAATCTGTACAGCACCAGGTTGAGAAAGGCTGCTTTAGGAATGTAAAGTAGCTTTTACGTTCCTAAAGTTATATTATGTGTAACTTGGTTTGCTCCTAAAATTACTATATTTGAAAACTTTAAAAATTGTAATTAATGTCTGAATAAACAATACTTTAAAAATTGAATATACCAAACATAGTAATTTTATAAGCAAACCAAGTTATACATAACTTATTTTAGGTTCGTAGTTTATGTCTGACCAGAGGGAACTTCAGCAAGTAGTCCCTGAAACATCTGAATCATCCTAGAAGCCAGAACAAGCAGGAAGAACTGGAGGGAGACGGAGATAAGCCCAGAAACACAGGACTCTGTGGAGCAAAACCCAAGCAAGAACCTATATTTTCTTCCATTTTGTGATATGGTGACTCTGGTTACGTGTTGGGAAACTGAGCATGACTTGGAACATCCAAAAATCTCTTAACAGTAAAATATATATTGGATCAATAATTTTAATAAGAAATGGAAGAAATAATGTGCTGAGAATCTTACAGAGAGGATTAAAAAACATTCCCCCCCCCAAGACTTCATCATTTTTCTATAAAAGTCTTCTTATTACATAGTTTTTAGAAGTCATTTGAGGGGAGTACAGGTTGGGTGACAACATAGGAACATCTTGTCTTAAATTCTAAAGAAAAATATTTCATAATCCAAAGCTGTTCAATTTTTCAGAAAAAAATAAAATCAAAACAGTCTTGGGTAGGGGGGAACCCTGGGTTTTCCCAATTTTTCCAGTTGTTTTTCAGGCCTTCACATCTCTAATACCAGACAGCTTTTAAAAAAAATTCTCTTCAATCACCCACTCCTGATAGAATTTCAAAAATTATTTCTTGAGCTATATTTTTTCAGTCTGTCTTACTCAGCTATATATACACACTGTGATAAAAACATATAAGAATCAACAATCCTGCAATGGCACAGTCTTAGCTTCTATTTCCAGAGATGGAAGCAACTTACAGAATACACACTCGAGGGAAAGAGTCTTGAGGCATATTAGACTAAAACAACTTCCCCTATGGATGCCATTCCATGGACAGAACAGATTTATGGAACAAAATTCTAGATACTCACGTAGATTCCATCTCTCGAAGTTTAGCACCAGCTGTGAGTTGCATGTTTTTCCGCTGCCAGTTAAGGTCCTGAATGTGTTTCCTGGAACAAAATGACAATGAAACAATCACTTATACTCATTTATTTTACTGCCCAAGACCAGTCAAGAGGAACAGAAATGGTCCTGTACAATCTAATATAAGAAACCATTTTCAAGTTCTGGAAGATTCACAGCATGTCTTAAAGGTAGCAATATGATAATAAAAATCAGGATGCAGCTCACAACATGGACTTTTGTTTCATATTATTTCAGAGTCTATAAGATCCATTATCCCGAAGATTACAGTACATGAACAATACTCTATTTGCACTATCACCATTCAGATCTCTCACAGTAATGTGCAGATGCTTCTTGTGTTAAGTCACTGTGGTAGCACATTGAAGACCTTACTTAACCTTTTTACAAGCTCCCACTGGTAAAGCACTTCACCGTCAGTAATTCTGGATGGTTACTTTTTTAAAAAAAAATGTTTATTTATTTATTACATTTTTATACTGCCCATCAGCTGAAGCTCTCTGGGCAGTGCACAATCAAAAACCATAAAATACAACAAGTATAAATTTAAAACGTTAAAAGTTTAAAAGGCCATATATAAAACCAGCTAGGTTAAAATCCAGGGAAAGCCTGTGTGAAAAGGTATGTTTTCAGGAGGCGTTTAAAAGATGTTACATTTCCCGCCTCCCAAACCACACAAGGATTTTCCAGAGGGTGGATGCCACTTGGCTAGCTATTAAGATGAAGCAACTTATCTGACAAAGATTCAGGACCAGAACACCACATCCCTGCAATATGGATTTTCAGGATACTATTATTATTATTATTATTATTATTACTATTATTATTATTATTACTACATTTATATCCCACTTTTTCCTCTGGCAACAAATCCAAGGTAGCTTACATAATCCTCTATTTTTTTGTCCTCATGACAACCCTGTGAATTAGGGTGGGGTGAGAGTCATTCACTGGCCCAAAGTCACCCAGTGGGCTTCATGGCCAAGTGGGGACTAGAACCCACTACACCACACTGGCTCACTAGTCACTAATCTATGGCAGTGGTTCCCAAACTTAGGTCCTTAGATGATACTAGACTACAATTCCCATAATCCAAACCAGCATGGCCAATGATCAAGGAGTATCAGAGTTGTAGTTCAACGTCATCTAGGGACACAGATTGGGAACCATTGCTCTATGATGCTGAAGGTAGAAATAAGAAAAGACATATAATTTATTTTGATTTATTCTATGGGTGCACACCCTATCAATCCACCTCTGTATCACTCACAAAGCTATCTGCTTGCAGGCTTCCCATAGGCAACAACTTGGCCACTGTGTTAACAGAATGCTGGGCTAGATAGGTAGACCTTTGGTCTGATCCAACATAGCTCTTCATTTGTTCATCTGCGATAAACCATCAGTTTCATTCCCATAAATAAGTCATGAGTTGAATCCCATTCTTGAATCATGAGTTGGTAGATTAGTCAAGGAGGGTGCTTCTCGAGAAAATACCCAAAAGGGAATGGAGCAACTTGTCCTTTGCTGAAACAATATTATCAAGGCAGAACAATGTAAATCCATTATTGAAATCAGGGCTGAAGAACCCTTTTTCTATGACAGGTTGGTGACCGACTGATAAAAAAAATTATTGGAGCCCAGAGCCAGGACAAAAACGAGGCCTTTTCTGCACACACCCTGCCACGTGCTCACTCTGTCTGCCACCCCCTTTTCTCTCTCACCTCATGAAATTTGCAAAGGGATCCCCCAACATCTTATTGCAAGGTGAGTTTACCCCCCTGCAGCCTCATTTGCAGAGGGCTTCCCCAACTTCCTCCATCTCTCCATCTCCACTTCTTGTGTGCCCCATTGCAAAGCTGTGGAGTCCCATTCCACCACCATCCCAGGACAGCCTTGAAAATACAGCCCTCCTTCCCTCCACAATGCCGGGTCTTGAGAAAATCAACCTCCCCTCTCTCTATGTGCTGAGGGAGGCTGGGACTACAATCCCAAGATATATTGTACATCCCTACCCGTTCAACAAACACCACTTCCACACTTCATGTTTGTCTTGTGGCCAGCATTATTAAGCAGGTCGGGAGTTTTATATATACGTGGTTTAAGTCTCCAACAATTGGGCAAGTGGCCAGAAGCAAGCAAGAAAAAACAGCAAATAAAAAGGCTGATCTGAACCACTGATTTAAATCAGGTTTCTCATTGATACTTCTTCATGTATTTCCTAAACAATGGTGCAAATCTGACCACTAACCATGAATATTTGCAACAAAATACAGTATTAATTATACTGCTTCATTCCTACAGCCATGCTTTGCATCTTTTTGTTACACTACACATTTTGAATGTTTTTTTAAAAAAATGCCCTTAAAATATTCCCATGTAGGGTCTTTCTTATATCCAGTAACCATAACAGTTTGAGAAATTAAGTATGGTAATACAGGAATCTGCACACCAAACAACCTTGTCTCCTCTCTTTTCCAGTGTTGCTCCTTTCTGCCTTGACCCATCCTCACGTTCACAAAAGCAAAGCAGCAAACAAAATCAAATGTTCATGACTGAAAGTTACTGGGCAAACTAAAACATTTGACTTTCATCAGGTGAAAATCACACGCCTATGCCTGGTAAACAGAGAGTAAGTATTCATACAGGAACCAGAATTTTCGAGCATATAAGTGATAACAGGAACCAGAAGGTTCGAGCATATAAGATCTACTCTGGCCCGCTTGCATTGGCTGCCTATACGTTTCCGAGCCCAATTCAAGGTGCTGGTTTTAACCTATAAAGCCTTACACGGCTTGGGACCATAATACCTGATGGAACGCCTCTTCCGACAACGATCCACATCAACCGTCCTCCTCCGGTTGCCTATTGCAAGGGAGGCACGGAGGGTGGCAACAAGGGAAAGGGTCTTTTCAGTGGTGACCCCCCAATTATGGAATGATCTCCCTGACGAGGCTCGCCTGGCGCCAACATTGTTATCTTTTCGGCGCCAGGTCAAGACTTTCCTCTTCTCCCAGGCATTTAACAGCATATGATGAGGGGTTTTGTGTTGTTGTGTTGTTGTTGTGCTTTGACCCAGAATGATATTGTAATTTTAACTTGTTTTTATGCTTTATGCTTTTAAATTTTGTATATCGGTGTTTTAATTGTTCAATGTTTTTAATTTTTGTAAACCGTCCAGAGAGCTTCGGCTATGGGGCGGTATATAAATGGAATAAAATAAATAAATAAAATAAATAAATAAGTATTTGAGAAACAATCCAACTCATTCTTCATTTACAAAGAAAACTCTTTATTAACTCAATGGCCTGTTTGCACACACTAACCATCAATTTAAAAACTGATGGGTTGCCGGGAACACACAAGCATGCTGCCTGCAGTGCTCCTGCCTCTTCTGCATTACAGCACAACCCACAATTGGCTCTTTTGTGCAGCATATTGTGCAAGCCACTGGATTGTTTAGGGGGCTAACCCATGGTTTGTTGTTTGGTTAATTGCTGGGTTGCTTAGCCCCTAAACAGCCTAGCAGTCTGGTTTTGCACGTAATACTGCACAACCTATGAAGGAGTTGATCGTTGGTTTTGTGCTGTAAAGTTGAAGAGAGGGATGTGCTGCCTGATGGGTTGTTGTTATATACAAACCCCAATGTATTTGGCATTGATTCAATTTAGAAATTACCTGTAGGGCTAACATGCTTACCTCCAGGATATTAATATTAACATTCTTATTCTTTGAGAAGCTTAGTATTTACAATTCTTTTAAAAAACTAACAGATCCACTTTAAATTTAAAATATGATTTATTTATTTTTAAATCACTTTTATCCACCCTGTATACTATTAGGAAATTAGGAACTAGTGAAGAACAACTGAGAACATTTACAAATACCTTATCAGATGTTACAATAAACCCACAACTTCTACCACCAAAAAACAACACTCCAAAATCAAAATAAATTGTTCACATTGAAATGCTCATTTCTTGCACAATCCCATAGATATATACATGAACATAGTGTTCAAGCTGCACACACTACAGATTCCACAATCTGCAAAGATCAAAGCTGTATACATTTAGATCCCCATATATTAAAAAAATTCTGTTCAAATAGAAAAAGCAGTGCTTACCTCAAACTCTGCAGCTCTTTTTGTGCCTGTTCAATCATATGAACTAAATGCCTATAAAAAACAAATAAATGCTAATTCAAAAAATTATTCCAATACAATGAGAAATCAATTAAAACAAATTACTGATCGGTATGTTCTCTTAACAAACATGACCTTGCTAACCAAGCTAAGTGAGGCCTTTGGATTAACTCTCGTCTGCCTTCCACTGGATTGTAAGCCTTTTTGTAATTCAGTAGCTCTGATGAATACGGAGATATACAAGAAATAAATTTGGTACATAGGACAAACTACTGTGCCTTACTAGTTGCAGTTGTTAGGCTAGGTATTTGTTTAATATACGTTTTAAAAGGCAACCTTCTCCCTCATTCTCAACCAAACCACCACAAATATAGAGAGAGAGAGAGAGAGCAAAGTTGGTAAAAAAAAAGTTACTATGACAAATTCAATTTGTTTTTTGTAGAAAACATCTCAAGACTTTGAGGTGTACAAATGATTTTTATTTATTTATTAAATTTATATATTGCCCCATAGCCAAAGCTCTCTGGGCGGTTTACAAAAATTAAAAGATTGAACATTAAAAAGTCAATATACAAAATTTAAAACCATAAAACACAAAATAATTGATACTTAAAACATTTTAAACTTTTAAGCCTGGCCAAAAATTCAGTTAAAAACCTCAACTTAAGCTGTTAAAATGCCTGGGAGAAAATAAAAGTTTTGACCTGCCGCCGAAAAGATACAGTGTTGGTGCCAGGCGGGCCTCATTGGGGATGGCAGAATCTATAATGAACTTGGAAATACCTAGCATACTGATGGAACTAAGTGTCACATACTGCCCATCTGGTCACACTGATTGTTCTTACATTTCTAGCTGAAGTTTGTCTTCCACAAACTTGTAATAACGGGGTTCCTTTAACAGAAAGCAAAACTAGCAAGAACTTGCAAGAAATGGGTTTCTTTAACAGAAAGTAAAACTAACATGAACTATTTTATCTAGGTAAAATATGTTAGATCACAAATATTCAATTTTTTTACAGGAGAAATCAATGGAGCTTTTGTCATTCTTTGTTCCATCATTTGCTCCCTGGACTTCTTGCAATTATTTACTGTATCTTCTCAGGTTCAAAACATTCAAGCCTAGATGCAGAAAAAGGATAGAATTAGCTACCCCCAGTAGAGGCTAACTATAAGGAGGCAAGGACAAAGCAAAAAAAACCACACAGCAGCAGCTCTATGGGTATTTTGAACTAATGCATCAGATCTTCTGAAAGAATAAAACAAATTCTCATTATGTTATAGTACACCTCTTTCCTTTTTTACATGCAGGTACTGGGAGCTAGGGAATGAGTGGGAGGTTCAGATCTCAATAGTAGGAATATGTTTTGCATTCCGTTATATAGCCAAGACAGACTTGGGAATGAGAAACAGACTATAAAGACTTCCGACTAACCCTTTTCAAGGTATGATGGGAGGCCATGAAAAACCACGTACTCATTATATACTTTCCAGGCATTGCAGCCATACTGAGACATCAACTCCAAATTCTCAATTCGAACTGCCTGGTGTTCCAGCTGAGCCATTGAATTATTCACACATTCCTGCCATGCTGTAATGTCATTCTTCTGCCCGGAGGAGGGTGCAGGCAGCTCGTACCTGTAGTGAAATAAAAAATAAAAAATTGACCCTGAACAAGACTATACGTGATTGTAAGTTTAGCAAGGTCACTGCATTGGCCATATGTATGACTAATTTTTACCACTGAATAATAGGAATGTATCGCTTTGTCAAATACTTCCACTGTGCCTGGATACAGGTTCCAATGCGAGCCTCCCTCCTTCCTGCTACCAACTGCAGCTGCTGAGGACTTCAGAGAAAGAAGAAGCAGCAAGCTTTCTACTGTGTTTAGCTGCAACTCCACCACCTGCTGAACTTTGACCCTAGTGCCTGAATTTGCTTTTTTCCTCCTCCCTTCCCAATCCCTTTTCATCTTGCATTGCACCTTTTAGATTGTAAGCCTGCAGTCAGGGGCTGTTTATTTATCTTTGTAAGCTGTTCTGGAAGCCTTTTTGACTGAAGGGCAGGATAAAAACGCTATGAATAAATAACCTGGTAAGAGTTAAACATTATTTAAAATACTTGGGAGATTACAGTATCAACACATGCAGTCTCAACTACAGAAGTAGTACCCAGCATTTGCTTTCTCCAATGTTATTGGCATGATGCAGAATAATCTTTGCCAAAAGGATGAATTTTAACCCCATAAGAAGACCAATACATTTCTTGAAGATATACAAAACAAAACAAAAAACCCACAGAATACTATTGTTTCAGTAGACTGCCATCATGAGGCAAGAACTGGAATGTCACCTTTCAATATGTCTGCCTCTACAAGAGAGGCTTAAAGCTCTTTCAAGGCGCTTAAAATTTTTTACCTCTACAAGAACGGAGCGCAAATCGGGCGTAGAGGTGCGTTATCTCTCCGATTATGCGCATTATCGAATGCGCGTTAAATCGCGAGTTTTATTTTGCTCTGGCCGTTAAAGCGCATTTTGACTATGTGAACAAGCGCTTATGCACATTAACTACTTGTAAAGAGCATTTTGGTCATCCGTTAATGCGCTTCGCCGCCTGTCGCCGCCTCTCGTGCAGAGGTATTAGGTGTAAATACGCTTCAGAGATTATGCGCATAATCGCCTAACCGGGCGCAAAAGCGAATCCTTGTAGAGGGGACCTATGTCTCAGAGTCCACACCCCCAAGCCTTGGACCTTTTATAAATTTTGCCTTAGCAAAGGCCACTAGACTTACCTTTTCATGCTCAGCAGTTCAATGGGCTGGCGAGCTGCTAGGCGTTCAAACTCATTCCGCATTATTTCAGTCTATGGATCAAATTCACAAGGAATTAGTTATGGCAAAGAAAACAATAGACAGAAAATAGACAGAAGATTCTAATTACTGCCAATCTAATTACTGCCAGATCTAACAAACAAACCCCAGAACAGTATTGGCCCAAACTTTTGCTAGCAGAAGCACACATCTGTTTTTTGAGGCACACTAGCTTGATCAGGCACACAGTTTAGGCCAGTAATTCCGTAAGTCTAAAACTTGAAATGGAGAATTGTGTCTTATCTAAAGATTCTCTGTCTAGCTGTTCTCTTGGCAGTGGTTCACAAATCATCAAGTCTTACAGCTGCAATCCTATGCACACCTTCCTGGGAGTAAACTACATTGAACGTAGTAAGATTTAGAGTATACTCCTATGCATGTTTAGATGGAAAAAGCCCCACAACACCCAGTATTCCCCAGCTAGCCATGGGAGCTGTAGGACTTTTTTCAGTCTAAACATGTTCTTAGTTCTGAATAAGAATACAAGGGATTGTACTATTATTGTGGCATTCATTTTTATGACCTAAAATCCCACTTCATCAAATGCATGAAGCAATATCCTCACAGTTATCCCAGTCAAAACTGATATTCCAGTCCACAACAAATCTATGGCCTGGTTCGGACAACATGATAATCAACGGAGGGGGGAAGAGGCAACCATCAGTTGTGTTGCTTATTGTGTCGTGTGGAAGGCAACACACAATGCACACAACTGACAGAATGCTATTTTGGGCAATTAAACAACGGAAAAAAACAATGGGCTGCTCAGTTGTTTATCCCGAAATCTGTTGTTTAAAGTGTCATGTAGAGGGAACCCCCCTCTCTCTGTGTATTATTCCACTCGGTCATAGAGTTCACTGGCCGGAGCAGCCGAAAAAACTCCCAGCAGGCAGAACTTGCAGTGCATGATGGGATACGGCCGGAAGACTGAGGGAGGGGGGAGGGAGGAGACGCAGCAGCCCAGAAGGACACCCAGACTTTCAGCCACGCAACGGGGGGAGGGGCAACACGTTGTGTGGAGAGCACCAGCAAAATAGCACACGGTGAGTGCGTTATTAACTCCTCCATTGCCTAAAGTGTCATCCGAACTCAGCCTATGAGTCTTGAAAATGCCATGAGACTCGAGGGGGGGGGAGCTGCCCTAACCTACCTGGCTACTCCTATGGAACATCTGAACATACATCTGAACATACTCAGAGGCACTTCACATATTCTAGAGCTCAGCCAAGACATTGAAACGGGATTTTTTTGTAAACAAGTATCAACCCACCCACCCCATGCATATACAGAGGGCCTTGCCACAGTTATTCAGTCAAAAATAAAACCCACACAAAATAGAGTCTTGTGACATCTCAAAGACTAACAGATCATTGTGATATAAGCTTTTGTGGAGAAGAGCCCACTTCATCAGATGCTCAAACTATTACTGCTACTCTGTTATCCTAATCCACAAACACTTATGCCACAATAAATTTATTAAATCTTTAAAGTACCAAAAGACATGAGTTAGGGTGACCAGATAAAATCCAGGTCAGGGCTCATGTAACTTTAACAGTTGTAGAGCAATGGGAATTTCAGCCAGTGTCATTTGTATGCAATTAGTTCCTGGTGAAATTCCCTCTTCATCACAACTGTTAAAGTTGCAGGGGCCCTGCCTTCTTTTGTATATGGTCACTCTAGTATAGTGCCTGCATCTTTAACTGTTGGGATGAAGAGGGAATATCACCAGGAACTAATTGCATACAAATGACACTGGCTGAAATTCCCTTTGCTCTACAACTGTTAAAGTTACATGAGCCCTGACCTGGATTTTATCTGGTCTGCCTACATTTGTGGGCCTGCTGTATGCTCTTTTTGCGTTTGCTGTATGTGACCAACTTCTCTAGAACTTCTAGATACTCAAGAGACACTTCCCCTAGTCTTCCAGGGCTCAATCCAGTCACTGAGAAACGGTACTCAGGTGAAGCTCTGGTTCAGACTAAATCCACTTGTCCACACGGAATTGAACGCAAAAGATTCTTCCTCACCTCGAAAGCACTGTAGTCTGGCGCAAGCATGTAACTCAGATAGTTCTTGGTAGGTCGGTAACGCCGCGTCTCCTCCTCCACCAGCGCCGCTGCCTGGACAGACAAACGGACAGACATGCAAAATACTTAGGTGGAATCCTTCACGTTTAGACAGAAAAAAAGGCCTACAACTCCCAGTAATCCCTAGGCAGTACGGCTGGATGGGGAATGCTGGGAGTTGTAGGACCTTTTTTTTTTTTTTTAACTAAAGACGCGTAGGATGGCGCCGTTATTAAGCCGGCACCTCTGAAGGACTCAGGGTAGCCCAGCCCGCCTCCCCCACTGCTCAGCCGCGCCACACTCACCGCCTCCCGGACGCCCGGCGCCTCATAGCCCTGGTCGAAATAGGGCAGAGCATCTACAGCGACTTCGCCAGCCACCAGACCCGGCCCAGACATATTGTTCCAACCGACCCTCCCGCTTCTGAAACCTCAATTACGCTGCGCCTGCGCTGTCCCCGTCATCTTTTCCTCCGCCTCCCCTTCCATAGCGCCTGCGCATATACAGAGGTCCGCCGGCTCTACGGTGTTTGGGGAACCCTACTCCTTCTATCTGCGCCTGCGCCTATTTTCCTGTCAACCCACGTTGCTTCCCGCAAGGTATTGCCTTAGCTCTAATAGAAGCAAACCTGTGGAGGCTGGTGCCTCCGATGTCAGTGGAGCTGTGAATCCGCTCTGGGTTTCAGTTAGAATTCTGGAGGAGCTAATGCAAGGTGCTGAACCCGTTTTGGGGCCATGGTTCAGTACTCTGGATAGCTCCTTTAGAGTTCTAACTGAAACCCAGAGCGGATTCACAGCCCTACTGATATTGGAGCCACCAGCCTCCACTGAAACAAACAAACTAGCTCTGCAGAATATAGTTGGTGATGGGCATCCTGGAGTCTTCTAGGAAACGGACAATCTAATGTATGTTCACTGCAAACGCATTTTATTTTAACAGGAGCGAATGGCCATGGGACGTCCCTTATAATCCATGGAGGAAGAAAGAAGACAGTGATACAGCAATTCTTGTGAGGGATAAGGAAATGTAGTTTGGAAAGAGAAGCCATATAGACAACCATATTGGGCACTAAGCATTCTGAAGGAGTGAAGACACACACACCGAGATGTTCTAGGCAGGAAGGTTGTTTATTGTTTGTCAGCTTGACTTATATAGATCTCTAGCAATGCTGTCCACAGGGACAAAAGGTTGCTGTGCATGAGGACACAGCGTGATAACACACACGGTAGAGCACACACACATTATGGCTTGTCATAGGATAGTACAATGGAACATAGAATATGAATGCATGAATTCTGCTACATCATTACTGCAACAATGTTGTTGGATGGAGAAATCGTTAGCTGGTTTGCAGGGACATTTTGTATATGGCAGGATAGAGAGATTAGGGAGACAGAAAGAACTAGGTGACTCCACATCATGGCCTTCCCAATGATGCTTTACCAGCCGTGTTCTGCCCTTCATCTCATCTCTTTTCCTTAATTAAATTTAAGAAGAAGTTTTGTGAATTTGATTAATACAAGGAGATTGTTATAGAGCAAAACAATAGACTTCAGAATAAGAACGCTACATCATTACTGCAACATTTGTTCCTAGCCTGATGCTGGCAAGCTGAAGGTTAGAACAGCCTGTATGTAGCTAGGACATTTTGCGTGTAGCGAAAAAGAGATAACAGATAGAAAGATCCAGTTGTGAGAAAGCACCAGGGTTTTCCCTACAATACTTTTTCTCAAGATAGTTCTTTCATCTGATTTCTTCTTTATTCTGTTTTTAAGTCAATAAGTAGGTGGTTTGTGTGTAGACTATGAAGTACAGGTAAAGCAATTTTTTACCATCATTAACAGTGAAGGGATACGTTGAGCAAAGCAACCTAAGGATTTTATAATAGGTAGTCTACAAATGACATAGAAAAATAGTTGTCTGAGATATATAAAATTAGAAAGCCAGTTTGTTAACTAAGAAAACACAGAGAATTGTGTATGAACATTGTTTTGAACGAAGCATGCTAAACTAGACAAATGATCTTAAAATAGCTTGACAAGTCATGGAAATGTACTTCACAACTAGCAGGGCGTACTAATTTACAGAACTTTCTAGTTGTTGCTAACAGATAGTCTATTGCAAAACAATTTTGCATTTGATCAATGATGTGGTTCAATAATTTCAAGTTGCAGATCACGTACAATATATTGGCAATAGCATTAACAGTTTTTTTCTAAACAACATGTTAATTCAAGAATACAGTGTCTATTTTCTTATGCAATGATTCTAAGGTAGGATCTTAAGGATGAAGTGTTAGTGATGGCTCTTAGAACAGCTCAAGACCCATCAGACAATCAGACAGTTGTGAATCAACAATAGTAACTGTATGCAAAGTGATGAGGTCTTAAAGCGCTACTGAATGAGCAACTTATACAGGCAAAGTGAGGTAACTTAAAGCAGCACATTGATATGCGCCTGAGTGATAATTAGTGGCTGTGTTATTGAAGAAAAACCATAAATTAGGGTCTTGGATCTGCTATCTATTACAGATACTATCAGCCATAGCTGTATAATTTGCTGGAACATAGGAAAAGTTGCATAAATGTCATTAAGCGTTGAGAACTGATTTCAGTATGTAACATTGAAAGGATAGGAAGAGTTATAATTCTCTTATAACCAAAATTTTCCAATGCAAGCAGAATAATTACTTACAACAGCAAGGATTTTAACAGTTCTATGCCAGCCATACAAAGTGGCATGGCAGCAGAAGCACATAGCTGGAGTGATTTTAGTCACTCGCAAAAATCGCCCTTTGGATAGATTTAAGCTTTCTGGGTTAGCAAACAGTGTTGATTGATAAATATTTTGCAGGTGAGACACTACAATGTCTGGGGTGATGAAGGCAGTAGGTATAAAGGCTACTTGGCTTGGCAGTTAAAAGATGTTCATAACACAATGTGGCATTATGACCATGAATAGCAAATATCTATTGCGCATGTTGAACCTAAAGGTTAGAGTCAGGCATTAAAGAAACTGAAGGTATTGGAGCAGCAGTGCTTAAATCAAATAATGCAGAGATTAGACATAATATCATCATAGAATTGACAGTAATTACAGCAAATACAAATTTTTAGGAATTTCAGGCAGCTCTTGTGGTTGGAGACATCTTGAGCTGTAAAAATTCTAAGTTAAATGATTTTAAATAACCAGGACTACAGTTAAATGAGTTTGAATATTGCGATAATGGGGATGAGTTTGTTTAACACACTTGTTGAGGGGTAAGTAATAGCTTGCCTTTGGGAATTGTAAGGAATGTCATGGGTGAGAACAATATCTCGTCAGGAGTAAAAAAATCTTCTAATGCTTTGGAAACAATAAGCAGGTGCATTGTCTGTTTGTAGTTTTTGAGGTCTGCCTAAAAATGGAAATGGCTGAAGGTAATGAAGCAAAGAATAAGGTTTGGAAAAAGGGGGGGGGGAAATGGGCAACGTCCATTTGCCATAGACAGTTAGCTTTTTCTCTTCTGGGGTTTACCCCCATAGACGGAGAGGAATGATGGGGGGAGCAATGTGAGCAATTTCGAACAATGACTTGTGCCTGTGTCAGTGGGAGAGAAAATTGGCATGCTAAGGATTTTGCAGATTGGTGAAAAAACTTGGCTCTGGAAAGGGTCTGAGAATAAGGAATTTGCTGCTGGACGCTGTAAAGCAGCATTTGCTTAAGCATTTGGTAAGACTCAATGGTCTGGGCAAAAAAAAAAAAAGGGTATGACTGTGAATGTGTGCTATAAAAAAAAAGGTAGTGCATTGTAAAAACATTTGCAGAGTTAAGAACAGTGCTATTAGATTGTGATCAATTTGAGCAATCAACAGAGAATCAGCTAAATGAAAAATTAAATTACATACACACATAGTATAATGGTTGCTGTGTAAAATGCTGGAAAGCAAGTATTACTGCAGCATTTTCAACTTGCTGCACAGAAACTTGAATGGGAGTGTAAAAAAATCACCAGATTTTAGTAATGGCATCTAGATAAGTAAGAACACCCCTTTTTGGGGAGCCATCAGTGAGTACTGTAAGGGCTCCCTGTAGGGGGGCTGCACTGACTGTGCTTGCAACTGAACAGTCAAAGTTACAGTGATGCGTGGATCTTTTGACATGTTAAATGATAGAGGACCCACATGATTGGAAAAAGCAAATTGGAATAAAGTGAACAGGTTCTGCTTTTGTCTTAGCTTAGTAGCTGTACCAGTGGGTAAATATTGCATGGCAGAGTAGCAGTTAATGCTAACTATTCACAGATACAAAATAAACTTGTGGTCTTTTGGCACAAAAAGCAAGGCGGTAGGCGAATGAGGGGTTGCTATCTTAAAGGCAATGCAGTTGGGACAAAGTCATTAAGCTTTGGGTGAGACTCAGATATCGAGAACAAGTGTGGCACTCCCTTGCTCTAACAAATTGCGGCGTCAGATATTGAAAGGGAGAAATAAACCAAAAGCAATTAGAATGTGACAATGAGATGAATAAACAGCAACAATCATCTTTTGCTTCTTTGGCTGTATGCAGTGAAACAGCAGGCTGTGTAACACGAATCTAAAACAGTAATTTCAAGTCTAAATCTATGAAAAGCCACAAGGCACTTTTCATGGCATAACTTTTAGAAGTTTCAAGTTCAAATGGCAACAGAACATATACAGAGTACATCAAGCATTTCTTGGCAAGCATAGCGAAAACCAAACCGAAACAGCAGAGAACAAGATAATTCCTAGCACAGGAATTTCTTTCTTGGACACAAATGTGAGGGACAGTTTGCAAAAGAGCTTCTACTTTTTTCTAAGCAACTTTCATTTTACAGAATTCAAGGTTTCGGCTTACAATTAGAGATAAGCAAAGAACAAAGACGGTTTCTTTCTTAAAACAACATTCCAATACCACTGGACAATCTTTCTCTCACTAAAAACGCTTTTCAACTTGGAAAACTCATATCTTTCTCTCCCCCAGCCCCCTCCGGTACGCAACGGAGACAGCCGGGGAAAGGCCCAAAAATCTCCCTGAAAGGAGAAACAACTTTCTAAAAACCATTCAGCACTTGACTCTAACCACCAATGACATTTCAAAAACTTTTGTACATGGCCAGAAACACAATGCAAACTTAGAAAATGACAAGGTAATAATGGCAACATTCAACAGTGTAACGAAGTTTTTTGAACAAAATTTCTGAGGCCAGCACAAGGCCCCAATTGAAACGACCAGAACAGATTCAAAGTCTCTTATAATTGAAACGACTAGAATAGATTTAAAGTCTCTTATTAAATGAACAGTGTTCAAAAGTCTCTTGAATGAAATAAACAGTGTCTTTTAGCAAGGATGAGGGGGGAAATGTTTCAACTTGACTGGAAACAAAGGCAGACGGCAAGTCTTTTATCTTTGTTCCCCCGGACGGTGAAAAGGGAGAGGTGAATGCTTCATGGATAAATCTTTTATGGAAAGGCAGGCAAAGTTTTGTAAATCCAATGTCAGGGAAAGTTACTGACTCTGTTTGAAGAAATTTTTTACAGTTCTTGATCTTGAAGAGAGGCTTAAGTCTTTTTTCGAATTTGAGGGGAACTGTAGCTTGAGAAAACTGACTGTTAACAACTGTGTGACTTTTTTGTGAATCACACGGAATTTCAAAGCATATTGGTTTCATTCCAAACACACACTTGTAGCTGAAGACGGATCAGACAGCTATCAGTTAAAACGGCTTAATGTGGACAAAATTCACACAGGGTTAGACATTTTGGGGTTAACTTTTAGTCTCTAAAGGGCAGGAACAGATACACTGCACTGGAACACCATGCTTGAAACTAAGTCACTACTCAGTTTGTCAGGGAACACTGAACTGACAACACAAACACTGAACTGACAACAGAATGAAGATGTCAGGGAGAACAGCAAGCGAGTTGTTGCACAGGTTGAAGGGTTGTCACATCAGCTCTGGTAGCCTGAAAATACTAAGTTATTGACAATGAGAGTGCAGAGTGGTCGTTTCCGACCCATTGGTTGCTCTAAATAGGAGATAAAGGGTTAAGACAGTAGATCTATAACTTGCATCTCTATGGACGGCTGCAGCAGGCTTGAGGAATGAAATGAGGTTAAACAGAATAACATTAAAGGAAGAACATTTAGACTTACAGTTTTAAAACACTTGTGTAATTTAGGATCTACTATACCTGGAACAATGGGAAAAACTTTGTTGCTGGCAGATGATCAAGGAAGGATTAAACCAAACAGACCGGTCACCTGGATAGGGATCAAGAAATACTTCCAAAGGACAGCAAAAATGCAACGATTAAGTCACGCCCCACACCACTGACCGTGGCTGCTGGGGACTGAGAGACAGGAATGAATTGGGTGGTGGCAAAGTTTGAGTGACAAGCAGAGTTTGAGTGATAAGTGGAGGAATCTGAAGCTGCAGAAGCGGAGAGCTTATTGGAGAAATGGAAAGTGGAACTGTAGCTTGCAAGCAGTTAATGAAGTCGGCATAGATTTTCTTATGCAGTTGACTGGCAGCTGGAACTTTTGCAAAAGCAGTTATAGCACATAGACTAGCGGCAGGCAATGTAGCTTGTGGCAAAACACTCTGAGTTGGTACGTCACCTGTATCTTGCATTGATTCCCAGTTGTTGATTTCTTGATCTTGATTATTTTGAGTGTAAGTGGCAGGACAGATTTCAAGCAGGTCTCCTGACTCTTCTGCAGTCAAAGTAGGATCCTGCTTACACTTCTGCACCATGCACTGGAGCTTGGATAGGGGTAAAGAATCTGAAGCAGAAACTGAAGCAACAGGAGGAGGAGGGGCACTGGGAGCTGAAGGGTGAGTTAGTGAAGCAAGGGGTTGAAGGGTAGGGGCATGTGTGTAAGAAGCAGGAGAAGGATGTGCAGGTAAAGCAGTTTTGGACCCGTAGAGGTTGACTGCGTGACAGCATAAATGCCACACCTGTAAGATTTCAACAGGAGCACGAGGCTCTGTGTGAAGCAGCCGCCCTATACATTCCCAATCGCTTAAAACCAAAGATCCATTCTCTGGGTACCATGGACATTGTTCCTTAAGTGTACTGACTAGTCGTGTGATAACTGAAGAAGGAACACTGTGCCCAATTCTCTTTAGCAAGAATGCTAATTCGTCTGCATGTCTCTGCTGTGCCACTGACAGCGAGACGCCCATACTCACCGAGGTCCCGAAGGATGAGAGGTGCACCTGAAGCTCGTGCCGAGCGTAGTAAGTGGGCGGAGAGGTCCCTGGTTCGGGCGCCAGATGAAGGAGTGAAGACACACACACCGAGATGTTCTAGGCAGGAAGGTTGTTTATTGTTTGTCAGCTTGACTTATATAGATCTCTAGCAATGCTGTCCACAGGGACAAAAGGTTGCTGTGCATGAGGACACAGCGTGATAACACACACGGTAGAGCACACACACATTATGGCTTGTCATAGGATAGTACAATGGAACATAGAATATGAATGCATGAATTCTGCTACATCATTACTGCAACAATGTTGTTGGATGGAGAAATCGTTAGCTGGTTTGCAGGGACATTTTGTATATGGCAGGATAGAGAGATTAGGGAGACAGAAAGAACTAGGTGACTCCACATCATGGCCTTCCCAATGATGCTTTACCAGCCGTGTTCTGCCCTTCAGCATTCCTGTGGAGACACAACAGGTTGCGAGAGCTGGGTTGGCATACAGTAGATTCAAGATCCCTAACAGCTGTGTATGTGTCACCTCACCCTGCTTACAGGTGGGTTGTATCCTAAATTAGTCACGAGTTAGCTGCGACTAATTTAGGTCTCATTCATTTCAGTATGTCATCTCAGCATAGGACTAACGTGGGGGGTATTTCCCGCTGTGTTTGAAAAAACGCTTATTTTCAGTTGAACATCTAGATTAGCCTTCTCCAAGCTGGTGCCCCCCAGATGTGTTGGACTACAATTTCCCGTATCTCCAGGTAGCTGCGCTGGGAGTTGTAGTCCAACACATCTGGAGGGCACCAACTTTGAAGAAGGCCCACCTAAAGTGATGCACTTTCAGCAAGCTAAGTGTAGTCTGCTGTGAGTTACACAAGAAAAGTTTAAAACCAGCTGCATACCAAACTGACTTTATATATGCAGTACAGTGCAAAACCGTTTATTTTGGGGCTGTGGGGTTCCCTCTCCTGTACAATCAGCTGCTGAGGTGCAAACTCAAACTTGCACCTTGAGTTTGCAGAGCCCTGCCTTCTTTTGTATATGGTCACTCTAGTATAGTGCCTGCACCTTTAACAGTTGTGATGAAGAGGGAATTTCACCAGGAACTAATTGCATACAAATGACACCTGCTGAAATTCCCTTTCCTCTACAACTGTTAAAGTTATTTGAGCCCTGTCCTCCTTTTCAGATGGTCAGCCTATTGGAGGGGAAAGGGGGAACAAAAAGGCAGCTGAGAAAGGTCAGTTTTTTTCCACCTTGATATAGCAACATGGAGGTAGAGTTGCTATTTTTCCCCCTGACAGAATTCTACTATAGCAGTTCTTAAACAGCCTTGGTTTTACTGGCACTCTGTTTTGAATAATTAAAATATTGTTTCATTCTTTATCTTTTGTTCATGTTATCTCTTGTTGTTCACTGCTCCGGAATCGGTGTGGAGTGATAATGCAAATGTCATAAATAATAATTTAAAAAAATTACCTTCCACTTATTAAACTTATTGTTCTACAAATCAAAGCACATATACCTCATTGTTTAATATATATTTTTCTTCAGCACTTATATATTTATATTTATATCCTGCCTATTTTCCTCCTTAAGGAACCCAAACCAGCATATATAATTCTACTTCTCTCTATTTTACAAAACAGCCCTGTGAGGTCAGTTGGGTGACTGGCCCAAAGTCACCCAGTGAGCTTCCATGGCTGAATAAGGATTAGAACTGAGATCTCCCGACTCCCAGTCCAACACTCTACAATACAGTGCTGTCGACAAAACCAGCACTGTATTATGAAAATCACAGGGGCTAAGAAGCTGAGAAGGGACCCTTTGGTAATTTTTTAGGGGGAAATTTGTAAAGAATGTCATCACTGTATTATGAAAATCACTGGCCATAAAGGGCCTGTTCAATAATCTAGCCCTGGTCTCAGTCATAAAAAAATTAAATTCAGGACCAAGTACAGATTATCTCAGCTGTTCTGCCACCTGTGGACCACCTGAATAGATCACAGTTTCAGAACCTCTGCTCTGCTCTAGTACTTATGAGAAATGCAGGATAGGCATAGGGCCTGTTCAGATGACACACTAAGCCATAGTTAGGCTACTCACCCTTTTGCAGCAAATACTTAGTGAGCGTGTTTAAACCATGGTTATATAGCCACCATGGATAGGAATGGCTCACACAACATGCTAAACCGTGGCTCACATGACACTCTAAGCCATAATGTTTAGCTCAAAAGGCTTAATCACAATGGCTAAGCATTTTGAGCTAAAATGTGCTGTCTGAACAGGGTCATAAAATCAATAGTCAAAGTAATTTTTCCAGCATGGAAAATGATTCACTATTTGAACTACTGCATCCCATGCAGCTGTTCTAGCAATCTTGTAATACTCTTAGAAGCAGTACAGGCTCGAACAGTTATGTATCATGATGCTAAGTGGAGAGACTTCTGTAATTGCAAACACCAAATAAGAATGGCCTTCTATGTGTTCTTGCCATTTGGGTGTTGAAGGATTTAAAAGGCTAGTCTCCCAGCACATTCAATTATGTCTATAAAATTACAGGGAGCAAGTTCAAATGGTCATGGCATCATGGTGAACTTCTATCAACCAACACTATTTAGGATGCAATACACAATATTCTGCATGAACTGCAGTTCCCAGATGCTCATCAGGAAAAATCCACCCCCTTTCAAAATTTTATTTCACATATCTAACCCCCGCCCCCCATTTTAAGAACTGGGCCTTTCAGAAAAACTAGAGGTGTAAGAATACATCGCATAGCATCGACAAACAGAACAAAGAGATGATCCAATACACAAAAAACCCAGCACATTTTATTTGAACCAGTTCCTGAAGGAACTTGGTTTATTTCAGTTCTGTTACTGTACATACAGTTTTGGTTTCATCTATACACAACAGAATATGGCTTGATCCATAATGAGCAAAGCAGGCTGCAAAAAACATGAAGCCATCACATGGGAGAAAGTCCAGCACCAGGAAGTACAGAAGGTCTGGAGGAATGTGTTTCCATGGAGATGAAGGAAAGATACGTATTTCCCATGTAGAAATGTGCAACAGTGTGATTGGAATCATAAAGATTAGCGTTACACACTTTGGGGGCTAATTTAACCAACCATTTCCCAAAGGTGGGTATGAACAACAGAATAAGGGGTTTCATCCTGATCAAGTGCAACAGTTTTAAGTGCTGAAACATACTACTAAATCAGTGACAAACTCCTGCTTCTTCTCATCCAGAACCTAATTCTGTAAGAGTAGCAACACAAAATATTCATAACAGAACTGCAGCAGCAAGCTAGGTCAGTCAATTGTCCTAAAAGTGTGGCCTATGAAGTTTTTTAAAGGGTGATCTTATGCATATTTACTGAGAAGTATGTACCATTGAGTTCATAGTATTTATTCCCTGGCAGTACAGAATGGGGAATGTGGCCCTTCACATGTCATTTGGACTGCAAGTCCCATCATCCCTTACCATTGGATATACTGGCTAGGGCTGATAGATCCTGCAGTTCACCAACAACTGGAGGGCCACATGTTCCCCACCCCTGCTAAGGCTTAAATGCTACGTGCACTTACTGAGGATCAAATCCCACTGAATGCAGAGGGACCGACTTCTGAGTAAAGATGCATAGAAGTGGGCTGTTGGCCTTACACAACTGGACCTAGAAAGCAAATCTTTTCCAGGCCTCCTGATACACCCCTTCCCCCCAGTGGAGAGTCACTGGGCCCAAGATTTTGCCAATTCAACTCGCAATAAAATTTCACATGTTCTATTACCATATTTTTTCAACTTTTTTTTTCCTTTTTGATCTGGTCCACCTTGCATGTTGCAAGCAAACAAATATTTAGGGTCTGTCCCCAGTACAAACAGCATCTTTCAAATACAGGTAATCCGCACAGAACCATACAGACCCCAACTTCACATTTCATCCAAATCTGGAGGTCCATTTGGTTGTATGGTGGAGAAAGATCAATCCAGTACATCAGCAACAACACTTCAATGTTTCAAAGGAATCCCTCTTATTGGGGCAATTTTTCACCAGTCCAAGGCTGCATGAAAGTACAATGTATTAAACCTGAGTCCATTTGTTACATGCAAACATATGGTAAAGCTCCACTGGAAAGTAACCTGTGGCCACATGTGACATGTCCATAGGGGCAGAGTCACTGGAGTACTCTAGTAAGCCAAATTACAATGTGTCATATTTGATTAAATACAGGGCGTGGGTATTTGTCATTAGAAAACCTAAACAGCTATTTCAAATGTTGTGCAAACCACTGAGGAGTTGGACTATAGTGTGCTGCATTCTTCCCAGTAATGGTGGCTACCAAGAGGAATCAAGATTTCTTAAAAGCAGGTAACAGACCTAAGTTTACAGGGGGAAGAAAACATTTTACATAGATCTTCGGCTGTGGTAAACGGGTGGAATAATGCATTTGGGAAAGAACCCATTTCTATCCCACTCAGGTTTCACAGCAACATGCAGTTGTAAGCAGCTTGCTTTTTTTTTTTTTTACAATGGTTCTGAATCAAACCAAATCAACTTCTTGTAATTCCACCATCTGTATTTTTTTTAAAAGTCTTCATGCCTCCCAGTCGGATCAAATGGTGTTTTCCAGGCAAGTAAACACCACTCTTGTGTGAGGTATATCCCATGATGTATTGGAGATGGGCTTGTAAAAAGTCAAAAGAACATGTATATTAGCAACAACTAACACAGGCTGAGGCTTGCAGCATAAAACCAAAACAGCAAACAAGCAGATTTTGTGTTTTGCTGTCAATATCTACAAAATGGAAAGCTTTGCAATCCACAAGTAAAGCCAACAGTTTATGAAAGAACATGGCTGAACCTGGGCCAAAAGAAGAGAACCTAACAGGATGGCATTATAGATGAGGACAGATAAACAGCTCCCACAGGTTTGTTTTCCAGTTTTGGGGGAACATTTCCTTGTGCAAAGAATCTCTGCAGTGCAGTATCAGCATAGATCAATTGCTGGATTCATGTTGTCTTTCCTGGTTCATTCCTCTTTTTAAGAGGCATCAATTTAGCCCTTGGATTGCTTTGAGCAGGAGATATATATAAAGTGAGGATGACGGGACAGTCTCTTCAGGCCAAGCAGCATAAATAGGGATATAATTCACACAGTTCATCATGTCCCCCTTTAAAGACCAGCTCAACAAACAAAGAAGCCCAGTTTCTCCCAGTAATAGTCCAGTTGAACCAGGCAGAGCAAAGATCAAGACGTCCACTCAGATTTGGGTCATTTTTTTCCCAGTTGCTCAATGCTCAACTCAGCTGAGTTCCAGCAATCCTGTCTGACACCACAGCTACGGGCAATGTGGTGCCACCTCATTGTGGCTGGTTGGGAACTGAAAACCACACTTTGCAGCAATTATGCACTTGGCTTCTCACTTCTTTTGAAGAAACTTCATTTTATTACCTAAAAGGAAAAAGATAAAGACCACAGCTTAGAAGATTAATGTCTTTATTTGTGCATACCTTACCTTGTCACCATGTGTGAGGTTGTTAAAAATAAATAATAAAACAAATGCAGCTTCTAAGGCCACAATCCAAAGAACTGCACAGCTAGTTCCACGGGCCCAAGAGAAATTTCAGCTTGGCAAACTGTTTTTGAAAGAGAGAGGGGACTTGTAAAAGCAGTTTGTGATAGGACATTGGGGACTGATATTCAAAATGATCACCTCCACCTGAAAGATTGCCTCATCCCACATATACCTACCCCAGATCTAAAAATCTTCATTTAAGGACCTTTTTTGAATACCCTTGCTAAATAAAGTGGGGCAGGTGGTGACTAGATAGAGGGCCTTTTCAGTGGTGTCATTCCAATTATTTATTCCCTCCCTGGAGAAACTTGTATGGTGCCTGCCGTGTGCTCTTTTCGGCATCTTTTTTTCCAGGGTTTAAAACCTTTCCAAATATTTTCATAATTACAAATATTTATTGGAATTTTAAGTTCGGTTGTGAGTTTGCTATTGTCAAGAAATGCTTTTTCTTGTTAAAATTTAGTTGCCTGGAAAGTAGCTCCACTTCACAAGGAGAGCCCTGCACACATTTGTTAAAATCACCTGCATGCATTACCTCATGCTGTTCTAGTCTCAAGGCCTTTGCAAAAACTAGACTGACTGATCTCAGCTGGAGTGTGGTGACAGCTTTTCACACACCCTCCCCTTATGAAAGCTGAAGAAACTATTCAGCCCACCAGTGATGGGCTATGGAGGCTTACCTCACATTTGTCAAGGGCCCGGGGAGGAGGGGAAGGTATAAAACGGGGGGGGGGGGGGCTACTGTTGCCCTTTGGTCTTTGGATTAATTTTCATTCTGGTCTTTATTTTTGTCTTTGGATGTTTCTACATTAAGAAAAAAACTGCACTCGCGTCTTTTCGAGTTCCCAACGGGTTCCATCAGACAGCGACCAATGGAGGCCACATGATTTTGAATTGAAAAGGGTGGCAGAATAAAACCTGTCATCAATTAGATACTGAATTATCTTGTTTTTTAATCAATCCACAAACTTCCATAATTGGCCAGTCATAAGCGTGCCATAAATCGCTCATTTAGGGAAGCCTTTTGTCTACCTGTGCTAACTTTCCTCTGGGCTTGTGGAGTTCTTGGATCCTGGATTCACCCCGTCCTATGGAAAATCTCTTACTTAGGCTAAGCATAAGATAGGGTTATGTACTGCTTTGTTATTTTTTGCCTGCACATTATTCCAAAGGCTTCGCTACTTTCCTGATTTTCTTTGATGTTTATACACCTTTTTTACCCTGTTCCCCCTTCCATACTGTAACTAAACTTCACATCCATTTCATAGTTTATGTGTGCTTTAATCCACTTAAGCCTCAGTTCTAAAGCCGTATGTCGGAATTGGACCCTTATTTCTGTGTTCCAAGTAAGGTCTGAGACTCTTCTGGCTCAGGCTGAGATGAATGTTAAGGGATGGTAGCAGCCTGCTGTTTGTTCTCGCTGCCTACACTGCATGGAGTTTGGGGAAACCCCTCCCTCTCCTGCTTTATTGGTTTTAGTATCTGTTACTGGGTTTATGCTGTGTTCAATTTTATGGTTTGATTTTTGATAGTTTTAACTTCTATTGCAAGTCTCCAGATAATGTTTTCTTCCTGGGCACACTAAAAATATAGTGAATAGAATAAAATAAAATGGGCCAGTGGTAGAGAATAAAGAACCCCAAGTCCTTCAACATAAGTAAAGCAGTTCTTTGGATCCTGGTTTTCATAGTCAAATAGATTCACTTAATGTGAAGTTGCTTCTGCAGATTAATTCTTTTAGAAAATTCAGTATAATTACTCCCTCCACTAGCAATTTCAGCTGGTGTGTGCCACTAGGATTGTAACCAAAATAGGGCCACTGAACAAATAAGAGCAAGGTAGCAGTATGCTTGGAGGAAGACCAAGATTTGCAAAAATGCAAAAAAAAAATAGTTGGGGGGGGGGTGAAATGTGGGGGCAAAACAAACAGCTCAATAAGGACTGATCATATCAGGTAACCACAGAATGCTGAGTGTGTGTTGGGAGGGGAGGGGGGAAGGAAAACTGGGGGAAGGGGGGAATGGAATACAGTATCCTGAAAGAGGGGATGGCTGGTTGGCTGTACCAATGAATAGAAGCGCTCCACTATGCAAAGTTTTGTTAAAGATCCCACTTATTCCCTCTAACAGCAAACTCAGGTGATTAAGTCCCAACAGCATTGGAGCCAAAATGGGCCTCCTAAGAAACAAAAGGGAAGTATCAACACGCTCAGATGAACTCCGAGGTAGGCAGAAATACAAAACAACCCCAGAAAGTGGGCAATGAGGATCAAGCATGCTCAGTAGCCTCCTGGGGGGGTGGGCAAATATTGAATGCCAGTTGGAAAAGAAAACCAGAGATGTGGGAGAGGGAGGGGATGGTGGTAAGACACTGAATTGGCCTGCTTGAGCCAACTAAAGGACGGCATAGCTAGCTTAGATCCTGAACAGGAACTCTACTGTCAGAGGATACACTGCAACATTTTGTTTTAGGTTCTACTTGTTTGGGTCATAAACATTCCCTGAAATACAAGACTATGCATATTTACTGGGGGAAAAGGTCCCACTGTGTTCAATTGGATTTATTGCAACCCAAGTTGCTTGTTCAGACAGTGGCAAAAAGATGCTTTAAGAGAAATTATTACATTATCAGAATAAAAAAACCCGATGGACCCTGGAATATATATATATATATTGGGGAGCGTCCTTTGTAAAGATATTAAGCCTGTTCAGACAAGATGCTAAGTCATGGTTACGTCGCTAACCCTTTTGCAGCAAATGGTTAGAGAGTGTGTTTAAACTAGGGATGTGTATCGTATTGTCCCAATGTCCAATAACGAACCGATAAGGTCGTTATCAGACATCCGATTAATGATAACGATTAGCATTCTTAGAGGCCCTATCTGATCGGATCCGAAATCCATATGTCCGATAACTATCGGACATATCGGATTATCGGCCCTAGGGCCGGCCCTCCCTCCCCTCTCCCACTCCCACTCCTTACCTGGGCCTTGTCCGCTGCCGTCCACTGCTAGGAATACTGAGAACTAGGCTTTGCGGCCTAGTTCTCCTTAGAGCGCCGGCGCGCCAGGTGATGACATCACCCGGTGCGTAGTCGCTCTACATAGAACTAGGCCGCAAAGCCTAGTTCTCAGCAGTTCCTAGCAGCGGACGGCAGCGGACAAGGCCCACGGCAGCGGACAAGGCCCAGGTAAGGGGGACTCCTTCCTCCCTCGCGCTCCTTACCTGGGTCTTCCCCGTTGCCGCTGCCCCATCATACTGCTAAACAGGCTTTCCGGCCTGTTCGTCAGTACAAAGCCGCACCGAATGATGACGACATCACTCAGTGCTTCTCTGTACTGACGAACAGGCCAGAAAGCCTGTTTAGCAGTAGTACGGGGCGGCGGAGGCGACGGGTAATGAGCGCGAGTGGGGGGAGGGAGCATTAGTGGGGGAGAGGGAGTGCCGGCCCAGTGTTTTTCCCCATAGACTTGCATTGGGGAAAAGCTTTCTTTCCCCCAATGCAAACCTATGGGGAAAAACACTGTTATCATATCAGAACTTCCGATATTTATCGGATTTCAGATCCGATCAAATCTGTGTACCCCCCGATATGATTGGATCTGAAATTTGTTTATGTCGGAATTTCTGATAACACATCCCTAGTTTAAACCATGGCTATGTAGCCATCATGGTTGGGAATGGTTCAGAAGACACACTAAACCATAATGTTTAGCTCAAAGTCTTAACCACGGTGGCTTAGCAGGTCGTCTGAACAGGGTCACTGTTGAGGATTGAATATTAAGCATTTCCAATACTGAAGCAGCTAACCCTAACCAAAATGAAGTGCAGAGGGGCAGAGAGTAATGTGAAAGAGGCAGCTTTGCAAAGTAATTTAATAAAATCAAGCAGTCCAGTTCCCACCAGCATCATAGCAAAAGAAGACTGTCATCAAGGCTGAACGTGTTTCTTGAGGCAGCCAAGACCAAAGCTGAACATTATTTACCCAGACTACGAAGGATTTTGTTCATCCCACTTGGCTCAGACTCGGGAATGGTCTCCAAATATTCGAAGGCACGGACTTCAAACAAGCCTAGAAAAGGAAAGCATCACTCAGTGACACACTTTTTTATGGAATACAGTTTCTTTTTCTTTTTAAAAGTTTATTTAAAGAATGAAGTTTCAAACAAGCAAGATCACAAATGAGAAAAATCAGAATTCTGTTCACCCACATATACATAGGGCCTCTGAAAACAGATAGTGGGTGAATTTGTACGAAACGACAACCCACCCTGGTGAACAAGCTACACAGTGTGGATTACCCTGCTCCAATCATAACCCAATTTTCATTTCCTGGTTTTAAAAACAAATATGAGTCTAGATTTTTAAAATTACTTTTTCAGCCCCAGGAATCTGCGCAAATGTCTTTTTTTTCTTGTTTTTGTTTGGCTTTTTGCAGTTGCGCAAGTGTGCACCTACGGATATCATATATATAGTCTTGCCTTGTTTATTACCTTGAATGTTTCAGCTGTCAAAGGAAATGGACTGCAGTATAAAACATACAAGGTAGTTGACAAAATGGGACTGCATATAGACTAATTTGACAAATGTTGACAGGAAAAGGGGACCAGATCGCCCCTTTACCAAGGTAATCCCCAGGGGTTTAAGGGTTGAACTGACACTTATAGGTAACCTGCTTCCATTACATAGTTCCCCGAGACTCCAGCAAGTCCTTTTAAGGGAGTTCTATATCCCCCATCTTTTTGCAGCTTCCATTCGCAGTATCCCCAAGAACAAGCCATGGGTTATCAGGGTGGCTTGTTGGATAAAATAGGCCACCCTGTGGGAAACGGTCTGGGTTCAAATGACAGGACAACCCACTGTGGTTTGTCATGCGAACACAGTCTGTAGGAAATCTCTGCGGTCTGCAGCATGACTTATGCCAATTATATAACCTGTAGTTTGATATGAAAATGTTAATTTTCTAGCATTTATGTATATTCCTGTCTAAAAGAAGGGAAGAGTGTATGGATGCAGCATACTTGTGTTCATACCTCATATTTTGGGATGGAGGGAAGTTTTCATGTTCTCCATCCCTTATCTCCTCAGTGGTAAGTACAGAACTGAATTTCTCAATTCTTTCCATTTGCACTTCCTAACTTGTTGTTGTTGTGGTTAATATAATATTATTATTTATATCCCGCCTTTTTCCCAGGGCCGGGACTCAAAGTGGTTCACAAAGTTAAAACATGTACAATTAAAATATATAAATACAAGTCCACAAAATTTAAAATAGAATTACACCTACAGTAAAATTAAAACATTATTTTTTAAAAAAAAAAAACAGTAACAAATGTTAAAAACAAAACAAAACCATACATTAACATAGGTCCAGCGTATTTCAGAAAGCCTGCTGGAATAAAAAAGTTTTTCCCTGCCCCCGGAAATGCAGCACAGAGGGAGCCAGTCTGGCTTCCTTAGGAAGGGAGTTCCAGAGCCTTGGAGCAGCCACGGAGAAGGCCCTCTCTAGCGTAGGCTCAGAAATGCAGGTTGCTTACCTGTAACTGTAGTTCTTCAAGTGATCATCTGTGCAGTCACACATATGGGCTCGCGCTGACGCCGAGCCCGCTTCAGGAAACTTCTTTAGCTAGCTTAGATTTTAGGCGGGAACCCCTCCCCCCACCGTCC
Source organism: Anniella stebbinsi (assembly GCA_029215795.1). Classification (NCBI taxonomy): domain Eukaryota; kingdom Metazoa; phylum Chordata; class Lepidosauria; order Squamata; family Anniellidae; genus Anniella; species Anniella stebbinsi. The sequence goes on along the minus strand of JARDYH010000004.1, from coordinate 44,529,909 downwards.
TACTGTGCATGCTCCGGGTTCACGCTTACCTCAGTTCTCTGAGACTGCTCGGCCTCGCGACTAAGGTAACTATAGTAGTATAAAATGTAAAAATCTATAAATTATGAGCATGCTCGGAACATCTTGACAATCACCAAAACGATGCCAAGAGGGGACAGCGGATGGGTTGTGTGACTGCACAGATGACCACTCGAAGAACTACAGTTACAGGTAAGCAACCTGCATTTCTTCTTCGTGGTCTCTGTGCATCACACATATGGGCGAATAATAAGCAAACTTACCGGAGGCGGGTAGGCACGCTGATAAGTTATTGGCATATTGATGAGAGGACAGCTCTACCGAAAGAGAAGTCCTGTCGTGCTCTGACATCCATCCGGTAATGCTTCACAAAGGTGGAGGCATTAGACCAAGTAGCTGCCTTACAGAGTTCAGGAACAGATGCTCCATGAAGGAGGGCTGTGGAAGTGGCCTATCCCCTGGTCGAGTGTGCTGCCAGGGCGATGGGAGGCTCTCTCCCAACAATTTGATAGGCCAGGGCAATAGTGCTCACAATCCACTTTGATATTCGCTGGGGGGAAACCGACATGCCCTTATTTTTTCCCCCATAGCAGACGAAGAGTTGGCGAGATTTTCGGAATGAGTTCGATCTCGACTTATAAAAGGCCAGTGCCCGCCGGACATCTAGGGCATGCAACGATGAGCAAAGCCGATCCGACGACGCCTTGAAGAAGGTATCTAGTTTTCATATCTTGGTTGGTATGAAAACTAGATGCAACCTTGGGAACAAAGGCAGGGTTAGGGCGGAGCACCACTTTATCACGAAAAAACTGCGTGTAGGGAGGGTCTACAAGCAGTGCTGCAAGCTCGGAAGCTCTTCTGGCAGACGTGATAGCAACAAGAAAAATTGTTTTGAACGTTAACAGGCAAACATTAACTGTCGCCAACGGCTCAAAGGGTTTAGAAGTCAAAACGCTTAGGACAAGTGAGAGACTCCACTGCGGGACTACAGGACGAATGGAAGGGAACAAATTACGTAGGCCTTTGAGAAAGGCCTTAGCCAGAGGATGGGTGAAAGCTGAAAACCCATCAATTAAACTATGGTTTACTGCAATGGCTGCCATATAGACTCGAATGGAAGATGGCTTCAGGCCCGCTGTGTGTAGGGAGTAGAGAAAAGCGATCACGTTGGACATAGCTGCAGAGTAACAGTCAAAGCCATTAGTTGACGCAAAATCCTGGAAACGTTTCCACTTCTTAGAGTACGATAGCCTGGTAGAGGGCTTTCTGGACGCTTCCAATATGGACCTTATGTCATCTGGGAGTGTTAAACTTTGCCAGAGGGCTGGATTCTCCACGCCGTGAGCCTCAATGCCTGTATGTCCGGGTGAAGAATTCTGCCGCCGTCTTTGGAGAGGAGGTCGGGGATGCTGGGGAGACGCCAGGTCAAGTGGCGCGCCAGTCGGAGTAGCGGTGTGAACCAGGCTTCTCTTGGCCACCATGGGACTATTATGGGAGCATTTGACTGGTAACATTGAGCTCGTGTGACTGTCTGAAGGAAACATGTAGAGGAACCCCTGAGACCAATCCCATTGGAAAGCATCTCCTAGTGATGCACCTCCTATCCCTGCTCTCGAGCAATAGGCAGGGCAAACCTTGTTGACAGGCGTGGCAAAAAGGTCGATGTGGGGAGTGCCCCAGTGGGCAAAGAGACGACTCACTATGTGTGGTGACAACTCCCACTCGTGGGTGTCCCGAAATGAACGGCTGAGCTCGTCGGCCTTGACATTGTTCGTTCCGGCAATGTGTAGAGCTGATAGGAGCATGTCTTGGGAAATAGCCCAAAACAGGATGTCCATGACAAGGCGAAGTAGACGAGGGGAGCGAGTACTCCCTTCCTAGTTTAAATACCATACGACCGTGGTATTGTCAGAGAGTATTCGAACGTGGCGGCCTCGTAGTCGAGGGAGGAACGCATGGAGTGCCTTCTTTACTGCCAGTAGCTCTAACATGTTTATATGAAGGCGTGTCTCCAAAGGTGACCACCTTCCTTGTACTGTCAGATCGTCTAGGAGTGCCCCCCAGCCGTCCAGTGATGCGTCCATTGTCACAATGCGAGATGGACCTGGATCTACGAACGGCATCCCTTGGGAGAGGTGCAACGGGTCGGACCACCAGTGCAGCGAGGCCAGGACCTGCTCTGGAATGGTGAGTATGAGTCTGTGAGGATTCTGTGTGGGAGACAAATGCCTTATGAGGAACTGCAGAAGCAGATGCATATGTAGTTGGGCCCATCGCACAACGAATACAGACGCCGCCATCAAGCCCAGTAGGCGCAGAATTACAAATGCAGACACACGAGGGTCGATGCGCAACCGTGCTGCAAGCTGCTGTATGGTGCCCAGTCTGTCCTGGGGGAGGAATGCCCTTCCTACCCTAGAGTCGAGATGGACACCTATGAATTGGAGTATTCGTGATGGCTGAAAGATGGATTTTTCGTGATTTATTTGCAGGCCAAGAGATGAGAGGAGCGAAGCGACCACGTGTACGTCCGCGACGGCCTGGCTTCTGGACGGGGAGATGATCAGCCAGTCATCCAGGTAAGGATAAAGCTCTATGTCGCTTGATCGAAGGTGCACGCATACCGCCGACATACATTTTGTGAACACTCTGGGGGCAGATTTTAAGCCGAAGGGAAGGACGGAAAACTGGTACGCTTGAAGGCCAATGAGAAAACGGAGGTACCGCCGGTGAGAAGGATGGATGGCGATGTGAAAGTAGGCGTCCTTCAGGTCGACCAGCGTAAACCATCTGTCCCTTTTGAGCAGTGGCAAAATTGCAGCGAGGGTCACCATACGGAACTTTTTGGGTTTTATGAACTTGTTCAGTGCCCGGAGATCCATAATAGGGCGAAGTCCCCCGTCCTTTTTCGGTACCGTAAAATAACGGGAATAAAAGCCGTTGAGCAGTTGTGACCTTGGGACTTTTGTAATCGCGCCCTTCTGAAAGAGAGCGGCTGTCTCTTGGGACAAGGTTTCCGAAGGTTGCGTGATTTTGATGGTGCCCGTTGGAGGAGGGACTTCGAACTCTATTTTGTAGCCGTTCACAATTATGCCGAGAACCCATTGGTCTGAAGTGATAGAGGCCCAAACATGACGAAATGGATTGAGCCTGTTGATTACTCGGTCGTTTGGAGGTAGCGCAAAGTCAAAGGCGCCGTTTCTGAGTCTGGGTCTGCTTAGGACGAGACTGACTGTAACGAGATGAAGGCTTACGTTGCTGATATGTGGACGAAGTTGGAGCGGATTGATAGCGCTGGGTGCGATCTTGCACTTGTCTGGGCTGGTACGGCACTGGCCGATACCATTTGCGGGCACAGTATGGTTGCTGCTGAGGCTGGGCGAAACCCATCTTTTTTGCCGTCATGTTATTCTTGTGAATCGTGTCCATGGTAGCGTCCGTGGTTGCATTGAAAAGGCCCTCCCCATCAAAGGGCAGGTCCTCGATTCTATTCTTGGTCTCAAGTGGGAGGGTTGCAGAGCACAACCAGGCATGGCGGCGTAATGCAATGGCTCCAATCATTGCCTTAGCTGCACAATCAGTTTGATGGCGTGCTGTAGTCAATTCCTGTTTTGAGAGTCGCACTGCCTCCGACTGGAATACGCGCACAAGCTCACGTTGGTCTTCGGGTAAGTAATCGGTGAGAGTAGAAATTTTTTCCCACAGGAAAAGCAGGTAACGGGCCATCATGGCCTGGTAGTTCGAAACCTTGATGCCCAATGCTGCTGATGAATAAATCCGACGACCAAAAGAGTCAAGTTTACGGCCCTCTTTGTCAGTGGGCGCTGAGTGGGTTCGACCAGATTTTCCCTGCGGCACTTCCACCACGATGGAGTTTGGTTTCGGATGCAGAAAAAGAAAAGGCGCTTCAGACTCCTTTACTTTGTAAAGGGCATCAAAGCGTTTTGAAATGGGACCCATTGTGGCAGGATTGGACCAAGACTGCTTAACTGTCTTAAGCAAGGTGGGCACCATGGGCAATGTCAGCTGTGGAGCAGGATCCGTATACATAACGTCATAGATACGGTCGTCAACATCCTCCGAAGGTTGTTGGAGTTCAGTACCAAGGGACTGTGCTAATCTCATCATCTGATCTGAGAAGCTGCCAAGTTCCATAGATGGGGAAGCCCTATCCACGGTACCGACATCCTCCGAAGGCGATGGTACCGACGGGGCAGGCGACGGGGCCGAAGAGGTATCGGAGGCGTAGTCCTCCATCGATTGCGTAGATGGTTCGCGATGTTGCTCAGTAGTGGATGGTCAGAGCGATGAGACGGTACCGACGGAGGATGAGGAGCAGACAAGTGGTGCCGATGAGATGAAGGAGTGAGCGATGCCGTTCGACGCGGTGGGACTGGTGGCGCCCTCGAGGGAGTTCTAGCCAAACGTTGCCCAGTATATGGATCAAACCGGTAGCGGTTCCCTCCGTGAGAAGAACGATGAGAGTGCTCAGAAAAATGGTCCCAATCTCGGGAGCGTGATCGAGACTGCAAGCGAGAACGGTAGGTAGAAGCGTCACCCGAAACATGAGACCGCTGCGAACGAGGACGGCGTACCGGTATCGGGAGCTTGAGATCGAGAGGCCGCCGCACCGGTAACGGAGGCTTGGTATCGAGAGGAAGTGTGTCAAGGAGCTCCACGTCAGAGGTAAGTTCAGTCGGTACCGGTGACGGCATCAAAGAAACTGGGCGCAATGGTGATATCGCAGAAGTCGGTGGCAACGAGGAGCCGTATAATGGGGGAGATGCCGAGGGAGAACGGCTCGCATGCAATGGAGAACTCGGTATCGAAGACGAATGCTGGGCAGTCGCCTGAGTCGAAGAAGGAGAATGGCCGGATGGCCGCGGCTGGTGCCTCGGTAGCGAGAGTGAAGTCGGTACCGAGGAAGACCTCTTCGCAGCTGGCAGATGCCCTGTCGGTGTCGAAGATGGCATCGAGGACGGTACCGAGGCTGACTTTTTTGACGTCGGTATCGACGATGGTACCGTAGTTTTCTTAGTCTTTTTAGCCGTTTTTCCGGTCTTCGAAGACTTTACTTGAGCTTTAGTCTTCGGTCTTTTTAAGATTGTAGTTGGTGGAGAGGGAGGCGTAGATGGCGAAATCGAAGCCTGTACTGCGACCCCCAACAAGAGTGAGCCAGGAGTTGCTGGGCTCGAGCGTTTTTTGGGCAACGGCCCACGCTCCCCAGAGGTAAACGGGGCCGACTCCATTGGTGGCAAACGCGGTCTATCAACAGCGGAAAGTGCCTTACTGCAAAGTAAGCTGAGCAAATGGTCCGCTCTGTTGCGTCTCGTCTGGCGAGAAAAACTCATACAGTGAGTACATGCCTCTACGATGTGGGACTCACCGAGACAGTTCAAACACAAGGAATGCCCGTCGGTGAGGGCCAATTTAGCCTGACACCGAGAACAATGTTTGAAAAGAGCGGTCTGCGCCATAAGATGGTGCAGCTGAACAGTCCACTAACTAATCTAACGATCAAGAAATATAAAAAGGTTTTTTTTTAATTAACAACAAGAAAACAACTAACTAAGCTAACTATTAAACAACTAACTTGTTCTTCTCAAAAACAGATACGAACGTATCAGAGAAAGTCTCCTGCGAGGTGATCAGCGAAGTGGTCGAAGAAGAACTGAGGTAAGCGGGAACCCAGAGCATGTGCGGTAGGATGGTGGGGGAAGGGGTTCCCGCCTAAAATCTAAGCTAGCTAAAGAAGTTTCCCGAAGCGGGCTCGCGTTGGCGCGAGCCCATATGTGTGATTAACAGAGACCACGAAGAAGAACCTACAGGGGCTCACAACAATACCCTACAGTCGGAAGACAGCAGCACCTTCCAGTTCCTAGCAAGAGGGCAGAGTACAGTTTGCAAGCATGAAGAATTTGTGCCATTTTTTTGTTCTACACAAAGCAGGGTGTAGGATGGGATTTGGCAGGTCTCACCTTTAACCCCACTCTTCCGGAGCTCTCGGTCCTGTATGAAGCCAGCAAACATTTGTGTCTCCATGAAGATGTCTAGGAAATGGCGCACGTTGCGGGAGGTGTGGGACTTCCGGAAGGGCTCTCGCTGGAATACCCGCTCCCCTTTCTCAGTGACATGCATGTGCAAGGAGTAATGCCCCACAATCTCCACGAAAAAGCGCACGAAAGCCTCTGAAACGAGGGAGTCCAGAGTCACATCACCTAACACAAGATACACAAAAAACAGTCACATCTCCGCTCTGGAGAGACCAACTTCTACTTCATTCCCAAATCCTATGCAAAGCCCACCCATTCCATTGTCTGGGTCAGAGGCAACATGTCTCACAATTGAAATGGAGACCAACTGACACGCAGCTCAGGACGTCGGCAATTACAGATGATGCAATAACTGCACTTCAATATCAAATCAAGGGCAATGGCATAACCATGAACATTAGGGCTGTGAACAGATCTGGATCCCGAACATCAGCACTAGAAGATGTCCGGCAGCAAACACAGGTCTGGGAACCCAGGTGACTATTTCTCTGTTGCAAAAGCAGCAGGCTGTTTGTGCAATTTGCTAAGGAGAAGCAGTGAGCAATGTGTGTTTGTGTGTGTGTGTGTGAGAGAGAGAGAGAACCTTTTCCAACTATTGCTTTCCTCCTGCAACCTCCCCCTCCCCTGTTGCTCGAGAGTCAAACCCTCTCCTGCCGCTTCTGCTCTGCCAATCACTTTCTCACCACACACAACACACTGCTCTGCAGTGGAGACATCTGAGATTTTCCAGTCCTGTTTGCCTAATTTCATCCTGATGTGACTTCCAGCGACTTTCTGATGGATTAAACCCTTTACCATCTCAAAGCTATGAAGCTAACAGCAGCCTCTCTCACTGCATGTAACAGCTGCAGGGAGGGTGTCTTTGGAACTGTGGCAGGGGAGGCAAGGATTTAAAAAGCCTCCACCTGTGCTGCAAGCCTGATTGGGCCCTTACACAGCTGCTATTTAAGATAAAATAAAAATGGAAGGCCAAGCAATGCATTTAACATAATGAACTAGTCCTCGTGACTGACAAGGACCAATGTGAGTATGAATGGTTGGCTTCCATTTTGCTAACCAGGCTTATCCTGGAGGAGAAGGGGCACCTGCCTTTTCCAGGAATATTTCTGTTGCTCCCAATGTACTTTACACTGGGGTGCTTCCACACAAGGCTTTTATTGCGCAATCACCCTGCTTCATTCATTGAATTTTACGAGGAGCTCCAGACATAATTTTTTCTACTCATAACCCTCCTGTATTTTCTGCAGAAAATCCGTTAAGGGAAAAAGATGGAATTGCTGCACAATGCCTTCTACTAGGTAGCACTAGGAGGCCTCTGTCTGGAAGCACCCCAAGTGTCCAGGACAGACTCTTAAAAAGCATGTATCCTTAGAAAAAGTTAGGCCTCTCTCATATAAAAGTATATTAGACCTATGTATATTGCTCAATTTAGAAGGTTCCTGCTCCTAATTTTAAGAATTCAAGGCCTCACGCACAGGGCCTCCAGCCCAAAAACTACCACAGAAATATTGAGGGAAAATTCTCAGCCGCAACTCCCTAATTCACGCACCTTGTGTGTAACACCGCTCCTGAGACAGGATTTCTTTCCTTTCCTCCAAGATCTGTACAAGTGCAGCCTGGAGTTTGTGAGGTAGGATTTCATCCTCATCTGAAACCTTTAAAAGAAAAAAAAATGGTGACCGAGGTTAACTTACTGTGTTCAAAAATGGGATAAAATGATGCATGGAGTAATTGCATTGGCTACCATACGAAATAATATCAGTGTGGAATATAAGTATGCATGTACGTCTTATAGATATATGGAATGAAAACATGTGAAACAAATTAAAATTGGTACTTAAAATGGATTCTATGTAGAGCTTATTGATATACAAATAAAGCACTGCAGAAGTACAAAAACTAAACTAAACAAACAAAAACTATCTGAATGCCAGAGAAGATCATAGGGCCACTTCTTGAGATGGGTCCTTTTAACACTTGACCCCATATGTTGGCAACAATACAGAACAGAACAGCGAGGAGAAAAGAGAAGAACATTTGACAGGACAGACAGACAACAGCATTGTCCAAGAGGTGCTAGAAACATCAATTTCCTCCTGAGGCCATTTATAACTTTATGAGATGGCTAAAGACGAAAGAGGACAAAGTGATGCACAAAAATGGCACATGGTAGCTCAGCAAACTGCACTGGACCCTTTTAATCCAAGTTCCCTTTTCTGTAACCTTGAAAGACAACACACATTCCCTCGCGCAGCCTCATACACCTGGAATTTTCTCCCTCTCACACACCCAAAGTTCTACATACAGGAAGGGACCAAAGCTCAATGGTAAAGCACATGCTTTGCATGCAGAAAATCCAAGGTTCGAGCCCTGGTGACTCCAGATAGGGCTGGAAAAGCTCCTGCTTAAAACCTCGGAGAGTTGTTGCCAGTCAGCGTTGACAATTCTGGGCTAGATGAACCAAGGTTCTAACTTAGTATATGGCAGCTTGCTGTGTTCCTATGTACATGCGCCATCTATTTCTCCCATTAAACTCCAGCTCAAAACCCATTTGTTCCATTAAACCTTTGGCCCTGACCCTTTAATCCTGAACTGCTAGCTAAAACAAAGAATAGTAAGGGTCCCTGCTTTTGCTCTCGTGCAACCCTTCTGTCCATGCCTGTCTCATGCTTCCCTCTCCCCATACCTTAGCCAGTGCCTAAATTTAAACAGTAAACTCCTCAAGTCAGGGACCTGACCTCTGCTTGGGCTATTCTATGCCCATTCATATGTAATGACAACAAATCGCAAGTTAATTAATTAAGTAACCTGCAATTTGTAGTAATATGTGCCTGGTGCGTTCCACTGCCATTTTGCATACGCAACCTCTGATCGGTCAAATTGGAGGTTGCTACATGACATCCGAACACAGACACTATAGGTTAATGCTGGGTTAATTAACACACGATTTGCCAGCGTTACATGCAACCCGAATCTCTGTCAGGTAGGGATGTTGGAGAAACCTGCAACAGAACCAAATGAGTTCAAATTTCTATGAATCCGATCCACGGATTCCGCAGCAAACGGCTTTTCCTGAGTTGCGTGGAACCTGCGGAACTGAAGATCAGGTTTTTTTTTACTCTCCGGAATTTTACGCAAATTTAGTTGTAGAAAAATATGTCAAATAAAAAACACCGGCCGAAAATGCGCATTTCCTCCATAAGCTGAAGCGTGGACATGCATATTTGGGGGTATTTGTACATATTGGAGGGATTTTGCACATTCTCGCAAGTGTAGATTTGCACAAATTTGGGAAATTGGGAAAAAAACTGATTCTGTCAATGAGCAGAAGATGGAATGAATGCCACCTGACAATCTGCAAAACAGAAACGGAATGGATTTTACAAAATCCGTACATCACTACTGTCAAATACCATGCATACTCATAGCACTATATAAACAAGAACTGCCACCTGGGGTCAGCGACCTCTTTCACACATTCTGATGCACTGAAGTACATGGTTTTGGAAAAGGAAGCAATTTTCAAAGCACCCTTGACGCTAAAGTTAACCCTGAGTTCAGAGCATGTGCTAGAACCACAAAGCTCAAGACCACTTACTTCTGCTTTGCAGAATGCTACACTGAACAGTTTGTCAATCTCTGGTTGCTTTGTCTGCAAGAGCAACACCTTCAGTCAATAGGGGACAATGGAGACCAGTAGAGAATGACATCATGAAAGATTATTTTAAGAACAGATATCCACAGGAAACTAGACAGTGTCTAAACAATGAAGAGAAGAAAACTTCTGGAGAGGAAATGCAGAAAATAGAGGCTGCTGGGGGGGGGCAGGGTGGAGGGAAATGCAGGAGAGACAAGACCATTCTAAGGGCCAAACTTCATGTTATGCTATATGTGTATTTTGGCATAGACCTGGTTAGCACATAATAGAAATTCCTAGGTCGTTTAATCCATGAATCATTGGGGCCATGCCTGAGCGAACTGCTTCCCACCCGCTCACCACCTCTGCTTTGCATCCATTTGCTCTAACAGCCCAACAAATAAACCATGGATTATAACAGTAGGTTGTTTGTCCCTCAACAACCCAGAGTTCTGGGTTCAGATGTAACATCAAACAACCCAGGAAGAGGGTTGTCGTTACTTGAGAACCAGGCCTTTGCCTGTTTACATTTTTATTTGCAAGTTAACAGCCATGGGGGAGGGAGCACCAAACCAGATCAGGACCTTAGAAAGGGGAGATAAAACTTGAAGCTATGATGTAAGTGACAGCTTCTCTCCCAATGCAAATATAAGCTTTGGGAAGGGAGAAAGACATTCTTCAGGACAGTAGTGTGGGAGGAAAGATTTTAAAAACCGCTATGCACACCATGATTCACATTGGGCCATTACATAGCTGCTATTTAAAGTAAAATGAAAATATAAACCCAAGCGACACACCTAGTTTGGCCCTAAATCAAGGATTGCTAGTCTTGCAATTTATGGCTCTGAGGACATGGAAGAGGATTGCTTCTAGAGAATGCTTGGCATCTGGGGAAATAGGATTTCCAAAAGGACCCCTATTTTGTCTAGCATAGGTATTTTCAGGTTTATTCTGTAGGAAAGTGAAATTTTTCTAGGGTTGCTGAAATTTAGTGGAGTTTTAGAGTCAAACTACACACTGACTACATTCAGATAAAACACTAAACCACCAATTACCAGTTATCGTTATGAGAACAGCCCTAGTCTCCTCCTAGGCTTGCATGCACTCCTTCCTCCTCTCCGGAGATGAGCAGAAGCTTCTGCTTCCATTTTAGATTAACACATTTAGATTAACCTCAGTTTAGCATGTCATTTCCAACCTTAAACTGTGATTAATTTTAACTGTGGTTAGTTGAAACAAACCTTAGTTTAGTGTTACAGTAAATAGAATAGCGACTCCCCCACCCCCCAGGCATGCACATTCCCGCCTTCCTTGGTGTGGCTGCATGGAGGTGTTTGGAAGCTTTCCTTTCTGTTTTATTTATTTATTTATTTATTTATTTGCCTTGTACCCGACCTTTCTATCCAAAATGGCACTCATAAGATAAACTGCAGTGTCCTCCAAACCTGGACAAAATGTGGATGACCTTAAGCAGGGGTAGGCAACCCAGTGCTCTCCAAAATGTTTTGGACTACAACTCCTATAATCACTAACCATTAGCTATGCTGGCTGAGGGTTATGGGAACCGTAGTCCAAACTGTCTGAAGGACACCAGGTTTGCCTATCCCTGATCATAAGTATGGATTATGGAAACCAGCCAACTTCAACCCATAATTTATGAATCTGGTTTGTTTCATCTAGACCTGTTCTCATAAAATAAGAGGTGGAATCTGATCATGGATCTTACATGTCACATGCAACTTGGCCCTTAGTTTAGTTTCATGTATTTATTCCAAGCCCACCAGCGTCTGAATGGACCCATTCTGAAAGAATTTGTTCTGCTTGCTTCTGAAGCAGCCAATGGACAAGTAATTTTACTCACCGCTTGCAAAAAACTATCAGCACAGAGATCAACAATCAGTACCTACAGAGAGAGAGAGAGACAAACACACACATAAATGGATGAACTGTCATTGCCTGTGTGCTGTTGTGCAAATAATCCCTAACCCTACTCCCCAGCTCCATGCTGATCCATATGACCAGGCTTTTCCATGTGATCAACTATTGGTCAGTAGTGCAACCACACGAAACAGCTAACACAAACCAGCTAGCTCCACTACAGCCCTTCTTATCAAATGCCTGCAGTTCTTTGGGATGTGACAATGTCAGCATTCTAGTGGGACCCACCACTAGTGCAATGGGAAGCTAGTAGTTCCTCTTACAACTGAAAAGAGCAGGCACACTCATTTCCAGAATGGGGCAGGTCAGCAGAGCTCACTGTTTCCAGTTCTGAAAACAAATATTTCCACTAGTTTCTGGGATTGCTTTCAGAAGTTCCATTTGCAGTAGGTCAAAGGCAAGGCAGCAATATTGGATATTACCCTATGATGTTGGATACTGCCCTCAGGCCCTTTGGGGAGGGAGGGAACAATTGACCTGGGCTTCATCTATAAAGGAGGCCACGTCAAACAGTTCACTCCAACTGAGAAAAGGAAGGAAGAGGGGGTGGTCCTACAAATGAACATTCTAATCCCTAGACCTTTCCAAGCCTTTTAAAGCTCCACCTTCCATTGGTTCTGTGAATGGACCCTTGGACAAACAGTTGTGTCACACAAAAATGCCAGCATATCCATGGGTGATTGACAATTCACTGACAGACTAAACACATGTGCATGCATAAGATTCTTGGAAGAACTTAGCATGTTCTGTACAACACAGCTGGGCAGCTTGTGGTCTTCTAGATATTTTGGCCTACAATTCCCATCATCCCTCACCATTGGTTATGTTGGCTATGGTTGATGGGAGTTGTAGGCCAAAACATCTGGCAGGCCACAAGTTGCACACTTTTGCTCTACAATAAATAGGTCATGCAAATGTCACCACAAGCCTTCACCACCACCCCTTCGCTAAGACAGTGTAGTCACTGGGGCACCCCCACCCTTGCACTTCTTTCCAAGTTCTCACCTCTTCTATAGGCAGGTCCTGGAGATGTGTTAAGGAGCAGGAGAGGATGCCAATAAGGAATGGGGTAGGTGAGCAGACAATGTCGATCATGGAAGCTGGCAGCACAGGGATATAGGTATGTTGCCAGGTGAAGGGGTAGAGTGTTGCAACCACAGCGTGGCCGCATTTGGACAAGGTGCTATGTGGAGAAAATATAACAGGAAACATTTGTCAGTCTCCAAAAGCCCCAGATAATGACAAATATCCCTAGTCCAGAGAAAGTAATTCCATACAGGTCCATGCTAAAATGTGAAGTGATTCTCTGCAAGGAAAAAAAAGCACATGCTACTTTTGGAACTGTACCATTGCATAACAGAGGGAGTGAACTGCAAAAGTGAATGCTATCCCATATTAAAGGCTTCCTGGCCATGGAAAGCTAGTATGCCAGGCAGGCTTCTCCTTGGCATGCTAACCTTCATTATGCAGTTTATTTTACAAAGAGGAGCATTCACATATGATGTTTCCCACTGGCATGATGAAGTGGTACAGTCCCATGCACTTTTCCTGAACATATGGACTGGCCCTGCAAGATTTTTTTTTCCAATATTTCCATTTCTGATGTCAGATTTTTGTCCATTTATCCTTTTCTGCAGAGACTGGCCAGTTTGTCCTACATGCAATGCAGCAAAGCATTGCTGGCAAGCAATGGCATATATCACTTAGGAAAGTGAGGAAGTGAATGCACCCCAGATGTTTACAATTTCCCAGTCCCCCACGACATCTGTACTGTATATATACTTGAAACTAGCAATTACAGTTCACACTGTTATTAAGAGTGGACTACAGTCCATGAAAGCTTCTGCCAGAATAAATGTGTTAGTTTTTAAGGCGCCAGAAGATTTGTTCTTGTTCTTGCTGCAGCAGACTAACATGGCTATCCCACTAGAAATTGTTCTAATCATAACAGTGGCTCCAAGGATCTGCCACTCCCCCAATACATCCGTAACTACCCAGTGGAACATGTCAAATCTTTGCCTGGAGGCTGCTAGTATATCACAATTATTGATGATATGCACATTATGTATGTTGTTAATAATTATGATATCTGCTTAATGTGTCCAGAGTTACTGTTTGCTGAGACCTGGATTTGTTTTTCCTATATCATGCCTGAACAAGAAGCATTGCATGGTTTTTGTGGCATGAAAGGTTAAAAAAAACACATTCAGGATCTTGCCAAAGCAGGAAGAGGAACCATGGTTATGTCTCACCTTAAATTGTCAGCAACGAAGATCACCCTCCTTTCCAGCAGGAGAGAAGCGCAGACTTGGATCAAGCGAGAGACACTGAGGCACTTAAACAGACATTCAAAGTCAACATGCTCCAGCCGAGAGTCCAGTGGGCGGCAAAGCTCAATCACCTAAGAGCGAAGAGATGTAAGGGAGTTACAGACTCCGTTATTTTATTGTTGTTGTTTTCCCCAGAAACCAAAATATTTGGTGAGTGCTCCAACATTTGGTGGGTGCTCAACTGAGAGGCTGGGACACAATCATGAGCTTGCTAGATAAAGGGTGCCAGCAAGCAGTCGACTCTATGTGAATTGATTCCAATACGGCTTACATCCTGGACAGTGAAATAATACTTCCTTGGGATGTAAACTGGGATAGTAGTGATCACTCATCTCTCTATTGCTGGGACGCAAACTATGGCTTTACTCTTACCTCATTTCCGGCTCCTGGCAAGAAGCTCTTCACAGAGATGGTGCGCCCAGGAGCAGGGAATGGCGCCTCCATGACGCTGCGCATGAATGGGTGCACAAGGGCTGGGGACATCTCACGCCTCTTCTCCACTTCATCTAGAATCTGCATGAGAAGCATTTAGAGTTATTGGAACGGCTCTTCTTGGCCACAATACAAGTGAGAAAAAGCAGAGAAGATTGAAATGACACTTTCGCACACTTCAGCCTATGCCATTTTGTTTTGGATGTGTAAGACATGTTGGATTATGTGCAACCAGCACAAGGTAAATGCACATGTACCTTTTGCAGTGCAGACACCTTTCTCTGTAGTGGCACAACTTTTCATCAGAACCAATTGTTCAGCTTTTTTCACCTGAAGGTGAGTCACTCATGGTGAGATGGTCCCATCATGCACACATTCCCCATGATGCACCCCCCCAATTCCACCCCTCCATGCTCTATTCCTCACTGCTTCACAATCACTACTTCATGTCCATCATTTTCAAAGCTTGTTCTCTGCATTTTTGACAGGATTTGACAGCCTGCTGTGCTTTTATTGCAGTTTCTTTTTTAAAGTTGTACAACTGAATGTTTAAATGTACACACATCCCATTTCTGGTCCACTGGCACCCCTTTCATTTTTCTGAATGGCAACTTGCATGTTTGGAGTAACATGGAAGCAGAATGAAATCCTGGAGCAGGGCTTAGCAGTTCACCCTTGGGCCAGAGCAGGGCATGCCATGCCAAACCCCTAAAGCTATGAAAACCAGTGAATGCTCATGTTTTGGTGGGTTCTAGACAGCAACTTATGAAAATAAAACTTTGGCCTTTGTTCTGCATGTCATGCAACTGCATGGAACAGGGACAGTATGGGGGAAAAGTTGCCACATAGACCACATTCAGGAAGCAGTTTGCACAATCACAACAGTGTCTGCAACAACCTACAATCTGGATCTTCCTAATCATATATCAATCCGCTTGTGGCAAACAGTCAATGGCAACGTGTTACCCAGATCTCATGGGCTCGTCTGCCAAAGGCACAGTGTCTATGAATGCTCAGGGATGCAAACTAGGGTACACGGCAGTTGCTACAACAGGCATACAGGCTTTCCGGGGAATGGACTACCGTGGTGTGATGGAATCATTACAGAGTAGGTTAGAAACCGCATGAAATTAAAGATTCTCATCTGCCAGTCTGCAGCCAGACATGAGACAAGACAGCGCTCTCTAGTGAAAGGGGAAGTGAAAGTGGGTTTTCAAAAGCTTTTCAAAAGAAGGATGTTACTCTGTCTGTCTATCTATATCCATCCTTTCCACTCAGGACTTTGGGGGCCGGGGAAAGTGGGACTAGCCCTCAGTGAACTTTTACTGATGCGGAAGGCTGATTTTGCTTCCACAGCACTAGAGATGCCGGGATGGGCAACCTGTGACGCTAGGGCCACACGAAATCTTCAGCCTTAGAACAGAAGGGCCATGCTGGATCAGACCAAGGGTCCATCTGGTCCAGGACTCTGTTCACACAGTGGCCCACCAGCTGTTGACCTAGGACCCACAAGCAGGACACGGGGCAAGAACACCCTCCTACCCATGTTCCCCAGCAACTGAAAAAAGCCTGTGTAAGCATACAAGAAATAGAAGATTGCATGGGGGGGGGAGAGAAAGAGGTGATAAAAAGAAGAAAGGAAGTGTGCCCCAGTCACTTTTGGCTCTGGCATTGCACATCACCAGCATCCAGCCACTAACAGAGGGCTGGATGGGGGAGGCTCAGGGAAGAGTACCAGCTTTGCATTGAAAACGTCCCAGATTTCATCCCTGGCATCTCCAAGTAGGGCAAGAAAATCTCCTGCCTGAGACCCTGGAGAGCTACTGCCAGTCAGTGTTGATAATACTGGGCTAGGTGGACCAATGGTCTAACTCAGTATAAGGCATCTTCCTATGTTTCAGATTATCCCAGAGAGAATAAGAACAAAGGAACAGCCATGGTGGATCAGGCCAAGGGTCCATCTAGTCCAGCACTCTGTTCACACAGTGGCCAACTAGCTATTGACAGGAAATCCACAAGCAGGATATAGACTTAGTGCCTCTGATACCAGAGATGGCACATAACCATCAGGGCTATGTGCCATCTCTTGATAGCCTTCTCCTCCATTAATGTATCTAGCCCCCTTTAAAAGCCATCCAAATTGGTGGCCGTCACTACATCTTGTGGTAACAAATTCCATAGTTTAACTACGCACTGTGTGAAGAAGTCCTTCCTTTTATCTGTCCTGAATCTCCCACCAATCACCTTCATGGGATGACTCCGGGCTCTAGTATTATGGGAGAGGGAGAAAAATGTCTCCCTATCCACATTCTCCACATCATACATAATTTTGTACACCTCTATCATGTCTCCCCTGAGCTTCCCTTTTTCCAAGCTAAACAATCCCAGCTGTTGTAACCTTCCCTCATAGGGGAGATGCTCCAGCCCCTTGATCATCCAATTGCCCTTGCAGCCTGTGATTGGAAAAATATTCCCCACCTCTGCTTTAGATGACCATCAAGCACAGTAAAAAGGGTGTGCATTCCCAACACCAATGGGCAAGCCTAGAAAAGCATGTTACCTGCTAAGGAGCTACATTTGCTATGACTTCAAAAGCAGTTCACTCACCTTAGAGAAAAGGTTGAAGCAGCCTAGGCGGCTTACCATGCAGTATACCTCGGGGAGTTGTTTCCCTTTTCCTTCTGGCTGAAAGGCAAGAAGAGCAGAAAGTTATATGGAAAGCCACAGAACATGTAGGATAGCCAGTCTGCTAAGAATCTTTCACTCCCATTGCCACTTGAGCATCCCCGGCTTCAGTGGATCCAGCAGCGGATCTCTTTCTTTTTTTCTGTTTGCCTTGGATATGCCAGCCTGAAGATTGGCTTGAAGCTGCATTTTGCTTATATATCTAGACTGCTAACCACTGTTGTGAATCCAAAGCCATCCGGCCCACAGGTTGTCAAGAAGCAGCCACCCTTCAGTTGCAGCTGCACAGTTTCCACACTAGTCTCAGAGCCAAGAAGCTACTTACCAAGAGCTTCTTGCAATATCCGAACCAGCGGCTGCCATCCTCACCAGTCAGCATGAAGGAAAAGGTTTCGCTGGACAACAAAAATAAATGTGTCAGTTTGATTCAGTAAGCAAGGCAGGGACTAAGCTTATCCTGCAGAGGGCCCTCTCTTCCCAACTTTGATTTAATATTGGACATCACATGAACAACACTGTTCTTTCTCCAGTTCCCATCTGCAGGGATTGTTCAGAGGCTGCTAAACGTTTACAGCAGAGATTTCATCAGTTTCTTGCCTTCCAGGATCTCCACCCTGCCACAAATGACCACAACTGGCAGCCAAAAAATGAGCTTCTTACCCCACCCTTGCAGGGTCCCACTGGGGGAGGTAAGCAGGATGGGGAGTTTACAGCCAGCAACATCTAGGACATTGTGACATTGCAGCAAAGGAGAGAAAGGAAGGGACAAAAGTAACAAGATCACAATTGGTTTATGGTCTTTTTTTTAAGTCAAAAGGAAAGTTTTAAAAAATGTCTATTTCTCCAACTTGCCCAACTGGCACCCTCTCCCCATCCTCACTCTGGAAGCCACCAAACTGTATGAAAAGGAAGATGCTGAGTTCTTTACTGAGTGCAGGCAAACCCCACCTCTCTATGAGCTAATCTCTTCCACTCCCAGCATCACCATCCAGCCCTCAACAAGAGATTTGTTCTAGATTAAGGATGGATGACCTTCTGAGCATCTACTTCTTGACCTAAATTCCCGCATGAAAAAATATCATGCATTTGAAAGCCACTCACCTCTTTGACTCAGATTTTGGGCACCAGTCTTTGGGGTCAGGGAAACAGAATTTGGGGATGACCTTAAGCCTCTCTTCCGTGTCCTTAGACTGCCGAAAGGGGTGGTCAGGCTGCAGAGGGAACAACATGCCATGTCATTGAACAGACCCAAGCAGGCAAATATTTTCTTCTGTGCACAGCTAGCCAGATCCAGCTATACCAAATTGCCTTCCCCAACAGTTTTTACCCTGTCTTTTCCTCCAAGAGTTCTTTTTACCTGAATTTCTTGATTATTCTTTGTTTAATCAAGCAAGCAGAAGCTCCAATTTTTCAAAGACCAAGGAATTTTTTCAGGTTTGTAATATTGCAAGAGTATGCAAGCTGGCTTTGGCTCAGTGTTTTGTGATGCACTTCTAACATGGGTCCCCTCCACAAGGATTCGCTTTTGCGCCCGGTTAGGAGATTATGCACACTATCCCTGAAGCGCCTTTACGCCTAATACCTCTGCACGAGAGGCAGCGACAAAAGGCGCTTCCCTCCCCTCCCCTTCCCTCCCCGTCGCTCCCCAGCTGGCTGGCTGGTAGGTTGTGGGCAGCAGGCGAGCGATCCTCCTCCTCCTCACCTTCCTTTACCCCCTCTTCTTCTTCCTCCTCCTCCTCCCGCCGGGCCCCCCGCCGCAGGTGCCGAGCAGGAGGCGCCCCTCTTGCGGGGAAGGAGTCGCAGGTGGGCGGGCGGGCGCAGCTGCTTCGTTTTTGGGCTCCCGCCTGCGACTGACAGCCTGATCCCCTCAGCAGGAGCCGGAGGACAGTGGAGAGAGAGGGGTGCGTGAGAGCTACTGGACGCTGCCAGGCTTCTTGGCAGTCAAGGGGAACGGAGGGGAGAGAGAACGGGAGAAAGCAGGCACCCGGCTTTGCCTGAAATTGACGCGATCAAAGGCGGAGAAGGGGGTGAGATCTTACAATAGAGGGAGGAGGAGGAGCCGCCTCCGCAGGCACCAGCCTTTTCCTTCCACTCGCCAGAGCAGCAGCCCCCTCCCATCAAAATGCGCTTTAATGGACGGAGCAAAAAAAACTCGCTATTTAACGCGCATTCGATAACGTGCACAATTGGGGAGATAATGTGCCTCTACGCCCCATTTGCGCTCCGCTGGTGTAGAGGTAAATTTTTTAATGAGACTTCAAAGAGCATTAAACCTCTCTTGTAGAGGCACCCATGGCCTTAAGTGTAGAGTAAGTTCCCCATCCCTGTCTAGCCTGACTCGCTATGGAGGTCCCCTCTACAAGGATTCGCTTTTGCGCCTGGTTAGCCGATTATGCGCATAATCGCAGAAGCGCATTTATGCCTAATCCCTCTGCACGGGAGGCGGCGAGAGGCGGCGAAGCGCATTACCGGATGTCCAAAATGCGGTTTACAAGTAGTTAATGCGCATAAGCGCATATTCACACAGTCAAAATGCGCTTTAACGGACGGGGGAAAATAAAACTCGCGATTTAACGCGCATTCGATAATGCGCATAATCGGAAAGATAATGCGCCTCTACGCCCCATTTGCGCTCTGGTGGTGTGGAGGTAAATTTTTTAATGAGACTTCAAAGAGCATTAAACCTCTCGTGAAGAGGCACCCGGAGTCTAGTCAAGGTTTCCCAGGCGCCTTGCTTCCCTGCAGAGTCCATACAAGGAAGTGACTGGCAGATTGTTTTGAAACAGGACTATTTTCAGAGTTGTAATCACTGTGCTCACGTTATAATCACGGCTCCATAATTACTAGGGCAATGTTTCCTGGGACAATCCTAGCCTGAAAGACCCTCCTGTGCAAATCTTGTTCACAGCCACCCTGCAAAACATCTCCCAGGCAGACAGAAGGCAAGCGGACTGGCAAAACGCCATCCACTTTGTCAGCAAGGCCACAAAGAGCACAAGAGTCACGTGAGGCGGTGGACATGGCTCATTGTGTCTTCTGAGCAATGTAGGCCAACACATCCCCCTCCCTGTTTTTGTTATCAACAGCAGCCTAGATGAAGGCAGCGCAGCTTGGGAACTATGCTTAACTCAGCTGCACTTCCTTCCCCAGCTGTGTCCACCCCACAGCCACGCAGCCCTAAAAACTGGTGCATGTTTTCCAGAAACAAACCAAAGCTGCTGGCAAAGTGCTTTGCAATCATACATCCCCACATTCTGCAGGAGGAGACTGAGTACCATTGGTGAGTCCACTGCTTGGCTGCTTTTCCAGGGAAACATAGTGTTGGGAGGGGTTTTTGGATGGGAGAAACAAATGTGGGGAAGGGGATGCTTAACCCTTCCTCTGCTTGCTACTTTTCTGGTCCAAACTGATTCTCCCTTCAAGCTGCTCCCCCTCACCCCAGGACTGAAGGCAAAAGGGGTGAGATGGAGCAAAGGGGCGGGACCACACACACTAGCATCTTCTAGCTCAAAGCTCTTACTGCCAGTAACTAAGTCTCAGGAGAGGCATTTCAACCACTTAGAATGGGGAAAGAACCACACAAAAGCTGGGAAACCACCAAATGAAAAGCCATCGAGGAAAAACAGGTGGGGCCAGGGCAAGGGGGTGTGGCCATCTGGCAAACCCCAGAATGCTGGATTGGAACCTCCAGATGAGCCTGAATTGGCCCACAGGCCTGGGTTCAACAGCCCTGCTGTATATTTGTTGTTAGGGTAAGAGTAATGAACAGGAAAGTAATTTCAAATATTCTACACCAACCAACCAGTGTTAGACTAGAACTGCCAATCAAGAGCGTGGAGAAAGGCTTAGTGATTTCTCTTTGGGATTTCAATCTGTTGCTAGAGCTGTGGCAAATTCCCCCCATCCCCACAACACTCAAAGAGCTTCTCTAAACGAGCTACTTATAGCACATTCGTTTCTGGCCACTCATGGACATGTTCGGGTCAATTTAACAATGCAGTAAACAAACAGGAGGCCTCCCGTAGTCCCCCACCCCTTATTCCATTTTAAACTATAATAAATGTCAAACAGCATGAAATCAGCAGCATATAAAGCTGCCACTGCACTATGACCCTACCAAGGGAGGAAGGACTTTAAACAGAGGGTAAAATGCCTCCTTGTAACAAAGGCAGACAGATCCAATCCCCCTGTGTCTACTCAGAAGTAAGTCCTGGTTTTCCTGGGGGCTGTGAGGGAACAGACAACAGGGAGGGAGGGAGGCGCTTCCTCGATTCAACTATGGCTGCCTCTACAAGAGAGGTTTAAAGCTCTTTCAAGGCGCTTTTAAAAATTTACCTCTACAAGAACGGAGTGCAAATCGGGCGTAGAGGCGCGTTATCTCTCCGATTATGTGCATTATCGAATGCGCGTTAAACAGCGAGTTTTATTTTGCTCCGGCCGTTAAAGCGCATTTTAACTATGTGAACAAGCGCTTATGCGCATTAACTACTTGTAAAGCGCATTTTGGTCATCCGTTAATGCGCTTCGCTGCCTCTCGCTGCCTCTCATGCAGAGGTATTAGGCGTAAATGCGCTTCAGCAATTATGCGCATAATCGCCTAACCAGGCGCAAAAGCGAATCCTTGTAGAGGGGACCTGAGTCTGCCATTTAAAGAAGCCCTAGGAAGCAGCAGCAGGACCTTCTGCCCTGTTTTCCTTCTTCTTAAGTGTAATCCAATTCATATCAATTTCTCCAAAGAAACAGGAAGCACAACAGCAGCAAGAAAACAAGGGGATTTCCCTTAATGTAGAGAAGTTCAAAGACTCACAAAATACATTCTGGGACAGCCCAGCAGACATGATGCTTTGCTGCCCTTTGCACTGATCACTGTTCTCTTAAAATACAAGTAAAGGTCTCCTCCTCCTGTCTCCTCCTCCACAACCCAAAAGCATGCACATTTAACTTGGAAGAGTGGGAAGAGCTTGTAAACAACGCTATACAACCCACCTTGCTAGGAAACTGCTGTATAACTTGCGGGGTGTAGGTAGCTTCCGATGGCTTCTTCTGTAGCGACACCACCACAAAGAGCTCAAAAAGCTGCTGCTCCTGGAACTCAATGAGGTCCCGCTCCAGCGTCTGGTAGTGTGGGTTCCTCTTGGACTGAGCCTGCACCTGCAGCAGACGCTTATGGCGACCTACAAGAGCGAAACAATGCCTTTAACTGCAACAGCCTTGTATCCTGAGCTAAGAAAGGGGAGGCAGCATGACTGCCATTCAATAGATGGGAAGACAGTTGAAAGGTAAGGAATTTAACCAAGGCCACGCAACACGTCAGTGGCAGAGCTGGGAGCAGGGCAAGCTTGCTTCCTCCTGCATTCCGAAAATCACTCAGTCAAAAAGGAGCCCAAAAGCCAAGGGAGAGCTTGGCAGCAAATGCAGTTATGCTGTCCAGAGACAAAATACGACAATGCCAGCAAACTGTACAACCTGGCATCAGGAGGGGACCAGTCCCCTTCTCTCCTCCATAGTGAGCTATCACAAGCCCTCCTGTTTTGAATGCACCCAGCACTGTAAAGGAGCAGGACCAAAGTGGTGGGAACTGCAGTGACACAAGCCTAGCGGGCTGCAAGTAAAGTAGCTCAGTTGTTTCATTTAAAACTCAGCTGCACAGTCTCCCCTCCCACCTCCTGCGTCTAGACAGCGTGCTTATCAGACCGCCTGCACAAAACTGTTGGCAGGGAGGAAGCAAGGGAAACAGTGTGGCTGGCTCTATGCTGGTGGGCACTTCCAAACGGGTTGTTTTCCTAGGCTACAGGCAAAACCTAGCTCTGACATTTTCCAAGCATGGAGAGCAGGAAATGCCGGTGTGTCCAGAGCCACTGGTGCCAACTAGGGCAGATGAGTCATGACGCAGAGCCAGTTTGAAGCCTGTTGCTCTTGCTTTAGTTGTTCTTCCTCCAGTGTTTACATGCAAGCCCAGGATAAAGGGCCAAACATTATGTATAATTTCACTCCAGATACTCCTTTTTCCCAGCAAAGGGCGTTTCACAATCTTACAGGAGTATGCAGAGTATAGAAAGGACGGGGACCAAGTTTCAGTAAAAAAAAAGTTCTCAAGAGGTAAAACTGGAGATGCCCTGAGGAGGGTTATGTGACCAGGAAAGAGAAGGCAGCATCTTAACTTGTTCTACTGACAGGTTTCACAGAATCACGGAGCTAGAGAGAACCTCAAAAGTCATCTACTCCAACCTTTGAAGCAGCAAGATTCCCTAGATCATCTGTCCTAAGCCTAACGCCTTCTAGATCTTTTGGACTACATCTCCCATCATCCCTGACCACTGGTGGGGGCTGATGGCACTTGTAGACCAAAACATCTGGAAAACATCAGGTTGGGAAAAGGTGCTCTATGACCCATTTATTTATGGATGGGTGTTCATTCAGTCAGCATGAACAAATTTGTGCCCTAGGACAGGGGTGGGCAGAAGGTAGATCTCTGGATGTTTGAACTTCGACTCCTAGAAGCCCCTACCAGCATAGCCAATGGTCAGGAATGCTGGGAGTTGAGGTCTGAAACTTCGGGAGATCTACTTTCTGCCCACCCCTGCCCTAGGACATGCCCAGCAGTCACCTGCAGCTATCCAAAACAGCAAAAATGACAATAACAGTAGACATCCTCCACTACTGATCTTCTCCTTGAACAACTGTTGTTTAAGCTCCTCAAGTACCCCAGGTTCCTAAGGACACAGGTCAAAATTCACTACTGTCCGCTCTAAACATCCCCAGTTCCTTTAGGCTTTCTTCCTGCCAGTTATCCCATTCCTTTATTACCAGGGTAAAGCCCATGTCACCATGGGCACTAGTAGTCTGAGGGCAAAATATACTATTACTTGACTGATGCTATATCAGTCCCCCAAAAGCTGTATGGAGGTTACTTTCCTTCAACGCAACCAAGGACTTTTGGCCCTCGCTTCCTCACCCTCGTTGCTGAACAACATTCGCTTCTTCCTCACAGGCCACAAGCCCACCTCCTTCCCTCTTCCCCCACATTTAAAAACCTGGCTTTTCCTCCTCTGGCGCCACCTCAGAACATTCCCTGCCACCTCCACCAACATCCCTGCTGCCAATCAGGCCCACCAAGAACGAGCTCAACTCACAAAGTCCAAGGTCGTCCCTCCATTCCTGTCTTTTGTGTTTTTCTCCCTGTGTGCCCACAAGGAGCTACCTGGAATTGTAGTTCCCTGACCATCTCAGGCTCCTGGCCACGGCATGGAAACATTATGTTTGGCTATTAAATCTTGAGCTTTGAACCCCTTCAAAGTTTCAATGTTTTCTGCACGTCTACACTGCTTAAGCTTCAGTTTTTTTAAAAAAATAGCAAAATTGGACAAGTAGATCTCGAATAACAAGCGTTACACTAACATATTCTTATACAGCTCTTCACTAGGATCCTAGAAATGCCGTCCCCATGCCAAAGTTGCAGTAGAGACAGCTGCCAAGCAAGCTATACTATCCCAGGTGCAGGATAGAATACAGCCTAAGCCTCACAACCAGCCTCTGAAATGCTTCTTGCGAGTCCCCTTTGCCACAAGCAAACAGCTGACAGTCCAATTACTCAAAATGGCTCACAACCCCAAAATGCCACACATGGTGCCAGGTCAGAAGCTGTACGTAGCCTGGCCATTCCCAGCCCATTTGGCAAAAAGTGCTCCGGCAGCTGTAATTATGCCCCATGAGCTGGCTCAGCCCCAGTGACTCGCTCACTCACTTTTTGGCAGATTCTCCGGTTCGCTGTCATAGCCATTGGTTTCACCTGAAACAAAAGAAAGTTTCCATCAGAATTTGCCAGCTGGGTGGGAATAGGAAATGCTGGAAGGCAACTGACAGGCCAATGATACATCATGGGCCTCTGGCACACTGAAAGTTGGGCACAAATGTACTGTCCAGAAAAAGCAACTGTTACAACACACACACCAGGTGTTAAATACAGCAAGTAAAGTTCATTATATGGTTCCGGGGAGGCATCTTCTCTGTTGTGTAATGCAAAGGACTGGGGGAGGATGCATCGCCATAAATTGTTTAATACTACTAACTTTGATTCGCAGAATGCAGGTCACATAAAGAACACAAGGCCATTGCTAGGCACTTCAGCACATATGGGAAAGGAAAGCATCAGTGAAACAGGAAAATGCAGTCAGTAGCGCACATATAGAAAAAAAATACCAAACATTCTGGGACAATTTTGGTCTTTTGCAATTCGAACACCACCCTAAGCTCCCTGGAGGAAGGGCAGGACAAAAAACTAGTAAGTAAATATTAAACGTAGATCCATGGTACTTTCAGAGCAATTCTCAGAGTTGCAGAGTGCCTGTCACTTGTTAGAGGCATCCCCACCAATATCAGGTATCCTACTAGGACAACCTGGTACCCTCCTGTTGCACTGGACTACAACTCCCAGCATGCTGGCTGCATGTAGTACAACACATCTGGAAGGTACCAGGCTGGGGAAGACTGTCCTAGGAAAAGCGCACATAGCTCAGCATCTGTACCTCTGGCTGGAGAGACTTCTTTTCCCGTCTGTGTCACCAACTTCACCCGCTTCTTCCCTCGTTTGGAGTCAAAGATCTCTTGTATTTTCAATACAAGCTGAAACCCAAAGCACAAAATGGAAATCAAAGAGTGGCCATATGTGTCACAAGGGTCCAGGCAAGGATCAGAAAGCCTGCCATTCACAGTCTAACCTTACACAGAGCTATGGTGGGAAATCTGATGAGGGCAGTTACAAAACCCACACTAGGGATGCTTTGATCGAATTGGAGAGCAAACCAAATAATCTGGCCTGGCTTCTGGAAGCAACAAGCCAAAATGTGATTTAAAAATTGATAACATGCATGCCACTAGAAATCCTGGAATGGTCCTGATATCAGAACCAGGACACAGGGAGAAGACCTAGGCATGGACATCAAGAGAAATCAATTGCAAGGAAAATCGCAAAGTACTCTGTAGGATAATCTACACGAGGGGTTGGCAACACATGGCACCTCCAACTTTTTTTTTTGCAATGCCCCCCATGGCCCCCAAATAGCTGCTACCATGTGACAGTGAGGGGGGGGGGGAAGCAGCAGCATTTTCCCTTTAAAACAAACAAGGCACATGTGGGGAGCACAGACTTGCTTGCATTTAATTCTATGCATACAGAGGCCCTGCTAGCCTTCCTAGAATCAAGGCAGAGCTTTACAACAAAACTCTTGGCTTTACAACTGGTCACAAGCAAAGCTGCGCATATTGCAGGGCCAGGGAACTGAAATGTTGTGATCACAGTATGAATACGTTCACCATTCTAGAACCTGATCACTTATGTAATCCAAATTTTCATTGAAGAAAAGCTGTGCTCTACTGTTATTGCCTAAAGCAATTTTCAGTGTTCAGCTCTGTCATGACCCCTTTTATCCTCACAACAATCCTACTTAGCCCAAGATTTCACTCCACCTCAGGAGCTGAACAGGGGTGTGAACTTAGGCCTCTCACATCCACAGCCCCAATACTCTACTCATTGCTTGCCTGCGCCATCCTGCAGGTCCCAAAGAAACATCCGTGTGCTAAACGCGATTGGCAGCAGCAGCCCAACCTATCCAGCACCATGTGAAGTGTCAGGTATCTCAACCCGCAGGCAGACAGAGAGTCTCAGCCTGTCAAGTCCCAACCTGCTGACACCCTCGTCTCCTGCTGAACTGCTTGACTATTTTAAACGCGGCATGCAGGCCAAGTCCCCTCTTGCCCAGCTTTCAGAAAGCATTCAGCATTCCAAGCAAAGGCAACAGGGTGGGGTCCAGCTGTTCCCATCACCGCAGGTTCTGCATACATGCAAAAGAGAGACACCAGGTAAATCTGTTTACAGCCCTAACCCTTTCCTTGACCGAAGCAAACCAAGCAGGGACAGGCGGGTAGAGGAAGAACAGACTGCAGAGCTCCCGTCTGCTGCCCCTGGGCCAGGGCGGCATGTACGGAGTGCAGCATGACCTTAGAGTTCAACTGCCCGCATGCAGGAAGCACTGTGTTTCCTCCATGAGTTTCCTTCTGCCTTTCTTCCGCTCCTCCAGAATTTTCCCAGCCTTGATCTTAATGCTGTTGGTTTGAGAGCCGCTTCACACTCGTACACAATAGCCCATACACATCGTTTAGTGAGGGAGAACATGCGGGGCGTCTTGACAGCGTCACTTTGCCACTCGTTCCAACAAAACCCCACGGCATCACAGCTGTGGAGTGGGAGCGGCAAATCTCCGCAGCAGGTGGGAGAGCAGCCTTTCCGGGCAGCGCCAGCAGCCATTCAACTCATCAAGCCTACCCCCTGCCCGGCCTTTCTGTGCATCTCCCTGACCTACAGTGGGCCCCAATCTGCCCCCAGAATGCCCCTGCCTCAATGCAAAGTGTGGTCATCACCAACAGACAGAGCAAAGAAGGTGGTGACCTTGGAGTAAAGCAAAAAGTAACAGTAAGTCAGTGACTTTTTAAGTGTGCAGTTTTGGGGGGAAGCCTGTGGTGGCTGTGAATTGGCACAGCATTGTATAAACTATTCAGCGCCACTGCGCCCCCACCACAGGGTATACAGGGCATATAGGCAGTCCCAAGGAAAGCGCGAAGGGCAGGCCACACATCTCTGGAATGCACACCAGGGACCTACGATTGCCCTGTGTATTTGGACATGTGCATCTCCATCGCACGCTTCATAAGCCAACTGCAGCCCACGCTGGTGGCTGCAGGGTTGTCACCGCCATAAAGCGTGTAGCAGCTTCAGGAACCCAGCAGGCATTGCTGGGAGATGAAGAGGCAGTGCCAGACTGCTGGAGAGCACATACTTTTCTGATGGGGTTGACCGAGATGCTTTCCTGACTTCTTTGGGCATCCCTCCAGCAATCGTGGCCAAGTCCTACGAATTCAGGGTGAGAGAGAGAGAGAGAGAATAACATGCGCTTCCTCTCTCGATAAATTACTCCCACATTTTTGGAGGCTGTTTAGGGGTCTTTAGGCAGAAACAATTTGTCTGAGGAAGGAGGCTCACGTGGGACGTTTTGTCATTCCTCCTGGCACAGTGATTATAATCTTTGCATGCTCCAGGAAATGCTGATGTGTAACACTTGGAAAAGCAACACATTTGGCCTGGGATAGATGTTAGTCTCCCCATCCCCACCCCCAATTTTCTCTCTCAATGAAGAAATAGATTCCCACTAGGCTATACTGCTGGCTGTGTCCTTCGGCCTTACATAAATGCCAGAACTGGGAATTCCGACTGCTCGGCTATCTAGTTAGACAACATTATCTGAACTTGGCTTCTTTTTTGCAATGCTTTCTTACTGGAAAGTTGTTCAACGAACTGGTGTGTGCATCTAAGCACACGCTGCTAAAAATTAATACAAGTGTAGGAAAGTTGATATCAAAGGCACCAACTGGACAAGAGTCCAATTCCTGCAATGCGTAGGCAGTGCAAAAATTGCTTCTTGGTTCTCTGACTACAGCAAGCATGCATCTCCGTTACTCACTCACCCACGGGAGGGAGCGGCCGGAAACACATCAGGAAAATTATATTCAGTGTTTTATGGAACAGTCCCATTCTTAAGCTGCTCAGCGGCTTTAAGCCACAAAACACTTCAGAGGTTAAATGTCAAATCAGGAATAAGCAGTTCCGGAGGAAAAAGCACCTACACAAGTCGAGGTGGGCCAAATGAACACAGGGTCACTTTGAACCTTTGCAAACATCATTCACACAACCTCTTGTCAAAAACAAAAATAACTTCCAGTGTAAAGTGTATATTAACTTCACAGTGCCATACATGGCTTGTCCAACAAATTAATGAACCTACAGCATTCTGTCTTAACACAGCAAGATAGCAGCATCGAGATAAAGGCGTGGATTTAAATCCAGCTAAGGTCAGTTCCAGATACTCTCCTAATCTAGTACTTTCAAAGTAAGACTTTCTCTCCCACAATGCCAATAGGATGATCTTGAATTCAGGTTATTATTGTTATTATTGTATTTTAAAACACTTCTTTAAAAAGTCCTACAACTCTGGCTGGGGAAAGCTAGGAGCTTTAGAAGTTTTTTTCTGTCTAAAAATGCCTAGGATTGCATCTTTAATCTCTTTACATGGGGCAAATCATGGGTTAGCTAGCCTGGAATTATATTAGAATTACTGAGTATTGTGGAATTAGTGCGATGACCAATCTGACAGTCCAGGCCCTGTGGAAAGCACATATCACAACAACAACAAAATCAAAAAAAGAAAGAGATGCACTGCAGAGGGGGAAAGGAAATCAGCTTTCAAAGAAGAAAGTAAAACAAGGACATGTGTGGTGAAGCGGATAAGAGCGTTACACTTGGTCTAGGCAGACCTAGAGTCAAATCCCTGCTCAGCCATAAAGCTTGCTAGTTGAGCTTTAACCAGGCACACCAACTCAGCCTAACCTACCTGACAGAATTGTTGTGGGAGTAATATGGGGCAGGGGAAGGATGTACACTTCCCTGACCTCGTCTGGAGGAGGAGCAGGATTCAATGATGATAAATACAAACACAACGCTTTACAAAACAGCAAGGCATCATCATAGAGGGAGGGCGCAGAACAGCTGGTGTTCACACAAGTGCTCCCATATTTGAGTGGTGCAGTGAGGGACTATTTAAGCCTCTGGAAAAGGAAAGCAAGCAAGCAAGAGCTGTGGCCCCATTCCACTAGCAGTGTGACAGGCATAATCCAACAGGGGCGGGCAGGCTATTTATTTTATTTAGCAAAGGTGGGGGAGGGCTAAGGAGAACTGTATTTGCCCTGCAACAAAATGTGATGGTTTTTGGCAAGTTCCTCACCCGGGGTATGTTCTTTCTCTTCCTGCTTCCAGCTTCACCTGCTTTGAAGAACTTCCACTCCGTCAACGTAACAGGTAGAGTTGTGTCCTTCGCCAACTTTCCTCGCAGGCAGATCCGTGAGCTCTTTAGCTCCAAGGTTTTACGATGAAGGAAGTGCGGCTTGGGAGGGAGCTGAAGAAAAGAAAAATGCAGGTGGGGGGAATTGTTATTACATTGAGAGTGAAAAGGCTATACACACACACAAGATTGGGAAAAGCTATCTGTCCCTCTGAAGAAATTATTCTTCTGGACACTATAAGGTCGGGAGTGGGGAAAATGTTTTCTACCTCCCAGACTCCCTCCTGGTGTTGCACTCCAGCCACTAAAATTTGGCAGCCAAAAAAAGTTGCCGATTTGCCACCAAACTTACAAAGGAGCCCATTAAGGGATACATTTAAATTTGTTTTTAAGGGGGCGGGTTCACTAGAAACCAGAAGGGCTATAAGGCAACCAACACAAAGGCCCCACAACCAAAACACACTTTGGGGCTAGCGACACAGAAACACACAACTAGAATTCAATGAGGAGAAAAGCAGCTTTGGGAAGGGGATGAAAAGAGGTTGCAGCAAAAAAGCAACAACCAAAACCTCACTAAAACATCCCCACCCACTCAATTTCCTGCCCCAACCCACCCAATGTCTTTGTGACAAAAAGCATTTGCCTGAACTACGCTTCTGTTTCAGTGTTGGTTGTCAGGGCTTCATGAAACATATGTGCATTTAATGTGTGGATAGCTTCTTTCTCAAACACAGCAGGAAAAATTAAAAGTCAGCCAATGGTAGAAAGTATAGCAGTCTTCACCCCGGTACTTCTCCCAAACTATTTTGGGACAAAGTAGTGGGATCCACACCACAAATTTACCACTTAAGAATCAGGAGGTGAATTGGGGGACATTTCAAATCAGCCATAATAGACACCATGGATACAGGAAAGAGGTATTTGCCTGATTCAGGCAAATTATCACAAATGACCCTCAGGTTCTGGCACCCTCACATGAATATAGGAAACTGTCAGACCATTGGTCAATCTAGTTCGTTACTATCTACACCAGCCTACAGCTTCCAGAATTCCTACCTATTGGCCATGCTAGCTGGGCTTGTGGGAGTTGAAGTCCAAAATATCTGGTAGGCAGCAGGTTGAAGAAAGCTGGTTCCACATACTGACTATGAATGCAGGACTCTTTCCCAGTCCTCCTTGGAGATGCCAAGGGTTGAGCCTTTTGCATACAAAGCATGGGTCCACCACTTGAGCTGCTGCCCTCCACTTTCACACGTGAGAGGAAGTTTCGACTTTCACCTTAGGATAAAGTCTAGAACAAATGCAGTTCCCCCATTGTGTACCAAGAATCTCATGCCGATTGAGATATCTGAGGAGGGGAAGCTACAGTTGTACACACTTACGTGGGTGCGTGTTCTACGCAGCCGGGACTGCCAAGCGCGCAGTTCCTCCCCAATAGTGCTGCAGAAACTGTGCATATGGCTTTATCCCCAGATAGCACAAGTTCCCCTTCCCCACAGGAGTACCTAGTGTATACATGGAAAAATATGTCCTTCTATCTAGCCAACGGGTTTTGAGAAATTTGTGCACACAAATTTCCCCCTTCCTCTTCTTCCTTCCCCTTTCTCTTTTGTTCTCTGGATGGGAAGTGGAGAGTATTGTCTTCAGCACAGATTCTGTGCTGTTTTTATTTTTGTTGTAATATTTGTACAGTATGCTGCTGTATATTGTACACCGCACAGAGAACTTTGGTTATTGGGTAGTTTAAAAGTACAGTCAATTAATTAATTAATTAATTAGGCCAAACTGATGCTAACACAGGTCCCTTCTACAAGGATTCGCTTTTGCGCCTGGTTAGGCGATTATGCGCATAATCGCTGAAGCGCATTTACGCCTAATACCTCTGCACGAGAGGCGGCGAAGCGCATTAAGGGATGACCAAAATGAGCTTTACAAGTAGTTAATGCGCATAAGCGCTTGTTCACATAGGCAAAATGCGCTTTAACGGCCGGAGCAAAATAAAACTCGCGGTTTCACACGCATTCAATAATGCGCATAATCAGACAGATAACGCGCCTCTACGCCCGATTTGCGCTCCGTTCTTGTAGAGGTAAATTTTTTAAAGCGCCTTGAAAGAGCATTAAACCTCTCTTGTAGAGGCAGCCACAGCTGCAAGCAGCACCCACTCTCCACAGGCAATTTTCTTTCTTTCTTTCTTTCTTTCTTTCTTTCTCTCTCTCTCTCTCTCTCTCTCTCTCTCTCTCTCACACACACACACACACACACACACACACTAGTTCTTCACTCAATATCTGCAGTAACAAGTAAAGAGCTACATGTGTGAAACCAACCACCATCCACAGGGTTCACAGCTCCCATATAGCCTCAACTCAACACTTTCTAATGGAAGCAGTTGACACATTCAGCTGAAAGACAAGAACAATGTACAGGCCTGTCCAAAGCTACTCCCTTTCACTCAAATTTTCTGCATGCTAAAGCCGAAGCCCTGCAAAGCACAGGCACAAAGCCAATCACGGGCAGAAATGCAGAGCAGAGAAACTGCAAAATGTGCCTTCACCTTGGGTGGCTTGAAGGTATTCCGGGGGGGAGGCAGCTTCCAAGCAGACGGGATCCTCCACAGAGGCTTCACTTTAATGTCTTCATACAGATTCTCTTTAGCAGGATCTAGGAAAAAGAAGACTCTTGTAGGAGAAAGAGGGAGGACACCGACCCTATAGTAGTTTGCAAAAGAAGGAGCAAACTGAGCCAGTGTCTCACATCAAGCATGGGCAAAGAAAGGAAGGTAGTGGTTGCACATAATGGTTAACCAGAATCCCTGGCTTATCCTGGTTTATTGGGAATGAGCGGCATGCTGGTGCACACAGCTCCTCTACCCTCACTTTGCTCCCACACACATGAGCTAGTAAACAAACCAGAAATAGAGTGCTTCATAGTATGTCTGAGCCGGGGATCCTGGTTTGTTGCTCCCAAACAAGTTCCAGAATTCATAGGACAACAACAAACTGTGCACCAGCATGCAGCTTGTGGCCAAAGAGGGCAACACAGCAACATGCTCTGCAACTCCCCTCACCCTTCCCCTCAATCCACTGTTTGCCAGCAGAGAAATGGTATTTAGTCACCAGGGCCAGACCTACACCTTGTGTCAAATCATTACGATCCCATCATGGTAACACTATATTTATATCTTGTAGGACACACAATGACATCAGTTGCGGTATTTTGGATAATGTGGAATAAAAAGCTGGAAACAGCACTATAAAAATTGTATATGGAATGTATAGTGCTCCATCAGACGGGGGTGGGGGGAATCACGCTTGCCTACCATCACTTCTCCGCCCCGGCTTTTGTTGCTTGATGCTTCCTCTTTCTCTCAGGGAGAGGAAAGAGGAAGTAAAAAGTGCAAGTGGCCCATTGAGGGGTCATCTTTATCTTATCGCTTCTCCTACACACAGTAGGAGATAGCGGCAACTTCCATCTTTAAAAATGATACCGACTTACTGGGGTATTTTTTCTGTTGCGTGAAGAAGGCTAGAAAGGGCGGGAGGCAGACAGCGTTGTAAGAGCGACCTACAAAAATCCATGAGTGCCCAGTAATAAGTGTGCAATAAAACACTCATCTGATGATGCCCATTATGTGCCCCAACAATTATCAGTGCACTTCAATACTGCGATAAAGCGGAAGTGTAGACCTAGCCTAGGTATCTATAAAAGTAGGTTACATAGATCAACAGTGATGACCATAAAATGAATTCGGGTGACCTTCAGAGCAAGAAAGATGGGAGACAGCCTTCCTCCAAATTGCTCTAATTCTTTTCTTTGAAATGAACTTGGATACATACCGATAATGTCCTCATAGAGGTTGTCCTCTGACTGTGTACAATAGAGACGGACATTTGTGGTGCCATTCAGTTCTTCATGGAGCTTTTGGTACTCCATGGCCGCCAGCCGGTTGCGGTAACCTTGGATGTCCTCAAATTCAAAGGATTTCCTATAAACAAAGCAGGAGGTCACCTTATCATCACGCAACCCTCACATACAGGAATGTGGCATGTCCTTTATATCTCCTATCTCTTGTTAAAGGCATACTGCACTACCTACAGCTGATTGAATATATTTTTTCTCTTATTTTCAGAAAATTGTTAGCATAAAATTGTTATCTTGGACATTTTAGAAAAGGTAATATCTTATTTTGGGGGGGAATTGTCTTTGGTTTTCAATAAATAGAATGTATAACAATGCTGAGGTGGGAGGTCCCTTTTTTTTCTCAGTTTTTCTCAAATCTATTTTTCTCCTTAATGCATGAAAATAATAAGTTTTCGATTCTACACTGGCCTTCTAACTCCTTGTTCGATTGTGGCCTTTGGAATATGAGTGTGAGAATGAAAAGGTCTGGAACTTTCACCTCTGTCCTGCATGGTGTAACCTTCCCTAAAATGGTGCTCTCCAGATTTGTTGGACTAACTTTAGGCTGACCAGATAAAATCCAGGTCAGGGCTCATGTAACTTTAACAGTTGTAGAGAAAAGGGAATTTCAGGCAGTGTCATTTGTATGCAATTAGTTCCTGGTGAAATTCCCTCTTCATCACAACAGTTAAAGTTGCAGGCACTATACCAGAGTGACCATATACAAAAGAAGTCAAGGCCCCTGCAATTTTAATTGTTGTGATGAAGAGAAAATATCACCAGGAACTAATTGCATACAAATGACACTGGCTGAAATTCCCTTTTCTCTACAACTGTTAAAATTACATGAGCCCTGACCTGGATTTTATCTGGTTAGCCTAACTAACTTCCATCATCCTAACCAGCATGGCCATTGATCAGGAATGTAGATAGTTGTAGTACAAAAGATCTGGAGGGCCCCAGGTTGGGGAAGGCTGTTCTACACCATGACTATATTGATGCTATGAACAGAGATGAGAGTTGAAGTCCCTTTCATTCTCACACACTTGCATTCCAAAGGCCACAATCCAGCAAAGAGTTAGTCACACTTAAGCCCATCTGCCCCAAATTAGCTACAGCTGTACAGATCAGGTATTGTGCATTGGGAGCAGCTGGAGAGAAGAGTTTCTTCAGCTTTCCTTTCATTTGTAACTACAACGAAAAGTATCTAGGCCACTTCAGTTGTGTGGTTACCCGAGATTAAATGGGGTTTCCAAACCACAATTAGGAGATCTCCACATTGAGAATACGATGATCTTTCCACTCATGGGAATTTCCCTCAGGTCCTCAACTGAGTGAAGTTGATAACAGGGTTGGACAAATGCTGGCCGCCCTTGATAACCAGCCAAAAAGTGTGTGCTCACTGCCAACCCCACCTATCCCCCGAGAGGGGAGATGTGGACTTTTTTGCTCTGACATCATGAAAAGCCTCTAAGGCCAAGTGCAGTTATGGGGGTGAGCATCCATCCGCCTCCTAAACTCTGTGATGGGGTGGGGGGACATCCCCTATCATGCTCGCTTCACACTTGCCAAGCGTGGGAGAGATGTTCATCACAGCAGCCAGAGCCAGCAATCCTGAAGGCCCTTAGCTAATAAGATTAGATATCCATGCACACTTCTAAATAAGGTTGTGTAAACCCTGTGCTTAAAAGGAAATCAAAATTCTCCACCAGAGTAACTCACATTGCGTACTAAACACTGAATTCTGCATGCACAAATCTGTTTAACCCTTTGAGCATGGCCATAAGGCATTGCGTGCACATTTTCAAGCCTATCTTCCCAATTCCCATAAGATTTCCCTTAGTATAATAATGATAATAATAATAATAATAATAATAATAATAATGCTTCCACTTTCAAGGTGCTGAATTCTATTTTAATACTAAAATTCTGCTCCTGTTGAAAAACAGAATACAGAAGCCGGATGCTCCTTGACACAAGAGAAACTCTGCTGATTAAGAATACAAACCTAGCAGGTTGCCATTATTCAAAAGATCTTACAAGAGGAAGGGGAGAGATCAAACCAGCACCCACCTCTTGGATCTGCCTCGGATGCCCCTGTTGGTCACTCTCTGCTCAGAGTTGTGGGAGGTTGTCACAGGGCAGCCACCATTACACCGATGTTCTGGTGGCTTCCTCTCAACGTGGCCTCTATTGGGACAGTCCGCATGGTCCTTCTCAGAAAGGTAACGGAAAGTCCTTCGTGGTTTGGGTACCGGGTTGATGGCTGGCTGCCCTCCCTGGCTTTCAACGTCACAGTAGATGTTCTCCAAGCTCTTTGTCGGAGGCACCACGTTCAGCTCCTTCTCTGTTGAGCCGCAGCTTTCCCGTTTCCTTTTCAAGTCCAAAGCGAAAGAGAGGACTGTGTCCGGAGGAAGCGCTTCGATCTGTTTCCACAGGTCCCGTGTAGTGTAGAAGTTCCCTGGGGGCAGCCTCTCCCCTTGCCAGTCCTCCTCTTCCTCCTCTCCTTCAGATATAGCGCCATTGGGGAACTGCTCAACTGAGGGGCTCTCTTGAAGTCTCTCCTCCTCTTCCTCCTCCTCAGTAACACAGCAGAGATTAGAGTTTTCCCGGAAATCCAAGCCAAGACTCTGCACACTTGCTACCCCTTCTACATCTCTGCCATGCCCAAGTTCCACTGACTTCCCCCTGCTGTCGTGGCCATACTTGACCCCAAAGTCCTTGGGTTTCTGCCTTTCCTCTTGACAATCCCCTTTGGTCCGACCCTCCCACTGAGAGATCTTTTGCTTGATGTTCCGGCAGTGGCTACGAGACAGAGTTTGCACAGCAGAACGGGAAAAGCCAGGGTCGATACTCCCTGTGGGGTGCATGGTAGGCCAGCTACCTTCACTACAGTCCCATCACAGCAGGCTGCCTCCAGATAAGGGATCAGAGATTTGTAATTCCAAAAACCTAACCACTGCTGGCCCCCAATCAAATCCAGTTTAGAGAATGACCCAACTTCTGCACAAACAGGGGAAGCATATCCTGATGCCACACTGCAGAACAAAAGAGAGACATAATAGCCATCAGAAGGGATGCAAGATCCAGGAATGTTTAGTACACATGCTCATGCCACAATAAATTGGTTAATCTTCAAGCTGCCACAAAATGTTTTTCCACCAAACAAAAGTTACCCTGACTGCCTTTCCACATATTGCAGAAAACCTGGGTTTACAACTTTGTGTAGATCTGGCAGGGAGCTGTAGCCAATCCTGGCTCTCTGACAAGTTTACCTGTACAATACACACATGTGTCTCATTTACACATTATATTTTAGGTTTATACCTCAAATAAAACCAATGTGTGAATTGACACTAAAATCACCTTTGACATATTATTCTTTTAAGAAACAAAAAGGAAACTAATAATTCCCAGCCTGTGCCAAAATTTGATCTTGTATGACTCGCCCACTTCCACCCCACCGATTCCAGAAAATTAGCACCCATGTGAAACAAGGTGGCTTCTAGCACTAACAGAAGACTATTCAAGCTTTCCCTCCTGAATTGATTTTTGATGGCAAGAAAGAAGACGGAAGAAGCAGCAGGAAAACCCGGGAAGGTTGCAAATAAAAGATGACGATGTCTGGACTTCCCATAAAATTTCCCTGTGGATGAGGCAGGTCGATTGCACAATAAAAGCCTCATCCAGAAGCAAACGCATAGCTTATGCTTAACAGCAGCACCCAGCCTTCCTTTATTATCACTTAATGTGCTTAAGATTGTGACACAGGGAAATAGAGTGAAACCAGTGACATACACAAAATCTCCTATGGAATCTATAGCTAAGCACAGATTTGAATCTAGGGTCCCCTCTACAAGGATTCGCTTTTGCACCCGGTTAGGCGATTATGCGCATCATCGCTGAAGCGCATTTACGCCTAATCCCTCTGTACGAGAGGCGGCAAGAGGCGGCGAAGCGCATTAACAGATGTCCAAAATGCGCTTTACAAGTAGTTAATGCGCATAAGCGCTTATTCACACAGTCAAAATGCACTTTAACGGACGGAGCAAAATAAAACTCGCGATTTAACGCACATT
Organism: Anniella stebbinsi; assembly: GCA_029215795.1. Classification (NCBI taxonomy): domain Eukaryota; kingdom Metazoa; phylum Chordata; class Lepidosauria; order Squamata; family Anniellidae; genus Anniella; species Anniella stebbinsi. The sequence goes on along the minus strand of JARDYH010000004.1, from coordinate 44,491,947 downwards.
TGATAATGCGCATAATTGGGGAGATAACGCGCCTCTACGCCCGATTTGCGCTCCGTTCTTGTAGAGGTAAAAATTTTAATGCACCTTGAAAGAGCTTTAAATGCCTCTTGTAGAGGCAGCCCAGATATCCAAACATCAAGCCCACCAGTCTGTCTACTGGACTTCAGAGGCCACAACAGCAAACCTAGTAAGTAATACATATAGCACAGGTGTTTCTAAAATGGGGGGGGGGGTGTGAGGAAAAAAGCACATGAGACCGAAATATGAACTCAAGTTTCAGCATGGCCATTTCAGTAGATTCAGAGCTCCCACCAGGAAAGGCTACCCATTCACAATCTTGATTCTGGCTTGCTATAAAACTCTCTCAGATCTGCTCCTAGAAGGCAAGGCAACACCACCAGGAATGTATTACCTTATCTCAGCCTTCCACAACCTGGTGTCTTCCACTACAACTCCCATAACGCTCCTGGCTGAACGGCATCATGTTGAGGAAGGATGCCATAACTTGTCAAGATTTCCTACAAATATATCAGCTGTTGCATATACACACATTCAACCCTCCCATGCAATGTAGATGCACAGCGAAGACCAACGAAGATCCTGATTTTATTGTGGGGCAGGTGAGAAAAAGAGGTAACTGGAGTGGTTGACACTGTGGAGTCTAGAGAGAGTAAGAGCAGCAGAACAACAAAGTACAAGGCAAAGGAAAGCTGGCTGCCGATAATATGAGTGTTGCCTAGTACACAAATACGGTTTGAAAAAAATCAAGGTAACAATCCAAAGAAAATAAATTAAATACAACTGTATTTCTAAAGGGGGGGGGGTCATTGAGAAGGTACGGCTATTCACATTCTTTTTTTAATGCATTCTTTTGTTGTTGCGACTGTTCCTATGAAAGTATTAGGTATTAGGGAAAGGGCTTCCATCTTTCAGTCCAGAAAGGTCATAGAATGGAATAATAAAAGGGGAGGCAGAGGGAGGGAAGGAGGATCTCTGAGGCATCTACATCAGGGGAAGGGAACTTTTTTCCTGATATTTATATATTTATATACTGCTAAATATTTTTAAAATCCTTCAGCAGTTCACAGAGAAATCACATTTAAAATACAGTATTAAAAACACAATGTTTAAAACAATTCCATTTACAATAAATCAATAAAACGAGCAGTTAGTGTCTACATTCCAGCAATGGGTGTGGCCAGAGCCAAACGTGGGCCAGTTTAAAGATGGTGACTCTTACTTCTGCAATATGGGGAGTAGCGGGGAGAGACATTTGCACCCAGGCATTCTCCTTCCTCAACTTCCACAAGATACCCTCTATTGCCTTTGTAGTTGGGGGCCAGAGCAGGACAGGGTTAACAAATATCAATAACTCAGAGTGAGGCGGGTGAGGGGCGTGGCCTGGAGAAAATGGGTTCGGCCTGGAAAGAGTCCAGAGGTCTGGATTGAGAGGCCTGGAGGTTTGCCTTGGGCTGGAGCTTCCTCATCCCTGAACTATGCAGTTGACGGAATATCAGGTGGCTGTAAGATGGAGGGCAAGTCTGAAAGGCAGTGGCACTGTGGATAGGCAGCACCTCTGCCACTAGGGTTTTGGAACCCCCAAATCTGCCCCAGTGCAGAAAGATTAGTCTGTTTCAACCAATGATCTTCAGTCCCACAGTTCGTATGGCTGGAAGCCCTCAAGTCATGGGACTGGAGGGTGAAATGCCACCACAACCACAGTCCCTTTTCGTTCAGCTACACTGAAAAAGATTAGCAAGGCCTCCCAAGACAGGGCCTGGGGCCGACGTTGTCTTCATTTCACAAACAGGAAAAGAGGGTGAGACAGTGACGCAACCCATCCACAGCCACTGCAGGCGGAGGTGGTGGAGGCAGAGCTTGAACTCAACAGGGCTGGTTCACAGGCTTCTGTTCACGGTGATGACAGGGCAATGCTGCATCTTCCCATCGTTTGCACACGTGGGAGTGAGTCTCTTCTCAGGCCCAGAGTTGCTTCAGAGCTCACCACAGCTGCAAGGGTATCTGCTCTGCAGACTAAGCATGGTGCTCATTTGGGTCCTTACAGTAAAAAAATAACACCCGGCATTGTGGGGTTTGCTACAGCCTACCTACTGGCACTAACATCCTTGCCCTTGCCCCCAGGACTGTCCCACAGTCAGTGCTAAAAGCAGCTGTCAGCTCTGAAACACCCACAATAGGGAGATTTTCCTGTCTCCATAATGCAAGACAGGTGCAGGATGGTGCAAAAGTTGTCATATGAATGGGGGGGGGGGGCGAAATCCCTTGTCACCAGCAGCTAAACAACAAATGACTACAGCACCCAAAAGCTGCATGAACCAACTAGCAACAGAGGATTTCACACTGGCAGTCCTTTCTTTGCTCACAGAGATACCAAGCCGTTGTCATTGAAAGGGGCCTTCTGGAAGTATCATACAAAGATTAAAGTGCAAAAAGACCCTTACTTTCAAAGGGTTGGTGAGATACAGAAAATATTCCCAAGCTTTCTTTTGAAACCATGAAGGCTTGTGACTTGTATGGCTGAAAGGGAGATTCTAAAATGGCAAGGTCCTTGTGAAGCTTGCCTAGGGATGGTCCATGGCTAATCCAGCCCTGACCAAAAAGGGATGGGCAGCTTGTGGCTCTCCAGATGTTTTGGCCTACAACTCCCATTGAAGGCAGTTGTAGGCCAAAATATCTGGAGGACCAGAAGTTCCCCATGCCTGCATTGGAGGCAATGGGAACTTCCCAGTCAGTGAAGAATTCCTAACCTTGTAATTTCTACAGGCATCCCAGACTCGCTCAGAGCTTGATGTACAATGCCATAGCCCACATGGGCATGACTGCCATTTTGTAACACTCACCCTGGCAGGCAAAGCCCTCTCTCGCTCTGTTATTTATTTATTTACTTGTTTATTTGTTTGTTTATTTATTTATTACATTTCTATACCGCCCAATAGCTGAAGCTCTCTGGGCGGTTTGTGTTTACATAGGCAGCCAGGGCTCTCTTCCTCCCAGAGTTTCAAGAGACTCTTCTACAATCCTACACAAAAATTGCTATAAATAGCCCTGCTTTAAAACATCCTGAGCATCTGGGAGTCACCCTCTTCCACACCCCCTCTGCATAGCCTTGATTAGCAGCAGCAGCGCAGGCACTCCCCAAAGGAACAAGTTGGCAGTGGCATCAATGATAACACTCCCCAAAGGAACAGCTGCTGATGTCCCTGGAGGTTGTGGAGGCCTAGAAGAAACAAAGGAGGATGGCGTGCTAGAAGGGAAAAGGCACTACAAATAAAGTTACCCATGAAGTGGAAGCAGCCTCTAACTTACAGCAGAATATCAGGAAACTCTCAGCAGTGCACAGAGTGACCTAAATTCTTGCCTCTCTGCCTTAGAGTGCAGTCCTGCAGCCCCCAGCCTTCATGCCACCATCAATGCAGAGAGCCAGGGAGGTAGAAACATAATTTGGACAATGCTAGGAGTTGTAAGACTTTTTTCTGGCTAAACATGCATAAGATTGCACCCTTAGACTTTGTGCAGATTGCCTGTTTCCTTTCCCAATTTACAGCATATATCTTTCCCGTTACTTCCTTTCGTTTCATTTATTATATTTCTATACTGCCCCATAGCCAAAGCTCACTAGACAGTTCACAAAAATTAAAAACCATTAAAATACAGTATATAAAGTATAAAACCATTCACAAAAGGACATAAAACAGAGAATACACAACATATATCTAAAACAATTTAACACCATCAGTCAGAGAAAATCTGGGACCTGATCCAATAAACTCATTATATGTTGCCAAATACCTGAGAGAAAAGGGCAGTTTTAACCAGCACCGAAAACATGACAAGATTGGCACCAGGCAGGCATCATCAGGAGATCATTCCCTTTCTTTTCAGAGCAAGGCATAAAATCTTAAGGGCCAACACAGCAAAACCATGTGATCTTTCTAAGGTCCCCTCTACAAGGATTCGCTTTTGCGCCCAGTTAGGCGATTATGCGCATAATCGCTGTAGTGCATTTACACCTAATACCTCTGTACGAGAGGCGGCGAAGTGCATTAACGGATGACCAAAATGCGCTTTACAAGTAGTTAATGCGCATAAGCGCTTGTTCACATAGTCAAAATGCGCTTTAACGGCCGGAGCAAAATAAAACTCGCTATTTAACGCGCATTCAATAATGCGCATAATCGGAGAGATAACACGCCTCTACGCCCGATTTGCACTCCGTTCTTGTAGAGGTAAATTTTTTAAAGCGCCTTGAAAGAGCTTTAAACCTCTCTTGTAGAGGCAGCCTAAGACTACAGAAGAAAGGGCTCATATGAATAATGTTTTCCCTATGAAAAGGGATGCTTGCTGTAAACAAGGAAGGAAGGACTCCATGAAGATTGACATCAGGGAGAGATCCGGTATAGAATATTTCCCCTGATGCTATAGCTTTCTACATGTTGAGGGTTTCATGTAGTTAGGCACTTGAGTTTGAAGTGGTTACGGTAAAAAGAACTTTATCACATGACTTCCCTGAACTTGGGAGATCAGCTCTCTGTCCCCATCACTTTCTGTTGAGCTCCTTCACCTTCTCCCCTTCCCAAATGGCCTCCTCCAGAGAAGGGGCGGGAGGGGAGCATCTGCAGAATGGCATCAGGCATTGAGCACAGGTAACCTACAGTAATTCCCAACACCATCTTGGGAAGTGCTTCTGCCATGCCACCATCAGTACAGAGAGCCAGGGAGGTAGAACACATAATTTGGACAAGATAAAGTAAAGAACGGATAAGCTTAAGCAGTGGGGTCTTAGCAGATAAATGTGCAAATAATGATGTCGCAGCTGAAGCACAATCAAAGTCACAAATGAAGATACAGAAGTGAACACCACAAGCATGCTTCTTTAAAGGAGTCTGCTCCCCATACAAAGTGAACTAGTCCCAGCCACACTGAGCAATTTTCCTCATCCCAGCTGGCAACACAAAGAAGCAATTTTGTATGACAAAACCATGGCCAATGGAAAAAAGTGGCAGTGGAATGAGATGAGAAACCTATAGACAAGTACTCTCAACGCCAGGATGATCTGCCACTGCATAGTGCCCACCTGCCCCACTGTTCGCTCTGAAGATCTTTTCAGAGTGAACAGCAGATGAGCTCTCTGAAGAGCTGAATCAGCCAGAAAAACGGCCAGGACACCTCTTCAAAGGGCTGGCCAGGCCCAAATGCCTGACTCTTTACTAGGGCTGCCTCTACAAGAGGCATTTAAAGCTCTTTCAAGGTGCATTAAAAAATTTACCTCTACAAGAACGGAGCGCAAATCGGGCGTAGAGGCGCATTTTCTCTCAGATTATGCGCATTATCGAATGCGCGTTAAATAGCGAGTTTTATTTTGCTCCAGCCATTAAAACGCATTTTGACTATGTGAACAAGTGATTCTCCGCATGTCAACAGTTTAAATCGCGTTTTGGTCGTCCAGTAATGCGCTTCGCCGCCTCTCGTACAGAGGTATTAGGCGTAAATGCGCTTCTGCGAATATGCGCATAATCGCCTAACCAGGCGTAAAGGCGAATTCTTGTAGATGAGGCCTAGGTGATCTCCAGGGACCCCCCTCCCACAATGCCTGGTTCTGAAGGAAGGACCCCTCAAAGCCAGGCTTTTAGACCTGGCTAGCTCTCTAAAGAGCTGCACTGGCTACTTTTTTGGCCATTTGTATGCCACCTGAATGGCAAATGCCCTCAGGGCAATTTTCAATCATAAAAACAAAGAGTAGCACAAAAATAACCAAATTTGTGAACTGCCCAGAGAGCCTCAACTAAAGGTTGGCATAGAAATGTAATAAATAAACAAAAGCAATAATACAACAATACAAGTATCAAAATAAAACAATATTAAACATTAAAAACATTCTTTTTAAATCAAAAACATCCAGGAACCAACACTAAAATTAATCAAGCAACAGATTTCAGGTTAGTTGCCTGCTTAAAGAGGAAGGCCTTAACCTGGCATCTAAATGTATGCAGTGAAGGTAGGGTGACCAGATAAAATCCAGGTCAGGGCTCATGTAACTTTAACAGTTGTAGAAAAAGGGAATTTCAGCCAGTGTCATTTGTATGCAATTAGTTCCTGGTGAAATTCCCTCGTCATCACAACTGTTAAAGTTGTAGGGGCCCTGCCTTCTTTTGTATATGGTCAGCCTAGTGAAGGTGTATATTATAAACAGCAGCAGCAGCAGTTATTGCTCAAAGACTAGAAATCAAAATTGGCCTGGGAGGGATTCAAATTGCTGAAGAACCATCACTGCTATGTAGTAGCAGGAATATTCAGCCTGCAACTGTTCTCAGGCTGACAATAGTAAAGTGCAGCATACGTACTCAGTTAGAGACAGAACTGATAAAGAGAGCTCCCAAACACAGTTGCAAGTAAGCCTTTTTGTATGAGGAATAATGGCGCCATTCATTGGGTAGTTTCTTGACCCCAATATCAGAACTTCCCTGCCTGTCCCAACAAACTAGTCTCAGCAATTCCCTACTTCACTCACAATCCTAGCACCCTATTCCCTAGCGTCTCCAAGAACAAAGTGTCATAACCCCAAAGAAAGTGTAAATTATGCAAAAGTCACCGCACCCCATAGAGAAGCCTTCCAGACCTGTCCCTGCTTGAGGCAAAAAAAAAAAATTTAAAAATCTGTCAGACAGGTCCAATTCATTCCTAGCATCCTAGATCTAGCATCAACATTAAAGAAGGCCAGCTCCTTCGATATTGTTTGTAATCAGGTAGACATACACAAATTCATGCATCTTGCTTCAGTTTTGAATGGCAGTCACACGTTTAAATTGCCTCTTTTCTCAGCAAAACTACATTGAAGCAAGAACCCAACCCTGTCCCAAGGAATGAGCACCTGCTTCTACGTAATCACTGAGAAAAGCAGCAATTAAAACATATATCCACCATTCACAACTGATACAAGATGCATGGATTTTATGTTTCTATACCAATACAAAAAATATTGAAAGGAGCCTCTTGCTAGAGGCAAATATCTTGTGCGCCTGTGACAGACAGGATATATGCTGCTCAGTGGGGGGGGGGGGGAGGATAGGGGCAATAACAAGCTTGCAAGAGCTGAGGACCAAGCTAGACCTAGCTACCTTTTGGTGCCTCTGGGCAGTATCCAATAGTCACCGTCTGCAAGCAGGGCCCACCAACACTTCCATTCCGCAAGACGACAGCCTCACCAATTCTGTCGCAGAAGTGGGATCCACCATTTGCACAACAGAGATTTAGTGCTTCTGGAGGAAACCCTGAAATGAACAAAAACACTAGTTTCTGGAAAACGGCAAGTTGGCAGAGCTCCCTTATGCGAGCTCCACCAACCTGCCCCATTCCTGAAATTACAATTTCTGCTCTTTTCAGGTTACCCCTGGAGGTGCTAAATCTCCAATATGCAAATGGTGAGCCCCTCTCATGCAACAGAATAGGCAGGGCTGGCCGCTTGCGGACAGTCACCATTGGATTCCACCCTCTATCAGTGCCTCATCATATAGGCAGACATCCCTTTCCAGGCACTCCACCAATCTTGATCAACACCTCTCAGAGAACTACCCAGGCTACAAAACTGAAATAAACCTGGCTGAGGGGAAAATATTGAGGGGGGGATTTTCAAGGGAGAACTGGCTGGCACAGGAGGAGTTTTACTCCTTACTTCTACAAATTATCCCCTACAAATGCCCCCCATTCATTCTTACATTTATACCCCATCTTTTTTCCTCTTGCAAGGTATCCAAGTCACCCAATGAGCTTCATAGCCAAGTGGGGACTAGAATCCAGATCTCCTGAATCCCAATCCAACACTCTAACCATTACACCACATTGGCTCTCATTAGCTCAACAACCATGGGTTTGGAAATTGCTTTTGCCAAGGTAAATGGGTAATTCCAACTTCAGTCTCAGCCCCACCTACCCTCATTTGTAATATGGGAATAATAGCCCTGGCCTATTTTACAAGGCTCTTGTACGGATTATCAAGAGAATATACACAAAGCAAACACCTTGAACCCTCTCAAGTAAATATTAAGAGCTATTATCATCATCATCATCATCATCAACAACAACAACAACAACAGCAATGACAGTGAGGTTGGAAAGCTTCGAGAAATAAATAAAAAGGAAAGCATAGACATCATGGCTCCCTCTACCTATTTACACTGATAAAATGTGGCAGTGATGGTAACTATTACGAATTAAGCACCAAAGTAAACCTTGGTTAGCTTAATCTCTATTTGCACCTGAGTGTGAGAAGTTGATGGCTCAAATGAGTCAAGTACCAGCACTTTGCAAAGCTGGTTCAGCTCTTACAGGTTCTAGCACATTACACAATTAATGACACACAAAAGCAATCAGGGGATCCACCTTTTAAAAAAAAAATACAAAGAGAGACAAGCCCATTGATCCTTTGTAAATACAACAACAAAAGGACAAACAAGAGCTCTCAAATCCTGCCTCAAATGCTTCTCTGCTGAGCCTTGCCATTTCAGAGCCTAATGTGACCTGAGGGCCCACTGGAAAGAGGCCATAATCCAGTACGAATGGGCTACACCAAACCCACAAAAAACTCAGGAAGAAGAGAGAACATTTCTTCACATTGAAGTTGTGTCCTTGATCCTGTGTTCCTTCAGACTGACAGGAAGGGCAAAGCAGGATGCTGCCCACAGGGTTTTGCTTGCTCAATAATGTTGTCAGAGGCAAAATTGAAGAGCACCAAAATTCATATATTAAGGAAGTCAGTAATTCCACTGAACATATACTGTACACAGGCCAACTATGATCACTGCTCTCCAGCTAATTCTATCAGTTTAACTGCCCTGCTTTCTCCCAATAAATCCTGGGATCTGTTGTTTAATAAGGGCACTCAGAGAGCTCTGTTAGGGTGAAGACAGAAGTAATACAAAGACAACTCCCAGCTTGGTGAGCCTCTCAGTACAAATGAACTGGGAGGCGAGCATAGCAGCAAATCAAAGGCTAATTCAAGTTTGGATCAGGTCCACTGTGCACCTGAAGGGGAGGATTAAAATGCCTCCCCCCACCATTTGTTTCCCAAAATCCCACCTCCATGGAGACTTACATACTGTTTTTAAACCTTCGCGTAGAATGGAGGGTAATCCTCCCTTCCCAGGGCACAGTGGTCCTGGTCTGAATTGGGGCCACATGCATTTAGTTTAGAAAAAGAAAATAAAGGATACACCTCAGCTGCACACTATGCAATTAATGTAGTTTGTCTCTGAGACAGGAGGAGGTCACCCAGCTCTGTCTGAAGCACCTAGCTCTGTGTTGCATTGCTAGCTTTGCCCAGCTGAAGGCAGACGCAGTGGAGAGATTTAAGACTGACCAGCTTGAACTGGCATTCCATGTGCTGGCATGGTAGTCGGCCAGCTCAGGCATGCCCACTTCGTAGCTGGAGAGCATGCTGTCAAGCCCTCTTTTTACATTACATCTGTCTTCAATGTTTTCTGTTCCTCACATAGCTATAATGACCAGGATGCTTTGGGAGAAGTTACATCTGTTGCACAGATGTGTCGACATATGCTGCATCTTCTGTATATCTTGGCCTTTGCAACCTTGCCGCTGACTGTGTGGAAGCAACATCAGCTGGAAAAATTGGATAAGGAGGGACAGGACTGGGCACCATCAACTGCATCCCTCCGTAAGGTCTCACGTATTTCTGCAGGTCCATGTATCTTCATTTCCCTACCTGCAGTCTCATGTCCTCATCTTTATCCTTTACAGGTTCAGACCAGCTCCTGGGTACAAAACTGCTGTCACCGGGCAGGCAATCGGTACAGGTTCACTCCCCAAACAGGAAGTCAAATCTTCTGCGAAGGATTCAGCACCTTATTACTCTAGACCAACACGTTTACGAAAGATGTGCACACCCCAGTGCAGCCGTCTGACTTCCAAAGATCTCACGCTCACCTGGAAGCCCGGCTCCCCAGCTGCAAGTGTGGAGAATGAGAGGAAGTTTGGTTTTAAGTAGCAAGTTCTTCCCCTCCCTCTGACTGTGCAGAGTCAGACTCCTTGAACATCCTTTTTGGAAAGCAACACACATATTATGTAGATTGGCACATAGGTAGGTAGCCAGGTGGATGAGTGGGTGGAAAGGAGCGTGTGGGGAAGATAGGCTGTGGTTACCTGCTCACAGGCTCTACTTAACATTGCTTCACACTTTCCAAGACCCAGCTCTGCTATTGGCTGAGCCCTGCTACAAATGTCCAAGGGCTGAATTCCATATTGAAGAAAGTCTGGGTGAGAAGGGGGTGGGAGCGCATGTCAGTGGTGGATGGGGCTAAAGGCAAAAGGGGCGGGGCAAAAACCTCCCAAATACAAACATGTTGTAGTATAAAGCTAAGCTCTTACTGCCCAGAAATGCAGGTTGCTTACCTGTAACTGTAGTTCTTTGAGTGGTCATCTGTGCAGTCACACATATGGGCTCGCACTGATACCGAGCCCGCTTTGGGAAACTTCTATAGCTAGCTTAGATTGTTTTGGCGGGAACCCCTCCCTCCACCGTGTCACTGCGCATGCTCGGGGTTCCCGCTTACCTCAGTTCCCTGAGACCGCTCGGCCTTGCAACCAAGGTAATGCAATAAATACTATGCAATAATATTAAACTATGAGCATGCCAGGAACAAAAGACCTCTGGACAACAAGCGATGCCAAGAGGGGACGGTGGGTGGGTTGTGTGACTCAAAGAATGACCACTCGAAGAACTACAGTTACAGGTAAGCAATTGCATTTCTTCTTCGTAGTCTCTGTGCATCACACATATGGGCGACTAACGAGCAGACTTACCGGCGGAGGGTGGCATGCTACTCGGTTATTGGCATATTGAAGAGAGTACTGCCCTGCCAAAGCTGCAGTCACGTACTGCTCATGTGTCCAACTTGTAGTGTTTGACGAAGGTAGAGGCATTTGACCACGTGGTGGCTCTACATAGGTCTGGAATTGAGATTCCACGTAGGAAAGCGGCAGAAGTAGCTTGGCCTCTTGTTGAGTGAGTTGTCACAGGATGCGGAGGGGCCTTGCCCACCACCTGATAGGCAAGCTCGATGAGATCCACAATCCAGTGTGCTAGACGCTGCGAAGACACAGGCAAGCCTTTATTCTTACCTCCATAACAGACAAACAACTGTCTAGATTTACGGTATGATTCGGATCTGGACTTATAGAAGGCCAGTGCACGCCTCACATCCAAGGCATAGAGAGTGGAGCATAAAGGGTCTGAAGATGCCTGAAAGAATGTTGGTAAAATGATATCTTGATTTATGTGAAAATTAGAAGTAACTTTAGGAATGAAGGATGGGCCCGTCCGTAACACGACTTTGTCTCTAAAAAGTTGAGTAAACGGGGGGTCAACGAGCAACGAGGCAAGCTCTGACGCATGTCGAGCGGACGTTATGGCGACAAGAAAAACAGTTTTCAGGGTTAGTAATCGAACATCAACTGTAGCCAATGGCTCAAACGGTTTCCCAATCAATGCTGTTAGCACCAATGACAGGCTCCATTGGGGCACTGGAGGGCGAAACAAGGGACGAGTATTACGCAGTCCTTTTAGGAAAGCTTTCGCCACCGGATGCGAAAAGACCGAGTATCCGTCCACCATGTCGTGGGTGACAGAGATGGCAGCCAGGGGGGGAGTGGCCTAGCGGGACATGGAGTAGAATCAAAACTTTCCTGCTCTCATAAGAAGCAATGAAATATTTACAAAATCCCTAATTTGGAGGTGGTGGATTCTTGATTAATGACTTGATTTCGAGTCCGGAAGCCTTACTGCATCTGCGGCGAGAAAAGTAGCTGGATAACTGCTATAACGGCAGAGGAGAAAACGAAACTGTTCGGAGGAGGAGGACGGGGGCTTGACAGAGTGCCAACTGAAGGTAATTAATGGACTTTAATTGGAAGCAGCAAGGTTAAGATAACTTCAGAGGGAGAGACGGAACTGATTTATGTGGGAAAAGTGACTTTTAACCTCCAGTTGAAGGAGTTAGAAGCCGAAGCGCAATTGTTGATTTGAGTCCAGGCGAGGGGGGCGGATTTATGTGTTAAGCTTGTTGAAAAGAAAGCAAAAAGGTGTTAAATCCAGCGCCCCCGCCTGGAGCAGAGTATCGAAAGATCACTCCTCTGATAGGAACTGGCAGCGTCTTGTGAGGGTTGCTGGAACTACGCCAGACAATATGTCGGACAAGCAGCAGCAATCGGACAAGACAGGGAAATCCCCCAGTCGCTCCGGAAATACTAAATATGGCACAGCTCCTAAAGCAGCAGGTGCAGTACCAAAACCGGCCAAAGAGAGTCAAGCAGAGTCCTCAGATGATTTAATGAACAAAATTCAGAATGTAATGGAGGTTGCTTTACTGAAGCAGGAGGAAAGATTAAAGCAAAGAATTAAGGACTCACAGCAGGAATTTATGGTGGACCTTCAAACTGTGGTGGATAATATGGAGAGAATGGAGAGGAATACGAAGAAGCTGCAGGAAGACAGCAAGAAACAGGGGGACTACTTGAAAGAAATGGACTTGCACTTAATTGCTTTGGAAGATCGGGACAGGAGAGTTAACATTCGAATTAGATCTTTTGGAGAGAGAGAGGGAGAGAGTTCTAAGGGTTTAAGAGATATAATTTTGGCATGGATCAAGGAAATTGAACCTCAAGAAATTTGGGAGATGGCGGATATTGAGAGGATTCATAGAGTGGGTTATAAGAAGAAGGGGATGCTCCCAAGAGATATAATTGTCAAATTTGCTAATTATTACAAGAAAGAAAAGTTGATGCAAGCAATTAGACGTCAAGCCCAGCTGATGCTACAAGCAACATCAATTGAGGTTTATCAAGATCTATGCCCTCAAACGGTGCAGTGGCGGAAGAGTGTTAGACTGTGTACAGTGGCTTTGCGGAAGAGATCGATAACATATAGTTGGGGATACCCAGTCTTTCTGAGATTTATGTGGAAAGGGAAGCAACATAGAATAACATCGTGTGAGCAAGGGATGGAGCTTTTGGAAAAGCTGGGCTTAGCGGATCCCACGGTTGCTGGAGAAACAAAGCAGGATGAAGGTGCTGGAGGAGAAGGTGGTCCTGATCGCCCACAGGAGGAAGGTTCCATAGGTGGAAGCCATCAATGAAGAAATATTATTGTAAAAGGGATAAGAAAATATTATATAAGAGGGGATTGTCGGATTTCTGCTCCGGGAATGTTGGGTTGCTTCTCCCCCCCCCCCCCCGAAGAGTTCTAAGAATAATTGGGGCCATTGCCCAGGAAGGCCTGGTGAGAAGGGGGGTGAAGATGGGGGGTAAATGTGGGTGGGTGGGTGAGGGGGGGGGGTATGTGTATCACAGCGGGAGACCAATATAGAGATGTGGGTGAAAGAGAGAGATGGATAATAAATTAAGGGTTGTAACTTTAAATGTTAAAGGGCTAGGAACTGTTATAAAAAGAAAGAGAATAGAAATGTTATTAAAAAAAGAGAAAGCTGATGTAATTTTTTTGCAGGAAACTCATCAAACAAAGGAGGGGGTAAATGAGCTTCGGATGAGGGAAGTGGGCGTTTACGAAAAGTCTTTTGGCATTACTATACAAAGGGTGAAGAAGGATGAAGCGGGAAGGTTTCTGATAATTTCTTGCATGGTAGGGGAGGAGGAATATGTATTGATTAATGTATATGCTCCAAATGGAAAACAAATGGAATTTTCGATGAAGTTTTTAATGCAGTGGGTGAAGTGGGTAAAAAGAATATTGTGATGGCAGGTGACTTCAATATGGTATTAGACAAAGGGAAAGACAGGGATAATATATTAAGAGATCTTAAAAGTGGTGGGAGGACGGGACTAAGCAAATTAATGGAGAGAAAAGAATTAATAGATGTTTGGAGAGTCTTAAAACAGGAAGAAAGGAAATATACTTTCTACTCACCAAGGTTTAAGAGTTATTCCAGGATTTATTACATTTTTGTGTCAAAGAATATGATGTCTAAACTTATAGATTGTGCTATAGGGGTAATCAAAGTCACAGACCATGCATTAATGACGTTGGATATTAAAATGAAGAAGGATTACAAACAAGTTAAGAGATGGAGAATCGATACAAGGCTATTAAATAATAAAAATATAGTGGAGAATATTAAAAAAGAAATGCAGGAAATATGGGAAATTAATGAAAAGGATTTAAACTCGCAGGGGTTAATATGGGACACTATGAAGGCTGTAGTAAGAGGGATTTGTATCAGGGAAATGTGTACCCTAAGAAAACAACAAGAAGCACAAAACAAAAAGATTGAAAAGGAGGTAAGGGATTTAGAGGAGAAGCTAAGAGAGACAAAAGATAAATGCCTATTTGCCCAAATCCAAGCTAAGAAAAAAGAATTAGAGAGAGAAGAGTTAGAACAAGTCCAGAGGGATTTGCTATATTTAAGGAGGGATTTTTTTGAATATAGTAATAAAAATTCGAAGATGCTGGCTAGGTCCACTCAGTCAAAAAAGGCTAAGAGCATGATAGGGACAATTAGAGATAAGACAGGGAAAAGTTGTGATTTAATGAAGGATAAATTAAATATATTTCAGGAGTTTTATAGAGAATTATATACATCAGATATGAGATCACAGGTTAAGGTATTGGAATATGTAGAGAGGAATTGGAAAATAAGATTACAGGGGCAAGATAGGGATTATATGGAAGGACTAGTTACTGAGAAAGAAATAGAAGGAATTATTGCTAAATTAAAAGGAGGGAAATCTCTGGGATTGGATGGTTTGGGGCCGGAATATTATAAAGTTTTTAGAAGAATTTTAATACCAAGATTTAAAAAATTATTTAATAGTATAATAGAAGGGGGAAAGACCCCCCCCCCATCATGGGATCATTCCTTGATCATATTAATCCTGAAACCAGGAAAGGATCTGACTGATCCAGCATCTTATAGACCAATATCCTTAATAAATCAAGACTCAAAAATATTTACAGCAATAATGGCAAAAAGGATGAGTACGTTTATACATAAATATATTAGAAAAGACCAATGTGGATTTATCCCAGGAAGGCAAATGCCTAATTTCATTGGAAGAGTCTTAAATATAATTAATACTATTAAAGAAAGGAATATAAAAGCAGGTTTATTAGCATTGGATATATTCAAAGCCTTTGATTGTGTGGAATGGCCAGTACTTAAAACAATTTTGAAAACATTTGGGCTTGGAGTTAAATTTATGGGAGTGATGGATCAACAGTATAAAAATAATAAAGCAGAAATAATGGTTAATGATGGGTTAACGCAACAGATTATACTAGCCCGAGGAACAAGACAAGGTTGCCCACTTTCACCAATCTTATTTGCGATAGTGATAGAAATTTTGGCAAATGTCATAAGGGAGGATTCAAGATTGAAGGGTATAGGAGGGAAGGAGAAGATTAAAATAAATATGTTTGCGGATGACACATTACTGACATTAGAAGATCCCCTGAAGGTTGGGGAGCTGATTAAAGAGCATTTCAGAGAATTCGGGGAGATTACTGGTTTACAAGTTAATTGGGGGAAGTCAGAAATGATGTTATTTAATTATAACAAAGAGGAGATGAAGGAAGGTAAAGTTAGGTCTTAGGCTTAAAAATGTAGTACGTTATTTAGGAGTTAATATTGCAAAAGATTTAGATAGGTTAGAGGAAATTAATTTTGCAAGTTTGAAAAAACAGGTAGGGGAAAAGTTAGAGGTATATAGAAAATTAAAACATTCTTGGATTGGTAGAATAGCGGTTATAAAAATGAAGATATTACCTAAGATTAATTTTTTGTTTAGAATGCTACCGATTAAAATATCGGATGCAGAGTTAAAGAGCTGGCAAAATATGATTAATGCTTATTGCAACAGAGATAAGAGAGCTAGGATTAACAAAGGGTTATGGTATAAGACACAAAAGAAAGGAGGTTTGGGACTTCCAAATATAAAGAATTATTATAGTGCTAATCAGTTAAGATATGTTATAAATAGTATATTAGGGGAGGAAGATTTAGAATGGTTAGGAACGCAAACAGGGGAACTAGATTTTAAATTGCAATTTTTTTTTTTAATAATAAAATTCAAAAGAAAGATTTGAGGGGACTGGACAACCCGTTGTTGAGAAACATTGTAGAGATCTGGGAGAAAGTTAAAGGGAAGTTAATACCAGGAGACTCTCCACTCGCCCCAGTGGTAGTTGTAGGAAATTTCCCAAGGAATTTAAAAGTAGAATTGGTAGGAAGTTTGAAGGGTCAGGAAATTATTAAGCTAAGGAACTGGATGGAAAGAATGACAGATAAGGTGCAAATTAGAGAGTTGGTAAAAGGACAAAAGATAGCTTGGTTCAAATGTTTACAATTGGAAAAATGGACACAGGAATGGAAAAAGATAAATAAGAAGTGTAGAAATAATACAAGATTTGAAGATTTAATTGAATCAAGAGGAAAGAAGGAAGTAATTAAAACTAGAAAAGGTCTGACTAGCGAAATATATAAACTCCTGACAGAGGAGGCTGAATATCGAGATTCGCTTAAAATGATTTGGGAAGATGATTTAAATGAACAAATTAATGAACATGACTGGGGGAGGAAGTGGGATGCAAGAATGTTAAAGCTTCTGTCGATTAGAATTAAGGAAAATTATTATAAAATAGTATGGAGATGGTATTTAACGCCGGTAAGATTTCATCAGATAGATAAAAAAGTGTCCAAGAATCGTTGGAGGGGATGTCAGGAGGTTGGAACTTATTTCCATATGTGGTGGAGCTGTAAACATGTACAAAAATTTTGGGAAAGGGTGTTCAAAGAAATAAGTGAAATAATTGGAAGTAAATTGGAATTAAGCCCAAAGCGGGCTCTACTAGCAATATGGGATAAAGATAATGAGAATATAAATAAGAGAGAATTAATAAACAACCTCCTGACTCCCGTCAGAATAATGATTGCTAAAAACTGGAAAGGGCAAGGGATATATACAACAGAAGAATGGTATAAAGAAATATGGGATATGGCACTTAATGATAAGCTAACGTGTAAAATGAAAATAAAGAGGGGAATGTCCAGTAAGGATGATTTTGGAGATATATGGAGTCTATTTTTGGAATATGTATTAAGAACGGGGAAGGGGCAAATACCTTCAAAAGAGTATTTACACTTTTGGAAAGAAGAATAATGTATAATTGAAGGTCTCCTGGGGGGAGGGGAGCACGGGGGGTATGTGGTATGTATTGTATTTTATGTTGTTTTAAGTTGTATTGTATTATGTTGAAAATATATATATATATATATATAAAAAAAGAGATGGCAGCCAGGTACACCTTAATTGACGCTGGTTTTAGACCGGAGTCATATAAGGAGTATAGAAAGTGGAGCACCTCCGTAATCGGTCCTGATTGAGAGTTAAAGCCCTTAGTTTGGGCAAATTGATGAAACCGATTCCACTTCCTGCTATAAGAAAGTGTGGAAATGGAAATCACTTTATTATCGGTCAACAGACCATATCACAAATTAAAATATACAGTTTTGTCAAAATTTACAGGACAGTACATGGAAATATCTTCATATAGCCATTTGAGTTCTATAACGAATGGCGAGATATACAAACTTTGAGACTTGGGTGGTAACAAGCTTATCTTTGCCCTGGAAAAGAATAACAGATAGAGTTTCTTTGGAGCGACCAGGGAGATCCTGAATAATTGGTCGCAACAGATCATTCCTAATCCCATTATAGAAATTGCAACTGAGGAGCACATGTACAATTTTCTCAGTCTCAGAATTGTTACATGTGGTGGAAGGCTTTTTAGCTGCAAGTAGAATGGACTCAATCTCCGGGGGCAGATTTAAATCCTGCTATCTGGCTGGATTCTCCACGCTGTTAGTTTCAGTGAGGACAGGTCTGGATGAAGGACCCTGCCCTCGTTTTTGGACAGTAGATCCGGTGTGGTTGGAAGGCGGCGGGATTGGTTCTTGGCCAGACGTAGTAGGGTGGCAAACCAAGGTTGCCTGGGCCACCAGGGGGCTATCAAGATCGCGTTCACGCGACATTGGAGTAGTCTCACCACCACTTGACCGAGGAGAGGGAAAGGAGGGAACATGTAGAGCAGACCTCTGGTCCAATCCCAAGCAAAGGCGTCTCCTAGAGAGGCTGCCCCATCGCAGCTCTGGAGCAGAAGGCACGGCATACTGCGTTTTGACATGTTGCAAAGAGATCGATGTCCGGGGTGCCCCACAACGTGAATAGGTGGCTCAGCACCCTTCGTGACAACTGCCACTTGTGAGTGTCGGAGAATGTTCTGCTGAGAGCATCCGCTCTGACATTGTCTGTTCCTGCCACGTGTAGGGCTGAAATCCTCATCCGGTTCTGGATCGCCCAGTGTAGGATGGTCATAGTCAGTTCCAAGAGGGAAGGGGAGCGAGTACCTCCTTCCTTGTTTAGGTACCAGACGACGGACGTGTTGTCCGACATTATCTGGACGTGGTGACCTTGAAGGTGAAGTTGAAACGCTCGTAGTGCTTTTTTTACTGCTAGCAGCTCTAGCACATTTATGTGCAAATGGCTCTCTGAACGCGACCATCTGCCTTGAATCACTAGGTTGTTGCAGTGGGCTCCCCAACCCGGCAGAGACGCATCTGTCATGACTGTGCGAGACGGGGTGTGATCCTGGAACGGCATGCCCTTTGAGATGTTGTGTAGGGTCGACCACCAACCAAGGGACGTGTTTACCGATGGCATGATGGTAAGTATGGTTTTGTGGCAACATGGCAGGGTTGTAGCCCTGTAGAAGAAGTTGCTGAAGGGGGTGCATATGCAGCCTTGCCCAGCGGACCACAAAAATTGATGCTGCCTTGAGACCCAACAGCCGTAGTATGGTGTGGGCTGACACCTGGAGTACGTTCTGCAGTCGGAGGGAGAGAGTTCGCAGAGCAAGAGCCCTGTCCCATGGAAGATAAGTTGTTCCTGTCGTTGAATCCAAGACGACTCCTATAAACTGTATGGTTTGTGACGGGTGGAACATCGATTTTTCTTTGTTGATTTGTAGGCCCAAGGACCGGAGGATAGACATCACCAGGGAGACATCCTTTTCGGCTTGATGTCTGGATGGAGACACTATCAACCAGTCGTCGAGGTAAGGGTACAATTCTGTGTCCAGGGATCGTAGATGGGTGCATACTACGCTCATGCACTTCGTGAAGACTCGTGGTGCTGTTTTTAGGCCGAAGGGGAGGATGGAAAACTGAAAAATGCGGTGGCCTATGATAAACCTGAGAAATTTGCGATGGGAAGGATGGATTGCAATATGAAAATAAGCATCTTTTAAGTCTATTAACGTAAACCATCGGCCTTTGCGTAGTAACGGTAGAATGAGAGCGAGAGTGACCATGCGGAATTTTTTTGTTTTGATAAATTTGTTTAGGCGTCTGAGATCCATGATGGGGCGAAGACCACCATCTTTCTTTGGGACCGTAAAATAGCGGGAATAAAATCCCATCTGCAGGTGGGAGTGCAGGACCCTCGTGATTGCTCCTTTCTGGAGGAGAGATCTGGTCCCTTGCGATAAGATCTGCGACGGGGGAGTTATCCTTACGGTGCCGAGAGGAGGGTAGTCTTGAAATTCGATCTTGTATCCATTGGCTATAATGCCCAGAACCTAACGATCTGTCGTGATAGACTCCCAATTATGGACGAAAGTACTCAACAAATTGGAGAAGATTCTTAATTTTATTGGGGGAGAGTCAAAGGCGACGTTTTTGTGTGTCTTGCGTTGAACACGACTGACGGAAGCGAAGAGTGGTTTTCTTATGCTGATATGCGTGTGCAGTCGAAGTCTGTTGTGGGTGAAATCGTTGCGCCCGGTCTTGCTGTTGTCGGGGTTGGTTGGGTACGGCCCGGTACCACCTTCGAGCCCGGTAAGGTTGTTGCTGGGCAGGAGTGAATCCCATTTTACGTGCCATCACCTTGGCCTTGTGGATTGTGGATTGTGTCCATTGTGAAGTCGGTGGTGGAATTGAAGAGGCCCTCTCCGTCAAAAGGAAGATCTTCTATTCGAGACCTTGTTTCTTGGGGCATAGATGCAGATCGGAGCCATGCATGACGGCGTAGGGCGACTGCACCCACCATAGCTTTCGCAGCACAATCTGTTGGGTGCCTCGAAGTTGTAAGTTCTTGTTTTGATAGGCGAATGGCTTCGGCTTGAAACACCCTTGCAAGCTCCCTTTGATCTTCAGGAAGATAGTTCACCAGGGATGACATCTTTTCCCACAAAAAAAGTTGATAACGGGCCATCATGGCCTGATAATTAGCCACTTTGATCCCAGTGCTGCTGAAGAATAAATTCTTCGGGCAAATGAGTCCAATTTTCTCCCTTCTTTATCAGTTGGGGCAGAGTGGCTTTTGGAAGATCGTCCCTGCGAAGCCTCTACAACGATAGAATTTGGCTTGGGATGAGTAAAAAGAAAAGGAGCATCAGAGTCCTTTACTTTGTAAAGTGCATCAAGGTGCTTAGATGTCGGTCCCACTGTGGATGGGTTACCCCATGATTGTTTTACAGTTGTCAGCAGAGTGGGAACCATAGGAAGAGCCATTTGAGCTGCTGGATCTGAGTACATGACATCAAAGATTTTATCTTGAACTGTCTCTTGCGGTTGCTGGTGTTCGACACCGAGGGATTGTGCCATTCTCAACATTTAATCTGAGAAATTTCCTAGCTCCATTGATGGAGACGCTCGTTCATCGGTACCGACACCATCTGGAGGTGATGGTATTGAGGGTGCAGCTGATGCAACCCAGGAAGTATCTGAAGTGTAATCTTCTTCTGAGTGGGGCGATGAAGGTGTAGGAACTTGACATGTGGGCTCCGGTACCGAAGACTCGGCCGGTGGGACCGAAATCACTGACATCGGAGGAAGACGCAGTGGTAGAGGCGGGCGAGAATCGACTAAGCGCTTCCCGGTATAAGGATCAAATTTGTATCGAGACGCGTCTCGGTACCGAATAGATAAATGGGAATGCGAAGACCGTCGTGACTGTACCGAAGATCTGTCCCAATCACGGGATCGGGATCGGGAGCGTGAACGGTTACGTGAAGATCCACATCGAGACGAGCGAGATCTCGGAGAGTGCGAGGCTATCGAAATGTTGTCGTCCCGGTAACAAACCGGGGCCGGTTCAAGAAAGTCTGATGGCAAATCAATATTCGGTGACATCGGTAGCGATACCGGTAACGAGACCGTGGTCGGTGCCGGGTCGATCGGAAGATCGAAGGTCTGACACGACGCCAGTACCGCAGAAGGCTTCAGCCGAAGCGGAGGTGATTGCGGTTTGTCAGTTATCGATGGCAGCGGTACCGTAGGAGGTGCACGTCTGCGCAATGGCGCTAGTGGTATCGAAGTCGTCGGTACCGGTGAAGGGTGCCGATAAAGACAGGCCAGTGCAGAGAGAGCTGGTGACACCAGTCTCGATGTCGGGAGCATAACGGACAGTAGCGACGTCAGTACCGAAGCGGTCGATACCAATGGCTGCTGAGCCATTTTAAGTGACTTTGATGGCTTTTCCGGTTTAGGCTTCAATTTTTTGGTTTTGTCAGTCTCCACAGGAGGATGTTTCACAGTTTTCTTGGGTTTCTTTTTGGGTGGGGCCCCACCCGAAGGTGAAACGGGCATTGCTGGGGTTGAGCGGCTTACAGCCGAAGGCCTACGCTCCCAGAAATAGAAGCCGATGCCGGCTCCATGGCCGGAGGTGGAAGAGGAGGATCAACGGCGGCTAACGCCTTCTTCCAGAGCAGGCTGCGGAGACGATCCGCCCAGTTACGCCTTGTTTGCCGTGAAAAGCTCATGCAATGAGCACAGGCATCCACAATATGAGATTCCCCCAAGCAAACCAAACACAGTGAATGGCCGTCCGTGAGGGCGAGTTTAGCCCGACAACGGGAACAAGTCTTAAAAAGCGCAGTCTGTGCCATAAGAAGGAGCAGGCCCTAACTAGAATTACTAACTAACGTAGTATGACAAGAGATAATTATTTATTTATTTATTTATTTTATAACAACAATAGAGATTACTTAACTAACCTATCTAAGCTAACTAAACAATGTCCTTCTTTTTTTCAGGAAAAATATACGAACGGTTGAGGACGAAGTCTCCCGCGAGGCGATCAGCGCAGCGGTCGAAAAAGAACTGAGGTAAGCGGGAACCCCGAGCATGCGCAGTGACATGGTGGGGGAGGGGTTCCCGCCAAAACAATCTAAGCTAGCTATAGAAGTTTCCTGAAGCGGGCTCAGTATCGGTGCGAGCCCATATGTGTGATGCACAAAGACCACGAAGAAGAACTAAGCCTCAGGAGAGGAATTTCAACCTTTTAGGATGGGAGAAAACAGCACAAAAGCCAAGAAACCACGAAACAATTGGGGGCAGTGAAATGGGGGTAGGAGCCAGGGGCTCTCCACTCTTGCTCAAATATGGAGCCAGCTTTAAGGCTTTGCCACCAATGACAGGAAGAGTCATTGCCTCTGACCCTCCCATTCTCCACCTCATGCCACACACACATGTGGTCCTCCCCATCCTTCTCTCTAGCAAGGGTGGGGAAAAGCTTCCAAGATTGCTCCAAGTATATGCATTACACATAGACTTCCTAGAGCAGCTCACCTATGGTAGTGACATCATCTTCAAGATGGAACTTCTTCCTACATAACCTCTTCAGGAAACCTGTGCACAATACACATGACCAGGACCAGTATGTGTGCTTTTGTGTGTGTGTGTGTGTGTGTGTGTGTGTGTGTAAAGCAACAAGGAGGGTCTCGATCCACTATGGATGCAGTCAGTCTTAAGGTAAAATATAGAAGACAGAAAGACTAACAACAGAGTATTTTTTGAAAAAAAATTCACTCATGGCGGAGGCCGAAATGTTTTGGCTCAAAATATATTTTTTTTAAAAAATAATCTGTTGTTAGTCTTTCTGTCTTCCATATATATATTAGATCTCTTATATAAGAATATGGTAGTGTAAGGCTTATTACTTGAGATCTACCTGACCAATTTTGCTTGTTTTTGCTTTAAACTGAAGCTTGAGCAGTATAGATCTGCAGAAAAATTTGTAAGTTTGAAGAAGTTAAAAGCTTGAGCTTTAATAGCAATTGATTTCCTCCATGACAAACAGGCAGGGCATCCCCTTTGCCAGCAGGATGATGGATAGCCCTGCTTGGCTAATCAGTATGGCATAAAGGCAGGCCCTGGGCGCAGCCACACACTTAAGCTGTTGCCGCAAGTGGGCAGGGGGAAGGGGATGAAAGTGACCAATTGGGGCACACGAAGGAGGGATCAAATTTCAGAGGGGGATTCACTATGCGTGAGCCACACTTGCATTATTCATGAGGCCCTCTGTAGTGAAAGGATTGACAGGCTGAAAAGGCAGGAAAGGAGAAGGACTACTAGTGCCCATGGCGACATGGGCTTTCCACTACTGTATACGCACACACACATACACACACACACAAACTATTTTTAAAAGAACACAAACATTTACCATTCCTCATTGCACCCAAAATCTACATCACAGTAGCAATGCCTCTGCCCAGCTGTTCACTACCTCAGAAAAAGCAACTTCCACTTCTTTTACAGAGCAAGTTTCTCCACTTGTCTTTAGCATGTTGCTCTTGGAACCTGATAAGGTTCTCAAATACGTCACATTCTCTTCTATCTCTGGAAGGAAAAAAATAACCAAGTGAAATAGCTGACTATTCCTCTTGCTTGAGGCACAGCCCTGCGTGGGAGCCCTATTAAGCCTCCACACCCAATAGGAAGAATAGAACATTAGGCTTTGAACTTGCTCAGGCTTGCAGACCAGGTAGCTGTGGTTGCCATCAAGGCAGGTGACTTTTGTCCTGACAAGGTCTACTTTTCCTGTTCTGGAAAGGTGCTTAGCAGAGAGCAGCTGGCCCAGTCTTTATTTGTAAAAGAAAGTTGCTGTTATGATAAGCAGTCCAACACACTAGCAGGCCACCTCTCCAAAAGAATTCAGTTCAGACTCTACCAAACACCACTGAAGAGACACGGTTCCCTGACCTTTCCCTCAATAGGGCATACTAAGCAGCAACAAAAAACAACAGCCTTATGAAGGTTCTTTGAAGCCACTCAAAACTCTACAGCCAGTGTCAGCCTATACTGGAAGTAATAGGGCTTGGGTGCACAGGAGGCACCAACACCATTTCACTATGAGTTCAGACTCACACCACAGCCACTCAACCTACAGTTTCAGCCCACTTTCAGGATTATGGGAGTAGGCTGTGAAATGGCGACCAGGATTCAACCCTCCTAAGATATGCACAAAGACTTATTAACTTTTCTTCTCCATCAGCATGCTCAAGTCAGCTAACAAAAGGCAACATTGTCCAAAGCAGCTATAACAAATCAATGAAAATGACTGCAAACATCAATTTTCGAGAACCGCCCAGAGAGCTTTGGCAATTGGGCAGTATAGAAATGCTATAAATAAATAAAATCAAGAATTGTAGTATGTTATTCTTGATGGAAAACTGGACAGGTGTTGTCGTCCCTTTCCCTCACTAGAGTGACCATATAGAAAGGAGGACAGGGCTCCTGTATCTTTAACAGTTGATTAGAAAAGGGAATTTCAGCAGGTGTCATTTGTATGCATGCAGCACCCAGTGAAATTCCCTCTTCAACACAACAGTTAAAGCTGCAGAAGCCCTGCCCTCTTTTCTGGTCAATTAATCTGAACACTGAATCTACTAAAATTCATATACTTAATTGATTACAATTTCTTTAAATGAGTTGCAGTCTTAAGTAGCAGTCATGGGAAAGTGTGTCAAACTCTCTCTTGAGAAGAGTTCTCATGCAGGAGATATGAAATGGCCATTGCCTTCATTTCTGAGTTATACATCTGGAAGGCTTCAACAAACATATTTCCAAGCACTTTTTCAGGTTTGCCTCACTTGGGTTTTGAGCAACAGTAATGACCAATGGATCTATACCAACAATGAAGAGAAAAAATACTCAAGACACAAATCTGGAGATAGATCAACGGTGTACTAAAAAGAAAAGAAAAAAAATTCACCACCAGCAGAGCAAGGGCTCAAAAAGAGAGCACCCTTTCTGGACATCTTTGCCTTGAGAGAAGGCAGCCAAGAAGCTCTCTTGCCACACGATAAGCACTTCTAACCTCCTTCCAGCACTGAAAGCTAAAACACATTTTAAACACTTTCCATGCAAAAATTCCCAACAGGATTCAATTTCCTGAAGCCGCGAGTTCCAAACCAAGAGTGCTGCCAGCATTACTGGATATCACTGCTCTCCTCATTGTTGAGGTCAAGCCCACCCAATGAAAGTACTTCTAGGCCTGCATGAACCTCCGTCGCTGCAATCCTGCTATCACAGCGGAACGGCAGAACAAAGGCAGCAACACACGTACACATCGTCTCATATTACCAGGCGGCAATTGGGGAAGCCAGCGGAAAGCACACACAAATCAATTCCTTGTGACCACGTTAGCTTTCCAAGTCACTTTCTGAAAAAAAACCTTTCAAACGTTAGCCTGGATCCTTAACAGTCTGAGAGGAGAATAGTTTGCCTGCTATTTGTGAGATTTGCAGAAGAGAAAGCTAAATGTTGCCAAATTCCTCCACTTTTGTTATTTATTATTACAGTTTTCTTCTAGCAACATACCCAAGGCAGCTTATATGGCCCCCGTCCTCCCCATTTATCCTCACAACAACCCTGTGAGGTAGTTGGGCTGAAATTGGCCCAAAGTCACCCAGTGAGCTTAACAACTGAGTAGGAACCAAAACATTTTATTTATTTATTTATTTATTTATTTATTTATTTATTATTACATTTATACCCCGCCTTTTTTCCTCCTTAAGAAACCAAAGGTGGCGTACATAATCCTCTTCCTCTCCATTTTATCCTCACAACAAAACCCTGTGAGGTAGGTTGGGCTGAGAGTCTGTGACTGGCCCAACATTTCATGGCTGAGTGGGGATTAGAACCTGGATCTCCCAACTCCCAGTCCAACACTCTAGTAACTACACCACACTGGCTAATGAGTCTCCCAAGTTCCAGTCCAATAACTACTAAAACACACTGATGATATAGAGCTAATAGAATGGAAATACAAATCAAAAAGTCTTCAGTTTGATTCTTGCCTCTGCTGTGAACGTATTATAGGACTCTTGCTCTCAAACTGCAATATGGAAACAATTGTAATGCCTTGCAGAAGTGCAGGCCTGTGAAAGCCCTAGTAGGGCCTATAGTGAAGAATACCTATCTATACAACCTGTTCTCAATCCATTGCATGCACCAGTACCCCCATCACTAATAGGGGATCTGAAGTCCCACATTTGGAAATCCTAGTCTAGGGAGACTCATCCTATTAGCTGGGATTGCTCTCCTAAATGCAGAAAAAGTCTAAAAACAAAAGCATCTATTTTCCCCAAGCACAGGCATGCCCTGTACTGAAATGAAGATTTTCTATAAGGCTTACTGAATTTAGTAAACAGGAATCTCTTCTCAGGCACACTGCACTCTGCCATTTTTGCAACCAGCTCAACACATTACACTAAAGTTTAAACTATTTCAACTTACTTAGCAACCTCCTAATTCGCAGCATTTAAACCAAGAGGTCAGAAAAGAAGAGACACTGGGGGTGGGAGAGGAATGGGACTCAAGGGCAATAACTCCTCTTTGAACAGAGTAATTCTCCTTCAGTCACCCAAAGAGTAGGGCTTCATTATATCCACAAGGGACCTGGGCTGCCCTTCCTCCACCATGGAGTTTCAGAGACAAGGTGTGAAAAGCAGCCAGCTCATCCTTCATAGCTAGACCAGTAGCCTCAGGGGATGCAGCCTGCAGAATTGCTTAGCAGGAAACAGCACAGAGATCAAAGATCAACTAAATTTGAGAAGGATCTTTGGAAAGGGCATATTCCCCTGCAGGAGAATGAGTGCCCATCAGCCCCCTTGATCTTCCTCCCCACAGGATTTTGCTCCTACATGTGAACAGTTCAGAACTGACAGTAAACTGACTGAGAGATGCATGGATACAACTGGCAAGGATTTGATCAGCAGCAGTAGGCACAGAGGCTTTTTTCAACCTCTGTAATTGAGGACTAAGCTTTTATGTACATACCATCCAGTTTACGGCTGGGTTCCTCCATGCAAGAGTGCAGCCAAGGATGGCTTGGGGGACAGCTCACATGCAGGAGAAAAGCCCTATGTGAATTGGTTCTTTTCCCAACTGTAGCCTGCTATCATTATAGAATCGCTGCTGGTCGTATATATGCATTGCTAGTTCACACAAAACTTTTATCCAAATGAGTTACACACCTAAGGACATCAGGGACTGCTTGCCTGCAGGAAAAAAATATCATGTGAGCTGGCTATAGGATTTCATTTCTCCAAGGATAACCCAAATAGAAACTGAACTTTTATTGTCCCAATTTCACTTTCTATCACCAGCAGCCTAGAACTGGTGGTTTCATAATTGCTCAGAGAAGACCATGGTGCTGTTCTGCTCTTTGCCAGCAACTCTCTCAGCAATAGGAGTGCTGATCTCCATATTATCACAGACACACAGAGTCCCAGGAACCTTCCTTCTTGAACCAGGAGCGTCCTGCTCTTCACACAACAAGCCGCTACAGTGGAAGACAAGGATTGTTTCCCGGAATCCAGAAGGCTCTACTCCTCAGGTATCCCATTGGTTCTTTCTATTTTTGTCTGGAGATAAATTCTTCCAGGCCTGGGTCTTTGCCTGGGCAACAGCCAGATCATGGCCTAGTTTGTGTGGTTCTCTATGTCTTGGTCAAGGAATTCTCGCCTGGAGTCTCTTTCAGCCCCAGGCCTGCAATGGATTCTGCTTCCGGACTGACCCATCCAACACTCTGCTCCGACTGCAGTCCCAATCCCACCATGGCTTGTATCTTCAGCCCTTTTATGTGTTTGGATGCCTCCAGCCCAGTGCTGAAGTCTCATGTATTTAAATTCACATGTGTCCAAGTGGTTTGTGCATAGCAGGGCACATGTCCTAAACCTAACCATTTTGCAAAATACTATTGAAATCAGGGTGGGCAATGCATGGCCCGTGGGCTGCATGTGGCCCCTGCAGCCCCACAAAGTCCATTTAAAAACCCCATCTTTTTCTACGGGCGCCCACAGTGGTTACAGAGTGCCGAAAGAGTTAAAAATCAACTTGTTTACAAGCTAATTTTGACCCTTTTGGCACTCCATAGCCACTCTGAAGCCATTTTAATTTTTTTCTTATTTTTTATTTTATTTTTGGGTAACAACAGGAGGGGTGCCACCTAGGGAGGGGTCTGGGGAGCAAAAATGACTCCCAGACTTCCCAACATTGCCCTCCCCTGATTTCAATAGATGTTTTGACATAAACATCCAGTTGGGTAGGAGGCGTCTTCTCCACATAAATGAGAGGAATGGTGAATTTAATGCCACGGCTGCTGCTGCATAATTTGGAATACCAGCATACCAACCCAAAACAGGGTAGAAGAGAAGACAACTGCAAGGAGAGGACATCAGCGAGGAGCCAATAACTGAACGCCACCTTTGAGAATAAAACAAATGAGAAGTGTCTGCCAGCTACAAGGCGGCCAATGTCTTCTGGCAAAACCACAGGCATGCTGAGCAGCCTCCACGAGCCACATAGACACAGCTGTGCATTGCACGCTCATGTGAGGACAGTGATGGGGAAGAGGAGCCAGCTAAGCTTCTCTGTTCTGTCTGCATGGCATCTACCCCAACCAGCAGTCAAGATCTTGGAGCTTTCTTCCTTGCTGTAGACTCTGCCCTTGCTAAGAGTATAGTATTGCAAAATGTACCATGCATAATCAGAGTGATTCATACATACAGAAACTAATCTGTTCACCTTCCTTGTCTGCCTAGTCAGGGATCTCAGAGCCCTGCTCCAAGAAAATGTAGTTAGCAAAACTGCTGATTCACCATCCAGAATTACAGCTCCAGCACCGCCAACTTCAGTTTCCCACATGAAGCAGAACATATCTCTTTGAATTATTATTTCTTCCTTTAGAAAGCTTTGCACAGCTTACACAAGGTTCTCAGTGATTTCCCAGGCCCTGATCCATACCCACTTAATTTCAGCTCTGAATGCCTTAGAGGGAGCTCCCAGTGATCTCCTGTCAGGCACTGGTCAGGTTCACAACTGCTTTTCTTAAGTAATGCTGAATACAGTACAGCATTGGGTGCTCTCAGAACATTAACTGGATTCCAGCTTGGGGTCAGAGAGCGGGGCAGGATGTGTCTTGTAATGCTCAACACTGAACTTAAAGGTAGGGCTGGGCAACCTGCAACCCTTGGGCAACCTGCAACTCCTGGTCTAGTTTCAAAAGCCATCTGCAAGAAGAGTGACTTGTCCCTCCCCCAGCAGCCCGCTGGGCAAGAAGGAAAGGGAAGGGAGAGAGAAAAAGGAGAAGGGAGGGAGGGGGAGAGAGGGAGGGAGGGCTACTTTTAATTCTGGCGCTGCCTATTTCTAGCATGCAGCCCATGAAATAATACCGTTAGGAAACGCAGTCCTCAAAAGAGGAGAAAAAAGTCCCCCTTCCCTGCTTTAAGGGTATCCAATTCAGCCTGAATTCTCCAGTGATGAGGAACCGCACTTCCCTTCCCATCATCCCTAATATCTGGGTCAGCCCAACTTGCCTCTTTATGGAGCTAAGATCCCTTTTCTTATTGTGACCTGGGGGGGCGTTTCTATAATAATAATAATAATTATTATTATTATTATTATTATTATTATTTGTAGCCCGCCTCTCCCTCCGGATCGAGGCGGGGAACAACAACAATATAAAACATAAAAATCACAACAGTTAATTTTTTAAAAAAAAAACAAGAGAAAAATACAACATTAAAAACATCTTAAAATTCATCTGGATAGGCCTGTCGGAAGAGGACAGTCTTCATGACTCACTTAAATTCATGAAGACTGTCAATTTGTCTAACCTCCTCCGACAGACCATTCCATAGTCTGGGAGCGATGGAAGAGAAGGTCCTCTGGGTAACACCCGCCAGCCTAGTTCTGACTGGCTTGAGTAAGTTCTTCCCAGAGGACCTAAGTGTGCGGGGCGGATTGTACGGGAGAAGGCGATCCCGTAGGTACCCTGGACCCAAACCATGTAGGGCTTTAAAGGTAATAACCAACACTTTATACTTCGCCCGGAAACTGATTGGCAGCCAGTGAAGCGATTTTAAAACTGGTGTAATGTGATCACCCCTAGGTGTACCGGTGACCAACCTGGCTGCCATATTTTGAACATTTCTATGATGATGCTTTGATAGCTGATTCCCTCAAAACCCCGCAACATGACTGCTGCAACGCGGAATCAATAATGTTACACGGCAGGAAGGAGTGCAAGCTATCCGACAGGGAAAGACTGCAGTGCCAGCAACCGCTTGGCTTGTCAAATCCACCCGCTGCCCTACGTTCCTGCGCTTACCCTGCACTTGGATCCGCCCCAGCAATGTCCACTTGCTTAAACCAAACTGAGGCCACCACCAACAGATGAAGAAACAGAGCAACTGAAAAAAATCATGGTAAAACAACACCGTGGAAAAGCACAGTTTCGGGGGGGGGGGGAGGAAGCCTGATGTGGCTGTGAGTTGGCAGCTGCATTATATAAACAACGCAGCACCACTGCACAGCCACAAGAGGGTATACAGGAAGTATAGATAAGCCCCTAGAGATAGGAAAGAATTTCATTTGGTCTGCATTTTTAAGCAAACTGACCTAATTCCCACTTCCAGGACCAACATATGGATCAGAACACAGTTATCCTACAGACGGTACACTTCAAATTCTTCAATGCAGTTTGCAGCTCAAAAATTGCATACCAACGTGTGTATGTGAAGGGAAATTGCACTTTTTTATGCTTATTTTCCTTAATTGCAGGCTGTTGTGGAAATTGGTTTGAGACCAGAAACAGACTAATTTACCCATTAGAACTTGACATTCGAACCCAGGATAAAATCTGTTGGCCCGGCTGGTATCAACCCAAGAGACCATCCCAGTGGAACATTTGCTGCTCATGTGGCCATGAAAAGAGTGAAATCAAATGCCAAAGATGGATGAATCAAGGACTGGAAATGCTGACTCCAAAGCACGTAGCTCAGCTGTGTTCAGCCCAGGCGAAGACAAAAGCAATACAACACTTCCTGCGATGAATCTTTGAGCTGCAAGTAGCAAGTGTTGCTAAATGAATGAGAGGCTTGCATCAGAGCTGTACCATTCACTCATGCTTGACTACAGTACATCAGCTCAGCCTGGGATGCACCAATTACTACATGCCTGCCAGCATGATACAGCTCTCGCAACCCCATCAATCAGTGGGATGCAGGCTGAGGAAGGCAATCACAGGAACAGTCATTTCAGTACAGACCAAGTTCTCTTACAGTAGGTTCACCTCAGAAATGCAAGGAAGCACATGCTTGGCCTAAAAAGGAAGCAACACTGTAGGACTGGATGAAACTGCCTGATAAAGCAAAGCTCAGCATTTGGAAATCTCATGTTTCAAAACCCCACTGACATTTCAGTTCCCCATTTGACTCCTAATTAAATAGATCCATACATATGAATGACCCGGTTCACACGATTGTGGTCTGGTTAACATGCCATTAATTTAAGGATTCCCTTAAATTATAGGAATTTAAGGGAATCCTGTACAGGACCTATGATCTTTTAACATTCCACACGCACACCTTCTCTGTATTTGTTATTTGCTTTCCCTATATTATGTACTCATGCCCAGGGGATGTATCTTAAGCACAAAAGAGGTTAAGACAGGCAGACGGGTATTTACTATGTTTTGCCCCCCCCCAAAAAACACAGCAGGACCAAATTAGATAAGATGTTTGAGATCTGTGGACAGATCTCCTCTCCCTTTACATATGTTTTAAAAACAGCTGTGAAGGAGGGAGGCTTGGATTCAGATCACGGCACTGGGGGAGGGGTGTGTGTTAATCACTTCTCCATGTGCCATTTTTAAATATAAATCAAGTTCCAGTCAAAGCTACCATTGTCCCATTAGGAAAAATACATTGAGTGTACAACTGCAGATTCCCAAAGAAAGAATGCAGTGATTTCTCCATTAACCATCTCCCTCCAAAGATCTGGGACTCACTCTTCAGGAGTGGGGGCAGTGTATGCGGAAAAAGCATCTTTCTTCCCCCCCCCTTCCCAATTCCCCCAGGGAAATTTTCAGAGTGATGAATTTTCTCCTACAGGGCCACATTGAATTGTTTCCAATTCTAGGACTACTAAAAAAAAAAAAAATGGTAGGCAACGCAAAACAGTATTATTGAGTTATAAACATCTTGAGAGGCTGCCCTTCCTGACCAACCCACCAGATTGCTCTCTGGGCAGTGGGATACAAAGACCTGGGAGCCCTAATATTGCAAGAGTTTCCTTCCACTACTGGAGCTCAGATGACCCTGGTCACCAAAGCAGAAGTGAACAAGTATGTCAGAGCCAACATTGTTGTTACACACAGAAACATGAAATATTACTTGAATACTATTTCTTTGTAAACCAAAAGCAGCTAGTGGGGCCGGGGGCGGTGTTGGTGATCATAAAAGGAAGATCAGTGGGGAGAAAGCTTAATCCTTTCCCTGCTAGCCATTTTTTCACCACCGTCACTTCCCACACACAGAGTTCCAAACACACATACTCTGCCCCTTGCTAGAACCTCACACCCTCCAAGAGACAAATAATGCTTCTGATGCTATGTGTTCAAACGAGTTCATACATTCGCTAAGACTATGACAGCGTAACATGCAGTACCCTCTCTTTCCTCATTCACAAAAAAAGACACGAGGACTGGGTTCAGACAACACGATAACCAATGGTGATTTAAATAGTTGGTGGTTAGTTATTTAAGCCACCATAAGTGACTAGGAGTGTGGGAAAACTGAAGTCCAAGCATGTGAAGGGTGCACTAATCTATGACCAATGTTGAGAATGCAACACAAGAAAATAAGCAGACATTTCAGCAGTATCGAAGCCCTTCTTCATGACAAGGCAAACCAACTGAAGATGGCGAAAGATCTATCTCAAAGATGCCTCGTCCTCACCAGTGATCTCCCAGAAGGAATGAAAGTTTAACTTTGTCTAAAAATATCACTCACTGTTAGTAAATAGACAGCCCATAAGAAACACCCTGTTTCACTCATCCTCAGCAAAGGTGTGGGTGCAGGAAGAGTGACTCATCCAGGACACTAAGACGGGCTGGAGCTGGTTTCGGCTTCGATCCCACTGTCCCACCCCCAGAATTCATCACCCATCAATCCCCTATTCTGTCATGCGGCTGATGTTCTTCGCTATTTACACACAGCCAGGGATTTAGCGAATTCTGCAGGGACAGAGCTGCTCCTGTGACCACAATAGCAGAAAATACCATGGAACGTCTCATGCAGGAAACAGAGAGCACATATCGCCTTTCCTTCTTCCTGCTGCTCAACTCCTTCCTCAGAGCATGTTCTATCCTGTGTGTGTGTGGGGGGGGGGGGGATGACCCAACAATGGAGTGCATGGCTCTCCTGAGGAAATTAATGAGGCATAAGGCCTTAACTTTGCTCTTCAGTTCAACTGATTTCAAAAGGCACAAGCATTTCACTTTCTCTAGGCTGTATCCAATATTATTATTATTATTATATTATTATTATTATTATCATCATCATCGTCATCACAGGGACCCTGTGCGCTCCAATCTGGGCCATAGCTTCCTCCACAGTGTCCTTAAGCCCACTTGTCCTTTGGAAAGTATTCCAAAATTCCACAATGTGTTGTCTGTTGAATCCTTGTTAACAAAATCCGGGCTCGGCACAGGTGTTAGCAAACATAACAGGGCTCGGCCTAGCTCTCTGGCAGGTCTCCTAACGCAGGCCTGCAGCAGGGGTTTCCCCTACACCAGGGTTAGGTAACCTGCAGCTCTCCAGATGGTGTTGGACTACAATAATACTACTACTAATAATACATTTATTTCTTACCCGCCTCTCCGTTTGGATCGAGGCGGGGAACAACAATAAATATAAAATATGATAAAATGCATAAAACTGATTAAAAACATGGTGCACATTATTAAAATAGCAATAAAACATCCTAAAAAACATCCTAAAAACATTCTAAAATTCCACTGGATATGCCTGCCGGAAGAGACCAGTCTTTATAGCTTTCTTAAATTCTAAAAGACTGTTAAGTTGACGAGTCTCCTTCCACAGTCTGGGAGTGGCAGAAGAAAAGGTCATCTGGGTAATGGTTGTCAGCCTAGTCTTGGCCAGCCTAGTCTTGGCCGACTGTAGTAAGTTCTTCCCAGAGGACCTGAGTGTGTGGGGCGGACTGTATGGGAGAAGGCGATCCCGCAGGTAACTTGGATCCAAACCATGTAGGACTTTAAAGGTAATGACCAACACTTTGTACTTTGCCCACAAACTAATTGGCAGCCAGGGAGCGATTTTAAAGCTGGTGTAATATGGTCACCCCTAGGTGTACCGGTGACCAACCTGGCTACCATATTTTGAACTAGTTGAAGTTTCCGGACTAGGCACAGAAGTAGCCCTATGTACAGCGCATTGCAGAAGTCGAGCCTCGAAGTTACCGGCATGTGCACTACCGTCTTTAGGTCTTCCAACTCCAGGAAGGGATGCAGCTGGTGTATCAGCCGAAGCTGATAGTAGGCACTCCTGGCAGTCACATCTATCTGGGCTGTCATTTGGAGCAACGGATCCAGGAGCACCCCCAAGCTGCGAACACAGTCTTTCAGGGGGAGTGTAACCCCATCCAGAACTGGTTGACACACCTCCAAACCCAGGTTGTGGCCTTTGACAGCAAGCACCTCCATCTTGTCTGGGTTCAGCTTCAGTTTGTTTTTCCTCATCCAGCCCATTACCACCTCCAAGCATTCATTCAGACACGCTATCCTTAGCTGACACTGTTATTGAAGGCATAGAGAAATACATTTGGGTGTCATCAGCATACTGATAGCAACGCGCCCCATACCTCCGGATAATTTCTCCCAGCAGTTTCATATAAATGTTAAACAGTATTGGGGAAAGGATGGCACCTTGTGGTACGCCACACAGCAACTCCTTCTTTGCGGAGCAACTATCCCCAAGCATCACCATCTGGAACCTGCCCGAGAGGTAGGACCGGAACCACTGAAGCACAGTGCCCCCGATTCCCAATCCCCTCAGTGTTCTAGAAGGATACCATGGTTGATGGTATCGAAAGCTGCTGAGAGGTCCAGAAGTACCCATCATCCCTGTCCATTGGCCCTACTATTTGGGAACAATGGGAGTTGGAGTCTAGCAACTTCTGGAAGGCCACAGATTTGCCACCCCTATTCTAGGCCAAAGAAAATGATCCTTGGGTACTCTGAGGCCAGATCTACACCAAGCAGGATATGACACTTTGAAAGCGGTTTGAAAACTGTATATGGAGTGTGTCCTGGGGCCCAACGGTTGTCACTACTGTTATAAACCATTTTAAATCAGTAGTGTAGATCCTGCCTCAGTGTGTGTGGATGTTTCTTAAGGTGATAGTACATATGTAATTGACTATGCCTGAACTCACAAGGTGCTGTGGCCTATTTAGCTATAATAATTTGCATTATGGATTATGTATACGGAATTGGGTTTCATTGTAGCACAGGCAAAATATTTTGGTGCAGAATTCTACCTGCAGAATTCTACTTGCCCTTCATCATTCTCTCTATCTATTAAGGATCGGGACAGGCAGGCCTCCCTGGAGTTTCTTGCTGTAGTACAAATCAGGGTGGATAAAAATCAATGATTTTTTTTTAAAAAAAAAAAATCAGTTTTTTTTTCATTTAAATCAGATTTTTTTATTTAAATCGGTTTTTTATTTAAATCAGATTTTTAAATAAAATGTTTTTGAGGAAAAATCTATCTAAAAATTGTTTTCTATTTAAGATACATTATAGTCCAAAGGTTATTCATCATGAAATAAGGATTAGTTTTTAATTATGTAGCATGAGGCTGTATATTCATGCAATGTTTAAATTTTTTGGTAAATGAATTGGTAAATCCATTCACAATGTCATGCTCTTCCAGAGGTTTCTGTAAGATTATTGGGCAATTTTTCTATCTAGAAGATGTCACAGATGCTTGGTTTTACAGTTCTCAAAACTGTGAATTTGTGTCTGCAGAGATCACAATCCCATTGTTCCTTTGCAAATCTATGTACACAGAATCAACCCCTTACCTCTTAAGTGCTAAGTTTCAAAAAATTCAATGAACAGATTGTTGGGAGTGAAATAGATCTGCACAAGAAGCTAAAACTGAAACCTGCATCTGCTTGTAAATATTAAGATTATACCAGCAAGAATGAGTCTTTGGTAACTCTGTTGTGTAAAATATGTATTAAGCTTATAGTGAGGAAGAGTGCACTTTTTGGCGGGGGGAGTTACATGATTAAATCAAGTCTTTCTGAGTAGTGATTAAAATTTTGATTTAAATCATGATTTTAATTTATTTAAATCAAATGATTTAAATGATTTAAATTAAATGTTTTAAATTGATTTAAATCAAATCCATCCCGGTAGTGATTTAAATTGTGATTTAAATCAAATTGATTTAAATCAAATCCACCCTGGTACAAATCCTGCTTCTCTCTGCCCTCCCTCCTTTGCGAGTACTTGGCTCCAGACTTGATTTTCATCGCCACCTCTTTGGTCAGGCTTTAGTCAACACTTTTTGATGGGCACCTGCAATATTTATCCTATCTTTAAATTAAAAATAAAAAAGAAGCATTGTTCTGGACAATGCGGTGGTGGGTGGCGGATAGAGAGATGGGCAGGGAATGGCTCAGTGACTGTCACAAGGCCCAGCTAATCAGCACTCGGCAATGCAGCTGGCTTCCTTGAAGCAGGAAGAACCACTTGCTCTTGAGTTTCATTCAGTTTGTAGTAAGTTGTCTCCAAAAAGGGGTAAATGGCAGATCCACAGAGAGATCACCACTCAAAGTATCTACATCTGTCTCAGCTCTTAGAGGGAGGGATTGAATGATTGATTCATACCTTGCCTTTCCACCAAACAAAATAGTGCTCAAGGCAGCTATGAAGTGTTATTCTAATGCACTCTAGAAAAATGAAAATGCTAGTAGAGTTTATTATGTCTCTTCCCCCCACCCCAACAAAACACCCTATGACTTTTAAAAGTCACGGAGCTTCAAAACAGGTTTAAAACCACCAGCAGGGAGTGCTTTTCCCAGCTGGGATATGCTGCACTGAGGAAAATGGCACAGCTTGTCAGAAAAACAAAAAGACGACACCTATAGGACACCCTCTAAAACCAAATCAACCCAATGTAAACACAAAATGTTGTTCAGTGGCCAGAAAGCAAGTCACCTGTTCCTGCCTCCTTGCACTTACAAACTTCTCCCCTCGCCACACTCACACACCCTGGATTTCAGTGGATGCTTCTTGTTGCTTCACAGGTACTTCAAAGGTGATGAAAGCTACACATTCAAAAACATTTATCTTCTGCACAATTATAAGGTACAGGAGCCTTTCTCTCCATTACATCTGGCAACCTTATTTAAAAGGCCCAGATATTTATTATCATGATTGTATAAATCAAATTGATATTCATGGTGGCTCATTTCTTCCCTCCCCTCAACCTTTTTTTCTTTTTGAGGTGGGGGAGATCTCTCACGTGTGGACAAAACCCACCAGGACCTTGGACATAAAGCAATAGTATTACTTCAAGGAGCATTGCCAATTTCTTTCTCTGAAACAACCACTTGACAGGCAGTAATGGGGAAAGTTCGATCCTGTGTCATGCAGCTATCCAAGGCACAAAACCTCTGTCAGGCAGGGTGTCTTGTCTTCACTGTGCCGGGTTGGCGTCACATACCATGAAAACCTCACACTTTCCCTCCCCCAGGGTGGCATCGAGTAATCCCGAGGAAGGCGCACAGGGTTTCTGGGTGGCCACAGCTGCCCCCCACCTTCTTCATGGTAGAAGGCGACCAATCACAGGTTGCCTTCCATCAGGCACTGCCTGGCCACACCTCCACTGGAACTCCGGGGCGAGGCAAGGGACTGTCTTGACACCATCTTGCGTCTACTTGCCTCGCTTTGGAGAAAAAAGTCGGGGTAAGTCCCCAACTTTTTTCTCCGCAGCTTCAGTGGAAAGCCCTCGGGTGGGTGTGCAATTGCAGCATCATTGTACAATCGATGCTGCACCACCGCACAACCACCCAGCGCTTTCTGAGCATTTAGACAGCTCCAGGGAAGGGTGGGGGGGGAGAGAGAAATGGTTGCAACTTCAATCTTCAACACTCAAGAGAGAGACAAAAACACAGAAGTAGTAGAACTGTACGCTGAAATCCATTTATTTTCAGTCCTCCCAGAATAATTGCAAATCTAGCAGCAGTTTCCCATCTCCAATCATGGAACTAATACAAGCCTTGGAGACCAATCTTCCACTCCCTGGTTTTAAGCAGAAAACTGTGAGAAATCAACACATCAGTCAGTAGTGACAAGGAGCAGGTTCCACATGCTTGGCTTATTTCTCTCCTTGGAGGGAGCAGAACACACACGCACACACGGCTCTCCCTGTCTATAAAACAGGTCAATGGCTCAGAGGCAGGAACAGCACGCCTGACTTTTGCCTGGCTAAGCCTGGAGCTGGGGGGACACCTGCCTGCAACTGCCACAGAGAGAGGGAAAAAAACCTGTGCATCCTCAGCACTGGCTCGTGCATGAAATTCCAACATTTCCTCTGCCTGAGGACAAAGCCTTGCACTTTGCTGAAATGCCATGTGTCTCACAGGTAACCATGGAGTCACTGCTGTGAGATGGGCAATACATTTTCACAGCAGTGGCTTGCTCCACAGCTTCAAGCAGACCAAAGAACCGAGCCAAGCAGCAAGTATTATCTGGGAATGTCAGACCCTATGTGGAAAAAGATGGCCAGGCTCCCTCTTCCACCCCACAGCAAAAAGCAAAACAGTACAAGACAGAAATCTCAGTTCTAGAGCAAGGATGGCAGAAGGTAGAGCTCCAGATGTTTTAGGGTGCCTCTGCAAGAGGCATTTAAAGCTCTTTCAAGGCGCATTAAAAAAATTACCTCTACAAGAACGGAGCACAAATCGGGCGTAGAGGCGCGTTATCTCCCCGATTAAGCGCATTATCGAATGCGCGTTAAATCGCAAGTTTTATTTTGCTCCGTCCGTTAAAGCGCATTTTGACTGTGTGAATAAGCGCTTATGTGCATTAACTACTTGTAAAGCGCATTTTGGACATCTGTTAATGCGCTTCGCCGCCTCTCGTGCAGAGGGATTAGGCGTAAATGCGCTTCTGCGATTATGCGCATAATCGCCTAACCAGGCGCAAAAGCGAATCCCTGTAGAGGGGACCTTAGACTTCAACTCCCAGAAAGCCCTGCCAGCATTGGTCAGGAATGCTGGGAGCTGGAGTCCAAAACATTGGGAGATCTACATTCTGCCCACCCCTTTCAAAATACAGTAAAGGCTAATTCAAGAAGCAAATTAAAAAGTGTTCCAGAGAAGGAAATATTTGATCTGACATATCTCTTCCCCTGACAGCAAATGAAAAGAGGTTTGACTATTCAAAGATATACAACATGCAAGCAGAAAACATCTTCTTTCTGACAAGCAGCAAAGGACCTGAGCAAGGGTAACTTCCTTTCCTAAGTCATTCTGCTATGTGCTTCCTGGAAGAGGAAGACGCAACCATGCAGAGAGCTGGTTCCCTGCTGCCTCAGACTGCGATGTGAACAAGAATATACAGCAATCCTCCTAGCCAACACCCTTTCCCTCCTGCCAGGAGGCCAGGGCAGATTCAGCTTAATACTCTGGCAAAGAGCCCAGAGATTCACATCTGACCACAAAACAGCAGAAAGGGATAACTTCAATGGGGAAACAACTTCAAGCAATCTACGTAGATGCAGAAGTGTAGGGCTGGGCTCCCCAGGGAACCCACAACACAATAGGGCTTATGGTACCATGGAAGCATGTTACACGAGCCATCCTGCACATCCTCTGAGAACCAGCCATACATGGTCCATGTCTTCTGCTCCTAGAGATACAGATTTCTCCCAATATAACATTGTAAGGACCTTTCCAGAAACGATAAGATGTCATTTAAATCACATTTCCCATTTGGTAATTCATGTATTTCCAGAACTAACACGAACATTATCGGGCTGCTATAAACAATTAAAACATTTTGGTTTGCAACTAAATAGATAATTTATACAACCTAGAAGAATCCAAAACATTTTGTCATGCAGCCCATATAGCTTTTGCATGACAAAACTGTATTTGCTTGGAATCAAAGGGGCTGTACTGAGATGAATTAATTTTTGATGAGCTCTCAATATATGCGCAAGGACACTAGGCAAGAGCATTTACACAAAGTGCAAACATCTGTACGCTTACTTGCAAGCACATCCCACTAAAAGTGGTACTTACTTCGGAGTCCTCATGCACTATATACAGCGTACATCAGGAATACAGAACCTCAGGTCCAGGATCCCAATCCAGCCTTCCTGGGTTCCCAAATTGTCATGGCCCATCCCTTGGCTCCATCCCATTTCCCCCAGCCACTAATAGTTTGATGGATTCCCAGCTTTTGTGCAGTTTGTTCCCCATTCTAAAAGGTTGAAATGGCTCAGTTCACACAACACATTTCTCTATGCTGTGTGAAAATTCCACTCAATGGTGGAGTTTGTAGAGGGTACTCACCACACATGTTCCAACTCCACTGTTATGTGACTGTGGGCTACCGTGGAGTTGAGTAAAAGCCAATGCAGCGTTTGACTGACAGTTCCTCTGCCCTCTCTCCTCCCCCAGTCCTTCCGATGCTATCCCATCAGCCATTGCTGCAAAAGACCAATGCAGGCAGCTCTCCTGGAGCAGCACTCCCTCCTTTAGCCGCTCTTGTCAAGAAACTCTATAGCCAGTGGGGAAACTCAATGCAGCAGGAAACTCCACGGAGCCCCTCAGACAACATGGAACACAACAATTGTGCAGGAACTCTCCTCTGCACAGCATGGATATTCAGGATGGAGTGTTTTTCAAACAAAACTCCATCATGGGGTGAAGTTTTCCCTCCAGACAACACATTTCTCAACGGTGATGTAACAACTCCACTGTGGCGTTCTAAAACCACAGTTGAGAAATGTGTTGTCTGAACTGAGCCATGTCTCTCCTAAGGCCTACTTACTAGCAGTAGGAGCTTTAAGATGAAATATGCTGATATTTTGGGTGTTTGGCCCTGTCCCTTTGGCCTCGCCCTTTTGCCTTTGACCCCGCCCCCACTGAACCGAGACCCCTGAAAGCTTCTCTGAAACGGAACTTGGTCCTTGGGTTGAAAGAGGTTCTGCAGTCCTGCTGTGCACGGTCGACCTATAATTCCCCAGAACTTTCCAGAAAAAACAGTGGGCAGAACAGAGTTCATCCACAAAATAGAAAGTAAATTTACAAGCCATTGATTTCACAGAGTCTGAGTAGACCTTTTAAGCCCTAAGGAAATCATGCACCGATTCACACTAATGGCATATGTGAGCTCATCCTGAACGTTTCTTACAGCTCAACACAAGACAGCAGCTGCACCAACAGCAAAGGCCACAGAGCAAAATGGGATCATGTTGGGCTTTAGTCATCAATCTCCCTAGCAGATGTGGTGGAGTACTTCATCCTACAGGCAAAAGGCAAATACCAAACTCCCTATGGATCCACCCACCCCAAAAAAGTCAAACGCAGAAGTCAGATGCAGACTAAGAGGCAGAGGAGGGGAGAAGAAGAACAGCATGCCAAGACTGATATTCAACAGGCTTCTGAGTGAGCCAAAGTCAGCAACCTTCTTGTCCCCAATCTGGCAAATGGGGTGAGGAAATGGTGCAGAAGCCCAAACTTCTAAAAAGGACTTGGCAAGATTTTTTTTTCTTTTTAAGAAATTCTTGTTTTGAAAAGGAGTGCAGAGTTGCCACTTTTCTCAGCACGACACAGGTATTAAAGAACAAGAGCTGGTTTGAGGTGACCTGCTCTCAACCCTAACACTCAACACTGTGCAAACACAAATAATACTGAGAGCCCCAGCTTACAGCACACCCTTTTCACTCTCCCTCACTGAGCTTTTCTACAGGAGGCTGTTAATCGCTGTAGCTACTTTTGGTTTGGTGGCAGAATTGAAAACAAAGCTCTACACAAAGAGCTTTTCCTTTCCTGCTTTTCCAGTACATAACCTCTAGGTGTTGTTGTGCTGAAGTGGAATAGCTCAAATATACAAGAAGAAACAGCATTCTAAAATAATACTCCATTTTCTCTGTTTAAAAAAAAAACTGGGAAAGTGCTCTGAAACAACAGAAGCAAAACTGGAGGATCACGGCAGCATCTAAAGAACCTGTAAACAACCATGAGTAAGGAATCACAAACACACAATGGCTCAGTTCGGATGACATATTAAGCAACGGAGGTGTAAATAACATACTGACCGTGCGTTAGGCAGGAGGAGCTTCACAGACGACATGTTGCAGCCAGCGCTGCTCGGCACCAGCAAACGCCCGGCTGCTACGAACTTGCGGCAGCCATTTTGGTTGCAGCCTCTCCTCCCTGTGTCCTCCAGCCGTATTCCAGCATGCACCGTGAGTGCTGCCGGCTGCATAGAGCGGCCAGGGGGCGGGGGGGTTGGCTGCTCTAGGCAGCAGAACTCTATTCCGAAATGGAATAGTCCACGGAAAGAGGGGGGGCTGAATTCGGACGACACTTTAAACAACGGGGCTTCAGGTTAAACAACGTGCAAGCCCGTTGTTTCACTCCGTTGTTTAAAGTGCCTGATTAATGTACTGTCAGTTGTGTGTGCGTTGTGTGTTGCCCTCCAGACGACACAATAAGCAACACAACTGATGATTGTTCCCCCCTCCTCCGTTGCTTAATATGTCGTCCGAACTGAGCCAATAAATGCTTCATGTAGAAAAGCTCGCTCTCTCTCTCTCTCTCTCTCTCTCTCTCTCTCATACACACACACACACACACACAGAGGTCACTTATCCTAAATATTGACCTATGATATTCCATTGGAATAAATCCTGGCAGAACACACCCACAATTCTTATATTCTGTCAGTGCAACAACAGTGCCATCACAGAAACTAATGCCCCACAAAACACAAACATCCTCTTTACAAGGGGTTCATCTTACCAATCCACAATATAGTAAATCAAAGCAGTTTGTCCCTGGACTACCAAATCCTGAGACTATTCAGTATTCAACATAATTAGTTTAGTAGAGCTCACTAATTAGTTTAGTGCAGCTTCAGGATCCTTAGAAAGGGCACTTTGGCTCAGATTCACATTCTTGAAACCTCTCCAGCCCAGGTGCTGCAAACTTCTGCTTCCTCTGATCTGGAGAAGCTTAAAAAGAAAAAAAAACTACAGCCATTCAACTGGAAAATATGGACAACTGGTGAAATCAAGTGGCATTTCAGACACACTTTATAGAACAAACAGCCTTACAATTCCAGTGTTCTCTACAGAAGATTAAAAACTATCCT
Organism: Anniella stebbinsi; assembly: GCA_029215795.1. Lineage (NCBI taxonomy): Eukaryota > Metazoa > Chordata > Lepidosauria > Squamata > Anniellidae > Anniella > Anniella stebbinsi. Next base: position 44,448,354 of record JARDYH010000004.1, on the reverse strand, counting down.
TCGATGAGAGAGACGAACCAGCTATACAAGCATCACCCACAACACAAATAAAGTCTTGCTAAAGTTACAATCAAATGGCAATTATGAAGCGTGTTTCAAAAGTGTACATAGACTCAGGAGTTCAGTTCAGACAATCTCAGCATTATCACAATGTCTGAATGCAGCTTCAAGATCTCAACTTAATTTGCCAAGATATGTACAAGCTTCAGGCATCTCCACAGAAGTGCTTCACTCCTCCCTTCATGTTAGGAAACAAACAAGACAGGAACTATAGTTAACTATAGCTTCCTGTTATGTCTGAACTGGGAACTATGGGTAATGACTTCCAAACAAGCCAGGATACAGAAGCCAACTTTAAACCATTCATATTCTGGCTTGACTGAAAGCCATTAACCATAGTTCCTGACCTGGCCTTTATAACAAGCTATGGTTAACAGTGGTTCCTCGCATGTTTCACCGCTCAGGTAAAGAAACAAGCAAAAGAGCTAAATGCTGGTGCCTGGAACTTGTGCATATCTTGGCTTATTTAGATGGGATCTTCATAATCTGACAGCAGCCAGAGGCTGCAATCTGTCATTACAATAAATCATGGTTTATCTTAACCTGATAGGAAACAGTCTAGCCTCCCCACAGGTTTGCATACTCCCCACTCCACTTCTCCAGCACAGCCACAAGGAGACAATTAGAAGCTTCCACTTCCATTTTAGATTACCTGCAGTTTAGCATGTCACCCAAATTCTAAACTGTGGTTAATCTTAACTATAATTTGTGGAAAGTTGGCCTGTTTACGATCTTTGAAGGGGAGTCTGCTCATGATCCCTCTTATGGGTAATGACCAGGGCTCAATGACCAGGGCGAGGGCCTTCTCAGTTGTACCACCCCTGTTGTGCAGTTCCCTGTTTTTGAAGGTGTGTCATGTGTCTTCACTAATCCAGTTTCACATACTGCTTACAACATACCTCATCACCCAGGACTTTGGGTCCTTTGGATAAGGCCATCAAGTCTTTCGTTTGTTGGGAAAGTTTTTACCTTGCTGCTGGTTGAGTTGATGAATATTTAGAATACCATAGTATGGTATTATTATTATTATATTATTATTATTATTATTATTAAGATTTCTTATGAAGGTATATAAATTTAATTAATAAATAATAAAAAGCAGAGTTAAGATTAACTATAGTCTGTCAGGTTTGGATGACACAATCAATGACAGAAGTGAAAGCTTCCAATCTCCTCCTTGTGGCTGCACCAGAGGAGAAAAGAAGAGCCTGCGAACCCGGAGGGAATCAAGGCTAGTTCCCATCATGTTAAACCATGGTTTATCATGTTATTCAATTTCAGCCAAAGCCAGTCTGTTCTAGACCATCCTACTATCCTACCAACTCACTGGATAACCTGACACAAGTTAAGTTCATAGGACACAGGACAACAAAGATGTGCACAAGTTACTCTCTCTCAGTCTTAGTTCTCAAATGCAAAAGCAACAATAATATTGATCTATCTCTCAGCTGAAAGATAAGGGCTATATATGATAAAGTACTTTGTCCATTTGTTTGATGTATTGAATATTTACAAAACTCCCACTGACTCAATGGGGCTTTGTATTTATTTAAAGCAATTTATGCATTTCATTGTCATATCACCCTAGAACAAATACAAAAATGTAAAAGCAAGAAAACAGCAGATATAACTTTAAAACAGACTGAAACATGCCCAATTAAGAGAGAAATCCTATTGCCCCCCTCAAGGCAACATCTGAGTGGCCACAGGATGTTGCAAATCTCCTCTTCCAAAGCCAGAGACAGACCTCCAACCTCAGAGGAGGTCCAATTGTGGATCTACATACACACACACAGGGAGAGGGAGGGAGCATGTCAACGAGTGGCGTGGGGAAGAGGGAGGCTGTAAATCTGCCGGATCCACAGACCTTTCAGCTCCTGTCCCTGCCCCTAGCAAGGTAAGTGTATCAGACTGGCTCAGAGGCCCATCTAACTTTAAATGCTTTTTATGGGAAACAGGAGGCAAAAAAGCCTCTGTTGTTCCTCCCTGCTCACAGGGTTCTTGTCTGAAGGGCTTAGGATGGATGGAGGGCTCCGGGTGTCTATCCTGAAAGATGACACTCTAAATTAGTAACATCTATTAAAATGGCTGAGAAAATAAAAATGTTTTTGCTCAGTGCCTAAGTAATGACAGTACTGGCACCAGGTAAACCGTTTTGGAGAGGGCATTGGTTGTCACTGCCAAGGAAGCCCTCTTTCCCATAGGTGGGCCTTCATACTTTGGATGGAAGAGGTTCATGGGAAAAGGCCTTGTCAGAAGATTATAAGGAACAGGCAGTTTGATATGAGAACAGGGGGTTATTTACTCCAAAGTAAATATACAGAGGTTTTCAATCCAAGTGAAAAAATAACCTTCCTCGAACCTGTTACCGACATTTATCATCTCTGACATAAGTGTCATAACATTACCTCATTCTCACTAGAAGGGAGAGTGAATATTCATAATAGGTAAGAAGGGAAGGAGAATCGTTTTAGAGAAAATTAAACTATCAGAGCCATTTCAATGTCAACAAAATGGGCAGAATTCCATTCTTACCACCCACACCCACCATGTTACATTATTACTTTTTTAATGGCTAATCCTATGGTGGGGGTGGAGATATTTTATTTGTGTTGGGGGGGGGGGTTCTCAATGCAAAAAACATTTACAACTTTTCCTGCAAAAAGTTCACAGGACCAAGGGAAGCCTCAGTGCTTCCTGTTACTTGAGGGTTCTTTACAGCAGAATATTAAATCCTTCTTAATACCACACAACACTGAGAGCTGTAGTTACCAGCTGTGGTGTAGAGGTTAGAGTGCTAGATCAGGAAACTGAAGATGTGGGTTCTAGTCTTCACTGCGCTATGAAACTCACTTGGTGACTTTGGGCCAGTCACTGACTCTCAGCCTGACCTATCTTACAAGGCAGCTGTAAGGATAAAATGAAGGGGGGCATGAACTCCTTGGAGGAAACATGGGATATAAATATAATAAATAAATAAGCATTTGTCTTTCTTTCACATTCACTAGAAGACTGCAACCTGGAGCCCAGGCCTCTGCAGACTGAAGAATCTGACAAGACTGGTCCCTTTTGACCCCAACCAGGCTATTGTGACATTATTCAAAACTCCTTATCCAACATTTTCCCTTTGTTTCTCTATTAGGAAAAGCACCGTTGTCATTCGCTCCTAAATATAAGAAAAGGTCACAGAACACCATTACTCCATTTCCTGGTTTTGCTGTGAAAGAGCTTCAAAACATTGAAAGGAGGAGGGGGGGAAATCAACAGTTTAGAGATTTTTGACTCTTCTCCAACCCAAACCTTTTGAGTTTGCAGCACAAATGTTAGAGCAGAGAGTATTGCCCTCACTTTCACCCAGAAAACTACCCACCATCTTCCTTTAATCGAGGGTGATAAATATATTCCCTAGCAGGAAACACACCATTTGTATTACAGAGAGCATTTTGGAGGAATTGAGCATCCCCGCTCTCAACTTCAGCATTTGTGTACTCAAACGCATTCACCATGATAGTCCTGGGCTGCCATTGTATCCAGATATGGATGAAGATTCTTAAATATTGGGATTCAATATCAAAGCAGACTTGGGATAGATTTATTTATTTATTTATTTATTTTTAGCAACCTCAGAAACAGGACAACAATAGCAGGTGGTGGTTGAATATTTGGGGCTACGTGCACAAACAGCTGCAAATTACTTGTTCAGGATGGCATTAGAAATACAAACAGGATTCCTGGAAAAATCAGGTACCTTCTCCATTCAAGAACAGCCACCTCCACTCAGCTTGTACTGACAGCAGAGTTTCAAAACTGTCCCTGTTGGAGGTGTGAATGGGTGAAGGACCAGCATAGTTCCCAGGTGGACATGTGTGAATTGCAGGACTTAAACACAATGTAAACAAATACAATTCAACCCCACAAATTAGCCCCAATCATATGCCAGTGTTTTCTTATATAACACTAGATTTGGATGCCTGAACTGCTAATACTTACAATTCATGGTTAGCACTAGAAGAAGAGCATAAGAGACCTGCTGGATCAGACCAACGGCCTATCTAGTTCAGCACCGTGTTTCTCACAGCAGCTAACCAGATACCTCTTAGGAGGCCCAAAAGACGGACATGGGGACAAAAGCCCTCGACTGCTGCTACTTCCCAGGAACTGGTATTCAGAGGCCTAGTGCCTCTGACCCTGGAAGTAGCATTCAGGCATCGTGACTCATAGCCTTGGATCATGAGAAGCAGCCTTTGACACGCTTATCCTCCATGAATCTGTCTAAAAATCCCCCTTCGAAGGGCCATCTAAAGGTGCAATCCTATACATGTTTAGACAGAAAATAATATACAACTCCCAGCAAACTCCCCCCCCCCAACATACATAGGATTGTGTCCTAAATTGGTGGACATCAGCACACCTTGTGACTGCTAATCAGACAGTTTAACACGCACTGCATGAAGAAGTACTTCATTTTAGGATCATCACTAATAACAACCTTATTGTGTATTACACATCAACCACGCACCAGCCCAACACGCAGATTATTCACCGGCAACAAACAGAGGCCAAAGTAGCTTTCAAAGTAGGGACTTGTCTAGGCACTATAAATGCCCGTTTGCCAAGGAGCCACCAACAGATTATATCTAGGCATGTCCACTAGCCCTGAAAGTTATTCTCTCAGATTTTGGAGAACCCTCGGGGTGTGCGAAAAACACTCTGCACATGCTCAGGCAATCATCATCATTACTTCATGTCCCCCGATAGGTGCTTAGCATTCAAAAGAGATTCCGGCCATGAAGCCCGGTTCAGTAAGAGCTCGGACAAAGAAGCAAAGAGCAGGAGCCTCTGGCTTCTATGGGTGTCCAGTCCCGACTTCAGTCGCTCTTCGCCTAAGATCCCGCGGGAGGATTGGGAAGAGCACCGGCAGCCACTCTCTCTCTTCAGTTAGCTCGAGAGACGTATTTGCTCCGTGCCGAGCGCCCCAGGAGCGAACGCGAGATCCGTGACCGAAGCGGACTTAAAGGGCAAAATCCTACCTAAATCCTACTGAAATAAATGGTCCAATTCGTTTCAATGGGTTTGCTGTAAGTAGGACTTACGTCGGATTTTGCCCAAATTCTCCACACGAGAACAGCCCGATCGGCGGGTGCCCACGCTTCCGTCCAGTCTTCTTGGGCACAAGCAGAGAAAGGCCTCCGAGCGAGGCAAAAAACCTCGGCCCAGGCGGCCCGACCGTACACCCCCAACTCACCGGCTTCCATGGCAGCGGCGGCGGCGACGCTCCCACGCTCTTGCACTGCTGGCTCCTTCTGCCGCTCGATCGCAACTTTGCAAGTACAGACCAAGCCCGCTCTCCCGAATTGACACATTCGGGCCGGGCCCCATTTGCTGGCGCCTCCGTCGCTCTGCCGTCAAGCCACGCCTCCGCAGCCGCGCCTTCTATGGAGCCGCACCGCCCCTTCTCCGACCTCGCGGCTGTGGTACACGTGGGCGCCACCGGCCCCGCTTCCTCACCGAGCTCAAGGCTTCAATGGCCCCTCTTTCCCGGCTGCGGCGGAGAATTTGGCGCGACTATCATTGCTAGGAAGAAGAAAGCTCTTCCGTGGGCTCCTCCGTTTGTACGGGCGATCTTCACGATCAGTCCACGCTGGAATGCATCTGTCCAGGAGTCCCTGGGTTTAAATAGAACCACGTTACTATACTTACGCTGCTGTTGTTTTCGCATAGTCGTGTCTGGTCACTCGTACGGCTGGATTGCGGTGAGGGGCGAGAAAAAAGCCCCCCTTATCTTTTATGAACTCCCCCCACCCCCACCCCCACCCCCACCCCCGCTTACTGTTTTCAGAAGACTACTGAGGGCTATGGTTTTGGTGGGGGGATTCAGGGGAGGATCTTCCATTAAGGGTTTTCCTAACACCCTCATCCCCAATAATTCGGGCGCTGTTGAGGCCCTCCCTTAAGCACTCACAGATGGCGCCATACACGTGTGAACTGACTTTGAAATACTTTGTCTTTGAGATATCAGACAAGATGAATCCTCTATCTGGTGTTATATCAGTGAGAGCCCTCCCTCACATGCAAGTTCTCACTTAGACGTGAGACATTCCGTTCATTCGCACAGCATGGAGTACTTTCAGTCATGAAGCAGGTATGGTGTGTATCACACCTCTGAGAAAAAACAATTCCAAGAGCTCATTTGGGCTCAGCTGGAGATTATTTACTGACAAATCTCTCCTTTTTATTGCACTGTTCACAGCTGGTGGGGTTTTCTGCAGGCACAAGCTACTGATCCACATTTTACAAAGACTGAAACAGCAGATAAACAGTGGGGGGTGGCTTCAAACTAATAATATCCCAGCTTTTCTAAAAACAAGGCAGAACTGAGCTTTTCATCCAGTGTCATGACATCTCAGAAAAGAGAGAGACTCTTTAGGTCATAATCTCATACAGGATGTGTTTCAGCAATGACTGTACTTCCAGGAGACAAAAGGCAAGGTGGAGTTTTTGCATTTGTTGCCAGAGCTGGAATTGTCTATGGACCACTTCCACTGACAGACACATCTTGTTCCCCACACCCACAGGAGACACACCCTGCACACTTACCCCACTGTGCATCCATTTGCAGGTGCTGCAATGGCTTTTTCTATATGCTCACATTAGAACCCATCAGGGTAGAAAAATATGGGATGCTTCCAGTCGAGGCTTTTCTTGAGCTGTCTGAGAGCATCTGAGAGCACCCACTGTGTGATTTCACCCAGTGTTCAAGCCAGCAAATGGGCAAACCAATTAGGAGCAAATGGCTGCAAGTTGCTATTAACACATGGATGTTGTGGAAGGAGGATGGGTGTTTAGAGCCAAGGTGTGAAATGTCACAGTGTGATGCAAAACCTATGGCTAGCTGTGGCCGGGTTCTCTTTCTCTGGAGCTTTAGCTAAATCTCAAATCTGTTTATGTAAAAACGAGCAGCTGCAGCCCTAGGAGAGGCCTGCTGTCCTTCCTGAACTTGCCTACTTTGAAGTAGAAAAGTGGTCGGTTGGTACGTTAGAAATTATCTGGTTTATTGTGGCATGATTTTACCTAAGCAACAGCCCATGTTATTAGGCTCTTCGATATCAGATGAACTAGGGTTTTTCCTACTGGAAAACACAATAAGGATGCAATCTTATGCAAGACAGAAAAAGTCCTATAACTCCCAGCATTCCCCAGCCAACATGGCAGGCTGGGAGTTGAAGGACTTTTCCTATCTTAAACATGCATAGAATTGTAATGTAAAGGAGTTAAGGCCATAGTAAAGTTCCCAGTAAGTAAAGTCCCCAGTACTTGTGGTCTTGTTTCTTCAGTCACAGCATGGAGAGGACAACAACAACTTTATTATTGAGAGTCTACAGACCATATAACAGCAAATTAAAACATGAGAAACTTTTAAGTTAAAATACAAGCGTGATAAGTTTTAGATACTCAGCAAATCCCTATAGCATAAGTAATGCTGTCCCACGAGCCCTGAAAATTCCATTAGCTCAACACTTACTCAATTGAATTCTGTTCCTCATCGCAACGCAGAGGAATTTTGCTACTTGCAGGGTTATATACTTGTTTAAGCCCTGAAGAAGGTTAGCCAGCAGGGTTTCCCTGGTACACCCCGATAAACTCTGCATAATGGGACATGCTTCTTCAGTCTAACACAGCTGCTTTGGCAGTTTTGGCCTTTCTAAACCAGTTTTGACTTGTGTTTTAACTTGAGTTAAAACTGACTTGGTAAGTAGCATGCTGTGTTGTCACCATCCAAACAATAAAGTGTCTGAGATACACAACTGTGGAACTTGACACGATTATTTGTAATAGTAGTGCCAATAGGCCTGACACCTCCCCCCCTTTCTGACTTTTTAGTTCCTTGGATTTCTGATAGATCTTAAAGCAGCCCTCCACAACCAATTCAAAAAATATGGAGCATGTGGGAGAAGGTGTTGTCAAGTCCTTAGATTGCCCCAATACATATCTTGGGAGCTGTGTTTGGCAGGCTGGCTCAGTACTGCAGCTATGTAATTGTGGACGCTGGACTTAATGGGCTGACATGGAGGCCCTTTAGATATCCCAGTTTCTCCACTGCCATTCCATGCTTTATAATTGTTTCTGCACTCTTGATAAGTTAGCACATACAAACAAAAGACAGTTTCCCAAGCCTGATGCTTGTGCTGCACAGATGTGAAACACATTTACTTGGGAATAAACACATTTTGTTGTAGAAAAGGATTATCATTTAAAAAGGGGGGGGGGGAATGATCTGTATCCATGTATGTGCCTGACCGGCCACCTGCTAACTGCAAAATACATTTTTATTAAATAAGAAAGGAAGCTGCAGCATCCAGCATCAGTGCTGGTGGACCCTTGTGTGCCTATGCCTGTTCAGGCATTGCCCTGTTTGGCACTTCCTCCATCCCCATCTGCCACTCTTTGGGTGGTCATTTGAGAGCCCCCTGTATTGCAGGGCCCTGGACGTCATCCTCCAGGTCCAGCCCTAGTTGCATCACTGAGTGATCCCTGTTGTACAAGGCAGCCTTCAAGGGTGGTCATGTGCCCTACTTTACAGAGGACAGTCCTCTATTTAATAGGCTGTCCAGACCAAGTCTGGTTTCAACATAAAGAACCATCAGAAGGGAGATCAGACAGGGGCCTTGAAGTTGTCCATCAACAGTTGGCAACTGGACAGCAGAGTGACCAGGCAGGGACGCAGGTGACTTGGTCACAGTGAAATGTATTTCTATTTAAATTATAGTTCTTATTTCTAAATTTGCATCTATACCTGTAAATTAGCGTGCACAATTTTTTATGCAAAAGTGTGTCGTCTCTTGGGGTGATGGATTTCTTCTATTGGAGTGATGTGAAAGTGGCCACCCCACTGCCTTCAAGCACACTGTAGGCCACTAGACTCTATTTTGAACCCTTTGCCTTTGATCTCCTTACTAGAGTGAGCCTTGTTTTCTCTTGGGTACACATTGGGAGGCCCAAACAGGTTTTCATTTATTAGGCAGGGCCATCATGGCCAACCTTCAAAACAAAACACTAGTTGACGGAAGGTAGAACACTTCTCTCTTCAAGCACCAGATGTCCAAAAGTCCCCATTCCTGAAATCTTCCTGTTTTGTCACATGTAGTTACTAATCACATAACTGTGGGGAGGATTTTTAAATGTATCTGTTAATCTTGGATTCTGGCACTTTTTTGAGGTCCTATTATCATTTTTAGCAAGCAAATGAACTGTGTGAGTATCTGCAACAACGGTCAGTAGGTGGCAATGTATAGCTATGAAATAGAGAAGTAATTGTAGGAATGTATGGGGACTTTTCTTGGTGCTCACAAAAAACCCCACCCCACCCCACCCCTTGCTGCAAAATGGCAAAATTTCTCACTTTAGTCTATGGGGGGAGTTGCACAACTTTGCTATTAGGTTGTATTCAGTTTGCACAGTTTTCCTGTTTGCACAAATTGAACAGAGATCACAAATGACTGCTGTAAATGAGACAAGAAGAACATCGAGGTCCCCTCTACAAGGATTCGCTTTTGCGCCCGGTTAGGTGATTATGCGCATAATCACTGAAGCGCATTTACACCTAGTCCCTCTGCACGACAGGCAGCGAGAGGCAGCGAAGCGCATTAACGGATGACCAAAATGCACTTTACAAGTAATTAATGTGCATAAGCACTTGTTCACATAGTCAAAATGCGCTTTAACAGCCGGAGCAAAATAAAACTCGCGATTAAACGCGCATTCGATAATGCGCATAATCGGAGAGATAACGCGCCTCTGCGCCCAATTTGCGCTCCGTTCTTGTAGAGGTAAAAAAATTTAAGCGCCTTGAAAGAGCTTTAAACCTCTCTTGTAGAGGCAGCCAAGCTGATGGTCAGATAACTGAGGCGAATGAGAGCATTGCTTATTCACCTGTCCCTAGGTAGCTGGTGCAGCAAAAACAAGCGCCTTGTGCCACCTTAAAGTCTAAGGATATTTCAGCCTTAGCATTTTTTTATATAGAAAGAAAAAAGAGGTGAGAAAACATGGCCGAGTTACAAAATGAAGACAATATCTGGACACACATACACCAGCCCTGTAAAATTCTGTGAATAAATCAGAGTGATTACAGGATACAAAACTCATCTGGAAGCACCCTAACATATTTATTGTGGCATAAGTTACAGCCACACTTCATCAGAGAAAAGTATTACCCTTAATTAGAAAATGGGTATAGAGAACACAGTTGCAAACAACCCAGTGTTGTTGTTTTTTAAACCCCCAGGTTGTTGTGAAGGAACCCAGTGTTGTTGTTTTTTAAACCCCCAGGTTGTTGTGAAGGAACCAGCGCACTAGTTCACACTGCTCAATCACTCCTGTTTGGCTTCTCCTGTCAGCAGGAGCAGCTAAAAAAAACCAAAACAAAACACCCCAGTGGTACTGCATCTGAACCCAGAATTCTGACTTGTCTCTCCCCTGACAAACTAGAGTTGAAACCCACTCTGGGTGGGTAAGGGCTAATAGGACTTGGAGACCAAACAACTGGAGGGTATTGTTTGGGTAGGGCTACTCTTGAGAGTTTGGATCTGAGCTCAGTTGCACTGTAGTTTTGTATCCACTGTTACATGATCAGCTCTACCATTATGATGATGATGATGATGTACCTCTTTCTCGCTTGTGGCAGTTTTTCTAGATGGACATGATGGGCTTTGCCAAGTCATGCTATCTTTTATTGATTCAGGAATTTCCTGATGATTAAGCATGTTTTAATTATGACTACTTTCTGGATGTTGGTGTGAATGTATTCTGGTGGGCCCAGTTTCTGGAGGTTTTCTGTATAGTTTTTTTATGTGATGCTGGTGACTGACGTGACTAATGGAATAATTGTGACCTTTTGTTGTTGCCATAGTTCTTTTGACTTCCATGGCCAGTGGGTGTATGTTTTTCTCTCCTTCTTCCTTTTCAAACATTTTTGTCATTCAGTATTACTATGTCGATGAAGTATGTGTGTTTTTCTTTTTTGTCTATGACTGTTATGTCTGGTCGATTGCGAGGTATTGTCTTGTTTGTATGAATTGTTCAGTCCCAGTATATTTTATGGTCTGCATTTTCCAAGATTGTTTCAGGTGAGTATGTATAGTATGGTGTAGGTTGTTTGATAAGGTTGAATTTGATGGCCAGTTGTTAGTGAATTCTTTTTGCAGATTTATTGTGTCTGTCCGTATAGTCCATTCCTGCCAGAATTTTACATCCTCCTGTTATATGGTCTATTGTTTCTTGGAATTGATGGCATTTCTTGCATAGGTCTGTTGTTACACTGTTATCTTTTATGATGTATTTTTGGTAGTTCTTGGTGGCAATAACTTGATCTTATATAGCTATTAGGAATCCTTCGGTTTCTGGAAATAGCTCACCCTTCCTGAGCCATTCGTACGATTGTTCTTTGTTTTGTTTTGTGGGTTCTGTATTATGTTGTAGTGCTTCCCATGGAGTGCTTTTTGTGCCTATTTTTCTTTTTTCTCTGCGAGTGTGAGTGATCGTGTTTGATCTTCATTTTGTAGTGCTAGGTTGAGTGGGGTGTAGTTTTTATCTGCTTTTATTATGGCTTTATGAATGGGGGTGTTTTGGTGTGGAAGAATTCTCTGAGTGATTCTATCTGTTTAGTATGAATTCTGTTCATGTCCAGCAGACCTCTTCCTTCTTCTTTCCTGCTGATTGTTATTCTTTCAAGTGTATGAGTTGGGATGGAGTATGTGGTGTTTTGAGAGTTTGATGCAATTGAGTCTGTTTATTTCTTCGCGTTCAATGTGTGACCAGTGTATGATTCCGAATGAGTATGTGAGGATGGGTATTGTGTAGGTGTTGATGGTGTTTCTTCTTTCTATGTGCAGCATCTTGCATTTTCCTATCCCAAATTCCACTATTATTATTATAATTATTATTATTATTATAATATTTATATCCTGCCTTTTTCCCAATACTGGGACTCAAGGCAGCTTAGAAATTAAAACATGTACAGTTAAGAACAGATAGAGGTATACATTAGGCAAAGTGAAATAACCATCTGGTGGAAGCCTCTTGGCTGCTCTCATGTACTCTCCAGCTGTTCTTCTCTGCTGGAAGACTGAGCAGGTTATGCCACACAACTTGTCATGGGGCCCCTAAACTAGCTTGCTACCTCAGATGTGGAGGAAGTGATCCTATTGGCAGTGTTGAATTAAGAGTCAACTGGCAGGCCAACCACCTTCTGTATGTGAAATGTAGAGGGATGCCATTTTGACCTTGGCCTTAGCCAGCAAAATCACTTGGTCAAGCCCTGCACAGTTATAAGCATTTCTCATGTCAATTCAGAAACCTAAAGAGATCTTAACTTGTATGACCCTGAGTTTCTGTTCTAGTTTTCATCACATTTCCCTTTAATTTTTCCATTGAGAGAGAAACTTTCTATTAAGAGAGCTGTGAATATAAATACAGGAATCTGGGGCAACAGGCCTGTGTGTGGGGAGAGAGCGCAGAAAGAAGACAGCTGTAACATAGCATGAGCCTTTCCAGAACAATTACAGAGTGAGGTTACACTGGGAGTCAGGCAACCCTATTAGGATAAACTGCAACGTTTTGTTGTGTATGGAAATCCCAGTCATAGGAAAATACAGGGCCCTAGAGCATTGTTAATATGTAGGCTCTAGTAGGCACTGAATTTCGCTCCTTTTTTACTACAGTTTCACTCGTCTTGGACTTTGTGAGGTCCATGCCACCTCTGGTCATGCAGAAACTGGGGCCATAGCAAAGCCTGAAGTAAAGCTCAGTCTCACACTATGGAATAGCCTGTAGCATTTTCAGACAGACTTGAACATGTAGATCCTGAGTTGTTTCTGATTTTATAAAAGCACCCAAATAAAAATCCTGATTCACATCAGGGGCTGTGGAATAGCAACAGAGTTCTTTTTCAGATGAACATTTCTGCTGGATTCATGGAAAGAGATATAGAGGATGTTGAGTAAACTGTTGCTTGCAGAACGGAGGTGCACACAGCTTAGTAAACACACACATTACACTTTTTTTAGAATGTATGTAATCTGAAACAATAGGATTGGGGCTATAACCCCATCCCCTTAATTGCCCAATACTGAATGGCACTGCTGCTTCTCCTGCTCAGGCATGCTCTGTGGTTCCGGCAAGGGTCTGGTCTGTAAAGATGCAGTGCCGAGAGCCACCTATTCAGTGGCTTTCAGCCCCTCAGCCATAAGGTCAAGCTCATAGCACCACGTCTCATAGCGGTAGGCCATGCGGATCTGGGCCACGTTGGTCTTGTGGATATCATTGCCCTGGGGGCCCTCTTCGTGGTAATTCTTTCCCAACATATGGAGCTTTTCCTGTGGAAGCGATGCAATGAATGAGGGCCACCACTCACACAGAACTTCCAGTCATGTCTTCCCGGATTCATTTATTTGATTTGTATCCCACTTTTCCACCCAGCAAATATGCCAGCCCAAGGTGGCTGGCAGTAATACATGATGAACTGAGTTCAAACAATCATAAAAACAGATTAAAAACACAAGACTAAAAGAAATAAAGCATCACCCAACCCCAAAGACCCCCCTCCAGTAACAGCTTACGTGCCAAAGGCCTGATTGAATAAAATCATGTTTGCCTGTGGAAGGAAGGACAACAGAGAAGGAGCCAGCGCAGCCTACCTTGGCAGAGGGTTCCAGAGTCTGGGAGCAGCCACCGAGAAGGCCCTCTCCCCAAGTTAACAGTAAGCGCATCAGATTGCTTCCCTTCCTTCTTCATACCCATTTTCTTTTGCTCAACCTAGTCACTAAGCCCCAGGGCAGTGAGTTTATAGACCCCTTTGAGATTTCAACATACCTCATGGGACAGGCCGCATTGCAGGACACTGTAGCGTGCAATCTCGCACATGTCACAGGTGCTGAGCTTGAAGACCTGGGCCGCAATGGCATATTCTTCCATGAGAGGTTCCTGGGGAACAAAAGGAGGAAAACAAAAGTGCAACACATGGCTAAGGCAATTGCAGGAACTGGAACAGCCCTCATGCCAGCCTCCCTGGCACTTCTGAGAGCAAGCATCTACCCTTGGAGAGGATCCTGCTTCCTACCTTGGTATAGTGGAACTGCATGGGGTCATCAGTGGATAGTGACACCATCAATCCCTTCTGGTGGAAATCGAGAAGTGGGTTCTTGGCATACTCTAAGAAGAGGCTGTTGTTGCTGAGTGGGGACATGGCGATGGGGATTTGGGCTAAGAAGTAGAGATACTGCAGTACAGGACTCTGCAGAGAGAGAGAGAGAGGGAGCACAGCTGCTGTGTCAGGTCATAGCAGGCAGAAAGGCCTCTAGTCCCTCCCAAAGAATACCCTGAAATGGGCTTCCAACATCTTTCTAAGGGTACTTCCAAAAAAAAGGCTCCTACTATTAACAATGCAGCAGTTCCATCTGTTTTTTCCTCAACAGATTTTCCATGGTAAAGAAAAATATGGATGATGCAATGGGAAAGCACCAGTGCTGGTCCCAAGTATTTGAGGGCCCTTGGGCAGGACACCCCCAATGGGCCTCCTCCCTCAATGTGTCCACCACCGTTATTGCCAGCTGCTATTGCTTCTAACCCTCTTTCTCATCACTGCTACCACTTGCTTGCTTGACAAATAGAGAGCTTGTGAGCAAGCAAACTGCTTCTCACTATTGCCGCTGCCTCAGCCAGAGCAAGAGGCAGGTGAACAATCAGGTTGCAGTGGTGGAGAGGACTTGCAAGTCTAGGGTGCTCTTGTCAGTGGGCCCATGCTGGGAAGTGGGCCCTCAGCAGGTACCCAGCCTTGGGAAACATAGGGCGGACAAGAACAGAAGATGACATTGTCTGAACCCCCCATAATATTGTGTGAATGAGGCAGGGTGATGGTAGGATAAAAGCCTCATCTGTCTCCATGATCAAGAGAACTGTCCACACCATTTATTGGTCACTGCTCAGTATGATTTGTAACCACAAAGCCCTGACCTTCCCAATTATATCCCCACACACGTGTCTGTGGCAGGTTCTTAACACTGATGAGACATGAGCTCCTCATCGAGGGGGCTGCATCAAGTCCAGCCAGGTCACAACACTTCCTGCCATCATTTGGGGGGAATGATGCTCATAGAATGGACTGCCTCAATCACTATTTTCAAATTCAAGAGATGGGCTCAGTGTTATGTTCTTGATTGTCATGGGGGCAGCGGCTGTTGAGCCTCCCCACATGAGATGTCAGATGTAACATGTGTATGAAAAGAAACCAAATGAGCATATCAAGGGCACACATCACATCCAGGCACATGCCAGTGCTTCTCCCCTGCTGCAACTCACCTTCATCAGGTTCAGGCCATGGGAAATATTATCTGCAGTCATGAAGGCAGCTAGCAGGTGGGTGATAGCACCAGCCTCTCCACAGTGAGGACGGAACAGGAAGGTGTTCATGCCACGCTCCCTGAGGGTGACAAGGCAAGCTTTATGCAGGGTCCAGATCACTAGATACACCTAGTATTATTTAGCATACCATAAGGATCCCTCCTCAAAAGGAGATCCAACATGCTGACATAATGCTGAGCCACATAGATCCTTCAATATATTTGCAGGGGATTATCAAATAGAACAGGTACTTCATTGCACTTTTGTGCTTTTCATTGGTGAGAATTCTCTAGATATTGGCTGGGTTCAGAAAACATGATAACTCCTCACTTGGGTTGAGTGTGGGTTATCATGTAGCCTGAACCCAGCTGCACTAACCAACCATGAACAACCCACAATTCACAACCCAACAGCAAACCATGGGTTCTCTACATGGGTTGTTCAATGACAACCCACACTCAACTCTTGGGTTATCATGTTGTCTGAACCCAATCATTGTGGGTGCTACCAGATGGACAGCTCATAGTACTACCAATCAAAAGGCATCATGTAGCTATTCTGTCTTTTTCTCCTGAATGGGTTTTTTTGTGGAAAGAAAAAAGTCAGAAGAAGTGATGAGAAAACACAGGAGTGTTACAAGTGAAAGATTATGACGTTTAGACTACCCCATAAAATCTCATGAATGAGGCAAAGTGATTGCCTGATAAAAGCCTCATCTAGAAGTAACCTATGTCCCCTCCAGATTTCCCTTCCATTTTAAAAGGATGTTAACTGAAGAGCAATAAAAATATACAAGGGCTTCAAAACTGGATTTGCACTCAAAACATCAGGCGCTGAGGGCCCAACTAAATTATTAATGCAAATGAGAGAAACTAAACCCCAATGGCCACTTTTAAAAAGAATACACAGTTTCAGGAGAAGACAGAAATTTAGGAATGGGAGATGTGGAAGGGATGGCATGCTTAACCCTTCCTGCAACTGCTGCTTCTCTGCTTCAAATTGACTTCCACCTGCTGTTCTCCCCACAGAGTTCAAAACCCTCAAGGTTCACAGGCATTTCAAATCCCATTTGGGATAAAAGAAATTTGTGGCGCAGTCTGGATCCGAGAGGAAGCAAGCACAGGAAGGATTAAGCACCCTTTCCTCCCAATGTACTAAATTGATCCCTCCCAAAGCTGTTTTTCTTTCTAAAAGCAGTCACCAGGTTGAGTTGCGTATGTCTGCATGTAATGTTTAGTTAGGCCCATAGTCTCATCAGCTTTTCAAAGAAAGGGGCTTTTTAAATGTTGCATGAGCACCCATTCTTAAAGTTGTGGAGGAAAAACCTATAAATATCTGAGAGAGATTATCTCAATCATCCTGACCTTATTATCACTAGTTTCATTTCTTTTGCCAACGCTATAAATCTAGCAGAACCTGGAATGGTGCCTCCTAGAGCAGGAATTTATCAAGGGAAAGGACTGATGCAAACAAGTTATTGAAATACAATATGCACTTGTCAGGGTGAATGGATGGTCTTAGCAGAACCAGAAAAACTAGGACTGCTACTCCCGTCAAAGGTTAGTGCAGGATCTTTGAGCATCGAAGCTTTTCTACTCAGAAGCAACCCTCCTGCTCTAGCGAGAACTCACCGTCGGAGGTTATTGATCACCATGATGTTGGCATACATGTAGTACAAGTAATAGGTATAGGATGGATTCTTCTCATGGTCCCACTCCTCTGGCTTGGGGCTGTTGGTGCAAAACATGTGTCCACTGTGCTTGGACTCATCATCTACACTGTCAAAACCAGTAATCTGCAAATCATACAATTGCTCCTGAGGAACGCTCCAAAAGCAAGCTCAGAGTTTATACCCCACCCCACCTTACCCCATCCCAAACAAATGATATGAAACTAAGGATCTCTTATTCCCATCACCCAAGGGTTAAGATTAGGGATGTGCACGCCTGAAAATATCGTATTTTATCGTTATCGTAATTTCGGACCCAAAAAATTATCGTCTCCGATAATATTGTAGGAGAACCATATCGTCTTCACGATAATTATCGGAAATACGATATTTAATTTGCAGCCCCATTGTGCCCTATAGAGCTGAATTTTTTTAGAAAAAATGCCTATAACTTCTGTATTTTCAAAGTTACAGGCTTGAAACTTGATTACAATGCTTATGGGGTATGCCTAAGTATGTGTATGAAATTTGAGATCAATCCCTCCAACCCTCAATTTTATATGAATTTATTAAAGATCGTTTAAGTTCTGACAGGTCAAAAGTTGCACGATCTTTCAAAAATTAATATAAAATACACAGGTGGAGGGATTGATCTGAAATTTGGCACATATGTGTAGCAACATGTGCTAGACATGTGTATGAAATTTGAGATCGATCCCTCCAACCCTAAATTTTATATGGATTTATTAAAGATCCTGCAACTTTTTGGCAGGTCTGAACGAACGCACGTGGTGAGCTGTCATTCTGACCTGTCAGAACTTAAACAATCTTTAATAAATTCATATAAAATCGAGGGTTGAAGGGATCGATCTCAAATGTCATACACATACTTAGGCATACCCCATAAGCCCTGTGACTAAGTTTCAAGCCTCTAACTTTGAAAATACAGAAGTTATAGGTTTATTTATATGGCAGTCTGATAATCTGATATAATTGGGCTGAAAATTATCGTCTCCAATGATTATCATAGGAAGTTGTATCGTGTCATTATTGTTAATCGTATGCGCAATAAAGAGCATATTGTATCGTTATCGGACATTTTAACGAGACGATACACATCCCTAGTTAAGATCACTCTCCACTGCAGTTGGACTGGGCAGAGTGGCCAGGATCAGCTAGATGTCTCTTGCAGGGACAGGAGTGAGGTGGATTATAGGCCTGATCTCATTAAGCAGGGGTGGGGAACCTCAGGCCCATAAGCCAAATTGGCTCTCCGGGGATCTCAACCTTTCAGGTTTCCCCACCTAGCTATACCCTCTTGGTGGTCTTCCCGCTTTTGCAAGGTTTCCCTCCACCCCATTCTAAGAGATTGAAATGCCTCTCATAAAACTTCGTTACTGGCAGTAAATAGAATATGCTGGTATTTTGGCCTCATCACTTTTGCCTTTGGGCCCTACACACCACTGAAATGCAGCCCCCAAGAGCTTCTCCAGAACTTTTTTTGGCCTTTGGGCTGAAAAAGTTTCCCCACCCTTGTGATTAAGGATGTGTTGCCTTAGGCCTCCTCCACACGAGACGTTTAATGAGCCTTGAAGGCTCATTATAAATTTTACCTACACACGAGCGGAGCGCAAAACGGGCGTACAGGCGCGTTATCTCCCCGATAATGCGCATTTTCGAACGCGCGTTAAATAGCGACTTTTATTTTGCTCCGGCCGTTAAAGCGCATTTTCGCTGTGTGAACAAGCGATTATGCGCATTAACTACCTGTAAAGTGCTTTTTGGGCATCTTTTAATGCGCTTCGCCGCTTCTCGCCGCCTCCCGTGCAGAGGGATTAGGCGTAAATGCGCCTCCGCGAAAATGCGCATAATCCCCGAACCGGGCGCAAAAGCGCATCCTTGTGGAGGGGGCCTTAGATTCACCTTCAGGTGGATTGGCTTTCTGAAGCAGTACTAGCTGTGCTCTGTGCCATGCATTTTCACAGAGCTTGGCCTGTCTCAATCTTAAGGCTAGGCCCTTGCCTTCTGCAGCATTGCCTCCATGGCCGTAGTACTCACGTGGCGTAGAAAAACACTCAGATCCTTATTGTCCTGGGGGTTGATGGTCGCCTGGAACACGGGCACAAAAATGTTCTCCAGCATCTTCCCAAAATGTGGCAGAAAGTTCTTTGACCTGAACACATCACTGGGAGAGGGAGGCAAGAAAGGCAGAAGCACTTTAACTCAATCCTCATATTGTTTGTTTGTTTGTTTATTTGTTTTTTATATTGCCCAACTGGCAGATGCCTTCAGGGTGGTTTAACACCCCCCCCAACAATAAAAAAACCTAAACAATAAATTCAGCAATGAAAATATTAAAAATATTAAAGAGCCTGGAGCAAAGTTAATCATCAGAGCAACAGAATTAAAGATTAAATGCCTGCTGGAAGAGAAACATCTTGATCCTCTTCCAGCAGATAAGAGATGACAAAGAAAATGATAACAGATGACAAAGAAAAAGCAGAAGTGCTAAATTCCTACTTTTGCTTCATCTTCTCCCAAACGCAGGTCTATGACACTCCTGGCAAAAGTGAAGTATAAGTTGAAGAGGAAGGATTGCAGCTTGAGATTGATAAACAAATGGTCAAGGAACACCTAATTTCTTTAACGAGTTCAAATCTCCAGGGCCTGACGAACTTCATCCTAGTGTAATAAAGGATCTGGCAGAAGAACTCTCAGAACCACTGTCTGTTATCTTTGCAAAATCATGGAAGATGGGTGAAGTGCTGGATGACTGGAGGAGGGCTTATGTTGTCGCTATCTTCAAAAAGGGCAAAGGGGAGGAACCTGGGAACTACAGACCAGCTAAACAGACATCAGTCCCTGGGAAATTATGGAGCAGATGATAAAGAAGTCAATCTCTAAGCACCTTGAAAACAATACAGTGGTTACTAGAAGCTAGCATGGATTTGACAAGAACAAATCCTGTCAGACTAATCTGATCTCATTTTTTGATTGGGTAATCTCCCTTGTGGACTGTGGGAATGCTGAGGACATAATATATCTTGACTTCATCAAAGTTTTTGACAAAGTGTCCAATGACATTCTGATTAATGAACTAACTAAAGGTGGGCTAGACGAAACAACTATTAGGTGGATCCACAGTTGGCTACAGAATCAGACTCAAAGAGTGCTTATCAATGATACCTTCTCAAACTGGGAGGAGGTAATGAGCAGGGTACTATAGGGCTCAGTCCTTGGCCCAGTGCTCTTCAACATTTTTATTAATGATTTGGGTGAGGGGATGCAGGGAATGCTTATCTAGGCTGACCAGATAAAATCCAGGTCAGGGCTCATGTAACTTTAACAGTTGTACAGAAAAGGGAATTTCAGCCAGTGTCATTTGTATGCAATTAATTCCTGGTGAAATTTCCTCTTCATCACAACAGTTAAAGGTGCAGGCACTATACTAGAGTGACCATATACAAAAGAAGGCAGGGCCCCTGCAACTTTAACTGTTGTGATGAAGAGGGAATTTCATCAGGAACTAATTGCATACAAATGACACTGGCTGAAATTCCCTTTTCTCTACAACTGTTAAAGTTACATGAGCCCTGACCTGGATTTTATCTGGTCACCCTAGCTTATCAAATTTGCAGATGACACAAAATTGGGTGGGATAGCTAATACCCTGGAAGACAGAAATAAACTTCAAAGTGATCTTGATAGGCTGGATTGCTGGGCTGAAAACAACAGAATGAAATTTAATAGGGATAAATGCCAAGTTCTACACCTAGGAAAAAGAAACCAAATGCACAGTTACAAGATGGGGGATACTTGGCTCAGCAATACGACAAGTGAGAAGAATCTTGGAATTGTTGTAGATCACAAGTTGGATATGAGCCAACAGTGTGATGTGGCTGCAAAAAAAGCAAGTGCTATTTTGGGCTGCAGTAATACAAGTATAACTTCCTAATTGTGTGAGATACTGGTTCCCCTCTATTCGGCACTGGTTAGGCCTCATCTTGAGTATTGTGTCCAGTTCTGGTCACCACACTTCAAGAAGGATGCAGAGAAACTACAGTATGTTCAGAGGAGGGCAACAAGGATGATCAGCTGTCTGGAAACAAAGCCCAATGAGGAGAGACTGAAAGAACTGGGCATGTTTAGCCTGGAGAAGAGAAGGGGAGACATGATAACACTCTTCAAGTATTTGAAAGGTTGTCACACAGAGGAAGGCCAGGATCTCTTCTCAATCATCCCAGAGTGCAGAACATGGAATAATGGGCTCAAGTTACAGGAAGCCAGATTCCGTCTGGACATCAGTAAAAGCCTCCTGACTGTTAGAGCAGTACAACAATGTAACCAATTACCTAGGGAGGTCATGGGCTCTCTCACACTAAAGGCCTTCAAGATGCAACTGGACAGCCTTCTGTCAGGGATGCTTTAAGGTGGATTCCTGCATTGAGCAGAGGGTTGGACTCAATGGTCTTATAGGGCCCTTCCAACTCTATTATTCTATGAATCTATGATCTGGTGATCTGGTGTTTAAACATATAAGTGGATCTCCCTGGGAAGGGAATCCCACAGATGGGGGGGCACTACAGAGAAGGCTCTTTCCTTGTAGCCACCCAACATGCCATTGTGGTCAGCAGCATCCAGAGAAGAGCCTCCAAAGATGATCTTAGCAATCAGGCAGGAGCATATGGGAAAAGGTGTTCCCTCAGGCAGAGTAGCCTTGGCCACTTGGGACTTTAGAAGTCAGTACATCACTTTGAATTGGGCCCTGAGATGGAATATTTCAGAGAAAGGAAAAAATAAGTGGGCTGTAACTGGGAATACAGTTGAGACGAAGCCAAATTTGTTTCCTTCCCCATGCAGTAATGAACTTAACATATGGGCAAGGCACAGTTTTTGTCTTACTCAGTCATGTTCCAGCTTGCTGCTCATTTACTTGGCTCAAAAGTATTCAAAGGAAGCTATTTAGAGTCAAGGCAATGCCATAGCCCTGGACTTAATCTCAGGGTAAGATGAAACTGAGCTGGTTGACTCAGGTGTCTGATGAGACTGCCATACCACCAGCTGAGGAACTGAACTGGGTGCCTGGTACTGAACTCAAGGGGACACCTTCAGCTGAGGCCAATGCACCTGAGGAGTCAAATACACCCTGCTCCACTGTGCCTGCTCGACGGCACAAGAAACTCACCAAGCCAGGGTGTTGGCCCTTTAAGGATTCTCAGGCAAGGGGTGGAGGTTAGAAGGGATAGAGGGGGTGGAGGGATGCATAAGGCCCTAATCAACCTCCAGCCTTTGTGGGAACCAATTGCTCATTTACAACTAGGGATGTCAGAGAAATCCATCTGGGGGGGGTGAACTTTGCCAGGTTTTCAGCAGTCTGCATTCCCCCCCCCCCCCCCGGATTCCAGCTCACTAACCCGCAAGGTGGCCCGACCCAATCTGTATGAGTCGAGTCAGTTTGCGGATTTCCATTTTGTGTTTCTAAAATCACAGTTTATGTAGATTGGGCTCACAATTGGCATAATATGCACAAATTGCAGCCATAAATTGTGTTACCATGTACACAATCACCATTTACACAAGTTGCGGCTGCAATTTGAGGAATTGGCACAAATTCTGGCTGCAATTTGTGTGATTTGTGCAAATTGCAGCAAAATTAATTGGCAATTTGTGCAAAATTAAACAATTTGTTACACAAATCACAGTAGAAACGTGCATAAATGGTAATTTTGGGGGGAGGGATGAGAAATTTCCCAGATTCTGGGGAAAAGCCTGTGAATTGACAAATGCAAACTGAACCGGGGGCTCCAGGGAAACCCATATAGCCCCAAAAGGGCCAGATTTTCCTATGATGGCCATTGCTACTTGGAGTTTTCCCTGATGCTCCAACCACTAGCCTGCCTTGCAGCCACGTATTATGAAGCTTTTATAAAAGTCAGATGAGGCTTTTACTGTGCAATCACTTTGCCTCATTCATGGAATTTTACAGGAAGTTTAAGAACTGTCATCATCCACTTTTAATCCTCCACTATTTTCTCACCTCTTCTTCCATCTTCTTTCTTTCCATGGAAAATCAGTTAAAGGGTGGTGGGCAGATGGAAAAGCTGTACCATGCCTTCTGCTTGTTAGTGCTAGGACCCCTGCAACTAGAAGCACGCCAAATTCCTGTTGCAAACAGATCAAAACGGGCTACTCCTGTTTACATAGCTCTGTCCCTTCATCTGCAATCCTGCCCTGTTTCTCAAATTTAGAAGAGTGTGACAAAGCAATACCCAGCAATTAGTTGTTATATCAGTGATACACAGAATCCATTTAATGCCTGGGCTGTTAACATGTTTTAGCTGCATTTTTTAAATTCCTGGTATGCTGTTTTGAACTTGTCAAACTGCTTCAAACTGCTTTGTTTGAACTTGTCTCAGAATCTCAAAAACAAACGAACTATTAAAATTCAGCAAGCGTCAAGCGGCTAGTACTTTTAATATGCTATTTGTAAAAGGTGTTCTCCACCCTCCTGCCCTACTCTACTTACTAGATTCTGGGCACCTGGATCATCCATCTCATATTAGGTGAATAAACACGGTGTTGGGTGAACCAGCTGGCTAATTTGGACCACTCTTCTGGTGAACGGCCATAGATGGAGAGTCGTGGCTCTGCATACTGGTACTTGGCATCCTCCAGGTCAGAACCAACCTCCTGGGAAATCAGAGGGGAAAGCAATAACTTGTGTCCAGTCCACTTCTAGGAGCCTTTATACACGAGGCATTTATTGTGCACTTGTGATTCCTCACTCACAGTATTTTGTGGGTCCTTTACAAGACATTGACGTCCTCTAGGGCCTCCCTCATGTTTTGCAACCATTGTCATGTTTTGGTTTTTCTTCCTAACGGAAAAAAGCTAGTATATTTTCTAATAGGCATTGCAGAAACCTAGTGTAACTGTGCCATTCTGGATACCACAGAGCAACCTAGTGGTTATGTAATGGAACATATAGAAAGGAAAAGAGGAGAGGAGAAAAACACGTGCAAAGGAGCCAAACTTAATCCCACAAAGAATCCAGGAGCAGAAATCTCAGTAAAGATGTGGGTTAAAAGCCTCATGTAGAAAAGCCCTAGGAGTTGGCCTCATCCTCAGCTTATCAGCCACACAGACACAAATGCTTGCATACCATATTGCCTAACCTTGATAATGGTGGCAAAATATTCGCCATTGATGGCATTTTCAGACTTGAGGTAGAGATCACGCAGTTCACTGGCTCCCACTGGGTTATACTTGGCATTGAACTTGTCAAAGCGCTGGAAAGTCTGGCGTCCCTGTGGCATGAAGGAGTAGTTATGGCCAGGAGCAAACAAAAAAGCACACTCCTCAGACAGAGGCCCCCTCCACAAGGATGCGCTTTTGCGCCCGGTTCGGGGATTATGCACATTATCGCGGAGGCGCATTTACGCCTAATCCCTCTGCACGGGAGGCGGCGAGAGGCGGCGAAGCGCATTAATTCATGTCCAAAAAGCGCTTTAGAAGACGTTAACGCGCATAATCGCTTGTTCACACCGCGATAATGCGCTTTAACGGCCGGAGAAAAATAAAAGTCGCTATTTAATGCGCATTCGAAAATGCGCATTATCGGGGAAATAACGCGCCTGTACGCCCGTTTTGTGCTCCGCTGGTGTGGAGGTAAAATTTATAATGAGCCTCTAAGGCTCATTAAACGTCTCGTGTGGAGGAGGCCATAGAGACTGACAGAGATTAGCCACAGCCAATCACACAGTTCTCATGACTGAGGGAAGAGTACATGGGGAGGGAAGGGAGGCCTCCTGCATTGGGAAGGATAGTGGGACTCACTGCATGCACATCCAACGAGTCCACAGTCAGGTCATAGGGGTGAAGGTTGAGCTGCTCAAAGAGCTGCTTGAGCGTCAACTCCTTGTCCTTGGATTTGCACACCACCCTTTCAGCATCAACCCGGTATGACTTCTTAATGAATCGCAGCAGGTGCTTCTGATTCATGCAAGCTGCAGCATGGATGTGTGTGTCTACCTGTGGAAGAAAACAAAGGTCAGCCCAGGAGAGGGTGACTCTTGCAGAAGTCTCCCTCCCCCAGAACCCATCACATGATTATATTGGTGGAGACATGGACAAGGGAGGCCTTGAATTCAGAGCTAAAAAGCATAATAATTCTGTTTAGAAAACCATGAACCTATACATAGCATAACATATTCTGCTTTTTTATATTTTTTGGAAGATCAGAAGAATTGTGATTTTTGGGGATGGATAAAAAGGAGGCAGGTTATATATGGAGGCATTGATTGAAATATGTGGTTAGAGTGAGGGATCTCCAGTAGCAAGGCTGTTCACTTGACACCTTGTAAAGCCATAGAGAGTACACAATCATCTTCAATAACTGTTATATTTAGGCGAATGCATAACTATGTGGACCTTGCGGTAAGAGTTTAGAACATTAAGACTGCTTCAAAGAACCTTCCCTAACCTGGTGCCCGCCATATATGTTGGACTACAATTCCCATCACCCCCAGCCAGCATACACCATGCTGCCTAGGGATTGTGGGAGTTGTAGTCCATATCTGGAGGGTGCACAGTTGGGGAAGATTGATCATGCTGGCTTGTGATGATGGGAGTTGTAGTCCAAGTCATCCAGAGGGTGCCAGGTTGGGAAAGACTAGCTTAAAATATTAGATTCCAACCAGGAACCCTAGGAGACATCCCATCAACATCAACTGTGTAGCATTACAAAATTTTCCCATGGATGATGCTTCTAAAAGGCCTATAGCTAGCAGAAGCTTCTGTCCTGATTCATAGATTCTGCAGTGCTCTAGTCTAGTTTCCTTTTTGCCCTTTATTCTTCTTCCACTCTCCTACCTGTTATTAAAGCTGCCATGATGCCTTGCATCTGGATATACTTCCTTCAACATCTCTACCTAACAGGGCATCAGGATACAATACCTAGGAGAGATCCCTCACCTTCCGACAATTGTAGAAGTCCCGGTGGGGGTTGTTTTTCAGTTCCTTCAGCTCTTCCATTTCATTCAGCAACTCATGCACATTGAACTTGGAGGACAGGAATCGAAGGCGTCGGTGCGTATAGGTTTTACTGCAATGGTCAATGGAAAAAAGAAGAGTCTTGCATTAGCCTCCCCCAGAATAAGGAAACAGCCATATAGGTTGTTGTTGTTTAAATATTGCAGGATGGGTGCCATTTGGATGTTCTGCCTGAGGCACCACAGTCTCTTGGGCTGGCCCAGTGTCTATGTGAATGGGCAGGCCGTACCACAGGTAAGGCTCTCTAGGACACTTACACAGGCCCCTGAGCAATAAGGGCCAGCAGGAAATTCATGTCATCTAGGAAGACTTCCAGGTCAGGGTAGGGCAGCTCCTTGGGTTCACCCCTGGCAGCGGCTGCTTTGTCAGCATAGACGTACACCACACCTTCCTTCATTTCCACATGGTAGCCCAGATTCTCAGGTAGATTGTCAGACCGGAAAGGATCTTCACCATCCTTCACAGGTGGAGTGAACACTAAAATCCAGAGGAAGAGTGCTGTCTTAAACCTGGGGACTGATCTAGCCGGAACCCACCCTAACCAGATTCAAAGTATCAATGTGACTCATTATGTTCACTTGTGTGAGAGAATGATAGTTTATTGATGGAAAATCGATGCAGATAATAAAAGCAAAGATAAAGCTTACATATGTCCTTCAATTGGTAGACATGATTCCCTCAATTGGTGTTGCATTGGTTCCCAGAATGCAACGGCCGTCGTCCCAGAACTGTTTCCTGAGCAGGTGGCGTGCCTCCCCCTCTCAGGTGAGAACAGCTAGCAGGCCAATCTGTCCAGGATTTTATAGTGCTTGTCTCCCCTGGTTTCAGACTGACACAAGAAACCCACACTTCCCTCCACAGAGGAGAAAGAGGGGGAATTTCTTTCTTGCCAGTTTCTCACAGGAAAGAAATAAGCATTCTTATCAGAAAGAAAAGTATACAGCGTGCAAAGCAGACGCTGCACATTATCTAACTCTTGTTAGTAGCAAGAAGTGCTGACCTTCACTATACAGCTACAACAACCAATTCTAACTGCATAATAGTTGCCAACTGCCCTGCCAAAAAAGTATACATATGCTACTAGACACTGCATGTGATTCTGTATAAGTGCACATCTGATTCTTCATCATTCTTCCAAAACCAAATCCAATGCAAGTGCTCAAGTGATGGGCAAGGAAAAGGGCTTAAGGTCTCTAGAATGCCTACCTGTGAAAATTAAATTCTGCAGCTATAGGAAATTGTTAGAAAATCACTTGATTATGGGAAGGTTGGCTGGAATGGCTCAAGTGATCATGCCCTGCTGTAAGCCCCCTTCATATGATTGCCTTAAAATGAGAACTTCTGCAAAGGTTTTTGTCTTTCTTTTGGGTAACATTGACTCCTGACTGTATGCTGCAGATTGTAATGTAATTCTAAGGATCTTTTGTGATTCTTGAGGTTGTTGTGAGCAGTGAACTGTGGTGAACAGGAAAACATGGAGATGTGGTCCAGCTCAAGGAATACAACCCTGAGGCTGCATGGTGTTGAGAATCTCTGGCTGAATTCGGACGACACATTAAGGAATTGGGGGGGGGGGAACAATCGTCACTTGTATTGACTATCATGTCGTCCGAATGCTGCCATAGTCAACTCAGCGCTGATCCTAATCCACACCATGGTTGATTATTAATTACCATGTTGTGTGGGGAGTACCCCCTAGATGAACAACTGTAAAGTTGTTTATTACCCCACCATTGACTATCGTGTTGTCCGAATTCAGCCTCTGACTAACACCCTATGGAGGCACTGGAGGCTGGTGGCTCTGATTTCAGTGTTCACCTCGGATAGCTCCTTTAGAATTCAAACTGGTTCTGACTGAAACCCAGACCAGATTCCCCATCCCACTGAAATCCGAGCCACCAGCCTCTACTCTGTGGGGGTACATAAGGAGAGTCACATACGCATTGGCAGGAAGTGCTAATTTAAGACTAAAATAGATCCTTGCTGAGAGAAAGGTGTGAGCAAAGATGTAATGGGGAGTCAAACCTCTGCAGCTCCTTCTGGAAAGTTCCTCTCCTCAGTAGGCACTGCCAGAAAATCCTTTTCACTATCCCAAGTTCGAAGTTCCAAAGCATTCTACAACCTCAGCTCCCAGATATGATTCCACTAGAGCAAAGTCACTGATGGTGCCCACACAGTATCTTCAGTCCCCCAGACACCTGTTCTTTAGCTCTAGGATTCACCCACAGGCAGGATAGATTGGCTTTCCTAAGCCACTGTTCACCCATTTGTGGCCATTCAGTTCAGCCTGCACAGACTGTCTGTAGTTACCTGGCCACAGATCTTCATTGGGTGTCCACACCTCATTCTCAATGGCACGCAGGAACATGGAGGGAGTCTTGGGAAACCGTTGGAAGGATTTCTGCATATACCTTTCTCGGATACATAGGGCACGGTACAGGCCTTGGCAGACTAGTTCGAAGTCCTCCACAGTCACCTGTAGAAACATTTGTTAACATTCCTAGCTCCGTGGAGGGGATAAACACGCATGTGTGCAAAAATATGTGTGCTGAAAATCACCAGGGGGTTAATATAGGATCTTTATACATTGTGTTGTTGTAGCATGCCTGGTTGAGGTAGCAATAGCAATGAGGATAGGGCAGGCCTAGCATTGTCACATGGCAAGTATCAGGGCCCACATGCCCTGGCAGGGCCTACTGCACTGACACCCATTTCACACTCACCTTGCCCAGGAGTACTGAACGCTAGTGAACACAATTTGGCTGGCATTTGCCATTTTGTTTTCCCCACACTGCTATGGACCAATGCAACATCTGGGATATTGTGGGGAAAACAAAATGGCTGATGCTTATAGGCTGCCAGTCATAGGAACTTTGCTGCACCTGTTTGGTGTGACCCAAAATATCATCATATTTTAGTTTAAATAGGCGGACCATATGAAAAGGACAGGGCTCTTGTATCTTTAACAGTTGTATAGAAAAAGGAATTTCAGCAAGTGTTATTTGTATACATGCAGCACCTGGTGAAATTCCCCCTTCGTCACAATAGTTAAAGCTGCAGGATCCCTGCCCTCTTTTGTAACTGATCACTCTAGCAAAACTAGGCAGGGCTCCTGCTGTTTTGTGAACCTGATTTTGGGGTGAAGTGGTGGGGAACTGGAGTGGTCCTTGGAGCAGATCATGCCCAGGAACAGTCTGGTGGACCGAATGATGTCAGGGCATGGGGCCCTGTGCCCTCCTTGAATGTCATGAAGCCCCACCCCACTCAACACCCATTTTACTTTTCTCCATGAAGAGAGTGGGGGGACTTGGTTGGGGCTTGGAGAAGCCACTCTTCCAAGTGCCAGCTTTACCCAATGCTTGTCGTACAATGTAGAGGGATGAATGGGATTTGAAGTTCATTGGAGGCTGTGCACATCTCCACTTTACAACTCTTGCAGTAAACAGAATCAAGGCTATCCTTCCCCCCACATCCACTCTGCAGCAGCACCTTTGGCATTTTGCAGAACTTTTATTTTAGCAGTTTCATTTTTCATTATTTTTGTTTAATTCTTTGAAAGCAGTTTAATTACTCCCCTTAGTGAACGCCTCCTGTGTAGGGAACATGCATCTAGACTTGACCCAGTGCAAATTGAACATTGCATTATTGCAATTGAAAGGTCACTAGCAGGAGTACCATGTCTGAATCCTCTAGGTGATTTAGTGAGAAGGAAGAAGTGACAGGAGATGGCTTGGCACCTCCAGCTACTGACCCCTGCAGCATAGTCTCCTGTGATCTTAACACGTTGAAATTTTGGCACAGCTTGATACAGAGGTGTGGAGGAGATGACCTCATCTAAAGTGGTCAATTTGGTTGAAGACTTCCCTGCAATAGGAACAACCAGTGCTATGGTCTTCAGCCGTAGGAGCCTCTTCTTCCTAGGGAAGAAGAAGAAGAAGAAGAAGAAGAAGAAGAAGAAGAAGAAGAAGAAGAAGAAGAAGAAGAAGAATTATTTCAAACTCTGTTTACATAGTTTGATCCATAGTTTGGCAGTTATAACCTCTATCACAAAGGTTGATCAGGTTGAACTTATATTTCCCATGGCTATTCTTTCTTGGCTCTGACTACATTTAAAGCCTGGAATCTCAGATAGATTGGCAGACATTGACTTAGGACCTTGGAGGACTGGTAGATAAATTTAAATTGTGTCCACACACAAATGTTGTTACATAGATCTAGCATCTTTCGAACTTGGTTTGCATCTTCTTCTAGCTTCACACTTGCAGTATGGATTCAAAAACATTTGCTGGTGGAAGTGAAACACATTCTGGGTGAGGGTTAAGCAACAGTAATTCTGCAGAAGAAGAGGAACAAAATCACAGTGCTCAGGTACTATGGACAATAGGCTTAACTACGGAAATCAAAGGACAGATAAGATAATGGTTTGCAAACCACTTGTGTGTTGGATCCTTGTCCTTCCTGGCTTCTAAAAGTAGCTGGCATGGGGGGGGGGGGGACTGGCTGAGTGGATAAGGGTAGAGGTGATTGCAACTTTATGGCAAAGTATGGTTCCTTTCTCTACAATGCCAGCCAACTCATTTGAGGAGTACTTAGTTAATATCCCCCTTGATTCTTTATGAGCAAATGGTTTTGTTTTTGGCTGGGTATTGAAATATGCTGAATTTCCTGGTCTTATCTGGTGAGATTATCAGGTGCTAGAACACGTTGTGCTGGAAGCTGCTCTGACATTGATCAGTCATATTGCAGTTTCACATGCACGCAAGTCTTCCCAGGCTCGGCAGCCAGTCCTTTCTGAGTTTTTCAACTTTCCTGATATCGTGTGTGAGGGCATCTGAAGCAGGCCTTAAGCAATATGGTCAGCATATATCCTGCATGAGGCTCCTCTGCGCCACACCGTATTTTTTTACCTGTCCAGTCTTTCAGGGGTCCCTTTTGCCCAAATTCTGCATGCTCCCCAGCAAACGCATACACAGACAAGGCTCTCACCGTTTCCCAGAATCCGTTGTGCTTTCCTCCTTTATCATGTGCTCCTGCATTTCATGGTGTGAGATGGGGCAGACATCTTCTACGTCAAAGGGGGAGATTTCATGCCGACCTCCTTCTTCCTTTACCTCTGAGGCAAATACCTTCTCTGCGAAGGAGCGCATGGCATCATCGGTTTCTGTCAGGACAAGGCAAGGAGGTCATTGAACCAGCCCCAGTGCTGTTGTGAGAAGGGGGATCAATCATGGATGACTCACTGTGTCAGCCTTCTGTGCACTTAGAAAAAAGCTCAGGCTGTCTTGCTCTTTGTACATGTTACAGGGAATGCTTAGACTAAAAACAAAAAGGTATTCCATCTGCTATGGAAATGGAGATCCACCTGCACCTAGGGATGTAAGGATTGGGCAAAACCCATTCTGTCTGTGTTTTACAGAGTGTCAGGCACCCTTTGTTCCATCGTCTGCTCATTGACAGAATTAGATTTTTTTTAAGTTTCCAAATCTGCGCAAATTTGCATGTGCGACCCCCCCCACACACAAATGCACTAATCTCTCCAAACCATGCATATGGAGGAAATTTGCATTTTTGGCCTTTTAAACTTTTTTTTGCATATTTTTCTATTATTAAATTTGAGCAAAATTCCAGAAAGATAGAAAAATGGTCTGCAAGTCTGCAGAATATGCCTGACTGGGGGGAAGCTGGCCCGTTGCAGAATCTGCAGGTCAGAGTCATAAAAATTGGAACTCATTTGATTCCTTTGTGGATTTCTCTGATATCCTAATCTGCGCCACCATTCTGGGTGCAACTTGATAGGGGGAAAAGAGGGCTACTGAGCGCAGAAGGAAGGAGCTTATTTAGAATGAATCATACCATTGATTCATCTACCTTGGTATAGTCGATTCTGACTGACAGTGCAGCTCTAGCATTTTAGCCATAGGGTTTTTCCCCTTCAGTACTTCTACTCAAGATACTTTTAACTGGAGAGGCCAGGAATTAACTGAGGAGGGGTGGAGCAGAAAGGACAAACAATGGATGCGTGAGTGCCTAGATGAACTGCAGAGGTGAAGCCTGACAAGCATCTCCTAGTTTCCACTCATTGTTCTAGATGGTTGGAGCCTGCATATCTCCACAGAATGGAAATATTGGTGAATCTCATTCTGCAACACTGAGTGGATGTCCTGACAAGGAGAACCAGAGTGAAGCTGAATTGTGATGGACGGGTTTTGCTTTCCTACTTGGTAAGTATACATGATCCCATCAGGATGTGTAACTTGCCAGGGTTTATGGATTACTGAACTCTCAGCAGCCAGATGACTTAAAACAAAGGAGCTTACCTGACTCAGACTTCCTCAGTGTCATCTTAGCCTCCTTCTCTGGAGATCAGAACCTGGATGTAAGATACTACCCTCCTGCCACTAAACAAATCCACCTGGTACTTGGTGGGAAATGGGTGCAGCAAAGTGCAAGCGTCACAGTGGTTTTGCTCAGGGAACAGAAGATGCAGGATACATGGAGAGCTCACAAATAGCTGTGGAGTCAAAACTCCGAAAGCCAGGTGACCTGAGGCTACTACATGATGTTACTTGTTGCAGCCAACAATGATGGCATGTGCAGGCACAATCACATGAAAGGAAGAGTTGGAAACACCTCATGTATACACTTCCCAGCAGCACTATGGACTACTTTAGGCTAGAGTGCTTCTTGGGACCACTGCTTCTGCTCAGGTGGTATCAAGGTACTTCCAGCATTGTGTACCTAACAAATTTATAGTCTGATTTTATGCACGTTTACAAAGAAGCAAATCCGCACTGAGTTCAGTGGGATGTATTCCCAAGTAGGCGTGCATAGGACTGCAGCCTCCGTGCCAAACAAAAGGCTGCAAATATATTATACCAACAATAAATTATTACTAATATAATGATGATGAACAGGAACAACCAGACAAGCAACTGCTGCCTGGCGATAGCTTCTGTGTAAAAGCATGGATTTCATGGTGCACATGGAGGAAGCAACGAAGTGATACAGTTCAGCAGGAGAAATAAGCAGCAGTGGAGCTTGTTGGCTCCAATGCCGGTGGGGCAGAAAATCTGCTCTGGGTTTCATTCACAATCCATCAGAACTCCATCCTTTTGAGTTCTGTCTGGTTCTGACTGAAACCTGGAGCAGATTCTCTGCCCCACTGACATTGGAGCCACTGGCACAGGATGACATGACAATGAAATGGGAATGACTGCAGCCATGCTAGTGACAGGTGCATGCAATGCCACTTCCCAGACAGACAACAGGCATGAGAATGAGCTAGGATAGCATGAAATCCACACCCTCCCCAGACTGGAGGTTTGGGCACAAGGGGTCATCCTTCTCCAAACACCTAATTACGGACACACACTCTGCGTTTTCAAAGCAGCCACTGGTTCACATCTCAGTACCACAAAGACAAGGAGGCAACCTAGCTCCCAGCAGCACCAGAGTCCTTGTACACAGGGATGACTGGCCAAAAGTGGCTCATGCTCAGCTGTGCACCCAGCAGTAGCCAGACAGCCCAGAAAGACAGTCATTTCTCAACAGAGGAACCATTGCCCACTGCGCAGCACCCAGTCTTTGGATACAGGTTTAGTGATCCAAGCTTAGAGTCAAATCCATAATCTTGAAGTCAACTTTGAGGTCAGAATAAACCCTCCAACAAGTAACTTCGGTCATTCACCTTTGTTCCTAATTGCCCAGCATGCAGTGCTATTGGCGGTCCTGCTTACAGCACTAGGTTTTTGCTGCTAAGTCCAAGGAAAAGAATTTGCTAGAGGGAACTGGTTCTAATTTTCATACTTAGAATACTTCCAGATGAGGCTTTTATCGTCTAATCATTTGGGGGTCCAAATGATGTCATCTTCAATTTATACCCCCTTGGTGTAATACCACAGCTTCTTCAGTCCTTTTCCATAGCTGAATCATCCATTGAGAAAGAAAAGGTGGGGAAACTGCAAAAAGCTTTTGAAGGCTAGCACTGGGAGCCCTCTGCTTGGAAGCTCTCTTACAGTGCAATCCTATGCATAACTGCTCAGAAGAAAGCCCCCGGAGTTCAATGCACCTTACTTCTCTGTAAGAGTGTATAGAGTGCAGCTGTATGATCTCAACTCAATACAGGCAATGAAGATTTCAGAGCCTTAGAACTGAAGTATAGGTCAGCTTCTCATTAGAGCAGCCTTCCACAACCTGGTACCCTCAAGACGTGTTGACTACAGTTCCCATCTGTGACGAAGTGACATTTTATATGTTATTGTTTATAATGATATTGATATGCATAAGTGTTTGGATGAAGTTTGGATTTGCTGTGGCCAATTCTTTTCTTTTCAAGATATGGTAAGTGGGAGGGGGAGTTAGAATGTTGAGCTTTGTGAGAATGGTGTTTTCTAATTGGTTGGTTGGTTGATTCATTGGTTGATTGATTGGAAAGAGAGAGAGAGAGAGAGAGAGAGAGAATGAGGAGTGAAGTGACAGTTAGGCTGGTTTCGGACAACACTTTAGTCAATGGTGGGTTGAGTAGCCAACTCACAGTTGGTTATTTTGTGGGTACTCCCCACACAACATATTCCTACACAACTGTGGGTGGTTGGGGCTGCCATTGAGTGGACTAATAGTCAACCTGGCATTTGACTGACACAGCCCCCACCCCTCTCCCCTCCCTCCTGCCTCGGTCTTCCCGGTGCTATCCCAGCAGCCTCTGCAGGTTGCGCCAGTTGTAGCAGAGTTGCAGCTGTTGCTCTTGCCGCCTGCCTCTATGGGCTTGTGTTTTAACCCACTCACCACACGCCATTAACACAACACAATACTTTAAACAACTGGCTTCGGGCTAAACAACATGCAAGCCAGTTGTTTCTCTCCGTTGCTTATTTGGGCAGAATAGCATACCGTCAGTAGTTTGTGAGCGGCATGCTACCTTCCACACAACACAATAAGCAACACAACTAACAACTGTTCCCACCCCACCCCCCATTGCTTAATGTGTTGTCTGAAACCAACCTTAGAGTTAGTCAGTTGGGGTTGAGGATTTGAGTAAGAGATTTGAACAATGAAACTCCATATATGGCCATCCAACGACGGAAACTGAGAGAGAGAGGGAGGAAACAGCGAAACATTGAAACACACAGGCAATAAAACATCGTATAAATTCGAAATATTGAATGCTAACAAGAAACATTAAACACTACAGAGAAAGCGAAAATGTGAAGATTACATAACGTCATGTGAATCAACTAGACTCGGTATGTCCTTCTAGCAATGCAACGTGCATGCAACACGACGTGTAGATCCTGCCTTAGTGAGGGTAGGAATGAGTGAGGTTGATGAGAAGCTTGTTTCAAGAGAGTATTAAGATGGTGGGGTTATAGGATTGGGAGGAGGTTAATATTCCCTGCGAGGTTGAGGGAGGTAGAGATAAGTTTAACTTTAAGTGTCTGTTTAAATGTTTTAATATTTGGATAAACTTGTTCTTATTTTGTTTACAAACCACATCTGCTCAGTAATATGTGCTACATCAGATGGTGAATACACAAATACACTCACACACAAAAGGTCGCCACAGATGGTGCTCAGCGGTGGGATATGTAGTCAAAACAGTGTGTGATCAGTGTTTACAACGGTGGGAGCTGTGTTTAATTGTGTGAGGTAAAATATTGAAAATTTGAGACTTGATTCTATAGCCCAAAAGAAAGATGGAAGTCCTTACTATGAGGAAAGAGGCTTTAGTGGAGAAATGTCAGTTGTTGGGAATCCCCTCTGAGGGAAAAACAGTGGATAAATTGAAAGTCTTGTTAATCAAACATCCAAAATTTAGTGGTGCTGGTGAGGTAACCACAGAAATAATGCCCTCTCACAGCTCTGAGTTTGTAGACTTTCAGCGAGAGAAATGGGAGGCTGAGATGAAACAAAAAGAAAAAGATAAAGAATTAGAGCTTTTAAAATTACAACAAGCTAAGAGACAAAAAGAAAAGGAACTGGAACTTCAAAAAATTCAAAAAGAAAAGGAAATAGAACTTGAATTAATAAAAATCAAGGAAAGAGAAAAGGATAGAGAACTCCAACAAATTATAAAAATTGAAAAATTAAAAGACAAAGAAAGAGCTAGAGCTCTGGAATTAGAATGTATACAGTTGGAAAAGTCTAAACAAGCAGATGAACAGAAACGAAAAGACAGGAAGGAAAATAAACCTCCCAAGGTTACCCCAAAATATTTCTCAACCTATGAAGTGTGTGGGGATCCTCAAGTGTTCTTTACCACTTTTGAAAAATCAGCTCAGTTATGGCAAATTAATAAAGCTGATTATATGAAGTTTATACCAAGCTTGATCAAAGCAGAGCTCTCAAAAGTATATATTAGTTTCCCCTCAGATGAACCTGTGGATTATGACACCTATAAAAATGCAGCTTATCAAAGGTTCTGTTATGGGTCAGAATGCTTTTGTAAAAAGTTCAGAAATACTCCTGTTAGTTCTTCAAAGTCTTATACAGAGTATTCATATAAACTAACAGAGATGTTTGACAGGTGGATTCAAAGTGTAAAAGCCAACACTAAAGAAGAAATAAGGAATCTAATGATCCTTGATCAATTTTTATGTCAGCTACCATCAGACATAAAAATTCTTGTCAGAGATAGAATGCCAGTGAATGTTAAAGATGCTGCTGTGTTAGCAGATCAATTCGTAGCTAATGGGGGAGAAGGAATTTATGGAAGATTTGGAAAAGAAAACGCTAATAAATTTCATATGAAATCAGCACCTGAAGCTGAAAAGCCTATAAATGATAGTAAAGTAATAGAAAGGAAAAGCACCAATAGCAGTTGAGGAACTAAACTTGTCTCCAGAAGAATTTAAAAATGTAATCAGCTAAGCTTCAGATGGTATATAAGGAAGTATTTAGGCAGGTTGTGTAGGGGTTGTAGGTTAAGGGAATGTAAAAAAAAATTTTTTTCATTGTTTTAAATGAGAGTTCTCATTATAAAATCAGGTTTCAGAAA
Organism: Anniella stebbinsi; assembly: GCA_029215795.1. Taxonomy (NCBI): domain Eukaryota; kingdom Metazoa; phylum Chordata; class Lepidosauria; order Squamata; family Anniellidae; genus Anniella; species Anniella stebbinsi. Next base: position 44,411,188 of record JARDYH010000004.1, on the reverse strand, counting down.
ATAGGCAGAGCATGTAAAGAGAGTATATTATGTTAGTTTAGTTTCATATTTTTACAATTGAAAAAGTAGGGTATTGTTTCCAACGTCAAGAATAGTTTTCGTATATATTAATAAATATTTGTTTGTGTTATTTTAATATAGCTCCTGAAGGATTGTTTCCAATCTGAAACGTTGGGCTGTCTAAAGGATTTTATATATATATATATATATATATATATATATATATAATTGAATAAAGAACTTTTTACATTAGCACCAGAGCCAGTCTCTTTTAGTACCTCAACTATAAACGATAGTAAACCACAGAACATTATACCAAGTTCTGAGGTAAAATCTTCTGTTAAATCTTTATTTGAGTACACTGACAAGACATGTTACCAATGTGGCAGGTGGGGCACCTCAAGTGGAATTGTCCTAGGGGAGAAAAATTAGGCTGTCCAGATGGCTCGGGATTTCCCGGTCCTAACCGGGAATCCAGGGGCGAACCGGCCCAACCAGGGTGCAGGGGGGCAAACCGGGGTGGCGGGGGGTCACGCGGCAGTGGCAGCAAGCAAGGAGCGGCGGTAGACCCCGCGGCGGTGGCGGCGGCGGAGGAGCCCGGGAAGCGGCCGCCCCAGCAGGTAAGTGCCCTCCCTCGCGCCTCACGCTCCTTACCCGCAGGGGCGTCCACTTCCCTCCGGTGCTCGAATCTACTGAGAAACAGGCTTCGCGGCCTGTCCCTCAGTAGCGCGCCGGGTGATGACGTCATCACCTGGAGCGATACTGAGAGACAGGCCGTGAAGCCTGTTTCTCAGTAGATTCGAGCACCAGAGGGAAGCGGGTAAGGAGCGCGAGGCGCAGGGTGCGGGGCACTTACCTGCTGGGGCGGCCAAGTCTGCCGCCGCGCTGCCGCCGCTGCCGCCGCCGGATCCGCTGCCGGGGCCGCCGCCGGCTCGTAAGCCCAGCGGCCGCGCGGAAGAGGCGGGGGAGGGCCGATTACGTCACTTCCGGATCCGGCCCTCCTCTGCCTCTTCCACGCGGCCGCTGGCCTTACAAGCCGGCGGGGGACCCGGCGGCGGAGGAGGAGGAGGAGGAGGCAGCAGAAGAGAACCCGCCCCGGTAGGTCCGGGCTGATGTTTTTTGGGGGTGGGTGGCTTGGTGGGGGGGTTGTTGGCGGGGGGGGGAACGGGATTTGGGGTTCCAAAATCTGGTCACCCTAAGAAAAATCAAATCCTAAGGCAGCCAATGTAAAGCTAGTGAATATACATGAGGAAACCCTAAAAGAAAATTTACCTGTTGATATGGCAACAGAAGAAGAAATTGCCCTAGTGGAGGAGATAGTAAGTGAAGGGCAAAAGACACTTGTGCTGTCAGGAGAGCAAATACAGTTGCAAAGGGACTCAGATTTTGCAAAAGAAGTGGCAGAAGATACTTCTTTAGCTGAAATAAGACACCAAGCTCAAGAACAACTATTGCCACTGAGAGAGCAAGTTGTGTGGGAAAATAAGCTATTGTATAGTCACTGGTTGCCATCAAATAGAGATCCCTCATGTGATAGTTCCCCAAAAGTACAGAGTGCTGTTGCTTGAATTATCACATAATATTCCATGTTCAGGACATTTAGAAATGGGGAAAACACGAAAGAGATTGTTAGCTAACTTTTATTGGCCAAATATCTCAAAAGGAGTAAGAAATTATTGCAAATCTTGCAAAGTTTGTCAAACTGTGGGGAAGAGTGGAGACAACACTATTGCTCCTTTACACCCAATACCAATAATAGGCCAGGCATTTTTCAGGGTAGCAATGGATTTGGTTGGCCCATTCTCTAAGCCGACTCAAGGGAGAAAGAAGTACCTATTAACAATTGTAGACTTTGCAACACATTAACCAGATGCAGAAGCTTTGCATTCTGTAGATGCTAATTCGGTTGCAGAAGCATTGTTAAAAATATTCATGAGGCTGGGATTTCCCCATGAATTAATCTCAGATCAAAGTACTGTCTTTATGTCAGAGGTTATCCAGTGTCTCTGGAAATGTTGTGGAATTAAACATCTGACCTTGACAATTTACCATCCCCAGACTAATGGCCTAGCGGAACGGTTTAATGGGACCCTAAAAGGGATAATTAAAACTTATGTCGCTGATCACCCTAATGACTGGGACATCAATGACAAATCTGATCCATGTCCCTACATCATAGGGAGAGAGCATGGCAGTCTAAGTAAAACTGTTCATGTAAACATGTTAAAACCCTATATATGTAGACAGGCCCTACTTTTTTATCTATACCTACACACCTGTACTGAAGGGTTAGGAGATCCAGATCTGTTACAAGAAAGTAAAACAGAGGGGGGATTACAAAGATTGAAGTGGGATCAAGATACTCCTGAGCATGTTAAAAGTGCCATATTACAGCTTTTGCATAATTATGAACGTCTTTTTAGTGCCAAGCCAGGAAGAACTGATGTGATAAGCCATACTGTCGATACCGGAGATCATAAGCCCATAAGATCTAGTGCTTATAGGGTAAATAGGCCAGTACTGGAAAACATCAGAAACGAAATTAAAGAAATGTTAGCTCTGGGGGTTATCAAAGAATCAATTAGCCCATGGTCCTCACCAATTGTTCTTGTACCCAAACCAGATGGTGAATACACAAATACACTCACACACAAAAGGTTTATTAGTTCCTTATTCTTTTAGGATATAAAGAATAGGGTGGTGGCAGCAGAAAAGAGAATAAAATAGGCATCACTGAGGTGGTGGTCGCCACACCATCACTCCCCCAGCAAGCCATGGCAGGAGCTGTAGTCCAACACCTCTGGAGGTCACCAGGTTGTGGAAGGCTGCACTATACAGTTACAAAGGAAAGTCAAGGATGGTTGTTTTGAAGGACCCAAAAGCGATAGTGCTTCCATTTCCTTTAGTCTGAAAGAGACTTCCAAATGAGCTGGCAGTAAATCTCCAAGTTTAAACTAAATCCTTGAGTTGTTCATTCTGACATAGCCACTTTGCTGAAGGTAGTTGGGTTCTCCAGGATCAGTCAACAGCAAGGGGCCTTAGAACTACTGCTTTAGTTGTCTTGCCATCCAATTACAACTTGTATATAGTTTCCTACCTTGTAAAAAGGTCACTCAACTTTGGGGGCATGTGACTAAACTAAATATAGAGCACTTGGCCTGCTGTTGGCTATTTGTGCACAGCTAGTGGTGACATTTGCATAGGATGTATAGATCATTATCCCACTGGATAATGATCTATACGGTATTTGAAGTTCAGGAGAAGTTCTCTGAAAAGGTCAGTTTGATCCAGCATTGAAATGCCTTGCAAAATGTCATCCAGACTCATGAGGACATCGCACTCCATGCTGGACCGATTGCATCCTCCTGCCATGCCCCATGCAAGCTCTTATCCCCATATGCATCAATCAATAGTTCCTGGGAATTGCTGATGAGAAATGGACGTTCCCTGGGCTGCTGTGATCATTTTGTCTATTGGATATTTCAATGATCAACTGCTTGACAAAGCAGCAGGCAGCACAAGGAATGCCTTGTAATACTTACGTTTCTCCACTGCTGTTTGAGATTAAAATAAATTTTAAAAATATGATCAGGCCACAGGGCAGAACACCTCACCTGATAAAGGTTTTACCTGCTGTCCATATTTATACAGAGAAATTAACAGTTGCATTTCTAATGGGTAAATGTTTGTAGAACTGTTGCCTATATGCGCTACACACACATCTAAGGGGGAAACCACACAGTCCTTTGGAACGTTTTAAATTGTATTTTAAAACGTTTCAAATAGGTGCGTTCTAAAACGTCTTAGGCCACATTACTGAGTACTCACGTTACAGGAAAACAGTCTTCTGTCTTTAAAGCGGTGTGTGCGGTCACACGCTGTTCTGCCCTGTCTCTTTCTCTTTCGTTTTTCAATGAGTTTAGGGCAAGGCATTGTGGGGGTTGTAGTTCAGTTACACACTTCCTTCTTAGTTCCTCTGTCATTCCCTAGCGAGTATAGGGCTAAGAATTGTGGGTGTTGTAGTTCACTGGTCCACTTCCTCTTTCTTCCCCACCAATCAACTGCTAAGCATTTGGGCACCAGTAAAGGAAGCACTGCCCCCATGAATCAGAAACGGTAAGGAAGAACACATTCTTTTACTTAAAACGATTTATTAAAAGTGAAACCGTTGTATATAACTGAAGTGAGTTTTAAAAAACCTCAGATATACAGCGTTATAGGGAGTGCGTCATGTGGCCCAAAGAGTTTTCATAACCCTTATAAAACATCAAAAACCTCGTGTGTAGATCCGCCCATAGTTGATGAACAGCTCTACAATGAGAAAGAAGAAAGATGAAGAAAGCAGTCTGGGGCAGCTCGCCAATCTTCCTGATTTACTGGACACAGTCCTTTTAATCATACCTCAGGAACCTCAGTGCGATTTATCTGGGGTAGCCCTCTCTGTACATTCATTTGAATACAGATGATCACATGGAAAGGAGTGATGGGGTCCTCCACCTTTTTCATGTTCAAAAATCCAGTTCTTGCAGAGACTCTGCGTACAGATACCTGGAGGCAAATAGCGTCTTGACCACAAGATCTGGGAATCTTGTCTACAAATTTAAACTTTGTGCAAATGGCAGCAGGGAACACATGAAGACCTAGGGTGGGGCCAGTGAGCTTTGCCCCAGTTACCATAATCCATGCACTCATTTGTACCTAAGTGAATGTATGAAAAGAGCTATAATACTGCAGCTTCAAACACACAAATAACCTAAAATCTCTATGGGTTGTTTCTTAGAATAGCTGCTTTGAGAAAGAGAAAATTATTTGTTAATCATCCCTGGATTGGTCTAGACTAATTACAGAGTTTTTATGCTCTAGTGACACTCCTGGAACAGAGTAGTAGTTTTCCAAAAGACCTGTTAGTGTAATAAATACAGCTGAAGACAGTGGAGGGTGGCGGCTCTGATGACAGGGGGCATTGAATCCACTCCAGATTTCAGTCAGAACTCTAAAGGAGCTATCCAAAGTGCAGAAGGTTCAGGGAGGACACACTGCATAATCTAGTGTAGGAAGAGCATGGCATGCTGGTTGGCCAGATGCAAAAGAGGACAGGGCTCCTGCACCTTCAGTAGTAGTGCAGAAGAAGGGAGTTCAGATGATGAAAAATGTGATGAAATTCCTTCCTCTGTGCTACTATAAGAGTTTTGTATCTGGTCAAGAGGGCAGGGCTCCTGCAGCTTTAACTGTTGTGGTGAAGAGGGAATTTCACCAGGTACTGCATGCATAAAAATGACACCTGCTGAAATTCCCTTTTCTGTACAACTGTTAAAGATACAGGAGCCCTGTCATCCTTTTCATATGCTCACCCTAATTTAAGTATATTCTTTCAGGCTTGCTAGATATTTAACTCAAAAGAAATAATCTACTGTGCACCTCAATAATACCTTACTACAAACAGGGCTTAATTAGTGCCATGACTCAGGTGAGCCGTTTCCAATGCCAAAGTTTAACCCTGGAATATATGAAGCAAGAAGGAATGGAGGTATCCCTGACCAGGATCAGAGTGTATCTCTGGTCCCCTCTACAAGGATTCGCTTTTGCGCCTGGTTAGGCGATTATGCGCATAATCGCTGAAGCGCATTTACACCTAATACCTCTGCACGAGAGGCGGCGAGAGGCGACGAAGCGCATTAACGGATGACCAAAAAGCGCTTTACAAGTAGTTAATGCGCATAAGCGCTTGTTCACGTAGCCAAAATGCGCTTTAACGGCCGGAGCAAAATAAAACTCGCTGTTTAACGCGCATTCGATAATGCGCATAATCGGAGAGATAGCGTGCCTCTACGCCCGATTTGCGCTCCGTTCTTGTAGAGGTAAATTTTTTTATGTGCCTTGAAAGAGCTTTAAATGCCTCTTGTAGAGGCAGCCTCTCTCACCACTGAATAAGCAGGTTCCTCACACATCAGTGGTGGCCTTGGGCAGCCGCTAAGGCTAAACCTCCAGTGTCCTGAGGAACCACCAGCAAACAATGATCCGTGCCTTGGAGGAGAAGCCATCGCTACCTGGCCTCTTTCTCTGCTCAGCAGTGGGGATATGGTGCTCTGTGCCTCAGTGCTGCCCCACTGCAAATGGTGGTGGGTGCTATTGCTTCTTCCCACCACTGTTGCCAATTGCTTACTTACCAAAGCGCAAGGCATTGGCAACAAAGAGCAGCAGCCACTACACAGAAACAGGTACCTGCTATTGCCACTCACTCACCTGCTCAGGTGGGAGAGCAATCAAAGAGGAGGAGGAGGAGGAATAGCGCTGTCCTTGCTGCTCCCTGCCCCTTTCCTCTGTGCAGCAGGTGAGTTGGAGTAGAGCCACCCACCACTGTCATAGATAGCGGCACAGCACAAAGGAGAGGGAAGAGAAGGGAAGGCAGTCCACCAGAGAGGATCATGCTTGTGGTACCAAAACCAGGAACTGGCTCTGATCAGGTGATGTTTTTTCCGAGCAGTTTCGAGTAAGGATGGGTGAGGATTTTGTTCAGTTCGATTTTGGTAAGAACTTACCAAAATCTGCGGATGTATTCATAAATGGAACCATATGTACCTGCCCGGACCCTAAGATCATCTACAGGGGTCCTTCTCCATGAGCCCCTGCCAAAGGAAGTGAGGCAGGTGGCCACTAGGAGGAGGGCTTTCTCCGCTGTGGCACCCCGGCTGTGGAATGAGCTCCCCAGAGAGGTTCGCCTGGCGCCTACTTTGTACTCTTTTCGTCGCCAGGTGAAGACCTTTTTATTCTCCCAGTATTTTAACAGTTAAATTAACTCAATTTTAATCCTTGCTGTTTTAAATTTGTATTTTAATCTGTATTAATTCCTGCTGCTGGTTTTATTCTGGTTTTATTCTGGTTGTGTTTTTAGATTGTATGTTATTTGTTGTTTTTGGATTGTGGCTTGTTTTATATTTTTAAAATGATTTTATGGTTTTAATTTTTGTGAACCAACCAGAGAGCTTCGGCTATAGGGCGGTATAAAAATGCAATAAATAAAATAAATAAGAACTTAAGATTTAAAAAAAATCAAATGTGGGAGAAATCAAAAGTGATTGATTTGTCCATCCATTTGGACAGTGCAGATGGGTGAGAATTTAGCTTCAGTTCATTTTTTATAAGATTTGCCAAAATGTGCTCAATTCTTCATCGTTTGGATAGAAATAACAAGATTTTTTTTAAAAAAAAAAACAATGTGGGGAAAAACAAAACTGACAGATTTGTCCAGCCCCAGTCTTAACTACTCTTATTACATGATGTAGAACTGGCTTAAGAGCACATCCCAAAGCAGAAGATCCAATAAGCTTCCAATAAGCAGATTAGGTGGTTACCAGCATGAGGTTTATCTTGATTGGCCAAACCCAAACTGCCACCCTGGTTTAACAATGGAGCGCCACTCTCTGTTGAAGAGTTTGGCCCTCTGTTTAGGAACTGGAGTAAACTAGTAAAAGGGCATAATGCCATCTTGTCCAGCGACGTTAGTCCAGGCCCAACCCTTTGACATCCCATGACTCCTTAATTAATCAATCAATCAATCCCTTTTGAGCACCATGACTATCGCTCACTTATGCCTACATTAAAAAACACCTTATTGTTACTTTCCAAATTTAGAGGAAGGTGTGGAGTACAGACAGCCCCTAGTTCTATGTCTCTACTCCAGCAGTGGACATTTCCCTGCAGGTCTTTGTAGTTATTCTGTTTTCTCTTTCTTAAAGTTGTGCTGTCGCAACACAAAATCCCAGATCTTTCCCTGTCAGCATTTTCAGAATCTCCTCCTAATTCTTGCCACATGTAGGATGACATTAGAGTTGTTTTTATGTTGTCCATGACACCCAGATTAATCGACTATCTTCATACTTTCACCATTCCAAAGTACTGACCAATATCTGTTTTTGGTTCTGCCTTGACAGTTTATTAGCATGTCTCTCCTCAGGATTCATTTCATCTCACTTCTTGGTTGCTGGAAGGAAGTAAAAGCTGCATACTAGAAAGGCTGTTGCAGCAAAACTCCCCATACTTCTCCTTTTAAAAATTGTTTGTAAAGGTACTAACTAGAACAGAGTTGTATTTATTAAATATAACTACCTCATGCAAACTGTTGCACTATTAACATTCTCTTCAAATAGAATTAACAGTTATGAGTGAAAGATGGCAAAATCTACCCTAGCAAGAGAGAACTTGTTCATGAGGCATGGATATTGTAGAATTCTTTTACAATGATCTGTGCACATTTATTTTATTACTTAAAAGGGATATGCCTTTTTATTGAGATGGCAAGGACTTTTGATAACATCTTTGAAATACTGGACAAAGGGAAAAATAGACATTTTAGTAAAACTTTTGCCAGTGCTGTCACAATGAGGAATGTTGCTATATGGACGTTTTTTAAAAAAAATTGGAAGGATTGTGTAATTTTGAATACTATCAAAAGTAATGGTAGTTAGATTTAATATATAGATAGTTCCTTTACGTATGTATTTGGCAAAATGCAATAAATCTAATCCAATCATGAGATACTTCTTGAAGAATTCAGGACTTTTACAAATGGGGAAAGTGAATTAGGGTTTCCCCAGACCTTTTTTCAATATTGCCTTCATGCATGTCTGAACAATGAAGTCAAGGATTCATTACCTTGTCTAACTAATATCTGACTAAGCCATTAATGGAAACCTTCCGTCTATCCCATGTTGTTCAAACACCAATAACTGGGCGTGCTCCTGTGTACTCTTTATCCGACGCCCTATGCATTTTTAACACTGGGGAGGAGGAACTGGGTTCTACTGAGCTGCGTTCAGAATCTCAGCCAACTTACTTCACATGTGTGGTTGAGACACCACATGCCTGACATTCTTTCCAAATTACTTGTTTAAGAACGCCAACAGCACCTTATTCAAACTCTGATTCCCCCCTTCACTTTTCTGTCTGCATTGTATAACACGTACCACACCCCGCTGGTTAGGAGCAGACTTATGAATTCAATTCTTAAGGTTTGGCTATTGGCACCTGCCTCATGATAGACAGGAAGGCTGCCTGGCTGTCCAAGGTTCCATAGGATTCTCTTAGGGTTGGGTTTTTTGACCTACCTGGAACTTTCACCTGCGGCATTTTTCCAACAACCCTCGGAAGAGTTCTTAGAAACTGACTGTGGAGCAGGCCAGTGGAAGAATGAAGCTACACAGCCAGCCAACACTCATTTTACTATTTATCCGTGCTCTTGTAACCTAACTCTCTTTCTCTAAAAGGAGAGGAGAAGCAAATGACAGACTATTTAAAGCTGCAGCCAGGCAAAGTCTTAGTTGCAACGGGTGACGCTGCAGACTTGGGGTTAAGTGAGAGGTGTATGGGAAGAAAGTGTAGAACCTGGCCCCAGCCCCCACTCCCAACAAAGGAGGTGATATTGCCAGGATCATGGATCAGACTGGCTGACACCTTTCTCTGCCCCTTGCTCAGGTTAATACAACTCTTTTTGCTGAATCTGGTTTTCTGAATTTGCACCATGCTCCCTTAGATATGTTCTCCATGGGCCTCTCCCTGCTGCAACTTTTCTATCCCTTTTTTTGGTGTGGGTAATTCAAATTATTGGGCCAAAGCAGTGGTGGGCACTGTGCTCTCTTGGAACATATGTGAATGGCAGGTGCAGAACCTCAGGTCTGGAGCCAAACCCAGCCCTCTTTCTCTGACTCTACCCCCTTTTCCCTGATCACCTGGCATTTGGTGGCTTCCCAGCATTTGTATAGTGTTTTCCCCATTCTATGGCCATTATCACATGGGTGGTTTTAAGCATACCCACCTCGGCTTTGATCCACTCCTTCAGTGCTGGACTCGCATGACGTCGTACCCTTCCTGCTGTTCTCTCGTCCTGAGGTTGCAGTTTTTAGTTTCTGTTTCTATTTATCCCTGAATGGGCAAAGTCCGAAACAGGCTAAGTTCAATAGGCCTAGCTGAGGTATCACAGCAATACCAACTGCATGTGATTCAAAATGCTAGACTCGCATAGGAAACGGAGGGGGAACCCGCAGAAGCAAACTGGGGGGAAAATAGTAGGTGTGATAAAGGCCTTAAAGGCTGAAATGCCTCTCCTAAGACTTAGTTACTGTCAGTAAAAGACAGGAATCTACAGTTCTTGTAAAATCCATTCCGGTAGCATTTTGTGAATTGACAGGTGCCTTTCATTCCGTTGTCTGCTCATTGGTGGAATTGGATTTTTTCCAGTTTCCCGAATTTGTGCAAATTTGCACTGGCACAAATTCACCAATACCCCTCCCCACAAATCTGCAGATCTCCACAAAATGTGCATTTTCATGCTTCAGCCCTTGGGGGAAATACACCATTTCAGCCAATGTTTTTTATTTTACATATTTCTCTATCACTAAATTTGCACATGCACACACAAATCCAGAAAGTAAAAACCAAACAAACCCCAGTTCTCGTAATCCATGCAACTCTGGAAAGGCTGGTCCACTGCGGAATATGCAGGCCAGATTCCCCAAAATCCAAACCCATTTGATTCCATTGCAGATCCTTCCAACATTCCTAGTAAGAACTTTAGGCTAAATGTTTTTGGCCCTGCCCTTGTTACCTTTGAATCTGTGCCTTTGGCCCAGCCCACCACTGGAATGCAATCCAAGAACTCCTCCAAAATGGAATTTGGCCTTGAGGCTGAAAGGCTCAACGCCCCTGGTGTATAGCAAGTATAAATAATATTTATTATTTAAAATAAATTATGATAGAGGCTGTTTTTATGAGTTTGATACATTCATGCCATACCTTTTCCAAGGGCTCAATGTGGGGTTAAAAACCACATGTTAAAAACCACGAGCAAAATGACCACTGCCCCCTACCAATACCTCTCCACCCAAACCTCAGCTAGTCTTAATGCTTAGAGGCTTTCCTAAATAAACAAGCCTTGCACAGCTGCCAAAAAGCCTGCAGCCAGATGTATAATTACACCTCCTTAAGGAGGTTGTGCCACTTCCTTAAGTGCTCTACTTCCAGGCATAAGTGATCTCATATCAACAAAACAAAACAAAAAACAACTACAACAGGGCCTTCTCATTTACAGCCAGGGCTTTTAACAGTCACAAGCAGCAACTGGAATTGGCTGCTGTCAGGATCTAATGAAATAGATTAAGTAGGCCAGCGCTGAGATTCATACCAAAATAAAATAATGCAGAGCAATATAAAGCTCAGAGCAACTCAGTTCTCTCTCAGAAAAAGTTGTCATTCATTCTTAGGTGGATTTTGGGTCACACACACACACAAATTTAAAGATCAACATTTTAGAGAACAAAGTGATTATTCTTGAATGTCCTTTACAACAATCCATGATGCCCATTATTTCAGATGCTTCATGAGATGTTTCATGTTTCCATTATATGATGTGCACTATGGTGTATCTCTTACCCTTCAAACCAAGCTCAAGGCTATCAAGTCCTTGAATGGCTACCATGCATGGCTGGTAAGCTGTGCATAGAAGGTCTCATCTTACTTAAGCCTAGTGTAAATGTAATGGGATGGGGAGAAAAAGGGTGTTCAATACATTTGAGAGGTGAGGACCTAAGGCTGAAAAAAGAGCAGTGGCAGACAAGCCACTATCTGACATTGGAAACCCAAGGGTGACCAGATAAAATCCAGGTCAGGGCTCATGTAACTTTAACAGTTGTAGAGAAAAGGGAATTTCAGCCAGGGTCATTTGTGTGCAATTAGTTCCTGGTGAAATTCCCTCTTCATCACAACTGTTGAAGTTGCAGGGCCCTGCCTTCTTTTGTATATGGTCACTCTAGTATAGTGCATGCACCTTTAACTGTTGTGATGAAGAGGGAATTTCACCAGGAACTAATTGCATACAAATGACATTTGCTGAAATTTCCTTTTCTCTACAACTGTTAAAGTTACATGAGCCCTGACCTGGATTTTATCTGGTCACCCTAAACACACACACACCCCTTGAAAATTAGAATGACTTGCCATGATGTGCCCAGGAGACTGCAGTTTCACTCAGGCTGGTGGAGATAGTACGCTGCCTGCAGTGAAATACAAGATGGACTCACCACCACCACCAATTCCACGTATAGAATCCAGTTGGTTTATTAATTGAATCTTACTTTAACACTGCACAAGGGCAGAGGGCTAACTCAGAGAGTGTAGAGCAGGCTACATAGCACATATATCTCTTTCCTCCCAACGTCTCACTGCCATTCCCCACCCCACCAGAATCTTCTGCCTGATGCAGCTGCCCCACAAGCCCTCACTCCAATGTGTAACATTGAATTGTTCAGGGTTTAGAGGACTTGCAGAACAGAGTTTACTTTTTCCTCCCAGGAAAGTCTCTCAAATATTTTAGAACTTCTGTCAGGCTACAAAGCAAGTGAACAATCAGTTGATTGCAAAGATAGGATGAGAAATGAATATTCTACTTCTACAACAAAGTAAAGTATTCATATGAACTTCCTAAAATAATCCTTTGTTTCTGGTGTGCCGTCATGAAGACAATTTCCAGACCCTCGCCTTGCTTAGTATCTCCTGTTAATTTAAACAAGCCCTACAATTGTACATAATGTATGATTCTAGAAGCATGCTTCCTAGCTTGGGCCATTTAGATCTATAAAGACTGCATTTGCTTCTAATCTTTCTGTACTAAATGTCAGGAGCATTAAATCTGCACCTGAAACCACAAATGACCTTCAGCCTTTACAGCAATGAATTCTCTTTTGAGGTCTTGTGTCTTCTTTTATCCAAAAGGTCAAATTAAGCTTCCATGAGTAGGGTCAGCAGAAAAATGTTTGGCAGATAATGTGTGGATATGAGCTAGCAGCCCCCATTGCTTCTTGTAGGCTCTGCCACAGTGATAAAATCTCTTTTAAGATCATATTTTCCACTTAGATCTCCATGGTCCTTATTTAGATAGCTTATATTTAAGGCCTACACAACCCAGGGTGACTGTCGGATGTCAGGTGCTTCATAAACAATTCACTAGGCTGGCCTAGTGAATTGTGAGTTGAAGGCTTGGCAATTGTTGTGAGAAAGTCTGTCCTTATCTGTAGTTGCTGGCCGAGGCCTTGAATGTTCCTTGGGAACAAAAGTATGTTTTGAAAAGGTTGGGGCTATCTTGCAAGCTGTCTCTCACATAGTGTCGTCATCAAGAAGAGGTTGAACTGTGCCGCCCTGTTGGCACATGAGTTTGGATTACAGGCCTGAAGCCGTCTGTCAAAGTAGCTTGGAATTAGCCAGCCTCCATCCTATATAGCTATGAACAAAAGGGGGAGGCTCTTTGTTAGGAATCATCTGTTTGCTGTTCGAATGTTCTACGCTTGCCAAGAAACTCATGTTTAGGATCCTATCTGGTTTGGAGATGTTGGATGCACTCTGTACATGTTCTGTTGCTATTTGGACTTGGAATTTCTAAGAACTATGCCATGAAAAGTGCTCTGTGACTTTTCATAGATTTGGACTTGCACATTACTGTTCTGGATTCATGTTCTATAGCCTGTTTTTCCCTGCATGGAGCCAAAGTACGGGCACAGGGGAACTCAGAGGCTGATCATTGCTGTTCTGGAATTGTGTGTGTGTGTGACTTGCGAGAGAACCTTCCTCAGAGCCAAAGCTACGAGCAGGGAAGGCTTCCTAGGTCGAAGAGGTTCATCCCCTGACATCTTGCTTACGTGATCAGCTCAGTGTTCCCTGACAGGCTGTTTGGTTTGGTGCAAGATGATCTTGTCTACTGTCAGATCTCATTCACTCCTGCTGGGGTTTCTCCTTTTGAGTTTTGCCCGTGTTCCTGATGAGTCAGTGTGTGTGGCCACTCCTGTTCACATGGGACAGGGGCTAACACTAAATGTCTCCCCCTGAGTGATTTGCTGTTCGCATTAAGCCGTTGTACCTGAAAGCTATCTGGTCCGTCTTCAGCTTCAAGTGTGTGTATGCAGAAATGAAACCGTTACGCCTTGAATTTCATGTGATTTACAATAAAAGAAGTCTCGCTGTTTTGGAGTGTGTCAGTTTGCCTAAAGTTCGTGAGCAGAACCTGGGGTGAGCTTGGCGTCACAACAGTAACCATATTTTGGAAACCAAAAAGGAGGACAACATGGTCGCCCCCCCCCAAGGGGGCATCCCCACCAATATGTCCACCCCCAGGGGGCGTGTCCAGCACCAAGGGGGGGAGTCCACCTGGACATAGCCTTGGTCACATGTCTGGTTTTACAGAACACGAGTAAGATAAATCTGTTCTACATAATATCTTAATGTTAAAATCACTGAAATAACTAAACATCCAATGTATCTGAAATTAACTTCACTCCTACTTTTGTAGCTTTTGCGGTACTTTGTTGCTATAGTCTGGGTGATACATTCTCCCCTTCTCTCAAATATATTTTCTGATTGTATCCTCACTCTGCTGCAAGCTGCTGCTGATTAACAGGGCTTGCTGCCGGCTGGCTGGCTGACTTTTTTATTTTTAAAGTTCATTTTTTTAAAACTTGTGTATGATTGTCACAAGTTTCTCTAACATTAGGGTGAGTGTTGTGGGTGGCAGACACTACTTCGCCCATTCACACTTCTCACTCATATACATTAGCTTCTCAAGGCTTTTGCGTTGGCACTACTTTTCACAACCAGACTTTGAACTCCTGTCTAAGTTACAACAGGTGTCTCTGGGTTGTCTGTGCAGCCTCTGTTGTCTCTCTCTCTCTCTAAGTCATCGCAGGCAAACCAAAGCCTCCAGCCTCAAACAGTCAATCTCCCTGTCTCTTCCAAAGTCTCCCAACAGTCCAGAACTATTATGTATTCGGGACAAAGCTCACATGTCTTGCTCCCTTTCCTATAACACGGTGATCCTCAAACATTTTGTTTCTTTTTCATGGACCACTTGAAAATTGCAATACTTTTTTATTGAATGGATAAAACTCATATTTTAATAACTGTAGTCTTGCCTTTCAAATGTGATGATATGCTGGTTTGGGGAAGCAAAGTCCTGTGAAGTTGCATGTCATGGTGGTTAGTTTTCCCCTCCAGTCAGGTTCAGCATTCATCATGCTCCTGTATTTGGACTTGAGGTTAGTAAGGCCAGGGCCTTGTTAGCCTGTTCAGTAATCTGACCTTGGTCAAAACAGCCTCAGTCGCCATCGTCAGAAAAAAAAATTAATCCAGAGCCACGAACAAATAGTCTGGACTCTTCCACAATCTTTATGGGAGTCATCTGAATGGAGCATACAGGCCATTGTTTGACAACCTCTACTATAATAGACTAGAATTATAAATCTCCAAGACACAGCTACACCTGGAATTATCCTATTCCTACTTAATTTTATGCCGTTGCTGCCTTTGTAAGTCAACATTTTATTTGCACCAAGGTGTTGAACCTCTTTCAGCCCAAGAGTTGAATTACACTTTGGAGAATCTATTAGGGCCACATTCCAGTTGTGGTGTTGGGGGGGGGGGGGCAAAGGCAAAAAGGGTGGGGTCAAAAGCTAAAGGGGTAGAACTAAAATACCAAAATATACCATGTATATTAGCTTAGAGCTTCTACTGCCATTAACTGCCTTAGGAGAGGCATTTAAAGCTTTATAGAAGAGGGGACAAGGAATGCACAGAAACCCTGAAAACACCAAACGTCAGTGGTTGGGGTAAAGTGGCATAGTCATCTGGAGAAATCCAGAGGGCCATATTGGGACCACAGAATTGGCCCATGGGCCGGAAGTTCTGCACCCATGCCTTGTAGCCAATCCACAATCTAACCACAAATCCCCATGTTGCAAAACAAAACATACACACACACACATACACACATACACACAAACACAGAATAAAGCTGCAAAAATCCTGATTTATTGGAAGAACAAGTTCATATATGGTGTTTCTTTTAGATTTAGAAGCAGACTCACAAAACAGTTCTTTCAATATATATATATATATATATATATATATATGGGGCCATGGTTGTTCTCCCCACTCAGCCTCCACTGGTTCTAGTTCAGACTGATGGGAAATCTCTTAACATATACAGCCTGTAGTCCAATAATCATGTCCCTTCTGCCTCTCATAATTGTTTGGGAATCAAGATGGTTGGAGGTGAAATTGGTGTCACAGAAAGTAATCGATTACAGGATTTCTTAGGCTTATTAAGGCAGCAAAATATTTTAAAGTCTCTCAGGCATTATTAGGATCTTTCTCAGGGCACCGTTTGGTCCTTTCCCTTCTTGCCCCAGCTGGAGAAGGGGAGGGATGTTTCTCTAGGCACATTCATTGGTAGTGGGCTCGGCCGTGTGCTTGGCCAGCTCTTTTTCCATGGCCCCCTTCAAGACAGTTTGCACATCAGCACAGGTGATGATGGACAACTCGTCCTTCTGGCTCAAAATCTATATATTAGTTGCCACCTGGTTGTAGAGGTCTGCCAAAAAGGTCTTCACTAGACCCCTGGCATTGGCCTCCATCCGCACCTTGGGCATCTGCCGCAGTATCTTGGATGCAAAAAGCGTTGAGGAACAGATCTTCTCCTGCTCACTGCTCACTGCCTTTTTGGCAGATGTCCGCTTGACTTGATGCTTAAGATGAGAGGGTCGCTTCTTCTGTTTTCGAGGCTGCAGCTTCTTCTTCCGTATGACTTGTTGATGCTTCTTCTGGATGTTTTTTTTCTTCACATCCCTGGCTTTCTTTCTGCCTTGCAGTTTAGCAGCCATTGTTCTTTTCTCCTTAAGCACTTGCCTCAAATATCACCAGTCTTTGGCCAAGCACCATCAGTTATAGGCAATAACATGCAAATGAAGGAGCTACATTGTGACTGGATGGCTTTTCCTTTATTGTAGCCAAGGAACCATTGTTACACTAAATGTGATTACTATCCATGGCCTGCTATAATGCATGTGAATTGACAGCTTCTTGGTTCCTGGATGATGATTTTGTAATGTAAATCAGCTTTCAGTAGCCTCAGCCACCATAATTACTAGCATGTTTTGGGAGAATAAGTTTGTATTCCATCAACCTAAAACCTAGCTGAGGTATCCAAAACCAGACCTTCTTTACTAAACCAGGATTTAAAGTCATGAATGCCACCCTGTTTGACCTGCAATGCAGATCAGGCTGAAGTGTGCTTAATTTTACTCATGACTAGACTCCCTCATGTCAAGGAAGTATTGAGTAGTGCCCTTACCTCCCCCGTTTATATTGCTATGCTCCTCCCAGTCCACGTGGGGCCACAACGAGGTGGCCAATAGCCGACCTCCACGCCTCGCCATCTCACTCCATCTGCAACTGCTCCCCCCTGCCCAAGCATGCTGGACATGGGTCTGAGGCATTTGCAGAAGTGGAGGGTGACAAATAACGAGACAACACACGTATATGGATTTAAACATGGGCCACATTTATTCAAAGGTCTGCAAAGGAGTAAATTCCTAACTGAGTATCTCCCACATGGCTCAAGGAGGCCATTTCTAGGATCGGGCTAGCCATTCATAGCCCCTGAAGTGGCGCCAGACAGCTCGCCACCTCATGGGCTCCCCATTTGGGGTAGGGAGGCCTTCCGGTGTCACCGCCCCCTGTGCCGCATGGCTCCGAATGGGTAAGGAGGGTTGGCCTCAAAGGTAAACCTTTCCCTCTGTAGGCTTCCCATCACTCCAACAGTGCCTGTGAATGCTCACCAATATTCCCCACACTCTAGATCTTCTCCCGAAGATTTTCCAAAGATGAGAGGATTTCATTTAATATCACAATCATTTTAGTCCCCTAGTAATACAACTCTTTTCACTCTACATATAACTCCTGACCAACAACTACCCTTTTCTCTCTACACTCCCCTCCAACGAACTCCCCTCCAACGGTTTTTATCTTTTTTTAACTCCTCCCCCTGTTTCCCCCAGCATCATCAGCCACACCCAACTAGGCACTGTCTAGACTCACACAGCCAGACATACTTAGGGAATAGAATGTGGGTTATCACCACAGCGGCCAATTTATCCTGCGGTAGACGGCAACATTGCTGGACAGAATTGAATTCTAAAGAAATCTTCCTTGGACCCTGAAAATCTTAATAACTACAGGCCAGTAGCAAATGTTCCATTCCTGGGCAAGGTCCTGGAGCGGGTGGTTGCGAGCCAGCTCCAGGCACTCTTGGATGAGACCGATTATCTGGATCCATTTCAGTTGGGTTTCAGGCCTGGTTTTGGTACGGAAATAGCCTTGGTCGCCCTGTATGATGACCTATGTCGGAAGAAAGACAGGGGGAGTGTGACTCTGTTGATTCTCCTTGATCTCTCAGCGGCTTTTGATACCATCGACCATGGTATCCTTCTGGGATGACTGACTGAGTTGGGAGTGGGAGGCACTGCATTGCAGTGGTTCCACTCCTACTTGGCGGGTTGGCTCCAGAAGGTGGTGTTTGGGGAACATTGCTCGGCCCCGTGGATTCTCCAGAATGGGGTTCTGCAGGGGTCAGTCTTGTCCCCCATGCTGTTCAACATCTACATGAAATCGTTGAGTGCAGTCATCTGGAGTTTTGGAGTGCGTTGTCATCAGTACGCTGATGACATGCAACTCTATTTCTCCCTTTCATCTTCATCAGGTGAGGCTGTGGATGTGCTGAACTAGTGCCTGGCTGCGACAATGGACTGGATGAGGGCTAATAAACTGAAGCTCAATCCAGACAAGACTGAGACGCTGTTAATGGGTGGTTCCGCTGACCGGATGGAGGGTGTTCAACCTGTTCTGGATGGGGTTGCACTCCCCTTGAAAGAGCGGGTTCGTAGCTTGGGGGTTCTCCTAGAACCATCTCTGTCACTTGAGGCGCAGGTGGCCTCAGTGGCACGGAGTGCCTTCGACCAACTTCGGTTGGTGGCCCAGCTACGTCCCTATCTGGACAGGGATAACCTGACTTCAGTTGTCCATGCTCTGGTAACCTCCAAGTTAGATTACTGCAATGCACTCTACGTGGGGCTGCCTTTGAAGGTGGTTCGGAAGCTGCAGCTTGTGCAAAATGCAGCGGCCAGATTGAGAACCGGAACCAGTAGGTTCGAGCATATAAGACCTACTCTGGCCTGCTTACATTGGCTGCCTGTATGTTTCCAAGCCCGATTCAAGGTGCTGGTTTTAACCTATAAAGCCTTATATGGCTTGGGACCACAATACCTGATGGAACGCCTTTCCCGACATGAACCTACCCGAACACTACATTCAACATCTAAGGCCCTCCTCCGAGTGCCTACTCCGAGTGAAGCTCGGAGGTCGGCAACAAGAGAGAGGGCCTTCTCTGTGGTGGCCCCCCAATTGTGGAACGATCTCCCTGACGAGGCCCACCTGGCGCCAACATTGTTATCTTTTCGGTGCCGGGTCAAGACTTTCCTCTTCTCTCAGGCATTTGGCAATATCTGAGGAGCCTGGGTTTGTTTTTGTTTTTTGTAGCTTTTTGGGGTGTTGTAGTGGTTTTAAATGTACAGATTGTGTGTATGTTGTATGTTTTTGCTGTTTTAATTTTTGTATATTGTTTTTAATTGTTTTAATCCTATGTAAACCACCCAGAGAGCTTCGGCTATGGGACGGTATACAAATGAAATAAATAAATAAATAAATAAATAAATAAATAAATAAATAAATAAATTTGTTTCCCAGGAACTTAATGGTGGTAAAGGGACCCTCTGTTTTTTCATGTGCCAGTGGAACCCCAAGCTCCTCGGATGTTTCTTCTCCCAAAGATGTGAGGATTCCTTCGCTGTTTAGATGCCTTCTTAGTTCATCGAGGATGGAGAGTTGTTGGTCGCTGCGCTAATCTTAGTTTATTGCTCCCTTTGAAGTTTCTCAGCATCTTTAGGGAAGCATCAGGACTTTTCATCAGGTGGAAGCTTGGTTGTTCTTGTTTTTCCCTCCTTTTTTCTTCTGAAGGCCGGCTCGTTCTTCCCTTCTCATCTGTAGATCTCACTTGTGCCAGCCTAAGGGAGACTGGAAGGGATGTTTTTCCAATGGCGGTGTGACACTTTGCGGATGTTACTCACTGTGACCAGGCCGCCTCAGTGTTTAGTTGTTTGCCACTCTGCTCTCTCTCTGGAGATGAAACCAGGCCTAAGGCTTTCAAGTTGTTATCCTCGTCACCCCCCGGTCCTGTCCCTAAGTGCCCACTTGAGGAAAGAGCTGAACCTCTTGAACATGGTGCACAAAATGGAACAACCCATCGGCAAAGCCCTATCAATGTAAAACTGTCCTTGGAAACAGAAACCCAACAGATTAAAATCTGCCGGGTTGATGGACAGAATGTAAAATGCCACCTTGATGTCTCATTTACCCATCAAAGCACCCCACCCATTCCTACGAACTATATCCACTGCAGAGTCAAATGAGACATTTTTCACCGAGCTCAGATGCTCGAGTATTGCATCATTGACTGATGCTCCTTTGGGGAATTATAGGTTCTTCTTCGTGGTCTCTGTGCATCACACATATGGGCTCGCGCCGACGCCGAGCCCACTTCGGGAAACTTCTTTAGCTATCTTAGATTTTAGGCGGGAACCCCTCCCCCTACCATCCTACCGCGCATGCTCCGGGTTCCCGCTTACCTCAGTTCTTCTTCAGCCGCTTTGCTGATCGCCTCGCGAGAGACTTCCTCTGATACGTTCGTATCTGTTTTTGAGAAGAACAAGTTAGTTGTTTAATAGTTAGCTTAGTTAGTTGTTTTCTTGTTGTTAATTTTTAAAAAAACTTTTTATATTTCTAGATTGTTAGATTAGTTAGTGGACTGTTCGGCTGCACCATCTTATGGCGCAGACCGCTCTTTTCAAACATTGTTCTCGGTGTCGGGCTAAATTGGCCCTCACCGACGGGCATTCCTTGTGTTTGAATTGTCTTGGTGAGTCCCACATCGTAGACGTGTATACTCACTGTATGAGTATTTCTCGCCAGACGAGACGCAACAGAGCGGACCGTTTGCGCAGCTTACTTTGGAGTAAGGCACTTTCGGCTGTTGATAGACCGCGTTTGCCACCAATGGAATCGGCCCCGTCTACCTCTGGGGAGCGTGGGCCATTGCCCAAACACCACTCGAGCCCAGCAACTCCTGGCTCACCCTTGTTGGGGGTCGCAGTACAGGCTTCAATTTTGCCATCTACGCCTCCCTCTCCACCAACTACAATCTTAAAAAGACCGAAGACTAAAGCTCAAGTAAAGTCTTCAAAGACCGGGAAAACGGCTAAAAAGGCTAAGAAAACTACGGTACCGTTATCGATAACGACGTCAAAAAAGTCATCCTTGGTACCGTCCTCGATGCCATCTTTGACACCGACAGAGCATCCGCCAGCTGTGAAGAGGTCTTCCTCAGTACCGACTTCACTCTCGCTACCGAGGCACCAGCCGCGGCCATCCGGCCATTCTCCTTCTTCGACTCAGGCGACCGCCCAGCATTCGTCTTCGATACCGAGTTCTCCATTGCATGCGAGCCGTTCTCCCTCGGCATCTCCCCGATTACATGGCTCCTCGTTGCCACCGACTTCTGCGATATCATCACTATTGCGCCCAGTTTCTTCAATGCCATCACCGGTACCGACTGAACTTACCTCTGACGTGGAGCTCCTTGACACACTTCCTCTCGATACCGAGCCTCCGTTACCGGTGCGGCGGCCTCTCGATCTCAAGCCCCCGATACCGGTACGGCGTCCTCGTTCGCAGCGGTCTCATGTTTCGGGTGACGCTTCTACCTACCGTTCTCGCTCGCAGTCTCGATCACGCTCCCGAGATTGGGACCATTTTTCTGAGCACTCTCATCGTTCTTCTCACGGAGGGAACCGCTACCGGTTTGATCCATATACTGGGCAACGTTTGGCTAGAACTCCCTCGAGGGCGCCACCAGTCCCACCGCGTCGAACGGCATCGTTCACTCCTTCATCTCATCGGCACCACTTGTCTGCTCCTCATCCTCCGTTGGTACTGTCTCATCGCTCTGACCCTCCACTACCGAGGTGCCATCGTGAACCATCTACGCAATCGATGGAGGACTACGCCTCCGATACCTCCTCGGCCCCGTCGCCTGCCCCGTCGGTACCATCGCCTTCGGAGATTGTCGGTACCGTGGATAGGGCTTCCCCATCTATGGAACTTGGCAGCTTCTCAGGTCAGCACAGTCCCTTGGTATTGAACTCCAACAACCTTCGGAGGATGTCGACGACCGTATCTATGACGTCATGTATACGGATCCTGCTCCACAGCTGACATTGCCCATGGTGCCCACCTTGCTTAAGACAGTTAAGCAGTCTTGGTCCAATCCTGCCACAATGGGTCCCACTTCAAAACGCCTTGATGCCCTTTACAAAGTAAAGGAGTCTGAAGCGCCTTTTCTTTTTCTGCATCCGAAACCAAACTCCATCATGGTGGAAGTGTCGCAGGGAAAATCTGGTCGAACCCACTCAGTGCCCACTGACAAGGAGGGCCGTAAACTTGACTCTTTTGGTCGTCGGATTTATTCATCAAGGTTTCGAACTACCAGGCCATGATGGCCCGTTACCAGCTTTTCCTATGGGAAAAAAATTCTACTCTCACCGATTACTTACCTGAAGACCAACGTGAGCTTGCGCGCATATTCCAGTCAGAGGCAGTGCGACTCTCAAAACAGGAATTGACTACAGCACGCCATCAAACTGATTGTGCAGCTAAGGCAATGATTGGAGCCGTTGCATTACGCCACCATGCCTGGTTGTGCTCTGCAACCCTCCCACTTGAGACCAAGAATAGAATCGAGGACCTGCCCTTTGATGGGGAGGGCCTTTTCAATGCAACCACGGACGCTACCATGGACACGATTCACAAGGCTAAGATGACGGCGAAAAAAATGGGTTTCGCCCAGCCTCAGCAGCAACCGTACTGTGCCCGCAAATGGTATCGGCCCGTGCCGTACCAGCCCAGACAAGTGCAAGATCGCACCCAGCACTATCAATCCGCTTCAACTTTGTCCGCATATCAGCAACGTAAGCCTTCGTCTCATTACAGTCAGTCTTGTCCTAAGCAGACCCAGACTCAGAAACGGCGCCTTTGACTTTGCGCTACCTCCAAACGACCGAGTAATCAACAGGCTCAATCCATCCATCCTTCTCACCGGCGGTACCTCCGTTTTCTCATTGGCCTTCAAGCGTACCAGTTTTCCGTCCTTCCCTTCAGCTTAAAATCTGCCCCCAGAGTGTTCACAAAATGTATGTTGGCGGTATGCGCACACCTTCGATCAAGCGACATAGAGCTTTATCCTTACCTGGACGACTGGCTGATCATCTCCCCGTCCAGAAGCCAGGCCGTCGCGGATGTACACGTGGTCGCTTCGCTCCTCTCATCTCTTGGCCTGCAAATAAATCACGAAAAATCCATCTTTCAGCCATCACGAATACTCCAATTCATAGGTGTCCATCTCGACTCTCGGGTAGGAAGGGCATTCCTCCCCCAGGACAGACTGGGCACCATACAGCAGCTTGCAGCACGGTTGCGCATCGACCCTCGTGTGTCTGCATTTGTAATTCTGCGCCTACTGGGCTTGATGGCGGCATCTGTATTCGTCGTGCAATGGGCGCGACTACATATGCGTCCGCTCCAGCAGTTCCTCATAAGGCATTTGTCTCCCACACAGAATCCTCACAGACTCATACTCACCATTCCAGAGCAGGTCCTGGCCTCGCTGCACTGGCGGTCCGACCCGTTGCACCTCTCCCAAGGGATGCCGTTCGTAGATCTAGGTCCATCTCGCATTGTGACAACGGACGCATCACTGGACGGCTGGGGGGGCGCACCTAGACGATCTGACGGTACAAGGAAGGTGGTCACCTTCGGAGACACGCCTTCATATAAACATGTTAGAGCTACTGGCAGTAAAGAAGGCACTCCATGCGTTCCTCCCTCGCCTACGAGGCCGCCACGTTCGAATACTCTCTGACAATACCACGTTTGTATGGTATTTAAACAAGGAAGGGGGTACTCACTCCCCTCGTCTACTTCGCCTTGTCATGGACATCCTGTTTTGGGCTATTTCCCAAGACATGCTCCTATCAGCTCTACACATTGCCGGAACGAACAATGTCAAGGCCAACGAGCTCAGCCGTTCATTTCGGGACACCCACGAGTGGGAGTTGTCACCACACATAGTGAGTCGTCTCTTTGCCCACTGGGGCACTCCCCACATTGACCCTTTTGCCACGCCTGTCAACAAGGTTTGCCCTGCCTATTGCTCGAGAGCAGGGATAGGAGGTGCATCACTAGGAGATGCTTTCCAATGGGATTGGTCTCAGGGGTTCCTCTACATGTTTCCTTCAGACAGTCACACGAGCTCAACGTTACCAGTCAAATGCTCTCATAATAGCCCCATGGTGGCCAAGACAAGCCTGGTTCACGCTGCTACTCAGACTGGCACGCCACTTGACCTGGCGTCTCCCCAGCATCCCCGATCTCCTCTCTAAAGACGGCGGCAGAATTCTTCACCCGGTCATACAGGCATTGAGGCTCACGGTGTGGAGAATCCAGCCCTCTGGCAAAGTTTAACACTCCCAGATGACATAAGGTCCATATTGGAAGCATCCAGAAAGCCCTCTACCAGGCTATCGTACTCTAAGAAGTGGAAACGTTTCCAGGATTTTGCGTCAACTAATGGCTTTGACCGTTACTCTGCAGCTATGTCCAACGTGATCGCTTTTCTCTACTCCCTACACACAGCGGGCCTGAAGCCAACTTCCATTCGAGTCTATTTGGCAGCCATTGCAGTAAACCATAGTTTAATCAATGGGTTTTCAGCCTTCACCCATCCTCTGGCTAAGGCCTTTCTCAAAGGCCTACGTAATTTGTTCCCTTCCATTCGTCCTGTAGTCCCGCTGTGGAGTCTCTCACTTGTCCTATGCTTTTTGACTTCTAAACCCTTTGAACCGTTGGCGACAGTTAATGTTCGCCTGTTAACATTTAAAACAGTTTTTCTTGTTGCTATCACGTCTGCCAGAAGAGCTTCCGAGCTTGCAGCACTGCTTGTAGACCGAACTCATTCCGAAAATCTCGCCAACTCTTCGTCTGCTATGGGGGAAAAAATAAGGGCATGTCGGTTTCCCCCCTGTGAATATCAAAGTGGATTGTGAGCACTATTGCCCTGGCCTATCAAATTGTTGGGAGAGAGCCTCCCATCGCCCTGGCAGCACACTTGACCAGGGGACAGGCCACTTCCACAGCCCTCCTTCATGGAGCATCTATTCCTGAACTCTGTAAGGCAGCTACTTGGTATAATGCCTCCACCTTTGTGAAGCATTACCGGATGGATGTCAGAGCATGACAGGACTCCTCTTTCGATAGAGCTGTCCTCTCATCAATATGCCAATAACTTATCAGCGTGCCTACCCGCCTCCGGTAAGTTTGCTTATTATTCGCCCATATGTGTGATGCACAGAGACCACGAAGAAGAAATGCAGGTTGCTTACCTGTAACTGTAGTTCTTCGAGTGTTCATCTGTGCAGTCACACAACCCACCTGCCGTCCCCTCTTGGCATCGCTTTGGTGATTGTCAAGATGTTCCGAGCATGCTCATAATTTATAGATTTTTACATTTTATACTGCTATAGTTACCTTAGTCGCGAGGCCGAGCGGTCTCAGAGAACTGAGGTAAGCGGGAACCCGGAGCATGCGCGGTAGGACGGTGGGGGGAGGGGTTCCCGCCTAAAATCTAAGCTAGCTAAAGAAGTTTCCTGAAGCGGGCTCGGCGTCGGTGCAAGCCCATATGTGTGACTGCACAGATGACCACTCGAAGAACTACAGTTACAGGTAAGCAACCTGCATTTATGAATTAACCTATATTCCCCCGGGGTTTTCTTGGGTACTATTCCCATTGGGAACACTCTTAAATGCCTAATGGACAGCCTAAGATAGGGACCTAAGACCCTTCCGGCCATGACTTCCTTCTGAATTTTCTCCTGTACTAGGTGTTTCATCAACAAGATGGATTTCTGGTTCCTGGAAATTGAAGCCGTCCTGTTGCCTTGAAAGGGGATACAAAAACCGTCCATAAAGCCTGACTCTAAGTAGGCTGCATCTTGGCGCTTTGGATACCAAGCCAATAACCATCTGAGAGGTTCAATTTTGATTGGGCTGGGGCCCTTTGGGAGGAGGCTGTTGAGTGCCCTGTCTCCTGGGTCCCTGACCATCTCTATTCGTACTATGGCTGCTTCTATTTCTTGGGCAACTTGAAGTGGGGTGGTGTCTGGAACACAAGGAACAGTCATACCTGTAACGACACTGGGAAAGGGTGCATAGACCTCAGGAACTAAACTCCCAGCAAGGCGGGCGGTGTTGAACCACCTGCCCTGCATTCCCCTTGAAGTGGGATGCGAGCTGCTGTCTGGCTCCGCCTTCATATTCTGAATATGCTCAATAAATCATTTTGAGATATTTGGTTAGAATAGCCCCTTTTTCTGGGAAGCGTTGTTGTACAACGCCTATGTAAATGAGGAAACCGGGCAACCAATTTGCCCAGGTTCATGCGACCCTCCTTCTCCTCAGTTTCTCTGCCTCTCTGTCACTACTTTTGTCCTTGTTGGAGTTCTCGAGTTCCCTAAACAGCAGGGAAAAAATATCTTTATGCTCACCCTTCCAGATCTTTTCCCTTGTGGTGGACAGTAAAGCGGTGTGGGTATACCCTTGTCCTTCTCTATAGCCTGCAATCTCAATAGTATAGCAACAATGTGGGGGTTCACTTCTTCATCAGAGGAAGAATCTTTATTATTTCTAGCTCATTTGGGGGGAGGATGAGGAACTTTCCCCTTACCCTTCTTCCCACCTACTCCTTTTTTAGGAGGCATAGCAATAGCACACAGAAAGCTACAGCTATGGTGTGGTATAGAAATGTAACAATACTAACACAACTCACAAATATATTGTTATCTGGAATTAACACACCCGAAGAGTGCAACTGCTAGAACCAACTGCTATACCTACAAAATAACTAAATGGGAAAAGGGGGAAATCCACAGCCTTTTTTCATTTGAAAGTGTAGGCCAAAAGAAAATGGAGAATTGATAGGGAGGATGTTTCTCGATATGTCCCTAAATGTCTGTAAAATTGGAAAAACACGCTGGAGCATGTTTCCTCACTGCCAAATGGCTGCAATCGAAACTAACTGGTGACCTAGAAACAGGAGGCAGGCGCCCACCGCTGATGCACTGGTGCTTCCACACCACAGGAAACTATTTTTATCCTCCACTTTCAAACAGGCCACCCACCTACTTTGTCCTCCTGTGAGGCCTAAACTCGGCCGCACCCGTGGCGCAGGAGAGACGTGCCCCCCACAACAGGCCACCCACCTGCTTTGGCCTCCTGTTGGCCTTTAATCGGCCACACAAGCCACACAGCGAAGACGCGCCACCCAAGGTGCTCCGACAGCTCGCTCCGGAGGACCCAGCTGCAACGCACGCCGACTCCCACCCCGGTCATGGCAAAGAAAATCCTCCGCTCCGCAGCTCAAGCTTTTGTGGTGCTGCTGCGCCTCGAACGGGGCCAGGAAGATCTCCTGTGCTGTGGCATGAGCTTTCGTGCCATCCCTGCCGCTGGTACCTGAGCCTCGCCCAGCAAACAGGTACCTCTGCAAAGCAGTCGCGAAGCAGGAGGACCAGTCAGTCCTCCCCCACAAACCTGAGGCCAAAAGGCCCGAAAAAGTGACATTGCTTTGCTGACTCGCCTGCCCTTTCTCCTCATGAGGAAGGCTCCAGAGCACGCTTCACTGTAGTCCTGCAGCCAAAATCGAAGAGGAAACTGAGAGGAGGCAAAGCGCTTATACAGCTATTCCCTTCTCCCAGTCCACATGGCACTATAACGAGGTGGCCAATGGCCAACCTCCATGCCTCACCATCTCACCCCACCTGCAACTGGCCTCCCCCCACCCAGGCGTGCCGGGCGTGGGTCTGAGGCATTTCTTATACAGTTGTATTAAGTATAGAGATGAACTTCCAAGTTCTAACAGAGAATAATTCTTTTGGAATTACTCCATGAGGATTTTATGATGCCTAATCATGTATGAGTTCCAACAAATGTATGATTTTCTCCTGTGCGAATTTGCTGATGTTTGTTAAGGCATCACTTTTTGCTGTCGTGTTTTCTACACTCTGAACTTTTGTAGGGCTTCTGTGTAAATTCTCTGATCCTAGATCATATCTGAGATCTGATTGTTCTTCTTCATGGTCTCTGTGCATCACACTTCATAGGGATCTGCGCTGGCGCAGAGCCTCGATCAGAAAACTTCTAATAGCTAAGGAACATTTTTAGGCAGGAACCCATCCCCCACCGTTGTAGTACGCATGTCTGTAGAGTTCCTGCCCTATCCCTCAGTTCCTCTTCAACCGCCATTGGTTATACCTCGCCGGAGCTTCACTAGTCGTTTTATCAATTTCAGCTGAGGAATTTCTTCTTTCTTGTTCTTTCACTTCTTTTTTTCTCATCTTTTTTACTTAATTTTTTTAAATTATTATTATTATTATTATTATTATTATTATTATTATTCCTTCCTATCCCTTTTTGATCTTGGTGGCGCATGGCCCTGAAGGCCCCATTCACCAAGTGCCTCAAGTGTGGTGTGAAGTTGCCACCTTCGAACGGCCATTCTCTCTGTCTGCTGTGCCTGGGAGAATCACACATTGTTGAAACCTACAAGTATTGCATATCCTTTTCTAAGCAAGCCAGAAAGAACCGAGCAGATCACCTAAAATCCGTTCTCTGGCAACGGGAATTGGAGGCTGTGGATAGTCGGTCCTCAACTATGGAACCCCCGGGCCCTTCCACCTCAAGATCCTCAGAGCCTGATCATTCGAGGGCTCGAGCGCTTGCACAAACTCTTGCTCAGAAAATCTCTAAGTGAGCAAAGAGACCCAAGGTGCTGGCGGATCCAACTGCTTCAAAAAAGAAGTCTAAGTCTAAGCGACCACCAGCTGCAGCTGTGGTACCACCTCTGCTGTCCTTGTTGGATTCACTGATTCAAGTGGTGGTGGGCTCACCCCCGCCTCCTCTTGTAATTGATCCATTTTCGACGGCCTCTGAGGAAGAGATACAGGAGAACATGCCTCCTCCTCCTCAGCCGTCGATTGTTCCAATTGAGGAACCTCTGAGAGAGCGTTCCTGACCGATACTGACAGACCCTCGAGTTCAGTCGCTTTGGTACAGAGATCTACCTTCGCCTCCTCGAGTTTGAAGGGTTAGCCCTCGATATCACTCTCGGTCCCATACCAGGAAACGCAGTTTGGACAGATATTATTATTACACCAGCTACTATGACCGATCCAGATCGCCATCCAGGATTGGGACCAATACTATGATATACCACCTTCGTGTCATGGTTATCATGCCTATTGGTCTGACCGGCCTGAATACCATCGGCCTCAGAAGTGTGGTGACCGGCCTGAATACCGTCGGCCTCAGGAGTGTGGTCAATACCGAGATGCTGATTTGGCAACTTATTCAGCTCCTCCTGTTCCACATGCTGATCCGGTTCCAGCCCCACCGGAACCTGCACCTCATTCAATACTGAGCCAACCACAAGGACCACACCATGAGTCTGTTCAGCGCCAGCTTCCTCCTCCTCCTCCTGTTGCTCAATCACAGACGGTGCGGTCTTCAGCCCCATAGTCCCTACCGAGAATGGCGTCGCCGAATTCGGCAGAGGACTACCAATCTGACTCTTTGACTGCTTCATCGTTGCCTCCATCTATTAGCTTCCCCTGATGATGTTGTCGAGGCCAAAGGCAGATCTTCGCCGTCTGAGGAACTTGGTGTATTCTCTGACCAAGTTCTTCATATGGCACAAAGTTTGAGAATTGAAGCCCACCAGCAAGTCGACCAGGTCAAGGATCCAGGTTTTGATGCAGTCTACACCGATTCTTCAATTCCTGTAGTGGTGCCCTTTTTACCGGCTTTGCTACAATCGGTTCATCATTCCTGGACTGCTCCTTTGACAATGGCCCCAACCTCCAAGCATTTAGAAGCCATGGATCCAGGATAAGGATGCCTCCTTCCTGTTTGCCCACCCTCAACTGCACCCTCGACTGAATTCTATCATCGTCGAGTCTGCTCAGGGCAGTTCCCACAAACAACATTCTTCTCCTGTGGACAAAGAGGGCAGGAGATTAAATCTTCTCGGTTGAAGACTATAGTTCACTGCTGCACTCAGCCTTCGAGTCTCGAACTATGAAGCCATGATGTCCAGATATCAGCTTTTTCTTTGGGAGAAGATGGGCTCCCTTTATGATCAATTGCTGGAGCAACAATGGGAATTTGCAAGGGTTTTCCAGTCAGAGGCAATGAAGTTGTCTCACAATCAGATAAATACAATCAATCAATCAATCAATCAATCTTTATTGACAGTCAACAGACCATTAGAAAACAAGTTACAATATAACATTAAAAAATGTACTCAGTCAATGACAGCTCGTCACCAGACTGACTGCAATACCAAGTCCATGGTTGGAACAGTCGCGTTACGACACCATGCGTGGCTACGCTCAGCAGGATTGACTCCAGAAGCTCGAGCCAGGATAGAAGACCTCCCTTTTGACAGTGAAGGTCTGTTTAATTCCAAAATGGACGAGCAGATGGACTCAGTGCAAAAAGCTCGCACTAAAGCCAAGAAGATGAGCGTTGGCCTACCACAAGGACAATTGTCTTCCAGAGCCCAAAGGCGGTTTCGCCCACAAAACCCCTTCTATAGCAGACAATTCTCGGACAGATCTGCCAGATATCAACCACCGCAGCAGCAGCACAAACAATACTAACCTTTTCGGCAACGTCAAGGCCGTGGTCACACTGACCCTGCTCCAAAATGGCGTCTTTGACTCCACCGCAAACAACACTATTTCACTATTGACCACGGTACCGGTATTCGGCAACTGTCTTTTTTACTTTCACCAGGCTTGGACCAATACTACAACCGATACATGGGTTCTCAATGTACTAACCCATGGCTATTGTCTAGAATTCTGAACCCTCCCTCCCTTGGGTACTGTCCAAACAACTCCTCCATCTTTGGCACTGTCAATGGAGACGATTACCCTCTTATCAAAGGGCGCAATCCAGTGAGTACATGCATCGATTCTCCAAGGGTGCTTCTCCCATTATTTCACAGTCCCCAAGCACTACGGAGGGCTTCGACCGATTTTAGATTTACATCTCCTCAATGATTACCTGGTCACCAGAAAGTTCAGAATGACCACGTTGATCTTACCTCTACTTCGCAAGGATATCTGGTTCGCTTCTGTAGACCTAAAGGACACTTATTTTCATATAGCCATCCATCCCAAGTATCACCACTTCCTTCGGTTCACTATCAGTTTTGGAAGTTTTCCAATTCCAAGTCCTGCCATTCGGCCTATAGTTGGCACCAAGGGTCTTAACAAAATGCATGTCAGCAGAGTGTGCATTCCTTCGGACCGCAGGATTAGAGATTTATCCTTACCTGGATGATTGGCTACTCATCTCTGAGAGCCAAACAGACTTGCAAATGGATGTCAGTTTCGTCCTCAACCTTCTGGAAATTCTAGGTCTTTGCATCAATTTTGAGAAGTCCAGTCTCGCTCCGTCACAGAACATCAACTTCATTGGAGTTATTCTAGATGTGCCTTCTGGAAGCACATATTTGCCACACGACCGAGCTCTACACATAGTCTCCTTAGCTTTGACCCTTTTCAACAACAGGCGTACAACAGCACACACCATCCAGCGCCTTCTCGGTTACATGGCCTGTACTGTTGTGAATGGGCCAGGCTACACATGAGACACTTCCAATTGTGGATAGCCAAAGTTTTCAACTTCGAAAACAATGCCCATTGGTACCGACTCTCGATACCGGCCAGCATTGCATGGTCCCTACTCTGGTGGACAGACATTCTGAACTTGACTCGAGGAATGCCCTTCCTTCGCCCGACACACACCAGAGTGCTAGTATCCGATGCCTCTCTCCAAGGCTGGGGAGCCCATTGCGGTCCTCTTCGAGTATCTGGCCACTGGACATGCAAAGAAAGTCTGCTTCACATCAACATCTTGGAGCTCCTGGCAGTCTGGAAAGCGATGATTGCATTCGAAACAGACTTGTCCGCCAGACACATACAGATCATGGCGGACAATACGTCAGTACTTTGGTACCTCAACAAACGGGGGTACTCACTCTACATCCCTGGTAGATCTAACTTTGCGGACCTTTGCGTGGACCATTCCCAGACAGATCCACTTGTCAGCGATTTATATCACTGGAACAAGCAACATCCTTGCAGATGCCTTAAGCAGGACCACGACTTTGTCCCATGAGTGGGAACAGAGAGTCGCATCCGAGACTCTCTGTTCCAAAGGTGGGGTACACCTTCAATAGATCTCTTCGCTACATCCCAGAACTGGAATTGTTGCCTCTATTGCTCCAGAGGAGGTCTGGGCTGCTCTTCCATGGGGGACGCGTTCTTTATCCAGTGGAACGGGACAATGTTCTATCTATTTCCACCCTTCCCTCTATTGACACGAGTGCTCTTGAAGATCGGGCGAGACCGCTCCAGCTGCATCATCATCGCACCATGGTGGCCAAGACAATCGTGGTTCCTCGCTCTCCTTCGCCTCTCTCTGCACCAGTACTGGAGATTGCCGTTGCTTCCGAACCTTCTCTTGCACACCGATGGGAAGGTTCATCACCCGGACATCGCCACTCTGTGCTTAACAGCATGGCGAATATAGTAGATTACTCTCCACTTACCATCCCGAGTGAAGTCCAAGCAATTTTAACTGCTTCTAAGCCCATCAACTAGACGATCCTTCTCATCTAAATGGGCTACGTTTACCCAGTTTGCAGTGGACAATGGTTTTGATCCCTGCACCAGTTTGGTTTCGCAAGTTTTACAGTTTTTGACCCATTTGTTTGACAAGGGGTTACAGTTCTCTTCTCTCCGAGTTTACCTAGCTGCAGTCTTGGATACTCACCCTCAAGATTCAGCATATTTTCACATCAACTAGTCAGGACATTCCTAGCAGGGGTCAAGAACCTCTGATCTCCATTGTGCTGTCAAGCACCTTCATGGGATCTGCCTCTAGTGCTAAAGGTTTTTATGTCTAAGCCCTTTGAGCCCTTAGGTACTTGACCATTACATCTTCTTTCATGGAAGGTATCATTTTTGGTCGCGATTGCTTCGGCTAGGAGGGTCAGTGAACTTTCAGCACTACGAGTGGACCCTCCGTATCTGATTTTCCACAAGGACTCTGTATCCCTGCGCCCAGACATGGCGTTCCTACCTAAGGTGCTGTCAGACTTCCACCTAAATCAGCCCATTTCATTGCCAGCTTTCTTCTCCAAACCGAGCACTGATATTGAGAAACATCTGCACATATTAGATGTGCAAAGGGCGCTCACTTTCTACAAGTTGAGAACCAAGTCATTCAGGTCTACACAAAAACTATTTGTGTGTTACGGTGAACCTAACAAGGGCTCACCTGTATCATCTCAGCTGGCTGTGTGGATTTGGCAATTACACTTGCTTACCAACTCGCAAAACGGGAAGTGCCTTCTCAGATTAGAGCACATTCTACCCGTGCAGTAGCGACCTCGACAGCGTTCACTAAAGGAGTCACACTGTCAGACTTATGCAAGGCTGCCACTTGGTCTTCACATTCAACTTTCATTAAGCATTACAAACTTGATATACACACCAGGACAGCCTCTCGCTTTGGAAGAGCCATGCTGTCTTCTGTCTTATGATGACACCTTACCCACTTCCAGTAAGTCTGCTTGCTAATCGCCCCATAAAGTATGATGCACAGAGACCACAAAGAAGAAAGACAGGTTGCCTACCTGTAACTGTAGTTCTTTGAGTGGTCACTGTGCATTCACACTACCCTTCCACTGTCCCCTCTTGGTGTCAGTGTCACTGATGTTGATACCGAGAGTATTACTATCCCTTAGTTCGAGATCGTTCGTCGGTTTCGAGGAACTGAGGAATAGGGCGGGAACACTACAGACATGCGTACTACGATGGTGGGGGAGGGGTTCCCGCCTAAAAATGTTCCTTAGCTATTAGAAGTTTTCCGATTGAGGCTTTGTGCCGGCGCAGGGCCCCATAAAGTGTGAATGCACAGATGACCACTCGAAGAACTACAGTTACAGGTAGGCAACCTGTCTTTCTTCCTACCCTCAGAACATAGATAATATTTTTCACCAG
Source organism: Anniella stebbinsi (assembly GCA_029215795.1). Lineage (NCBI taxonomy): Eukaryota > Metazoa > Chordata > Lepidosauria > Squamata > Anniellidae > Anniella > Anniella stebbinsi. The sequence goes on along the minus strand of JARDYH010000004.1, from coordinate 44,377,025 downwards.
TGTGGATTCTCTTGTGTACAAGGGGGGAGCTCTGAGTTAAATATTCTTGCCCTTTTTGACAAATATAAGGTTTCTCTGCTGACCAGGACTTCCAAACAGAGAGGACACCCAAGAAAGCTTCTGTCCTTTGTGAATTCTTTGATGAGCAACAAGATTAAAGCTCACACTGAAGCTCTATTCCATAATCAAGACACTTACATGGTTTCTCTCATTTGCATTCTCTGGTGTGCAATAAGGGCTGAGCTTTGGGAAAGCTCTTCTCACCCCAAGACATGTGGAAGTTTTCTTATATGGTTATTTTGGTGCTTCACAAGGGCAGAGCTATCACTGAAACATTTCAAGCATTCATGGCAGGTTTTTCCTTGGTGTGGTTTCTTTGGTGTCTGAGGGCATCTTTACATTAAGGGGAAATCACGTTGCTTACCCAGGATGTTTGGTGCTTCCTGCTTTTTGGCGTGATTGCTATGGGCTGTATTGCATGGTGGAGAGGGGCGACCACGTGGTTTGAACTGAATTAAAGTACACTCTGTTCATTTCAATTGAGACAGCAGCATCTAGTGGTGGAAGATCCTGCTCTTTTCAGGATGTTACCACTTTAAAAGTGGTTCTTCTCGTGGTGGAATTTCTAAGGGATACAGCAGGAGACAACCTGGTCGTTCATGTCGTGTAAAAGCCCTGCAAACCTTCATGAGTGGCCAATCATGAGCATGCAATAAATCGCTCATTTAGAGGAGCCCTGAGAAAAAGCAAACAGTGTTTGTATTTTTAAAATTATTATTTTATTTTTTATCAAATAGAATTTCTATACCACTTTTCATTTTTTAAAAATCTCAAAGATTTTTCCACAATCAGGGCATTTAGAGATCCTTCCTTCTTTCTGGACTGTGACTTTTGTTAGGTTCCACAGCTTTATACAATCACTGTCACAGGTTTCCGTATCCCCAGGAATCTGGAAAACATCTATTTAATATTCTTCTATTTCCCTTACTTTGCCTTCTTCCTTCTGATCACAACTTTCCTCCAGAAGAATCTCCTCGCAAGGAGTTTCACCATGTTCTCCTCCTCTATCATCTCTAACCTGGTGGAATAACAAGATATTCTTTAAATGTAACACAGTGCATTAGCAAAAAAGAAGTTGGGAAATCACAACTGGGAGGGAAGAAAAACAAATAGTTTGTAAGGAGAAGATCAAATTAAACAAGAGGAGCCATAGAAGGAGGAGAGACCATACTTGGGGCTGCCTATGTTCTCTGTGGCTTGATTCTAGCAAGCCAGTATATGGTATTTAAAGCATAATATGTCATTCTGCAAATCTCAACTTTCATTTTAAAAATACAAGCAAGTTTCTAGGTCCCGGTAATACTTAGTATTTATATGAGGCTGGCCTGACGCCAACACTGTCATCCTTTTGGTGCCAGGTTAAGATACTAGGACCTGACTTATGATGGGACATTTATGCCAATCGTCTAAACAGGTCTAGTATTTTATTCCAACTGTTTTTAGATGTATAAATTGTTTTACATTTTGTATATTTAATTTTTTATGCTGTATTTTACTCTGTATTTTTAATGCTATATTTAATTGTCTTATGAATTGTTGTAACCACCCAGAGAATTTCAGCTATTGGGCAGTACTTAATGAAATGAAATATATAATATAGCACTTCAGAGTATTCAAGGCAGTTAACATCCATTATTTCAGTAATCTGTACAACAGACCTGTAAACTAGGCCAGAAAAAAATATCCTTTTGTTGCAGATGGAGTGGCTGATCGTTAACCATTTTCCTAAGATCATATTAACCCTTTTCAGATAACACGCTAAGTAACAGTGGTTAAGTATTTTGAGCTAAACATTATGCCTTAGCATGTCATGTGAACCATTCCTAATCATGGTGGCTACGTTTAAACATGCTCACTAACCATTTGCTGCAAAAGGGTTAGTGGCCTAACTATGGTTTAGCGTGTTGTCTCAACAGACCCAACGTTGGGTTGTGGCTGAGGTCATGTTTGAACAAAGGGCTTTCTGAGTCACAGCTCACACTCTCAGCTGCTATATTGCACCTCCTCTTGTAGCTGCAAACAAGGAAAATATATGAGATGTGTTAAGAAAAATCAGAATGGGTTTCTTAGCACTTCTCAGAAAATCCACATAAACAAGACTTCCCCTTTCAGCCAGTGAGACAAGAGGAAAATAAAAGTAAAATCACCAGCAACAACAGAACTGTTAGCAGTAATCTGGAGCGGGTGGGGAGGAAAACATATTTAGCTCCAGTCATTCAGCCTAGAGAAAAAATTGAGGTGTGCAAGGTGTCTGTCATGGGGAAGAGGGGGGCTCACCGCTAACTGTGAGCAAACCAGTGTCAGGGATATTATTGAGCCTATCTACATTATTGCTTTAAAACGGTTTATAACAGTTTTAAACCAGTTAATTATTAACCGGTTTAAAACTGTTATAAAACATTTTAAAGCAGTAGTGTAGATAGGCTCGGAGATTCCGTTTGTATTTTGCCCTACTCTGAGCACCTGCTAGGGGCAGGGTGTTGAGTCCACTGCCTTCCCTCTTGATCAGAGGTACGTGAATATATATGTTTGTCTTAAGCAGAGAGAGGTCAGAGAGTGGGGTCCTGTTCTGGTAGACACTGGCTCTGTTGGAGCCAGAAAAGAGCTTTCCCCTGGCCCTGCTCTACAAGATCCCATAACTAAAAAACCCTATATAAGCATGGATGATGATGGTTTCTATTTTATCTGAGAAAACTACTTTTGGCTAGTCATGTCTTCATTCTGTGACAGGTTGGATTCAAATGTTCAAGAATGGCATATGGTTCAGACCCATGAAAATGCCCACGTTAAAATCTCCCTGCAACATGAGAAACTATGGCTTCAGGGGGAAGGTTATATACCAAACCTCCCCCCTTGATCTGCTAGATTTTCACCTCCGGCACATCCAGGGCAATGGTTCCTGGCATACCCCAGAACAGAGATAACAGGTTGCAGAGGACTTGCTTCTTGGACTGTATAGACCGGATTTTACCAGTGTTATGGTAATTCAGCTTTTGATAGTAACAAGAGCAATGATTATAAAAACTTTCTGCCTTTGGGGAACACTTTCCCACATCAACTTGTCTAGCAAGGATATCCTTAGCAAATCTGCAGCTGACACAAAGCTAGGATGGATAGTGAATACCTCAGAAGGCAGAGATAACATTAAAAATGACTTTGATAGAATGGAAAATTGGGCAGCAACTGAGATGAAATTCAGAGACAAATGCATTTTTGCATTTAAGCTGAAACACAAATGCATAGTTATAGGATGGTGGTTACCTAACTTGACAGTAGTACCTGTGAAGGAGGATCTCAGGATTGTAATTGATCATAAGCTGAACATGAGTCAGCAGTATGATGCAGCTGCAAGGAAGGCTAATGACCGAGTGTCTCTCCTGGCATGAACCTACCCATACACTATGCTCATCCAAGGCCCACCTCCAGATGCCTCCTCCGAGGATGGCTCGGACAGTGGCAACAAGGGGGAGGATCTCATTGGTAATGGCTGCTCAATTATGGGGAGTAGAAAAAGAGGCAGGCTCTGGTGCTATTGAAATGGTTAAAATTTTCAGTTGTTTTATTCATCAATAAAACAACTGAAAATTTTAACCATTTCAATAGCACCAGAGCCTGCCTCTTTTTCTACTCCGCTTCAGTGGTGCTTCTTTCCTTTTTTGTCAGCACTGCTCAATTATGGGTCCACCTCTACAAAGAGCCCTGCCTGGAGCCAACATTGTTATCTTTTTAGCACCAGATTAAACCTTCCTTTACTCTCAGCCATTTGGCAGCATACAATAAGGGTTTGATCTGGTCCTGGATTTTTCTTATTGTTGTTTAAAATTGCTTAGGTGTGTGTGTGTGTGTGTGTGCTGTTTATATGTTTGTGTATATTTTTATACTATGTATAATATTGTATTTTAAGGTTTTTAAGCACTTTGGCTATTGATGTCATGCTGCCATTGGAATCCTCCTCCGAGGAGGAGGCAGGGTGAGCAGCACCAACAGAGAACGATGCCTAGTTCCTGTTAGGCTCACACTGCAACAGAGGCCTGAGCCCATGGATGAGCCTGCTGGGGTCCCAGCTGCTCAGGAAGAGAGGGACTCTGCCCTAGAGGAGGAGGCCCGAGCACCCCTCAAGTCCCAGGGAGTGAAGAACCCAGAGGAGACAGGCCAAACTCAGGGAACCTCATCGAAGTGCCAGGCTCTAGCAGAGGTCTACTTAGGAGGAAAGGGACACCTCATGAGTAGGGCTCTGGCCAGAGAGCAATAATATACAGCAGCTGAGTCCTGGGTCCTGTTTAAAGCCATCAATGGCTCAATTCGGACAACACGATAGTCAATGGTGGGGTAATAATCAACTTTACAGTTGTTCAACTAGGGGGTACTCCCCACACAACATGGTAATAAATAATCAACTGTGGTGTGGATTAGGATCAGCGCTGAGTTGACATGGCAGCATTCAGATGACACAATAGTCAAAACAACTGACGATTGCTTCCCCCACACCAGTTGTTTATTGTGTCGTTCGAATTGAGCCAGTGTCTGCTTAACCTTCTAACATGCCCTGTGTTTGATTCTCTGGGCTATTGACCCTTGGACTCCTTCTTGACTCTGCTTCTGGACTGTGTAACATATCTGACTGCCTGTGTTTGACCTCTCCCTGCTATCTCAGCCACACCCTGCCTTATTCTGACCCTACATATCTGATTGCTTGCAAGAGTTTCAAACTTTTGCCTGCTTTATTACCTTGCTTTTTGGTTAGCCCTTCGTTCAGTTTGCTGCAGCCAACACAGGACAACTTGGAAATATAGAAATGTTTGGTTGCATTAAAATGTTTGGTTGCATTAACAGAATAATCATTTCCAAGACACCGGGGGGTTGGGGGGATAGTTGTTTGGTCTGCACTAGTCAGGCCTCATCTACAAGTACTGTGTCGAGTTCTGGTCTACACTTAGATATATTGGAATGGGCTTAGAGTTGGACACTGAAGGTGGGCAGCATTATGGAAAACAACTCCTATGATGAAAGGTTAAAGGAGCTAGGTATGGTTAACCTGGGTCCCCTCTACAAGATTTTGCTTTGATGCCCGGTTGCCCGATTATGCGCATATACAGATAAGCGCATTTACTCCTAATACCTATTCATGAGAGGCAGTGAAGCGCATTACGGGCTATATGAAATGCCCTTTGAAGTTGTTTAGATGCGGAGAATCACATGTTTACATGGCCATAAGGCGCTTTAACTCCCGTGGTAAATTTTAAGTCGCTATTCAACATGCATTTGATAATGCGAATAATCGGAGATAAAACGCACCTCAACCCCCAATTTGCACTCCACTCTTGTAGAGGTAAAATCTGTAATGCGCCTTGAAAGAGCTTTAAATCGCTCTTGTAGGGGCACCTCTGGAAAAGACAGAGGAGTAAATGACAACACTCTTCAAACAGCTGAAAGGCTGTCACATAGAAGAAGGCAAAGTCTTATTCTCTGCTACTCCAGAGGGAAGCAGAGGGTGAGTCTAATAGACTTAGGTTAGAAGGGAAATTTCAATTGGACATTAAGGAAAACTTTCATGATAAGGAGAGTCCAACAATGGAAACAATTACCTAGAGGGGTGGATGGGCTCTCCCTAGCTGGAGGTCTTTGAACAGAGGCTGGAGGGCTGTCTGTTGGGGATGTTCTAGCTCTAACTTTCCTGCACTGAGCAGGCGGCTAGACTAGATGCTCTACAGGAGCTCCTCCTACTCTAAGTCTAAGATCTTCTACAGGTCTGAAGTACCTAAAGAGGTGGCTGAGCACTGTCCCTCTGTATGATTTTCTGTCCTGCTCTCCTTCCAATTCGTTGCTGCTGGTGGGGTGGGGGTAATTCCACCACATGACCTCTCAGCCGCCTCCAATCGCTCCCGCTCACTACCTCAGCAGAGAAGAGGCATTCCTAGAGCAGCAACCTGTACAGAAACAGGTAGTGGGCTCCACTGAGGGTAAAGAGTGAGCCAATATGGTGCAGAGGTTAGAACGCAGGCTCAGGATATTTCAAGCTTCAAAACTTGAACAAGCTTTAAAATTCCCACTCAGCTTTGGGTAGATTCTGTCACCTGGAAATCCAGCCCTTTTGGGACTCAATGGACTTCTGCCGCTTGCCTGACTCAGCTTGTGTTTGCAGGCTGAGGCGTGGTCTTTCCCTGAACTCTGGGGGTGTTTTGCCGATGGGGGGGGGGTTTGCACAAACACAGATTTGCGCAAATTGCAGCTAAATTTGCACAAATTGCGACCGTAATTGTGCAAAATGAAAAAAACAGAAAATCCTCTAACTTCTTGCAGATAAGAGTCAGCCAAGTTAGTGGGAAATGGGCCAAAGTCCAGTGTGTGTGTGCGCGCGTGCAAGCAGATGAAAGCTCCTTGAGCTCCAACCCCACAAACAGATTCCTCCAATGTCCCTGGCCTTATGCAGACCTTATGCCAGTCACTCTCTCTCAGCTCAATCTACCTTCAGGGTTGTTATGAGGATAAAATGTAGAGGGTGAGAAAACCACATATGACACCTTGAACTCCTGAGAGGAAAGGCAGGATATTGGTAGTAGTAGTAGATGTTCCTCCTAGCCAGATTAAAAGTAAAGCTCTGCAGGTATGAGTAGGGTGCCTCCAATTTTAATTCATAACAAGAAAAACAATATTGTCATGACCCATGTAAGAAGTTTGGGGAAAACTGAACTACACCATCAGTTTAAAGTTCATGTTAGTATGCACTCACAAGTAGTCCATGCTATGCTATGTTGTTACACCATCAGCTCTGATACCCCTCTCCCACTTGGAGAAAGAGCCCTTGACTAATTCACACTTGTGTATGACTATATCAAATAGCTAGGTGATAGAATTTCCTCTGCATGATACTGAAAGCTGCAGGCCCACTAGAGCATTTAGACAAAAGTAAACATAGTCAGATGTTGCTTGCTAGGTTGTGACTGATTACACTAGAGTAATCCACCTGCAGATGCTTTAGTGGAAAGGGATATCGCAGTCGCAGCAAGTTATGAAGCAACTCTTTACCTACTTACCTACCTTTGACAATATACATCTGGGACTGCTTCAACTCTTCCCTAAAGCTCTCAAGCCTGGGAATTCCACTTCATTTGGCAGACATGGAGGTTCCATGAAAACAATACTGGATATTGTTAAATTGATATTATATTTATAACCTGTTTTTATGCTCTTTATGGTTTGAAATTTTGTATATCTTTTTAAATGTTCAATGTTTTTAATTTTTGAAAACCTCCCAGAGAGCGATAAATAAATAAATAAATAAACTCTCCAATTCTATTAATATTCTTGCCAAGCTACAATACTTCTAAGAAAGCTGATAAAACTCGTGGCATAACGTTTTCCTTATTGGTATGGCTTTATCAAAGATAAAAGAACTAAGCATTTAGAAAAGTCTGGTAGCCTTTGATGCTTATTTATTATTTATTTATTAACATGCATATATTGCCTTATCCGTTAAAAAGCTACCAAGGCGATGTGTAACAATTTTGAAGCACCTACCATTTTTCAGTGCATTTATCTTCTCAAGGCCCTGTGAGAAGGGCTTCTAAATCCCAGAAAATGTATCAATAACACAGCAAGCAAGCCCAGGAATGAAAGGTTAATCTTAGTGCCCTAGCCACCTGACAATAGGCAATAGACCACACTAAAACTGGAAGACTAAAAAATGCATAGGATTACTCAGCTAAAATCAAGAAATCCAGATTTCAGAGTTACTAATGGCCGATAGGCAATGATGTAGTTTGTGACTCATGTTATGGAAGCAGGACAGACGAGGAAGTTAAACTGTTTGTTCCCTCCAGGCTAGGGTTTGTCATCTGTGACCACACCTAACCTAGCAGAAGTTTCTAAATCATGTTGAAGACAGAATGGATCCTATGGCCCTTCTGACCGTTAAATATAGGAGGTGCAGGCATTTGGTAGGGGTGGTATTATAGCCTCTGTATTCCCACCAACAGAAGTCTCCCTTCCCAAGTCAACCCTGTTGAAATAATCAGTGTCACCCTTCATACTCACTTAGAGCAAGCTCTTTCCCTTTCTTGCTTTTGGGGTGAAAGATACATCATTCATCTATTCCATGTCACCCTTCCTTTAAGGGGTTCAAGGTAGCATAGATAGTTCTTTTCCCTCCTCCCAATTTTATCCTCACAAGCCTATGAGATACGTTAGGCTGAGGGTATGATTGGCCCAAGTAAGCATCACATCTGAGTGGCGTGTAGTCTAACCAATACACGATGCTAGCCCTTATAGCAACTGTTACTCAGGAGTTGTCGTACCCCCACAACTCATGGAGCCACATTATAAAATCTGAGGATTTCTAGTATGATTTAGAAATGGACCCCCCCAAAAAACTGAGTTTAATGGAGACTTTTCAGTCCCCCCCCCCAATTCTGAGGAGCTTGCTGAAAGCAAATGGGACAAGAGGATAGAGACAAGTAACAAGTGTTTTTGACTTTCCTTACCTTCAGAAAGAGCTCTATGACACAGCACAAGGCCTGCTATGGCTTGATTGAGCAATATAGGGTTGAGACCAGGCCAGGTCCTATTGTCATTAAACATAGATTTCCAGAGATTTTGAAGCAGGCTCACACTTGCAATCCTGTTATTTCAACACACACGCCAGGAATCACACAGCAAGAAATGCATTACATCAGTCCTTTGATGACATATCCATTTTTCATGTTATAATCTGGCAGTTGAGGAAAGAAAATACATCGTGTGCCATTCAGCCATAATTGAAGCCTGCCTTACTTCTTCTCCACACAGGATCTACTGCCTCATGTTAGCTGTGACATTCAGCTGTATGGTATGAAAATGAATGGCTAACAAGAGCAAAATGATGGCAGCATCAGTAACTGAGTATTATAAAGCACTATTTAGGCAAGTCACCTTATCCAAGTCACCTATACAAATAACAAGCAACAGGTAAAATAACACCCCCATAAGAGTGTGTGTGTGGGGGGGGGGGTGTTAGCTGCCTCAGTATTACATACCATCACAGTCTTTACCTCAATGATTTGATGCCACTGACACACACGCATACACACTAGGGGTGTGCAGTGGATCGGCTCCGATCCACGATCCGGAGCCGATCCAGGGGAAATCGGATGCAATTATCTGATTTCCGATCACCCCTCTGGATCATCCGATCTTTTCCGAACCGGTCCAGAAGGACCCGATCCGGTTCGGAAAAAAACGGAGGATCGGCAGGCGCCCACTGGCGCCCGCCACCGCTTCCATCCGCGGGTGCCCGCAGATGAAAGCCAACAATGGGAGGGGGGCTTACCTGCTGGGGCCGTCCGCTGACACCTGCGGGTGCCCGCGGACAGCCCCAGGAGGTAACTGCGGGGGGGGAGGGACAGGGAGGGGGGAGTTAGGCCCCCACTCACTGCCATTTTTTCCCCATAGACTTGCATTCGGGGAAAGCTTCCTTTCTCCTAATACAAGTCTATGGGGAAAACAAAAATGGTGGCTGATCCAAAAATCGGATGTCCGATTTTTGGATCGGGATCGGGCCCGATCCGGTCCTGGGGGCCTCCGATTTTGTCCGATCCAATCCAGGACAAAATTGGAGGTCCCGATCCGGGGGGGGGGGTCCCTGCACCGCTAATACACACACTCACTTAATTTGCTCATGCATACAAGCATGTTTCCTCCTTGATCAGTACAAGAACAGAGCATGGAAGTGATTAGCTTATGTTCATCATGACTAGTAACACAGTGGTGTGTTATGTATACACTACATATGAACACACATGGGCATTAAATACATTTAAACATCCCAGAACTCAAATACATTAGGCAAGGAAATACACTTTCTGCTAATCTCAAGTCAATAGCCTGGGTTTTCTTTAACAACCATTCAGTTTCATGTGCAGGAACACTAGCAATTAAATTACTTAAGCCTAGCAAAATTCAGATAGCTTCCCTCACTGTGGGCATTTGCTTGAAAAACCGACCTACAAATCATTAAAAAATCTTGATCATGAGCTTAGTTGATTAATCTATCAACTACATTTTCATATGGGCAAAGAGATCTCTGAAAGAAGAAACACACTGGCTGAATTCGGACAACACATTAGTCAATGGTGGGTTGAGTAGCCAACTCACATTTGGTTATTTTGTGGGTACTCCCCACACAACATGTTCCTACACAACTGTGGGTGGTTGGGGCTGGCATTGAGTGGACTAATAGTCAACCCGGCATTTGACTGACACAGTCCCCGCCCCTCTCCCCACACTCCCTCCTCCCTCAGTCCTCCCAGCAGCCTCTGCAAGTAGCAGAGTGGCAGCCACCGCTTTGGTTGCTCTTGCCGCCTGCCTCTATGGGCTTGTGTTTTAACCCACTCACCACACGCCATTAACACACTCACCTCTCCACACAAGACTTTAAACAACTGGCTTCGCGCTAAACAACTTTAAAGCCAGTTGTTTCTCTCAGTTGCTTATTTAGGTGGAATAGCATACCGTCAGTAGTTTGTGAGCAGTGTGTTACCCTCCAAACAACACAATAAGCAACACAACTGACGATTGTTTCCCCCACCCTCAGTTGCTTAATGTGTTGTCCGAATTCAGCCACTTTCTTTGTTTTTAGATAGCGCACATGTCATAGTGGGTAGAATTTTAGAGGAAGTTATCCCCTCCTACAAGATAAAAGAGAGGGGGCCCCTCTTAAAAAAGGGTGCATCCCATCCACACTTTTTATAAGAACATGTCTTGATTTTTTTATTTTGGGGGGGGGCTTTTAGTCAATTAAAATTGAAACTGATCAATCTGATTACGGGTACAATCTTATGGTCCCTGGGAAGATATCCCAAAGGTCACTCCAAGGGGAGAGGGAGAGAGAGAGAGGCCTGCCTTCAGAGAGAATGATCCAACCTTGGATGCCCCCTTCCCAGGCTCTCCAGAAACCTCTGACGTTGGTGCCTGTCCAACACTGGAGATCTGACGTTGATAAAGGCAAAAAGGGGGGAAGATTAGGCGTGTCATGGGCGGATCAGAAGTGGCTTTGAATCCATAAGAACCAAAGACCTACTTGTTTCTAGACACGCCCCCAACATGAGGAAAACGTATACCAGACCTGGAGCTGACATAGATAATTTCCCTCGCATTGGTTGAAATGGAAAGGAAATTGTTCAAATAAAGAACATTGGAACAAGAAAAAGGAGAGGAAAATGCTGCTCCTCCCTCCTGGTGCAAAGCTTTGAATGAGGTGGTTCGTCTGCTTTCAGCTCTCTCTATTGTGGTCAGTAGGATTGCTCTGCCCACTGTAGCTTTATAGTAACCATGTTTTTTGATAGGCCAAGTGTGAAAAAGCAGCCAGATGCAATCAGCATGCAAAGTATTATTAGCATAATCTTTGTATCAATAGTTTGGAAATCTCATAAAATAGGAGGAAAGCCAGGATTCTTAGCTCTGCGTCTAGCTTGAATCAAGACTTTTTTGTACAAAAGCTTTAATGTTAGTGATTAAAAACAGTATATCAGATCAAAGCAGTAAAGCTCCAGAAGCCAGCTGTTTCAATAGATTCTGAAAAGTGATATAAATAATGAAGTTGGGCTGCAATCTTTAATTGCTTAGGTCGATCAAAAAACTTTTCAACCGACTAAAAAGACATCCCTGATTAACTGGGGAGCATTTTTTTAAAGTTATATTAAAGTTCTTATAAAGACTATAGATGACTCTCTCTACTTGCACATGCCTCTTTTAACATGCAGTATATACATATACCACCAAAAGAATACATGGTTTTAGTCAGATGCAAATTTATGCAGATTAAGATTCTTTATCAAATTAATTTTCATTAATTTGATGAATGGGCAACTGCCCTGCATATGTGTTGCATCCCGATTCTCCTTGCTCCAAGGCATGATCTAGATTTACCCAGGGTCGTTTTCTGCGTCCAGTGCTACTCTCAGAGACTAGTGACAGTTCTTTAGCATATGATAGTAGAAGCTGGATCTGAGGAGGATGAATGGATTATTCATGGACTATTCCTTGAATATATGAAGAAACACCCTTTGAGTACGTTTATTAACAGCAGTTGCTGAGGAACATGAGTGGGAGGGCATTGTTCCATCAACATCCTGTTTGTGGGCTTCCCATGGGCACCTGGCTGGCCATTGTGGGCACAGAATGCATCAATTAGGATCAGTGTTTGGTATGATCAGCAAATCTGTTGGGTTATGGTTAAGAACACATTGAACCTGGCTAAGGCTAGCCATTCCACCGTCCTCCACACCTAACTAAATGCAGAATATCCACAAGCAAGAAAATCTGATATATTTGACATCGTGTTTTCATAGAGTAGGATCCAATGTTGCCATTCCGCTGACAGAGCCAGTTCCATCAGTGGAACCAGGAAGGGGAGGTAATTCCTCCTCCCCTCTCTCAAATCTTGGTCCGGAGGTCTGGGAAACCGCCAAGAGCAGATTTTCTAGCAGCACGGAGGACAGCAAGGGAGAGGAGAGAGGGAGAAAGTTCCATTGCACTAGCACTTGGATCTAACCCATGGACTACAGGCTGCATCAGACTCAGCATGGAGGCTCAAGTCTATATGCAAGGCTTTCGAGATCATATTTAATGTGTTACAGCATGTAATTGATTAGTTCTAGTTCCACAAGTTATAGAAAGTAAAAGAAAACCAGTTAATTTTTAACACCCCTCTCATAACGCTCCATGTAAAGCTGTTTGAAACTAACATTCAGACCAGTACTCACATTTATCTGCAAACTGCCTTGTATTTTAAGTAGGATGTTTCACCTGGGGTGAAAGACTATCACCTGTAGCAACTGGACTCAAGGCAGTCTAACAGGTGCAAAATTGGCTAATAGCTTAATATGTGCTTCTCAGATGCATTTTCATTTGCAACCATGCAGAAAACAAGCCAAACATGACACTTAATCTTCAGACTTCTACTGCCACAACCTTTAAACTGCAAATGCCAGCTGAGGGAGGTAATTTTCTAAGGGGGCTTTAAATTCAGCAATTTTAATATGGTACTGAGATTGTACCCTTTTTCTCTGGCAATGCTTCTCTGCCTTGAACTGCATTTCTGCGCATCATGCAGTTATTAAAGGGCAAAGGAGCCTTGCTAGTAAAACAAAACAAAACAAAAGGGGGGTCTATGGGAGGGTGTCTACAGTTGAACATAACACAAAGGGAGAGGCTTTAAATAACACACCACTTCACTGTGTAAATGATATCAGTCTCTTGATAAAGAGATCTCTGTGATGCCTTAATGCTTAGATTTTATTAATACTTTAGCCAGATGTAAGGTATATCAATGCCCCTCTCACAGCACTGCATGTCTCCACATAATGCTGTTTGCTATGTTATGTTTGAATTTGAAATGATTCATCGGTCTGTTGGACATCAGCAAAGCTATTTTCAGCAAACAGTGGTCCACCATCACTCTCAGGTGGCGATTACATAGCGGTGTCTCCTCTCCCAATGTACCGTAAATGGCCAATGTAATAGACCTGCCATGAAAGGATTTATGATCTTGAACCCCATTTCTATTGAAGTCTGGCCCCAGCTTAGTAAGGGCTTGTAAATACAATAACTGCAATATCAAGCAATGACTTGCATATGCTAAACAGCTACCAAAGACAGAGCTTTCATATCACCCCACATCAATTTAAGAGTGATATTTTTGAATGGAAGCAATTCAATAATTCAGTTTCAAGTCAGTAATGAGATGGTATTCATACATGAGAATCAGGACCAAAACTTGTATATTACAGATAAACAGTGGTTTCTACTCAACTATGTCCCAGCAATACAAGAAGGAAATTCCACAGCTCCTGTTCATTTGGACACAGAATCATGGCTTGGAGGAACATAGAGTAATGAAGAATCCAGTTCCAAGGTTGAACATACAACACAATTTACTTCTTCCTCCAAGCAGCATCAAACTGTGTTGATCATTAAAATCCATCGCCCACCCACTTGACTGCACAGCAGTAACCTGGAGAGTGCTTTCAAAGTGTATAACATTAATGAAGTGTGTTCCCCAGACACAATTTTTCACAGATGAATAAAGAGGCTGTGCCTGATATATCAAATGAATAAAGAAATTTAATTAAAAACTGAAGTGCATAGATTGCTGTAACAGCTCATTCTTCTCTATATGGCACTCACAGAGCCCTGATTTAGGACTGACATTGGAGTAGCTGCTACTTGTAGCATCCACAGCTGTTAACTGGCCTTGATGGCAAACACCATAATTTCAAGCATAGTAAAAAAGCTAAATGGAATGTATTTAACACTGGAGAATGGCAGATGACTGCTGGTCTCCCCCACAGGGTCTTACAGATCAAAGTGCCTTTCAGTCAATGGTGCAGAAAAGTCCTTGTGCAGTACTCATGACTGGAGAGAGGATATAGCTCTCCAGCTATATCCATGTACATGCTCTACACGCAGAAGATCCCACATCCAACTCCTAACAAGCCCTATTAAGAAGGATTCGATAGCAGAGCTGGGAAAGAGAACCTTGGATAGGCACTGCCAGTCAAGAGTAGACAGTACTCGGTTTGATAAACTAATGGTCAAAGGCAGCTTCAAATATTCAGGATGGACCAGGTAGGAACCAGAATTGCAAACTGGCAGGGTTAGACTAAGTTCTGGATTCCCATTGCAAACAGGCACTTGGTTACCAAAGAGCATTCCTTTTGTGACAAAAAAGCCTGGGACTAAAGAGGTCCAAAAGTCGGTGCAAGAAGTTGACGTGCTATAAGAATGTAAACATTTTCGGGACATCTGACACGTACTTTCCTGTCTGAAAATGGTGCATAGGAAGTCAGGCACAGCAGCATTATCATACAGTGCTAAGTAATGGCTTTTCAGCACAGTGTGATCACAATTCATGCCAGCTTTCCTTCCAGAAAAAGAGATATTGTCCTTTCATAGCATTGGCCTCCACAATTTCACACATAACCAGTTCCTCTGTTTGAACCTACCCGACAAAAGTGTGTGTGTGGGGAATCCCACCACACAACAGATGAGATTTTCTTTGCTTGCTCAGCTGAGCAAAGAGGTAGATGTTCAAAAACATTTTCTTCAGGTGCTAATAGAAAAATTTAGTATTGTTCAACTGGCACCGGGATACTGGTCAGACATCTGGATGAAATGCAACACAATGGAATTAAGGTTCAACCTCTAACGCAATTTGGCCAGATGTTTCAGGCAGCTGGAATAAAAAGATATGTTGTATTAGTTTTATTCTACTACATACTCTATAATATTAGCAGAGCTAAGTTTCAGAATGTACCAGCAAAGTCCAAAAAGAACTGCATATGCAGTATTGATTTCCAGTGTATTGAATCCACAGGAACCAAACAGACTATAGGCAAGGGTAGGCACAAGATAGATCTCTGGACGTTTGGGGGTTCAATTCTCAGAAGCCACTACCAGCATGGCCAATAGACAGAAATGCTGGGAAATGAAGTGCAAAACATTTGCAGATCTACGTCCTGCCTACCCACTGCTGGGGAATTCCAGAGTCCTACAGACTTCAGACGTTTTATTATCTCTAGCATCAGAAATGTGCTATTCAGTTTGCTAGAGTGTTTTTTAAGAGATTCTGCAAAGATGTGGGTTCAATTTCATGGTCTTCAATTGCTTTAACATTATGAAGCAATGTCTTCTACCTACTATGGTAAGGATGCCCATTTTTTTTTGCCAAGCCCTTTTAAAGATTTGAGCTTGCAGAAGCTTACCCAGGTTTTTTTCAATTTTGAAGACAAGGACGCAATCCTTCCAACAATGCACTCAAATGCATTTTTCCTGACTACCTACAGCTTTCAGACTCACAGCCACTTAGGCCTACCTTGCAAAACTTGGGATATAGAGAATTAAGAAACTGCCCTTCAAAGTACGAAATGTTCCTCCAAAAACAACTTCCATATTTGTCAAACATAGGTTAGCAGCATGTCCCATCCCACCTGATCACATCACAAGGCATGAAAGCCCCATGCAGCCTTGATTCCCATCTTCACTACTGTTGAGTCTTTTCATCCGATACTGACGTATTTCCCTCACCAATGTGTAAAAGGCATCTTCAACACCCTGCATGGAAAGGGTACGCAGGTCAGAAACATGCTCTCTTGGGCATGAGATGTTTTCCCCTCTTATTGCCCCCTCTCGAAAAATCCCATGTCAAACGTACCAAAAATATTATTCACCGAGTTAAGTGACCATTCTACAAGAACTAGGATTTTGAATCCCAAACATTTACTATGAAATGTCTCTTTCTGTTAGATCGTTGCATTAATGCTGGACTACTAAAATCAATTTGGAGTAATGAAGATTCAGGAATTCTGGAGTAAACTTAAAAACAAACCTTATCCCCATTTGTAAAATCCCATCATGTTCTGTGACAAAAGAGGGAGGAGCTACCATATTCTGAGACAGAAGATTTCACCTCTTCAAAATCCAGCTATTGGAGTTAGCAGTTAACACAAATCTGCGAATCAGAGTAGTTAGCTATCAAAACTAAATTAAGAGTCCACAGTTCTTCCGAATTACAAGTTTAAGCAATTTATAGGATGGTGCTCCTACAAGCAAATCCCAGCTTCTTACCTGCCTAGTGTTGACTTCGCAATCAGATTAGTTCATGTACTAGAACAATGCTAAATGTTCTTTTGAAAGCTGAGCAGAAACATGAAGATTCATTACCTGTCTCGTTTTGGCAGATGTCTCAATGAAGGGAATCCCATAGCTCTTGGCTACTTCATGAGCCTGTTTGGTATCTACGGTCCGTGTTGGCAAGTCACATTTGTTTCCCACTAACACCATTGGTACATCTTCTGAATCTTTCACTCTTTTAATCTGCTCCCTGGAGAAAGAAATGATGGGGGGGAGCACACCTCCTGAGCTTCAATCTGACATTGTTCAAGTTGCAGCTGCACACCAGCTCAGCTAAGATAGAGTTGCTGCTGGCTCCTCCTCCTCTGCCTTTGGATAGTGAAAAGACCTGCACTCCTGTGGGTAAGGGAAGAGATGCAACCCCAAAGCAACGCCAGATACTGGAGGGAGTTGAAGACTCTCCAACCCTATTGTATTATATTATTAAATAAGATATTCTAGCAGTTACTAGTCATTGCCTAGTAACAGAGTCTACCTAAAGGCCATGCTGGATGGCACTCAACACTATTGTGCAACTGTACCTTTCTCGTCTTGTGTGTTCTCTGCTGTAAGCAGAGCTTACCTGTAAAGATTGATATCTGCAAATGATTTGCTGTTGTTAATCGCAAACACACACAGGAAGCCTTCGCCAGTTCTCATATACTGGTCCCTCATGGCACTATATTCCTCTTGCCCTGCTGTGTCCAGGATGTCTAGCAAACAAGTCTCTCCATCAATAACTACTTGCTTACGATAAGAGTCCTGTGGAAAATAAGGGCATTTTCAAAACAAAGACGTATCTGATCCTCCAAATCCTGCTTACAGCACATTTCAGTGTATTTGAGGGGTGACAGTTCAAAAACAGCATCAACCCTTACTGTATTTTAGAGGACTTTAAAATGGCAAAGCATTTTTAACAGTATGGACTATCTCTTTCCCATAGTCTACATACCATTCTTCTGCAGACATTTGGACTACAATTCCCATCACTCCAGCCAACATGGATGATGGTTTGCGACGATGGGAATTGTAACCTCAAATACCTGGAGGGCACCAGGTTGGGAAAGACCAATACCTATTTTTTTCCACTGAAGAACCTCATCATTTGTCAAAAAAAGGAGATATATCAGTTGAGATTTGGTGCATATTTTTCAGGGCAGGATATAAACAAGGCTCCCACTATAATAATTATAGAACTGATAATGGGTTGGATTTGCCATTCTGTGAACAGAAGGCACTGGGATCCAGTGCCCTCACTGGAAGGGGGAAGGAATGTAATGTTCCTGATTTCCCTTTCTCTCTGCAGACCCCTGCATCATCTCTCATGTTGCTTTGAAGGGTTCCCCCGGCCTCCAAAGCAGCTCTTCACAGGGGATGGGGGAGGGACTGCAAGGGGAAGGAGAAATCATAAAGATCGCCTCCACTCCTCTGAGCGCTACTCTGGATCTAACCCATGCTGTCCAAATCGGTTTTGTAAAATTCAGTGAATAAGTACATTATTATATGTTGTGTACTCTGAGACAGATTTAGAATGCGAATGGATCACAAGTTTGAATAAATGTTTTTAAAACAAACACATAATTTGCATTACTGACTTGTCAGTTTAACACACAACTTGTTCAGTAGAGGGGAACACATGGCCACATGCAGCCCCCTGGCCTCTATTTTGATCCCTGATGTCATCCTCACAAATACGCTACATTTGTTGCTTTGCAACCTCTGTCACAGTTTGCTGAACTTCAGTGGCAAACTGCCTATTTGTTTTGCTTTTGGCAGTCCTGTGGCAACAGGAGGTGACTCACGGGGAGTGGGGATGCAAAGTGGCCCCCAGACTCAAAGTTGTCCACCCATGTTGTAGAGCATCATATTTAAGGAAATATATTTGTCCTTAAAGTATGAGGACAATACATACTCTATGCATTTGCTACCTTCTCTTCATTGTGCTATAAGCAATTCTTTCAGGGAAGTGAAGCCCAGAAATCAAAGTTTAGAGCTTAACAGCGTTATGGTCAACTGGAATGACAGTTTCTATTAGCAGAATCAAGTAGTAAAGCTTTTCCTGGACCATACCGCTGCAGGGATTGAAGAGGTACCGTATATGAGTGATCCCTGCAAACTGAAGCAAGGAAGAAGGCTAAAAGAAAATCTTTATCATGCTATACTAGTTTCCTTTAACGCAAAAACATTTCCCTCTATTAGGAAATATTCAGTAATGTATCCCACCTCTCCTGCACTGGCGCAATCCAGGAAAAGCATTGTCATTTGAGGCTGCTGAATGTATGAACCAGCCTACTGCTTTTCTACTCCTTTTTAAAACATACACACGCAGAAATGGATAATGACATAAACCTGTGTGGTGGTGAAATGATCAGGCATGAGACTGAAATCTTCTAGATAAGGTTCTGGAATTTACAAAAATATGTCTGAATTTTGTGATGCTACAAAGATTCACAAACAGGCCATTTGTCTCTAAAACTTGAAGAACCGAAGCAATTTCTTGTTAGAAGCCCCCTGGCTTCCAAAATGCAATATTCAAAACAGTAAGTTTTATTTCTTGCATGGTAGTACTAAAGCAAACATGGGATTCACACACATACCAATATGATGTGGAGAATGTAAATACCTGCAGGGGCTCACCTCTATAGTAGGATCATATTCATCCACAAAGTGGTTCTGGATAAGCTGAATGGTCAAGGCACTTTTTCCAACACCACCAGCTCCCACCACCACCAGCTTATACTCAGTCATCGCCCTCTTCAGGGATCTGTTGGTAGAACTGATGCATTAAAAGAGGCAAGAGCTTCAAAACAAACTTTCTTTCTCTCTCTCTCTCTCACACACACACACACTCTCTCTCTCACACACACAGAACTTCAAAGCGCATCCATATAAGGAATATTTTTCTGAAGACATTTACTTGAGAAAAAGAGAACACATTTCGTACTGTAAGCCAACTTGAAGGCCTTACTGTAGGCTGAAAGGGAGGGTATCAAGTATGTAAAACAAGACCAGCATAGTCAGATAATTAAATGAAGGATCAACCAAACCCAGTTCTTTTAAATTATTATGCTTAGCACTGTACAATAAGAGATGGTGCTACACATAAGCTGCAATTCTACACACACTTACCTAGGAGAAAATACCACTGAAATCAATGGGGCATACATCAGAGTTGAGATGTATAAACTTCATTGTTAGCCTGGGGAAACTTTGGCTCAAATCCATACTCTGCCATGAAAGTTACTGGTTGGCCCTGGTCAAACACCCTCTCAACCTAAACTACTTTGCAGGATAGTTGAGAGGATAATATGACATAAAACCAAAAGCCACCATGAATGAGCTCCTTGAAAATATATATTTAAAACATAAAGCTACTGAATGAGTACAAGAGCTACATACTTCTACTTTTTCAAATGAGTGCTTTTATTTTTCTAATACAGGGCACATTTATTTTATAATGGACACACTAGGCACAGCCTCACTCCTCAGCATAAGGGCTTCATGGGTAAGGCAACAGGCATAAGGAGTAGCTTAAAGCTGTCAACGCTTGATACTAAAATGTTTGGTACTCTGAGAAGAACCAGGGGGGAAAAGAAGGGCTGGGACAGGCAGCCAGAACACGCTAGTTGACTGTGAGGACCAGGAAAATAAAAGATATAGTTCCAAACTTACAGTGGACAAAGCCCATATAAACGGTTCAATAAAGTGTGGGCAGGCACCCGCCACACACGGAGCCCTCAGGGTGCTAGTCCGAAAATAGGAAGGCTCGTAGGAAAACCCCGAAGCGGAATTGACAGCCCCACCTCAGCCTCTGCCCTAAGAGGCAGGGAGAGCTCCTCCCGAGGCCACTGCCGGAGGGGAGCAGCAGCGGCACATGTCGGGCTCTAGGGGAGGCGAGGACCCAGCGGGAGAGGCGGACACACCCAACCCTGACAGCGAACACTTTCCGAGGCAGCGTCTCCCATATTAATCCGGGGAAGGAAGAGAAAGCGCCGTCTCTGTGTCTGTCTCGACTCGTGGCCGGAACACAGCCGGAAAAGTCCGAGGCGAGGCTGCACTTAAGCCAGCCTCTCCTCCTTCTCCCCCTCAGTGGCCGGCAAGTCAACTAGGAATCGTCTCTCACCTCACTTCCAGGGTCCACAACCGCCGAAACGCCCTCCGCAAGATCGGTCCTTCCGAACCGCCGTACCGTCAACGTCATTGCCCAGCACCGGAAGTATGGGAGACGCCGCTGCGCGGACGGGGCTAAGAGTCATGGTCCTGCGACGGCAATAGTCGCTGGGGGTGGGTGGCCAACTTTTTCTGCTTCAGTGTGGCGTGAGCAGGGGGAGTAACCTGGGGCTACGTTTCATTGGTTTACCCCAACCTTCTTCCCATACCTGGAGCCTTCCAGATAAATTGGACTATAACTCCCAGCCAGCATGAATGGAAGGGGGATTGTGGGAGTTGTAGTCCAATAACTCTGGAGGAAGAAAGCTGGTGTAAAGCATGGGCTCTTCTACTAATCTGTAAATACTTTGCAGCCCCTTTTGTGCGAGAGGATTCTACGCCTTTTTGAAAGCTCCCCGCCCTCCCGCCTAATGCATTTTATAACATTTACTCCATATTCACACAAATTCCCCTTATGCCAATAACACGACACACGACCCCTACACTCGTTGTAATCCCACTTCCTTGTTTCCACTGCGGAGGAAGATATCCACTGTTAACTTTCTTTCTCTCCCTACCCTTGATCTAGCTAGATGCACGTTCCAGCCAAGAGATTGCAAAATGGCTGGCCTCTCCCCCGTAGTAAGGAAGGGAAAATGTTAACAAAATAATAGGGTAGTATTTGAGAAAAAGTACGAGCTTCGGTACTATTCACGTTTGTTAAGTGAAATTTTAGAAGCATTTAAACACAATTGATAATATGGCTCAGATATACATATGGGACAACATGTATGAAACCAATAACCATTGTAGCAAAATGCAATATCCATCCATAAATAGGTAGCTTATGAAATTATACTGATGTTAAATGAAGCGAAAAGGGAGTCTTGGCCTATTATACATTCATGGTTATCCAACACAGTTGATTGACAATATATTCAGGGCAGCTAACAAAATGCATAATTTAGGGATTTGCCGCAAGAAAAAGTGGTAGTCACTAGCTTAAATTGCTTTAACGGGATTTAGAGCTTAGATAAATTCATGAATAGGACTATGGAGAGCCATTAGCCATGCTAGGTTAATGGAAAATGGGATAGAGAATATTATTTATTATTATGATCTTTATTTATATTCCGCCTTTTGCTGGGCATCACTGCATATCAATTGGGCAAAACATCAAAGGAGTTACTATCGTGCCTGCTCCTGGGCTTCCTGAAAGCATCTGGTTGTCCACTGTGAGAGGCATGGTGTTGGACTAGACAGACCTTGACTATGGCCAGATCTACACCAAGCAGGATATAACACTTTGAAAACGATTTGAAAACTGTATATAAAGTGTGTCATGGGCCCAACAGTTGTCAAAACCATTATAAACTGTTTTAAAGCAGTAGTGTAGATCCTGCCCAAGGCTCTTCCGTTCTTAGGCTGTCTAAACAAACAAGTAGCTACAAAAGCTTAAACATGGTAAAGCACTATTTTCAGATTATATCTGCCTGTAAACATGCACAATGGACTTAACGTGGATATTTGTTTAAAAAATATCTTCAGTGAGAATATAAATTCTCACTGAAATAAATTCAACATTTATTTTTTACACTGGTACCACTGCAAGGTCATACTTTTCCTGAAATCATTTTTAATTCCCACCCCATTTAGAAGAGCTTTTATCTCAGTGAGGTAATTCAAATAAACCCTTTGACATATTTAGATGTCAAGTATAACACGTTTGAGAAGGGCTGCCATATTAGTCTGCAGCTACCCTTCTCAAAGAGTTGCAAAAACAACAAAGAAGCTTGTGGCACCTTAAAGACTAACAAATCTATTCTGGCATTTTGTGGTCACTTCATACTTTTTGTATTCCAATTCCCTCTGACAACAGTTTACATTACAGTTTACGGGTGTATATTAGAGACTTGCCAATTTGAAGTTAACACTTCATGTATCTGGTAAAGTGGACAATGCCCACAAAAGTTTATGCCAGGATAAATTTGTTAGTCTTTAAAATGCCACAAAACTCTTTTTCTTATTTCATTATAAGATTTGTCATTACTACTGTTTAGGCAGACATCTTATTACCTGTGTTCTTCCAGTTGTAAGCAGCAGCATTTGAAGACACGCACATCATGTTCAACCCACACACACACCTCCCCCCAAGCCAGGTTTAACATCCATTCCAAAGATATTTTGATTGCTCTAATAAAAGTATACCATATGTTTTTTTGGATAACCACCACGGTTATCAACACAGGTACCTGTAATTTGTGGCTTTGAGGTAGGCGCTAGGAAACTGTGCTCCCCTCCACTTCCCAGCCAACGCAGAGAAAACTGCACCAGCTACCTCTCTGGGTTCAACAAAACAGAGCACAGAGATGGGGAAAAGAAGGCGTTCCTGGGAGTGGGAAGGGGAGACCAAAGCAGCAGACCTATGAGAAATCCTACGGCCACCCCAGCCTCCTTTCCTTCCCCTCCCAAAGCCTCCACTAGACGGGTGAAAACACTCATCTAGCTTAAATGCAGAGGAGGTGGTGCAAGGCACCTCCCACTCTGCATAGGGTACTCAGAAGCCTCCAAGTTCAGAGGCCTCCAAGTAGCAAGGGTATATCCCAAAGGGTTGCAACCTAAATTGTTTACTAAATGTAAATCTAATGTCCTGAACTATGTAAACGTACATCATTTTTCTGTAGTTACTTTAATGACAATGTTTGAATTGGAATAGATGACAGAAATCTGCTTTTATTCATATGGAATTGACTATTTTAAAACATATACACCAAAGTACATGCAGTCTTGAGTTTCTCCAGCAACACATGTTCCATGCTGTTTCCAGATGTTGACTACAGGGCTGCAATGCTATAACCCTAAACACATGACAGGGAGAAAACATCTTAAAGCAGTGGAGTGTATGAAGGGGTGAAGCAGAGCAGGGGGCAGATTTTGCTTCTATCCCGAGACATTCCATTTAGCATAAGAACCTAAACTCCATGGTTTACAGACAAACCACATGTCTAGATTGGCCCCTAGATATCTGTGTTCATATGAATAAAGAACCCTGCATCCAGCTGAAGATATTTAAAGTTTCTAGTGCAGCCAATTGCATGGCTGAATGGCAACCCAATTTCAGAGCTTGCTCATTCAGCCATGCAAGTAGTTGCAGGGAGAAAAATTGAAGATGCTAGTCTGCAGATACACATGGTTTGATTACAGTTCTAGCCTTCTTGTAATTCCTACACATCACTGATAAAAGGTTTTCTGGAAAATTTTGAGCCAGAGAACGTTGATGCCCTAATTTGATTGGGATCTGATTTAGCATGTTTGACATATTTAGCAAAAACAAGCTTAAAAAACACTGCTAATTTTACATATTGTATGAATATCAAATACCTTTCCAAGAGCCAACCGAAATATCTGAAAGGATTTTTTTAAAATAAAGGACAATTAATGGGATTGCATCCAGACTTGTTTGTCTACTAACAGGAGGGCTTCTCCCACTTGTGGAACAGGGATCCAGTCAAGGATTCCCACAGAAAGGGGCAGGGCAGCAGTTTTTTCTGATTATCCCCTCATCACCCAGGGCTTCCACCCATGCTGTTCCGAGGGTCCCCCAATCCTTTGGACAGTGTGGGAGGTGGCACTGCAGGTTGTACGGGAAAGGGGGCATCAAAGAAAATAACAACTGCATTCTGTCCTCCAGTGAACTACTAAGCGCAGGTCAGGATCTGACCCAATGTGGAAAACCCTAAAGATTAAAACCAATTCAAGGTTTTATTTGGAAATTATTCTTACTGGACACAGAAAGTCAATAGCACACATTTCCCTTACATGTTTACATTTTAAGAAAACAATGAAGGCATTCAAAAGTGTTAAGGTATTAATTTTAGCATGCCCCATATATTAATTACAGCTTTGAAACTACCCAATTTGACTCGTATTTTACTAGTTATTTTTGAAACAATGCATTTTTAGAGATAAAGTTTTCCTCAGAAATATAGCAACTGGAAGTTTTCCACATCCAAGTTATTTACACCAAGGATTGCCAATAGACAGCCCAAGAGGTCCTGACCAGGGTTGCAAAGCAACTTCAATTGGCCCCAATGGCCCTACCAAATTTTTATTAAGTTGTGATTTTAAAAAGTTTTCCTGATTCACCTCTCAGGAAAAGCAGCAATGAGCCTCCGTGTATATTTTATATACATTTTGTAATACTGCTACCTATCTAATAAACATTCCAGAAAAGGAAATGACTACTACCACAAATCTACCTGGGGAGGGGGGGGGGGCTCCCTAGGAAACACCATCCCACAACCAATTTTTGACCTCATACAACCTGAGAGTATGTGCTCTGTGTTCCAATAAAGACCTTATGACTAGGCAACAGCATTTCTATTATAGACCTTGATCATCCACGAGGTGGCAGGATAATTCTGGTCCTTGGACTAGTTGTCTGGAATGGAAGTTGACTAAGCCTGTGCTTCACCATATGAAGTATATTTTTGGACTAGAAACAGTTTAATAAAGGAGTTACAAGATTTAGGCAGTTTTTCAAAATCAGTAAAACTTTATTCTATTTCCATTCTTCGCCATTAACAGAAAAATTGGAGAAAGCAATGTTTGTTTTACAAAGATAATGCATCTCCCAGAGAAGAAAAACCCTAAATTGAGAATAGAGGTAACATGGGAAAAAACACAGTACTGCCCTCTATTCAAAGAAAATAACTCCTGATCTTTTTGGTTAAAGTAATACTTAGACCAATCATTCAGTTTCTCGCTTGATAAAGTGTGGCTGGGGGGGGAGGGGGAGGAGAAGGGGCCTGGAGGGAGAAAAAAAAGCACACAGACATCAACTATTTCACCTTGATGAAAGTCTCAATACAGCTATGGAAAGCCTAAGTATTCTTTTACAGTACACTGGGTGCTGGCTGCAAAAAAAAAATGTATTCACTTCAGGCACAACTTTTTAATTTTTTAATCAGTAAAATAAACTGGGTTTAGAAGCTGCAGTGTTCTAAGCAGCAGCAAATTTGTGCATTGTTTTAAATATCTTTAAGTTATCACACTGATGGCACACCTTATCCTTATGAAATTCTGCACTGTGCATGCTAATTGCAGATAATTACAAAAAAAACTATTAAGTCTACTCTGGAAGATACTTTCAATGAGATCTAGGAGATAACTTTGCTTGCTATATGGACTTGAGTTTAAATGAGACATAAAAAACATTTTAACATTTGGCCATCAACTTAAAGAACTGGTTTGAGTACTCATACAGGATTCTATATAAAGAGTTAGTATATTCATCCTCATATGGTCCTCAAAACTGGAGGGAAAATGAACAGGACATTAACCTTCCCTGTCTTGAGAGGGTAAAGCAATTGAGAGCTAAGGCATAGTAACACCTTGGCAGAAGTGAATTAAGAAAAATATATGTATATATATATATATATCTGTTCAGTGCAGAATTTCATAAGGTCTACCAGAGTAGAACTGTCTATAATGTTTACTTAAAGAGGCAAAATAGATTTGCAGTTACCAGTTGCGTTAAATGCACCATTCAAAAAGCTTCTAAAATGTGATACTATAAGGCGCCACCTTAGGTTCTCCAGGATGCAACTGTGCATATTTTAAAACTGTTTCATAAATTTATTTTTAAACATAACATGAGGAAGGTGTTAAAACTGGTGTAATAGCTCCTTAGAATTTGGAAGGGATGAATATGGGGATATTCAGTACCCTTCACCAGACCCCACCACTTGCTCCTAAATAGTTATTTGCTTTGAGACCAGTTAGTCGATAACACCAGCTTGACGAATCTTTCTCTCTGTACCAAATCCCTGTAAAAGGCAAAAAAGAAAAAGAAAAAACACATTAACATCGTACGTTTAAATTGGAACTTAACATTATGAAGTAAGACTGAAAAGTTAAGAGAGATATAAGCAGGATCACAAATTGTTTTGTAACTGAACTCACTTTAAATTCATATCCTCTTCTCCTGCTGCCATTTATCTGTCCACACCCAACCTGCCACGTGTACCCTTGATGCCATTCAGTCTTGGGTTACCACCTGTCTCCTGTACCTCTTCCCAACCCGTTCAAGCAGGCTACCTTCTTCAAAAAAAAAATCTCCCTTGACTTAGCCTCAATGTCTAACTGCCAGCTGCATGCTTCTTTACCCTTTTCCTCCAAACTCATGAGCATACTGCTCACTCACACACTGTCATGGCTTTTTCTTTCAATTCTATTCTTGACCCCCTACAAACTGCTTCCACTCTCTGCACTTCACTGACTGCCTTGATAAAAATCACATCCATGTCTCAAACTTCCTACTCTGGGCCTGTTTATACAATCATGGCAGGGGAAATAAGCCATCATGGCTTATTCCCCCCACCTTGCATGCCAGAGGGGATCAGCATAATTACCCTCAGCAGCACAGCTTCCCATGTTGTGCAAACCTGGCCAGGGTGTCTTGCTGCCGTGCTTGATAAGCCAACCCCAGAACTCTGTAACAGTCCATGGGTTCTGGATGGCTTGTTAAATATAGCAACAAGTCACTCTGTCTAGGTTCACATGACACAGGAAGCCACACTGCCGAGGGCAATTATGTTAATCCCCCTGGTACGCACAGGGTGTTTTGCAAATCACGGTGCCTTATTAATTACCTTGCAATTGTGTAAGCCAGCTCATTGCCTTTTTCCTCCTTGACTTCTCTGCTGCCACTGGTTGCTTTAGCACTAGAGAACTTTGGTGGAGCTGAGACACTGCTTTTCAACAATTAGCTAGAAACAGATTAAAATCCTGCACACAATACTTCTTGTTTGCAGGTCCTACTTAGTGTATTGCTTCATGTTGATCATAACTGGGCGATTAGTTATTAGTAACTGCTTCTTGAAAAGCCTTTCTGAATTGCCCCATGTCAGTTTCTGTACCTATGGGTTGGTTGGGTGTGTGTGTGTGGAGGCACTGATTACAGATTTCCTCACAATCCAGAAGGCAGACCTACAGTTAAGGCACAGCACTTTGCTTGTCTACAATGAACAGGTGAATGCTGCTGAAACTGTACCGTAAGGGCACACAAAAAACACATTACCACAAATCAGCTCCGTAAAAGCATGAGAGAACACTGAATACACTGAAATCCTGTGATCTGATAATAAAGTTGTTCAGATTCTTTGTAAAAAGTGACTGAACAAAGGAAGGGAATTCCAGAGAGAAGGACAAGCTTGGAAGCAATCTTCAATCCAGTTAATCATCTCCAAATTCCTTAGTGGCGTAGGTTTTTATGATTCTGAGTTGTATCCAATTGGGGTTGCTCTTTCCCACCCTTCCTGCAATTACTAACCCTCTACCTCCAAATCTTCTCGGGGGGGGG
Source organism: Anniella stebbinsi (assembly GCA_029215795.1). NCBI lineage: Eukaryota > Metazoa > Chordata > Lepidosauria > Squamata > Anniellidae > Anniella > Anniella stebbinsi. The sequence continues at coordinate 44,348,809 of JARDYH010000004.1, read as the reverse complement.
GGGGGGTTAAGACCTTCAGAACAGTTTAGGAGGGGGAACTGCCAAAAATTACATCCCTCCCTGTTCCACTGATGGAAGGCTCTGTTGGATCAAAAAGCATTCCGCCAGCAGAGTGACTTCAGTAGAATACAACTGGTTCTTGTGTCAATTTCTCAATCAACATTTCCATAGGAGAAAGTTCCTCAACCTCCCCCCACGCTGTTGGTTTGCCCCAGGGTTCTGTTCCTGGCTTTCTGCTATTCACTCTCTACACTCTTCTTGGCTGACCTCATCAAATCCCACTGCTTTCATTACCATTTATAAATTGATAACATAGAGTTATACTCCTCTACCCTACATCAGGCTTCCCCCTCCCAATCTGTACCTCTGGTTGCACAATTAAACTTCTTGGCCAGGCTAAATATGAGACGGCAACGATTGGTCTTTCCTTCCAATCAGTAGATAGCAGCACAATTTGTCTGGTTGACCAGGCATGCAGCGTTGACTTTCTTTTGATTCCTCCCTCTTTTTTGATCCCCACACAACTGGCACCACTCTGCCCTGTACAACACTAAACAAATATATTCTTTCGTCTTGATCCCCTTAGCTAAAACTCTCGATCCCACTTAGACAAGTGCAATCTTCCTCTTTTGCTTTCCCCTCTCACTCCTCAGTCTTTCAACAATTCTGTAGCTCAGTTCATGCAAAACTCCTCAAATCTCTTCACTGGCTTCTCATCATCTTCTATATACAGCAGATGTTCTCTGACTTTACCGTTAAACCTTTTAACAACAAGTCTGTCTTTTAGTCCTTATCCCTATTGCAACTCTGCTCATGACAGTACTACTGTCTGTGGACTTATGACCTCTTGTTTTAATGTGATTCCACACATTCTCCCCTGCTCAACCCCTATACAGGGAATCCTGGCCTAAATATGATACCTTTTCTCTACTTTCAAATCCTTCCTCAAAACCCACTTCTTTCACAACATCTTTGGCTGAGTCCCTTAATCTTCTTTCTCAATTGTAATCAGGTTTAGTAAATCTCTTATATTCATACCTTCTTAGCTTTGTCTCTTCCTCCTTATCAATTATTTGAGCTTGCACTGTGTCCCAGTTTATCTTTTATGTCCTACGCACAACCATGTTCAACTCTCATTGGAAACCTAAGAAACCTATCTTCCAGCGTCCAAGGTAATGACTGCCTTGGGGAGAATTTTGTTTCAAGAATATTTTGATGTTCCTCTATCAGACCCTGTTGCTGAGGATCAGCTGCCTACATTTATTAGAGATTATAACAGTGCATAAGGTAGACTGTTTTGGCTTCTGTTTAGGTCTGTCACAGAAGCTGAACTCCCAATTGTAATAGGTACACATTTGACAAATTTCATACAACATACCTTTGAATTATCCGGTCCCCTTGGCTGACGAAGAACAGTTAGACGAGGAGCACTGGCATCATCCAAAGTAATGCTCTTTAAACGATTAACAAGTCTATCAGGACGTGGAGCAGCTACGGCCTTAGCACCTTCACTGTTAATAGAAACCGACAAGTTCATTGGGAGAACCAGTAAATGCACATTATTTGAACATTAGAGAGAGAGAGAGAGCCAGCCTACTTCTTACGATAAAAGCATCCATAGTGTTTTTTAATATTTCCTTTCTAGAATGATTGTTAAATTTAGTTTTAAATGGGAATCAGTATCCTACCATGACAAAAGGTAGTTTTGTTGGATTCTTTAAAAAGACAATACAATTAAACAGAATAAGAGATTTTTTAAAAAATGAAAACTATGTAGAAAATGGGTTGTATTCAAGTGTTAAGCAAGCAAAAGGCTGCTTGGCAAATGGCTTTCCCAACACATTCTACCCAATGCAATCCTGAGCAGGACGTTATTCATGCAAGCTCCCTCTGCCCGATTTCTACTATTTTCCCTTCCCACTGCAGGCCTTGACCTGCATTCCAGACATTTCTCAAGGGTCCGCAGATCCCTAGGAGAAGCTATGGGGAGGAGAGATGAGGGGATGGGAAAGCAACAATGCATAAGTGGCCATCTATTCACATAACATCTAGATGCAACCCACTATTTATTTATTCATTTAAAACATTTCTTGGCTGCCTTTCAGGCAGAAGTCCTCACAGGGCGGCTTACAACAGCAAAACACATAAAAACAGTTAAAATATTAAAAGCAATAAAACATAATCACAATAAAATAGCAATTTAAAACAATAAAACCAATAATAATGTTTTGAAGATATCCCAAAAAATGGAGAATGGAAAGAGTTTGGGAAATGACAGGACAGGATATACCAAGTATAACCATTGAAGTAATTAATACATTCAGAAAATAAACATGTTTCAGATATTGCAAAAAAAAAGTGTTTAAACATATAGCAGTCTGCAGAAAAGAAAAAGAGAAAGGCAAAGCAGCAAAGGTTGCACCTTCTGAACAACGCCCCCCCCAAAAAAAACAGACCCCACTCAATGTATCTTATAATCACCTGCAAGAATGTGAGCAAAGTATTTGAGGTAGGGATTGAAAAGATTTGTAAATGAGATTCATGAGAGTATTTTCAAACAGAAAATAAATGGAGACAGCGTTCCTGAAAGGGAATGGATGCAAAACTAGATATGAACAGTATATTAAAATTAATTTGGGGGAGGGGACAGATTGATGCCAAATACTAGAGAAAGCAGTTCGTGAAAAACACACATCTCAATTTGAAGAATCTAAGAGTATAAATGAACACAGAAGCAACACACTGACTGAAAAAAATTATACCGACTGAACAAAAATGGTTATCACAAAAATTATCTATATCAGATCATTTAAAAAAGTGGAGTGACTACATTTTACAGCCAAACTGATTGACATGGGATGACCTATATTCAGTATTATAGGGTGTTATGATGCCATTTTGTATCCCAAACACACTAAATACTGAACCGTTCACTTCATCATTAGGAATAAGCTAATGTTGGTGTCCCAGTGAATAGAATAAACAAGAGGTACATAACTTGTTCAGAATGTGGATTGTAAGCTCTGCCATTTACATGCTTTGGTCAGTGGCTTATGAAAAGGGCATGTTTTCTTTGCATGACCATGTGTGCATCTGTCTCTATCTTGCATGCCACTTTCAACCAGATAGCTGCCCCACTCAAGACAAAGGCTTACAGAAACCACACCCAAAACAGCAGGCCAATGCTTCGCTGCTGCTATATACTTAGCTTTCAAGTTTATACAGAACACAAAAGATGAAGAGTTCTAATCTGTTAATCAGTGCCTTTGTGTCACAATTCTAGTTAAGTCAGCTCAAGGGCAGTTGACATTTCCCTATGAAGAATTAACCAGAAATGCTTAGTTTCCCCTCTATAAAAAAAGAGCAACAATGTGACCAAGTAATATCAATTCCTTACCTAACACGCCACACATTACAGGCACTGCATTTCCCTGTGCGTTGATTGAGGATGACTGAAAATTCTACTTCATCACCAGCCTGCAGTTCCACACCATCCTGAACTTCTTTCACGTGAAAAAAGAGCTTTTTGCTGTCACCTACTTCATAGTTTATGAAACCAAACTGAAAGAGGAATGAAAATTGTCTTATCAGCACAGTACACTGTATGCAATCCCATTTTTCTACAGGTAGGGTTGAAATGGTTTATTTATTGCACAGCACGCAATTTAGAATACTAAAACCTTTTCTGCCATTAGAACACACAAAAGTATGTGTGTTCTAATGTCAGGATAGACAGGTCTAAGATGTTTTGGAAAACATCTTAGACCTGTCTAACAAGACTAAAAAAAGGAATTTAGAACACAGCTTCCCATAATCAGTGGTGGTTTCATACCTCCACATCATTGGCTTCTAGGAGCACAGGAACTCCAAACTGTCTTTTACATCCAAAAGAAAGTGACAAGTTAAGCTAATTCACTTGCTTAGAGAACAAATACAAGGCCTCTCAAATCTAGCTAAGATTCCATCTGTGCAAGAGAACCTTAATACTGATGTTCTAGAACAGAGGTGGCCAGACTTTAGGTTTGCAGATCTACTTTGTGTTTTTACTAGAAGCCTCAGGATCAAGACAGCCTCAGGATCAAATCATTTGTTTTGTGTACCAGAAATGAATGTCACAATTCTTCCAATAAAAAATGCAGTTCTCAGTAATATAATTTAGATGGTGGCAGGGAGTCATTCTGTTGTTGCTATTGTTAAACATTTAGGAGTCAAAAATCCATTGTGAATTACTGCAACTCAGCCACAGATCTATCAACAGACCTACCATCACCTCATCCTTGCTCTAGAATGCTGTATACAATTACAGTAATCTCCTTTCAGAATTGAAAAGCACCCTAAAGCACAAAACCAAGAAAAATAAATATAGTCTGAAGGCACATGGTACAGCAACCTTGCTGAGCTAGGCGGGACTCAGTTTAATCAGCACCTGGATGGGAAACCATGAGGGGACTATAGGTACCCCCATCTTGAGTTTCATGAAGGAAGAAAGATGGCATACAAATGTAATAAATATAAACTAAGCCATGAAGAGACCTAAAAAAAGCACTCAGTGGTCTTTCAAATGGGGGCAATAGTTCAGTAGAAGAGTATGTGCTTTGCATGCATAAGGTCCCCAATTCAATTCCTGGCATTTCCAGATAGGGCTGGAAAAACTCCTGCATAAAACTCTGAACAGCTGCTGCCAGTCAGTGTCAACAATACTAGGTTAGATAAACCAATGGTCTGACTCAATATAAGGCAGCTTCCTATGAGCAAGGTTAAAATAACTTGACTGACTGAAAATAAACCACATAAAAAAGTGAAAGGCAAGGCTTTTTCCTTCTCTAGCTATAAAGCAATCAGAATATTCAACGATATAGCACAATGATTTTCCTTTCAACTAAGAGACACTTTGTCACAGCACTGTACTAGATTTATTGAGTCCATACAGCAATACTAACTGCAGTAGCAAAATCTGAATTTTCAAGTGTATCCTGTAGAACTACCTCTTCCATAACAATCTTGCATCATCCTGTGGGCATTTGTGTTTTCAGATTACCAACACAAGTTGCTTTATTTATTTATTACATTTCTATACCACTCTGGGCGATTCACAATTAAAACCTCCATGTGCATTTATATAATATGAAAGCCATGTTGCTCTTCTATAATAAAGAAAAAATATGTTTGATGACACTTTGAGACTAACTTTAAAGAAGCTTATTACTTTCACAGGCAACAACCTACTTTGCCAGAAGCTGTGGACCTGGTGAAATGTGGAACGGTCAGTTAAAAGCTGTACACAAGGAAATAGTCTAAAGTTCTTAGAGAATCATCTAACTTGAAACTACTACTTACAGAGGTCACGTACATCTCACCTAATTCATGGCAAGGCACAATACCCTATAAACATACCTAAATGTCATCTCTGTCATCTAATCAACATAAACAACACTGCATGTGTAACCAATGGTATAATTCTTCAAATCCATGGCACTTATACCTGGATATCTACCAATGTAGGGTATTTAATTTCACGCATCAAATGTCCATCAGCAATTTAAATTGCCTTACAGATAGGCCTGTTTGGCCAAAGACTTAGTGGTCAGAAGATCATATATAAAGAGCAACAACATGAAAAAAACTAGTGGGGTGATCTTTTTAATCTCCCCAGTGTTGCAGAACTGAAAGGTCAGTTTGTATGGATACATACAATGCAAGATATTTGAACAGTTCATACAGAAAGTTGACTATGCTAATCTGGTACTTAACAGAGATTGTGGTTTCTACATACATTATATTGACTCTGCATAACTTGTACTGTTTGTACAGTATGCGTTTTACCATTTGAAAGCTTGATTTTGTATAGTTTACTTCATTTCTTATGTTTGAATTTTGCACTGCAGGGTGCAGGATGATCTGATCTACATCTAGAAAGCCTCAGCTATAGCTGGCATTGCTATGTCAATAGAGATATAGTATATTTGAAGAATGTACTGAAAATTTTCAATTAATTATTTCTAAGATTACATTGGAAACTCTGCTTCTCCAACCAGTTCCTGAACAACTGATTGACTTACACCCTATATGGCTGTTTTTCACACTGGAAGCTGTGCTTTCTTGTGCAGCTTTGCCTCGGCTCCTCATTTTTATGTATTCTACTTAACTGTCTGCTTTCAGGGATAAAGTTTGAAATACACCAGTTATTAAGCCAGTGAGCCAGCTCTTACATACATCAAAAGCCATCTACTGACCTGATCTTTCACACATTCCACAGTGGCTCTACGGAAAGATGTAATGTTACAAGCCATTGTTTGCCCATTCTGACCAAGGACACAAAGTTGGAACTTCACAGTCTCTCCTTTTTGCAGACAGTCCCCCTTGTTTGCCATGCCAACAATTCCAAAAGGATAGACCTCGCCTTTCATTTCTCCTAGGGAAGGGAGCCCAAAGCAAAGGTGTGCTGTTATTAAGAGATCTGAAGTTAGCTGCTTCTGTTCTAATTAAACGTCAAGCTTTGTTAGTTTACTTTCAACAGCTATCATTTTAAGAAAAATCTCTAAACAGAAAGGCATCCATTAAGTCACCCAACCACATAATAAATTGGAATAACATACTACTGATTCAATTAAGACACACTACTCACCATCCTCCATGACTTCAATCATTCCCTGGTATTCAGTCTGAGTAGGATCTACACTCCTGAGAGGGCGAATTACTTTACCCGTGTAAACAGTTGGATCAGCTTCATCCGTGATGCCATTCACTGCAAAACAACCACGATATAATTACAAACTTTCATGAAGAAACATGTGTATGGAGCTTAGTGGAGTTACACTTTTTCATATGAGGCTTATTAACACAATGAAATGTTTTGTGATCAGGAGTAGTTCCAAGGCTGCATGATTCAGAAAATCCTGGAACCTAGGGAGCAAGCTGGTCCATAACACTTCTTTGTAATGAAAATGGGCGATTTTTAAATAGTTGTTATGAGATATTATGGGATAGCCTTCAAGAGTTCAAGCAGTATCAATTTATCCAAATAAATACACAGTACTGGCTAGCCTTCCTAAAAGGCATTTCCATCGCAAAAGGATTTATCACTGAACTATTCACGCCAAGTTCTCCCTGCATGTGGAAACTAACGTGTGTATGGGGGATGGGGACATTTCAATATCCAATTCTCCATTTACATTCTAAAGTGATAGAATTCCTGAAAGTCTGAATCTACTCACAGAGTGAATTATATAGCCCGGCTTCTGTTTTTCAGTGTTTTCCGTCTCAAGCACTGGGTAGTGCAATTCTCCAATTTATTGCAATTATGCTCTTTGTGGCTACCAAGAAAGTTTAGTTCTCCATCCTTTGCACTGCATATTACTATCCAATTTTTTAAATAAAACTTTCCAAAATCTTTGATTAACAAAATTTCTATCTTATATGTAGAAGGTTGATAGCCACGTTTTTTCTTAAGAGTGACATTTAACAATTCCAAAGAGTAGTAAAATTAGGTGAGTTGATAACACTGTCTATTGTTACATGTTCCATTTCTAAAGTTTCTATTATAAATAATTCAACTTGTGATTTTTTGTAGTATTACACATTTGGATGTTTCTAAGTATATGATAGCTACCTAAATAAAAAATGTTTGGTGCTTCAAAGAAAATTCTATGCAAGTAAGTCAAAGGGCCTTATCACCATTATATTCATGTTTTCCTTGTTAGCTAAATCCCTTTCTGACCAAAATCTACTAAAATCATTATTTATGAGCTCTGGTATGCCTATTTTGTATAGCTAATGCTAAAGCAAGGTTCTTAACTATACTAACAATTGAATTTGTCTCTATAAGCCAACCTTAGAAAATGTAGGAACCTCTTGCTGAACTTAGTTGTCATTAAAAAAAGTTGACTAATTGAGGAGCTACATTAATCAATGTCTATGGATGTAACAGGTGACCTTAAACAACCTACCATCTCTCAGTTTCAGTCCCCAGTTAGCAATAGGGGAACAACACCAGTCTATCTTGCAGGGTTGTTATAAGAATTACTTTGAACACTAAAAATGGTTATATACATTCTTATTATTATTGTCTCCTTACTTGTTTCATGAAGGAGCACTGAGAGCCATATTAAATTCATATCCCTTGTATTTCAATTATTTTATCTGATAGTCTTTTTTTTAATTTCAAAACTCATAACTACAATTATACCATTCTTTATACACCAAGTGCACCCCTCACCAGGACCAATTCCTTTTCATTACATTTTCCAAAATTGTGATACTTCTTGCACAGGTTTGTGTCCTTTCTCTCTTAACAATACATGCTCTAAAAATAATTGCCATATATTTTCAAATTCATTTCTATTACATATTCCCTTTTCTACTTTAATATTACACATTAATTTATCACTAATAGCAATATCCCATACCTCTTTATACCACTCATCCATTTGATAATTATCCTGCATCTTCCACTTCCTTGCTATTATTAATCTTGCTGCAGTTAGTAACATAGTAATTAAATCCTTAATATTCTGATTACATTTCATCCCCTCATATATTGATAACGCAATCTTTGGTGGGGGGAGTGGCCTAACGGCATGGAGTGAAGTCGGAACTCTCTCGCTCTCGTTAAGAAGCGATAGAAATAATTATAAAATCCCTATTTGGAGAGAATGGATTGTTAATCAAAGATCTGATTTTGGGTCCGGAAGCTTTGCTGTATCTGTGGAGAACGAAGTTGCTGGATAGCTGCGGTATCAGCAGAGAGAGAATTTGGCAGGCGATCAGTAACGGTAATTAATGGATTTTAATTGGGACAAGTAAGGCTGACTGATAAGACTGGAGGGAAAGATGGAAGCGATTATAATTGGGAAAAGAGATATTTAACCTCCAGCTGAAAGTGTTAGAAGCCGAAACGAACTTGTTTGATAAGAGCCGAGAGGATATCTGAGGCGGACAGCGAAGATTTAGGTGAGGGGTGCGGATTTATGAGTTTAGCTTTATGAAAAGAAAGCAAAAAGATGAAAAATCCAGTGCCCCCGCCTGGAGCAGGCTATCGAAAGATCATCCGTCAGATAGGAATTGGCATCGGCTCACTAGAGTTTCTGGAATCATGCCAGACAAAATGCCGGACAAAATGCAGTCTTCAGACAAGGCCGGAAAAGCATCTCCAAGTCATTCCGGAAGCTTTAAATCTGGCGTAGTTCCTAAAGGGGCAGGTGCAATCCTTAAAGTGGCTAAAGAGAGTCAAGCAGAGACATCAGATGATTTAATGGACAAATTTCAGAAAGTGTTAGAGGCGGCCTTGCTGATGCAGGAGGAAAGATTAATGCAAAGAATTAAGGACTCACAGCTTGAACTTATGTTGGACCTTCAAACTGTGGTGGAAAGTGTGGAGAAATTGGAGAGGGAGACTGGGATGCTGCAGGAAGATAGCAAGCAGCAGGGGGAGCATTTGAAGGAGATGGACTTGCGTTTAATTGCCTTGGAAGATCGAGACAGGAGAGTCAACATTCGAATTAGATCTTTTGGAGAGGGGGGGGGGAGAACCCTAAGGATTTAAGAGATACAATTTTGGTATGGATTAAGGAAGTGGAACCTCAGGAAACTTGGGAGATGGCGGATATCGAGAGGATCCACAGAGTGGGTTATAAGAAGAAGGGAATGCTCCCAAGGGATATAATTGTTAAATTTGCCAACTACTACAAGAAAGAAAAGTTGATGCAAGCAATTAGACGTCAAGGCCAGCTGATGCTACAAGCAACACCAATCGAGGTTTACCAGGATCTATGCCCTCAAACAGTGCAGTGGCGGAAGAGTGTTAGACTGTGTACAGTGGCTTTGCGGAAGAGATCGATAACATATAGTTGGGGGTATCCAGTCTATTTGAGATTTATGTGGAAAGGGAAACAACATAGAACAACATGAAGTGAGCAAGGGATGGATCTTTTGGAGAAGCTGGGCTTAGTTGATCCTATGGATGTTGGAGAAACAAAGCAGGATGAAGGCGCTGTAGGAGGAAGCAGTCAATGAAGAAATATTATTGTAATAGGGATAAGAAGAGATTATAAGGGAGGGGAGGGTCAGATTTTTGCTCCGGGAATGTTGGGTTGCTTCTCTCCCCCCCCCCCCCCGAAGAGTTCTAATAATATTTGGGGCCATTGCCCAGAAAGGTCTGGTGAGGAGGGGGGTGAAGATGGGGGGTAGTGTGGGGGGGGAGGGGGAGGGAGGGGGGGTATGTGTGTCACAGAGGGAGACCAATCTAGAGATTTGTGTGAAAAAGAGAGATGGAAAATAAATTAAGGGTTGCAACTTTAAATGTTAAAGGGCTAGGAACTGTTATAAAAAGGAAGAGAATAGAAATGTTATTAAAAAAAGAGAAAGCAGATGTAATTTTTTTGCAGGAAACCCATCAAGCAAAGGAGGGCGTAAATGAGCTTCGGATGAGGGAAGTGGGCGTTTATGAAAAGTCTTTTGGTACTTCTAAAGCGAGAGGTGTAGCGAAAATAATTTCAAAAAAATGTGGTGTTACAATACAAAGGGTGAAGAAGGATGAAGTGGGAAGATTTCTGATAATTTCTTGCATGATGGGGGAGGAGGCATATATATTGATCAATGTATATGCTCCAAATGGGAAACAAATGGAATTCTTCGATGAAGTTTTTAATGCAGTGGGAGAAGCGGGTAAAAAGAACATTGTGATGGCAGGTGATTTTAATATAGTATTAGACAAAGGGAAAGACAGGGATAATATATTAAGAGATCTTAAGAGTGGTGGGAGGACGGGGTTAAGCAAATTAATGGAGAGAAAAGAACTAATGGATGTTTGGAGGGTATTAAAAGGGGAAGAAAGGAAATATACTTTCTACTCACCAAGGTCTAGGATTGATTATATTTTTGTGTCAAAGAATATGATGTCTAAACTTACAGACTGTGCTATTGGGGTAATTAAAGTCACTAATCACGTATTATTGACAATGGATATTAAAATGAAGAAGGATTATAAACAAGCTAAGAGATGGAGAATAGATACAAGGTTATTAAATAATAAAAATATAGTGGGGAAAATAAAAAAAGAAATGCAGGAAATATGGGAAATTAATGAAAAGGACTCAAACTCGCATGGGTTAATATGGGACACTATGAAGGCTGTGGTAAGAGGGATTTGTATTAGGGAAATGTGTACCCTAAGAAAACAACAGGAAGCACAAAATAAAAAGACTAAAAAGGAGGTAAGGGATTTAGAGGAGAAGCTAAGAGAGACAAAAGATAAGCGCCTATTTGCCCAAATTCAAGCTAAGAAAAAGGAATTAGAGAAAGAACAGTTAGAACAAGTCCAAAGGGATTTGCTATATTTAAGGAGGGATTTTTTTGAATATAGTAATAAAAATTCGAAGATGCTGGCTAGGTCCACTCAGTCAAAAAAGGCTAAGAATATGATAGGGACAATTAGAGATAAGACAGGGAAAAGTAGTAATTCACTGAAGGATAAATTAAATATATTTCAGGAATTTTATAGAGAATTATATACATCAGATATGAGGTCACAGGTTAAGGTATTGGAATATGTAGAGAGGAATTGGAAAATAAGATTACAGGGGCAAGATAGGGATTATATGGAAGGATTTGTTACTGAGAAAGAAATAGAAGGAATTATTGATAAATTAAAAGGAGGAAAATCTCCTGGAATGGATGGTTTGGGGCCGGAATATTATAAGACTTTTAGAGGAATTTTAATACCAAGATTAAAAAAATTATTTAATAGTATAATAGAAGGAGGAAAGACCCCGCCATCGTGGGATCATTCCTTGATTTTATTAATCCTGAAACCAGGAAAGGATCTGACGGATCCAGCATCTTACATACCAATATCTTTAAGAAATCAAGACTCAAAATTTTTTACGGCAATAATGGCAAAAGGGATGGGTACGTTTATATATAAATATATTAGAAAAGATCAATGTGGATTTATTTCAGGAAGGCAAATGCCTAATTTAATTGGAAGAGTTTTAAATATAATCAATATTATTTAAAAAAGGAATTTAAAAGCAGGTTTGTTAGCATTGGATATATTCAAAGCCTTTGATTGCGTGGAATGGCCAGCACTTAAAACAATTTTGAAAACATTTGGGCTTGGAGATACATTTATGGGAGTGATGGATCAACTGTATAAAAATAATAAAGCAGAAATAATGGTTAATGATGGGTTAACGCAACAGATTACACTAGCTCGAGGAACTAGACAAGGTTGTCCACTTTCACCAATCTTATATGAGATAGTGATAGAAATTTTGGCAAATGTTATAAGGGAGGATGTAAGATTGAAGGGGATAGGAGGGATTAAAATGAATATGTTTGCGGATGACACATTACTGACATTAGAAGATCCCCTGGAGACTGGGGAGTTGATTAAGAAGCATTTGAGAGAATTTGGGGAGATTACTGGTCTACAAGTTAATTGGGGGAAGTCAGAAATGATGTTATTTAATTATAACAAAGAGGAGATGGAGGAAGGTAAAGTTAAGTTAGGTTTTAGGCTTAAAAATATAGTACGTTATTTAGGAGTTAATATTGCAAAAGATTTAGATAGGTTAGAGGAAATTAATTTTGCAAGTTTGAAAAAACAGGTAGGGGAAAAGTTAGAGGTATATAGAAAATTAAAACATTCTTGGTTTGGTAGAATAGCAGTTATTAAAATTAAGATATTACCTAAGATTAATTTTTTGTTTAGAATGCTGCCAATTAAAATATCGGAAGTAGAGTTAAAGAACTGGCAAAATATGATTAATGCTTATTGCAATGGAGATAAGAGAGCTAGGATTAATAAAGGGTTATGGTATAAGACACAAAAGAAAGGTGGTTTGGGTCTTCCAAATATAAAGAGTTATTATATTGCTAATCAATTAAGATATGTTATAAATAGTATATTAGGGGAGGAAGACTTAGAATGGTTAGAAACGCAAACAGGGGAACTAGATTTTAAATTGCAAAATATTTTTTTTATTAAAATGTAAAAGAAAGATTTGAGGGGACTGGACAACCCGTTGCTGAAAATATTATAGAGATCTGGGAGAAAGTTAAAGGAAAGTTAATACCAGGAGACTCTCCACTCGCCCCACTGGTAGTGGTGGGAAACTTCCCAAGGAATTTAAAAGTAGAGTTGGAAGGAAGTCTGAAGGATCAGGAAATTATTAAGTTAAGGAATTGGATGGAAAGAATGATAGATAAGGTGCAAATTAGAGAGTTGTTAAAAGGTCAAAAGATAGCTTGGTTCAAATGCTTACAATTGGAAAAATGGACACAGGAATGGAAAAAGATAAATAAGAAATGTAGAAATAATACAAGATTTGAAGATTTAATTGAATCAACAGGAAAAAAGGAAGTAATTAAAACTAGAAAAGGTTTGACTAGCGAAATATATAGAATTCTGATAGAGGATGATGAATATTGAGACTCTCTTAAAATGATTTGGGAAGATGATCTAAAGGAACAAATTAATGAATATGACTAAGGGAGGATATGGGATGCAAGAATGTTAAAGCTTTTGTCGATTAGAATTAAGGAGAATTATTATAAGACAGTATGGAGATGGTATTTAACGCCAGTAAGATTTCATCAGATAGATAAAAAAGTGTCCAAGAATTGTTGGAGGGGGTGTCAGGAGGTTGGAACTTATTTTCATATGTGGTGGAGCTGTGAACATGTACAAAAAAATTGGGAAAGGGTGTTTAAAGAAATAAGTGAAATAATTGGAAGTAAACTGGAATTAAGCCCAAAGCTGGCTCTACTAGCAATATGGGATAAAGGAAATGAGAATATAAACAAGAGAGAATTGATAAACAACCTCCTGGCTCCCGTCAGATTAATGATTGCTAAAAACTGGAAAGGGCAAGGGATATATACTATAGAAGAATGGTATAAAAAAATATGGGATATGGCACTTAATGATAAGCTAATGTGTAAAATGAAAATAAAGAGAGGAATGTCCAGTAAGAATGATTTTGGAGATATATGGAGCCCATATTTGGAATATGTATTAAGAACGGGAAAGGGGCAAATACCTTCAAAAGAGTCTTTACAATTTTGGAAAGAAGAATAATGAATAATTGAAGGTCTCCTGGGGGGAGGGGAGCACGGGGGGTATGTGGTTATGTATTGTATTTTATGTTGTTTATGTTGTATTGTTTGAAAATAAAATAAAAATAAAATAAAAAGATAATGCAATCTTTGGTGATGACTCCAAATCAATTCCCGTTATCTCCTTTATCTCTTTAATCTGATAGTCTTAAAGGAATCATTATATGTAGGTTTTTGTTATTCAAACAATAATATTTTGTTAGTTAATTCCCCTTACAAGAACCTTTGCCCTGAAAAAGCTTACAAAATCAGCACACACTTTCCAAATTCAATCTTCCTGCATAAATTTGTCCGTTTTAGATATGTTATATGGATACATGTGAATATAAGATATTCACATTTCCAACCTTTGCTTTATTTCAGTCACTAAAGGAGGCGCCCCCTGCCCCTCTGGCCTAAGGGCACATTTGGAATTTTGAGTGTTGTGGGGCATGCCCATTTACAAAATGACTGCCAGTCACATTTATCTCATTTTAAACATATTCAAACCTAATTGCATCCTTAAAAGGATTTTAATATAAAGGCAAAACAATTAAACATGCTGTCAACAACCAGCACATTGATTTGTACTACAACTCAAACAGCATAATTAAGACACGCTGAATAGAACATCTTGGTTTTGAACCTGGCCTGAAGATGGTGCTCTAATATTTATCCCCAAAGTATCCCCTAGTCTCATTCCAGAAACTGCAATTTGCTTAGACTGATCCTACCTGGGCCCCAGGATTATCAGTTTTGCTGGTATATGGTGTAGTTCAAATCAAGAGTCACACAAAGACATTTACAAAAATGCAACTGCTTTCAGCTTGAACAGAAACTAAAATAAGCTTCACCTGCATGTGTCTTGTTCACTTTCTCTGCACTGACTTTGTTTCCTTTGCCTTTTGATAAGATGTATTCAACCATGTCTCCAAGTTCCAGGCTATCGATATCACCACAGAATTCACTGCAAATAGTTACACAGAAATATTGAGGATGCATAAATGTGACCAAGAATGCCATCCCTCCAGCAACTAAGGTGAACAGTTACAACATTTACATTTCAGCAAATTACATTCCAATATAAATGCAATAATAATGTTGAGAACTGAATTTCTTTTCAAAAATTCATTATTAGGACAGAGTCCATCAAGCTACTGTAAGAAGTCAGCTTTCTCTACTCAATTACTAAACAGAGAACAAATTTATATATTGTGAAGCAGCCCCATGTCACATTCATAGAAACCCATGTTAAATAAAGCTGCATGTGGATCTTCATGAGTAGTATTCTCCCACATTCAACTGTTCACTAAGCTGACCATTTGCATTAGCTGCCATGTATGTGAATCAGGGCTAGCTAATAAAAAAGGTGATGTTTATGTGACTAGTGTTTCCTCAGATAGTATGCATATTTAACTGCTTCTAGTCTACATAAATACTGTAATACTTTAGTATTTCATATTCCTACCACAGCTAGAAATGGCTCTTACAGGAATGAACTTTGCCTCAGAAATCCAGCCTGTATAGTATTAAGCTTTGAAGCTCTATAGCATAGTTTTGTTAGCAACTGCACCTAATAGGAACTTCTGTTGTACCAAATGCTTGTGTTCCATTTTATTAGGATTGTAACAGAAGAAGAAAACTTTCCAAGTTCTTTCATATTAAGGCTAACAGGCAGCCTGGTGAGGGGTGAGCTCAAGACCTTATTGTACGTTCCAGACACCCCAACTCATAGGAACTGTCTGTTCTACAGCAGGATGTGCAGAGTTTCTTACTTGCCATTGTGTGCATACAGATCTGGGAATCAAGACACTAATCTAAAACTGGCATTAGAAAAGTGAAAGAGACTGATGTCCTTTTCTAAAACATGGAGATGTGTCTCAAGAAAGCAGCAGCTTCTGCCACATCATCCATAGCCAATTTCTTGAGTAGCCACCCTGCATAAATCCAATATGAGTCAGTGAGTATCCTCTGCTTGAGGGCATACAACCCACCCATTTGTCAGGACTGGTGAGGGATGGAAGGCTCTATCTGCCTCAGAATCCTATCCCCTTCTTGAAACTTGCATCTTTCCTTCCAGGTGTTCCACATGCTCCAAAGGAAACACACAGTTCTGAGAACTACCAGGCTAAATTTAAACAAAATTACAAATAGCTTCCATGAGGTGCCTGCTCCACTCATAACATATAAAAGAGTTCACCACATAAATCCCCTTCAGTGCATAGAGAATCTCCATATCACTGCCAGCAGCCACCAGGAACATCCAGCAGTAGTGTGGAGACTCCAGTGAACTGTTGTGTGGACCATGTAGAAGCTGCTTCAGTTGGCCTCTACATGTCTGGTGTAATGTGTAGCCTTTAGTGCAACCACTTACCTGTAATGGAAGAAGATCTCCTTATCGTGATTGGCTGTTTCAATAAAACCAAAGTTTTCCTTTAGAGTTGCCACATATCCCAAAAGCCTTTTCGAACTGTAGTTTCTACCAAGCATTCTGACAGATGTAGCTGTTTGCAACCCCGTTCTCTTAACTTCACAAACTGTAAACTCAACCTGTATAGAAAGCATACATGTTAAGAGTGACAAAAGTAGAATCCCTTCAAGAATGCTTAGAGAGACTGCATGCATCTTTGGAAGTAGTTCAATTATACGTATTGTTTGTCCTCTGAAGTGAGAACAGCCAACGGCAGTATTATACCTCTTCTGAATGTCCCCTTGCTACACCTACCAAATTTCCAATAGCTCTTATCATACCACCAAGGAGCTGTTAGGCAGCAGTTAAGGGAGACCAACTGTCTTGCCAGCCTGGTCTCTATCAAAAGAGATAAGAGATTTGTATACTGATTTACAACCATCTTTCACAATGACTCACCCTCTTCTCTACTGGAATCTCATTCATTTGAATATATTACCAAAATCTAGCCTTAAACAAATCTTACTCTGGGGCACAGGATGCTGACATATTCACGGTCAATTATTTTAACTGCTGAACAGAGGAGACATGTCAGACCATTGTCACTATACAATGTTAATATTTAGAAGACAATGATACGTATTTTGAAAATTGCTAATTATAATATACATAGTGAAAACTGAGAAACAAAGAAGGCCCTGACTATGGTAACTAGCAATATTCCTATAAACTATAAGAAAACATCTCAAGAATTATGTATAGTTATATTACCTTATCTCCTATTTGAGGAAAAGTAGATCCTTCCACATCCTTGGCCTGATAGGGAATGGTCAGCTTCTCCCCACAATCATCATAAGCAATTATTCCCTCTTCAGCTTCCTAAAAGGGGGAGAAGGAAAAAAGGAGTAAAAAGTGAAACTATTCAACTTATTTAATTGACCGCAGAATGATAGTCAAAAGAAATGTGGCTTGGTAGTATGCATACAGATATTCAGTGGCAAGAAATAAAATGAATTGTGTCATAGTTCATGGAATTTACCAGTTGTTACCCAGTCTACTTTATATTGCGAGTCACACAAACATATCCTACATTTTTCTATTTATACAAGAAATCTAGTATTTCTTCTCAGGTAATTCACAACCTGTAAAATAGATTACCTAATTTCCTTTGAACAACGGTGGGTTTGTAAATTAAAATCTAATTAAATAAAATAGTATAGTAATGAGGAAATTTAATGCAAAATATATTTTCTTGTTCCAAATGTCTAATAGAAACATATTTTCTTTTGAACAGTACTATGAAATGTTAGCCTTGCAGTTAAAAAAAGGAGTTTACTGCAGAGAGATGCACCTAAAACTTTGCACTGGCTTCAGTTCCGTAACCAAAAAGAACATACATAGGAAACCTAAACTCTGCAACTCAGCTAGGCAACTCAAAGGTGTAACACACATTTGTACTTCCGTTATCCTGTTGGACATGTCATGGCTAGGAACGACTTACCATGAGAGCTTTTAAAACATGACTGGCTTCACCTTCAGTCTAATCTCATTAACTAGTAAAACCTTTGTAAGAGAGCCTCACAATGTTTTAGTTCTCCCACTGTTCTGTTGGCTACGGTCCTCGCTATCAGATTTAGTTAGCAACTATCCAGGAAACAAGCACTCCAAAAAGAACAGTTACCAGATTAAAAGAATGGGTTTATGGAGATATAAAAAGAGATGAGATAGGCCAAGAACAGGCCACCCTGACTCTATGACAGGGTGAAGTTATAAATTCAAGTACATTTGTAATCAAACAGCATATTGTTGAATTCTGCACTCTTTTAATTGAGTGCTCTCTGGTAAGAGTTATGATTACTTGGCAGTGCAAAAACTCTGGGAATACCATCAACATGACATTACCCAAGGCACATATTTATGCTTCTTTAGAGCCACTATTTTGGAGGTCCTTCCTATCTGAATTTGAAGCTTTCTCGTCAACACTCAATTGCCCATATTGGTAATTACAGCATGCATTCATAAGTAAGCTAATTTTATTTTTGTGTGTATTAAGATTAGCATAATTATACAAGTGTAATCACAAACATCCTGCATCCCAGTATATCATGGACAGAGAGCTTTAAAATCACATAAGTCATTAGATGTAGATGGTTTAATTCACTGTGACTTGAGGGACATTTACACAAAGTGAGATCTTATGCTTAAATCTGTGCATGGGAATAGATTCACCATTAGCTCAGGTGCTAAGATGTCTGCAAGTAGTTATATGCCTTTTAGACAACCTGGTTTGAAATCCCAGAAAGTCTCCATTACTCAGTCAGACACCCCCTTTTCTCTATCTACATAACTGACAATTTGCAAAATTTCAATAGACTACCTATACAAGGTGAAAAACAAGTGCTGAACAGATGCTTTTCTTCAGACAGAGAATATATTTATTCAGATAATGCTGTCTCATCTATGATGTTTTCAGCAAATTATTATTTTACACGAGGGAAAAAGGAAGAACATTACCTTCTCTTTGCCTCCTTTACTTGGACTAGTGGATTTGGCAGAAGTGGCTTCCTTTTCTATAGTGCCCACAAAACAATGATCTGACTGGGTGTGGAATGACACAGTGCCCTTTGGAAGTTTCTTAATCCTTATAGCATGATTTCTTTGAGCAGACAGCATATCCTGAAGAGGAAGACCATGAAATTGTTAACTGAAGCAGCATAAACATGGTAGCCTAAATTCCATAAAATTAAGATTTTACTCACGGGAACCACAGTAAATTCTACTTCATCTGAAATATGGAGTTGGTTGCCATCTAGAATTTCACTGAAGTGAAAGAACATGCGGGCATCTCTGTCAACACATTTAATGAAACCAAAGCCATCCCTCATTGCAGCAATCACACCCTATGGACACAACACAGATCAATTATTACAGAAGTATCCTTAACAGATATTTTTCAAATACAACAAAATAAGTACTGTTTAGAGATGTGAAGACTCCAGAAAAATAGATTCAGAAAAAAACAGCCTTTTTCCAAGGCCTTCTTTGTTTTTTCTCTAAAAAAATGTAAGCAATTCTGTATTATGAAATATTTTGTTTTAGAATTATGAATAAATGTTTTAGACAATGGTTAGATATTACCTTGCCTTTACTCCCCACCAAGAACTACTATGTAGGTCTAAAAACTATGTAATAGGAAGACATCTATGTAAGACTAGAGATGTTTCTGGAAATTTTGGAGCATGAGGAAAAATATTTTTAAGACTCTCTGTAAAATACCCAACATAGTTATTCCTTTCACTCTTTATTAAAATTATTGACTTTTAAAGCCCTACATGGTTTGGGTCCAGGTTACCTGCGGGATCGCCTTCTCCCATACAATCCACCCCGCACGCTCAGGTCCTCTGGGAAGAAGTTACTGCAGTCGGTCAAGACTAGGCTGACAACCGTTACCCAGAGGACCTTCTCTTCTGCCGCTCCCAGACTGTGGAATGACCTGCCGGAGGAGACTCGTCAACTTAACAGTCTTTTAGAATTTAAGAAAGCCATAAAGACTGTTCTCTTCCGGCAGGCATATCCAGTGGAATTTTAGAATGTTTTAAGGATGTTTTTAGGATGTTTTAATGCAGTTTTAATAATATGTGTCATGTTTTAATCAGTTTTATGTATTTTATCATATTGTTGTTCCCCGCCTCAATCCAGATGGAGAGGCAGGTAAGAAATATATTATTATTATTATTATTATTATTATTATTATTATTATTATTATATCATAATATGTGAAGAAGATGTGCATTCTTGAAAGTTTGGATTTTGTTTTATAGAGTTCTGTGTTTCTGAGCTTGTTCTGGTTAAATACTATAGCAGTCAATGTAGTTCTAAAATCCACATGTGAGAAAAAAATGTAGGTTATCCCGTCACTGCCACCACATCTGACAGAACGCAGGACTTATCCCATCTCTGTTTCTTTTTTAAAAAAATAAAAAGTACTCACTGCTACAGTTTTTAATAAACTTTCCAATTAGACCTCAACATGACGGAATGCCACCTCAGCTATAAAACCTTGAACTCCTATCACCAAAATAATCCCTCTATACCTAAAATAAATTCAGTAGCCTTGTTCCTAAAACATAGAAATGGGATTGGCACCACCAATAGAGACAACCTTTCAAAATGAACAAAAATTAACATGTTTATTATGGAGAATTATTTACAAAAGTAAATCAAATGTCACTCTTCAAACAACAGGCTGAGATTGCTTAAAGATCAAGTATGCTCGGTTACCATTCCTAATAAGTAAAAGAATCTTTCCCAGCTAAATAAACACTCAATAGTTTTTAATACAGATTAGATTTCCCTAAACTTCATCTCTACCAATTCCTCACAAACATAGGCTATACACCAACTTCCCTCTAACTTTTCCTGCTTTTTATTTTAGTTTCTAGGATGATTCAGATGTTTCAGGGATTACTTGCTGAAGTTTCCTCTGGTTAGACAAAAACTGGAACCTAAACTGTATTATATATAACTTGGTTTGCTCATAAAATCATCATGTTTGGCATATTTAACTTAAAACTATAGTTTATTCAGACAATAATTACAGACAATACTGAGTTTACTTTTGTATTTTTAATTTTAATGATAATTTAATGACCAAACCAAGTTATATATAAATCATCTTATCTTCCTCCAGTAACAAAGTGGCTTTAGATCTATAGAGAGTGATAAATATATAGTTATAACGTATTTTTCAATTTTCCACTTTTTCCATTTTTCCCAGCCACCCCCGCCTTCCTTGAAAAAAAATTCTTCCCCATTGAAATTTACAATGCCAAAAGAAACCCAAAAGTCTAATTCTACACAGGGGCACATACTAATCCTGAGATTAGCCCAGGACTGCCATTTGCCTCTCCCTTGACTATAACGATGAGCAATACTCCACTTTAACACACATCCAAACAGCTAATCACACTTACACAGTGCTCTCATGCTCTCTTCTGGCCTTAAAAAGGATCATTAGCTCAGTAAGGCAATGACAGCACTGAAGCCATATGTAAAGTCACTCTGCTGAGCCAGCTGCATGCAAGATTTGTGGCTTCTTTCCCTACTCTAGCCTCAAAGGTCTACCACCCCTTTAACATTGGAAGTGTGGAAAGCAGAACAGACATAAAATATAGCATGACCAGGCAATACCACAGACTAACTGCTCCTGAATAATTTGCAAGGCTAGGTAAGGCCAGTTTCACTAATCAGCCCACAAACGTTACTACCCCACAAGTTTTTCCCCCACTAGCCTTTCTTCCCACTGATCTATGGTACTAACTGTGCCACCCCTCCAAAAAGAACCGGCTATGAAAGAACATAAAAAGCTCCTGAACCCAGACAGTAGTCCTTGCAAAATTTCCTTCCCAGAGCTGGTCAGTTGGATCTTGAACAAGCAAGAAAGCTCTCATCATGAACCCCTTCTTTTTCACAAAGTTTTTCATTAATCACACTCCATCTCTCAATCTAAGTGAGGATAGACATTTATTACAAGCAATAGGTTATGCACTGCAAAGAATTGTATTGTATTTACAGATGAAGATCCAAAATTGTGTTTCTCAAAGGGAAGCATAGCACTTTCCCACCCTAGCAAAGCATTTCTGAGACTTCGGAGTTTCAAAAGGAGTTTGACATAACATATGGCTGACTTCCTCAAAATGGTACCACTCAGATGTTTTGGACCGCAACGCTCATCATTCCTAACCATTAGCCATACTTGCTGGGGCTAATGGGAATTTTAGTCCAACATATCTGGAGGGCAACAACATGGGGAAGGTTGACATATGGCATCTGCTGTTAAAAGAAAGTTTAAAATAATCCTCACTGGCTGTATGCAAATCCTTGAGCTCTGCTAAAGTAATTCTCCTGGCTTCAGTTTTTAAAAGTTCAATAACTCTTTCTGATGATGCGTGTGGGAGAGAACAGATTTACAGGAAAAAAGGAGAGGAAAGATTTCCATACAATTCCCGCTCTACACCTACCTTTAAATTGGATACGTAAACTAGAAAATCTCTCTCTCCACAAATTTTTACAAGGGCAAATTGGACACATATCCAGATTATCCATGTACTCCCCTCCCCCTTGGGATCATTTCAGCATTGGAATGCATTCACATGATCATGGTTCCTGCAAGGCAACTGAGTCCCCACATAGGAACCATATCCCCCACTTGATCAACTTTTTAAAAAAAGTTTCCCCAAAGCTCAAATTTTAAAGCATTAGACCAGAAGCAAACTGTGGACCTGTTCAGAAGACACCTTAAACTACAGTGGTTAAAACCTTAACCACCATTGTTTAAGGTGTCTTCTGAACAGGGCCTTTGACATAGAAATATGGTACTGGAGACCCTATCACTTAAGCTGTTTATCATTCATACCAATAGAGATTCGAGTTTTCTCATGGTTTCTGAACCACTCAAGTATAAGTTGGAGATAATGGCAGACTTAGGTAACTCCAAGGTTTACAAGTTAAAAAAAAATCTTCAGAAATAAACCCTAACGAGGAAGGGGAGTAAAGCCCACTAATAACGCAGTGGCACAGAATGTTGACAGAAGCACAGAACTGATAACCAGTTAGAACAGGTGATAGAATGGAGTGGCATGAGACCGAAAAAACACAGAGATGAAAATGTAGATAGAAACATCATATGGAGAGGTCAATTCCTGATTCACACTGAAAATTTATTTTAAAACATCCCCAGGGACAGAAGTGGAAGCTGCCTATAGACACCAATGGAGAAATCAAGGATTTTAATGTCGCTAGAATTGGACACGTGTATCCACCCCATCAAAAACTAAAATGGAGAAAGAAAAACCAAACAGCCCAGAAGACTGAGCATGCTCAGGGGCAGGGTATGGAATGGAGTGGCTGGAATGCTGAACACTCCACACTCCAAAATTTTGTTGCAGATCCCCATTTGTAATATATAAACTTATAGACAGTTTCTCTCTCTACCCTCCACGTCTCCACATCATCTGCTGGCACAGCAATGTGTCCTGGGAGTACAATTCCTCCCACAGCCAAGAGAACTACAAAGTTCTCAATACTCATCATTAAAGAAATCTGGAACTGTGCTACAATCCCAGCAATGCAGGAACTACATAGCTATGCAATATCACATGTAATAGTCATATTTAAGTGTCATCTCTCTGAACAGGACACTTAATTACTTACCATTTCTCTAGCCTCAGTAGTGAATTGGAAAGTATTGGGAAGAACTTCAATATTAGTGGCTCGTTCCAATTTGTCACGCCGATCGGTTGAAATGTTGAATCTAACGTGGTCACTTTCCAACAGTGTCACCTTTGATTTTGTATCTTTGTCTCCAAATGGAAGTTCTTTAGGAATCACAAAGTCAACTTTTATACGTCCAGGTAGGGGGTCGTTCTAATCACAGTACAAAAGGAAGTTCAGATAGATTAGAGCTTTCCCAAATTTGAGGGTTTTAAAAACTCAACCTCAATTTCCAAATACTTCCAAAATGCTTTCCCAATGAGTCCTAATCTGGCCTCTCCACCACTGTTTTTCTCAAATTCTTCCCTATACTTAGTTCCATAGGCTAGCAAGGTGCTTTAAAACAGTATTATGTATAGAAATTTGAACATTTAAGACATTGGACCAATTTATACTAGACTTCCCCTAACCCACCCCAATACTACAATGTCTGCTCACTAGCAGTGCACATGGCATGGTTCTCATCCATAGTCTTCATGCAATTTCTGACTCGTTATTGCAGTACTTCCCACACCCCCTTTTTATTACTCTTTTCTTTTATTGCACTGTCCCTGCAGTAGTGACTACTGTGCAGTGCACTATTATGACTTGTATCAATGGGAATGGCTTCAGCCTGCAAAACCAGTTTTGCAATCTTTCTTTCCCATCTTCTCCTTGGGAGGGGAAAGTCACTCTGTGAGGAGGAAATAGGGGTCTGTCCTCCCTTTGCTGACCATCATCAACTGGGCTGGATGCTTTTTAAAAACACTACTTTTCAATGTGCACCTACAGAGCTCCATAGCTATGATTAACTGCACATTTTCTATTAATTTGTCTGCAAAAACAGACTTGCAGAGTTTAGCAGCTCTGCAGAAGAGCGTATCTTTGCTATCCCTCAAGCAGGAGAAAAATAGCAGTGGCTTTGAGGATATAAGCAGCACCTCATCTTGGGTCTATGAAATATGCCTGACAGGTGCAGGGCAGAGATTTATCAGACTTCCTCAGCAACTTTCTCACCTCCTTCTGAACAGCTTTTTAATTTCCTCCTTCTCTTTCTGCCTTGCTCAATGAAACTGATTTCACTTCCTCTGTTGCTTCCCTCCCCTCTATTCTGACAAAAATAAAGTTTGTAATGTCTTTTCATGCTTTCCCAGTTGCCCTTTTTTTCATCCTCCCCCCCTCCCGACAAAAATTATTAGGAAGCTAATAATGCACTTCTGTATATTTACTAAGAAGTTATATTCACATCAATGGTGCTTACTTCTTGGTAAGTTGCTATGGAAGTCACCAAGCAATCTAAGAGGCATGGTTGGGACTGACAATTGGGGTAGCATGGGAGAAGGGTGCATTGGCTTTCATGTTGGCTTGCAAGTGGGGGAGAGAATAGGAGAACGCTTCTTGATGGCAGGGGAGAAGGGAGCATAATGTGGACTTTGGGGGAAAGGGGGGGGGGGAAGAAACCTCTTGATATTAGTAGTTCTTGCTGCTCCCAAGTGGCAGCAAAGCATAGTAAGGCACCTTGAAAGGCAAAACAGCTTCAAAACTCTAAGAGAGGGGGCTGAGAGACTGAACAGAAAAGCTGCAGCACCAACAGCAAAGCACGTTAATTCCCCAGAACAGGGAGACAAGCAAAGACAGAATGCTTTACAATGGGACACAGGTCAACAGAACAGACTGCACTCACGGGGGGAGGGGGGGGACACCTCTTCTCCAATAAAGTAAAGGAGAAACAAAGTTATTTTAAAACCTCCTCATCTTAGACCACCTCCCACTTCTAATTGATACAACTCCGCTCACTTGGCCTTGAAAGCACTCTCCATTTCCCCTCAATTCCAGCAACAACAACAACAACAACAATAATAATAATAATATTTATTTATTTCTTACCCGCCTCTCCCTCCGGATTGAGGCGGGGAACAACATCATACAGACAATATAAAATACATAAAACTGATTAAAAGCATATAAAAATTAATAAATCATTAAAATCAACCACTACATGATGTATGACATAGAAAGCCATTATAAAGACAAAAGATACTGTGCTGTATTCATTGACATGTATCCATCAAGAAGCAAGCGCACTGTAAAACAAACAAACACCAGCACAGTGATGCCTCGAAAACAAAAGGCCCTGCACTGTAGACTATACGATTGTTACCTGATTTTTGTTGGACACTTTTGGAATTACTTTGGTTACAGTTCCCTCAAAGTGTTCAATGCTGATATCTTCAAAAATAACAGTTCCTTGAGGCAAAAGTCTTACATCGGTTGCAACTTCTTTACCCTATGAATAGAATATTAAGTAAAATATAAAGCTGTGAAAAAGCAGGAAAAGGACTAACAATAAGTTACAAGCTCATACAAATCCAATAAAAACATTTACAGAAGTTCCTTTAATGTAATAAACTTAAAATTTTAGTTATTCCATTTATTCCATTGTTTAAGAAATCTGGCCTTACATTTCTGTCTTTGATTGTAAACTCCACATCATCACCAGGCTGTAAGGCTTCTAGGTCTCCTTTAAATTCGCTATAGTGAAAGAATATCTCCTTTACAACATCACCCCTTTCAATGAATCCAAAGGCTTCCTAAGAGAAGAACAGAATTGTTTAGCCAAGAAAAGTTGCCTTGATATAGATCTATCCTAACAACTCAGCTCAAACAAGAAGTTTTAGTAAGATCTTCAGCTACAAAATATAGGAACTTTTGATACGATGCACGGGTGAAAAGCATGGAACTCAATCCAATGCATGCTCACTAGGACTTACTCCCAAGCAAGCATACACAGGATTGTAACCTTAGAAAAATTGGAACCCATACTACATTTGTTGGAACCCATAAGTTTGTACTCTATAGTTTCATAGCTTTACAAAGAAAAGCACACATAGGCTGGGTTCACACAGCAGTCTAGGTAGTTGTTTAACTGTGGAGTTGCCTGAACGCAACACATTTTTTGCAGGGTGGGTTATCGTGTTGTCTGAACGCGGTGCCTTTTCCCCAGGGATTCCCCGGATGGGTTAGTGCGTTGTGTGAACCCAGCCATAGTGATGAAACCTAGTTCTCAGCTTCAAAAGTAAATGTAAGTAGCAAAATGTTACTTACCTTCATGGCACAAACTACTCCTTGACACCGAGCTTGTTTCTTTTTCAAAAGCATAATGTTCCGAGCACTTACAGCACCAGTACTAGAAAAAAAGTATACTAAGATGATACAAGGTGAATCTAATTCAATCTAATCTAATCCAACACAACAATGCTAGCTAATGCAAACACTACCTTTAATGTAATGAAATATACAAAATGCTATTTTACAAGTAAAAGAAAAAAACATGTTTTGTGACATGGTAATTTTAGTTTTTATTTGAAAAAAAAATCCAAATTACTTCTAACAAATAGCAAGTTTCCAATTTAAGAGCTAGACTGAGTTTCACCTATTGCATCACTAAAAGAAAACAGGCAACAAATGGGCATTATCAATTTTAACTGTTTCTGAAGATAGTGTATTTTCAGAAATACTTACTGTGACAGAAAAGGCAGTTCAAAGTTTGCTAAGTAAGCGACTCAAAATAGCAACATTCATTTCTGGAAAGCTTTAGAATTTCAGCTAACATAGATTCAGTACATTACAAGGTAACAACTTACTGTTTATTTGTATCAATAATAAAGTTTATTTTATCTCCAGTTTCCAGCTGAACATTTCCTTCAACATCTTCTGGGGTATAAGTTAAGTAGAATACTTCCTGTGAATTATAATTTGATGGCATTATATTTTGCTAGCACTCTTAAGAGAGAAATTATAATATCCAGGTTAGCTTAAATGTCTGATTTTTAGAACTTGGGAAGTGTTTAAAGCATTTGCAGTATTAGGTTTAGAATTTTATGAAACAAAAAAAACAACAAAAAAAGAAGTCAGTGAAGACATAAGTGAACAGTTAACGTTTCTACTTTAATATTTTAACTAGCCTTACAATTCTAGACTCAAATTATGAAAATATTTCAGAATTTTAGTCAAAACATGAAGTCAGATGTTTCTCTATTTGTTGATTAATAAGTTTTTAGCAATTTAAATTTAACTTTTTAATGCAGGTACAGTTTTAACTGTCTACTCTGACAAGTATTTTAATTTAAAGCATACTGGAGGATCAGTCAAAAAGTTTAAGTAAATACATAAGTTTTACCCCATTACGTTCGTAGCATACACTCCCTGTTGGACTCTGACCCGGGGCAGCTGGAGACTTACTCTCTAAGTTGTGAGGAACAGCACACACAACCTACCAGTCAAAAAAAAATCCATTGCTAATTATTTCCAAAGGCAGCATTACGCATCAGACTGTTAGTTATCGTCTATAATACACTCAGGGATGCACTTTACAGGTAACCCACAACAGTATGCCATGCTGCAAAGCTTGTATCTTACAGTAATTCTGTTAACTGTAAGAATTGTTCTTGGTTAGGTAAAACCCCAATTTTTACGTGCTTGCCAAAATAAGGAAAAAAATTAAATTTGAGAAAAATATTTCTATGCAACTAAGGAGAGGCATGCTACACTCAACTCTGCCCTTGTCTGTTTGACCACAGCAGATGCAAACGGCATGCATGGTAAAAACTAATCAGAGCCACTAACTTGTCCATTTATTCGTTCTTCAGGTAATGTTTCCGTTTTTATCTTCACCAGTTTAATAGCAATTGGTTTTCCAGTTCGCCGGTCAGAAGATACCTCAAATTCAACATCATCTGTAAAGCAAATTAA
Organism: Anniella stebbinsi; assembly: GCA_029215795.1. Lineage (NCBI taxonomy): Eukaryota > Metazoa > Chordata > Lepidosauria > Squamata > Anniellidae > Anniella > Anniella stebbinsi. Next base: position 44,320,302 of record JARDYH010000004.1, on the reverse strand, counting down.
TTTATTTTAAAATTTTATATGCTGCCTTTAAGGATAAAAACCCTCTCAAGACAACTTCCATTAATCATGAAAATATCCATCATCCTAAACATTTTGGATCCAGGTTACTTGAAGTACCAACTTCACCCACACCACCCTGCCTGCACCAATATCAGCATCAGATGCCCTGTTTGTATGCCCATTTATCAAAGCAATTAGGCTGGCTAGCAAGTGGAATAGGACTCAGTAGGATGCCCCCCACACCCACACCCACTCTACTTGTGGAACTCTATTCCAATTGATATCTACTAAGATCCATCATTACAGGCCTTCAAGTGGGCTCTTAAAACTCAGCTGTTTACCTTGGCCTATATTGAGCTATGACTTTACTGGGTACCACTGTGTATATGGTGTCTGGTTTTCATTGTTAATTTGATATTATTATTATTATCATAACCATCATCATCATCATCATCATTGTTTTATGGTTTTGTTGCATATGCCACTCTAGGAAGGTTTACCCTAAAAGGCAGCTTACGATTTTTTAAATAAATAAAATGAGCAGCAGGTAACATTAAAATCTTCAGCCTAATACAAGTATTAGATTCCAGTAAAATTGAAGCCATCAAAATGGCACAGGGCTTTACAGGTTTGTTTAAACTGAACGGACATAATCCATGCTTTTCTTTTTCTAAGTTGTCCCCCTAATCTCCAAAACTACCCAGTTTCAAAAGCAGCTTTAAATTTACCATTTGAAACATGACTGTCTTCTCCTGTATCAATGAATATAGCTTATAAAGTCAGATGGTGTGGACATGCATTATGTTCAGCATTCATATCCCATTCTTTTTGTATAGTGGAGATTTCCAAATTTTCTAACTTCAGGGAACCTTCCCAAATTGACTTCTCTGCCAAAAAATGCCTGAGTTTTGTAAAAATTAAAATAAAAAATTGAGGCATGTTCTAGGGTCATAATCAGGTCACGCACAGCACAACCCAGGCAAACTAGGCTTCAGTGTTGCCAACGTGAGCTGGTAGTGCATCCTAGAAGGCACACAACAGCTTCCTGCAGCTGTACAGTGTAGTAAAGATGCTAGCGGTGGGCAAGCTTGTCTACTTTTACTGGTCTTCTCACTGTGGAACTCCAGAAAAGCTTTCAAGGAAGCTCAAAGCTCCCCAGAAAATACTATGAAAAAACACTTTCTAGTAGATCCTTCTCAGTTTATCATTATCTCAAGAGCAGCCACAAAGTACGTTTATCAATGAAACATGTTTTCATAAATCTCAAATAAGACCTCTCAACTATCTATTTCAGGGATGAATTATATCTGGGCCTACTTTGCTTGGCCTTGCCTACTCTATCCTTGATCCTGTCTCCTGTATCTTGAGCAGAAAAAGTTCCCCACCCTGATCTAGTTGTAGAGTGACCTACTACAGACTAGGGAAGAAGTCAAGTGGCAAGAGGTGCCGAACCTCATCATTGCAGGTGGAGTCCTCCATTGTGAATCCAGAAAATTGATGATAATAGGGTGGGATACAATTGTTCTAATGAATAAATAAATACATAAATTTCTATCAGGTGATTAATTACCTCCTACTTTAAGCTCCTGTAGGTTGCCATTATACTGTGAACAGTGGAAGAACAGTCTAGCTTGCCGTTCTGAACACTGAATGAAGCCATAGGAGGTCAGCAGTTTTTCAATAACCCCAGTTTCACGCAGTCCTGCAGAAGTACCATTGGGGTACCCGTTGTGTCCATTGTTATGGAGAAGGTTTGGATCAAAGCTCATCTGAAATCAAAAGAAACTTGTGAACTCTTCCAAGCATAAGCCCCTTCTCCTAGATATTCTTAGTATATTCTTACATAAGGTAACACAGGGTAAGTATTAAGTGAAATCCAATGTTAAAAGATCATTAGGCAAGCTTTTATGCATCTAGCAGTTGGACAGATTTTGCATGACGACTAGTTAAGCTCCATAAGTAGCTATTCTGTACCTAACCCGTAAGAATTTCATATAGGAAATTACCATAGCACTATATTCCCCAATTATGTGCAGAGTAAAATAGATACTGTTCTCAAAATTACCCTTTAGTATAACTTGAATTTGCCAATGGATGCCATCAAGAAAGCAAAGTCAAAAGGTTATTAATAAACCTAATTTCAGGGCAATTTCCATAACTGAGTCTCTACTTTATCTTTATGCTTCACTAGTAACCTGATGTTTTACTAAATTTGGTCATTGATGGTTATACTCATTCAACTTAAATGCTCCTTCTCCACCCATAAAAGGATTTGTTAATTCCACAAGACAGAGAAGATTGGCCTATTAAATTTGCATAAACATTCTTATAACACTTTTCTTACATAGAAAAAATACATTGTAAAAAAAAAATCAATTTGGCTATCAAGTTAAGTCCAGAGAGAAGATAGTATTAGGGCATCCCTTTTAATATTTACTGCTACAAGAATTGATGAACATATCATGCAAGTCAAAGAGTTCAAGACAAGGCAGTGCCAAAACCATGCATTTTGAGACTATATATTTTACACATGCTGCAGTTTCCTGTGTATCTGTTTAAGAAAACAAGCTAAAAGTTTTTGCAACTAAGTGCACAAATCTTCAAGTGTAATAACTTTTAAAATAATCATCTAATATTAAAGGTTTATGACTGAATAGATTACTTATTCATTGTACTAGTAATAATGCAGCTTATTATTATTATTATCATCATCATCATCATCAAGACTAAATTTTTGACAATACTAGATACAAAGCCCACAAGCAACTTTTGGAGATTCTAAGACTGAAATCCTCCTATGCACGCTTACTTAGTAGTAACTCCTGTTGAACTCAATGGGATTTCTGAGCAAGAATGCATAGGAATAGGCCGAAACAAACATTAGCAGCTCTGGCTTTTTATCAACTAGTACAATAACTAAGATGACAGTATGACATATGGAATAAAGGAAATTTCTCCACTTGCAAATAAGAACAGAAACCCCCCCCCCATACACATAAAAAACTCCCACCTGAACAAAACCCAAACATACGCATACCACAACAACTTGCGAGTGGCAACATAAGATGCAACAACTCCTAATCAGACTTTAAGGCTTCTGGAGATGGTGCTTGCAACTTTTACAATGGGTTGTTACATATACTTCTTATTACAAGTGTGTCAGGTAGAATTTAGATCTACGACATCATTATTTTACAGATTTAGGAAAAGATCTTCGTTGAGCTTACAGGCAAGATAATTCAACCAACATTTCAGAATGCATATAATGAAGTTGCAAATGCCTACACACACACACACGGAGAGAGAGAGAATTAGGCTTTCATTAAAGTTTCTGAAACAGATACAGGAAAGCACAATTTAGGAACCCAGCAAGTTTTCCAAGGAATTTTATCCTTTAACCTGTTGAGATTTAATATAGTGAAGTTAGAAGTGAGAACATATGCAGAGAAGAGTTAACTGCTAAGGATCCCCATGCTAATATGACATGTCTGTCAACTGCTGCCCTGACTTACAGATCTCTGATAAAGGGGGGTCCTCTTCTGTTTTTTAGACCCGGATGAAGTAGAAGATGAAGAGAAAGGTAAAGGATGAGAAGGAGGGGGAGCTGCAGGAGGGGGGAGAGGATCTGATGACACAGTATAATGGTTCTCCATCTCATACAGCTGTGATAACATAGTACACAATATAACTAGTCAATAGTTAGCACATCTTTAAATACATCCAAGTAACTATAAAATTCCATGCCTCAAGAGACTTAGCTGGAAGTCAAAAGCAGTCAATCCAAATCTCCTCTTTTTTAAACAGGATTACAATATAAATGGTATAAGCAAGCACTATTTCTAGATCAATAATTCCTTTCTAACAGTGCCCTGGGTTTCTCATACTATCAGGGCCCTGATCAGCTCTTGTGCAAAAATAATCACAAGGGAGAAGTGTCACTGGAAAGAAATGTATACAAGTAATGATTGAGCCAACAGCTGTTCTTGCACAGCAGCAAAGAATATAACCATATAACCACTATTTTATTTCTTCCCTTTCCCATTTTAAAGGGACAGCAGAACTCCAAGCCTTAGAACAACAACAACAACTGGTACTTTAGTGAGACACAGAAAGACTACTTCTTGTTACACAGGCTCTGTTCTGCTAACTGAAGACTTTAAACTTTGAGTAAAAGGCCCAAAGATTCATGCCTGTGGCATGTTTCATCAGAGCCTCTAGACAGTATGTTCATACAGTAAGTTTATGAATTGGAACCTAAGATACCTAGACTATAATTTACAACATTAAGAGTTGAGGAGAGATTGTCACTCCTACCTTCTTTTCTCATGATTTGATGACAGAATATAGCACCTAAATTTCAGGTATGAGCATTTTAAAATTTGATCCTTAGTTGAATTTAGTACCACCTCAGGAATAATGACAGCAAGTTAAGACCAGGTCTCAGTTCTCCCCCAGCTTTATTAAATATAAATATATAGTAAACAAATCACTGTATTCACAGAGATGAACTCAACTAAAAACACTGTAACATCCATTTATGGCCTATATTCTACTGAACGTGCTACATTAGTATCGTATTCATGGAGTGTTGCTGGTTAATGGCTTTCTATGTCAAAATCTATAATGCAGGAAAAGCCCATTCCTAGGTTAAAGTACAACTTGAATAATTCTGTATTTAGAGCAGTTAATGAGAAGTTTTAAAAACTTATATCCTGGAACAACCCTTATTTTAATATGAAGCAGCTTTATATCAAGTCAGACCAAAAGTCCATGTAGCCTACTCTGACTGGAAGCAGTTGCCCATAAAAGGACTTCTCCAGTCCTGCTATCAGTATATTTTTAAAATGAAGATGCCAGGAATTGAACCTAGGACCTTGCGCATGCAAAATACATGATCTAGCTCTAACTCTAACCTATGGCCCTTACCTGGGGTATACTGAAAGTCCAAATTCAGCAGTCCTTGAGGAACTAGACGCATGTCCCTTAGTGTTGTGACTACTCTTCCATTTCATTACTTAGTAATAAACAAGTCCTTTGAAGTTTTAAGAGCCCCCCTTTCCCTGCAACTTAGATATGAGACCCAAAATACATTGTTTCTCTAGTGAAGGACACTGGCTTAAACTAAAAAAACGTACATTTTTAGATAGTTATTTGCTGATCTAACAGTATTGTTAGAGAACCCCTGAACAATTTCTATTCTAGTTAAGGACCATGATGGGCAAGTCTCTATTAACTAGCTATTAACTGTATTCCAGCTAGATGTGGAGTTCTCACATGCCTATTTTCAACAGAATATTCTCAAAATTTGAACCTGCTGCCTTTGGTAGTATATAAGAGGATTTGGACCTCACTTTCTATGGAAACTACAAAAGAAATCCAAAATTCTCTTATATAAAGGGTAGTTTTGTTTTTAAACAGCTGGAGAGGTAACCAATTGCCCTAGAACAGGAATTAGGCCTGGTACAACAACCAATGAAAAGAATGATTGGAAATGAGGGGTGAGTGTGAAATGATTTTCAAACTGAAACTGTCAAATTATAGTGTTGTAGTCTACTCACTGCACTCTGACAAGGTTACAAGATGCCTCAGAGGTCCCAAAATGCGCAGGCATTTTTGCTAGTAATTGGCAAATTGGCCACATTTTGCTTGCTCAAAGGAGGTTGTTGCATCACACCATCTGAGCTAGTTTGGCTTTACCCTTAAGAATATTGCTAGTATGGCAAAAGAACTTACTGATTGGCCATAAGGTGATAAATTCAGTCCGACTGGAGATGCATTGCCCAGGTTGGCACTAACGTATGCAGTAGGGGGAGAAGACGGCATGGAAAATTCAACAAATTCTTTCCAGGTGCTTGCCATATTTTTACGCCTGTTTCAACTTAATTTTATAATGCTGCATATAACAAAATCAAACAAGACAACCTTGTCAATGTATATTTGCCACTTATCCAGTGTCATCAAAAAAAGCTGCCATTCTGGCAGCCTCCTAACATATTAGACAAGAAGGGATTGATGTGCTAGTTAAGGAAGCATTTAATAGCTTTATTTTATTTCAGAGGGGTTCTGAAATGGAAAGAAGCTAGCTAACTGAACTCATGGCTACTATTAATTCAGTTGTCCTTATAGTAGACAATTCACATTTAACCCTACCAGCTTATGAAATGGGGACTCACTGACCGATACCAGTAATTGGAAGAAGGATATGGAGAAAGTTTGAGATCCAGATTTATAGCATTAGAGTAAACTGATTTCAAGTGAGAAACTGGAAAATAGTAGCAGAAAGCTTATTGAAGTAGCTACAATTATAAGACTGCATTCCATAGTTAGTTTAGCAAATATAACCAAATGGCAATACTGAAGAACTTGAATCATTTAAAAAGATAAGCGCCCTAGCCAGATGTTAGCTCTGCTTTGATATTCTGACCAACGAAGGCAGTAGAAATTTAAACCAAAGCATTATTTAACTCATATCAAGTAATAGTATTAATTCAAAATATACATGTACCAACCTCGCAGTGATATTCTAATATTGCACTTTCAGTAGTATTCGCAGATTCTTCGTTTCAGCACACGTTTCAAAGTTTGAAGATTGCTATTGTTAAAAAAAAGAGATAGCAAGAGACAAGTGATCTATCAAGCTAATAAAGAATAACTGGTGCTGTACTGGGCAGTTTCAGCACAGCACTGAAGAAAACAAAGACTACTAGCAGCGTTGGGACGTGCTCTTTTGAAGCTGTTGAGTAGGCACAAACTTCTTGTTTCAGATCAAGTGTTGTGTCTTCAGTGTAAAGTTAACTCTCTTTGGTCTTGATTTGTTGTTACGGTGTGGTGTGTTCTTTTCCTGATCTGAACTTGAAGCAGCAGTTTCAGGTGGTAAATTCTGTTCTGTTACACTTCATACTGGAGAGAAAAAAACAAACAAGAGGTCTATTATATCACACGTTGTAGATGCACTTTGTATTCTTTTACAGATGTAAACCGACCTCTGAGCAGGAAGGTTCCTCACAAGTCTCACAAGATCGTACTACTACTTTAAGAAAGCTTTCAGATGTTCAATGAACAGCAGTCACACTTGGCATAAATGTAGGTATTGCACTAAGCGTAAAGATAGTTAACTTAGGAAAACTAAAATTCTAATGCTAAAATGACAAGTTGGCCTTCTTGCTCAGCTTCAGAATCCGGCATGGATTCGGTTCATGAACATGTTCATAACAGATTTAAAGTTGCGCTGTTACTTCAAGATACACACAGTGACAATAATAACCACAGATACACAAAATCACATTTGGAACATCTATTCCTTTCCCAAAGAACCTCTCCACAATTCTACTTCCCTGGAAAGCAGGTGATCAAAAATGTTGATATTGACAAACTGCAATATGTCAAACCATTTCACTATATGAATAAACAGCATAATTATGCAGCAAGCACAAAGCTGGATACAAGGGGCTTTTTCAAACCAATCCCTAAAGTTGATCTGGGCCAACACAAAGTTCACTGCCAAAAGATTTAAAAGTTGAAATATGCTTGTATATTTTTGTTTCAACTTGTTTTTAATTCTGTTCCTTCAGGTTCAATCAGGAAACAAATGCATATGTTATATTTAATTTGTGTATTTGATTCCCCCCCCCCCACAAAACCTAGGCACCAGGAGTAAACAGTATTTTCCACAGGCAATAGGCAGGGCTTGGTTTGGGGTCTTCACCAGCATTTAATTGTTGTGATTCTTCATTAATATATTGGTTGTATATTTTCTTTTCCTATATGTGGCTGTCAGAATGTATTTTAAAAAAGGAATCCAGAGGGAGTTTTCTCAGCACCCAACCTTCATTGGACATGGAATGCAGAATGGATGATGTTGAGCAACAGCTGAGCCATCTTACATAAAGAGAAAGAGGGTGACTTAGCATTGTGTTCTGGAGATAGGAATAATCAGGAATGAGAGCTAGAGAATAGGAGTGAGGGTGAATGACTTCACTAGTTTTGTAACTTATTTCTATACTTCTGCAGCGCTTTCTGGCCCTATTTTAGGGGGAAACAACATCAATAGGAAGTACTTCCATATAGCACTGGAAAAGTGTGGCAATATAGTTAAAAGCTTTAAGATGAGCCCAAGCAACTTAGTTAAGCAAAAACAGAACTTAACATTTTCCATCCGAGCCAACAAAATTAGGATGGCTAGGCATCTAGGATAGAGTGCTTGACTATTTCTGTAGGAACAGAACTTAACAGCTTGATCAAAACACTAGTTTAGCTGGTATAGATTCAAAATGCTTTTAAGCCATGGTACTAGGAAAGAAAAAGGGAGAAACATCTCAGGAGGCTGTGGACAACTGTGGACAACATGCTTTAGCCTTAGGCTTTCTGTTAAGTCTTCTTTAGAGAGTTGCAACAATATCTGCAGAAATTATTTACAGCAGGTTGTCTCGTGTCTATACACTGGCTCAGTTCGGACGACACGTTAGGCAACGGAGGAGGGGGGGAACACTCATCAGTTGTGTTGCTTATTGTATCGTCTGGAGGGCAACACACAACGGACACACAACTGACAGTACATTAATCAGGCACTTTAAACAATGGAGCGAAACAACGGGCTTGCACGCTGTTTAGCCAGAAGCCCCGTTGTTTAAAGTGTCATCCGAATTCAGCCCCCCTCTCTCCATGGACTATTCCGTTTTGGAATAGAGTTCTGCTGCCTAGAGCAGCCAAAAAAACCCAGCCGCTCTATGCAGCCGGCAGAACTCACGTTGCATGCTGGGATACGGCTGGAGGACACACGGAGGAGAGGCTGCAACCAAAATGGCCGCCGCAAGTTCGTAGTAGCCTGGGTGTTTGCTGGTTCTGAGCAGCGCCGACTGCAGAGTGTCGTCTGTGGAGCTCCTCCTGCCTAACACACGGTCAGTACGTTATTTACCCCTCCGTTGCTTAATATGTTGTCCGAACTGAGCCGCTGAGTCACCAGTGTATAGACACAAGACAATCTGTTGTAAATAATTTCTGCAGGCATTGTTATAACCCTCTGAAGAAGGCCTAACAGAAAGACAGAGGCTGAAACATGTTGGGCTTGTTCATAATAAAATTGTCCACATCATCCTGAGACATTTCTCCCTTTTTCTTGTTCATTTTGGTTGCTTACCTGCCTTGCACCATGGTACTAAGTACACTTACTTAAATATACATGCAAGAAAAACAAGTGGTTCTTACTTCAACATAAGCCTGCTTAGGAGCAGAGTGCTCATTCCACTGAATATAGAAGAACAAAAAGTCCAATCCTCAGCACATTTACTAAGAAATACACACACACTTTCAAAGAACCTTACTTCTAAGGAATGGCAAGTATGATTACAGCCTGAATCAGTTTATAACAGGGTATTTCCTATATCTCATAGCAAAATCATGAGTTTCTCCAATACTGTGAAGCCTTAGACAGAACTTCAGTGAAATCAGTAGTGTGTATGTCTGTGCTTTAAATTCTTTACTTTTCAGCTCAGCTGCTATAAATACTCCACCCAATGGTAAACACCCAGTGCAGCTGCCAAACCTTCAATGCAGCAGTCTCTAGTGTAACACATAAATTCATAAAGGATTAGCTCAAGTCAAACATAGTAAGGAGAAAGTTCAGTTGTATTTTCCCCCTTGACTTAAGTGTTATTCACATTTTATTTTGACACATGGATCAAGTTTTTCATATATAACTGTAGAACTGATTTAAGAAATGGCAGCCATATTGTGGACTGCAACAATAAGACTCTAGGAATACCATATCCATGAGACACTTATTAAAGGTTTAGGTCTGGAATAACTTCTTTGAAGACACCTTTTAAGCGATGTAGTTTAGCACATCTGTTTGTTATTAGCTAAACGAATAGCTAATTAATGTTAGAATTCCACATTTAATCCAGAGACAGCAATAAAAGTTGGAATTGTAACAGAAAAAGGCTGCAATTCTATACATATTACACTGAACTCTGTGGGGCTTACTTCTGAATAGACATGCATAGGATTACAAAATAAGGCTGCAATCATGGGTGTACTTAATTTAAGAGAAAGGCTCACTGAATTCAGCAGGAATTAATTCTAAATAAACATACATGGAATTTGACTGTAATTAAACAAGAACATGGCTTTGGAAACTACACCATTAGATTCTTTTGCCACACATTTAACCTGTAAATGAATTACAGCTATTGGCTTGGAGACAAACCAAGCCACAGGCAAATTAAACTCATCAATAAGTGTATGAAGAAAGCTTTATGGTTTAAGGTTTAGATTGTCACTAGATATAATTTACTCTAATATAACTTCCTAATATGTTCAGTTTAATCATTACAAAAAACTTTAGTTATACTAAGTCTCAAATATTTGCTCTGCAATATGGCAGTATGATTACAATGGTTTAAAACACCCAGAGTACAGTAGGTGATTATGACTGCCAACTATAAGGTTAGCATCGAAATGGTGTCAGACAATAGCCTGTTCTGTCGTTTTCAACACTACCCACAGAGCCGAAAGTGGCCATCCCACCCCATGTTGCAGCATCGGATTTAAGAACGGAGACACATGGTCCCTAGGCAGCAAGATGGTGGCTCCTGCTACTGAGGGGCGAAAAGGCTGGGGGTCCGCGCCGGAATAGCAAGGATGCAGAAACCCAGTTCCCAAGCCATAAATGCTACTGAGGTAAAGCCAAGACTGGAATCCAGCACTGGACGTCGACACTACCGGTTACACCAACAGGAGTTATTCCCCACAGGCGCCTGGGGCGCGTCCACTATTTGCCCCCCTCCCCAAACTGGAAATGGTGTGGGGGGGAGAGCGAGAGAAGGAAAATGGCGGCCGCTCCCCCTCACACAAAGGAAGATTGACCTCCTCTTCCCCTCCCCACATCCGCACGCTGCATGCTGGGAGAGGTAGTTTACATGACTAACTTTGTTCCACGGAGGATGAGACACCAAGACTCCATCCCCCAGAAGGCCTCGTGGCCAGATACCTTACAAGCATCACTCCGGGAGTTGGAGTGTTTTCCATCACCACTGCCACCAAAAGCACTGCGCCCCTAAACTCAATCCCCCATCGGCCCCTGCGTAAAAGGCGAGCCGCGCGGTGTACATTGGGAACCGTAGTGATGTCGGGGTTCGGGCCCACTTCCTCTCGCTCGAACTAAAGCCAAACGAGTGGGGAGAAGAAAAAAAGAGCGAGAAAGGCAGCTCGCCCCGACAACGTTCCTTCTTTCCTCTCGGTGTGCGTGTGTGTCCGTCTGTCAAATCGGCAGTCACACGGCGGGTGGGGGAGGGGGTCCTACCGCACTAGACCGTTGGTCCCTGGGACAGTGACAGGAGACATTCCAAGCCACCACAGCCCCCCAATCTACCATCCTCAAGGCCGCGCCGGGCGGGCAGGGAAGGCTACCGGCCTCCTCTCAGCGATCCCCACTTACCCCAACAGCTCAACGCCCCCGCTCCAGCGCCGCCATGAGCAGCACGGCACAGCACGTAGGAATAAATCCCGGCTTCTCGCGAGACTCGCGGGCAGAGAAAAGGGTGGATTCGCGCATGCGCAGAAACTTTGGGCAGGCCCAGCGAGGCAAATGGAGCGCAGCCTCGGACAGACTTCGGCTATGTAGGAATGTAACGCGCATGCGTAGAGCGGCGCTTTCTCCCCCACCTTTTCCTTTCTTCTTTTTTGCAGAAGGATGCAAGCGGTGCAGTTCTTGGAGAGGGCGTAGAGTAAGAGCAGCTTGATACCGCGTTGTTTCGTGAGCGTATACCGCCACGCTGGAGGCTGCTAGGGTTGCCACCTCTTTTCTTTTCTTGCAAGTCTCCTGTGCTTCTAAGCAGCTGCAGAACAGGTAGAGATTGAACAGGGGAAGTGTCTCCATATAGGAAGAAGCTTCCCATGTTGAATTTCTGCTAGTCATGCAGCTGTTAAAGACACAGCAGCCCTAACAGACCAAAAAAATAAATATGGGGTAGGGGAGCCCTACTTCACCTAATTTGGGTTTTGCTATTAATAATTTTGTGAGGTAAATATTAAACAATATCACCCACCACCAAACCTTATTGCAAGCACCTTTTTACCCCTCCCTCCCAGCATACACGGTAGAAACATTCCATATGGTGCAAAGAAAGCTTTACCCAGTCATGTCACTGACTGCGGTGACAGCACTTGAAATGTTAATGACCGTCCTTGGACTCCTCCGTTTATTTCACACCCACTTATGTCAATGCAACATCTGAAGATGACCAATGGTGGATTTAAGAACAGCTCTCCTGAATTGTGTTCTTGGGAACTAGTAAGGCCAGGTAGGCAGTTGCACACAGGACTGCCATCAAGGGTAAGCATGGTTGGGCACCTGCTGAGGGCCCATACTCCAGCAGGGACCACTAAACCTGCTCCTCCTCTTCACCATTGCAACCTGCATGTTCACAAGCCTGGCACTGTAGCCCAGACAATAGCGGTGGTGAGGAGGAGCAGTAGATGCCACTGCCTACCTTCTCACTGGCTTTTTCCCTGTCAAGCAAGCAAATCATAGCAGTCATGAGAAGGAGAAGCAGCAACAGCAGCAGCTGGTGACCATGACAGTGAGAAGGTAGACTTGCTGAGAGAGGGAACCCGTTCAGGATGTCATATCCAGGTTTAAGGTTTTGGTACTAGTGTACAAAGCCCAAAACAACTTGAGACCAGGATACCTGAGAGAGTGCCTTCTCCCTTACCAACCTGCCTGATCACTGAGGTCGTTGGAGGGCATGCTCCTGGTGGTTCCACATGGACCTGTGGCCTGATTGGAATCCACCAGAACAGCCTTTAGTGTAGTGGCCCCTTCTCTGTGGAACTCTCTGCCCCTGGAGGTCAGGCAAGTGCCAACACTAGGCTGCTTCTGGTGCCTCCTGAAAACAACTCTTTTGAGACGCCTTCCTCAACTGACTAGCCACTGCTCTTCTAGTTCTTCTGTTTTTAAATGGAACAATTTTAATTTGCTTTTTTAAATCTTCTTTCTTTTACTTTTAATACCTATGTTCACCGCTCTTGAATCTGCATTAGATAATTGAGCGGTATACAAATATTGTCAATAACAATTTCCAAGGGCCCTCAAAAACCTGGAGCCAGCTCTCACTGCACAGTTCCAGAGGTTATCTATAGAATATAGTACAGCATAACTGAGGATTCTGCTTCAGACTTGTTTTCAATCCATGCAAAGGCTCTCCCCCACTCTCCCTTGCCAGGCTAGGGTTCCCCCTTATGCCCTAAGAGCCGTGGCTGCAGAACACATGCATAATATGCTGGTGTAGTGTAAGAGTGTCAGCCCAAATCTTACCCTAGTCTCAAATTCATTATGCAGCCTCAGGCAAGCGACTCTCTTTCAACCTAAGTCCCCTCCCCAAACTATAATATGGGGTGAATACTGACCTACCTTACAGAGCTGTTGTAAGGATTACTGAGATGTATATGACATAATAAATGCAGTATTTTGATATCTCCTGCTGAGCTGCAATGGCAAGATAGCGGAAGAATATGAGTCTGGTTTGCTGTGTTGACAGAGAGATCTGTAGCAGCATGTACATGTTCTCTAGTCATGTCTAAGAATAAATCATGCAGTTGCAACCCTTGACAAAGCTGCTGTTCGTTTCACAACTGTGTATCAGAGATAAATTAAACAGGTAAAATTTCTCTCATTGCATCTTGCAGGAAAAACTACTCAGTGACCTGGTTCGAAGGATCACCATGAAAGCCTCTGAATATTCAAGCTGTGGCTGGGCTTGTGTCTTTGTGAAAGGGTCCTATTCTAAGTACGATTAACATTGGCTTCTGCTCCATGTATTTGCTATTGAGCAGCCACATGCATTTTCAATAAAACAAATTATGGAAATATCTGGAATTGCAGGAGCCGCAAGTTCCACTTTTTATAAAAACTCGTTTCTCAAGCTGTGATATCACAGTGGTTTGTGTGTACACAGGAACATTATGTGCAAGGCTGCTTTGGGAGCTATGTTGGGAAGTAGGGTAAAAATCCCTAGAGTAAATAATAAATAAGGCCAGTCAGACTAGTTTAGCCTGCTACATTGCATTTCAGTTGCAACCAAATTAAAATAATTACCACATATCAACAAAATGTGGTATGCAACTACCTTAGGGTAGCACATAAGTCACTCTTTGCGAGAGCAAAAACATTAAGAAATATTGTGGCACCTTAATGACTAACAAATTTATGGCAGAAACTTTTATGGACTATAGCTTTGTATATATTGCCATGCCACATCTAGCCATGGTAGCTGCTGCTGACATGGTGCAATCATGTCAGTGAGATATCGCCAGGCAGGTTGTGACATCTTGCAAATTCCTGGTGCTGAGCCCAATCCTGATCACCTCCTTGTTGTGGAAATGGTCCACAGGAAAGCATTTCTGCACACTCACTGGGGTGTATGGGGGTGGAATGGAAGTTGCCAATTCCAACCTCCCCAACTTCAACCCAAGTAATTGGAGGGCCTCCTAACCTTCTGGACAGTCCTTTGAGTGGGGAGGTGCATGAGGAGTTCTCACCATGAGGAGGGTGGGGAAAGCCTTTTTCTATAAGTAGAAGCAACCTCATCTGAGTCATGATGACTTTAATTGTAAAAAGAATCAAATGCAATTTGGGGCTATTAGCTGAATTGTTATTTTCTAAAACACAGGGGTTATTTTATTCTAGCAATGGCCTAATCTTTGCAAAATAATAGCTATAGGAGCACACTTATGAAAAATGTAAACAAACTTGGTTCTTTATTAAAGAATAGAGGAAAATCTTTTGGTATGTAAAAAGAGGCAAGGATAGTTTTCCTTAGTGGCCACTTGAAAGAAACAAGTTTATTTAAAAAATACTAATCTGCTTGGGTGTTTTTTTGTGTCTTGTGATTTCAGTCTGTGGCCCTGTTGAGAAAACATCTTAAACCATGGCTTTAGCCATGATGAATAGGGATACTAGGCAATTAGAAGACAGCTATACAAAAACAAGATATGGGAATCCGCTTTCAAAATACCATCTGTCATGGTATTTTGAACTCTAGTATTTGCAGATGAGCTGGAGGAGATTCAGAGGAGGGAACCAAGGATGACCAAGGGTCTGGAAACAAAACACTATGAAGAGAGGCTGAAAGAACTAGGCATGTTTAGCCTTGAGAATGTCAGAGTTTGTGATGCACTGCACTCTCTGAGCATGTACAGAGTGCAAGCACACAGCAGCGGAATAACAGCAGAGCTCACTGGTAGCAGACAGATGTCCTGGTAGTCAGTAAACACTCAGACACAGCAGTGTTTTAAACTACTATACTAAGTTTACTTACAAGTATTTACATAGAACAAAACATTCCTCTAATATCTTCAGCAATACTTCCAACCAACCATAACCTACCACTAACATTCACCATCATCATCACCCACACTGTTTCTCCACATGCTGTACATTTATAGCACTGTGGACCTATCACAGCGTTGGCTAATTATCTCCCCATGTGTTGCTATGCCTCACAGCACAAAGGGAAGAAACCAAATGACCTTGGTCTTTAGGTGCTTACCAGCTGCACTTGATTTGGCAACTGTTCAGAGTACTTGAGATATCAAGTCATCTCTCTTTTACTTTTCTTCTTAGTAACAGAAAAAATACATTTGCTTTTATATTTAAACAAATAAAATCTTAACACCCCTCCTTTTTTCTGTAACTAACAAACATTTTCATTCTGTCTGACATTCTAGCATTCCAAGCTGTTTTGACAATTGTTCATGTCTTTGTACATTCAAAGGTTTTGTGAATACATCAGCCACATTTACCTCGGTGTTACAATACACAAGTTCAATCAATCCATCATGTACAGCTTGTCTTACGTTGCAGTAACGAATATCAACATGTTTACTCCTTGCGTTCACCCTTTCTGACTTTGCCATATGAATGCAAGTCTGATTGTCTTCAAAAACTTTAATTGGAGTTTTCACTTGCAATTTCATATCTTTCAGCAACTGGATGAACCAAATTATTTCTGTACAAGCCTCAGACAATGCTGAAAACTCAGCCTCTGAGGTAGACAGGGCAATTAACCGTTGTTTTCTGGATTTCCACCCCACTAAACTGTTGCCCAGTTTTATTACAATTCCTGAGGTGGATTTCCTGTCTTGACTGTCACCAGCCCAGTCACTGTCTGTGTAACATTCTAGTGATAATGTGTCCAATGGTCTCAATTCTAAAGACACATCAATAGTCCCTTTTAAGTACCTGAGTACTCTTTTAACTGCTTGCCAGGCACTATTCGTTGGTTTGGACACAAATCTGCTCAATATGCCAACTGCATTAGCCAAATCTGGCCTAGACCATTGAGCTAAATAGAGTAGACTTCCTATTGCTGACTGGTATAGGTCTCTGTCACAAAATTCTGTGTCACTGTCATTACACTGAAAACCAGCCACCATGGGAGTTTTAACACTTTTACATTCCTCCATGTGGAATTTTGCAAGCAGATTTTTGATTTTCTGTTTTTTTGACTTAACACATAAGCCCCTTTTTGCTTTGTGACTTCCACTCCTAGATAGTCATGGATTGGACCCAAATCCTTTAATTCAAAATATTTACTCAGTTGCTCTGCAAATTCTTTAACCTGAGTTTTTGTTTTTGAAATTAAACATATATCATCCACAAAAGATAACAACCATATTTGTTCACTGTTGACACCTTTTGTATATAAACATGGGTCAGCCATTCCATTTTTGAAACCCATTGACTCCAATGCTTCATGCAAACACTGGTTCCAATTCCTTGCTGACTGCTTCAAACCATAGATAGCTCTGTTTAATTTGTACACAGAGCTTGGCACATTTGACTCATAACCAGGAATTTGAGCCATGTAAATCTCTTCCTGTAATGGTGCATTCAAATATGCTGTCTTTATATCAAAATGATTCACCTGACAATCATATTTTGCAGCTAGAGTTAACATCACTCTCATTGACTCAGCTTTCACAGTAGGTGCAAAGGTTTCATCATAGTGCACATTCTTTTCCTGTGTGAACCCTTTTGCTACAAGTCTAGCCTTATACATTGTCTCTCCTGACATAAGTATTTTCTTTTTGAACACCCACCTACAACCAACCACTTTTTTACCTTTTGGTAGCATTGTAGGGGTAAACACATTGTATTTTGCCATGGCTTCCATTTCCTCATCCATAGCCTCATACCATAGATTTTTCTCTGGATTTGACAATCTTTGAACATCTGCATAGTTCTCTGGTTCATAAGATATTTGACACACTCGTACTTCATTGGCCGTATATCTCTCAGGAGGTATTCCCTTTGTACTCCTTTCTGAACGTCTGGGAATAAAAACATTTCTGTTCTCTCCCTCCTCCTCCTCTTCCTCCTCCTTTTTAGGACTTGAAAGAGTTGTGGAACTGTTTGTTTGTCTCTCTACTGGCTGTGGTGCTCTGCCTATGTTTTCCTGTATAGGCAAATACACTTCACTGCCGTGCAAACGTTCCCAGTCACACTGCTCCTGAAAACTTGCTGATCTAGAAATTACTATGTTTCCATTTCCAGCATAAAACCTGTATGCTTTTGAACTAGGTGCATAGCCTAGGAATTTCATTTTCCTGGCTTTTGGCTGCCCTTTCCTCCTAGCTACCTTGGGGATGTTCACCCAGGCATCACTCCCAAAAACTCTGAGATGAGCCAGGGATGGCTTCTTCCCAAACATGAGGAAATATGGAGTGTTATCTATTGCTGAGCTCCAAAGCCTATTAGCAATGTAATTAGCTGTTAGCATTGCTTCTCCCCAAAAATGAGCATGCAACCCAGAGTCTGTCAACATGGCATCTTTCATTGTTTGCAGAACCCCATTCCTTCTTTCTGCAACGCCATTTTGCCATGGTGAGTGTGGAGCAGTTCGTCTTGCTGAAATTCCTTTCTGCCTAAGCCATTTTTGGAACGTTTCAGCCATAAACTCCCCCCCTCTGTCTGTTTGCAATTGCTTTACTTTGGTAGAGAATTTCCGCTCCACCCAACTCAGCCAATCTTTGAAAACAGTAAACGTTTCACTTTTGTTTTTCATCACATAACAAAAACCATATCTAGTGTAATCATCCACCAGAATTAAAGCATACTTTGCCCCTCCTAATGTTGCAGTCATAGGACCAATTAAATCTGCATGTATTATCTCAAATGCTGCCGTGGCAACTCTGTTACTCTTCTTACAGATTGGAGCAACCTTGGATTTAGCCACCTTACATGCAGTACAGTCTAGATATTTGTCACAGGCTTTTACATTCAGTCCTACACACATTTCAGGCATTTTTTTCAGTATTTGGAACCCAACATGTGCAAGTCTCCTATGCAGCAAATGCACACAATCATTATGCAAAGGTGTGTTATTCATAACAGAATTTACATTTCTAGATGTTTCTAGACCTTTAGGCAACATTTCATAAAGATTGTTCCTAAGTACACCTAAAGCTACAACATTGTTTTGTTTGCTCACTTCACACTTGCTGTTTGAGAATGATACACAATATCCTTCCTTATCCAAACAAGATACACTTAACAAATTGTGTTCCAAACTTGGCACACACAGAACCTTGCTTACAGTTTTATCAATACATGGCACATATACACAACCTTCTGCAGTCACAGCTGAAGATTTGCCATCTGCTAATGTAACATGGTCCCGGCTAGCAGAATGTAGACTTGTAAACAAACTCTGGTTGTTCACAATATGCTGACTGGAACCACTGTCCATCAACCAGGTACATTCTGGGTTGTTCTCTGCAGCTTTAACTACGGAGACCTTCGGTTTAGCAGATTTTTTCTTGCTTGTTGCTGCTTTCTCCTTCGTTTGGTTGGGACAATCTCTCCGCAGATGCCCGGGCAAACCACAACGAAAACAGCGCCGAACTGCAAACACTTTCTCCTTATCTTCACAAGCTGCTTGTTTAACGTGGGTGTCTCTAGGCTTGGCAGTCTGCCTCTCTTGCCTCTTCTTTTCTTCTTCCAGCAATCGGCCGGTCAGAAAACGAAGCGTGAGCTCGGATTCTTGCATTGCTTCCAGGCTCAAAACAAGATTGTCCCACGAATCATCCAGTGAGCTGAGAACGACGTACACTTTGTGGGACTCAGTGAAAGACATGCCGTGCTCCTCCAGATCCGCAAACAGTTGCCTCATCATGCTTAAATGTGCAGATATGCTGGCTCCTGGTTCAAGTTGTGCTCTGTACAATTTTCTTGTTAGCATAACTTTGCTGGCTGCCGTTTCTCTCACATAAATCTCTCTGAGAGTTTTCCAGCATTCCTGCGCGGACACCAGCCTCCTTACATAAACAAGTTGGTTATCTTCTAAACACAAGATAATGCTTGCCAAAGCTTTCTCTATGTTTCTCTGCTCGTCTTCATCTGGCTGAGCTGGAGGATCACAGACAACCGTCCATAAACCTTCCCTCCTTAGATATTGTTCCATCTTAATGCTCCAAGCCAGATAATTGTTTTCATTTAGACGATTGAGTGGTAGATTAGCTGCCGACATACTTGCTGCCATCTCAAATTACTGCACACAGATGTCTTGCTTGCTTTTCAGCTTTCAGCCCCTCCAAGGCACTCAGCAACGACACTCACCGGACTGCAGATTTGAGAAGTCACTTTTCACTTCCAGGATTCTCACAACGCTCTGCCACCACGCAGGGAGTCCTCTAGGCTGTCTGGACACTCTGGACACCTTGGGTAGCCTTGCAGCTCTAGTAGGCTTGCTGGCCTAGCAGCTCTAACAGCCCTAGCAGCCCTAGCAGCCCTAGCAGCCCTAGCAGACTGGGCCCATAACCTGTCAGAGTTTGTGATGCACTGCACTCTCTGAGCATGTACAGAGTGCAAGCACACAGCAGCGGAATAACAGCAGAGCTCACTGGTAGCAGACAGATGTCCTGGTAGTCAGTAAACACTCAGACACAGCAGTGTTTTAAACTACTATACTAAGTTTACTTACAAGTATTTACATAGAACAAAACATTCCTCTAATATCTTCAGCAATACTTCCAACCAACCATAACCTACCACTAACATTCACCATCATCATCACCCACACTGTTTCTCCACATGCTGTACATTTATAGCACTGTGGACCTATCACAGCGTTGGCTAATTATCTCCCCATGTGTTGCTATGCCTCACAGCACAAAGGGAAGAAACCAAATGACCTTGGTCTTTAGGTGCTTACCAGCTGCACTTGATTTGGCAACTGTTCAGAGTACTTGAGATATCAAGTCATCTCTCTTTTACTTTTCTTCTTAGTAACAGAAAAAATACATTTGCTTTTATATTTAAACAAATAAAATCTTAACAGAGAAGAGAAGCACTCTTCAAGTACTTGAAAGCTTGTCCCACTGAGGAGGGCCAGGATCTCTTCTTGATCATCCCAGAGTGCAGGACACGGAATAATGGCCACAAGTTACAAGATGCCAGATTCCAGCTGAACATCAGGAAAAACTTCCTGATGGTTAGAACAGTATGACAATGGAACCAATTACCTAGGGAGGTAGTGGGCTCTCCCACCCTAGAGGCAATCAAGATGCAGCTGGACAGCCATTTGTCAGGTATGCTTTAAGGTGGATTCCTGCATTGAGCAGGAGCTTGGTCTCGATGGCCTTATAGGGCCCTTCCAACTCAAATATTCTATGATTCTATGAAGCCAGAACTAAATGGTTAACCACAGTACCTGATTTTAAAAAAGGTTCCACATACACATTATGGTCAAAAATGCTTTTCCTGCTGGACAAAGGTCTAAGACATCTTTACCAGGTCTGACTGAAAATCCCTCTGCATAGTTTCCACTAGCAGTTGAAAGCATTTTCATATCAAAAGGTGTCCTGCATATATTGACTGGCATATTGCAACGAATGCTTAATCTTTTAAAAATAGTAACTCTTTGAATTGTACTGTTTCTCCTTACTGTATTGTATCTTGTACGTATCACTGTGCATTTTAGTTAAAAGCAATAAAAGGTGCACTCCTATGGACTGTGCCCTCGCTGCTTGGAAGCCCCCAAACTCAGAGGCTTCTGAGATTCCTATGCCCTGCCGGGCTGAAGCTAGCAAAATGGGAGGAATGGCAGAGGCAATTGTTGCCTCCCTGTCCTCTAATCTCCTATATTTTTGCTAGACTGGCTTTTCAGCCCATATACCAAGGGCACTTTGGAGGGGGAGAGGATGCTCAGGATAAATCGTATCCTGGCCTCTCCGGTCTTCTCCACTCCCCCAGAATGCCCCCTTTCCAATCTCTGAGAGACAGCTGACCTCAGTAGGAGTTTTCTGAGCCATTCTATGGTCCCTGGGATTCTTACCCAAGAATCACTTCTACAAAGTTAAACACATATTTATGGAATTTTTAAAGTTTAATCAGTTGATAAGCAGTGTTCCACTGGATACTCATTCGTAGTGAACTTATCAATTCCATTATGTGGAAGTTATAGTACTTCCTTATTAGCCCTAACTTACGGATAAAATATAGAGTATATAATTTCTAACATCTAAGCATTTAATCAGAAAGCAACTCCCTTAGCCAAAGCTAAAATGTATCCATAAATAATCCCTGGTATAAAAGTATCACAACATACAGCATTGCCTCAAAACATTTATTTCATGAAAATGAGTCAATATACATATTTAGTAACCTGAGAGGTAAAGAGAATGGTTTGAATTCACTGATCAGAGCAGGCTGACAAGATAGTTACTAATAGCACAACATCTATGTAAGTCATGTATTTACATCATAACATCCTACAGGTAAGGTATTTACAAAATAATCCAGAATCTTTGCAGACTGAGCAAATGTAGCTGCTCATTACAAGAGCTTGTTGATTCTGAAGGTGGCACTGATGGCATATATTTAAGGCATAATACTGCAAAGTGATGATGTGCAGCTGAATCTAGCCTGCTATTGGGTTATATGTGCATAATGCACAGAAGCAGCCACTCTTTGTCAGATCAATCCTCAAAACTTTTGAGTGGGAGAATTTAAAAACACTGAAAGACTAATTTGAAGAATAAGCCTGACTCTCCTTCCTACCAAAGGAAAGAATGTAACAGGGAAAGAGACATGTGTGACAATTTTATCTTTGTGCCTCAAGCTCAGGTCAATATTGATAGCTACATCAGCCACAGACAATGCAGGTAAAGCTCACAGATCCTACTCTGAAACTTTACCTGCAGACCACAGGACCATTTAAACATCCCCTTTCCCAGAAGATTTTTAAATGGAGACATATTTCTAATTTTTAAGGTTCACACAATCTCAAAAATTGGCAATATGCTATACAAGCTGGAAGCGTGCTATGAGGATGAAGACACTTTTGCAGACACATGACCACACAGGCTAGACACATCTCAGTTTCTATCTCTACCAGTTACAATGTGGAATAGTCATAGAATTTACCAGGTATAAGGATGTGCAAGTCTGCTAGCAAGCAGCTAGGAAAGTAAAACAAAAGACCACTAAGCTTCACGAGACTGGAATCGAAGGCAGGACTTGGCTAGGTACCTACACAACAGGTTTATAATTTACTTTCTCCCGCTCCTTCTTCAAGTTTGATGAATGCTTTCCTGAAAATATTCAGGATAAAAATAAGTGGGGGGGGGGGGGTTCCAGTGAAGTACACAAAACTTAAAATGTTTTTTGCAGCACCTGCCTGAAACCTCAAGAAAAAGAAGAAACATGAGGAACATGAACTCAGTCAAGGAACATGAATTCAGACTCCTTGATCAAGTGAGGAGGGGAGGAGGTGTAGAAAGACTGAGTGGGCATATGTGAGACATACACAGGCTTCCCATTCTTCATAATACCATGGTGTGTCTATGCACACATGCTAGAGAGAAAAATGTTATGTCCTATGGAGAGCCCTGTGTGCAGTCAGTGTGTCCATCAAGGGAATGGCCAGGCTTATGCTGTTTCTGAGAATACTTTTACAGAAATTTGTTGATGTTAAGAGGCAGGTAGTTTGACCATCTTTGCTTAAATAACATGGTAAATGAGACCAACACAGTGCTTTGACTATTAATTAAGAATGGGAGTGCCAAAAGTTTGCATGACAATTTATCCAAAGCATATTTATACGGAAGTAAATGCCAATGAAATCAATATGACTTGTTCCTAGGTAAAAATTTGTGTTCAGACTATTTTACTGCCCTTCTGATAAAGGCCATGACTTTTAAAATAATTTACTTACACAAGAAAAGCCAAAGATGATCCAATGTTCTGTCTAGTTGAGATATCTGAAAACAAGGATAATCCAGAGAAAGCATTTACCAATGAATGCACAAGTACTTTTTTGAGTGAGTAAGCAGGACAGATCTTAGCCAGCAGAAAGTAACACTTCCAATGGCTGTGCACAGTCTATATAGCAAAAGGCTGGAATGATATCCAAGAGACAACATGAGGAAATTAAAGAACAGCTTGGAAAATAAACACACACTTTCCTGTAATACAGCTATCTGTTTCAGAGATCAACTATTCAATGATAGTGGTTTTGTGCGTTGGGATGCATCATCAGACAGTTCTTCTTGCCTCACTTCGACAGATTCTCTGCTGATTGATAATAGTTTTCGTAACTCTTTATTTTCAAGCTGTAAAATCAATAAAAACAGTTTGAAAATGATGAGCTAAGACAGTGACAACTACAGACTAACATAAACTAATACTCATCCTGTCCCTCAACAAATTAAAAACAATGCTTTTATTTATATAGAAAACTACATGCTACATAATATTTCTGCCATATATTTGTACACTTCATATCATATCTATATGGCTGGCTGGGGAATGCTGGGCTGGGAGTTGTAGGACCTTTTTCTATCTAAGCCTGCGTAGGATTCTGCCCTTAGTTATCAAATACTAGTCACTGGATCCCAACTTTTCAAGGTCTATTTATACTGTTGTAAGTTTAACCATTTCCAATTTCCCATGGTTTCCTTAACAGCCAAATCTTTGTTTCCTTTTTGGTATTTTTTTCCAATTTTTTGTATATTCAGTTGTGGCAATTATAAAAATATGCAATGTATCTTTATGGGTTAACAAAATGTTATAGACACACAACTAGATCTATTACCAAATCAAGCTGGAAAATGTCATTAATTATCTGAGACACCATTATTGCCTTCCCATTCCCTTCACATATTAAGCAAGGTTCCCCCCATGAATTGCATATCCAACACTTTCCATCTCCTTTGCTATATATTGTTTTCATTATCCAAGTAGTTAAGTGCTACTGTGTGGCCAACGTAAAACCATTTTCTTTATAACAACAGCATGCACCTCTTTTGCTGAGGGAACTGTAGTGGCTGCTTATTTGCTATCGGGCCAGGTTTAAGGTTTTGGTACTAGTGTATTAAGCCCAAAACAACTTGGGATCAGGATACCCGAGAGAGCCCTTTTCCCCTATCAATCTGCCCAGTCACTGATGTCATCAGAGGGCATGCTCCTGGTGGTTCCACATAGACGTACAGTCCAATTGGAGTCCACCAGAAGAAGAGCCTTCGATGGGGTGGACCCCTTTCTACAGAATTCCCTGCCTCTAGAGGCCAGGCAAATGCCAACATTGTGTTGTCTCTGGTGCCTCCTGAAAACCTTCCTTGACTGACAAGCCATAATTTTATTGGTGTTATGTTTTTTAAAAATATATATATTTTTAATATGGGCTTGTATTTTTAAAAATCTTTTATTGTTCACCCTCTGGAATCTCAGATATGCATTAGCTTTAAGCAGAGCAGCAGTCAACCCTACAGTAAGCCTGCAGCCTGAAAAAAAAATCCTTCTGCAAATGGTAAGGCACACACTTCTTCCCCTTCTATCCCACATTTCACAGGTGTTCATCATCTTACCTCTAACTGTGCTAGTTTTTCTTGTATTTTATAATACTGGTCATTGTCCACATGAACTGCTTTTCTCATCATCTCTCCCATCTCACAGATCTTGTTTATTTGACTCTCAATTTCCTGTAGACAGATTTCAAAACATGTTATTTCCAACAGAAAACACTCATGAAAATAAAAACAAGTCATGCCAGACCAATGGGGGTTTCTTCTTTAATCAAGTTATTTTTTTGTTAACAAGGGGAACACAATGGATAACATAGCTAGGCTTCAGTAAGGTTTTTAACTAAACGGATGTGACATTTGTATAAGGAAGGCTAAGAAATGCAGGCCAGAAAAAATAAGCATAAGATGAATATGTCATTGGGTCACACATACCAATGAAAATATAGTAATCAATACAAATTGAAACTAGAAATTAACATCTGGAGAAGATAGTGGATATCCACCTAAGGCAACAGTGCCTTGAGAAAGATTTACAGTCCCACTGAACTCATTGAGATTTACTTTCAGGAAATGTGTCTTATTTATTTATTATTTCAGTTCATACACCACCTTCATACATATACTGCCCATGGTACATTTGTCTCTTGGATCTATAGCAGTTGGACTAAATATGAACCAACAATTACCATCATGTATTTTCCCTTTATAAGGTGTATTGCAAGTTTCTGGAAAGCAGCTTTGGGGTAGGAGCTACCTATTTTTGGAAGCACTTATATATGAGAAGTTATCATTCTCTTCTGGAAGATTTTTAATAACTTGAATAGGAAGTTTAATGTTAAAATATGTCATTCATGATCCAGTCTCAACATGGTCGCAGCATCAAAAGAGCCCTGTTCTTCCCGTCTCTACACCCTAATATGTATGTGTATGTATGCGTACACACACACACACGTATACAACATTATGAGCCATTATAGGAAATGTGTGCACACCTCTCATTCACCCCATCAGACCTACACTATATGTGATGCATGCAAGATACTTGTATCCATTCCAAAGGGAAGACTGGCTGGGGATACCCTAGGTGGCACAGTCCTCCGCGTCTCTATACTAGCCCATCACACCTGTGCATGCATGCAAAAGAGAGCAGGGGAAAGCTTTCCTGAGTCAGATGTGAATCCTCCACATACAAGTATTGCATTTACAATGGGATTATATTGTCCCCCGTATAATTTAAGATATATGATATATATTCTACAAGTTTAAGACGTAGATGTGCAGGGTGTAGTATACAGGATTGTATCTAACAGTGCCATTCTACTGATAATAACCAGAACCTGGGGAAGGGTGATTCTCTCTCTCTCTCTCTCTCACACACACACACACACCAGTCCCCTGCTCACCTACAAAATCTGCTCCAGAGGGCTCAGAAAACCTACGAAGATTTTGGGGCAGTGCTGAAGGGGGAAAGAGAGAGGACTTGTCGTGTTAGAGGACTTCTGCTAGCACAATGTTGGATTTAACGTCATACAAGCTACAACCAATGTGTGATGTATGATGGTTAGAAAGGCAAAAACGTTCTAAAGAAACTTGCTTTTAATATCAAGACTTAGCCAGCCCAGTGTCCTGTGGAACTCACTGCTTTTTAGCAATATACACTTTGAGCACTTTATGAACAAATGTGCTTGGCAAGCAAAATGTATTCTCTTTCGTATTCCAATCCAGACTTTTCTACAGCTAAGATGGACATAGAGCCAAGGAGCCATGTCCGCATCCCTCCTTCATTGAGTCATGATTGCCATATTGCACCTCTGAGATCTGTCTGACTTTTGCTCTATTCTGCCTTTTTGTCAGATTTCTGCACTGGTTCCCTTAAATGGCTGTGAGGCAAAATCAGAATCCTACTTACTGCATCAGACAGGGGAGAGGAATAGACAAATATTGGAATGGGATAAGAGGCACAGTAGCTGCATGCTCCCCTGCTACCTCATTTTTTTAAAAAAAAAAGGGACAGCAGAGCCTCAGGTTGTAATCTAACAGCACTAATTACAGTACAGTAAATGCTATAAGGCCATGGGGGTGGAGAGGAGAAATCTGCTGGATCTTTTAACTCATTTGTATTTTTTCTGAGCAGTAATGAATTAAACAATGATGAATTAAAATCTGTTGTATATTGTTTCATGGCATTCTACAATACTGAAGTCACCAGAAACTATAACGTGCCTTACAGGTGATACCAAATCATTTTCTTTATAAGAATTCTAAAGAAGGTACCTTGTGGCTGAGTTGCAACTCTTTATTCTAGAAAGGGAAGACACTTCTGAGCTGTGAGCACTAATGGAAGGAAGATGTTTCAGAGAAGAGGCTCTTGAGGGGAAATACAAACGAGGCAAGAAGAAACATCATAGGAACAGAGCACAACACCCAAACAGCTCTCTTAAGTGTCATCTTTATTCCTATTGCAAACTTCTTCCTTTTCAGAGAGAAGGTAATACAGTAATTTCTTACTGCAGATTGCGCTTGATGCACTTTCAGAACTGGCTGGGCATCCACTTCTTT
Organism: Anniella stebbinsi; assembly: GCA_029215795.1. Lineage (NCBI taxonomy): Eukaryota > Metazoa > Chordata > Lepidosauria > Squamata > Anniellidae > Anniella > Anniella stebbinsi. The sequence continues at coordinate 44,292,942 of JARDYH010000004.1, read as the reverse complement.
TTTTTTCATCATGACCTGTAGCATATGTTTCCTGTATTTGCTCATAATAAGTTCCAAAGCATCCTGGTGTTCTTCCAAAGAAACCCACAGCTCTGAAAGGTACAACATAAATCTCATGGAATAAACATGGAGAATGGTATCTTGCTTTCCTGGTGTGGAAAAAATTGAGAAACCCCTTTTTTGCCAATGGAAAATACTGAAACTGGCCAAATTAAGTCTGCATAATTTCCACATGCATTACCTCTTTAAGATTTGATTTCACAAATTCTTAATATGGGCAAAGCTATGTACACAGTTTTCTATCTGCTTGTGCAGATTCTTCTAAAAGTAAAAGCTAGAGCCCAGTGAATGGTCTAGGAATGTCTAAAGCATCACTGAAATTAAGAGAGCAATCCTATGCATGTTTAAACAGAAAAAAAATCCTACAACTCCCATCATTCCCCAGCCAGCATGGGAATGGCTGGCTAGCTGGGGAACGCTGAGAGTTAAAGGATTTGTTCCTATAAAGACAAGCTAAACATAGAATTTTTAAAAAAATGTCAGTCTAGCTCACATATTTTTAGTGTCGATAATACCTCTGGGGCAATATTGCCTTAGGAACACTCTTTCTTTCTTCCCCATCCCTAATATGAAGTTTTCTGGCATCTCAACATATCTCTATTGGCCTAAGACTTATTTTCATGTAAGTCTATAAATTGTTTTAAATGTTAGCTGTTTTGTGTTTCATGTTTTTAAATTCTGTATACTGACTTTTAATGTTCAATCTTTTAATTTTTGTAAACCGCCCAGAGAGCTTCGGCTATGGGGCGGTATATAAATGTAATAAATAATAATAAATAATATGTGCAAAGGATGGCAGTGTTAAAAACATCCAAATGTGACTCTATCGGGAGCTTATCCACCCAGCAAACTTTAATGATAGGACACCAAAGGTTGCAGCTTGCTTTCAAAAAACACAATGGTTGATCCAACACAAACATACACAACTTGAACTTAAGAACATAAGAAGAGCCATACTGGATCATACCAAGAGTCCATCTAGTCCAGCACTTTGTTCACACAGTGGCCAACCAGCTGTCAATCAACCACAAGCAGGATACTGGTGCAACAGCACCCTACTGCCTATGTTCCCTAGCAACTAGTATATATAGGCTTAGTGCCTCTTATACTAGAGGTATAACCATAAGTAGCCATTGATAGCCTTCTCTTCCAGGAATTTATTCAACCCCCTTTTAAAGCCATCCAAATTGGTGGCCATCGCTACATCTTGTGGTAGTGAATTCCATGGTTTAATTACGCACTGTGTGAAGAAGTACTTCCTTTTATCTGTCCTGAACCTCCCACTAATTAGCTTCATGGGATGACCCCAGGTTCTAGTATTATGAGAGAGGAAGAAAAATGTCCCCCTTCCCTTGTGCAATTCATTACACTCTTGACAGAAAACACCTTATAAAAAGGTACTGTCACACCAGAACCTTTCAAATTTTTAAAAGAAAAATCCAGCAATACATAAACTGTGGGTTAAGAAATATCAATAGGTCATCATAAACTTCAAGATTGTATTGTTCAGCTACAAACTATTATTATTATTATTATTATTTAAATTTAAAAAATTCCACACCACTTTCTATAAAAGTACACAAAATAGTTTACACGAAGTCAACACAGTACAAAATAAGATAAAAATACAGCAAAAACAAACAAGACAACCTTTTAAAAAAAAAACCCTCAAAAATAGTTAAAACATGCAGCAGATCACACAATCAAAAATTGGGAGCCATGAAATTGTATCCTTCTTGTATCTTCTGGCTCAAATTTCTCCTGCTAGCCTTAACTAGGTTTCTCTCTGAACCAAGATCTGAGGCTGCATCTGATTTATTGTTTTTAGTAGGTTTATATCCTGCTTTTCAACTACAATCCTCAAAGTAGGTCACAACACGCAACAAACACACCAAGAAACAAATACTTAAAAAATAAGAATAACCCGTTCCACTCAAGCAGGAACTAGCATAATTCTTTCCCGCAGGACAATTGGTGTTAGACAACACTATGGCAGGAAAGTGATGCTACAGTACCAAACATTTGGGCTCAGTTAATATTGTACTGTGGCTGAAGCCAGCAGTTTATGCCAAAACATTTCACATTTTAAAAATCTGTTTATATAAAAAAATTCTTCTAAAATGTATAAACTAGATGTATAAACTAGTATAAACTAGAATAAACATGATCGTACTTTCAAGACAACTTCCACCAAGAATGTAATCCAATGAAAAATCACTACTAAAAAGAATTTTTATGACCAGAATACCAAAGTTAACAAAATGTCATTGTTTATTTCCCCTTCAGTCTCATGGAGTATACAAGTTACAACCTGTGCTGAGGAACATCAAAAAAGCAAAATAACTTTCATCAACTCAGCTGTATCTTACAAATTTCTAAGTATTTGCACAGTTGTCCAAGCATGCACAGCACTAGCATGCAAGAAATAAGTGAGAAGATAGTGTGGCCTAGATGTTGCCCATCTTATCTAAACTAGATCGTGCAACTTGAAGAGATTTATCCCTGTTCTGATAATGTGGCAGTTCCTACGTTTGTGTGAAGAAATGAGATCAGTGGTCCTGATAACTCTAAGGACGTCAGGCTACAATCCTAAGCACTTATTAAGAAGTTAGTCCCATTTACTTAAATGTAAACATGCACAGGATTGGGGGCATGCAAGGTAAGCCATTATCTTGATGTGCAATCTCCAGAGCTATGTTTAGATCCCACAGACACTGGTGCTCCAGACAATCACTGGGATCTGGATGTTCTTAGTTAACTCCTTACAGCCAAACAAGTAACTCAGGGACTCATAGTTATATCATTAGCACAATACTTACCTTTGTTTTCCTGTTGCAAGTCTCTGATCTGAGTGTTCTCCTGAGATAGCAGAATGTGAGGTTTGTATTTCGACATGTCCTTCAGCTCAGCTGCATCTTCTTGGTACTTGTAAAGAAAAATGTTCACCATGAACCCCAATAAGTCTAATATGCATTATTCCAGCACCAGACTCATGCCAACATAGAATCTGCACTGACCTTGTGAGAAAGCGCTGTGCCAGTCTCTTTCATGGCTACGACCCGCTTGTGCAACATGGTGGACTGGTCAATGAGAGACTCAGCTGCATTGTCATGGTCTTTTAGCCTGTCCAACAGGGTCTTTGCATCTGTCAGGATCTTCTCTATAGTACAGGCCATGATCAGAGAGAACTGAAAGCGAGGCAGGAGAGAGGATTGAGCAAAGTCTCTACAATTGTCAAGGCTTGGTGTGAGCGGGGGGGGGGGGGGTACAGAGAGAGAGAGAGAAGGAAAAGGGGGGCTTTGAAATGCCTCTAACAGAATGTAACTGTTTCAGAAGGGAGTCGGAGTCAAGGCCTGTTTTTGCATGAGAAGACTAGGGAAGAGCGAGTGAGCCACAAGGGAAAATTGGAAAAGGTTCCCACGCTACAGGCGCCCCCATCCCAATCTTGGTGCTCTGGGGAAACCTGACTGACCGGGGAAGCGGCACTTTCTGAGCCCGGCCTGTACAGCCTCTCGAGGCAATGGGCGAAAGGGGGACGGGGGTCGAGAAATGGTGATCAGGCCACCCCCAGCCGCTTACTAGAGGAACCGAAGGGGCGCCAATCCCTTCGCTTCAGACCGTCCGAGCAAGTCCCTCACGCTTCCGGCAGACGCCCACACACCCCTCTGTCGCCCAGCGTCACTCTCCCCTCCTTTGCTCCCACAGGGCCCCAGCGCGGCGGCAAAGAGGCACGCCAGGGGGCGCAAGGGGCGCAGAGATCGCAGGCACCAAGCTGGGAAACTCGCCGCCTGCCGTAGTTTCCGGTGTGAAGCTCCACTCCCCCTTCCTCATGAGTCAAAGAGGTTCTATCGCACAACTTCCGGTTCCCGTCGGTGAGAAGTTTTCGAGTGCGGGGCAAGAAACGGCGGAGATACGTAGGGAAGACTATCAATAGAAAAGAAAATTTCAGAAAAAGCAGGGTTCTCTTTCGTCGTAGAAATTCAACAATTGCAGTCTTCACTTGTAAATAGAGGCTTTAATCTGCCATGCTGTATTTCCCTTTTCCCAACCGATTCCTATATGTTTCCATCAGTCTTACCCCACACATAGAAGATTCTAATGTGAAAGGGAAGTGAGGGCTGTATTAGAATTACTTTTTATATATCTCTTTGTTTCGAATGCTTGTTTAGTGGAGCAATCGAAGTCATGTGTTCTGATCTTGCCTTCCCTGAATAACAGAGTCAAGTTCCTACCTAAAGTTTATTCATTAATTAAAAAAACCCAGGGTTTCCAAAAACAACGTTAAGGCTCCACAGTTTCCAACCAAGCACCAACCTGGTGCCCTCCAAAGGTGTTGGACTACAACTCCCATGGTCAGGAATGCTGGGACTTGTCATCTCAAACACCTGGAGGGCAACAACATGGGGAATGCTGTTCCATATCCTTACCAAATACAGGGTCTCAAACACATCTCTCAAACACATCTCGCATATAGCAGCACGCTTGATAACAAAAGGGGAACTATTCATTACAGATCTAAAACCAGAGCATGTGCCAGGCACGTCCAACTTTTGGTCAATATCCTGCCCTTCAAAGAACCATTTTTTTTTCTTAAAAATGTATTTAAACAAAATATACTGTTCACTCCCCACAATCCCGCCATAATACATCATCTCATCAAAGCGACAGAGGAGCAGAAGAGGTTTAGTTTGGCTGTCTTGAACACCTTTCAGATGAGATTAGTTTGCAATCCTATACCTCTTGGGAGTAAGCCCTAGTGAATTCAGTGGCACTGGCTTCTGAGAAGACAAATATAGGAGTCAACCTTCTCCAGCTTGGTGCTTTCCAGATGTGTTGCACTTTAACTCTCATGTGTTATGGGGAAGACAAAAATAATTTCATACTTAATTTTAAAATAATACTGATGCATGAAAGTATTAGGTGGTAGCTCTGCCTTTGATCTCACACTGCTGAACAAGTAAGAGAAATCCTTTATCTGATATTCAAGAAACAGACATCCTATGCCATGTGTTGAAAACTAATGTTGACGTCTGAAAGGCTATCCGGATTAGGTATTCAAGATTCATTCATTGTCGTTTCATTTGGTTTATACAGTTTATTTAAAATGATGCAGCTCTTTTGTAGTTCCTTGATTGATCACATATCTTAATGCTGGAAAACATCATACTTTAGTACAGATGTGGGCAGAAAATAGATCTATCCTGATGTTTTGGACATCAACTCGCGGCATTCCTGACAACTGCCCATGCTGATAGGGGCTTTTACAAGTTGAATCCCAAAACATCTGGAGATCTACATTCTGCCTTCCCTTGTTCTTGAACAACAATCGCCAACCTGGTGCCTGTCAGATGTGTTGGGTTGCAACTCTTAACATGAGATGCTCTAAGAAATTAGAAGTAGCTGGTCCTAAATTGTTCATCATCGTTTCCCACAACCCCACAGTCATCTCTGCAGATCAAATTGCATATCTAGATTTTTGAGATGACAAGTCCCAGCATTCCTGACCATGGGACATACTGACTTGCAATGATGGGAGTTGTAGTCCAACACCTTTGGAGGGCACCAGGTTGGGGAAGGGCTGCTCTAAACAAAAAAAGAGAAGTAGGTGGCTCTAAGTTGTTCGTGATCAGTTTTCCACAACCCCACAGTCACCTCTGCATATCATATTCTCCATCCTGTCCTCATGGTTTATCTGCTTTGGGAGAATGAGAATTTCACTTGCACTTTCTGCCTCTTTAGGGAGGATGTGGCGTTAAGGCTTGGGAGCCTTAACTCCCAATTTCCCTGCTTTTTGGTGCTTGGTTGGAAACTGTGGAGCCTTAACGTTGTTTTTGTAAACCGTAGTTTTTTTGTTTAATGAATTTCATGGCTTTCTGTAACGGATGACTGGATATTATACAGTTGACAAGCAGCCAGCATCAGCTAGGATGTTACACCATTTTGACATCCCATATAAAATCAAAGCTAGTGATATGTGTTGCACCCACTTTTCAAAATAATAAATGAACCCCAGAAGTTATGCTCTCTCACTTGAAATCTGAGGGGTCTCATTTGAATTTTTCAATAGCCAATGTCCAGAAATAAAAGCTTTCTATGACTGACTCATGAAAAGAAGCATTTCATGTTTTGTGTCTGTATTTGGAGAGAACCTGAAAAAAAATTCTACTGGACTAAAAACTCCCTGATTAATTCTGGAAGCACACAAGATGATACAGGAAAATATCCTAAATTAGAATAAGTTACAGTTTATTATATTAATTATTATAGCTCATTTTATGCTACATGCTTTTTCTTCCTGTTTGCATCTGAAAGTAGCAGATTGTGATCATGTTTGTGGTCAAATTTCAAGCCTGCGTGGGCTGCATTTCCATCCATAGATATTTACTTAAAAGACCCATTGAATTTCCTTGGTTCTTTAAAAGCAACGTATTTGCTTCTAGATTTGCCACTCTCAGCACTCTGCGCGTGCTATGTATGCCTGCTCTGTCTACCCTATTGTTCCCTGCAAGGCCCAGCCAAGGGAGGTCAGTAAATTAAACCAAGGGATGAAGGATGGGATTCCATCAAGTTCAGCTGAGAGCATTTGCTGTAGGACATGGACCTAACAGGAACGGTGAGGCCAGGTTTCTGGCAGACCCATTTAGGCAACTTTATGGCCTGATAGTTCTCTGTTTGGTAGCCTGCAGAAGCCTCATAAAGCAATGGGCATATGAACACTGTTATTATGGTCTGTCACTTTGTCTTTAGTAGTCTGAGGTCCAGACCTCTTCAGAAGGGGGAATAGTGTCATGTTATGGGGTGACCACATGGAAAGGAGGACAAGCCATCCAAAATGGTGGCCAGCACAACATCTTGTGATACTAAATTCTATAGTTAAGCAGAACTGTACACAGTATTCTAAGTGTGGTCACACCATAGATTTGTATAAAGGCAGTATGAGACTGGCAGTTTTAGTCTCAATTACTTTTCTTATAATGCCTAACATGGAGTTTGTTGTCTTTACAGCTGTCACACACTGGGTAGACATTTTCACTGAGTTGTCAACCACATTCCCAATTTTTTTTCTTGTTTAGTCACTGCAGGCTCAGATCCCATCAGTGTATATGTGATGTTGGGATGCTTTGCTCCAGTGTGCATCACTTTACAAATGCTTATGTAGAACTGTTGTCGCCATTTTGATGCCCATTTTCCCACTATGGAGAGATTCTTTTGGAGCTCTTGGTAATCTCACTTCATTTTAAAAACCCTAAATATTTTGAGGTCAGCAGCAAATTTGGCCATCTCACTGCTCACTCCTATATGCATGTTGTGAAGAAAGTGGATAGGGAGGCAGTTCCGGCCTGTTTTGGGCAATATGGACTATGGCCCGGAACGGGCATCGGAACGTGGTCCGGGGGGGTCCGTGCACATCCCTAGTTAAAATACTGTGAGAATAAGAAGCTCTTCACCTGGCATCTGTATGGTTATAATGTAGGTGCCAGGTGAACCTCTCTAGGGAGCTCATTCCAGAGCCGGGGTGCCACAGCATAGAAGGCCCTCCTCTTGGTAGCCACCTGACTCACTTCCTTTGCAGGGATTCATGGAGAAGGACCCCTGAGGATGATATTAGGGTGTGGGCAGGTAGATATGAGAGAAGGCGTTCCTTCACATGACCTGGCCCCAAGCCACTTAGGGCTTTGAATGTTAATACCAGCACTTTTAATTGGTCCCGGACCTGGACGGGCAGCCAGTGAAGATGGAAAAGGACTGGCATAATGTGGTCTCATTGGCCAGGCCCTGTTAACAGTCTGGCTGCCTTGTTTTGTACCACTTGAAGTCCGGACCATTTTCAAAGGCAGCCTCACATATAATGCATTGCAGTAATCCAGAGGAGAGATTATCAGAGCATGGATAACTGTATCTTGGCTATCTCTGTCCAGATAAGGGCGCAGTTGGCATATCAACCTAAGATGATAAAAGGTGGTCCTTGCCACTGAGCCCACTTGTGCCTCAGGTGACAGTTCTGGATCCAGGAGCACCCCCAAACTACAAACCTGATCCTTTAGGGGGAGTGCAACTCCGTCCAGAATAGGGTGAACATCACCTAGCTGGACAGACGAACCACCCATGAACAGTACCTCCATCTTGTCTGGATTGAGTCTCAGTTTGTTGGCCCTCATCCAGTCCATTACTGTGCTCAGGCACTGATTCAGAACAGCCACTGCCTCATCTGGGTTTGATGAAAAGGAAAGGTAGAGCTGGGTATTGTCCATATATTGATGGCACCTCATCCCACATCTCTGGATAACCTCTCCCAGCGTGTAAATGTTGAAAAGCATAGGGGATAAAATAGAGCCCTGTGGAACCCCATGGCCTAGGTGCCATGACACAGAGCAATAATCCCCCAGCACCACCTTCTGGAATCGGCCATCCAAGTAGGAGCGGAACCACTGCAACACAGTGCCTCCAACTCCCAGCCCAGACAGTGTATCCAGAAGGATATCATGGTCGATGGTATTGAAAGCTGCTGAGAGGCCCAAGAGAATCAAGAGGGTCACACTCCCCTTGTCCCTCTCCTGGCAAAGGTCATCCCACAGCCACAGGGTGACCAAGGCAGTTTCAGTTACACAACCAGGTTTGAATCCTGATTGAAATGGATTTAGATACTCAGTTTAATTCAAGAGTGCCTGGAGTTGCCCTGCAATCACCCGCTTAAGCACCTTGCCCAAGAAAAGGATGTTATCCACCATCCTATAATTTTTAACATCCTCCGTGTTGAGGTTAGGCTTTTTCAGGAGTGGTCTGATTACTAGGGATGTGCACGGACCCCCCGGATCGGGACCCGGATCGGGACCTCCAATTTTGTTGCAGATTGGATCGAAACAAAATCAGAGGTCCCCTGGAACAGATCGGATCGGACCCGATCCCGATCCGAAAATCGGATGTCCGATTTTCGGATCGGACGCCATTTTCCCCCATAGACTTGCATTGGGGGAAAGAAAGCTTTCCCCCAATGCAAGTCTAAGGGGGAAAATGGTGGGAGGTGAGTGGGGCCTAACTCCCCCCTCCCTGTCCCTCTCCCTCATGCTTCTTACCTGCCGGGGGCCATCCGCTACCGTCCGCTGGTGCCCGTGGACGGCAGTGGATGGCCCCGGCAGGTAAGCCCCCTCCCCGCATTCATGCTCCTTACCTGCCAGGGCCGTCCATGGACGGCCCCGGCAGGTGAGGAGCATGAGGGGGGGAGGGGGGGCAATCCTCTGATCCAATACAATCCAGATCGGGTCCTTTTCGGATCGGATCGTCTTGGATCGGCCGATCCAGGTGCTGGGGATCAGATCGAATAATTTTATCCGATCCAGCCTGGATCGGATCTGGACCGTGGATCGGACCCAATCTGGTGCACACCCCTACTGATTACCACCTCTTTTGAAGAGGCCGGCACCACTCCCTCTCTCATGGAGAAATTGATAACCTCCTGGATCCAGCTTGTGATCCCCTCCTTATTTGCTGTAATAAGCCAGGAAGAGCAAGGGTGAAGTACACATCCTCGGGCCTCAGATATTCATTGCATTCCGACAAAGAACTCTGAAGCAGGACCTGAGGGCTGAAATATGTTGGAGCTCTTTCACTACATTAAACATCCTTTTTCTACCCCTTTGACCTGGGCTTTTTTGGCAGAACATTTATATCCCACCTACCTCCCAGAAACTCATGGTGAACAAAAATGGTACTTAGAAATTTTGTAACAACCTTGTGGGATAGGTTAGGCTGAGAGAGATTAATGGCCACAGGTCATTGTAAGCTTCATGATGGAATGGGTCCTACCCATCCTAGTCTGATATTTTGAGGGCTACACCACACCACAACTATGGGCTTAGGTATGAAACTGTCTTTGCAGATCTTGGTCCTGGATTCTGTGAAAGTTTATTAGCTCTTCCATTTAGAACACTGAAAGTGGATTGTTCAATTGCCTTCACTCACACAGAACTTGCCATTCTGGGCTATATCTCAAATGAGTTTCTACCTCATTTTGTTCACCCATGATCTGCTTTTCCAGGTTATTTTGCACAATATGAACCATGGCCCGGAACTGGTATTGTAATGTGGATGTTGTGGAGGTTTTGTGTCGTATTGTCTCTGTCCCACCTAGTAATGTGTGACTGTTGAGTTCAGTTGACTTACCTCACTTGGAAGCTGCTGTTCTGGCCTGTTTTGCGCAATATGGACTATGGCCCAGAACGGGCATCGGAACGTGGTTTGCATGGCTATTTTGTAGCGTATTGCATCTGTCGCACCTAGTAAAGTGTGAGTGGTGAGTTAGGTTGAGTTGGCTCACTTGGAAGCTGCCGTTCCAGCCTGTTTTGCACAATATGGACTATGGCCCGGAACGGGACTCGGAACGTGGTTTCTGTGGCTGTTTTGTGGCGTATTGTATCTGTCCCACCTAGTAATGTGTGACTGTTGAGTTGGGTTGAGTTGCCTCACTTGGAAGTTGCCGTTCCGGCCTGTTTTGCACAATATGGACTATGGTCCAGAACGGGCATCGGAATGTGTTTTGCGTGGCTGTTTTGTGGCTTATTGTCTCTGTCCCACCTAGTAATGTGTGACTGTTGAGTTGGCTCACTAGGAAGCTGCCGTTCCGGCCTGTTTTGCACAATATGGACTATGGCCCGGAACGGGCATCGGAACATGGTTTTTGTGGCTGTTTTGTGGTGTATTCTATCTGTCCCTCCTAGTAATGTGTGAGTGGTGAGTTTGGTTGAGTTGGCTCACTTGGAAGTTGCCGTTCCGGCCTGTTATGCGCAATATGGACTATGGCCCGGAATGGGCACCAGAACGTGGTTTTCGTGGCTGTTTTGTGGCATATTGTATCTGTCCCACCTAGTAATGTGTGACGGTGGAGTTTGGTTGGTTTCAGTCATTCGGAAGTGGCTGTTCCGGGCCATCCATTCTGTTCCGGATATTGTTCTGGGAGTTATGGGGTTAATAATAATATAATATTGCAATGGTTTCAGTCCTAAAATATTGTTCTCAAGTGTTTCTAACACATGCCACAGTTTTTGGCATGGTTTTTTTAATATAAAGGGGTCGTTCCGGCCCGTTCCATTCCGTTCGGGCTTTTACACCGTCCCCTTGGTTTGAACTATTAATTTTTATCTCCATTTTTTAAATCATTTTATTATGTTTTGTGGTTTTAAAGTTTTGTTGTACTCCATCTTAGGAGGACTTACCCTAAAAGGCTTATAAGTCTTTAATTTTAAAAAATGAAATAAGCTACAAAGTTTCCCAGAAACCACATTCTGCTGTTTAAACTAGAGAATAAATGGTATAATGGAAAATAGTTTGGAACGACAAACTTCCAGTTATCCATACTCCCAAAATTCCCACCTCACTTTGTAATAGATGGGAACTGCTGTAAGCCAAAACCACAGAAACCATGTTACGGTACCAGTTCCAGAAAAAACAATGCATACTGGTAAAACAGCCTGTAAAACAGCCTGAAACACCAATTTCTAAGAAAGCCAAACTAACTCAATACACATACTACACAGGACCAAATGGGATTGATACAATAAGCCACAAAATATTAACAGAAACCACATTCCAGTAAACCAACACCAACTTTGGTTCAGACCAATCAATAAGTCACATTGGATCAAATGAAACTGATGCAGTAAGCCATAAGACTTCCACATAATCCATGTTCCAATATCCATTAAAGGCAACAAATGGTATTTTGAGAAATGGTACTAGAAGTCACCTGCATGGAAACTTTGTAGCTTACAGCAATTTCCCCATCTAGTCCTGTATGACTGGTGAGCTGATTTTTCTTCCTTGGAAATTAGCGTTCTGCATAATTTCCCCTTTTTTCCTTTTATATGTCTCACAGAAGGGCATGCTTATTGTCTCCCACCTGAGCGATTCCCCTTACTCTATTTAAATGTTAAAAGACTGCTAACTCCAGCAAAAACAAAACAGGAAGCTGTTGATTCCATATCAGTGAGAAAGCACATATTAAAAGGGAAAGGGAGAAGGTTTAAATCTGATGTTCTCTTGTGATCTCCTTGCAAAACTTAATTTTTTACACTGAACATTTATGTTTGATGAACATGTAATTCAAAATTTTGTAATGTTTTAGAATGTTCTTGTCTACAGCAATGTATCTCAGAGCCCCTCCTTAAATCCACGATCATTACAACTGGTTCTGGTGTAATATTACCGATTGCTTAACAATGCTAATGGGAAAGGAACCAAGAACTTGTTTCCTCCCCTTTTGGTGTGCATATTTGGTCCAAACGGTAACCATTGTGTAGGGTGATCCCGGTCCCCCCCGCCCCCCCCACCCAAAACAACCCCCCCACCAAGCCACCCCCCCCCCAAAAAAAACCAGCCTGGACCTACCGCTAGGTTCCTCCGCGCCGGGTCCTCCGCCGCCCGTGCGGAAGAGGCGGGAGAGGGCCGGATCCGGAAGTGACGTAACCGGCCCTCTCCCGTCTCTTCCGCGCGGCCTCTGGCCTTTCTGGGGCTCGTCGCGATGGTAATGAGCCCCGAGGAGCCCGGACGCCCGCGCGGAAGAGGCGGGCGTGGGCGTCCGGGCTCCTCCGCCGCCTTTGCCACCGCTGCCGGGCTCGTAAGGCCAGAGGCCGCACGGAAGAGGCGGGAGAGGGCTGGTTACGTCACTTCCGGATCCGGCCCTCTCCTGCCTCTTCCGCGTGGCCTCTGGCCTTACGAGCCCGGCAGCGGCGGCAAAGGCGGCGGAGGAGCCCGGGAAGCGGCCGCCCCAGCAGGTAAGTGCCCCCCTTCGTGCTTACCTGCTGGGGCGGCCGCTTCCCAGGCTCCTCCGCCACCGGGTCTACCGCCGCTCCTTGCTTGCTGCCACCGCCGCGTGACCCCCCGCCACCCCGGTTTGCCCCCCCGCCCCCCGGTTGGGCCGGTTTGCCCCTGGATTCCCGGTTAGGACCGGGAAATCCCGAGCCACCTGGTCAGCCTACCATTGTGTCACTACTGATTTCAACTAGAGTTCGAGCTACTTAGAGTAGGCTGACCAGATAAAATCCAGGTCAGGGCTCCTGTAACTTTAACAGTTGTAGAGAAAAGGGAATTTCAGCCAGTGTCATTTGTATGCAATTAGTTCCTGGTGAAATTCCCTCTTCATCACAACTGTTAAAGTTGCAGGGGCCCTGCCTTCTTTTGTATGTGGTCACTCTAGTATAGTGCCTGCACCTTTAACTGTTGTGATGAAGAGGGAATTTCACCAGGAACTAATTGCATACAAATGACACTAGCTGAAATTCCCTTTTCTCTACATCTGTTAAAGTTATATGAGCCCTGACTTGGATTTTATCTGGTCACCCTAACTTAGGCTGCCTCTACAAGAGAGGTTTAAAGCTCTTTCAAGGTGCTTAAAAAAATTTACCTCTACAAGGAGGGAGCGCAAATCAGGCGTAGAGGCGCGCTATCCCTCCGATTGTGCGCATTATCGAATGCGCGTTAAATAGCGAGTTTTATTTTGCGGCGAGATGTGAAGCCAGCGCCCTGCCTCCCGAGTGCTGCTGCTGCTGCTGCTGCTGCTGCAGCTGCTGGCTCCCCCGCTCGGCTCCTGGCTCCGCTCCTACCGGGCTCCCGCTGATCTCTCGCTCTCCGTCTTTCAGCTCCCTTTTCTCTTTTTCTTGCCCTGTTCCCCCCCCCCCTTGCTCCATTTCATTCAATCGCCCCGTCAGTTCCTTCGCTCTCCAGCATAACAACTCGCAGGGACCTGCCTTAAAGAGACAGGCGCCCGCCCGCCCTACCTCCCCCCTCCCCTCTCCCTGCCTGCCTCTCGTGCAGAGGTATTAGGCGTAAATGCGCTTCAGCGATGAAGCGCATAATCACTTAACCAGGCGCAAAAGCGAATCCTTGTGGAGGGGACCTTAGAGTTCCCACTTACCCTAACATGCCATGGGGGACTATATGCCATCATAATCTATACTTAATGAACTCAAGTACTATAAAGTGCATGTGCATAATTAAGGCTCCAATTCTATACTCAGTTATGTGTAAGTAAACCCCACTGAATGGAGCAGGACTTACTTCTGAGTAAACATGCATAGAATTGCACTGCAAAAACGCTAGGGAAGTGTTGTAGCTTAATCCATTGAAGGCCACAATCTGGGTTTGGAGGTGTGTCAACCAGTTCTGGATGGGGTTATACCCCCCCTGAAAGACTGTGTTCGTACCTTGCAGGACTGGAGCCTTGGAGTTGAGAGGGGGGAAATCCTAAGGGAGACTGTTGTCAGACTTCAGGCTGCTGGTTCTTAGCACTCACACCTGGTCCTCTTACGCCTATCTTGGGAGCCCCAGCCAGGGCCAAACTTCAAGATTGGAGTTAATTGGAAAGGAGCTACAAGAGCTTCAGCTGTGGGAAACCGTCATTCGCAGGGAGGGGGTCGGTGGCGTGAGCAGGACGGTCAAGGATTGGTTTTGGCTGGTCACAGTACCAGCTAACCCGTAAAGGGATAAAGGGGATACCCACTGTGTGGAAGCCATCTTCTCCTGGACTGGTGTGTGGAAGGAGGGATCCCTGTTCAGCAAGGTGATGCTGGGGAATAAACAGTTTTATTGTTTTCAGGTCTGGCATGTTCCAGGGAAAGGCTTGTCACCCTTTGAGGGTGATTTAGTGTGGGTTAAATTGTTTTATTGCTTTACTGCTGCTAACTTCTACCTCAAACCTCATCCTACCCCCCCCCCCCCAATCCCCACTGCCCTCCCTTCCTGGCTTGCATTTTAACGGCTTATTGGACCGACTGGGGCCTTACATGGTTAGCTAATAGATTCTTAATAAATTGCTTCAGTCCTTCACCTGTATGTTTATTTCCAATGGCTGGCTTGGGGCTATTTAGCTTTGGGATCCGGAGGTGGGCTTGGGGGAAAGTAAGTTGGTTCATAGGATCAGCTATGCAGCCTGATCCTAGACATCTTTACTTAAAATAGCGATGGGTGAGTTTACCCCAAATAAATTGGTTATTTTCTTGGGGCGTAACAAATTCATCTGTGTAATCTTGGGCAAGAATTTTCCTTTAATTCAAGATCTCATTCTGTGTATGCAAGTTTTTGCGCATACAAAATATCAAAGTGCATCTTGGGAGCTGTAGTTTGGAATCGCATAATGTGTCATGATGTCATGCATCACAACATTATGAACCCCTTTCTGATTGGTTGTTTCCTTGCAGCCTTTCTACGTAATGTTTACTCACTGTTGCCGATCGGTATATGGAGGAGAGAAAGAGAGATTTGTACATGGAGATTTATGCAACCCACATGGCTGTTTCATCAAACATGATTGGTTTGTGGAAAGAGTTCAAATGCCAACCTTTCCCTAAAGTATTAAAGTGACATCACATTTCCTCCTGAAAGAAAAGGATTAAGAACATATGAGGAACCATGCTAGGGTCCATCTAGTCCAGCATTCGATTCACACAGTGGCCAACCAGCTGTCGACCAGGAACCAACAAGCAGGAGATGAGTGCAATAACACCCTCCCACCCATGTTCTACAGCAACTAGTGTATATAGGCTTACTGCCTCTGATGCTGGAAGTAGCACATAGCTATCAGGACTAGTAGCCATTGGTAGCCTTCTCCAGGAATTTATCCAACCCCATTTTAAAGCCATCCAAATTGGAGGCTATCACCACATCTTGTGGTAGAGAATTCCATAGTTTAACTGAACAATGTGTGAAGAAGTACTTCCTTTTATCTGTCCTGAATCTCCCACTAACCATTTTGAGAGAGGGAGAAAATTGTCTTCCTGTCCACATTCTCCACACCATGCATAATTGTTAACACCTCAGTCATGTCTCCCCTTAGCTTCCTTTTTTCCAAGATAAACACTTGCAGCGATTGTAACCTTCCCTTATAGGGGAGATGCTCCAGCTTAGTTGCCTTTTTCTTTGCCTTTTTCAGCGCTAAAATATATATTTTTAAGTATGGTGTTTGGGTTAAACCAAACAACTCAGTGCATGGGCAGAAATATCATAGTTTAGATGCAGACTGCGTATGCTCCACAGCTCATAAGCTATTCTGAAAGTAACAACAAATTCATAAGACAGTGATCCAAGCTACGAGTTACAAAATTCAGCAGCATTTGTAGTTTAAAACAAGTCCTACTGAGTACAGTAGGACTTACTTCCAAGAAAGTGTATATAGGATTTAGCTTGGCCCAACAGCTGGAATAGGATGATGGTGAGATTTTGGTCCAGCAAACATTGGCAGAATAGCACTGTGTAACAGGGAGTCTTATTCCACCTACACCCGCCACCTATATTTATATTAGGGTGGCTTATTCATGGAAGGGGCGAGCTTGATGACTTCAGGAATGTTGCTTTTAAAGCTTTGTTATGCCAAGAAACCAGAATTTGGCAAATTAAACATTTCTGTAAACAAAGATTTATAAACACATCCCATTCTGCAGTGCTGTGCTGTGCGGTAGCATCTGAGGAATTGATATGGCAAGTTTCCTACAAAAAGATGCCCTGAAATCTCTCCAGTGTTCTGACTGTTAGAGATTGTGTACAAATAGTTCATGTTTTGCCAATGACTTTCAGGGGCCAAAAATGCATTTTCTAAACAGTCAAATGTTTCTCAGAAAATCATTTGAGGTACTACCCCCTCCCCTGTTAAATAAATTAATTGAAGATATTGTCACCTTGATGATATGAATAAAAGCATATCCTTGTTGAATTTTTCTACATTTTAAAAAAATCTCACAGCCTTACCAGGGCTTTCTGCTTCCGCTTTCTTTCTGGAATTATGGTCAGCTCAATTACATGAATGGCCACAGGAAGCCACATTGTTTGAATTGAATATTTCCTCTCTCTGCATGCTCCTTTCACTTTAATAAAACAGTACCATCTAATGGTGGAATTACAGTGTGATGCCAACTTTACATGGGACCAATTTTCTGCATATATATATATATCTGATTATCTCTGTGTTTTTTTTAAGCGGGAGAAGGGGAGAAAGCATGGGAGACGTCCTGGAGGTTGACAACATCACCTAAAGGAGCCACAAGCTTCAATGAGTGGCTAATTATGAGCGTGCATTAAATCGCTCATGTAGAGAAGCTCATTATCTACGGTTGGTTGGTTTTCCTCAGCATTTGTTGTCGAACAGTTCTGTTGCTTTGACTAGAAGTTGTCCTGTCATGGTTTTGCACGGCAGTGGCTCCCCAGGATAGCAGCAGAGGGAAGACTGAGCAATTCTGGGGGGTCAGGTGGAGGTCCAAAATGTTAGCCACATGCCAGGGGTGCGAAGCAGGAGACAGCAGCAGGAAGGCAAGGCTAGTAAGCAGGTACTTAGTACAAAAAGTATTTCCATTTCTGGCTGCCAGGTACATATTATCGGAGGAAGCTGTATGCATTTGGAAGTCGTCCAGGACACATTGTCAAACAACAGTGCCAACGGGACTAATGAGAAAATTTGTATAGTTGCATCTATATTTATTTATACAATTATTTTTGTACTGCTTTTTGGCCCTAACAAGGGCCCCCAAACCAGTTTGCAAAACAAAACTATACAAAATAACATCAACAGCTTTATTTACAGTCCATAGACCAGAGAAACAAGTAGGCAGACAGTACAATATCAAAAGCATATTGTTATAAGTCTTACTATTACCCAGTGTATCTTAAAAATAAATAAATAATAATAATTATCTTAGTCCAAGATGGGATCTGGTTTGTATTACATAGGAAAAATACTTTGCTACTTGTAACGTAAGGGGTTAACATCAATATACAAATTAAAACTAAAAACTTAAAATCAAAGTAGCAGAGTTAAAACTTTTGCTGTTAAAAACCATTAAAAGCCAGGTGAAATAAGAATGTTTATGCTGCCTGCCTCAATGCCATCAGGGATGGGATTAATCTTACCTCCTTTGCAGGGAGAAGAGGGGGGAATTCCACAACTGGGTGCTGGCACAAAAATAAAAGGTTCTGTGTCATATTCCTCCTTTGGTGGTGGGACATATAACAGGGCCTCTGAGGATGATTTCAGTCTGTAGGTTCATATGGCAGGAGACAATCTTTCAGATGCTCTTTCTCTAACTAGGGTGACCATATGGAAAGGAGGACAGGACTCCTGTATCTTTAACAGTTGTATAGGAAAGGGAATTTCAGCAGGTATCATTTGTATGCATGCTGCAGGAGCCCTGCCCTCTTTTGTATCTGGTCACTCTAGTATAGCCCCTGCAGCTTTAACTGTTGTGATGAAGAGGGAATTTCACCAGGTGCTGCATGCATACAAATGACACCTGCTGAAATTCACTTTACTTGTAACTGTTAAAGATACAGAATCCCTGGCCTCCTTTTTATACGGTCACCTTACCTAAGCATCCCATCAGAAATGGAATATTCATCGAACACGTCTTTGTTAAAGAATCTCTCCAGTACAGACTAGACAGATCTATCTCTAGGTCTAACACCAATGTTAGCCTAACTTAAGTCCCATTCACTTCAGTGGGTCTACTCTAAGGAGGATTAATATTGGATACAATACACTGATCACATTATTTTAACATTATTTCATGTGGCATGGTGAACATCAAATGTAAGCATTTTTTTCTTAGACAGTACAATTTAAAGTATAAAACTTAAACCACAATATAAAACCAGAACAAAATGTGGAAATGGGACAGAATGGATTTATGAGTGAAAGAATGCAAAATTGACATGGACTAGAAATAGACTGGTCTGTCCATCCCTATTCCAAAGCAAGATAAGCAACATAAAAACTAGCCGTTGTGCATTTTCTTGGCAGGTGTTTTTCATGGGCATGACTGTTTAGATTTTTACAGTATGGATGTTTTACTCCAAAAGCATCATTGATAGTTCACGCGTCCTCCAAAAACCATGGTATGGCCATGCATGGTTCTTCCCTTCCTCTTTTTTGTCCTTACAACAACCCTGTGAAGTAGATCATAGCCAGTGATGTTCATCACTGAGTGGGGATTTCGACACAGGTATCCCCAGTTGTCATTCCACTATGCATGTACTCTCCTAAAAACTGGATAAAATTCATTCTTGTCTTAGTGCTCAAAGTGAGCAGTATTGCACCTGGCTCACTATTCTTGCTGTACTGAAAACAGTTGAACAGTTGTATTTGCGTGGCATATGGACTCCTGTCCTTGACCTGATAGGCCCTGGTTATCTATTTAAATGCCACCTTAAATAGTGTTTAATGAATTCCAGGCTGAGATTTGTCAATATGTCACCTTATCTAATATTCTTGTTTGTTCCTTTTCAGAGTAAACAACCTCTATTCAGTTTTTTAAAACACACACATACACACACATCAAACCAGACATTCTGTTACATGGACTGGAGTCTTTGTTACTGATTTGCAAAGAGAAGGTACTGTTAGTGACATTTGATGTCCTTGATACTTAATTTGACTTTGTTCAATGGGACCTTTTTTTGGTAATGACTCAAACCTGTTTGCTTTTTAAAATAGTTTGACAGAAAACATTCAATCAGAATTTGCTCCAGCTTGAGTCTAAAACTATGCTCTTCAAGCTGTTTTCCCTTCTAACTGTTCTTTTTATCACTTTGACAACATACATTTGTGATCTTTAGACTTGAACAAGCTTCCAAGTTGTACTATTCTCTTCATACCAATCTGTTTGCAAAAACATCTGATTTAATGAAACTGAAACTTTAATATCAGAAAGAT
Source organism: Anniella stebbinsi (assembly GCA_029215795.1). Taxonomy (NCBI): domain Eukaryota; kingdom Metazoa; phylum Chordata; class Lepidosauria; order Squamata; family Anniellidae; genus Anniella; species Anniella stebbinsi. Next base: position 44,273,198 of record JARDYH010000004.1, on the reverse strand, counting down.
AGGCCATTCTCAATTGCCCATCTGTGAGGGCAATTTAGGTGGGTGTCCACACGGGAGAGTGCCTTCACTGTAGTGGCCCCAAACCTCTGGAACAAACTTCCATCAAAGGCCCGCCATGCACTTTCCTTGCAGGCTTTCAAGAAGGCCTTAAAAATATTTTATTTTACCTAGAGTGACCATAGGAAAAGGAGGACGGTGCTTCTGTATCTTAAACACTTGTACTGAAAAGGTAATTTCAGCAGGTGTCTTTGTATGCATGAAGCACCTGGTGAAATTCCCTCTTTATCACAATAGTTAAAGCTGCAGGAGCCCTGCTCTTGTGACCAGATACAAAAGAGGGCCCCCTCCACAAGAATGCGCCTTTGCGCCTGGTTCCGCGATTATGCGCATTATCGCGGAGGCGCATTTACTCACAATCCCTCTGCACGGGAGGCGGCGAGAAGTGGCGAAGCGCATTAAAAGATGCCCAAAAAGCGCTTTCCAGGTAGTTAATGCGCATAATCGCTTGTTCACACAGCGAAAATGCGCTTTAACGGCCGGAGCAAAATAAAAGTCGCTATTTAACGCGCGTTCGAAAATGCGCATTATCGGGGAGATAACGCGCCTGTACGCCCGTTTTGCGCTCCGCTGGTGTGTAGGTAAAATTTATAATGAGCCTTCAAGGCTCATTAAACGCCCCGTGTGGAGGAGGCCGAGGACAGGGCTCTAATTTTACCATGGCTTTCACATGAGTATTGTTATTGCTCTTATTGTTATTATTGCTGCTATTGTTGTTCCTGTTTTTTATTGTTTTAATTGCCTTTAATATTTTTAATATTTTATTGCTTTTAATATTTTGCATATTTTATTGTTGTAAGCCGCCTTATGAGGGCTTCTGCCCTGAAAGGCAGCCAAGAAATGTTTTAAATAAAATATAAATAAATAAAATATGGGTTTTCAAATGTTAATTTTAAAATCCATTATATCAGCTTTCCCTAACCTGATGCTGGCCAGTTGTTTTGGACTACATTCCTGAACATTGGCCATGATTACTGGATCTGAAGCCCAAGACATTTGGAAGGCACCACATTGGAGAAGGCTGTGTTATAGGATTTGTATTGAATTTATTTATTTATTATTTATTTATTTATTTTATTCCATTTATATACCGCCCATAGCCGAAGCTCTCTGGGCGGTTTACAAAAATTAAAAACATTGAACAATTAAAACACCGATATACAAAATTAAAAGCATAAAGCATAAAAAACAAGTTAAAATTACAATATCCTTCTGGGTCAAACCCTCATCATATGCTGTTAAATGCCTGGGAGAAGAGGAAAGTCTTGACCTGGCGCCGAAAAGATAACAATGTTGGTGCCAGGCGAGCCTCGTCGGGGAGATCATTCCATAATTGGGGGGCCACCACTGAAAAGGCCCTTTCCCTTGTTGCCACCCTCCGTGCCTCCCTTGGAGTAGGCAACCGGAGGAGGACCTTCGATATGGATCGCAGTGTATGGGTAGGTTCGTGTCGGGAGAGGCGTTCCATCAGGTATTGTGGTCCCAAGCCGTGACATAAAAAAAATGATAGTAATAGCCAAATGAATATTCAATTTCTCCCAGTGAATTATTGCTGCTTTGTTATTTTTAAAACCTTTATGATATCAGACAGAGGTCACTGGAGATAACTGAGAGCTCAAATGTACTCTGTATTTGTCCCATGATTTTAATACTGCAGAAATAGCATCATTATCTTTCATTATTCTAGGGGTTTCTCTCTTAGCCATCCAGATTAAAAGTCTTCTGAGGGATTCATACAGTGTTTTTGTTCTAACTCCAAACAAAAGGCTTTTTCAGTTTGAAACCAGTTTGAAACCAAGGTATGAATGCAACCAGCTAAGAGGCATGGTAATATAAACTCTGTATTATAGAGTTATATTAGGAAATGGATAGCCCTTTCTAGTGATTAACTTGTAAAACACTTTGCTTAACTCTCAGGCAGGATGGTTATCATTATGGATACATTTATTTACAATGTATCCCATACACATTATTTTTTGTGTCAATTGTATTGAGATGGAGCCTCCTAAAAAGTTGAGTGACTTCCAAACCTGTGAATTGATTTCTGTAAGTTTAAGCGTTTCTCTAGATGAGGGATTTATTGCATGCTCATGATTGGCCACTCAAGCAAATTTGCGGGTCAACCTCCAGGACATCTCCTGTGCCTTCCCCCAGTAAACTTGCTTTGAACCCCCCAATGATAATACAGTATTTAAAATAATTGCAGGATGAATTCGGCCACTAGATGGCACTGTTTCATTGAACTTTATGGAGCATTGCCCAGAGGAGACATTTTCAATTACAAATCACATGGTCGCAGTGTGAAGGAGCCCATAGTGAATGTGGAAAGACCCGAGAGAAAAAAGCCTGGTAAGGATGCAGTTTTTTCCTTAATATAGAGATGCCCCAATGGCTGTTTTTATAGACAAAACATTAATTTAGGAGGATAACAAAGAAACCACCTTTAGTTTTTTAGATACAGGTAAGATTGTCAACTTTTGAACTGGCCTCTGTAACTACTAGCAGTTGATCATGTTTAGCTCTGTGTTATGAAAAGTGTTATCTTCTGGTTCTAAGCACAGGAGCAGATCAGGCAACAACCATAAAAGCATTGCTTTGAAGAATCTCTCTGTTGAAGAATCTCTTGTAGTATGGGGGGTATGTGGTTATGTATTGTATTTTATGTTGTTTTATGTTGTATTATGTTGAAAAATAAAATAAAAAATATTTTTTTAAAAAAGAATCTCTTGTAGTCCCCAGATCCCCACACGATGTCATGATTGTTCAAGTAAATTGTAGTTTAAGCAGCTATATTTGGAAGATACATGAAATACTTTAATAGCGTTCTGAAAATACACTTTTTGCTGTTCTGAAAAATGCTTGTGGAAGTCCATAGATATTATGTGTCTGTCTAAGGTAGGGTGACCATATAGAAAGGAGGATAGGGCTCCTGTATCTTTAACAGTTGCGTAGAAGAGGGGATTTCAGCAGCATGCAGCACCTGGTGAAATTCCTTCTTTATCACAATAGTTAAAGCTACAGGAGCCCTGCCCTCTTCTTAGAAGCCCTATTATGGGACACATCCTCCAACCCACTCCCATCACCTTGCATTGGGTTCAGTGTGTAAATTTTCTCTGCTTCTTCTGACTTTCTTACATGGTGTGTGCGGACTGCAGACTAGGGTGACCAGATAAAATCCAGGTCAGGGCTCATGTAACTTTAACAGTTGTAGAGAAAAGGGAATTTCAGCCACTGTCATTTGTATGCAATTAGTTCCTGGTGAAATTCCCTCTTCATCACAACAGTTAAAGTTTCAGGGGCCCTGTCTTCTTTTGTATATGGTCACTCTAGTATAGTGCATGCACCTTTAACTGTTGTGTGATGAAAAGGGAATTTCACCAGAAACTAATTGCATACAAATGACACTGGCTGAAATTTCCTTTTCTCTACAACTGTTAAAGTTACATGAGCCCTGACCTGGATTTTCTCTGGTCACCCTACCGCAGACCCAGCTGAGTGGAACAGAAGTACATCCCTTCACCATAATTGAAGGGTATTCTTTCCCTTTCCAAGTTGTGTGGCTGTTCACTTCTCCCACTTCACAGCACATGTCACAGTATGACATGTGAACCCTGGCTGCTGAGCTGTCCAAATTCACACGTCATGCTGCACAACCTATGAAGGAGCGAATTGTGGGTTGTATGCTAAGTGGAAGAATTTTTAAACCAATGGGTTGTGGTTACATGCGAACCAGGCCTGTGTCAAATGCAATATATAGATTTGGGTTGCCTATTTGTTTAAGGATCACCTGGGAAGACAAAGAATCATTATCTCAAGATTCTCCTTAGTCCCAAAGACATGTGATCATTTAAAATTGTTTTCAATGGGTTGCTTTTAACCAGAGTAAAAGTCTCTGCTGCCTTGACCTAGTGGCTGCTGTAGGCAGTAAGCATTAAGATTGCAAAACCTAACATGCGCATCCCAAGTCCTCCACCTTCCTTAGTGTTATATTAGCACTTAGAAAGTAAGCAGTGCAAGGGGCATGAATTAAATCCTTACATGATGGAAACAGTGGTTAACTTTCTGCCAGGACAGTTGCCTAGCTGCAGAGGATAACTTGTTGCAACTACAAAAACAAAAACAGGGTTTGGGAGTGTGAATGCTCCATTGACCAGGAAATTGAGCACAGGCAATGAAACCAGTTTGACTCGTTCGTACACCCTTAACAGCAATTTAATGCACAGAAACCAGCCATTCTTGACATGGAGATAAACATTATCATCTGCTAATGGATTGGTTCCAGAGTTACTTTGAGTAGACCCATTGAAATCAATGAAGGTAACTCAGGTCCCAAAATCCCACTGTTTCAATGGATCTTCTACTCTTAAGTACGTCTGGATTCAACCCATTGTCTCCATGACAAGCTACTGTTAAATACACATTTACTGCAGCCATTTAAAAGGTTGATAACCCTAGTGTCACTGTGCTGGAGAGGAGAAGCACATAGCCTTCAAAAAGTTGATAAGAGAGATTGAGTGGATGAAACATTCTTCAAATGGCAGGACATTGCTTGCGGCAAAGGAGCTAATTGTGCTGATGAACATTGGTTTTTCCTTGAAAAAGCTACGCTTAGGTGATACAGCCAGAAGAACTCCTCCTTTAGTTAAGTGCTTAAAATAATAAATAAATAAATAATTTTTAAATAGTTCCCTTAAAAAAAAGGGCCTGCAAGCTTCAGTTGGTTTCATCAGTCAATTAATCAACTAAATTTTTGGTTGATTGATGAGGGTGTGCAATTTTAATCAGTGGGATGGCAAGTTTAAGGTAGGGTGACCAACTGTCAGGATTTCCCCGGATTTGTCCTGGTTTTTGTTCTATCCTGGGTGTCAGGGGGGATTTTCGATAATTTTCTACAATGTCCTGGAAAGACACGCTTTCCCCTTTAAGGCTGCCGTTAGCATGGTGGGAGGGAATGATGTGCTTTCTGGAGGCGGGTCATTTCCCTCCCATTGCTCCAATCACAGCCTTAAAGGGGAAAGTGTATCATTCCCAGACATTATAGAAAAGGCTCCGATTGGAGCAGTGGAGGCAGGATTGCCACACTTTCCCGTCCTCTGCTCCAATTGGGGCCTTTAAGGAGGCAGGGGGAATGACGCACTTTCCAGAGGCCCAAGAAAGCTGCTTTCCCGCCCACCCTCCCAGCTTGTCCTCTTTTTTGGTCTCCCAAATATGGTCACCCTATTTAAGGCACACATTTCTGTTTTGAGGCTATTTTGGTTCTAGTGTGTTCTTGTACATGTAAATAAAAAAGAAAATATGTATTGCCTTTTCTTCTAACAATGAGTAGTATTTTTTGTTCATTAAACTGTACTTGCTTTATACTTTACTAACTCAAAAAGGGATCTATCTATATTGAGTTTTTGGTGAAAAGTAACATGATTTGAGTTTAACCAGTTAAAGCACATATAAACAAAATAGTCTTTAATTGGTTGATGGCCTTACTAAATATTTTGGGGATACTATCCTGCAGGTGAGAAAGACATTTTATGCAACCACATACCACTTCTTACTATTGCAATGGAAGTGCTAACTAGAGTGGAATGGTACTGTATTTTCCCCACAACAAAGCATTGCAGCTGGAATACCACAAAAATGTGATTGATATATGCACAACAGAAGCATGTATTTGAGAAAATATATATGAATCCCCTGCAACAGTGTAATGCGTGCATTTATTGTGCCATATAATTTTCATCTTGAAAGGCTATTCCTTAGTAACCTTTATTGAGCTAACCTATATATTTCTACTTAGAAGTGAATCCCAAATAACCTGGTTTGCACATAATCCCAATTCCTGTTCTAAACAGCCCAGGAATTGGTAGGGCACTCATCACTTTTACTTTGAATCAGCTTTAGTTTGATGCAGTTTCTGAACCTGGGACAAATGGGGTGTTCCTGGTTTGTTGATGAAAGTGATGAGCACACAGAAGGCAGCTGTTTCCTTGCGGACCCAACAACCTATGGTTTAAGCAATCCATGTGTCATTACGTACAAACTGGGGCATTGTGTTTAGTAGGGCTTACTCTCAGGAAAATGGGTATAGGATTGCAGCCTTACAATGGAATCCTGTAGATATCTACTTAGACATAAAGCCCATTGAGTTCAATGAGGCTTGCTTCCAGATATGTAGATATAGGATTGCAGCCTAACTGCGCAATCCTATGCATGTCTACTCAGACAAAAGTCTTATTATGTTCAATGGGGCTTACTCTCAAGTAAGTGACTGTAGGATTGCAGCTTGACAGCACAATTTTATGCATGTCTACTCAGAAGTAAGTCCCACCAAGTTCAATGGGGCTTCCTTCAAGGTAAGTTGATATAGGATTGCAGCATGTCTTAAGTCCATCTCCATTCTTCAGAGTGAATGCTTTGCACATGTATCCATACTTTCTCTGGCGGCATTGAAGAAAACCTGTCACAAAAAGCAGTATAAATCCTGGATTCTGCCCATGTGGAATTGCACCATAATCCAAGGAGTCCTTTTTAATACAATAGGTGTATAGGAGGCAAATGAAATGATAAGTGTTTTCTGCATGGTTGCTGTCTTTCTAATTCTTGTGGCTTCTTATCGTGCTGGCTTTGTGTAAACTGAAGGGAATGTATAAAGTTGACTTCTCCAAGTTTTCTGTGTTTAACTCCAGTTCGATTAAACACTTATGGATGTGTACAAAGTGAAAAATGGGGTTATGAGAGGTTAATGCTTTAATGCTTTTAATAACTCCTTTAGCCACATGGCTGCATTTTGTCAAATAAAGTACGAAGCTGTCCCAGCAGGAAAAGTACAGATAGGAAGTTCCCCCCAAAGGGCAAAACTGCTACATGTTGGGCAAAAATATGCAGGCTGGTAATGAGCTAAACATATTTAGCAAAGACTTAAGTCTCCGCATGATTTAAGCCACGATGGATTACTAATGATGCTGGCTAGAGAATTTGTACAGCTGGTTTTAGTGGGCAAACATTATAGCTCAGGAACGTGAATGGAGAAAAAGCCATCCAGTCTCACTTGTTCCCACAATACAGTAAACCCAGCCACATCACTCCATTGTAAAGTCACCAGCATGCTTGTGAGAGCTTATTCAGTTCAATTTTTATTCTGTTCGGCGTGGAAATCTATGGATAAATCTGGGACTGGGTCAGGGCATTTTCTTATTGATATGTCCCACCGACCCCCATTTGGGACAGAGCACCAAATCCCAATAATTCAAGAGCCACTGCTGAGTTATTTAAGGCACAATTTGATGCATGTTTGGACTGAAAAAAGTCTTATAACTCCCAGCATTCCCCAGCCAGCAGTAAGACTTTCTTCTGTCTAAACAGACATAGAATTGCATCCTTACTTCATAAGTTAAAGAAGATTTAGATGTTTAAATATCTTACAAAAGTCATCCTCAAAGCTGCCAGTTTTATGAGCAACTGCTGGGTTATGTAAAGAACAACTGCAGCTGTACATCTCTTCCAGGCCCCAATAATGACACGATAAGATGATTTGTCTATTTGTTACATTTATATCCCACCTTTGCTCCAAGAAGTCCAAGGCAGCATACAAGATCCTCCTCTCCATTTTGTCCTAGCAACAACCCTATGAGGTAGGTTAGGCTGAGAGTCAGGGCTTTTCTACATGGGGCTTTTAACTTGCCATTTTACTGAGGCTTCTGCTTCCGCATTTGTTACGGATTAAGATCAGCTCCTTTACATGTGTTTCTCACCCCCAGGTGTGTGTGGGGTTCTTTCTCTGCCTTTCTATATGTTTCATTAAACAACCAATAGGTGGCACTGAGGTATAGCAGAATTGTGGAAATGCATGAGGTTTTCATGCCACCATTCAGGATATACCAGAGTTTCCTCATTAGAAAAACCAAAACTAACCCATGATACTGGTTGCAAGGAACAGGAGAGCTTTGGATGAGGATGTTGTGAAAATCATCTGCAAACTACCTTGAGTGAGGAATCACGAGCACATAATAAATGCCTCAGGTAGAAAGGCTTTCAGTGATTGGCCCAAAGTCACCCAAGGAGCTTCATGGCTGTGTGAGGAGTAGAACCAGGGACTCTTGTGTCTCAGTCCAACATTCTAACCATTACACCATGCTCTCTCAAGAGTGTCATTACTAGAATTCACTATGACTTTTTCTACAAGAAGTGGTTAATTGGCTGTTAATCTATTGGATCTACTTTCGGGTTTGTTGCAAAACTGAGATCTAAGCACCGCACAAGAAGTGTTTCCTGCTTTTCTACTACATAACCTCTTGGTGGTAGTGTGTTATAGCAGAATAGTGCAAATACACAAGAGGAAATTGTGCCTTCTCTCTCTTTCACAATTAAATGCCATATTTTCCTTGCTCTCAAAAAATTTGCAGAATGTGCTAGTTACACACGGAAGCGAAACTGGAGGGTCTGCTTCATCTAATGAACTTGTAAACAACCATGAGTAGGGAATGTCAAGCACACAATAAATGCCTCCTGTAGAAAAGTCCTATGCTTTGATGTTTTGGTTTGGGGGGGTTGCCACCACTTTGCTAAAGGCCAAGTGTAATGTATGTCTAATGATGCAAATGATATATGCTACTAATTCAATCCCATTTGCTTCAGGCAGGTCAGCTTAAATCCAGACACATCAAGTTACTTAATTAGAGTTGGAAGGCTTACTTCTTTACAGTGAAAGAACCAAACCAAAGACCCCTGGAATGCTAATATTGTTTGAATGCTCCAAACAGAAGTTATATTTGTAGAATACATGATTACAGAATAAATACATCCTTTTTATAAGCAACATCCCAGTAAATCATAAACAACCCATCTCTCCAAATGGCTACAGAGATCTAATAATAACAGTAGGCCAACCTATCTTTCTGACATCCTGAATGCTCCCCCCACCCCACGCAACATACATGAAGCTTATGATTTGTAATTTAAATGCAAAACCTATGCAGGCCAGAATGGTCCTTTGCATTACAAATGTTTCTGTTCTGCTTTTGTTTCCATATTAATAATGATAAGATGTTCATATAAACCATATGTTTATATGTACTTGGTGTGCATACAACAGAACACCAATGCTGCTGCTGCTTCTTTTTTCTTTCTTTTTTTTTGAGGAAGAAGAATAGCTTTGGACAGCAGTAGAAAAGCAGAAAAGGAAAGGACATAATCATTTCTCTACCCACCATTTCTTCATTCTAAATTGTTCCCCAACAATTGGGCCAGGATTCCAAATACATGTTTTATGATTTGGATCACCTAAGGAAAAAAAGAAAACATGGGTGGTGATAGTGGTGGTGAAAAGTGGGCAGGATTAAGCACCCCTCCGCCTACTGTGTGGCTGTTCGGAAATCCCACCTCCCCAAAGCTGTTTTTTCTTTGAAGGAGGGAAGATGGGTAGAGAGGTGCAGAGTTCAGTATCTCATCTTTCCATATAACATGGTTTTATCCTGCTTGTGCTCTTATATTGTATTTTTATAGTATGTTTTTATACTGTTGTTGTTTTACATTTTAATGGTTTTCATGGTTTTAAGTTTTGTAAACCACCCAGAGAGCTTCAGCGATCGGGCGGTATAAAAATGCAATAAATAAAAATGCAATAAATAAATAAATAAATAAAACATGTAGTTAGCTGCTCAGGCTTGGAAGTGAAAACAATCAGGTATCAAGGTGCTTGGACTGAGAGTCATGATTATTAAGGGAGGAGATTGTTGTGAATCAGTTCCGACAGAGATAAGGAACAGCTGAGCCGGGGAGTGTTTGGGGCATGACACTCCATAGAAGCTGGCGGAGACTGGCTGGGCTTCAGGCTAGCTGACGCTAATTGCTCATTAATCCCCGTCCTATAAAAGTCTGGCAAGAGCTCAGCCAAAGTGCTGAAAGCAATGACCGTTTTGGATGTCTGTGCCTTTGCGCCATGCTTCTCAGCTCCGTGCCTTTGATTCAAGCATTGTTTCTGACCCTTGGATTGTGACTTGACTATTCTCCTGTGTGTTCCTGAAACTTTGGACTTGCCCAAAAGTATACTGACCCTGTGGACCAGTTTCCTGACTATGCTTCAACGTCTTGCGATTACAATACTGTTATATGAACTTCAAATGGCAACTTCGGCTTTTGACTGACCGACTGGATTACTGACCTCAGACCTGGACATTCCTAAGTGGCATCCTTGAAACATGACAGAGATGAGAAAAGAGAAATCCAACATAGAAACAGTGGTAGAAGACAGGAGTTCAGAGGCAGAAGGCTTCCTCCCAGATCATTAGTTCCTATTAGAGCGTCATCAGACGAGGGGGAAATCACAGTTCCCCACTGTCGCTTCTCCACTCCCGCTTCTTCCCAGAGAAGAAACAGGAAGTAAAAAAAGACCACATGGTCCATCCAGGGGCCATTTTTATCATGCTACTTTTCCTGCACATAGCAGGAAACAACAGTACATTCTGTTTTTGTTTTTGTTTTTAAAGTCGGTTTAAAAAACAAGAAGGATTAGGAGGCGTGTGGGAGGTGGACCGTGGCGTCTAAAGGACACGCGAGAAACCATGAGTGGGCAGTAGCAAGTGTGCAATTGAAACATAGATCCCAGGTATTCTCATAGGCCCCGTTCAGAAGTCACCTTAAACCATGGCTTTAACCACGGTGAATAAGGCCTTTTGCATTATTCACTGTGGTTAAAGCCGTGGTTTAAGGTGTCTTCTGAACACAGCCATAGTGTCAGGGTATGTTGCCATGTACTAAGGCTTAAATCCTATGCACACATGCACACACTTGGGAGTAAGTCCCATTTCTAAATAAACATGCAAAAGGATCAGACTCATGGAGTGCCTTTAAGACTTTGGTCATGCACACCTGCCTAGGAGTAAGTCTCAATGAATTAAATTAGGCTTACTTTTGAGTAGACCTGCATAGGATTGCATTGCACATTTAGAACATCTTATTTGTGAATGTTGTTAGAAGATAGTCATTAAAACTCAAATATACATTCTAGTCTGGGTAACGTTTCCATTCAATTTAAAGACATGGGAAATGAAAAGATAAGTGTCCCTCATGAAAACGAGCCAACAACCTTTTGCACAGATCCTGACATTCAGTATCATGTTCTGTTAGTGGAGCAAAAATCAGCCAAATACCCTCCTGGTAGAACAACAAAGAAGTTGTTTAGCATTTTTTTAAAAAGGCATGTAAGGGGAGACATGATAGAGGTTATGTATGGTGTGGAGAAAGTGAAAAGGGAAACGTTTTTAGTCTCATATTATTTGAACCCAGGGTCATCCCATGAGCTGATTGGTGGAGATTCAGGAGAGATAGAAAGAAGTACTAATTCACATGCGCATAATCAAACTATGGCATTCACTTCCACAAGATGTAGTGATGGCCACCAATTTGGATGGCTTTAGAAGGAGGTTGGAAAAATTCCTGGAGGAGAAGGCTATCAATGGCTACTAGCCCTGATGGTTATGCATTACCTCCAATATCAGAGGCAATATGCCTTTGTACAGCAGTTGCTGGGGAACATGGGTGGGAAGGTGCTGTTGCACTCAGGTCCTGCTTGTGGGTTTCCTGTGGGTAGCTGGTTGGCTACTATATGGACAGAATGCTGGACTAGATGGACCCTTGACCTAATCCAGGTTGGCTCTTCTTATGTTCTTAACTAAAGAATACCAAGGGACATACTAATGGTGTTTCTCTTTGATCTATGCTACTTTTAAGCTGGCAACATTTGGGTGTCTTCGGTTTCCTTTTGGAACCTAGAGATCCAAAAGGATAAAGTCCTTTTTTTCCTGAGCAGCTTACAGTTTAAACAAAAAACAGCCAATCTCAGCTTCTGGAAATGCCATTTCACAATAACCAAATATTCCAACAGCTTCAGCCAAACTGCAGTGTACACATGTAGCTTACCTGTTGAAAGTGACAGTTTTCTGCACAGTTAGGATTTGAATGTACAAGAGAATTTTCAGTTAACACGCTTGTGTAGCTTCAGGGAGAGAAGACGTTGTCATTTTGTAGCAGTTTCCCATAGCAAAAGTCAATAGAATCCCCACAATTGACCGTTCAACAAGGATATATTCTGGCCTTTAACCCAATCCCTTAGATAATTTATAGTGCATAGCTGAGATGATGTTGCCTGGCCTACATACACACAGCTCTAGCCTTTCCCCTCAGTTAAATCTTTGGGTTTAGCTGAGAAAGGGTTGCTTGGCCTGCTCACTCTCTGAAATTCATGTGTGAGGCCCACCAAATATGTGAGGTGCACCAAAAGCACATTGTGTCTATATGATGAATATCCAGACGCAGGAGAGGGCAGAAGCATTGTAGTACATAAAACATAGGTCAGCATACATTCACTATAATCTTTGCTGTGGGCACCATTTTATAACACACTTGATTTTTAATCTATCTTTTAATTAGTGTTAAAATGCTTTTCCATATATAGTTTTGAATATTAAAATATTAGTGAACTACTGCTAAAATGAAATAGTACTGTAATGCTACAACACTAATTCAAGAGAGAAATAAACTTCTCCAGTCGCTGCAATAGGCAGTATCCAATGCTGCCCCTACACCTCCATTTGATAATGTTGTGCCAATGGGACCCACCGCCAACACAACAAGGATCTAGCACTTCCTAGAGCAACCCCACAAATGAGCTAAAAATGCTCTTTTACGGAATGGGCCAAGTCAGTGGAGTTCTCTTCTGAAAACAGGGTTTCGGCTTGTTTCAAGTTGCTTTAGGAAGCAGTCATTTCTCATAGTAGCGGTGGTGGATCTTAGTGGCACATGAGCAGCATTGGAAACAGTCAAATGTGTTCCCCCCCCCCAACTGAACACATCCAAAACAGTGTTTAAAACTCTGTGCTTTTAAAAAAACATTTCATGGATAGTAATAAACAATCACACTTCAACAAATAAGTACTTATAACTATGATTTTTATTTGGAGGGAGGAGGAGCCACTTGGATTTCCCCCACCCCACAAATGGCCAATGAGGTGAATGAGATCTTTCCCTTCTCCCCATGGCAGTTGTGTCATGCCCACGGGTGTGAATGCAAAATAGCAGCATGAACACACAGAGAAAGTGCAATATTCCTGATAGTGTGGAAAGTTAATTGCAATTCTTCTTGTAGCTTTCAGCAGAAGAGCAATGATCCATTAGTGCCAGGAGCCACCCGTTTGGAAGCAGCCTATGTCAATCATATAATGGAATCAAATGCTGAAGTCAAATGTAAAACACTGAAATGAAGTATAAAAATATTGTCACATATCAAATTCTGAATGCAAATATACATTCAACAAATATTCAAACGTGGACACACGGGGGGGGGGGGGGGAGGAATAGGATATTTGGATGGGGGGGTAGGTGATTTATTTTCAACTCAATATGTACTCCTCAATTACCACCAGAGCCTATGAGCTCCATTACACCAGCGATTTAGTGCACTCTCGCCATGTCTGGTGTGCGGATTTGCAGCATGGTACTCACATGATGCTGTGCCTGTCCTGCTACATCCCACCTCTTCCCCGGCCTTTCCTAGAATGCTAAAAGTCTGGATTGTTTTCCCTAAGCGCATTTAATGCGCCCTAAATCTCCATGTAATTTTAAAGGAAATGGGGGCTTGAATAGATTGCATCAGGTCCTGGCAGGGAAAAGCAATCTCTCCTAGCAGCCAGCTCCAAGTCTCAATATAAAACCCAAACCTTGCATCCCAGGCTCAAAAACGTTTTTTTAAATCATACAACGTCTGAATCTCTGCAAAGACAGGATTGTACTCCCTCGATACTTCCAAAGAGCCAGACTAAAGGGTTGATCCATTTTTGCCCAGGAGAAAGGTGGTCTGGTTGAAGTACTCATCTGCCAGGACCTGACAGGAGGGTGAAAGAGGAGAGGGGTGGAGTGGAAGAGCTAACGAGCGAAGGAGCGAAGGAGCGAAACAGCAACTATTCAGGTGAAAGGGGCCATAAGCTGAACGCGCTTTTGCCTCAGAGGTAAAAAAAAAAAATGAAGTAACTTACTCTGAACTCAGTTGGACCTACTTCTGAGTAAACATACATAGGACTGAGCCATTAAAGCCAACGTTCGTCCACTCCTCAAAGGGGGGTGGGCTGTCGGATGCAGTCTCTTCCCTATTCTGTGGGTACTGGTATAATCCATCCTGAAAACATTTAGAGGTGCATATAGTTATTGTGATTCTGTACTTTAAGAGTCATTAAAAATTGCTTGTGAAATGGAAGACGAATGCATGCACCTCAGCCTCTTCCCCATTCCTCAGAAGCTTTACCTATGTTTATTATGAAGCTTATGTTCAGCTGTGGGAACAAATCTGACACAAAGACCCTAAGAATGGAGCCCCATTGTTCATGTTAATTAACCACTTTGGATAAATCCAGTAGAACCCCTTATGGCATCAGAATGTTTATGATTCTAATATTCCTTGTACTATTCAAACAAACGTTGACAAGAGGAATTCCAGCCCGGAAGGAAAGGGGGAAAAACACCACAGACATTATCTTTGATAAATGAATGAATCAGAAATTCAGTAAGTTAGCCTGCTGGCAGCTCGACTCTACATTTGATATTGGAGCCACCAGCCTCCACTGACATAACCTCTAGGTGATGCTGTGCTATAGCAGAATAACACAATTATGCAAGAAAGAAAAGATATTTTCTTTTGCTTTCAGAAATAATGCTCCATTTTCCCCACTCTAAAAAAGTGGTCTTAAAAACATTGTTATCTTCTCGGTGCCAGGTCAAGACTTTTCTCTTCTCCCAGGCATTTAACAGCATATGTTGAGTTTTTAATTGACCCTAGATCTATCTTTAGGTCTGGCTAAAAGTTCAAGGGCTCCATCACACCTACTCCCCCCCCCCCCGGTTTGCTTCCGCGGTTTCCCCCTCCATTTCCTTAGCGAGTCAAGCGCTGGGCACTTTCACATCTGTGCATTGTTGCGCTCATGTATCTTTTCACCTATGTCGCTTTTCACCTATTCCCACCCCCTACATTCTCCTTCCCGCTGCAGATAGCTCTTAAGGAGGGCTTTAGCCATGCCAAGTTTGAATCAAATCCGTTCATGCCTTGATTTTTAGGCTAGGTATCTCCTGATACTCCACCTATGCAAAACTCCACCTGTTTGCATTTGTGGAGGATCTGTTTTCCTTTACTTTGATAATGCGCAGCTGTGCATCTCCAGTTCATAAAAATAGAGATTTGCTGGGGTCCTTCCCCCCTCTGCTCTAGCTTTGTTGTCTAGCGATTTACTGATTTAATGTTTCATCAGCTGGGCTCTGAATCTGCGGGCAATGAGGGTGGGGTTGGAGCTGTAAAAAGTCAATTCAACCTACTAAGCACAAGTCCATTCGTTCAACACAGCAACACAGCGTGCTGGAGGAGGAGAACTGCCCTGCCCTCCCCTTTTGTCAGCAAGACTCCATTCAAAGCACATGCCCCCAACAAAGGAAAAAGCGAGAAGACAGCAATACATGGAGGCTTAAGGGCGCATTAAATCCACTTGAGGAAAATAATCCAGACTTTACCCACACCAAAATAATATGCAAAACGGAGGAAAAAAGGCAAGATGGGTGCAGGACAGGGACGACGTCATGTGAGTCCCACGCTGCAATGCCAGATATCAGATGTGGAGAGTGTGCGTTAAAACCGCTGGTGTGATTGAGATCCAAAGTTGTTTTTAAATGGATGTTGTCTTTGTATGTTGTCTGTTTTTATGTTTTTAAATTTTGTATATTGATTTTTAATGTTTAATTTTTTTTAATCTTTTGTAAACCGCCCAGAGAGCTTTGGCTATGGGGTGGTATAGAAATAATAATAATAATAATAATAATAATAATAATAATAATAATAATCATAGAAACTACAGGCTCGTGGCATCATCTAAACAACCCATAAACAACTGTGAGTAAGGAATCATAAGTGCGCAATCAATGCCTCATGTGGAAAAGCTCATTCACTGGTAGTTGTTCTATTGCCATAGAATCTATGGGAATGTAGAAAACTAACTAACTAATCCCAAATCAGACAACTGGTCCATCTAATTCAGTCTACAACAGCCTCCCCCAACCTGATGCTCTCTAGATATGTTGGACTGCAATTCCCACCATCCACAGCCATGTTGGCTGGGAAAGATTGTGTTGCAGCCCAACAAATTTTAAGTGCACTGGATTGGGGGAAACTGATCTACAACTTCATTCAAGCAAGGCTAATTGGAACTTAATTCATATCCACCACTGGTTTCTTTCTCTGTTCATGTCACCAGTAGAATTTCTCCAAAATACTTGACATAAAACAGAAGACCTTTTGATGTTATGTAATACCTAGCCAACTTTCTGAAGAAGAATGGAGAAACCTTAATGCTAGCCAGGAACTCCATCTCATAGCTGTCTCCTTGTGTTATATAACTCAGGAACAGTTTTTTTTCCTGAAATCTATGGAAACCCCATTGAAATGGTGCTTGTGAATGACATTTCCATGGCAGAGACCCAGCAATAAGACTCCAGCATTTTGAGATAACTTGGAATTCTTATTCTCATTTAAGTGGATGGTACAAGAAGTTGCATTAGAAACCCATTAAGCTACACTGCCTAAAGGCCAAGAACTGGGCATTGCCACATTAAGCCCATTAGCAAAATAAGCTGTTCAGAACTGTAACAGGATAAAGTGAGGGGTAAAGAATGGTATGTACAAAGGCAACAGAGACTTGGTTCACATGTAACAAGTCACCATGGATGAATTTCCCTACAGAGCTTTTTGCCATGGTGGCCACTGCCATTTTGAATATTTGAGCCATAGCAGGGGCACACTATAGCTTGTTGTTACATGTGAACCCGGTCAGAGTGGATTGTTTTGGGGTTAGCTGCTATGGCTCAAATATTCAAAATGGCGACCATGCTCACAACAAGAAGCCCCATGGGGAAATTCATCCAGGGTGGCTTCTAGTTATGCCTGAACTGGCCAAAATCTCAGCATTTTGCTCAGTTTAGCTAGCCACTATTTCGTTTTGTGATGTATGACTATGCTAACCCCTTGATTAATACAGACTGCCCACTATATGGCTGCTGGAAAATTAATCTTGATAAACTGTGGAGAGACTGCTTGGTGCCAACTGCTAGATAGACGCTTGGTACTTAGCAAGAAGCATGTCCAATCAGCTGAGGCCCAAATGAATTGCTCTGGTTCATGTTTATGAATCAGATAATTTCCGTATTCAGTGAAGGAGCAGTTAACCTGAACTTCCAATGCTCATCACCCTACAATTTACATGGATTGTATCCAAGTCCTACTTAGAGTAGACCCAATGAAATGATGGGGACTTAACCAACATTGGATACAACCCCATGTGTTGACAACCTGGGCATGCGCTACCCTTTGCCTGTCCATCTGCAGTATGCATGGGTGATTGCAGGACCAGCATAACCCAAGCAATCTGCATGGTAGCAGAATTCAGGACAGAAATGGAGCCATGAGTAGTCAGGGCTCAGACAATTTTCACATGTGAAACTGAAAGGCACATTTGGGCCTTTCTTCTGTCATGTGTGAATATTATTAATGCAGGATAAAAGACAGAAGAGAAGTTATATGCGTTTTATGCAATGTGTATTATCATTATCGACAAAGGTAAGCACAAACCAATTCAAGTCTCAAATACTAGTTGGTTGTATATATACACCACCTTTATGCCCAGGCAGTTTACAATTTAAACTATTACAATGAAATAAAAACATCTCAAAAGATAAAACAGTGAACCAGACCGTTGGTAGTCCCTTCGGTGGCTAATGGCATGAGAATCCTAGCCTAGGTTTTTCTTCTTATAAACAAAAGCCCTTAGACTTGAAACCAGTTTCAACATCACGGCTTGGCCCTGGATCATGAGAAGTAACAAGTCCCTGAGCAAGCACAAAGTGACTTTCCCTCTTCCCGATGTAACCCTAACCAGTCCCCTCTCATCTGTAGTACTGGGTGTAGGAGAAAAGGCTATCACGGCAGACTTCAAGGGAGGCCGGAGAGCACCATTTCCGCTTATTCTGGAATTGAAACACTGGTTCCATCCTTTTGAATCACAAGGAAGCATACCCACTTTGTTCCATGTCTGGCCAGCCTTCTCCAATCTAGTGTCCCTCAGATGTGTTGGGCAACTACTCCAAGAATTCCCCAGCCAGCTATGCTCCAACACATCTACAGGGCACCAAGTTGGAGAAAACCGGCCTAGGCGATTCACTTAGCTGCAGCTTCCCATCTGCAAAACAGGAATAATAATGACCTACTTTTCAGTACTGTTGGGAGGAGTAGTTCAGGAATGATTACAGTAAAATACTTAAATAATAACAAGTACTTAAATTATTACACAGTTATAATAAAGAGCAATCAAAATATACCATGATAAATGAAGGAATACTCTTAATTCTTGTACCAAACAGCTGCTGCCACTTTCCTTAGATGCAGAAAGGTAGTTGGCTTAAACAGATTGAGGAAATATGGAGTAGGAAAATCTCCCCCAGACTGGCTCCCTCCAGATGTTTTGGATTACAATGCCATCAGTCGCACTCAGCACAGTTAATGGTCAAGCATGATGGGAGTTGTGGTGCAAAACATCTAGAGGGCACCAGGTTGAGGAAGGCTAGTATAAGAGTAGTGAACTTGAGCCAGGAAGTACTGAGTTCAAAATGCCGTTCACTATGAAACTTTCTGGGTGACCCTCAGTCAGTCACAATCTTTCATTTTAACCTAAATCAAAGGCTGAATCCAGGCTTAGGGTACAATTCTATTGTGACGATCGTAGTGAGCCTCCAAACTAAGGGGCTTACAGTCAGGGCCAGCCCAAGATATTTGGCTGTCTGAGGCAATGAACAAGATGGCACCCTCTCCCAATCTATGTTCAAAAGCCAAGTGGAATGACAGCTGAACCTGAGCTCCATCACACTTATTTTTTTTTATTGGTATGCACCTGCAATTTTGATCTCCATTTCCCTTTCACGATCATAGCTATACCGGGGCCTCTCTTCTCACTTATTGGCTCTCCCATTATTGTGCTCGCCTCGCCTCACCCCGCCCCTTCTCCTTCCCCCTCCACTTCATTGGTTCTTGTCAGGTGATGGATGGTCATTTCAAGCAGCCTTGAGGCAAAGACAGCCAGCAATCTGTAACTCCCCCAACAAAGCTGTGGCGGCAGGGGCAGCAGGGGCGGCGGGGGCGGCGGCGGGGGGAGGAGGAGGAGGTCAGCCAAGAAAGGCAAAGCTGCACCTTTGGAATCCTTTTTGAATGAACAAGTCTGGCCGTGGAGCCGCCACCGCCCCTTCAGTTCATTCTAGTCCTTGCCTCCCCACTACCGGGCTCATAAAACTGGTATGCATGTCTGAGTCCTTGCCTCCCCACTTCAGGGCCGCTCCCTCCCTCCTCTCTGACAGTTCTTCCCCTTTACCTGAGCCCAACCCAGATGCAAGGGAGCCAAGGCCTGGCATGCTGTTACGTCCTTGTTTTACAGGAAGTGAGAGAGACAGGAGCTTGGAGTCTTTATTGGGCCCTCCCTTAACAACAGGGACTCCACTCTTCCCTGGCATACAATTAACAAAAAGAAAAAACCAAGGGAAGCCCCCCTTACCCTTAGTAATCCTAGATGTATAATCTGCTGATTAGGATAATGTTCTCTGCATTTGCTCAGAGGCAAACTCTTTTTTTTATCATTACTTCACATGTTCCTGGGCTGATCCCTGGCACTGAAAATAGGCTGTGGTACAATCCAGCTGAAATACATGGCTCAGGCAAGGATAGTTTTGACATGCAATATCAGTGCTGTCTAACAGCATCTGCCTAAAAACCTGTAACGAAGGAGAGAGTCCACCAACTTCTTAGGCTGTCTGTTCCATTGTCAAACAACTGGGACCACCAGGACATGCTTCCTAGTGGTTGGTCAAAATCTCCTTTCTTGTCATTTGAAGTAAAGTCCTCCCCTCTGAAGGAACAGAGAACAAATTTGCTCAATCATCCATGTGACAGTCCTTCACATAGGTAAAGTTGGTTATTGTATCACCTCTTAATTATCTCTTTTTCAGACTAACCATGGGCAGCTCCTTCAACCTTTTCTCATAGGATTTAGTCTCCAAGCCCTCACCATCTTTGCTGCCAGTTAAATAATCAAAGTTGCCTGTCCTGTTACCAACTCTTATAATGCTACAGTTCTATGAATAGAGTTGAACTTTACTTTTGTGCTTTTTAGGAACATAGGAGCTGCCTTATACTAAGTCAGACCATTGGTCCATCTAGCCCAGTTGACATTGACAGGAGCAGCTCTCCATGGTTTCAGGCAAGAATTCTCCCTGCTTTACCTGGAGATGCTGGGGACTGAACCTGGAGCCTTCTGCATGCAAGGCATGTGCTCCCCCACTAAGCTACAGCCCCTTGGCTATGGGGCACAGTGGGCTCCCAGTCTCAAGCTAGACTTCTACACATGACAAAACAACTAGAATAAACAATGTAGCACTTCACCATGAACTTCATCCCACATGTAACAGTCATGGAAGGAAAATGATGCGGGAGTCTTCTAAGGAAGTGTGCCGGCTTTGGGTCTCATTCTTGCTTTTATAGTTAAATGATTTATAGTTAAGAGTTGAAACGTCAGTCTTTTGCATGGGGGTAGAGGGAGGGAAGGGGGCAGTATAATTGCCCAAGCATTACTCTTCTAAATGACAGATCACAGATGTATTCTTGGAGGCCGAGCCAAGACCAATAGATTACTCCATGATTTAATTTTTTTATTTCTAATGAAAAACAACAACAACGACCACCAGTAATCAGAGTCTCAGTAGCTATGGAAGGGCTGCTATTTTGCTGAGATTTTGCCCTGGGTTTAAATGTTTGACAAGAGCTTTATAAATGAGCCAGAGAGGTGGTTTATGTTTCATTAATGAGCCCGATAGTGGTTAATTACCAAAGTGGCGTAAACAATCCTCTACCAGATCAGGCAGGAAGGGTCAGTTATGCAGAGAAGATCCAGCTGGACTGAATGAGGTTTCCATTAACTATTTGAATACCAAACCAAACAGGCAATGTCTCAGATCCATAAAGCCCAGTGCCTTTACTAGGTTTAATGGATATGGCCTACCATGTGTGTGTATGGAGAGAGAGTAGGATGACCAGATAAAATCCAGGTCAGGGCTCATGTAACTTTAGCAGTTGTAGAGAAAAGGGAATTTCAGCCAGTGTCATTTGTATGCATTTAGTTCCTGGTGATATTCCCTCATCATCACAACAGTTAAAGGTGCAGGGGCCCTGCCTTCTTTTGTATATGGTCACTCTAGTATAGTGCATGCACCTTTAACTGTTGTGATGATGAGGGAATATCACCAGGAACTAATTGCATACAATGACACTGGCTAAAATTCCCTTTTCTCTACAACTGTTAAAGTTACATGAGCCCTGACCTGGATTTTATCTGGTCACCCTGAGAGAGAGAGAGAGAGAGAGAGAGAGAGAGAGAGAGAGAGAGAACAACAGCAAAGCAACAAGGAAGCTCTGGATCCATTGTGGATGCAGTCAGTCTTAAGGTAAAATGTATAAGAAAGATAGAAGGACTTACAACAGAGTATTAAAACATATATTTCAGCTTCCACCCTCATCAATATCTGTATTAGGAGAGGCAGTTTGGAATGCCTGGAGATGAAAGTTCCTTAGGAGAAAAACAGAGGTATGATTGGTATAATGCTTACAGATTAAGGCCATTTGGACTAAGAGTTCTGAGTCTATAGATCCAGAAATTTCCCCTTTTGTCAAGTATAGCAGGGTCTTTTGTTTCTTCTGCTGGAATCAACTGCAAATCTGAGACACTATGTGCAGAAGAGTTGAAATATCTTGCAACGGACTGCTCCAGTTTTTTGGTAAGAATTGCTGATTTGTGGTTATGGAATCTTGTTCTTAGGGTCCATTGTAGTTTTCCCTACTCATTCATACAGCATCCATTTTTTTACATTCGACTAAATAAACCACATTAGTAGAATTGCATGTTAATGATTGTCTAAAACAGTAAGTTTTGTCAGTAACTGTGCTCTATATGTATGGCAGGATTTCAGAAACAGTCATCTTCTGTACATCATTTATGATGAGCTCAAATGTCTGCTCCTTTTTCTAGAGCCGTGGCAAGAAGCAAGGAACATGTGTGAAAGTGGAAAATGTTGAGTAGGGATGGCCTGGCATCTAGATGCCACCCCCCCTTCCAACTCTCATTTACATCTGAGCTGGGTTGCTTGGTGGTTAATAAAACATTTATATTTTATTTATTTATTTTATTAAAACATCTATATCCCGCCCTATATCACAAGGATCTCAGGGCAGCATACAGATAAAATGTACGCCTTTTTGCCTTAGTCACCGTGGTTAAAACCATGGTTTAAGGTGTCTTCTGAATGGGGCCCCTCTATTTACATTATCTATCCATCCATCCATCCAGGGGTAAGCAAACTGGTTCCCTTCAAATGTACAGCAGCCATAATCCCTGACCATTGGCCATGCTGGCTTGGGTTTCTGGGAATTAAAGTCCAAAACAGCTAGAGGATGTTTTGGATTTCAAATAAAGGAAAGCCTCAGAAATTGAGAGAAGATCTCAGGCAGGTTCACATGGTGATGCTTAAGATATGCTGATCCGTCCCAAGCCATTCAGAACTTTGAACCAAGTCTGGAAACAAATTAGAATACAATGGTGGCATAGGATGCATATATGTAGTTACTTAAGAATATTTTGGACTGCCCCTCTGCTCAATGAATGCTTGAGGTGATATACAAGTAAAAACAATAAAAAGAATAAATAAAAGAATAAAGAATTCTAAATTGGCCTAATATGATCCAACCTGCCAACTCCAGAAAAAAGTCTATCTGCAGCATTCTGAACAAGTTGACATTTCAAGAATGTCTTCAAGGGTAGCCCTATGTTGAGTGCATTGCAGTAGCCCAAGCTAGACGTGCCTAAGCCATGAATGACCAAGGCTAGGTCTGACCTTTCCCGGACAGTGCTAAGCTGGTGAAGCAAATGGTGTTGGTAAACGAATGAATTGCCACCATTCAGTGCTATATTGTCAAAAAACATGTGACAAGAAAGAGTCCTTCTAGAGAGATAAGCAGAACTATCAGATCAGTTTCTCAGTTAATGAAAAAAGTCATTTTGTATATTACATAAAACTACAGTTCTGGGCAGGTTGCAGAGATGTGGGGTGGGTGGGAATGATGACTTTCCAACTGGGCATTACAATAAGCTGCCAGCGCAGGATGCTCTTCACCTGAACAGTCTAGGCTCTTCAGCTCCTTGGAGAGATTATAAAACAAATTGCCAAGGACCCTTCCCTTTATCCCAGCTCTATAAGAAATAAAATAAAAAGGAAAGCACTTTGTATTTTCTTGCCTAAAGCCCAGAAGATGCAAAACCTAATTAAATATTGTGAAATATCCTAAGGACATAGTTTAGCAACCATGTAGTCTTGCACATGAGGAAGGTTTTAGTGACAAATCCCCCTTTAAAGCAATGCAACCAAATGTCCAAATATATTTAAAAGTTATTTGGAGAAAAAAACCACACACACAGATTTCTAAATGAAAATCAATAAACGTATCTGATTATATGATCTACTTGAATGGAATTTGGGGTTTCATAATATATGCAAAGTTCCTCATAGGGAGGATGGTTTGAGAGCATCTTTGGGCTCCTAATTAGACGTTCCCAGGAGAGAAAGACTGAGGGTGATTTAGGGGAATCTGAGTCCACTAAATGTTATCCCCTTAGTTGAGACAAATATATATTTATTTAGGCTTTACAGTAGGTCCCACATGCTCTGGATGCTTAGGTTTCCTTAGTATATTATAGTGCAATCCTAGATATGTAGTAAGCCCTAATAAGTTCAATATGACTTACTCCCAAATAATTGGGCACAGAACTGTAACCTCATTTTTTTTTGTCTTAAGTCATACTTCTAGCATAATATAGCTAAAATTACTGGCTTTCTCTAAACATTTTGCTATGTAATTTTTTCTCTTGTTCAGTATCCACCTGTCTGTAACACTGCAAATGTCACCACCTGTAAAACTCCTTGAGCTGAGTGATATAAATTCATCTCATTGTTCCTGTTCAGACAACACTTTAAGACATGATAGTTAAACATTTTGAGCTAACCATGATGGCTTAGCGTGTTTTGTAGAGGGTGTTTTCCTAACCATGGTGGCTAGATAACCACGGTGTAACCACCCTCACTAACCACACACTGCAAAAGGATTAACGGTCCTAACCATGGCTTAATGTGTTGTCTGTCAGGCCCCTGTGATTAACCCTGTGGTTAACAGAGCATTGCCATAGAGCTGTCATTAGCACTGCCATTAAAAGCGGGATAATCTTGCATAAATTGTGGCTATATGGCTGCCATTTCTGTAAAATGCCTTTTATGCAGCATAATGAGCCACCATTTTTATGCATAATGGTGCCTCATGAAGGGGACAGGCAGTCCAGCAGCTCCTGTGGTGCAGCAAGAGAGGGTTAGACAGCGGTGAGCATTCATAAACCCCAGTCTGGCAGGATGAGCCCATCGGGCTTCATCCCCCTATCACTCTCCCACAACATCCTTAGCAGGGAACAAAGACGTTTTCGATCCCATGTCGCTATTATCAGGTGTCAGGATCAGGCTCATTCTCCCTATTATGAGGGACTGGGTTTCAGAGGCTCATCGGATCAGGAGGCTGAAGAAGCAGAAGCAGATGTACACCAGGAAATGGGGGAGGAAATTCTCCAAGACTCTTCAGGAGTCCAGGAGGAATCTTCTTAGGAACTTATTGGACAGGACGCCCAGGCTCAGAAATCACCCTCCCCACTGAGAACTCAGTCTCTGTCTGAGGGGGAGAGAACATCAAAGCTGACAGACCCCAGAGTCTGCTGCAGGGTCAAGTGGGCAGAATTGAGAAAAGGTGGGAGGCGGTCCACGAAGTTGGCCTCTCAGCAAAGGCTTCACCTTGAAAATCCACTCTGAGGGCGGTATTCAGTAAAAGTCTGTTGGGCACTGCAGGTGAAACTGTCCATTGAGTTAATAGGCAGCTGTCTTGCTTTGTTAGGCTAAATTAGGCTGACCATATGAAAAGGAGGACAGGGCTCATATAACTTTAACAGTTGTAGAGAAAAGGGAATTTCAGCCAGTGTCATTTGTATGCAATTAGTTCCTGATGAAATTCTCTCTTCATCACAACAGTTAAAGTTGCAGGCACTATACTAGAGTGACCATATGCAAAAGAAGGCAGGGCCCCTGCAGCTTTAACTGTTGTGATGAAGGGGGAATTTCACCAGGAACTAATTGCATACAACTGACACTGGCTGAAATTCACTTTTCTCTACAACTGTTAAAGTTACATGAGCCCTGTCCTCCTTTTCATATGGTCAGCCTAGGCTAAATAAGCTTAGAGGATAGCTTTCACACTTTCTTCAGGTGTAATGTCTATCTATTTACTGAATAAAGCGTGGTGGATTGCACAACAGACCCCTTTGTTGTCTATCATCTCAGTAGTAGGGCTTGGAATCACAACATCAGCACAATAACCTCGAATGCTCTGTGCTCCCAGGCACAAACACCTGCGGCCACTGCATAATGGCTAATGGCCAAGAGGCACGAAAAACTTTTCTCATGGTTCCCCAAGCAGATACAGAAGAATGGCTACTCCTGCACGTTCCCCGGTCCTGAAATGGGCATGGAGATGCATGGGGTGGCTCCGTGCCCATGGTGGTGGTGGGAGCAATTTCGCCATCCCCAGGATGGTGGGGGGGCACGGGGGTTGTTCTTACTTTTTTGCCGCATGCGGCTCCTTCTATTTTAAAAAAATGGTGTCCGTGATGTCCCTCTTCCCTTCTGGGATGTCACGCTGTGTCTAGATGCTGGGGGAGGTCATGGAAGCAGGTAAGTCTGCGATCCTCCCCCCTCCCTCTACACCCTTAGGTGTAGATGAGCCCTAGGAAACATTCTGTGGGTTCCAGCAGCCATTTACAGAGCTTCAACACATGGGGGGAATCGCGTTTCCTTACTGTTGCTTCTCTGCCCACGTGTTTGTCCCTCATTACTTCCTCTTTTGAAAGTGGAAGTACACAACGTGCACATGGCCCATAAAATGGGCCATTTTGATTGCCCTGCTTCTCTTGCACACAGCAGGGGATAGCGGCAACTTCCATCTCAAAAAATAAGTCGGACTTACTGGGGTATATTTTTGTTGTGCGAAGAAGGCTAGAAGGGGCGGGAGGCATGCAGGAGGCAGATGACGTTGTGAAAGGGACCAGTGAAAATCCGTGAGTGCCTAGTAATGAGTGTGCAATAAACCACTTGTCTGATAGAGCTCAAAATTACTAGAGTCAGTAACCAGTAACACGGGTAGGGTTTTCCTATATGGAACACTATTGGACATATAACTGGGTAAAGTTGGTGTAACATCTAAATCTTTTCATTTAGAACACGTGGAACCTGATCAGCACCATTTTAGGTAGGGAGTCAAACTGGTTCAGGTTAAACTTTAAAATAATACAAAATCCACAGTTGGGCAATACATACCCAGGAACCTGTGTGTTTCGCCCAAGGCAAGAGATCGATTTGTGTTACTGCTGGCCTTTATGTTTTCAGAAATGCAAGTAAGTCATTGCTTTTTTGCCCTAGAATGCCAGGTGTAATCTGATAGCTGCAACACCTACCAGTAACTTCATTCAGTCTGTAATTTCAAATTTGAGATTGAATCTAATCTGTCCTAATTTCTGTATATTCCCTGCCCCTCCAGCTTTTTGGTCCATCTAGTCCAGTGAAGAATTCTGGAGAAGTCAAAAACGTACACATACCCTTTTGTGGCAGTTTGGCTGATCCTAATTTATGATATTGCGCAACTATGGATTCTAGGGTTTGTTTGTTTGTTTTCTGGACCAGTATGTCTACCTTTGTTTTTTAGAATATTTTGGTTGTGCTCTGGTTTGCCTTTGGAGTCAACTTGAACCTGAACTGAGAAGCGGCTCAAATCTCTATTTTTGCCAAACAGGGGGCTGTCTGTGTGTCTTCTTTGCCCTGTGGTGGCTGCACGGTGGTGCTGCATCAGTTATATGAAATATCCACCGACTTGCAGCCACCATAGGGCTTTTCTTTGAAGCTGCAGCATAAAAAAGTCAGGGATTTAGCCCGACTTTTTCCTTGGAAGTGAGGTCACCATATCCCTTCTGCCATGTGACCGCGCTCTGGGGCAGATGGTGACTGGTGATTTGTCACCAAAAGCTGGGAAGAGTGGGGCAGGCTCCAGTACCCGGATGTCCCTGGGAAACCCTGTGCTCCCTCCTGGTATGGGGATTCCACGCCCTCACCCCCAGCACCAACAAAATCGGGTTTCAGGAGCGGCAAAGCGACACCGTGAAGACAGGGCCCAGAACTTTAGGGGAGAAATTCAACATGGATGTTTATGGGGAATACAGCCTTAGAAAAGGCCTGAAATCCTAATATGTGGAGAAAGAAAAACCTTTCCTAAGCCAAATAGGCCACAGAATATATACTAGTATAATATAATAATAATAAAAAGTTATAAGAGAACATAAGAAGAGCCATGCTGGATCAGCCCAAGGGTACATCTAGTTCAGCATTCTGTTCACACAGTGACCAACCAGCTATTGACCAGGAACCCACAAGCAGGACACGAGTGCTATAGCACTCTCCCACCCATGTTCCCCAGCAACTGGTGTACATAGGCTTCTGCTATGGGACGTAGCACACATAGCCATCTATACTATGTAGAGAAAGTTCAGTATGTAGTTGGGTTAACACAAGTCCCATATAAAGTTTCCAAAAATTATGTCTGTACCTATAGACATAGATATATAGACACACACACATTGCAATAAAACAATTAAAACCCATATCAACATTACTAACAATAGAAAATTTAAGAGCAATAATAAACAAGAAAGCAGTAAAAGAACAATGAAATCATCTCATGTTAGATAGCCATTCATTGAACCATAAGATCTAAAAACAACATAATACTCTAAACCAGAGGTGGGCAACTTTTTGTGATGCCAGGTGGTTGGTCGGGGGCTACACATACACACACACACACACACACACACACACACACACACGGGATGGGAAGCCTGGAAGAAGGATTGCTGTTTTCCTGCTGCTAATAGCAATTTCCCTTCTTCTCCAGCACAATTGATCTGGATGCAGCAAGGATCACGCTCTGCACCTTCTAGAGTTACACCTGGTTCTAATTGAAATCCAGAGTGGATTCACTGCCCCACTGACATCAGAGCCACCAGCCTCCAAGGGTATTATGGTATTCATTTCTTACATGTTTATCTCTATTTCCCTCTAAAGAGCCCAGTGTGGCATACAGGATTCTACCCCTCCCCCCTTTTCACAACAATCTTGTGAGGTGGGTTAGATAATTTGAAGCTGAGTAGGGATTGAAACCTTATTCTAGTCTGATAGGCTAACTACTGTGCCATGCTGCATCATGTTACAAAATGACTGCAGACTGTCTTTCCATCGAGTAGTATGGACCATCTGTGCTTGTAATATGCAATATTGTCAGTGTGAAGCAATTGAAATGAGGAAATGCCAAACTCTAAACCAGGACAACAGAAAAGTTTAGAGAGTTGGTTGGAGGGCTAGCTGGGAAAATGTGACGTGTGGATCCCGATGGCCTCTGTCCCTGATGATTCGGTTATTATTTGATTTATGTGGTCTTGCTGCTGCCCTTGCTTTGACCCTCGGAATGGCTGTGTGGGAAGTTTGTGTCTCACAGATAGAGTGAAGCGCTGCTCTGTAAAGTGTTTGGAGCCAATGCAAAGAAGCTGATAAATACAGAAAAGACTCTTTGCTTCAGATGCACCCCAAAGGGGAACCATAAGACGACACCTTCCTAGGACCAAGCAGTGTGTAAGTACTTTATTTTCTTTTGCAAATGCCTGAGGATTGTCTAGACTTGACAGAATGCTCTACGTCGGAGATATTACGTCAAGTTTGCCATTTGATTTTCAAAATGCAGTGTTAATTATAATGAAAGATGTAGCCATTCAGTCAATTTTATTTTTTTACTGGTATTTCCTTACCATGTATACTAGTGCATTAGGCAGGACTTTCAACTGTATCTGTTTATTGGGACACAGCCTATTTTCTCTTAGCTTGCATAGGCTGCTGGCGCATACTGAATTTATACCCAATGCTAGAAATTGCCTTCTCCAGCACCTATTCGGGTGGTACAATATAATCCATTTAACTTGAGAACTGGATCTTGCAATTTAGCTAATGTGTGCTTAATTTTGAAATTAAGATTTTTTAATAGTATTTTAAGAACAATCATGATCAAATTACATGATGTCTAAATATGGACAGGTACTTCTTGGGTTGTAAGGAAATTAAGTTCATCTTTTTTGGGGGGAAATCTTTGTCAGGGCATGCAGTTAAGTCTCATGGAAGTAGCTTGGCCATTAATAAAAAAGTAGAGAGCCAGGAGTTGTAGAATACTGAATTACCATGCACGTCCTCCAACCTTTCCCAGATGAAAATAGAGACACTGGGTCAGATCCAGATTTAGTAATACTAAGAGTAGACACATTGAAATCAACTAACTGACTCTTCTGAATGTTAAATACCCCAGGATCATTGGGTCATTGTCTTTGTCTATTATAAAAGCTCACATTTGCCTGCTGCATGCATAGGGAGGCTGATTTTTACCTGTGCCTTGCTGCTGTCCCTTTAAATATGGCTTTAAAAAAAAACCTATTATGTGAGCTGCCCTGAGAACTTTTTGTTACAAGACGGCATATAAATATCAAAATAACTAACAAACATCACCTGCTATTTTTTGCAGATCAAGCCACTGTAATGCCACAATTACAATTAAAAAGTTGGAAACCCTTTCTGTAGCCTGTCATGCACTGGTTTCTGAAGCAGAGTGACTGGCTGTAATAATTTACTTTTAAGTGGTAAATTTACTAAACATAGTGGAAGGAAAATGAGTGCATCCTGACAGTTTAAAATAGGGATGAAATACGGATTTACCAAAGTCAGGGATCAGATACGGGAGATATGGCTATATGGTGGCAAAGGTCTGGCTCCTCCACTCTGTGGGTAAAATCCAGCATAAGCCCTACTTACAGTAGACCCATTGAAATTAATGAGACTTAAGCTAGTCATGACTAACATAAATCTCAATCATTTCAATGTGACTCCTCTAAGTAGGACTTATGTTAAATTTTACCCAGAGGTAGTAGCAGAATAAAATGGAATTGCAAGATTCATACAACTTTTAAATGAGGCAGAAATGTTTTTTTTTTAAATGCTTTTTTGAAGATCTTTTTAACCAATTATAGTAGTGATATAATAGTTGTAAGTTATTTCGCTTAATAAAGTAGCCAACCAAGCTGTGATTTCATTATTATAATGTCAGAACAGAGGAAAAAGCCCTTTTATTTTCCTCCATATTTTAGTGATTTCTTTTAAATATAGTACAATGTACCCCATTGGCGCTATTTGTAATTCATTGGCTTATATTGCCTACCTCTGTGGTTGTTTCTAGATGGCTGCTCCTCTCAGCGACGGTAGCACACAAATGAAATGGTAGCAAAAGATGCTTCTATGAAAAGAGGTATCAGGTAGCAGAGGGGTTTGGTAAAAAACATTGTTTTTTCTTTTTCTTTTCCCCCCTTTTTTGCAACATACCCGTTGTGAGCTTGTTAGTCTATTTGAACTAGGAGCGACAATCAGCCCAGAGATCTGTAATTATCATATAGATTGTGAGTGTGCTGAATCATCATGCTTCTTGCCAGTAAAAGCCACCACCTTAAAGTACCCTTGAATTGACTGATTGATTACATTTCTATACTGCCTGATAGCTGAAACCAAAGTAAAAATTGAGAGCAGTGCAAGATCTATAAAGCAATAACACTTAAAAAACCCTGAATGATTAAAATGCCTAGAAAAATGCCTGGTGCTGAAAAGACCACAACGTAAGGTACCAGGTTAACCCCTCTTCAGAGAGCATTCCACAGCAGGGATGCCACCCATCCATTTCACCTCATTTGGTGGGGGCACCCAGAGAAAGTTATCTAAAGATTATCTTAGCATCCAGGCAGATATATATGGGAGGAGACGATCCTTCAGGTAGCCTGGCCCCAAGCCATTAAGAGCTTTGAAGGTTAATGCCAACACTTTGAATTGGGCCCAGAAACAGACTGGTGTAAAAAGTGATGGTGTAAAATTATTGTATAGGCCAGTCCCTGTTAACAATCTTGGTGCCCTTTTTAGGACCAGCTGAAGTTTCCTGGCTGTTTTCAAAGTCAGCTCCATTGCATAGATAAAAGTAAAATAAAATGGATACATCAATGTATTCAGTGTAGTAGAACTAGCAGAGATATTATTCAAAAGATATTGATTCACACAATCCTCATGTTCATGGATGCAGAGTATTAGGGGATTTGCTCAATTAGTGACTGGTTCCTGATTATAAAAACGATTACTTGGAAATAAAGCTCAATGAGAGCAATTTAAAACATGACAAAATAGCATGAAGCCTATTGGTTGTTCTGTGTGATCACATACAAGTGTATTTTAATGTGGGTGTACACACGCTGGCAAGCCACAAGTGGTGGCACTCCCAGCCACTGTACACAAGGAATACACTGGTGTGTGATTGCCACATGTGACGACCAACACACAGGATTTATCTTATTTATTAGATGTATTTTTTTTAAGATACTTCATCTCATTTGAACTGGCTGTGAGTTTCAGAGGGGTTCATTTCTAAGTAGGTTTTATGATAGCAGCTTTAAGTTGGTAATTATTTATCTACATTATTTCACTCATATTTTAAATCCATATTTTCAACAAAAAAGACCCCTAAACTGGAGCACAGCATGGCAAAATAACTACATAAAACAATAATAACAAATTCAGAAAACATTACAAGAAAAAAGCCCAGCTTGATATTACTGCTGCAGTCAGGAAAGAAGCAACATTAGCTTTAATCTTGTTAAAATACAGGCATGCTTTGATTTATGGCTCAGTGCTTTAGAGATAATGAAAGCCTTCTCTGTAAAATTAAATGTTCAAATTATAGCTGGATCTCTCTTTTATTAGTAATAACCTAGAACAGAAGAATTCATTAATTAGTTAATCTTGGCCCACGCTTGATTTAGATACATGGAATTTCATCAATTTGTGTGTTTCTGGAGCTGAAGATAGGGTTAGGACAGGGTCCAAATGAAGATTAAAATCTGCTGCCTAAATCTGGTGTCTCTGCAACCTCATTTTCTTTCCCAGGATATGAGTGCACAACAAAAATGTGAGAAAACTTTCAGCTTGAATTCCTAAAATTCTCCCTGGTTAAGAAATTTCCCTTTTGACACTACTGTCAAAATATTTACGATAGATGTTAATGTACTGTCAGTTCAAACATTCTGAACTACTCCCTGGAGGGTCTCCTTCAGGACCTATGCTCTACATTGTGTAATAGTTAGAGCAAGCATCACAGTTGTTGCCACTAATAACATGTTAACAGCTGAGCAGCATCTTTGCTAAAACCAATAAATAACTTCTGCCAAGAGATTCCACTGAGATTTTTGGGTCACATGTTCAGATTTTACCTTTGAACATGCATTAGAGTTAACGCTTGTATAGAATAAATAGGCAATTCATTTTACATCTTTTGCATTTCATTCCACTGTTGTTTCCTCTGAGTTCAATTTTAGATTGTAAGCCTCTTGGGGCAAAGGCCTGTCCTTTTGTATCCTGACTAGTGTTATGCACTCTGATAGTGCTATTCATCATTATCTAGGATAGTGCTGTGACAGCACAATCGTATACATGTTTGCTCAGAAACAACTTTCACTGACTTGGATCCAGAGTTGCTCTTTTGTGAACAGAAGTGCGCCTTCTCTTTGCAGAAGGGTGTTTCATCCAGCAGAAGTTCCCGTTGATAGAAGAGGGAGAGATAATTTCTTTCCTTCCCCTATACAGCCCCCCACATTGATTCCTCCTCTCTTTCAGCCCCACTTTCCCCCGAGTCCCTAACTTGTCTGGAGTAGATTTTGAGGGGAGGGCATAAGGAGCTGGAGAGGGAGGGGGAAATTGGTTAAAATTGCATTCCCTCTTTCATTAGTGGGAGTGCTTCATGAGTAGACCTCCACTCAGGGGATCTGGGGATCCAATGTGCATATGACTGCAATACAAAAGCCAGTTTGGTCAAAGGTAAATGACTAATTTCATATACTCCCCAGAAACTGTGGAGAAAAAAACAGTTGCAAACATTTGGTCAGCGGAGGCTCGTGGCTACGATGTCAGTGGACCAGTGAAACTGCTCTGGGTTTCAGTCAGAACCAGTCAGAACTATAAAGGAGCTCTCAAGATATCTTAATGGAGTATATCTTCACATTCTATTTGGGACAAAAGTTCTATTCTCACTAAATTTAGGATGCCTTTCTTTTTAAAAATCCAAACATTGTAAATTTTAAAAAGTCACATTATCCAATACAGAACATATGGGGCATGCATGTGTGATTGGAGATTTCCTCTTTATTCCAAGTTTTATTGCAATTAAGATTGTAGCGTCATTTTGTCATGAATTTCTGATAAAGTGAATTGGGAAGAGCTCTCTTAACTTTGCCTACATGCACAGATAACTTAAGATGCTTTGTGACAAGCAAGAACAAGGAAAACTAAGGGAAAATCCCACGCTTAAATGCCTGGAAGTTTTGCTGGAAAGGTACTGAGCAGTTTTATGGATAAGGTCCTACATCTGATTGAAACGCTCAACCTCATGCAAGATTTAAAGAAAAAGTCAATGACAAAATAGAATAGTGAGGCTTCAGGACGAGCATGGTAATATGGGCATTTATTTTGGAAAGCTTTCACCAGCAACCTCAAAGACAAAGTTAAGTGCAGAGAATGAGCTCCTGAAATACGTTCTCGGCCTGGCTTATACCTCGGCTGTGTCTATTTGCATTTTACTGCTCTTGCTGTAACTCTTGTAGCAGTAAGAAGCAAAAGGGAAGATGATGAAATAAAGAGGGACAGCACAGCATGAAATAATCCAGTGTGAATGCTCCTTCCAAAGTTTTGCAGACTTTCAGACAGCAATCACATAAACAGTAAGCCAAGGCCATAATTTCATACACTCCAATAACTGTCTCTTATCTCCTGCTACTTGTTCTTAGTAAATGGTTTCGCTGTTTGCTCCTGTTTTTGCCATGCAGTGCACACACATATGCTAGAATTGTCCTTTAAATTTCTCCCCATCCCCAGAGCCCCCTTCCCCGACCTGGAGCCCTCCAGATGCGTTAGACTACAATCCCTATCATTCCCAACCAACATGATCACCTTGGCTGGGATGATGGGGGTTGCAGTCCAACATATCTGGAGGGCTCTCGGTTGGGGCAAACTAATCTAGGTAAGAAGTTAAATATCTGAGCAAAGGATGGATGCATCTTAACTCTAGTACATGAACATGTAAATGACTAAGAGTGCAATCCTATACATGTTTAGACAAAGAAAAGTTCATGCTGGGAGTTGCAGGACTTTTTTTCTGTCTAAGCATGCATAGGATTGCACTGCACTCCTATATCCATTTCACTAGTACTGAGCACCATTGAATTCAAAGGGACTTTCTTCTGAGTAGACATGTGTAGGATTGCACTGTAAAATGTATCAGCATGAGCAGTACGGCAACTATCACAACCTGCCATTTCACACACTGCAGTGCACATGGCAGGATCCAGCTTGAGATTTTTAATATGGATACTTAGTGTAATATGATCATGTTTTTTTTTTCCTTTGGTACAATATCATTTTTTTAAAAAAAAAACTTCTGACCAAACTCAGTCTGTGGCTGTTAATTCTATCACAATATGCCAGTGCACAGATTCTCCCATTTTCCTTGAATAATTGCCTAGCAAGATACTAAACATATGTATTTGACTTAACGGTTATTATTCCATCAGGAAGTACAACCAAACCCATCATGGGATTAACCATTGTGTTGAACATTTTTAAGCCTTTTTTTTAAAGTAACAGTTATGGGTGTTTTACTACCACAACTACCACAACTGTTTGAAAAGGTGACAGTGTTTGCAGTGTTTGCAGACAGAATTAATGCAGTGGGTAATAGATAAACAGCCTTCAGCAATATGTAATAGTGATAGTGGTGGTGAATTTACTAGTGAAAGGATAAGGTAACAAGCACAGAGGTATTTCTGCTGCTAGTTATATCTGCTCTGCGGAAAGCATGTAATGAATCCCCAAGACTCATTCACACAATAATACTAAGCTATGATTTAGTATTAATATGCAGCCATTGTGGCTATATATTTTGGATCAGAGGCAAAAAATCTATCAATTTGTTAATCATAGATTAAAGTGTGGATTTTTCAGAAGAAAGTTTTGCTCATAAAAGTGTTCAGTGCTGATTGCATCTCTAGATTCAGAAAATGCAATTATAATACTTTTCAACAAAATCATTTTGTTTGTGTGTTGGGTTTAATCATACAAAACTATTGTCCTCTTTATATATCATCCAATAAAATCTGCATTGAGATATCATATGGCATAATCCAGCCCAATGAATGCATGGTGTGTAGAAGACACACTCTAGTTTGCATGCGGAGAAGGCAATAGAGGAATCTTGTGCAGGAGAGCAAGGGAAGGATTTAATGAGGAACTGGACTGTTCCCTTGGTACCTCATCTATTTAGTTAACATATTGGTTAATGTTTGAATAGCATTTCCCTTCAAGCAATATACGAAAACATTCTGGAATTAAGAGTCATACAATTTAAACTTTTAAAAGTGTATATTGGTGATTAAAATATGTAGACTTTGTACATGCCCAACTGATCTCATTGATAAAGGTCTCATGAGTCATCAAGGCGCTTCTGTTTCAAACAAATATTTACAAAGATAGCAAGTGGCAGCATTCCAACCATGCCATACCTTTTCACCTTAATAATAATAATAATAATAATAATAATAATAATAACGATTTATTTCTTACCCGCCTCTCCGTCTAGATCGAGGCGGGGAACAACAACATGATAAAATACATAAAACTAATTAAAACATGACAAATATTATTAAAACTGCATTAAAACATCCTAAAACATCCTAAAAACATTCTAAAAATTACACTGGATATGCCTGCCGGAAGAGAACAGTCTTTATAGCTTTCTTAAATTCTAAAAGACCGTTAAGTTGACGAGTCTCCTCCGGCAGGTCATTCCACAGTCTGGGAGCGGCAGAAGAGAAGGTCCTCTGGGTAACAGTTGTCAGCCTAGTCTTGGCCGACTGCAGTAAGTTCTTCCCAGAGGACCTGAGCGTGCGGGGCGGATTGTACGGGAGAAGGCGATCCTGCAGGTAACCTGGACCCAAACCATGTAGGGCTTTAAAGGTAATGACCAACACTTTATACTTCGCCC
Organism: Anniella stebbinsi; assembly: GCA_029215795.1. Lineage (NCBI taxonomy): Eukaryota > Metazoa > Chordata > Lepidosauria > Squamata > Anniellidae > Anniella > Anniella stebbinsi. Next base: position 44,236,687 of record JARDYH010000004.1, on the reverse strand, counting down.
GGAAACTTCTGCTGCTTCCTGCTGCAAGAGGGGATGAGATGTCTGTATGAGCAAGTGTTATGAACATATCAGAAGGATGTGTCTTTTCAGCAATCTGTAAACAAGTGCAGCACATGTCATGAGGCAGTTTTCCAACTCTTAATAAAATCAAGACGTTTTGGGTGTTCAAAGTTTTTTTTACACTCCAATTCCATAAAAATCTTTCTCTCTGCTTTTTTAACAAGACAAGAATGTACAGAGGAGAACTCCCCACCTTGTTTAATCCCAACTAATTTTGCTTATTTTAAACTGAATGTCTGTTTTTAACCTTAATGACTAGTCTAATAATAAACACCCACATTAAATCCAAAATTTTCACTTGTGATCTTTTCAGGATATAGTTGATACTGTTTTGGAACATGTGATATTTTAACCCTTGGCTGAGTCAACAACTTTCTACAGAACACTGTGGCAGTCTCCTCGCCAAGGGCAGTGCTGGAAGGAAAGCTCTATCTTCCATTGCTCATTCGCATTCTGGACATAAAAAGATCAATGCCAATGATGATCGATCTCTACCGTTCCTTATTTTTTCCCCATTACATATACAGTAATTAGCCATGTTTACTTGTTCTTTGTAGTTTGCTGCAGTTGTGACATATCTGCACATGTTGATGCTGCCTAGGTGTGGGGAGTGTTGTAGTTCCCTGTACCAATGGAGATAAGCGGGATGGGATATTTTCTTCTCCAGCTTGGACTACTGTCAGTCACCTGTTGGCATTTTTCATGTGATGGGGGAAAGCCACTTTGCATGGTGTGGTACTTAAGTTCATTAGACTGGTACTGCCTAGAGCAGGGGCAGCACCAGAAAAAAAATGGTGTGTATGTGTGTGCACAGGAGGGGCAAAGTATACTTCTAGATGGGTGAGATGTGTCCCATATGTTAGAATCTCTGAAAGAAAAATAATGGTATATTTCACATTAAAACTTCTATCCTAAACATATTATTTCTGAAATAAATGAGGGAAAGGTTACTTTAGGCCCATACCACAGAAGGGGAAATTAATTTTAATTTTGAAAAGTATTAATTGGTGGTTAGAATTTCTTTTCTTTTCCTAGTAGGCACCCTGTATATAAATAATTAATTATTTCTCCTGCATGTCAGATATTCATCCTTTCCCCTCAGTGGTTTGCCACTGTTCCGTTGGCATCTTGAAAAATATGTCAGAAGCTGCAAAATGCATACCCTTTGTTTACTGAAGCTGTATCTGAAGAGATAAGTTGTGAAAAGTGCCTTTCCTTTAAGTAATAACAGGAGTCTGGCAATGGGTGGCGAGCTCCTTGTCTGGGGAGGCACTTGCCGCCCTACCCCCTCTAGCGTCACCCCTGGCCTAAAGATGCAGACTTTTAAAGCAGCCTTCCTCGACCTGATGTCCAAATGTTTTGGACTACAACTCCCAGCATTCCTGACTATTGGCTATGTTGGCTGAGACTAATGGGAGCTGAAGTCCAAAACATGTGGAGGGCACCAAGTTGGGAAAGGCTGCTCTAAATTGCATGGCATTATAATTTATTATAGAATGCCATAGGGGACCTCAGACATCAGCTAGTCCAACCCCCTGCTCAATGCAGGCCCTGCACTGCAGAGTGCAGCTACAGCAGCCCAATCCAGCCATCTTAAATACCTCCAGCGAAGGAGAACCCACCACCTTCTGAGGCTATCTCTCACTGCTAGTTACTCATAATGTTTAATCAAAATCTGATTCCCTGCAATTTCCACCCATTGGTTCTAGTCCTGCCCTCTGGAGCAACAGAGAATAAGTCTGCTCCATCTTCTGCATTTAAGCCTTTCAGATATTTGATGACCACTTTCATGTCTCCCCTTATCCTTCTGTTTTCCAGGCTAAACATACACAGTTCAATGCTTATCAAATTTGCAGACGACACAAAATTGGGTGGGATTGCTAATACCCTAGAAGACAGAAACAAACTCCAAAGTGATCTTGACAGACTGGAGCGCTGGGCTGAAAACAACAGAATGAAATTTAATAGGGATAAATGCCAAGTTCTACACTTAGGAAAAAGAAACCAAATGCACAGTTACAAGATGGGGGATACTTGGCTAATCAAAACGACAAGCGAGAAGGATCTTGGAATTGTTGTAGATTGCATGCTGAATATGAGCCAACAGTGTGATATGGCTGCAAAAAAAGCAAATGCTATTTTGGGTTGCCCCATCTTGAGTATTGCATTCAGTTCTGGGCACCACACTTCAAGAAGGATGCAGTCAATATGGAGAGTGTTCAGAGGAGGGCAATGAGGATGATTAGGGGTCTGGAAACAAAGACCTAAGAGGAGAGATTGAAAGAACTAGGCATGTTTAGCTGGGAGAAGAGAAGATTGAGGGGCGACATGATAGCACTCTTCAAATACTTGAAAGGTTGTCACACAGAGGAGGGCCAGGATCTCTTCTCGATCATCCTAGAGTGTAGGACACAGAATAATGGGCTCAAGTTACAGGAAAACAGATTCCGACTGGACATCAGGAAAAACTTCCTGAGTGTTAGAGCAGTACGACATTGGAACCAGTTACCTAGGGAGGTGGTGGGCTCCCCCACATTAGAGGCATTCAAGAGGCAGCTGGACAACCATCGTTCAGGTATGCTTTAAGGTGGATTCCTGCACTGAGCAGGGGGTTGGACTCAATGGCCTTATAGGCCCCTTCCAACTCTACTATTCTATGATTCTATGAACTTTTCCTCATAGGATTTGGTATCCGGACCTCTCCCCATCCTATTTGTTTTTCCCTGGACGCGCTCCAACTTTTCAATGTCCTTCTTAAAACGGGGTGCCTGGCTAATGCAGAATAGAGCGGTTCCCATGATCTGGACACTATGCTTCTGCTAAGGCAGTCCATGTTGCATTAGCTGTCTCATCACACTGCTGGCTTATATTTAGTTTCCACTAAAGATGTCTCTGCATTATTGGGGGGGGGGGGGGGAAACGGATCCCTACCAGTGTTTCTTCTTCTGAAGACTTTCCACATTCATTATGTGCTTCTTTACATGGCAAACACATGATATTTAATTGAAAATGTACCCTCTGGGCAATGCTATTGAGTTCAATGAAACAGTGGCGGAATTATAGCACTACAGCAGCTTTACACACTGGGGACATCCCACGATTATTTGCAAAGATTTTAAATGCTGCATTATCTCCATTAATTTTTTTTAATGAGATTACCGGGGCAAAGCATGGGAGACTTCCTAGAGGTTGGCGGTGTCATGTAAAGGACCCACAAACTTCTGTGAGTGGCCAGTCATGACCATGCAACAAATCATGTCGAGAAGCTCTAGGACTCCTAGGTCCTTTTCAGATGTACTGCTGCCAAGTGGCTTCTCTCCCCTGCCCCCATGCTACAACGTGTCATTTGAATGCAGTGCACAGCATGGTGGGGATAGTTTGATACCCCCACCCTACCCCACCCATCCTACAACAAATGACTTGTAGTAGGGATTGTAGGATAAGTATGAAGTTAGCCCCATTGCACTGTGTGCTTTGTTTGGACAAGATGCCAATCTGTGCTGCAGAGCAGGTAATTATGTAAATTACAGGCATGTGGGTGCGGTATGGAATCGACAAGGTGTTAGTTTGTTTTACAAAGCTCCTAGTGAAGATTTTAAGAAAAATGCTTTGGGCAGAATAAATTATAATTTAAGGCAGTTTAGAGATTCATTATTCTCATTCTTTCATTGGTGGTTCCCCATATTTTTTCTTCTGAAGAGTTCTCTAGACCAGGGGTGCAAAACTTCAGACCCCCTCTGAGATCCCAATCCAGCCCTCTGGGGTTCCCCAACTGACCACACCCCCTTCCCTCCATGTTTTGTTAGTTTTGTGGGTTTTATGCAGGTTTTCCCCCCATTCTGAAAGGTTGAAATGTGGGGAGTGTTGTAATTTCCTGTACCAATGGAGATAAGTGGGATGGGATATTTTCTCCTCCTTTAATTAAAAATCTTATTGCCAGTAACTAAGCCTTTCATGTGGTGGTGGGAAGCCACTTTGCATGGTGTGGTACTTGAGTTCATTAGACTGGTACTGACTAGAGCAGGGGTCCCTAAACTTTTTGGTTAGGTGGGCACATTTGGAATTTTGAGTGTCATGGACACTTTCACAAAATGGCTACCACGTAGGTGCAGTCTCATTCTTAAAATGGCTGCCATGGCGGGCAATGCCAGTCACAAAACACTAATTTTCCACAGGGAAAACTGGTTTTTAAATAGAAGACTCTGAGATCAGGCACATTTTTTCATCTTTTATTTTAAAATGATTTGGGAGTGATATTTTTACTTCACATTGTCAGTTTTTCTGAGCTAGACTTCCCTTCAAAACAGGTAACACCTGCTTCTCTTCCGCAGGTTTATTGCTTTGCTATTTTAAATCTGAAGTGTTTCTTAGTTCTGTTTACTTTTCACAATATTTTATGTCCACTTGTGTTATAACTACACATAAACAGACATGTGGACAACAGTGCAGTAAGCAGCCATCTTTCTACCCAACTGTCTTATTTGATGCACATTTTTACTTTAGGTGGGAAACTTTGCTTTTCCTGAGTTTAGCTTGGAAAATTGTTCTTCCTTGCTTTTATGTCAACTAGCTTAGAGGTCTGTGAAAAGTCACAGACTGTTAGGCTGAATGCTTTGTTATTTAGGCCTGGCTGAGAGTTCACAGTTGTTTAAAATGTATACTGTTTTTATATGTTGTCTGTTTTTATGCTTTTATGGTTCAAAATTTTGTATAACAATTTTTAATGTCCAAAGTTTTAATTTTTGTAACCGCCCAGAGAGCTTCGGCTATGGGGCAGTATATAAATGTAATAAATAAATAATAATAGTAATGATAAAATCAAACTGATTCAAACTTCATATAGGAATACATCTTAATATTCCATTGCTTCTCTCTGAAAATTGTAGCTTAAGAGAGTTACCATTTATGAGACAAACGTGAAAGACCAATAACTTTATTTTGGATAAATATTTGTAAGGTTGCCAAATATGCAGGTTGGTGCTGGGGAAAATATTTGTCACACCATATGTTTGAGCCCAAATAAATGGTGGCACGTTGCTTTTGCGGCATACTAATCTCCCAATGAAATAAATAACTTTAAACTTTAAGAAGAAAAAAATTAAAATCAGGAGACTCAGGAAGCTAGTGAGTGCCAAGAGAGGTGTTCATTGGAAACCAGAATTAGAGCCTGCAGATCAGCAAATTCTTTCTGAAGGGGAGGCTGAGTAATGATACCTTCATAGCCAATGTTTATAGTTAACCTGAGGAAAGTTGAATTATGGAACTCCAATTTTCAAAGAAGTATTAGAAATCGATATAAAATATTATCAGCAAGTGCCAACTGTTTATACCAAACTCCACCTCCATCTGTCATCATTTTGTGACTGGTGGGACTCAGGCTGCCTCTACAAGAGGCATTTAAAGCTCTTTCAAGGCGCATTAAAATTTTTACCTCTACAAGAACGGAGCGCAAATCGGGCGTAGAGGTGCGTTTTCTCTCCAATTATGCGCATTATCGAATGCGTGTTAAATAATGAGTTTTATTTTGCTCCGGCCGTTAAAGCGCATTTTGACTATGTGAACAAGCGATTCTCCGCATTAATTACTTGTAAAGCGCATTTGAAACAACTGGTAAGGTCACCAGTTGAGTGCTCAATACCTCCTGCATACAAGCATTTACGATAAAGCGCTTCTGCGATTATGCGCATAATTGGCTAACCAGGCGTCAAACAGAATCCATCTAGAGGGGGTCTCAGTCATTTTCAGCCCTCTCAAATGGGTGCTGCGGGGAAGAAAATTTGAGAAACCCTGTGCTAATCTATCCTCTGCCTTCTTGCCTGATCAAGGAATACATGTACACACACACACACACACACAGAAAGAGAGAGAAAGAAATGCAGACCTAAAGCCTTGTTTAGCATTTAGATAACCAGACATTAGTAGTCTTGCCTAATAGCAAAGGAGATAAAGGTGGGGAGGAAATTCCAGAGCTATTCCATCCCTGCCAGGAAAAACGATCTTTTGAAACCATCAGGGTCCAGGCTAATTACTGGAATGAGAACTGGGAATATTTGAGGACAAGTGTTAATGGCGAGGTAGATTGTAATATTAAGAAATAAAATGAAAGGTAGGTTTGATAGAATCAGATTCTTGGTTATTTCATTAGGACCCAGTGGTGCAACTAGGGCTGACTCTGGGGTCAAAGTCCAGGGCCCCACAGCCCAGCCCCCCCCCCCCAAATGACCACCAAGAGAGGCAGGTGATGAGTGCACCAGAACAGCAGAAGCAAACTCTATTTCATGCTGATGGCTGCCCGAAGAGTCATAGCCAAAAGTTGGAAAACTACAGAACTTCTAATATTGAAATCGTGGTATTTGGAATCATGGCAGAAAAACTGGCATACCAACTGAAACTAGCTAAAGGCAAAGTCAAAACTTCTGACTTTTATAAAATATGGCAGGATTTTATTCTACATACTGGTCAGGGATATACACAGCGATATTTGTCAAAGCCTTTACTCAGATTATGGAAAAGAGACTAAATTTAAGTTTGATATAGCAAAGAATTATAAAGAAAATATTTAAGCAGCCCATGGATTTCATATATATCTTGGTCTGTAAAATAAAGCAGAAAAATATAAATGGAGGTAAAATGTACTACCCTCTATCAATAATTAGATTTAAATTTTATAGTCTAACTCATAAAAACATAAGAGCCATGCTGGATCGGACCAAGAGTCCATTTATTCCAGCACCCTGTTCACACAGTGGCCAATCAGCTATCAACAAGAAACTCACAAACAGGACACAAGTGCAACAGCACTCTCCTGCCCATGTTCCCCAGCAACTGGTGTATATAGGCTTACTGCCTCTGAGGCCGTTTCTACACCAAAGGGGTATAGAGGGCCAGTGAACCCAGAAGTAGCCACTTCCAGATTCATCGCCCCAATGCATATGAAAAATGCAACGACCTGGGCAGCCACGCTGTCCTTTTTTTTTTTTTTTTTTTGCCCTACCCGGGAAGAGCGCAAGAGCACTGTTCCGCAAATGTCTTTTAAAAAATCAGCCCCCCACCCCCCTCCTTGCTCTCCCGGGGATGGTGAAACTTGTGCCACCCCCTCCCCTGATGGCCACGGCTGCACCTGGGATGGCTGCAGCTGGGATGGAAATTCCTGGGACTGAGGAAGATTCGGGATTTTTCTGGTTTTTCTTAACCCAGAAAAATCCCGTGCCCGCCCCCGGGACTCCCTGTGCGTCATTTGGACTCACAGGGAGCAGCCAGGGGCCATCCAAGGCAAAAAGCCTGGTGTGGAAAGGGCCTGATACTGGAGGTAGCACATAGCCATTAGGGACTAGTACCATTGATATTCTCCTCCTCCAGGAATTTATCCAGCCACCTTTTAAAGCCATCCAAATTGGTGGCCATCACCAAGGCTCCCTCTACAAGGATTCACTTTTGCGCCCGGTTCGGCGATTATGTGCATTATCGCAGACGCGCATTTACTCCTAATCCCTCTGCACGGGAGGCGGCGAAGCGCATTAATAGATGTCCAAAAAGCGCTTTACAAGAAGTTAATGCGCATAATCGCTTGTTCACACGGGGAAACTGCGCTTTAACGGCCGGAGCAAAATAAAACTCGCGATTTAACGCGCATTCGATAATGCGCATAATCGGAGAGATAACGCACCTCTACGCCCGTTTTGCGCTCCGTTCTTGTAGAGGTAAAATTTATAATGAGCCTTCAAAGAGCATTAAACCTCTCTTGTAGAGGCACCCTACATCTTGTGGTAGTGATTCCATAATTTAACTATGTGCTGTGTGAAGATTTATATCCTTTTATCTGTCCTGAATCTCCCACTAATCATCTTCATGGGATGACCCCAGGTTCTAATATTATGAGAGAGGGAGAAAAATGTCTCCCTAAGCACATTTGCAACGCCATGCATAATTTTGCACACCTCTATCATGTCTTCCCTTACCTTCCTTTTACCCCAAGTTGTAACCTATCCTCATAGTGAAGATGCTCCAGCCTCTTGATCATTTTGGTTACCCTTTTCTGCATTGACTCAGTATAAGGCAGCTTCCTATGTTCACTGTTAGTTTTAAAGTGAGGATTCATTTTTATTTAGGGATAGTTCTATTGCAAACTACAGACGGTCCTTGCAACAGTATTCCTCTTTTCTCCCATAACTTGCTTCTAGAAATTCTTTGCTTTTGGCAGCAAAACCTTGACTCTTGGAAGTTAAAAATAACTAGCAGCATTCCCTTTCCCCAGGTTTGCTTTTTGAAAGCACGAAACAGCCCAAACTGAATGAAGCAGTGGGAGCTCGAGCAAAGCATGGCGAACACCTTTGTGACAGTACCTGATGGATACTGCCTAAGTGAGCCAATACAGTATTATGGTGAGTCCAGCAAAGGGAAACCTTATCCAAAGTGTTTGTACAAACAGAAATTTACATAGTTGTTGAATGTAGCTTCTGGGCCATACATGAAAGACATTTCAAATGCTATCTGGGGTGCCATTTAAGTTTGAGACTGTGTGTATATGTAAGAATTTCCCCAGGTGACATCTTTGTCCAAGATTCACAGCAAAGTTCAAAGATCTTAGATTCTTCAAGCATTGAATTTCATATTCAGCATATATAGTCAAACCATGTATGTTAAGATTATTTGTGGTTGTAACTTTTTATACTTCCTAATAATAAGATACATGCATGCTCCTAAGGCATACTTGTAGTCCCAAATGCTGGAGGACAGAGGACGGGACCACAACAGCAATTGTACTCCTTTCCATCCCTAAACAGCGTGTCTAGGGCCTCCTCCACACGGGGCGTTTAATGAGCCTTGAAGGCTCATTATAAATTTTACCTACACACGAGCGGAGCGCAAAACGGGCGTACAGGCGCGTTATCTCCCCGATAATGCGCATTTTCGAACGCGCGTTAAATAGCGACTTTTATTTTGCTCCGGCCGTTAAAGCGCATTTTCGCTGTGTGAACAAGCGATTATGCGCATTAACTACCTGTAAAGTGCTTTTTGGGCATCTTTTAATGCGCTTCGCCGCTTCTCGCCGCCTCCCGTGCAGAGGGATTAGGCGTAAATGCGCCTCCGCGAAAATGCGCATAATCCCCGAACCGGGCGCAAAAGCGCATCCTTGTGGAGGGGGCCTAAGACTATTATGTTAGGTTAAAATAAAACCATCATGATTAAAACACACACACACACACACACACACACACACACTACATATTTCTTAAGCATGTCTCTTCATTCCCTCAGTTGTCTTGTTTTCAGAATGCAGTCCTAAACTCACGTACTAATTTAGAGGGACATATTTGAGAATGAGTATGCTAATGATTGCACTGTAAAACTCAAACTGCTTTGGGAACCATTTTGGTCAAAGGGGTGGGGGTGGGGATAAAAACCAACCAAACAAATATATATTACAAATAATCTAAAATTCAGAGGTGTCAAATCCTAAATTAATTGACTATTTGTATGTGATTTTTCTAAATAATCCAGATGTTTTGCCAGAACACATCAGTTATCCGCTGCAAGATCTTGACTTCCAACCTGCTCCTTATTGTCAGTATTCAACGGTTCAGTTTCCTCCAGTATTACAGACACCATCTCCCCAGTCTCATTACAGTGCATACAACTTGGACTCTCAATACAGTGATGGGCAATACATAATCAGCAATTGTGAACTCAGTAAGCCCACCTGCATGAGTATCCATGATGATGGGGGCGGATATCCTGGACAGAAACGACCCAGGCTTAGTCACTCTGCTTTGCGAATAAAGGGACAGGAAGAGCTCTGTGTGGTATGCGGAGACAAGGCTTCAGGATATCATTACAATGCACTCACATGTGAAGGCTGCAAAGGTAATAGGGGAAGAGTTTTGAGACTGAAATCAAGTGCTTCAATTTTAATGGCTTGGAATGCCCACTGTCCAAATATTGGTTGTTCAAAACCAGGGAGTCAAGCCAACAGGCGCCTTGTGGGGGAGACAGGACCCCTGCATGTCCTAACTACAAAGACAGACACACACCTTATCGTGTGTGCCCCCTAGGGGTCTGGAAAGAATGGAGACTGTTTGAGGTTGCTGGAGACCTTCATGATTATGAGTCCTGGAGCTGCAGTAGGAAAGTTCAGAGAAAGGGCTGTTTTGAGATATGAGAAGAGAGATACATGAAGGAAAGGCAATGAGGGTTTTGAGGGTGAGGACAAGGAACTTTGTTATTCCCTACTTTGCTCTACGTCAGGAATGGGCAGAAGGTAGATCTTCAGATGTTTTGGACTTCAACTCACAGTAGCTCCTGCCAACCTGGCCAATGGGAAGAAATGCTGGGAGATCTACTTTCTCCCCAAACCTGCTCTAGATCATCCACTGCTGTCCTCCAGATGTTTGGAACTTTAACCCCCATCAGTCCCATCCAGCATGACCAATAGTTAGGAACGCTGAGAATTGTGTCTGAAACATCTAGAGGGCAGCAGGTTGGCAAAGACTTTTCTAGATTATATTGAAATGATAATAATAGCTATTGCTTCATCTAATGGTGGTTACATGCTGCTATAATAATAGCTTTGAACTTTGAGAGCTCATGGAAGGTTCTGTTAAACCAGACTTCCTCAACCTGGTGCCCTCCAGTTATATTATACAGCAACTCCCATAATTCTCAGCCAGCAGTCAAATACATTTGGAGGGCATCAGATTTGGGAAAGCTGAAAATGAGAAATCAGTGCTTATCTGAAAAGTGTATTTAAGTGTGTTTGAGAGAGGGAGTGGAATTATTTTATTTCTCAAAAACAAATTGGATACAATCCCCAAACTTCTACATATTGCTGATTAATATATCCAAACGTCAATTCCTGCTTTACCCAATGTATTATAAAGCAACATTTCTGGCTTATTATGAATGACAATTCTATCAATAAGCATACTTTGGCACCAATACATTTTTGAGACAATCCTTCTTACCAATAATTGGAGTAATCCTCACAGGCTCAATAGAGCCCTATTTCTCCACCTGCTCTCCACACAACCACACAGGCATTATCGGAAATGGAAGGAAAGATCAAACCCTGAATATTTATATTCTCCGGCACACCTGTGTTCAAATCACCACTTAGCCATGAAACTCTGTCTTGAGCTACTCATTATCACTCAGAGTAACCTACCTCAATGGGTTATTGAGATAACAAAGTGGGGCGGGGGACAATGACCATGACCAGGTATGCTGCCCTAAGTGTAGAAAGGGTGCAATTATATATATATATATATATATATATATATATATATAATGATAAAGTATTAATAACATGACTATTAAGATTATTAGTTGCTATTTGTATTTATAATATAATGCTAATAGCACAAGTCTGTCTGTGTCTCTTCAGCAGTATGTCCCAATGAGTTCAGTAGGATATACTCCCAGATAGATGGCTATAGGATTTCAGCCCAATTTCAATTTCTGTATTAAGGCCCAATCCTATGCAAGTTGGGCATGCTGGGACTTGTAGGCCTTTTTTCTGTCTAAACTTGCATAAGATTACACCTTTACTTGCTGGCATATTATTTTTGCAGCACTATATCATGTCTATGTAAATACTCTCTGCAAGTTAAAATAGAACATCCTGCCAATAAAAGCTTATTTGTATCCTCATCATTCCAAATTATTATTGTTAGGTTTTTTTCGACGCAGCATCACCAAAAATGCAACCTACAGATGCAAGAATGGCGGCCACTGTGAAATGGATATGTACATGAGGAGAAAATGTCAGGAGTGTCGCCTAAAGAAATGTAAAGCTGTGGGAATGCTGGCGGAATGTGAGTGCCTAAATTATAATAGTTTGTTTTCTTACATGCCATTCAACTAAGCAAATTTCCTTTCCTGCTAAGACAACTAAGGCTGCAACCCTATGCATGTTTAGACAGAAAAAAAATCCTGTAACTCCATACTGGCTGGGGAATGCTGGGAGTTGTGGGACTATTTTCTGTCTGAACCTACATAAATTGCACTTTAAAAGGATGTTTTAACTGAGCGCTTTGTTCCCTAGTCTTCAGAGCATTGACTAATTAAATAAATAATTTGTTAAGCACCTCAGAAAATATATGTTTCTGGGCTTCGTAGAGTACGAATTTAAACAATATAATTCTAACATAATAAAAATATGAGATCACAATATAACAAAAAAACAAGCCTAAAATAAATCCCTAAAGACATATAATGACAAGGCACGATATACATATGCAAATACAAAATCTAAAACCACCATCAGGCACAAGAGCTAAAGCTACACTGGCTAAAATACTAGACCACAAGTGGGCAACTTGTAGCCCTTCAGATATTTTTGGCCTACAACTCCTATCATCCCTAGCCAGCAGCGCCAAATGGCGAGGGATGATGGGAGTTATAGGCCAAAACATCTGAAGGGCAACAAGTGGCCTACCCCCATACTAGACCTTAGTACAGCCTTCCCATCCTGGCGCCCCACCCATGTTTTGGACTGCAATTCCCATCATCCCTGATCACTTATTGTGCTGGTTGGGATTGATGGGAGTTGTAGTCCAAAATATCTGGAGGGTGCTAGGTTGCGGAAAACTGCCTTAGTAGAATACTATTGTATTTATTTCTACATCTGCTAGGAATCAGTAATAATAATAATAATAATAATAATTATTATTATTATTATTATTATTATTATTATTTCTTACCCACCTCTCCCTCTGGATCAAGGTGGGGAACAACATTAAAAATACATGATATAAAATACATAAAACTGATTAAAACATAGAAAAACTACTACATTGTTAAAATACCAATAAAACTCCTAAAATTCAACTGGGTAGGCCTGCCGGAAGAGATCAGTCTTTATAACTTTCTTAAATTCTGGAAGACTGTTAGGTTGGCAGATCTCTCCCGGCAGGCCATTCCACAGTCTGGGAGCAGCAGAAGAGAAGGTCCTCTGGGTAACGATTGTCAGCCTAGTTTTTGTTGACTAGTAAATTCTTCCCTGAGAGAACCTGAGTGTGCGGGGTGGATTGTATGGGAGAAGGCGATCCCGCAGGTAACCTGGACCCAAACCATGTAGGGGTTTAAAGGTAATGACCAACACTTTGTACATCACCCAGAAAGTAATTGGCAGCCAGTGGAGTGATTTTAAAGCCGTAGTTAGAAATGAGTTAGATTACAATCCTATACATACTTACTCATTGTACTAAATAGGATTTATATCTGAGAAGACCAGCATAGGACAGTGCTGTAAAACTTGATCCCATGACATGAAAGCATCTGATGCAAACACCTTGGTGTGAAGCTAAGCAGGCTTTGGTCAGTGCATAAAGAGCTGGCTACAGGTTTGAGGGGGCCATCTGCAAAGCAACTTTTGCTTCTTATGAGCATCCTTCTACATTGGGGCACCCCCTCCTGCAAGGGAGAGCAATGTTAGTAGCAGCAACAGGAGCACTCAGTACTAGGGGACTGAGAGACACTATATAAATTTCCCACAATGCTCTAGTGGCACACTGTCCTGAGGGCATTATCGTGAGATCCAACAACCTAGTGCTGATTGGCATTCCAGATGGGAAAAGTAAAGGCGGTTCAGGGTAGACATCTGTTTAGGATAAGGCTGACTGTTACATAATGACTTAAAAATCAGGACATTAAAATTAAATTAAATCCAGATATCAGAATTAAATTAAAATAGGATGCTTGAAATATTTAATGACTGCACATTTGGCTGAAGGCTGAAAGCTTTTTAACGGAGTTGTTTGCTAAATTTCCAAAAGCCCTTCCAATACTAGTGGGCGATTTTAATGCCAGAACTAGTAATTATTCAGTTCCTCCATCAAAGGGCTCAGTGGGACATGATGTAGCTAAAATATCCCCGATAAATTTTGCTCGGCAGTCTAAAGATCGGCACTTTAATTTTGCCGGCCACTGCCTGTTACAGATGACCGCCAGAAATAACCTAAGTATATTGAATGGCCGATTTGATAGGGACCAGTATGGAGAATTCACTTGTACCCCAGGTAGTGGTTCTAGTGTTATCGATTATTTTATCCTCCATAACCAGATGCTAAACACTGTTAAACATTTTAGTGTGGCCAACCGACTGGATAGTGACCATCGCCCACTAGAGCTAGCACTGGCCTTGGAGGGACCCTTTCGGTTGAATATTTGCACCCCATTATTAGATATTCAAACTTATACTAATAGAATAAATTCTAGATGGACGAAGGAGTCGGCTGACATTTTTGCCCAAAAATTAAAATCAGACAGCTATCTTAAGTACACCAATATAATAACAGCCGCACATTCCCCTGAAATCTCTGTTGACGCGTATAATAATAATAATATATTTATTTATCACCCGCCTCTCCCAACGGATCGAGGCGGGGAACAACACCAAACACAAAATACAAAAACTGATTAAAAGCAGATAAAACAGGGAGGATGATCCAAGAAATATCTGATGCCTTACAGCTTAAAACCAATAAGATAGGGCCCAAACGACTAAGTAAAAATTGGTTTGATAGAGACTGTATTGAAGTAAGAAAAAAGCTTCAGATGGTGTATGCTGTTTACCGCCAGAATAACGAACAACAACTTCCCGCTCAATACTTCATCCTAAAGAAGACTTATAAAAAGCTTCTTAGATGGAAGAAGTATGAAGCGGACCGGGAATCCTGGCAACTATTAATAGCTGCCACAATTTCTAAAAATAATAAAGTCTTCTGGCAAATAGTGGCAGGGGCAACAAGAGATAGGATTGGTGCATTGCCTAACCAAATAGCAGCGGTAACTTGGGAAGAATACTTTAAATCTATATTTAACAAACACAACGAAATAAATCCTTGCCCTCTTATTGAGTCAAATTTTTCAGTATGGCCGCTGGTGGACCCCTCTTTAATTGAGAACCTGATAATCAACCTGAAGTCTGATAAGGCTCCAGGCCCAGACAGAATTAGCACTAACCTGCTGAAGAGCGCCCCAGAGTGGTGGGCATCGATCTTAGCGCCTTTTTTTACCAAGATAAATAACTCTGGTCATCTACCTTCGGTCTGGAGGAAAGCAGTGATAATCCCAATCTATAAAAAAGGTCCTAGAAGTGACCCAAGCAATTATAGACCAATCAGTTTGTTATCAGTGGTGGGCAAGATCTACGCTAGCTACCTAAATATAAAATTGCAAGATTGGATCACTGACAGAAACATCCTGGGGCAGGAACAGATCGGTTTCCAACCTGGGAGTTCCACCAACGACCATTGTTTGACTCTGCTTCACCTGGCTTTAAAATACACAAATACTAAAGGAGGGAAACTCTTTTGCACCTTTATTGATCTTAAGGCTGCATTCGACTCGGTATCCCGAGCACGCCTTTGGCTGAAGTTAGAGAAACTTGAGATTGATGGCAGGCTCCTATTTCTGATAAAATCTCTGTATTCTAATACTTCAGGCCAAGTACGCTGTGGATCCCAGGGACAGGTTACAGATGAATTCACCCTTTCACAAGGGGTTAGGCAGGGCTGTGTGCTGGCCCCAGCCCTCTTCAATCTATATCTTGCAGATCTTCCCTCTTGGCTTTCCTTAATTCAATCACATCCGCCCAAAATAGGTCACTCTAGGGTTAACTTACTCTTATATGCTGATGACGCGGTTTTGATATCCCAAACACGCCTAGGCCTTAATAGACTGCTAGATAGCTTTGCAGAATATTGTAATGTTAACAAACTGTCAATTAATTATCAAAAAACCAAAATCATGGTTTTTGCGAAGAAAAAAGTTAGATTCCTTTGGAGAATGGATGGGCGGAAAGTCGACCAGGTTGATGCCATTAAGTACTTAGGGATCTGGTTTCAGGAGAATTTGGGTTGGCAAAAGCACTTATCCTTTATTAAAGGAAAAGCTGAACAGATTCTGGGAGCGTTATGTCGCTTTTTTTATCAAAAGGGAGGTAGATTTTTACCATCGGCTATTAGAGTATTTAGAGCAAAATTAGTTGCCCAATTTTTATTTGGCGCACCAATCTGGTTCCCTCTCAACAAACATTCGATAGAAGATATTCAGACATCCTATCTAAGACTCTTATTTGGAACTCCTAGGTGTGTAGCGGGGGGCGGTTCTTAATTTGGAAGCAGGTCTTTCCTCTTTGAGCTCTTTGGCATGGACCCATTCAATACAATTCTGGCTTAGACTCTATCATGGCCTTTCCCCAAATTCTTTAGTGTCCCAGGTTCTCTTGGACACTTATGTCTCCCAATGGGTCAAAGAGATAGCCCAGAAGATCCACTTGATAGGGCTTCCTCCTTTTGTTTTACTTAATTCGGACATCAAAGTAGCTAAGAGTCTTGTGAGCCAAAGACTGAAAGATATAGATCTTCAGGAGCTGAAGGGTAAGGCCCGCGGCCCATGTTCCCCACACTCTTTAGAGCTATTGAGGATGGCAAAGATGGAATGAACTATTTGAGATGGTTAACAGTGCCCAAATTTAGAAGAGCCTTCTCTCTAGCAAGATTTAATGCCCTCCCTTCTAACTTACTGGTAGGAAGATTTAAGAAAACCCCTATCGAAGAGAAACTCTGTCTGTGTAATAATTTAGAGGTAGAGTCGGTCGAACACATGTTGATTAAGTGCATCTTCTATAGAGATGATAGGATCACCTTAATTGGCCCCTTAATTAAAGATTTAGCTGATAAGAACCCTCGCGAAATAGTAGTCTTTTTACTTCAGGGCAAAGACAAATATATTACAACCCAAGTAGCCAAATTTGTCCATAATATACTGGTCTGCAGAGCTCAAGTAGTTATATAAGATGTTCAGATTTAACGTACCCGTATATATACGGTATAAATGCTACTTACTGTTTATCTGTTTTTCTGGCCTGTTGGCCGCAATAAAGTTGATTGATTGATTGATTATTAATATAAATAATGGCAAAATATGTGATTTTCATATCACATTAGAAAGTGGAGCAGCTTCTTAGGGAAGGACCATACTCAGTGGGAGAATACATGCATGCAAAAGGCCTCAAATTCAATCCTAGGTACCTCCAGGTAGAGATTGGTCTGAAGCCCAGGAGATGCCCGCTAGACCAGAGTTGGGCAAGAAAGTAGGTCTCCAGATATTTTTGACTTCAACTCCCAGAATTCCTGACCATTGGTCATGCTAGCTGAGACTTCTGGAAGATGAAGTCCAAAACATCTGGAGATCTACTGTCTGCCCACCCCTGTGCTAGATGGTGTAGACAATATTGACCTATGTGGCACAATAGTCCGACTTGCTAGTCGAATTTATACAGTCTGTAAAAGGACACGCTTGAATAATATAGTTTTTGAACTTGCCTAAATATTTTGCTGTGGTATACATTTCTTACAGGTCTACTAACAGAAGTCCAGTGTAAATCAAAACGTCTCAGAAAAAAGAGTAGCTACCTTTGTAACATCAAAATGGAAGATGAGGGAGTGGACAACAAGCATGTATCCTCTACAACCAAACCTTTAAAAGTAGGGACATGTTTCATATTTTAATTGTTACATTTTAATATTTTATTTTGCTTTGAATTCATGCACTTCTTTCTTTCAAAGGTCCAGGAGAAAATGGAACTTACTCCTGGGGAACATGAGCTTATTGACCATATTTTGGCTGCCCATCAAAAATGCACAATCCCCCTGGAGGAAGCAAAGAAGTTTGTATGTGTTCCATAAATATAGTCCATTTTAATAAATATAATATTCTGACTTTCTAATAGAATATCTTTCTAATCCTAAATATTTTAATTAGTTGCAGGAAACTGCTAATCCTGAAGAGAATTTTTTACGACTTTCAGAAACCGCTATGGTTCATGTGGAGGTACTAGTGGATTTTACAAAAAGACTCCCAGGTAACATATTCCATAGGCCGTTTTGTAAACTAATTTTAGCAATTTCTTTAGCATTATATAGGGTCTATTCAGATGACATGCTAAGCCATTGTTAGTCCACTAACCATTTTGCAGCAAATGGTTAGTGAGGGTGTTTAAACCATGGCTATGTAGCCACCATGTTAGGAATAGTTCACATGACACGCTAAGTCATGGTTCACACAACACGCTAAGCCATAGTAGGCCTGTTCACCTTAGTCTAAATGTGTGGCTTAATTACTTCAGGTATATTCTCTCTATTACTTTATACAGTTTAACTTGCATGGTCTCATGAACTCAGGAAATATCTCATGTAAGAATATGCTAGTGTAAGGCTTATTATTCAAGATATACCAAACCATTTCTGCTCATTTTTGTTTTAAACTTAAGTTTGAGCAGTGTAGACATGCAGAAGATTTTGAAAGTTTGAAAAAGTTCAAAACTTGAACTTTAAGAGCAACCAATTTCCTCCGCGCTGAACAGGCAGGGCAGGCCCTCTGCCAGCAGGATGATGGACAGCCCTGCTTGGCCAATCAGTGTGGCATGACAGTGGCCCCCAGGGGATGAAGGCAACCAATCAGGGTGTGTGAGGAAGAGGACAGGATGCATGAGCCACATTTGGATTATTCATGAACCCCTCTAAGGTGAGGGGACAGAGGGGCAAAAAAGTGGGAAAGGAGCAGGACTACCAGCGCCCATGGCAATATGTGCTTTACACTAGTTTGAGAATGCTAGGAATTCTCTGCTAAAGATTTCTAGCCCTTGTCTCAGAACCAGAGTTTCCAGGGAAGAAAGGCCCAGTTTGCATGTAACAACCACCCATGGGTTGTTTAAACCATGAGCTGTCAGAGCTGAGTGGCGGCAAGTGAGCATGCTTCTTCCACATGTTCATCATGTCTGTTTTCAGTTAACATCCCATTCCTAGCTGTTATTGTGAACTAGAAACTCTGGGTTGTTTAGAAATTAACTAACACAGTTAACTCATGGTGTGCAGGAGGTAGCTCCCTCCCACTAGATATTGTCAATTCCTTGGTTAAACAACCTAGGAATTGTCATTAAGTGCAAACCAGGACAGGATCTACACTACTGCTTTAAAGAGGTTTAAAGCATTTTATAACAGTAGTGACAACTGTTGGGGCTCAGGACACACCCCAACAATAGTTGTCACTACTGTTATAAACCGCTTTAAAACGCTTTAAAGCAGCAGTGTAGATCCGCCAATAACAGTAAACCATTTTTGCTTAAGTCTTTGGTTTAACTAGCTCATTTGGCATTCAATTTGTTTGTTTTTAGTAATGTGATAATTGCATGGAAAATTGATTTAGAATTTAATTTGGTACACATAATCAGAGCATAACTCTAAACTTCAGATCTAAATATAGCTTGTAACTTCTATGCCTGTTTTCAATGTAGTGCTCTCTTGAACACTGAGATACTAGAATGAATGTACATGTGCATTTTAGGGCAACAAGCTCCATTTCAAATAAAAACCTCAGCTCAAGCCCTGCTCCATTGTCATGAGGCCAATATGTGAAACATGAAGGGTTAGATCCAGACCTAGCTGTACTGAGAGTAGATAATCATGACTAAAGCAGTACATCTGTACTATAGGCTTACTAATAAAGCATTGTGCTTAAGGAGCCTTGCTTCAACCCAGTGCAATGAAGACATTCCTTGAAGACTGAGCCATTGGTGTGCGTTTTCAGAACAACATTCTGTTTCAAATATGATTGCCAGCACAAACCCTCACACTCTCTAAAAGGGGGGGGATGCAAAATAAATTGCAATGTGAAGCAAGGCTTATGGAACACTATGCTTTATTAGTAGGTCTATAGTGTAGATGTTCTACAAGAAAAAAATGAAACATTCAGACTAATTTATGACAGAATTACTTCTTACACTTGAATCATGGAGGCGAAAGCCTCAATAACTTGTAATCCAGATCTGTTGGATTACAACACTCATTGCCCCCAGCCAGCATAGTCATTGGAGGGCACCACGTTGGGAGGACACATCTGGAAGGCACCAGGTTGAGGAAGGCTGGGGCATCAGAAAGAGCATAACTATGCTCCTTTCCTTGCCACACATGCTACCCTCAACTCCACCCCACTACAGAGACATTTCTGGGGTGTTTGTCATAAGAGAAGTGTGTATCTGGTATTCTGCTGCTGTGGCAGGATTTCTGCTTAATTCAGTAGCCCCTTGGCCATCTGATCTTCAGTTCCTCTAATCTCTATGTTGTAATTTTATGTTTACAATACAAAATGAATATAAATAGGAGCAACTTGCTGTCTCCCATTTTCACAATGCACAGTTATGAAAAGAAGTGATTTGGAGTGTCTATAGCCTTTCAGACCTAAGCTCTGATTCTCAAAAAAAGTTTCTCTTTGTGTAAATAAAAGTTTATTTCACAGATGAGCGGAGTCAAATTTCAAATATATCTGCACCATTAAATATTGGCATAATTTATATTACCTACTCACTTCTCTATAGGATTTGAAAGCTTGGCCAATGATGATCAGATTGCATTGCTGAAAGGCTCTACTATTGAAGCAATGTTTTTACGCTCAGCCCAGATATATAACGAACGAGGGATAGAGTGCCACTCATCATTCCGTGAAAGTAAGTTCTAACATTAGCAGTTTTGAGAATTGCTTGTCATCTAATCAATCTACTTTAAGTATGTGATACCATAAGGCATTTCCCAACTATGTCATTTTTTTTAGGATTAATCCAGATTCTCTCTTATCACCTTATCAAGTGACACAATTTTTAAAATATTACAAAATATATAATATATCCATCATAAGTTATAAAAGGAACATTCTGCTAAGTTATGGACTTTCATTTCCCTTACTCTAGGTCATGTAAAATTTTCTGACCATGCTATATGTGGTCAAGATAAAAGTACTTACTCCATAGAAATGTCTCGTACTGAAGAAAGTCCAACGTCTACTAGTACAACAGGTAACTGGGTCTTTCACAGAGTATATAGATATATTTAGTAAATTGTTGCATATGTTGAAATACTTTTGGAATTTAAAAAAATATATATATTAAAAGGACTTGGATCACTGATTTTTAATTGTAAGGTATCTTTATCTGTTATGATGATGATGATTTTCAACCAGCTCATTGCTCAGATTGAGCATTTTGTTGATACTGGCAGTATTAAACTCTTCTGGCTTTCTTGGATATCCTAGATTCATCTGTTTCCCCATCCACTTTTCTTGCGTTCTTCTGGTTGCCTGCTTTTCTTCTCTTTATTTCAAACCTTCCTTTCTCACCTGGCTCACTACCTCAAGTTATGATATGCTCTATGATCTAATTATTTCTTTTCATTGACTTATTACATTGTCATTCTGTAGTCAATAAGCTACACTTCCTGTTTCCCCTCTTTGACAGACAACTGTTTGACTTTATTGAAATATGAATTTCTCTCTCAGACTGTTATGTCAAGGCAAAGCATCCTTTGCTA
This sequence comes from Anniella stebbinsi, assembly GCA_029215795.1. Classification (NCBI taxonomy): domain Eukaryota; kingdom Metazoa; phylum Chordata; class Lepidosauria; order Squamata; family Anniellidae; genus Anniella; species Anniella stebbinsi. The sequence continues at coordinate 44,215,265 of JARDYH010000004.1, read as the reverse complement.
CTGCTCATCTTTTTCTCTCTTCCCATGTCACTCTGTGTGATGGAACTGGATCACCTGTGAAGCCTGATCTACTGACCTTACCTTGAACCATATATATCCTTCCTCTACTTGTATTCTTTTGTATCACCTCATTTCCTTGGCTTCACATCTCCCCCACCCCAATTTTTTTTTCTGCCTTTAATTTTTCAGCACGACATCTTTTTCATTCATCATCATTATTGTCATGTGAATTCTCCTTCCTGTTCATTATGAAAGTTCTAGCTGTTTTCTCATATTGTATTTAAACTTCTTCCATTAACTTTTAAATATCTTATATTTTCTTCACATCTGTTCTTTCCTTTGTCCATCTCTTTTCATGTTCTCTTTGCTTCTCAAAGTATACTTGTCCTCCATAACCCAACATTCCATCCTCCATTCCTTGACTCCACGTTGCCTTTTTACCCCCTCATATGAATGCGACTTTTTTCATTGGTGTATTTAAATGCCTGACAAAACTTAACTCTTCACAGTGCGTTTTCAGATTGATCTTGCAGTTTTTATTTTGCTGTGATTTATGAAAGGGCTTGGATTTTACCTTTATTCTATGAAAAGAGTCTAACCTTTAGAAATAAATTAATAATATTTTCTCTAGCTAACATTTGATGTTTTGTGCCTTTTTGTAGGTATCACTGAGGAGTTTATCACTGCACTATTTTACTTCTACAGAAGCATGGGAGAACTGAATCTGACTGAGACAGAGTACGCATTGCTTGTTGCAACTACTGTGTTTTTTTCAGGTATATTTAGCAACTATATAAAAAAGTGTTCAAATATTAAAACTGAACACTTTAAAATAAAATCATGATATATGATAGATATTTCAGTGTTCAGACATCTATACATTAATTTGAATTTTTGATAATTGAATTTCTCTAAACAGTGTAATTATTATTTCTTACCCTGTTCTATAACTTCGGACAAAATACCGGATTATCCTTACTTTGCTAGGATTAGTATTTACAAAAAAGAGGAATATTCATGCATAAAACAGAATTTTCTTCACAGATATGGAGACGTATGAGAAATATGTAAATAACAGCTTAAGGATTTTTATACGAAACATATTTTATACTTACCCAAGAGTTCAGTCCTAACCCTCTGGTGTTGCCTGGTGGAGGGGATTAGGAAGTGTCCTTCTGCCAGCAGAGAGGAGCTACGGCAGCAGAAAGAGACCCTACTCCATCTGCTGAGAGCTTGGCAGGTGGAATGCGAACACTGGTAGTGTTCCCATCAGTGGTAATTGACAGAAATCCTCCAAATGTGTAGTTAACACAGTGTATAATTAAACTATGGAATTCACCTTCCACAAGATGTGGTGATGGCCACCAATTTGGATGGCTTTAAAAGAGGGTTAGACAAATTCCTGGAGAAGGATATAATTGGCTACTAGTCCTGAAGGCTAAATTCAGTATCAGAGGCAGGATGCCTATATACACTAGTTACTGGGGAGCATGGGCAGGAAGGTGCTGTTGCACTCATGTCTTGCTTGTAGGTTTCCCATTGACAGCTGGTTGGCCACTGTGTGAACAGAATGCTGGACCAGATGGACCTTGGTCTAATCCAGCATAGCTCTTCTTATGTTCATAAATGGGGAATTCTAGGGACAAGAGGGGACATGCTTGCTTTAGAGCTAGTTATTCTTTTTCCTTGAGATTGCCTCAGTCTAGGCCCATCAATTATAGCAGCTTGGAGTTGGTGTTGATATTCCCCCCTGCATTGCTTTTCATGGGAACTGAATTTAAAATGCTATGATTTACTGGACTGAAAAGTCTGGCAAAACAGCCCCCAGTCATTCTGCTTTGATTGGCATGAGTCAACAGGGCTTAATTTGTGATGGTAGATTTACTGCTCCACTCATTCCCAGCCCCTTAGGATTGTTTTACCTGCTGCAATCTGATGCATGCTTCCGTGGAGTAAAACTCATTGAATAAAGCAGGGGTAACTTACAACTAAATATGCATAGATTTGCACTATTAGAAAGAACTTTACTGGAAAAATATATTCGTTAATTTATTTTTATTAGCATCCCAAGTGTCAGAAATATCTCTGGGTTTGTTATTATGGATTAAACATTTCTTGCCATGAAAGATACAATTTGATGTTCTGGTCAGCTATAGTGTCAAAAACAAATGTTTAAATATTTGACATATATGGAAGCTCATGGTGAGCTCATATTACACAATACTTGATTTTTTTATAACACCATGACCACCCTGGAAAAAAATATTTATTTATTATTTAATAGATTTAATACCCCACCCTTATGTTGTCTATCTCAGAGGGTAGCTTACAATAACTAATTAAAACATCAAATCAATCAAATATAATATATATATATAACCATATAAAATAACACCAGCAGATAAAATAGTTATAAAACCGAAGGTCTCTGATGGTTCGCAAATAGAGATGGGGCCATACATATATGCCTATAATGATACCCAGGCTCTATCTCACTTTCTCAACTGATGCCAAGGAGACTATGGAAGTCCTGAAGTCTAGGTGCAGTGAGTGATTAAATGTGAATGAATAAACTGAGGCTCAATAGAGACAACAATGAGGTCCGGTTGGTCAGTAGAAAGGCCTGGGAATACAACCTCCTCTAGGTGAGGTTGCACACTGTTTCAGGGATCAGGGGATACCTCTAGACAGACTGTTTCCGTCAATATGGCTTTGCACTGGCAGCATTTTAGTTACATGATGCAGCCGCCAGTGTGAAATCTTCTAGGGGCAAATGCCCTTTGGTCCGATTTTAAAAAGTCAGCAATTTAGTGCGACTTTTTTGGAGCGGAGTGGGCAGCCCAGGGAAGGGGGATGGAGCCGCGAGCTGTAAGCTCGCTGCACCGCCTCCACTGTCCTTCGCCACATTTTGATTAAAAAACCCAAAAAAACCTTACCTTACTGGCGAGGAGCCGATGTTCCCAGCCGCCCCTTTAGCTGCTGGCGGGTTGCTGCCCGCACGACTTGAGGAAAAGCCGGCATGGTGCCCCTCACGTGTAAAGGGGCGTCTGGGAGCGCAAACCGACATTGTCAAGAGGGAACCAGGGATCTCAGGGAAGTTAGGTTAGCTCCTGTGTTATTGCCCTTTAGATGGCTGGTAAAAATTATTTTATTCCACCTAGCGTTTACTGTTTATAGCTGCTCTTTGATTTTAGAAGGTTCCTTTGTTTTTTTGTAATGTATTTTTCAGAATTTTTTGAGTTTTGTTTGAAATTGTATTTTATTATGTTTATGGATTTATTGTAAATCGCATCACCTTGAGCATTCATTAATGAGGGACAATTCAGAAATATTTTAAATACATTATGGGCACAATCCTATTGAGATACTCGTCAGTCTCCAAACTCAGAAGCTGACAGGAATCCTATACAGAGTCAGAGCAGTGTAGAGGCGATCTTCGCTTCCACACTCCCCCCACTCTGCATTTTTGCCTGTTTAGCTAGGGCTCTGTGGAGGGGAAGGGACAGAGGCTAGGGATAGTTTGTATCCTCACTTCCCTAGTCCCCTCCTCCCTGCCCACAGAATCTCCCCCATTTCTTTCCCTCCAAGGTTGCCTTTGTGACCTCAGAGAGGCAGCCAGCACAGTTCTCTCCATGCTGGCTGCGAGGGGGATGGTGACTTCGAAACGAGGAATCCAATTTCAGATCCAGGAATCCAAAGCATCCTATGCCCCCCCAGACTCTGTGAAACCACAGAAAAGCTCTGTCCCTTGTACTCATTTGCCTAATAGCTGTTGCTGAAGGGTAAGAGAGCAGGGTCTCAGAAGCTACTTGCAAGGTTTAGGCAGGTTTACAGGTTCTGCACAAAATCATATGATTTTTCTTTTAATGTTTTTCAGATCGTCCACTCCTAAAAAACAAGCAACATGTGGAGAAACTCCAGGAACCCTTTTTAGGAATTCTGTACAAGTATTCAAAAATACATCATCCTGAAGAACCACAACATTTTGCCCGTCTGATAGGGCGGCTCACTGAACTCAGAACCCTCAATCATAACCACTCTGAAGTGCTAGTAACTTGGCGAACAAGAGATCCTAAACTGACCTCTTTACTTTGTGAAATCTGGGACTTGCATTAAACAATGTACTAATTACTTAAATTGTTACCCAGGCCTGTTTTTCTAAAACATGCTATTTCCCAATTCTTGTACACTTATTAAAAGCAAATCTCATTTCTGTTAAATGGCTACAGATTCCTTTTAAAATATATTGTGCTGTGATGATTACAAATATTTGTTTCAGTTATTAAAAAAAAAATTTTTTTTTTGCAGTGAGAATGCTATTGTCCCAACTGTGAGAATGCTATTGTCCCAACTGAAAAGGTATACGGAAGACAGGTTTAAATGTTATGGGTCTGGAATTATCCATTTAGTTCTTTACATGTATCATTAAGGCACATTCAGACCTCTGGTGAGCACAGCTTTCTTTGGCCACTACAGTTGTCAATGTATAGCTCGGAGGGGGACGGGAAACGATGGTGGACGAGTACTTTAGCTTACTAGGTTTCATCATTCAAAATAATGAAAGATCCCAAAGCTATGCAGTTATGCTCTGATGATCCATGTGAAATACATACAAGTTTAGAGGGCCACTGGAAGTATTACGAGTACATAACTCAGGCCAGATCTACACCAAGCAGGATATAGCACTATGAAAGTGTTATGAAAGTGGAATATAAAGGCTGGATCTACACCACTGCTTTATAGTGGTCTTGAAGTGCACTGACAACGGTTGGAGCCCATGACACATTCCATATACCACATTCATACCACTTTCATAGTGTTATAGCCCCAACAGTTATCAGTGCACTTCAATAGAACTATAAAGCAGCAGTGTAGATCCAGCCTCAGTGTCTTGAAGTGGATGACTGAAATGCTTTCTTTTCTTTTTAACATACATGCATGTCTTTAGGCCCTCATCCACATCATAGAACACCCCTTCTTGTTTGCCAAAGTTGTATATTCACAGTTAACATTAAAATTATTTCATTTCTGTGTAATAACAATTAGAGAATAAAAGAATGAAATTATGGGTTACATAATTAATTCCTATATCATACCATTTTAAAAAGGAGTAGTAAATGGCATAGTAAGAATTGTTCAGAATATAGTTGGTAATCGCAAATTGTTTATGGCTCTCATTTCCTGTGGAAGTCAATGTCATTATTATTCTCTTAGTAGTCACTTAGAATAGGCAAACTTTTCCATTTTACCTACATATCAAACTTTTAATTAACTCAGCAGTTAGAAGTATGTGATCTATTTACTTGACAGTTCCAGTTGAGCAAGAACAAGTATATTCAGTACAATTTCCAGATTTCTGTCTTTGCTTAAATCTGTCAAGTATGCTAATAACATAGTCATAGGATTCACTGGAGATAAATAACCCACTGTGGTTCTTATTTTATGTTTCCCCCCCCAAGAAAACAATTGTAATTTAATTTTGTTGGATCAGGGAAATGCCATGCTTGTCTACATTCTCCATGTCTTTTACAATTTGCCACAGTATAATACAATCCAAGATCACCATCTGTTTTTGTGAATACCTCTTGACAAATGGACAATATAGACTGATGCTGATCCATGATACGTTACCATAGTCCTGTAGAAATTTAATCAATGGGATTTCAGTTGCAGCTAACTTTTCCAATGGATTTCAACAGGGCATATGCATGACTAACTTTCACTGTTAGTTCCAGTTGCTTATTCAGCTTTGTATTGATGATTTATAGTAATATTTTGGAATAAATAACTCCCAATTTATATTTTCCTATTATACATTAGTGATATTAGGACAGTCCACTACTTCAACCACAATTTTGGTTTTTTTATATTGATATTGTTATCATTGCATTATTCTTCATATCTGAAATATATTGTAGTGTAAATGACTTATTTTAATATATAGCTAATATTTTTAATACATGAAACATATTTTGTATAGTGCTATGTTTTTCAGATATATATTTAAGTCTAATAAATGCACTATCAATCTGGTCTTTTGTACCGGGAGTTGATTTTGTAGACATAACTGAAGTAAAGATCTTTATAACTAAACAATAGTTGCACACATCTAATATGATGGTCCTTTGCTTTAAAGTATCTCTGCTTAGAGATATTAACTGCTTAGAGATATTTTAAAAATACACTAAATATAGTAAATCTATTAAATAAATAATAAAGTATATCATGCTATGTAGAAAATTTGTAAATAGGAGACCTAAAGGATTGTAGAAAAGAAGTTATAACTGAAGATAAAATAAAACCTTTGCCAATAAGTAAAGGCCAAGTAAGCCTGGATCTTATTTCAAGGATCCTAGATTCATCTTATTCATTTCTCTAGATTCAAGAGTACCACTGAGTTATGGCCAATTTGTTAGACTACATGTGACAACCTATAGGAATGCCTGTATTCTTCTGTGAGAGCCTTCAAGCATGAATGTCCCTCCATATCTTTAAACTTCTTTCAAATAGCAGCCACAAGAAGCCCAATCCGGATTGTTATCCAAGGGACAGGGTTAGCCCTTCCCCTCCATGCAATTTCCTGTTTCCTCCACCTCCAGCTGCTAGTTTCCCTGTAGGGAAAACATACATGTTATGCATCTCCTTATGTCTAGGTTGGCCTGTACACACCGGTTCTGAAATGTTGCTCAGCACTGCTTCATTAAAATCTAAGTCAGTGTCTCTGTCCGCTCTTCACAGCCCTACTTACATGTTATGCAGGAGATCTGTGATCTAGAGATGTTAAGGCCCGAAAAAAACTGGAAAAATTCTGAAAAAAACCCAGGTTTTTCTTGTTTTTTTCCGAAGGCTTTTTTTGTTTTTTTCTGAAAAATTGGTACAATTGAAAAAAATGAAGAAAAAATGGATTATGGAATGTTTTCTTTTAGCATGATGAATAAAATGTTTAAGACAAGGTGTTCATATATTACTTCTCCAAATGATTTCTAAAAACTATTTACAGTATCAGATTATTACAATTTCTGTGCACCAAGGACAAGCAAGTCCTAGATTGCAAACTGAGAGACTACAACTCTCAGATACAAGTATTTGCTTTGCTGACTCACAATGCAAGTAATATGAAAGCAGCATGGGAGATCATAATGGATAAGTATCCACATATTACTGCAATAGGATGTGCATCTCATGGGCTAAACTTGCTTCTTAATGATATTATGAAACTGGACACCCTTCAAAGGATCTATAGAAGAGCAAAAGAAGTTATAAAGCATGTAAAAGCTACTTATACTGTAGCTGCAGTTTTCAAGAAGAAGCAAGCAGATAAAATGCAATAAATAAAATAGTGACACTGAAGCTTTGTAGTAAAACTCGGTGGGGTGGAGTGGTGATCTCCTTCGAAAGTTTACTAAGAAACAAAGAAGCTCTTCAAGAAACAGTAATAGTTGAGGACCTTAAAGTACCCAGGAGTGTAAGGAACACTGTACATGATGAGGATGTCTTCTGGGTTCAGCTGCAGAATTCCTTGAAGATTCTAAAGCCAATTTCTTCAGCAATCACTGCATCTGAATCAGACAGTGCACTTTTATCAGAAATTCCTTACCAAATGGCCAAGATAAAAACAACTGTTTTTGAGAATCTCAGTGTATCTCCACTTACAACTACAGAAGAAAGTAAAGTGAAAGATTTTATTAAAAAAAGGGAAGAATTTTGTTGCCACCCAATTCATGCTGCTGCAAATCTGTTGGATCCAAGGTTCAAAGGCGAAAATATCAGTGATGATAGCACTGCTACTGCATTTGGCTGGATTACAAAACAAGCATCACACTTAGGACTTGATGTTGGAAAGGTACTTTCAAATGTTGCAGAATACAGAACATCTTCAGGGATTTGGTCCAGGAATGCAGTCTGGGATTCTGCCAAACATATCCCTCCTACAACATGGTGGCAAGGTCTTTGCACAACACAGCCTCTGCCTCCTTTTGCTTCTTGCCTTCTTCAGTTTCCTCCATCTTCTGCAGCATGTGAAAGAATCTGGTCTATGTTTGGAAACACTCACACCAAATCAAGAAATAAACTGACATGTGAAAGGGTAGAGAAGCTTGTTCCAATCCAGGCAAACCTTCAGTTTTCAGAAATCCATGATAACTATGATGACAAACATAATGAAGTAGAAGCAGAGACTGAAACTGATAGTGATAGCTATAGCTCAGAGAAGGAATCTGATTAAATGTCATGTCTATTCATTGAATCTTGTCCCCCCCCCCACTTTTTTCCCCTCAGTTCTTTTTATGGGAACGGGTGCTTTATATCTGCTTGACACTTTGGAGGACTAGCAGAGATAGGCTGACCAGATAAAATCCAGGTCAGGGCTCATGTAACTTTAACAGTTGTAGAGAAAAGGAAATTTCAGCCAGTGTCATTTGTATGCAATTAGTTCCTGGTGAAATTCCCTCTTCGGCTGCCTCTACAAGAGGCATTTAAAGCTCTTTCAAGGCGCATTAAAAAATTTACCTCTACAAGAACGGAGCGCAAATCGGGCGTAGAGGCGTGTTTTCTCTTCAATTATGCGCATTATCGAATGCGCGTTAAATAGCGAGTTTTATTTTGCTCCTGCCGTTAAAGCGCATTTTGACTATGTGAACAAGCGATTCTCCACATTAACTACTTGTAAAGCGCATTTGAAACAACCGGTAAGGTCACCTGTTGAGTGCTCAATTACCTCCTACATACAAGCATTTACGATAAAGCGCTTCCGAGAAGATGCGCGTAATTGGAGGAACAGGCGTCAAACGGAATCCATCTAGAGGGGGCCAGAATCACAACAGTTAAAGTTGCAGGCACTATACTAGAGTGACCATATATGAAAGAAGGCAGGGCCCCTGCAACTTTAACAATTGTGATGAAGAGGAAATTTCACCAGGAACTAATTGCATACAAATGACACTGGCTGAAATTCCCTTTTCTCTACAATTGTTAAAGTTACATGAGCCCTGACCTGGATTTTATCTGGTCACCCTAAGCAGAGACATGCTTTTCTTTGTTACTAATGTTGATGGTTTCTTCTGGTTTAAAAAAAAAACATTTTTGCCTGTTCCTCATAAACTGGCAAAACCAAAGAGGTTCTTTACCGTTCAGATTTTCCTTACAGTTCAGGAGGTTGTAGCTCCATTTGTTACAAAATAACGTAAAAAAAAATAAAAAGTAAATTATTATTATTATTATTAATTACATTTATATATCGCCCCATAGCCGAAGCTCTCTGGGCAGTTTACAAAAATTAAAATACTGAACACTAAAAAGACAATATACAAAATTTAAAACCATAAACACAAAACAGCTGACATTTAAAACATTTTAAACTGTTAAGCCTGGCCACAAAGTCAGTTAAAACCTCATCTTAAGTTGTTAAAATGCCTGGGAGAAAAGTTTTGACCTGGCGCCGAAAATATAACAGTGTTGGCGCCAGGCGGGCCTCATCGGGGAGATCATTCCATAATTGGGGGACCACCACAGAGAAGGCCCTCTCCCTTGTTGCTGACCTCTGAGCTTCCCTCGGAGTAGGCAACCGGAGGAGGACCTTTGATGTTGAACATAGTGTATGGGTAGGTTCATGTTGGGAACGACGTTTCATCAGGTATTGTGGTCCCAAACCATGTAAGGCTTTATAGGTTAAAATCAGCACCTTGAATCGGGCTCGGAAACATACAGGCAGCCAATGCAAGCGGGCCAGAATCAGTCTTATATGTTCGAACCTTCTGGTCCGTTACCAATTTGGCCGCTGCATTTTGCACAAGCTGCAGCTTCCGAACTGTCTTCAAAGGCAGCCCCATGTAGAGCGCATTGCAGTAATCTAACTTGGAGGTTACCAGAGCATAGACAACTGAAGTTTGTAATAATTGTGTGAATATACCAAATGTGATAACTTTATGCCAGAACAACTTATACATAATTACATTTTATGTTCCTAAAGTAACAAAGTGACTTTCAATCTGTAAAAACTGCTAACATTGCATCTTTTTCAATTGTTCCAAAAATTTCAATTTTTCCCAAAAAAATCCAGAAAAAAACCCATTCCCCCCCCCCCCCCCCCCTGGCTTCAAAATTTCTGGGAATTTTACATCTCTACTGTGACCAACTTGTTATTTAGAATGGGAAATGTTGTATAATGTCACTTCAAGCAAGAGCTTTCTGCTCCTGTTTAAAAGGGACGGGGCAAACACATTGGGCAATCCAATCATGGATATTTTGGATCTGTGTAATTTTACCCTCAATGTTTGGTAATGTGATGTTCAAATTTAACTGGTCCATATTAACTACCCCAACCAGGTGCCCTCCAGATGTTTTGGTCTTCAACTCTCATCAGTACCAGCCAGGATGGCCAATGGTCAGGAATGCTGGGAGTTGAAATCCAAAACATCTGGATGGCACTAGGTTGGGTAAGGCTGATGTGGTGATGTCCAAATTTAACTTCCTTCTGTGAGCTCAATAAGCTGGTGTCTGGAAAGGTTTCTCATACAAAGGATGGCACAATTGCTAGAATTCTTACCATTGGGTGTCTTTATCTCTGGGATATTAGCTCAGATGCAATCACCTCACCCTGTGCACATAACACTTGCCGTATTATATAAACATACTGATAGCTAAGAATGGGTGTGATAACCAAAAAGATGAGAGGGAAAAATATTTTTCTCACTTTATCCCTGCCCCTTTGAAAGTGTGGTAAATTTTAAGGAGTTCTAAAGTGACACCCAGGCTTGTATAGGAAGCGCCCTTATGTTGAATCAGACCACTGATCCATCTCGCTCAGTATTTTCTAACATACAGGCAGCAGCTCTCAAAATGAGCAGGGCTCGTCCACTGAGTTACTGCCCTTCCTCCGTGTATTTGTTTACCCCAATTCTGCTCATATTGTTCAACTGTATTCATGGACCAGAAACATATCAGCCCAGGACACTTGGCGCTATCCAGTGCGCTCAGGGAAAGGCAACCTGTATAAATATCATTAACCCTCTCCTTCTTCCACCGTGTCTCATTAATCATTGTAAACGGCTCTAGCAGCCTTTTTTTAGCTGAAGAGCGGGATAAACATACTGTAAATACACAAACAAACATGAAATGAAAACGCCGAATGCGCGTGAAAGGAAGGGTGGACTAGGGGCTAACATGGCGGCGTGCGGGTGGCCACGGATGTTGGGGTAGGGGAAATCCTCGTAATGTTCAGTCTCCCCACCCCCACCCAGATTGAAAGACAGGGCACCGTTGGATTTTGCTAGAGTTCTCGAGGGGGAAATACGTTAAACGGCCGACTAGTGAGCTCGCGCCTTTGCGCACGGTTCACAATCGGGCTCTTTCCCGCCTTTTCCATTCCTCTTTCTCCCCGCCCCCCACTATACATTGGGGCCGTTAGCTCGGGGCTGCCTTTCGAGGTAAGAATACCTCCACACCCGAACTCAGGGCTATACTCTCCCACCTTTCTCAACATATCGCAGTCTCACCCTCCAGGCTACCCGGCTCGTTGTGGCTGACGAGGATATTTTCCATCTCTTGTAAGGTGCTGACGCGCTTCCTGCAAAACGGGGGATGTGGCCGTTTCACACGACGCTTAAGGCTTCCAAAGAGCGTCTCCTGCGCTGTTGTTGGGCGCGTGTGAATGCTGTTGTGAAAGAAAGTGGACGGTGTTCTTAACTGAAATCTCTGACAACTACTGTTAGACATTCGAATTGATAATATTAAATGCAAAAACTTGTGTGGGGTGGAGAAAATATGTGCTTTTAAGCTTAAATGTGCTGGAAACAGATTTTTGCATTTCCATGGAATGTAAAATGAGTATTTGATTAAAATTGGTTCTTGACTTAATCAACAGTGTTCGCAAATTCCCACCACCCCTTTAGCTCACATTTGAGCTAATGATTTTATGCTCCCTCTCCTTTAGATGGTAATGCTTTTTCAAAAAGTGTGCTTTGGGTGGGGGCTGTCCTTTCATTTACCTCAGCCCTAAGTCTGCCCTGACAGCATCACTGTATTGTCACTAAAATATTCACAAAACATTTATTTTAAATGACTGTATTACAGTATAATAGAGCTGGATTGTTCCAAAGAGCTGTTCATTGTGTTCTGAAGAGCTACAGTATGGATCAATGGAACCTGTTGATTGATACTGTGCACAGGCCAGAATAAAAAGCAGCTTCATCCAGAGCATACTGTCAGTTTCCAAACCATTTTTCCTGTTATTTTCTATTAACTTTGACAGTCTATATTCTCTTCACCTCATTCCCCATCTGCAGTACAGTGATAATAATGCAGTCCCCTACTTTATAGTATTGTAAGGATTACTGAGATAGTATAATTGTTTACATTGGTCTGCAGAATCTGCAAAAATGGGTTAGAAAACGATAAACACTTTGAATAGGTTTAATCAGTTGTATAACATTGCCAGTGTTATTTGAGATTTTGATTATTGTATCTTCTTAGACTGAGGAAATGGAACAGGAGAAATCGTTTAAATTTAAATTGTTCGTACCACCAAGGCTGGGTAATACCCAGGTATCTACAGTCAAACCACAGACAAACACGCAAGATGGGGGATTTTTTCAGGTAAATAAAAACAATGTTACTGTTTCTTTTAAAAAAAAAGTATATGTACAAATGGTTCCATTTATAGATACTCACCAAATCTTGGGAGAGTGGCGGGAAGATAAAAAAATAAAAACCAAACCAATTTCTCCTCACTTGAATAGTGATCACTCAAAATCCAACATCATAAAACCTTGAGTTTAATTTTTTTTAAAATCTTCTATTTGGAAATTAAAGGAACACTTTCAACTGGAATAGATAGACAAATAGTCTGATCTGTTATAAGGCATCTTCCTATGTTTTTATGTTCATAGATCCCTGTATAATTTAGGGTGACCATATTTTGGAAACCAAAAAGGAGGACAACATGGTCGACTCCCAAGGGGGCATGCCCACCAACATGTCTGGCCCCAAGGGCGTGTCCAGTACCAAGGGGGTGTGCCCATCTGAACATGGCCTTGGTCACATACCTGATTTTACAGCACACAATTAAGACAAATCTGTTCTACATAACACCTTAATGTTAAGATCACTGAAATAAAGAACAATGTATCTGAAATTAACTTCACTTACTCCTACTTTTGTAGCTTTTGCTGTACTTTGAAACTTTTGCTATACTCTGTGTGATGCATTCTCCCCCTTTCCTCAAATATCCTCACTCCGCTGCAAACTGCTGCTGCTTTTAACAGGGCTTGCTGCCAGCTGTCTGGCTTTTTTATTTTTAAATTTATTTATTTTTTAACCTTGTGTATGATTGTCACAAGTTTCTCTACTCTAACATTAGGGTGGGTGTTATGGGTGGCAGACACTACTTCGCCCATTCACACTTCTCACTTATATACATTAGCTTCTCAAGGCTTGCACGTTGACACCACTTCTCACATCCAGACTTTGAACTCCTGTCTACTTCCTGCACAAACACGTGACTCTGAGACCCTCTTTCTAATGCCCTGCGTTGCCTGCCAGCACCATAGGGCTAAGTTACAACAGGTGTCTCTGAGTTGTCTGTGCAGCCTTTGTTGTCTCTCTCTCTAAGGCTGCCTCTACACGAGAGGTTTAAAGCTCTTTCAAGTCACATTAAATTTTTTACCTCTACATGAGCGGAGCGCAAATCGGGAGTTGAGGCGCATTATCTATTCGATTATGCGCATTATCGAATGCGCGTTAAACAGCGAGTTTTATTTTGCTGCGGCCCGTTAAAGCGCATTTTGGCTATGTAAACAAGCGATTCTCCGCATTAACTACTTCTAAAGCGCATTTCAAACAACCGGTAAGTCCACCAGTTGAGCGCTCAATTACCTCCCGTGTACAGTCATTTACCATAAAGCACTTCCGAGAAGATGCGCATAATCGGAGAACCAAGCGTCAAACCGGATTCTTGTAGAGGGGGTCTGAGTCATTGCAGCCAAACCAAAGCCTCCAGCCTCAAACAATCTTCCTCCCTCTCTCTTTGCCAAAGTCTCCCGATGGTCCAGCCAGGCCACACACTTGTGGCCAGGGGTATTGCTTATTGTTTGGTCATGTCTGGTGATGCTTAATTTAAAAATATTCCGCCGCCAGCTGCCTCCACCTCCTGTGCACACCTGCTCGACTCTGATGTACTCTTAAAACACTCTTGGTGGCAAGCCAGCCTCTCAGGGCCAAGCTCCACGTGAATCTGGGTTGCCTTCAGCCTCTCTCTGCCTTATGCCAGCTAGCCAACGTCTCCAGCTTCCAGCCTCAAATGATCCCCCCTCTCTCTCTGCCAAAGTCTCCCAACAGTCCAGCCAGGCTGTGCACTTGTACACTGTGGCTGGGGGTAGGGTGCCAGCTTATAGCTTGGTCACATCTGGAGACTCTTGTTTTAAAAAAACTCTGCTGCCAGCCACCTCTGTCTGCACCAACACTGGACTCTGAGATGCTCTTAAAAGGCTCTGTGTGGCACACCAGCCTCAGGGCTAAGCTACAGCCGTCTCTGAGTTGTAACTCTGTCTGAAACTGATGCCAGCCAAAGCCTCCAACCAGCCAACACCTGCACCAACACTTGATTCTGATACACTCTTGAAAGGTTCTGTGTGGCATGCCAGCCTCAGGGTTCATCTACAGCTAACTCTGTGTTATGTCTTCAGTCTAACTCTGTCTCTAAGAGATATGCCTGCCAGCCCAACCTAGAAATCTATTTTTCTCCGACCCGCACTTCAAACGTTCTGCATTGCGTGCCAGCAGTGCAGACAGATCCTAGCTCACAAGTGAACAAAGTGAAATGGAAGGGAAGGGGTAGCAAAGCAACGACATGCCAGGTTCCAACATCTGCATCAACAGGACATCCGCAACTATGAGAGCCTCTCTCGACTGACACCTCACTGTTGGTTGTGAGAGTTTTTCTCTAAGGATGACTATTCATCGCCCATGATGTGGAACTCTGAGAAAAAGGTCTCTGGCCTGTTCTGTTTTGCCCTGTGGGCTGCTTTGACTGACCTCTCCTTTCCCACATTTTGATCTGTGGATACCTCTCCTCTGCTGAGCTCCAGGTGCCCAACTGCCCACCAAATCTGCAACAGGAAAGGTGTCCTGCTTGCACAGCACTTCTTAGCGAAAAACTTGAGATTCCCTTGATGCCAAGGGCTGAAAATTCTCAAGGTGCAATACCATAAAGGGGAGGTTTGACAAGCTGAGATTGAAGGATATGGCTCCAGCGGTTTTTAAAAAAAATAATTTTAAAATCTCAAACTTTACAAAATTCCTAAAAATTAGCAGGTGAACAGGTCTGCTTCAAACTTGGCAAGGATAAAGCCCTACCTGAGATCTATCATGGTACCAGTATTCATTTCTTTATCTTCAAAAATGACATTTTTTTAAAAAAAAGATATATATTTTAAAACCTCAAATTTAAAAAATCCCTAAAAATCAGCGGTTGAACAGATTTGCTTCAAACTTGGCAAGGCTAAAGCTCTACCCGAGAACTATCATGGCGCCAAATTTAATCTCTTTACCTTTAAAAATGGCCGTTTTATTTAAAAATATATTTTAAAATCTAAAACTTAAAAAAAATCCTAAAAATCAACGGATGAACGAATCTGCTTCAAATCTGGTATGGCTAAAGCCCTTCCTTAAAGCTATCATGGTGCCAAGTTTCATCTCTTTATCTTTAAAAATGGCGGAGCTGTAAGCATTTTTGTGAATTCTCATTAAAGTAGAGCTGCCCTTTGGCTGAGGAGGATGGGAAAAATCTGGATTTTTTCATCAATTTCATAATTTCCCCCCTTCTTGGATATGCACTAATCCAAGTGAGTCACTGCTTTGGGAATAGTTTCTCAATTCATTTCAGTGGAAGAGGCATCTCCTTGTGTGTATCCATGCTCCCTCCAAAGAAATCTATGGAAACATTTTGGGTATGGGAGTTCTGGGTTTGCTCGAATGCCTATTCTTACTTTAAATTGCTGTGTTGCAACGATGGACTATGAGGTGTATATGTTCTGTGAATCTTCCCTTTTCTAAAGAGTAGCCCACCATGCTGCATATTTTAGCTGTTTTTGAAATCAGTAATTTCAAATCTATTTGCAATATAACATTATGGTAAAAAAAAATCCACTGTTTGGAAATGAAGATCTTGTTTAATGGATATAGACAGTTATCTCCTTGAGTGGAGAAAGACAAGTAGCATGGGAAATTAGGCCCCTCCTCTGGGGCTGGGAGGTAGCCTAATGAACAGAACTTCATTGGTATGTACAAAACTGCCATTTCTAATTTCTGTGCGTGTTGATTGCAATAGCTGCATGTGGCTGGAAAACATTAAACAGAGAAGTACTTTCAGTGTAGGTGTTTACACTATAAATATATCAGAATATAATTACTTGATATCCTTCAGTTGGATCTAGCCTAAGTTAGTTGAATCAATATCCCAAAGAAATAAGTGAGATTACTTAAGTCCTGACTAACTTTTTGACACTGATTGCAATGGGACTTAAATGCAACTAACTTACGCTGTTTCCAACCCTATGAATATATTTTCTAGGACAATACTACTACTAAACTTGCCTTGTGAATGAAGGCTTAATTTTAATTGGCACCTTAATACTGAACTTATACCATGGTTATAAATCCTATGGATTTCAGCATTATGCATTTGCAAGTAATATGTTTGGGATTGGTGTCTGCGTGTGTCCACATATTACAATGAATTTTCATTTTTATGACATTTGATTTTTCTAGAATTTTAACAACAGTACAGAAGATGATTATAACTTGCCTTTTGGGATGAAAAGTACATCAAAACATATAGAAGTTGCAGGTATGAATAAAACACACATGCAAAAGAGGGGTTAAAAAGATAACCACTGATTTATCTCTCATGATTTCTGCAGTATTTAAAGTAGAATTGCTTGTTTTCAAATTGCACTATGTTATTTATAAAGGTGATTGATTTTCTGTTGTACTTTTGATACGTCAGAATCCAATATATCTATTCCACATTTCATTTGTAGTCTATGATAACATGTGCCACAAGCTTAATAATACTGTTATTGAGATGTATTTTACTGTAACTTTTGTAATTTCTTATTAATTTCAGAACTATTGTGTTAGTTTCTCATCATACACATTTATATTAAAATAAACCTAAAATATTACATTTTTCCAGACCCTGTTTCACAGAAAGTAAAACTGATGCCTGCGATAGATCAAGAGGTCAGTTAAGTATACATGTACATCAGCCTATACAAGTAATCTATTATTGGAATTAAGAATGTGTTTTGTTGTGCTTTGTTTTCTATGTATTGCACTAATTTCAGCTCTAATTTTTCACTTCCACTTCTTTTGCATTTCTGGGAGAGTGTTCCTCAGCCCTGTTTTCCCCAGCCCTTCAATCAGGTTTGGGGAGCAGTTTGTTAATTGTCCTAAATGCACAAGGAATACTGGACCATGCCAAATGTGGACAAAAAGGACTGAAATAGGGATCTACCTTTTAAAAGTGTAGTCTGTTGTAGGATGTTGCTGTGGTGGGATAATCATTGAAGATCAGCAAGTAGATTAACAAAATTTTATGGGGGACCCAGACAATGTTATCTTCCACTTGTAATCCCCACGTTAGAGTGCTAGTTGACGTGGCTTGAAAGCTCCTGTGTGGTTCCTCCTGACAGTGGGAGAAGCTAAACAGCCCAGCTAAACAACACTCCATCCCTGGATTGTTTATTTATTTTGTTTAGTATTATGTCCAAGCCCAGTTTTTAGCCTGTCATCCAACAAGCCAAAGTTGAGACCCAGGGTTTATTCTCAGGTTCCAACTCTGGCTCATTGGGAGAGAGACAAGCCAGAGTTCTGCATTCAGATGTCACACTAAAAACCCAGGGCAGAAGTATACCTGTGTTGTTTAGCCATTTCCACTTGGCAGGAGGAACAAAGTGAGAATGATTTTTAAAAACCCTGCATTACTGTTGCATACAGACTGCACCTAAATTATTTTGTGGAGTAGGCATGTAAGGCTTTGTGGGCCCCCTAAAATTAACTTTTTATAAAGTTTTAAAATAATACGATTCTTGATACCACACAGGTTTCTATAAGGCATTATTAATAGCAGGAATAAAATAATCAAGTCAAAAATTGTTATCCCTGAAATTGTACTTCATTCAGACCTTTAATTAAACAACAAATGACATTAACAGCACAATCCTATGCATGTTTATTCAAAAGCAAGTCCCACTGTGTTCAGCAGTTCTAACTCCCAGATGTGTATAATTTTAGCCTAAATGACTGAAACTTATCATTGTAGAACATGGAGACAATGAATGAGCTTTATTCAACACTTTACAAAGAAGCTGAAAAGATAAAGAGATGGAAAGTCACTGTAGAATATGAATTAAAGGAAAAGGAAAGAAAATTGCAAGAAAACAGAAAGATTATAGAAGCACTGCGTAAAGCCATTCAAGAGTTACAGGTAAGTGTTTTCAACCTTTTTTTTTTTTTTTACATGCTAAAAGTAATGTTTTATTCCATTTTATTGTGCAAACTTGTTTACAATCTGATTGAAAATTTATTATTTTAAAGTCAATTTACAAGCGTTTTATTGCACGCTTGTTACTGGACAGTCACGGATTTTTGCAGGTCTTATTCACAACGTCATTTGCATCCCGTGCGCCTCCCGCCCCTTCTAAAATTCTTCACACGACAAAAAAAGTCCTCAGTAAATCCGAATTATTTTTGAGATGGAACTTGCCGCTATCTCCTGCTGTGTGCAGGATAAGCAGCGCGATCAAAACAGCCCACTAACTGGGCCACGTGCACATTGTTTACTTCCTCTTTCAAAAGAGAAAGTAATGAGGGACAAATACGCGGGCGGAGAAGCAACAGTAAGGAAACATGATTTCCCCCATGTGATCATGTTCCAAGTGTCAAATCGAAAGTGATTGCATCTTCTCCCTGTCAAAACAGTAAACTGCAGGAAGAGTGTTGCATTGATATACTAGGAGGAAAGAGGGGGCTTCAGTAGCCTTTTGCACACATGTTACTGGGGGTGATCAATATTCTGACAACAGTTTCTACGTATGGGTTAATTCTCATTTCAATATTAAATAAATCACATAAAAGTAAAACATGCACTTGACAGAATGCATGCAAGTCTCATGTCTGATTCATTTGGGAGCCAGGTGTTACAGTGGTTGGAGTGTTGGATTGGAACTCTGGTTCTAGTTTCCATGTGGCCATGAAGTTCACTGGGTGACTTTGAGCCAGTTAATGACTCTCAGCCTATCTTTCCTTATAGAGTTGTTGTATGTCACCTTGGACTCCTTTAGGGAAAATGGTGGAATATAAATATAATAATAAATAAAAATAAAATAAATAAAAATATGGATCACAGTATCTTGTAAAAATATTGAGATTTCCAGCTTTTTTTTAGTTTGTTTCTAGCTTTTATCATCCAGCAGCCAAGTCTCTTGAGAAATGTTTCACATGTAAGTGTAACAATTAGTTCATTTAGACAAAAACATGCCTTTTAAATATTTGTTTTTTATAAATTTAGTTTGAAAATGAAAAGCTAAGTTTAAAACTGGAAGATGAAATACATGAAAACAAAGATCTTCTAAAGGAGTAAGTAATGTTAGTAGAATAATATAAGTAAGCTATAGCTGATGCTATAATGGTGCAAAAGAAAATTACTCTCTCATAACACTAGAACCCAAGGTTATTCCATGAAGCTGATTGATGGGAGATTCAGGACAGATAGAAGGAAGTACTTCTTCACACAGCACATAGTTATACTATGGCATTCGCTACAAGATGTAGTGATGGCCACCAATTCCGATGGCTTTAAATGGGGGTTGTTTGGCTATTGCCATGTGCTGATCAGTATTTCTGTGCATGGCTAATATGGGGAGTTGTCATCAGTGTGCAGATTGTGATAGGTAAGTAGTAGCAGCTTCCAAGGGGCTATCTTGACGTCTTCTTTGCTCCAGGGTGGTTTCAAATCTGCACGACACTGGTTAGATGACGCAGCCGCAGACTCAAAGCCTCTCCAGGACAAAGAGCCAATGACGCACGACTGAAAAGTCAGGGACTTACCCCGACTTTTCTAGCCAGAGTGAGCACAGCTCAGCTCTTTGCCAGTCTGTCCTTACTTCACAGCCGCTTTTTGGCAGATGGCAACCCCTAATTGATTGCTGTCCACCTGGGCAGAAGGCAAGTTGCAGGCTGGCAAGTGCAGTGGACCCTGGAACATCCCGCGCTGCCTTGCCATGGGGATTAGTTTATATTTCCCCCCTGAGCTGCCGCTGCCACCTACTCTTCCTCCTAAAATAAATTCTTTTCTCCCCACAAGCAGCTGCCGTCGCTGCCACCTCCTCCTAAAATATTTCCCCCCATCGGCTGCTGCCTCCTCTTCCTCCTCACTCTAGTCTCAGGGAGGGACGGGGGAGGGCCAAATGACAGCCATAAACTCCATGCTTGCTCCTTGGCATGGGGATTATCTGGCACAACCCTGCAAGAGCAAAAGTGTACGGTTTTGAGGGAATGCAGCACCAACTCAGCACCATGAAGATAGCCCCCATGGTTCCTGTGGGTGTATCTGCCAGTACTATCTTGGCTTCTACAGCTGTTCTTGTGCTCTGCTGCTGCTGGAGCATAGAATCATGACTACATTCTGTAAGCAGTAACCATAAACATGATTGAGAGCCACCTGCACTCTTGACTTGATTCCTACTTCTTCAGCCTCAGGTCCTTCAGAAACCTAGAGACCTATACCAATAAAGTAGTGGGAGAAGACATCTGGGAGCAACCATTTTGATTACCAGTGATAATGTGCTAACTCACTATAATAAGAATAGATATCAAAGAGCTAATGGGTATAACTAATGGTTGAAGAGGGAGAGAGTGCACCTTCGTATAGACGGATGTGCATAGCTGCGAAGGACTTAAAAAAATAGGCACAGCCCACTTATGGTTATAGAACATCATAACACCAGGGCACAGAACACCTCTAGCCCACTTTGAGCACTGTTGTTGATGCTATCCAATTCTGTGCCATATTGCTCATGTACTTTCTGTATTGTTGGTGCTGAAGGGGTAGGAACATGACTATGGGCCTTTTCAGACCAACACACTAAGCCATGGTTAGGCCACTAACCCTTTTGCAGGAAATGGTTAGTGAGCGTGTTTAAGCCATGGTTAGGAATATTCACACGACATGCTAAGCCATAATGTTTAACTCAAAATGCTTAACCACCATGGATAGTGTGATGTCTGAACAGGGTCATCATGTAGTAGGACAGGGATGAGGTAAATATAACCTTCCAGATGTTATTGGACTGCAACCCCCATCAGCCCTAGTCAGCATAGCTAATGGTAAGGATGATGGGAGTTGCAGTCCAACAACATCTGGAGGGCCACACATTTTCCTTCCCTGCCTAGGTCTTTAGCAGGTATATCAGGTGGAATAACTCCTTTCACAGGATTTTAAATTTTGATGTCTTTGCTCTGCAAAATACCAGTGAAACTAGAAATATAATGGTGATATAACTGTTTGCCCCCCCAGAAACAGTGCTACAAGACATTTGTGCAACTTACTTAAAGAAAAGTGTATGCAATCGATGGAGAAGTTCAATAAATGTAAATATCTTGTTATTGTTATTAATAATTATTTTATTTCTATACCAAAGCTGTCTGGGTGGGTCACAAAAATTACAAAACATAATATAAAACTTTTAATATACAAAATTTAAAAACAATTTGACAGTTAGTGTTTTTATTGCTCACATTTTTAATAATTTAAATTATTACTATCATCATTGTTTGCATGTGGAGAATAGAATGCAGAGAGGCTCCTCATAAAATGCATTATAAATTCTCCTTCCATGTTAGCCTCACATTCGGTGTGCTACTGCTCTGATACTCAGTTATCCAGGAATTGCACCACCTCCTCAATTTAAGGTGTTTATTTTTAAATTATAAAATAATGTTCTTTTGCTTCCTTCAGAATAGTTAGCACTATTTTGAGAAAGTTTGTAGAGAAAGTCCATCATCTATATGATGAGCGTGTAGAAAGGCATAGTGGGTTGTGACATCCTGATTATGAAACATCTTATTTCTGAAAACTTGCCAAAGTTTGTTCACTTTTACCTAAATAATATGCTATTGCTATTTTTGGTATTTTATCTTTGAATTTGTTATAGCTGTATTGCTAATTTTGTTTTAGTTGAACATGAACGCGAAGAAACCAAACAGATGTATGTGGATCTTAATAATAACACTGAGGTAATGAACTAAAGATGAAAGATTTCAGAATAACATAATTGAAAATCTTTATTCAAATAAACCTTGGATTTCTCAGTGATAGTGAAAATAATTCTGGGGCATACTTTACATCCTCCGACCCTCCCTCAGTTCTCTCTTACCCTAACTTCTGCTTCTTGCCTCCTACAGCCTCAACATCGCTTGAAATGAAATATAGAAATACACATTTTAAAATAATACAAGCAGAAGAGAAAGGGAGTGAGCAGTGGTGGCCCTGGAGGCAGCTGTGGCATGGGATGGGACAGCTAGCAGTGACTGGATTTGGCCACTGACTGACAGTTGCCATACTGCATCAGATTCTACAACAGTCACCACGTTTTTTTAAATATTTATATTAAATTGCTGAGAGAAATTTTCAATAACATTGGAATTAGGTTTATCAATATGATGATAGTGCTTGCCTCTTTTAATATCTTAATCAAAATATGTATATCAAGAGGCTGATTTAAGTGGAAGTATTGATGTTAATTCTAAATATTTTAATACATTCTTCATATATAGTCATTGGCATTTTAGAAACTTTTTTGTTACCAAATTTTTCTTTACTTCTTTTAGAGAATGATACAGGCCTTTGAAGAAGTTCGTGTACAAGCAGAGAACTCCAGATTGGAAATGTATTTTAAATGTAAGAGCCTTACTTAAAGTTTATGGCATATGTGTAGAGTAAACAGCGACTTTGACCCATTGTTATATGGCAGAAAAAACTTATCTAAGGGTATTCAACAAGGGTTGAAAACGTATGGATGATGATTTTATCTGTTATTCTTATATAACTGCTGGAGAGGTAAAATGTTTTAAGTAAATAACCAATATTATTTTGGGGTTAAGATGTCTGATTATTATTTCCTATTTTGGTTGCTGTGTTCTCTTTATTTTAAGCACATATGAAGTAACCCAGTGGAATCCAGGTGTTTTGGACTGCAACTTCAAGCATTCTTGACCATTGGTTATGTTGACTAGGGCTGATAGGAACTGAAGTCCAAAAACAACTGGAGGGCACCAAGTTGGGCAAACATGTGATAGGGTGTGGGTATACTAACCAAGCCATTTTTCTTTTCTGTAACGAATTTGCATGCTTGTATTTTGAGAGAAAAGAAATCTGTAAAAATAAAGTTTATGCTTTTGGACTTTGAACAAGTTTTTGAGGTAATTTCTCTATTTTAGAAGTCCCTACATCCCATTTTAGTAAAAGCATAGCACATAAATACACTGGGGGTACACCATTTCCTTTAGACCTGCATTGGTTGTTGCACATATATACATGGAAGTTACATGTCTGAGTGAATAAAGACATGCAGCAAAAATGGCAGGTGGTACTTATACCTGCAAGTCATTCTGTTATGAATGACATGCACAAATATGTGAATCATCTCCCCCTTGTTGGTGAATGTGTTTATGGATAAAAAGTATGTTTTATTGTTATTACTATTTTAATTACCAAAAATAACCATTATTTTTATTTTGGAAGTAAAAGAAGAAGCAGAAAAAATGGCACACCTTGAAAGACAACACAAAAGAGAGATGCATGTAATGGAAAAGCAGGTTTGTTTTATTGTTACTGATATTTATAAAAATGAATTAGTAATAAGTAATGCATAGTCAGATGCGTTTACATAACACATTTAAAATTAGTAATTTGAAATTATTTTGCTAACTGAAGCAGAGAACTAACAAGCTGTAGAAACATTTTGCTACCGTGGAAATAGTTGGGTGACTCTTTTTGCTAGAAGGAAGTCATGACTTGTCATAATAAGATCACAGAGACCAGATAAGATATTGATGTGCTTGAAATTTAGAGGTAAATGATTAAAGTGATAATTCCATATGTTTATACACTTCCATCTTGTTAGAAATGCCCTGTATCCAGGAATACAGGCTACAGTTGGACATGATTTTAAATACGGGGTGGGGAACTGGTGCCCCTCCAGATGTTGTTGGACTACAGTTCCCATAATCCCTGACCACTGGTCTTGTTGGCTGGGGCTGTTGAGAATTACAGTTCAACAACATCTCAATGGACTCCCCTAACCATAGTTTAGTACTACACAAATTAACCTCTTGCTTATGTTGTGTACCATCCTTCTCCATCTCTGGCATGGTCATGAAGAGACCAGAAGCACTTGTTTTTGCTTTCAGCTAATCACTGTTGTTATGTCCAAAATAGGACAAACTGTGATTAGTTTTAACTATGGTTTAGCCAAACAACTTCTAACTGGTTTATGATCCTCATTTGTTTGAATAAACCATTGTTAAAACTAACTGCAGTTCCAGTTCGGATGACGCAACATACTGTAGTTAGTTGGAAATGGAAGCAGATGCACCTCACAGCTGCACCTTAGGAGAAGAGGGAGGGGTAGCAGCCTCATGTACATAACCCTAAGTTATGTTTTTGTGTTATGTTCAAACTAAGTTCAGTGTAAACTATAATTTAGTGTTATAAGAATGAGCTGTGGCAAGCCTCAGGCTTATGTACTTCCCCTCCCCCTCCCCTCTTGTGACACAGCTTCAGAAGCTTTCTCTTCTGTTTTAGATTAACACCAGCCTGCTTTGTCATCTGAACCCAGACAAACTGTGGATAATCTTAAATATAGTTAGTTGAAACAAGCCAACTTCAAATTATGGTTTATGAAGCTTACTTGTTTCAACTAACCATAGTTAAAATTAACTACAGTTTAAGATTTGGACAACATGTTAAACTGTGATTGAACTAGAATGGAAGCAGAAGTTTCCAATCTTACTCTGTGCTGGAGGAGAAGGCGAGAATGGGGAGCACAAGAACCCAGAGTTCAGACAGGCTTGCTCTTGTATTGCTAAACCACTGGTTAGCATTACATCTGAACACAGTCTTTGTTTCTAGATTATAACGTTATTTTATGGGATGATCTTTCTCATGATTCCTATAACTTTTTTATAGTCACGAAGGCAAGTATGAAACCTTATGCATAACACAAAAAGTGAAACTGAAATGGCATGAGTGGCATTTTCTAGACATATTTATATACATCCATTGTTTTTCATTTTATTAGGTATCAGCACTGACAATGCAAAATAGTGAACAAGATAATAAAATGAAACACATAAACATTCAGTTACAGGAATCAAGAGAGCTAATCGCTGAGTTAGAAGAAATAAGAAGTAAGCATTTTTATAACTCTACTCCAGATATCATTATTAGTTCAGAAATTCAACAAGTATTGAATCAATTAGAGGTTGCCCTGAGAACTAGAATCGCTGATCTCAGGGCTAAACTAGGAGCTTCTCTACATGAGGAATTTATTGCATGCTCATGATTGGTCACTCATGGAAGCTTGGCGGTCCTTTACATGACACAGTCAACCTCCAGGATGTCTCCCATGCCTTCCCCCGGTAAACTCACTTTAAAAAAGGTCAGAGATAATGCACTATTTAAAATTCTCATGGGATATCACAGTATATTCCCCATGTGTAAAGTCAGTGTTGTCCTATAATACAGCCACTAGATGGTACTGTTTCATTGAACTTTATGGAGAGGGGAAGTTTTCAATTACAAATCATGTCGCCATTGGTCACTCTCTAAAGGAGCTGTAGTAAATGTGGAGAGACCTCAGAAGAAGAAAGCTTGGTAAGGGTGCAGGTTTTTCCCCTAATGTAGAGGGGTCCTATATGTTTGACCCAATCCTGGGGCAGAGTAATGGACTGGATGAGGGTCAATAAATTGAGACTCAATTCAGACAAGACAGAGATACTTGTTATGGATGGGGTGTCTGTTCAGTTAAATGGTATTCAACCTCTTCTGGATGGGGCTGGACTCTTCCTAAAGGAGCAAGTTCAGAGTTTGAGGTTGGGGTGGGGGGTGGGGGTCTTAGACCCATCATTGTCACTAGAGGCACAGGTTACCACAGTGGCCTTTTGCACCATTTATCAGCTTAGGTTGATATATCAATTATGACCTACCAGAAACTTCAGTTAGTCCAAAATAAGGCTGCTAGACTGCTAACTGGGAGTGGCCAATGTTATCATATTATGCCATTACTTCTCAATCTGTGCAGGTTGCCAGTCTGTTTCCAGGCTCAATTCAAAGTGCTGGTTTTAACTTTTATAGCACTGAATGCTAAGTTACCTGAAGTAACCTCTATTCCCATATTTACCTACCTGGATTTTAAGTTCATCAACTGAGGCCCTCCTTCAGGTGCCCCCGACAAATGAGATGAGGCAGGTGGCTACCAGAGGGGCAGCCTTTTCAGTAGTGGCACCCTGTTTGTGGAAAGTTCTCCCCAGAGAGGCACACCTGGTATCTACATTATGGCCTTTCCAGTTCCAGTTGAAGACCTTTTTTATCCTCCCAGGCAACTATTTTAGTGCTTCCGGTACTTTATTCTGCTGCTTGTTTTAATTTGGTTTTATGATATTGTAATAGTTTTATTCTTTGCTCTTAGTTTTATTCTGTGCTATTTTTATTTTTTGTTTTCAATGTATTATACACCACCCAGAGAACTTCAGTTATAGGACAATTTAAAAGTTCAGTAACTAAATAAATGAAAATAACTTTAATATGTCACATGCAGCTGATCCTCATTATTTTTTTAACCTTGAAATAAGTATGTGGGGCCTTGATCTGGATTGGGCCACAGTGCATGGTTATGGGAGGTATAAACTTCTTTACCCAGCCATTTCCCTCCTAAATTCTCCCCCTTCCCATAGGGACTGAAAAGGTGGGAAGGACTACATTGACACCAATTGAGTCTTTCTCTCTCTCTCTCTCTCTCTAACCCCTATGGGGAGTGGGGGAAGACAATTTAGGGGGAAGAAGTGGCTGAGTGGGGATCTTGTTCTACCCATACCAGCTTGAGAACCAGCATGCTTACCTCAAGTTAACAAAAAATGATGAGGGTCAGCTGCATACTACATATTTAATGTAGGGTCTAGTTTAGCCTTCAGTTGGGAAGTGGGTGGTATGTATATCTGTCTTTTGCACGACAAAGATAGGTGGCAGCCAGGCCATCCTGTCAGACGCCCCCCCACACCTACACCTTTTTACACCTACAGCCCTTTTGCAATGGAGGGGGGTGAATGTGAGTTTTCTCATTTCTGCAATCGGCACTAACGGGGGCGCACACGAGCGAAGTTTCCTGCAATGACAGGAGTGCCATTGCGGGAGGATGTGTGCCCCTTGATGGCACTTCCACATGTGGATCGGCAGAAGTGGGTGGGCTATGCAGATGATGTGGCTACGGGGCTGGTTTTTTTGACTCGTGAGGGATGCGCACAAACACAAACGCACAGCAACACATGGGGTGGATAGGTAGTCCATTGAATATGTGATGCTGTACACCTATATGTTTGTATAAAAAAATACACACTCTTGGTGCCAAAACACGCCGATACACATTGAAAACATGTGGCGAGAATGGCGGTCGCGTCCACTCCCACATACCTCTGAAACTGCTGGATACGTCCCTGGTAGCTGGTTGGGTGTTCGCTGAGCCGGGAACTTGCACTGAACAGCAACAGCTTTGCAAAGCACACCAGCCTTCGGAATTGCAGCGACATCAAATCCAACCCTGAACCAAACACTTCAACACATATAAATAAAACAATAACATAAAATACCATTTTGTCATACATCTGCTTTTAAGAAATGTCTGAAAAAGTTTTATCTTTAACACTTAAAATTTAGATCAACAAGATGAGAGTCTAAAAAAAGAAGAAAGCAAACAACAGGGCTTCTTGACAGAACTGGAAGAAACTAAAAGTTATTTGCAAATGGCAGAGGTATGACCTTGCAATATTTTATGTAAAATAAAATGAAATACAACTAAAACAATAAAGAATGACATGCAAGTTCTTATGAGTAGTATAATATGAACTTTATTCAGCTTGTCACAACATACAAGTTGAATACATCTAATCTTACTCTTATTTTGCTTAGAATACTTGTAAGTGTTTAGAAACTGAGTTGCAAACTGCAGTGAAAACATTAATTCAAGTCACTGAACAAAAGGAAGCAACAGCAGAGGAACTTAAAGAAAGTAGAGTTCTGCATGGATCAGTTACTGAAGAACTCCAAAGTAAAGTTTCTAATTTGATTGAGCTGCTAGAGAAAGAAGAAAAAAGGTAAAAAAAAATGCTGTTATATAGAAATAAATTAATAGCACTATGGGTGCTGCCAGACAAGGCTTTTATGATGCAATCACGGATTTTTACAGAGCATCTACACAATAAGCATAATTAGACTGGGGGAAATCACACTTCCTTACCATCGCTTTCCCCCGTGCTTCTGTCCCACGATACTTCCTCTTTCTTAACATGGGAGAAGAAAGAGGAAGTAAACAATGACCAAGTGGCCCATTCAGTGGTGTTTTTATCGCACTGCTTTTCCTACACACAGCAGGAAATGGAGGCATATTTTGCTTCCAAAAATAATTGGATTTACTGGGGTCTATACTGTTGTGGAAAGAAGACCAGAAGGAACAGGAGACACGCAGGAGGTGGATGCGTTGTCAAAAGGACCTGCGAAAAACCATGAGTGGTCAGTAATAAGCGTGTGATAAAATGCTCGTCTGATGATGCTTAGTGTCATCTTCCACTTGTAACCCACCCATGTTTTCCTACCTCTTCTTTCATCTTTTAACACAGAAAATCCGTTAATGAGAAAAAGATAGAATAGCTGAAAAATACCTTCCAATTAGTAGTACTATTGAGTCCTGTTTGGAAGCATCCTATGAGTAAAGGTGACAAGACAATTTGATAAAATGAGTAGCACATTGGGATCTCGGTCAGTGGAGGGTGGAGATCAGAGGAATGGGTCAATCCTCTCCTCCATGCGAAGGCAGGCCTAAAAGATTGATATATTTGCCTTGGTTGCAGGATTTTACTTCAGCTGTATTTGAAACTCATACATCTGTAAAAAACATACATCGAGGAGAGGATTAACTTTCTGATCTGTGACTCAGTCACAAGCTCTGCTGCTGCAATCATGGAAAGCAGCTGCTGTGGCTTTTTCCACAGCAGCTGTGAGGGGGAGTAGGGAGGGACCCAATGTCAGATTCGCCCTCCTGATGTCATAGGAGTGTCTGTTGTCTTGAGAGGGGGAATCTGAAATATCCTGTGGTCCCTGGGACACTCCCCCAGGGTCCATAGGATTGCTGCGCCCATTTATTTATTGTCTTTAAAACTATTTCTAATGAAATAGTTGGTAATGTTTAATACTGCTGAATAACATTTTTTTCAATAATTAATAGAAGGTTAAATCAGAAACCAACAAACTTTCCTAATAGAAATCAAATCTAGTGGATAACAGTGATCTTCCAAGCCTTTTTGTGCACTACTCAAGAAGTCTGTCCTCTTCAGTAGTGCATAGAAATGTTTTGTTCAAAGAATTTGATGTACAGTAATACTCTTCAATGAACTCTCATACATTTTGTCTTATAAAATTATTTACAAGACCTTTAATTTTTGTGTTCATTCATTGACCAAGAAAAAAAGAATGGTGGGGCAAAGCCAGCTGAGGATTCGATAGAGAAATTAAGAGTTATCACTCACTCACCCATTCAGCTATAGCACATCTTTATGCCCCCATTTCTGTACATATTCCTACCTTTTAGCGGGCATTTCAGTTAGTAAATATATGTCTTACCAGGTGGACATATATATTTGTCTCCAAGGTCATAGATATTTGACTTGATGATTTAGCCAATTTTATAGTCTTAAGATTTTCAATTTATTTAATAGACAGAAGGAACTGAGTGGTGAATCAGATATATTGGTTTTGGACCTTCAAAAGAAATCAGCTGAACTTGGTATGTTTTCCAAAATGAAATGGAGAAACTATCTTTTACAAATTAATTACATTGCAATCTT
The DNA here is from genome assembly GCA_029215795.1 of Anniella stebbinsi. Taxonomy (NCBI): domain Eukaryota; kingdom Metazoa; phylum Chordata; class Lepidosauria; order Squamata; family Anniellidae; genus Anniella; species Anniella stebbinsi. Next base: position 44,185,097 of record JARDYH010000004.1, on the reverse strand, counting down.
ATATTGTTTCCAATATCCATGCAAGTCTTCTGTATTTATTTATCAAATTGAGTATGGGAATTCAGTAGTGTAATGGTTATTACTGTGTTTTCTTTGAAAACACAGTAATAACCAATGCTAGTTCTTGAATTGCTTTCTGTTAGTTACCTTTCCAGAGCAAGGTGGACTTACTCCCCCTAGGCAGAAAGGTCTATTATTCCTTTCTCCCAATAGGAAACAGTAGTTTCTTTCCAGGGAAATCTGGTAAGTCTACCTTTCACTCCTAGGAGTGGCTCTGTGTTAGGGCCAAACCAGACAAGAAGCTATACCCATCAATGGGAATCAGTTAGGTTTTTTTATAGAATAGCAGCTGTGGTAGAGCTGAATTTTGTTCAGTGCATAGGGATGCAAGGTTTAACCCTTTCTTCCCATTTCATGGTCTGAATGAAGATCACACTCTGCCCCCTCCCCCATGCCTGCTATTAGCCCTGAGTGGGAAGGCTCCATTGGTGCCAATGAGATCTTCCTTTCCAGAGCTAGTCATAGGTGCGTGTCTCTGGAGTTTTTTGTGACTACAGTGGAGGAGAAAATGCTTAAACATACCTTCCATGTTTTTCGTGATAGAAATTCGTCCTCACATATCTGCGATTATTATTTTTTACAATTGATGTGTTTGCTAAGGATGCATGTAGGATCATATTTACTGGGGCCCTTAGTAGTAGGCAGATTCACCCATATCCATTTAGGAATGAATCGAGAGTAACCAGATTATACCCGGAATGGGCCCTGGTTTGCAGTGATGATATCACTATTATGTGCCATGGCCAGGAGACATCAAAGGGGTCTGAGACAGATGCATTTCATATTCAGTCCGCCAGATCTGAATAGTCCAATTGAAATTGATGGGGTGGAAACCTAAAAATTGGTATTTACCAACTGCATTACCTTAACTGCATTGAAACTATGGACTCTGATAATGGCATATCCCCACACCTTAGATGGCATGTATATGCACTGTCACAGATCCCATTTGTATACCAGAGCTTTCTCATGTGCCAGAACTACTGGATTGGAGTGAATGCTTACTTTTAAAAAAATATCCAACTGTATAATACAAATTAGTCCACAAATGTGATTTATAGCCACTAGATCATGTCATGGCATATGACTCTTCATTTATTCATATCAATTCTGGCTTCCTAATGCTTATACCTTCATTTTTGGTGTACATGTAAGATATTTTACAGATACACTTTAAATATTTGTTGTAGTGGACTAATGAAGAGTTACACACATGTTTAATGCTGGTCCTGAATTTTTAATATTAAAGAAAAAATATTCAATATTTGCGTAGACTTCAGCAACTTGCTAAGTTGAAGACAAAAAGCTAATAACATCAAAATTGCATTTCTATTTGTTGCAGAAATGATGGCCAAACTTAAAAATGATAAAGAAAAACAAATTGAAGAATTAGCAAGAGCCTTGGTAAGGGATCTCTTATTTATACCATTCTACCTGTTAAATTTACCATTTATTTCATTGACTATGGATTAATTTATAATATTGTCTACCAGTTTTGGTTTTCTTTATTGTCAAAATAAGAACTACAATGAAATAGAAAGTAAAGTATACTTAAACCCATTAAGGTTGCAATTTTATACAAACTTACCTAAGAATAAATCTCATTGAATTCAGTGGGACTTACTTCTAAGTAGATATGCTCAGGTTTGCACTGTTGCTCTGTTTAACTCTGTTTTGGATTATGATCAAAGTACCTACAAGCTCCTACAGCTTTATGGACTCAGATCAATCTCCAATTCAACAATTGCCTATGTCATGATAATATAATAGGCTGTATCCAGTCAGACACTAGTGCTAATGTAAATTAAGTTGCACTACTGTGAGGAACCAGTTAGCTGGTGTGATGGGGAATCAAATCACACCAATTTCTGCTATAGGCATTGTGCTAGAGGTCCCTTACATTAGCACAACCTATTTATTATTTTATTTTACTTTATTTGGGGCATTTATATACCACTGAATATAATGAAATATCTCAGTGGTTCACAATATTAAAATACTATCTTAAAAACACAATGTTAAAACACAGCATTAAAAATCAATGAGCAGCAAAATAGAGTGGCATAATTAATTTACCTTCAGCCCAAGGAAAGCCTGGGTGATCTAGTGTGTTTTTAGGACACATTTTCTGCTTCCCAAACTACACGAGGGAGGATTTCAATATGCTTGGTGCCACTACAGAGAAGGCCCACCATCCAAAATGAATGGCAATATTCTGTTCATTTTGGAATGACCAGCAAGCCTCCTCTGCTGATCTGAAAGATGTATAAGGGAAGGTGGTCTGCTAGGTATCCTGATCCCAAGTTGTTTAGGGCTTTATATGACAATAATAACATAACCTTGTGTGTGGCTTGGAAGCTAATAGGCAGCCAGTACAGTTCTTTTAACCGACCCTAAAAGTATGAGTCGTACCATTGTAGAAGAGTGCCTCCAACTCCCAACACAAGGAGGCGATCCAGGAGAGTACCATGGTCAATGGTTTCAAAAGCCTCTGAGAGATCAAGAAGAAGTAACAGGGTCACATTCCCCTTGCCCTTCTCCCAAAGAAGGTCATTAATCAGGGCAACCAAGGCCGATTCCATCCCCAAACCAGCCCTGAACCCAGACTGGAATGGATCCAGATAATCAGTTTCATTCAAGAGTGCCTGCAGCTGAGACGCCACCACTCTCTTCTTGAGCACCTCACTCAGGATCTCTGGATCAAGAAAGATTTTTTTTCAGGAGTGGCCATACCACTGCCTCCTTCAAGGCAGTAGGGACTACACCATCGTGCAATGATGCATTCATCTCTTCCCTGATCCATCTGGTCAGCTCAAATAAGCCATGATGGACAAAGGTCGAGAGAGCATGTGGTGGGTCGCACTGATACAAGCATCTTGTCCACATCCTTAGTCTCCAAAAAACTGAATGTCGTGACGCAAGCTCACCCCAGGCTTCTGCTCACGAACTTTAGGCAAACTGACACACTCCAAAAACAGTGAGACTTCTTTTATTGTAAAATCACACGGAATTCAAGGCATAACGGTTTCATTTCTGCATACACACACTTGAAGCTGAAGACGGACCAGATAGCTTTTAGGTACAACGGCTTAATGCAAACAGCAACTCACTCGGGGAGACATTTAGAGTTAGCCCCTGTCTCTTGGGGTCAGGAGTGGCCACACACACTGACGGGCAACACTCAAAGGAGAAACCCCAGCACAGAAGTGCAAGAGGTCTGAGTAGACAAGATAATCTTGCACCAAACCAAACTCAGCCTGTCAGGGAACACTGAGCTGATCACATAAGCAAGATGTCAGGGGACGAACCTCTTTGACCTAGGAAGCCTTCCCTGCTCGTAGCTTTGGCTCTGAGGAAGGTTCTCTTGCAGGTCACACACACACACAATTCCAGAACAGCAACGATCAGCCTCTGAGTTTCCCTGTGCCCGTACTTTGGCTCCATGCAGGGAAAAACAGGCTATAGAACACGAATCCAGAACAGTAATCTGCAAGTCCAAATCTATGAAAAGCCATAGAGCACTTTTCATGGCATAGTTCTTAGAAATTCCAAGTCCAAATAGCAACAGAACATGTACAGAGTGCATCCAATATCTCCAAACCAGATAGAATCCCAAACACGAGTTTCTTGGCAAGCGTAGAACAGTCGAACAAGCAAACAGTCAAACAGATGATTTCTAGCAAATAGCCTTCTCTTTGCTCGTAGCTATATAGGATGGAGGCTGGCTAATTCCAAGCCACTTGACAGACAGGACCCTAGGCCTGTAACCCAAACTCATGTGCCAACAGGGCGGCATGGTTCAACCTCCTCTTGATGACGACACTATGTGAGAGACCGCTTGCATGATAGCCCCCACCTTTTCAAAACATTCCTTTGTTCCCAAGGAACATTCAAGGCCTCGGCCAGCAGCCACAGATAAGCACAGAACAGAGACAGACTTTCTCATAACAATTGCCAAGCTATCAACTCACAATTCACTAGGCCAGCCTAGTTTGTTTATGAAACACCTGACATCCGACACTGAAATTGATCCCACAAAACAGGATAAGATGATGCACTGACACCTCAACAGACACTGCATCAATAGTGGTGTTCAAGTCAGCATGAAGGTGAGTGATTTTAGCCTTGAAGTGTCTTGCAAACTCATCACAGCAAGTCTTCAAGGGTTCCAGCATTGGATTCCTGAGTTTGATGTAAGCAACCCCTGAACCAATTGGAAGTTCAGCTGGACGGCTACTCAAGGATATGATGGAGGTGGCAAAGTAAGCCTTCTTTGCTCCCTTCACTGCCATGCAGTAGGTGCAGTTATACACTCTTACATTTGTTTGAGCACCTTCTTGATGAGTCTTATGCCATTTATATTCCAGCCATCTTCTGACCTGTTTTGCTGTCTGGAGCTCCCGGGTAAACCAGGGAGCCTTTCCAGCTCCACAGTGCCAAAGAGGGCACTCAGGAGCGACTGTGTCAATTTTAAAATCACTTCATTGGCTGCCAATCAGTTTCTGGGCAAAGTATAAAGTGTTGGTTATTACCTTTAAAGCCTTACATGGTTTGGATCCAGGTTACCTGCGGGATCGCCTTCTCCCGTATAATCTGCCCCGCACACTCAGGTCCTCTGGGAAGAACTTACTCCAATCAGCCAGAACTAGGTTGACGAGTGTTACCCAGAGGACCTTCTCTTCTGCTGCTCCCAGACTGTGAAATGGCCTGCTGGAGGAGATTCGACAAATTAGCAGTCTTCATGAATTTAAGAGAGCTGTGAAGGCTGATCTCTTCCGGCAGGCCTACCCAGCTGAATTTTAAGATGTTTTTAGTGATGTATTAGTTTTTATTTGTTTTAATATTTCATCTATTTTGTGGTCCTTGTGTTTTATATTTATTGTTGTTCCCTGCATCGATCCGGAGGGAGAGGCGGGTTGTAAATAAATATTAAAAAATAAAAAATGACTGTTCACACTTCGTCATTCTATAGTGTGACAAGGACCTCAACAGAATCGCCAGCTGTAGCTACTGAAAAATTGCCCGGAGCATTCAGGAATCACTGGGATTCCATAAGTCTCCAGGGGCGAACTATCTTAATGGGTCCCCCATTCAAGCAGGGAAGGATTGGCACCAAGAGACCAACTTCACCAGGAAATGGTCTAACCCCAGAGTAATTTCCACACACACACACCAATATCTAGACCACCCCCTTACACCAAGAGGCAAAGACCAAGTCAAGGGTATGCCCTGCCCTATGTGTTGGACCGGTGGCAAATTGAGACAGCCCCATGGTTGTCATTGAGAACATTAATTCTTCTTCATGGTCTCTGTGCATCACACATATGGGCTTGCGCCGACGCCGAGCCTGCTTCCGGGAAACTTAGCTAGCTTAGACTTTTGGCGGGAACCCCTCCCCCCACCATCCACCGCGCATGCTCAGGGCTCCCGCCTCTCCTTTACCTCAGTTCTTCTTCGACCGCTTCGCAGTAGCCTCGCGGGAGACTTCTCTGGTACGTAGTACCTGTTTTTGAGAAAGAAGAAAGTTGTAGTTAGCTTAGGCAGTTTTTTCAAAGATATAGTAGTATAGTTATAGTCTTAGTTATTTAAAAAAAAAAAAAAAAATTTTTTTTAAATTTCTCATAGTTAGTTATTAATAGATAGGTTTTTTCCTATATAACTTTTTGAGGCGGCTTGCCATCTTATGGCAGAGACCGCTTTGTTTCGGCGTTGCTCGCGGTGCAGGGCCAAAATAGCCCTCACCGACGGACACTCGCTCTGCCTAGTTTGCCTCGGAGAGGCACACGTCGTCGATTCTTGCAGCCATTGCATGAAATTCTCAAGGCAGACCAGAAGAAATAGGGCTGATCGTCTTCGTAGTCTTCTGTGGACGAAGGCGCTATCAGCTGTCGATCAACCTCGTCCGGCCATGTTAAAGACTGCGGTTTCTGGGGAGAGTCGTGCCCTCTCGAGCCCAGCATCTCCGGGGTCCCCCCGTTTAAGGGCGGCATCACCGGCATCGTTGCGAGGCATTTCACCAGCCTCTTCTCCTCCCCCGGCGAAAAAGCCTAAGAAATCGAAGGCAAAGAAAGCTTCAAAAATGGCCGGTGGGTCTGTGGCGCAGTCGGAGCAGCCGTTATCGAAATCGGCACCGGCGTCGAAAAAGCCGCGATCATCATCCATGCCCTCGTCGACATCGATTAAGGTGGTCGCCATGGTCCATAAATCATCGTCGGTACCGACCCGATCTTCGGCACCGACACACCGCTCGACGTCGATTGCTTCAACTTCGTCGCAGAGAACCGTGATCTCTCCTACGACATCGAAACGGCGTACACCGTCAGTGTCTTCACTTCTACGTACACCATCGACGCCGAGGGTACAGCAGCAAACAACGATTTCACCCAGGTCGTTACCGTGTCCAGGACCTATGCCGATCCTCCAACCGTCGGATACAGAGCGCACGGTACCGACGCATCTTTCGTCGTCGACGCAACCACAGGAGCATCGACGTCGAGCGCATCGCTCGCGAGGGTTATCGCGTTCGAGATCGCAATCTCGTTCGCGATCGAGAGACTGGGACGTCTGTTCGCAGCATTCGCTCCAGTCAGAACGGGGTCCCTACAGATTCGATCCGTACACAGGGCGTCGTATCCATGATGAACACTCGCCACCACCTGTTCCTCCACGACGAACTACTTCACTGCAACAGCCTTCCACTCGACACCGGGGGCAGACAACATCGACGTCGACGCGTCCTCGTGATCGAACTCCAACGCGTCATCGCCAGTCTTCACAGTCCTTTGAGGAATATGCATCGGACACGTCTTCAGCTCCTTCTCCTCGACCATCTGAGCCCTCTCCTCTTGGCACCGTTGGTACCGAGGATCGCGCCTCACCGACGATGGAGATGGGCAGCTTCTCCGATCAAATGATGAGGCTGGCTCAGTCTTTGAATATTGAATGCCAGCAACCCATTGATGAGTCGGATGATGGCATATATGACGTTATGTATACAGAGCCATCTCCACAATTGACCCTCCCAATGGTTAAGGCGTTGCTTAAAACTCTCAAACAGTCTTGGGAAAATCCAGCCACTGTTGGTCCGACAACAAAGCGTCTTGATGCCATCTACAAAGTAAAGGAGTCGCAAGCTCCTTTTCTATTCCAACATCCCAAACCAAATTCGGTTGTTGTGGAGGCGGCGCAGGGCAAGTCAGGTAAGGTGCATTCCGCACCAACTGATAAGGAAGGTCGGAAGTTAGATTCCTACGGACGGCGGATTTATGCCTCTACGTCGCTAGGAATTAAAGTGACTAATTATATGGCGCTGATGGCACGATATCAACTTTTCTTATGGGAAAAGATATCGTCCCTGACAGACTACCTCCCGGACGACCAGCGTGAGCTTGCTCGGGTCTTTCAGTCCGAAGCAGTAAGACTCTCAAAACAAGAATTGACAACAGCCAGGCATCTAACGGACTGTGTTTCTAAGGCCATGGTTGGCGCAGTTGCTCTACGTAGGCATGCATGGTTGCATTCCGCGTCTCTACCGCAAGAGACGAAAAACAGGATTGAAGACCTCCCCTTTGACGGGGAGGGTCTATTCCATGCGGATACTGACGCTACCATGGATACGCTACACAAGGCACGGATGACTGCTAGGAAAATGGGTTTTCAGCAACCACAACAAGCATACCGGCCCCGGAGGTGGTATAGGCCTGTGCCGTACCAACCTCGTCAGCAACAGGACAAGTCGCAGCGATATCAGGCGACCTCGACGCAAGGTTATCAGCAGCGTAAGTCGGTACCGCGTTTTCAACAGCGCAACAAGCAACCGCAGCATAGCAAGCGTCGTCTTTGACTTCGCCCCACCTCTGATAAGCGACAACGCCAACAGGCTACAGCCCTTTCTGGACAATTGGGCGTCAATAACATCAGACGCTTGGGTGCTCAATATCATAGCCGTAGGCTACAAAATAGAGTTCGAAGTCCCTCCTCCGCTTGGCATCATAAAAGTTACTTCGCCCTCGGTCGTTCTAACGCAGGAAACTGCCGCTCTTTTACGCAAGGCGGCGATCACCAGAGTGCGCCGTTCTCAACTCAATACAGGGTTTTACTCTCGTTATTTTGCGGTGCCAAAAAAGGACGGGGGACTTCGTCCTATTATGGATCTCAGAGACCTGAACCGATTCATACTTCCAAAAAAGTTTCGCATGGTTACTCTGGCATCTGTCCTACCGATGCTGAAGAACGGCGATTGGTTCACGCTGATAGACCTGAAAGACGCGTATTTTCACGTCGCTATTCATCCTGCCCATCGACGTTACCTACGGTTTGTCATTGGACACCAGGCCTACCAATTCTCCGTCCTTCCCTTCGGCCTGAAATCTGCACCAAGAGTGTTCACCAAGTGCATGTCGGCAGTGTGCGCGCATCTACGGTCTCGCAACATCGACTTGTATCCTTACCTGGACGATTGGTTGATCGTGTCAAGGTCCAGAAGCCAGGCGCTTGCCGACGTCCACGAGGTCATCTCTCTTCTGTCGTCACTTGGGCTGCAGATAAATTACAAGAAATCCGTCACTCAGTCATCGCAGAGGCTGCAATTCATAGGAGTAACGCTCGACTCTACTGTGGGAAGGGCTTTCCTCCCAACAGACAGGATCTCCGCTCTACAACAAAGGGCGTTGCATTTGCAGAGCCGTCTTCGAACCTCAGCGTTTGCGATTCTCAGGTTGCTAGGTTTAATGGCAGCAGCAGTGTTCGTCGTCCGCTGGGCACGGCTTCGAATGCGCCCCCTCCAACAGTTTCTGCTCCGACATTATTCACCTCTGCAAAACCCGCACCAGCTCATACTTACCATTCCACTCCTTGTCAGAAAATCTCTCCGGTGGTGGTCGGTGTGGCGCAACCTTTCCCAAGGCATGCAATTCGTACCGCGGGAGCCGTCTCGTATAGTCACGACGGACGCATCTCTAGATGGGTGGGGCGCTCACCACGACGACCTGCTCACGCAAGGAAAATGGTCACATTCAGAGACTCGTCTACACATCAATATGCTGGAGCTTCTGGCCGTCAAAAAAGCCTTACAAGCATTCTTGCCCCAGCTGCACGGCCATCATGTTCGTGTTCTGACAGACAATACCACGGTAGTGTGGTATCTGAACAAGGAGGGAGGCACTCGATCACGCCGCTTACTGCGGCTGGTGATGGACATTCTAGAGTGGGCCATCTCCCACAACATACTTCTGTCGGCATTGCACATTGCGGGGAAGGAGAACACCAAGGCGGATGTTCTCAGCAGGGCGTTCACGGACACACACGAGTGGCAACTGAACGCTACCATACTGGACCGTCTCTTCGCTCGTTGGGGCAAGCCCGACATCGATCTGTTTGCCACAGCTGCCAATGCGGTATGTCCGGCGTATTGCTCCAGAGCGGGCATTGGGGACGCATCGCTAGGGGATGCGTTTCAATGGGACTGGTCGAAGGGTCTTCTTTACCTGTTCCCCCCGTTCCCGCTGGTGGCCAGAGCAGTGACTACAGTCAGCTGCAGCAACTCAGATGCTATAGTGATAGCCCCGTGGTGGCCAAGGCAACCCTGGTTCACGTCGCTACTCAGACTAGCGAATGCGGAGGTTTGGAACCTCCCTTACCTTCACGACCTTCTGTCTCGAGACGATGGCAAGATTCTCCATCCAGATGTCAGCTCCCTGCACCTGACGGCCTGGAGAATCCGTCGTCTTGGAGAGTCCTCGACCTCCCGGATAGCGTGAAATCCATTTTAGAGGCCGCACGTAAGCCTTCCACTAGGCTGTCCTGCAAGAGAAAGTGGACACGTTTCCAAGAGTACGCAACTCGTAATGGGTTTGACTCTTGCGCATCAGGCATGCCTGACATTATTTCATTCCTTTATTATCTACATTCCCAGGGTCTGAAGCCCGCCTCCATTAGGGTCTATCTGTCGGCGATTGCAGCCAATCATGGTTTTGTAGATGGATTTTCGGTATTTACCCACCCGTTGGCAAGAGCCTTTTTAAAAGGTTTGCAGAACTTGTTTCCTTTTGTTCGGCCGGTGGTGCCTCAATGGAGTCTATCTGTCGTTCTAACAGTCCTCACCTCCAAACCCTTTGAACCATTGGCAACAATTGATATTCGCTTGTTGACTCTTAAGACTATATTCTTGGTTGCCATCACGTCTGCTAGACGTGTTTCGGAGTTAGCGGCACTACTGGTTGATCCTCCCTACTTACAGTTTTTTAAAGAAAAGGTTGTGTTACGTTTGGACCCCAAGTTCATTCCTAAGGTTTCCTCCTCGTTCCACGTTAGTCAGGACATTGTTCTGCCTACGTTCTTTCACCCGTCGTTAGATCCCTTATCTTCAAAATTGCATGCATTGGACGTTAGAAGAGCTTTGGCGTTCTATAAGTCCAGGACTGAGTCTTTTAGGAAGTCTCGTAAGTTGTTCGTCTGTTATGGAGGCATCACAAAAGGGTTGCCAGTATCTTCTCAGCGCATCTCCAAGTGGGTGGTGGAGACCATTATCCTCGCTTACAGGATTATCAATAAGGATCCTCCCTTCCATCTGAAGGCGCATTCTACTAGAGCGCAGGCAGCTTCTTCAGCCATTGCTCCATGGCGCTTCGCTAACTGATCTCTGCAAAGCGGCCACTTGGTCTCATGCTTCGACGTTTGTGAAGCATTATCGCCTAGATGTCAGAGCGAGACAGGACTCTTCGTTTGGCAGAGCAGTCCTCTCCTCGATTTGCCAGTAACCAACCAGCATGCCTACCCACCTCCGGTAAGTCTCTGCTTGTTATTCGCCCATATGTGTGATGCACAGAGACCACGAAGAAGAAATGCAGGTTGCTTACCTGTAACTGTAGTTCTTCGAGTGGTCATCTGTGCAGTCACACAACCCACCCACCGTCCCCTCTTGGCATCGCTGTTTGTGATTGTCAATTGGTTCGCTCGTGCTCATTATCTGAATAACTGTACCTTAGTTATGGGGCTTAAGCGGTCTCAGAGAACTGAGGTAAAGGAGAGGCGGGAGCCCTGAGCATGCGCGGTGGATGGTGGGGGGAGGGGTTCCCGCCAAAAGTCTAAGCTAGCTAAGTTTCCCGGAAGCAGGCTCGGCGTCGGCGCAAGCCCATATGTGTGACTGCACAGATGACCACTCGAAGAACTACAGTTACAGGTAAGCAACCTGCATGTCTCAGGACCAGAGTCCCAGATTTTTCTACCACCACACCCGAGATTGTCTCAGCCAGTCTCAGGTGTGTATGTTAGCACAAGTGTCTGATTAGATACTGCCAGTGTAATTTTCATTTTATATACCTAGTCTAAAATATAATTGATACTTTAAAAATACTTTATTAGAAGATGTTTTTTCAAATATTTTTCTATGTAATCTAGGAAGGTTCAATTCAAGTTCAAAAAGATTTGGAGCATCAGTTAGAGTGTGCAGAATCAGAAAAAAACCTATTAATAAAGGAAAAAGAAACAAGAAACTCTGACTCTAATATTCAGGTTAGATTGTCCAGTTTTTTTCTTACAGTTTAAACACATATGGAAAGTACTCATAACACAATTCTGTATTCTACAAAATAGTAAGGTAATTTTTTTCTTAGAAAATTAGCTTGGGTTGGGACTACATATATTTTGTTGCCTCTGTTGCCTCCCTGTTGCCCACATGGGTCATTGCACATGTGCCATGCAATTTACAGCTGCACAGGGAACCCCCTGAACATCTGCAATTACAGGTAATTTCAATTCTGTTTTGCACATAATACAGAGCAGTGCTGAAAACGACATTCCTGTGGTACAGTTTCCCTTTTTTCCTTAATGATTTGTAGGATCACTTACCCCATGTCAGGGATAGCTTGGCCACAGTGAGATAGGTGCTACTAACGTCAAAACTGCAATGCGCTCTATGAGGGGCAGCCTTTAAGGCTGCTCCACAAGCTGGAGTTAGTGCAGAACGTAGCAACTCAGCTTTTGTTGGGAGCTGCCTCTTTTCAACATTCAACTCCTTTGCTGAGGGAACTGCATTAACTGCCTATTCGCTACCGGGCCAGCTTTAAGGTTTTGGTACTAGTGTACAAAGCCCTAAACAACCTGGGACCAGGCTTCCCTGAGCCTTGTCCTAGGGATGTCGTGGGAGTCCAAGAGTGGGGTGGAGTCTGGTGGACTTCCTCCTGCTCGGCCTCCTGAATCCTTCTTGCTGAACCACTGGTACTTGCACAGTTGGCAAACACCCAGTGTCCACCCGTCCCCTTAGCAAGCAGCCTTTTTACGTAAAAATGGCAACTCGGGATTTCTGGGAATACTGCAATTCTCCTTTCTCTCTGCCAGTGCCCCAGCAGGGAGAAAGGAGACATCAACCTGCAGGAGAGGGAGGCCTGCTGTCAGGGGAGGAGAGGAGTGTGCCTGCCTGCCTGCCTCCTGGTCTTTGCTGCTGCCACCACCCTCCAGAGGATTTCAGCCTGGCAGACTGCCACTCCCTGCAGGACCAGGCCCCCAGGTACTGAGCCAGCTGCTGTGGACAATTACATCTGTCCTCCTCCATTCCTGGGAGGGATATTTAAGCTGCTGGCTGAGGGAGCCTGGGAAAGCCATCAACCTGCAGGAGAGGGAGGCCTGCTGCCAGGGGAGGAGATGAGTGTGCCTGCCTGCTGGCTTTTTGTTTTTGTCTTTGGGTGTTTTTTGTTGTTGTTGTTTCCCCCCCCCCCCCTTTCCCCAGGCTTGAGCTATGTGCCTGGGAGAGAGGATACAGGGCCTGGTGGGGGGATCTGAGGGGAGCACAATCAGGGTAGTGACGGGTAGAGGGAGATATGGCGTTGTGAGGAGGACTTGCCAGGTTAGGGGAACAAGGCCTAGACAGTTAATGGCTGTGCCTTGTTCCGGTCCCCCTCACACCCACAGGCTTGTTGGTTGCCTTATCAGCCAGCCCTCAGGCCTCCGGGTGCTGCTTTTAAATGCCAGATCAGTGCATAATAAGATCTCCCTCATCCACGACTTAATTGTGGATGAGGCAGCCGATCTGGCATGTATAACCAAGACCTGGGTGGGAGAGCAGGGAGGAGTTAGTCTCTCCCAGTTATGCCCACCGGGGTACTTGGTTCAGCATCAGGGTAGACTTGAGGGCCGGGGAGGGGGGGTTGCTGTGGTCTATAGGAATTCCATTCCCCTCTGCAGGCTCCCTGTCCATGTGACTACTGGTCTGGAGTGTTTGCACCTTGTGTTGGGCCAACGGGACAGATTAGGGATTCTGTTGGTGTACCGCCCACCCCGCTGCTCAACAGACTCCCTAGCTGAACTGACAGAGGTGGTCTCTGGTGTACTGTTGAGGTCCCCCAGACTCTTGGTTCTGGGGGATGTCAACATTCATGCCGAGGGCACTTTATCTGGGGCAGCTCAGGATTTCATGGTCTCCATGACAACCATGGGACTGTCCCAACATACCATCGGCCCAACGCATGTAGCAGGGCACACTCTAGACCTGGTTTTTTCAACTGGACATGGAGATGGGGATCTGAAAGTGGGGGACTTTACATCAACCCCTCTGTCATGGTCAGATCACCACCTGCTGAGGTTTAGACTTACAGCGGCTTTTCCCCTCTGCAAGGGTGAGGGACCCATTAAGATGGTCCGCCCCCGGAGGCTAATGGATCCAGATGGTTTCCAGAGGGCTCTGGGGAGTTTTCCGGCTGATAGGGCTGGCTCTCCTGTCGAAACCCTGGTTGATCTGTGGAATGCAGAAATGACCTGGGCAGTTGACACGATTGCTCCTGAGCTCCCTCTCCTGTGTAGAGCTCGAACGGCTCCGTGGTATACCCCGGAGCTGAAAGTGATGAAACAAAACAGGAGATGGCTTGAGGGCAGATGGAAACGAACTCCTGATGGATGCAATCAAGTGGTTGTGGTAAGTGCAACTGGTAAGTGCTTATGGTAAGCTGTATTCAGGGGCAGTGAGGGCAGCAAAAAACAATACTTTGCTGCCACTATCAAATCATCAACCTGCCGCCCAGCGGAGCTTTTCAGAGTTGTCCAGGGGCTTTTACATGCTGGCCCCAAGGACATGGTAGAACCATCTGAGGCCCGCTGTAATACATTTGCTGGGCACTTCCAGAATAAAATCTCTGGCATCCGTCAGGACTTAGACTCCAGTGTTATAGCAGGTGAATCTAGTGAGGTATCCAGAGCACAGGCTTGTCCTGTTTTCTTGGATGAGTTTCAGTTGGTGCAGCTCGAGGATGTTGACAAGGTGCTTGGACAGGTTCGTGCAACCAGTTCCATATTGGATCCTTGCCCCTCTTGGCTAATAAAAGCTAGCAGAGATGGAACAACTGGCTGGGCCAGGGAAGTGATTAATGCCTCTTTGCAAGAGGGAGTGGTCCCAAGCCTCCTGAAAGAGGCGGCAGTGAGACCACTCCTAAAGAAATCTTCCCTGGACCCTGAAAATCTTAATAACTACAGTAGGGTGACCAGATTTTAAAAATCAAAATCCCGGTCCCCCCCCCCCGCCCCCCCCCCACCCAAAACAACCCCCCCACCAAGCCACCCCCCCCCCAAAAAAAAACCAGCCTGGACCTACCGCTGGGTTCCTCAGTCGCCCGCGCGGAAGAGGCGGGAGAGAGGGCCGGATCCGGAAGTGACGTAACCGGCCCTCTCCCGCCTTACGAGCCCGGCAGCGGCGGCGAAGGCGGCGGCGGAGCCCGGGAAGCGGCCGCCCCAGCAGGTAAGTGCCCCCCTTTGTTCTTACCTGCTGGGGCGGCCGCTTCCCGGGCTCCTCCGCTGCCGGGTCTACCGCCGCTCCTTGCTTGCTGCCACTGCTGCGTGACCCCCCCGCCACCCTGGTTTGCCCCCCCGCCCCCCGGTTGGGCCGGTTTGCCCCTGGATTCCCGGTTAGGACCGGGAAATCCCGAGCCACCTGGTCAGCCTAAACTACAGGCCAGTAGCAAATGTTCCATTCCTGGGCAAGGTCCTGGAGCGGGTGGTTGCGAGCCAACTCCAGGCACTCTTGGATGAGACGGATTATCTGGATCCATTTCAGTCGGGTTTCAGGCCTGGTTTTGGTACAGAAACAGCCTTGGTCGCCCCGTATAATGACCTATGTCGGGAGAAAGACAGGGGGAGTGTGACTCTGTTGATTCCCCTTGATCTCTCAGCGGCTTTTGATACCATTGACCATGGTATCCTTCTGGGACGACTGGCTGAGTTGGGAGTGGGAGGCACTGCATTGCAGTGGTTCCGCTCCTACTTGGGGGGTCGGCTCCAGAAGGTGGTGCTTGGGGAACATTGCTCGGCTCCGTGGATTCTCCAGTATGGGGTTCCGCAGGGGTCAGTTTTGTCCCCCATGCTGTTCAACATCTACATGAAACCGTTGCGTGCAGTCATCCGGAGTTTTGGAGTGCGTTGTCATCAGTACGCTGATGACACGCAGCTCTATTTCTCCTTTTCATCTTCATCAGGTGAGGCTGTGGATGTGCTGAACCAGTGCCTGGCTGCGACAATGGACTGGATGAGGGCTAATAAACTGAAACTCAATCCAGACAAGACTGAGACGCTGTTAGTGGGTGGTTCCGCTGACCAGATGGAGGGTGTTCAACCTGTTCTGGATGAGGTTGCACTCCCCTTGAAGGAGCGGGTTTGTAGCTTGGGGGTTCTCCTAGAACCATCTCTGTCACTTGAGGCGCAGGTGGCCTCAGTGGCACGGAGTGCCTTCTACCAACTTCGGTTGGTGGCCCAGCTACATCCCTATCTGGACAGGGATAACCTGGCTTCAGTTGTCTATGCTCTGGTAACCTCCAAGTTAGATTACTGCAATGCACTCTACGTGGGGCTGCCTTTGAAGGTGGTTCGGAAGCTGCAGCTTGTGCAAAATGCAGCAGCCAGATTGATAACTGGAACCAGTAGGTTCGAACATATAAGACCGATTCTGGCCCGCTTGCATTGGCTGCCTGTATATTTCTGAGCCTGGTTCAAGGTGCTGGTTTTAACCTATAAAGCCTTACACGGCTTGGGACCACAATACCTGATGGAACGCCTTTCCCGATATGAACCTACCCGAACACTATGTTCAACATCTAAGGCCCTCCTCCGAGTGCCTCCTCCGAGGGAAGCTCGGAGGTCAGCAACAAGAGAGAGGGCCTTCTCTGTGGTGGCTCCCCAATTGTGGAACGATCTCCCCGACGAGGCCCGCCTGGCGCCAATATTGTTATCTTTTCGGCGCCAGGTCAAGACTTTCCTCTTCTCTCAGGCATTTGGCAATATCTGAGGAGCCTGGGTTTGTTTTGTTTTGATTTGTTTTTGTAGCTTTTTGAAGTGTTGAAGTGGTTTTTAAATGTACAGATTGTGTGTATGTTGTATGTTTTTGCTGTTTTAATTTTTGTATACTGTTTTTAATTGTTTTTAATCCTATGTAAACCGCCCAGAGAGCTTTGGCTATGGGGCGGTATACAAATGTAATAAATAAATATAAATAAAATAAATAAATAAATAACTATCAACAGTGGCAACTCCAGCGCTGGTTGTTGTGCGTAAAGTCTTCCTTCTTCTCCTCGCTGGGGTGCCAACAGGGATGAAGGGAGACATTTCTACATAATGACAGGGTGCTGAAATTGTCTGCTGCTGGCCATTGTGCACAAGTCTGTTGGCCATCTATCCCTACCTTCTACTATACCACTCTGCTTGAACTCTGAGGTCTTGGTGGTTCCACATGGACTTATGGCCCAACTGGAGTCCACCAGGACAAGAGCCTTGGGTGTGGTGGCTCCCTTCTCATGGAACTCCCTGCCTCTGGAAGTCAGATAGGTGCCAACACTGCATTTTTGGTGCCTCCTGAAAGCAGCTCTTTTCTGAAGCCTTCCTTGGTAGATCAGCCTTGTACTTATTTTAAAAAGAATAATTTTAATATCATGTTTTATTCTTTTTATCTTTTGTTCATTTTATCTGTTGTTGTTCACCACTCCAGACTCTGTCTAGATGTGGAGCTGTATACAAATGTTATAAATAAATAAATGCCCAGAATAGGGAAGTGCGATGCTGGAAATTCTGCTCTGTTTAATCCCAATGGGATTCCACAGCATTTCTATTATGGTTAGTGGAGGCAGACTGCAGTGGAATTTTTTTTTACCATTCCGGAAAAGTTTTGCACATTTTTGTCAGGTTCTGCTATTTGCATAAATTGTAATTTGTGCAATTTTGGGGGATCTTGAAATTTGTGCAAATGATGTCATAATTTTTAAAATTTTTATTGCCCATCTGGCTCAAGTGCACACAATCACAACTCCTTTTGCCCCATAGAGGCATATTCCCCTCTTGTAAATATCCTTGTCAGTTTCATCCTATCCACACACTACTTCCTTTAGCCCAGTGCAACCATATTCCCTACTTTGCAGAGAACATATCAATTTCATCCTCCACTTCAGCACTTCTGGAGCCAAGTGGGGTGGGGGAAATTGATAACAGAATAACATTTTATAAAATTCACTGATGACTGCTCTACAAACAAACAAATAATAAACCAAAGAAACTACAATAGTATTAGGATTGTTGCTAGTGCAAAAGCACTGGTGACTATTACTTCATCAGTGTTCAGACTAAGTTCCAGATCGCATGGAGAGCCCCCATGGATAGAGGAGGCTCTCAGCTTCAGATTCTCACCTTCCACGAGTAGAAGGTTACAAAATGCCATGAGAGAGAGGAGCAGGGCTGGAGTAGTCACTCCCCTCATGTGTTTAGCCTATTCGGATTTAGTGTGCCTGAATAGAACTTGTACTGCTGTCAAATCTGATTTGATGAAAGAGAACTAGCAAAATGCCAGCAATTCTTGGGTTTTAGGCCTTTGTAGTCCAATGCTACTTGCACACAATTTGGTACTAGGGTCCCTGTTGGTATATTACTGTGAGGTATTGTAACAGTGTCTAAAAATATAACAATGATAGCTGTGCAAGTCCATGGGGTGGAAAACCCAAGGACCAAGCAATTCCATAAAAAAGTGCAAGCTTTCAAGTTCTTCAGAATGCGCCATCAGGTGATCTGGAACCCTGATTATCCAGTGTTCTGGATTGCATGGAGAGTCTCCACAGTTAGAGACTTTCCATGAGTACAGGGCAATGAAATGCAGCAATGGAAAGGGGCAGGGCTGCAGCGCTCCCTCCGCTCATGTGTTTAGTCTATTCGGGTTTAGCATGCCTGAGTAGGGCTATTCTCTATTAATCTATTTTACAATATTTGTTTACCAACCATAATGTTTCTGAAACTGGTTGACAATAATAAAATCAGATTTATAGGCAGATAATACTTCTCTCGCAATGGTGAATTTAGATACTAGAGGATATATTTTCTGAAACTTGTAATCCTACTGGTCTGAGACAATTCCTGAACTATAATTTGGGGAAATTATGCAAATTTAATCCATTGGAAATACTTCCAACTCTAAGGCTGCAGTCCTATCCTCACATACCTGGGAATAAACCCCACTGAATTTAGTGGGATTTATCAATGAGTAGACATGTATAGAATTGCTCTGCAAATCTTATTCCACTATGTTTGGCTTTTAATTTTGTACATTTTGGGCACTGCTTCTACCATTTTTAAACAGGTGCAAGTCCAATACCTTTTAGATAGAAAACAAATCCTTGAGAAGACTATTGAGAAATTGCAAGAAAGTGAGAAAGAGCTAAATGATACTCTTCAGATCAGAGAGGTATGTATAGTGAATGGTATTTATATTTTGATTCTTATTTATTTATTGCATTTATATCCTGCCTCTTTTCCTCCAAGGAACCCAAGGCTGTGTACATAATCCTCCTTTCCATTTTATCCTCACAACAACAACCACTATTACCCAGTGGGGTTCCATGGCTGACTGGGACTAGAATCTGGATTTCCTGACTCCTAGTCCAACACTTTAGCTGTTACACCACACTGGCTCTCACCTGCATATCATCATTACAAACTTGCAGGAAAAATAGTCTGAAACATTTTCATATTTTAAAATAAGTCATGCCGTTGGCCATTAGACTTCATTAGGCTTCATGTAGGGTGACCAGATAAAATCCAGGCCAGGGCTCATGTAACTAACAGTTGTAGAGAAAAGGGAATTTCAGCCAGTGTCATTTGTATGCAATTAGTTCCTGGTGAAATTCCCTCTTCATCACAACAGTTAAAGGTGTATGCACTATACTAGAGTGACCAGATACAAAAGAAGGCAGGGCCCCTGCACCTTTAACTGTTGTGATGAAGAGGGAATTTCACCAGGAACTAATTGCATACAAATGACACTGGCTGAAATTCCCTTTTCTCTACAACTGTTAAAGTGACATGAGCCCTGACCTGGATTTTATCTGGTCACCCTAGCTTCATGGCTATGCTGAACAGTAGTTGATCCCTGATTAGTAGATGAGTAGGAAACTGAAATTGTACATACTCCTCCTTCCTGACCATCTGCATCTGTTTACTATCTTACTATCTCATAAGTCAGCCCAAGAGTTTAAAAAGACAAAGGTAGCTGTGCAAGATTGCTTTGCCTTTAAGGTTCTCACTATGGAATACATTGTAGCATTGTATATGTGACTATCTCTGTCTATGTAGAGACTATGATTTCAATTATGTTCATAATATGAACAGTTGACATACATGAGGCTTGCCATTAAAATATGCAGAAATGGAAATTGGGTCAAGTATTGCAGATTCTTCCTGATCTAAAATCTATTATTGCATTGAATTGACTCATCAGCAGTCTTCTCAACATTGTCACTAGCATGTGTGCCAGCTGCCATATCAGCATGCACCGTGACTAGAGGAGATCTTCTATAAAAAGCCAATAGGCCAGTTTGCACATCATGCTAAACAATAATCCAAATGTACATGAGCAGGAAGGAACTGCTGTGATCCTCAGGCTTGTACATTGCTTCATCTCTTCTCCTTCGGCATAGCTGGGAGGAGGACTTCAGCAGCCACCTGCCCCCCCCACACCTCAATATCAGTTTGTTGTGTCATTGGATCAGGGATCATTGTTTATAACACACTGGTCACTTTCAAAACAAATAAAGCTTAAAAAATGTTTTCTGAAACTGGCTTGTTAAATAACCAGAATGTGTAATAAGCAATGATCCCTAGTATGGATGAGATGACAAGTTGATATTCAGGGAGAGCAGGCCTAGTATCAAGGGCCAGCACTGTCAGGCACTTGTCCATGGCCTGGATCCTCCAGAAGTCAATCACCAAGCTCACTTTGAGGCAGATCCTAGCAGCAGGAAAGAAGCCAGTCTAGTGCTGCTGGTACCCACCATTTTAATTACTCCATACTCTTTGAGGGCCCCAGAGGCACTGTGGGAGAATTAAAATGGCAGGCACCAGCAGCAACACTAAATCAGCTTTTTTCTTGTTGCTGGTACCCATCTGTCTAATGATAAGAGGCATGGAGCTGCATTGAACAGAACTTCTGCTACCACTGGTTTCAGAGCAGATGCTGTCAGTGGCTGGAAAGCAGAGCTTCTGCCACCCAGGGAGGGCTTCACTGACTCAGGAACGGACTGGAGTTACTGCCAACACCAGGGAAGGGGAGGGGCTTTGCCAGCTTCACCAGGAGAACTGAGAGTAGTACAGTAGTACTGCTGAGTGGGGGTGGGGGAAGCTTTAACTGCACCCCCATCCCAGCAATCCTCTTCAAGGTTTCTCTGGAGTGGCTGCTTCAGGATTGCTGAGGGAGGGGGAAGCTAAAGCTCCCCCCACCCTATAACCTCATAGGGATTGTGGCTTCCACAGCCCCATTAGCATGGAAGCAGTGATCCCAAATGCTTCGAGGTCACTGAGGGAGAGGGAAGCTAAAGCTGGGCTGATCAGCTGTGCTACAGGGAAAATGTGGGTGATGCAGTATATGTGTACAGAAAGAAGCAATGGATAGAAAACAGAGAACAAAGTAGAGAAAGGAATGAATGCTAAAGCAAAATCTTCATGCCTGATAGAATGGTGGATTATGATGTTGTCAGTATTAATAAGAATAGAATTATTAAAAAGATAAAGGATTAGGAAAAAAAATGAGGCATTCAGGCTGTTTCTACACAAGGCTTTTTGCCTGGGATGGCCCCCGGCTTGTCCCTGCAGGTCCAAATGACGCACAGGGACTCCCGGGGGCTGAGGCGGCAGCCACAGGATTTTCCAGGGATAAGGGAACCCTGGAAAATCCTGAATCTTCTGTGGGAGATGTGACCACCCGTCCTGGGTGCTGCCGCGCTTACTTGTGAGTAAGCGCGGCAGCACAAATGGGCATGGAACCGTATCACACAGCTCTGTGCCCATCAGGGGAGGTGAGGAGCCAAATCCACCATCGCCAAGATGGTGGGGGAGGGCCTCCCGGTCATGCGCGTTTTGCTTTTTTTAAAACACATCAGCGCAGGACTGCTCATGCGCTCTCCTCAGAGCCCCGGAACTTCAAAATGACGGGCGCGGGAGGAAACGGAACTTCCTCTTCCTCCGTGAGTATTGAAGACGCCGATCCCAGAAGCAGGTACTTCTGGGATCGCCTGCCCTCTGCTCTGTACACCCCTCCGGTGTAGAAAAGGCCTCAGACTTGGTCATATTGAGTTTGAGAGGGACATCTCCCATTTTCCATTCCAATACAGTAGGGAAGAACTGGATGGAGATATTTTCCACATGCCATTCTTCTGTGGAACAAATAGCAGATTCAAGAGGGATTTTAAGAAGAAAAATAGCATGGGAGAAATGGATAACACCCCCCCCTTCCCACAGTGCCATGCTCTCTATGTGATTCCTCCCCCTACAGCTAAGATTAACTTTTTAAAGATCGCAAGAGGACCTGGTCATGGATATCCACATCGCATCAAGTTGCATCTCAAGTAGAAGTTTCAGTCTAACAGTGGGAGAATTTTCAGTAAAGTCAAGATATTCTATAACAAAATAAAGGAAAAAACTTTACTGCTCTGTCTGCTTAGAAGACCAGTCTTATCAAAACCTGTTTTAATGTTTTAATATTAACACATGTTCAGAAGAGTTCAGAACAGTATTATTTAAAATAGGTTTTTGGAAATCTGTGCACCAGCTCAACATTTTTTTTAGCAGTTGCATTGCCTGGTTCCCTGTTAAAGTTGTTGGAAACAATACATAATAAATGGAAGTTCATTTATTCATTTTTATCTGCAGAAAGAAATACATGATTTGGAAATGCAGTTATCTGCTGCATTTGAAGATAAACAAAATTGCTTACAGCAGCTTACAACACTGAAAGCAGAACTTGAAAAAGAAACGTATGTGTTTACATTGGTTTACAACTATATTTTAAAAATAGCATAATGTTGTTTATGAAAGGCTGATTCATTTAATATTTACTTTTCAGTTGAAGTATTACATCTAATAGTCTCCCCAAAAAGTTATGCAAAGTGAAATGGTTCTCATATATAATTGATTTGAAACATGTGTCCTACAGCAAAGTTTATGTCTCATTTTGTTCTAGTTCACTGTCTCTTTTTACCAAATCACACAACAGATTATATCAAAAGTTGAAATAACAATCCTGTGGTATCAATATTTGTGTGTGGCATGAGCTAGAGGCCAGTTAATCAGATATAACTTTAATGTTCCACAGGACTTAATGTTTTTACGAAAACTGTCTTATGCATTTATTAACTTGAAATTAGTTAAATGTTGAATTAAAGCTAGAATGTGAAAAAGATTCACATCTTTTGAATACTTTTTTTTAGTTCTCTGAGGATTGTGGTTTTCTGGATGTAACATACAATTTTTGCTTTCAAAAACAACAAGCCCATTCTTAACATTTTCATGACTAGTGCTCTAGTGCTGAACTAAATAACCTATCTTCAGTGCAAAGGTATACAAGCACCTCAGGAAAAAAAATCAGGCTGGCTTCAGTACATGACATCCTTGTGCTGGTGATATGGTCCAGAAGTGCCTGCCTTGGATGCCTGCCTGGCATTGCCCCCTTTTATATGTTTTGCCAGGACAACTTTTTTGTAAAAATCAGATATGATGAACACCGGGCTAGGTTTAGGGGAGTCGCCATTTTAATCCCTACAAATCATGCAGTGGGATGACTTTGTAAGAGGTATTGTGGGAATTGAAATAGCAGCTCCTCTAGACCCAGCTAGGAATTCGTTTCACCGAACGCTCCTGTCGTGAAGTGTCCACCAACATAGCAGGAAGACCACAAGCAGGCATTTTGCCTAGGACCTCTTCAAATTTGGAGCTGGCCTTGGGAAAATTGTTAGAGGGGATTGGGAAGGAGATGTAGCAGCTGCTACAGTCTGGCTCTCTTCCCCCCCCCCCCCCCCCCCCACATATAGCTGAAAAGCTGCTGATCAGCAGGATTAGGTACAGGCTACTGTCAGCCATCAGATTCCCTGCTAGTCATGATTAGTTGAGAATTATACCTGGCATCAAGTAAAGACCCTAGCTCCACTGTCTATGGGAGAATTTAATCTAAGGGATACAGTCCCATTACATATACACTCCCATGCAAATGGGTATAGGATTGCAGCCTTAGCTCCCATTGAAATCAGTGGGACTTAAATTAACCCAAGAATAACTTGCCCCATTGATTTCAACGAATTTAGTTTGGATTCAACTCTTTGAATTGTTCCACTGAATAAAATAAATACCAGGTCAGTGTTTACCTTTTTTCTGCTGTGTTTTTATACAACTTCCAGGTTGGCGGAGTTCTTCTTCGTGGTCTCTGTGCATCACACATATGGGTTCTGCGCATGTGCGGGCCCTCGATCAGGAAAAAAAATCTATAGCTGAGGCAGGTTCCCGCCCAGCCCTCAGTTCTCTTTCGTCCGCCATTGTGGCAACACCTTGTCGGGGGTTTTCTTTAAAGAGAACTTTTATTTGAGGCGTTTTTATTTTTTTATTTTATTTTTTGTTTTCCGTTTACCTTTCTTTTTCGATACGAAGATCAGATGGCTTTAAAGGCTCAGTTTCATAAGTGTACGAGTTGTGGGAGTAAACTTCCCCCTTCAGACGGCCACTGTCTGTGCCTTTTATGTCTCGGAGAGGGTCATATCGTTGAATCCTGCAATCTCTACCAGGGTTTTTCTAAACAGACTCGCAGGCATAGAGCCAACAGACTTAAGGCTATCCTTTGGAGTAAGGCTTTACAAGCTGTCGATTCGCCTATGGTAGCCCAATCGGGGACCATAGCTCAGTGAGAGCTACCTTCGACTTCTGGGTCAACGTCTCTACTCTCTTCTGCTAAGAAGATTGCAAAGAAGACGAGGCCTAAGCCGGTAAAAGATCTCAATAGGAAGAACCAAAAGAGATCGGACAAATCGGATAAGGCCCCCAGTATGGCGCCTCTGATAGATAAGTGGCCCAGAATGATACCGACACCTATGACTAAAATCCTAGCTCACCAGTCGTTATCGATCCTGAGCCCACGTCAGTCGAAGAACCATCTTCACCTCCTCAACCATCACCACCGGTTTCGGGATTGACAGGGCTATCCTTAGACGCAACTTTATCACCATTGACATCGAGATGGTTACCGCCATTACCCCCCATGCTTCGGTCACCTATACCAACATGAGCAAGGGGAGGCGATTGTGTTGATGGGGCCACTACTTTGATATCGGAAGGAGAAATTTGAGACCCCACTCCTCCGCCACAGTAGTTTCTACCAAGAGACTTACCTGCTGGGATAACACCGGCGAGAGACTGCCCAACCGACTATGTTCCTTCGCGGGAATATTTGTTGTAATTCACCAGACTCCTGTCTGGGAAACCAGCCAATCCAAACCCTTATCACGGAATGTCCGGGAAACATGCCAGCAAACTTATTTGTCTAATGTTTTTATTTAGTTCTAAGAGATTAACCCCAAGCCTGCAAGGAGTGCCGAACTTACAGGGCAAGGCAGTAGTGTCCCAGATACCCAGTTCAGGGTCCAAGATAGTCAGGGGCTAGGCAGGTAAATCACAAGTCCAGGTCCAGAATCCAAAGTCAAACCAGAAAGTCCACAAAGTCCAGTTGCCAAAGCCAAGGGTCACGCCAGAGATTCAAGTAGTCCAATTGTCGAAGCCAAGGGTCAAACCAGGTGTTAGGGAAGTCCAGGGTCCAGAATCCAAAGTCAAGCCGGGTGTTCAATCCTCAATCTACGAGCTGGAAACAGGCGGGAGTGCTAGGAGCCGATTATGTCGGTTGTTCCCAACAACCCCTGCTTCCCCATTCAAGTCTTTTATGTCTTGCCTGAGCTTGTCCTCGCCCCTTCCCCAGCTGTTTCATATTCCTTTGCAATCTTATTTAAGGCTTGCGTCTGCTGTGCTATGTTTTTGCAATCTCATACTGCGTCTTGTTGGACGAACTTGCTCCGCACGCTTCAGACGCCGCCTCTGCTGGGGAGTTAAAGGACGAACCTCTTCAGGCCCAGAATCTTCCTCGTTGGAGACAGGGGGTGGAAGAGGGTGGCTTTCCTGGGGCTTTTCTGAGGAACCTCCCTGCCCTTCCTCCTCCTCTGGTAAGTCCTGGGGAATGGTTGAAGCTGTAGTCTCTGAAACTTCTTCCTCCTCAGAGGAAGATTCTTCAGACGGAGCCATGACAATATTACACTCGTCGTTACTCTCCGAGGGATAGAACCCGCTCACCAAGATGTTATTATAGATCTCGGTCCCCGAGGGACTGGGACAGGAGATCTGAAAGTGAACATTCCTGCTGCCACTCCAGATACCATAATAGGAGCCCACGTTCTCAAACATCACGAGGATCACTGGGTTATTATGACGAGTGGAGACATCGTATCGCTCATACACACAGACCGCTCCCCCCGGTACAGGGACAACCCTACTCTTGTGGACTCACAGTTGCCTTCGACACAGAAAAGCCCGGTCAGATTACCCCGCACCCAACCATCGCCAATGAGGAGAGCAACCTTACCTCTGGTGTCAGATCTGGAATCTCTAGGTCCCAGAAGGCAGATGGTGGATGACCGAAGTGCATCTGTCGATACTGACATTTCTCGATGCCAACAAGATCCATTACCCCTTGTGAGTCAAGTGTCGGAAGGAGAGGACAATTATCGATCCGACTCATTGTCTTCAGCGTTCAACCATCTATTCAATCACCAGACACTGACCTTGCTCCTCCAGGAGCTATTTCTCCATCAGAGGATCTTGGACAGCTTTCTGATCAAATCCGAAGGATGGCACAAGCTTTGGGTCTTGCAGTTGAAAAGGAAACACCGACTACACAGGATCCTGTCTTTGATGCCATTTCCACAGACACTTCACAGCCAGTGGCAATACCGATTCTGCCAGCTCTACTGGAAACTATCAAACAATCCTGAAAGACCCCATCTTCTCTGCCTCCGACATTGAAAAGGCTGGAGGGTCTATATAAAGTTCAACAGCCAGAGGTAGGATTTCTCTTTCAACACCCACCTCCTAACTCTGTGGTTGTGGAGGCTGCTCAAGGGAAGTCTCAACATCAACACAGTGCACCTGTGGATAAGGAGGGCCGACGGCTTGACTTGTTTGGCAGGCGAACATACTCATCTTCTGCATTAGGTATAAAGGTATCCAATTACCAAGCTGCCATGTCAGGCTACCAGCTGCTCCTCTGGGATAAGGTAGGACCTTTTTGAACACCTGCCAGAAGACAAAAAGAAGTTAGCCTCCCTCTTCCAGCAAGAGGCTTTAAAACACTCGAGGCAGCAGATCCACATGTCTCGACATCAAGTAGACTGTGGATCCAAGGCATTAGTCGGAGCAATAGCACTTCAACACCATGCCTGGTTGCGCTCAGCAGGTCTGACCCAGGAGGCACGACACAGAATAGAGGATCTTGAGTTCAAACAAAACAAACAAACAAACTTTATTTAAGTCCATAGACCATTTCCTATACAGTATATACAGCATATACAACAGCAAGAGTTACAATGATCTGAGAGTTTAGTATTTAAGCTAGAATTCATGTACAATTCCATTGGAGTTCGATGGCCTAGGACTCTATAACTCTAAGACCGATGATGCACTTGATGCTGTACACAAGGCGTAGACGACAGCAAAAAGGATGGGCTTTACCCAAATCTTTCAACCTAGACAGCGCAGGTGGTTCAGGCCCCAGTCTACTTTCCCCTCTTCTAGTCAACGACGACAACAATACCAGCAGCAGCACCAAATGATGGGGCCACAGCACCAGGGCTTCCAAAAGAAACAATATCAACCTAATCGACTAGATCCTCCTTCCGCACGACTGACGGGCAAGGAAAACAACATCTTTGACTTCCACTGCAGGATGGGCTTTTCTCCCCCACGACTGCTGCACCAAGATAATATCTCTGACATCAACCATTCTATGCCAACAATCGACGTCAGCATTCTTCATCCTCCGACTTCTTGGTTTGATGGCGTCGACTACGGCAGTAGTACAATTTGCAAGGTTCCGCATGAGAATCTTACAGCAGTGGTTCCTCCAATCCTTCGATCTAAGGAACAACGCAGAACGAACCATATTGCACTTGCCAACAATGGTTCGAAACTCCCTCCAATGGTGGTTGGTCCCTACCAACCTCAGGCATTGAATTTCAGCAACCCATGCCGTCCATCACGATCATGACAGACACCTCACTAAAGGGGTGGGGAGCACACTGCCTCGACTTACAAGTACAAGGTGTCTGGTTGATATCAGAAGGGAAGGACTACATCAATGTGCTCAATCTCCGAGCCGTCCAGAAGGGACTAAGAGCTTTCGGGACACAGTTGATAATTCAGTCAATACAGATGACATCAGACAACACAACCATTGTTGCCTACCTAAACAAACAGGGTGGGACTCGATCCCCCCCCATTACAGATCACCCTCAAGATCATGGAATGGTGCTGCCAGAGAAAGATCCTCATCCCAGCGATCCATTTAGCGGGAGTAGACAACATTCTTGCAGATTCCGTCAGCAGGACTATATGCTAACATGTCACAAGTGGGAACTGCACAGAGGAACCCTAAAGGCCATATTCCACCAATGGGGAACCCCAACAGTGGATTTATTCGCCACACAACACAATGCCGTGACCCATCTTTACTGCAGCCGTGCAGGGATAGGATACAAATCGGGAGGCAATGCCTTTCTCCTCACCTGGACAGGGGAATTGTTCTATCTGTTTCCCCCGTTCCCACTTATACCAAGGTTACTAGCGAAGATTGCCTCCGACGCCACTTGGTGCATCCTGATCACCCCGTGGTGGCCCAGACAACCCTGGTTTACGAACCTACTACGTCTCTCTCGCCACTGATATCTTCGACTATCATTCCTACTGGACCTTTTGACACAGTGTCAGGGCCAGATACAACATCCGGACCTACACACACTGCGTTTGACAGCTTGGGACATCAACAATGCTTAAACCTTGACCTTTCGCCTCCTTTACAGAGGATAATGCAAGCAACTAGAAAACCTTCAACGAGCTTATGCTATGGACACAAATGGAAAGTTTCCTCTGTCTTTGCCCAATCCAATTGCCCACTTCGGCAACCCTTACACAAGTTTTATTGTTCTTACACTCCCAGTTTGAAAAGGGACTCAAGTTCTCCTCTTTACAAGTTTACTTATCAGCTATTTCAGCTTATCACCCCCTCGTTGTTGGTTTCACTGTGTTTTCCCACCCAGTTTGTAAAAGATTTCTAAAGGGACTCCACAACCTGGCCCCTCCAATAAGGAATCCGGTCCTGTCATGCAGCCTCTCTGTGGTCCTCAAAGCTTTATGCTTCAAACCCTTTGAATCACTCACAACCGTAGATCTGAGCTTACTTTCATTCAAGGTTGCGTTCATAGTAGCAATTACTTCTGCTCGACGAGCAAGCAAACTCGGAGCACTCCGTGTCGATGCACCATACCTGGCATTCCACAAGGATAAGGTTGTTCTTTGCCCTGATACAGACTTTCTACCCAAGGTCATTTCTGCATTTCACCTGGGACACAATATTGTCCTTCCTACTTTTTTTCCATCTCCTACAACTGAATTGGAAAGAACTCTCCATATGTTGGATGCCAGAAGAGCCCTTGCCTTCTTATGTTAAAAGAACACAACCATTCCATCAATCTCAAAGACTATTTGTCTGTTATGCCGGCCCGAGGAAGGGCAACGCTGTTTCCACTCAACGGCTGGCTGTATGGATAACCAGGGCAATTCCTTTGGCCTACGAGCTCAATAACTTGACATTAGATGGACCACTGAGAGCACATTCCACGAGAGCAGTAGCCACTTCGACTGCCTTCCTAAAGGGGATCTCCATTCTAGACCTCTGTAGAGCAGCGACTTGGTCCACGCCATCTACTTTCCTACAACTTTACTGCATTGACGTATGGTCGAGAGCGGACTCCAATTTTGGAAGGGTGGTCTTATCATCCCTGCTTGCCTAGACACCATGCGCACCGACTGGTAAGTTAGCTCGCTAATCGCCTATATGTGTGATGCACAGAGACCACGAAGAAGAAGGACAAGTTGCTTACCTGTAACTGTAGTTCTTCGAATGGTAATCTGTGCATTCACACAACCCGCCCACCGAGCCCACTACGGAGTCCAGGGCTAAATTATTGTTTTTATTCAATGCAATATATCTTAGTTCTACCAACATATCATCTCGACATCGATGACAATCTTTATTGTGTTGCTCAATGCAATATATGTTATTTCTACCAACATGTCTTCTCGACATTGATATTAATCTTTATACCTTCAGTCCTGAGCCACAATGTCAGACTCAAGGAACTGAGGGCTGGGCGGGGACCCGTGGAGCATGCTCAGTACAGTATGGGGGAGGAGTTCTTCTTCGTGGTCTCTGTGCATCACACATATGGGCTCGCGCCGATGCCGAGACCTCTTTCGGGAAACTTCATTAGCTAGGCATTTTGGCGGGAACCCCTCCCCCCCGTCCTACCGCGCATGCTCCGGGTTCCTGCTTACCTCAGTTCTTCTTCGACCGCTGCGCTATTCGCCTCGCGGGAGACTTCGTCCTACGATCCGTTCTTCTTCTTCTTCTTCTTCTTCTTCTTCTTCTTCTTCTTCTTCTTCCTCTGGAAGACAAAATCCATTTGTATAGTTAGCTAGATAGTTGTTACACTTTGTGTTAGTGTATATATATATATATGTATATATATATATTAAAATTAAATTAGTTTTTAGTCAGTAAGTGCTGTCGTGGGCCTGCACCAGCTTATGGCGCAGACCACGTTGTTTAAACATTGTTTGAGGTGCCGGGCCAAGCTCGCCCTCACGGATGGACACTCGCTCTGCTTAACATACCTCGGGGAGTTGCATATCGTTGAGGCCTGCACCCATTGCATGCACTTTTCCAGGCAGACTAGACGCAATTGGGCGGACCATTTGAGGAGCCTACTTTGGAGCAAGGCCCTGGCTGCGGTCGACGTGCCTTGCCCTGGACCGATGGAGTCCTCTGCCTCTACTTCTGGGGAGCGTGGGCACTTAACCGTAATTCGCTCACGCCCAGCAATGCCTAGCTCGCCCTCCTTGAAGGCCGCAGCTAAGGGACAATCGGCTCAGACTCAAAAACCTGCTCGAAATGGCAAGCAGTCCAAGAAATCGAAGCCGAAAACTCGGGAGAACCCTCCTAAGCCGACAAAAGCTTCGAGAAAATCGCACAAGTCTTCGTTACCGACCACTTCGGTACTGACTTTGATACCGACGGCAGCGTTGCTACCGGTCTCCCAGCCCTCGACAACGGCTTTAATTCACAGCCGCCCTTCTCCGACACCAAGAGTGTCGTTACCGGGGCCCCCGCCATTTCAACTCTCGGCTCCTTCCATAACAACTTCACCGGCTCCATCGTTACTGATCTCACCGGTACCGACGCCACTTCTGCAGCCAATGGACGCCCCTTCCGACGTCGAATGTTTGGAGCCGACAACCATCGAACGGCACGACGCTGGGAGATCTCTACGGTCCCGATCTCCGATGTCCCAGGTCTCTCGCCGCAGCTCAGCATACCGACGCTCTCGATCGCGATCTCGGTCGCGATCCCGCGGTTGGGATGGGTACTCCGATCGTTCTCAGCATTCATCCCGTTTCAACTTACCTGCTCGATCCCGTGGCTCCTCTCATTACCGGTTCGACCCCTATACGGGA
This sequence comes from Anniella stebbinsi, assembly GCA_029215795.1. Taxonomy (NCBI): domain Eukaryota; kingdom Metazoa; phylum Chordata; class Lepidosauria; order Squamata; family Anniellidae; genus Anniella; species Anniella stebbinsi. Next base: position 44,153,942 of record JARDYH010000004.1, on the reverse strand, counting down.
GAACGCTTGTCTGGCAATGGGATGCCTCCACCACCTATACCGCCCCGGCAGGCACCCTCGGCTTCGATACCGCATCCTTCTCGACACCGACAACGGGCTGCTGCTCCCTGCCCGCCACAGAGCGCCTCGGTAGCGGCGCATCAACTTGACTTGCCCACGCCTTCTTCGCCGCAGTCGATAGAAGACTACGCCTCAGATACTTCCTCTGTGGCGTCGGCGACTCCGTCAGCACCGTCTCCAGCTGATGAGGTCGGTACTGCTGACCGAGCCTCTCCATCCATGGAACTGGGGAATTTCTCCGATCAGATGTTACGGATGGCTCAGTCCCTCGGCATCGAGCACCACCTGCCGCAAGAGGCCATTGAGGACCGTATTTTTGACATAATGTATACGGAACCGTCGCCCCAGCTTACTCTCCCTATGGTGCCTACTCTACTAAAAACTGTACAACAGTCCTGGACTAATCCGTCCTTTATGGGCCTGGCATCTAAGCGTCTGGACGCGCTCTACAAGGTTAAGGAGGCCGATGCGCCTTTCTTATTTGCTCACCCCAAGCCGAATTCCATTGTGGTGGAAGCCTCGCAGGGAAGGATCAGCAAGAGCCACTCAGCACCCACTGATAAGGAAGGACGAAAGCTGGACTCAGTGGGGTGCAGGGTCTACTCTTCAGCGGCGTTGGGAATCAAGGTGGCCAACTATCATGCCATGATGGTGCGCTGCCAACTTTTCCTATGGGAAAAAATCTCCTCTCTAACTGACTCCCTGCCTGACGACCAGCGTGACCTGGCACAAGTGTTTCAGGCGGAGGCGATTCGCTTGTCCAAACAACAGTTGACCACCTCCCGCCATCAGACTGATTGCGCGGCAAAAGCAATGGTTACTGCGGTGGCGTTGCGCCGCCACGCTTGGCTTAGGTCTGCAGCTCTCCCCCAGGAAACGAGGAGCTGCATTGAAGAGCTACCTTTTGATGGAGAGGGTCTCTTTAACTCTGCAACTGACACCACAATGGACACCATCCATAAGGCAAAGGTGACAGCTAAAAAGATGGGTTTCAATCCTGCACCACAGCCCTCCTACCGCCCGCGCAAATGGTATAGACCATTGCCTTACCAGCCTCGGGTGCCCCAGGACCGCGCACAGCGATATCAGCCCCCCCGGATGTCATCATCTTATCAGCCAAAGAAACCAGCTTCACGGTTTCGCCAATCCCGCAGCAGGCAGGACGCGGCGCCTAAACGTCGCCTTTGACTTTCATCACTCTTCCGTAGAGCGGCCAACGTTTGGCGCCACCCTCTGGCAGTTCCATCGCCAAAGGGCTTCTATCACTATGGACCGTTGGGTACTAGACATCATTACCTACGGCTACAGAATAGAGTTCCGAGCCTTCCCTCCTCTTGGCATCGTGAAAATCACTCCACCTTCAGAAACCTTGTCTCAAGAAACTACATCTCTCCTGAGAAAGGGAGCAATCACGAAAGTACCGCTGTCCGGCCTATGAACAGGTTTCTACTCCCGGTACTTCACGGTCCCAAAGAAGGGCGGAGGCCTTCGCCCCATCATGGATCTCAGGCACCTAAACAAATTTATCAGAACAAAGAAGTTTCGTATGGTCACACTCGCTGTCATCCTTCAACTGCTCAAAAAGAACAGGTGGTTCACTCTGATAGACCTAAAAGATGCCTACTTTCACATTGCAATCCACCCTGCCCACTGACAGTATGTTCGGTTTGTGGTTGGCCGCCAGATCTACCAGTTCTCTGTCCTCCCCTTCGGGCTAAAGACAGCCCCAAGAGTCTTCACAAAACGCATGGGAGCAGTCTGTGCTCATCTACGGGCCAACGGCATAGAGCTCTACCCTTACCTGGACGATTGGCTGATCGTCTCCCACTCCAGGGATCAGGCATTGAGGGACGTCCATGCGGTGCGCTCGATCCTCCAATCTCTGGGCCTGCAAATAAACACAGAAAAATCCATCTTCCAGCCATCTCAGACAATTCAATTCATAGGAGTCTGGTTGGACTCTATCTCCGGAAGAGCATTTCTTCCAAATGACAGAGCTCTGATCTTGCGCGATCTCGCCCTATGCTTGCAACACATCCTATGAGTGTCTGCGCTCACTATCCTGAGACTGCTGGGCCTCATGGCAGCGTCAGTCTTTGTTGTTCGTTGGGCAAGGCTCCATATGCGTCCGCTCCAGCAACTGCTGCAGCAGAATTTCGACTCTACTTAAAATCCAAGGAAGGTCATATTTACCCTCTCCAGGCCAGTACAGCCCTCTCTGACCTGGTGGACCACTCTCACCAACCTGTCCCAGGGAATGCCATTTGTCAGTCCCGGCCCGTCTCACAGAGTTACAACGGATGCGTCCCTAGAGGGATGGGGGGCTCATTACAACGACCTGGTCGTTCAAGGCAGATGGTCAATTGTGGAGCGGCACCTCCATATAAATATGCTGGAGCTTTTGGCAGTGCAGAGAGCGCTTCATGCCTTCCAGGCTCACCTCCACAACCATCATGTTCAAATTCTCTCGGACAATACCAGCGTCGTTTGGTATTTGAACAAGGAGGGAGGAACTCGCTCTCTACCCCTATTGAACCAGACCAGAGACATCCTGCTCTGGGCAATCTCCAAAGGGATTCGCCTCTCCGCTCTCCACATTGCGGGCACTGACAACGTACGAGCGGATGCCCTCAGCCGGACTTTTTGGGACACGCATGAATGGCAGCTATCGCCAAGGATTCTACGACGTCTTTTTGCTCTCTGGGGCACGCCAGACATCGATCTGTTTGCCACACAAGACAACGCAATCTGTCACACATTCTGCTCCAGAGCGGGGATAGGAACTTGCTCCCTCAGGGACGCTTTCACATGGAATTGGTCCCAAGGACTCCTGTACATGTTTCCCCCATTCCCTCTCATCGAACAAGTGATCACTCGGATCCATCGTTACAATGCAGATGCGATATTGATAGCCCCGTGGTGGCCCAGGCAGGCTTGGTTTACCCCACTTCTTCGCCTATCGTGGCACCGTACGTGGCGTCTTCCACTTCTACCAAACCTATTATCCAAGGACAACGGCGCAATTTTCCACCCGGATATTCGGACACTCCAGCTCATGGCATGGAGAATCCAGCCTGATGGGAAACCTTAGACGTTCCATCAGACATTAAAGCAATTTTCGAGGCAGCCAGAAAGCCCGCTACCCGTGAGTCGTATAGGAGAAAGTGGGAGAAATTCCAGAACTTCGCTCACGCCAATGGCTTCGATGATTACTCTGGGCCCATGGTCGGGGTCATTCAGTTTCTCCACTCCTTACACACGACGGGCTTAAAGACATCCTCGATTAGGGTTTACCTAGCTGCCATTTCAGTAAACCACAGCTTAGTAGACAGCTTCTCTGTCTTTACACATCCTCTCTCTAAGACCTTTCTCAAGGGCTTACGTAATACCTTTCCTCCATTCCGCCCTCTAGTTCCGCAATGGAGCCTGTCTACTGTTTTGTGCGCTTTCACCTCAAAACCCTTCGAGCCACTGGCTACTACTGACGTTCGTCTGTTAACGTTCAAGACTGTGTTCCTAGTGGTTATCACATCCGCCAGACGAGCGTCTGAACTCGCTGCATTGATTGTTGATCCCCCTTACACCCAGTTTTTTCAAAACAAGGTTGTGTTACGGACAGGTCCGTCTTTTACTCCCAAAGTTACATCAAGTTTTCACCTTACCAAGACATTGTCTTACCTACGTTCTTTAAGGCCTCTTCTGACCCGTTATGTTCTACTTTGCACGCGTTAGACGTTCAACGTGCGTTGGCCTTCTACAAATCCCTGTCGGAAGCCTATCACAAGTCCAGACAGGTATTTGTCTGCTATGGAGGTAAGAACAAAGGTTTACCTGTTTCCTCACAGCGATTGTCCAGCTGGATTGTGGAGACTATTCATTTAGCCTATCAGTTAGTTGGCAAGGACCCTCTGCTCTCTGTTACTGCTCACTCCACGAGGGGCCAAGCCACCTCCTCTGCTTTGCTGTGTGGAGCTTCGATTTCTGACTTGTGTAAGGCAACGACTTGGACTAATGCTTCAACCTTCATCAAGCATTACAAGTTAGACGTCAGGGCTCGCCAGGACTGCTCCTTTGGCAGAGCCATGCTGTCATCTATATGCCAGTAACAAAGCAGCGTGCCTACCCTCCTCCGGTAAGTTTGCTTGTTATTCGCCCATATGTGTGATGCACAGAGACCACGAAGAAGAAATGCAGGTTGCTTACCTGTAACCGTAGTTCTTCGAGTGGTCAACTGTGCAGTCACACAACCCACCCGCCGTCCCCTCTTGGCATCGCTGTTTATTGCCAAGATGGTTTCCAAGCATGCTCATCAACCCATTACGTTCTCTATAGTGTTATCTTGAAATTGCCTTGGTAGTGTTATCTTGAAATTGCCTTAGTTGCGAGGCCGAGCGGTCTCATAGAACTGAGGTAAACGGGAACCCGGAGCATGCCCGGTAGGACGGGGGGGGGGGGGGGGAGGGGTTCCCGCCAAAATGCCTAGCTAGCTAATGAAGTTTCCCGAAAGAGGTCTCAGCGTCGGCGCGAGCCCATATGTGTGACTGCACAGATGACCACTCGAAGAACTACGGTTACAGGTAAGCAACCTGCATTTCCAGCTCAAACGCCTCAGCTATTCAATTGTTTCCCCGATCGAGGGCCCGCGCAGGCGCAGAGCCCATATGTGTGAATGTACAGATGACCACTCGAAGAACTATAGTTACAGGTAAGCAACCTGTCCTTTGTGGGCCTCATCTGTGGACGTGTCAGCAGAATAAAAGGGCTTTGGATCCTGTGGATTGAAAGCCGCCCCCAATATGTCCATAGAATGTTCTATTTTAGGCCCTGAAACTGGCAGCAGAACTACATCTGCAGAGCTTTTTCTGGGGACCTTTAGGGCAGAAGTGTTGTCCAGCTCTTCTCCACTGGCAAAGCAGCACTTCCACCACATCCAACAGCCCCTCAGAAAACATTCAGAGTGCTCTAGGGTGGCTCTGTCCTTCCGGAACCAACCAAATGTTTGAAAAAATACAATCATTATTTCTATGATTACTTCATTATTTTAATAGCTTAAAGAATGAGCAACTAAGTACAGATTCGAAGAAACTTTTATTGGACAAAGAACATATTCTAACAGAGAAAAGCAATATAGTTAATGAACTTATAATGCTTCAAGAAGCTCTTAAGGTAAGTTTCTGATTTCCTGATTTTTAACCTGATTTCCTGATTTTTCATAAAGAAATACTCTGTATTGAATTTTCATTCTTACTGTACAATAATATTTTATGTTAAGATCTCCAAACAGGTCTTAAAATTTTACCTGTTCCAGGCTGCCTTTCCATAATATTGTTTTGTGCTGCTGTTTTTTGAATTTCAGAACTGTTTTATGATTTGATGTATCCAGTGTATCTTAATGTCTCCTGTTTTATATGCTGCTTTGTGAAGATAATGCCATAAAAGGTGGCCTATAAAAATATATTAACAACTCAGTGTTATGCATGTTCATTCAGAAATAAGTCCCTGAGTTCAATAGTACTTGCTTCCAAGTAAATGTTTATAGTATTGCAGACTAAGGGCTCTTCAGATGGGGGGAAATTGTTTTTCCTTACTGTGGCCCTGCTACTTGCTTCACTTCCACATTTACAACGAGCTGAAATTACACGAGGAAGAGAACTGCAAAAACGTGGCTTGTACAGTTCAATGCAATTTAATGGGACAAACCCTCTAGTGAGTGTTTTATGGTGCAACTTCGCCTGCACGTGGCAGGAAATTCCGGCAAATACCAATATACAGTATCTCAGAAGAGTCAAGATTTCTGAGGTTTATTTTCTAATGCTAAAACCAGGTAATAGAATGGGAGACATGCAGGAGGCTAGCGGCATCATCAAAATGACTCGCAAACATCAGTGAGTGGCCAGTCACGAGCGTGCTATAAAACACTAATTTAGAGATGTTATAAATAAATAAATAGTGTGAAATGTACTTATTCAAGAGAGGTACCAAAGTGAATAAGCTATTTGTGGCCATTTAAATATTACAATATTTATTGCATGTTATGCTATCTACATATTTTCAATACTAGATTGCTTGTATTTTTGTTCAGAACAACAGAAAGATAGGAGAATATGCTGAAAAACAAATAGAAAACCTAAAAGAAACTAATATCCAGTTGAGGTAAGGAGGAATGATAATGTTTTTACTAAAGATTTTTTTTTCTTTTCAGAAACTATGCAGGTTCCATAATCCTTTTATACTAATGCCCATTCTGTCAATGGCACAAATGAGTTCAAAATGGATAGTGTTTCCCAGTTGGGGAGGCTTTTATCTCCTGAGCCCTGTGAAGTAGTGGGCTATTGCCTTTTACCCCGTTTTTCTGGGGAGGGGGGCAGGTCTACAATGCAACCCCTAGCAAAACAAAGGAGGCATTTCATCATTGCTTTGCGAGAGAGATACTTGGAAGAGCTGACCCTGAAAAACTGGATGTGGTGGGCAAAATCCTATATCTTGCTGGAATAAAAGGATCCCCAGTGGGGCTATACTTTTGTCCTTAATCCCAGTTTTATGGGGGCAAAACTTCATAAGAGATAGAGAGGGGAAGCAGGGAGAACAGAGGATACAAAGAATGACTGGATCATACCTTAGTAATATTGGCTGTAAATGTATTCATACTTCCTTGATCAGTGAAGGCGTGCAGCTTAGAGGAAAAGGTTATCTCCTCTTTTCCTTGGAAGACAGAGCCAAAAATCCCTGCCCCTGAGAGGTGTAACCCCTTGGTCTTTGGCTCTGCCTTACAAGGAAGAGCAGGGTTGCTCATGAGAGAGAAGAAAACAGAAGAAATACTTTTGCCAACTTCTTTTCCTTGCCTTGTTTCTCTCCATCATCAGCTGACTAGTTATAGGGCAGTAGGGACTGCAGGGAAACATGGGCTTGTCACAGCCTGCCTCAGTGCCTCAGAAGAAGAAGGAGTAAATGCAGGGACAGCTGCAATTCCTCATTGTGGCTCTCTTCTGAAGTCCAACAGTGGGGATTCTAGTGCAAATCAATGTACCACTGCTGAGGAATCAGAGCATGGTATCCTTTGCCCAGTCTCCTTTTCCTGTGCTGCTGAGCCTTTCTCCTTAAGCTAGGTAGGAAGCCCAGCAGTTTCCCCCATGAGGAGGTGCCATTGGCACTGGAGCCAGCATCTGTTTTGAGTGAACAGCCTGCAGAGACTGCCATCCCTGGGGATGTTGCAAGGCCAGCCATTGGTGTCCCACTTCAGTTGGGTGTCATGGTACCCAGGGGTTCAAGGATCTCACATCAAAAGGACTGAGACACCAAGGTGATCTGGTAGTCTCTTCATTTCCCACAAGACAAGAGCACAAGGTAAAAGAGTCTGCTGGTGCATCAGCAGCAGATGGGGCAGTGAGTATTTATTTATTACACTACATTACATTATTTTAGCCTCTGTGACCAAGGATCATACTCCTCCACTGGGGGTTATAGCCCATTCAGTAAGGGCAGCTGCCTCGTCCACAGACCTGCATATCAGTGTGCCAATGGGGGATATATGTAGGGCTGCCACAATATTTGTAGGAGGATATTTGTAGAGGAGCCCCTCTTTATCCATCATTGCATGATTGACAAGCATGACTCTGCCAAAACTTCTCACAGCAAGTTTTGTGAGAAATAGTTTCCCACCCTAATTGGAATACTGCTTTTGGACATACCTTTCCTGAAGGTTGTACTCCTGACCAAGAATGGAAAGTTGGACTTACTGTGATATGCATTTCTCATCAGTGAAGAATGCAGCATACAGTCCTTCTCAGCTTTTTTATAGTTGCTATGGGCATTTGGCCTGGGCCAGTAAGTCTTGCTTCTGAGTCAAAGTTGGCTTCAGCTTTTAAGTAGCATAATGTAGAATCAATTAGAGCTTTGAGAAGGCTCAACTTCTCAGTGAATTATGGGTGAAAGGATGGCTGAAATTTGAAAGAGTCAGTACGCCTTATCTAACAACTGCATTTTGGCCATAAGCTGATTTCTGAATTATTACATAGGACACGGGGAGGAGAGTTGTTTAGGGGTGTATCTCTGCATGCAGCACTAGCCCAAGAGGGCAGAGCAGAGACACCGTGTTTTGATTGTCTATCGGGCCTTTATCACACAAGCAGTTTCAAGCACACCTGCCGCGACTTTGATCCAGTTCTTCAGTGCAGGACTCGCATAACGCTGTCCCCCTCGCGCTGTTCTCGCATCCTGAGTGCTCCATTTTTCATTTCTGTTTCGATTTAGCCCTGAACAGGCAAAGTCCGTTTCAGCAGGCCAAGTGAGGGCTGAATGCATCAGTACCCATGTCTTTGATGGCCCAGAATTCCTTCTGGATTAGACTATTAGTGAGTTTTAAGGCTCATAGTCCAATTCAGAAGGCATTCTATGCCTTAATGCCCATAAAGCAGAGTTTTACAATGCAGTTGTTGGACGATCTCTGCCCTTGTGCATGTATTTCTAGTGATGTTTAATTCCAGGCTTGTCTCCTGAACTTAGATATGTAAAGGGCCCCTTTCAGTATAAACTCCGTGGGGAAAACTTCCCTACTGCTTGTGAACTCCTTCTTGTCTAGTCAATTCCTACAAGGAGCATGATAGTCAGAGTCTACTACTGACCACCCAATCAAGGAAAATAGGATGAAACTTTTGAAAAGCAAATTGTGAGTGTTTCAAGGGGGACTTCAGTTACCCTGATATCTGTTGGGAGACAAATTCTTCCAAAGGTGGCCCTTCCAAGAAATTCCTGACATGTGTGGCTGATAACTTTCTCCTACAGAAAGTGGAGGAAGCAACTAGAGGATCTGCTATCCTTGACTTGATACTGACCAATAGGGATGACTTAGTGGATAAAGTGGCAGTTATGGGAACTCTGGGAAAAAGTGACCATGTCATACTTGAGTTCTTGATTTTAAAGGAATCAAAAGCTGAGTGCTGCCATATGCATACTCTTGATTTTAGGAAAGCCAATTTGAATAAACTCAGAACTATGATAAGTAAGGTCCCATGGCAAGTGGCCCTAATGAGAAAAGAGTCCAAGATAGGTGGGAGTTTTTAAAAAGAATTTTTAAAGGCACAATTACAAACAATCCCAACCAGGAAAAAAGATAGAAGACAGCAGAAGAAACCAATGTGGCTCCACAAAAGCTTAGAGATGACCTGAAAACAAAGGACATATACAGGAAGTAGAAGGAAGGCAAGGCTACAAAAGAAGAGTACAGACAGGTAACACAGAAGTGCAGGAATGGCATCAGGAAGTCTAAAGCTAGGTATGAGCTGAGGCTAGCAAAGGATGCTAAAAGCAACAACAACAAAACTTTCTTCAAGTATGTGCCTAGTAAAAGACAGAGGAAAGAAATGGTGGTTTAACTGGTTAATGAGGATGACAAGTTGATAACAGATGACAACGAAAAGGCTCAAGTGCTCGATTCCTACTTTGGCTCAGTCTTCTAAAAGCAGGTCTATGACCACCCCCACCCCCCGGCAAAAGTGAAGTACAAGCTGAAGGGGAAGGATTGCATTGATAAACAAATGGTCAAGGAACACCTAATTTCTTTGAATGAGTTCAAATTTCCAGGGCCCATGAACAGCATCCTGGAGTAATAAAGGAGCTGGCAGAATAGGCTGACCAGATAAAATCCAGGTCAGGGCTCATGTAACTTTAACAGTTGTAGAGAAAAAGGAATTTCAGACAGTGACATTTGTATGCAATTAGTTCCTGGTGATATTCCCTCTTCATCACAACAGTTAAAGGTGCATGCACTATACTAGAGTGACCATATACAAAAGAAGGCAGGCCCCCTGCAACTTTAACTGTTGTGATGAAGAGGGAATATCACCAGGAACTAATTGCATACAAATGACACTGGCTGAAATTCCCTTTTCTCTACAACTGTTAAAGTTACATGAGCCCTGCCCAGGATTTTATCTGGTGACCCTATGGCAGAACAACTCTCAGAACCACTGTTTATTATCCTTGCAAAATCATGGAAGATGGGTGAAGTGCCAGATGACTGGAGGAAGGCTAATGTTGTCCCTATCTTCAAAAAGCAAAAAGGAGGAACCTGGGAACTACAGACCAGTTAGTCTGACATCAATCCCTGGGAAATTTTGGGAGCAGATTATAAAGAAGTCAATCTGTAAGCACCTTGAAAACAATGGCTGCTCCAGTTGGACTCTCCTCCTTCAGGAGCAGGATAATCTCATCAGTCCTGTTGCTTGTCTTGGCTGGGGAGCAGGGTAAAACTACAATAAATGAAATGAAATGAAATTACTAGAAACCAGCATAGATTTGTCAAGAACAAATCCTGCTAGAGTAATCTGATCTCATGTTTTGATCGGGTAACCTCCCTTGTAGACTGTAGAAATGCTGTGGACATAATATATCTTGACTTCAGCAAAGCTTTTGACAAAGTACCACATGACATTCTGATCAGCAACCTAGCTAAAAGTGGGCTAGATGGAATAACTATTAGGTGGATCCACAGTTGGCTACAGTTCTTATCAATGGTACCTTCTCAAACTGGGGGGTGGGGGGAGAGGTAATGAGCAGGGTACCACAGGGCTCGGTCCTGGACCCAGTACTCTTCAACATTTTTATTAATGACTTGGATGATGAGGTGCAGCGAATGCTTATCAAATAAATTTGCAGATTTTACAAAATTGGGTGGGATAGCTAATACCTGGAAGACAGAAACAAACTTCAAAGTGATCTTGATAGACTGGAGCGCTGGGCTGAAAACAACAGAATGAAATTTAATAGGGATAAATGCCAAGTTCTGCACCTAGGAAAAAGAAACCAAATGCACAGTTACAAGATGGGGGATACTTGGCTAATCAATACTACAAGCGGGAAGGATCTTGGAATTGTTGTAGATCGCAAGCTGAATATGAGCCAACAGTGTGATGTGGCTGCAAAAAAAACAAATGCTATTTTGGGCTGCATTAATAGAAGTAAAGCTTCCAAATTGCGCGAGGTACTGTTTCCCCTCTCTTCGGCACTGGTTAGGCCCCATCTTGAGTATTGCGTCCAGTTCTGGGCACCACACTTCAAGAAGGATGCAGACAAGCTGGAGCGTGTTCAGAGGAGGGCAATGAGGATGATTAGGGGTCTGGAAACAAAGACCTTTGAGGAAAGACTGAAAGAATTGGGCATGTTTAGCCTTGAGAAGAGAAGACTGAGGGGCGACATGATAGCACTCTTCAAATACTTGAAAGGTTATCTATCACACAGAGGAGGGCCAGGATCTTTTCTCGGTCATCCCAGAGTGCAGACCACAGAATAATGGGCTCAAGTTACAGGACGGCAGATTCCGACTGGACATCAGGAAAAACATCCTGACTGTTAGAGCAGTACGACAATGGAACCAATTACCTAGGGAGGTAGTGGGCTCTCCCACACTTTCTTGCATGCTTCATTCCTGGCTGACCAGAAGAACACTTCACAGTAATTTGACATATTTGATCTTGCCCAGGGATTCTATGAGATTGGATTTTTGTATTTAACTTATTCATGGATCAGCAGATTACGTATCCCATGTCAGTTCCCAAGAACAAAGTGCCATCAAGAATGTCCATTCCTTTCTGTCTTCTGGTATGGGCTCACCAAATTTTTAGATAGAGGATTGTGAGATCAGGCATGTCTTTTCATCTTTTCCTATAAAGTTTAAGCAATTTTTACACTGCTGAAAATATATAAGAACACAAAGCAAATACAAAATCCATAATTGTTAAAAACAAAAGACATTTTAAAATGATTTCTAAGAACCTATTTAGGAGCTTGCCTTTCATTGTAAAGATAAATGTTTCTTACCCAAACAATATTTGTGCACTGAAGCAGAGAGAGTAGAGAAGTCATTGAGGACTGGTGCCATTGCCCTCCTGAGGTGTTGCATCCTCCAATGAGGGTCAATGTTTAGCCCTGAAGATTTTGTAATTTGCCACATATTTATATATTTTCATAGGAACTACTTTCATGTTTCAGCTCATAATGAGTTATTATTACTATTTTTCAAAGTTGCCACTATGATCTTAGAGGTAATTTATTTACTCTATATCTTTCTCAGTTTTGCTGAGCAACACGTTTCCTTAAGTTCCCCAAGTGGGGTACCCATGCTTTTCTTCTATAGGTTTATAGTTCTACTATTTTAAATTTGAAGTTCATTCAGTTCTGTTTACGTCTCACAATATTTCATATCATCTTTCACTTCTTCGCATCATACGTAAAATGTATTGACAATGTCACATGTATGCAGAAATCCTTTCCCCCAAGTTCTCATTTTGCTTTTTCCTGAGTTTACATGGGGAAATGGTTCTACCTTGCTTATGTTAGCAAGCTTAGAGATCAGTGAGAAGATACAGCATGTCGCCATAAATACTTCTGTTAGAATGCTTTGCTAGAAATAAGCTGATTGAAACGTGTCATGATAATACATTTTAATATATTTGTATTTTATGAAAGTTATAAACATAAGAGAGATAAACTTATGAGAGAGGTAGAAGACCAATAACCACCCTTTTGGATAAATATTTGTAAGGTAGTTTATTATCAGGGCCGTGCAGAGCTGGTAATATGCCCAGGCCAGATGGGAAGTGTGTGCCCCCCATTTCAAAAAAAGAGGACAACATGGCCACCCCAAGGAGGCGTGCCCACCAGCATGTCTGTTCAACATAACACCTTCATATTAAACCTACAACACCTCAAGGCACATATATCTCCGCCCCGCATGTGGCATGGCCCTCTGGAGCTTGTAGTCTGACTGAAGTATTCATGACGGACGGCTTCTGCGCTGTTTCTGCAAGGCGGGCTCCTCGCTTCTCGATGGGCTGCTTATGCTACGGAAGCAGTAGCACAAGCTAGGGGGGACCTCCTCTTCAGAGTGCCCCCTCAAAATCATGGGCCCCGCGGCCAACTAGCCCCACTGGGCCCTCCTCTGCACTGCCCTGCTTATTATACAGGTTGGTGCAAAGACCTCTGGGGCAAACATTTGTCACAGTAAGTCAAATTTTCCATTCTATTCTGTACATTAAATTAGCTATTTGTTAATTGTAGACTTTTAATAGTATCCGTTAATTTGATATACAGCAATGAACTGGACTCTCTGAAGGAGAAGATAAAAAATAAAGATGAAGAGGCAAAGAGCAAACTTGATGAAAGTGAAGATAATGTATGATATTGCTCTATTTCATGTAGATATTGTAATAATAAACTGATGAGCTAGAAAAGCATTTATTATAAAACTAAGAATCCAAGTACAGCATTAATTATTACAATGTAGAAAACAAATGCTCCCTATAACCTTACTGGGCAACAGTCAGAAAGATTAGGTTAACCCTTCACCATCTACAGGATGGTTATCTGAAGAGATACTGAGAGCATTTTCCTACAAGGCTTAAAGCTGTTTGCTTCAATTAGGTTTGTAATGTGAATGTAAAATCTATATTGGGCAAAATTCTCATTCAAATTACACATTTCTGTTGTATTTATCTTATCCACATAGTGCAAAAGACCCTCAAAATCTCATATATGGAATGACTTTAGAAACCTGGTACAGTCTGAATGAGGCTGCCTCTACAAGAGGCATTTAAAGCTCTTTCAAGGCACATTAAAAAAATTACCTCTACAAGAGCGGAGCGCAAATCAGGGGTTAAGGCGCTTTTTATCTCCGATTATGCGCATTATCGAATGCGCGTTAAATAGCGAGTTTTATTTTGCTCCGGCCGTTAAAGCGCATTTTGACTATGTGAACAAGCGATTCTCCGCATTAACTACTTGTAAAGCTCATTTGAAACAACCGGTAAGGTCACCTGTTGAGTGCTCAATTACCTCCTGCATAAAAGCATTTACGATAAAGCGCTTCCGAGAAGATATGCATAATCGGAGGAACAGGCGTCAAATGGAATCCATCTAGAGGGGTCTGAGTTACAAAGAAAGTTGCCTTATGCTGAGTCAGACTATGTTTGTGCTCTGGAGTAGTGATACTGGCAGAGCTCACCTCAGCCTGATTCAGGAACAAGCTTGAAGTGTTCTTAAAAACCTGCCTCAAAGGAGACGTGAGCTTTAAAGCCCCCTGAATCATTCTCCATCTCAGATCAAAATTAGAGTGAGAGACAGATTCTTAACTTCCCTTTTTCTATCCCTGCCAACTCCACCCCATCCAAACAAACCTGCAAGCCACCCACCCACCCACCCACAAAACCCTTCCCTTTACTTATCAGTAAGTGTGGATGATGTAGCTGCAGTGGCAGCAAGCAAGAAGGAGGTTTTTTTTCTTTCTTTCCTCTTTTTCCATCACCCTGACTAATACTACTAACACTATTAGCCAATCAGATACCTTGACACTTCACCCAAACCGTCTTAGGAAGAATAACTACAGCATATACTCTTCAGTATAAGGAGCCTCAGTTCTAGATAGTCCTTTTTGATGCAGCATTGATCAGTTCTTCTTCGTGGTCTCTGTGCATCACACATATGGGCTCGCGCCGACGCCGAGCCTGCTTCCGGGAAACTTAGCTAGCTAGCTTAGACTTTTGGCGGGAACCCCTCCCCCCACCATCCTATCACGCATGCTCAGGGCTCCCGCCTCTCCTTTACCTCAGTTCTTCTTCGACCGCTTCGCAGTAGCCTCGTGGGAGACTTCTCTGGTACGTTGTACCTATTTTTGAGAGAAAAAGAAGATATTAGTAGTTAGCTTAGGCTTAGTTTGTTAGAATAGTAGTTAGTTAGTATAGTTCTAGTGTTTTAAAAAAAAAAAATTATTATTAGATAGCGTTTTGATATTAAGGTTCTTTAAGCGGCTCGCCATCTTATGGCACAGACCGCACTGTTTCTGCGTTGTTCGCGGTGTAGGGCCAAAATAGCCCTCACCGACGGACATTCGCTCTGCCTCATTTGCCTGGGAGAAGCCCACGTTGTTGACTCATGCAGCCATTGCATGCGGTTCTCTAGGCAGACACGAAGAAATAGAGCTGATCGCCTACGTAGTCTTTTGTGGACGAAGGCTTTATCAGCAGTGGACCAACCACGTCCTTCAATGATGAAAACCGTGGTTTCTGGGGAGAGTCGGACCCTCTCAAACCCAGCATCTCCGGGTTCCCCCCGCTTAGGGGCAGCAGCACCGGCATCGTTATCAGCCATTTCACCGGCTTCCTCTCCACCTCCGGCTAAGAAGCCTAAAAAATCGAAGCCGAAGAAAACTTCCAAAATTGCTGGTGCGCCTGCGATACTGTCGGTACCGTCTACGGTATCGAAGAAGTCGCGGCCATCTTCTATGCCTGCTTCGACGTCGATTAAAGTCGTCGCCATGGTCCACAAGTCCTCATCGGTACCAACCAGGCCATCGGCACCGATGCGTAGATCGATGTCGATCGCTTCTACATCTTCGCAAAGGACAGTGGCTTCTCTGGCCTCTTCGACATCGAAGCGACGGGCGCCTTCAGGATCACCGCTTTTACGTACGCCGTCGACACCGAGAGTGCAGCCGCAAACGACTGCCCTGTCACCATCCAGATCACTGCCTTCCCCGGGACCGATGCCCATCCTTCTACCTTCGGATACAGATGCTATTTATAAAGTGAAGGAGGCGCAGGCGCCATTTCTTTTCCACCACCCAAAGCCTAATTCGGTTGTAGTAGAGGCAGCGCAGGGCAGATCAGGTAAAGTGCATTCTGCGCCGACTGATAAGGAGGGGAGAAAGCTCGATTCATATGGCCGCAGGATTTATACCTCTGCATCATTAGGCATAAAAGTGTCCAACTATATGGCGCTCATGGCTCGCTATCAACTCTTCCTATGGGAGAAAATATCATCGCTGACAGATTACCTGCCGGACGATCAGCGTGAGCTCGCTAGGGTTTTTCAATCAGAGGCAGTCCGGCTGTCGAAACAGGAGTTAACGACAGCAAGACATCTGACAGACTGTGTTTCGAAAGCCATGGTTGGTGCGGTGGCCTTACGTCGGCATGCTTGGTTGCGGTCAGCATCTCTTCCACAGGAGACCAAGAACCGAATTGAAGACCTTCCGTTTGACGGAGAAGGTCTCTTCCATGCAGACACTGACGCAACTATGGATACGCTGCACAAGGCAAGGATGACTGCTAAGAAGATGAGCTTTCCGCAGACACAGCAATCTTACCGGCCTCGAAAGTGGTATAGGCCAGTCCCGTACCAGCCCCGGCAGCAACTGGAAAGGTCGCAGCGGTATCAACCTGCCTCGACACAGGCTTATCAGCCGCGTAAATCCACACCGCGGTTTCAACAACGCAACAAGCAGCAACAAAGCAAGCGTCGTCTTTGACTTGGCGCCATCCCCGCACAGCAACAACGCCAACAGACTACAGCCCTTTCTGCAAGCCTGGGCGTCAATAACATCAGACGCTTGGGTGCTAAACATCATAGCAGAAGGATACCAGATAGAGTTCGAAGTCCCTCCTCCACTTGGCATCATAAGAATTACACCGCCCTCAGTGACTCTAGCACAAGAGACTACCGCCCTTCTGCACAAAGCAGCTATCACAAGAGTACAGCGGTTTCAACTTCATACGGGCTTTTACTCCCGTTATTTTACGGTGCCAAAAAGGGACGGGGGACTTCGTCCTATTATGGATCTCAGAAACCTGAACAAATTCATACTTCCAAAGAAATTTCGCATGGTTACAGTGGCGTCTGTCCTACCTATGCTGAAAAAGGGCGACTGGTTCACACTAATAGACTTAAAAGACGCTTATTTCCACATCGCTATTCATCCTGCCCATCGACGTTACCTGCGATTTATCATTGGGCACAAGGCATACCAGTTTGCCGTCCTCCCCTTCGGCCTAAAATCTGCACCAAGAGTGTTCACCAAGTGCATGTCGGCAGTATGCGCACACCTACGGTCACACAACATCGACTTATATCCTTACCTGGACGATTGGCTGATCGTCTCGAGGTCCAGAAGCCAGGCACTTGCCGACGTCCACCAGGTCATCTCTCTTCTGTCGTCGCTTGGGCTGCAGATAAATTACAAAAAATCCATCATTCAGCCATCGCAAAGACTACAGTTTATAGGAGTCACCCTCGACTCTACTATGGGGAGGGCTTTCCTCCCTGCAGACAGGATAACCGCCCTGCAGAAGCGGGCATTGCAGTTACAAAGTCATCCTCGGGCATCAGCGTTTGCGATTCTCAGGTTGCTAGGCTTAATGGCGGCAGCCGTCTTCGTCGTCCGTTGGGCGCGACTTCGAATGCGCCCCCTCCAACAGTTCCTGCTCCAACGCTACTCAACTCTGCAAAACCCACACCAACTAATACTTACCGTTCCATGCCGGGTCAGAGAGTCCCTCCGGTGGTGGTCGGTCTCAAGCAACCTTTCCCGGGGCATGCCATTCGTACTGCGGGGGCCATCTCGTATAGTGACAACGGACGCATCTCTAGATGGATGGGGCGCTCACCACGACGACCTGCTAACGCAAGGAAGATGGTCACCTTCAGAGACTCGCCTCCACATCAATATGTTGGAACTTCTGGCAGTCAAGAAAGCGTTAAACGCATTCCTACCTCGCCTACAAGGGCATCATGTCCGCATTCTAACAGACAATACCACAGTGGTGTGGTATTTAAACAAGGAAGGAGGCACCCGGTCGCGCCGCCTACTGCGGCTTGTGATGGACATTCTAGAGTGGGCCATCTCCCACAATATACTTCTTTCAGCATTGCACATTGCGGGAAAGGAGAACACCAAGGCAGATGTTCTCAGTCGATCTTTCACGGACACGCACGAGTGGGAACTCGCCACTCGCATACTAAATCGACTCTTCGCTCGTTGGGGCACGCCCGACATCGATCTTTTTGCGACAGCTGCCAATGCAGTTTGCCCGGCTTATTGCTCCAGAGCAGGCATAGGACACGCATCGCTGGGGGATGCGTTTCAATGGGACTGGTCGAGGGGTCTTCTCTACCTCTTCCCGCCGTTTCCACTGGTGGCCAGAGCGGTGACTGCGCTCAAGCGCAACAATTCGGACGCTATAATGATAGCCCCGTCGTGGCCAAGACAACCGTGGTTCACGTCGCTACTCAGACTGGCGAAAGCGGAGACTTTGAACCTACCTTGCCTCCCCGACCTTCTGTCTCGACAGCAGGGCAGGATTCTTCATCCCGATGTCCACTCCTTACACCTGATGGCCTGGAGAATCCGTCGTCGTGGAGAGTCCTTGACCTCCCAGAACGACTAAAATCTATTTTGGAGGCCTCACTAAAGCCCTCAACGAGGCTGTCCTATAATAGAAAATGGACACGTTTTCAAGAGTATGCGGCACTTAACGGTTTTGATGCTTACGCATCGGACATGCCTAAAATTATCTCATTTCTATATTCTTTGCATACCCAAGGTCTGAAACCACCTTCCATTAGAGTCTATCTGGCAGCAATTACAGCAAACCATAGTTTGGTGAATGGTTTTTCTGTTTTTACCCACCCGATGGCAAGAGCTTTCCTAAAGGGTTTAAGAAACTTGTTTCCTTCTGTTCGCCCGGTAGTACCGCAATGGAGTCTTTCTGTCGTACTCACAGCCCTTACTTCCAAGCCATTTGAGCCATTGGCAACAATTGATATTCGTTTATTGACTCTTAAGACTATATTCTTAGTTGCCATCACGTCTGCACGGCGTGTTTCGGAGTTAGCAGCACTGCTGATAGATCCTCCCTACTTACAGTTTTTTAAGGAAAAAGTTGTATTACGTTTGGACCCCATGTTCATTCCTAAAGTTTCCTCCTCGTTCCATGTAAGCCAAGACATTGTTTTACCCACGTTCTTCAACTCCTCGTCGGATCCCTTGTCTTCAAAATTACACGCATTAGACGTTAGAAGAGCATTGGCTTTCTATAAGTCAAGAACTGAGTCATTTAGACAATCTCATAAGTTGTTCATCTGTTATGGAGGCGTGACAAAAGGGTTGGCTGTATCCCCACAGCGCATCTCCAGATGGGTTGTGGAGACCATTGTCCTGGCTTACAGGATTGTCAATAAAGATCCTCCTTTTCACACGACGGCGCATTCTACCAGAGCGCAGGCTACCTCGTCAGCACTGCTCCATGGCGCTACGCTCACTGACCTCTGCAAAGCAGCCACTTGGTCCAATGCTTCTACTTTTGTAAAGCATTATCGCCTAGATGTCAGAGCCAGACAGGACTCCTCGTTTGGTAGAGCGGTCCTTTCCTCGATTTGCCAGTGACCAACCAGCATGCCTACCCGCCGCCGGTAAGTCTCTGCTTGTTATTCGCCCATATGTGTGATGCACAGAGACCACGAAGAAGAAATGCAGGTTGCTTACCTGTAACTGTAGTTCTTCGAGTGGTCATCTGTGCATTCACACAACCCACCCACCGTCCCCTCTTGGCATCGCTGTTTGTGATGGTCAATTGGTTCGCCATGCTTTTTTTCTAATAATATAGTTGTGCCTTAGTCAAGGGGCCAAGCGGTCTCAGAGAACTGAGGTAAAGGAGAGGCGGGAGCCCTGAGCATGCGCGATAGGATGGTGGAGGGAGGGGTTCCCGCCAAAAGTCTAAGCTAGCTAGCTAAGTTTCCCGGAAGCAGGCTCGGCGTCGGCGCGAGCCCATATGTGTGAATGCACAGATGACCACTCGAAGAACTACAGTTACAGGTAAGCAACCTGCATTTTTCTGCTCAAACCCCAAGCTGCCTCCTAATGCAGTTAATGAGAGTTTGCTAGGTTTAACTGTTATTGCTATGCCTAAGAAAATATGTTTTGTAAAAATTCTGAAAATATTGGGTAAGTAACTAATAGCCAGACTGTGCAATTATATTGCCATGGTTTTTTGGTTGGAAGCTATGACTAACTATTTTGTAGATAAACCCATGGTGCTTAATTTTTTAGAAATATTATGGGTCATAAATTAATTGACTTAATTAATTAAGAAGTTAAATATACATTTTCTATATCATGAGGGAAAGTGGGCGGGGGGGGGGCGGAGTAGCTGTGGTCTACAAAAGCAATCTTAACCTGACCAGACATCCTGTCCGGGAACTGAATCACATCGAGTATGTGTACCTTAGTCTGAAGGCCAGGGATAGACTAGGGATTCTGTTAGTGTACCGGCCACCCCGCTGCCTATCAGACTCCCTGGCCGAGCTCACGGAACTGGTCTCGGAGCTGGTGTTGGATTCGCCCTGGCTCTTGGTCCTGGGCGATTTCAACATCCCATTCAAGGCCGGTTTGTCAGGTGGAGCTCGGGAGTTCATGGCATCCATGACAAACATGGGCCTATCCCAATTGGTCTCTGGACCCACACATTCAGCAGGTCACACCCTCGATGCTGTTTTCAGTTCCGAACAGACGGATCTGTGGGCGGAGGTATTGAATACCTCTGAATTGTCATGGACAAATCATTTTCTGGTCAGGGTTAGTATCACGGCTACCACCCGTCCCTGCAGGGGTGGCAGACCTATTAAGATGGTCCGCCCTCGAAGGCTGATGGATCCTTCTGGATTCCAGAAAGCCTTGGAGGGTTCCATGGCTGGTATCGTCGACGATCCTGTAGAAGCCCTGGTCAGTAGATGGAATCAAGACCTAACTAGGGCTATCGACACGATCGCCCCCAAACGTCCTCTCCGGCCCGCTTCTAATAGGGCGCCCTGGTATACAGAAGACCTCAGGGAGTTGAAGCGGAAAGGACGACGACTAGAGCGCAGATGGCGGAAAACTCGACTTATATCCGACAAGACACGACATAGAGAACATCTTCGTCTCTATGGAGTGGCAATACGTGCAGCGAAGAAAGCTTTCTTCTCTGCACGCATTGCGTCTGCGAATTCACGTCCAGCAGAACTGTTCAGGGTGGTGAGGGGTCTAACTCAGGCTCCTTCTCCCCTGAATCCGATTTTAGAGCCTTCGGTAGTTCGCTGTGATGCTTTTAACGATCATTTCTCAGATAAAATCTCTCGGATAAGAGCCAACTTAGATGCCATTGTTATAGCAGAGGCTGACAGTGGAGTGTCCAGTGACTCCGCGAGTAGGATTACACTTGATCAGTTTCAGTTGGTGAGTACCGAGGATGTGGACAAGGTGCTTGGATGTGTGAGGAAGACAACTTGCCTTCTCGATCCCTGTCCTTCCTGGCTGGTCATCCAGGGAGGAGATGCAGTTAGATCACATTTACAACATATCATTAATGCATCTCTCAGGGAGGGCAGCTTTCCATCATGTTTAAAAGAGCTGGTGGTAAGGCCACTTCTAAAAAAGCCCTCCCTGGATCCCCTGGACCTTAATAACTACAGGCCAGTATCAAATCTTCCATTTTTGGGCAAGGTGATCGAGAGAGCGGTTGCCTTTCAACTCCAGGCAGTCTTGGATGACACTGATTTTCTAGACCCATTTCAAACCGGCTTCAGAGCAGGATACGGAGTTGAGACCGCTTTGGTCGCCTTAGTAGATGATCTACGCCTTAGTATCGACGGGGAGTGTGTCCCTGCTGGTACTCCTGGACCTCTCAGCGGCTTTCGATACCATCGACCATAGTATCCTTCTGGAGCGCCTGGGGGAATTGGGAATCGGGGGCACTGTGCTTCAGTGGTTCCGATCCTATCTCTTGGGCAGGCTCCAGATGGTGATGCTTGGGGATAGCTGCTCTTCAAAAAAGGAGTTGCTATGTGGTGTACCGCAAGGTGCCATCCTTTCCCCAATGCTGTTTAACATTTACATGAAACCATTGGGAGAGATCATCCGGAGGCATGGGGTGGGGTGCTATCAATATGCTGATGACACCCAAATATATTTCTCTATGCCTTCAACAACATCGTCAGCTAAGGATAGTGTGTCACCTCTGAACGAATGCTTGGAGGCGGTAATGGGCTGGATGAGGAAAAACAAACTGAAGCTGAATCCAGACAAGACGGAGGTGCTTGCTGTCAAAGGCCCCAACCTGGGTTTGGAGGTGTGTCAACCAGTTCTGGATGGGATTACACCCCCCCTGAAAGACTGTGTTCGCAGCTTGGGGGTACTCCTGGATCCGTCGCTCCAGATGACAGCTCAGATTGATGCGATGGCCAGGAGTGCCTACTATCAGCTTCGGCTGATACGCCAGCTGCGCCCCTTCCTAGAGTTGGAAGACCTAAAGACGGTAGTGCACGCGCTGGTAACTTCAAGGCTCGACTTCTGCAATGCGCTGTACATAGGGCTACCTTTGTGCCTAGTCCGGAAACTTCAATTTGTTCAAAATATGGCAGCCAGGTTGGTCACCGGTACACCTTTGTCATGCTTGAATGTGTATTGTGTTCCCCGCCTCGATCCGTAGGGAGAGGCGGGTTATAAATAAATATTATTATTATTATTATTATTATTATTATTATTATTATTAAAAGCAAAGTGTAGGTTTGATTATATGCTACACTGGGAATATATATAGCATATATATTTCAAAGTCAGTTGGGTGGTAGTTGGGCATCCCTTTTTGACTGCCTTCCCACTGGCTGGTTCTCATAGAACATACTTCATTGGAAAGTTTTTGACATGTGGAAATTCCATGAATAACAATGATTCTTCTTCGTGGTCTCTGTGCATCACACATATGGGCTTCTGCGCCTGCACGGAGGCTTGATTCAGGAAACTTCCATAGCTATTAGTTAACTTTCAGCGGGAACCCTGCCCCTGCTGGCAAGTGCGCATGCGTGGAAGGGTTCCCGCCTGATACCTCAGTTCTTCTTCGACCGCCATGCGGCTGCATCGTCGGGAACATCGTCTTCGGACTTCTGTAGAAAAATAGTAAAAAAAAATAGAAAAAAGATTGTTAAACCTTCTTCGGACTTAGTAAGACTTACCTTCGGGTTTCCTATGGCCCTCCGGGCCCCCTTTAAAAAGTGCTCCTGTTGCGGTAGCAAGCTGCCACCTTCCGACGGGCACAGCTTTTGCCTGTTCTGCCTTGGTGAAAGCCACAAGGTTGCTTCGTGCACGAATTGCCAAGCTTTTTCCAAGCAAATGAGGAAACATCGAGCAGATAAGCTTTGGCAGAACTTTGGTCGAAGGCGTTAGCGGCAACCGAGTCTCCGGCAATGGGGTCTCCCTCAGCCACCTCGGCTCGAGACCCAGTCATCCTTTCGGTACTAGGCTCACCAGCCAGCTCCCAACGCGGTGGAGCTCAAAGAGATGCACCCATTTTACAGGGTAAATCTCTTTCAACTACGGCGCCAAAGACACTTCCCAAAAAGGGTCTAGCGCCAAGACCGCTCGAGGAGCAACAAAAGAAAAAGAAAAAAACGAAAATATGACACCGAGAAAGCCCATCAGCCAATGATCCTAGCGTCGACACCGAGGCTTGACACCGAGCCGGGGTCTCCTTCGCCTTTGTTTTACACGTCGGCATCGACACTGAGACTCGCTACCGACCCACGCCCGATAGCAGCGCTAGAGAAGGCATTTTCCGCAACCTCTCCAATACCAAGAGTCACTTCTCCATCAATGCGGCGAGCATATTCTTCCTCTGGCTCGAGGCTCAGTTCAGAGCCGCGTCGTTTGACACCGATGCTAGCCGTGGAGACCGGGCATACCTCGACACCGAGGCTCGATGTCGAGACCGTACAGCGCTCGACACCAATGCAACTGCCGGCGTGTTTTTCAGAGGGTGACATTCAGAACTCACCCCGATCATATCTGGAACCAGGTCAAAGCACAACTATGCCTCACCACTCCAGGTCAAAGCACAACTATGCTTCACCACTCCAGCGGGACTACTATAGGGGATGCCCTCGCCACCGAGACCTCTCCTACCACTCCCGCTCTCCAGCATCTGATTGGGATAGACATTCCCAGGCATCCCAATCGTCCAGGCACAGTTATGGACGGGATCGCCAAGAACCTCGCAGGGAGTTCTCTGATGACCAGAGACCCACCTCTGGCCGTAGGAAAAATGACGCTCGCCAAAATACGGGACAGGCCCAGCCCGCTGCAGAATGCCGCGCGCCCCCTACATATCTGCCAGCCCCTTCTCCGACGGTGCCGAGGAACAGACACTCCCCATCGTGTCCCACTTTACCCAGGGGCGAATCCCAACGCTACCGCTCCGAGGCAGACTCAGATGGCTATCGTTCCGACTCCTCTTCCTCCAGCTTGGTGGTCCCAACCGCACCATCACCTGATGACTTGGTGGCTTCCCAGGAACCGGTCTTGCCATCGGACGACTTCGGCTCCTTTTCGGACCTTATCCAACGGATGGCACAATCCCTTGGGCTAGAAAGATATCACTCGGAACAACGAGTCACCGATACAATTTACGATGTCCTGCAAGCCGAGTCTTCTTCAACACTGGCTATCCCATTCGTTCCAACCCTCCTACACACTGTACAGCAGGCCTGGAAAACTCCAGCTTCTTTGGCACCCACCTCAAAGCGCCTGGAAAATATGTACAAGATCCTTGACAAGGACACAGACTTTCTAGTTACTCACCCTCCACCAAACTTGGTAGTAGTTGAGGCCTCGCAGGGACGCTCCCAGAAGACACATTCAGCTCCTGTAGATAAGGAGGGAAGAAAAATAGACTTGATGGGTCGTCGGATTTACTCTACTGCGGCACTCAGCCTAAAGGTGTCTAATTATCAGGGAACTATGGCCCGCTACCACCTGTTTCTTTGGGAAAAGATGGGATCCCTTTGTAATCACCTTGAAGGGGTTCAAAGGGAACTAGCAAAAGTATTTCAGACCGAAGCAGTCCATCTAGCCAGACAAGAGCTACATACTGCACGGCATCAAACTGATTGTGGCACCAAACTAATGGTTAGTGCCATTGCTTTACGTAGGCATGCTTGGCTCCGCTCCGCAGGCTTCTCGCAAGAGGCCCATACACGGATTGACAATCTACCGTTTGACGGCATTGGACTTTTCCACTCCACGATGGACGATACCACGGATACGGTCCAGAAAGCCAAGACCACAGCCAAGAAGATGGGGCTTACGACTTTCCCTCAACAATCCAGGGCAAAACGGTGGTCCCGCCAACCTTTTCCGGCTTCAAGCAGATACCAGGGCGATCGCTCTGCTTTCAAGCCACAGCTGCAGCAGCAACCACAATCCTCACAGCAACTCAAACGGCAGTCCTTCACGTCTGCTAAATTTCGCCCCCAGCGCAAAAAGAGCGACTGTGGTGACAGATGGTGACTTTGACTCCTCCTGTCCCACCACCACAACCTTCGGAAACCGACTTGCCCCCTTTTTATCGACGTGGGAAAGTATAACATCAGACACCTGGGTCCTTTCGATCATAAGAAACGGCTATTACATCGAGTTCGATACCCTACCACCATCTGGGGTATTGCAAACAACACACTCGTCCGGCCCCCTCATAACGGAGGTCACAGCTCTTTTGGAAAAAGGCGCCATCGTGCCTGAACCACATTCACAAAAATACCAGGGATTTTATTCCCGGTATTTCACGGTCCCAAAACCGGACGGCGGGTACTGACCTATTTTGGACCTCAGGGGGGGTCAATGCGTTCATCACCACCAAAAAGTTCCGCATGGCATCGCTTGCCACGATCCTCTCTCTGCTAGCAAGGAAACTCCTGGTTCGCTTCCATAGCTCTCCAGGATGCTTATTTTCAAATCGATATCCACGAGGCAAGTCAGTGGTTTCTAAGGTTCGCCATCGATCAACAACCTTTTCAGTTCAGGGTCCTCCCGTTTGGCCTCTCAACAGCACCCCGAGTCTTTACTAAATGCATGGTGGTTCTTCTTCGTGGTCTCTGTGCATCACACATATGGGCTCGCGCCGACGCCGAGCCTACTTCCGGGAAACTTCAATAGCTAGATAGAGTTTTGGCGGGAACCCCTCCCCCCACCATCCTATCGCGCATGCTCAGGGTTCCCGCTCTAACTTACCTCAGTTCTTCTTCGACCGCTTCGCTGTTAGCCTCGCGGGAGACTTCCTCTTCGTTCGTAGAACCTGTAAGAAAGAAGAATAGTTATTAGTTATTAGTTAGATAGAGTTAGTGTTGTCTTTCATAGTTAGTTAAAAAAAGAAAAAAAAGAAAAAAAAAGAGAAGTTAATTAAGTAGTTATCTAGTTAGTTAGTGATCTCTCTTTGGAGAGTAGTTTTGTTTTCTAAGGACCGCCATCTTATGGCGCAATCTGCTCTCTTCAGGCGGTGTTCCCGGTGTAGGGCCAAGATTGCCCTCACCGACGGCCATTCTCTCTGCCTCTTTTGCCTGGGGGAGACCCACATCGTTGATTCTTGCGCACACTGTATGCGTTTTTCTAGGCAGACGAGGAGAAATAGAGCAGACCGGCTTCGGAGCCTTTTGTGGTCTAAAGCTCTTTCAGCTGTGGATCAGCCCCGACCAGCGACAATGCAGGGGACTGTTTCTGGGGAGAGTCGCAGCCTCTCGATCCCAGCATCTCCGGCTTCTTCCCATGCTCGAATTGAGCCGCCGGCATCGTTATCAGGGTTTTCACCCTCTTCATCTCCTCCACCTGCTAAGAAGACAAAAAAATCTAAGTCTTCGAAAGCGGCCCCTTCGGCAGCGAAGACGCGTCCATCTTCAAAACCGTCGGCAGCGAAAAAGTCGATGGCGCGTCCGGCGTCGGTACCGTCCTCTACGGTAAAAGTTGTAGCGCTGGTGCACAAATCCGCCTCGCTACCGACGCAATCTTCGGCATCGAGGCAACGCACGTTGTCGATAGGGTCGGCCTCGCAGTCTTCTCTGCGCGCAGAGCCCTCCCCAGCAGCATCGACATCGAAAAGGCGCACATCTTCTGTTTCGTCTCTGCTTCGTACTCCACCAACTCCAATAGTGCCGGTGCAGCAGCCAACCACCCTGTCGCCTTCGCGCTCGTTGCCATCTCCGGAACCTATTCTCATTGCATCGGATACCGAGCGATCGCTACCGCCGCAGCCGCCGCAGCCCGTTCGTCAGGGTGATGCCCATCGACGTCGAGCGAGTCGCTCTCGACAGAGATCATCGATGTCGGTGTCTCGATCGCGGTCGAGGTCACGGGAATGGGAGATCTGCTCTGACCGCTCGCGCCCGTCTGATCACAGCCGGTATCGGTTTGATCCATATACGGGGCGTCGACTCCAAGGCATCCAGTCTCCGGTTCGACGTCGAGAGACGCAGTCTCCGCCGCCGGTCCCTCCGCGTCGAACGTCTTCGTTGACCCAACACCCGCATCGGAGTCAGGAGCTTTCGACCCCGGCTGTACTGCCGGATCGGAGTCGATCATCGGTTCGACGTCGACAGCCGTCACAGTCCTTCGAGGACTACATTTCAGACTCGTCGTCGGCACCATCTCCCCGCCTGTCGGAGCCGTCTCCTTTGGACACAGTCGGCACAGAGGAAAGAGCTTCCCCCACGATGGAGATGGGGAGTTTTTCGGAACAAATGCTGCGGCTTGCTCAGTCGCTCAATATAGACTGTGAACAACCCACAGAGGACTCAGACGATGGCATTTACAATGTCATGTATACGGAGCCGTCCCCTCAATTATCCATGCCAATAGTGAAGGCCCTCCTAAAGACCTTGAAACAATCTTGGGAGCACCCTGCTACAGTTGGCCCAACGTCAAAGCGCTTAGACGCGATTTATAAAGTCAAGCAAGCTCAGGCTCCATGTCTATTCCAGCACCCAAAGCCGAACTCAGTTGTGGTGGAGGCGTCGCAGAGCAGGTCGGGTCGTACACATTCCGCCCCCACGGATAAGGAGGGCAGGAAATTAGATGCTTATGGACGCCGCATTTATGCATCTGCATCGTTGGGCGTCAAAGTTAACAATTATATGGCTTTAATGGCGCGCTATCAGTTGTTTCTCTGGGAGAAGGTATCGTCCCTGACTGACTACCTCCCGGACGACCAGCGAGATCTGGCTCGCGTCTTTCAGGCAGAGGCCATCAGGTTGTCGAAACAAGAACTGACGACAGCCCGCCACCTCACTGACTGTCTTTCCAAGGCAATGGTTGGGGCAGTGGCATTGCGTCGCCACGCGTGGCTACGTTCGACTACGCTACCTCAAGAAACCAAAAAACGCATCGAAGATCTTCCCTTTGACGGGGAGGGTCTCTTCAACTCTGAAACAGATGCAGCTATGGATACCCTGCACAAAGCCAGAATGACGGCGAAGAAGATGAGTTCCCAACCGACTCAGCAGCCTTATAGGCAGCGTAAATGGTACAGGCCTGTACCGTACAAGCCGCAGAACCAGCAGGATAGAGGTCAGCGTTATCAGCCGGAGACGTCTAGAGCGTACCAACAACGTAAGGCCACGGGCCGTTTCCAGCAGCGCAATAAACAGCCGTTGTCACACAAGCGTCGTCTTTGACTTGACGCCCTTAGCGCACGGAGACCCAGCGCACAGACTTCAACCCTTTCTGCATGCCTGGGCGTCCATAACATCGGATGCTTGGGTGTTAAACATCATCGCGGAGGGTTACAGAATGGAGTTCGAAGTCCTCCCTCCACTTGGTACCATAAAATCTACACCACCCTCACTAGTTCTAGCGCAGGAAACCACCAAGCTGCTCCGCAAAGGGCTATCACAAGGGTGAATGCAAACCATCTCCATTCCGGGTTTTACTCCCGGTATTTTACGGTACCAAAAAGGGACGGGGGCCTTCGTCCCATTATGGATCTCAGAGCTTTAAACAAGTTCATACGAACCAGAAAATTTCGTATGATTACCCTGGCTTCAGTTCTTCCCATGTTAAGGGAGGGCAGCTGGTTCACGCTAATAGACTTAAAGGATGCGTATTTCCACATAGCTATTCATCCGTTATACCGACGCTACCTCAGGTTTATCATAGGACACCAGGCGTACCAGTTCTCCGTCCTTCCCTTCGGACTAAAGTCTGCGCCAAGAGTGTTCACCAAGTGCATGTCGGCGGTTTGCGCGCACCTTCGATCAAACAACATCGAGGTGTATCCTTACCTGGACGATTGGTTAATCGTCTCCGCCTCAAGAAGCCAAGCTCTGACCGACGTCCAAGAAGTTGTCACTCTTCTCTCGTCGCTTGGGCTGCAAATAAATTACAACAAGTCAATTACCCAGCCAGCACGTCGAATACAGTTCATAGGAGTTACCCTAGATTCCGCCATGGGAAGAGCGTTTCTTCCAGCAGACAGGGCAATGGTCCTACGCCAACTGGCAATAAGGCACAGGTCAAAGTTCAAAATCTCGGCTTTCCAGATTTTAAGGCTACTGGGGTTGATGGCGGCGAGCGTGTTCGTCGTACGTTGGGCAAGACTGCGCATGCGGCCTCTCCAACAGTTCTTGCTCAAGCATTACTCCCCTCTGCAGAACCCGCGCAAATTAATACTTACTGTACCGCTGTCTGTAAGACGCTCGCTCCGATGGTGGACGGACGATCGCAATCTGTCTCGAGGAATGCCGTTTGTCGCTCGAGCGCCATCTCGCATAGTCACAACCGATGCGTCACTAGCAGGTTGGGGTGCTCACCACGGCAATCTAGTAACGCAAGGAAGATGGTCACCTTCGGAAGCCCGCCTTCATATAAACTTGTTAGAGCTTTTGGCGGTAAAGAAAGCCCTTTGGGCTTTCTCCCCTCACCTGCAGGGACACCATGTCCGGATTCTAACCGACAATACCACAGTAGTCTGGTACTTGAACAAGGAGGGCGGGACGCGGTCACAGCACCTCCTTCGTCTTGTAATGGACATTCTGCAATGGGCAATTTCCCACAATATGCTACTATCTGCACTACATATTGCGGGAACGGAGAATGCCAGAGCGGACGACTTAAGCAGGTCGTTCAGCGAAACCCACGAATGGGAGCTATCCCCGCATATCCTGGACCGTCTGTTTGCTCGTTGGGGGTTCCCCAGCATCGACCTGTTTGCTACAGCGGCGAACGCAGTGTGTCCAGCATTCTGCTCAAGAGCAGGCATGGGAAACGCATCGTTGGGGGACGCCATGCAATGGGACTGGTCGAAGGGACTTCTTTATATCTTCCCTCCGTTCCCCATGCTTGCCTTGTCAGTAGCCAGCATCAGGCGCAGCAATGCAGATGCTATAGTGATAGCGCCGTGGTGGCCAAGGCAACCGTGGTTCACGCCGCTACTCAGACTAGCGAGATCAGAGGTTTGGCATCTACCACGCATTCCCTACCTCCTGTCCCGGGAGAAGGGCAGAATTCTGCACCCCGATATCCATGATCTACATCTAACGGCGTGGAGAATCCGGCGTCTTGGAAAGACCTTGCTTTATCGGAAGGAGTGAAATCTATTTTAGAGGCTGCCCGCAAGCCCTCTACCAGGCGGTCATACAATAGAAAATGGAAACGTTTCCAGGATTATGCGCTGCTCAATGCCTTTAATCCCTTGACAGCAGACTTACCTAACATTGTTTCCTTCCTTTATTCTTTGCACTCGTTGGGACTAAAGCCGGCATCCATCCGTGTGTACCTGTCTGCCATTGCGGCCAACCATGGGTTAGTGGACGGTTTTTCAGTGTTTACACATCCCATGGCGAGAGCTTTTTTGAAAGGTTTAAATAATTTGTTCCCAACTATCCGCCCAGTAGTTCCACAGTGGAGCCTCTCAGTAGTTCTCACCGCCCTCACATCAAAGCCCTTTGAACCGTTAGCCACGATAGATATTCGGTTGTTAACACTTAAAACTCTTTTCCTGGTGGCTATAACGTCCGCAAGACGTGTGGCTGAATTGGCAGCATTGCTAATAGACCCTCCCTACTTACAGTTTTTTCGGGATAAGGTAGTTCTGAGGCCAGACCCGACGTTTATTCCTAAAGTTTCCTCAATGTTCCACGTGAACCAGGATATTGTTTTACCCACATTCTTCAAACCTTCGTCAGACCCGTTGTCTGCGACGTTGCATGCTTTAGATGTCAGAAGGTCGCTAGCCTTCTATAAGTCAAGAACTGAGGCGTTTAGGAAATCTCGCAAGTTGTTTGTCTGTTATGGAGGAGCGGCTAAAGGACTGCCTGTTTTACTGCAACGCATATCCAAGTGGGTTGTGGACACCATTGCACTGGCCTACCAGATAGCAAAGCGGGACCCGCCTTTTCATCTGACGGCACATTCTGCTAGGGCGCAAGCAACTTCTTCGGCGTTGCTCCATGGGGCTTCGCTGACTGATATCTGCAAGGCAGCCACCTGGGCTAATGCTTCAACATTTGTTAAGCATTATCGCCTCGATGTAAGAGCTCGACAGGACTCCTCCTTTGGTAGAGCGGTCCTCTCCTCGATTTGCCAATGATCAAGCAGCGTGCCTACCCACCTCCGGTAAGTCTTTGCTTGTTATTCGCCCATATGTGTGATGCACAGAGACCACGAAGAAGAAATGCAGGTTGCTTACCTGTAACTGTAGTTCTTCGAGTGGTCATCTGTGCAGTCACACAACCCACCCACCGTCCCCTCTTGGCATCGCTGTTGTGACGTCAAGTTGTTTCGCCATGCTCTTGTTTAAATTGGTATACTTAATGCCTTAGTTGCAAGGCCAAGCGGTCTCAGAGAACTGAGGTAAGTTAGAGCGGGAACCCTGAGCATGCGCGATAGGATGGTGGGGGGAGGGGTTCCCGCCAAAACTCTATGTAGCTATTGAAGTTTCCCGGAAGTAGGCTCGGCGTCGGCGCGAGCCCATATGTGTGACTGCACAGATGACCACTCGAAGAACTACAGTTACAGGTAAGCAACCTGCATTTGTATGTGCCTTCCTCAGAAAGCAGGGGATCCAGGTCCACCCGTATCTGGACGACTGGCTTCTTGTAGGTCCATCCCGCTCCCAACTCTCCAAGGATGTTGCATACGTACTCAACCTCCTAAACTACCTAGGACTCCTTCTCAACTTCAAAAAGTCCTTGCTCGAGCCCACAAAAACCATAACATTCATAGGCTCACTTCTCGATGCTTCAAAGAGAAAAGCATACCTCCCAAAGGGCAAGGCAGGCACCCTAAGGTCTCTAGCCATGCACGTAATAAGCCATCCGCACCTACCTGCTATCAGGATCCAGCGTTTACTAAGCCACATGGCTGCAACAACGATGGTGATCTCCTTCGCTCGCCTCAAAATGCGCAGACTTCAACTCTGGTTCACCAGAGCCTTCCACCCGCAACTCAATTCCAAACACACCCTTCTTTGAGACCCTCCTGGCGTCATAAGCTCACTCCGATGGTGGACTCACCTGTCCAATCTCCTGCAAGGTGTCCCATTCCTGCTATCAACACCAACACGAATGGTGACTACAGACGCTTCCCTAGTCAGATGGGGGGCTCATTGCGACTCCCTTCAGGTACAGGGTACCTGGTCAACCAGGGAGAAAACAGCTCATATCAATCTCCTAGAACTATTGGCAGTACAGAAAGCGCTCAAGGCTTTCGAGAAACATCTACTCAGCTCTCATGTCCAGATAACATCGGACAATACCACGGTGGTATACTATATCAACAAGCAGGGTGGCACCAAGTCGTTGGCTCTGGCAAAGCTCGCCATTCACATTCTGAACTGGTGCCTACGCAGGGGCATCACGCTAACAGCAGTCCACATTGCAGGTCACCACAGTCACCTCGCCGACCAACTCAGCTGGCAACTTTCCCTGGGCCACGAGTGGCAAATTCATCCTCAGGCTCTCCAGTCCGTGTACAACCGTTGGGGTCGTCCCACGTTCGACCTCTTTGCAACGCCAGACAACGCCATGTGCTATCCGTTCTGCAGCAGGGCAGGTTACGGCCAGGGATCCCAAGGAGATGCATTCCTCAGAGACTGGACAGGACATCTCTTCTTCATCTTTCCTCCGATTCCGCTCATATCATGGATTCTGGCCAAAGTCAGGACGAACCAAACGGACTGCATCTTGCTGACCCCCTGGTGGCCCAGACGGGTGGTTCGCTCCTCTCCTAAACATGTCCAAGGGATGCTACCTCTGTTTCCCAACCCAATGAGATCTCCTATACCAAGCACACGGTCAAGTGATCCACCCAGACCTCTACTCCATTCACCTCACGGCATGGAGGCTCACACCTCCCTACTGAATTCAAGGATTCAGGCCATTTTAAATGCAGCTCTCAGACCTTCTACCAGAGCTTCATATGCCAGGAAGTGGAAGGCATTCTCAGTTTTTGCTTTGCAAAATGGTTTCTCTCCCACCACTTGTTAAATTCCGCAGATTCTGTCCTTTTTGATTCAGTTGGTTGACAAGGGTCTGCAGTTATCCTCAGTTAAAGTTTACCTGGCCGCGATCTCGGCCTCACATGACCAAGTTGACGGGTCAACAGTTTTTTCCAACCACGTAATTAAACGGTTCCTTAGAGGACTATTGAACCTGGCCCCACCTAGGTAACCTCTCCATCCGGCGTGGAGTTTATCAGTCATACTCCAAGCCTTGACTTCAAAGCCATTCAAACCACTTGCCACTACTGACCTCAGACTGCTTACCTTGAAGGTCCTTTTCTTAGTGGCAATCACATTGGCACGCAGAGCTAGCGAGCTGGCCGCCTTGCGAATTGATGAACCTTTCCTCATCTTCCATCGGGATAAGGTGATCCTCCGACCTGATCTCCAGTTTCTCCCGAAGGTCATTTCCACTTTTCAAATTAATCAAGATATCATCCTCCCAGCGTTTTTCCCGTCCCCTGTAACAGTTCTGGAGAGGACGCTTCGCACGCTGGATGTACGCAGAGCTTTGGCCTTCTATAAAGCTCGTACTGAGGCTTTTTGCTTAACTAAGCACCTATTTGTCTGCCATGGCACAGCCAAAAAGGGACAACCAGCCTCCTCTCAGCGCTTGGCAACTTGGCTGGCACAGGGCATTACTCTAGCCTACCAAATAGCAATGCTTGAGCTACCAGCCCCAGTCAGAGCCTATTCTACCCGAGCAATCGCTACATCTTCGGCATTCCAACGCGGTGTGTCTATTGCGGAAATCTGCCATACAGCCACGTGGTCCACACCTCTCACCTTCACCCAGCACTATCGTCTGGATGTCAGGTCTCGGGCGGACTGCTCCTTTGGCAGAGCCGTGCTCTCGTCCATCTGCACCTAGAGCCAACCTCCCGATCTTGGGTAAGTGAGCTTACTAAGCGCCCATATGTGTGATGCACAGAGACCACGAAGAAGAAGGACAGGTTGCTTACCTGTAACTGTTGTTCTTCGAGTGGTCATCTGTGCAGTCACACAACCCGCCTTCCATCCCCTCTGGATGGTGTCAGGCCGGACATTGGGTGTCAAAAATGTATTACTTCAGCCTGAACCTCTTGATTGGGGTCTCAGAAGAACTGAAGTATCAGGCGGGAACCGTTCCATGCATGCGCACTCGCCAGTGGGGGCAGGGTTCCCGCCGAAAGTTAACTAATAGCTATGGAAGTTTCCCGAATTGAGCCTCCGCGCAGGCGCAGAAGCCCATATGTGTGACTGCACAGATGACCACTCGAAGAACAACAGTTACAGGTAAGCAACCTTTCCTTTTCACTATAATTCAAAGTTGGGAGTTTATTTCTGTCCATAAAGCTTTCTCCCCACCCCCTAAGAATTAGCCTATCTTCTATAACAATATACTATAAAGTTTTATTTTAAGATAAAACAGTCAAGTATAATTAAACAATAATTAATTGCAAATAGGAGCAAAATTAAATATGAACAAAAAAAGGGTCTGTACACCTTTGTAAACATAGGTGCAGGCCAAAGTACAATGATATGCCAGCAAAATACAGCCTATAAACAAATCCTGAAGAGATTAAGAGACACCTACAGTTAAAAGAAACCTAGTCAAAGTTTAGTTATTGTTCAGAAAGGAATTCTCTAACTGTTGTTTAACAAAATAACATTTAAAAGTCTTTCTACATCTTTAGTTAAGTTAAACCTTTCATTAGATTTTATTTAGATGAAAATGGTATATATTTTAAAAATATTTGCCACATTCTACAATATATTTTCAGGTTAGAAATATGGAAAGTGAAATTTCAAAAAAGGAGAAACAACTAAAAACATTAGAAAACAAGGTATGGACATGTAATTAACTACTTATTATACATTATAGAAAGTGTAATGGTTTATATGTTTTTCTAGAATGTTTCAGTATTTTCATACAGAAAAAGCAAATGCATCATTGCCATTAATGGCAATGATGCATTTGCTTTTTACGTTTAGTACTTTAATCATGAGTGCTAAACAATGACTAGAAAAGCTATTATATGTTTCTATGTATCAGAAAAGGACTTTGTGCATATGCTTAACTTCCACTGAAGATGAACTCGGTATAGGTAGTCTAGGTTATATTCCTGCACTGAATTTATACATATGTGTATGACCGCAGGTATAGCAAGTTTGTGAGAAAATCTATATCGAAGAAATAGTGACTGTTTCAGCTATCCTCACAAAATAATTACAGCTAAAATTAAAATTGTGATATATTATTGTTTGAAATATATTTTGACACTTTTCAGATTAACAGTTTAAAGAAACAGATTGAAACAAAAATGAAGAATACTGAAGAACTTCAGCAAGAAGTATGAACTATTTTAGAGTTATAGAAATATAAGCATCAACCTATTTCATATATGAAGTACAATGCTGTTATACAATATCTGTTATAATTCGAAACAAATTTAATGTAAATATATCCCATTAAAATTTCAGGGAATTAATGTTTCTTTAAAGTCAAAATAAGTCAAAAGTTGTTTTTAGACTAAAATTGGTATTTAAGTGGATGTCCATTATAAAATAGAATATAAAATCAACCATATGTGGTATGGTCCCTCTGCTGACCCAAATTGCTCCAAGTTGTAAATCAAAGTTCAACCCTCTAGTATACCAGAGCAAATCCTGGTTCTGAACATCAAGTTCCCAGGATGGATCACCCAATAACTTCCTGGTAGCATAGGATAGGGAGGTTTCCTTATTATGGTCATATAAAGACAGTTGTTGCTTGGTGCCCACAGTCTATGTGAATTTGCTCCAGGAATGGGGGAAGCAGGATGTGGGGAATATTTTACTTGTTATGGGCATTATTCCAAAGGTAGCAATTATGATTATACCAAAATATACATGTTTCTGCAACAATGCTCTCCATACTCCTGGCTGTTCATCTCTCCTTCAGTAAATGATGTGATGTGGAGGGATGGTGAAGAAAGACCCATATAACATGAATGCTGAAGCATAATGGTCTGAGACTTCAAGGTGATGGTATGCAGTAATGACATCACTGCAATACAGTGACTAGAGGCTTGATCTGAATTGGGCTCCAGATTAAATTTTGCATGTTCTGTTAATTTAGTTACTACACATGATTTCCAAAGGAAAGGGCAGAGGGTAGGAGGTGTCCACCAATTACTTCTCCAGTAGCTACAATTCCTGGTGCTACTGAAGTATTTTGAACTGCATAGAAAAGATTGTCACTTGAAAATATTTAGGATAATTTCATTTTGCACTATGCAGTTACACAAAATAAATATAGTGGGCTTAGTCTTTGGGGAAAACTACACATTATACTGCAGACATTATTTTGCAAACATAAAGTAGGAGTGGAGGTTCAAGGCAAAAATGGCAGAAGGACATTCTCTTTCTTCTGTCTTTTGTACGATACTAATCATAAAAGCACTTTGCAAAGGCAAAGAAACTCTCCAGTCATTGGGCGTCATCTGATGAGCATTTTATCACACGCTTGCTACTGCCCACTTATGGATGTTCACACATCCTTTAGACAACGACATCTGGCTGCTATGTGCCTCCCACTCCTCCCACTCATTTTTCCATCGCAAAATTGATCCCTTTTAATCTGGTTTTTTAAAAAGCGGAATGTGCAGTGATCTCCTGCTGTGTGCAGGAAAAGTGGCATGATAAAAATTCCCCCTGAATGGGTAAGGTGGTCTTTGTTTACATCCACTTTCCTCTCTGGGAGAAAAGAGGAAGCAATGAAGGACAAAAGTGGGGGCGGAGAAACAATGATTTCCCCCCCCCCCCCGGTGTGATGACGCTCTTTCTTATAAGGCATGCTTCCAGAAATGGCTCGTAGAGTTAACTATCAGAAGGCATTCCGTAGTTTCTTTCTTAACAGATTTTTTTGCAGTCAGAAAAAAGATGGAAGAAGTGGAGGGAAAACATGGGAGGATTGCAAGTGAAGGGTGACAATGACATCTGGATCCCACCCCCTGTAAAATTCCATAAATGAGGCAGGGCGATTGTACATTAAAAGCCTCATCTTAAAGCATTCAGGGTGCTGCAGTGTAATTTGCTGTTTGTCTCTTAGGCACACTGTTAAAAGCTCTATAATCTTGGAAGATGCTGTCCTAAATAGTAAATAAATAGCTGAGCATTCATACATGCCCAATCATAGTTTTATTTGTAGAAAAATCACAGTATAGCAGAACATTAACTAAATGTAAATATTAATCTCAACACTTATGGCCGTTAACAGAATAAGGTTTTGCGAAAGAAAGTTGCAGCAGAAAACAAGCAATCCAGTATTACTGAAGGAAAGGTAAGAAGAAATTCTGATCTTTAATTGTTGTGGAGGTAATAGATAGATAATAAGTTTGAGGAATTTGACCTGCCGGGTATTGGAATGAAGAACTTAATGAAGCATTTAGTGGTTAGTCCAGTTAGAGTTTTGTTCCTCTGGCATAATTCTGGACTACTAATTTTCATAGTCATCAGAGCAATATGATCTTCCAACAACAGAATAGGGAACAGTTATATTATTCACGTGTATGTGCTTGGCTCTGATTAATGGGGTTTGTCATCATAAGAGTACAATTAGATATAATGGCAAAAGGGTCTAACCAAGGCCCTGGTGATTCTATAAAACAGGGAGGGGTTAATTTAAAGTGCAGTGGATGTAACAGGGTCCTGAAACTTTCCCTGCCAATGATTTCCACCCAAAGCAGCTTTTTAAAGCAATTTTTCCCAGCAGGTGTTGCATCTGGTATTGGGCCCTACTGGGAGAAAAACAGTTTTAAAAAGCTCTCATTTGGGGGGGAAAGGGAGGAAAAAAGAGTGGGGAAAAATCAGCTCTCCTCTTTTGCCTCCCCATGCCAATCGGCCATCCATCCTACTCCATCAATTTTATATGAATGTGGCAGCAGACCTGCTTCTCCAAATTGGTTTACCATCACTTGTTTGGTTCTAGTTCTCTAATATTCTGCTTGTATATCCTTTCAGTACAAAAAAACCCTGTGCGAGTATAACTTATAATACTTTTGCCATCTAGTGACAGGAAAGAAGAGCTACTTTAATTTTTGAAGACTTCACTGGATACCTGTCTGTTTTTCGCTGCTTCCTGACTACTTCAATTGCATAATTACTTTGGAGGCCCATTTGGGAATTGTCCACTTCTCTTTTAAAGCACCGCAAAATAAAACCCAAAAGTGGGTGGGCATGGGGAGCTCACAAAATGCTGAAATACATTGTACAGATGGTGTTAACTAGGGATGTGTACTTGATCGGGTCTGATCCACGATCCGAATCCAATCCAGGGGAAATCAGATACAATTATCCGATTTCCGATCTCACCGCTGGATCGGCCGATCCAATCCGGAAAGGTCCCGATCCAGATCGGATGGATCGGCGGGCGCCCGCCGATGGAAGCGGACAATGGGGGGGGGGCTTCCCTGACGGGGCTGTCTGCTTCCATCGGCGGGCGCCAGAGGGCGCCCGCCGATGGAAGTGGACAACGGGGGCAGGGGGCTTACCTTCCGGGGAGTTAAACAGCGGGGGCGGGGCCCCCGCGCGCCGCTTACCTACGTCTGCTCCTGTCCGCCGCTGGCCACTACCTCGAGCAGGCTTCGCGGCCTGCCCCTAGGTAGCGCACCAGGTGATCATCACCTGATGATGATCAGGTGATGATCACCTGGCGCGCTACCTAGGGGCAAGCTGCGAAGCCTGCTCGCAGTAGCGGCCAGCGGCGGACGGGAGCGGATGTCCCCCGGAGGGGGGGAGGGGGCTTACCCCCCCCTGGGGCCGTCTGATTCCATCCGCTGGCGCCCACGGGCGCCAGCGGATGGAAGCGGACGGCCCCGGGGGGGTAAGGAGCGCGGGGGAGGGGGCTTACCTGCCGGGGCCATCCACAACGGACGGCCCCAGGGGGGAGGAGGGAGTTAGGCCCCCCTCACCCACCCGACGCCATTTTTTCTTCATAGACTTGCATTGGGGGAAAGCTTTCCCCCAATGCAAGTCTATGGGGGGTGGGAAATGGCGGCCAATCCAAAAATCGGTTGTCCGATTTTTGGATTGGGATCGGACCCGATCCGGTCTGGGGGGCCTCCAGTTTTGTCAGATCCGATCCGGGACAAAATTGGAGGTCCCGATCCGGGTCCCGATCGAATCCGGGGGGTTCGTGCACACCCCTAGTGTTAACTAGTGTGGATGCATAGGCCGGTCTTGCAGCTATTGTGAATTAGTAGAAGGACTGAAACAAAAACATTTATTGTTTAAAGGTGAATAAATTACAGTTAGAGTTGGAAAATATAAATAAATTGCACAAAGAAGCAATTGACAACTATAAAAATGAAACCGACGTGGCTAGGGCAGCTGAAGAAAAACTTCTGAAAGAGGTGAGTTTTGCATTTCGTAAAATTTCACAATTTACAAAAGCTTAAATATGAGCTATTTTTACTCATGTGACTAGTATCTATATGTGATCAATATGCTTATCTGTTTCTAATAGCCTATCCTATTCAGAGTGTGCTCAATAAATGAAACCATTTGTCATATTCTCAGTTGGTAGGCTGACCAGATAAAATCCAGGTCAGGGCTCATGTAACTTTAACAGTTGTGGAGAAAAGGGAATTTCAGCCAGTTTCATTTGTATGCAATTAGTTCCTGGTGATATTCCCTCTTCATCACAACAGTTAAAGGTGCATGCATTATACCATATACATGACCATATACAAAAGAAGGCAGGGCCGCTGCAACTTTAACTGTTGTGATGAAGAGGGAATTTCACCAGGAACTCATTGCATACAAATGACACTGGCTGAAATTCCCTTTTCTCTACAACTGTTAAAGTGACATGAGCCCTGACCTGGATTTTATCTGGTCACCCTATCAGTTGGGAAGCATTTTTTTTATATCCCAACTTGGGAACCAGCTTCAAGAACAAGATCCTAAGATTTGGTTTTGCTTTCCCCCAAATCCTTTTAGAGTGGCTGTGAGAAAAAAGAGGAAGGAGGCAATGTATCATAGAATCCTTCCAAAGGCAGCTGGGAGATTATCAAGAGTGGGTTTTACTTTCATTTTAGGCTCAAGAAGCAGAGATCGTGCAGCCAGTTTTTGTATTTTGCTACTTTTGCCTCTCTTTCCTAGTTCTTTCTTTAGGTCACTCAAGTGCAGATGCAATTTCTCCCTAGAGGAAAAAAAATTCTTAGACCCTTCTTTCTGAATGTTTCCTTTCCTCTTACCTCTCTCTTCTTTATGTTCTGCTTTTGCTTTCCCTCCCTGTGACAACTCTCCCCAACCTCCAGAACAATACAGGGGTACAGGAAATCAGAGCTTCTGCAAAGGCACAGGGAGTATTAACAAAAAAGGATAGCATGATGTTCCTGCCCAACAAAGAGGAATGCCACTCAGCGAATGTCACTTGAAACAGAAACAACTGGATGGACCCACCTTGAAACCTGATCCCTCTTTGTCCAGCCACACATCCAGATGGAGTGAAAACAAGAATGACAACGCTTGTACCTGGGATATATTAGCCTCTAATCCCTTCCTCCAACCAAAGCCTCAGAACTGAAATAGACAAGCAATGAAAAAGTGTCCTTGTCCACACTACTAGTTGGCAACTGAGGATAATCTTGAGCTTTTTTTTGTACATGAGGCTTTTAATCGACTGTTAATCTGTTGTATCTACTTACAGTTTTGTAGCAGAATTGAGATAGAAGCACTACATTAAGAGTGTTTCCTTTCCTTCTTTTCTGCTCTATAACCTCTAGTTGGAACTATGTTGTAGTATACAA
The DNA here is from genome assembly GCA_029215795.1 of Anniella stebbinsi. Classification (NCBI taxonomy): domain Eukaryota; kingdom Metazoa; phylum Chordata; class Lepidosauria; order Squamata; family Anniellidae; genus Anniella; species Anniella stebbinsi. The sequence goes on along the minus strand of JARDYH010000004.1, from coordinate 44,112,991 downwards.
ATCCACAAATGGAAAAAAGTAGTTTCTTTAACTTTCATAATTAAATGCCTCATTTTCCCCTGCTCCAAAAAAAATCACAAAACGTGTTCATTAGACACAGAACCGAAACAGTAAAATATAAAAAAATGCATGAAAAGTGGTCTGAAGAAATCCGGAACATAATGGCAGAAATAGCATAAGTAGGATGGCTTGGGGTGTGCAACATCTGCCAGGCAAGTGAGCAAGGCATTACAATGACAGTAAAATAACCCCTGTTTAGATGCCTCCTTGATTACATTTCTATTGATACTTCTTGGAGTGGACTCATCATGAGTAGAAGCTACCTCAGGGAGTTAGTTGCTGCAACTTCCACTGCTTGCCTGAATCTCAGGGCTCTATCACACCTGCGTTTTATCATTCTCTCATCATGCCTGGTATGCTGTTTTGCAGTACTCACATGACGTCGTGCCTGTCCTGCAGTCACCTCACCTCTTCACCCCGCCTTTCCATGTTTTCCTAGAGTGGGGAAAGTTCGGCTTATTTCCTCCATGTGGGATTAAAACGCCCTTCCACCCCCGTATATTGCCGTCCTTGCGCCATGTCCTTTGTTGGGGGCACGTGCTTTGAAGGGAGGTCTTGCTGACAAAAGAGGAAGGCGGGGCGGTTCTCCTCCAGCAACCCAGGTGGAACGAACAGGCTTGTGCTGAGTCAGTTGAACTCATTGCCCATAGAAATGGCACCCAGCTAATGAAACGTTAAATCGGTAAAATGCTAGACAACAAAGCCAGAGCAAGGGGGGAAGGCTCCCACATCAGTCACAATGTCACAACCAATAAACTGGAGGGGGAAGGAGGGCGGGGTGGAGTGGGAAAGGAACAAGCGAAAGGAGGCTTCACTAATACCACAAACCTATGTGAAAGGGACTATTAGCTTGATGCACTAATGAAACGGAGGTGGTTATCATGGAGGCAAACCAGGAAAACAGGCCCTCAAGCACTACAAGAACTGTGAATTACATGTAATGGGGAAGTTATTAACAGCACAATTCTCTGCTTGTTTTGTCAGAAGTAAGACCTGCTGACTTCAATGGAGCCTTACTAGTAAGCTTGTTCACTATAGCACAGCTAAATTGCATATAAAATAGTTGAACATCATTCAGCTTCACATATATCATTAATTGCACATATAATTGTTGAATATCATTAAAATTATTAATCGTGTTAAAAAAATTCTCATTCACATATGTTATTAATAGCTAGAAACAACGAAAGCTGTAGCTAATGAAGCACTGGCAAGACAGAAAGAAATAGATATTCGATGTCAGCACAGGATTAGTGAAATGGTAGCACTTATGGAAAAGCACAAGGTAAACATGACGTCTTATTTGTATACATGCTGGTTATAAATCAATAGAAGGATGTATCTGTGCACACAATTGTAATTCTGCTTGTTTTTGTTGTGGAAGTTTTCATTGCCAAACAGCCTATTATTCACAATAAACTGAACATTTCAATAGTTGGATCTGAGGCAAAAACAGCAAGTGTAGTAACAATGCTTGCAGTTATCATCAAGTATTGAATTATTATTATTATTATTATTATTATTATTATTTACTTTTGATGTGTGAATGATTTTTTTTAACCACATCTCTAATGTTTATGAAAGTATGTTTGTGTGTGTGCCATTAATCTTGTTTCAATGTGTAGAGTTAATATTTTGTGGTTGAGTTTTACATCTTTTTCACATTGTGCATATATGCACATGAAACACACACACACACACACACGTACCTTTTAAAACAGGCCCCCCAAAAACTTTTCGGCCTGTGGGAGCATTTGGAATCCTGATAAACTGCCATGGGCACCAGTGACAAAATGGCCACCATGGAGATGGCATGGCCACTCACAAAATGGACATGGGGGGGTTCATGTCAGAAAGACGAAAAGATTGGAAAATAGTTCAACTATAAAATAATTTAATAAATAAAACAAAAATACAAACAGCAAGGAATAGTGAGAAAACACTACTGCAATGCACTGTACAGAGTTAGAACATAGTAACAATATGAATCAGTAACTAGGAGTGGTCCAACAATAACCATGGAATAGTACAAAATGAACAACAGTTTTTTGTATTGCATCATTTTTGCACACACTGAACAAATAAGCAAGTTTCCCTATATTTTTCACATGGTATGTGGATCATCAGTATCCATCCACAGGTAATCTTTTCCAGAGATATGAATGTATGATGTATTCCTTTCGTTGCCCATTTTGTTTTTGTTTATGTTGCACTTCTGCAACTGGAAAATCTGCTTTTCTGGATTTTATAACACCCTTTTCATGTAAACAATAGACCCCCCAATCCCTGCTTTATATGTGAATGGAGCAAACACCTGAAAGCCCTATCATGTCTAGCTTAGCCTTTAGTCGTGTTTTGCAAGGTATACACAAAGTGGAATACTATATATTAATTAACATATGATGGTCTCCTCCATGCAGCACCAATATGATAAAACAATTGAAGAAAAAGATACAGAATTAGAATACTACAAGACAAAAGAACAAGAACTATTATCAACAATAGGATCTTTGGTAAGAATATCTGCTAAGGTCTTTTCAACCACTAGTGTAGTTACATGATTCATTTCTGTACTGTCATTAGTAGCAATTCCTGTATTATACTGTGCTTCACTGTCACTGATCTCTCCAATCATTTGGAGGAATCTCATTGTTCAGTTGTGAGACAAAACTGCACTGGCTGCTTATTTGCTACCAGGCCAGGTTTGGAGTACCCTAACCCTTAAACAACTTGGGACCAGGATACCTGAGAGAGCGCCTTTTCCCCTCTCAACCTGCCTAGTCCCTAAGGTCATTAGATGGCATGTTCCTTGTGGTTTCGCATAGACCTATGGCCCAAGTGGAATCCACCTGGAGAAGAGCCTTCAGTGTGGTGGCCCCCTTTCTATGGAACTCCCTGCCTCTAGAGGTCAAACAAGCACCAACTTTGTGTTGTTTTTAGCACCTCTCAAAAACATCTTTATTTCAAGAAGACTTAATTGATTGACCAGTCATGGTTTTTATTGGTACTCTGTTTTAAAACCATTTTTAAAAAAATTTCATCTTTTATTGTTCACTGCTCTGGAATTGTCTAAATATGGGGTGGTATATTAATTATAGAATCATAGAGTCATAGAATAGTTGAGCTGGAAGGGGCCTATAGCACCATTAAGTCCAACCCCCTGCTCAATGCAGGAATCCACATTAAAGCATATGTGACAAAAGGCTGTCCAGCTGCATCTTGAATGCCTCTAGTATGGGAGAGCCCACAACCTCCCTAAGTAATTGGTTCCATTGTAGTACTGCTCTAACAGTCAGGAAGCTTTTCCTAGCGTCCAGCCGGAATCTGGCTTCCTGTAACTTGAGCCCATTATTCTGTGTCCTGCACTCTAGGATGATCGAGAAGACATCCTGGCCCTCCTCTGTGTGGCAACCTTTCAAGTACTTGAAGAGTGCTATCAAGTCTCCCCCATCATGTTTAAATGTAAATAAAAAAATGAAACCTGCGACTTTCCCAGTGTAGACAAATGTATTCATTTAGAGTACACCTAACTTCAAAGGATGTGTGTCCTTACCAGCCCATTTCCCTGTGAAACTATTGTAAATTCATTAGCAAAATCTTCCATTTTTAAAAGCTGATTTTGAATAAATCAACTCCATTTCTTCAGTTAACATTTTTTTCTTATATTAACTTTTACTGTTAATTTTATCTGTTAACTTTGTGGGGGTTGGTTGGTAGAGAGGAGGGGATTGCTTCACATTTTGCACATCCCAATATATAAAGCCTCAAAGAGGTCTCAAGGTGTCTCCCAACCTTTTGTTTCCCAGTTTTTGCATATTAAACCTAATAGTTTATGTGCATAGCTGTAATTGTTCAAATCCAGAATTCTTACCATCTTCCAAAGCCAAAACACACAGAAGCTCATAATCCCATAGGAAGAAGCACATATGAATAGGAAACATATAGAGATTACTGCAAGGATTGTGAGAAACAAAATAAAATAAAAAGAAATTAAAATAAGGTGCAATTATGAATATATACTCTAATCGTGAATTGAATTCCATAATTTGGGGATCTGTAGTTCAAGGGAGATGTCTAATATTGCTGGATACAGCAGGGAATTTTTTTTTTGTCTAACAATACTATCTATTTAAAATGGAACGTCAGTTCCTCCTATTCTGCCAAATTACTTCCCCCCCCTAAAAGTTGAGAAGAATGTCAACATAAATTTTCAAATGACTGTATAAGCAACCTCATGTTACCATTTTCAGGAAAGGGAACTTTGTTGTAAGAAAAATGAACTTTCCTCCCTTCAGGAGCAGCTTCAAACAGAAATGAATGAGAAGGTATGTCTTCTGGGTCTTATATATGTCTTCTGAGTCTTTATATTTTAAATGAATGAGAAGGTATGTCTTCTGGGGACTGTCTCATAGCTGCTCTTAACTTTTAAAAATAACTAGCAATTTCATCCAGCTTCTCCCTTACTGTCTGGTAGTAATCAAAAGTTATGTTAAAAATAGGGGGGAAATTGAACTTGCACTATTTTTTTCCCCTCTAGGAAAGCCTAGCAAGAGAAGCAAAAAAAGATCTTTCTAAAAAAGAAAAAAAGCATAAGGTGACTAGTTACTTCCACTTTTAAAAATTTCCTTTGCTTTGTCCTGCATTTGATTTGAATTTCATTTAATAAGTTATATATATTGGGAAGTAGTAACGTTTACTAATGACATTTGTTGTTATAGTGGTTGCTTTGTTTCTTCTCATTCTTATTCATTGTCTTTATTCTTGCTGTAATTAATTACAGAAAACACAAACATCCTTTCTGGAAACACCTAAAGTGAATAGTTTAGATTCTTTATCAGTTAATTCCAAAAAGAGCACATCTCAAAATTTCACACCTATTAATGTGAACAAGTTGGAATACGCAGAGAAATCTTCTTGGACACCTATCAAGGTTTGTTTGTTAATATATTATCATGTTTTCCCCCTTTTTATCTAGTTATTTGAAAACTTTCCTGTGCAGTTCCCTTATTTGAATCCTCATTTTCAACTTGCATTAGTGGTTTCCCTTCTTGAATCAGGGCCAACATACACAGCAATAACATCAAGCATAAGGACTTGACTTTTATCAGTTCAGCCCAGTGATCCATCTAGCACATTACTTGATATCTGCATAGCATAACTGCACACAAAGATCTGGGAACAAGGGCTCTAGGTTTAACTCTTAAAATGTTACTATAACTATATGATTTGTGTTGTGTTTATTTAATATAGACCTACACTGTGAAAACACCTCAAAAATCTAATTTGCCAAGCGAAAGGACAAATCTTTCAGAAGATGGCAGAATGAAAAAGAGAAAGGTTCACTTAGAACTGGATACCGGATCAAATAGCTCCGAGACAAATGACCTCCTGGTACTAATTAGAAAATAAGAATGATATTCGTCTCACCCACCCCCATACTCTTAAAGTAGCTGAATATGGGAACTAATATTTACTTATTAACCTCTTTATTTTTAAATTGTTTCAGCTATTGCAGCTATTTTTGATTTCATAACCAGCATTTCTAGAACATAATCAGGTCATTGTTCTGCAGAATTAATATAAATTAATATAAATATGGTCTTGCTGAATCAGACCAAAGATCTATCTAATTCAGCACTCTTTTCTCCAACTGTTGCCAGCCAGACACATGCCCTTAGGAATCTCTATAGTAGGGCATGATGGAGATATCCATCTGGTACAAACTTTTCCACGCTTGCAAAGTAAATTGCTAGCTCCAACCCCCCCCCCCCCCCCCCGCAAATATGTATCTGTTTATACTGCCCATCTCTCTCTCTCTCCCCCCCCCCCCCCCCCCCCCGGTATGTGGTCTGAAAGAACAGAACCGACTTTTAGAAATATTTCTTACTTTATTATCTGGAGGTAATTCTTGCCACAGGCAAGCAGGCAAATGTCTATTTACAAGGGTGTTTTCATTATTGTACTGCAATTATAACTTCTCCAGTTGGAAGTTATGTGGTGACAGGTGGTGGGTTGGGGGCCATGCACGTGCACACACATACACATGTCCACAAACACAGACAGGGATGGAATCACTTATGTACAGGGACAGTAAAGCTTCTCTTCCCATCCCACCCCCAGCAATCTAGATTAGGATTGCTGCTTCCCCAAGGGTAGTGATCCTGGCAGTTTAAGGGAGAGGAGGGGAGGATAAAGCATCTTCCTTCCCTCCCCCCTCCAGCAATATCAGCTGTTTTGGGATCACTGCTAACCTGCCACTGTTAGCAGCATGGAAGCACCAATCCCAGCTGCTTCAGGGTCACTGATGGAAGGGCAAGTTAAAGCCTCTCCCCCTTCCTCCACCCAGCATGGGGTCCACAGTTTGCCCACCCCTACTCTAGGGCTACCATGGGGCACATTTGCCCTGCCAATTGCAATTTCACCTTCTGCTCTTTTCCTATCTGGTCAGACTTGAATTTTCTAAATGAGGGACCTAAGGGCTTCCATTTTAAGTCATCAGGCATGAGTGCCCTCTCATCATGGCCCCATTTTGACCTAGATACCAATTTGTCAGTCCTTACACCCCATCAAATGCCAATAAGAAAGGCCATACAAAAAAGCATTTCCTCAAACGGGGAGGAACAGACTGCTGATAGGATATCAAGGAGAGAGGGTAACATTGCTGCTGATTTGCAGCCTTTTATCACCCTGTTTTGGTGCTTCTCCAGACCAGTTATTTATTGCCCTGCATACTTGGTAATCCAGTGTGGGTTTGATGAATCCTCTGCCTTGGCATGCTGGAAACGTATCAGCTATAGTTCTAGGAAATAAACTGGAGTCCCTTAGGACAACAGAATACCTTAACACTTCCTCTGTTGGCATTAGCTACCCTGCCGCCACTCCATGATTTAGCTGGAATTTCCATAAAGCACATAAGCCCTCTGTTGTAGGCACTGTACACTGTGGGGACAATGATAATCAGATGGCCCTATCCGCCTCTACTGGTCAAGTTGGTAGACACAAGTCTGTTGGCTGCTGGAACAAGTTTGCAGAACCTGTGGAATTAGCAGTGAGGCAGGGCAACTTGGAAGATATTCTTAATGCCTGGTACATGCCATGCCATGTACAAATTGTTAAGCTCTAAGCAGGCCAAAACAAATTTTCTCATTAGTTTCATCACCCTAGTTGATTTGAACTTTTGGCCGTTCACAACTTGGACAACAGCTGCATTGTCTCATGAAAAATTAAATATCTTATTCCAGAACTCCTCTTACCTTAGTGTACAGTCAGCAAAATTGGGAAGAATTCCAGAAAAGTCAAATCTCTCTGGCCATGGCTCCACATATTATTCACTCTTCCAAACAATACCTAGCCTATGTCCTTCTGAAGAAACTAAATGTATCCGAATCTCGGCTTCTAGCCTGAACTGTTCTCTCCAAAATGAGACACCATTATGAATTTAGAAGATGTCTTCCCAAACCACTAAGTCCTCATGGACCTCTTTGTTACTCTCATGAAATAGTTCTGGGCAACAATCCCTTTGGTACTGTCATACAAGCAAGAGCAAAATGCCCTGCCTAGACCAACTGCCCTGCATGCGAAGTTCAGGTGTCCTGTTAAAATCTGAAAATAGTTCAGTTTAGTTTAGATTTAGTGCCTTCCTCATCTTCAATTACTCATCATAATGAAGCTGGGCAAGGCCTGAACATGAATATTATACTCTCAGATTATTAAGTCTAATGCATAGCCAGGATTGTTGCCTTATGGGGCTGTATTTGAAAGATTACTCCCATGGACATTGTGTACCCTGCCAACCAATTATCCCAATTGCACTCAGCTTCTTTGGGGAGATACAACAAAATTCCATCCTTATCTAAGATGTTAGCTTCAGGATATTGGAACTGTAGGGGAAACGAAGCAATGTTCTTTCCTTTTCCAATTTTTTTATGGTTCATATCAGGCAGGAAGTGACTGCCAAGTGGCCTCCCAATAAGAATTGCACTGGGATAATCATTGGCTTTCCAGGGCAACTGTGGTTTCAGGAATGGCCATGTTAGTCATACCTAGAGCTGGAGCGGCCACCCCTAGATTAATTGTATGGGTTGGGGTGCCTAGGTCCTGGCATTGCATTTTTTAGGTGATGTATATAGGCTGCTGCCCCATAAAGCTCTCCCTGGATGTTGCAGCCATTGCCATCACATCTTGGCTACTTATATTTCTGCTTGCATTTTTGTTGTGATGTTTGTTGATCCCTGCAGTGGGACTCAGTGTCTCTCTGCCCACACCCCCATGGCCAGTTCTGGAAGGGGTCCCTTCGGTGTCTTACTGTGAAATTCATATGCCTGCAGTGCTTGCTGGTCTTGCTGCCTGTACCAGCCAGGTCAACACCAGATACTGGGACCATGAAACACATCATGATTCCAGTATCTGGTGTTGACCTGGCTGGTACAGATGTAGTCCATGCCCATCAGGATGGCCCAGCTGGGTGCCTCCCTTTTTGGGTGTGTACACTGTACCCCATGTTTAGCTGTGGGTATGAAGCTACTATCTAGACAGTTGGTTAGATCAGCAACAAGAGCGCTTTGCTCCATGGCAGTCATCCTGTCAGCAGTGTCCTGTAGAAGACAATAAACTTCCTTCTTCAGGGCATCACTAGGTTCTGGGTATTCTGTAGTCCAATGCCCAGAGGATGAGACCACTCAGTGGATTCACTTGGTTCTCTGACCTGCATCTTCCTTTTCAACTGGGACCTTATAATGTTTAAAATGTCAAACCATGTGACCCTTACAGTGGTGATGACAGCCCTGTTGCTACCCTCTTCTTGGGCTCATCTCCTCTGTCTCTTCACCTTGGATCTGTTCTTTCTATGCACTATGCCTTGTTGGAGGTTCCTCTATTTGAGGGCCCTTCCATCTATTGATCACTCTGTGTGGCTGCCTCACCCTCTGATCTGCCCTCTTACTGGGTTTCTCTTTTCTAACCCCACTTCTTCAGGCTGAACTTCCTTCTGGTCCTTGCAAGGCATTATGTAGGTTGCCCTGGTCTGAAACAGCAAAATAATGTGTTGGTTGTTCAGCACTACTCTGAGGTGCAGAAAACCAATAATCCAGAATAATAATCCAGAATAATTTTCTACAGAGCCAATAAGGCCAAATCAGCATCAGGTGGCCTCACTAGTGGGGAGGTGGGGATGTTCCCGGGGTGCAAACAGTGATGCTTGGCCTCTTATCCAAGGCCTGGAGGGAACACAATGCCAGCTATACTAGGGTGAAGGAGGGGAGGAGGCTGTGATAGAAGCCACCAAATTTGGGTCATGTGGTTCAACTGCTGATCCAATGGAGCGGGGCTGTACTTCCTGCTGGGGATGGAGCCCCCTTTTCTCCTGAGGAACTGAGAGAAACAGGTATCACCTTATTGTCACAATGGTGTACGGATCCGCGAAGGGTGAGGACAGCTCTTTAGTCATGGCAGGCAAGTTGCTCCCTCATCCTCCCTCAAGGCAAATATGTCCCAACACCCACCAACTTATTTGGGCTGTAAGAATGCAACTAGGCTTCACCCTAGAGAAGTGACCGATTCTGCCACCTCATTTCTTGGCAGTAAAACCCATTCATGTTATCTCCCTGGCAGGAATGAGTCCCTTGATTCTCCCTCATAGGCCTTCAATTCTCACAGTTCTCATTGTAAGATTGTGGCCCTGGTGCTAGCCAGGTACTGGGCTACGCAGCCAGCTACAGACCAAGGTCTTTGTATAATGGTGTTCACTCTCCTCCACTGCAATCCCCTTCCCACAGGTATGCATGGTCTGGGGGGCATCTTATGTTTAGTAAATTTATTTATTCCTAGGATTTGGGCATCACAGGGATGACTGTCATGGGAAATTCTCCCTAACTAGAAATTCCATGGCAGAGAAATATAACTAGCTCATTAATTCTTGTTAGTGTTTGATAAAAGTCATGTCTATCCAGTCTTCTATGGTTTCAGTGATATAATTACATGTAATAGAATATTTTATATAGATCTGCATAATATTGTTATGTGTTCTCCAATTCTCTGGGTAGTGAGATGTTCCAGGTACAATACTATAAGAGGCTGTCTATACAACACAGCAGCCATCTTGCAACCACAGTGAGGCTTTCCCTCAAAGTTGTGCTTTGAAAAAGTTGGGTACTTACCCTGACCTTTCCTGCCGGAGCAAAGTCACTACAACTCTTCCACCACCTGACCTTGCTCTGGCGTTGCACCAGGGGCATAAGTGACCTGTTGGCCGCCAGAAACCGGACGAGGGGCAGGGGGCGGGCGGGCCTGGCAAGCCAAATGGCCACCAGAAAGCTCGCACTGCCTCCTCCAGTGAGGCCTACTTGCCACCACCGTGGGATTGGCGGCAGAGTGGCACTAATACAGTGCCGTGAAGGAAGGTTCAGGTTTTAGTTTCCTTGTGATGAAAGAGACTGGAGACTTACAGTGTCTTTTAAATATTTGTTTTATTTACAAATACACAAGCAGAGTGTGTTGGAGCAGGCAGTCTCCTAAAATCAGGCAGCATAGGCACTATCCCTACATAAATTTCCAGAGACAACCCCAACTTCCAGGCTGTACCCAAGTTCTGATCTATTTCCAACTAAGTAGACTCTGCTTTTCCTTTTTTCTTTTTCGTTCTTTTCAAAATTAAAAACCACACAACTGCTTCAAACTGTTATTCTTCCTTTCCCCACTAGCTGGAGTTTACCATCTTCCAAGTTCTACAGCTTTACATTCTAAAAGCTGAGGAAACATAATTGCATAGTTTTTCCATGGTCTAATTTAATGAAAAATGAAATACCTGCAGGTGTTACTATTCACTTTAAAAATTACTTTCTTTTTAAGAGTATTGTGTCAGAGGAAGAAATGTTTAAACAACTAAGAGATTATCCACAGACTTCTTGCTTAAGTGCCATGACACCAAAACAGGTATTTTCTCAATTTTACTGAAAGCCAAAACTAACATCATATTGGCCTTTTCAAAATTAATTAAGGTGTCAATTTTGTGTATAGATCCAAACTCCATCCACTCTGAAAATCCCTGGATCCTCAGTGAAACTTGCAGCTATAAGAAAGATACGAGATGCTGGATGGACTGCAGTCTCCAAAATGGATAGAAGAAGAAAAATGAAAGAAGCTGGAAAACTTTTTACATAAGCAAAATCTTGCTACTGTTGTAGAATTAATTGTGTTGCTGTTGTTGTTGTTTTAAGTTTATTAAACTTTATTACAAAATAAGACAAAGTTACATTGACAATATTCCAACAAATGTAGTGGTTGTTTCTTCATAATGAAAATGTATATTTACAAGAATATTTCAGGTGGAGCTTTAACATAGACTACATTATATAAAAACATTACCAGTTCCAATTTCAATCAAGATTAAATAATTAGAGTAGCCTAGAATAAGGTAAACAGAGGACTGGATCTACGAGCAGTTCCATTAACATAGTTGATAAACGGGGAACATATTGGCTCAGTTCGGACGACACATTAGGTAACGGAGGAGGGGGGGAACAATCGTCAGTTGTGTTCCTTATTGTGTCGTCTGGAGGGCAGCACACAACGCACACAACTGACAGTACGTTAATCAGGCACTTTAAACAACGGAGCAAAACAACGGGCTTGCATGTTGTTTAGCCCAAAGCCCCGTTGTTTAAAGTGTCGTCCGAATTCAGCCCCCCCTCCATGGACTATTCCGTTTCGGAATAGAGTTCTGCTGCCTAGAGCAGCCAAAAAAACCCAGCCGCTTTACGCAGCCAGCAGAACTCACGGCGCATGCTGGGATACGGCTGGGGGACACACGGAGGAGAAATTGCAACCAAAATGGCCGCTGCAAGTTCATAGCAGCCGGGGCATTTGCCAGTTCCGAGCAGCGCCGGCTGCAGTGTGTCGTCTGTGGAGCTCCTCCTGCCTAACGCACGGTCAGTACGTTATTTACCCCTCCGTTGCTTAATATGTCGTCCGAACTGAGCCATTGTGTCAAAAGGATCATGTCTTAGTTGGTCCCACAAGACCCTACGATGATATGTTAACTTTTCAGAAAGAGCTATGTCCCACGCTTTCCTTTTCCAGCCATTTAACGTGGGGCCCTTTGGGTCTTTCCAATGTTCAGCAATTTCCAAACGTGCTGCCAAGTTCTTTGTGGACAAGGGGTGAATTTAAAACACTCGGCAGGGACAACAAAGCCAAGCTTGCTTCAGGCAGAATTCTCTGATCTGTGGCCTCTGAGATTGCCTCAAAGACTAGTACCCAAAACTCCTTTGGGGCTTTGCAGTCCCACCACATGTGTAAAAAAAAACAAAACCCTCTCATTGCATCCTCTCCAGCACAGTGGGGAAATAGAGCTAGTTATTTGTGAAAGTTGGATTGGGGTTTTATGCCATCTTAGTACCACCTTTAGGGCTGCCTCCTGTAAGTGGAGGGTTTGTCCATATTGACTTCCACCTCTCATCTTCTATTTGCTTATGAAGGTCTGCTTCCCATATATTTTTCGGTGCCGGGGAAGAGCCTCCCACTTTGTCTAGCAATATATCGTAAATTGCTGAAGTCAAGCCCTTTTCTTTTCCTTTGGGGCCTAAACATAAATGTTCAAAGACCATGAGGGGGCAAAGATCTACTCCCTGGCCAAACCTGAAATTTAAAAAAATTATAACTTGCCACAGTTGGAACCAAGTAGGTTTAATGCCATTTAGTGTTTTTTTAGCTTACTGTCGTTAATTACTCATCCCTTATCCACAAAGTCTCTCAAGCGATAAATACCCTTCCTGTCCCACCCTGCAAACTGGGCATATTTGTCTCCATGTCTAAGAGAGGGATGGTCCAGGAAGGGTACCATTGGAGATACTGATGGGGAGAGATGACCATTTTTTCCAGATGGCAAAAGTAAGGTGTGTGAATGGATTGGAGATTCGTTTAATGTACCCCCCAGGAAGGATTTAAAAAGGGGAGAGCAGATATTGTAGGTTGTTGAGGGATCATTTCCATATGCACCCATGGAATTTCAGTCTCTCTTTTGATTATTCTGATAAACTGCCTGAGCTGGAAAGCCTCAAAATATGCCTGCAAATTAGGCATCGCCAAGCCTCCTTTGGAGTGTTTCCTACAAAGTGTTTACTTGTTGATACTTGAGCGCTTGCCCCCACTTACAAACTGGTCCAACATGGCTTGCGATTTAGAAAAGCACATTGCCGGGATATTAATAGGTAAGACCTGGTAAAGAAATAATAATTAAAACTAGGGTGACCAGATAAAATCCAGGTCAGGGCTCAAGTAACTTTAACAGTTGTAGAGAAAAGGGAATTTCAACCAGTGCCATTTGTATGCAATTAGTTCCTGGTGAACTTCCCTCTTCATCACAACAGTTAAAGGTGCAGGCACTATACTAGAGTGACCATATACAAAAGAAGGCAGGGCCCCTGCAACTTTAACAGTTGTGATGAAGAGGGAATTTCACCAGGAACTAATTGCATACAAATGACACTGGCTGAAATTCCCTTTTGTCTACAACTGTTAAAGTTACATGAGCCCTGAGCTGGATTTTATCTGGTCACCCTAATTTAAGCAATAAACCCATATTTACAGCGGCTATTCTACCTAGTCATGTGAGGCTTAATCAGCTCCATTTAGCGAAATCATGTGACATCTGGTTGCACAGTTGCCCAAAATTTCTTTGAAATAACTGGAGATGATCTCTTGTTATCACCACCCCTAGGCTGACCATATGAAAAGGAGGACAAGGCTCATGTAATTTTAAAAGTTGTAGAGAAAAGGGAATTTCAGCCAGTGTCATTTGTATGCAATTAGTTCCTGGTGAAATTCCCTCTTCATCACAACTGTTAAAGTTGCAGGGAGGAGCATGTCATCCGCAAACATATTCAAATTATGCTCTACTACCTTTGATTTCTTCATTTGTTCTTATCTTAGAGGCTAAACTTTCTATTGTGATGGCAAAAAGAAGGGGTGACAATGGGAACCCCTGCTTAGTGCCCCCAGAAAGTTGTATAGGCCGAGAGTCAATCCCATTGACCCCAATTAGGGCTGTGGAGGCAGAGTATAATTGATTTATAATATGTTTAAACTTAAATCCGAATCCCATAACTTCTAACAATTTCTTTAGAAACTGCCACGCGATTCGGTCAAAGGCTTTGAAGGCATCAAGAGATATGAGTGCTGCTGGTTGTTTGGTAGCCTGACAGTAGTGAACTATATTTATGACTCTTCTTATAGAATCTGCCACACTACGACCTGGCATAAAGCCTGTTTGGTCTGGCTTTATATAGAATGTAATAAAGGAGTTAAGTCTTGCCACTAGGACTACTGTAAATATTTTTGCATCAACATTTATCAATGCGATGGATCGATGTCTTAGTTGGGTCTCTAGCTTATTTGAGGACCACGACTATCTTGGAAGTTTTCCAGGACTCAGGGACCTGGTTTCCCTCCTGTATTGCTATAAATAAGCGTTGCAGTCATGGGGTCAATTTCTCTCTAAAAGCCATATAGAAGCCAGCACTGAAGCCATCTGGACCAGGGCATTTCCCCTTCTTTAAATTTTTGATTGCTTCAGTGATTTCTTCCACTTCTATGGGACTTTCTAGAAATGTTCTATGTTCATATGACAGTTTGTTCAATGGTATATTGGCCAAATAAGATTCAATATCAATTGTGGCAGGTTCATCTGTATTATACAAAGAGGCATAAAAATTGGCAAACTCTTCTGCTATACCCACTGTGTTCATGTATAGCTTGCCCGAACCTAAACGTATTCCCTTAATCTGGCCCCAGTTTTCTTCTTTGCCAGAGCGTGGGCAAGTAGCTTTGAGGACCGATTGCCAAATTCATAGGTAGTAAGGGTGGGCATGGGAGGAAGAATTGTATCGGAATCAGAATCGGGACCTCAGATTTTGCCCTGGATCGGACAAAATCAGAGGTCCCACAGATCTGATCCGATTCTGATAAGAAAATCGGACGTCCAATTTTCGGATTGGATGCCATTTTAGGTGTTTTCGCCATAGGCTTGCATTGGGTGAAAGAAAGCTTTCCCCCAATGCAAGCCTATGGGGAAAACATGGGGGCAGGTGAGTGGGGACCTAACTCCCTGTCCCTCCCCCCCACTCGCGCTCCTTACCTGCCGGAGCCATCCGCTTCCGCCCGCTGGTGCTCTACTGAGAGGCAGGCCGCAAAGCCTGTTTCTCAGTAGAAGGGACCAGCGGGAAGCAGCGAGGAGGCAGCAGGTAAGGAGCACAAGTGAGGGGAGGGAGGTGGAGGTCCCCACTCACCCACCACCATGTTTTCCCCATAGACTTGCATTGGGGAAAAGCTTTCTTTCCCCTAATGCAAGCCTATGGCAAAAACACAAAAAATTGAGGTCCGATTTTCCAATTTCTCCTGATTAAAATCGGGGGGAAAAGATCAGATCAGAAAAAATCGGACCTCCATTTTTTTGAAATTGGAATCGTTTCCTTTCATTCTGATTTTGGCTGGACGGATCCACTGCACATCCCTAGTAGGTAGCTTTTACCTTAGCTAGTTTGATGTGGACAGCCTCAGTCTCAAGTTGGTTAAGCTCATGTTGTTTTAATTGTAGTTTATCATAAGTGCCCTGTGTAAAGGATGTCTTTAAGTCTGTCTCCATACTCGCTATTTCATTCAAACTGTCATCCTAGCAAAATCTCTTGCTCTGCGAAGGCGGCCCTGCTCGCTCAGACAGTGTCCGCGAAGGGTCACCTTCATTGCATCCCATATTGTTTGGGGTCTGGCATCTGATGTATCATTTTCTGCAAAGTAGTTATATATCATCCTTTGCAAGTTAATCTTTGCCATGGTATCTGTCACTAGTTCCGGACGGAAATGCCAAAACCGAGGCTTCTGTTTGAACGGCCTTGCCAGGGACATAGACACCATGGCATGCTCAGAGACCAGAATAAGTCCAATGGAAGTCTTGTATACTAATTGGCAGATGTCTTGGGATGTCAGAAGGTAATCTATCCTTGACAGTGTGCGGTGTCTAGTTGAAAGGAACGTGAACTCTTTAGCAGTGCTATTTTGTTGACGCCAGACATCAGCCAAGTGTGTTTCAGCAAGGAAGTCCTGCATTATTTGTCCCTCCTTCAACCTATGTGTTGGGGGAGAATTTCTATCTAAAGAGTTATTAAGACATAGGTTGAAATCTCCCCCTATTATCAGCTCTCCTTTCTTGAATGTTGCAAGCTTACTTAAAGTTGTTTTAATAAATTTGGCTTGGCCTTTATTAGGGGCATAGATCGAAGCCATTGTGATAGTGTAAGGTCTGCAGGAACCATTAGCAAAACTGTATCTGCCTTCAGAGTCACAGTATACATCTTGGACTTGAATAGGGCTGTTCTTAGAGAGAAGCAGAGCCACTCCTCCTGCCTTGGAGGTTCCTGGAGCTGCATATTGGGTGCCTATCCATGATTGGGTAAGGCTTTTTACTCTTCTTTTGATGAGTTTCTTGTAGCATGATCAAATCAGGATGTTCTTTCCGGAGTAAGGATTCTCTACGCGCCCGCTTGACCACTGCACATTCAGGCTCACCACCTTCAAGTGGAGGAAGGTTTTGAGTGTGGTCATAATCTTAATCAACAGGTCGTTGTTTCAGACTGTTTAGAGCCCTTTCCCTTTTTTGTTTATCACCACCCAGATGGGTATTGTCTCAATCGTCAGAGGGGTTCCAACAAAGCCTGAATTAAGGCAGGGATTTGGGGTAGTATCAGGCTTCATGTTGAGTCAATCCAGCTCTACAATTCGATTAATCTCTCCGTCCTTATCCAGATAGACAGACCTCCCCCCGCCAAAGGGTTAAAATATTCCCTGTTGATAGAAGTGGTCTGATTTGCAGGTAGGGCAGCAGACTGTCCTAACTCATCTGAAGTGAGGAATTTTCTTTGTAGCCATTCATCCGAGGTCAACGGAAGTTTTGTTGGCAAAGTAAAATTGTACTCTATAGGAGGAGAATATTCCTCACTATTATGATTGGTTTTGTTTAAAGAATTTTCCCCTTTCTCCTGTTGTTTATTTCCAGCTCTTTCTCTGTTGATCGTTGACAACATCTTTCTGACAGGATCTGATCTAGCTTTCTCTGGAAGATGAATTGTGATAAGTGTATTACGTAGCGAAGTTAATCTGGTGATGATTTCATCCTGAGGATGATGAGGAAGAGCTAAAAAAGAGTTTATCAGACCTATTGTAGGGCATTTGTTGCTTTCATTTAACATATATGGCTTTCTTGAGTGAGATTGGCCTGTTTTTCTTTAGTATACTGATTGTTTGTCTGAGAGTTCTCTAGACATATCAGTGTGCCCGCTTTACAATTCCTGAGGGACTGTGAGGTATTATAGAGGCATAATAGTCTTGTTGTTAAAATATCTACAGACTTCCATGCCAACTTCCGCAAATTTGGTTTTCTGCCTGTATATTCCACTATTGATTTGTTGATTCTCAAAGGTCACTACTGCATGTGCACGATCTTGACTGTAGAAGAGATATTATATATCAAGGATGTTCTTCACACTGATGGCCAATGGCATTATTTCTTCTACAAGTTGCATAAAATGGGTTTTGCATTGAGACTGTGATAAATTGCCTCCTGGCTTTGGAAAGTTTGAAAAACTAATTTTGAGCGATCCAAGACCAGATTCCAAGTAGATGACATTAGTTTCATTTCATTTTGATCTGGTTGATGTTGTTTAGGGACTTGTGCAGAGCTCTGAATTAGCACATGTTGCCATGGGTCTTGTATTAAGTTTGAAAAGGTTGTTGGATCATAAGGCATTTTGTTAAGAAAGAGAGTATCTGGGTCACTAAGGGCTATATCTTTCTTACTATTGTACTGTATCACTTCTTTTTTTACATTTATGTCATTTCTGACGAACTTTGAAAGATTTCTTGGATTGAGCCTCTAGGAGTTTGAATAGTTTCTGAAAATCCATTTTAGTTTTTAAATTATTTTTGGTGGAGGTTCTAATGTTTTTGCTTTTCTTTTGTGACTTGTTGTTTCTGGCTTTCTTTTTATTGATTGATGCTTTATCAGATCCAATTTTGGAATGTTCTGTGTTTATACCTTTCTCTTAGCTTTTAGTTCTTGTAGGTGTAAATTTTACTTGTTCATCCCTTTTATGGATTTCTACCAGGATGACAAGCAAAGCATAACATTCTGACAAAAATTTCATTATTGATTCCAAATCTTAAATTTTTTCAGAAGAATATCTCTCAAAAAGTTCTATCAGTATATTCAAACATTCTTCTATAGAGGGGTTGTGTACTTTATCCTTAGCAAGCTCATTAACTGGATTGGATTTTACTGAGTAGTCACTTTGCTCTAAAACATCTGGGCCTGTCTGTTTGGATTTATTCATTATCTCCTCAATATTTAAAACTTCATTGTGGTTCAACAAGAGTCACTCCTTAAATGTTGGTTTGATCCTGCCATGTCTTCAGCTTCAGCTATTTCAGTAGCCAAATCTGTTGATGGCTCAGAAACCCCATCGTTAATAAAAGTTTCAATCCTTCTCCAGGGGGAGTCTATCGACCAGTCAAGAGAATTATGACAAACAGTAGTTAGGTTTTCATTGAGCTCACTTTTAGAAGAGAAGAAAGCTAGAATTTGTGTCTGTTTCTTCTTCTGCGGTAAATCAAACACTGGTGGGGAAAATATTCCCATTTCTTTACAGTTTTGTCTAGTTAATACCATGTTTGTAACTCCCCAAACAGAGAAGATACTGTCGAAATCGTCAGAAAATTATTGGCAGTAGGAGTTCAAAAGGAATCTTCTAAACAAAGATTTGCCTGAGAAGAGAGAGATTAACTCACTCCCACATCGTCTTCTGTCTTCCATCAACACATTTAAAATGTTGTTTAAAAAGTCGTTAATAAAATAAAATAAATAAAAATTTAATCGAACAGACACAGTAGTAAAATAGAAATGGAGGAGTAGCTCAGAAAAAGATTAAAGTGCAGTAAAATTGAGAACGAAGGACCAAGAGAAATAAAAATAAATCAGTCAAACAGAGCAACTAAATGGAGCTGCTTTCCCGTCGTTTGTTAACGTATTTAAACTCAACTCTATTTTTGTTACACTTTGTTACATTAATTTTCATGTTATGGAAGTATTGAACCCTGGAATAATTCAAGCATTAAATGATTTCCCAAGAGCCTATGGCCTGATCTATCTCCTGCAGGTACAGCTGCATGTGTGGGAAAGAATTAGTGTAAGGCTGAACTCTCTTTCCTCTCCCACCCTTGTCCCTTGCCAGCTCTTGTAAATAAGTAACTTGTGTGCAGGGCCCTGAAAAGTAGAAAGAACTATATATGGGAGGCTGTAATTGAAACGAATGGTTGGTGCACTCCAGTGTGTGCCTACTTGAAGACCAGCAGAGGAGGGGGAGGGAGGAAAGAGGGCTCCTGCATGCTCAGCTGCATATGTAGGTTAATATAAAAATACAGTAACTTGAAAAAAACTTTTTTAAAGGTTAGTAAAAATACAGTTTCGTTGAAAAATGAATCAGAAAAGATTTCTGTTATTCAGTTAAGCATAATGGGTTGAATCCAGATGTAATCATAGGGTAGATCCATTTAATGAATTGATTTCAATGGATCTACTCTAAGTCTGGATCCAACCCAATATTACATGTGAAACAGGCCCGAACTGAATACCATTAATCGTTGAGTAGCTAAGGACTGTTAACTATTGTTGGAAATGTTCTAATAGATTCTGTCGTGACTCTGGCTAACTCTCTAAAGTTCTTGCTCACGACTTCAGGTACACTGATACACAACAATAACAGTGAGATTTCTTTTATTGTAATCACATGGAGTTCAAAGCATAACGGTTTCATTTCTGCAAACACACACTTGAAGCTGAAGACGGACCACACAGCTTTCAGGTAGAACGGCTTAATGAGAACAGCACTCACTCAGGGACTGACATTTAGAGATTAACTCTAGTCCTTAGAGGGCAGGAGCGGCCACGCTGCACTGGAATCCTCTGGAACATAGAGAGACTCTAGGATTAGGCCTCCTAACAGTAGTATAACGGTCAACTGGCAACTAAATCTTCACTCAGCCTGTCAGGGAACGCTGAGCTGACCACGGAAGCCAGAAGCCAGGGAATGAACCTCTTCGACCTAGGGAGCCTTCCCAATTCACGTAGCTTTAGCTCTGAGGAAGGTCCTCTCACAAGTCTCACACACACACGAGTTTCAGAACAGCAACGATCAGCTTCTGCCTCCCTCTGCCCGTAACTTTGGCTCCATGGAGGGAGACAGCAAGCTATAGAACACGAATCCAGAACAGTAATCTCAAGTCTAAATCTATGAAAAGCCACAGTGCACTTCTCATGGCAGAGTTCTTTAGAAGTAACAAGTCCAAACATTAACAGAACATGTATAGAGTGCATCTCACAATTCCAAATCAGAATAGTAACTCACAGCAGTAGCAGAGCAGCAAGAGGATAGACGAGATAATTCCTAGCAACGGAATTACTCTCAGGACCAAGGCAATATAGTGTGGAGGCTGGGCAAATTCTAAGCTACTTTGATAGACAGGGCTTCAGGCCTGTAATCTAAACTCACGTGCCAACAGGGCGGCACGGTTCAACCTCTTCTGATGACGCCACAGTGTGAGGAAGATAGCCCCCACCTTTGCAAAGCATAGTTTAATTCCCAGAGAACGTTCAAGGCCTTCGGCCTACCATTTGAGATAAGCACATACCAGAGAAGCAGAGATACATTTTCTCATAACAAATTGCCAAGTCTTCAGTCTACAATTCACAGGGCCAGCCCTGTGAATTGTCTATGAAGCACCTGACACCCAACAGATTCTTTGTTTTAATAAACCTACTTCCTTAATTTCATTTTCGTATTTTAATTGAGCTGGATTTTACATTTAACGAGCACAGTAGTTCAAACTTTTATTTTAGCCTCTTTAAAAGATTTCCTATGCTCCAACAATTATAAGCCTCCTGGTGGTATCTCAAATGTTTCATATGTTGGGGAAAGGTCATTTTCTTTTTCACCAGGCAAGAATTCCAATCTGAAATGTCCACATTGAATACCAAATGGTAAATTTTCATTTTGAAGCTCATCATCTTCATATACTGTCATGTTGGGATTATAAAATCTTGGTGCATCATACAAACCTCCTGATATTACAAGTGTGTCATCCGGAGTAGCATATCTGTCCACTGTAAAAAAATTGGGGAAATTATTATATTTGGGGGAAAGACAGTAGATCCAAACAAGCTAAAGACTTAAGTTCTTCATGGTCTCTGTGCATCACACATATTTATTTATTTATTTTATTTATTTATTACATTTGTATACCGCCCCATAGCCGAAGCTTCACGCCTGCATGGAGCCTCGCTCGGGAACTTTAAAGCTAAAGGAAATGTAAAATAGGCGGGAACCCCTCCCCCACCATCCAATTAGCATATACTCAGTGTTCTCGCCTATTCTCCTCAGTTACTCTTCAATTGCCATTGTGTGAGTCTAGCTGGAAACAAGCTCTAGACTGATAGACAGAGAACTTATACATATATTGTTTTTATTCCACTTCTTTCTATCCTCTATTGTTTTCATTCTTTCAGTTATCCATTATTTGTTTAAATTCTTATTTTTACTCTGGACAGCGATATCACCAAGGTCATGTCCTAATGCAGCTTGTATGGCCCCAACAGCACCGTTTAAAAAGTTCCTGAAGTGTGGAGGAAAATTCTCTCACTCAAACGGTCACTTGTTCTGTCTTCTGTGTCTCGGAGAAGAACACATAGTAGAAACTTGCTCCCGCTGCCTCAAATTTACCAAACAGGCAAGACGGCATAGAGCACACTGCCTTCGGGCGTAGCTCTGGAGGTGAGCACTGCAAGCTACTGACAGACCGAGTAGTATGTCTCCACACAGAATGTACTTCAACAGGAGAAATATTAGCCCAACTGGACATCAATAAACAGGTTACTCCTACCTTGCCTACTGATGACCCTCAGATTCAAAGATCAATACAAATCTTGACAACGAAAAAACTTTCAAAAAAATCTAAGACACAGAAACCTGTGATTACTACCCAAAAGAAAAATGTCCCATCGCAAGTCAAGGAGGTTGCGGCTGCAAAAGTAGCACCACCCCTACCAGCGCCAACCCTGGTAAGCCCTTCGACTCCGACACTGGGGTTGGGCTTGACATGGCCGCGACCTCTCTCCATTCCCTCCATGTCGGAGGAGGAGATTAGAGAACCATCGCCCCAGCGTTGACATGATGCGGCTGAGTTTGCTTGACCCCAGCCAAGGGAGGAGCCTCGGTACCGAGAATTCTCTCCTGCCTCCAGCTACTATTCCTATTATAGGAGGCAGTCGTCTGATCGATACAGACACTGCTCAGAGCACAGGGAACATTCGAGGTCTCCAGCCTCCGATTGGGATAGGAGATCTGCAGTTTCTGTTTCTAGGCATAGCTGTTGTCATAGCTACAGATCTCACCCAGATGACGATCGTTATCGTCCTGTTAGGAGAGATGAGAGTCAGGACGGGCATCGAGCCCGGCAAACAATTCCAATGCAGGCTGCCTCAGTCCCATCTCAGATACCAAGGCAAATAACGCCTCCAACAACTCAACAACCCATTCCACAACCCCATCCTTTGGAGGGAGAATTGCAAAGGACACATGAACACCAGCCACATCGCTCAGATGAGGAAGATAACCCTTCAGACTCTGTGTCTGTGTCATCACCTATTCCTTCTGCAGCATCCCGAGATGACAGTAGGGACTGTGGATGGGATTTCATCATCAGAGGACCTTGGACATTATTCCAAACAAATTAATAGATTAGTGCAATCTCTTGGTTTGGAAATGCAACAAGTACAAAAAATAAAAGATCCTGTCTTTGATGCTGTGACTACTGAAACCTTAACACCAGTATCGATTCTATTTTTTCCAACTCTGCTGGAAACTGTTCAACAGTCATGGAAATCTCTTGCAGCCCTCACCCCTTCGTCTAAACAGCTGGAAGGAATGTATCGGGTCCAGGCTAAAGGACGCTGAATTTTTATTTACTCACCCGGCCCCTAATTCAGTAATTGTAGAATCAATGCAAGGGCGATCTCAAAAACAGCATTCGTCTCCAGTTGATAAAGAGGGTAGATGCCTAGACTTCATAGGTAGATGTCTCTACTCATCTTCTGCGCTAGGCTTGAAGGTTTCAAACTACCAGGCTGCAATGGCTAGATACCAGCTATTTTTATGGGACAAAATGGAATCTTTTTGTAAATACTTACCAGATGACCATAGAGAATTGACCCGCATTTTTCAATCTGAAGCTATGGCACTCTCTTGTCAACAAATAAATACATTGCGCCACCAAACTGATTGTAACGCAAAAACTATGGTCACAGCCATAGCGCTTAGATGACACGCTTGGCTTCGATCTGCAGGACTATCACAAGAAGCTAAATCCAGAATTGAAAAGCTGCCTTTCGATGGAACAGGATTGTTTAATGCAACAACAGACGACACTATGGAAAGTGTTCAGAAAGCAAAGTTAACCGCATGTAAAATGGGAATAGGACAACATCAACAACAGCACCCTTTCCCTCGATACCAACAGAGACGGTGGTTCCTTACAGAGGGAATAGAGACCAACTAGCTAAACGGCGTCTTTGACTCTCCCCATCCTCTGTCCACAATCACCGTGCAGCCTCATTTCGAGCATTGTCTTCTACCCTTTTACCCCAATTGGAGTCTCATTACATCAGACAAATGGCTTCTCTCCATTATACACAGGGGGTACAGGACAGAATTCGATGCTCTCCCACCTTTCTTGGGCATACAATATACAAGTCCATCCAAAATGATTATGCTAGAAACGGCATTACTTCTAGAGAAAGGTGCTATAAAGAAGGTGCACGTCGACATCCACAAAGGAGTCTACTCAAGATATTTTACAGTTCCCAAAAAAGACTAAGGACTTCGTCCCATCTTGGATCTCCGTGGTGTAAACTTCTATATAACACCCAAAACATTCAGAATGATCACTCTAACAAGCATTCTACCATTACTCAGGAAACACTATTGGATGGCGTTGATAGATTTAAAGGACACTTATTTTCACATCTCCATAGAGGAATTGTACCAGAAGTTCCTAAGGTTTGCAATAGGAGATGACATATATCAATTCCAAGTGCTTCCTTTCGGTCGATCGATAGCACCACACGTCTTCACCAAATGCATGGTCGTAATTTGTGCCCATCTAAGACTCCAAGGCATAACAATGTTTCCGTATCTGGACGATTGGCTGTTGGTAGCCCCGTCAAGAGTAGATCTTTCCACCAGTGTACACATCACTCTTCGACTTCTAAAATCTCTCAGACTTTATGTCAATGCAGAAAAGTCACACCTTATCCCATCCCAAATGATAAAATTTATTGGAGCAGTGATAGACTCCAACAAAGCAAGGGCTTACTTGCCAATAGATCGACTGCACACACTAGTCTCTTTAGCAAAGCGCATTTGCACCAAGTCTCATGTCCTCGCTATAAACATACAAAGACTATTGGGCCTCATGGCAGCATCTATAGCAGTAGTAGAGTTGGCTCGCCTGCGAATGAGGACACTACAGCTGTGGTTCTTAAGACATTTCAACCACATGAGGAATGCTCATTGAGTACGTCTCCACATCCCAGAAACAGTACTGCAATCCATACAATTGTGGACGATACCATCAAACTTCTCAAAAGGCAGACCTTTCTCCATCCCGCATCCTTCCACCACATTAATGACAGACACTTCTCTACAAGGCTGGGGAGCTCATTCCAAGAGACAACACTACTGTCATTGCCTACCTGAACAAACAAGGAGGGACACGTTCAAAGTCACTCAATCAACTAACTCTGCAAATTTATGATTGATGCATTCTGAGGGATATCAGGTTGCTTGCAACTCACATCCCAGGGACAGACAATATATTAGCGGACAGTCTGAGCCGCAATCGATCTGTCAGCCACGAATGGCAACTCCACTCCGACAGCCTGAGATATATATTCACTCAGTGGGAGTTCCCGCAGGTGGATTTATTTGCCATGCAGACCAACAAGGTCTGCCACCAATTCTGCAGCAGATTTGGCCTGGGTCAAAGTTCGTTAGGGGATGTGTTCACCAGGATCTGGGGAAACAAGCTTTGCTACCTGTTCCCACCATTTCCCCTCCTCAACAAGGTAGTAGTGAAAAAAATGTTGGGCAGACCCAATTACATAATAATCACACTATGGTGGCCAAGACAAACATGGTTTGCCCTGCTACTCTGCATGTCACAGGGCACATACATCAACCTTCATCCTCGCCCCGACTTGATCACACAACACCGTGGCCAACTATGGCATCCAGATCTCAATACGTTACACTTAACAGCTTGGAGAATTCTGCCGAAAACATAATTTCTCCACTCTCACCCAGAATAATCTCAATACTACAGGCAGCAAAGAAGCTGGCAATGCAACAATCATACCGGTACAAATGGCAAAAGTTTTCTGAATTTGCCAACTTAGAAGGGGAAAACCCTCTTACTTGTTCTATATACTTTATTCTTAAGTTTCTACATTGTTTGCTAGAGGTTTAAAACACTCTTCGTTGAAAGTTTACCTAGCAGCAGTTTCTGACAAACATTTCCCATGTGAGGGATTTTCAGTTTTTTTGCATCCACTAGTTCGCCAGTTTTTTAAAAGGCATTAAAAATTTAACCCCCCCTACCAGGTCACCAATACCAAGTTGGAGCCTTTCGGTGGTCCTTAAAGCCTTGACATCAAAACCATTTGAGCCAATGGCCTTGGCTGATATGCACCTTCTTTCTTGGAAAGTAGCTTTTTTAGTAGCTGACTTCAGCACGCAGATCCAGTGAACTTTGTGCATTACGGGCAGATGCCCCTTATATGATATTTCACAAGGATAAGGTTGTTTTGAGAACAGACATCTCATTTCTTCCAAAAGTTGTTTCTCCGTTCCACACTAATCAAGATATCATATTACTAGCTTTCTTTCCCTCTCCATCATCACCTTTGGAGAACACTTTACATATGCTTGATGTTAGAAGAGCATTGGCATTTTACCATTCAAGAACGTATTTGTTCAGATAGTCACAAAGGTTATTTGTTTGCTATGGAGGAAAGAAAAAAGGACACCCAGTTTCTCCTCAACGTCTTGCAAAATGGGTTGTACAGACGATTCTACTGGCGTACGAATTGTCTGGATTACAGCCGTCTGGTCCAATAAATGCTCATTCTGTCAGAGCTATGGCAACGTCAGTTGCATTTGACAAGGATGTCCCGTTGGATGACATATGCAGAGCAGCAACATGGTCCCAACCGTCAACATTTATCAAGCATTATAGGCTTGATGTCAAGGCAAGAAAGGACTGCACCTTTGGCAGAGCAGTTTTGTCTTCCATCTTTCAGTGAACACTGACCCTTCTCCGGTAAATCAGGTTGCTACTTGCCCATATTTGTGATGCACAGAGACCACGAAGAAGAAGGACAGGTTGCTTACCTGTAACTGTGGTTCTTCGAGTGGTCATCTATGCATTCACACAACCCACCCACTGTCCCCACTTCGGTGTCATATATCATAGTGTGCCGAAGTTCTGTATTCTTCGGTTCTGGATCGCTTCACAATGACAGTCTCTAGGAACTGAGGAGAATAGGCAAGAACACCAAGTATATGCTAATTGGATGGTGGGGGAGGGGTTCCCACCTATTTTACGTTTCCTTTAGCTTTAAAGTTCCCGAGCGAGGCTCCACGCTCCACATGTTTGAAATCACAGATGACCACTCAAAGAACCACAGTTACAGATAAGCAACCTGTCCTTCTCCATTATGCCATGATGCATTTAAATTGTATCATTCAGGGATATGCATAGGAAATTGCCAGCATCAGCATTGCGTGTACAAAATATCCAGTGAGGCCCCAATTATAATGGTGTTATTGTCAAAATAAATACTTTGTCCATGATCCAAGTGTCACATTTCTATTCATTTCCCCATTCTACACTTGCCAAAAAGCTCCCCAAAGGTCAGTTGCCTTCCAGAGCAGCCTCCAATATGTCCCAAGCAGTTTCTGTCTTACCATATGGATATGCTTTGTGCACGTGCACACGTGCCTCTTCAGATCTTGTACATGAGAATAGTATTTGATTAAAACTATACTAACCTATTTCAGAAGAGGCATCATAGAGTGGGCGATGAGAATACTGATCCCTTCGCTTTTTGTATTTATTGAGAATGTAAACAGTGAATCCCAGAATTGTCAATGCAAGAACAATGGCAAAACCAATTGTTAGGATGGCCTCTGACTTCTTCAAATCAGCTCCTTCTGCTGGAATGAAATAATAAGATTAACTTACTGCTATTTAATTTTAAAACTTCAATATGCAGACAGTTTTCCTGTACAGACAGACATTAAAATGGGGGGGGGGGTTTAAATCATAGTCTGGAGTCTCATTTCCAATTTTAAGATGGCAAATGGGCAAGTGTTTGATCGCTCTCATGTCGTATTGCTTCCTTGATAAATATACAAGTATGGCTGGAAACAGATAATAGTTTTTTTCCAGAGAGCTGAAGGTGATTTGAACAAGGGTGTTTTCACTTACATCACTCCTCTGGTAAACAGGTTGTGCAGGGTTTTGTATTGTTTCAAAAACCTGTAAAATCTGTTTTGGCCAGAGGTGATAGTGGAATAAACAAAATCTGTGTCTACATCATGGGAAGAGTTGCTGCTATCAAACCATTTTTAACTCTCTTAAAAATTCTCCCCAGGCTTTGCACAAAGGGTTGCCAACTGTGTTTTCCAAACAAATCTCATAGCCGGGAAAGGCAGAAGTTGGAGCTAGGGACAGTTCAGGGGTATAATCTAGTAAGGAGTAGGACTAGAACGAATTAATTGCAGACATTTTGTATTTGTTCTATTGGCTAATGCTGACTAATACTGTAGGCTGAGCCTGTATGTTTGTTCTAAGGCTTCATCCTGTCTCATTGTTACATCTTCTCTGGATAAGCTTATGATAAGCTCAGATCCTAACATGAAGCATACTAAAGATCCTATTTAGACCACCAAATTCCACACCAACAGTCCTTCATTTTTAAGAAGTCTGAGACTTGTTTTCATTGAAGAGGCAGGTGCCAAACCCACTGTATTATCAGGTCACTTTTTCAAAGAGTCTGAATGCCTTCAAATTTCATATTCCAAGAGCAAATATGCTTTTGGAACCCTGTAGGGAAAAGCTAAGATTAGGAAGGGCGATTTGGAGCAGCAGTGAAATGGCAGGCAGGGAAAGGATTAAACACCGTCTTCCCCTGCCACTACTCAGCTCTAAACTGATTTTTCATTTCATTTCAAAAAAAAAAAATAGCATCAGGTCTCAGTTTACATGTATTTACCTCAAATATAGTTAGCTCAGCAACTCAAATATAGTTAGACCTACCTGGAAACGGAATTGCTGAAACTGAAACAAAGCCCTTGGTACTGATTAGTGGTATGCTTCTAGAAGGCTGGGATGTCAGTTTCAATGTGAAAGCTGAAGTTGTGACTTTGGAATCTTTAACAGTTGGTTGATGTGTAGGAAATGTTGTCACCTCAGTTTTTGTTTCAGCAGTGATATCTGATGTACTCATAGTTTTTGTCTGACGAGAGTGAGTGCTTTGTGCAAAATTAGACAACAGAGGGGGAAAGCTGGTGGTATTCACAGTTGTAGTAAATGTATTCCAGTTGGTACTTGCATTATGCAATATAGTGCTGTTTGCTGCTTCTTTACTGGATACTGTGGGCATTTTAGTCCTAATAGTGGTAGCAGTTCTTGCCGCATGAGTTGACATAGTGCTTGGCATGTCTTCATGTCTTAGTGGCTGGTAGTCTGCAGCCTGAAGTGGAACTGCCTGCACAATGATAGAAATTACAAGACAAGCATGGTATGTTCTTTCATCCATTATAGCTGTTTGATTGTCCCAGTCACATGTGCATTACTTTTTCCTGTAGGAATAGATTTAAAAAGTCATGAAAATGTATTAAAACTGCTTCAAACTGGTATCTCTGTAGGAGCAGACAGACATGCAAAAGAGCTGAAGGCCTATCTTCCCATTTAATAGTACTTACATATAAGGTGTGCACTTCTCTAAACAGAAAGAGATACTGATGAAATGCTTCCAGATGAGGCTTTTATTGTCCTGCTCCATTCATGCAATTGTCCTGCTCAGCACCATATTTCAGGAATGCCTAAGTAAATGGGCAATGGGGAAGGTGACGTGAGCTCATGCAACCCGTTTCCTTTTAATCCCCTCTCCCAGTGTACACGCAAAATGAGAAAAGTTACTGATTGCTTTTTCAGGGATAATACTGACTTGTATATGTGGGGTGGGTGGGAGGCGGGCTTCCAAAGTCACAGACTTCTGAACTTGTGAAGAATCAGCTCTTAACAATGGGAAGGGGGTTGCTTTCCTCTGCATGTGCTGCCCAGAAAATTTGTAGGCCTTGTCTATTCACTATCCATTTCACACTGAGAGAGGAGAGGGGCTAGCCAGAGGGGTGGATGTCTGATAATATCCTGCCAGGCTCCACCCACCCGTGAAAATGGCATATAGCATTATGCATAAAAAGAAAAACCAGCCATAAGGGGATTGATCTAGTTTTAGGACAGGGAAATAGGCTTTCATGAAGCTGATTACATGTGATTTGAGGCCATGGGATAAGAGCTGCTCGTTCTGCCCTGCCTGAAAGAGTACTTCTCCAATTTCTCCTCATAAATTTGAAACAGACCAAGCAGTATCAAAACAATGTTTAACATAAAACAGGGTAGCACTAACTTTAAAAATGCTAAAGCATTTCCTGGAATTACCTCATTGGGATTTAGTAATTATGCTTAACCCATTTCTCCCTCTGAACAGTATTTTTAACTGTTCCTTTTCTAAACACTGGCACAGAAAATTCAAATTCTATAGAGATACAGATACAAATGCAAATTCTATAACTTTCTTCATAATAATAGAAATCTGATCCAAAGAAATCTCTTAAAACTCACCAAAGATGGAAGAAGCAGTGACGATCGTACTTACCGGTAGCTATTCTGAGTAACAGATACTTTAGCGTGTTTCTGTTTATTTAATAGTTGTGGGATATGTTTGCTATAGTGCTGGGTGAAGCTCAAAGAGATCTCTATGGTAACGGGAAATTATAAAAGAGTTCAGAGATTAGTCATGGAGAACAATAACTGGTTGGGTTGGGCTCACCTGCCATTTGAATATAGCTGGGAAACTTAACAGGAAATATCAGGTAGCATTTAAGTGCAAGGCAATCTGAAAGGTGTATTGATAAAATAATCTGTGCAACTTTACGGAAACAGTTGTGCTGTCCCAAAGATTAAAAGGAACATTCTTATTTTTAAAATATTTCCTTCTCAGGAGTGGTAAGAGTATTAAAGTCACTCTCTTTTTGTTCACGGCCCTGCCTTTTCTTCAGAAACAAAAGAGAGAGAAAGAAATTCAAGGTACTACCTACAGAATATTACGGTCTTTTCAGTGCTAGGAGAAACCCCTTTTTATTCTCCCAGGCATTTTAAGAATCGTTTCCAGTGCTTTTAGATTTTGCAATGCTGGTTTTGTTTATGTTCTGCATTGTTTTTACCCCTTGCTGGTAGTTTTATCTTGGTTTTGCTATGTGCTATTGTTTGGCATTTTGTGTTTTTAATTTACCTGTAAATTGCCCAGAGAACTCTAGTTACTGAGTGATCTAAACATGTAATAAATAGATTCAAGATACACAATACTTGCAACATAGAAATATTAAAAATCATATATATATATATATATATATATGAACATGATCTTCATAGAAACAGAGTATTGAGAGTGTTTGGATAATCATGGAGGTAAAAGAAGCCATCGTCGCTTCTCCTGTCCCGGACATGCGAAGAGAAACCACAATGGCTTCTTTTACCCCCATGATCATCTCTAGACTGCAGATAACCTATAACTTAAAAGAAAAATGCCAACCAAACAACAAGAGTTATGTAGGCTGACCAGATAAAATCCAGGTCAGGGCTCCTGTAACTTTAACAGTTGTAGAGAAAAGGGAATTTCAGCCAGTATCATTTGTATGCAATTAGTTCCTGGTGATATTCCCTCTTCATCACAACAGTTAAAGGTGCAGGCACTATACTAGAGTGACCATATACAAAAGAAGGCAGGGCCCCTGCAACTTTAATTGTTGTGATGAAGAGAGAATTTCACCAGGAACTAATTGCATACAAATGACACTGGCTGAAATTCCCTTTTCTCTACAACTGTTAAAGTTACAGGAGCCCTGACCTGGATTTTATCTGGTCACCCTAGAGTTATGCCTACTAATATAGCTACTATGTAATGTGGTTTAGCAGAAGCCCTTGGGTTGCCAAGAGAAGGAGCAAACCCTCTGGACGACACACAGGTGCACACACCCTGCTGCTGTTTTACTTTTAAATCTGTTTGGTAAAACCAAAGTAGAAAAAGTAATCAGTATCTATAAGGACGCAAAAGTGAAGTCTTGAAGACGAATCTTGTTTGACAAATACAGTTGCCTTATTTAGCGGTTGGGTATTTTCCTCAAACTAGAAACTAGGCCAGTCCTTTCAGTTATGAAAATAATAATTCATGCTTACGGATTAGAAGTCACTTCCACAATTCCAGTTCTTCATCATTATTTTCCAGTATCAGAACCAAAGAAAACACTGGACTTCTCAAAACAGTTCTTCCCAGGTACTGAGAATTATAATCACCTTATGTACTCACTGAATGTGCTGAAAATGAAATCACTAACTGATTGGACCAGTAAATACCGTATGTCGATTTCATATAGGAAGTGAATAATTAACTTGTAACTAGTGATGATGCTGGCACAGGAATTAAAACGGCCCCTTTTTTGTACAAAAGGTCACAGAAAAAAGTACCTGGTGTCAAACCTTAGAGCAACAAATTTAAATCAAGGCATGCATCATTGCTGTTTCAGAAAAGCTCACTTGCTCTGTTTTGAAAAGTAATAGGGTTTAACCCAGCCTAATGCATGCCTCATTATTGGCTTCTTTGCATTTCTTTCCTACTGCTAATGCTGGAATCAAGCATGTGCTTTCCCTGGAGTGGATCTTGGTCCATGATATTAATAATATGTTGGCGTCACAATAAGGGCAACTCTCACTGGGCATGCTCATGAAACCTTTGATCCTACATCAACACACCAGATCTGGAATTGCATATGAGAACCAGAACGTACTAAAGTCCAGAAAATTCCTATTCTGGTTCAGAAACAATTTATCTAGGCTGACCATATGAAAAGGAAGACAGGGCTCATGTAACTTTAACAGATGTAAAGAAAAGGGAATTTCAGCCAGTGTCATTTGTATGCAATTAGTTCCTGGTGAAATTCCCTCTTCATCACAACAGTTAAAGTTGCAGGGGCCCTGCTTTCTTTTGTATATGGTCACTCTACTATAGTGCCTTCAACTTTAACTGTTGTGATTAAGAGGGAATTTCACCAGGGACTAATTGCATACAAATGAAACTGGCTGAAATTCCCTTTTCTCTACAACTGTTAAAGTTATATGAGCCCTGTCCTCCTTTTGATATGGTCAGCCTAATTTATCCCCAACTGGAAGTCCGAAACCTTTGATTGGGGAAGAATTAGGCAATATCCCTACCATGCAGTAGATTGGATAAAGACTAAGGGGTCATCTTCACAGAAATGCATTGAGAATCGCTTTCAGCTTTTCTCCGCTTTTTCATAAAATTGGCTTTGGTCCATCAGCAGCACACCAAGCTGAAAAAAGCAGACTATACCCCTTCCAAACCAACCACTTTTGCAGGTCATATTGCACTCTGATCTGCCTTAATTTGGAGTGGTGTGGGTGGAGTCGAAATGAACGTCAACTACATATGAGAGGCTTGGTCCCCGCCCCCCAGACCGCTGCTCAGGGAAAGAAAATATTTTGTAAGGGATATCAGATATCCAGACAAATGGAGCAGAGCCTTTTGTCTGAAAGCTGTCCTACATCCCACCAACAAGTGTGTTTCCCAGTTTTTCTTCACAGAAAGCAATTTTGTGATTTAATGATTTTGGAGATTTGGGAGATTTAATGATTTAGAGATGTAGTGATTTTAGAAAATTTAGTAGCTAAACCCAGATCATTTATTTGGAGGAGTGGAGAAAGGAAGGGAGGGAGGGAGAGAGAGAGAGAGAGAGATTACAGTGACTGGTGAAGTACAGAAACCTGACCTGTATCTGCGCAGGCAACCGCAAAATGGTGGGAAAGCACAACAATGGGGACCGAGGTCCCAGCCAAGTGAAAGGTGCACCCTTGGACATGCCCATCATGCTGGATTTAATCCAGAGGTATGAGGCACACAGCAGCTGAGCAGCATTTAAGGGGGAAAAACAGATTAAAGTAGGCTGACCATATGAAAAGGAGGACAGGACTCATGTAACTTTAACAGTTGTAGAGAAAAGGGAACTTCAGCCAGTATCATTTGTATGCAATTAGTTCCTGGTGAAATTCCCTCTTCATCCTATTGAAGTAGCACATTTCCAAGACGGCAGATAAGGGGAAGCTGCCGCAAGAATGGTGGGGTGAGATTATCCAGCGTCTGATTGGTGTACAAAAGCAATGGGGGAGGGCGGATGCTTCGTAGGCGGCTGTTAGCCATGGCCGTCCAGTACCTGGAAAAATATTGCTTTTATGGTTTTACAATAGGTCATCCAATGCTGCCCTGCTAAAAGTTGTAATTGTAGGAACACCCAATGTTTATATATATATATATATATATATATATATATATATATTCCATTTATATACCACCCCATAGCTGAAGCTCTCTGGGCGGTTTACAAAAATGAAAAACATTGAACATTAAAAACACCGATATACAAAATTTAAAACCATACAAAATTTTAAATCATTCCCACATGTGAAGTAAGACGCGATCGGGATTGAACAGGCAATGGCGAGACCCTCAGGTGGGCAGAGTTAACGAACTGTGGAAAAATCCGGGGGAGGTACCATCAGGAGACAGTGCTTTCGTCAATTACTGAACGTTCAACCATACACCCCTGAACCAACTCAGTAGCGATTGTAAAGTGCATTATATGATGCCCGTAATTCACTTTTTGGTACAGAAACAGCCTTGGTCACCCTGTAGGATGACCTATGTCAGGAGAAAGACAGGGGGAGTGTGACTCTGTTGATTCTCCTTGATCTCTCAGCGGCTTTCGATACCATCGACCATGGTATCCTTCTGGGACGACTGGCTGAGTTGGGAGTGGGAGGCACTACATTGTGGTGGTTCCGCTCCTACTTGGCGGGTCAGCTCCAGAAGGTGGTGCTTGGGGAACATTGCTCGGCTCTGTGGATTCTCCAGTATGGGGTTCCGAAGGGGTCGTCCCCCATGCTGTTCAACATTTACATGAAACCGTTGAGTGTGGTCATCTGGAGTTTTGGAGTGCATTGTCATCAGTACGCTGATGACACGCAACTCTACTTCTCCTTTTCATCTTCATCAGGTGAGGCTGTGGATGTGTTGAACCGGTGCTTGGCTGCGACAATGGACTGGATGAGAGCTAATAAACTGAAACTCAATCCAGACAAGACTGAGATGCTGTTAGTGGGGGGGGGGGGTTCCTCTGACCGGATGGAGGGTGTTCAACTTGGTCTGGGTGGGGTTGCTCTCCCCCTGAAGGAGCAAGTTCGTAGCTTGGGGGTTCTCCTAGAACCATCTCTGTCACTTGAGGCTCAGGTGGCCTTGGTGGCACAGAGTGCCTTCTACCAACTTCGGCTGATGGCCCAGCTACGCCCCTATCTGGACAGGGATAACCTGGCTTCAGTTGTCTATGATCTGGTAACCTCCAAATTAGATTACTGCAATGCACTCTACGTGGGGCTGCCTTTAAAGATGGTTCGGAAGCTGCAGCTTGTGCAAAATGCAGCGGCCAGATTGGTAGCAGGGACCAGAAGGTTCGAACACATAAGACCGATTCTGGCCCGCTTGCATTGGCTGCCTGTATGTTTCTAAGGCCGATTCAAGGTGCTGGTTTTAACCTATAATGCCTTACACGGTTTGGGACCACAATACCTGATGGAACGCCTTTCCCGACATGAACCTACCCGTACACTACGTTCAACATCAAAGGTCCTCCTCCGGGTGCCTACTCTGAGGGAAGCTCGGAGGTCGGCAACAAGGGAGAGGGCCTTCTCTGTGGTGGCCCCCCAATTATGGAATGACCTCCCCGAGCACCAACACTGTTATCTTTTTGGCGCCAGGTCAAAACTTTTCTTTTCTCCCAGGCATTTTAACAGCTTAAGTTGAGGTTTTAACTGGCTTTGTGGCCAGGCTTAAAAGTTTAAAATGTTTTAAATATCAGCTGTTTTATGTTTATGATTTTAAATTTTGTATATTGACTTTTTAATATTCAATCTTTTAATTTTTGTAAACCGCCCAGAGAGCTTCGGCTATGGGGTGGTATATAAATGTAAGTAATAATAATAATATAGCAAAAAGCGCATATTATCAGAAACAGGCGCCAAAGAGACGTCGTGCAGACCCCCCACCCTTAGTCTCAATCCAACTCAGTTCAAGAGCACAATCTGCCCTTCTCTACTTGCTGCTTTTCTTCTGTCTTTACCTCCTCTCTCCTCCTTCCACAACCCATACTAATGGCTTTTCTGATTATCCTGTTAACTCAGTATCATTTTATCAAATATTGGACAAGTAATACGTATCTTAACGTTCTTCTTTGTCATCTCTGTGCAGATCCACATATGGGATCTGCCCTTGCACAGAGCTCTATTTGGGAAATTAATAAAACTGGGTTAGAGTTTTGGCAGGTGCTCTGCACACTCACCACTTATAGAATCATAGAATAATAGAGTTGGAATGGGACTATAAGGCCATCGAGTCCAACCCCCTGCTCAATGCAGGAATCTACCTTAAAGCATACCTGACAGATGGCTGTCCAGCTGCCTCTTGAATGCCTCTAGTGTAGGAGAGCCCACGACCTCCCTAGGTAATTGATCCCATTGTCATACTGCTCTAACAGTCAGGAAGTTTTTCCCGATGTCCAGCTGAAATCTGGATTCCTGTAACTTGAGCCCATTATTCCTTGTCCTGCACTCTGGGATGATCGAGAAGAGATCCTGGCCCTCCTCTGTGTTACAACCTTTCAAGTATTTGAAGAGTGCTACTGTGCCTCCCCTCAGTCTTCTCTTCTCAAGGTTAAACATGCCCAGTTCTTTCAGTCTCTCCTCAAAGGGCCTGGAGATTTGAACTTATTCAAAGAAATTAGGTGTTCCTTGTCCATTTGTTTATGAATCTCAAACTGCAATCCTTCCCCTTCAGCTTGTATTTCACTTTTGTCATAGACCAGCTTTTGGGAGAAGACTGAGCCAAAGTAGGAATTGAGCACTTCAGCCTTTTCTTTGTCATCTGTTATCAATTTGTAATCCTCATTAAGCAGTTGAACCACCATTTCTTTCCTCTGTCTTTTACTATGCACATACTTGAAGAAAGTTTTTTGTTGTTGCTTTTAGCATTCCTCGCTAGCCTCAGCCCATTCTCAGCTTTAGTCTTCCTGATGCCATTCCTGCACTTCTGTGCTACCTCTCTGTACTCTTCTTTTGTAGTCTGGCCTGCCTTCCACTTCCTATATGTGTCCTTTTTTGTTTTCAGGTTGTCTCTAAGCTTTTTGTGGAGCCACATTTGTTTCTTCTGTGCATGTTCAAGGGAATGTGGTTCCTGCCTTCTTGCTCAGTTATCTTTTGACCTCCACAGCAGTAGCACTTCAAGGACTTCACTGTAAGTAGCTAGAGATAAAAGCAAACAAACAAACAACCCACCACCAATACACATTTTATTTTAATTCTTTTATTTTATACTTCTTTAGTAATCCATCCTTGTGATTTGCATTTATATCCTTCATTTTTGACAGTTCACCTCTGCTGTCCCCTTTACCACTTATTGAGCCTATCACTAGGAAACTAGCTTTCTTTCAAAAGTATTACTCTTGTGGGAGTAAGTGACAAATATGAGTCCCATATTGTGCCAGTATGGTCCTTTTCCTATATGGCTTTAGTTACTGACTTTAAGGTTTTCTCTTTATTTCCCCACTCTCTGTGTTTGCTTTCTTTTTCAAGCCTGAGAAATAAAGATTACTTTCTGTACCTTCAACAGATCAACCCCCCTTCTGAACAAAGTTGCCTCCTTGTATGACCTTGTGTAAGAAACTTTAGCCTACATGTGTCCCTTGATCTGAACTGTAACATTTATGGTGTAATACGAAAATGTCCCCAGCCAGATCTCAGATGTAACTGAACTGGAAATAAGCTGATTGTCTCTGTGAGCCTATCTATACTACTGCTTTACAACGGTTTATAATAGTTTAAACCGGTTAATAATAACCGGTTTAAAACTGTTACAAACCGTTTAAAGCAGTAGTGTAGATAGGCTCTACGTTACCACAGTATGTAAAAGTCAATGGGAAAAGTAAATTGCCCTGGCGGATGGAGGGAGGTAAAAGGGGAGAGCCAAAGTTCTGAGAGGAAACTAGATAAGTGCCAGGCACCCCAAATTCTCAAACAGGGTGCAAAGGTGCCAAATGTCCCTTACCCCAAGCCAGCCTTGGCAAATTCCAGGAATGCAGGATTTGTTGCCAAGAGATTATGTCAATCCATTGAAACAAAGCATTCCATTCCACGACCGGGAGAAAAGAGCACCCCAGCATCCTTTTCACCCCACTTCGTGGCCATAAGCCCAAAAAGGAACCAAAAGTATATAAGCCTAGTCTTTATCTTGAGAGGTCGTGGCATTTTTTTTTTTTTTTTAATGATTCCAGATGCACCTGCGAATAAAGCCTCCATCCAAACTTTTCCGGCTCTGGCTTCCTCTATTGTCCGAATGGGAGAGTCATCTGAAGGCCTGTAAGTATGTTGTGGGTGAATTTCAAGGGTTGAATTCACCGCTTAGGAGGGAGGTAAAGAACCACCTTGCTTCTTTCATACTGTACAAAATACTATGCTGAATTACAAATCCAGCTGAGAATCGAGAGGGTATCTTCGTTGGTGTGAATCCTTCTTGCCTCTGGGCAGGCTGGATCCTAGAAGTGCCACTCTGATGCTCAGATGGCATTGATTGTGGTATTTCGACAGAGACAACTGGATAAAACGGCCACAGTAACCGGGAGTTGAAAATCTTCATAGGAGATGCACTACCAACTAGGGACAGCAGGGAGAGCCCTCCTGGCTTGACTTGTTTACTGCCCATTAAAGGCAGTGCATGATCCAGTGGACTTTTCTGCTGGGGCTTGGTTGGCTGGATTGGTGCAACTCAATGGAGTTGTGCTACTGATCAGAGAAGGGGCTAGAAAAGTAGCTCTGGCGGGATTCGCAGTTTTGCCCCTTGTAAGCAGATCCAGAGAGCTTTGTTCCTCACATCCTGATTGGCTGGGCTTGCACAGTTCCAAAGTGTTTCTACTTCTGTTGCCCTTTCCATTTCTTCTCCAGATCAGAGACCCCTATATCATGAATGGAAAATACCAGCCTATATGCCAAATAAATTATGCCAAAGGCCATATTTCTGAGCCTAGAAATGTAACACAGCACTCCACCTATTTAGGACCTGCTTTTTGAACTGGTACACATTGACACCTCAGTTCTGGTCATGTTGACACTTCTTCAAGTGACATAAAGCTCTTGGTCAAAACTGTCATCTGTGCCACCTAAATCCAAGAGAATAAAGAAAATGTATAGAGTACTAGACACAGAGAGTAGGATCCAGTGGTGTCTTTCCACAGCCAGCCTAGGCAGCCCCTGCCACTGGTAATGTGATGTTGCACTTCCTAGGCATAGTAAGATGCTGGACCACCACTTAGCCCCCAAGAATGACGGCACCTTGTGATCCACAATAGGATGGTGGCCAGGCGAAGGAATGCTTGCTTACTGGAGTTGTGCACTTCTCAGGGGGAGGACATCTGACAAGCCTCTAACGAGATGCAGCTGAGCAGTGGATTGGGTTCTAGTTATTGTAGCAATATTAGCTCTCTCTGGTAACTTCAAACCTCCTGGAAATAATGCTTTTGTTAGCTCCAGTGTCTGCTACCTTGCCCTGTGATTGATGCTCCATGCTACTGATTCTTGGACTGTTTCTTTTTTTTTTAACTTTGTTTTATTCAATTATTGTGCATAGTACAGTTATTTTGCATTGTACAATGAGCTTATAGTCAACAAATACAATAACAGTCAACTATTCAAACCAAAATTATTTAAAAAAACCTTGGACTGTTTTGAACCTACTTCTAGACTGCGAAACATACCTGACTGCCTAATTTTGACTGCCTAACTGTGATTTGGTCTCTGCCTGCTATCTCCTGCCTCAGCCTGACCCCACATATCTAACTGTTTGTCTGTGCTCTGACCTTTGCCTGCTATCTTGACTACTCCTGCCTTAGCCTGAACCCCATTGGACAGAAACCTGTGTGCTTGACCATTTGCTTGCTAAATTGACTGCTCTATTGTATACCTCCTTGTATTTGCTTTGCAGAGAGTCAGGACAGTGTGAGTTTCTCTTTAAACATACCTGACCTGAATTGAAGATTTTGCCTTTGATGATAAGGGTCTCTTTAGCAAGATTAAAACAAAAGGCAGCGGCAACCTGAAAAAGTGAACACCTTGGCTCTCTCATTAACTGAATCAAACTCAGAGCCAAAGAGTTTAGTTTTGCAGATTGCAAATTGTCCCAAGGAAGGGAATTTATTTCTGAAACACATCGAGAAAATTGGTTTCTGAATACATTTTGGCACTTCTAAGAACAGTGAGCCTTTCTACATGAGGCATTTATTGTGTGCTTGTGATTCTTTCGTCATGGTAGTTTGTGGATACTTTACATGACCTCATTCTCCTCCAGGGCCTCTCCCATTCTTTGGAATCATTTTAGTGGTTTTTTTCTTTTCTTAACAAGGAATGGCTGGTATAGCTGCGAATGGCAGCATGAAATCCGTGTATATTTGCGCAATTCCATTATACCGCAATGCCACCTAGTGGTTGTGTACTGGAACATACAGAAAGACAGAGAAAGAAAAATCTTGGAAAAATTCGACCTTAATCTCACAGAGAATCCGGAAACAGAAGTCTCAATAAAGTGGTGGGTTAAAAGCCTCATGTAGAAAAGTCCAGTTTCTTTTCCATTCATTAGTCTGTATAGCAAATCCACAGATGACATTCTTGACTGTGTGTGAAAGCTCCTTATCATCGCCAATTCCATGGGCATTGGAGTCCAGCAGTCAACCTATTGCAGTCACATGGTATCCCATGGCTTCTTATCACAATCAGGTAAATAGACCTTTTCAGCACTGAAGCTGAGATTGCCTGGATAATGCTTAGACTGCCTTGCCATCATAACTCAAGACTCCATTCAGCTTGTATTTGGAACTCACCTCCAGGCCTTTGCAGGACTGTGGCAGAAGATAGCCCCAGATACAGACCCTTTTCTGTGCGAACCATTGTCAGGGTTGGTTAATGCAATAAAGTTTGCATCTCCTCCACTGGATGAGCTCTACCACACCTTCAGTCTGCCTCTGCCTCTAGAGCATGCTTCCTTTGGAAAGGCTGTGCTCAGGTCTTTGGCTTCTTAGACCCTGCCCACCTCCAGTAAGCAAGCTTGCTTCTCTACCCATGTATGGGATTGCACAGAGATCATGAAGAAGAAAAACAGGTCACTTAACTACAGTTCTTCTTCATGGTCACTGTGCATCACACATATGGGCTCTGCACCTGCATGGAGACCATGTTTAGGAAACTTCTACAGCTATAATAGGTGTTTTAGGCAGGAACCCCACCCCCAACGCCCACTGAGCATGTCTCAATGGTTCTCGCATCTACCTAAGTCTCTCTCCAACCGCCATAGTGGTAGTATCACGAGGGAAGTTTCTCAGTGTTTTATTCGATTTTATCACCAGTTTAGGCATCTTTCTCTCATACTTTTTATTCTTACTTTCCTCTTTTCCTTTAGTGTTATTCATTCTTTCTCTTTTGTGTTTTTGTTTGTTTCTTCACAACGTTTTGATTGCCCATTTGGGGCATATGGCCCTCCATGCTCCATTTAGAAAATGTACGGGCTGTGGTAGTAAATTGCCACCGTCTGATGGGCATAATCTTTGTCTCCTTTGTTGAAGAGCGTGACACGTAATGGAAATGTGTATTCATTGTCAAGCTTTTTCAAAGCAGACAAGGAAACATTGATCTGATAGACTGAAGGCCATTATGTGCAGTCACACAACCCACTCTTCTTCCCTGTTGTGCCTGTAGTTTTTGCGTTTGCTTCCTTTATATGCTGCTGTGGCAGTCAGAAATGGAACTGAATGGGAAGGCAGGAGCCCCACACCCCTGAGCATGTGTATGAAGGGCTGGGATGGATCATCCACCAAAACTTTAGTCTTGCTTTAGAAGTTTCTTGGGTGGAACTCTGCACAGGTGCAGAACCCTTATAGGTGATTTCACAGATAACCACTTGAAGAGTTACAGTTACAGGTAAGCACCCTGTTTTTCAAGATACTCTATGAGGTGTACTCAAGATCTCTTGGAACCATCTCTTGGAACCATATGGAAACCTAAACCTATTGCATCTGGCCATTCTACCTGCTCTCAATATATGCTGGATGAGACTGTTTCCTGTCAGCCCAACCAGGTCTACATCCTTTCAAACATCCCCCCTCCCCTGTAATGATTTCATGTTTGTACAACATCAGTAACATCATAATCTTGCCTGCTTTTAAATAGTAACTGTTTGCATTTTCTGTAGCATTACATATCATTGAGGCACATCCAGTGCCCTATTATTTGGATTCCTGGGATTACTCATCTGACGGCAACACAGCAGTGGTAGCTTCCATTTCATGAAAGTGCAAATTGCTGATGTCAGTGAGCAAGTTGTTTTGGTTAAGAAAAAGGTTAGAGATGAATGATTCACACTTGAACTGGCTGTTACTGGATGGAGTTCTTAGAGCTCAGTGACACTTGGGCAAGACGTGTAATCAACTGCGTATCTAGCTAGCTCTACAGAGATCAGATATAGAACTGGACTACTACAGTGCTGAATGCCTTGGGCAGGCCTTTTTCAAGAAGGGAATTGTAGAAAGATCTGGAAGAAGGCAGAAGAACATACTCAGGAAATGTTTGGCTTACTTACAATCTAATGCAATGGTGCAGCCAGGGAAATCTGTGACATAAATTGGAGTCTTGCGTCCTCTGTCTAAGGGTGTGGCTTTATCTCCCAGAGGATTAGTGAAGACTAAAGTATGGACTTTCTCTTGTCTGAAGTAAAAAAAAATGTTGGGGAGATATGAGCTTGGTCATGTATATTATATACCTAGGAACTTTATCATGAAATGTATTTCCAACGCTCACAGTTGCGGAGGTACAATTAAAAACTATACTGGGCTCCAGATGTTCAGGTGGGGAGAGAGGTTTTGACAGACTGGGTCATCTATCAATCCTTCCAATCCTATTCCTCTAGCAATACACTTCATTTACCTATTTAGAGGTATTTTCCTTGACATCACATTGAGAGAGAAGGACCGGCTGGGGTGGGGGCTGTCTTCATGGCACCAAGTTGGCGCCGCTCTGCCACCAAACTGGTGTTGGGTGGTGGCAAGTTATTTACACAGATGGAGGCTGCGCAGGCTTTTCAGCGGCCATTAGGCTCATCGGTCTTGCCCCCTCCCTGCCTGCTGCTTCTGGCAACAAATGAGAGGTTGCCTTCTGCCTGGGAACACCCCTCGGCGCAGCACCTCAGCAAGGACAGACAGGGTCTAGTTGCACTTACCTCACTTGGGCAGAAAAAGTCAGGGCAAGTCCCCTACTTTTTTTTTTTTTGCCCTGGGGTGGCTCCAAATCAGTGCCTGCATTATATAACAGATGCAGCACGGATTTGGAGCCACCCTGGGGCTTCCAGAACGTACAGACAGTCCCCCCCACCAGTATTTTCTCCTAGCAATTGTGAAATAAAAAAAAATGAGAAGAGCAAAATAATCAGATTTTTTTTTTAAAAAATATCCCATTTACTGGATGGTTCCTGGGTCCAAAGAGATGGTATCCAACTTGTTCAGAACTCTCCC
Organism: Anniella stebbinsi; assembly: GCA_029215795.1. Lineage (NCBI taxonomy): Eukaryota > Metazoa > Chordata > Lepidosauria > Squamata > Anniellidae > Anniella > Anniella stebbinsi. The sequence continues at coordinate 44,069,768 of JARDYH010000004.1, read as the reverse complement.
AAAGGAGCATGTTTACAGTTTGGTGATTCTCCTGGCTCCAGCTTTGTCACTAGAAACTCAAATAGCCTCACTGGCACTAGAGTAGACTCAAATAGTCTCACTTTAGGTTTCTGCTGGTGCTCCAGCTGTTACCTGTCCAAGGTAGGAGTAGTTTGGCCATTGGTAGTCATGGTTTGGAAAATGAATTAGGACTCAAGTACCTGAAAGTATCCTACTTCCAGATCAACTTGCCTTGCTTTAAATTCATCTGCTGATGCCCTTCTTCATGTATCTTCCTGGAATGAAACAAGGTTAGAGTGTCCTTTGCTTGAAGATGCCCAAGTGAGGGAGAGCCCACCATTCCACTAGACAATTGGTTCATTGTCAAATTGTTCTTATTGTCAAAAAGATTTTCCTAATGTTCAACTGAAATCTACCCAATTGTACCTTCAGCTCATTCAATCTAGCCCTGCCTTCTGGGGCAGCAGAGAATACTAGGGATGTGCATCGTATCGGATCTGATGTCCAATCCGACTACGATATGTCGGATATCGGACATCCAATGTCCGATACTGATACTGGCTGCAGGAGCTCTGATTTCTCCCAATCCGATTTTTTTCGATCCAATTAATATCGGAAAAGAATCGGACCTCCATTTTAGGTGTTTAGAAAACTTTCCCCCTATGCAAGTCTATGGGGAAAACATGGTGGCGGGTGAGTGGGGACCTCCCTTTCCCTCCCTCCCCCCACTCACGCTCCTTACCTGCTGCCTCCTCACTGTCGCCCGTTGCTTCCGTACTACTGAGAAACAGGCCTCGTGGCCTGTTCCACAATAGAGTGCCGGTGTGCCAGATGACATCATCACTCGCTGCACTGTCGCTCTACTGAGAACCAGGCCGCAAAGCCTAGTTCTCAGTAGTACAGAACCAGCGGATGGCAGCAGATGGCAGCGGGGGATGGCGGCAGGTAAGGAGCACGAGTGAGGGGAGGGAGGGAGGGCTGACCCAGTGTTTTCCCAATAGACTTGCATTGGGGAAAGCTTTTTTCCCCCAATGCAAGCCTATGGGGAAAACACCAAAAATGGTGGTCCGATATTGTAATCGGAACTTCCAATTTTGTATCGGGATTGGATTCAAAGCAATATGACAGACCTTTGATTTTTTCCTGATATGATACTTTACAAAATCTGAAGTTCTGATACGATTTTTGCATCTGTACACATCCCTAGAGAATACATCTTGTCCTCTGCTGTGTGACACCCTCCAGGTGAATGCTATCATGTACCCTCTCAGATTTTTCTTACCAGTTATTTTCATAGTTTCACATTGGGAGACAAATCCTAACTGCTGGCCATCTTCATTGCCATCCCCTGAAGATAGAAAAAGAAAATGCAGGTTGCTTACCTGTAACTGTAGTTCTTCGAGTGGTCATCTGTGCAGTCACACATATGGGCTCGCGCCGGCGCCGAGCCTCTTTCGGGAAACTTCGATAGCTAGTTTAGGTTTTAGGCGGGAAACCCCTCCCCCCACCATCGTATCGCGCATGCTCGGGGTTCCCGCCTACCTCAGTTCTCTGAGACCGACTAGGCAAGTACATTACAGAAGCATACGCTTATGACACCTCTTGCAAACTAAACAGCGTTGCAGAGAGGGGATGGTGGGAGGGTTGTGTGACTGCACAGATGACCACTCGAAGAACTACAGTTACAGGTAAGCAACCTGCATTTCTTCTTCGTGGTCTCTGTGCATCACACATATGGGCGATTAACCAGCAAGACTTACCGGAGGAGGGGATGCACGCTGATAATCACTGGCAGATAGACGACAGGACTGCTCTACCAAACGAAGCGTCCCGTGCCGCCCGAACATCCAGCCTGTAATGCTTTGCGAAGGTAGATGCATTGGACCAAGTAGCCGCCTTGCAGATGTCAGGGATGGTGGACCCATGTGACAATGCCGATGACACAGCGAGACCTCTGGTAGAGTGCGCTGTAAACGATGAAGGAGGGTGCTTGCCCAGCACTTGATAGGCAAGAACTATGGTATCGACAATCCAGTGGGAGAGACGTTGAGGCGAAACTGCCTGGCCTTTCGTCTTACCCCCATGACAAATAAATAGTTTGTCTGACTTTCGGTACACCGAAGACCTATCCTTATAAAAAGCCAGTGCACGCCGAACATCTAGGGAGTGCAACTTGGAACACAACGGGTTTGTGGATGCCTTGAAGAAAGTGGGCAAAACGATGTCCTGGTTGAGATGAAATGCAGAGGACACTTTAGGGAGAAACGACGGCCCAGGCCGAAGTACCACCTTATCCGAAAAAAACTGCGTATATGGCGGATCTACCATCAGGGCAGCCAGTTCAGATAGTCAATAGTGGCCAAAGGCTCAAATGGCTTAGACGTGAGAGCTGTCAAAACTAGTGATAAACTCCACTGTGGAACTATCATGCGGAAATGTGGAAACAAATTATGAAGCCCTTTTAAAAACATCTTCGTAACAGGATGGGTAAACACTGAAAAACCATCAATTTTCCTATGATTAACGGAGATGGCCGCTAAATACACCTTCAAGGAGCTTATTTTTAGTCCTTGTGAATGCAGATAGTACATGAAATCGATAATGTTCGAGATCGGGCAGTCCGAAGTGCTGACCTGGTTTTCCGCTGCAAAGGATTGGAAACGTTTCCATTTACGAGCATATGACACTCTAGTGGAGGGTTTAGTAGAAGCTTCAAAAATGGAATGAATGTTTTCTGGCAGTGTCATGGACTGCCAGTTCGTTGAATCCTCCAGGCAGTTAGACGTAGAGATTGGAGGTCTGGGTGAAACACCTGGTCTTCGTCCCTCGATAATAGGTGGGGGATCATGGGGAGGTGCCACCAGTGACGGTTGGCGATTCGGCACAGCGGGGTGAACCATGGTTGTCTCGGCCACCAGGGGGTCACTAGAATTGCATCTACTGGACACCTGCTGATTCTGGCTACTATGAGGCCTATCAATGGGAAAGGCGGGAACATATACAGGAAGTCTTTGGACCAGTCCCAAAGGAATGCATCTCCGAGCGATGCAGGTCCAATTCCCGCTCGCGAACAATATCGCTGGCACACCTTGTTGGTTACCGTTGCAAATAGGTCTACCGTGGACACCCCCCACCGTGCAAAGATTTGCGCTAGCACATCCCTGGACAGTTCCCATTCGTGTGAGTTGGTGAAATGTCTGCTGAGGGCATCCGCCGTCATGTTGTCCGACCCCGCAATATGAAGTGCTGACAGGTGAATGCGTTGTCGGATTGCCCAGTGTAAGATGTCTAGCGTTAGGCGAAGCAGTGGAGGTGAGTGAGTTCCTCCCTCTTTGTTTATATACCACACGACCGTGGTGTTGTCGCAAACTATGCGAACATGACGTCCCCGCAGACCGGGTAGAAACGCATGCAGGGACCGCTTGACCGCCAAGAGTTCTAGAAGATTGATGTGTAGTCTTGCTTCTGAACTTGACCACCTTCCTTGAATCTTTAGGTCGTGCAGATGTGCTCCCCATCCCTCCAGGGAAGCGTCTGTTGTCAAGACGCAGGACGGCCCGCGTTGGTGAAACGGGAGGCCTTGCGACAGATTTGACGCGTTGGACCACCATCGTAAGGAACGAGCCACAGGACTTGGAATTGGGAGTATAACCCTGTGTGGGTCGTGCCACGGTCGGAAGCGACGTAGTAGGATCTGCTGCAATGGACGCATGTGAAGATGGGCCCATCTCACAATGAACACCGCAGCCGCCATGAGACCGAGCAGACGAAATGCTGTGAACGCCGTTGTTCTGCTGGCCCGGCAAAGACGTGATGCCAGAGTTCGAATGGCCTGTTCGCGGTCTATAGGTAAGTAAGCATGCCCTACTGTGGCATCTAGGAGGACACCTATGAATTGAATTTTCTGTGTAGGTACTAATATAGACTTTTCTGTGTTTATCTGCAGGCCCAGGCTCCTGAGACAAGACGTCACGAAGCGGACATCGCGACGTGCCTGTGGACGAGACTGGGAGACGATTAACCAATCATCTAGGTAAGGGTACAGCTCGATGTCGTTGGACCTTAGATGGGCGCAGACTGCCGCCATACATTTTGTAAATACTCTTGGCGCTGTCCGGAGGCCAAAGGGCAGTACTGAAAACTGATAGGACTTGCTTCCGATCTGGAATCTGAGATATTTGCGATGCGAGGGATGTATTGGGATATGGAAATATGCGTCTTTTAAGTCCACTAGTGTAAACCATCTGTTCTTGTGTAACAGTGGAATTATTTGGGCTAATGTCACCATGTGAAACTTCTTTTGCTTGATGTATTTGTTGAGCCGTCTGAGATCCATAATAGGACGGAGTCCTCCGTCTTTCTTTGGAACCGTGAAATAGCGGGAATAAAACCCCGCTGGCGCATTTTGAGATGGAACGCGTGATATTGCTCCTTTCTCCAGCAAAGTTGTTGTTTCTTGAAGAATAGGCAAGGACGGCGCAGTTGATCTCACGGTGCCTAGAGGAGGGAGGACTTCGAATTCTATGCGATACCCATTTGTAATGGTTGACAGTACCCACCGGTCTGTGGTAATTGCGTACCAAGCCGGAAGGAACGGGCGCAACCTGTTGGCAGGGTCTTGTGGTAGCATCACTGCAGGGAGCGAGTCAAAGACGTCGCTTAGATCCACCTTCCTGTCGACGAGATTTAGTAAATCGAGAAGTTGGTCTACGGGACTGAAAGGAGGACGCGGGTTGCTGTGGCTGATAACGTTGAGAACGCTCGAGCTGTTGTCTAGGCTGGTATGGTACCGGTCGGTACCAGCGGCGCTGGCGGGCAGCGTGCTGTGGCTGCTGTTGGTGCTGACTTGGAAGACTCATCTTCCGCGCCGTCATCTTCGCTTTATGGATCACGTCCATAGCATTATCAGTCGTTGAATGGAAGAGGCCCTCACCATCGAAAGGTAAGTCCTCAATACGAGACTTGGTTTCAGCAGGCAAATTTGAGGTGCAAAGCCAGGCATGGCGACGCAAAGCAATAGCTCCCACCATCGCTTTCGCCGTACAATCAGTTTGGTGATTTGCGGTGGCCAACTGCTGTTTTGACAGCCTGTTTGCCTCAGCCTGAAAAACTCGTGCTAATTCACGCTGATCGTCAGGGAGGTAATCCGTTAGAGCAGCTATCTTCTCCCAAAGGAACAGCTGATACCTGGCCATAGTGGCCTGATAATTCGCCACCTTGAATCCCAATGAAGCCGAGGAGTAAATTCGACGGCCAACAGAGTCCAACTTCCGGCCCTCTTTGTCAGTGGGCGCTGCGTGGCTCCTCGCTGTTTTCCCCTGTGAAGACTCCACAACGACCGAGTTAGGCTTAGGATGAGAGAATAGAAAAGGAGCATCCGCTTCCTTAACTTTGTACAAAGCATCCAGTCGCTTGGAAATTGGGCCAATTGTAGCAGGGTTACCCCAAGACTGTTGGAAGGTCTTTAGCAACGTTGGTACTATAGGAAGAGTCAGTTGCGGAACCGGGTCCTCATACATTACATCATAGATCTTATCTGGTAATGCTTCTTGTGGCTGATGTAACTCCAAGCCTAAGGATTGAGCCATCCGTTGCATTTGGTCTGAAAATGATCCTAGTTCCAAAGACGGGGAAGCCCTATCAGACGTTCCCACTCCATCAAGAGGAGACGGCACCGACGGGGGCCGAGAGATTATCGATGACGAGTCCGAAGCATAATCCTCTATAGAAGATGGTGAAGCACGGCGTCGGTTCGGTATCGATACTTCCCTCGACGTCGAAGCCAAGCTACGGTGTCGTGGTGAAGTGGTAGCCATGTCGCGAGTAGATACTGGGTGAAGGCGTTCCCCGTATATTGGTCAAACATCGGCTGTGGACGTTGCTGTCGACGTCGAGGAGCCCTGGAATGAGATCTGTCAGAGCGAGTATCCCAGGCTCGGGAGCGTGACCGAGAGCGTGATCGTGACCAGTAAGTACGGGTCGTAGAAGCCCTCGAGGCCGGTGAAGTTGGTGGGACAGAAACCAGTGGACTTACTGGTTCGGTACCGAACCCGGCCTGACTATCGGTGTCGACGACGACGATCGGCTCCATCGGTATCGTATCGGCCAAATCCTCATCCTCTTGCGAGAGAAGAAGGGGGCGAGGCAGTAGGGACTTTGCCCTGCTAGTCGACGTCGAGCGTTTTGCAACCTGCGGTACCGAAGCCGGCGGGATTGGCGATGCCGATGTCGGTGGCGGCGTCGAAAACAGTTGCGCCGGTAATGACGAGGCCGAGGGCGGTGTCGTCGGCGTCGGCCTCGGTGTCGACATCGACGACTTTGATTTTGATTTTGATGTCGAAGGTTGCTTTGCAAGTGCCGGGGTCGAGGATTTTGACTTTGGCTGTGAGGACTGTTTTCTCAATTTAGAAGACTTTTCCTTCAGCTTTTTGGTCTTTTTAGTGGCAGGTATCGATGGCTGGGAAGAGGGCTCCTGCTGAGGAGGTTCAGCCGGCTCCTGCGTTGCCTCCCAAACCGGGGAGGAGCGATGCGATGCTGGGTTCGAGCGGTTTTGTAGGCGCTCCCCAGAAGTTGAGCGGTCTCTGCGTCTGGAAACCGACTCTGTCTCCGTATGAGAGGAGAGATGGCGGGTAGTTTGGGCCGCACTAGTCTCCGATCGAGGGCGGTCAACAGCCGACAGGGCTCTACTCCAGAGCAAGCTGCGGAGTCTGTCCGCCCTATTTCTCCTTGTTTGACGCGAGAACGTCATGCAGTGTCTGCAAGAGTCTACAACATGACTCTCTCCCAGACATAACAAATATAATGAATGGCCATCCGTCAGCGTTAATTTGGCCCTACAGTGAGAGCAATGTTTAAAAAGGGCTGACTGGGCCATAACCGAAGCAGGCAATGGCCTGAAACTAATCTAACCTAACACTAACAATATATTAATTTTTTTTTATATATATATATATATATATATATATATATCTTAAACTAGTACACTAAGCTAACTATATTTATCTTATTCTAACAGGTCTACGAACGATTTTCGTCAGACGAAGTCTCCCGCGAGGCTTACAGTGTAGCGGTCGAAAAAGAACTGAGGTAGGCGGGAACCCCGAGCATGCGCGATACGATGGTGGGGGGAGGGGTTTCCCACCTAAAACCTAAGCTAGCTATCGAAGTTTCCCGAAAGAGGCTCGGCGCCGGCGCGAGCCCATATGTGTGATGCACAGAGACCACGAAGAAGAACTTCAGGTGACAACCTCTTTATTCCCTCAGCTTTAAAAGTATCTTTTATGTCTGCTCTTTTATCTGCTGGCTCCATCACTTCGTTATAAGTATATGTAACTTTGTAAATCATCCTGGAATCAATTTTGATGAAGGATGGGTGGTATAGCATGGTTTAAATAAATAAAATAATATCCCAAATACTATAGTATTTTCAAATATAAAAATATATAAAAATACCATGCTCAGCATGTTAAACTATTCATTGATTCCAACTATTATATTGTTGTAATAAAATTCAATATCCCACCATGATGTTGGAATCAATGAGGGGTTGTACTGATGCCACAATTTAGATACGATGATGTTCCACAGATATCACATAAGACTCTCCTGAGTGCTCCATTGCACTGGACAGAGCATCTGACCAATAATTTTGGAATAGTTCCTACTTCTTTCTTCCTGACTGTCCCACAATTTTTTTCGTGAATAAGCTTTTCCAGGGTCTACCCATCTCTGGTGGATCCTATTTCTGAGTTCTGGTGACCTGGAAAAGCTTACGTAACATTGTAATCTAGCATATGTTTGCTGTAGAGTCAGTGTGGAGCGATATTGTAGAAAGTCAAATTAATTAAGTGTTGCTGTCAGGTGCTTAAGCCTCCTTTTCCATGATATAAATCTATCATTAGAGACCCAGAGAGAAGGGAGAAACAATGATGATCCATGACTGAAGAAGGAAAATTTGCACTGTAATCAAATAAACCACTTGCTAGCCTTGTGCAGACATTTGCAAGTGTATTTAAGCTTTGGATGAGCTTTAAGTGGGCTTGGGGGGGGGGGGGGCTCAGGTTCAGGTCTCCACCACCCTGCTCACTGAGTAGTGAACTGAAACCAGGGCCAGATCTACACCAAGCAGGATATAACACTTTGAAAATGGTTTGAAAACAGTATGGCTGAATTCGGACAACACAATAGTCAATGGTGGGGTAATAATCAACTTTACAGTTGTTAATCTAGGGGGTACTCCCCACACAACATGATAATAAAAATCAACTGTGGTGTGGATTAGGATCAGCGTTGAGTTGACTATGGCAGCAATCGTCAATACAACTGACGATTGTCCCCCCCCCCCCCAAGTTGCTTATTGTGTCGTCCGAATTCAGCCTATATGTAATGTGTCCTGGGCCTGAATAGTTGTCAAAACCATTATAAAGCAATAGTGTAGATCCTGCCCAGGTTCTCCAAATCGTTGAAATCCATCTCTCTCTAGCACTTGACCACACTCTGCCTCTCATTAGTCCTGCTTAAATTCTTCAGTTTTCACTACACAGCCATGAGCCATTGTTTCTCTGCATGACCTGGGTATACCTGAAGGAGCAACTGTTTCACATCAGTCTATCCTTGTGTTGAGATTATCAAATGAGGCTCTCCTCCAGGTCCTTCCACCATCTGAGGTGAGACGATTTGGGACCAGGACAGGACCAGTGGCGGTGCTCCATTTGGGGAACTCCCACCTTAGAGAACCTCGCCAGGCGCCTATCTTGTTACTTTTTTGGCACCAGGCAAAGATTGTTTTGGGATCTCTCAAACCTTGAACTATTTTAATCTGCTGTTTTTCATTGCTGACCTTGTTGTATGTGTTTTATTCTGCTTTCACATTGTTTTTATTTATCTTGTAGTAAGCCACTCTGGGAACCAGTTGGTTGAAGGGTGATATATAAAGACATTTTTAAAATGCATAAATAAATAGAAGGGACACAGCTCAGTGGTACAACACATTATTTGCATGAAAAAGGTCTCAAATTCGATCGCAGGGAAAGACCCTCTCTGAAAGGGTACAACTAGAGAGACACTACCAGTTAGTGACCTGATTCACATGATCAAACAACCCATGGTTAAGAAATGTGAGTGAATACAAGTGGTTCCTGCCTGCTTGCTCCCTTCCACTTTCAATCAACAACCCAGGAATACCCTGTTTTGTGATGTCCAAACCTGGAACTCTAGGTTGTTTAGGGGTTAATAATAATAATAATAATAATAATACATTTATTTCTTACCCGCCTCTCCATTTGGATCGAGGCGGGGAACAACAGTAAATATAAAACACGATAAAATACATAAAACTGATTAAAAACATGGCAAACATTATTTAAAAAGCAATAAAACATCCTAAAAACATCCTAAAAACAACCCAGGATTAACCCAACAAATGTCCATGGTTTGTTTAACCCATAAGACCATAACCCATAGTCTGACAGTCTAAGTCAGCTTCCGATGTTCTTCTTCTCCATGTAGGTGCAATGACACTACAATATCACCCTGTGTTTTTCTTAGTCAGTAAGATTCCACCCCATGTGTTTTTCTAATGAATCAATTCTTTATTTGTGCATCCACTTCTCAGTTCTTCTCCTGGCTTTGGCAACTCATTGTCCTGCTTGACTCCTGGCCACACAGCACCTGTACATATAGGCCTTCCTCCTCCCTTGATCACCATTCAAAAATATTGTAAGTGAGTCTTCTAACAGCCTTGATCTGGGAGTGTCCCCCAGACTGTGCCTGCTTCTATTTCATGACATTTCTTTCCTGACTAATAAAGGCTTTCTTAAATCCACATATATGTATTTTCATTTCATGAAAAATGAAGAATCAATGTTAAATTAATTAGCACTGCAGTCCAGCTGCTCAGCAGAGATATTATAATTCCGCTTATTCCAATCACATTTCCTTCGTGGTCAAGTATGAATCTTCAGTAGATATTACTGAGATTAGAAGCAGCAATTAATACAATTATATAAACAGGTAGATCAGCCAGGACTTAACCAGGAGAGTATAAAACGCACTCAGAGCTTGTGCTAGGGTTATTGCCTTTGCAACAAACTCAATGCAGAAGCAGGTTCCCGTGTGAAGGAAAGAGCTGGCTGCCAAGAGGTTGGTCGATCTTTCCAGATTGGACATCACTGCAAAGCTGATAGGTGAGTCCCAGGTTTGGGGTATAAAAGTAATAACTGCATATTTGTAGGCTTTTGCAACCTATGCTCTAACCTTAACATTTGGAATCAATAAGAACTTTTTACTAAGGAACATATTCTCTCTGTTGGGCAGCTTCAGCCAGGAGTTGTACTCTATGTTGTCAATGCTCTGTGATTATGTTCATTTGCCAAAATTCAACCTGCTATCCTTAGCAGGATCTCTCTTTCCCAAGCAATGGCAATACTAGGTCACAAGTTCCAGAACCTGAGCATTATGTTTGATCTAGGATGCTTTCCTCACCCCCTCTGCCCCATGTAATTAGTTTTGATTTTGCTGGGGCTGTTCTTGATTTGCCATCAGGCATTGATGAGAGTGTGTGCGTTTGTGAGCGCATGCATGTGTCTAAGAAATTTGGGATGCTTTGTTAAGGAACGTTCCTAGCATTAATGATTAGAAATCATTGTGCAGCTATTCCATATTTTCTTCTTTGACAGATTTTCCATGGTAAGAAAAAAGATGGAAGAAGTGGTGGGAAAATACAGGATGGTTTTATTTCTGTTTAGTACATTTCTAACCCGTCTAATATCTAATGTTCTCTGGGCAGAGTACGACCCAGAATTATGGTTCTGAGTAGGAGAGGATGATATCCGGACCCCACATAAAATTCTATGACTGAGGCAGGGCAATGGCACAATAAGAACCTCAGTTGGAAGCATTCTTGGATGGGGTCACAGATGGGATGCTGATCAAATTTACAGATGACACAAACTGGGAGACAGTGAACACAACAGAAAACAGAATCAAGATTCAAAACAATATTGGCACCTAGAATACAGGGTCAAATTCAAGATGGAACTCAACAAAGATAAATGTAAACTGCATTCAAGTAGAATAAAATCACACCCATAAGTCCAGGATGAGGAAGATCTGTCTAGGCAGCAGTACATGTAAAAAAAGATCTAGGCATCTTAGTTGATCACAAGTTGAACATGAGGCAGCAATGTGATGCAGCCAATGCAATCTTAGGTTGCGTTAACAAAAGCATAGTGTTGGGATCATGAGAATAGTTCTGCTCTATTCTATGTTGGTTGGGCTGCATCTGGAGTACTGTGTCCAGTTCTGGGTGGCACATTTTAAGGAGGAAACACATCTAGAGGAGGGCAATCAGAATGATGAGGGGTCTGGAAACCAAATTCTATGAGGAATGGTTGGAAAGATATAGGTATATTTTATTATTCTTTATGATTATTTATTTCATTTCTATACTGCTCCATAATTGAAGCTCTTTGGGCTATTTACAACTATTATTTAACTTGGAGAAGATTAAGAGGAGACAAGGAAGTAGTCTTAAAATATCTGAAAGGCCTTTTGCCAAATATGGAGCAGAGTTGTTCTCTACTGTGCCAGAGGGCAGGGCTGGAACCAGTAGACAGAAATTGCAGGAAAGTAGATTATGGCTAAACGTTAGGAGGAACTTCCTAATGGTAAAAGCTGTTTGATGGTGGAACAGTGCCTCAAGAGGTGGTGGGCTTTTGTTCACTGGGGGTTTTTAAAGCAGAGACTGGATAGCCATCTCTCAGGGATGCTGTAGTTACATGCTAAATTGAGCAGGGGGTTAGGCTAAATGACCTCTATAAATCTGCGAGTTTCTTTGTTCAGCCTTGTTTGCTGACCCTTAGTTGTTCAGGTTCATGGTAATGAAAATAGGAAGCGAAGGGAAAGGTGATCCTGATATGAAGGTTTTGTAACAGGACAAGGGCATAATGTATGGGATGATCATAGAAGCAACTTAAGAAAAAAAAAGATACACCTGACTTCCCTGAGGACATTCCTCACCTGTGTAGATGAACATATTACAGTGCTTAACTAGAAAGCTACCACCTGGATATACAGCCCCTCATCCTAACCTGGCCACAAATAGGCATTCTGTTTACAAATTATAGTCAGTTTTGGGGATGAAGACAAGTAAGGCAAGTGGAGTGAGCCCGATACCTGTTTCTGTTAATAAGCTACCTGCCTCCATCCCATAATTCACAATGTCTAATGCAACTTTGTTTTGTCTTTGTATCCAGCATGAAGCCTGCCCTTTTCATCTCCCTCCCCCTAGTCTTTGCTCTGGCTTTGGGGCAGAGCATATCCCTTTGTGTCCCTGTTGAGTATGTCATCCACGTGGAGAAGAGAGAATGTGCCTATTGTCTGGCTATCAACACTACCATCTGTGAAGGATTCTGCCTGACCCGGGTACTTTCTTACAATACACTCTTGAATCTCTTCATACAGCACTTGGTTAGCCTTGGCTGAGAATGGGTGCTTTTTTAAAAATGAAATGTACAGCGGAGAGAAAGTCACAAAATTAACACAAGGGAAGATCATTTGAATGCACACTGACTAGGCCTACTCATTACCAGGGTGAGAGCTACTGCTCTTATTTTATCAAGTAGTCCCTAAAGACCAGGGAATAAATGTAATTGTAATTCCTTTCCTACTAAGTTAGATAAGACACAAAAGGTTCATAGGGGTGCAGAGGGGAGAGCGAAGTTAAAAACTGGAGATGAGGAATCAAGTCCAGGAACAACAATAATCCATGTAAAATACAGGGGAATAGCTTTGAAAATAAATGAGAGAAGAAGCAGTGTACATATCAAAGACAAGGAAATTTCACTAACGGAACTACAGCAGAAAATGGAAGAGAAAAAGAAAGGAGGATAGAGGAGACAGGGAGTTTAATCAGTAGCTGAGGTCTCTTAGAGCAAATTGAATAGGGGAGGATTAGATGATAGAGATATAAAGGATGAGATGCAAAGCTTATATTGAATGACAAGGGGATATGGAAGACATGGATATAAAGGCTGTGAATAGGCAGTAAGTTTTCAGAGATGTGAATGTGATCTGGGAAAGATATGTTAGAAGGCCATCACCCCTTCCCCACAACACCCCACCCTTTCAAGTACAATTTCTCAATTTTTACAAATCTGTTTTTCTTGTACTCCCACTTTTCAGCACATATAAAACCCACTTCTTTCTGTAAACGACTAGACCAGAAGCACTTTTGATCCAGTCTAATCAGTTTTACCACTGCACTGGGTAATGAAAGGGAATGATTGTAGTCAGGAAATAAGAGAAAGTGAGCAAGCAGCCACCCCCAAAACACAGCTGCCCCAGGCCGTTTTATCTAGGTAAATTAGATAAAAGGAAGAAATGGCGATTTGACCAGACAGAGTAGCGATTCAGAAAGAGAAAGAATCAATAAATACAATTTAAGATGAACATAAAAGTGGTAACACAAATCAAAGGATAACACTAAGAAGGCCACTTTTCCCCTCAGTAAGGGTGATAGCTCAAATTGTTTGTTCTGAAGTAGTTTGCTTGAAATAGAGTGCACTTTTCCCTCAGGAAGTGGTATAACTCAATGGTAGGGCATGTGCTTTGCATGCATAAGGTTCCAGGTTCAATCCCTAATAATTCCTGTCTGAAACCCTGGAGAGCCATTGCCAATTTGTATAGACAATACTGAGCTAGATGGGCCAATAGTCTGATTTGACATAAGATGGCTTCCTATGTTCCCCCTTGAGAGATTGACTACATATGTGTTGCATTTGGGCATAACCGAACATGCCTTTAAAGGAAACTTTAAAACTGGACCCAAGCTATGGCCTCTGGATAGACTTACCCAGATCAGGTAAGTCTATCTGTTGTATGTTATTTAGGATATGCCCCTCAGCAACCCTTCCTTTGTTAAATAACCATGGAGGGCACAGCTCAGTGTCTCAAACCCACCACAGAGCATGTGCTATTGCTTTAATGAGGTTGGAAAACCCTCACAAAGATGAAATAGCCTTTCTTGTTTAGTAACAAAGATGTGCCGATTGGGCGAGGGAGGGAAGAGATGCAGCAGAGAGGAGTGATTGCTCTTTGGGCACAATATAAATAATCTGGATAGGTTTAAACCAAAGTCATCAGAGAGATGGAATAACCACTGGCATTCCCTTACAGGACAGTAATGGTAAGAAACTGCTGCCCCGGAGTGCCCTGTCCCAGGAAGTGTGCACATACAAGGACGTGGTATACAGGACCGTGATGATCCCTGGCTGTCAACACCATGCTGTCTCCTACTACTCTTACCCAGTGGCAGTGAGCTGCAGGTGCGGGAAATGCAACACTGACTATAGTGACTGTGTGCAGGAGGCGAGACACACTGGTTATTGCACTTTACCCCAGAAATGACACAATCCATGAAGTCCTGGCTTTCTGCCCTCCCCCCTCCCTCACACACAAACTGTCTCTCCCAGCACATGGCAAATGATTGGCAGTCAAGAATAAATAGAATGGGTGGCATGTCCAATATTTGCTCTGTCAAATTATTCTCAGACAGAAAAACAAACCTGGCTGGTTTTTTCTTTTAATTTTACATAGTGCTCAACAGACACAAAAATAAGTTGCAGCTGCATGGGAATTCAGCAACTTTATAATCTGGAAGTATACCTACAACTATGTGCTTTCAGAGCGGTGTGTAGATGTATAAACAGGCACAAACAGTGGGGGGACTCTCAAGGAATCGATGTTTCTTCATTGGAATCACTCTCTTTCCTGAGCAACAGGGAAAGGAAGCAGTTTGCAACTTACTAGTTGGAGAAGGGGATTTGCAACAAGGGCCAGAATTGCTATGCAAAAGTATAGATTTATCTGCAAATATCACAAATGTAATTGCACTGCTAGTGTAACATTGATGTAGTTATCTCTTGTTGCTTGGTTATGGACTATATTTTTTGCTGCATCAGATAACTGGAAACCAAAATTCCTGTGGTACCAAAAGACTAATTATATCATAAGCCTTTGTAGGCAAGAGACGACTTCACCAGCGGCAACTTGTCTATGAAAGCTTAAACTAAAATAAATTAGTTAAGGGTTTTTGCTTTCTCTCGCCCAAAGACTAATCTGGCTACTGTAATAATTGACTAGCATTTCCTGAAAGAGTGCCAGTTGCATTTGACTGTAATAGTCCTACAGAGTGATCCTAAGCTCTTGGGCAGGACTGCTGAGGGCCATATAATACTGTGGAGGTCCATCTCAGTGGGCAGAGGCTTTCCTGGCACAGTGGCAGAAAGCATCTTCACTGTGGCTGACCTACTCATGGTGTTCTACAGGTCTAGGGACCAGAATGGAGCACATCAGGGAAGGCCATGGATCCAGAGCATCCTAGGCTCCATTCTCCCAACACACACTGTAACTACACCTGAAGTGGCAAGGTTAAAAAACACCAACAGCCCCAAACCTAGAAAAGCCAACCCCACCTTCCCCTGTAGCTACTGTGAGTCAGTAGGGCATTGGATGGGTTGGACATCCACCCCATAAGCTTAACAAGACTGCCTTTCCCACCGCCCATATAGAATAACCATGTTTTGAAGTCAAAGAAAGTGAGATAATCACTGGAGTTAGAACAAAGGGGCTAGGCATAGCTAGGAACTGTCACTGTAGTTACGAGAAACTGACTATAGTGATGTGTTCACATGTAAGTGTTTCATTTGATCTTGTTCACTGGAATTTGTAAACAAAATTTTGTAAAGGATACCATTTTCCACAATTGTTGCAATTTATTTCTTGTGCTCTGAATGGTGCAGGGCCTGGCCTTACTAGGATTGACTATGGCAATTTTAGAGAGAACTAGTGATTGATTTTTGGGATGCATCTGGAAAGTATTTATTCCTGTTAATCAGAACTTTTCCCATGAATGTACTTCTGCACTTTTAAGTTAGTGAGGAAGCAGACTGAAAAGACGTCTGAAGCTCTTTGAGTCCTTGCCACCCTTGCCTTTCATAAGGACACATGCATTTCCTCCTTGCTTACAGAGTCTTATTTGCTTGGTCTTGCTACCAGGAAGATTTAACAGAACCCTGAAGACCCAACATAGGCTAGTTAATCAGTTCATGCCAACTATATGCTTACACAGAAACGGGTTTTCATGATATGAGAGGATGTGAAAAACACTTGCCTCTCATCAGTAAGGTTCCAGCTCCTCTTAAGTAGAGTAAGGGGAAGTAGTGATAAATGCTTGGCTAGTAAGCTTCAGATAAATCAGTTGGGTCTTTCAGAAGACCGACTTCATTTCAATTTATTATGCAAGTTTGCAATGATGACACCAATTTATTTGTCAGAACCCATGAGGATGGAAGAGTAATCAAATTCAATAGAAACTGAAACAAGTCCCCCAAAACCTAGTCCAACAAGCATAGATGGATAAAAGGGTACTTAGCAAGGAGACAATAAAAACAAAACACATTGATTGTTGCTACACTGGTCTGAACATTTTATTGTGCAAGTGTAAATGCAGAGGTCTAATCATTCTCACACTGCATTCACAAAATTTACATTATGTCTAGAGACCAGTTTGTAGTTCCTTAGAAAAAGATTGTGCCCATACTCCCCACTGATGACAGCCTCTCACATGGGCTCAATGATACAGAAATTGTGTAATTGCAAATATTAAAACCTAGAATGCAGTTTCATAAAATGTAAGTGCAATTGCCAACCAAGAAGGACTGCTTAGCAGTTTGGTTGCACAACATGTATTGTTAACAATCTGGCACAACTTTCAATTCCCAGCTGAACTTTAGTTCCAGAGAACATTTTGACAATCTTTGGATTGGTAGCTATTTATGAACTTTCTCTATGCAAAACAGAGCATCCATCTAGCTTACTTTGCCTGAAACACTTTTATTGCCTTATGTTGCTTTGTATTTTAGCAGTCACCATAGGAACCAATTTTTTACTCTAGGTAATTATAAACATAGATGTATAAAAAGTCACATATTTTTGTTCCCCAATTTACCTTTGGTACGTGAAACAGAATTTTATTGAATTTTACTTTATTGTAGCTGGAAAGATTGCAAGTGGGTAAAGCTACAACATCTGTTCCAAGAACAACTACCTGGTTTGTTTCTCAACAATTCAAAAAGATTTGGCCCCACAAATTTTTATTTTTTCTTCACTTATTAGTAAAAAAATGTTTTCCAATACATTTTCCCATAACCATTCTATAAAAGCATTTATAGAATGCTTTTATTCCATTCTATAAAAGCACCCATTGTCATTCCATTCTCAGAGGCTCCAGTTTCTCAGCTCCCAGAACTAAGACATGCCTCTATTTTACACATACAGATGTCTGTCCTACTACTGTGGTGTCAAAACCCTGACTTTAAAATCACAAGAAAGAGACACAAATGTCACCATTAGAAAACTAACTAGCCTTGGCATATGCATTCCAAAATCTGTCAACATTTAACAAGGCTTTGAATGCAAGTTTCCCAGTAGAAGAAACATATGTAAGTTGATTTGAGTTGTCATTGTTTACTTGTGTCTTGACTGGTGGTTCTTGTGGATCTATTCCAGTAGGTCTAATAAGTGAGAAAGAAAGTCTAGGGGGAAAGTCTTCCATACTGGCATAGCTCAATAAGAAATTCTCCAACGCCGATAAAGTAAATAACTTGGGCTATACCAAAGAGAGGTGCAATGACTAGTGCTCTGCAGCCAGCTCCCTTTAGGAAGGCTGAGGGACCCTCTTTCAGCCAAATCTTCCTGAAATAGAAAACAACCCCAATATATATTTAGTTACAAAATTCAGCAACACATTACTTTAAAAAGATTTCACTGCTCCTGTGGCAAAAATCTCATTGCATATTTCAAAATATCAATTCAGAGAATTCTATGCACGCTCTTGATCACCCAATTTCCTCCTGCAGTTGTAATTCATCTCACCCTCTTAAACTAAGTCTTATAAGAGAAAGGAACACACCCCAAAATGGGCATGATTCTAACCAGTTTATGACTGATTCAAATGTTATTACTCCCACGTGGAAGCTACTGAAAAACATTTTTGCATGGTAACATTCCAGGCAATGGTTGTAACGTTTGAAAGCTGCTTTCTACATGGTTCGATCTAATGCGCTTCAGCTATTAGGCTGTATTGAAATGTAATAAATAAATAACTGTATGGAGACTTTCCATGGCAGCACCACACATCTGGGTTAAATAATATGGATTGTGGCTTGCAAATATTATCCCTATGCACATGCTTCTAACACATTCATAGCTACCTTCCCCTGATTGTACTGGTGTCTGAGGCAAAAGCTGTTATATGTCTAAAAAATACGCTAAAAAGCCTATTGTGGATGTGTGGAAATACTGTTCACAGTAAGACAAACAGTAATAGATTGCTTATACACCTGCTAAATAGTCAAATAATTCACAGTGCTCTGTTGGATTTTTATTCTTTACCTTGCACAATCAATGATTCCATTATAGGTTTCCTCATTTCTTCCCTTGCCCACTGATTGAAGACGAGTCTTTATTACTGCAAAACAAACATTACTGGTTTAGAAGATGAATGTAGGTGAGCCTCAGAACACATTACTGCAGTACACTACACTTCCTTCTGTTTTATTAAACCACTATGTTATCCTGGAAGCAACAACCTTTCCTGCACAGAAAGTCCCAAACATATGAAGAGTAGCTTCCAAAGATCATCAAGGAATACCCTTTCCCCAATATTTCCCTATAACGATGTATGGAGCACCATAAAGTACTGTAAAAAAACACAAGATCAGCAAAGAGATGGACATAAAACTTATCATACCGTCACAAGGATTGACAGACACAGCTGCCACAGAACCTGCCACGCAACCAGCAAGAAAAGAACGAAAGAAAGGGGCTCTCTCCTCCAGGGAATCATGTTCTGCTCTGTTCAGATGGGCAAACAGTGGGAAATAGATGATGGAGAATGGGACATCCCTAGAAGACAAGAGTCAATCTATTGTCATCAAGCTTTATGGAAAATTGGTCTGGGAATGATAAAGGCAAGGAACATGCACCATCCTTACCTCAGAAGGGTTGCTCCAAGTCCTTTGTAGAGTCCTTTAATGCCCTGCGTATGCAGAAGCTCAGCTGCTATTTGTGTGGCAGATATCTTCCTTGGAAAGGGAACAGGTCCTACATTATATGCTCTAGTTAGAACAGGGCTGAAAGATACAAGCTTGCATCCAGGAGCTGGACAAGGAACTCTGCTAACAAGCTGCTGAGATGCTGAAAGAAAGTAGAAAATGTATCAGTCTCGTTGATGTCCTTAGAAATCTGATTTTGCCCTCAGCATAGACTGCATTCTAAATCTGAATATCTAAATGATCTTTGGTAATTTCTCTAACTACTTTGTCATGAAAGCTTACAGATTACGCTGACTTACTTGGGCATTCTATATCATGTGATTACAGTCACATGGCGCAAAAGTGTGGGGTCATACCTGCCCTTACTGCTCACCAGTTTGTGGAAGATATGAACAGGGGCGCTCAACATTCATAAGCTCTCCCAAGATTTGGAATCCTATGCAATCAGGGATTCTCCTCTTCAAACTTTTACCTAATGTGTGGACAAAAGAGGATGGAGCTGGCAGGTATGGGCCCCTGCTCCATAGGACTGCAATCATGTGATTCAGAACACCTGAGTAGGGCTATAATTTGGGTGCAAAGGGTCTCTGTGTGCTACATCAGACTCTGATTTATGTGCTGGCTTCTGACTCTGATTTATGTGCTGGCTTCTGGTCTCACACACCTTTCTTCAACAGTATTTCACATTTCTGGGGCCAACTCTATTTCTATCCAGACATAGTACAGATCCCCCCACTTCTCACTACTTTATTCTGCCCCCTTTGGCTCAGTAATTTCAATGCGTTACTGAGTTCTGGAACTGCATTTTGGCTTGGCTGCTGTTGGATTACCATTTCAGCTCAGTTAGACAATACATTCAAATGATCCCTGAATTTGACAGGTATGGCCACACAATAGATAACGTTTTGCAGGCTCCAACCTATAGCAGGAATATCAGAAATGTGACTTCTGGTTTTTAAATGCCAAGCAGACATTACACACAACTTTTTCAATTACAAAGTATATGTATCTGCTTCACTAGGTCTCTTACTGGCCAAACAGATCCAACCATGTAGATTTTGGGTCAGGACTTTAATTTGTACCTATTCCTGGCTACAAGACACCAGGTTATTATTGACAGTCCATTGCAACCAAAATCAATTTCAAACCTAAGCCAAGCTGAATGTCTCGTGTTCAATAAATAAGAAGGGCCACAATTTACAAAGAAGCCTCACATTGCATGAGCACACAAGAATCATTCGTCAGAGATGAGTGTGACATATGGAGAAAGGCAGCATGTGCCATTACCTAGTCTCCCTGCATCCTGCAGCTGGATTTTCAGCATCTCCATAGGAGTGGTGATGATAACCTGGCACGTTCCAGCACCACAGCCTGCCATCATCTCCTTAGGTAAAGACAGGGCTATCCTACAATAAAAAATGACAGAATATTTATTGTATATTTTAAGTTATCGTTATAAATATTACATTATTTTAAAAACTAAAATACCCAGATGTGAAATTGCAGAAGGGGAAAAGGTTGTGAAGAAGAAATACATAAATTAACTCCATGCCAGCAAGTGATTTTGATAAATGAATCATATGAAATGGAATGAATTGTAACAAGTGTTGGAAGGAACACAGTCCAAGAGGCAACAGCTTCTTGGAGTAAAATCTCAACTGGTTCCCAGTATTATAATGCCTGTGATTACTATTACAGCCACACCATTTTGCTTGTCCACAAGGGGCTGCATAAAGGGCTACCAGTGCTCTGTGCCACTTCTCTCCTCTCCCCTTGTAATAATTTGTAATGCTCATTCTGGAGTTCAAATAATTGAAATCATAAAATTTTGGCAAAGATGTGCTTCATACATTCATATTATTATTACAATATTTTTGCACAATTCAGCAAGCAGAATAGGAGGCAGAAAGGACTGAGAAAAGGAGAAAGGTCTGAGTTGGGGTAGAAAGGGAGGGGGCAAAAACCATGCATAATAAAAGCCATGGGGAGGAGCTGGATGATATGCATTGCAAAGTTTGCACTTTCTGCCCATTGCTCGTTTTAAATCTTGTCTACTTAACACACATAAGTTTTATTTTCTCTTTCCCATAGTTTACTTGTTCTCTTTTAATTTAGGATTTGAAATATTGCATTGTTTTCTATAAAACATTTTACTGTTCATTCTTTCCTCAATGGTGCTCCTGAAGCTATTCAATGAATTTTGCATGATTTGTTGCAGAATTTCTTTATTTTGAAGAATTGTAAGTTGTGCCTTCATTCAAAAATGGATTCCAAGGCAGTATACACAAAAAATTCAAATATACAATACAATATTAAAACATACAATTTTAAACAACTTAAAAGTCCTCATCTCAAGTATAGACACAGATCTTAACTTGCGTAAGATATAAATGAGAGTGCTCTAGCATCTCAAGTAACATACCCTTCTTTGGCAAGAAGGTGCCTAAAATAGTCATTAGCAGCCAGTTTGATAGCCTTCTCAGGTGTTACAAGTGTCAGATTCACTGCTGCACCTAAAAATAAACAGACATGCTTAATTGAAACCAAGAGGTATTCTTTGTTTTAAAATATGACACAAATCAGTAGCAGTCCAGGCCAGAGGAAGTTTCAGGTTATGATTAGTAGAAGTGAAGGAAGTGAGGAAAGGAAGGTCACTGATGCAGAAACAATGAGAGAGGAAACCTCAAAGGTGCACTGGAAATATGTTTATTTAGCCCAATGCATTTCAAGGTGCACTACAGAAATAAATCCTTTTAATAAAAGGCAATCTAAAATAACCAAATAGCTTTAAAAAATCAAATGCACCATAAACCCCATAAAAATAGTATAAAATAACAAAGTTCTATGAAGTATGTTTTAAGTATAGGCATGTTATAGGCAGGCCTACCTAGTTGAATTTTAAGATATTTCATTGTTATTTTAATGATGTATTAGTTTTATGTTTTTAATAATTCATTAGCTTTATATGTTTGAATCGGTTTTATGCATTTTATGCTGTTTTGTATTTAATGTTGTTCCCCGCCTCGATCCAGAGGGAGAGGCGGGTAAGAAATAAATATATATTATTATATTTATTGTGATAGAGATCTATATTACAAATTTCAACTTACTGTAAGTAGTCCATTAACTTCAAGTCAGCTTTTACGAAGTAAATGACTATAGTAATGCAACTTTAGAAACAGAAGCTGAAATCCTCCACACTTTGTATACACTATTATTTCAGTCATCAACTAGGCACCCATTAGACACATCTGTCATTATGTGGGAACTATTTATCCATGTGATGAATCTATATGGCTGGATGCTTTGTCTGAATAATTCAGCCGTGTTGGTGGGCCTGATCTGATCAGATAGGCTTTCCCCACGGAATCAGAAGTCTTGGTAGTAAATTGAAAAGGAATGGCAGCATAGAGGCTGTACCAAAACTGGAAATTTATGGTCTGAGATACTTAACTCTTTAGCTATGTCCTAATGCTATGTTCCAAAAAGTCAGCAAACTTGAAGCAGCCACTAATTTAATTTTGTTTCCTTTATTTTAAATAAAGCACAATTCTATGTTTACTGAGAAGTCCCATAAACAATGTGGTTTACTCCCTAGCTTGTGCAAAATGCAGCGGCCAGAGTGATAACAGGAACCAGAAGGTTCGAGCATATAAGACCTACTCTGGTCCGCTTGCATTGGCTGCCTATACGTTTCCAAGCCCAATTCTGGTTCTAACCTATAATGCCTTACACGGCTTGGGACCACAATACCTGATGGAACGGCTCTCCCGACACGAACCTACCTGTACACTACAATCTACATCTAAGGTCCTCCTCTGGTTGCCTACTCCGAGGGAAGCATGGAGGGTGGCAACAAGGGAGAGGGCCTTTTCAGTGGTGGTCCCCCAATTATGGAATTATCTCCCCAACGAGGCTCGCCTGGCACCAACATTGTTATCTTTTTGGCGCCAGGTCAAGACTTTCCTCTTCTCCAGGCATTTAACAGCATATGATGAGGATTTTGTGTTGTTGTGGTGCTTTGACCCAGTAGGATATTGTAATTTTAACTTGTTTTTATGCTTTATGGTTTTAAATTCTGTATATCGGTGTTTTTAATGTTCAGTGTTTTTAATTTTTGTAAACCGCCCAGAGAGCTTCGGCTATGGGGCAGTATATAAATGGAATAAAATAAATAAAAAAATAAATAAAAGAGTATTTAGGACTGCAGCTGAAATTTATAATCCTGACATCATTATTATTATTATTATTATTATTTACATTTATATACCATCCCATAGCTGAAGCTCGGTTTACAAAGATTAAAAACATTGAACATTTAAAAACCAATATACAAAACAATAAAAAGCATAAAAACAGGCTGTTTCAAAATATTTCAAGACATTCCAGTCAAAGGCTTGGATCTAAAATCTCCCCATCCTCTCCCCCCATGCATATCCCTTCAATCCGGTTGAGGAACCCTCAACCCCCCCAGAGCAGATCTTGGGCACATACAGAAGTATACAGGGGGGAAGGAAATCCGTTATGCCCACAGTCTTCCTTTCGCTGGCGGAACATCAATGGATCCAAGCCAAAATGAATACCATCAAGTGGTATTATTGAATTAGCTATAGCCAGTTAGAAAACATGGTGTGTGTGTTTAGGGCGGGAGGAGGGACGGACAGCTTACCTCTGTACATGCCAAAATAGCCTTCTGAACGTAGTGTTTTAATTAGACAATCCAATCTGATCAAGACATAAACACATACAGTTTGTGAATTACTGAGTATCATATTTTGATTAATTCTAGATATTTTAATAACTACCTTTCTATCACTGCCCATCTATATTTATACCTAATGCATTTTTCTTAAAATTAAATAGAAAGAGAATTTAAAAAACACAACAGCATAGCAAAACTGAAACACAGCATATGGTTGCTTGTCATCATGAACTTTATTGTTCCAAGACTACAACAAAAATACGTCAACAAGCTTGTTATCTATTTGTCTTCCCTATCCTCCCATACATAATTGTTTAATTTACCATGAAGGTCATGTTTCCTACTTTACAGAATAACTCTGGTAGATCTCTATTTTCACCGACACCTATATCTATGTATAGAAAGGGTTGGTAATTTATAGACCAAAACATCTGGAGGCTTCAACTCCCATTAGCCCCCACCAGCATAGCCTATAGTGAGGGATGACGGAAGTTGTAGTCCAAAACATCTGGAGGGTCATAAGGTGCCCAGCCCCACCTATATGTACCTGCAAATGGTGAAAAAGCCGTTTCAATATGAAGTCAATTTAGAGATAAGAAATATAGAATCCCATAACCATGAAAGCCTGAATTAAACCCTGAGCTACTAAAACAGGGGTGGGGAACCTCAGGCCCAGGGACCAAAACTCCTGGGGTCCCAATCTGACCGTCTTGGGTTCCTCAGATGATCGTGCCTCCTTCCCTTGGCTGACCCACCCCCTATTCTCCAACTACCAATCATTTGGTGACTTCCCAATTGTTGCGCAGTTTCCTCTCCCCCAATTCTAAAACCATTCTCTCAAGTCTTAATTACTAGCCATTAGAGCTTTAAGCCTTAATATGCTAGTATTTTTGGCCCCACACCCTTTGTCTTCAGCCCCAGACACCACTGGAATGCAGCCCCCGAGTGCTTCTCTGAAAATGAATTCAGTCCTCAGACTGGAAGAGGCTCCGCACCCCTGAACGAAAGTAACCAAGTGAGAAGACAAATGTGAAGAACAGCATTCTTTCTGAGCACATCGATTCTAAAATGGAGTTTTAGAAAATAATCTCTCTGATGCAAGGTTTATTAGCAATTTATTCAATTCCAAACATCACTTACATGCTTTTATAGACTTGCTGTCCACTTCTTTGATTCTGTAGCCTGGTTTTAACCAGGTCAATTGGAAATATACAAGTAACACCAATGACCCCTGCAGCTCCTCCATTGATGAGTTTAGCAGGCAAACTGAACAAGAGAAAATATAACTCAATTGTATGCAAATGACAATTTTCCAAATTCTTCTCCATTATGAAGAAATTCAGCTTTGTGATGCAACAAATTCCCATTTCCTTGATAACGGCCTCTAGCTGTTTGCTATTTTCAGCATCACCACAATTAAGCTTTTAGAGCTACTCTGTATATGATAACGGAGCATCGGTTATCTGCACCACAAATGCTAAAAACATAGTGTGTTGTACTTATAAACATGAAGACAATTGGACATTCCTTGTTGGATGCACATGTATTAAACTTTAATACATGTGCATCCCATAATGAGCTTCCAATTGGCTGTAGTTCCTATACTGCATACCCATATTGCGAGACTTACATCTTTTGCCTGTTTCATAGGAACACCCCTTACCTTACATTTATCATTATGTCTCAATCTCTCTTCAGTCATCTCCTAATATCCCTTCCTTCAATCCATACAGAACCATACTACCAGCTGTCTTTGGTCTCTCATTCTGCCCCCAAGTACAAGCACCATTCAGTAAAAAAAGTGAAGGTAGGCATCTTGATGTATTCTAGACCACACACAATTATTCTTCATGGGCATGTATACTTCTAGTTCTTATGAGGTATAGTAACTAGATGTACACTCTACTTTGAATACTTTGCTTTGCAATTTAATCCTAATTTATTCTTAAATATTTTGAAGAATGGATCTTTACTCTTTGTTACAACAAGGCTGAAATGCCCCTATTTTTTATTTTTTTAAAAAAATTCTCCAGCACTCCCAGACTGTCTCTTCTATTTTAAATCTCCTTCAAATTTATCCCCCTTCTCCACAAAACAAACTCCAGAGATTTGCATTCTAAGATATGCCATTCTCCAATTTTGCAATTATTTTACTCAAACCATTTTTGCTCCTTCACTTTTTATCCTTCTATGTTTTATATAGGATTTAGCATACTATTGACCTGAACATTAAATAAACACACACACACACACACACACTTTAATGCATTTGATTTTTACATCATTTGTTGTCTAATTTGGTCTCCAAATCTATTGCATGCTTTGCTCAATGTCTGCACTGATAATAATAATAATAATAATAATAATAATAATAACAACAATAACAATTTATTTCTTACCCGCCTCTCCGTCTGGATCGAGGCGGGGAACAACAACATGATAAAATACATAAAACTGATTAAAACATGACACATTTTATTAAACTGCATAAAAATCCTAAAACATCCTAAAAACATATACTCGCTATACTTTTAAAAATTTGAACAGGACACGTACCTAATCTGTTTCTCAGCCATCTTCTCTTGGATCACAAAGGGAAAAGTGTTCCAAGCTCTTTTTGGTGAGTAAATAATAAAAGCTGTCGATGGTGAGATGTTGGTTCTTCAAAGAGACAATTCTGTCTAATCTCTGCAGAGTGAATTGAAGCTTTAAAATCCATCACTTCTATAAATAATCCAAAGGCATCTCATTGGCTGTTTGAGCATACAGGCATTTCAAGCAGCTCACAGCAGCTCAAATTCAGTATGACAAATCAGAATGCCCTCTCACCACTACTATTATACAAAATGTCATCATCTGTTATTAATACGTTGATTATTAATTTATGCCATAAGAAAGATGCAATTGAAAATTATTACTTTTGACGTAGAACAACTTCAAAATTATATAGAAGCTGGCACCTCTTTAGCATGACAAGAAGAAAGGAAACCATACATAAATAATTTTCATAAAATCATAGAATAGTAGAGTTGGGAGGAGTCTATAAAGCCATCGAGTCCAACCCCCTGCTCAATGCAGGAATCTACCTTAAAGCATCCCTGACAGGTGGTTGTCCAGCTGCCACTTGAATGCCTCTAATGTGGGAGAGCCCACCACCTCCCTAGGTAACTGGTTCCATTGTCGTATTGCTCTAACAGTCAGGAAGTTTTTCCTGATGTCCAGCTGGAATCTGGCTTCCTATAACTTGAGCCCATTATTCTGTGTCCTGTTTTTTCAGTTAGTATACATGAAAAAACAACTTGGACTGTAGTCCGAAGTACACTTTCTACGGAGGAAGTCCCACTGAACCTAAACAGAACTTACTTTTGAGTAAATAAATTTTGGATTGTGTCATTTCAAGGAAAAAGTTTCCTACCTTCCACATTAACAAATGGCCAGATTGTGGCAACATTATCCTGCTAAAGCATTCACTACATATGAAGAGGAAAATAATACCATAATACTTCCTAGGCGTATCAAGAACAGATATTTTGCCAATATTTCTTTTAGTCTAATCAAACTTTCGCTGCTCTCCATACTTGAAAATCACAGGAGTTGTAAGTTGAACATCATGAAGAACATGATGAAATGTGTCAGAGCAATACCAGTATCACATGACCTGCCAATTAGTCACTGGGAATTCCCAGTGCCCATGGTGAGACAGACACCCATGGAGTCACATTAACAGAGCAAATGATCAAGAAATGAAGACCACTCATAGGGGTAAAGTTTTCATTGCCAGCATAAGAGAAGGATGCATTGCATAAATGGTGAGATATTATTAGCTTACAATCTGATGGGATAGGCAAATAGTTTCCTATAAAGCCTACAGGGAAATTCCAGCTGCAGTATTCCAATTTCAATAAAGCTCCTTAAATCTGTACAATTGCAAAGAAAGAGTAACAGCAAGGTTTTATCCTTTCCTGTGACTGACCAAGGCAGGTGAAATCACCATAATTGCTTTTGCTCAAGGAAAACAATGAAAAATCATACAGAGCTTGTCAATATCAAATTTCTTTTGACAATTCTCCTTATATCAAAATCCCACAATAATCCATTTCAGGAAAAAAAGTAATCACAAATTTAAACTACCTGCAAAATATGTATTTAAAATTTGCTTGTCTTAAATAAATAAAATTTAGATCGGCATCTATGAAATCCTGAAACTCACTTAATTGCCTTCCTGAAGCTCTTCTTTCATCCCCCAGAGAGACAGAATACAACATTCAGACCACTCATTTGGTTTGTGCCGTGCACCTGTGAAGTTCAGCTCAAACATGAGCAAAAACTAAAGAAAGGAGTCTATGCTCATTGATGTGTCAGCAACAATAGTGAGTATATATCAGATATAGCACGAATGAACTAGGAGGCACAATGCTCATTCTAATGGATTGATAAAACACAGGTGGTGTAGTATGGAAGTGGAGAAGGCCATGAACATTTTTCTAGGCTAGTGTCCTCTATATGGGAAGGGGGTGAGAAAGTAAAAGTAAGTTATATTTTCAAATGATCAAATACTGTTCATAATCAAAGATGAAGAGATAGCAAAGACTGCCATACTTTGAAGCCATTTGTCATCAGATCAGAAAGGGCTACTAATGAGAAACAGATGTGGGGGCAGGAGGGCTCAATTGCAACAGAATGCAAATCATAGCAAGGGGGTGTTCTGAGCTGGTTCCAAGTCTAAGGCTGCCTCTACAAGAGAGGTTTAAAGCTCTTTCAAGGCACTTAAAAAAATTTACCTCTACAAGAACAGAGCGCAAATCGGGCATAGAGGCGCGTTATCTCTCCGATTATGCGTATTATCAAATGCGCGTTAAATCGTGAGTTTTATTTTGCTCCAGCCGTTAAAGCGCATTTTGCCTATGTGAACAAGCACTTATGCGCATTAACTACTTGTAAAGTGCATTTTGGTCATCCGTTAATGCGCTTTGCCGCCTCTCACCGCCTCTCGTGCAGAAGGATTAGGTGTAAATGCGCTTCAGCGATTATGCGCATAATCGCCTAACCGGGCGCAAAAGCGAATCCTTGTAGAGGGGACCTAAGTTCTGGACCACTACCAACTAAGTTAAAAAAAAACCCATCTAAAACATAAGTGTAATTTCATTACTCTCATTGTGTGTATGTGTGTGTGAAGTGGGCACAAACATACCAGGGATTGGTTGGTTGCTTCTAGCAGGGCTTTTTTTCTGCAGCAGTATCAGTTGGCTTGTTGCTGGGAGTACAACAGAAAAGGTCTTGGGTGGGGTTACAGGCTAAAGGGTGTTGTCAGAGGCTAACAGCAATGTTAG
This sequence comes from Anniella stebbinsi, assembly GCA_029215795.1. NCBI lineage: Eukaryota > Metazoa > Chordata > Lepidosauria > Squamata > Anniellidae > Anniella > Anniella stebbinsi. Next base: position 44,040,621 of record JARDYH010000004.1, on the reverse strand, counting down.
CTTATTCTAGCACGTCCCACTGCAGTCTCCCCTCAGTTTCACCCTGCAGCTGCAAAACTCTGCCTGGTAATTCAAGCCTATATACTCTGCACATCATTCTAAGGTTTCTACCTTTTTCTGGCAGGTCTCCTAGCAGCTACATGCCTGGCAACAATTAAACAGATGAAATATTCCCCATCACAGAAACTTCATGATAGGAAAGGTTGCACTTATTACATCTCTGTATCCTTATGTTCTTTTTGGTAGTAGGTGAAAAACTTTTTAAAAATTTTCCCAGGCCTTTTAATGCTGCATTAAATAATATTTTAGGCTGCAATCCTATCCTATACTCATTTACCTGGGAGTAAGCCCAATTGAACTCAATGAGGCTTACTTCCAAACACACAGGATTGCACTTTTAGATCTTGGCTACAATGTTGATTTTTGTTGTGATTAATTGCTCCACTTTTATTATTTGACTGATCATGTATTGATTGTATTGTTAGGAGAGGGCTCAGTGGCAGAGCACATACTTTGCATACATGAAGTCGCAGGATCAATCCCCACCAACCCCAGGTAGGGCTGGAAATATTTCTGTCTGAAACCCTGGAGAGGTTGCAAGTCAGGGTTGACAATACTGGCAAGATGGACCTATAACTCGACATAAGACAGCTTCCTATGTTTCTGTAGCACTGCTGACTGAAGAGCAAAGTTAAGCTACCATAAATAAATAAATAAATAAATAAAGGAAAGCAAATGGGGGGGGGGCTAGTGAGCAGAGCGGGGAAGAAAAAAAAGAGTCAATTTTGGGACAAGCCTGCTTGCCAGCAAATGGCAGTTGGCCCCAGCCACATCCCATTACTTTGGATTCCTCTTCCCAAATGATAGATGAAGCAGAGGAAAGACTGCCTGGAAGGTACCAATCCAGTTCCTGCTACAGGTATATTGCTTCTGACGACTGCCCTCACAGGAGACAATACAGGAAACATGCAGTCGCTCCCCCCCACCCCACGCCGCAACGAAGAGATACCTCAAGTGAGATTACTATATTTTTATTAATTGGTCTTCTCCTTTCATAGTTGCATGCATGATAATATTTTTTAAAAAATCAAAAGGCGCAACTTTTCCAGCAGTATATCCAAACCGTGCTAGGAAAAGCTTCAGCCACGGAATTTCTGCTTGTCAGTTAACAGTTAAAGGATACAGGAGCGCTATTGTGGGAAATGAAGAGCAAAACCTCGGCACAAGCCTCCCATGCCCATAAATATTATCAGCCCTAGGATGCGCTAGTATGGATACCTTGCAGAAAAAGCGGGCGTTTGAAACGAAATGGGAACGGACCGGCGCCCATGAAATACGAGAAAGGTCCTTCCTCTCGGGTCAACTGCCGGGCAACGGCTCTTGGTTTCAAATTGCGGGAGCCGCTGCACCTGCTCGGCTTCCCCTGCCCCCTCTACTCACCCAGCTGCCATGAGCAGAGCTGCTGCTCTTCCATTGACGCACAAGCGAGAAAATCCCTTCAGCCGAGCGACCGGTTGCCCCTCGCTCCCGCCTCTACCAGAAGCGCGCTGGGATTGGGCACGGCTGCAACAGCTCAGCCAATGACTAGGCTTGCTCTCGACCCCTCCGTGCTATTAAGTACTCTGAGGGCCCCACTGACCATATTATTATTAGTATTATTAATTATTATTATTATTATTGATTACATTTATATACCGCCCCATAGCCGAAGCTCTCTGAGCGGTTTACAAAAATTAAAAGATTGAACATTAAAAAGTCAATATACAAAATTTAAAACCATAAAACAAAACAGCTGATATTTAAAATATTTTAAACTTTTAAGTCTGGCCACAAAGCCAGTTAAAACCTCAATTTAAGCTGTTAAAATGCCTGGGAGAAAAGTTTTGACTTGGCGCCGAAAAGTTAACAGTGTTGGCGCCAGGCAGGCCTCATCGGGGAGATCAAAATTGGGGGGGCCACCACAGAGAAGACCCTCTCCCTTGTTGCCGTCCTCCGAGCTTCCCTCGGAGTAGGCACCCATAGGAGGACTTTTGATGTTGAACATAGTGTACAGGTAGGTTCATGTCGGGAAAGGCGTTCCATCAGGTATTGTGGTCCCAAACCATGTAAGGCTTTATAGGTTAAAACTAGCACCTTGAATCGGGCTTGGAAACATACAGGCAGCCAATGCAAGCAGGCCAGAATCGGTCTTATATGTTCAAACCTTCTGGTCCCTGTTACCAATCTGGCCGCTTTATTTTGCACAAGCTGCAGCTTCCGAACCGTCTTCAAAGGCAGCCCCACGTAGAGTGCATTGCAGTAATCTAACTTGGAGGTTACCAGAGCATAGACAACTGAAGTCAGGTTATCCCTGTCCAGATAGGAGCGTAGCTGGGCCACCAGCCGAAGTTGGTAGAAGGCGCTCCATGCCACTGAGGCCACTTGAGCCTCAAGTGACAGAGATGGTTCTAGGAGAACCCCCAAGCTACGAACCTGCTTCTTCAGGGGGAGTGCAACCCCATCCAGAACAGGTTGAACACCCATCCGGTCAGAGGAACCCCCCACTAACAGCATCTCAGTCTTGTCTGGATTGAGTTTTAGTTTATTAGCTCTCATCCAGTCCATTGTCGCAGCCAAGCACCGGTTCAACACATCCACAGCCTCACCTGATGAAGATGAAAAGGAGAAGTAGAGTTGCGTGTCATCAACGTACTGATGACAACGCACTCCAAAACTCTGGATGACCGCACCCAACGGTTTCATGTAGATGTTGAACAGCATGGGGGAAAGACTGACCCCTTCGGAACCCCATACTGGAGAATCCATGGGCCGAGCAATGTCCCCAAGCACCACCTTCTGGAGCCAACCTGTCAAGTAGGAGCGGAACCACTGCAATGCAGTGCCTCCCACTCCCAACTCAGCCAGTCGTCCCAGAAGGATACCATGGTCAATGGTATCGAAAGCCGCTGAGAGATCAAGGAGAATCAACAGAGTCACACTCCCCCTGTCTTTCTTCCGACATAGGTCATCCTACAGGGCGACCAAGGCTGTTTCCGTGCCAAAACCAGGCCTGAAACCCGACTGAAATGGATCCAGATAATCCGTCTCATCCAAGAGTGCCTGGAGCTGGCTCGCAACCACCCGCTCCAGGACCTTGCCAGGAATGGATCATTTGCCACTGGCCTATAGTTATTAAGATTTTCTGGGTCCAGGGAAGCTTTCTTCAGGAGTGGTCTCACTACTGCCTCTTTCAGACGGTGCCCTGCTAGGAAAGCAATGGATATTATGTAATGTTAATCCTACTTAAGAGTAGGCCCTTTGAAATGAATGGCAACTCGTAGTCATGACTAACTCCATTTATTTCAGTGGGTCAACTCTAAGTAGGACTAACGTTGAACACTACCTATTGTTTTGTTTTGTTACAATTCTTCACTCAAGTGTTTGTTCAAATTCATTCACGGTTGACCCCCGTTTCCTTTCATTGCTCCTTTGCAATCCTTTTGAAGAATTTTGGTTGGTTCCTAATAAAGAGCTCCATCACACCTACTCCCCCCATTTGCATCTGTTTCCCCCTCCGTTTCCTTAAGAAGTCGAGCACTGGACACTTTCACATCTATGCGTTGTTGCGCCATTTCAGCTCATGTATCTTGTCATGTGTATCACTACTATCCCAGCGAAATCCCCCTGCCCCCCACATTCTCCATCCCCCTAAAATTAATTTTTTATTTTTTAAAATATTTTTTTTATTTCTGCGCAAATACAATAGTACAGCAGCCTGAAACTACACAATTACGGTAAAACAACCCACCATGCTTTCCCCTAAGATCATATTAAACAAACTCCAGGGAGAGAAGGGAGAGCGTTTGTAGGAAGCAGAAGGGAGCACATGGGCCAAGACTGTTGCTGTCGCTTGACTTTCAGGGAGTGTGTGTGTGGGGGGGGAGAGGAGCAAACATGCACTGCAGCTCGGGTATTCGGCACACTAGTGCCTTGCTCCATTTTTTAAAAAAACAAGTCTTTAACTGTGAAGCTTTGCAGTTCTAGGGAGGCATGGGGGTGAATCCCCCATCCTGGTGTGCCCACGCTTAGCTGGAGTTTCTTTTGAGGTTCCCCCCATTTTAAAGCAAAAATGTACCCCTGGTCAGGAAACCTAGACATGCCTACTCAGAAGTAAGAACATAGAGTTGAATGGGACCAAGTCCTGGGCATGGCCTCGCTTGCCTTTGGGTGCCCTCTCTCCCTCCCCCTTTACAGTGGAGCGGAGAACCACCCTGCCCTCCTCTTTTGTCAGTCAGACTGCCTTTCATCACACATGCCTCCAACAAAAATTGGGATGGTCAGATATCCCGCAAGGACAGCAATACATGGGAGGGACGGCTTTATTGCACATGGAGGGAAAAAACCAGACTTTTCCTGCTTCAAAATAAAACGAAAAATGGAGGGGAAGGGGCGAAATGAGTGCAGGGACGATGTCATGTGAGCATTGCACTGAAAAACCACATACCAGGCATGGTGAGTGTGCGATAAATCGCTGGTGTGATGGAGCTCAAAGGTATTGCCCAATTGTGAATTTTTGATTATTTGTCTCATGGCCCAGCACGGCTACCTTTAATTCCCCTTTTCTGTTTCCTCATCCACAGATTGCTGTACCCCTGTCTCAGTTTCTCCTTACGTTGTACTGCAGTCCTGTACACACTTAACTGGAAGTAAATCCCATTGAATTCAGTGGGACTTACGTCCGAGTAAACATGTCTAGGATTGAAATGCTCATCTCCATGGGGCACTGCTTCCTGTCATCCCGTTCCTTTTAGCTTACAGAGTTTGTGGGCAACAGCAAGCATATAAGATTTTCACACTAGCAGTAATTTATACTCTGACAGACAAGAGTCCATGTAGCATGGATCTCTGCCCGCAATAGACGTGAATTCCATTATCTGCCTCTGAATCAAGTGCAAGAGGAGCCAGGTATTCTTCTCTCACCACTCCCATTGCTGCTGAGCTTTACAGCAGGCTTCTGCTACTTCATGAAAGAAGGGAGAAAGAGCTGCATACAGTGGATGTGTGGAATTTCCTCATGAGGTTGCAAATAGGAAAGAGGGAGTCATCTTCTGCCTGTGAGGATTATTGTTTATTATTTTATTTATATGAAAATGTATATCCTTCGCATCTGGTGCTTATGCGTCACTCAGGATGACTAACAATACAAACAAAACCAAAAAATGAGACCCCCCCCAACTATGAAGTACTTAAAAATATACACCAATTTAATGAAAACAGAGACAGATGCAGCAGATAAAATCTATCGGATAAAACAAATGGCTACCTAAATAGGAAGGGTTTTGCCATATGGTAAGAGAGGGCCAACCAAGCACCCAGGGGCAAAGATTTTATGCAGGCCTGGAACACACACAGGAGCCCTGAGGAACCATGTCAGGTAGTTTGAACTAGCACTTCCAGGCCTTGCCAATTCAATCAGCCATTCATTTTGTGCGATGCTGCTTGAAAAAAATTTCTGCTGCTTGATGTGTGCAAACACACACCTGAAAGTAGCCGGCTGGTGTTGTGTATGGTCTCCATGTGCAGAACCAAAATTTGGGATGCTTCCAGATAGTTCCTAGAACTACCAGTCAAAAGGCATTGTGCAGCTATTCCAACTTTCTGTCCTTAATGGATTTTCTGTGGTAAGAAAAAAGATGGAAGAAGCATTGGGTACAGGAGGGTCACAAATGAAAGGCAATGTCATCTAGACTCTCTGTAAAATTTCGTTAATGAGGGATGGAGATTCCACAATAAAAGCCTTATCTAGAAGTATTAGCACCGGATGGCTCAGTTCCAGAACATTGTGCTATAGTCCAGAACTTGTTTAAAGGCTCAGCTTGTGTGCCAGTGGGGTTCAAAAGACATAGCCCACTCCTGCAATTGGCTGACAGTGGCTGTACATGACTAGCTGCCCTCTTCCGGCAGGCATATCCAGTGGAATTTTAGAGTGTTTTAAGGATGTTTTTAGGATGTTTTGGGATTTTTTATGCAGTTTTGGTGATGTGTGTAATGTTTTGGTCAATTTTGTGTATTTTGTCGTGTTGTTGTTCCCCGCCTCGATCCGGACGGAGAGGCGGGTAAGAAATAAATTGTTGTTGTTGTTATTATTATTATTATTATCAGCTCAGAGCTAACATCGCAATTTGAGCTGTTCATGCAAGTTCCTGCTTGCTTGTGCACTCATTTGCCCACTTTTGCTGTTCTTCTGAATATGTCATTTTCAGAAAATAAAGGATGTTGGAGTCAAAATGTAAGATAATCATGCATTCCAGGCCCTGGTCAAGCATTTTCAATTATATAGACAAATGTTCTCACTGATGAGGCTTAAAGAGGTTTTGTTTTGATATGCCTAAATTGCTTTGTAACGTATCTGTATAACCTATGAGCACTTGTATATACACTTGGCTTAAATCACCTTGTTCTCGCTATTTATGTCAACATATGACTTGATGAGATGTTTACATAGAAGCAGAGCATTTACAACTCTGAACCACATAGGGTTTTGTTTTATATTTTCATTATACATTTTTATAATGTCATTTCTTTTTGTACATTTTGTCCAAGTATTTGTATTTTGCATTTTAATTTTGGATGGACTTTGGCTATAAGCAAATTAATAATAATAATAATAATAATAATAATAATAATGCTCATGTTAACAAACAACCTCATGGGTGAAAATGTGTAGTGTTGACCAAAATGCTCATTTGAATTTAAAATACCACTCTTCTGCTGTTCTCATTAACATTTATACTAGCAGAGTGGGAGGTACTCCTGTGTATGCATACTTGTCTACAGGTTTCCAAATGAATTACTCTACAGGAGGGGAGCATAATCTTTTTGGCCCCAAGGGCTACATGGCATACTGGCTTGATGGTCTGGGCTGCACATGCATGCACGTATGTACACTTATACACTCACGTTGCGTGTGTACACACACGTATGTATTATCTATGTATACACACACATCCCAGTGAAACGGATTACTATTTTCCATCAGCCTTAGGCAGCCTGGCAAACAGAGATGATAGGAATTGTAATTCAACATCTGGAGAGTCAGATATTTCCTACCCCTGATCTAGGATAAAGGAAAAGGCTTAGTAGCCCAAACAAAACAAAACTATATTACCTCTGAAATTTATAACCACTGATGTATGCTGCACCTTAGCAGCATAGGAAGCTTTAGGGATCCCCAGAAGTAATGTGAAACTTCATAGGAACGTGGTTTGTAGGACAGGCAGTTTTACACCATACTACTCATCTCAGCACAAATCCAGATAACTGGGAACACCCCAGCATTAGTTCAGTGTTATTGTATACTCTGCTCTGACTAGGGGAGGAACAAGAAAGAGACAGCTTGCATATAATGTTCTGTTCTTCATGGGGTTGCTACCTCTCCTGTGCCTTTAACAGCTGGGCAAAAGGTAGTCAACAGACAAAGTTTTCAGCTCTGTGAAAGTTGCAAAGAGTTTGAGAGAGGTATGAGATACTTCTTTTGCACAGGGATAACTTAATCTGAAGCACGACGTATGGGGAGGGCTCAGTATGGGAGTATGCGTTTCAGCAAACCCGTACTGCTAGTCTGCCAAAACTTAACTTATGCCATAATAAATTTGTTAAGTCTTTAAGGTGTCCCAACACTTGGTTGTGTTTTAATGCTGTATTTCAAATTTGAATTTTAATATTGCGAACCGCTGAGAGATTGTATATTATTCAGTGGTACATACATGTTACAAATAAATAATACAAAAAAGAATAACTAAATCATATGCCCTCAATGCACTGTTAGTGCAAATGCTTCTTGGAACCACAGGCTCTCCACTGCCTACCCCCCCACCCCCAATTGTACTACACAACAGCAGGATATATTTGAGAAAGGAAACTAATGTGTGTTCTAATGTTGGCTGTCAAAAAGAAACACTTCACTAATTTTATTTCAGATTATTTTTATTAGAATTCTGCACCAACTTCAGTAGAGAAAGGGTGATAAAAATGCATTCAAAAAGCCGGTCATACTAGAATATATTTCAGTGACAGAACAATTGCTTAACAACATTTACAGCCAGGGGAAATGACTACATGGTGAATGTACTTGATTTCCCATGGTAACAACTTGATGCACTGATGCTATCAGATATCAGGCACACTGGGAAGGAGGACTATGTTTATTTCCATTTCCATGATCATTTTAAGAGTTAATGAGGTCTCTTGCACAAACTCCAAAATAAAGGCTTTCAAATGTGGAAATAACAGTTTTGCACATCTATTTCAACAGAAAACTACACATATTCACCTAAAATAATTGTTTCTACCTGGGGATCTGCAAAGCAGGCATGGCTATTTGGTGGTGCTGTGTCTATCAGGTCTAGCCTGATCCCTGCAGGTTTGCCAGGAGTGGTCAGGCACTACTCTGCAACAGATGCAATGAAGACAGTGGAAGGCCTGTAACTCAGTACAGTCATTCCCATGGTTAGTGAGAATGCTCATATTTACATTAAGCAGGACAGAGCATCTATTAGATGCATAATGTACACAAGGCTCCATAAGGGGGAAAAGTTAGCTTTCCTTCCAAGAAAGGGCTTATTAAATGCATTTTAAAGGGTCCTCAATTTGCCCGGCCCCACCCCGCAAAGCCGTATGGCACTGCTTGGTACATTTTCAGGGTCACAGTGCTGAGATAGACCAGCTGTGCCATGTTTGATAACTTGGGGTGTGTGTGCTTTCTCAGCAGCAATGAAAACCAAAAATACAGAGGAAACCCAGGTGCTAGATAGTGAAAATGGTTTAATATGTTTGACTAAAAAACAAATCCTTGTTGCAAAGATTGTGCGGAATGTCTAAATCTTCCAAGCTCCTGAGGAAGGAGTCTAGACTCCAAAACACATGAGCACAGTAAACCATTAGCACTATTAAGCACCCAGGTTTCCTCTTTTTGGAGCTTGCATTTTTTTAGGTTCTTCCCCACCCCCTCCATTTCATCAGCAGGAATGAAGCATCTGGCTGCACGACCTCTATGGTTCCCTTAAGCTGTTATCCGCTACTCCTGCAGGATCCCTACAGTGGACATTTCTCCAATGAATTCTCTTAAGGAAGACTGCCTTCCCTCATAGAGCTTGGAAATAAAATGAGGATGTCAGACCTCAGCCAAAGAGCAATAATAGGCTGACCATATGAAAAGAAGGACAGGGCTCATGTAACTTTAACAGTTGTAGAGAAAAGGGAATCTCAGCCAGTGTCATTTGTATGCAATTAGTTCCTGGTGAAATTCCCTCTTCATCACAACAGTTAAAGTTGTAGGCACTATACTAGAGTGACCATATACAAAAGAAGGCAGGGCCCCTGCAACTTTAACTGTTGTGATGAAGAGGGAATTTCACCAGGAACTAATTGCATACAAATTACACTAGCTGAAATTCCCTTTGCTCTACAACTGTTAAAGTTACATGAGCCCTGTCCTCCTTTTCATATGGTCAGCCTAAGCAATAACAACAGCAGCAGCAGCAGCAGCAGCAGCACAATGAAAATGGTGTATGCCCCACAGGAATCCAAGGTGACACCTGTCTGCCCCAGCAGTTGTTTCAGTGGGCCCAGGTCTCACTAATTATAAACTGTTAGCAAAACATCACAGAAAAATGCAGTGTTTAAGAAAGCGACGGACAGAGCAAAATAACCATTTGCCAGCACTTGCTGAAATTCAAGATACAATACCTTTCAAATGCAATTCAGAAGTGAGAGACTCTCCCCCCATCCCCGCAAAATAAAAAATGGCATTACAAATTATTTCTGACATGGTGAGGTGGGAAGGCTAGAGCTATGAAGTTATTAAAAGGCACTGATAGACTTAATATATGCTACTTTCTGGAACACACAAATAATCCAGAAAAACATGGATGTGGTGTCATTGCATTTCTGTCTTGCAGTTCCAAACACATGCTTTTATTATTTCTGGAAAGCAGATAATCCCAGGACAGGTATAACAATTACATGCATAGGGAAAAAAATACAATGAGATGCGGGGAAGTGAGAATTTGCTAGAATGCAACATAGTTCAAGTCTGATTTTGATTTTTTAAAAATCTACTTGTAGAATTGGCATCCAGCTTTGTTTCCGAAAAGGCACTTGGAGGTAAAGAAGCAATCAAGCAAAAAAGAGATGACATCTGGGAAGCAAGACTGGTTTCTCCAAGCTTGGCAACTCTGATGGAGTCAGTGAAGAAAGAGGCAAAAACCAAAATTGCCATCACTACTCCAATGCGAAATAAATAAGTAAAAGAATGGCATGCGTGTGTATGTCTCTGCTGCTCCCGTTCCACTTTCAGCGGGCGTGTGCATTGCCCAATCTGTCTAAGCGGATAGCACATCCCCGCCCTTAGTGTGCAACCCACAGTGTAGTTATCAGCACAGCTCAGCCAACAGGGGTGAGGTCTGCAAAGGACAAAGCCATTTCATAGAAATGTCAAAAGCTAATCAGAGGCCAACTTGGAGCCATTTCTGACCTGGCACTGTCCATGCCCTTCCTCTGCCATATACGTTTTCTGATTAGTAGAGGGAGGTGTACTTCCCCCTGCCAGCAAGAAATGAAGCTGCCAGAATGGAGCAGCATAGACCTCTTTAACTTGTATTTAGGACACCAGCTCGCCTGTCTCATTTACTACAACTAAGTAAAGAGGAGTAAACAATAAAAAGGAGAAGGTGAGGATGCAAACGTGAAAACAAGATTCATCCAAACAGGGCTTCCTCTTCTCCTGGTTCGGTCCTGTGGCATAAAACTGGGAGTACAGGAAGTTTTCCAAAAATAAAAAAGCTACTGTCTACACTGATCTCTGTCAACTATGTGTGGACTGACAGGGAGCAGCACAATCTGAAAGCAGTCTGAAGAGCTGGACTATAGGGCCTAGGGAACATTGCAACATCATTCCTATTTCCTGAAATGGAATCCACCTGGACAAGCCCTGAGCCTGGATAATGGAGAAGTCAGGGATGAAAGCATTAGGTAGTTCTCAGAAAACTGCAGAAGTTACTGTTTTTTGCTAACATCTGTTCTTCATCCTGCTGTTTTCACTTTTGGGGTCAGCTTTGGTTTTATTTGAGAATTGCTGGGATTCTGATGGAGATGATCTGTTTTTCAAGGGAATTACTAACCATTCAAATAGAAGAGCAAGGTTTGGAAAGAAAGAAAACAACATATATCCCATTCTCAGTTAGAATGGGCACTGTCCTTCTCTAATTTTCCTTTGGAATAAAAATTCCAGGAAGATATACCTTTCCAATTGAAAAGTGGTAGAAATTCCCATCGAATCCAAAATCTGAATTTTAAGATGTTTTCATACTGATGAACATTTTTTAACAAAGATGACTCTACGCATACACATATACACTCCCTGCAAATTTCAGGTAAGAACTACTTAGAATGAAGGTATGCCTGCTTCCCAAATAGAACAAGGGCTTTATTCAGTCACTCAGATCCATGGCAATGCATTTCCTATCATGTAGGCTGTGCCTGTGCCTCAGGAGCCACCAGCACTAAATGACCACTTGTGTGGGCAGGGTGAATTGTGCATATGATGAGTCTGCTCCAGAGGCTGTGCCCAGATCCCATCATGTGAAATATTCTGAGTCCAAATGTCTGAACTGGGTCAAGCAGTAGACAAAGAGGTACAGCTCAAGTCTCTTGGGGGAGATGGAGCGTGTGCATGCACTCATGTTTGTAGGGAAAGAAAAGATCACATACACCTTGGGGCTTCTGACTCCCTGACACACATATACACACTTGGGTGCACACTACCCTTCAAATGAAGCCCTGCTATAGAAGGCTTTCCCTGAGATCTCATATGCTTTTAATATGTTTGGATGGAACATGTACATGGAGCACATGTAAGGGTGTTCTTTTGCTAACATATTCTTTTAGATGGGCTATTCTAATCTGAAGCAAAATATAACAGCTGAATCAGAAAAAGACAGAACAACAGAGGTCATTACCCGAGTTCCGACTCCTAAAATGACAGCTTCCCAGAAAATTGACCAGATAGAAAGGTTCCAAAGGGCGCACCTCTCGTTGAAGTTAATGGCAAGATCCCATTGATTGTAATGTATCAGGATTGCATGATAAACAAATTTCCCTCTGGCTAGCTGGATTAGTTCCATCTGATTATTTTTCAAGGAACATTTCAGTAGAAATAAATAGAAACAATACAAAGTAAACTCACTCCTGAGGTATTTCAAGCATACAGTGTCATTTCTACAACTTTTACCCACCCTTGGACAGTAATAGCAAGACCTAGTTAAAATGCCCTGCAGTAACCCTAGCTCAGTTTCTCAGGAAGAATCAACAAAAATGAAGGGTATTAAAATGCCACTTTCCTCGTTCCAAAATCTTGACCTACATTCTGTTACCCAGAACCTTAAGATCAGGATCTCTTGAAAGGTTACTGCAGTTTGGCCAGAAGGTCCCAGTCTTGCATTGACATCTGCTATAGCATGGATCCTATGCATACTGAGTCCCACCAGAGAGCAGCTTCTGTTCAACCACTGAGTCTATGCTGACTTTTTTCAGTCCTAGAATAGGGATAAGCGCCGTCTGAAAACATGCTGCCTGAGGCAAAGGACAAAACGGTATCCCTTCCCAATTACAGAAGCTGGCCAGATTGGCAGTTGAATCTTACTTCAACGCTGGTGACAGGACAATGTCTTCCACCACACCTGTGGGCAGCAGGATAACTTAGTGGCCATAAGGCAGGCCACATGGCCCACACAGCTGTCCTTCAACATTTTGCTGCCACTCCCTTCCCGTAGCATCTACCACCTGAAGTAGCTTGCCTAATAGTATGGCTGACTCTGAGGCAAAGGTAGACTATTTGAGATCTACTTTCCGAATTATTAAAATTCCGAAGGCTAGTTTAGCTGATACTTCTTACTGTGCCACAGCATACTGTATTTTAAACAGCTCAAATTTTCCACCCTTTCCTCTATGGTCCTTTCCAAGAAACTGATTTTTAGCAAAATAAATGTCCAATTGTACATAGTTCCAGCATCTTAACTGAAGGTTGCTAGTATGACTGCTAAACCTGGTTGTACAAGTGTCACAGTCACTAACTGAACATTGTCTGTGATATAATTATGACAAGCAATCCATCTTCTTCCTGCCCCTCCAGCCTGCAAAATGTGGGGTTTATTTTTAAAGTACAGCAAGGTCTGCCTCTGCACTGAACTGTCATTTCAAGAATCTTTCATTAAAAAATAAAGAGAAACAAACGAAGTTAAGAACTTTGGACTCCCATTGATTTCAGAGAGAGAGTTAAGGACGTGCTTAACTTTGGCTGTATCATGCTATAGCTAGCTAGCTAGCTAATGATGCAGCCAAAGTAGTAACAAAATTATACTAACAATTACTAACTATATGCACTCCTCTGCTGAGGAGCATGGAAGTGCTTGTGTAATGAATGAATAAACAGTTGTGAACATCAGCATGGGTATCTCCTTTAGCAAGTCTATAATCTTTATGCATTAATGCTGCAGCCCTAAACACACTTACTTGACTAAATCGCACAGAGGGACTTACTTCATGTTATTTGTGTTCTGCTGGGGTTTGAGGGATTATCACACCAAACATGCAACGTAGATGGGGCACAGCATTTTTGATTGTGCACAAAGGACCATTCTTTGTGTGGAGGTCAAAAATAATTGAGTCAAGTGGCACAAAGTAATGTTTATCAGGGAAACCTAAGATATTTTGAAGAAGACTGTTCATAATAGACAACCTGATTTATTTATTTTTCTAAAGAGAGAGACCCTCTTCAGTAACATGGCTGCTTTGTTTCACAAAAAGCACTCCTGTGCTTGATAAGCTCCAGTTTGTACCTATTGCTTTAACTGATCTCCGCTAATTGAGAGCTACCCCATTGTTGCTCTACCTTCCCTTGTTCAGGCCAGAGGTTTCCCCATGTAATCAAAATAAGGGTTCCTTCAGTGATCAAAATATGGCCCCTAGCCTATAAACAATTCTGCATGTGGCAAAGAAATCAGCAGAAATCTTCCCATGGAGGAGAATTGTCCAGGAACAGAGCTTAGTAGCATGACATTTAACTCAATTCAATTGGTTAAATCTAATTTCCTTTAAATATTACCGAGACTGAATAAAGACTAGAGGGGACATTTGGTTTTTCAAAATCCATTTGTTACTCCACAAATTATCAGCAAAAAAGAGTCCACTTGGAAAGGGGCTTAAGGCAGGGTATGCACCCAAGTGTATCTATATACTGCAGGAATACGCATGCAAATACAGACACCCACAAAACATACATATGATCATACGGAGTACCATATATACAGATATCTGTGCAGCTGCACCACATGCACCTGTATGCTAAAACAAACACTCATGTACTTGAATGAGGCGATACAGGCACTGTTCACCCACACACACATGTGCAAAGTAATCTTAAAAAAAGGAAGTAGTTTCAGATGCTGCCACTGTCTTGGAAAAGGCTTAAGCTCATCCTATTTGCTCACTTCAGATTTCTTTGTCTCGAAATTTTAAATGCAAACGATGCAAACTCTTGGGCTCACCAAATATCCCTTTTTCTCTGTCAGTTGGTTAACGCTGCTAATTAAAATGGATTACAGGTGTTAAGCTGAGTGAGCAAGCGCTTCTTGCAGAGTTCCATCCAGAAGGTTTCCAGTCCCTGGGTTGAAAGTAATCTTATGCAGCGAGAGTTCTAGAGCATGTCTCTTGTGTTACGGATTGCACAACAGAGGACCATGCTGAAGACCATGCCGAAGATCTGGAAGATAAGGAACATATTTTAAAGCATGCCTCGGAAATGCCTGCAAGTCTTTGCCAGCATGTTTGGCCTTTCAGAGAAATTTAATGATTGCTTCCAGGCAGGTATGGTCAGTTGAGTCCAGTGCTCTCCTCACCTACTGTCTTTGTAAGGACTAGGTAACAATATGGTTTGAACTTGCAGCTCCTGTTCTTAATCCATGAGAGGCCCTGCTATATGTTTCACCACATAGGAGGGCTGGATTATGGGTACTCGAGAAAGGGCCTTTTCAGTAGCAGCACCCTGATTGAGGAACTCCCTCCTGAAGGAGGTGAGATTGGCTCCTTCCTCATTTTCTTTAGATGGGCAGTAAAGACTGTTCTGTTGGGCTTATACTGTTGTATAATGTTTTTCATTCTTCAGTTTTATTGCTACTCATCTTTTATTGTATGTTTTGTTGCTTGTGCATTTTTTGCGGGGAAAACAAACTGAAGCTGAATCCAGACAAGACGGAGGCGCTTGCTGTCAAAGGCCACAACCTGGGTTTGGAGGTGTGTCAAACAGTTCTGGATGGGGTTACACCCCCCTGAAAGACTGTGTTCGCAGCTTGGGGGTATTCCTGGATCTGTTGCTCCAAATGACAGCCCAGATAGATGCGACGGCCAGGAGTGCCTACTATCAGCTTCGGCTGATACACCAGCTGTGCCCCTTCCTAGAGTTGGAAGACCTAAAGATGGTAGTGCATGCGCTGGTAACTTCAACACTCGACTTCTGCAATGCGCTGTACATAGGGCTACCTCTGTGCCTAGTCCGGAAACTTCAACTAGTTCAAAATATGGCAGCCAGGTTGGTCACCGGTACACCTAGGGGTGACCACATAACACCAATCTTAAAATCACTCCACTGGCTGCCAATTAATTTCTGGGCGAAGTATAAAGTGTTGGTTATGCCTTTAAAGCCCTACATGGTTTGGGTCCAGGCTACCTGCGGGATCGCCTTCTCCCGTATAATCTGCCCCACACACTCAGGTCCTCTGGGAAGAATTTACTCCAGTCAGCCAGAACTAGGCTGGCGAGTGTTACCCAGAGGACCTTCTCTTCTGCCGCTCCCAGACTGTGGAATGGCCTGCCTGAGGAGATTCGACAAATTAGCAGTCTTCTGGAATTTAAGAGAGCCGTGAAGACTGCTCTCTTCCAGCAGGCCTACCCAGTTGAATTTTAAGATGTTTTTAATAATGTATTTGTTTTTATCTGTTTTAATGTTTTATCTATTTTATGATTTTTATATTTATATTTATTGTTGTTCCCCGCCTTGATCTGGATGGAGAGGCGGGTTAGAAATAAAATAAATAATTAAATAATAAATAAATATGTTTTAATACTTTTATTGTACATTTCCCCAGGGGTCTGGTAGACTGAGGGTGCAATTTAGAACACTAATACATGATTTGTTTGGCCCTTTGGATTTCCTCCTACAGCCAGGTGTATTATAATGGTGCCATCTAGGGGCTATATGACATAGATGACGAACTAACCAGCTGCAGAGTAGGAAGAACAAGGTTTCTGGCAAAATATGGTTTGTGAGGGCCAAACTAGACATGACCGGGCTGGGGGGGGGGGGGACGACCACTTATATTGCCCACATGTCTGTCCCATTCATTTACAAAATGTGTGAGTTGGGATCTAATTTTAATGCGGTATCTAAACACAGTATTTAGACACTTGCAGTATCTAAACCCGGCTGGGGGAGAACAGTGTTTGAAGCAAAGGAGTGCAGGGAAATTAGGCAGGGGAGGCCTTCTTCTGCACTCCCTTTTAGTGTTAAAATAAGACATCCAACCCCTCCATTATTGGTGAATGGAGCAGCAGACAAATGAATAAAGTGGGCTGTCCTGGTCACATCTAGTCTTATTTGGTCCTGAGAACTGTGAATACTTGCTTAGACAAACCATCCACTAACAGTTCTGGTGATTCTCAGACTCTACTTTTAATTCTGGAACAAGATGCACGGCTATTGCAAAATGCAGCGGCCAGACTGATAACAGGAACCAGAAGGTTCGAGCATATATGACCTACTCTGGCCCGCTTGCATTGGCTGCCTACACGTTTCCGAGCCTGATTCAAGGTGCTGGTTCTAACCTATAAAGCCTTACATGGCTTGGACCACAATACCTGGTGGAACACCTCTCCCGACATGAACCTACCCATACACTACGATCCACATCAAAGGTCCTCCTCTGGTTGCCTACTCCGAGGGAAGCACGGAGGGTGGCAACAAGGGAGAGGGCCTTTTCAGTGGTGGCCCCCCAATTATGGAATGATCTCCCCGATGAGGCTCGCCTGGCACCAACACTGTTATCTTTTTAGCACCAGGTCAAGACTTTCCTCTTCTCTCAGGCATTTAACAGCATATGATGAGGGTTTTGTGTTGTTGTTTGCTTTGACTCAGAATGGTTGTTTAAAAGGATATTGTAATTATAACTTGTTTTTATGCTTTATGGTTTTAAATTTTGTATATCGGTGTTTTTAATGTTCAATGTTTTAATTTTTGTAAACTGCCCAGAGAGCTTCGGCTATGGGGTGGTATATAAATGGAATAAAACCAATAAATAAAATAAATAAATTGTTACGATCAAAAATATTAAGCCATGCTTTTCCTTCTCCACATACCTATCTCTCTCCCAGTTTCTGGAATAAATCTAACAGCAAAGTTGTGCTGTAAAGTCTTACTAAATAGGAACTGCAAGTAAGGGACAGTATTTGTTAATAGATCTACATGCCACACTTTGTCCAAGATTCCAAGACGGTGAAACTAATGTAAGTGCTGAGGACTGGAACCTGTTTGTTCTTTTGGCTTGGCTCAGAGAGAATCAAACTGCAAGAAGAAAAAGTCCAGGCAGGCTGGGCTGAAGGAGGAAGGATGGCTTGGGGGCCAGATAGGTATGAGCAAAAAGGATTGGCTGAGCCAAGGGAAGATAATTCCTTTGATGCTGCAAAGCCAATAGCAACAGCTGCAGAATATGACAGGCTGCAAGGTGAGAGCACATCCTCACTGCTCCACAACTGTCTCCTGAAACAGCTCTTCCTCCAGTCAGTAGACAACATAAGAAGAACCATGCTAGATCAGACTGAGAGTCCATCTAATCCAGCATTCTGTTCACACAGTGGCCAACCTGCTGTTGACCAGGAACCTGCAAGTAGGACACGGGTGCAATAGTACCTGAGCAATGTTCCTGAGCATCTGGTGTGCATAGTCTTACTGCCTCTGGTACTGGAGATAGTACATAGCTATCAGGACTAGAAGCCATTGATAGCCTTCTCCTCCAGGAATTTATCTAACCCCCTTTTAAAACCATCCAAATTGGTGACCATTACCAGTTTAAATATGTGCTGTGTGAAGAAGTACTTCCTTTTATCTGTCCTGGATTTCCCACCAATCAGCTCATGGAATGACCCCCGGGTTCTAGTATTTTGAGAGAGATGGCATCATGCATGACAGGGCTCTGTCTTGGGAAGCATTTTGCTGATTTATAAAGGAGATGATCATTTTTTTAAAAATTACAAATGCGTGAGTATTTGGAAAGTACATACTTTCCATAAATCACAGCCTGGGAGCTGGTGTGGATTTCCCCAGACAACTTGCACCCCTCCTTTGAGGAGCTTGCAGTCTCTTTGCTGAATGGAGATTTGCAGAGCCATGCAAGAGACACCTGCAGTCATGGTCATGCTCCTCAGCAACTTTCTGCAATGTCACTGGCTTGAATGGATTTGGGTTTTTTGCAAACACATGGATTTTTTTGGGAGGGGGGTGCTATCAACAACAACAACAACAACAACAACATTATAAGTGAATTACTCACTGTGATCCCAGCAATTGCAATCCCAACAATGCCAACTAAATGGAGCTTTGAGTCAATGAGAGTCTCAATTTCAACCAGACAATTCTGTTAGAGACATAAAGATGTTACAATGTTTTAAATATCAACTTGGTCTTGAAGAACTTTCCTTTTTCTATTAAGGGACAGTTCTCACCATCACCTCTGCCTGTTGTAACCATAGGAGAAGTTGTTTAGTTCATCCATTTCCTCTGCAGCATCTGCCTCTGGAAAGTGTTGGTATATCCTTCCTACCTTTGCTTCCTCTGATCTACCCTTGAGAACAGCCACTTGAACAGCCACCTCATCCATACCTCACCTGGTTTGGCCCTTGGCTCCATCCTTACCTTCATTGCTTTTGTTACAGTTAAGGTGCTGTCCTTGAGCATGCTAAAATGGGGTGAGTTCAAATAGGTGGGCAGCCCAGCACACCACCACAGAAGCACTTGCTTGAATGTCTGTAGTCTCTTAAATACTTAGTATTATATCTATCTAATATGTCCAACCAAACCTCAACTCATCATCATCCTAACATGCTCAAGGACTGAGCCACGATGCTATTGACAGTTTTACCTAAGCTATATGTCCTTCATTTAAAACAATGCACAATGTTTTCGCATACTTTTGATGGCGCTCTTTTTATAATTTGGTTTGTCAGGGATACTTACTTTGGGCTGCTCCAAGTCTTTTGGACAGGTGGGCTTCACTTCAGCGTCACTTTCTTTCCCACAGCATTGGAGCTGGAATGACAGAGATAACACTTATTTATTTTTTACATTTATATTCCACCTTGTTTCCACTAAGGAACCCAAGGCAGCATACATAATCCTCCTCTCCATTTTATCCTCACAACAACAACAACCCTGTGAGGTAGATTAGGCTGAGAGTCTGTGACTGGCCCAAAGTCACCCAGTGAGTTTCCATGGCCAAGTGGAGAGTAGAACCCAGATCTCCTGACTCCCAGTCCAACTCTCTAGCCACTACACCACACTGGCTCTCAAATTTGCATTAAACTCTCGCACCAGATTGAACTCTTGAAAGGCCCCAAACATATTTGTTTCAATAATATTGTCCAAAGTCTGAATTTTATAGTGAAGTACAGAGAAGATGTGCTTACCCTATTCTCAATGATGCCTCTTTTCTCATGGCAAGTGGCCAGCCACAGTAGCACTTGTGCTGACCTGCCATTCAGCAGAAGTGCCACCACCTAATGGACAGAGTGTCACTGGAGTGTTGTAGAAACTCCCTGTTTAGCACTTTGGGTTTAGTGATAAACCCAATTTCCATTCTGAACATAACCCAAGGCTGACATAGATGATTATTCTAAGAGATGTGGTATGATAAAAGCATAGTTTTCTGTGGTGTATACACTTGTTTCTTTTGCACCACTGTTATCTCTGCCAGACAGCATCTGTAGCTACTTTTCTTTTTTTTAAAAGCAAAACTTGATTTCCAGAGATGAGTTCACCATAAGCAACGATGCCTTTCTCATCGAACCCTTCAAGACACTTAAAAAAATACCTGATTATCTCTCTCTGGTCTAAATTGCCAACTAGAAGTTTTAAAAGACAACTACTAGATGCTACGTGATGAATTTCTTGATTTCATTTGTTAAGTAGCATTTATATTCCACTTGATTGAGTTTCAGTTCCCAGTGAAGTGGTTCACTGCTTCTCATTGTGCATGGTGTCAAGAATGTGGATAGGGAAACATTTTTCTCCATCTCCCATAATACTAGAACCCGGGGTCATCCCATGAAGCTGATTGGTGGGAGATTCCAGACAGATAAAAGGAAGTACTTCTTCACACAGTGCATAGTTAAACTCTGGAATTCATTACCACAAGATATGGTGATAGCCACCAATTTGGATGGCTTTAAAAGGGGGTTGGATAAATTCCTGGAGGAGGAGGCTATCAATGGCTACTGGTCCTGTGCTACCTCCAGTATCAGAGGCAGTAAGCGTATGTACACCAGTTGCTGGAAACATTGGAGGGAGGGAGGGTGCTGTTGCACCCGTGTACTACTTGTGGGTTCCAGGTCAATAGCTGGTTGGCCACTGTGTGAACAAAGTGCTGGATTAGATGGATCCAGCATGGCTCTTATGTTAGTTTTCTGGTTGCAATTCTCTGCCAAAATTGTACGACTGCAAAATTCCTTCCAACATCCTTAGCTGGTACTGACAGAGGTTATATAAAAAGGGAGTGATCCCAACTGGTCCCTTAACTAGGAAGCTAGTTCCACTGAAATTAATGGGACTTACTAGACATTGCTTTAAATACATTGCCTGAGGCAATGTCAGGTTTTTGTTTTTAATTCAAACCAAGCTGGGGTCGGGAAGGAACCAATGGGAGGGATTTGTACTATCCCCATTTGTTGCATAGGGGGTTGTTTTCACGATTGTGACAGTGGTGTCAATCTGGATTGGGGTGCCCTCTATTTGATTTTAATTAAAAACAATCAAACAAATCCTGCTGTCCCTCTACTTCCAAGCAAATATGCTTAAGATTGCACTATTAAATGTAATTCAGATCTGGATACTCTTAAAAAAGAAAATCTTCCTACACCGGAAGAAAATGTGCTGACTCTGGCACTTTAGTGACATTGGATTGGATTTCATTAAGTTTCATTTTCAGCAAAGTCAATTAAACTAAATGAACTCAAGCTCAGCCAGGCAAACTAAAAGAAATTACAAGTTCACATACTAATCCAATCTGAATGCAAATGGGAACCCCTGCTCTTTTGGCTCTTCCCCCCCCCCCCCACCTTAAGTGTTGTCCTACAGCAGCATACTTATTTACCAATATGAACTTAAGAAGTGGGGATAAATTGGCACATCAGCAAATGGGCTCCACACCCTTTGTTAAAAAAAATACAATATAAGACTGAGGGCCGGCCAAAGGAGTGAGGTGACAGCAAACATGGCCCCTTGGTATCCTAGTATAGGCCAAATGAGTAGGTGAATCGGTTTTGCCACTGTAGCATGAAAGAAGAAGTGGTAGATTGCTATTGATGCAGGCCCATGCGCGGTGTAGATTGTCAGACTAGGGCCAGCGAGATCTGGGTTCAAATGCCTGATCAGCTATGAAGCTCACTGGGTGACCAAGGACCAGCCATCTGACCAAACTCACAGGGATACCGTGAGGATAAAAAAAAAGGGGACGACGACAACAACTATATATGCTACCCTGAACTTTTGGGAAGATGGGTACGATAAAATGTGATAAGTAAAGAAAAATACATAAACAGAGGCTTATCTTTAAAGGAGTGTAAGCAAATTGCCCCACAGAATCTGGCACACTTTCAGTGGAAGGGGGAATTCAGTTACTCTAATTGCTGCCATTTTCAACTTGGTGCCCTCCATTGTCTTGGACTACATCACCCATTATCCTGGCCATGCTGGTTGGGAGTTGCAGTCCCAGACATCTGGAGGGTGCCAGGTTGGGGAAACCTGCCCTATGGAGTATCATCAGGCCGCCAATGTTGTGCCAGGTAACCAAGACCATGACCAAGAAACATTGAATATTAGAATTTTCTGTCTATTCTAGAGTGCCTGCATTTACACTTGAGCTTTACAACAGATTGCATACTCTGGTTTTAGAAATGTAAGACAAGGAG
The DNA here is from genome assembly GCA_029215795.1 of Anniella stebbinsi. NCBI lineage: Eukaryota > Metazoa > Chordata > Lepidosauria > Squamata > Anniellidae > Anniella > Anniella stebbinsi. The sequence continues at coordinate 44,018,355 of JARDYH010000004.1, read as the reverse complement.
CCTTCCTCCTTTTGAAACTTCATAAGGTCAACCTTAATGAGTGCAAGATCTGAATTCATAGCAAGGTACTCACTGCATCGTGGAACTGGATGAGGGTTTTGTTTTTCCCCACATCACTGACATAGTTTGCATAAGCTTCATCATAAATGGCCTGGACCTCTTTGACAGCCTGCAAAAAACCAGACACAACTGTTAATGAGATAATGAATAGGACCCAGGGACCCAGTGGAGGTCTGCTACATGCAGCTTCTGGGCTTCCCTCCAGACTCCTGGCTCCTCTATCACTTGAGAATACACAGACGAGAGGGAGAAGAGAGGGCAGGACAACAGAGAGAAATCCAGTTGAACAGAGGGAAGAAAACTGTAAATGCTGGCAGAGGTATAGTTTTAAAGAGATGGAAGCCTGGTGGCACAGCGTGGGCATGAGTTTAGCAGATGTGGGGCAACATGAGCTGGGGACTGGGCTTGGCTGAGGGGGTGCAGAAGGAGGAAGACTGGGCAGGGGTTTGGCCAGCTCTTGGCCCAGCAGGCTAACAGGAAGCATCACTAAACTCACCACCAAACATGTTCAGGGATGTTACAGGGTGAAGGACAGGGAAAATCTGGCAGGGTCCTGCAGTTTTGGACTTAGTGGAATGAGACACTTAATATGCATTGTAGGAAGGGTATGTACGCTCTTCACATTTTAAGGTAGTGCTGAACCTCATAAAATCATAGAATAGTAGAATTGGAAGGTGCCTATAAGGCCATCGAGTCCAACCCCCTGCTCAGTGCAGGAATCCACCTTAAAACATACCTGACAGATGGCTGTCCAGCTGCCTCTTGAATGGCTATAGTGTAGGAGAGCCCACGACCTCCCTAGGTAATTGGTTCCAAGTTTTTCCTGATGTCCAGCTAGAATCAGGCTTCCTGTAACTTGAGCCCATTATTCTGTTTCCTGCACTCTGGGATGATCGAGAAGAGATCCTGGCCCTCCTCTGTGTGACAACCTTTCAAGTACTTGAAGTGTGGTATCATGTCTCCCCCTCAGTCTTCTCTTTTCAAGGCTAAACATGCCCAGTTCATTCAGTCTCTCCTCATAGGGATTCGTTTCCAGACCCCTGATCATCCTCGTTGCCCTCCTCTGAACCCCTCCAACTTGTCTGCATCCTTCTTTCAGCTAGAGGGACAAATTCTATTTCAGTCAAGGTCTCGGGGACCCACATTCCAGTGGTGTCTGGGCCAAAAAAGGCAAAGAAATACCAGCCTATTTTAGCTTAAAGCTCTTATTGCCAGTTACTAAGCCTTAGGAGAAGCAATTCAACATTTTTGGATGGGGGAAAACTGGGCAAAAGCTGGGAAACCTTCAAACGATTGTTGGTTGGGGTGAAAAGGAAGAGGCATAGCCATCTAGGGACTCCCAGAGGGCTGGGTTGAGACCAGATTTGGCTCCTGGGCCTGAAGTTCCACAGGCATATAGAAGGACATGTCCTGCTGAAAAAGAATCAACACGGCTTCTGCATTGTCTCACTAATCTTCTAGAATTCTTTGAGAGTGTCAACAAACATGTAGACAGGGGTGATCTGGGGGACATTGTTTACTTGGACTTCCAAAAGGCTTTTGATAAAGTTCCTCACCAAAGACTCCTGAACAAGAGCTATCGATGGCCATGTGCTACCTCCAGTATCCAAGGCGGTAAGCCTATATGCACCAGTTGCTGGGGAACATGGGCGGAAGGGTGCTGTTGCACCATGTCGTACTTTGCAGGTCCCTGCTCAACAGCTGGTTGGTCATTGTGTGAATAGAGTGCTGGACTAGATAGACCCTTGGTCTGATCCAACATGGCCCTTCTTACATTCTTATGTTCCTAAGGGGGCCAAGTTCACCCCTCCCCTGCATCCAAACCAGCACTGGCAGCAAACCTGGATTTGCCACTGAGGAAGGGAGAGTGGCTCCCTGAAAAGTTTAGATATGTTTAGTGAACCCACACTTTACATTTGTAGGTGTACAACTGAAAATGGAATATCTGAAGAAGGCACCCAAAAACACTGGGGGCTGTACAAGTACAGCAGTTCCTTCTATCATTACCTGTTCTGTTTGTTTGAGCCCCATCCATTTAACATTGAAAACACGTTTGTTGTTTGTTTGTTTGTTTGTTTGTTTAATACATTTGTAAACCGCCTTTCCATGCAAGAAATGTTTCACTTACTGCGTTCTTGCCAAGAAAAGCGAAAACTCCTGCAGTGACTTCAGCAGCAAAAATCACCAGCAAGCAAGTAAAGAACTACAAAAGGATGGAGAAAGGATTACAGGTTTAGCTGGTTTGGGATCTTGTAACACAACATCTAAATTTTTTACCCCAGATTTGGTAATACATATGTTATGCAGGCCAAAGGTAAGGGAAGGTTCTAGCTTAAAAGGAAGCCCTGGAGAGAGATGCCTCTATAGTTCAACCCTATACATGTTTATTCAAAACGTAAGTCCCACAACATTCTAGATGGAGACTGCAGGCTAATTGAACTCTATGGAACTTACTTCTAGGTAGATATGTATAGAAATTCATTGCCAATCTCCCAATGGAGATTATCTGAGGAGAAATAAAGGGACTGCCAAGTTATCAAATTTATATAAAATGTTTACATGAAAATGTCCCTCTTTCTCCCTTCCCCTCCAGGATTTCTCACAAGATACAAAGCCCTGTTTTGGATGCAATGTTCCTGCCTTAGTAAATCATAGTTTATTAAGCTGGAGATAAGCATCATGGCCATAGGCTCCCCCTCCCTTCCCTTTTCCCTTGGCATGCCGACTTCAGCTTTTTAGTTCTGGTCTGTTTAAACTCTTATGTTTGAAGTGACGACCTCTAGTTTAATGTCAGTTTGATCTTGGTTTAAGGTCTTGGTTAAACCGACATTAGAATAGAGTCCCCTCTTTCTGACATAATGAGGAACTATAGTTTTACTAGACCACAACTGAGGGCCAGAGCACGTACTACTTCACAGATGTAGTTAGCTGCGATAATCATTTTATTTTTTACTGTAGAGTAAGCTTAGGGCCCCCAATACAGATCAAGACTCTAGCACAGGGGGGTGAGGATTAACTGGGCTTTAACCCTTCCACCATGGACTTGATCTGGATCGCTCCCACCCTGCCCCCTGCATCCGCAGGATATATTGCCAAACAATTATCCAAATGCTTTAATGAATTACTACCTGGCAATATAAATTGCAACTATGACCCCCTCCCCAATACGGTCTGGGACCCTGTGTGTGTGTGTGGGGGAAAAGGATTAAAGCCCTCCTACCCCCACAAGCTAGGGTCCCAATCCAGATCGACCCCTGCACTTACTCTAGACTAAAACAGACATAGCTGCTAGCTGTGACTTGAAAGGAACGTGTGTGTTGGATCTGAAGTGTCAGAGCTAGGGTGCAGAGAGGAGGTGAGGGCAGAGGCAAGCACCTAACACTTGTTTCTGGCTGATGGTTTATTAAGGAAAGAACATTATGTCTGAAAAGGCCCTTATGTCACCCTAGCTGGAAATAACTCAATTACTTACTGCTCCAAGCAGGCATTGAGATTCCCGTGCAGCTCCACAGCATCCAAAAAATCCCACAATCATCATCAGCACACCTGCTCCCACCAACACATAGAGTCCTGTAGGGGAAGAAAGAGTTACCTTCAAAAGAAGGAGAACAAATACAACATCTTCCCTAGGTCATTTTTCACCAAGGAGCTGGGATGGTTCACATTGGCGTCCTATCCCTCCCCCAACATTACTTTGCAATTCCCCTTTGTCACCAGGTAGGCCAATAATGCAATCCACTAATAAGAGTCCAGGTTCTTGCAAGGAAAATAGTATTAGGAACTGTTCTCTTGTAATTAAATACTGTAGATACTTAAACATAATATCTATTTATTAAATAATTACACAAACCTTTCCTGCAGCTCTAGGCAGTTATCAATAAAAAGAGAATGTTAAAAAGTAAATATTACAAAATTCAAAGTTTGTAGCTTTATTGATGGTTTCTTTATACAAAATAATATCAAACCCTTCTCTAGTGTTGCCATTAGTTATTCCTAGTTCCCTTCCTCTCCTGAAACACCCAATACAAGGAAACAGGAGAGAAGAGAAATTTGGACAGGTGGTAGGAATTTGTTTATTATGAAGAAAGAAGTGGAAACAGCAACAAAATGTTGCAGCATGGAATGTTCCTACTCCGTTTTGCAGCCAGCCAACCATGGCTTCTTTCGGAATACTCCATTCCTTCTTTCCCTCTCCCCCTTCCCCATAATAGTCAAGTCAGCATTTCATGCACACTGAACATGCTCAGTCCTCATCCTTTGCTAAAGGTATTTTGTACTTCTGCAAACCTTGGGGTTTCCCAGAGCCTGGTGATACTTCCCTCTTTTTCACGGACGGTACTATTTTGGCCACCTTCATGGAATTAGTTTGCTATTAGTATATAGAATCAGGCATAACTGCTTTACAGAATATGTAGTTCTGTCATATTTGCCAGAGACCTCTGCATAGGAAGACAGGGAATTTAGCAGGATCCAAACCGGAAGGTACAACATGAACTACCCATTATTATTATTTTATTGCAATATTTATATACCGCTCCCCATCCAAAAGAGTTTGGAGCGGTGAACAACAAATAGAATAAAAGAATAGAACACCATATTAAAATTACTGTTTTTATAGAACAAAGTTCTGATAAAACCCGAGTTCTGGTAAAACTGCAGCCAATCATTCAAGGAAAGCTTCCTGAAACAACATTTTCAGGAGGTGCCAGAAGCAATACCACATTGCACCTGCTTGGCCTCCAAAGACAGGGAATTCCATAAGAAGGGGGCCACCACAATGAAGACTCTCTCCTGGTGGTCTCCAATCGGACCATAGTTCCAAGAGCAACCATCAGGAACATGACTTAAGATGACCTCAGTGACAGGGCAAGTTGGTAAGGGAGAAGGCGCTCTCTTAGGTATTTGAGATAACGACTCAATCTAGAAAATATATAATATACTGAAATAAAGGAGATATATAGACAGAATTACACTGAGTAGCCCAAAAGCATTTGTCCACAATAGGCAGGTTTTCAATTACTGAAAGCTGCCAAAAGCCGGGACTAATATAAAGCACCAGAAGCCCACAAGAGTTTCATAGAAGACCTTGGGAAAGCACAGTGGCTGATAAACAGTTGGTTGCTTAACTCATCTGAAAAGGTCTTCATCATGCAAAGGTTTAGCAATCCAACTTCAGATGCTGCTAAATGCTTCAGCAAGTTCAATCACCATTCTGCAACTACCTAGAGTCACACAATTTCCTCAAGGAGCAAATATCGCCAACTTTGGAAACCATGCATAGCTAGCAATCCTGCTGAGGGTCCAGTTCCAACGTCACCTTAACTTCCCTGCATTCATTTTTAAATGTTTCAGACTTCTCTGCTGTTAATCACAACACACTTTTGAGCACTGAGATGTAAAGCAAAGCTGTTCCACAAGAGGGCAGAACATATCCAGCAAACTCCACAGTGCTGCCCATAAATATATTATTTTCAAACCATTATATGTGTTTAGTTTTTCATTTCTTTAGTTTAAAAATATTTTGCCATAAAGCACACATTTCCCCCCTGTTTATTCAAAATGAAACACACACACACACTTACCTGCTACCTGGGTTTCAAACCCAAACCTTCAATGCATATGTTGTGCCACTGAGCCTTAAAAGGGAAGTTTTGCTTAAAGATGACCATTCAGCTGAGTGAGTCATACAAGCAAAATGCTAGAAGTCACTGAAGCAAGGGCAAATTGCCCTGCAATTGGGGCTGCCTCTACAAGAGAGGTTTAAAGCTCTTGGAAGGCGCTTTAAAAAATTTACCTCTACAAGAACGGAGTGCAAATCGGGCGTAGAGGCGCGTTATCTCTACGATTATGCGCATTATCGAATGCGCATTAAATCACAAGTTTTATTTTGCTCCGGCCGTTAAAGCGCATTTTGACTATGTGAACAAGCGCTTATGCGCATTAACTACTTGTAAAGCGCATTTTGGTCATCCGTTAATGCGCTTCGCCACCTCTCGCCGCCTCTCGTGCAGAGGGATTAGGTGTAAATGCGCTTCAGCGATTATGCGCATAATCACCTAACCGGGCGCAAAAGCGAATCCTTGTAGAGGGGGCCTGGGGCTCTCTGGAGTGGCCAGAGCCTGGCATCATTATACCCCAAAGCATCATGGCTTGTTGAGATAAAGGAAGCAGGTGGCAATACAGGGAATTCCAAGACCAATAGATCTGAGGACAGAGTAGTGAAGGAAGGGAGGAGATACACACTTTGGGGATGATGACAAGGGCTACAACGCTGTTAACTATTCAATAGCATCTGCAGCACATCACACTTTTGCTAGCAAATCTCACAGTGCAGCCATTCAGATTAAGGCAGGTTTCCCCAACCTGGGGCCCTCCAGGTACCATTCCCATCATTCCCAGCCAGCATAACCAATGAGAATGGTGGGAGTTGCAATCTCACACATCTGGAGGACACCAGGCTGTGGAAGGGGGCATTAAGGGAAAACTATTTCTGGTCACGCTCCAGTTTCTGGCTCTGAACCAGCAAATGTCAAGGCAGAGTCCCTATCTCATCACCACACCCATTATGGATGTGGTGGGGAAGGCCATGCCTGAGGTACACCAGACCCCAAGCCAGCTAACTCTGGGTGAATGATTCAGGCGTGTCCCCAAGGGTGCTGCCTAAGGCTCAAAGAAGAGTGATCTGAGGAACCAGCCTTCCCCCTGCATTTGCTACTTTCTGCTCTCTCTTTGTCCATACTACACCATAAGCTGCCATCCCTCTGGCTATTCAGTGCAAAGTAAGTGAAGAAAAATAAAAAATGCTCCAAGCCCAATGCAGGTTGCTGAGGCGAATTCCTGTGAGGAATTCACTGTGAGGAATGGGGAGGTGAGTGCTTAGCTTCTTTCTAATCTGCTGGTTCCTGCTTCCCAGTGGGGTCCAGTCACTGGTGGTTGGTTCCCCCTCCTGCACCTGCCCACTAATAGCCCCCCCCCCCATTCCTGTGCAATGGTCATGGCAGGAGTATCTTTAGTCGGCCTCCAGGGTCACACAAAATTGCATCAGTTTAGACCACGCAATAAGAGAGTCCTGTGTGAGCATGGTGGAGGCAGCAACAGCCTGGCAACATGGCTTACCACTGAGTAACAAGGAAAAAAAGAGCATTTTGTGTGATGACCCAGGATGAACAGGGTCTTTGTCTCAAGTGGTGAATGCAGAATTCCATCACTCTGCCCTGCTTATGGGATGGATGGAGAGCGCTTTGCAGCTGCAAAGCGGGTGGGGTTTGTGCTAGCTGGGGTTGGGAGTTGGATCTGATCCAGACAGGCAAGCTGCACATTCCCTGCTACAGGGCCCTGTCTCTCAGGTGACAGGCAAACCTTCAGCCAGAGCTCCTGCACATAATTAACCTCAGAGGAAGTTTACTTGTTTATGCAGCCAGCATGTAATACACTAGAAACTCCACAGCACCAATAACACCCCTGCTAATGATGCAACTCCTTCCCAGCACAGTCGGTGACTGCTACCATTGTAAAAAGAGCGTAAGTTGGAAACAGGCAATTCTTTGCTAGACAGGGAGCTTACGGTGGTTTACATTCAGGCTGATTAAAAAAACACACACACACACACACACACACACACACAATCCTGCAGGCAAACAATATCCACTGTATCATCTTTATGCACATTTGGAGGGAAACACCCTCCAAAACATCCAATGGGCTTCTGTGGTTTAGTTTCCATCGACATAACACAAACTGAAGTACACAACATGCCAGCAAGCAACTGTAGCTTCAATGTAGTAGTTGTTACAGCATTAATCATATCTTACTTTTATATTGCACTATTCCTCCATGGAATTCTGAGAGACATTTTTGCCTCACAACCAGTCTGTGAAGTCGTTAGGCTGAAAGACAGACAGCATGTACTGCCCCACGCCATCCAGGGAAGGCTTGACCAATGACGGCACCAAGATTTGAATAGTATTTATTTATTTATTTATTTATTTATTATACACTGCTTCTCATTTGAGACACATCCTGAAGTGGTTTATAAAAGAATATGAGCAAACAAAAACAAAACAAACAAAAAAGAACACGTGTACTCAATGGTATCATGAAGTTGGTACAAAGATAGTTCACGGCTGTGGGAAAGCCAAAGCAAACAGACACATTTTCAACAAATTCCTAAAACACTACAGTGTTGAGTCCTGATGGATCTCAGAGAGGAGATCATCCCACCCAACATGTTGGTGGCTTGTCGCATCTTGCCATTCCACAGCAAGACAAGAGCCTCTATAGGATCATTTGCTCTGGCTACTGGAAAATCCCCCTGAGCATTCAGGAATCTCTGAGGGTGGATCAACTTAGTAGGTCATGCACCCCTGCAGGGGGGAACAGATGCCGCAAAACCAAGCTTCACCATGAAGTGGTCCAACCATGGCAACAGAATCACCAAAATCTCTTCTATATCCAAAACACTCCTCCTACCCCGAGGCAAAAATTAAATCGAAGGTATATCCTCAGTATCTAATCATAGTCCTATTTCGAGTAGACCCATTGAAATGAATGGGACTAAAGTTAGACTAACACTAGATATAACCCATTAGATAAAGCACAAAGACTTGAAATGAGGTGTTCAGAAATGCGAACTCAAGGTTTGTCCACTCTGATCACATTATGCAACAGGCCCAAATCCCACAGACATTTGGTCCTGGTTCATCATAGGCTTGCCTGAGCCCCCTAATCTCTTTTCCACTCAAATTACCTTCACGGCAGGAACGGAAGCAACAGGGAGCACTGACACCGAGATACTACCATGGCAGAGGCATCAAGAACCATGAGTTCCCATTTATTGCAGTTACTTAAGAAATATCCAGGTTTCCCTTCAGTAAAACTAGCAGGGTCGTACACAATAAAAAATAAAGTAAAAAGATAAAACAACTATTCATATAGACATGGAACAATCAAGATGGTTGTAAAAATTCAGCAGAGCTAGCTTTTCTGACTGTTCTGCATCTGTCTTAACTGTGATCATCTACATTTTTGTTTTATTCTGGCAGTGCTGTGAAGTGGAGGTTTGCTAGGAGCTGGCAATGCAAGGAGAGAAGTGTGACTGGTATCTTAAAATATCTGTCTCAGCATTGATTTCCCCTTTCTCAGTGAATAATTTTCCAGCTTTAATTGTCAAGTATACTGGACATATTCAGGGGGCATGAAGAAGGCTCTCATGGAAACAACTGCATTCCACTTAGAGTCAAATATTAAGGGGAAAGTAAGACCCTTCTACTTTGAATGACAATCCAGAGGGCAAATGGCTCAAGATAATTAGAAACAATAATTAGACAATCATCCTTCCTTCCTCTCTTTTGTCATAAATCTTCAGCAGTGAAATTGAATCTAGTCCATGTGCCCCCCTTTTTTTTTAACTGCAGAAGCATTTGAAAGCCTTTTATGGGATGGACCCCTGGTTTGATCCACCATGGCTCTTCTTGATTTTTATGTGTACTAAAGCATAATGTCACCAAAAACCTTTATTTAAGGATGCTTGAGGGAACTTGGTGAAAAGCACCCTGATGTCACTTCAAGTACTTAAAGTTATGTGCAGGGAGGCCTTGAATCTAGGAAGATGGAAGTGACGCCAGACACTCTGGGAAGCCAGACACTCTGGGAGAAAGGAGTTTGAAGGTGGGGCCACAGCTCAGGGGTATGGCATGCAAAAAATCCCAGATTCAGTCCCTGAGCTGGGAAGACTCCTATCTGAACCTCTGGATTTCTGCTGCCAGCCAGTATCAACCAGCCTTCCCCAACCTGGTGTCCTCCAGATGATGTTGCACCCCTGAGTTAGATGGACCAATGGTCTGACTTGATATAAGACAGTTCTTTATGGACAGTATCTGTGGAATCCCCCTTGATCTGTCAAGTCTGAGGTGTTTCTCAACACAGAATTGTACAGGGGAGGAAAAGTGATCACCATAGTCAATGGTATCTTTTATCAGGAGTTATGCCATCAGCTGTTATGCCATTGAGCTGACTTGGCTAGGCACTCCTGGGCATAATGATATATACCAGTACAATAGGTTAGTAATCAGATCTAATTTGACAGATGACTTTAGATTTTTAAAAAGTTAATGGCACAGCCAACGTGCTTTCACAGCTAAGCCATTAAGAACTTCAGACCATGTACGTAAATGGGGGCATCTGTCATTCGAAAGAAATCCTTTACTCTAAAAAATAATCTGGGTGACTTTTTATTGTGGGAAAAAGTAGCCTGTTTATGTACAAACATTTGATTGTAAATACCTACTTCCAACATGATTTTGGTTTTTTAAAAAAATGCAGACTTAAGTTTTCAGTAACCCTGTTCAAATGACACAGCCACAGCAGTTAAGCATTTTGAGCTAAACATTATGGCTTAGTGCATCATATGAATCATGACTTAGCATGTTGTGTGAACCATTCCATGGTGGCTACATAACCATGCTTTAAACACACTCAATGGAATAAAGGACCTGGATTTGATAGCCCTGATACACGGGGCATAATTATAGTACTGAGTATCATGATATTTAACTTTTGAAGAGTGTCAGCATAAAGCGCTATATGATGGTACCTGACCCCAGCAAAACCTAAGAGGATAGATTGAAAGATCTTGTTAAAATGTTGAAAATATCAGGATGATAGAACTGTTTTCTTCCATCTATAGTGGAAATGTGTAAAAGCTCAATAAAGCTGGGTGCCTATATTTCAAACAATTACTTGATTTTGTCCATATTGTCAATTTGGTGCTTGAAAATCTTGTTAAATGTAATGAACTATTCTTTTACATCAATAGAGAAGATGCTGAAAGCAAACACATTAGTGGCAGCTAAAACAGACTCAACTCAATACAGGAAAACAAACTCTGTAATTATGAAAAGTCCTTGACACAGCTGAAATAGAGAAATAACTGAAATCTTCATAGAGGAAATTATGAATATAGTCCACAGGATTTATCAAGAAAATTGAATCCCTATATTAATGGCTAGAATTCACATTTTACAGAACTGTAGCTGAAACTTATGTGGGTTATTCAATAATTTGTATATATTTATTCTCTTTTTCTTGAAAATAAACTGATTCTATAGTATATTTTTTAAAGAATTTTTTTGGGCCCAATAAGTGTATTTTCCACCTGTGTGGTGTGTGTGTGTTTAAGGAGAGTTTTTACACTTGCTCAATACTTGGTAAGATTCTGGCCTGAGGTTCAAATACTTCTTCATGAGATTTCATAATTTAAAAAAGGATTAGGAGGGTGACAACCTTTTATCAATGGGCTGGGAAAGAAAACATTGAGTCGGATTCAGATTTAGTCATAGCTAGAGTAGACCCATTGAAATCAAGGGGATTTAAGTTAGCCATGACTTAAGAAAAGAACAAAAATAAAACAAGCAAAAATATGGCACAAGGAAGACCTGGGATTGGAACTCCCCCCCCCCCCCTTTTCATGGAACAGCCCATGTCTGCATATAAAAAGGACTGGCTTCTCATTTGGTAACATGTAAAAGTAAGCAAAAACATTAAGAGCTCAAAGGCAATTGTAAACCAAAATGGGGGTGTTTGGACAATCGTGGGGGTGGAATAAGCCAACGTAGCTTCGCCTCCTGCCTCCATGTGTGCCACCCCCACACCCATTGTTTACATAATTACCTGCACTGCACCAAGGGTTGGCATGTCATCTGAACCCAGTTCACGACAAGGTGGGGTCACTTTGTACCCACCCTACAACCCCTACTGCAAGTCGTAGGTTGTAGGGGGGATATGAAGCCATCCCTGCCATGCAGTGCGCCAGGTTCAGATGACACACCAACCCGTGCTGCAGCGCAGGTTGTTATGTAAAGGAGGGGGCGCAGCACACACCGGGGCAGGGAGAGAGAGAAAACACAATGACTTCTTTTTGCCCTGGGCTCATTTGAACCCAGACAATACCTACTGTAAGTTTTGACTGATTGCAGTGCAGAAAGGTTCATGGCAGAGCACCCTCCCACTCCTTTCAGAATATTCCTGCATTATAAGCAGCTGTTTCTGATTATTTGACATTCTTGTTTGCGGGAGCCATGTAATTCCCTACAGAGCACTAAGGCTGCTGACTCTTACACTAAAACTACAGAGGGCACGGTCCCATTTTGTATTCTTTGCCTGTGGGGGACTCCTGAAATCAGGTGTCAAACAAGTAATGCAAAGAGACAGAAGACAGTTTTACTCTGGTTTAAGCATGTCTGCAGTCCATTATCACCTCTTGCACTTCAGAGCACACCAAACAAAGTTGCAAAGTTATTAACATGAGAGATAAGGCATAAATCTCACATTGCCTGTAGCAATAACCCTTTGCTCCAAATCTGCCTTAATATTGATAGAAACATTTGACAGTGTTCAGTTTGTTCATTCCAGAACAACCCCATAAGAGAAGGCAAAATCATCACATTTGATAGGAACTGAGAGTGAGGGACACGGTCTTTCAGATCATGCCTATCTACTGGAACAGGGGTGGCCTTTCAGATGTTGTTGGACTGCCATCAACTATGACCAGGATGGGACCTGGAGACCAATAATATCTGGAAAGCCACAAGTTCCCCATGCCTATACTAGAGAAACCACGTCAGCCTCCTACCTTAGTATATGTTCTCAAGCATGTCCAAGATGGAAACAAGAGGCTTCCAGCATAGAATATTCTTGGTACTTTGATCAGTAGTGTAGTGGTAAATTTGGAAGTGTGGGCGTTCTTCATGACGGTCCCCATAATGGCCCCAAGGAGAGTCCAAACATTCAGACAGCTGTGTTGATCCAGATCAACAAACTAGTTTTCATTTCCACCAGAAGCAGCTCTTTGTAAAGTGAATGGGACTTAATTTCACATTCAAGATCAAGGTACTCCCAAATACTTTGCATTTCAACAAGGGACAATATATTGTTGCAGGGGAAATTCATTTCCTCCCAACTACTCTGAGGACTGCAGCTATGCTTGGAAGGAGCAGGGAAGTCTGAGGGGGATTGGGGTGGCAAATGATGTCAGTGACCCTGCTTATAAAAATGAGCAGGCATGACATTCCTCTGACCCCTGACTCCACTGCACCATAGATTTTGATCATGACACTGTTGATGAGAAGGCTCATCTTGAGCATGATCTGTCTTTTTGCAACCCAGCACAGGGAAGGATTGTCTAACACTCTGCCTTTGGTTTCATTCTAAGATTACTTTTTCTCATCTATCATTTTAAAGGGAAGCAGTTCTGAAACCAAAGAGATAATAGGTCTGGTTCACACATAACACTAATCCATGGTATGGGTTGCTGAATTCCAGGCTGTGATGTGTGAACCCAGCCAAACTAACAAACCATGGTTTGTAAACCATAACCAACCCAGAAAGAGAACCCATGCTTTGCTGTTGGGTTGTGAACTCTGGCTTGTTTAAACCATGGGTTGACATTATGTGCAAACTCAGAACCATGGATTGTTCATGGGATGTTTTGCCAGGCTACACAGGCAGCAGGCAAGAGTGGTTAAAAAAAAAACCCTCAGTTGCTCTACATGCCAGAGCACCGCAAACACATTTGGCATACATGGAGGGAGTGGGTAACAGAAGAGGGAAACAAACAACACAGGGATCGAGAAAATAAACCATTGTCTGTTCTATCATCTGCTAGACAAACCATGGGCAGGGCAACAAACCATGGGTTAAATAAACTATGGATTAGTGTTATGTGCAAACCAGGCCTATAATGCAGGGGTACGCAACTTTTTCAGCTCTGTGGGCCACATGTGATATTTGGTCAGGGTCTGCACACACACACACACACACTCCTGATACAGATTGCTCTTTCCTCGCTGCTGCTACCAGTGAAGAAAGAGTTATCTGTGTTAGGATCACTGGGGGTTGGGGGTGGAGAGAAGGTTAGTAATTGGCAGTGTCCGAAGCAGACACAGTTGCCTCAGCTATATAGTACAATAAGAGGGAAATCAGCAGGAGAATTCAACAGCTGGGTATGATGTCAGGGTACTTGGGAGGTACACATGCACCCCCCCCCCCCCATGCATCCCTGGTCTAAAGAGAAAAAAGTGTTAGTGAAAGCTGCAAAAACACCAAATTTAACTCCTGTCAAATTTCAGCTTGTGGTAATCCACATATTTGTGGCCATCCCTCAAACATCCATTTATCAAAGCAGTGTTTACTACAGTGGAGCGTTCTCTCACTTGTGCCAACTTTTATTACAGAACTGGTGCAGCACATTGTGAGTAGCAGGTTCTCTCCCCACTCCCCACCCCTCACCACATGCCTTTGCCATTTCCTATAAATTGTGGGCCTCATATAAGAGTCCATTCTGTCTCTCTGCCTGGTTCGGGTGTCAGATTTTATTCGTCTTTCATGGCCTGCAAAGACACCAAGCAGGGTTTAATCAGGCGCTGTAAAGCACAGAGCTTAACTTCCAACACTGACAGGGAAGCAACATCGCAGCAAGATTGGACACTGGGGAGCAAGCTGCAAAGAGCTCTCATTCGAGCTGAGCTGCTGGCGTGGGCACCAACCTTCTGGAGGAAGTCTGCTAATATCCTTCTAGGGCAGACATGACTTCATATCCTAAAAGCCCACACTGTCTCGTGAGGGCTTCTCTGAAACAAACCGTGGCAGCGCAGCCTCTGAAAAGGAAGGCTCTAGTTACTCACTGAGGCTTCTACCACAGGAAATTGAGCACCCACAAAATGATAAGAATAAAGCCTTAAAGGTGTGGGGTGTGCATGTGCATGGGGTGGGGAGTATTCTTGACACATGACAGAGTGGTCGACATGAAGAGGGAAGGAAATGGTGCTAACAAGAGTGTGAGGAAGAGCCATTTGTACTCTAGGCATATTGCCTCCCTATATTTGTTATAACAGAAGGATTCTGAATTTATTAGAGGGAATCTCAGATTTGTGCATAGTGCCTCCTTCTTTCTGCATGGTGCCAGTAATGTTCTCTTTTCCCCAGAAATTCAGGCCTCGTGCAAGTACTCTAGAAGCCAATGGAACCGAATACTCAGGCAGATTAGAAACATTGCTGCCAAAAATTACGAGCCCACCTAAGTACTGGCCTAGAGCTTTCATTGAAACAAGCTCTACAGTTGTTAGAAGTTGGGGAAAGTCAGCCCTAACCCTTGAACTGCCAGCTAGGGACCTCATCTGCCCCCTGTGCCTGTTGCTCTGATGGCTTTCATTGCCTCAGTCGAAGTTGTCACATGTCCTTATGACAGCATCTCGATAGCTCTGTTGTAGGCTGTAGAGATGCCACCAAATGGAACATTTTTTACATGGCTAAAGTGAAGTTTAATTGACTGTTGGGAAACACATATGTGCCATCTAAAAGCATCCAAAAAGAGAATGTTGATTTACAAAGGAAAGTAGGTGGCATAACCGAGCCTGCTGGGTCATGCAAGGCAGGCATGGGCAGCCTTCATGCTTGCAATATCTACCATTGTTTTTTATTAGAACCCTGAGGTTCACCAACCAAAGCAAGAGAGTGGCTTGGAGGAGAAGCCAAATGCAAAATGGCATCTCAGAGGACAGAGCCGATTGCCTGCTGTGTCTCATGAGTCACGCACTGGGATGACAAATAGAAATTTACATTTGAATTACTACTGAGAAGGGATTATAGTTCAGGGCAAAGTCTTCTTATCCTTGTTCTTTTTTCAAAAATTGAGAGAAAACCTTGCTAATCTACTGCAATCCATTTTTGATCTACCACTAGATCCCAATCCTGCCCTGATGTAAGGAAGACACCATCTCTTATCCTGAAAGATGCTCTTATGAAGATCAAGGCACTGCTGTTGTCTCTTTCTCACAAAACACAAGCCATCTAACCACAAACCCTTTCACACACAAAAATGCAAATCAAACAATATTGGAGGGCGTTCCCTCTTCTTGCAGAATGCTAGTTCCACATTAAGAGGCATAACAGTAAGCATTTCAATGGACGAACCTTTCTGCCGCTGCAGCACTGTGCAGTACCACTTTCCAAAATGGTCCTTTCTGTGCAGCTGTTTAAGGCACAGGAGTTTCAGCTAGTATTCAATCAGTTACAGCAGCAGTAGCCTGGATTAATCCCCCAGAAAGAATAATCCCCCAGAAAGGATGATAGAGGAATAGATTGTAATGGCCCATCTTGAAATATACCAGGGGAAATAACTGGCAAAGGAGGGGGGAAATAAAATAGAGGTATATAAAATTATGCAAGGTGTGGAGAAAGAAGTTTCTCTCTGTCTCTCTCTCTCAAAATATCAGAACCTCAGGGTCATCCAAATGGTGGGAGATTCAGGGCAGCAAAAGGAAGTACTTCATCATGCAGTGCATAGCAGCTCAACTATGGGCTTTGCTACAACAAGATGTAGCGATGGCCACCAACATGGATGACTTTAAAACATTAGACAATTCCTGGAAACATGTCTATCAATGGCTACTAGCCATGATGGCTATATCTTACTTCCAATATCAGAGGCAGTATTCTCTTGATTTCCTATTGCTCAAGAAGAGGTAGGGTGCTGCTGCACTAATGTCCTGCTTGTGGACTTCCCAGAGACATGTGGTTGGTCACTATGGGGTAAAGGACTAGATAGCCCTTTGGTCTGATCCAGCAGGGCTCTACTTTGTTCAAACTATCCGTGTGCTGCCATTGGGAACGTGCGTGCACTATTATAACCACGCAGCAGTCTTTTAATGTCAGTCTTTTGCCTCAAGTACTGTCTGAAACTTGCTTTTTATATCCAAATGTATGAACATAGGAAGCTGCCTTATACTGAGTCAAACTAGTAATCCAACTAGCACAATACTACTTTGGTAGCAGCAGCTCTCAGGGAGAGGCCTTTTTTTTAGCACTATGGCTAAGATCCATTTAACTGTTGATGCCAATGGTTGGAATCTGGGGCCTTGTGCATGCAAAGCATGTGTCCTACCAATGATTTATGATCCCTCCCCACAAAGTAACCAAAAAAGAGGGTGGAGAAGAGAAAATGGGAACTCCATGCTAGAATGTTTTCTTTGTAACAAATGTTCAGCTCCAACCAGCAATGTTCCTCATGCTGGCTTCAATGTAAGGGTTATAGAGGATGTGAATGGGAGCGCAATTATGGGAAATGAAGGCATTTGCACTGCAAATGGAAATAGCATTGGATGTTCTGAGGGCAGGAATGACAGTTAAGAAAGGAATTGGAGAAAAAAATGTGGATCGAGGAGGAGAGATGCTGATCTGGAGGACTATCCTGCACCAGGAACTTCAGACTTCAAGAGAGGAGAGCAGAAATGGAATGATGCCCAGAGAAGCTGCAAGACTGTCACCCTTGTAGCAGCACTCAGAAGAAATTTGATCATCAGGGCAGTACAGAGAGGATAAATCCCCCAGGAGAAGGATTAAATCAGTTAAGGCAGCCACAGCAATTAAGGCACCCATCATCGCTGGGGAACAAGCAGCGAAACAACAATGGGATCTGATTTAAAGAGTGCTTATGGGAGAGGAAGTTCTGCTAGATGTCTCCATGTGATCTACTGGAGAGAGAGAAAATTCAAGCCAGAAGAGGTAGTAAGAGAATCATAGTTGGATGCAATTTCACAAGAATCATAGAGAAATCCTCACTGACGTTCGTTACTAATGACTGTTTTTTCCTCTTACTTGACATTGATTATTCCTTTATTTATTTATTATTTATTATTCATTTATTACATTTATATACCGCCCCACAGCCGAAGCTCTCTGGGTGGTTTACAAAAATTAAAAATATTGAACATTTAAAAACCAATATACAAAAATTATAACCATAAAAGCCTAAAAACTAACTACATATCATTTAAATGTACTTTCCCTTCTCTGCTGATTTCCCCCTATATAAAATTATTTCCTGCACAAGTTGTCCTCTGTCTTTGGGTCCTTGCTACACGTCCGGTTATTTGGTTTTAGGGTTGCCTTCAGGACGACTCCATTTCCTGTATGGATTTGAAACCAGTGATTTGCACCAATGGGTTAAGCAGCATTTCAGGCACCTGAAGTCGTGGTTTAGGCTTAATTTGAGCTAGAACCTGTTTGAAAATATCAGTAAAGCATGTGTCATAGTGATAATAAAGAAGAGAATGCCTCTGAATATGTACATAGACCCTTTTGTCTTTCTTCACTACTAAATCAAACATAGCTAGATCCCACAAATCTGGCATTAAGGCTAAGCATTTCCATAGCAGAGGGCCTAACTCCTCAGCACCTCTCTTTGTAGAAATTAAGCACAGCCTGTGACAACACATCCATGCACAGTGAAAGGAATGAAGGGGTGAGCAGGAGCATTCAGAAAAGCACTTGGAAAAGCATTGACATGTCTGAGTATGGAGCTGGAACAAGATGGTCTAGCAAATCTGTGGAACTTATCTGAGCAGGCTAGCTAGGGACAGTACAGCCATTCACTGCACCAGCCAGGCAAAACCAGTACAATATCAACCAAGCCATGATATCTAATAATATAATTTAATTATTAGAATGTATCAGTGATTTGAATCTATTCAGTTTAGACTTAATCAGGATTGCGGTTTCATTTCCTGCTATATTAACTCAGCACAATCGGAAATATAGTACCATTTCCAATTACTGCTGCTGTGAATGGGTCACTGCTGTTATGCCAGCATATGTTTTGGCTATGCACAGAAATGTCACAGACCTATCGCTGCCTCGTATGTCTGGGCAACATTGTTTTATCCCCCACCCCATACCTGTGTGAGTGCTCCAACTAGCACTTCATGCATCTGCTCAAGTGGACCACAAAAATGTTTGCCACAAACAACTATAGGGCAACCCTATGTGTGTGTACTTGGTAGTAAGTCCAACTGAGATCAATGAGACTTACTCTCAGGTAAGGGTACATAGGATAGCAGCCTAAATCTGTGTGAAAGAGCACATGCTTTGCATGCAGAAGGTTCCAGGTTCGATCCCTGGCTTCTCCAGTTAGGACTGGAAAAACTCTTGCCTGATACCCTGGAGAGCTGCTGCCAGTGAGTGCTGACAATACTGGGCTAGATGGACCAATGGTCTGATTCAGTATAAGGCAGGTTCCTATGTGACTACAACTCCCATCAGCCCCATCATTTTAAGACAAAGAAGTATCGGAAAGACTCTTTGTGACACATTTGGAGAAAAATGGCCCCTGAGGAAGGAAAGCCCTTATCAAACGTGTTGGGCATAACAAAAGTTTTTCTTTCAGGCACCTGAGAATATTTTCTTTTCTATTTTGGGACACTTGCCTGCCTTCCCCCACCCCCATCCCCTTGTGGTTTGCTCTAAGGTGTCACAAGATTCTTGGTTGCTTTTTAAATATGAAGAGCTCATAAGAACAGCGAATGGGGTGGTGAACCGACGTATGCCCCTGTTTCACATGAGGGCTGTGAAATAAAGTCCAGCAGGCTCTGGCATTTCTATAGGTAGGCATGAGAACACCAGGCCCTTGGCTATATATAGCCAGTTCAACTTGAGGCTAGCTACTCCCCTTGCCATGGTGGCTTTTGTTTGTTTATATTCTCCAAAGCCTTGACTCAAACCCAGATGGCAGGTGGATAGGATCTGCAGCGATCAACTCATTTGGTTTCTATGGTGCTAGAGATGGATTTCCTGCCAGGCTGGCTCCTGTGGACAGTATATTTACTTAACACAAACCAATGGGAGAATTTCAGCCCACCTGGCAGGGCCCCGCACCTTGCACCGAAGCACATGCCTGAACTATTAGCACAGCTGCCTGCCTGTTACCAAGGGAACAGAATCAGTGGATGGAAAAGATGAACAGAGAGCTGGTGTTGAGAGCCAGGTCAGGGTGGGATCTGTCCAAGAGGGCAGAGAAGGCCTGTTTGTGGGCAGAGATCGGACTCTGCACAGGAGGCACGAACAAACTCAACAGAAAGTACAGGACTGTAATTAGCAATGGTTGTAAAGTCAAAAATACTGTAGATCCAGGAAAATCCCTCCATAAACAAGCAAGAGACAGAAAGCAGAAAACTCCAGACATCTTGCCTGCGGTTCCAGCTAGCCACATGAATACCGACTAGGCCAACCTGAGCAGCAGTAACTAAAAACATCTGGAAACCCATGTGCCTGCACCTCATCTTATCTTGTAGCACCTTCCTTCCCTTGGTTGACATCTCTCTTTCTGTCTCTAATCCACAGGGGTTGCTCCATCCCCTTCAATACCTGATCAAGGAAAACAGGTAAACATACTTACATTAGATGAACAAGGACTTTCTACTATAATAATGAGCAAGCCAGGTCCCAAGGCATCCAATAACATACACTGACAGTGAAATGTGCATTTCCTTGCAAGATTCTGTCAATGTACATGTACATCCATAGCACATCCCAAAATTCAGTATGCAGTAGCCAGCTTGCGAGGTCCAGTTCCAAAGTAAATCAGGTTGCATTTGCCCAATGAAATAGGTGCTGTTGGCAGGTCAAGTCTCAGCATTGGAAGCAAAATTGGCACACGCCAATCCCTTCATGCAATGAGGGAATGGGTGCAACTGTAAGATTGCTCTGATATGACTCCTGGGTTTATGGATGAAAGCAGGGACTTGACCAACCATCCAATTTACAGATCCCTGCTTCAGCTTTTAGTGCATTAGACAAGACAGCGTCATGACTAGGCATGGAAAAAAGAGGATTTATTTTCTTGCTGGAGAAAGCTTGCTTTCTGGATAAAAGGAACAAAACCAAAAGGCATGAGCAAAACAACAGCTTGTCAATGGGGCATCCAGTTGAGCCCACTTTTTATCCAGAAAGGTGGGCTCAAGTACAAGCTGCACCTCATCCTGGATTGAGTCCCAGATTAGAGCTTCATTGCTGGGGTTTGTTTCAAGAAAGTCAGCACCATATCAAAGTTCATCCCAAACAAAAGCATCCTATTGTGTCCTTAATGGAAATGGGAGGGGTTTGCACCTTGAAATCAAGTATCTGATCAATTGATCTGCTGTCCATGATCCACCTACAGATGATGCCCAAACAAGGCAATGGAGCCTTCCGACTGATCTCATGGGAGGTGCCTGGCTATGCAAAGGCAGAGAATATCTGTAAGGCTGCCAATGTAAACAGCCAAGAAGAAGGATATTTAATGTAACTGAACAGATTTACATCTCCCTGTCACGTTGATTATCTGATTCCCTTTCTTCCATGAAGCTCCTGAGCAGCTGCCCCAGCAAAGAGAACAAATACAAACCGCAAAAGGCTCTCATACTGCAAAACTGCAGCTGTCAGCTATAATGGTCAGAGAACACAACACAGAACTCCTCTGCTCTTCCAGAGATGCATGCCATTTTGAAAAGTACTGATGAACCCAGAGCCAGGAGAACAGCTCTGGATGCCACCATGCAAGCAGCATCTTGCACCCAGCTCCTTTACTCCCCTTTCAGAGTCACCCAGTGAACTACTTCTATAGTCTTTGGCTGGGTTCACACATCAATCCATGGTGAGTGGCAAGCTATGCTGGATAAGTGGTTATGCAAACAACCTATTGTGCTTCAGTCAGACAACTAGGGAAGCAAGCTACACAGAGTAGTTTATTTTGCTGCTGCTCCTCCTCCTCCTCCTCCTCCTCCTCCTCCTCTAGTCCTCCCACCCAGCCAGGCAGATATGCTAACTTCCTATGTGGCCAGCACAGAGATTGCTTGAGAGGAGCAGAGTGGCAGCAGCATTTTTGGCCACTCTTGCCGAGCAGCTCTGTAGGTGATCTCTATAACTCACGCTGCCCAACAGACATTACGCTAACCCACCATACAGTAGATACAACAATCCTTACTGCAGACCGTGGGTTCTTAGGGTGGCTTACTTGGGAGAAATACACCCCCCCCCCCCGGTGGAGCAGGTTACAGGCAGAGACAAACACTGGGTTCACACAACATGCAAACCTATGATGGTTTATTCTCTGGAACAATCCATCCCACAGACAACACACTAACCATCATGGGCTGTTCTGGAAAATAAATCATCATGGGTTTGCATGTTGTGTGAAACCAGTCTTTGTCTCTGCCAATGTAACCCACTTCATACTACAGGAATGTCCTGCTGGGACTTGACAGTACTGGGTGGAAACAACTGTTCACAGTTACACAATGTAGAAGGACTGCAGCAGTGATCTTATACAGCTTCTTCCATCCATGGGTTATAGACCTCTCCTTGCTGCCTTCCTGTAACATGACAACTCTAGACCCCAGCATGGAACTTTTAATCCAATCTAGCCTAAGGCCCAAGCAGGCACGGACAGTGCCACCCTAATCACATGAGGAGTCTTGGTCATGAACTGCACTGCAGAATAGCAAGGGTAAATTGACATAATCGTTTCTGATGGAAAAAGGTCCTGAGGTAGCTTCTGTTTCTGATACTGCTGCCTGCCAAATGTCCATTGGCTGATGTGCTATTTAATAGCATTGTATAAACCCATTTTATTGTTTCCCGGGGTACAGCTAAATGGAGATCTCACCACATGGGGCACTGTGACAAAAATAAGATGAGTAGAATTATGAATTTCCTTGTGCTTGGCCAACCTTGCTAAAGTCATTTTAGAAGTAACCTCCCCATGTCGGAGGCATGACTGCTTGTTTACCTATTAACTCCTTCACAAAGGTAGCCAGCCAGTCTACAAATCAACATTACAGCTTTTATTCTAAATTTGCTTATCCATTTTCTCCTTAGTTAATGGCTATGTGATCAAAGGGGGACAGAAATCCTGTGAAGATGCTCTACATTTCTTCTCCACTCCCCATCCCCCGACCTCCTACTGAAAAATTCTCTTTCAGTATTAAATTGGCAGGGCTTCCTCAGCTCTAGTGCCTTTGGAACTCCCTATCCAATTCTCAGGCACCATCTTCACTTCTGTTAATGGAATCCAATTTTATTGCTCATTTTTCTTGTCACTGCTGTAATAAAGTGTGTTTTATTATTTATGGCTTTTACTCGGTTTTAAATTTTTAACATGTTATTCTGTTTATTGTTTTAATATATTCTTAACTACCTTAAGAGTCCCTGACTGAGAAGTAGGATAGAAATATTTTAATAAGTAAATGTTAACTGAAAGGATTACAGGCATTCAATTTCCATATTAGATTGCTTTGTGTCTGAAAGGTCTCTCTTTGGGTTACAACCCAAAACAGTAAGGTTGCCACTTCCCTAGTCCTTGATATCGTTGCTCACTTAACGTGCAATCCTATGCATGTTTACACAGAAAAAAGTCCTCAGAATGCTGAGATACTTTATTATTCATGCCCAACGTGTTTCGGCCTATGTTGTTTTTTTAAGGCCTTCTTCAGGGGGCTGTAACATCAAGAATACATTACATTATGAAGAAGGCCTTAAAAAAAAACATAGGTCAAAATGTGTTGGGCGTGAATAATAAAGTATCTCAGCATTCTAAGAATCTGCTTCTCTCCTTTTTTTGCCCTGAGTGGATGCTCTCCTCCTTTTGGTTTTTCAGAAAAAGTCCTACAACTCACAGCATTCCCAAGCCAGCAGTCCCCAGACTATGGTTTAGTAGTGCTGGCTGGGGAATGCTGGGATTTGTAGGACTTTTTTCTTTCTAAGAAAAAGGATTGCATTCTTAAAGACAATAACATTACTCAAGAGGATATCTTTGGTTAATCTAGGGTATCAAACTGTGGAGATAATTTGGCCACATTCAGACATTGTGCTAAACTACAGTTTAGGCTGACAAAAATGAGGCATGGTGAACCTTGGGCTTGCTTGCTCCATCCTCCCCTCCCCTCCCCCAACATGGCCAGGAGGAGATTGGAAGCTTTTGCTTCTGATATCAAATAACCCCAGTTTAATGGTTCATCCAAACCCTAACCTGCCCTTAATATTAACTAAGCTTTGTTGAAATAAGCCAGCTTCATAAAACATGGTTTGAAGTTGGCTTGTTTCAAACAAACACTGTTAACATTAACTGGAGTTTGTTGGATGCAGATGACACGGCAAGGTGTGGTTAATTGAAAATGGAAGCTTCCGAAGTCCTCCTTATAGTCGCGTTGAAAGAGGAGGGAGGGAAATTACTGTGGTTTAGCATGAACTTGTATATGAATGGTTCATTTCCCCCCCCCCTTTTTTTTTTTGCAACTTGACAATACAGAGTCCCATGACACACAGGACAACGCAAGAGACATCCCTGAGCATCTGAATGCTAATTAATTAATATAGTGTGTCTCAAATTCCCAGATCAGTGGCAACTTGATACATAGCTTTCCACACACACACACCTTATGGTCAGATTTGGGATGAGCTAACGAACATTCAGATATAAAAGGGCACCAGGGGCCATAATATCACAAGCCTAAACATGTCGGCTTAGAAGTAAGTCCCACTGAGCTCAATGGGGCTTACTCCCAGGTAAGTGGGTAGAGGACATTAGCCTCAGGCACATATACATGGAAGTATAGAGAAGGAAGGGAATCTGCAAAGTGCTGGGTTGAATATAGAACCCACAGTCCCTCTGTGTAAGGAGTCCCAAATTAATTTGTGTGCACCTCAGGCTGTCGTATTGATTCCAGGATAAATGAATATTTGTAGGCAGGATTTTCTATGAGTTCATTTCTTCTTTTCCCTTATAAATCAAACTCTGCTGAAAATCTGGTCCTAGGGGATACATCAGAGGTGCAAATTGCAATACATTCTGGTTAGAGGACTTCCCTAGCTCTGATGGTCCCTTATCCTTTGAAGAGTGGGCTCTGTGCCCTCACATGAAGCTATCTTGGGAGTAGTCAGCCCTTGGGAGGGATAACAGAGGCACTGGGATACAGTGACCCATCCTTCAGTCTTGTCACAAGCTCTGCTTTGCCAGGATTTCTCCCACCCTGACAGGGAAGCTGGGTTGTGCTTTCCTGCCTTCATGTTTGGGATTGGATAGGGATGAAGCAAGCATAACAATAAAATTTTGTCACAAGGTGCCATGGAAAAATGCTTAAAATAACGAGAATCTAATGTCTCTTTAGCTTAGTCCATGTCTTGTCACCATGCTTTCTGGAGGGTGGTCATGTGGGTCTCTACACATCCAAAACTTCTACCTTATACCTAGAAATCTGCAGGGTTTCCCCTTGCCTTGGCAACCCATATAACAGATGTGCTAACTGGAAAATGTATTGCCAATTCAGTAGTCTGTCTTTCCTTGCCCCTCTATTCCACTAGCTACTCATCTTTTTTTAACTTCTCAAAGCTCACCATGACTATTCATTTAATCAAACTCATTTGAAAAAGAAGGGGGGAATCAATCCACTTTTTAAAAGTAAAACAACACTCCCTGATCCCAGACAGGGAAAAGTGTGATGTTGTAAAATCATTGGGGTAAGCCAAGCAGCGTTTACATAGCTGGCTTCTGCTAAAATTAGATTGGGGGATGAAGAACCAGCTTCCCCAGAGGATGCTCCTAAGAAAAGGTTACATGTATATAACAAAACGTGATGAGTGCCCATTCCTCTTCCCTTGCGGAAGTAAAAACTGTGTGTGTGAAGGACATGTTCAGTTGAAAAAACTGTGAGAGCAAAGAGTGAAGAAGTCCCCCTTCTCCGTGATATGGTGGCTCTACTTCAAACTGCAGCCTAAACAGCTGTGTTGTTGTTTTTAAAAATCCAATCAGTGAATCATGGCAGTCCCACCCTAGTCACCCTCTGAGCAGTGGGTGGGTGAAGAGTTGACATCCGATGGAAACCTCCACAATTAACAACACAGAGTTTGGAAACAGGCCAAAAACCTGATTTGTAAAAGTTATAGTCATATATTTTGGGTTTTACAGCTGCCAGTAAGGGCTTGTTAGCATTAAACATTTCACCCCGTGAACCTATGACATTGTTTCTACTATATTGTACTTGAGATTGCCCAGATGTGCATTTCTTGACCCTTGAGAGCCAATACTCTCATCTCCTCCCTCCTCTTCTCCTGTTGCTGCTCAGTCAGAGCAGGCTGTTACTGAGCATAATTAGATGAGGGAGCTGTCAGGGAATATCATTGGAGTGTTGTGGAAGTCTACAGGATTCATTGAAGCAGTATCTTAGTTTTGAGGGTTACAGAAGGTGGACCTTCACGGAGTCAGTGTTCACACAGAACTTACCCATATAAAAGTATTCTGGGGACTTTTCGTCAGTTGCTAAATCTCTCATTACGTTTCCAAACCGCAGCCATAGCCCAAATGCGACGACAGCTGAACCTGCCAACTGGAAAGCAAAACAAAATCCAAAATGTTAACAGCTAAAGGAAGGGCTGGTGAGCACAGAAAAACTGCAAACAAGCATCTCCTTGTTTCTTCTGGAAACTCTCAATGCATATGATTCCAAGGCCCCATCCACATGCAACAGTGTAAAATACTGCTATTGGCATTATCACACTTTTATTTTAATACTGCTGTGCTGATAAGGATGTGTACAGACGTTTTGATCAGTAAACTCATTGTGGAAGCACACTCTATGTTTCATTTAGAGTTAGGATCTTTCTCATGGACTGAACCCGAGGGAAACCAGATGTGTGTGTTTAGAGCAGAAGCTGGCTGTGCACAGTGCTGATTGGCTAAAAACTGGTGACATCACTAACCCACTTCCTCCCTACTCCCAAAGCAGTTTTTCAACATCTTTTATAACCAACAAAGAGACTTGTGTCACCTTCAAGTCTAACGAGTTTATTCTGGCATAAGCTCCAGTATCAGAGGCAGGAAGCCTATATGCACCAGTTGCTGGGGAACATGGGTGGGAGGGTGATGTTGCACTGTGTCCTGCTTTGTTGGTCTCTGGCTGACAGCTGGTTGGCCACTGTGTGAACAGTGCTGGACCCTTGGTCTGATCCAGCATGGCACTTCTTATGTTCTTATGACTATAGCCCACTTCTTTAAAAGGGGGAGATACACATTTAATTGAATACTGGTGCAATTGCATGCATGTTTAGACAGAAAAATGTCCTACAACTTCCTCTATGCTGGGTGTTGCAGGATTTCTGTCTGTCTGAACCTGCATAGGATTGCACTCTTGATGTACATTTAGTGCATTAAAAATAAACACGGCAAACTGCCTACATGAAGGAAGTGGGGAGGGGTAAGGCAGACTACTGAAATAGTATTCAATTTGCTGGTCAGTGTGTCTGTCAAATGAACTGCGATCAAGGGTAGAATCTAGGCTTGCATTGTGGAAGAAAGGAACACAGTGAATTCTGATCTGCATATATATACATACATACCTCAGAGCTATACATACAAAATATGCTGACCGTGAATGAACTCGTATTTTGACATTTGCTTAGTGATGGGTTGCATTTTCTCAGGCATTGGAACTTGAGGCAGACAGTCTTGGATAAAAAGGCTTTGCACAATTACTTCTCTGTCTCTGCACTCAAAAGCTCTTTACAAACATTTAAATCAGCTCCATAATTATAAATATGCCATCCTTGTTGCTTCCAAGAAAGACTCTTCTTTGCTGGGCAAGTGACCAAGAGTTGGAGAGATTACCAAACACTTAAGTTTGATTTGATCACCAGCATGACAATCCCATAAACACAATACCTATAGACAGGTACTAATCCTAGATTGGAATTCACTGCAGTCCAGAATAATAATAGTTTGTTTCCCATAATATGAATGGGTATTATGGAGGTGGTGGCTTTCAATGAGGAGAAAACCCTAAGAAAACTCATACATTTATTCCTGTCTGGAAGTAGAATCATTACTTCACTAGGGAAGCCAGGTCCTTCGACACCCATAGTCCTGATAAAAGATACCTTGCCTCTTCCAATCAACTTGGATGAGGGGGTGGGGAAAGAAAGACAATCCAGTTTTCTCTCACGGCACAGAGTGAGTGAACAAGCGACAATAACCAGCGCTTCTGCAAGGCTACACAACACAGAGCTTTGTGCTGCTAGTGTTGAAGCCCCAGCTGCAGCCGAGTGACGCCAGCCTCACAGCTCTGTACTCATTTGCACCACAGTAGAGAGTCAAACCTCATTCCAGTGAAGGGAGAAAGTGTCATCTTCCACTGCAGGGAAGGGCAGGCTTGTGGGATTGACTTTGATTTTTACTAGAACCTGAAGGTCCACCAGAATCCAGAGGAGCCATGTGCAAAACAATGGCTCAGGGAGATGGACATACACTTAGAATTAAGGGGGTCTTGAGCACTTGCGTAGCCCAGGAATATGTTTTCAGTAGCAGAACTGAGCTCACAGTCCATTCACACAAGAATCTACTTCTGGTTTCCAAATTATTTGTTGTTCTACTATTCATTAGTTAAAAGTCAGAAATTCTTGCAGATCTGCAGCACACCACCCGGAATCAACCAGTAGGCCCTGACCTATCATTTGCCTGCCCCTGTTCTAATGGCCTCTCCAATTACAATAGAAGCATACGCCATAGCTCTTCAGTTGTAACAAGCACGCTCTTTCGATGGCAGTTATTCTTGTCCAGAATAAATGTTTCCTTAAAGATACACAAAATGGAGATATGAGCCCTCCTCTCCACACCCCACAAAAGCTTCTACCCAACAGGACACTGTTCCAACTTACCCACACATATCTGAATCAGAAAGAGCCCAGGCAGAAGGCTTAGGCAGAGCTCTGCTTTGGAGGGGCCATTGTTTTTGCTGCCTCAAACTGAGGCATCCGCTCTCCCACCAAGGATGTGACAGATTACACCGACCTCCCTGAGCCAGCCCCCCAAAAATCCCAGCCCCCTGAACTGCAACCCCAATATGTTTATTTTGTTTGTAGGAATAGAATACCTTGGTGGCCAGACGACCAAATATCCTCCAGTTTCACCAGCAGCAAACCTGCTGGGATTAATTATTTCAGCTTAACCATATTTCTCACACTTCACAATGTTCTTTCAAATTCTATACCAGCTTTCCCCAACTTGCCATTGTCCAGATCTTTTGAAATGCAAATCCTATCACTCTAGCTGGTTTAGGATGCTTGGAGGTGTAGCCCAACACACCTGGAGGGCACCAGGTTGGAGAAGGTTGCCCCAAACTGAGAGACTACTGTATTGTAAAGTAGACAACAATATCTGTCTATTGGCATTTTGGCTATAATAATCCATATTTGAGGGAATCCCTGCTCCAGAAAGCCACAAGTAAGGTGCTGTGGATATGCGGTTTACGGAAACTGCCTTTGCCAAGTAAGTGAAAAGGTCCTTAGACTTGACAGGGGAATGAGTGGTTTATTCAGCTGCTCCTTCACTTAACTATCCCAACAAACAAAGCCCTCACAGAAGCTGACTGAGGCAAACATAAGCAGTCCCTTTAAGAGGAGCTGGCTGTTAAAACCCATCACCAAGACGCCACTCCATCAGTCACAACTGATTCTTTCTCCCACTTTCTGTATGGGCCTTGCAAGAGTGCTCAGGCAGAGCAGGGGGCACACAGAGTGGGGAGCTCTTTGCATGAAGATTAAGCTTAATACAATCCAACAGAGACCATCCCCAAACAAAGCAGAAAAGGCATCTTCCTCTCCCATGCGTTCATGCATCCCAATTGTCCCTATTTGCCTTAAACAGTCTTCATTCTCTGGTAAAGAAAAGAAAAGCAGCAGCAGCAATCAAGCAATGCCCCAATTTTCTTCCTATTTTGCCTTTTAGGCAGACGTTGGGAACCCTTTTGATAAAATGTTCTGGATATACGCTATAATTTTCAGCTTTCTAGGACTTTACTATGGGTCATTAAGCATCTGAGGGAGGAGAAGATGCATCTGCTTGACCAGACGTCCCCAGTCTGGTGCCTTCCAGATGTGTTGGCCTGGCCCTGCCGGCTGGGAATGAGAGGAGATGCAGTCCAACACATCTGGAGGGCACCAGGTTGGGGAAGGCTGTTTTTGACTGTAGGCCACATGCATGCCAATACCTGCACGCAGACACAAAATGCCATGGCTGGTGGAGGATGGTGACTCTGATGTCAGTGGGACAGTGAATCCACTCTGGGTTTCAGTCAAACCAGTCAGAACTCTGCACCTTGGATAGCTCCTTCTGACTGAAACACATAGAGCAATAACTGCCTAACCAAGTAATAAATATTGCTGAACATGTTGAGCAGTAGTTATTTCATAAGTACAGTCAGATCCACTGTGAAACTGGAAATTCTACCAAATATTCTTAGGCTTACACAAAAAGGGGAATTTGCTGTGGTCAGTTTACCAATCCATCCTGCTTCAGCTACTGATGCAGAGTAAATGAGCATAGGAAGTGGCCTTATACTGAGTCAGATCATTGGTCCATCTAGCCCAGTATTGTCAACACTGACATGCAGCAGCTCTCCAGGGTTTCAGGCAGGAGTTTTTCCAGCCCTACCTGGAGATGCCAGGGATTGAACCTGGGACCTTCTGCATGCCAAGCAGACGCTCTACCACTAAATTGCAGCCCCTCTCCAATGAGTTAGAGAAGAAGGTGTGCATGTGTTTTTTTTCACCCAAGCAGTGATGTGAGAATAGGTGTTTCACATCCAGGAGCATCTGTTTTCAGTCATCTGTGAAATACTGGAGGATAAGTGAATGGGCTGACAGGCTTGAGTTAGAGGAAATGCAGCCACCAAGGCTGAGGCACATGTAGAAAAGTTCTTGCTCCTTCCCAGAAAGCTTTTATGGAGATGGGAGAGCAAAGTTACACTCACCCTAATTCTCTGAGTGAAGAGAAGCTTCCTTTATGGCTTATGGCATTTTGTAATATTTGAGTTTATTTGCAAATGTACACGTTGAGTATTCTTGGAGGACCAGTTCAAGCACTCCAACAAGACATCAGATCTCCATGGAGAGAAAGCTGTGGAATGAGCTCCCCAGAGAGGTTCGCCTGGCGCCTACTTTGTACTCTTTTCGTTGCCAGGTGAAGACCTTTTTATTCTCCCAGTATTTTAACAGTGAAATTAACTCAATTTTAATCCTTGCTGTTTTAAATTTGTATTTTAATCTGTATTAATTCCTGCTGCTGGTTTTATTCTGGTTTTATTCTGGTTGTGTTTTTAGATTGTATGTTATTTGTTGTTTTTGGATTGTGGCTTGTTTTATATTTTTAAAATTATTTTATGGTTTTAATTTTTGTGAACCGCCCAGAGAGCTTCGGCTACAGGGCGGTATAAAAATGCAATAAATAAATAAATAAATAAATAAAAGCTAGTACTCCAAAATACTAGAGCTCTGTCTCATTTTTCCTCAGCCAATAATGCTCTACAGGTTTCACCTGCAAGACAAGTAGGCCTAAACTGAGCAGGGGCTGTGGGTGCACACACAAGCCACATTCCCAACGTCCACATGTGCCTGGCAGCCTTGGAGATCTGAAAAGGGATTGCTGAGGAGGCTTTGTAAACGTGTTGAACCACACATGCTTAACGCACAAAGATGTCTAAGGCAACTGGGCGCATGGGGTGGGTCTTGCGTGTGCACCCACATTCCCCTCCCTCCAGTTTCGGTCTACTTGTGTTGCAGGCAAATACCTGCATAGACCTTGTGTCATACTTGAACACTGCCATCTGTTGTGCTGCTCTCACAGCTTGCCTACCCAGGATCTCCTGGCCTTCTTGGGCCATTACCAGTAGTTTCCCTAACAAAGGATGTGTCTGCATGATAAAACACAACCTTTGTAGTCATTCTGTCCCTATGAATTCTCTCCTGCCCAGACTCCCAATCTCTCAACAGTGTTGCCCAGTGCTATGCGAGGCATAGCCTAACCATGGCGATCAATTCACTGGTAACCTCACCATTAGAATACGGCAATGCGCTCTATGTAGGGCTGCCCTTGTACATGGTTCAGAAGCTGCAGTTAGTGGACAATGCAACTGCTAGGGAGTTTACTAGGACACCTGTCTAGGTGCACATAACATATATGTTAAAAGAATTGCACTAGCTGCCTATCAGCTACAAGATTATGTTATTGTCATACAAAGCCCAAAACAACTTGGGACCAGGTTTCCTAGCAGATCACTTTCCCCTTTACATACCCAGGCGACCTTTAAGATCATCAGAGGAGGCCTTGCTGGTCATTCCGAAATTAATGTAATGTTGCCATGCAACACCCCAATGGCAGGCCTTCTCAGTAGCAGCAGCAGCAACTCTTTGGAAACCCTCCCTCATGCAGTTCAGGAGACAAAAAATGTGACATCTTTTAAACAGCTTTCTCTGGGCTGTAATTAAATTAATCATGCTGCTCAATCTTACCACTTCTTGTATTAGTTTCATTATAATTGGAATCATTTTTAATGTTGTGTTTTTAATAGTGTATTTTAAATGTGGTTTTAATATTTGTGCATGAATTGCTGAGGGATTCTATTATATTTAGTAAGTCTCTAATTATCA
The DNA here is from genome assembly GCA_029215795.1 of Anniella stebbinsi. Lineage (NCBI taxonomy): Eukaryota > Metazoa > Chordata > Lepidosauria > Squamata > Anniellidae > Anniella > Anniella stebbinsi. The sequence goes on along the minus strand of JARDYH010000004.1, from coordinate 43,986,018 downwards.
CAAACAAACAAGTAAATAATCTAAAGAAGGGGAGGGGAGACCATGTGTGATTTGTCTTCAGGCACGAGCACCCCTGTTTCTATGAGGGTTGTGTCAGCTACCCTCAGTTCACCCTAAAAACCATTTAGACTTCTTGAACAGTCCCGCTGAACATTAGAAAAAGACCCAAGAGTTTTTCTAAACTTTCACAGGTACATTTTGACAGGATAAGGCCACAGGGCGACATGTGTTCCCTGCCTGTTGCCTGTTGCTGCCTGCTCAGGGTAAGGGTTTTTTTTTGTGGCTTGAGAAAGAAGGATTGGAGCTGGCAAGGAGGACTGGATAGCAGGGCAGGAGGGAGTGGGTTGCAAACTTGACTATGATTCTGGTCCAGCTCAAAGGGACCCGGGGACAGACTTCGTGAGTGATGGAAGTTCACATTACAACCCGCTCCCCCATTCAAAATCTTGTACTGTTGCTAATTCCTAGTCAACAATGTAGGTGAATGAGGTGATTGTTTAAAAATCTGTTTTGACAAGATTGGTCTAGTTATTCTCTGAGTTATTCTCAACATCGGTCTAGTTATTCTCTGAGGTGTAAATAAATAACCACAATAAAGGCTCCTGAAATACACTTCTCCCTGCCTTCTGAGGGTCCCACATCAGCCCTCACAGCTCTCCCCAGAACTCCTCCACCAGAATCATTCACCTATCTTGTTACTCTGTGTCAGGGACCATCTGTAAGAAAGGGCAGATCACTCTTGTCAGAAATCTGAAGTGATCAATTGCAGAGGCCTTTTGCAGAGGCTCAAGGGCCGCATGAAATTAGGCTGACAGTCGCAGGTTACCCACCCTTGCTCTATATGTGATGCCCTCCTTGAATCTCTACACTGGCTTCCTATTCAAAACAATTAGTACAAAACTATTAGCAGAAGTAAGGAGCAGCCTTCAATGCTGCTGCGCCCTTCTGTGTAGGGTAGGCTTAGAAATTCTGCCCTCCCTACCTCCCGGCTTAATTGTACAATAACCTACCCAACCCAACAAAGAACGTGGCAGACAGCGATCCCCAAGGGCAAAGAATTCCCTTTACATCATCACAGATCCAAGGAAAAAGACAAAACAAAACACCCTCCCCTCCCCCACCTTGGCAGTTTCACCTAATTGTAGACTCCCAGAGAGCCAGGATAGTTGGCAGGCAGCCCAACTCTGTGCTCAGCTGCCAAGAGCACTTTCAAGGACCCTGCTGGGCTGTTCTGTAGTCCTACAGAGCACAGGCCTGTGTGCACAGTGGGGACAGCTAGGAGCTATCAAACCTCAAAGAAAACATCACTTAGAAGGTGGCAGAGGTGCCCTTTCTGAAGGCCCCACAATGGTGGGAAATGTGAGCTCTTGTTGTGTTGCCAGGCACTATAGCATAGGCTGACCATATGAAAAGGAGGACAGGGCTCCTGTAACTTTAACAGTTGTAGAGGAAAGGGAATTTCAGCCAGTGTCATTTGTATGCAATTAGTTCCTGATGAAATTCCCTCTTCATCACAACTGTTAAAGTTGCAGGGGCCCTGCCTTCTTTTGTATATGGTCACTCTAGTATAGTGCCTGCAACTTTAACTGTTGTGATGAAGAGGGAATTTCACCAGGGACTAATTGCATACAAATGACACTGGCTGAAATTCCCTTTTCTCTACAACTGTTAAAGTTACAGGAGCCCTGTCCTCCTTTTCAGATGGTCAGCCTACTATAGCAGCTAGAGAGAGAGATGTCAATTCTATGCCCTTCTTCTACGAGGTGGAAATATGGAAGAGTTTATTTGTAATATTTATATACTGCCTTTCCACAAATGTCATGAAGGCAGTGTACAACAATTCAAAGGAAAACACTAATAAATAAAAATATAAAAGCAGTAACACTATATTAAACCACTGAAACAAAAGAAACAAAATTAAAAGGAAATTGCACCTATACCCTCCTAGTAACTTCCAGCAATCCAAAAACGAGCAATAACAAAGCCTGACTGCTGATCAGAGAGAAAGGGGCACATACAGCAATAAGTTGATTTACAAAAACAGGCATATTTACAAAATCAAGAGAGGTTGTTAATTTTTTTTTTTAGTGCTTGGTTGTTCATCTTACTTCAGGTGAGAGGTCTTTCTCAGGTGAGAGGGAAAAGCCACAGGAGATCAATTATTCTAATTAGACCAATTCATCAGTTAGTTGAACATGAAATCAACAGGATGTGCAGACAGACCCATTGTATTTCTTAACAAGGACAACATTTAGCATTTATCTAGACCTCCCTGACAACATTCAAGGTACTTCACTTATGTTTGCAATCTTTACAGTAGTCCTGTAGGTTGGGCCAATATTGTTATGCCTATGTGGCATATGAGCAGGGAAGTCTGAGAGAAGGTAGCTTGCCTAAGAGTACCTAACAGAGCCTCCCCCAAACTAGGGCCCTCCACTTGAGTTGGACTACAACTCCCATCATACCCAGCAGAAAACCATCTTAGTTACCATACCAGTTCATGGAGCATGGTGAGAGGAAGGGTAGTAACTATTGCCTCCTTGAGCAGGGCAGGGAGGGGAGAGCTCCTATTGCCTTGGCAGGAATGAGAGAGGGCAGGTACACAACCATGACTGTTGTATCATTTATATAGACTGACCATATGAAAAGGAGGACAGGGCTCATGTAACTTTAACAGTTGTAGAGAAAAAGGAATTTCAGCCGTTGTCATTTGTATGCAATTAGTTCCTGGTGAAATTCCCTCTTCATCACAACAGTTAAAGTTGCAGGGGCCCTGCCTTCTTTTTTATCTGGTTATTCTAGTATAGTGCATGCACCTTTAACTGTTGTGATGAAGAGGGAATTTCACCAGGAACTAATTGCATACAAATGACACTGGCTGAAATTCCCTTTTCTTTCCAACTGATAAAGTTACATGAGCCCTGTCCTCCTTTTCATATGGTCAGCCTAATTTATACAGCTGGTAATCCTGAAATTGAAGCAGTGGCAAAGAAAGATCCAAGCTATAGTATGTATACCCCCCTCTACAAGATTTCGGTTTTACGCCAGTTCCCAGATTATGCGCATCTTCTCTGAAGCGCTTTTACACCTAATCCCTATACATGGGAGGTGTTGAAGCGCATTACGGGCTGTATGACAGGCATTTTAAAGTTTTTGACATGCTGAGAATCTCATGCAAATGTTGCTGAAAGTAATGCGCTTTGTCCCAGAGAAACTCCCCAAACCGGTTCCCTCCCTTTATTCTCCCCGCCCACCAGAATCTCCTGCCTTTGGTTTCCTAGGTTACCTGAAAGGAATGAGCTGATTAACATGTTCGGCTACCTGTCTTCCCCCCTCCTTCGCCCGATTGCCATGACCTCCTCAGGAGTAAATGGGAATGTGCCTCGCGCGCACACACACACCAAAACAGACAGGGGGATGCTGCTTCGTCACTTCCCAGCGAGCTCAACAATTGTAAAACACACACACACACACACACACACACACACCTCAGCTCAGGAACCCAGCAAGAAGCGAGGGGAAGTTATGTCTGCTGATGGCTAATTATGTGCACATCCGCACATCCTACCCCTTTTCCTTGTCATAAAACCACCTCCATCTGGCCCCGTGTCTCCATGTTAAAAATATTTCATCAGGGTACTTCAAAGAAACTTTATTTTTGGTTCATGTTGGGTCACCTCTTCTTGGAGCTTCCATCCACAGAGACGGAGTACAAGGAGGAAGTTGCCAGGAGGAGAGAGGAAATGAATCTAAACCAAAAAGTGGGAGGTTTTCCCAGTGAAGGGGCAGTTCTATGCATGAGATCACGACCACAGTCCAACCCCCTGATCGTTAATGCGCCTCCTCAGAAAGTTGTTTACACGGACATAAGGCACTCTTACTCCCGCTGTAAATTAAAACTCGCTAATTAACACGCATTCAAAAATGCGAATAATTGGAGAGAAAACGTGCATGGGTCCCTGATTTACGCTCCGCTCCTGTAGAAGTAAATTTCTTAATGCGCCTTGAAAGAGCTTTAAATCGCTCTTGTAGAGGCACCCTATGTTAGATATAGGCCACTCATGGCATTTGCTTTTATTATTTATTTATTAGTACATTTATATTCCATCCTTTTTCTTTCAAGGCGGCGTACATAATCCCCTTCCTCTTCATTTTATCCTCACAACAACAACCCTGTGAAATAGGTTGGGCTGAGAGTCAATGACTTGCCCAAAGTCACCCAGTGAGTTTCCATGGCCGAGTGGGGACTAGAACCCAGATCTCCTGACTCCCAGTCCAACACTCTAACCAATACACCACACTGGCTTTAGCTTCAGATTTGTTATAAAGGAGGAATGGGGAATGTGTGGCCCTCTTCATATTGTTGGAGTGCAACTCCCATAACCCTTCTCCATTGGCTATATCGACGGGCTGATGGGAGTTGCAATGCAACAACATCTGGAGAGCCACACATTTCCCATCCCTGTTACAAAGGCCTCACATGAGCCCTTTAACTTGCCAAAAGCCTCCAGTGTTTGGTCAGCATGGGTCTCCCTAGCACACATACTTCCATAATAACATGCTAAGGGATTTTGTGGCTTCAGAGGTGATGAAACCTATGGTTCTAATTTGGCTGAGCCGTTGCAATGTCATGGAAGGTCAAGAAACATTTCAGCTGATCAGAATTAATGCATTAGGGGGAATAAATTACAAAAGTCATCTCACAAAAAACACATCCACCCCACATGGCTAAACCCCTCTTCCCTAGGGAGGGTGAGAATTTAATCTGTCTGTCTTTTATAAGAATTTACCAAAATTCCCCAATGTCTTCATAAACGTTTTAGAGCCAGTGTGGTGTAGGATTGTGACTCGAGAGATCTGGGTTCTAGTCCCGACTCAGCAATGAAGCCCGCTTTGGGCCAGTCACTGATTCTCAGCCTAACCTACCTCACAGGGTTGTTATGAGGATAAAATTGAGAGGATGAGGACTATGTAAGCCACCTTGGGTTCCTTGCAAGAGGAAAAAAGGTAGAATCTAAACATAAAAATAAATAAACAAGATGGAAAGAACTTCAGATTTGTTTATTTTTTAAAATGAATGAGGGAGAGATTGAAACTGACAGATCTGTCCATCCAGGCAGAGAGTTTTGAGTGCTTAGCACATAAATGTCTGAATTTGAATCCCTGCATATCCAGCCATGCTTGTAATGCTGAATTAGGGTTGCCACCATTTTTTCTGACAGGCTCCTCATCCTTAACAACTGCACAGCAGGTGAGTAAAACTTGGTCCTCTCCATGATGGAGGTAGCTCAGACTTCCCCAACCTGCTCCCCCCGGAGGATTTGTACTACCACTGGCCATGCTGGTTGAGAATGATAGGAATTGCACTCCAACATTTTGTCAGTAAGAACTTATCAAAATCTATAAATTTCTTCATAAATGGCATGGAAAGAACTTGGCTTATGAAATGTGAATGTGGGAGATGTAAAATTGGCAGACCAGTCCATCCCAATTCTTTCCTCTTACAGAACACTCATGCACTCACAGTCCTCAAACCACGACATCCCTTCTGCTACACCACAGAATGGGCACACATGCACAGGGCTGTGCAGAGCTGGTAATATGCCCAGGCCAGATGGGAAGTGTGTGCCCCCCATTTCAAAAAAGGAGGACAACATGGCTGCCTCAAGGGAGCATGCCCACCAACATGTCCGTAAACCTGTTCTACAACACCTCAAGGCACATATATCCCTGCCCCACATGCGGCATGGCCCTCTGGAGCTTGTAGTCTGACCGCAGTATTCACGACGAATGGCTTCTGTGCTGTTTCCACAAGGCGGGATCCTTGCTTCTCAATGGGCCGTTTAAGCTATGGAAGCAGTAGCGTAAGCTGGAGGAATCTCCTCATCAGAGCGCCCCCTCAAAATCGTGGGCTCCGGGCCAACTGGCCCCATTGCCCCCCCTCTGCACAGTCCTGCACATGCAAAAGAGGAGGTGTGCATGTGTGCGCGCATGTTCTTGCTGTGCTCCAGGTTGCTCAAGACAATCCAGGGAACTGGTTCAGTTAAGATGCCTGTGTGGCTCCCTTTCTTGGCAACAGCAATTCCAGTACAATAATAACTGAAGTAACCCAGTCTCCTTCACCAAGTCTCTCAGGGCCAAAACAGACATTACTTTAAATCTGTAGATCACAGATAGTTCTTATGTTTGTTTTTCATTTTTACTGTAGAGTAGGCAGAGGACTCCCAATCCAGATCAGGGACCCTGAACCTATTCTAGAGAAAAAAGAGGAAAAAAAGGAAAGAACGCTGCAGCTGCTAGATATAGATTTAATGTAATATCTGTTTTGACCCTCACTCGCCATTTTTAATGAGATCTTATTAGGCCTCTAGCCAAGTGCTCATTGTCATCTACATACCCCCACCTGCTGATTACTGTGCTGAAAAGTATAATCATTCCTGCTCATTCATAGACAATTTCACTATCAGGGAGAAACCCAGGGAGGGAAGAGCCATCAATGCTGCAGGCTGGGTCTAGTTCAAACCTCCTGCTTGCTGTTCCAGAAAATATCGGCTGGGGGAGGGAATACAGAGTGTGATGGAACAAAAAAGGAACAGGAGGGACTCCCTTTCAGGGCATGCCACAGAGTTATTTTTGCACCTGTAAGCCTCACAAAGAACAATACAGGGAGGGACTGTAGCTGAGTGGCAGAACACATGTTTTGCATACAGAAAGTTCCGGTTTTGAATCCCCAGTGCTTTAAGTTTTAGAAGGGTTAATTAGAAGACAACAAGGGAGACCTCTACCAAAGATCCTGGAGAGAAGCTGCCAGAGAACTACAACGCCCATCACCCCCAGCCGGCAGTTGTGGCGGCTGGTAATGATGGTAGTTGTAGTCTAAAAACATCTGGAGGGTGCTAGGTTGGGGGAGGCTGAAACACAGAATAACCAGTTAGATGGACCAAAAAACCCTGGTATAAGGCAACTTGTTATGTTCCTTAAAGCTAAAGTATACTTAAGGTGGGAAAAGGTGTCTTTCCCACCTTAAGTGTACGTCAGCTTTAAGTACACCTTAAGTGTACTTCAGCCAGCATGGTGTAGTGGCTAAAGTGTTGGACTGGGAGTTAGGAGTTCTGGGTTCTAGTCCCCACTTGGCCATGGAAACCCACTGGGTGACTTTGAGCCAATCACAGACTCTCAGCCCAACCCACCTCACAGGGTTGTTGCTGTGAGGACAACATGGAGAGGAGGAGTATTATATATGCTGCCTTGGGTTCCTTGGAGGAAAAAAGGTGGGATATAAATGCAAAAATAAATTTAAAAAATATTCAATGCCCTGTGGAGCAGGGTGCTGTGTAGTGCATGCACACTAACCATTGCTTCTAAGTGCAATGCTGTTTCTTGCAGCATCAAATAGACAATTCAGACCTCTCCTACTGACACACAGAGAGCTAGTAAGGGTAGCATACAGCAACTCCTCCCCTCAAATAAGCAACAATCAGTGTGCATGTAGCTCTGAGACAGAGTGACAAAGCCCAGTAACGAAGAACATGAAACTAAGCAATATAGTTCTTTGGCTATAGTGATAAAAGTTATACGTTTGCTATGTTAAGTTAGGCCTCTGAGCATGTAAGTGTACTGTTAGACACAAAAATGCTATATCACGATACTCAGAATATTGAAATGGAGAGACAGACTGACTACTCGCTTCCTGCAACCCACTTAAAGAAACACCCTGTGGAAAAGCAACTGCTTTGTGCAGGCATGTTACTTAAAAGTGCTGCTACTGGAAACAGTGGTTTTGCATAGGAATGCGCAAAAGTCGTGACACTCTTTGCCCATGTGTGCAATTCCAAAGCTAATGTCGGTTTAATGCATTAATTTCTCTGAATAAGAGACGGCATAAACACACCCCAGTAATGAGCTGGGATACTTTGTGCAGTAGTGGTCCTTCTGCATCTTTGTTGCCAGGTCTTCACTTAAGATGTTACAAGGAAACAATAGGAAGGATTTGCTTTGGTGAAATAATCAAAGCGGGAACATGCCCCGGTGTTGTGCAGAACCCTATTGAGAATTGTTGGGGCCTAACATAGCAGGGAGGCATTAAACATGTAGGTCGGGGAGGGGGCAACTTGTGGTCCTCCAGATGATGTTGGACTCCCATCACCCTTTACCATTACCCATGCTAGGTAGGGCTGTTTGAAGTTGCAGTTCAACAACATCTGGAGGGCGACCAGTGGCCCACCACCAACTTTAGATTACACCAGTGGATATTTATTTCCTTAAGTCTTTAACATTTCATAGTGCTTTTTTTTAAAAAAAAATCTCTCTCCAATGCCATTTCTAAATGCTCTCATCTCCGAGACTTCGCAGTACCACACTCCCATATTTGCCTGCAAAGACACATAGTTCAGCACTCGTTTCAGAAATACCCCACAGTTCCTGATGACATAGTTTCCACTTAGAACAGGGGTAGCAAAACTTTTTCAGCCCAGGGGCCAAATTCCAATTTCCAAGAGTCTTGGGGACCATGTTCCATCAGTGGGCGGCACAAAGAACAGATGGATATATATATATATACACATACACCAAGTGGCCCAAAAGTAGGTATACAGTATACTCTTCCCAACTGTCATTCTGACTCCACCCATCAACATTATAAACAACTGTATACCTACTTTTGGGCCACCCAGTATATATATATATATATATATATATATATATATATATATTGCAATTTGGCAATTTTTCCACCAAGCATTCAAGAACACAGTTCAATTCTAAGCAAGCCTTACTCAGGAGTAAGGCCCAGTGCAGAAGTTTTAATTTCAGGCCTGTGAAGCACAGCCATACTGGCTTCTACATCTTAGGCAGAATAAGTCATACTATGCTTTCTGTGATGCAGCTTGCTGGCAGGAGAGTTTGTGAAGCAGACTGATTCTAAGGCATGAGGAAAATCATGTCTCTTTCACAACCCACTCATGAATGAATCTGGTAAGGGTTCAGATCCACAGCTTCCTGCAGAGACCGCATCTGTCTCTTTCAAACGCTCACACAGGCTGGTAATGATCCTTTCACCTCATAGGAGTAATGCCAGTAGAAGCTTGGTGCACTGAACTGATCTTAGAAGACATACATATGCACAGCTAATAGAGGAAGCTACAGTGTCTTTCCACCCACCTACATTCCATTGCAGGGAGACTCCCTTGGACTGAAACTATATTACCCCCTCAAGCAGCGAGAAGTCCAAGAACAGGACCACTAGATCTACTTTTTCCTTTGGATATGAGACTACTGGGGACTTACGGAGTCTTTGTAATATATGTTCATAACACAACATTGTTCCACAGACACCCATGTTCCTTACAGTATGATTGGCAGTCTTATTCACATTAGGCAAATCCTCGGTATAAAAAGGTATCACACTCCATGGAACTTCAGCTGCCTTAGTTACGTCTTCTTGACGACAAAACAACTCAAGATTCAGTCTTTAAAATGGGTCCAGTAATGTTGCCCATGAGCTCAAACATCACAAATGGCTAGCAAAGGGAGACCCAAGTGTGTGCAGCCTGCATAATCACACATGCTCTGGTGCTTGTTTTGAAATCCTGCCTGAGGGCTAGAGGAGCTCTAACTGATACTTACAGGATGGAAGTGGAGCCGATTATTCATCCTAATGTGTCTTTTGCATGATTCAGCTAGGCCATAATGCTTCTTAGGAAAAATGCTTTGCTCTTGCTTACAGGCCCAGCCTGAACACAAGAAGAAAGCACCTCCCCCCCACAAAAAAAGCAGATAAAAAGAGCGGGGAGGAAGAAAGGCTGAACTGCAGCTTCCTGCTTCTCAAGAGGCTCCATGGAACAAACCCACACAGCAACTCAGGAGATGCATCTGACTGCACATCCGAAGTTCAGAGTCCAGATGCATGGAGGCTTCAGACCAGGAGTGAGCAATGCTCCCCATGTGCCTTGTTTTCAGCAAAATTGCTGGGTTTTGCTGGTGCGACAACAAATGTGGCAGGAAGGGAACACATGCCCCCCCAAAAATAGACATGGGGGGCATATGAGGATCATGTTGCCCACCCCTGATTTGGCTTATGCAGGTACTCCACTCATCTACATAGTGCCATGAGACCTTGCGGACATTGCATAGATGGCTTTTGAGTGCAGATGTGAATGCACATTCAGATGCCTTTTCCTGGGAAGTTGTTTCCTGGGGTGCTCTCTGTACTGCCAGGTTTATTGCTGGTGCACTGAAACAAGCACATAGAGAAGCTGAGAGTTCAGTAGCACAATCCCTTGTGTGGTGATGGAGCTGCCAGCTTAGTGAAGAGGGGCGCAAGTGTGCCACTGTAATATGGGGAGAAGAGGCACAAGAGCAGGAGGCAGCACACAACTTCTTCTGGACTCAGAACTGATGATGAACAGACACCTGGGTGCTGCCCTCAGCACACTAGTGTGCAGCGTGTTTACTAAGGTGACAGGCAAAGCATCATTTTACTTTGAACAGCTGAACCGCACTATAGGATTTCTCAGGCTAAATATACACACACACACACACACACACACACACATATATATATATAAGCATATACTTCCGTATATTCAAATCCCGAATACGGAAGCGCAAGCACTCAGTATTGGACAGTTACAGACACAGACCCTACTTTGAATATCATTCTATGGCAAGTTGCTTTTATAACCCGACTCTGTGATACATCACATCAGGGGTGATGAACCTCCGGCCCATGGGCCAGTTACAGCCCATGGGGCTTCCCCATCTGGTCTACAGTAGGCTGACAAGATAAAATCCAGGTAAGGGCTTATGTAACTTTAACAGTTGTAGAGAAAAAGGAATTTCAGCCGGTGTCATTTGTATGCAATTAGTTCCTGGTGAAATTTCCTCTTCATCACAACAGTTAAAGTTGCAGGGGCCCTGCATTCTTTTGTATATGGTCACTCTAGTATAGTGCCTGCACCTTTAACTATTGTGATGAAGAGGGAATATCACCAGGAACTAATTGCGTACAAATGACACTGGCTGAAATTCCCTTGTCTCTACAACTGTTAAAGTTACATGAGCCCTGACCTGGATTTTATCTGGTCACCCTACTACAGCCTCCTTTCTTGGTCACATCTCTGCCTTCCCCTTACACAGAAATAAAGGTTTTTAAAAGCCTCCATTGGTGTAAATGGAGAATTCTTAAAGATCTAATTGCCACATGGGGTGTCATTGCTGGGGTTTCATTTAAACAACAAAGCACAAGTGATAAATAATTGAGAGAGAAAATATAAGCAAGAGGCTTGATGGGCCATTGAATCTAGGCAGTAAAAATGGTGGTACCATCTTATTCAGCCACAGTAAAGATACAGATACAGAACCATTCATTCCTGTGTTGACTTCCTGATGTGCATTGTTGAGATTTCTAACATGCCTTAGATCAGGGGTAGACAACATGTAGCCCTCCAGTTGTTTTGGTCTACAACTCTCATCAGCTTTAGCCAGCATAACCCATGGAGAGATCCTTTTGGAGTGCCTTGCAATCTTTTAACCACCCTAAATAATTTCTTGGCCAGACTTATCTTGTTTGGCCATTCCTATTTGTACCCTGCTCTGGTATCCACAAAGCTGAAGGGCAGTTTAATTAAAAAAAACAAAAACATCAAGAACAGTGTAGGCTAAACATTATGTAGGAAAAAAACAGTGTAGGTTAAACAAGCTAAATGTTCAAGGGCATTAAGTATGAAAGTAGGGTCAACTAGTAGCACAGAGCAACAGCAAGGAAGAAGCCGGGAGACAGCATGAGAATCACCTGTGGTGGGAGCTGCAGCAACTGCTGAGCAATCTATATTGTGATCTGAGGCTGGAAGTAGATAGGCCTGGACATTTGCTAAAGTAGGCTGACCATTTGAAAAGGAGGACAGGGCTCCTGTAACTTTAACTGTTGTAGAGAAAAGGGAATTTCAGGCAGTATCATTTGTATGCAATTAGTCCCTGGTGAAATTCCCTCTTCATCACAACAGTTAAAGTCGCAGGCACTATACTAGAGTGACCATATACGAAAGAAGGCAGGGCCCTGCAACTTTAACTGTGGTGATGAAGAGGGAATTTCACCAGGAACTAATTGCATGCAAATGACACTGGCTGAAATTCCCTTTTCTCTACAACTGTTAAAGTTACATGAGCCCTGTCCTCCTTTTCATATGGTCAGCCTAGCTAAAGCTGTGCGCACAGTCCTACTAGCAAAGAAGATTTGGAAAATGCCCCCAACCTGCAAGTTCTTCTGATTTTTCGGCAGTTACTATAACCTGTTGTTGTGCTTTTTGAACACATCAGAAAATATCCCTTCCATGGGATTTAGTGCCATTGTTTAAGTGAATAACACAAGCCTCCTTGCATCATTCGAACTACATATCAGTGTCCACCAGATATAGCAAGGAAATCATATTAAATGCAAAGGAAACCCTTAAGCTGATATGATAAGCAATAACTTGAGATATTAATCACAAGTTTTCTCCTTCTGGGAACACAAAGAATGAGTTCCCAGAAGGCGAAAAAATCTGATGTCACTTGTGATGCAGCCAAGAAACCTCCACCCAAATCTCCAGAGCAGCTTTGCACTTCATTTTAAAGTGAAACATTTGCTTAAATTAGATGGCAAATGGATTGAAGTGAGTATAAGTGGCCCACCCAAAGCAGAAAGAAAAGGTAAGGCAGACAGCTGAGTCCACATTCATTCACCAGCGTTGCACATCTGTCATTTCTGTTGAAAAATCCAAAGGAAACCAGGCTCACCAGACACCCTCAATGGACTCTTTTTTATTACCTCTGTCTTCGCTCCAAAAGCTTCCATAATAAATAGAAAGATACAATTCTTTAAAAATTTAAAAAGAACAGATCTGCTCATTTAGAGAATACGTTAATTTCACTGCTTCCCTCCAATTGCTTCCTTAGTAGCCACTAAGCTCCAAGAGAGATTTCTGTGATACATTTTCAAACATGAAATTTAATAATTTCATCCCTCAAAAGCACATATGAATTCTTTACACCTTTGAACAGAAGCAAAAAACTACCCTGAGGAAAATGGAACTTTTACTCCAAAGAATGAACACATGTTTCTAAGGTTAGTGAGAGTTTGCTCATGCTACTCTTTTTATTTCTCCATGAAGACCTCTGTTGAATATCAAAAACAGGTATATAACTATCAACAGACATATTAATTTATTTATTACATTTATATCCTGCCTTTTTTCCTCCAAGGAATCCAAGGTGGCATACATAATCCTCCTCCTCTCCATTTTATTCTCACAACAACATTCCTGTGAGGTAGAGAGTTTGTGAGTGGCCCAAAGTTAGGCTGACCAGATAAAATCCAGGTCAGGGCTCATGTAACTTTAACAGTTGTAGAGAAAAGGCTATTTCAGCAGGAGTCATTTGTATGCAATTAGTTCCTGGTGAAATTCCCTCTTTATCACAACAGTTAAAGGTGCATGCACTATACTAGAGTGACCATATACAAAAGAAGGCAGGGCCCCTGCAACTTTAACAGTTGACTGTGATGAAGAGGGAATAGTACCAGGAACTAACTGCATACAAATGACACTGGCTGAAATTCCCTTTTCTCTACAACTGTTAAAGTTACATGAGCCCTGACCTGGATTTTATCTGGTCACCCTACCCAAAGTCACCCAGTGAGCTTCCATGGTCGAGTGGGGACTAAAACTTGGATCTCCCAACTCCCAATCCAACACTCTAGCTATTACACCACAATGGCTTCCCATATGGGAAGACTGAAAGGCCTCCACCTTGCCTTGCCTTCACTAGATTTCTCAGGCCTGGTCTACACATGCAGCAGAATGAGGTAGTAGTAGGCTGACCATATAAAAAGGAGGACAGAGCTCATGTAACTTTAACAGTTGCAGAGAAAAGGGAATTTCAGCCAGTGTCATTTGTATGCAATAAGTACCTGGTGAAATCCCCTCTTCATCACAACAGTTAAAGTTGCAGGCACTATACTAGAGTGACCAGATACAAAAGAAGGCAGGGTACGAACTGCATACAAATGACACCAGCTGAAATTCCCTTTTCTCTACAACTGTTAAAGTTACATGAGCTCTGTCCTCCTTTTCATATGGTCAGCCTAGGTAGTAGAATAGACTGCACCACTTCAGACTTCAGGCAGAATATACCATTTTTATTGCTCATCTTTTTAAAATTCACTGCAGGCAGAAAACTAACACATCAGGAAGAAAGATGCTGTCTAACCCTCTCTTTGCAGTACTAGTTGACTATTTGCATCATAAAAGGCAACAAAGGCTGTTTCCATGCCAAAACCTGACTGAAATGAATCCAAATAATTGATCACATTCAAGAGTGTCTGGAGCTGGTTGGACCCTGCCCAAGAAAGGAACATTTGTCACTGATCTCAAACTATTAAGATCTTCAAAGTCCAGAGGGGCTTTTTCAGGAGTGGTCTCATTGCCGCCTGTTTCAGGTGACTTGGGACCACTCCCTCTTGCAAGAAGTTAATCACCTCTCTGGCAGAGCCAGCTGTTCCCTGCCTGGTGGTTTTTATATGTCAAAAGGGGGAAGAATTCAGTATGGATCAATGACCTCTTCTCCTTCAACAGAGAAACACACAGGGCCCACACACACATTGGGCCAGTGTTATGGTTACGCAGGGTGAGGCGATTGCCTCAGGCAGCAGTTGCTGTGGGCACTGGAGAGTGTCAGCAAGAAGGTGGAGGACAGAGCCATGTATGTAGCCTCGCTTGCATCTCCTAAACTAACCTATAGGCAAGGATTCCTCAATGTGCTCCCACCCTCACTGAGTCTACCTTATGATCACCATTGTCACCAACTGCTATTGCTCCTCTTTTTCAGAATTGCTACCATTAGGCAGAGTGCTAATGAGCAAGCAGGCAATGGCCCCTATTGCTTCCTTCTTCTCACCAACACTGTTGTGTGGAACAGAGCAAGAGGCAGGTGAACAGGCATGGTGCAGTGGTGAACAGGAGGAGCAACTCCAGGGGGATCTTGTCAGTGGGCCCCAGGTGGGATGTGGGCCATCGACAAGTGCCCCACCATGCCTACTTTTGATGCTGGCCCCACACTGCACATTAGATTTACATGAACAGCACCTTGGAGGAGATTGTGCAGCTATTTGTCCAATTATGAACAAATGGCCCTCACACTTTACTAAGGTCTGCTGTGATAAGCTAGTCTCTAATGCTATTTCAACTTTACAGGGGTACTTACAGACTCATGTAAGGAGAGTCTCTCGTGTCTTGATGCTCATTTACTAAGGCTGCAACTGTAATCCTATGCAGAGCAACCCTTATTGAACCCAGTGGGACTTACTTCTGTTCTGAGTAAGCATGCCTAGGACTACACTGCAAGTGGTAAATTCTTATCAGTGGTGTGCATAAGAAGAAATTTTGAGAATGTCACTTTATCAAGGGAAATTAGCATGGGTGAGTTAGAAGCCAGGAGTTCTAAACATTGGAAAATAATAATAATTGCCCTTGATAAAGAGGTCTTCTCAGAACAGGTCAGGAACAGTTGTCTTTGATCTGTGTATAAACATTTATTTTTATATATAGTACTGATAGTTAAGATTTGACCACTTACTCAGAACCTCTGGGGAGTTTTTGTCTTTGTTTTGTCTTTTACTGCTGTTTGTAAAATCCCTTGTGTTGTTTATACACAAACCACCTAGTCACACCTGGGAGGAAAAGGCTTGTCTGTGATTGAAAACAATAGCCATCAGAGGCCCATCAACATGCATTGCACAGATGCATGCAGAGAGCTTTAATTCAAGTTTAAATCATGCAGTCATTTTTAACAAGCCTGGATGTTTTTTCTTCATGTCGCCAGAGCAGCACCAGTGTAGCGTGCAGACTACAAATATTAAAGCGAATGTTTTCATCCTGCATCACTGCCCTGTCTACACTGCTGTGATGTAATATGGTCAAGGTGAAGGGTTCATTTTCTAAGTGCTGGTTTGATGGCATGTCACATCCCTCTCCAATGCTCACAACTAGAACTGCCAGCTTTACTCTCATCTTTTCCTTTCCTCTTCTCTCCTGCTTACGATCATTTATTCCAAAGGAAAACAACAACAACAACAACAACAACAACAACAACACAGTTCTGAGGTTGTACACACCACAGTCCCCAAAGCTCTGATGCCCCATTGGTACAAAACCTGCAACCACAATTTTCTTTTTTAATGGCAGTGCTGGATGTTCAGACTCCATGTATGATCACTGCTGCATGATTGATAGTTGGTTGAGTGCTTTGAAGAATATTTTAATATGGAGTGCATCTAAGTTTCCACGCACACAAGAACTTTCAGTACACTGGAGAGGTGTGCTTGAAACAGGGGTGGGTAACATGTGGCCTTCTATATGTTTTGGCCATGATCCCTCACAATGGGCTATGCTGGCTAAGGCTGCTGGGTGTTGAAGGCCAAAACATCTGGAAACCTCAAGTCCCCCCCCCCTCTTAAAAACTGCAGTGGTATGAAAGCAGCATAGGGTGACAGTGCAAGGCGACAGTCCCAGAGGGTTGACATGCACGGTCTTCAATTTCTAACTCTCCTATGTTTTCCTAACATTTCTGTCTTTTTTCTCACCACAAAAATTTCTGTTAACGAGGAAAAAGATGTTTCAGATGCATAACGTCTTTCGATGGGTAGCAATAGGAGTCATCCATCTGGAAGCACCTGGTAAGTAAACCACATTCTGAGTCAGAAACCAGGGGGGGCGAAGCAGTTACTGAGAGAGAGGCAAAAAGTGTCCTTCTTTACTCTCAGTAAACACTACAACCAGGTCTCCAGGAGATCAGATGACAGCACTATATGTGCCTATCCACCATGCCTGCTGAGAAGGAAAAAACCCAGCATCAACCACTGAGAATTCTGCAATTAACCAAAGGACCCATGCAAGCTCAGAATTTGTTATTGGTTGCAGAACTTAAAATTCTGAGAATCTCAGCCTTCATCTTTCTAAAAATATATTTCTAGGCCTTATGGCTGTCAACATAGACTCAGTACCTGAAGAAACATCAAAAGCTAGGAGTGTTATATAGGATTTTCATTAGTGAGACGACAGGAATTCAGTGCCTTTATCCCAATGCATGAATAACCGAAGCAAAATCAATAAAGCAAATACTCTTAATCTATGCAAGTATTTGAGCAAATGGAAGCCTTCAATTTAACTTCTTTCTTTGGAATTCCATTTGCTTGTACAGGTGTTTGTTTGTAATGCAATACTGAGATATCAACTTTGGATAACTCCTGTCTACAACACAATTTTACATTGCAAGATCAACTCCCTGCACTCATTTTCAAAGGAGAAAGGAAAATACAAAAGATATTGTCTCCCTTACAGACTAGGATATCAGAATGAAGGTTGGTGAGCACATTCAGGAAACCATTCTAGCATCAAAATGTGAACCAAATTCAGTCCCTCTATCTGCCTTTTGAGGGGAGAGAAGAAGGAAATATGCAAAATAAGTCTTTACAGGACACAGAATTCAAATTGTCTTGATACAGATGTTTGATTTGTTTTTAGCATGGATTATATGCAGCCTGGGAACTTCAAATACAAGACATTAAGGCTGCAATCCTATAACACTAACCCAGGAATAAGTCCCATTGAACTCAATGGAGCTTACTTTTGAGTAGACATGCATAGGATTGTGTTATTAATTTGGATTTTTCATACTGTTTATTGCATAAAAAACTGAGATATATTATCCTTAGAATGACCCAAACGAGCTCCCAAAAGTCTAAGTAAATTTATATAAGATAGTTATAGGGAAGTCTGTTTCCACATGGGTCATTTTATGTAACCATGGAAGTGTGCCCATTTAAGAGTACCACAATGCTCTTCAGGAATCATTTTTTTTTTGCTTCCCTCTAGGTTAGTGATCAGCTGCACTGCCTAGGCACAGAGAGCCACACAGCTCTGGGAAAGTGTTGATAGCAAAACAATGTCAAGGATAAACAAATGTGCCCCATTGTGACTGTTTATTTCCTTTGCTGTTGCTATGGTTTCACTGAAGAGCTATTTCTTTCTACTGGCGGGTTGATGCTGGTATTCAGATCTGGGAGATGGGTTGTACAAGATATAAACTAGAGAACCATCAATTAAAGTGATGTTCATTCTTTGGGAATTGGTAAAACATCTTTCTGCTAAAGGAATGATTCTCATCAGAGTACAGCAAAGCCCAGGATTCTTGTATGGGAACTGGAGAAGTTTAATCCAAATTGTTAATAAGATAAAGAGCGAACTTGTATTCATTACATCGCCTAAAATGCACTCAGCCTCAGCAGTAGCTCCTTCACCATGTGACTAGAGATGCTGAAATTAAAAGCTTTTTCTAAGAAAGGGAATCACATCTCTGCAGGAAGGAAATTAGGCAACAGAAGAAACAATCCCTGTAACAACCATTATTTTCAGAAGCAAACGACTGATAAATTAGACTGATCAGCCAACTAGTGACTTGATTGCAGATTATAAACAAAGTTCCAAGCAACCTAGCTAAACTTGCCAGACATAACCAGCCCTCAGGCATTTTCTTACAGGAAAAAATTGCTTGTTATTGATAGCTGTCAAGTCTAGCTCCAGCCATCTGGCATTGACTTCTCTATTACTTGCTTTCTCCTTACCAGTTCCCTGAAACCACCCTATCTACTGAGAGACCATATATGGTTTGCCTAGTCAGTGATGGAGAAGGGGTGGATAAGGCTGCTGCTGCTGGCAATCAGTGGGAAAGCAGAAGGCAAGTGTGATTTTGGGGGAGAGCAAATCTACCATCTGCCAGCTTTACACTCTCCCAGTGGAATGAATGGCCTGATGAATCATGGTCGTCTTTGATTATATGCAAGTTCAAATAACCAGTTTGGGCTAATGACCCTGCTGGCCGGGGATGATGGGAACTGTATTCCAACACACCTGGAGGACACCAGGTTGGGGAAGGCTGCACTAGAGTAACATGACTTTTAGGCAAATCAGCCAAACAACCACCAAGTTTTACGGAGACTTCAGATAAAACCAGCTTAGTTTTCGTGCAGTATTCTAACCAATGCTTACATACCAGTGCTATTTAAAAGTCGTAGTGGTTTCTTGACTGACTTACCATGGAAATAAAACATTTTTTTAAAACTTACCATGGAAATAAAACATTTTTTTTAAAAAAACCTACTTGACTAAAGCACATCACGATCATACACAAGAAAGCACTTTTGTGTCACTGAGTGTTTCAACCTTTTCGCTTTGCTTTGACTGGTGCAAACCTACCTCACTTGTGGCATCTGTGTGCATGTTTTTAATGATGTATTTTTCTTGTTTTTAAAATTTTGTTTTGTGATTCTTGTGTTTTATATTGTTGTTGTTCCCCGCCTCGATCCGGAGGGAGAGGCGGGTTATAAATAATAATAATAATAATAATTAGGGCAAACCCACACAGAGAGAGCTAATTTACAGATTACTTCTATTCACACAAGAGGGATGCTGAGACATTCTGTCCTGATGACCTCACCAGCCCCAAAGAGAAAGATAATGACATGGGCACACACACAAAAGCAACTCATCCACTCAATCATTTATTACTGTCGTTGAGCCAGCACTGGAAGGACTGATAATGCTCCAAATTTGAAAAGTATATGCCTTCCCAAGCCTTGCCCTCCAGATGGTTTGGACCACAACTCCCACCATCCCCAACCATAGGCCATGCTGGCTGAGGCTGATGGGTGCTGAAGTCAAACACATCTGCAGGGCTCCAGGTCGAGGAAGGCTGCCCTATAGCATCATACTACGGCTGATCCAAGGCATGTCGCTTCCTTCATAACACACCAACTCCATCACACGCACTATATATTGGGACACCCCAGCCTCGTTATCTTCAGACAAGTTCACACATGCATGCTCATCCATCGCTAGCTTGTATGCACAGAGCAGCCTCTGCAGAAAGAGAAGGTCGGGGAGGGAAGCCTGTTTTTCCCCACTGAAGCCTTTCACCCGTCCATCCTCCGTGGAGTCGCCCAAATGTGAGGGCTGCACGCATCGGCTTCTGCTTTTGTAATTTCAGCCTAGCCGCCCAAAGAGACCCTGAAGTGGCTGAGCAGGAAAGGATGCTCAAGGGGGAGAAGGGAGTCGGGGTTGTGGCACAGCAAGCCGGCCAGTGTGCAGCCCCGTGGGGGAGCAAGTGCCGTAGCGGGTGCCAAGGGACTCGTGCTGGTGGGGCGGGAGCACGCCCCAAACAAACAATCGCTGGAAGCATTGAATCCTCCCATTTCCAGCACCATGCTCACTGCGCTCCGGCATTGGCCAGTCCTCGCCCGGCACTCCCTTCTCGTCCATCCCAAACCCCATCCAACTCTTCTCCTTCCCCGATCCCGCATCTCCACTTCCACAGCCCCTTAGCCCCCACCCCTCGGCCGCCTTAGGCTCTCTTTCCCCCGCCCGGGTCCCGTTTGCTTCTCCAGCCCGGGCCGCTCCGCACTGACCCAGAAGATGAAGTTGAAAATGAAGAGCAGGAACTTGACACAGCGCATCCCTCCTTGCACTCGCCCCATCCTTGCAGGTCCTTCGTCTACGGCGGAAGCGACACTAGCAACAGCAGCAGCTCCTTTGCAAAGGATTCGCGGGCAGGCGCCTTCGCCCGCTCCGCTTTCCAGCCAGAGAGGGCGGAGCCTGCGGGAGGAGGCAGGTGCGGGGCGGAGCCGAGGGAGCGTTTGGTTGTAGCTGATCCACTTCCTCTCCCTCGGGGGACCCTGCCCGGGCTCAGCTCGTAAGAAAAGAAGCGCCCGGAGCTGATGCTGGCCTGGGGAACCCCACCGCTGTCCTGGAAAACCTGGCTCCTTGATCCTAAAGTTGTAGGGAGTGGCTGGGAGAGGAGGGGAAAGCAATTTGCATATGGTCAAAAGCAGCAACAGCAGTCATAACAACAACTGTTGTTGTTGTTAGACGGTCCTGGTCCTGGAAAGAGATTCGAAGGGTAAGCTTAAGCACAAGTTAAGCCCCTACCGCTACCAAACACATCTTTTTGCTCCCTTTAGTTTGCAGTCCTAATACACTCATACCTCTACATCCCATTGATCTCGAAAGGAACTTACTTCTGAGTAGACAGGCACAGGATAGCACTGCTACTAGCCTAGGTGTGAAAGCTGCCTGATTTGTACTTGGGAGTAGAATGGATTGTACCATTGTAAGTGAGTGATGTAATTTATAAACACTTCTTCATCCCATCCCACCACTACAAACACAAGACTCTGTAAGTAGAAAACTTGCATTTTAAGGGGGAGGGACTCGGCCAACCTACTCCCTTCTGTATTTCCTTTCAGCATTCTTTAGAATGTAGGGAGCATTCAAAAACATGATCTTGTGTCTGCATTCTGAAATGGTGGGGTCTGTTCTACCACCTCCTCTTTGTGTAGGTCCAGCTCTGGAGTGGCCCCAGTAGCTGCCAGAAATAGCAACCAGCATTGAATG
The DNA here is from genome assembly GCA_029215795.1 of Anniella stebbinsi. Classification (NCBI taxonomy): domain Eukaryota; kingdom Metazoa; phylum Chordata; class Lepidosauria; order Squamata; family Anniellidae; genus Anniella; species Anniella stebbinsi. Next base: position 43,964,539 of record JARDYH010000004.1, on the reverse strand, counting down.
CTTACACATAGGGTGCAATTAAGGCTGGACTAATGTATACATACTTACTGGTTTGCATTGAAGTCAGTGGGACTTGCTTCTGAGTTAAGGTCAGCCACTGAGAGCAATCAGCTGATCTATATCAGTCCCATGGCAACATATCACTTCTTTGCCTAACAAAGAAGATATTTGTAGACCTATTCAGACATTAGTCCTCATCTTCTGTTATGTCCCCATGGAGACAGAAGGACTACAGCAGAGACCCTGCTGTATGCACAGGGTCGGTGTTAAGTGTAGGGTTGATTCTCCTCTTCATCATTGCAACCTTTGTGTTCACCTGCCTCTCACTCTGGCCGAGACAATGGTGGTGGTGAGAAGGAGGAGCAGAAGATGCTCACCCATTCTCTGCCAGTGGTGAGAAGGAGGAGCAGAAGATGCTCATCCATTCTCTGCCTGTCAAGCAAGGAAATGGTAATGAGAAAGAGGATGAGGATGAGGAGTGATGGCAGCCGGAGACAATGTGGTGAGAAGATAGACTCACTGAAGGAAGGGGCCCATTGAGGGTGCCTTGCCCAAGAGCCCTCAAAAACCTGGAGGGGGGCACTGTGTGTATGCATATAGCCTTCTTGCACAATTTAGAGCCCTGATCATGCTGGTTTCTAAATCCTGTGGGGAGATCACATATACAGTACAGGTTCCTCTCTTCAGACCTTTATCCTCAATGGCACAGAGGGCAGTGGGATCATGTGAAAGTGGGTCAGAGCCAGTTAACTTGTCTCTCCCATCTCTCCTGTGATTCTAATCCCATAAGAGCTAGCATGTCTGTGGAACCACCAACTTGGAAGACACCCCAGAGGTCACTAATCCAATCCCCAAATTTAAAACAAGAAGAGGCTGCCTTATTATTGGCCCACTGAACTTAGTATTGTCTACACTGATTTGCAGCAGATATCCAGGATTTCAGGCAAAGCCCTTTTCCAGGCCTACCTGGAGATCTTGGGGATTGAATCTAGGCTGCTTTGCACGCAGAGTGTGCATTCTACTACTGACCTGCAGCCCTTAGCGTGGAGAAATTTGGAGCTGGAGAAGATGCAAAGATTTGGGATCTACACCAAGCAGGAGATAACACTTTGAAAATGGTTTGAAAACAGTATATGAAAAGTGTCATGGGCCCCAATAGTTGTGAGTGCACTTTAATACTGTTATAAAGCAGTAGTGTAGATCTTGCCTGCAAATAATAAACCACAGGATGAGAACTGGCATAACACTCCATTTTAAATATGCAGTCAGACAACAGTCTGTACTGCAGGATTTCTTCTCTTCCAACCATTCCTTGTGACTCTAGGACATGCCTAAAACTCGCCAGTTTCTAAGGAAAGATCAGCTAGTACCCCAAATAAGGGAATATCTCTAAATTATAAACCATCACTGCAGAAGGCATGGCTCTTTCCCAGACTTTTAACAGACACCCAGTGTCTCTCTTGTTACAAATGGAGCCCTCCCCTTTGGAGCCACACCTCCTGGGAAAGCCCTGGGAATTCTCAATGGCTGCTTGTGTTCATTTGTGGGTGGGACACCTCTTCTGGTTGTCAGCCAGACTTGTCAACACCAGTGAAGGCAGGATTGTTGCCACTAGTCGTGTTGTTCTGTTGTGATTTGTTTTCCAGTCGTTGTCAAGGGAGCTGAGAATCTGGGATAGGAGCCCTTTTGGAAAGTGACGCTTTAGGTTCCCTGGCAGAAAAGATAAAAGATAAAGGCCATTTATTGGGCATCCTGCAGGCTGTGGAATCCAACTTCTGCAGTGATTTAATTCTATTGCAATCCACCTCATTTCTGCAAATAGCAGGGAAACATGACCCACTGGACTAGAAAGGCTGAAACAAGGTACCCTATGAGAGAGGGGGAGGGGAGCATCATCAAAAGATCTGGAATAGTGGTTAGAACAGTTTTCCCCAACCTGATGACTCCAGATGTGCTGGACTATAATGCCTATAATCTCCAAGTAGCATTGTATCCCAATGCATCTGGACAGCACCAGGTTGGGGAAGGCTGGGTTAGTGTCATGCCCTCATAAGAGGATTCCTCTAATGAGGGCATGACAGAGTGTTGGATTAGGACTAGGATACCTGGATTTGAATCCTTTTTCAGGCACTGGTGGCCATGGGCCAGTGAGGATCAATGTGGAGAGAGAGCCATGTATGCCAGCCTTGGAGAAAGGCAGGGTATGTCATTTTCAGGTCAAGAAGATGTTAATCAGCATGATAAATGAATGATAATTAAAATACTTGGCAGAATAAACTCCACAGGGAGTTCTTGGGGTGGGATTTCCACAATTTTGGGTACCACCACTGAAAAGGTCCTGTCCCCAGTACCTGCCAACCACATTGATCATAATGATGGGCTAGAGAGTAGGGTCACTTGAGACCTATCTTAGGACCCAAGCAGGTTCATATGGGTTCTAGCTTTGGTTTCTCCCTGACGAATTAGTTTGGAGCCTCTTTTCCTAGAGGTTCATTGCCTCATCTGCTGCTTGTGAAAGGTAGGTCCCAGAGATTGCTGAGGGCCATGTGGAAAATGTGGCCCACAGGAAATGTGAAAATGTCCATGAGCTCATGGAAAACTTGAATCCAGGTTTCTTCCATCCAAGGTCAACTCACCACCCATAGGATTAGAACTCTTTCCATACTGCAATCACATGCATATATGCATATGTCCCATTGAATTTTGGTGGAATGTAATTCTACAGATGCATAGAACCTGATTGCAGAGCTCCCTTTAGTTACTAATCCCCTAGCTGACACTCCCAATGCACAGCCAGCCTCTCATGTTTCTTTTTTGTAGCAATGAGAGCTAGAAACTCGGTTTATAAAAAAGGTGATGTTTGTAGGAGGCCAAATTGAATGCCCTTTTCTGATGCATTGTAGATGGAAGAGCCCTGGATATAAAAAATCATCACTGCTTGGCCATCTACATCCTACAGTGGTACCTGAATTCACTGCAGAATAGGAGATGGGTAGAAAATCTGGTGTCATGGCTCAAAGTATCCTCTGTAGAAAGGGATTCTTTGTATTTACATGCTGATCTTGGGTAGGACAAATCAAAGTCAGAACATTAAGGATGTTTTTCTGTTCTATTAAATTAGAATTTTATTTTTATTTGTTTGCATTGCATTAAATTCTGTTGTGAGCCTCTTTGGGGCGGGGTATTTTTAAAGGTGGGAAAAATATATCCTTTATGTACGTACATATATAACAAGCTGTGGATTTCAAGCTGGTAATCTCGTAGGCAAGTGTAATGGATCTTCCTGGACTTATTTGTGGATCCACCCGCAAGTGTGCGTGACAAGGGGCTTTTGCACAGACCACAGGAGTTCTGAAAGAGCTACTCTGTTCTCCTTTCCCTGGACTCAAACAACCTTTAGAAGGAGCATGTCAGAGAGCTTCTTTAGACGCCTCACTAGAAAAGAAGCGGAGGTGAAGCAGACGCTTTGGAACACACGAGCGAAATATTGAATATGCTTCAAATATTTATTTTCCATTTAATGTGACATTAAAATAACTTGACTCCAAGACTTCACCACTTGTGCTAGGGCTGCAGTCAGCACTTCGGGGACTGTTCTCTCTAGAGGTCTGATCTCTCTGGAATTTTGCAGAGCACGACCCCTTCCGTTAAGGAAGTAGGGGTACACTTTGCTGAAATGGGGAGCACCGGTGAAGCAACAGAGAAGTGAGTGACGGAAAGGCAAGAATCTTCTCTTCCAGATAAATTTATGTTTTCACTACTTTGAAGACAGATAATAAGTGAATCGGGAGTGGCCTTGCCATGAGGCAAAGTGAAGCAAACACTTCAAAGATGGTAACTTTGGAGGCCAGGAAGGGTGTGTCAGGGTGAGAGATAGGAAATAACTCTGAGCCTTGGGACAAAGCCTCAGTGAAACAGTCCTGTAAAAGTCTTAGCCCCACTGGAAATAACACAAGCCAGCCAAAAGAAGCTTGCCAACTGCCCGACGAGTCGAAATTAAGCAGGTAAAGCTTCTTTTCTTTTTTAAGCACAGTTGTAAAAAAACTTCACCAGCTAAATTTTTCTGTGTTAGACACTTCTTAAAGACAAAAGAGCAGAGGCATTGAAAGAAAGAGTGAGAATTCTACTCAAAATGCTGTTAACATTTAACATGCTGTCTGTGCACCTTGAAGTAAGCGCGTTGAACACAGACTTCAATGGGAGGTTCCCTTTGCTAAAGTTTCTCAGAATATAATGATCTGGAGAACTGCTCCTCTCCCAACAGGTCCAATTGCAGTATCAGCATGCCAGCACTACAGCTACCATTTAAGAAGTTGCCATTACAATAGCGTAACCTTCCCCAACCTGATGCCCTCCAGCAGTGTGCACTACAACTCCCAGTACCCCTTATGGAGGATGCCATAGTCCAACATATCTGGATGGCACCAGTTGAGGAAGGCTGAAATAAGATAATAACTATGAGAAAGAATTAGTCCAATTTTATCCAGGTGGTGTTTTTATTTTTTGCTGCTCCTTCCCTCAAAATCCTGCGGCATTGCAGCTGTGGATTGGGAACAGCAAATCTCCATGGCAGGAGGGAGCACAGGCTTTCCGGACAATATCGGTGGCCATTCAGTTCATCGATCCCATCCCCTGCCTTTTCCTGGCCTTCCTGCATGTCCCCCTGACTTATCCTGGGCCTCGCTCCACCCCCAGAATGCCCCCAGACTCAATGCAAAGTGAGGTCACCACTGACAGACAGAGCAAAGAAGGTGGTTGTGAAGAAGAGCTGCAGTCAATGCACCCTTCTTGCAAGGTAGGTCTGCTTGGGCCCACATCCCTCCAGCCAGTCAATGCTGGACTTTATCCAGCAAGTGCCCTGGAAAGAACCACACCATTAAGGCTTAAAGCAAGCTTATTAAAAGAATTAAGACTTTAAGTGGAGGTAAGTATTTTAAAAGGGGAAGAAAAGGGAATGGGAAAGAAAAAGCAATTCAATCGCAATCAACTAAAATCTAGCAGCAATAAAAGCTTAAAAGGTCATAAAACACTTAGTTCAGAAATGCCGCTTCCCCAGAGCAATCAACCACAAAACAACAACTGCCTAACTACTTGTCCTCAAACTTGAAGGCAGGGGCCTCTGTCTCAGCCAGGCACACTTGATTTCTTGTGAGATCTAAGAGACAAAAACTCCCAACCACTAACTCATCTTTATCCCTGCAGTCCAGGCTGGTGGGGCCACTGGCTTCCACCAATCCAGCTCCAGTTACTCCTTAGCTTCCTCCCTCCTGAGAGGAATGTTCCCACCATTTCCAGCTGGCTTTCAATTTTTCTCATTAAGAGTGGCCTTGGAGCCTAGCTGGTTCTAACAGTGCCCTGATAACGTCCAGGTGGAGTTTATTTGTGAAGGCTAACTGCCACTGAAAACAACCTTGTGGGGAAGGCTGCAGCCATCTTCCCATGTTCTTCACAGTGGTCACCTTGGAGTAAAGGAAAAGTCTCAGTAAGTTAGCGACTTTTTAAAAGCGCAGTTCCAGGGGAAAAGCCCGTGGAGGCTGCAAGTTAGTTGCTGCATTGTGTAAACTATGCAACACCACTGCACAGCCAACGCAAGATATACAGGAGATATAGACAAGCCCACAGTTGCTGTCAATATTGTTTCTTTCATTTTTACGCAGGAAACCCTCAATATTCACTGCATCACTCATGCAAAAAATAGGATGGGCAAACTGGTTTGATGACGATGATGGTGTGGCCACCATGCTGAAGTTAAGCTACTCTTGGTCTGGGCAATACCTGGATATGAGACCACCATTGGAAGCCCATGCAGGATGTGAAATTAGCAATTTTATGGGTTTCTTTCACATGCAATATTTGGGCAGCTGAATTTTTATGTCAAACATAAATGCTGAAACAAAATGAAGAAGGTATTTAATGACGTTGTGGGACATGAGTCAGGGTTACTACACAAAACTCCCTTTCTTGGTACCCTAAATATGCTTTGTGATTACTGGAAGTAGAGATGAAGGTTTTGCTGTTGGCTCGTGGTGGTTCATTTATCAAATGCTTTCTTCACCATTTATCCTGACCGGATCTGAAATATCTCTTTCTGTTAGTCTGAATTTCTTCTGCAAGTGCCCTGAGCCTAGTAGATTATGGCCTTGTGTATAATGGGATGCTAACTGTGGGTAATTAGAGGTTTGGTTAGGAAGAGTTTATAGTGATGAGGGATTAAACTTTAATTGAGAACTTGGGTGTGTATATTTAAGATTAGGGTGTTGATGGTATCATATGGGGCATGCACTGTTGAAGATAGGTGGGGTTTAGGGGAGGTATGGCATGGGAGAGAATTGAAGGCCTATGGATGAGATGAAATAAGGTCTGTGAGATGCCCACAGGCATAGCAACACATACAACTATGTGTTGTCAGCTACCGTCAGTTATTCATAGAGTTGTTAACATCTTAGGTTGGGCTCTTTTGTCTTTAATAGCTGTCTAGAAAACACAAACTCAGCAGGTGAGCATGGTCTCAGCAGGCAGATACCATAGAAGGGTAAACTATAGCTGCTGAATATTGATCTGTCATGCAGTTGTAAAAAGCACATGAATCTTCTCAGAAAAAAGTTGCAAAACCTAGCTATGCATGGGAGCTATCTATAGACTCTCCAGTACGTCTAGTTCCCGTGAACATTTTGGCATGCCTTTTGAGAAAGATTTTGAGAAAGGACCAGAAACCATGGGCTTGGTGCAAGAACTGAATAAAATCTTTGGTTCTGTGGATACAGGACACCAACTATTATGGGCACAATGTTCTCTTCATACCTGCAAAGTAAATGCAGAATTCTCCTCCGCCCCCAAGAACACATTCCCTTTCTGAAGGGAGTACAGGCATACCTGCTTTATTGTACCATTCATTGTTGGTACCAGCTGATGACTTGTACATAGTACTTGTCCATGCAAACCAGATCATTATAATGTGGATGGCATGGGTTAGTCTGTTAAGGATGGTGGGTATAGAGCAGTGGCTTTCAGACTGTGTTCTGGGGAATCCTGGAGTTCCTTGAAGCTTATCAGAAGATCTCAGGGCTGGCCTTAGGATAAATAGCACCCTGGGCGAGGAGTGACTTTAGTGCCCCCTGGTCAATTTTGCAAGTCCACCCTGAGGATTTATGTGGCCTGGTACAGGTGTGATGTTCATCAAGATTGGCATTGTTCAAAACCTTGATCTTTCTGCCTCTGTCCTACAATTTGCTCAAGCCAAAGTCGGAACCGCCACATCCTGAATAGTGGCAGTGCACTGTGCAACACAGCAGAACTATCACAGGTGTTGCTTATATTTTTTTGGGGGGGGGGGCGTTTTGTAGCATCCTTTGGTAAGAATATTGGTAAGCATCCTTCAGGTTAGAATATCATTTTTTATCTTTAAAAATAATAAAGAAAAGTTATAAATAATAAAGGTATCCAGCTGATCTCTTACATCTTATGGCTTTATTTTGTTGTTTTTTTATATAGTGCTTATAGTGTTTCCAGTATTTGCTCAGTAATGTTGCCTCAAAGCAAAGTTGGATTCCACTGACTTTTACCTAGTGCAAATGACATCAAAGTGGAAATTGAAAAAGAAACATATTTTCAGGCTAATTGAAGGGAGGTCATTTTTGTAGTCAGTAGCCAAACAACCTGTAGAACCTTGGAAGAGAGGTTACAAGCACTTGCATTTCGCTACCCGAGCTCACTACAGACAGTACATAAAAAAAACCCACAGCCACTGAGCTTGATGCCCCAGGCGACTGCCCAGCTTGCCCACCACTAAGGCTTGGCCCATCTGTACTAGCAGATAAACTTGTCTGAAGGAGAGTTTTGAGGAATGATCAAGGATGGGTCAAAGACAAGTAAATACATCCAAGTGGACCAGGGGCAAAAGAGCCTTACCCTTCTCTAGCTAAGTTCATAGGACCACTTCGTATGTAGGCGGCCATTTTTCAGCCCAGATTGTGCTGGGCTGGATGCGCCATGAGCAAGTTCTCTATGTACATGGTAAACCAGGTTGCCTAAACTGTTCTCCCTGAGCAGAAATAGCAATTCGATATGCTGCTAAGCTTATTTGCAGTGTTGTACCAAATAACAGTTTGGATCTGTGACAAATTATTCAACTTGCCAAGTGCCAAACAGACATAAGTGCATTTCCAGTTTTCATTGCAGGGGCGGGAATGATTCTCTACAAGGTAAAGGCTCATTCTTGTGATATTCAAGATTGAATTTCAAAGAAACAAAACCCAGTGTAATTTTATGAACATGTGTTGTGGCTGCTTCTTAATATTTTACAATAACTATAGCTGCAAACATACCTTCCTGTTAATATGCAAAGGGTTTTTTTGCCTTTGACATTTGTTCCTAGCACAGGGTTTATTGAATTGTTTTAACACAAGTCACTAATTGGCCCAGTTGTGGCTTAAACAAGGTGTCTTGTTTAGGCCATCGTGAGTACTGGCACGTGCCAGGCACCATTTGCCTACTTACATGCCTTGGTGCAGCTTGTTGTGTTGCCCAAACTTGGGCAGCATGGCAAATTGAAGGGGGGAGCCTTAAATAACCCCACAGACGACCATGGATTATTTGAGGGTTGTTTCCCACTCAAACAAGCCATGCCGCCTGTGTTTAGACAACGCAACACGTTGTGCCTGGCGGGTAATTAGGCAAATGGCACCTGGTGTTTGCTGTGGCTTGTTTAAGCCATGGTGATCATGTCAACTGGGTCATTGTGTAGAACCATTGAGTTGTCTGGAAATGTAGGCATTCCAGAGAATACACACATCTGAATCCTCCATTCGTGAATGTGTGAAACAGTTTCTACTGCACTTCCTAAATATGGTGCCCCTGAATGCAGACAAAATCCTACCTACCGTGTGTGCAGTCTTAGGGAACCATTTTGGGAGAGGAAAGGGTTCCTGACCTTCTTTATTTGGAATCGAAGCCCCATTTCTGCTTTAGTTCTGAATCCAGAACTGGCCATACAATGACATATTTGGTTTAATAATAATAATCCGACCCGCACACCCAGGTCCTCTGGGAAGAACTTACTCAAATCAGCCAGAACTAGGCTGATGAGTGTTACCCAGAGGACCTTCTCTTCTACCGCTCCCAGACTGTGGAATGGTCTGCCAGAGGAGATTCGACAAATTAGCAGACTTCTGGAATTTAAGAGAGCCATGAAGACTGCTCTCTTCCGGCAGGCCTATCCAGTTGAATTTTAAGATTTTTTTAAATGATGTATTGCTTTTTAGTTGTTTTTAATATCTCATCTATTGTGGTCTTTGTATTTTATATTTATTGTTGTTCCCCGCCTCAATCCAGAGGGAGAGGCGGGTTATAAATTATTATTATTATTACTATTATTATTATTTCTTACCCGCCTTTCCCTCTGGATCGAGGTGGGGTACAACAACAAATACAAAACACACACACACACACACATATTTAAAAGCATATAAAATGAATACATTATTAAAAGACATCTTAAAATTCAACTGGGAAGGCCTGCCGATAGAGTTCAATCTTTACTGCTTTCTTAAATTCCAGGAGACTGTTAAGTTGACGAATTTCTCCCGGCAGGCCATTCCACAGTCTGGGAGTGGTAGAAGAGAAGGTCCTCTTGGTAACAGTTGTCAGCCTAGTTTTTCCAGACTCTAGTAAATTCTTCCCAGAGGACCTGAGTGTGTGTGGTGGATTGTACAGGAGAAGGCGATGCCGCAGGTAACTTGGACCCAAACCATGTAGGGCTTTAAAGGTAATAACTAGGGATGTGCACTGGATCGGGTCCAATCCACGATCTGAATCCGATCCAGGGGAAATCGGATACAATTATCCGATTTCTGATCTCAGCGGGCGCCCGCCGATGGAAGCGGACAACGGGGGCAGGGGGCAGCAGACGGGAGTGGATGTCCCTGGAAGGTAAGCAGGGGAGAGGGGGGAGGGCGGCCCCCTTACCTTCTGTGGCCATCCACTCCTGTCCGCCACTGGCCGCTACTGCAAGCAGGTTTCGCGGCCTGCCCCTAGGTAGCGCCTGTGGCCCGCTTACCTTCCGTGGTCGTCCGCTCCCATCCGCTGCTGGCCGCTACTGTGAGCAGGCTTTGCGGCCTGCCCCTAGGTAGCGCGCCAGGGTGATGATCACCTGGTGCACTACCTAGGGGCAGGCCACGAAGCCTGCTTGCAGTAGCGCCAACAGCAGACGGGAGTGGATGGCCCCGGCAGGTAAGCCCCCTCCCCCGCGCTCTTTACCCCCCCCCAGGGCTGTCCGCTTCCATCCGCTGGCACCCGTGGGCGCCAGCGGATGGAAGCGGATGGCCCCGGGGGGGGGGTAAGGAGTGCGGGGGAGGGGGCTTACCTGCCGGTGCCGTCCACAGCGGACAGCCCCGGGGGGGAGGAGGGAGTTAGGTCCCCCCTCACCCACCCTATTTTTTCCTCATAGACTTGCATTGGGGGAAAGCTTTCTTTCCCCCAATGCAAGTCTATGGGGGGGGGGGGAAGGCGGCCAAACCAAAAATCGGATGTCCGATTTTTGGATTGGGATCGGACCCGATTCTGTCTGGGGGCTCTCTGATTTTGTCATATCTGGGACAAAATTGGAGGTCCCGATCCGATCGGGGGGGGGTCTGTGCACACCCCTAGTAATAACCAATACTTTGTACTTCGCCCGGAAACTAATTGGCAGCCAGTGAAGTGATTTTAAAGCTGGTGTAATATGGTGACCCCTAGGTGTACCGGTGACCAACGTGGCTGCCATATTTTGAACTAGTTGAAGTTTCCAACCTAGGCACAGAGGTAGCCCTATGTACAGCGCATTACAGAAGTCGAGCCTTGAAGTTACCAGCGTGTGCACTACCATCTTTAGGTCTTCCAACTCTAGGAAGGGGTGCAGCTGGCATATCAGCCGAAGCTGATAGTAGGCACTGCTGACCGTCACATCTATCTGTGCTGTCATCTGGAGCGACGGATCCAGGAGCACTCCCAAGCTGCGAACACAGTCTTTCGGGGGGGGGGGGTAACCCCATCCAGAACTGGTTGACATACCTCTAAACCCATGTTGGGGCCTTTGACAGTAAGCACCTCTGTCTTGTCTGGATTCAGCTTCAGTTTCTTTTTACTCATCCAGCCCACTACTGCCTCCAAGTATTCATTCAGAGGAGACACGCTATCCTTAGCTGATGCTGTTGTCAATATATTTGGGTGTCATCAGCACCCCGCCCCATGCCTCCGGATGATCTCTCCCAGCGGTTTCATGTAAATGTTAAACAGCATTGGGGATAGGATGGCGCCTTGTGGTACGCCATACAACAGCTCCTTTTTTGAGGAGCAACTATCCCCAAGCATCACCATCTGGAACCTACCTGAGAAATAGGATCGGAATCACTGAAGCACAGTGCCCCTGATTCCCAATCCTGTCAGGCATTCCAGAAGGATACTGTTGTGTCCACAGACCTGGGACCCTTGGAAGTAGGAATCTGGTTCCACACAAAACTTAGGTGGTAGATAGTTATTGTAGTGCTCCTTCTTTGCAGGCAACTACAGGCAGACTGGCCTTTGCATTGCCCGCCTGCTACAAAACCTGGAATGGATTATCTGTGCTTAATTGCAGGTCATTCATAAATCCTGGCCTGGCTCAAAGAATGGGCCTATCACAAACACTACATCCCTCCTTTCCTTCAAATATGAAAAGCAGCAACATAGCTATAACGTTAGAGTATCTGAACAACAACAAAAACTGCAACTGTATAAGGAAAATATACAACTAAGGCACATATTAAAAATGCACATGCAAATCAAATTAGGTTAACAAGAACAATTAGCTCAATAGTTCACAAAACAGTTTTTCATGTACTATAGTCCTGCAAATAGCTTGGAGCACGATGGCTGGTCCTTGTTGGATAACGTTGCAAGTTCAAATCTGAAACACCAAGAGTTGCTGGATCTGGTGCTGCAGGAGTGGTGGATGGGATGGGATGTTCACTCTGTGTGAACTGGTCATCATCACAGTCAGGTCTTTGGGTCTGAGGGGTGTTGTGAAGTGGTTTAATGTGTGAAACATTCCTTGTGATTTTATGGGTACCCCTCTGTGCAGTAACCATCGTGCCATTTATCATTGTGATTTGATATGGTGCAGGACAGAAAGGCATTGAAAGTTTGTTTTGAGGTTGGAGATTCTTGACAAGCCATTGTGCTTTGCACGCGTGGGTTCGAATCCCATCGTCGTCGCCAGTGTTGTGTCCACAGACCTGAGACCCTTGGAAGTAGGAATCTGGTTCCACACAAAACTTAGGTGGTAGATAGTTATTGTAGTGCTCCTTCTTTGCAGGCAGCTACAGGCAGACTGGCCTTTGCATTGCCCGCCTGCTACAAAACCTGGAATAGATTATCTGTGCTTAATTGCAGGTCATTCATAAATCCTGGCCTGGCTCAAAGAATGAGCCTATCACAAACACTATAGATACCATGGTCGATGGTATCAAAAGCTGCTGAGAGGTCCAAGAGTACCAACAGGGACACACTCCCCCTGTCAGTACTCATGCATAGATCATCTACTAAGGCGACCATAGCAGTCTCAACTCCGTATGCTTGTCTGAAGCCAGTTTGAAATGGGTCTAGAAAATGGGAACTAAAGTCCTTTGAGCATACAAAGGACTCTACAGTAATCCTTTATGCGGGCGGGGAGAACATGTCATAGGATTTAACTTCCTTCTGGCATGAAGAGTTCAGTGCAGTTTTTAATCAAGGAAGATATACTTTTATTTAAAGTCTTGACATGGACAACCACACCTTTAAATAAATAATTGAAAGCTCCTGCATATTGAGAGTGATGCTGGCTGCCAAGTGATACCTAAATGAACACACACACACACACATACTTCCAACTAATAGCAAATGTTGCTCATTTGAGCTGGCTGGAAGAATTAAATCAACAACCTGTGCTTTTTCCAGTGAAGAGACTTAGTCTCCCCTCCTGCCCCCCGTGCCTTGACAAGAATATATAGCGGACATAGTTGCACTGAAAAGTGTCCATGAACAAACTCTCTTACGCTTGACCTTAACAAGCATTGGGTTAATGCTGCCCCAGCATTAACAAGCTGGGGCAGCAGCCAACTAATAAACAGAACCCTCAGTATATTTGTGAGATTCATAGCCCTTGAGTAAATACAAAGCTCATGCCTGGAGCTGAGGGGCCCACTTGCTTGCCAGAGCGTTGTCATAGGAATGGGTGCTCAGGATGTCTCCAATCCACCGTAACTTGGTGGGGCAAATGAGTGAAAAATTGCTGGATTTGCCTTGGAGCTGTAATAATGATAACTAATAATACCTAGTTTTTATATGATGCAGTGCAAGTGTTCAAAATGCTTCACGTATATTATTCCAAGGATCTTTACAATAGCTCTATATGATAGGCCAGTATTATTTATTATCATCCCTCTTTGCTGAGGCTAACATAATAAGGTTACAATCCTGTGTACACTTACAAAAGAATAAGCTCCACATGATACTGTTCTGAGTGAACATGCATCTGCGATAGGGCTATAAGGTGCTTGTCTGAGAATGCTTATTGAGTTTATGCCTGAGGTGAGATTTCATACATAGATGCTTACATAGCTCAGCTACGCCCCTATCTGGACAGGGATAACCTGGCTTCAGTTGTCCATGCTCTGGTAACCTCCAAGTTAGATTACTGCAATGCACTCTACGTGGGGCTGCCTTTGAAGACGGTTTGGAAGCTGCAGCTTGTGCAAAATGCAACGGCCAGATTGATAACTGGGACCAGAAGGTTCGAGCATATAAAACCTACTCTGGCCCGCTTGCATTGGCAGCCTGAATGTTTCCGAGCCCGATTCAAGGTGCTGGTTTTAACCTATAAAGCCTTACACGGCTTGGGACCACAATACCTGATGGAACACCTCTCCCAACACGAACTTACCCTAAGGTAACATCTAAGGTCCTCCTCCGAGTGCCTACTCCGAGGGAAACTTGGAGGTCAGCAACAAGGGAGAGGGCCTTCTCTGTGGTAGCCCCCTAATTATGGAATTATCTCCCCGACAAGGCCCGCCTGGTGCCAACATTGTTATCTTTTCGGCGCCAGGTCAAGACTTTCCTCTTTTCTCAGGCATTTAGCAATATCTGATGAGCCTGGGTTTGTTTTGTTTTTAGGCTTATAGCTTTTTACAGTTTTTATAGTCGTTTTAAAAGTGGTTTTTTTTGCTGTTTTAATTTTTGTATATTGTTTTTAATTGTTTTAATCTTGTGTGAACCACCCAGAGAGCTTTGGCTATGGGGCGGTATACAAATGTAATAAAATAAATAAATAAATAGCGCCTCCCACCATCAACCATCCACATACATAGGATGGTGTGCAGAGGCATGAAGGTAGTACATGTACATAGTTCACATCTATGAAGAGCAAACAGTGGTGTAGCGGAGCCAGGATTTGCAGGGATGCAGTCCTGGCATTTCTTTATTAGCAAGGGTGCTGACATCATCTGCCACCTCCCTCAGACCTCTCTGTTCCCTCTGAGTTTAGCTGCAATCCTCACAATAACTGGGGGGAAATGAATTTCCCCAGCAACAATATATTGTTCCATGTTGTAACAAGTGTCTTGGTCTTAAATGGGTAATTAATAGGGATGTGCACTGGATCGGACCCGATCCACGATCTGAGTCCGGTCCAGTGGGAAATCGGATAAATTATCCGATTTCCGATCCCGCAGCTGGATCGGCCGATCCAATCCGAACCGGTCCGAAAAGGCTCCGAACCGGTTCGGCGGATCGGCGGATCGGCGGGCGCCCACTGGCGCCCACCGCCGCTTCCATTGGCGGGCGCCAGCGGGCGCCCGCCGATGAAAGTGGACAGCGGGGGGGGGAGGAGGGGGGCGCTTACCTTCTCGGCCCGTCCGCTCCCGTCCGGCACTAGCAGCTACTACCAGCGGGCTCCGCGGCCTGCTCTAGGGTGGCGCGCCGGGTGATGTCATCACCCGGCGCGCTACTCTAGAGCAGGCCGCGGAGCCTGCTGGGAGTAGTAGGCGCCGGCGCCGGACGGGAGCCGCCGGGCCGGGAAGGTAAGGAGGGGGTGCGTGGAGGGGAGGAGGGGGCGCGCGGAGGGGGGAGGGGGGCCCTTACCTTCCCGGCCCGGCGGCTCCCGTCCGGCGCCGGCGCCTACTACTCCCAGCAGGCTCCGCGGCCTGTTCTAGGGTGGCGCGCCGGGTGATGTCATCACCCGGCGCGCTACTCTAGAGCAGGCCGCGGAGCCTGCTGGTAGTAGTAGGCGCCGGCGCCGGACGGGAGCCGCCGGGCCGGGAAAGTAAGGAGGGGGTGCGTGGAGGGGAGGAGGGGGCGCGCGGAGGGGGGAGGGGGGCCCTTACCTTCCCGGCCCGGCGGCTCCCGTCCGGCGCCGGCGCCTACTACTACCAGCAGGCTCCGCGGCCTGCTCCAGGGTGGCGCGCCGGGTGATGTCATCACCCGGCGCGCTACTCGAGAGTAGGCCGCGGAGCCCGCTGGTAGTAGCCGCCAGCGCCGGACGGGAGCGGACGGGCCGAGAAGGTAAGCAGTGGCGGGGAAGGGGGCTTACCCCCCCCCCCGGAGCCGTCCGCTTCTATCCGCTGGCGCCCGCGGGTGCCAGCGGATGGAAGCGGGCGGCCCCAGGGGGGTAGGGAGCGCGGGGGAGGGGGCTTACCTGCCGGGGCCATCCACAGCGGACGGCCCCGGGGGGGGGGAGGGAGTTAGGCCCCCCCTCATCCACCCGCCGCCATTTTTTCCTCATAGACTTGCATTGCAATGCAAGTCTATGGGGAAAAAAATGGCGGCCGATCCAAAAATTTACGATTTTGGGTCGGGATCGGACTCGATCCGGTCCGGGGGGCCTCCGATTTTGTCCGAACCGGTCCGGGACAAAATTGGAGGTCCCGATCCGGGTCCCGATCCGATCCGGGGGGTCCGTGCACACCCCTAGTAATTAACACCCATTAGCTTTACAAAGACCTGCTCCTGCTGGAGATGAAAGCTGTTAGAACTGGTTTGTTGATATGGATCAGCACAACTATCTTCAGTTTTTGGACTTTCCTTGGGGGCGTGGCTAAGGGGACCATCGTGATGCATGCTTGCACTTCAAAACTGAGCACTACACCACTGGGAGTAAGTCATTATATGCAGTGATTTCAAGTGGAATTCCAGCAGCCAGTGATTGTGTGCAGCAGCTCTAGGTTTGTGGGAGGGGGAGTCCATAATCTCTGAAGGCAATGCTGTCTCTCCACAACCATTATCTCCCACACCCATCATCAGTGAAGATGCAGGTTAGCAGAACAGCAAGTCTGAAAGCAAAGAACACATTTTTCTTCCCAGAGATTCATGCAGATTTGTGAGATGTACCTTTTTATATCCACATCCCCCCACCCTTCCACTGTTACAAATCTGTCCAGCCTGTGTGGAGCCAGTGTGTCCAATCAGTGTGGTATAGTGGTTAGAGTGCTGGACTGGGACTCGAGAAATGCGGGTTCAAGTCCCCCTTTGGCCATGAAGCTCACCGGGTGACTTTGGCTCAGTCACTCGCTTTCAGCCTAATTTACCTCACAGGGTTGTCGTGAGGATAAAATGGAGAGGAGGAGGATCATGTAAGCTGCCTTGGGTTCCTTGCAAGAGGAAAAAAATGTGGGATATAAATAATAAAATAACCTCCGTGCTTGATGCAAGGAATCCAGACAGATAGCCATTGAGTCTCTGCTTACAGGCCTCCAGCGAGGGGGAGCCCACTACCCTTTTAGGTAATTTGGTTCCATTGTTGGGCTGCTCTTACCATCCAGAGGTTTCTCCTGCATTCAACTATAAACTATCTTCCTGTAACTTAAGACCCAACCTAATGGGATTGTATTGCCTTCAGAGATTATGAGGCTAAATCCAACCTCATGCAAATTGATTTCTGCTTGTGTAACAAGAGTTTCCCTTCTCCTCCCCCCTGCCCCTCCCCATACCCTCTAGGGTAGATTTGGGGAATCCTTAGAGGGCTGAAGAGGAGAGGGGAAATTCAGTTTGACAGGAGTGTCTGTTCCACTTGTTGATGGGCCAGTATTGGATATGTTCACCAATTGCTGGGGAACATGGGCAGGAGGGTGCTGTTGCACTCATGCCCTGCTTGTGGATTCCCCATGGACAGCTGGTTGGCCACCGTGTGAACAGAATGCTGGACTAGATGGACCCTTGGTCTGATCCAGCATGGTTCTTCTTATGTTCCAAATCTTCTGCCTAGAAGTGTCCTACTGTTAGTAATGGATGCTTACAGTAAGAAAATCATCCTGTGACAAGCAGGTCTCAGTTCTAGGGGCTAACTCAAGAAATAGTTCATTAATAATCAGTGAGTCATGCAATGTCTCTGTTGTGGTGTGTGATCCTTGTTTTCAAGGGATGATGTAATTTAGCAGCTAAGAAGGTGAGCTGAGAAATCCCCTATTAAAATCTCATATCCTCCAAGAACTCCCCAGGTGGCATGGCTATCTCTTTCTCAGCTTTGGCTCCTATCTGTAATTAGGGCACAATAAATCATATTTCAATAAGGGCATATTTAAAGATATTGGCATAGGAACATAGGCAGTTGCCTTAGACCAAGGCCATTTCTACACTGGCCTTTTCTCCCAGGCCCATCCCTGTGTGCTCCCTGTGCATCCAAATGACACACAGGGAATCCTGGGAGCAGGGAGGGGGACAGGCACGGGTTTTCCCAGGGATAGAGAAACCTGGGAAAATCCGATTCTTCCAGCAGTCCCAGGACCGTCCTGAGACCACAGGAGGTGTGGGTGGCCGTCCCGCCTGGTGCCCGCTTACTTGTGAGTAAGTGCAGCACCAGAAACAGGCACAGAGCCATGCAGTGCAGCTCCATGCCCATTAGGGGAGGGAGTGGCAGAAAGTTTGCCACCCCTGGGATGGTAGGGAGGGGGTTTGGGCAACGATTCCAGGGGGAAAAGTTTTTTTTTCCCTTTTTTGTTGGAGCAGGGCCTCGGTCTTGTGTGACTGGCCCTGCTGCTTCCAAAACAAAAATGGTAGCCACAACGTCCTTGCTTCCTCCCCAGACGTCGCGTGCTGCATGTCATGTGTGTTTGCTGGGGGAGGCTGTTGCGTTCAGGATATCACAACAGCCTCCCTCCTCCCTCCTGGAATGTCGGGAGGTGTAGAAAGGGCCCAAATCAGTCCATTGGCCCATCTAGCTCAGAATTGGCTACACTCTACAGCAGGGGTGGCAGAAGGTAGTTTTCCAGATGTTTTGGACTTCAGCTCTCAGAAGCTCTTGTCATCAGGGCCAATGGTCAGGAATGCAGGGAGCTGAAATCCAAAATGTTTGGAGATCTACCTTCTGCGTAACCCAGCTCTCCAGATGCTCTCCAGACAAGCATCTTTCCCAGCCCTACCTGGGCCCCATCTACGTGGGGGATTTACTTGGGTCCTACTGGACATCACAAATAATTGTGATACATGACATCCGTCCCTGCAGAAATTGCGGATTTTCATGCCTGCAGCAATTGTGGATTTTCATGCCGAAAACCCACAATTTTGCAAAATAGTTTTGTGATGGATTTTCCCGTCTTGTTGGCTTCAGTGCAGTTTCGGAGCCTGTGTGAAGGGGAAATTGCATCATCAAGGGTGGAGCCTTAAATTAGCCTTAAAGTCAGCACACTCAAATCGGCTCATGAAACATTTGCTTAGTAGAAACAGAATATTCATTTGTGTTGTTACAGAGAGTGAAGAGAAATGGGCCTGGCAGTACACATCCTCATCTTTTTCATTATTTCACTGCCAAGTAACAATGCTTTATTCTGTGTAAGATGTAGGGACAGGGCCATATTAATTGCTAGGCTGATGGGTAGGGCCAGCATGGGTAGGATAGGCATGGCTGGGAACTTGTTGAGGGCCCCTATATACCCCTGTAGGGGACCACTGGCAAGAGCTGCCTGGAGATGCTTCTCGTCTTCACCATTGCAATCTGCTTCACCGCTGCAACCTGCCTCTCACTCTGGCCTACACAATGGTGATGGTGAGAAGGAGGAACAGCAGATGCCACTGCCCACTTGCTCACTGGCACGCTGCCTATCAAGCAAGCAATAATGTTGAGAAAGAGGATGAGGAGTAATAGCAGTTGATGACAATGGCAGTGAAAAGCCACTGAGGAAGGGGGCCCATTGATGGTGTCCTGTTCCAACCCTTAAAAACCTGGAACTGCAATGAGTATATTTCCACTGGCTTGGAGTTGAGCCACATCCTGGGCCACAGTGTTGCCATGAACAGTCTACGTCTGATGGGAGACGAGTTGTTCTTTTCCTCCAGTGCAAGGAAAGGCTGTCTTTAAATGAAGGAAAGGACTCTGGCGACAACTAACTCAGTGTTTATTTCCCTTATGCAGTTATTTGCCAAGGCTTTGCCTGGGCTCTTTTCCCATATTCCAAGCGAGAGAACGTCAGTCCAGTCCAACTCAAACACTGGACACGGGGAAGCAGAGAACCCTCCAAATAGCACATTACTGTGGGAGGCAAAAGCTACACGGAAAAAGTTTCCCCTCTCATTCCAAGCGATTTACTATTAGCACGTTCCTTTGATAAGTCCCTCCATCTGATATTTATAGTCCACATTTCACTGAAGCCTGACCTCCTGGTCTAATTTTAAACAGTGCCAACCAATCATCCCAGGCCTATATTTTTTGTTACCGAAGTCCAAACCACACTTTTGATTGTAATAAGTAAAAAACCGCTTTTTTAGTGAGTGCAATTCAGTCTTTGCCTTTAAAGGATAGCTACTGTGTTAGAAACTAGTAGGGTAGCGTACTCACTGGACTTTGTGCAAAGAGCTGCATAGAAGAAATGAGTTTGTGGAGAATCTGGTTTGTCGTGGCAAACCGATAAAAGTAAATGTCTCATAGCACCAGAGTTGCCTGATTGCTTAAGACTGCAATGCAAAATAGCTAATCTCTTTATCTTATTGAGTAAAAACAACAACCTATTATTTGTTTCATAGCACAATAAATAAATTCAATATACTGGTGTTATTTATAGAGGAGATCCAGACATTGTGGCTTAAGATAGCCCTTCCATTGCAAGAATATGACATTTTCAGCTTGCAATATGCTGTCGTTGTGGAAAATGCAATTTACCAGCAATTTGTGCACATACTGCAGTCACCAATTGGATAGTGCTTGTGATATTACTAATGAAGAATGACTTCTTTTTAAAAGTGCGGTTATTACATTTTAGAGGTTAGGAACTATTGTGCTGCACCAGTCATGCCTGGGAATGGATGTGTAGAGTAGGAATAGCAGCAGTCCATACATAATATTGTTGAATAACAAGAATAACTCCACATAACTTCCAGACACTAGGGGGAGATAGAGAATGCCCTGTAGTCTGATCAGTTCCTTTCTCCTGCTCTCTCCCCTTCTTCCTCTTCCTTTGTAACAAGTAGTGTCATACAATCTCCCTGGATAGGAAGCAAGAAATTTTATCTCATGCCTTTGCTCACTTATGCTTCAGTGGGTGCTTGTAGTTAAACAGTGTTGATAGCCTTCACTGACAATATGTATAAAAGCACTAATAAAGCAAGTTGAATTGAACTTCTTTTAAATTGGCTCTAGTTTGCAAGCTTCACAGTGTAAGCGTGCATAGGATTGCAGGCTTAATTTTGCAGGCCTGGGCTGACAAAGATGTGGATGAAAGAAAGGTTCTGGGCAAGGAAGTGGGGGAAAGACATGTGGAATTACAGGAAAATAGTGCTGAGCCAAAGGTTTTCCAGAGAGTATTTTCATCTCCAAGTGGGGTATGTGATAGGGGCCCTGTCCCCCTCAGAAAATTGTGGTGGATGAACATGACTCACCACCCACTAGCTTTTCTGATTGGCTGCCATTGTTTGCTCTCCACAAAGCCCCTAAGGGTGATGCTATATGGTGACATATTGTCACTCTAGATGGGAGCTTTTGAGAGAAAAATATTGTGGCTGCTGGGAGGAGCTCCAGGCGTGGGCAGAAAGTTTAGCCCCTTCAATCATCATCATCATCATCATCATCATCATCATCATCATCATCCCCTTTTCACCAATCACAAATAGGATAGTGAAAGGTGGGAGGGGGAACTTCTGTTTGGCCCTACAGGAGGACAACTCTAAGGATGTGGTTACTGAGAGCTAATGAAAAGGGAGGAGTTTTGGTGTGGCTGAGGCCTGCTGCACATGCTCAGGCACTCTAATTATTATGTCACATGTTATGGAAGTGAGAAGGGGCACTTCCTTAACATTGCAGGGGCGAGGCACCTCTTTCAGCCCAAGAGCTGAATTCAGTTTCAGGGAAGCTCTTGAGGGGCACATAGCAGTATGCGTGTGTGGGAAGGCTTGGGGCAAAGGTGGCAAGGCCAAAGGCAAAAGGGCTATCATGATTCCATGCCCCCTCCCACCATCAAAATGTGAGACAACAAAGAGATTTGCTGTGCAATCTACAAAGTCTTTATTCAGTAAAAAGCACCTCTTGACATCTGAAGGGACTGTGAATGCTAGGAGCTATTCTCTAAGCTTAACTAGCCAAACAAAGCAAGACAGTTGCCTATCAACTAAATGGATGGTATGCTGCCATGCCTGACAGACTTTTACCAGACTCCTCCTTCAGGGAGGGTCCTCATGACGCAATTTCTGATGAGCAGCTAGTTTGGCAGACCGCCTCTCACCACCTCTCAACTACACACACTTGACCCTGCAGTGGACTCTGGGATTTGTCAATTCTGATGCTCTCTCCCCCTCCAACGAAGACTGAGTTCCTAGGGGGAAGGGGAAGACCACCTCTGAGCCTAGGTCTCCTGTTCGATAAGCTCCCAGGAAGATTCCTCCCTGATTCCTGGAGAGTCTTGGGGAATTTTCTCCCCCGCACCCTGTCTTGGCTGGGCTTCTTGTAAGTCTGATTCAGAATCTGAAACCAAATCAGGGAGCCCAGGCCTCATCCTGACAAGGGGTGGGGCCAAGCCCTCCCCCACCCCCGCAAATTATAACATAAAGCTGGTATTGACAGTAACTAAGCTTTAGAATGGCTTAGAATGGAGAAAAACTGCACAAAAGCTGGTAAACCATGCAATGCTTGTTGGTTGGGGGGAAAGGGGTAAGCCAAAGGGAAGAGAGCTCAGCTATCTGCAGAACCTCAGAGTGTCAGATTGGCCCCTCATGAGGGACAGATTTGCCCCTAGGCCTGAGGTTCCCTACCCCTGGTATATGAGAAAATAACACTG
The DNA here is from genome assembly GCA_029215795.1 of Anniella stebbinsi. Classification (NCBI taxonomy): domain Eukaryota; kingdom Metazoa; phylum Chordata; class Lepidosauria; order Squamata; family Anniellidae; genus Anniella; species Anniella stebbinsi. Next base: position 43,942,295 of record JARDYH010000004.1, on the reverse strand, counting down.
AAGGCTACTGAGACAGAAAGAAGAGAAACAAAAATGAGAGGAATTGACAGAAAGAGAGGGTAAGATTGTCAGAAAAGAGGGAACAGAGAAGACAAAGGACATGACAGAGACTGATAAGTGAGAGGAGAGAAAGTGAAGGTAAAGTCTATGGATAGAGGCCAAAGGTGGGTAGAGAGATGTGCTTTTCACTTCTTGCAAGTTACTAGTCCTGTCTGTCATTCTGCTCATGGCAAATAGTGGAGTATTTACTAATGTTGTCAGTTTCTTTCTCATTCACTCTCAACATCTTACAACAAGCATCCTGCTCATGAAGCCAAATTAACATCTAGGCTTAGTGAATTACATTTTGTTTTCCCAAGAGACACAAGGGTGCAATCGTACATACTCTTACTACTAAGGAGTAAGCGTACTGAATATAGTGGGGCTTACTGCTGAGTAAACAAGCATAGGATTGCACTGTGGCTGCAATTTTAAAAACACCAGTTTACTTGGAAGTAAAATCCATCAAATTTAATGAAGCTTATTTTAGGTTCAGTGGATTTTACTTTCAAGTAAACAAGTTTACGATCGTTCTGTAACATGCAACCTTGAGCCTCATTGAGAATAGACCAAAAGAAAAAAGAAAACGAAAGAAAAAATTTAAACATAAACTTTCCTACCTCTGGCCCCCTCCACAAGAATGCGCCTTTGCGCCTGGTTCCGCGATTATGCGCATTATCGCGGAGGCGCATTTACTCCTAATCCCTCTGCACGGGAGGCGGCGAGAAGCGGCGAAGCGCATTAAAAGATGCCCAAAAAGCGCTTTCCAGGTAGTTAATGCGCATAATCGCTTGTTCACACAGCGAAAATGCGCTTTAACGGCCGGAGCAAAATAAAAGTCGCTATTTAACGCGCGTTCGAAAATGCGCATTATCGGGGAGATAACGCGCCTGTACGCCCGTTTTGCGCTCCGCTCGTGTGTAGGTAAAATTTATAATGAGCCTTCAAGGCTCATTAAACGCCCCGTGTGGAGGAGGCCTTAGTGTGCACAGATGCAAAAAGTAGCAAATGGAGGGAAAGGTGCAGGAAGGTAATATGATTCAATTTACTTTATATATTCAGATTTTATACCACAACTTGTAAAGAGGAAGCCTAGATTTGTCAAAGAGAAAATCCAGAACTTGATTCAACTGTGCTATAGAGCTAGAAAGAGGTTTAGGCATGTGACATTGCAAAAGTGCCTATTTGATGTTGAAGTTTCTGGGTTAATCTTTATCACCGTGGGCTGTTTAGTGACTGCCTGTTGTGTTACTGTAAATATCCTTTAAGAAAGATAATTTTGTAGAAATGGCCGAAACACTACTCTTAATGAAATACTTCTAAAAAGAAATAATTGTTAAAGGATTACAGTAAATCCACATCAGATTAGCTCCAATACACCCTACTAATACTGTGTAAAGAGCGAAACATCAAAAATAGTGTACTGCTTTCAACCAAGGCTGTTAACATACAGTTCTGGATTTGAAAGGAATATTAACGTGACACTTTCTTATCATATGTAGCTCAGAGAAGTAGCCAAGAGCAAAAATTATACAGTAGAGCACTGGTCTTCAATCAGCGCAGACCTGGAACCTGTCTTTAAACTCCAACTTGCAATATGGGGTCATTAAGTTCGATGGATTTTACTTCCAAGTAAACAGGTGTTTTTAAAATTGCAGCCACAGTGCAAATCCTATGCTTGTTTACTCAGCAGTAAGCCCACTATATTCAGTATGCTTACTCCTTAGTAGTAAGAGTATGTACAATTGCACCCTTGTGTCTCTTGGGAAAACAAAGTGTAATTCACTAAGCCTAGATGTTAATTTGGCTTCATGAGCAGGATGCTTGTTGTAAGATGTTGAGAGTGAATGAGAAAGAAACTGACAACATTAGTAAATACTCCACTATTTGCCATGAGCAGAATGATAGGCAGGACTAGTAACTTGCAAGAAGTGAAAAGCACAAAAGAAAAACCAGCAGGGCTTCTGAATTTTGTGGAAGCTGAGGAGGATATGCCTAAAAAGAAATAAATCCCAGGAATGGCTTTGATGTAGTTACTGCTATGGCACATAATAGATATAGCATTTTTAACTTGTGAAGTTTTGTATCTTCCTTTTGTCTTTACTCTCACAACAGCTCTGTGGGGTGGGCCATGCTCCCTGCCATTTAGGGTGACCAGATAAAATCCAGATTAGGGCTCATGTAACTTTAACAGTTGTAGAGAAAAGGGATTTTCAGCCGGTGTCATTTGTATGCAATTAGTTCCTGGTGAAATTCCCTCTTCATCACAACAGTTAAAGTTGCAGGGGCCCTGCCTTCTTTTGTATATGGTCACTCTAGTATAGTGCCTGCAACTTTAACTGTTGTGATGAAGAGGGAATTTCACCAGGAACTAAATGCATACAAATGACACTGGCTGAAATTCCCTTTTCTCTACAACTGTTAAAGTTACATGAGCCCTGACCTGGATTTTATCTGGTCACCCTACTTCCATTGTAAGGATAAGAAACAGATTGTACAGATAGTGAGGGACCATCTGTACAATCAAAGTATGTTTTTTGAAATTATTGCAGCTGATTTGCCTTTTCTCAGTGGGAGTGAAGTTGGGGAGGAGGGGGGGGGTTCATATGTTTTTAATCTTTGTAAGCTGCCCAGAGAGCCTCAGCTATGGGGCGGTATAGAAATAACAGATAACAGTGTAACAACAGATTTATGTAGGAAATGTCATCAATTCCAAGAAACAATAAACCATGTAACAAGAGGATGTAAAATTCTGGCAGGAAAGGACTATACGGATAGACACAATACAGCTGCAAAAAGATTCACCAACATATGGCCATCAAATTCAACCTCACCAAACAACCTACATCACACACTACACATACTCACCCGAAACAACCTTGGAAAATGCAGATCATAAAATATACTGGGACAGAACAATTCATACCGACAAAACAATACCTTGAAACTGACCAGACACAACAGTCATAGACAAAAAAGAACACACTTATCTCATCAACATATCAGTACCTAGGCTGACCATATGAAAAGGAGGACAGGGCTTATGTAACTTTAACAGTTGTAGAGAAAAGGGAATTTCAGCCAGTGTCATTTGTATGCAATTAGTTCCTGGTGAACTTCCCTCTTCATCACAACAGTTAAAGTTGCAGGCACTATACTAGAGTGACCATATACAAAAGAAGGCAGGGCCCCTGCAACTTTAACTGTTGTGATGAAGAGGGAATTTCATCAGGAACTAATTGCATACAAATGACACTGGCTGAAATCCCCTTTCCTCTACAACTGTTAAAGTTACATGAGCCCTGTCCTCCTTTTCATATGGTCAGCCTATCAATACCTAATGACAAAAATGTTGTAGAAAAGGAAGAAGAGAGAAAAATACACACCACTGGCTATTGAAGTTAAAGAACTATGGCGACAGGAAAAGGTCACAATTATTCTGTTAGTCACAGCAGTCAGCGGCATCACATAAAAAAACTGCACCGAAAACCTTCAGAACCTGGGCCTACCAAAATACCAACATCTAGAAAGCAGTCATACTTAAAACATATTCAATAGTCAGGAAATTCTTGAATCAGTAGAAGACAGCATGACTTGGCAAAGCCTGTCATGTCCGCCTAGGAAAACCACCACGAGCGAGAAAAGAGATAATAATATTCAGCATAAGCCTAAGCATGTTTACTCTCACTGGTTTTAATGAGACTTACTCACTAGTAAGTGTCCATAGGATTGCAGCCTTATGAACCAACTAACTCAGTGTGTGACAATGAAGGAAAAATCTAAACTGTACTATTGACCCACTGCCATGTGCAGAATTTAACTTTAGGGTGGATTGTGCCACTTCAATCCACCCTAAATATAGGTGTGTGTACCAAAAATTGAATTCGGCCCATAGTGGTGCATGTACATTACTGGCATGAAATGTGTATTGTGCAACTGGAAGTCAGCAGGGGCTGAGCTTTCCCTGCAGCTGTCATATGCCAAAATGGTTATTGTGAACAGAGATCCCTAATCCAGTATTCTTGTCTTTGCTCTGTACCAGGCAAAGTAACGTCCGTTTATCTAGAAATTCTCATGTTGTTTAAAGAAGGCAGATGTTTCAGGGTACATCTATAATTAGCACATGTAGATCTTTATAAGAAACTACTTTAATATCTACAGGCACAGCATAATGGCTTGATTTTCAAGAGTAAGAACCCAAGAAGCACATACACACACCACAGAATACTGGGATGTTATCTGTCGCTGATAAATTTTTGCTTCTTTACTACCCTTTCTCTGGAATTCCTTCCTACCTTTGTTCACTCATTTCTTTATGGAGAACTTAGAACGAAGAATGAGTGGAGAGGTGATTGACCCCATGGAAGTGTAATGGACTAGTGGGTGGAGTTCAAGTGAGAGGTTGGCTGCATCAGTTGAGAAAGTCAGAGCTATTAAAGAGGCGAGGCAGATTTGTTAGGTTAGGGTATTAGTATGGATGTGAAGGCTTGGAAAACATTTTTGGGGGAAGGATGAGAAAAAGAAGGTTTTTCCCCTTATTTTTTCTGTTTCCCCCCTGATCCTTTGCTAGATATTAGGACTAATATTTGTTTTTTTGTATCAAATGGATATTTGTTTTTGCTGTTATTTTTCATCAATGAATGTATTTAGAGATTTAATTTCATGAATGTGTCCTACTCTGGGAATTCTGAGATGAGCATATTTCACCCTATCTGCTTGCTTTGAATTATACAATTATATATGTAAAATGGAGAGTCCTACTGTACATCAGAGGTAGTGGTAGCAGACCTGGTTTGTGGTGATTTATGTGTGTGTGCACATAATAAAGCAAAATTGCAGTGCCCGCATGGCTGGCTAGGATTTGTAGTCCAATGCAGCTGATGGGAACCAGGTTGGGGAAGGGTGTTCTTAGGGGGCATTTGCATGCATTTTAAGATGCCTTTCCATAAAAAGCAATGCTAGATGTGCCATATATATCTAAATGTCTCCAGAGTTATGGAGGTAACTTATGAAGGCCCTTCTGCACATGGAAAACAAGATGAGTCTGCAATCCTGTATTCATTTACCTGTGAGTGAACCCCATTGAAATCAATCAGACTTGTTTCTGAGTAAACATGCATAGGATTGCACTATGACTAGGGTGACCATATGGAAAAGAGGGCAGGGCTCCTGTATCTTTAACAGCTGCACAGAAAAGAGAATTTCAGCAGGTTTCATTTGTATGCATGCAGCACCTGGTGGAATTCCCTCTTCATTATAACAGTTAAAGTTGCAGGAGTCCTGCCCTTTTGACCAGATACAAAAGAGGGCAGGGCTCCTGCAGCTTTAACTGTTGTGATGAAGAGGGAATTTCACCAGACACTGCATGCATACGAATGACACCTGCTGAAATTCCCTCCTCACAACTGTTAAAGACATAGGAGCCCTGTCCTCCTTTCCATATGGTCACCCTACAGGCTGTGACTGCTTTTCCCTAGGACTGTTTTTGATTCTCCATTGTTTTTCATGAGATCATGTGAGCTTAGTGTCATTGCATTTGATTTACAAATGGGACCCCCTCTCTGTCCAAAGGATTTCTACCTTTAAGTTAAGAAGAGCATATTTCCTAGTTGACATTTGTTTTCTGAAGGAGAAAACCTTTAAATGTATTTTATGCTCAGCACAAGATCTAGGAAGCAGCCTGTTCCTGGACCATAGAAAAGAATGGCCTGCCCTTGAGAGATGGTGATGGCATTTTTCTGGAAACAGGAAATGAGACTAAATCAGGGAGAGGAAACAATCCCAGTTTGGTGCATAGTTGATTATTCCCCCCCCCCCCCCCCCCGGCCACCAATTGGGGTGGAGATTGATGACAGTGATAGAAAACATATTGTTTCAAAAGAAGCCTCTGCCACACAGTTCTGTATTCGCCATTGATGTGCATGATTTTGCTACCCATTTGTTTGCATAAATGTGTCACTCATTTGTTTGCATATGTGACAGTTTGCAAATGAATGCAGAAATTTGAGATTTCCCCATACAGCTAGCTTTTGGTAACTTATTTTATGTGTTAGTGGTGCCCCCTGGTGCTAAAAAAACATCAATGCGCAGGCTAGGAAAATGTTGAACAATATTCCAAAGACTTTGTAAAACGATCCAGAAAAAAGAGAGTGTGTGTTATAGTGAAATATGATTGTACAAATCCAGTGAGCAGGTAAATGGTGTTGTTCATTTCTCCCCACAATTTTAGGAGTTATAGCAGGAGCATTTTTGAAATATAAGAATTAGTTGAAATATAAGAAACCTGGGAGATATTTTTGCACATGACCTTTGTAGTCTTTATCCCCTTTAACCATCTGACAAACCAGAAGACAATTCAAGATGCCAATAAAACTTGCACAAGTTATTTAGGATGCAGTCCTATGCATGTTTAGTCCTTGGAGATCACCTGTATTGCACAGCAGACACGACAGTGGCAGCGGCATTAGCAGCAACAATAACTTGGGGGAGTTCAGCAGCAAGAGGTTCTCTTGGCTGGAGGACAGTTGTGAGTGTGCAATTCACCACTCCTCCTGCTCTGCCATCTAAGGTGGGAACTTCACCCTATTTCGTGGGAAGGCCGGCCCTGCAAACAGGAATGATGCAAGATCAAATAAGTGTACAGTTATTAAGACGAGAACTGTTGTGACTTGCACAACAGTTTAGGATGCAATCCTATGTCATATAATTTTCAGCATTCCCCAGAGTCTTAAGGAAAGGCTGCAGTGAAGACATAAGCTTTTAAGAGATAGGTTTTCATACTGAAGAGGCTAAGTACCAATCCACCAGAAGGGAGTTCTGTAACTGTCGGAGGAGCCCTTCTCTGTGCCCCACCAACGCAAGATATACACTATGGTGGGACATGGGAGAGGGCTTTCTCTGTTGTGACACCTTGGCTGTGGAATGCCCTCCCCTTGGAGGCCTGACTGGTGCCAGCACTGGCTTCATTTTGGCGCCAGGTTAAGACATGGCTTTTTAACAAAGCCAATAATAATAATAATAATAATAATAATAATAATAATAATTTATTTCTTACCTGCCTCTCCGTCTGGATCGAGGCGGGGAACAACAACATGATAAAATACATAAAACTGATTAAAACATGACACATATTATTAAAACTGCATAAAAATCCTAAAACATCCTTAAAACATTCTAAAATTCCACTGGATATGCCTGCTGGAAGAGAACAGTCTTTATGGCTTTCTTAAATTCTAAAAGACTGTTAAGTTGACGAGTCTCCTCTGGCAGGTCATTCCACAGTCTGGGAGCGGCAGAAGAAAAGGTCCTCTGGGTAACGGTTGTCAGCCTAGTCTTGGCCGACTGCAGTAAGTTCTTCCCAGAGGACCTGAGCGTGCGGGGCGGATTGTATGGGAGAAGGCGATCCCGCAGGTAATCTGGACCCAAACCATGTAGGGCTTTAAAGGTAATAACCAACACTTTATACTTCGCCCGGAAACTAATTGGCAGCCAGTGGAGCGATTTTAAAGCTGGCGTAATATGGTCACCCCTAGATGTACCGGTGACCAACCTGGCTGCCATATTTTGAACTAATTGAAGTTTCCGGACTAGGCATAGAGGTAGCCCTATGTACAGCGCATTGCAGAAGTCGAGCTTCGAAGTTACCAGCGCGTGCACCACCATCTTTAGGTCTTCCAACTCTAGGAAGGGGCGCAGCTGCACACTGTCTTGTTTTAATTAGATTTTACTGTTTTAAAATTTCATATTGGTTTTAATATATTAATGGTTTTTTAAATAAAAAAAATGCATATTTATTGTTCTATTTTATCTGTACACCACCCTGAGATCCTTGTGATATAGGGCGGGATATAAATGTTTAAATAAATAAATAAATAAACAAACTGTGGGCCCACCACCAAGAAGGCCCTGTGTCTTGAGCTTGCCAACCTAACCAATTTTATGAGTGGGCATATGACCAGGGCTGTCAAAGCACATCTGAGTGTATTGGCTGGGCAGGACCATACAGGTGGAGGTGTAAATTATAAATCCTCCAAATTCTTCTCTGGATTGGATTAAATTCCAAGCTGGAGAAGAGTTCCCAGTTTCCAAGGGCCAACATGACAGTTTCTAGAGACAATAATTGAGCTATGGCAGTTTGTGCTTAATGAGAAGTTAGCTAAGCTCTTGATCTTAGAGGAAAGAGCTCAGATCAATTCTGAGTTGAAATAGGGAGAGTTTTTGGGAGCATGCACATCTCTAATTATTATTTATTTCTAAAGTACCTCACATTGCTAGGTGCTTTAGGGGGCAATTCTGTGCATGTATAGACAGAACAAAGTCCTACAACTCCCACCATGCTTGCAGGGGAATGCTGGGAATTCTAGGTTTCCCCCCTATCTGAACATGCATAGAGTTGCACCCTTAGATAATGATGACAATAATAATAATAATAATAATAATAATAATAATAATATATTTATTTATTTATTACCCGCCTCTCCCTCCGGATCGAGGCGTGTAACCAAATCAAATATAAAATACACAAAACTGGTTAAAAGCACATAAAACCAATACATCATTAAAATACCAATAAAATACCAATCAAACACTTAAAATTCATCTGGGTAGGCCTGCCAGAAGGGATCAGTCTTTATAGCTCTTTTAAATTCTTGAAGACTGGTGAGTTGGCGGATCTCTCCCGGCAGGTCATTCCACAATCTGGGAGCGGCAGAAGAGAAGGTCCTCTGGGTAACGGTTGTCAGCCTAGTCTTGGCTAACTGTAGTAAGTTCTTCCCAGAGGACCTGAGTGTGTGGGGCAGATTGTATGGGAGAAGGCGATCCCACAGGTAACCTGGACCCAAACCATGTAGGGCTTTAAATGTAATAACCAACACTTTGTACTTTGCCCAGAAACTAATTGGCAGCCAGTGGAGAGATTTCAGAGCTGGTGTGATATGGTCACCCCTAGGTGTACCAGTGACCAACCTGGCTGCCATATTTTGAACTAGTTGAAGTTTCCGGACTAGGCACAGAGGTAGCCCTATGTACAGTGCATTGCAGAAGTCGAGCCTCGAAGTTACCAGCACGTGCACTACTGTCTTTAGGTAGGGTGACCAGATAAAATCCAGGTCAGGGCTCGTGTAACTTTAACAGTTGTAGAGAAAAGGGAATTTCAGCCAGTGTCATTTATATGCAATTAGTTCCTGGTGATATTCCCTCTTCATCACAACAGTCAAAGTTGCAAGGGCCCTGGCTTCTTTTGTAGATGGTCACTCTAGTATAGTGCATGCACCTTTAATTGTTGTGATGAAGAGGGAATTCCACCAGGAACTAATTGCATACAAATGACGCTGGCTGAAATTCCCTTTTCTCTACAACTGTTAAAGTTACAGGAGCCCTGACCTGGATTTTATCTGGTCAGCCTACTTTAGGTCTTCCAACTCTAGGAAGGGGCACAGCTGGCTAAAAGGCAAGAGCCAAGGATAAGACCTAAGTGCTGTTGTTTTTAAATCAATTGGTAAGGCCTTAAATCTTACCCATATATATTTTCAGATGTAGGCAGGCTTGGGTATGTATCCACTCTAAACCAATGTGATGACTGAGGTTCTTTGAACAGTTGCTGCTAAGCTTTTGTTAACTTACAGTGCTGGCAAATGACCAACCTGCCATGATGATAGATTCAGCCCAACTCCATTAATACCTGTAATTTAGGTACAAGACTCATTAAAGAGGCAGTGCTTGACTTGCAGCCTCAGGGCCGGCCCAGTGATGAAGCTGGTTGAAGGCCTAATTTGGGTAGTAGATTGTGGGGAGTGGGGGTGGGGAATTAAAGGCACAGATTTTATGTCTTTGTTTCTGGCAATTAATATCCCACACTTCCACTGAACACACAACACTCAGGATGGCTTACATGTGCCACAAAGAGTCCTTTGTACATTGCAGAGGACTCTGTGGGACAATGCTTCCTTTGTATGCAGCAGGGTACCCATGGAGTCCTGGAGACTGCAAGGACAGGAGACCAGATGTGCCTCAGGGAAGGGAAGGGAGACTTTTATCAATGCACAGCTACCCACTTGTGAACCATTTCCTTCTCTTATGTGTCACATTTTTCATACTTTCGGAGACTCTCTTGCTGCTTCCACATCCTTAATGCTAGGTAAGCAGCCATCATCACCAATACTCTTCACCTGCCTAACAGCTCTCTCTGCAGGTGAGAAACGGAAGCATAAGACAGTACAGCAGAGTAAGTCAAATACTGCTTTCCCTCAGCTCCATACTAGCATCAGAGGTCCAGCCTTAGAATGTGGTGTTCCTCTGGGTTGATAAAAAATGTACCGCCAAATCAGGATCATAGAAGGGTCCATCTAATCTAGCATTCTGTTCACACAGTGGCTAACCAGCTGCCCACAGGAAACCAACAAGCAGGACATGAGTGCAACAGCACCCTTCTGCTCATGTCCCCCAACAATTGGAGTACACAGGCATACTATACATAGGCATACTGCTTCTGATATTGGAGGTAGCATATAGCTATCAGGACGAGTAGCCATTTGTAGCTGTCTCCCGTATGAGATAAGGAAGTACACATAAATGCCCATCCCTTAATGCTTGGGGGTGGGTGGGGAGATTGCCAATGTTGCTTACACTCACTTTCACCATCACCAGATGTCCTGAAGGTAGAATCCTTGGCATGAGCAGATCTACCATATCAACCCATAGGAACACTGCATTCTCAGGAGTAGGGAGGAGAGAGTAAATCCAAGCAGCAGCAGCAGCTGTCATGAAGGTGGAATCCTAATCAGATTAACATATAATGGCATAAGCAGATCTATCCTTTCAAATCATAGAAGCACTGTCTGCTATTACTCTGTCTTCCAAGCTGCTGATCTGCATCTCTTCTAGGATGATTTCACCACTAGCAAACTGTTGGAAGGCAAACTGTTGGAGGGCAGGTCCAACTCTAGTTCCCTCTCCCTAATCTGCTCATCAGCTGATCTGCAGGTGGATCTGTTGTAAGGCTATCCAAAACCTGATAATGAAAATCACGTGGGAAGTTCTGCTTTATGTCCACCCTTACTGTATTACTGCAAAATAGCTGTCCCAAGTTCTCCAGACATCAGCTGGGCCATTCTAGACACTAGACAGATTTTCCCCAATATTCTACACGCGTACCTTAACTTTAATAAAGCCCTTTTCAAAATATGGTAAGTGACATGATAATAGGGTAAACGACAGAAAAAGAAGACGGTGCTTGCTGGTCTTTCTTCCTGGGTAAAGTAAACATCACAAAACACTTTCAAAATCTCTCTCTGCTTCAACTCAGAATTGCTCTGACCTCTCTTCTCTAAGATAAAGAGAGTAGAAGCCTGGGCCAGTTTTCCATACAAAATGGGGCATGGTAAAATGCCCACGTTCATCCGTTCCAGTCCTTGCCAATCCCCCTTCTAAGTGGTGGTTGCAGTGGGACTAGGCTGACCATATGAAAAGGAGGTCAGGGCTCCTGTAACTTTAACAGTTGTAGAGCAAAGGGAATTTCAGCCAGTGTCATTTGTATGCAATTAGTTCCTGGTGAAATTCCCTCTTCATAACAACAGTGAAAGTTGCAGGCACTATACTAGAGTGACCATATACAAAAGAAGGCGGGGCCCGTGCAACTTTAACATTTTTGTGTGTATACTTTAGGGGTCCTTATATATAAAAAGTTATAAGTAATTGTGGGAAAGACTGCAGTGTAGCTTAGAGTGGGTACAGTAAGCAGGAGAAATGTAAAACTTGGAAGTTTATATTTGAAACATGTAATGAAGAAAAATTACTGACTGAAACTATTAAGCATTGTGCCTGTAACCAATACACTGCTAAACTAAGGAAACCATCAAGCTTCTGCTACCTGAACAATCATCTTGTTAATAAATTACATTTAATTATATCAACTGGTGTGATCATTAGAAGTGTACCTGAGGAAGGTACTGGTGGCAGCGGATAGAACGAAGGGGGATTTGAGGGCTAGAGTGCTGGCTGTGGAGCTGTGGGGCCTAAAAGAGTAAAGGTGGGACAGGAGCTGCAGCAGTAAGCCTAAACCCTCAAACACGTCATAAGCACAGGGTGGGTTGAAGTAAGCCCTGAGTGCGAGTGGTGTGGACAGCCCTGTTGTGTAGCCCGGTGAGTGTCACGGGTGCAGGCAGGGTGTCACAGTGTGCATTTCTCCTAATATACACATTTTGCAAGCAAATTTCCTAACATAATTCTGTTGTAGTGTTATTTTCATTAACATATGCAGTTTTGTGTGCATTTTTTGGTTGAGGAACTCGATTGCAAACTTTGGAAAAGTGCAAATTCTGAAGAACAGCCAAGCTTTAGTTTGCATTTTTTTTTTGAAATTGGTTAAATTCACATTAAAATACAAATCAGACAAGTTTCCCCACCATTCATCACATGAGAAATAAAATCCCTCAAGCACCTCTTCCCCACCATAAACATGCAATGAGGGATCATTCTACAGGCTGCACCCTTATTGCCACTCTCACGGAGGCACAAGAGGCCAATTCAAAGGCCCTGATAGGGCCTCTGAATTGTCCAGATGGGTTCGAAGCAACCTGCTTCAGCTTGGGATTCGGAATCAGTGCTAGCCCTACTTAGCCCTACTTATGAGGACAAGGTACAGGCTAATTCCTTTGGGATAGGACAGTCAGTCCCATATTCAGTACCCTCCCCATCAGAAGACACAGGCCTGCCATCTTCTCCAGGCTCTGATGATGAATCCCTAGTAGAATCACCATTTCCAGGCTCACAAAAGTCTCAGTTTATGAAACCAGCTGAGGGCCTTTAAACAAACCGGTTAGCTTCCCCATGCTACAGACTATATGAGGTTTGTGTTGGCTGCAGTTACCTGCTGAAAGAACAACAACCTCTATGTTTCTAGTAGGAGAGAGCTCTAGCCAGTAAAGCTCACTCTGCTCTCTGTAGTCCTGATTGCAGCTGTCCTTTATACAAGAAGCCTTTTGCTTTTGCTTTTGCTTCATTTTCCTTGAATCAACTCTGTATGCCTAGCTCAGCTTTGTCTACCTTGACCTGACTGTTTGATATAAACTGGATCTCTTTGCCTGATCTGACCCTGTCAGATGATGTTGTCTGCCCCTGTGAACTTCTGGTAACCACAGAATGTGGTACTAGGGGCTGCACCCTATTGCCTTCACCAGTGCATAGTGGCAAGAATTGTACCTGCACTTGAGATCTGTGGCCAGCAAGGCCTCCTTTTCTGCATAGTCAGTAGGACTATATCTGTTGCCGGAAGCGGGGTTGTTAAATGAGCACACTGTTTCCCCTAATTGCTGGGGAAGTGGCCATGGACATGTGGATGGTCAGCACACCATTTTTCTTTCTTTAGAGGGGGAGCTTTGGGAAGGGATGGAGGACGTGCATGGAGGTTACACTTTGGCTGCCTCTACAAGAGAGGTTTAAAGCTCTTTCAAGGCTGATTAAATTTTTTACCTCTACAAGAGAGGAGCGCAAATTGGGGGCTGAGGCGCTTTAAACTTCCGATTATGCACATTATTGAATGTGCGTTAAACCGCGAGTTTTAATTTGCGGCGGCAGTTAAAGCGCCTTACCGCCGTGTAAACATGCGATTCTCCACATGTCACAAGTTTAAAGCGTGTTTCGGTCATCCCGTAAATGTGCTTCTGCGAATATGCGCATAATTGGGCAGCCAGGCGCCAAAGCGAATCCTTCTAGAGGGGGTCTTTGAGGCATTGTCTCTCTGTGGTGGTCCCCTCTCATGCTAATCTGTGATGCTTTGTCCTTTTAGCCCCAGTTGGAGAGTTGGACAATATTAATAGGCTTTAGAGTCTGGAGTATTCGTAAGACACCTCTCTTGGTGCCTGCCAGGCAAGCTGCAAAGCAAAGCACTTCCCTCCAGCACCATCTTCAGTTGGGTTCAAAAGAGCAGTTCTGTATTTTGGAGCTGAGGTTCCAACTCTGCTTTGTACTTAGGTTTTTGGGCAAATTACTTTTCTTTTAGTCTTGCCTTCAGAAAATGACTGTTTTGTACTGGCCATACCCACCATGGAAGCCATTTTATGAATTGGCAGTCCCCATTCTTATTGCAGCTATTTTGTGTGAGCACCCATGACACTCTCAAAATCCCAAATTGATCCAGGTTAGTGACCCCCTGCTGTGAAGATTCTGAGAAGCCACATATTTTTCATCTGCTGTTATTCCATGCCCCCCTCCCTGCCAGGGGTTTGGATATTTACTTGTACAAAGTGCCCATCACAAGAATCTTCACGTACATCTTCCTAGTTGTCTTAACCTGCTGAGTGATGTGGCCCCATGCCATGCATTTTGATATTCCCTGGATGTGACTCTATCCTCTTTTGGTTCAGTATGAGATTTTTGATTCATGTCCATGCTTTAAAAACTCCCAAATCTTTATAAACAGCATGAATTCTTATGCACCTGGGACCCACTATTGCTCAGAATTCTCCTGGTTTACTGCTCTGCAAAGTGATGGCTAAAGTAGAAACAATCTCAAAAGTCTGATTTTTCCATCTCAAGTGAGCGTTCTTGGAATTGCAGATTCATCTCAAATTCCAAGCCTTTGGCTCTTGCTTTGACTCTTTTTTTCAAATCACCTAACTGGCCCTCACTTCTCTGTTTTTGTTGGGTAACAGGTCAAGCATTGGCTGGATGTGTCTAGAGCCCAGACACTGATGTTTGTATTATGCACACGTGGAAGATAATGAGGACTGAAATACTGGCAAGAAATATGTTGCTATTGCTGAATCCAACCTGACTCTCCAACCAGCAATCTTGTCTACACAGTGGCCTAGTGGATCTTTGCATGCTGTCTTTCCTCTCCTAGAATCATTCCCCTGTTCAGTAGATTTGCAACCTCCACTTCAGGAATTTAATGGCCCTGTTCAGAAGACACCTTAAACCACAGCTTTAACCATGGTGCTTTAAGGTGTCTTCTGAACAGGGTCAACAACAGAGTTAGCATAATCCCTTAAACTGAGTTTAGCCAAATCTTCAGTGAATGCATACCCAAATGCATGTCAGACTTTGCATGACAAGTTTTCTCATTCATACACTACACTACACTACACTACAATGTCTAACATGGGGAACGTGTGGTCCTAGTAATATTGTTGGACTGTAATTCCCATCATCCCTCACCATTGGCTATGCTGGTTAGGGGCTGATGGGAGTTGCAGCTCAACAACATCTGGAAGGCCACACGTTGTCCACTCTTGATGTAATACATAATGGGGTGGAAGGGGATGGTGAAACAGAAACAGAGTGAACAAAGAAATGTGCTTTGCCTCTCTTGGTCCTGTCTTATGGACTCAGAAGACATAGGGGTAACCTTTACATTGTGTGCTAATAGTATTTTAAATGAAAAGTAGTAAGGGTGGGAAGAGATGGGATTTGCTTAATCCTTTGCCTGCCAGCTGTTTCCTGGTCCAGGGCCAGATCTACACCTTGTGTCAAATCATTACGAATGTGGAATAAAAAGCACTATGAAAGCAGTATATGGAAGTGGATTGTGCCCCAGGAGTTATCAGTGCACTTCAATGGCGCTATAAAGCAGTAGTGGAGATCTACTCCCGATTACCCCAGCTACTTCCCCTCTGCTTGGGATTCCAGATGTATTTCTGGGACAAACATATCTGGAATCATGTGTGTGTGTGTGTGCAATTAGACTGGGAGAAGGTGATCAGGAGTAGAAAGGCACCAAGAAACAATTAAGCACCCTTCTGTTCCCCCCTTCACATTTTCCTACCCAAAATCACCCCCTGCAAATGCTGCTTTCAATTGAAAAACAACCTTTCGGGCGTTATCATGTACATTTCAGTGTAACATGTACATAGATCCCTAAACAAACTTCAGAGGTGACTTGTAGTTCATTCAGAAAGCATACTACTTTTGTTGGAGCCCTCTAGTGGCTTGGGATGGAACACACACACACGCAAAAGGCAGGCTTGCAAATTCTTGAGATTGCCCCCTTTTTAAGTCACAAGATGACAGGGAATTTTACATGTCATTTTAGATACCTTTCTAGGAAGGCGAGAACTTCAGAACAACCACAAGAACTCTGTGGCTCAATGATTGCACAATTTCAAAGCTAATTTACTGATTTGAATAGGACTAGGAAAACATCCTGATGCACTCCGTATTATTGCAGTCTGGGATCTATGCTGGTAGTAGCAACAACACCATCACTCTGTAAGGGATGGAAATCCCCTGAAGGGCCCTGCCTAGCACAAAGCCAGACTTGTCCCAAGCAAAAGCCTCATGGTGTCACAGTGAATCCCAGAGTGACAACTCCCACTTCCTAACCTATACCCGACGTCAACAGGTGACACACAAAGGGCAAAGCCAACCATGCGCCTTGGGCGTGCTAGATAGACACTGCTGCATGATTTGAAGCAAGCAGTTCCAAGGGAAATTCCTGGAAGGTTAGAAGTTCAGAGGTTGGGTTGTCCACTCCCCGGATGCTTTTCATGAAACATGAGCTGACAATTGCCTTGTAATTTCCAGCTAGAAATTCCCCCCATCTGAGCTGATGCTTACGTAGAGGATGCTCTCACAGTGGGATGTTCTGCACCTCAGCGCAGACTGTAATACCTTAGCCATTAGGATTCTGGGTCGGCTGGCTTTGTCCCTATACATATATACTACCTTCCTTTACCCTTTCAGCATAGACGCTGCCAATGTATTTACATCATGTATTGGGGAGGGGGTGAGAAGGAAACTAATTATAAGGGTCAAATGCTGTGCTTAGATCTTCTGATAACTTTCATGAAGCTTCAAATCAGTCATGGCCCCTCCAAATTGGTTTGATGCAGTGGTGTTAAGGTAGGGTTGGGCAATCTATAGCCCTAGGGTGACAGGCAGAAAGAAAGGGTGGCAGAGAGGGAGAGAGAAGGAAGGGGAGGCTGGTGGCTCCGATGTCAGCGGGGTGGTGAATCCGCTCTGGATTTCAGGCAGAAGCAGTCAGAACTCTAAAGGAGTGATCCACCAGCCTCTACTCAGAGAAAGAGTGGGAGAAAGTGAAAGCAAAAAGGAGTAGCCCGACTCAGGTTTGGCTCTGGCGTCATCCACCACTGGCTTTGGACTTCCCACTGCCAGCATGTGGACCCCGACAGATTACCCCAAGGGAATGTGGCCATCAACAAAAAAAAAGTTTCCCACCCCTGTGCTAAGGAAGGGAGTGTTTAATGACAACAGGGGATGTATTGAGAGACCTGATACTGTCCCGCAATGTTATTTATCAGAACTTTCCGTACTTTGAGAAGGGTGGTTCAGACAATGTTGACAGTAGATGGCAGATATACCACTAGAACAATGTCTTAGTGTCTGTAGTCAAAACACAGAATATATAGTTCATTGTGCTTTGTGCATGTCTGTTATATAAAGCTCCCAGGGAAAGTTTCCTTATAAGGTTGATCAGTAGTAATGTTTGGCTGTCTAATTCTGATGATTTGTTTTTTGTTGGCTGATTTGGACAAATATGAATCTTATATGACCATGATGTTTGTAGTAGCTGCTGAAAAAATCATCATGAGGTATGGCCTGTCTTTCGCCATATCATGTTGAGTGATCGTCTTATATAAGGGTATATTGTTTTGTTGTCTTTGATATTTTCTATTGGCAGTTGGGACTGCTACAGTTTTGTTCAGACCTTTCAAGTAAATAACCAACTGTTGGTTTTAAGCAAACAACCAACAGACTTTGTGAGTCTTCTTCATTTTATTTTAGACATCTCATTTTCATTTAGAGGATTTGAGCCAACACATTCTCTTAAGATAACTTAGAAAAAGTCTGGAATCTGAATGCAAAATTCTTTTAAACTGCAGTGTCCCCACAAGACTGCTGCTCTTTCATTTCTTACCCATGGGCTTTGATTCCATGAAAAGAAAATATGATTTCCTGGTTCTATTGCTGAAGGCAATCCAGGGCTATGTAATCCAGAGATAGGTACTGGATCCCAAATTCAGCAGTCTGAGCATCTGTACTTTCCTGTAATAGAGAGGTGGGCAGCCTGTGACCCTAATGTCACATGCAGCCCCTAGACAAATTTAAAAAGCCCTCTGCATGCACCTTTCTCTGGCAGCCCACAGTGTGGGAAGGAAGAGAGAGAGAGAGAGAGAGAGAGAGGGAAAAAGAGTGAACCACCCACTTTTGGTTCTGGCCCTTCCCACCACTGCCTTTGGCCCCGCCCACTGCCAACATGCAGCCCCAAACAGATTATCTACAAAGGAATGCAGCCATTGACAGAAAAGGGTTTCCCACCTTGGCTGTAAATTAAGAAACAAGTTTCAAGCACTTGAGATTGTGAAGATGTTTGGAAGTAGATGGAGAGACGTTTTTCTGCCTCTCTCACAATACTGGAACCCAATGGGGTTATCCCATGAAGCTGCTTGGTGGGAGATTCACGACAGATAAAAGGAAATATTTATTCACTCAGGACATAATTAAGTGATGGGATTTGCTACTGCAAGATGTAATGATGCCCACCGACGTAGATGGCTTTAAAAGGGGATTCGACAAATTCATGGAGGATAATGGATACGATGACTATATATTACATCCAGTATCAGAAGCACTATGCCTCTGTCTTCCAGTTGCTGGGATCATGAGGGAGAATGTGCTGCTGCACTCATGTCCTGTTTCTGGGCTTCCCATTGGGCCATCTGGTTGGCCACTGTGTGAACAGAATGTTGGACTTGATAGGGCTTTTAGTCTGATACACGGCCTTCTCAAGTTCTTACATAAGACCAACCTGGAAGAGTGTAGGCAATGCCTGCCAACATCTAAATGACAAATGCAATGTATTTAAACATGCCTTTGAATATTGTGCTTTGGATTCCCTTTCTGACCCTCTTTTTAAGCTTACAGTGCCTGTGGGACTCTCCAATCTGGATCAGAGCTGTGGTATGTAGAGAGGAGGGCTTTAATGTTCCCTCCAATACAATTTTCCTGCTGAAAGGTGCTCTTGCTTTGGCTCCAGTTTTTGGGGAGCCCATGAGTGATCCCCACTCCTTGTCATTATCACTACTGCCCATTTGCTTGCCCTCTCCCTTAGGACCCAGTCTGCAGCACTGCCCAGAAAGGGGAGGACAAGGCAAGATGTGATTTCTGATCCTTCTCCTTGCTCTTCCTACTGCTTGTATGGTTGGAGAGGTCAGGTAAATAGGCAGCACCAGCAATGTGGAGGAAGAGGACAAGGAAATCTAGTGGTCAGCAGTGCCCCCCTGTCACAAGTCATGAATTACCCTCTAAAGATACTATTTCTTCCCCAGACTGTTGGCTTATTTAACTTCAGACTGGCAGCAGCTCTTCATGGTATTAAGCAGAGGTCTTTTCAAGCCCTGGTATCTAGGATCCTATTAACCAGAGATACTGGGGATTG
The DNA here is from genome assembly GCA_029215795.1 of Anniella stebbinsi. Lineage (NCBI taxonomy): Eukaryota > Metazoa > Chordata > Lepidosauria > Squamata > Anniellidae > Anniella > Anniella stebbinsi. Next base: position 43,922,863 of record JARDYH010000004.1, on the reverse strand, counting down.
AGCTTAGGGCCTTTTGCAGGCAAACCATGTAATTCCTCACTGGCAGGGCCAGGCCTACCATTAGTCACAGTGAAGCTATTGTCTCAGGCGGCAGGTACAGGGAGGTAGCAGCAAGGTGGTGGAGGAGAGAGCTGTAGGCCATACAACCTGCTGTGTGCTTCTTAAGTTAAGCAGCTGCCTTCAGGTGGAGTGGAGAATGCTGTCCCCTCACCAATGTTGAAGGAAGATCCAAGTGCCAGTCCACTTGAAATCCATATATGGACTGGGAGGGGGTGCCATCTTGTCTTTCACCTCAGGCAGCAACATGTCTTGGGCTACCTTTGCTCACTGGGCTATAGTTCCTACATCTGTTTAAACCTGACTCTGCTTCATTCAAACATGTATAAATTGGAAAGTGTGTGTGTGTCAGATTTTTAGTGCAAAGTGCATTTGGGGTGGAGCAGAGCTGAACCCTCCCCATGCCTGTGGCTCACCTCTCTATAGCCCCTTGCCCTGCATACATTTTCTATCTTGCAGAGTTCACTTCTGGTATGAAAGTTCAGTTGGAGGCAATGACCATGGAGAAGGAAGCTCTGGGCAGAAATAAGGTTTAGCACCCTTTTGCTCTTATGGTTCTGAGTTCCTCCCAAATCAGTCAACACATCTGGGGAGGTGCCACATGCCTTGCATGCAGAAGAGTAGACAGTGCTGGGCTGGATGGAAAAAATGGTCTGACTCAGGATAAAGCTGCTTCGTCAACACTGCATCTCACTGTCTGGACCTTTTTCTGTAGTGGATGAATCAGAGAGACATGGAGTTCTGAAAGGAGCAATACAATAAAACTCTACGGTCAGGGAGTGTTTGGCAACCATGTCAGAAGGACAGACCAGACCATCACTGATATTTTTTTCCCAATATGTATCATTCATTTTCATTAGGACCATCAGCTGCCTTATACTGAATCCATTGGCCCATCTGGCTCAGCATTGTGTACACCAGGGATGCACAGTCTGCTGTCTGGAGGGCTGCATGTGGCCTGAAACTGTGGGATGTGTGGTTCCAAACCACTTTTCCCTGCAGCACAGCCGATTAGCAGGACTCCTTTCTTCAGCAGTAAGCAGGGAAACCCCATTCTCATCTCTGATCAGTGATAGAAGATAAATGTTATTTAAAGGTATTATACTTTAAATACTGTGCTTAAATACCTTTAAATTTTTAAACTAGGTTGCATGGAGTTGGGCTTTGCATGTAACTGTTGGACTGGGTCTTATCTCTGGGTAGACTTGAATAGAATTAAGCTTGCATGGTGGGAAAATGTCCAGATTGGTAAGAGTTACATTTGTGTGCATGTGTGACTGTGTATGTGCACATGCAGCTCTCAGCATAACTCAGAGGTGGCCCTTGGCCCAAAGAGGTTGCACACCTCTGGTTTACATGGATTGGCTTCAGATAGTATTCTTTCCCTAGAGATCCCAATGACTGAACCTTTGCAAGTAAAGCATATATTCTACCACCAAGCTATAGCTTTTTCTTTTAGAGTGTTGAATCCCAGCCCCATTGGCCAAATCCAGCTCAGATGGGGTCCCAATTTAACCCTCCAGGGTTTGCAAAATGTCCATGCCCTGGGGAGGTTGGTAGCTCTGATTTTGGTGGGGCTGTGAATCCATTCTGGGTTTCAGTCAGAACCAGCCAGAACTGTAAAGGACCTATCCAAGGTTCTGAAACTAATTTGAGGATAGGGTTCAGCACTTTGCATAACTCCTTTAGAGTTCTGACTGGTTCTGACTGTAACTCAGAGTGAATTCACAGCCCCACTGAAACTCGAGCCACCAGCCACCACTGCATGCTTGGTGGTTTCCTGGCCTTTGTACAGTTTCCCCCCATTCTGAAATGTTGAAGTGCCTCTCCCAAGGCTTAGTTACTGGCAACAAAAACTTTAAACTGGGGTATTGTGTGTGTTTTTGGCCCCACCCCTGTTGCCTTCATAACTCCCCCAAGAGCTTCTCTGAAATTGAATTCTGCCCTTGGGCTGAAAGAGGTTCAACACCCCTGCTTTAGAGATTAAAACAAGTGAGACTGTTATGATCCCAAAAGCCCTCCCACTGAGATGAGAGACAATAAGAGATCTGCCATGTAATCCACAAAGCTTTATTCAGCAAATAAACATCTCTTCACACCTGAAGGGAGTGAGCATGCTTAGAGCTTTCCTTTAATCTTAATTAGGCTAACTTAGCAAGGTAGTTGCCCTTTCAACTAAAAGGGAGAATTTCTTGCCCAGTACAACAGCCACTTTAGCTCAGGGAGGGTCTTTTTGGAGAAGTCTTTGGCGAGTGGTTAGCCTGGCAGACCGCCTCTCACCTGCTTTCAACTCCACCCACTTGATCCTGTGATGGTATCTGGGATCTGTCAACTCCGAAGTCCCCACCCCCTCCAACACAGGCTGAGTTCCCAGGACTGGGGAGGATGGACTCTGAGTTGTTGGCATTCTCTCTGGTAAGCTCCTGGGAAGATTCCTCCTTGACTTCTAAAGGGTATTGGAGGATCTCCTCCCATACTTCCTGTCTTGGCTTGTAAACTTCTCCTTCTCCTTCTCCTTCTCCTTCTCCTTCTCCTTCTCCTTCTCCTTCTCCTTCTTCTTGTCTGATTGACCTCCTGAAGCCCTTTCCCCAACACTAGGGAAAAGAGGCCTGTTCCTTACAGACCTGCAACAAAATGTTGTAGTGCAGAGTGATCTTGTTCAGGGTTCCTCTTCAAGGATACTCCATTCCATTCCCTACAAAAGTTAGCATTCTCTAACCACTGGACCTGCTCAGACCTCATTTGCTTGTTTTGGGGTCCTTAAAGTTTTTTTGTACTTCTGTAAACCTAGGGGTTTCCCTAAGCCTGTGGATACCTCCCGCTTGTACACAGGTGATGCCATTTTGGCTACATAAGGATCAACATTCAGAGAATGGGTTTGGTATTAGTAGAGTATTAAGTATTTGTAGATAGGAATACTTTTTATATGGTGGGATTTTTTATGGGATAGGGGAAAAAAGCAGTTTCTGAACAGCCTCAAGATGATACTTGGAGAGGCATCTGCCTCTTCTAGCAATGGGCACAAGATAACTTTTGGCTGGCAAGACAACAAGGACAAGACTGGTCTTGAAGTTTAATCATCTCAGCAACAGCTGCATTCTGGATTCTCAATGATATCTGATAGGCCAGCAGAACAATAGGTCATAAAACAGAAGAAGGCCTCATGAAATGTTTGACTTCATTTATTTATTGGGGATTAATTGAGCCCTGGAGATGTTTTGTTTCCAAGGAGGCCTTTGAGCCAGAGGGCACCAAGAAGACTTGGCAAGTGCCCAGAAAAAATAGGTATCAATGCCATTGTTTAGAAATATTTAATCCTGGGCCAATTGTGTGCAGTGAGAGGGAACAAGGTAGCTTTTCTCAGTGACGTTATAGTAAGCTCAGGACTTTGGATGATCAAATTCATGCAACAGTGAAGGGCCTAGCTGCGTTGCCATGGGTATCATCCTTATCCCTTGTCAAGCTAGGCATCTTAGCTTTAGAGCTGCTTTTCTCAACCTAGTGCTCCACAAATGTGTGGGACTACAGCGCCCATCACCCTCAGCCCACCTGACCATTGGGGATGATGGGAGTTGCAGTCTAACACATCTGGAGGGTGTTAGACAGGAAAGGCTAATCAAGAGAGAGAGAATAGTGGCTTACCATAGTAGGATAATGCCAGTGGCAGAGGAAATATAGCATGTGTTCTCCAACATTTCCTTTTAAGTCACATGTGGACAACTCTACATTAGGGAATTGGATTTGTAGTTTCAACATATCAGCCCTAATGGTATACACATATGCAGGAATCTTTTAGCTCAAGTTGGTTTCTTGATGATTCACATCACTGTCAGGAACTAGAGGTATATAACGCTGAGCTGAGCTCTCCCATTTTTGATTCTGATCTAATTTGCGCTGTAGACTAGCATGGTCTGTGAAGTAGGAAAATAATAACTACTCTCCAGGTGAACCAAAGGTCTATCTAGTTCAGCAGTTTGTTCCCAGCAATTTGTTCCCAGCATAAGTCCCAGACCGGAGTTATGCTTCCAGAACCTACAACAAAGGCATGAAAGAGATGGCCATCCATTCTTATTTGTCTCCAGCATCTAGTATTCAGAAAAATACCATCTTGGAGCATGGAGGTTCCAAATAGATGGAGGATAGATCCATGATAGCCAGTAGCAACAGCCATCTCAGGCCTATCCTCAATCTATTTGTCTAATTCTTTTTTTAAAAGCTATTGAAAGCCATCACAACCTTGTAATAATAATAATAATAATAATAATAATAATAATAATAATAATATTTATTTGTAACCCGCCTCTCCCTCCGGATCGAGGCGGGGAACAACAACAATGTAAACACAAAAATTCACAACAGTTAAAAATTTTAAAAACAAGAGAACAACACAACATTAAAAATATCCTAAAATTCATCTGGATAGGCCTGTCGGAAGAGGACAGTCTTCATGACTCTCTCAAATTCATGAAGACTGTCAATTTGTCTAACCTCCTCCGACAGACCATTCCACAGTCTGGGAGCGATGGAAGAAAAGGTCCTCTGGGTAACACTTGCCAGCCTAGTTCTGGCTGGCTTGAGTAAGTTCTTCCCAGAGGACCTAAGTGCGCGGGGCGGATTGTACGGGAGAAGGCGATCCCGCAGGTACCCTGGACCCAAACCATGTAGGGCTTTAAAGGTAATAACCAACACTTTATACTTCGCCCGGAAACTAATTGGCAGCCAATGAAGCGATTTTAAAACTGGTGTAATGTGATCACCCCTAGGTGTACCGGTGACCAACCTGGCTGCCATATTTTGAACAAGTTGAAGTTTCCGGACTAGCACAAAGGTAGCCCTATGTACAGCGCATTGCAGAAGTCGAGCCTTGAAGTTACCAGCGCGTGCACTACCGTCTTTAGGTCTTCCAACTCTAGGAAGGGGCGCAGCTGGCGTATCAGCCGAAGCTGATAGTAGGCACTCCTGGCCGTCGCATCAATCTGGGCTGTCATCTGGAGCGACGGATCCAAGAGTACCCCCAAGCTGCGAACACAATCTTTCAGGGGGGGCGTAACCCCATCCAGAACTGGTTGACACACCTCCAGACCCAGGTTGGGGCCTTTAACAGCAAGCACCTCCGTCTTGTCTGGATTCAGTTTCAGTTTGTTTTTCCTCATCCAGCCCATTACCGCCTCCAAGCATTCATTCAGAGGAGACACACTATCCTTAGCTGACGATGTTGTCGAAGGCATAGAGAAATATATTTGGGTGTCATCAGCGTATTGATAGCACCCCGCCCCATGCCTCCGGATGATCTCTCCCAGCGGTTTCATGTAAATGTTAAACAGCATTGGAGAAAGGATGGCACCTTGTGGTACACCACATAGCAGCTCCTTTTTTGAAGAGCAGCTATCCCCAAGTATCACCATCTGGAACCTGCCCGAGAGATAGGATCGGAACCACTGAAGCACAGTGCCCCCGATCCCCAATTCCCCCAGGCGCTCCAGAAGGATACCATGGTCGATGGTATCGAAAGCCGCTGAGAGGTCCAGAAGTACCAGCAGGGACACACTCCCCCTGTCGATACTAAGGCGTAGATCATCCACTAAGGCGACCAAAGCGGTCTCAACTCCGTATCCCGCCCTGAAGCCAGTTTGAAATGGGTCTAGAAAATCGGTGTCATCCAAGACTACCTGGAGTTGAAGAGCAACTGCCCTCTCGATCACCTTGCCCAAAAACGGAAGATTTGATACAGGCCTGTAGTTATTAAGGTCCAGGGGATCCAGGGAGGGCTTTTTTAGAAGCGGCCTTACCACCGCCTCTTTTAAACATGATGGAAAACTCCCCTCCCTGAGAGATGCATTAATGATATGCTGTAGATGTGATCTAACTGCATCTCCTCCCTGGACGACCAGCCAGGAAGGACAGGGATCGAGAGGGCAAGTCGTCTTCCTCACACATCCAAGTACCTTGTCCACATCCTCGGTACTCACCAACTGAAACTGATCGAGTGTAATCCTACTCACGGAGTCACTGGACACTCCACTGTCGACCTCTGCTATAACAATGGCGTCTAAGTCGGCTCTTATCCGAGAGATTTTATCTGAGAAATGATCGTTAAAGGCATCACAGCGAACTGCCGAAGGCTCTAAAATCGGATTCAGGGGAGAAGGAGCCTGAGTTAGACCCCTCACCACCCTGAGCAGTTCTGCTGGATCTGAATTCGCAGACGCAATGCGTGCAGAGAAGAAAGCTTTCTTCGCTGCACGTATTGCCACTCCATAGAAACGAAGATGTTCTCTATGTCGTGTCTTGTCGGATATAAGTCGAGTTTTCCGCCATCGGCGCTCCAGTCGTCGTCCTTTCCGCTTCAACTCCCTGAGGTCTTCTGTATACCAGGGCGCCCTATTAGAAGCGGGCCGGAGAGGACGTTTGGGGGCGATCGTGTCGATAGCCCTAGTTAGGTCTTGATTCCATCTATTGACCAGGGCTTCTACAGGATCGTCGACGATACCAGCCATGGAACCCTCCAAGGCTTTCTGGAATCCAGAAGGATCCATCAGCCTTCGAGGGCGGACCATCTTAATTGGTCCGCCACCCCTGCAGGGACGGGTGGTAGCCGTGATACTAACTCTGACCAGAAAATGGTCTGTCCATGACAATTCGGAGGTATTCAGTACCTCCGCCCACAGATCTGTCTGTTCGGAACTGAAAACAGCATCGAGGGTGTGACCTGCTGAATGTGTGGGTCCAGAGACCAATTGGGATAGGCCCATGTTTGTCATGGATGCCATGAACTCTCGAGCTCCACCTGACAAACCGGCCTCGAATGGGATGTTGAAGTCGCCCAGGACCAAGAGCCTGGGCGAATCCAACACCAGCTCCGAGACCAGTTCCGTGAGCTCGGCCAGGGAGTCTGATAGGCAGCGGGGTGGCCGGTACACTAACAGAATCCCTAGTCTATCCCTGGTCTTCAGACTCAGGTACACACACTCGATATGATTCAGTTGCCGGACAGGATGTCTGGTCAGGTTAAGATGGTTTTTGTAGACCACAGCTACTCCGCCCCCCCGCCCACTTTCCCTCATCTGCTCCCTAACACAGTACCCAGCTGGGAGAGCCTGAGCCCATGTCGGGCCACTGTCATCTCCCAGCCAGGTCTCCGTGAAGCATGCCAGGTCGGCCTCCTCTTCTGTGAGGAGGTCAAAGATTATACTTGTTTTGTTTTTAACCGACCTGGCATTGCATAGGAGCAAGGAAAGGTTCTGTGGGTGGCCTGGATCATTCCCCAAGATCCCCGGGGTAGCAGGGCGACCGGAAGGTGAGATGGGTATTAAATATCCATCTCTCCTTCCCCTGTAACGGCATTTCGCCCTGCTATCGCCATATCTCCCTCTGCCCCACACAACAGATATTGATGCTCCCAGACACATTTCAATTGCCCGCGCGAGAGAGAAGGAGGTGGGGGCGTGCAAGATGTCGCTGCACTTGTCCTTCTCTTCCCCCAACTCACGCCGTCCTGTTCTCCTGGCGCCCGCTCACGGCTCCGTTGTCCCGTCACCTCTCGCGCGCACGCAGAGAGAGAGAAGGAGGTGGGGGGGCGTGCAAGATGTTGCTGCACTTGTCCTTCTCCTCCCCCAACTCACGCCGTCCTGTTCTCCTGGCGCCCGCTCACGGCTCCGTTGTCCCGTCACCTCTTGCGCGCACGCAGAGAGAGAGAAGGAGGTGGGGGGGCCGTGCAAGATGTCGCTGCACTTGTCCTTCTCCTCCCCCAACTCACGCCGCCTGTTCTCCTGGCGCCCGCTCACGGCTCCGTTGTCCAGTCACCTCTCGCGCGTACCTCTCTGGGCATTGCATGGGATACATTGATTATGTATTGTGTGAAAAAACAAATCCATATAGCTGGCAGGCCCCCTTAGGGTATATTGAATAATCCAGGTTGTGAGTGCCCTCTTTCCCCCAGGACATTTCCCTTGCTTTTGGTAGTGTGCAAGGCCTTGAACTGGGAACACTGGAAGTTGTCATGCAAACATGTCCTTTGTTTTTGTGCATGCTGTAAGTGGCTGTTTTGTTTCATCAGCAGTCATCAAAGGTGACTGCTGTATCCATATGGAATTATCACCTTACTGCCACCTCAGGGTAATGTATGTTGGAATATGCCCAAGAACCTTTGCCTTTCCCCCTTGTTAGTGGCACATATGATTATACAGGTTCTTGACCACACATTTTATTTTGAGCCACCAAAATTATCTCAGAAACTGTGATCAGTCAAAGGGTGCATAGCCATTTCCAGTGTCGTCTTCTCTGTGATCTTGATGACTATCTTTGCACTTTCTGGAAATGAATGCATAGCCTGAACTGCCCTTAGTGGCAAACCAACATGACCACCATAAAAAGTCATCTGAACAATAAGGGCAGCATGTTTGTCATCCTCTGGACTATTATGAGCTGATTCATCACTGCTGTGTCATAAGGTAAACGAGGCCCCTCAAAGTTCTTAAAGGGAACAAACAAACACTCCTGAAATGTTGGAATTGTCCCTAGGTATAAATGCTGTTGCTGCGACATACTCCTACTGCAACCTGACTGACTTCAAGACTTGTAGGAATCAGTCTTTGGAATCTGTACTTCCCTTTCTAGAAGATATGACTTCCACAAAATAATTAGGATATTTATTAGGGGAAAATTGAACACAAATGGGCGCTAGTGAGTGGCTCATGGACACATATATGCCTTACTGCAAATCCGCAGAAAATTGTAGCCTATTACTCAGCAGCAGAGCTGTCTGGTGCGGAATAACTTCCCAAGGCATTTCCTCAAGTCCAAACGCTAATTCCCGTAGCCAGTTCAATTTCATTCCATGCTGTCGACACAATGGCCCCAGAAGACCTTGAACCGCAGCCCAAGAGTTGAATGTTGTCAGTGAGGTTGTCCACCTCTCAGGGTGGTAGGGAAAGTGTTCTATGGAGCAGCGTGTGAGGAGAGAAAGTGACTAAATCCAAAGCATATGCCTCAATTTCAAGGAAGTTTACTAGACAGGTTTTAAAAGTATGCATTTCTGTGGTCCTGCAAAAATGCGCAGAGGTTGGAATGTGTAATGGGAGACCTCAGCGGGGAAAGGGACTGCATACTTTCCCATGTTTCATTTTATTTACATAACAGACAGTGGTGACATGTGATGTGGTGAGAAATAACAATTCCATTGGAAATTTCTACTGGAGAATCCTTGTGCTCCTGGGCAAGGATTACAGTTTATGCCACCCAGCTTTGCTATCAGGTGTAGCCTCAAAGGTTGGGCAGGCAGGAATCTTTAGCACAATTATTGAGCAACATGGTAGACAGGGCAATCCTCTGAAACTCACTTGTAGCATAATGGATAGGTGAGCCTACGAATGGCTTTAGCAAGCTGGGGATCCTTGGAGAAATAGTAAAATTATTAGAGATGTGCAGGGACCCCCCGGATCAGATCAGGACCCGAATTGGGACCTCCGACGTTGTCCTGGATTGGTTTGGACAAAATCGGAGGTCCCTCGGATCAGATTGGACCCGATCCCGATCCGAAAATTGGACGTCCGATTTTCGGATCGGCCTCCATTTTTGGTGTTTTCCCCATAGACTTGCATTGGAGGAAAGAAAGCTTTCCCCCAATGCAAGTCTATGGGGAAAACATGGCGGTGCATGGGTGAGTGGGGGCCTAACTCACCACCTGGTGCGCTACTGAGGGACAGGCCGCAAAGCAAAATCTTGTAGAGGGGACCCAAGTCATATTTGCTTTCATGTATTATGAGTTCAAGTTCATTCTGTTTATTTCCAATACTCTGGGCATTAGTATATAGACATCGAAGCCCATGTGCTTTGCAGTCAGAACAGCCCTGCTTGATCAGAGCAAAGGTCCTTGCTGTTTTCCACAGTGGCCAACCAGATGTTTCCAAGAATTCCACAAGCAGGACTTTTGTGAAGGGCATGGCCCTCTTCTGCTGTTGCTCCCCTGCCAACATTTTTCAGCAGGTGCAGGTCTCCAAGAAGTCAGGTTTCCATAGGGTCATACTGTTTGTCAATCCAAGGGGCCAGAGGCAGGTCATGTAGTCCAGTGTTAGCTCCATGTTTTTGAGCACCCTTGGGCAAGACATCCTCAGTGGGGCCCCTCAGTACCTTCTTGCCAGGATTGTCATTAGCTGCTATTGCTCCTCATCCTCTTTGTCATCATTGCTACCATTTAATTTCTTGACATTCAAAGAGAAAGGGGACAATGATATCTACTGTTCCTCCTTCTCACTGTCACCATTTTCTGGGACATGCTGAGAGGCTGGCGAACAAGCATGTTGCAATTGTGGAGGAGCAAGTCCAGGGGCTCTTTTAAGTGGGCCTCTGCTGGGGTGCCCAACCATGCCTACCCTTAATGGCAGTTCAAGGAGGCAAGAGATCAACCTCTAAAGGCAGCTGCTGAACCTCTGAAGATTCAAAGGCATATGATAGTGTAGTCCAATGCACGGAAGCAGGAAGCTGGGTTCCAAAAGAAGGAATTGGAGGCATCAGGAGACTGTAGTGCAATTGACCTGACCTGGCTGACAGGCTGCAATTGACCTGGCTGACAGATTGCTGAATAAAGCCTGAAGCAACAGGCATATAAGGCCAGGAGAGGTCCTGTTGACTTCCCAGAGCACCTGATTTGGCTGGGTTGACAAGCTGCAAGTCGGCTTCCCAATCTTTATCAGAGCATCACTGTAAAGTACCAAGGGGCTCAGGCCAGCCGTTTCCTTCACCCAGGAACATCCCCGCTGGTCCCTGCTGCCAGATTTATCAGTTCAAGCTTTCTCAGAACCTACATAGCCATTGATGGACCTATCCTGCATGAATGTATTTGTCTTAGCCTTCTATAAAGCCATCCAAGCTACTGGCCACCATCACATCTGGTGTTATGCATTGTCTGAAGGAATACTTCACCCTGTTTGTCCTGAATCTCCTGCCAATGTCCTAGAGGTCTTTGGCAGACTCTCTTCCACCCCCTCACCTCTTAGCAAGCTCGAAGTTCCATGTTTACAGATTGCAGCTGCACAGTCTGTGATGGCATCTGGGAAAAAAACATTTTGAGGAGGACACGGAAGAGGCAAAGTGAATTTATTGAGGTGGGTGGTGAAGAAGGTTCATCCCATATATATCGATTTCTGAAAGAGAAAAAAGGTATATTATATTGCACTTCAATGCTCCCATCCAAAATATAGTTTCTCCCAAGTACATCTTATTGTTTTTGATAGAGTTAACGTTCAAGTGAGCATGTTTTGGATTTCTGTCTTATCTTAATTTCTAGTTTATGGTTGAGTTATAATTTGTATGTGAAAAGTGTCTTTTTTCAAGAAATCATAGGGTTCCAAGCAAGGGAGAGGCAGGTACGTGTGTGGGGCGTGCTGTTTGTTGTGGGGGGCACTTGTCCCTCTTTGGTGCTGCCTATGTGCTCAGTCAACTACATTGCCCACTCAGCCTAGAGGTTTCCAGATGGAGGGATCCCAGCACTAACCATCAGAAGCCATTGTGGTGCTGTAACATCTTTTAGTTCTTAATGGAGTTTCCATGGTAAGAAAAATGGTGGAAGAAACAGTGGAAAAATGTGGGAGGACTGCAAGTGGATGATGTCATTGTCTGGACCCCAGTAAAATTCTGTGAATGAGGTGGGGTGGTTGCACATCAAACACCTCATCTGGAAGCACCCTCAATCTCCTTGTGTCTTTCCTTGCCGCTTTCTGCTGTTATTTCTGTACATATTGCTAAGAAAGAAAGAAAAATGTTCCACCTGCCACATTCTGGACTGGGCAGTGATTTTTACTATGAAATGCCACCTCTGGCCAAACAGGAAGGATGGCCCTGATTGAATGGGTACTAAGAGGTACGTCCAGATGGACTGCTCCAAATTCTATGGATTGAGATACATTGTACAGCTATTCTGTCTTTCATTTTTTTTCCTGAGGTAAGAAAAAAAGTCAGAATAAGTTGTAGGAAACACAGGAGGGTTACAATGGGAGACCTCCATAAAATTCTGTGTACGAGGCACGGCGATGGCCCAATAAAAACTTTGTCTGGAAGCAACCAAGCAGAGCAGGGTGTGGCAGGTGTAGGTCTTTATTTTCCTATTGAAGAAGGGGGGAAATTGCAGTTTAGTAACCTTTTCTTATAGTTTTGGGTGTATGTGGCGGTTAGTACAGGTATGACTAGAGGTCATTTTCAATGTTAAAGAATCATGGGCGTTGGTTGCTTTGAGAAAGAGCTGAGAGTCTGTAAAACTCAGCAATGTTATTTATTTAAATGGTTCAGAACAGGGTGGAATTTCAGGGAGTTTGTCCAAGGAGTGTAGATAAATGCAGAGGGGATTTAGGAGGGCTGAAAGCATGAGGCCAATAACAGGGAGCTAGGAACACACATTCATGGAGTGCGAGTACAGCTTCTAGATGTTGGTTAGGCTACTCTTTACCAAACAATGCAGACTTCATACTGCTGTCTAGTCTCGCCCAGGAATGTTGTGCCCTGGGAACACTGAGGCTGGTGGCTCCAATATCAGTGGGGTGGTGAATCTGGTCCAGTTTTCAGTCAGATCCAGTCAGAACTCTAAAGCAGCTATCCAAGGGGTGATGCTGTTTCCATTCTCTCTAGAGTCTCTGGGCTGGTTCGCCTGTAATGCTAAGCCACCCATAGGTTGTTCTAAGTTTAAATGAGAGTTGTTTAACCCCGATATAATTTACACTGATTGGTTCCCATGACACAACAAACCATGGCTCATGTCCTTGGTGGCTTACATATTCAAAATGGTGGACAGCACACACCATGGAACCCTGTGGGTTCATTAATCCATGGTGGCTTAGTGTTGTGTGTGAACCAGGTCTCTGTATTTCAGAGAATAAAATGTTTGGGGATATCTTTCAATGTTCTTTTAAGAGATGTCAAGGAGTCCTGTGGCACCTTAGAGATTAGGAACATATTATGGTAGGGTGACCAGATAAAATCCAGGTCAGGGCTCATGTAACTTTAACAGTTGTAGAGAAAAGGGAATTTCAGCCAGTGTCATTTGTATGCAATTAGTTCCTGGTGAAGTTCCCTCTTCATCACAACAGTTAAAGTTGCAAGCACTATACTAGAGTGACCATATACAAAAGAAGGCAGGGCCCCTGCAACTTTAACTGTTGTGATGAAGAGGGAATTTCACCAGGAACTAATTGCATACAAATGACACTGGCTGAAATTCCCTTTTCTGTACAACTGTTAAAGTTACATGAGCCCTGACCTGGATTTTATCTGGTCACCCTATATTATGGCATAAACTTTTGAGGATCAGAGTCCATTCCATCACCATTCCATCACCATTATCTTAATTTGTCAGGGTGAGGAGAAAAAAATTAGGCAGGGAAGTTAATAGGAAATGAAATGTCAAGTTTGTGTGTGTAAGACAGGGTTATATTTTTTTAGTCTAGTTTCATGAGTTTACAGTAAATAATGCCATTTTGTCCCATTTTCCGGGAAACCTCTTATTCTGGTAAGTTAAGTGTTGTCATCTTGGATCATGAAAAATTGTTCCACTGTGAAGAGTCTGACTCAGTGCCACTGCAAACTTTCATTACTATGACCCATCCCTAGATGAAGGCTACTGGAGGAATTGCCTGGAAGATGTGATACAGGAAAACCTGGAAGATGGATGGAGCAGAACCAGACACATGAATTTCCTCAGTTTTTAGACTGAGTAGATGTTATATTTCTTTTTTACCTAGTGATGCATTCTGCCTTTGATAGTGCACAGGGAGGCTTGCCTGGTGCGAACTTTGAAGTCTTACGGGCAACAGGCAAAGGGCTTTTTATTCTCCCAGGCTTTTAACACATGTTATGTTTTAATAATTTGATTGTTTTATGTCTCAAATTTATTGATTTTTTTTGCATTATTGTTGTTTTTTATTTTGTGAACTGTTCTGTAGGAATTAATGAAAGGGCGTGTCGATTAAGTCATAGAAAGATTTAAATGCGAAACAGTTGAGCTACAATTCATCAAGAATTTCAACACCATCTCCTGTGGCTTGAATAGGGATGTTTTAATGCAGTTTTAATAATGTGTGTCACGTTTTAATCAGTTTTATGTATTTTATTATATTGTTGTTCCCCACCTCGATCCAAACGGAGAGGCGGGTAAGAATTATTATTATTATTATTATTATTATTATTATTATTATATTGATAATCTGCTCACCAGTGCAGGGATATCTGTGTTATCACTCAACAATTGTTTTGTCTGGTGTCAGGTGCTTCATAAACAATTCACTAAGCGGGCTTAGTGAATTGTGAGCTGAGGGTTTGGCATTTTGTTATGAGAAGAAACTGTCTCTGTTCTCTGCTTGTCTCTAACTGTAGGCCGAAGCCTTGAGTTCTGTGAGAACGAAAGTTGTTTAAGAAAGGTGCGGGCTATCATGCAGACTGTCCCTCACATTGTGTCGTCATCAAGAGGAGGTTGAACTGTGCCGCCCTGTTGGCACAGGAGTTTGGATTACAGGCCTCAAGCCCTGTCTGTCAAAGTAGCTTAGAATTAGCCAGCCTCCATCCTATATTAGCTACGTCCTAAGAGAAACTTCCTTGCTAGGAATTATCTCGTCTGCTGCTCTTGTTTCTCTGTTGTTCTGTTTGCTGTTCGCTATGCTTACCAAGAAACTTGTGTTTGGGACTCTATCTGATTTGGAAATGCTTGATGCACTCTGTACATGTTCTGTTGCTATTTGGACTTGAAACTTCTAAGAGCTATGCCATGAAAAGTGCCCTGTGGCTTTTCATAGATTTGGACTTGAGATTACTGTTCTGGATTCATGTTCTATAGTCTGCTGTTTCCCTGCATGGAGCCAAAGTTACGGGCACAGGGAAACTGAGGCTGATTCGTTGCTGTTCTACAATTCTGTGTGTGTGGGACCTGTGAGAGGACCTTCCTCAGTGCTAAAGCTACGTAAATTGGGAAGGCTCCCTAGGTCAAAGAGGTTCATTTCCTGACATCTTGTTTCCGTGGTCAGCTCAGCGTTCCCTGACAGGCTGAGTGAGGATTTAGTTGCAAGATGATCGTTAATCCACTGTCAGGAGGCCTTCTCCTTGAGTCTCCCTTTGTTCCAGAGGATTTCCAGTGCAGTGTGGCCGCTCCTGACCTCTAAGGACTAGGGTTAACTCCAAATGTCTACCCCTGAGTGAGTGCTGTTCGCATTAAGCCGTTCTACCTGAAAGCTGTCTGGTCCATCTTCAGCTTCAAGTGTGTGTTTGCAGAAATGAAACCGTTATGCTTTGAATTCCGTGTGATTTACAATAAAAGAAATCTCACAGTTGTTGGAGTGTGTCACTTTGCCTAAAGTTCGTGAGCAAAAGCTCTGGGGAGAGCTAAGAGTCACAACATGTTTTATGAAAGGCCACTGCTAAGGTAATTATCACTGTCTGTACTTTCTGCATTTCAGTTCCCTCTTATCTCAGTGCTTATAGTTCCTACCCACCCCCAACCATGTGTATATATACACTGGGAACTTAGGATAATACTTCATGCATCTTATGAAGTGGACTGTAATCCACTCAAGTTTTCACTATGGTACATTTGCTAGTTGTTTTTTTAGGTGTCGCAAGACACTTTGTTGCTTTTGAAATCATGCAGTCTTCCCAAATCTCCAAGATTGACTATATAATACACTCCTGCCTGTTTGTACACTGGTGTGTCATCTAGTTGATGTTGATCAAATTAACATCATGGGTACCTCTAGATGGGCGCTATTCCCCGCAGTAGCTTCAGAGTGGCGGCAGGTGCATTACATGATGCTGCCACTACTCCGAAGCTACTGCAGGGAAAAGCCCCAAAGCTCTGCTCTAAGAAAGGCGGGCATTTACCCTGACTTATTTAGAGTGGAGCGGGCTAGGCAGGGAAGGAGGTGGACCAGCGAGCCATAAGCTCGCTGCACCACCTCCGCAGTCCTCCCCCCATTTTTAAAAATAAAAATAAAAATAAACTTAACGTGGAAGAGGGCAGCTGATGCTCCCAGCTGCCCCTTCAGCTGCTTTTGCTTTTCATCCTAATGTTCAAGGTAGATTGTTATATCCACTCAAATCATACATGTTTAATAAGCATGTTACATAACCCCTGGCATAGTGTCCAATTGCAGTTGAAGAAACTCCTAGTTTTAGAGAAGATCTTTGTCAATCACTATCCAGGAAGAAGCTTCCACTCAAGGTGTGGCGTTCTCCATGGTGTCCTGTCAAATGTGTAGGGATGTTGAAGTTCTGAAAATGGAAAGTAGCAAAAACACAGACATACCCCAAACACCTCGTATCTCAGATGCATATGGGCTCCGGGTTGTGAATATGATAAACATTAAAAAATATTTCCAGAGGATACAGAACACGATAACACAAAGAAGAAGTTTCCCAAAACACAGTCCATACAAAATGCATTATATTTATATTGTTTAATCCCCTTATACCCACCTTATAATTATATGTTTCCTGTCTTTATCTTTTGTATGGACTTTCCAGAGGAAACAGACATCACCGAATGACATATACTAAAGTATTTTTGATAAATTGTAAAGCCAATTCATCGTCAACGTGGCTTCAAAAGAAAATTAAATGACATCAATTTAGAGGTTGACATGTTAGGACTGCAAGTGACCTTTGTTTGGAGGAGAAAAATGGCATGCACTTGCTTTGCTCATGAACATGGAAATCAATTTTGGCTCAGGATATATTATAACAGATACCTGTTTCTATAAGCTTGCCTGTTAGTATGGATAACAGGCGTATTGTGGCTGGTAAGGAAGCATCCCTTTGCTCATCTTTACACTAGACTGGTAGATGACAGTTTTGAAAAGCAATGTTGCTGTAGCAGGCCTGAATCTACCATTAGGCAGAGTGAAGCAGCCACCTCAGATAACTGATCTGGAATTAGGGTGACTATGCATCTATTTTACAGAGGACACTCCTCTATTTGAAGGGCAGTCCAGTCCAAATTTGGTTTAAAGATAAAGTTCCATCAGAAGGAAGACCTGGGTCTTGAAATTGCTTAACAATGGGATAGCAGATTGAGCAAGGCACATAGGTCACCTGGTCACAATCTTTGGACCTGGGAAGAATTTACTACAGTCAACAAGAACTAGACTGACAACCGTTACCCAGAGGACCTTCTCTTCTCCCGCTCCCAGATTGTGGAATGATCTGCCTGGAGAGATTCGCCAACTCACCAGTCTTCAGTAATTTAAAAGATCTATAAAGACTGATCTCTTCCAGCAAGCCTACTCCGATGAATTTTAAAGTGTTTTATTGGTGTTTTATTGGTATTTTAATGATGTATTGGTTTTTAAGTGTTTTAATCAGTTTTGTATTTTATGTTTGATGCTGTTCCCCACCTCGATCCGTTGGGAGAGGCGGGTAATAAATAAATATATTATTATTATTATTATTATTCAGACAACATGCTAAGCCACGGTTATGGCTGCTAACCCTTTTGCAGCAAGTGGTTACTGAACATAGTTAAACCATGCTTATGTAGCCACCATGGTTAGGAGAAACACCATTCACACAACACGCTAAGCCATCATGGTTAGCTCAAAACACCTAACTATCATGGCTTAGCATGTTGTCTGAACAGGGCCTTCAACTCTATGGGGAGATGTACTGCATTTCCATTTAAATTATAACAATTATTTCTAAATGTGCATCTCTCTATATAAATTAGCACATTCAAATTTTATACAAATCACAGTATTCTTTTGTCCTCTTTTTTGATGATGGATTTTCTGATTTGTTTGTTTTTTGGCAATTCTTAAGTGACCACTGTATTTGGGATGTCTTGAAAGGGCAGCAAATAGTTATTTAATAAATTTCCTTGTGTTTTTACTGTCAGGGACAGGGAGAGAAACTTGTGGGATTTTCTGCCTCAGGTGCGTAAATTATTTGGCCAACCTTGGGTACTATGCACCTTGAGGGTGGGGGGAAGGCAGCAAAATGTCTTGGGCTGTCCCTGTGCTGTAGAAGTACAGGGTTCTGGAGAGAAAATGAGGAAGATCCATTAGATTTTTATAGAGTCGTAATATTCTGGAAGAAGGAACAGCATTTGAAAACAAGAAAGCCTGTCACTTGAGGCACAGGTGAACTCGGTGGCAAAGAGCACCTTTTACCAGCTTAGGCTGATATACCAACTGCGCCCTTATCTGGACAGAGATA
The DNA here is from genome assembly GCA_029215795.1 of Anniella stebbinsi. Classification (NCBI taxonomy): domain Eukaryota; kingdom Metazoa; phylum Chordata; class Lepidosauria; order Squamata; family Anniellidae; genus Anniella; species Anniella stebbinsi. Next base: position 43,904,626 of record JARDYH010000004.1, on the reverse strand, counting down.
GCCTAGCTACAGTTATCCATGCTCTCATAACCTCTTGTTTGGATTACTGCAATGCGTTATACATGGGTCTGCCTTTGAAAACGGTCTGGAAACTTCATCTTGTACAAAACAGGGCAGCCAGATTGTTAACGGGGACTGGCCAACGAGACCATATTACGCCAGTCCTTTTGCACCTTCACTGGCTGCCGATCCAGGTCCGGGCCCAATTCAAAGTGCTGGTACTAACATTTAAGCCCTAAACAGCTTGGGGCCAGGTTATCTAAAGGAACGCCTCCTCCCATATGTACCTGCCCGGACCCTAAGATCATCTACAGGGGTCCTTCTCCTTGAGCCCCTGCCAAAAGAAGTGAGGCAGGTGGCCACTAGGAGGAGGGCTTTCTCTGCTGTGGCACCCCGGCTGTGGAATGAGCTCCCCAGAGAGGTTCGCCTGGCGCCTACTTTGTACTCTTTCGTCGCCAGGTGAAGACCTTTTTATTCTCCCAGTATTTTAACAATGAAATTAACTCAATTTTAATCCTTGCTGTTTTAAATTTGTATTTTAATCTGTATTAATTCCTGCTGCTTGGTTTTATTCTGGTTGTGTTTTTATATTGTATGTTATTTTGTGTTTTTAGATTGTGGCTTGTTTTATATTTTTAAAATGATTTCATGGTTTTAATTTTTGTGAACCGCCTAGAGAGCTTCGGCTATGGGGCGGTATAAAAATACAATAAATAAATAAATAAATAAAATAAATTACCAATAAGAGCTCATAGCTGTATATTACCATTTGGGCTCCACGTCAGATAGTAAAATGTCTTTCTCAAGGCAGCACTGGCTGTATTTTGTGCCTGCTCAGTCTGCTGTTGAGGTGCTAACTGGATGGGCAACTTCAAGGCCCCATTCTCCTTTCTTATGGTGTTTCACTTTAAAATTGGATTTGGTCTGAACAGCCTTTCAAATAGAGGATGTCCTCTGTAAAGTAGGACACATGGCCACCCTATTTGGGACAAGAAAATACTGGAATTCCCCTCCCTGCTCTGTTCTAGAATAGTTTTTGATACAATTCCAGATTTTTTTTACAAAAGTAATATTTTGCCTCCCCAGATCAAGATGCATTACCATTTTTCAGGTAAAGGGGCTTTGTGGATGTAAATGTTTTAAAAGAGAAACACACATGCTACTACCAGCCTATATTAACTATGAGATTGTTTGGAAATGATTCACATTAACCTGGGTCTCACATAACGCTAATCCATGGTTTATTTAACTCATGGTTTGATGAATTCTGGATTGTCATGATATGTGAATGTTGCAGCACTAACAAACCACAGTTTGTTAATAACAACAACCCAGAAAGAGAATCTATGTTTTGTTGTTGGGTTGTGAACTCTGGGTTGTTTAAACCATGGGTTGTCATTATGAGTTCCCAGAGTTATGGGTTGTTCTTGGGTTGTTTTGCTGGGCTATAGAGGTGTTGGACAAGACTGGTAAAAAACCCTCAGTTGCTCTACATGTTTAGAGTGACCATATGAAAAGAAGGACAGGGCTCTTGTATCTTTAACAATCATATAGAAAATGGGGGTTTCAGCAGGTTTCATTTGTATGCATGCAGCACCTGGCGAAATTCCCTCTTCATCACAACAGTTAAAGTTGTAGGAGCTATACCAGAGTGACCAGATACAAAAGAGGGCAGGGCTACTGCAGCTTTAACTGATGTGATGAAGAGGGAATTTCACCAGGTGAAATTCCCTATTCTAGACCCCCTCTAGATGGATTCTGTTTGACGCCTGGTTAGCCGATTATGCGCATAATCGCTGAAGCACTTTATCGTAAATGCTTGTATGCAGGAGGTAATTGAGCACTCAACAGGTCACCTTACCGGTTGTTTCAAATGCGCTTTACAAGTAGTTAATGCGGAGAATCGCTTGTTCACATAGTCAAAATGCGCTTTAACGGCCAGAGCAAAATAAAACTCGCTATTTAACGCGCATTTGATAATGCGCATAATCGGAGAGAAAACGCGCCTCTACGCCCGATTTGTGCTCCGTTCTTGTAGAGGTAAATTTTTTAATGCGCCTTGAAAGAGCTTTAAATGCCTCTTGTAGAGGCAGCCCTATACAACTGTATACACCAACTTTAAAATCACTTCACTGGCTACCAATTAGTTTCCGGGCGAAATACAAAGGGTTGGTCATTACCTTTAAAGCCCTACATGGTTTGGGTCCAGATTACCTGTGGGATCGCCTTCTCCCGTACAATCCGCCCTGCACATTCAGGTCCTCTGGGAAGAATTTACTTCAGTCAGTCAAAACTAAGCTGACAACCAGAGGACCTTCGCTTCTGCCTGTCCCAGACTATGGAATGGCCTGCTGGGAGAGATTCGTTAGCTTAACAGTCTCTCTGACTTTAAGAAAGCTATAAAGACTGATCTCTTCCGGCAGGCCTATCTAGTTGAATTTTAAGAGTTTTATTGTTATTTTAATAATGTATTCGTTTTATGTGTTTTTAATCTGTTTTATGTATTTTATATTATATTTAATGTTGTTCTCCACTTTGATCCAGAGGGAGAGGCGGGTAAGAAATAAATAATAATAATAATAATTATTATTATTATTATTATTATTATTAAAGATACAGGAGCCCTGTCCTTTCCATATGTCACCCAATACATGTCAGTACTACAGCAATGCGGAGGCATTTGGCATACAGGGAGGAAGCGGGCAAAGGAAGAGGGAAACAAGCAATCCAGGCATTGAGTAAACACTTCATGGTTTCTTTGATCATCTGACCGACAACAAAAAAACATGGGTTACCCATGGGTTAAATAAGCCACAAGTTAGCATTATGTGTGAACCAGGTCATAGCTTGGCGGCTTTAGAAAATCTAATCAACAGACATGTGTAGCTTTTATTTCTATGTCAATATCTAAAATTCTTGGCTTATTGTCTGTGGTTAAGTGCCAGATACAAACACTGGCTGTACAAAGCTACTAGCACGTTCTGCATGTATATATGCATGGAATGAAAGAGAGACAGAATCACTAATTTAATAGCAAGATTCAAGGGAACAAGTATGGGCGAAAGATGCCATAAAGGAGATGAGAAATGTCCAAAATTTCATTTTAAATCTGAGATGCTTAGAAATGTTGGTCAGTCGAGGATTTGCCAGTAAGGGGAGAAAGAGAGAATGTAGTCTGATTCTGTTTTGCTGATGGGCCACCAATTTCTAGTCCTGATCAAGAAGCAGAAGGATATAGATAGATAGATAGATAGATAGATAGATAGATAGATGCCATCTCTCTATTCTCCACAACATCATTTCATCATTTGATGGGCAAAATTATATGCACTACTAATGATCTGATATATTTTATCTCTCTCTGTTCCTTGTTTAACACAGGGAGACATATATTGGAGCACTTACTCTTGTATAATTATATGACATTTTACTTAAGTAGTATCATTTGAAAGATTTTCCCACCCCCCTTCTCTTGAGTATTAAATGAAATCATTCAGAAGCTGAAACAATTCCTCCTTAAAAGTTCTTTTGATTTATCTGTGGTGGCATCTGGACTACACTTTGTGTCAAATCATTATGAATGTGGAATAAAAAGCAGGATATAACACTTTGAAAGTGGTATATGGAATGTGGATTGTGCCCCAACGGTTATCAGTGCACTTCAATACCGCTATAAAGCAGTAGTGTAGATCTAGCCTTGGTTTCACTTAGTTTTACACCACATTCATTATTTGCTCTTCCTTTGAATATTGTCAGAATTCTTCCACAGCTTGTCAGCATTGGAGTTCACAAAAGCAACCCCACCTTGTAGCAAAGGCCATACAATACAGCTTGCTTATGTCATCTTTAGAGTCTTTGAGCTGATTCACATGGCAACATTTTGGACTGAAAGCATATGGAGCAAAGTGACTGTGTGCGTGTGTATGTGCGTGTGTGCGAAAAGCAAAATGGCTACTGTAGTTGTGATTTGCACTTGCAATAAATCAATGCCCACAACCAGTTTTCTGGTGCAAAGTGAACTGGAGAAGCGTGTAGGGGGTGGGGTGGAGACACACAGATTAATACATACAGAGGTCAAATTAAGCCCTCACAAATGGCCATACAAATTGTTTCCTAAATGATATGTTTTCGTCTTTGAACTGTACGGTCTGTGGGGAAGAGAGAAATGGCTGGATTAATAACCTTGCCATCCAAATGTCAAGGTGCCATACTTCCCCCAATGCTGTGGTACATTTGCCATCCAAATGTACCACAAGGTGCCATCCTTTCCCCAATGCTATTTAACATTTACATGAAACCGCTGGGAGAGATCATCCGGAGGCATGGGGCGGGGTGCTATCAATATGCTGATGACACCCAAATATATTTCTCTATGCCGTCAACAACATCGTCAGCTAAGGATAGTGTGTCTCCTCTGAACGAATGCTTGGAGGCGGTAATGGGCTGGATGAGGAAAAACAAACTGAAGCTGAATCCAGACAAGACGGAGGTGCTTGCTGTCAAAGGCCCCAACCTGGGTTTGGAGGTGTGTCAACCAGTTCTGGATGGGGTTACACCCCCACTGAAAGACTGTGTTCGCAGCTTGGGGGTACTCCTGGATCCGTCGCTCCAGATGACAGCTCAGATTGATGCGACGGCCAGGAGTGCCTACTACCAGCTTTGGCTGATACGCCAGCTGCGCCCCTTCCTAGAGTTGGAAGACCTAAAGACGGTAGTGCATGCGCTGGTAACTTCGAGGCTCGACTTCTGCAATGTGCTGTACATAGGGCTACCTTTGTGCCTAGTCCGTAAACTTCAACTTGTTCAAAATATGGCAGCCAGGTTGGTCACCGGTACACCTAGGGGTGACCACATTACACCAGTTTTAAAATCACTTCACTGGCTGCCGGTCAGTTTCCGGGCAAAGTATAAAGTGTTGGTTATTACCTTTAAAGCCCTACATGGTTTGGGCCCAGGCTACCTACGGGATCGCCTTCTCCTGTACAATCTGCCCCGCACTCTTAGGTCCTCTGGGAAGAACGTACTCAAGCCAGCCAGAACTAGGCTGGCGAGTGTTACCCAGAGGACCTTCTCTTCTATGGCTCCCAGACTATGGAATGGTCTGCCGGAGGAGGTTAGACAAATTGGCAGTCTTCATGAATTCAAGAGAGTCATGAAGACTGTTCTCTTCTGGCAGGCCTATCCGGATGAAGTTTAAATGTTTTAATGATGTGTTTCTCTTGTTTTTAAATTTTTTAACTTTGTCGTGCTTGTATTTGCATTGTGTTCCCCGCCTCGATCCGTAAAGAGAGGCGGGTTATAAATAATAATAATAATAATAATAATAATAATAATAATAATAATTATTATTATGGGTGTTTTTTTTCCTCCTCAGCAGAGTCGAAGGGATTTTCTCAGAGAGGGGCCAAGGCACATTAATTTCATTAGTTACCTCATTTTCCAGAAATGCACAACTCATTCCAATTGCCTCACTAAAGAGATGCGCGGAAGATTCTTATATAAAGTCCCACTAGAGGGCACTTGAGCTGTGTTAAACTAGAGACATCAGAAGTGAGTGAGTAGAGAGAGGACACGTTCCTCAAATCCCCCTCTGTGAAAATAGCTATTGAATATTCACTAGAGGTTCTCTAAAATTTCAAATATTTGCAGAACATCCAGCAAATATTTGTTATTTATCTTTGACATCCAATAATATTTGTAATCAAATAGCAAAAGCAATTTGCAATCACTATTTAAATATCTGATAGGTGATATTTGATTTTGCTTGACTGTTGATATGCAGTGGTATTTAGCAACTGCTAATATTTGATAGTTGGCTTGTAAGTATTTAAAGTTTGCCTATATTTGATAGCCTGCAACAGTGTTCATAGGCGTGCATAGCACATTTCATTAGGTGTTGCCCCCAGGGAATTTCATTAGGTGGGCCATTTCCCCAGATGACTGCAAATCTCCATGGCCCAGCATTCTCCAACCGGGCGCCCGACAGATGTGTCGGGCTACTACGCTATGCTAGCAAGGGGGGTTGTAGTCCTCACACATCTGGAGGGCACCAGGAGGCCACGGCAGCTGAAGCTTGGAAGTGCGGTGTGTTGGGGGGTGGAGTCCGCAAAGCAGAACCAGCTTGGGGAGAGCAACTCTGCCCCACTGCATATAAGAAGTGGAGCCTATGAAGGGGAGAGAGCGGGTCGTGTCCTATTAAGCTGGCTTCCGCGGGGTCAGTCTACGACCTTTTCTAGGATCCCAGAAAGAGTTGTCACCCCGGTGGTGCTGGGGGGGAGGAGGAGGAGGAGGAGAGGAGCTTTGCTGCCCTGGCCCACGCGCCCACCTGGCTACTGTGGCATGTGGTGCCCTGGCTCCGGCCACCCCTTTACTGGAGAGCCGCTACTGGTGGGCCGCGTGGCTCCAGGGGCCGGGCCTTGCATCCCGTGCTCGCCTGTGGCCAAGAAGAAGTGACGGGAGGAGCTGGGCCTGGGAGGGCTCATTTCTGCACCTTCTGCTGTCGCCTCACCTCTGCCCTGCACGCGGCCTACCTTTCCTCTGTGGCGCGCGCCTGATCAGTTGGAGGATCTTTGCCCCTCCCCGCTCAGCCTCTCTCCAGTCTCCACCCCCTGTGGGCATCAAAGATATTAGGTGGTGCCTGGGCACCACATGCACACAATGTGTGCATGCCTATGACAGTGTTTAGTATATGAGTGCTCTTGATGGTTGGTATGTAAAAGTATATAGTGTTCAAAAGTATCTTGCCAAATTTTAGAGCTGTCAGCATAGAATTCATATGGGAGGTGGAAAATATTACATCTTTCAAAAGCCTCTTGAAGACACATCTTTTTAGACAAGACTTCTCGTTTTATATGACTTAAAAAAATTAAAGTTTTAAATTCTGACCTTTGTATATTGTGGTTTTAATTGTTTTAGTTGTGAACTGCCCAGAGAGCCTTGGCTGTTGGGCAGTGTAAATATGTAATAAATAAATAATATTTGATGCCTGCAAAAATCAATATGATTCCAAGTCAAAAACACTCATATTCTGAGATAAAATTTTACACCCTCTCTGTCTCTGTCTCTGTCTCTCTCTCTCTCACACACACACACACACTCAAATGAATTTCAATACTCATATTTGATATTCAAAATCTGAGTGGCAAAAATGAATGTTAGTAAATGTTTAATATTTAGGAATATCCATTTCAGAACTACTGTAAGAACTCACCACTTGTGAAGCTTCTCATGCTCTGGCCGGGGCTCTAAGTGATCCTTTGTTTGAAGGACTAAAAATGTATTTTCAGAATTGAGGAACAAATTCAAACATCCCTCCTTTTTCTCATGGCAGTAGCTTTGTAATGGCGTCATTAGTTGGATCATTCTGAGGAAGCGTCTGCAAAACAGGTTGAATGAAACCGGAGGTCTGTTGTCATTTGGTTGTTTGCTCTGTCTGTAAAAACAACTTTATTCAGCTATTGCAGCCTGTTCAGTCTATGTTAACAACGTGTAAACAGTTTATTTAGTTACTCAAAAAAACACACACCACACTTTCCTCTACTGCCCACCCATTGCAAGCTCTAAAACATGGGTGGGCAACTTGTGGCCCTCTGGATGTTTTGTCCCACAATTTCCACCATCACTTACCATTGGCTATGCTGACTAGGGCTGATGAGAGCTATGGGGCAAAACACCTGAAGGACTACAAGTTGCCACCTAAATGCTGAATCTTCAAATAAAGAGGGCCTTTGTCCCACCTCAGAAAAAGTGGTCTTAAAACAACTAATTAAGAAGCCACACAGGTTTCCCCATATTATCTTGGATTGGTAACCCAAGGAGTAGGACAAACCAGCCTTCCTTGACCAACTAAGGCTGCAATCCTATACACATTCACCAGGAGTAAGCCAAACTGAATGCAGTAGGGTTTACTTCTGAATTGAAATGCATAGGATTGCAGGGTAAGCTACTGCTGTTAGAATGAGATGCCAGTATTTTTGGATAAATGGAAAGTAAGTGTTTCCAGATGGATGGCTCCTAGCACGACCAATCAAAAGGCATGGACCTCCCCATCCCTGCCCCAATAAAAAGCAGAGAATGAGGCAGGGTGATTGCACAATAAAAGCCTTGTCTGGGACCGCCCAGTGTTTGGTGTTCATGCTTTCAATGTATTTCAAGCCCTCCTCTTATTCATAAGGCGTCTGTGTGGGCTTTTGTTGGTTTATACAGTTCTGCAATTAAAGGCATGTTCATGCGTATTGCCTAGAGGAGCTCTCCATCTTAAGTAGCGATCCATGATAGCCAGCCAGATAGATAGACAGATAAGGATACTGCTTAGATATTTTCTATGAAAGAGGCTGTAGGTCATGATTTCCCATATATTGGGAGCACGAACGGGTTTTGCAGAGCTTGAGACTCTACCTGGTAAATTGTATGGAATCTTTTGAGTCATCTGTGTGCAGCCAAAGGCAATGTTCTTCCTGCCATCAGAGACCCGGTGAAGCTGAATGTTGGCACTTGGGCCAAAGTCCCCCAGGCAGTAGAATCTTGGAGTGGCTTTCAGCAGTCAAGTGGCTGCTTGGCGTTCTTCGGCCCCTGCTTGTTTGCAGAACGTGTTGTTTGAGGGGGTGGCTGGGGCCAGATGCAGCCACGCAGCGCCATTCTAAATTCATTTCAAACAGATGATGTTAATCCGCCAGTAAAACAAATTTAGGGGGGAACAGACCTGAGCTGGAGGCAGCCAACCCAGGATGGGCTTTACTTGCAGCCGTGCTTTCCTTCCTGTGATGGCAGATGGAAGGCTGGGCTCTGCAACTGTTTCTAATTCACTGCCTCCAGCTTGCCAGTTGGAAGGCAAGGCATGAGGCTTTCACGTTACCAGTTTAGGTTTCTTGGACCCCTGCTCAAAAATAAATAAATAAGTAAAATAAAATAAAAAGCCTTTCCTTTGTCCTCTTCAGTTCCTGCCATAGATGCTTCCCAAGGGACAAACACAGGAAGCTGCCTTATCTTCTATTTCAGACTATGAATCCACCTAGAGGGCTTTTTCGGTAGTGCCACCCAACCCCCTCCCCCCACCTCTGGAATGTTCTCCCAAAGTAAGCTTGCTGGCACTCACACTGCTATCTTTCCAGCACCAGGCTGAGACTTTCCTGTTCCCCTAAGCTTTTCATTAAAAACAAGTCTTTTAGGGTGTAATCCTATGACTTGCACCCTTGATGCTCGAAAGCCTCTGAACTCCCCCATGCTGTTCAACATCTACATGAAACCGTTGAGTGCAGTCATCTGGAATTTTGGAGTGCATTGTCATCAGTACACTGATGACACGCAGCTCTATTTCTCCTTTTCATCTTCATCAGGGGAGGCTGTGGATGTGCTGAACTGGTGCCTGGCTGCGACAATGGACTGGATGAGGGCTAATAAACTGAAACTCAATCCAGACAAGACTGAGACGCTGTTAGTGGGTGGTTCTGCTGACCGGATGGAGGGTCTTCAACCTGTTCTGGATGGGGTTGCACTCCCCTTGAAGGAGCACGTTCGTAGCTTGGGGGGTTCTCCTAGAACCATCTCTGTCACTTGAGGCTCAGGTGGCCTCAGTGGCACGGAGTGCCTTCTACCAGCTTCGGTTGGTGGCCCAGCTATGCCCCTATCTGGACAGGGATAACCTGGCTTCAGTTGTCCATGCTCTGGTACCCACCAAGTTAGATTACTACAATGCACTCTACGTGGGGCTGCCTTTGAAGGCAGTTTGGAAGCTGCAGTTTGTGCAAAATGCAGTGGCCAGATTGATAACTGGGACCAGAAGGTTTGAGCATATAAGACCTACTCTGGCTCTCTTGCATTGGTTGCCTGTATGTTTCCGAGCCCGATTCAAGCTGCTGGTTTTAACCTATAAAGCCTTACACGGCTTGGGACCACAATACCTGATGGAACACCTTTCCTGACATGAACCTACCCGAACACTACATTCAACATCTAAGGCCCTCTTCCAACTGCCTACTCTGAGGGAAGTTCGGAGGTCAGCAACAAGGGAGAGGGCCTTCTCTGTGGTGGCTCCCCAATTGTGGAATGATCTCCCTGACAAGGCCCGCCTGGCGTCAACATTGTTATCTTTTTGGCTCCAGGTCAAGACTTTCCTCTTCTCTCAGGCATTTAGCAATATCTGATGAGCCTGGGTTTGTTTTATTTTTAGGTTTATAGCTTTTAAAAGTTATAGTAGTTTTAAATGTATGTGTATATTATGTGTACATTGTATGTTTTTGCTGTTTTAATTTTCGTATATTGTTTTTAATTGTTTTAATCCTATGTTTTAATTGTTTTAATCCAGAGAGCTTTAGCTATGGGGCAGTATACAAATGTAATAAAATAAAATAAAATAAATTTCGAGCATCAAGAGTGTAAGTCATAGGATGAGCATCCAGGGCAGAGCATCCAGTGCTTATGAGTGTTCAGTGCAGAGTGGGAGGAGCAACAGAAGTGATTGTTGCCTGTTGGATCCTCCCACTCTGCATTTTCGCTAGATAGATTTTTTGCCCATCTAGCTGGAGCGTGTCAGAGGGAGAAGGAAAGAGACTGGAGAGGCATCTGGATACTCTGTCTGGCAGTCACTCTCCATGGTCCTGGGCAGAGGTCTTTCCTCTCACCTGCTGTAAGTTCCTGCTGTCTGAGATACCCAGGATTAAACCTGGGGCCTTCTGCATGCAATGCCTAGGTTCTACAACAGCTCTACCACATGTGGCTTGATTCAGCCCAATTCCAAAAGCCCTTCCAACCCAGAGCTATTGGGTGGGAAGGTAATAGGAGAGAGAGAACAGGGGATGTGAGGAAGAGAAAAGGGGTGACTCACCCACTTTTGGCTTTGGCCACCACTGGCTTTGGTCCCACCCAGTACCACTGATATATGGCCTCAAAGATACCTGAGAGATATGTGGCTCTCAACAGAGAAGAGGTTGTTCACTCTTGCCCCATGGAGAGGGAGGAGGTTCTGGAGATGATTGCATCCTGCTCTATGTAGGAAACTGGGAACAAAAAACTTACAATCATCATGTGTGAAGAATGCATGAGTAAGTGTCTCTTTTGCTACAAGAAGACTTTTTGGGAAGCCAGCTGGACCCCTCTGAATGGTTTGAAAAGGCAAAGATGGAAGGCTGCCTTTGGAATGAGTGAAGCAAGCTTTCACTACATTTTCCAAAGGGGCCAGGCTGATTGGCTGAGCCTCCTTCCCTTCCTCTTGATGGCTTTTTCACCCATTTCAACTTGTACTCCCAGATTCTGCTCTGTCAATAGCCAAGAACCTTCAGCAACATTGGCATTGCCTTGGTGGATTGAATTCTGGTTTGAAGAATGCCGTTTTGGGTGAATTCTGTGCCCTTCTGAGGATCTTGTTGTCAGAGATCAAACCCTGAACGTCCTCATTGGAGGCTTTCTCTCTGTGCGAGCGCCAGGAACAACTGGAGCAGCTGGCTCCACATTGTGCGCTCTGTTCCTGAAGTGATACGAAGCGCAGAAGTCTTCCAGCAGCCCACATGATATACAAATGGCCCACACTTGACTCTGTTTCATAAACCTTCGGTCTTGTGAGTGTCAGATTTCGAGATCATCAGGAAATAACACTCTTGCAAGTTAGGAGCATGGAATTTGGTACAGCTGCTTAAAGTTTATTGCTCTAATAAAAATTGTAGAAAGGTGTTGGTGCAGGATACTACAGAACAGCCGACCTGCCCCAAGGCCCACATTTAATCAGTATCAGATCAGCTGTGTTTAAATTTCAGACACTTGCTAGCAAAGCCCATTTGCACAAAACTCTGAGAAATTCTGCTTTATCAGACCAGCACAATATGCTGCATTTAGCACATCAGGAGGACAACTGTGGGGCATGCACCACGATAAAAATAAATCAGTCAAATAAATAATGATGTAGTAAGGGTGCAATCCTATGCATGTTTGGACAGAAAAAAGTCCTACAACTCTCAGCATTCCCCAGCTACTCATGCTGACTGGGGAATGTTGGGAGTTGTAGGACTTTTCAAATGTCTAAATGTGCATAGGATTGTACCCTAAATTAGTCTTCCTCCAGATGTGTGGGAATACAACTTCCAGCATCTGGCAGCTAGCATGGCCAATTTGAGGATATGATGGGAATTGTAATCCTGCATATCTGGAGGGCACTAGTTTGGGGGAGACTGTGCTAAATAAAGAACACAGATTTGACATGATCCAAGGCAATTTATGCAGCAGGTTGGAGTCGTTTGCAAACTGATACGATTTGGCTTCATTTTTTTGGTATATATACAAAGGTGAGGGTCGAGGGATGCTACATTTGCCAGGTTGCGAAGGCGGAAAAAGAAGATGAATGTTTACAGTTCCAGGATCCTAGTCTCTCCAAACCCAAGTAGCCTCCCAAGAAGAAAGCATGGGATATTTATTTTCATGATGTGTAAATCTGGAAACAGCAGGGAAAAGCCCTGCAGGCCACAGAGATTGACGAACTCAATAGGTCATATGAGTTCTCACAGTGAAAGTCATTATCATGCCAAAAGAATGTAAAATTGAATCTTTGCAATCACCCCCAGAAGCCGCAGCTGGGCTGTGCAGCAGGGACTGCTCAGGCGGAGCAGTGAGTTGGCACTCACCACAGGGAGGAAATGACAAGTGGGAACTCACTGTGGGCAGACTTTCGACATAAGCGAGGTGAAAGTGCAAGTCTGAAGCTTCAGGAAGATGACCGGAGAGCTGCTGCAGGAGAAAGGTCAGGGACGAAGAGCAGGTATTCCTGCCAATGCTTAGGATGTGAAAGTATGCATGCTTTCTATAATCTCATAATCCAGGTAAACCAAGAAGAAAGAATGGGCGGTCTTATTTGCCAGTTGCTACCTTTCTCCTGACTGGCAGAGGCTCTAGATGCTATTTACAGCTCTTCTATGCAATTTTCTAAAAGAGCTCAAAGAAACATGTAACATGTAAAAGAAAGCAATGATAGTCTAAAACTGGCTTAAATTTCATAGACTTGTACCTTAATACTTCTGCAAGTGCAAGGGCAACAGAAACTTCTCTATGTCTCACTGTGCAATTCCATCTTGATAAAATGAACAATGAAACATTATTTGCGATCCTCAATCTGACATCACAGAATTAAAATGACCATAGATTTGGATCCTCCATTCATGGAAGGAGCTTCCATAAACAGCCTTGGATCCAGGTTTGTGCTGTATCAACTGTGCTGGTGGATGTGGACTTCCCTTTCTACAACAGCTCCTCCAGCTCACTGAAAATGCTAAACAGAGTCAGGAGGCCTTGCTGAATGGGGTGCACTGTGCTGTGGGCTGGAGGGGGATTCCCAAAAATCAGTGAGAGGGAAAAAGTCTCTGCCTCTTGGGGAAGGCAGATCCTGGATCCGACCCAGAGAGTTCTGCTGATGGAGAAGTTCTTTCCATGAGCACAACTCTGTTGTGACAAAGTGGCAGCATTTGGACAACACCATAATCAACGGGGGGGGGGGGGCAATCGTCAGTTGTGTTGATTATCGTGTGGTCCGAATGCTGCCAATAACTTTCTGTCCGTTGCCTCTTCCCCCCTCGGTTGACTAAAATGTCGGCCGAATGCTGCCGATCAGCAACACAAGGGACTATTGTTTCCCCTGCCCCCTCCATTGATGATCATGTTGTTCGAAACAGGCCAGTGTCTTCTGTTCAGGGAGTGAAAACCTTGGGATCACCTTAGACTTTACCTGACGCTGCAAGGTTCTACCACCCACCCATCAGCCAAAGGCATATTTTCTTGCTCTCCTTCTTGGATTCCTACTTTTTCTCTCCCCTGTCCCCCATTTCCACTTTTCTTGACCTCTATATCAAGGACCTATACCAATGTGTGAGGGATCTTTTTTCAGTGAAAGACTGGTTACCCTTGGGCAAAATCTGTCAGTTGCTACACACAAGCAGAAGTTTTGGGCAGAACTGAAAGTGGATGGAGACACCCCTTTCCTTTCCTTTCCTTTCTCCCCCCGTTCTCTCTGGGCAGCAGTGTGTGAAGCGGGGGAGTTGGGGAGCTAAAAGAGTGTTTAATTTCCTCTGATTTACTCTGTTTTGGTGATGAGGGGCTTAAAGGGTATCTGACACTTAGCCTTGCAGGTTGCCCCTATTCTTCTCCCATCACAGCAGCAACTGCTAAGCTTTTTGCTGCAAAAAAGGCTATTAAACCCTCAGGAATTGCCTTGGGATCAGATGTTGGTAACTAGAGGAGCATTAAGGACCAAACTAGAACTGATATTGATTTCATGGATGCAATTAATGGGTGTGTTTTTGTTATGGGGGAGCCTGAGGAGCAACAAAATCCATGCAATTAATTAATGAGCTTCTAAACCATCGATTTATAGCATGCTCATGATTTGCCACTCATAGAAGTTTGCTGGTCCATTGCATGATGTCGCCAGCATCCAGGGCCCTTCCTGTGTTGTCCCTTGGAAATCATGGTTTTAAAAAAACTAGAGATAATGTGGAAATATCTGGGAAATTGCGCGATTTCTCAGTGTATAAACTCAGCATTGTGCTATAATGATGCCACTAGATGGCTCTGTCTCATTAAGGTTAATGGATGTGAATGGAGCACATGGATCACGCAGAGAGCGAGTTTTCAATTTCAAACCATGTAGCCACCCGTGCCGCCTGTGTAATGGCACTGATAATAATCCCAGAAGAAAATGGATACAGGAAACCCTGGTAAGGCACTGCAAAAATTTTGTAATGCAGAGAAGCTCAATGTCATGTCTAATTTGGCCCTAAATTGCCCGGGAGAAAGAAGAGTCAGGGCAACGCACCAATTGCTAAATAGTCATGGTGCAAACAGGAATCAGGACGAAGTCCCAAGAGTCTGAGCAGAGCATAGTAGTTCTAGAACTGGAAGTGAGATCTTTGGTGACTGACTAGCAGCTTTGGTCTTCTGACATCCTTTTGTTCCATGAGCCATAGCTGAACCTTGCAGATTGCACTCAGCAGGATTTCCATAGTTTCTGAACATTTCCCAGTGGACGATATTTCTGATGTCATCTGCAAAATACTCTCCAAATTTCCAAGGGTAAACCAGACATGTCATGCAGTTTCATCAGTTTCAGAGACTTGAAAAACAATCTGACTAACTATGAAACACAATGCAGCAGAGTGCTAAATGGAGAATGTACAATGAACTGTCTGGCCAGCAAAAGTAAGAAAAAGAAGAATTTGATCTGGTTCTTGTATAATCAAGGCCAGAAGAAAGGATGGGACACGGGAATAAAACAGGCACTGTATTCTGGGGACCCACATGTCTCTGAATAAGCTGACCAGATAAAATCCAGTTAAAGTTGCAGGGGCCTTGCCTTCTTTTGTATATGGTCACTCTAGTATAGTGCCTGCAACTTTAACTGTTGTGATGAAGAGGGAATTTCACCAGGAACTAATTGCATACAAATGACACTGGCTGAAATTCCCTTTTCTCTACAACTGTTAAAGTTACATGAGCCCTCACCTGGATTTTATCTGGTCACCCAATCTCTGAACCACAAAACCCACACTTTTGGCCTTTTGACAATATTCTCACACCTGTTTGCATAAGGAAGGAAGCCTTTCTTCTGTGTACAAGGAGTTTGACCCAAATTTAATCATACTTAGGGCCGATCTACATACGAGGTTTTTGACGTTTTATAAAAGGATTATGAAAACTCTTTGGGCCACATGACGCACTCCCTATAACGTTGTATATCTGAGGTTTTTAAAACTCACTTCAGTTATATACAACGGTTTCACTTTTAATAAATCGTTTTAAGTGAAATAATGTGTCCTTCCTTACCGTTTGTGATTCATAGGGGCAGTGCTTCGTTTACTGGTGCCCAAATGCTTAGCAGTTGATTGGTGGGGAAAAAAGAGGAAGTGGGCAAGTGAGCTACAACACCCACAATTCTTAGCCCTATACTTGCTAGAGAATGACAGAGGAACTAAGAAGGAGGTGGGTGACTGAACTACAACCCCCACAATGCCTTGCCATAAACTCACTGTAAAAACGAAAGAGAAAGAGACAGGGCAGAACAGTGTGTGACCACACACACTGCTTTAAAGACTGAAGACGGTTCTCCTGTAACGTGAGTACTCAGTAATGTGGCCTAAGACGTTTTAGAACGCACCTATTTGGAACTTTTTAAAATACTTTTTTAAACGTTCCAAAGGACTGTGAAGATCGGCTCTTAGAGTAGACTGAAATCAATGGGATTTAAGTTAGTCATGGCTAATTTAAATCTCATTGATTTTAATGGGTCTACTCTAGGCATGACTAAAGCCAAATCTAATCTCATACACTGCCAAATCATTCCCTTTAATCTTCTGTCTTTTTTTATGTTAGGCAAGAAACCAGTTTTCTACAGTTTGTTGCTGCAAGAATAAGGACCACAGATCCCCTGGAAGAAGTGGTGGGGAAATGGAAGACTTTGTCATCTGGACATCTCAAAGAATTTAATGAATGAGGCAAGGCAATTGCCCAATAAAATCATCGTCCAGAAGCACCCAGTGTTCTGAACTACAGTGCAGCTTTATACAAAGAACAAGATAGAGCCACACTCCTCCACATTGGGAAACTGCTAGATCATTGTGCCACAGATGGGCCCCATTTGGCTGAAATCCTAATCGGGAACTTAAGTTGCATAATTGTTCATCTAGCCCTAGGAATAATTGAGTTGAGTTGATGGCAGAGGAGAAAAGAGAGCGTAGGAGGTTAAATTACTAGGCTTCTTTATGTAAATGAGGGGGAATCTGTCTTCTCATGACATAAAACAGCCTATCTGAGTCAGGATGGGCTTTGGAAAGAAGAAGTGGACAAAGAATTCCCAGCAAACAGAAAAGAAACTGGAAATGTTACAAATGCATTCAACAGATAAACAGGTGCTGTGTATTGTATGAACCATAGTTGTGTTGAAGAGCCGTCATCCCAGAGTTCACTACAGTCATGTCAGATGGCTGATGCCTCCTAGAAGAACGGGCACTTTAAGTTAAAAACTCTATGGGACATTGATTTTACAGTTCTATTCTGGCAGAGAGGAAATGATAATAAGCAAGGCCAGAAGTGGTGAGGTCATACTTTGGCAAAATGAAACATTGCTCATACCAGGGGCTTGGTTAAGTTGCAGTGCCCATTCATACAGAGGCTTCCTGCACACCAACTGGTGTTAGTGTAGCACATCATAGCCAGGCCTATGGGAAGCACCCTAGGGAAAGGCAGGCACACAACGTGACTGTACTGGTTCAATGTTTGTCCATGTCAGCTGTGTGAAATGCCAGGTACAAGTGAAGTCTGAAGTAGTCCTGGTCTTCATGGATCCAAAATCCCACAGTAGATCCCTGAAATCTGATCCCTCTGGAAAAGATCTATCTGTTTGGTGAACAACTATCTCCAGCCCCTGATAGAAAGCCATTGGAAAAGGGTCCAGGAAGATCTCCATTAAAATGTGGGCTGGACAATGGAAAAAAAAAGAGAAGATAAAGACTGGCTGATGTCCTCTTGCTGAATGACTTAAATGTAGGCTGACCATCTGAAAAGGAGGACAGGGCTCCTGTAACTTTAACAGTTGTAGAGAAAAGGGAATTTCAGCCAGTGTCATTTGTATGCAATTAGTCCCTGGTGAAATTCCCTCCTCATCACAACAGTTAAAGTTGCAGGCACTATACTAGAGTGACCATATACAAAAGAAGGCAGGGCCCCTGCAACTTTAACAGTTGTGATGAAGAGGGAATTTCATCAGGAACTAATTGCATACAAATGACACTGGCTGAAATTCCCTTTTCTCTGCAACTGTTAAAGTTACAGGAGCCCTGTCCTCCTTTTCAGATGGTCAGCCTACTTAAATGTCCAAGCAGAGAAGACCTGTAAGCCTGCCTGTTAGGTTTTTGTCATTAGATGCTGAAACAACGAGCTTAATCCCCAGCATTCCATTGCACAGGTTGAAAAGTATGATTCTACACTGAGGGTTTGCAGTTTGATTTTGCTCCACCAGCCACTGATTTTTTAACTGTTGAAAGAGAGCTTCAGACTGTGATTTCTACAAGCATAACCTCTGTTGCAATGATTAATTTTGCTGTATGGTTTCTTGCATCAGTGAATTTTGAGAATAAGTTGTTTCTTATGCACACCCACCACAGATGTCCTTTCTGGGTTCTTTGTAGACAATAATCTTACTTCTACTGCAGCTCAAAAGGCCGGTAGAACGATATGCCTCTTTGCCGCAATCAGAAGCAATAAGGTTTATATCCAGTGTTGGTTCTACGTAGAGTAGAGCCATTGAGATGAATGGGGCTTAGTTTACACTAACATTGATTTTTCATCCATTGATGGATTGGCACAAATGGAAATTTAGGATGCTAGCAGGGCCCCCAATTCTCTCTCTGGTCTTGCAAGCTGCAGTGTTAAGGATGCAGTTTAAGCCTGTCTTTACTCGGCCCCTTAGGGTCTGCCTTAGTGCTTATGATCTGTGAGGTTGACCATGCCTTCATTAAGACTCAGTAAATTGGGAGCCTTCTTATGAAAAACAGCTGAATTTGTACTGAATTTGTACACCAACATCCTAAATTGGGTGTTGGAGGTAAAGGGACGGAAAGTGGGAGAGATCCAAAGCAACTTTGGGTACATCTTGACAAGGGGAAAGCCCCAGGGTGGACCCACAATGGCGGCAGGTCATTTATATGATGCAGCTGTCATTGCTGAGCCATCCCAGAGCATTCTCCCTAAGCTCCGCTTTAAAAAAGTTGGGGACTCACCCAGGGCTGTGCAGAGCTGATAATATGCCCAGGCCAGATGGGAAGTGTGTGCCCCCCATTTCAAACTGCTTATCAAGTATTTTTAATGTTTTTTTAATGCCCATCAACATGTCCGTTCTACATAACACCTTCATATTAAACCTGTTCTACAGCACCTCAATTTTGAATCAGAAATTATCATTTATTTTTAGTTGCCGTACAAATAGAAGCAACAACAATAGAACAGTCCTTCATCATTATCAAACATTATCATCATCATCATCATCATCATCATCCTCACGGTATCATCATTATTATCATTAATAACTATCATCATCATTACTTCACCCTCCGCTCCACAGATTATATGCCATGGAGAAGATTGAGGAAAGAGACGTGGTAAGGACAACCATTGCAACTTAGGCACATATATCCCCACCCCGCATGTGGCATGGCCCCGGGCCGTCTGGCCTCACAGGCCCCTCTCTGCCCGGCCCTGGACTCACCCCGACTTTTCCCATTTGGAGCAAGGTGACGACAGCATTTGCTATCTGTTGCCTTGCTTCAGAGCTGTGGTGGAGGCATGCCCCAGTCGATGGCAATCCCTGATTGGTCACCATCAGCTGAACAGGGGAGGGACGCGCTAGGGAGATTTAATTGTGAGTCAACATGCAAGAATGAGGAAGGAAGAAGAGAGCCAGTGGAACAAGATGGAGGCCTTCAAACTGCTGAGGCTGATCTTGGAAGGAAGCTGCTTAGCAGGCAGCAGGCACCACTCATTCTGGCAGGATCTACTCTACTGCTTTATAATGGCATTGAAGTGCACTGACAACTGTTGGGGCCCATGACACATTCCATACAATGTTTTCAAACCACTTTCATAGTGTTATATCCTGCTAGGTGTAGATCTGGCCACTGATTATTAAACCCATGTCAAGGAGGCTGAAGTGTCTTTAAAAAGGATGTGGGGGGATATCTCATGGTAGGAAGAAAATCCAAGAACAAGCTCTTTATGATTAGGCTGACCATCTGAAAAGGAGGACAGGGCTCCTGTAACTTTAACAGTTGTAGAGAAAAGGGAATTTCAGCCAGTGTCATTTGTATGCAATTAGTCCCTGGTGAAATTCCCTCCTCATCACAACAGTTAAAGTTGCAGGCACTATACTAGAGTGACCATATACAAAAGAAGGCAGGGCCCCTGCAACTTTAACAGTTGTGATGAAGAGGGAATTTCATCAGGAACTAATTGCATACAAATGACACTGGCTGAAATTCCCTTTTCTCTGCAACTGTTAAAGTTACAGGAGCCCTGTCCTCCTTTTCAGATGGTCAGCCTATTTATGATGGAAAAGCAAAGAAAGCAAAATATTGGAAAACCCATAACTATAGGATCTTCCTGAAGAACTCCAACAGCAAAACCTAGATTAAGTTTTGGGAAAGGCACTAGATTGACATTCCATCCAACAAGATCTGCATAAACACCATGTTCCACCTTAAGGACCATTACTCAATCCATCAAAACCTGATCACGAAAATAAGTTTTGCAATGTGATGTACAGATCTGTACCAGGGAGGACTTTTGCAGCACTAACTGTCCAGCTAGAGCTAAGGGTATTGCTCAGAGAATAAAAGTTAGGGCTTGTTAACTCAAGGAGTTAAGGATTTTGTTCTCTCTAAAGCTCTGTTCATGCAAGTGTGGCTATCATTTGGGAATGAGTTAGCTATGTGTGTATGTGTGAAGAAGCTATTGGAGATCTATTCCGTAATAGTGAAAAACACGTGGAAAAATGTAAAGATATAAGTAATGATGCAAAAATAAAATTTCAAACCTCACTGGTGATACAGAAAATGGCCTTGTTTAGGGTAGCCAATAGTCTTGTCTGCCCGACAGAACAGATAAAGGCTGAAGCAGGAAAGGTATCAGACAGCCCTAGAGAAGACCACCTCACCTGTTCAAAGTAAGGAGCTCACTCAGACCTGGAGATGGAGCTAACTTGTACATTGGGCTCCGCAAATTTTTGTTAAGTTTCAGTAGGAACATTTGATTCTCTTCAAAGGGTGCAACCTGACCCACAACTTCCTGTGACCCCTCTACTGATTCCCAGATGTTTTTAGTATTGATGGTGCGGGTTCGCAGCGAGTTAAATCGCCCTTCATCTCAGTACTGACCCATGGCAAACTCATAACATAGACAAACCCCGTCTGTCAGTGTTTTGGGTTCACGGCAATAGAGGCCTCCAGCAAGCAGATGGTACGCCTGAGCCAGGACACTGTGCATTAGTGCCAGACTTGACAAAATGGGATTTTAACACCTTGAGCAATTGTAACATCTTTGAAAATGAAGTCTAAATGAGTTAAGACCAACATGAATATGCAAACATGTGTAAGTATGTGTTAATACCGCTATACAGCAGTAGTGTAGATCTAGCCTGAAAAACTGAATTTAGATGAGAGAGACAGAGAGAGAACATCTTTGGAATGGAAGGGCAAAGGAAGAGTGGAGATTTGACACTATGCTTCTCCCATTTGTTTTAAGACAAGGGTGGGGAACATGTGGTCTTCCAGATGTTTTGAACTACAAGTCACTTTAGCCAGCATAGCGATGGTGAGGAATGATGGGAGTTGTAGGCCAAAACATCTGGAGGGACACAAGTTGCCTACCCCCTCTTTTAAGGGCTATATTATTGCTCCCAGGTTGTAGGGGAGCTGAGATCCTCTAAAGTCTTCCACAACCTGGTTGCCCTCCACATGTGTAGGACTACATCTACCATCATTCCCAGTCAGCATTGCAGTGTACTGGTAGGGGATGATTGGAGTTGTAGCTCGACACATCTGGAGGGCACCAAATTGGGGAAGGCTGCTCTCAGGAAGTTTTAAAAATAGAACTTAAAATAAACTGCTCATGGCAGGGGACCAGTTCTGACAAGTTTGTTATCAGAAATGTCCTGAGTTTAGGCAACCTCAATGCTCACACTGCGGAAGTGCTAGCTGTGAGTCATATTGGGGGATATCATGACAAATTTGTGACAAAATTAAATATTCCCAGTGATCACAATGTGACAATTTGTTAGTGGAAAATGCGATTTTTTCCGCAATATAAATATTTGCTCATGGTAAGTTATCTGAATCCCTTACAACAACAGAATAACACACAGAGAGAGAGAGAGAGAGAGAGAGAGAGAGAGAGAGAGAGAGCTTGGAAATCTCTGCATTTTCTGTAGTAACGAAATTGCCAAACATTTGCCCTAAACGTCTTTGGTTTAAATGTGAGTGCAGGAAATAGATTTGGAACTGGATCAAACCAGCTTTCAGCTTTGCTGTCCATCACTCAACATTATAAACATGAGATTATTGGAGCAAACTTCCCGCATGTGTCCTACATGTGTCTCCGATCTTTCAGTTGTGAGCACTGCAAGTAAGTACAACTTTAAAGTTATATAAACGAAAATGTAGCTCTGCTCAGATGGGAAATAATCAGCTGACTCCTACAAGTTGGACTAGAGCCTGTCTACACTACTGCTTTAAAATGGTTTATAACGGTTTTAAACTGGTTAATAAACCAGTTTAAAACGGTTATAAACCGTTTTAAAGCAGTAGTGTAGATAGGCTCTATAGATATATACACAGAGAAAAAAGGATCACTCAAAGTTATTAAAGGGCAATTCTCCATGTAATCACAACAGATATATTTCCACAAGGTCCTACTGAAATCAATTAGACTGAAGGGCAGAACAATGAAATAGAAAGAACATGAGGCTGCTTCCCAAAATGGCAGTCCTGTGTTGGCTTCTCCCCATCTGCTCTGTCATACATCTAGTCCAACTTGTTCTGCCAGTGGAATGCCAATACACATCATAATACAATTGTTGTGAATTGCCCAGAGACCTTTGGCTATTGGGCACTATAGAAGTGTAATAAATAAATAAAATGAATAAGAATGCCAGGACAAAGGTGAACTAAATGCTATGGGGCAAGAATGGGGGATTCCATTATGTGCAGCAGCCCTGTGGTCTTTGTATATAGTTCTGTTCTTAATCCCACTGACATCAAAGAGATGTGGGTATATCTGGTTTCCACTCTCAAGATACAATACTCAGTATTATAGCTTTTTAAAATAAAACAATAAAAAAATAGGAATTTCTGTTGTAGCAGCTCCCAGAGGGTTTTCCCTCCCCCCAAGGGCAAAATTAACCTCTGGAGACATTCGACTTTGTTGAATGCTCCTCTGATTCCCTAAAATAGGGGTTGGCAACTTGTGGCCCTCCAGATGTCCTGTTCTAAACTCTCATCATCTTTCACATTGGCTGTGCTTTGCTAGGGCTGATGAGCATTGTAGGCAAAAACATCTGGACGGCCACCTCTTCCCTAAAATGTATAGTGACATTTACCCTATGAGGACATCATATTTTCCTTTCCTCTGCCTTCACTAGCCTATACTGGGGACAAACAAAAGGGGGCAGCTATTACCACCAAACCCTTTAAGCTTCCAGATGCATTCTGAAAAGCGAATACTGGTTTATAATGAATAAGAGCATCATCAGATGGGGGAGGGGATCATGTTTCCTTACCACCACTTCCCCCCCTGCTTCTGTCCCACCATACTTCCTGTTTCTTTCTATTTCGTTTTTACAATGAGTTTAGGGCAAGGCATTGTGGGCGTTGTAGTTCAGTCACCCACTTCCTCTTTGTTCCTCTGTCATTCCCTAGCGAGTATAGGGCTAAGAATTGTGGGTGTTGTAGTTCACTCGCCCACTTCCTCCTTAGCCCTGCTTTCTTCCCCACCAATCAACTGCTAAGCATTTGGGCACCAGTAAACAAAGCACTGCCCCCATGAATCACAAACGGTAAGGAAGGACTCATTATTTTACTTAAAACGATTTATTAAAAGTGAAACCGTTGTATATAACTGAAGTGAGTTTTAAAAACCTCAGATATACAACGTTATAGGGAGTGTGTCATGTGGCCCAAAGAGTTTTCATAATCCTTTTATAAAACATTAAAAACCTAGCATGTAGATTGGCTCCAGCTTCCTGGATCCTGAGCGACACACACAAGATGTCAGTGGCCCCAATCTTGCGGTCACATACACAGTCTCCAAGGGATCCCAGGAATTTGGCTGTACTCCCAGAGTGATTGAGCAGCACCGCTGAGATGGCTGTTGGCTAAATGCAAGAATGGATGCTTCAGAGGCTGTGAAGAACTATGTGAGTGTACAAGGCAGTAGAACTGTCGGAGGATGCAAGGCAGCAAGCTGGTGCAAGCAAAGAGAGGAAAACTCTTGTCCTGGAAATGTGGGTTCAGCTCCTGAATACCTGGGAGTGCTAGGGGCAGAATGAATAGACTGCCAGGCAAACCCTGAGTGCACTGAGTTCTGTTGAAGATCTCTTCAATTTTCCTCAAGGATGTTTGCACTCAAGGGCAGTGATAATGTTCAGACGACGAGCACAAAGGTGGCAATGACTTTGGGCATACTCAGGATGAGGCTAAACAAATGGTTCAATGGCTTGGTGTGTAGATGTGTGTAGCTGGTGCACATATATGTAGCTGTTACTCAGGTTCTGAGGAGTCCAGGGATACTGGCAATGCCTATAGGGCATTGGGATGGAGTGGAAGAAATGTTGGTTTGGCTCATAAATAGCATGACTGTCTGTTTCCTATTCAAAAGGGGGGGGGGAGATTTCTCTCAGCCTGGTTCTCAGAATTCAGAAAGAAGGATGGGAGGAGACATGTAAATGTTTGCTATGGCGACTAGGCCATGGCTAAGTTGTCAGACGGTGGACCAATATGGAAAAGGTACAAAGTTGGCTACTCCAACAGCCCTGGGTCAAAGTGTATCCTGTTAAGTTCACTGGGATAATATTACTTGTCCCAAGGCAAAGAGAAGCTATTTCTGGGAGGTTAAAAAAAGTGGCGCAATGAATCCCACCACCCCTTGTCATCCCACCACCCAGCCTTTGCCATCTACCTATTCAGAACACAATTTTAGTTACCACTAGTGAATGGACCCAGATTCTCATCGGTTGGAATAGCCCTTAAATTGGAACAGTGAAGCCTTCAATCAAACTTAACAGTTGTCAGAATTGGACACATTGTGGCTAGATCTACATTACTGTTTTATAGTGGTATTGACATGCACTGATAACTGTTGGGGCACAATCCACATTCCATATATCGCTTTCCTAGTGCTATTTCTTGCTTTTTATTCCACATGATTTGACAAAAGGTGTAGATCTGGCCTGTGTCTACCCTGTCTGAGTGTAAGCATACTTGATGGCAACCCAGGCATAGCCTCTACCATACTGCACCACTATAGCCCCCAAGGGAGGGGTCCATCCCGTCCATTCCCCCATGGGGGACTGCCCCACAGTAGGGTGGAGGGGTAGGTGTATAACTATTCCTCCACCTAGTAATCTTCCCTCGCTTCAAACAAACATCCTCTATTGTTGTTGTTTTTGTTGTTATTATTATTATTGGTTCAATGAAACAAATGAAACTTAAGTTAATCAAGATTATTTTATGTTCCACTGATTTCAATGAGTCTATTCTAAGTATGACTAAATCTGGATCCAAGCCAAAGAGCTAGCTTCTTCATGAACTAGATTTTTAGCGTGTGGTCAGCTTTGAAACCTAGATTTCTATGGTTTCCTTCCTTATCCCTTTCTTTTATTTCATTTTATTTCATTTCCTGGGACTTCCATCCAAGACAGAGGTGGGCAACAAGTGGTCTGGCCCCCACCTCCCTCTGTTGCTCCTGCCCCCTTTGAAAGAGGGAGGGAGTCATGGTTTGCTGCCAAAATTGGGCGACAAACCTCTATGGAGGATTAGAATGAATAAACCTGGCTTGGTTTCCCCTTCCCCACTTTTCTTGCAGTGTGGGGAGCAGTCATGGTGGGAATATGGTCCATTGCACATCTTCCAAGTTGCCCTCCCCTGATCTAAGACCATATGAGCCTGCCTCTTCCGCTTGCGTGATGTAGGTAGAAGTCCTTCTTCTCCGATCTTTCTGCCAAACTGCTATATAGCCAGAATGCTTTAAGAAGAGGACTGGTGGGAGGTAGGGGTAAATGTTTTTGCATGTTGTAATCCTTGCATGTAAGAGACACCTCACTTGATGTTTGAATCCAAGTTGCTCTACATTCTAGCTTTTTATTTAATTATTGCAGTATAGTTTCCTCTAAAATTCATTTATATACAGTGTGCTTTTATTTTCCTCTGATTTGTGTATTGTATCTTCATTTCATAAACATGCTTTTCTGTTTTTCATACTTTTATTTAAATAATTATTTCAATTTCTTTGCATCTTTGCTGTGCATTCTCTCCTGACCCTTGTCTGTTTATTTTTTATTCCTCTCCTGAACAACAGGGCTAATACTTCTGCACTATCATTTCCCCACTTTTCCTGATTTTCAGACATGATTTTTTCAGTTGGCTTTGCAAAACCAAAACCAAACCTAAACATAGCTTTGGCAATATATAGATGCTCAAAATTTTTGGGAACCCTACTGAAGAAACTGCTGAAAGGGTTAAAGTGCTTTAGGATCCCCATTTCTCTGTCTCAAAGTGCTAAAGTTGAACTTCAAGTTTCTAATCAAAAGTTGAAACCAGATGGGAGAGAAATGCCAAGATTAATATGAAAAGTATGTTGCAGAAAGATCAAATGAAAGAAAAAACTCAAAAATGTTTTCAATTGAGCAGAGTGTTCCTTCAGCAACAGATTTCTGTAAAACCAAGTTGGTATGACTCTCTCTTACACACAGGTGACAATGAATTCAGCTGTGATGGTTGGGTCACAATGTTAATAATGTTTACTGGGAATGCTCAGGACATGGCGTGGCGCACTCATATGTTCCTGAGATGCTTCCTACATGTCTGAAGCAGAAAAGGCATTATTTGGATATAGAAATCTCCCTATGCTGGGCTTGAATGCCTCCTTCAGTGGCTGTGCCAAAAGTGCTGTGGTTTTATATGAGTCAGGCATAGTTCGGTTCAGGGCCAGCATCAAGAGTAAGTATGGATGGGCACTTACCAAATGCCTATTCCAGCAGGGGCCTGCTGATAAGAACTCCCTGGACTTGCTCCTCTTCTTCACACTGCAACCTACTTGTTTCCCTTCCTCTTGCTCTGGTCCAGACAATGATGGTGGTGAGAAGGAGGAGCAGTAGATGCCACTGCCCACTTGCTCCTTGGCTCTCCGTTCATCAAGCAAGCAAGTGGTAATGATGATGAGAAAGAGGAAGAGGAGCAATAACAGCTGGTGACAATGGTGGTGAGAAGGTAGACTCACTGAGAGATGGTGGTGTCTTGCCCAAGGGACATCCCATGCCTGGAGCCAACAGTGGTTCTGTTTCTGCCACTTGGGTCCCCTCTACAAGGATTCGCTTTTGCGCCTGGTTAGGCGATTATGCGCATAATCACAGAAGCGCATTGACGCCTAATCCCTCTGCACGAGAGACGGCGAGAGACGGCGAAGCGCATTAACAGATGTCCAAAATGTGCTTTACAATTAGTTAATGCGCATAAGCGCTTATTCACACAGTCAAAATGCGCTTTAACGGACGGAGCAAAATAAAACTCGCGATTTAACGCGCATTCGATAATGCGCATAATCGGGGAAATAACGCGCCTCTACGCCCGATTTGTGCTCCATTCTTGTAGAGGTAATTTTTTTAATGCGCCTTGAAAGAGCTTTAAATGCCTCTTGTAGAGGCACCCTGAGTCAGATGGGACTCACTGTGGCAGAGGAGGACAACAGCTGCATGTGGTATCTGAGGGGACTTTGGTGTGCCTTGGAGTCGAGGTCCTTTATTGAAAATCCTGAGACTCCCCAGGTCTCTGCTTTTAAAGGGAATTTCTGAATATCATGATAGTAGAGAAGAGAAGCTCAACAACACAACAACATTTTTCTGAAGGCCTTAGAAACCATTTCTACACCAGGAGAAAAACCTGCAAGCTTTACCAAAGCTTTCTGGCCTTCATTTTTGTCCCACAATCATGAAGTGCTGCCTTTACACTAGGGTGACCAGATAAAATCCAGGTCAGGGCTCATGTAACTTTAACAGTTGTAGAGAAAAGGGAATTTCAGCCAGTGTCATTTGTATGCAGTTAGTTCCTATGCAGAAATTCCCTCTTCATCACAACAGTTAAAGTTGCAGGGGCCCTGCCTTCTTTTTTATATGGTCACTCTAGTATAGTGCCTGCAACTTTAACTGTTGTGATGAAGAGGGAATTGCTCCAGGAACTAATTGCATACAAATGACACTGGCTAAAATTCCCTTTTCACTACAACTGTTAAAATTACATGAGCCCTGACCTGGATTTTATCTGGTCACCCTACTTTACACACATTTCTCTTCGCCCTTTCCTTTTTCCATTTTAACTAGGAGTTCAATATGTTTCATTTATACAGCCACAAGATGGCACTGTCTTCTGTTTCTTTTTTATAGCGCAATTTTGTCTTTTCAGAGTGAAACAGAAGAGTGTGTATCTTTTTGTTACTACTTTTTCCATTTTCAACAGAAAGAATGAGAGAAGCACTAGAGGGTTGCAGCATCATGTAACTGACCAGGAAACTTCCATGAGTGCCCAGTTATTTGCCCCAAATGGCAAATAAAAATGATGCCGCAAGTCAGCACATTTTAGAAACATATGGCTTTGAGAGTTCAAAGCTATCTCATGAGTCTGTTTGTTTAAGATTAGCAATAGTGAACAGGGTTGTCAACAGATGAAATAATCAATACTGATTCCTGGAAGGGACCAGGCCCAGAGACTGGTGGTGGGAGAAGCAGGTGGGACGCAGCAGGACAAAGGAATGTGACGTGTCAGTAAAGGAATGAGGCCTAGGATTGGGCCCTACAGTAATGGGCATAGCCTACAAAAATGCTCCAGTCATCTAAGGTCTACAACTTTGCATGTGCTTGCTAGTTCTCTGACACCACCAAGCAATGCCATTCACACATGGCTTCAGGCCCAAACAGGCCAATACAATCCATACTACAGCTGTCAGAAGTACAAAGCAAGGACTAAAAGTCTAAACGTACATGCAGAGAACAACTGATTGCAGTGGCCACTTCTACTTTTGCCCAGGTGGCCTGGGGCCATGTGTGCACACTTCCTCCTTGGTTCCCCTTGACCACTCCACATCTGTAGACAATGAATGAGCATGTGCAAAAGAGCGCCATCTGTCATTTGCCCCAGGTCTGCAGAGCTGAAAGGCAGCACGCCCTGAGCTCTGCCATCGGCCAAGGGTCCAAAGGCTGCTTTCCTTGCCTTCCAGGAAGAACATGATAACAACTGGCCCTCCTCCATTGGCTGTAGCAGGGAGCTTTTTTCCCTCCTCCCTGCCAGAAAGAATGCTGATAAGCACTTTGTTAGTAAGAAATAGTGCCTGAGGCTGCCTCTACAAGAGAAGTTTAAAGCTCTTTCAAGGCGCTTAAAAAAATTTACCTCTACAAGAACAGAGCGCAAATCGGGCGTAGAGGCGCGTTATCTCTCCGATTATGCACATTATCGAATGTGCGTTAAACAGCGAGTTTTATTTTGCTCCAGCTGTTAAAGCGCATTTTGACTGTGTGAACAAGCGCTTATGCGCATTAACTACTTGTAAAGCACATTTTGGTCATCCGTTAATGCGCTTCGCCGCCTCTCGCCGCCTCTCGTGCAGAGGTATTAGGCGTAAATGCGCTTCAGCGATTATGCGCATAATCGCCTAACTGGGCGCAAAAGCGAATCCTTGTAGAGGGGACCCCAGTCTGTTTCCACCCCCCTCTTCCATCCCAATCCATTTTCCTTTTCTGTCAGGTCTTTTAGATTGTAAATCTAAGGGCAGGGAATGTCATATTACTGCTCTTAATATGCCACTCTAGGAGCCTTTTTTAAGCAAAAGAGCAGGGAAATGTGCTTTAAATAAAATAAATAAATAAATAGGGATGGGGAAACTGGTCAGAGGTGGGGAAAATGGCTTTCATTTCTCTTTTCTGGCAACTGCTGCTCCAAAGACCTCCATAAAATTGTCTGAGTTAAAAATAAATAAATCCTGGCTTGTTGGTAACCCTAATAACTGACTGGATGGAATACTTGGCCTATAAGAGCAGACTTGTCAAATTTCCAAGACCTACTAGGATTGTTTGCTGAAAAAGAAATATGACTCAGGACCTGGGGTCAGATTCATGATGTCACTGAAATGGTTTTTCATGTCCACCAGGATGTGCCCTACCTTCTGGTGATCGTTGTTTTAATGAGCAATAACGACAAAGTGATTCCCGTCTTTTGGGTAATTATATCCTTTCAAGAGTTGGAACTGAAGGGCAAATTGCTGACCCCCTGCACACTGGAAAGAATTAACCCCCTACTTGTGAACACAACCCTACTGGCACTTGGGGGCAGACTCTGTATTATGCCATCCTACACACAAAGCATAGACCAGAAGATCAAACCAAACTGGGTCAAGGGATTAATGAAAGAACATATACCACCAGCAGCTTCTCACTGAGGTATTTATGCTCAGAAGAGACATGGTAGAAGAATGATCAGTTGACAGTCAACACTATAGAGGGTTATATTTATCCTTGTTAAAACATATATTATGGGCAGCAACGTTCCCACTTGAAGTTCTGCAAAAGACATGCCCAAGAGCCTGTTAAATCTACTGTGCCTTGTGGTGTACATGGCTAAACATCCAAAGAGGGGAACAGAAAAGACAATGAGACAAGAACAGTTAAATACATATTTCTTTTCTGAACAAATGGTGTATCTTTATTCAGAGCTCTGGAATCCTCCTCTTTCCTTCTTTGGGGAACATGTGAGTAGAAAAACGAAGCCACAGAAAACCTATGGTCTGATTATTCAAGATAAATAAATAAGACTTGTACAGATGCCAGAATGAATTTTGGCTAGTCTTCCACTAGAAGTCTTCAGAATTCTATTAATAAACCTTACATTGCAGCAGCCCTCCTATGCTGCTGTGCCACAAGACAAGATTGCATGGAAGCAAAGGCAGCCGAGTTACAGGCGTGCTGCTAAACTTCAGAGGCCATGAGCAAAGAGGTGTCTCCTGATACAAGTGATGAAGATATATGCAATGAAATAATCCGAGGGCTGCCTAGGAGGAGTCAAATGACACAGCGATGACTAATAACATAATAATACTGTGCTCATCTGCAGCACCTTTCTGACCAGGTATTTTACAAATGTTAATTAATTCTGCCCCACCCAGGATGAATCAGATATAAATCTTCCTATCTACAACAAAAGCAATGGAGTGAGCCCCAAGCATCTGGACCATTAATTTTTTTATACTACCTTCTTGCTCACATTACCTTACCACTAAACTGAGGAGGAGTAGAAATAATTAGTATTTGGTGTTCAATGCTTTTGGTGTTCAATGCTTGTTTCATGTAGATTATCTCAGTTATCCTCGGACCAGCACTACATGTAGTTCAGAGGCAGAGCATCTGCTTTGCATGTATAAGTTCCTATGTTCAATCCTTGGCATATTCAGGGCCCCATTTATACAAAGACGCTTTCCAACATGATTCAGTTTAAAACTGCATTTTCATCAAGTCTCATAGCACACACAGGGGGAATCCACACAGTCCTTTGGAACGTTTAAAAAAGTATTTTAAAACGTTCCAAATAGGTGCGTTCTAAAACGTCTTAGGCCACATTACTGAGTACTCACGTTGCAGGAGAACAGTCTTCAGTCTTTAAAGCGATGTGTGTGGTCACATGCTATTCTGCCCTGTCTTTTTCTCTTTCGTTTTTCAATGAATTTAGGGCAAGGCATTGTGGGGGTTGTAGTTCAGTTACACACTTCCTTCTTAGTTCCTCTGTCATTCGCTAGCGAGTATAGGGCTAAGAATTGTGGGTGTTGTAGTTCACTGGTCCACTTCCTTTTTCTTCCCCACCAATCAACCGCTAAGCATTTGGGCACCAGTAAAGGAAGCACTGCCCCCAGGAATTACAAACGGTAAGGTAGGACACATTATTTTACTTAAAACGATTTATTAAAAGTGAAACCGTTGTATATAACTGAAGTGAGTTTTAAAAAACCTCAGATATACAACGTTACAGGGAGTGCGTCATGTGGCCCAAAGAGTTTTCATAACCCTTATAAAACGTCAAAAAACTCGTGTGTAGATACCCCCACAGAAGAAGAAGAAGAAGAAGAAGAAGAAGAAGAAGAAGAAGAAGAAGAAGAAGAAATGGCATTAGTTCAGGCATATATGGATGGAATCTTGCAGCATCAACAACCTTTCTTGTAAAAAAAGAGTCATTAAAAGTATGTGCAGGTTTGGGTGGGCGAGATTTGAAACAAAAGGCAAAGCAATTCCCTTCTCCACACCTCCATCCATTTCAGTGCTGAGTAAGTGTAATGGAATACAATGAGAATTACTTCTGAGTAGGCATGTTTAATGGGCGGTTTCCAGAATGCTGACTTTAAGGCTCATTTGGGGAAAAACAAAACATGATTGGTGGTGGGTGAAGCCAACACCTCACCTCAGATCCACCCTTTGATGAGGCAATTTCCCCTTCCTCCGATCAGGCTGCTCCTCCAGTCAGCGCTGAAGTTGTCATTAGTTCAGGCCACACAGACTCCAAAACTGCACAGAAGTCAGTGCAATGGGAAATTCCATCACAAAACGACTTTGTAAAAATGTAGGTTTTATGGCGTGAAAACCTGAGGTTGCTGTGAAAAGGGGGGAACATCATGTGCCATGACTGTGTATTTTGGATTTCACCTCCCTGCATTCCTGACTATTGGCCCTGATGACAAGAGCTTCTGAGAGTTGAAGTCCAAAACATCTGGAGAACTACCTTCTGCCCACCCCTGCTGTAGAGTGTAGACAATAGGGGTGTGCATTTCACCCCAGAATTATCTGATAACTGCAAACATCTGTGGTGCATTTGATCTTCCAGAGCAGGGATTGGCTGCTTCGAGGTTGCTGCGAAAAGGGGGGAACATCATGTGCCATGACTGTGTATTTTGGATTTCACCTCCCTGCATTCCTGACTATTGGCCCTGATGACAAGAGCTTCTGAGAGTTGAAGTCCAAAACATCTGGAGAACTACCTTCTGCCCACCCCTGCTGTAGAGTGTAGACAATAGGGGTGTGCGTTTCACCCCAGAATTATTTGATAACTGCAAACATCTGTGGTGCATTTGATCTTCCAGAGCAGGGATTGGCTGCTTCTGAATCAATCAAATCATTGCAGAGTGGAGATGTGCCCAATCGGAGTTTCTAACGTCTCCTAAATTATTCGGCCATTTTGTGTGTGTGGTGTATCTAATTGAAAACCGTCCAATAAGAAACATGAGGTGATGGGGGGTAGTTTTGATGACTGATATTGACATCTGTGGCTAACCAATTAGGAATTACCACAGCGCTGTCTGTGACTGTGTTCTGTTCTCCTCCAATCACAGTGTTAGGGGGAAGGGAATGCCAGTCCTTGATTCCATATGCTCATTGTGGTTCTTGCGGTGTTCATTTCGGTCAGAAAGAGAGAGTGCGGTGAGATAGTGTTTGTTGTAAAGTGAGATATTATTGAATTTATTTAGGAGAGAGAAGGAGAGGGAGAGAGAG
The DNA here is from genome assembly GCA_029215795.1 of Anniella stebbinsi. NCBI lineage: Eukaryota > Metazoa > Chordata > Lepidosauria > Squamata > Anniellidae > Anniella > Anniella stebbinsi. The sequence goes on along the minus strand of JARDYH010000004.1, from coordinate 43,871,322 downwards.
AGAGAGGGAGACCGAGAGCGATCTACGAGAACTTCTGTTGTGTTGCAGAGAATTGTTGTTTTCCTCTGGTTCTCATTTCAAAATAGGAAAGACTCTCTTCCAGGAGAGGGTTAAGGTCCTGAAGCTTTTTCCTCCAATGTACCTGCCCATCCTGCCTCTTAACGGTTTGACGTGCTGTAGCTTTCCTTCCTCTAAGTTGAGCCTTCCCAGTGGCACTTGGCTTCAAAGCTACAAGTGTCTTCTTGTATGTTTGTGTGTTTTAGGGTTGTGCAGTGCACACAAGCAGTACACAATTAATAAAGCACACTTTGATAACATTCCATCATGAGGCGTGGGTTCTGGCCATGGGGGGAGAGGGAGTGCAGGGGCCGGGCTGGTTGGTTGTGCATTTCTGCTCGACTCATAGAAGTCAGCCACAGTGTGAAAGTGCTGCTGGGCTGGCATCATGAGTGAGTAAGCTTCTACACCTGAGTCAGGCAGGCTGATTGGACTTCCAGTGCAGGGGGGGGGGCTCCTGGTTGTTCTCCTCCTCCAAGCCACATAGCCTCCTATGAGGAAGCTGTTGTTGCCTTGACTCGATTTGCTCCAATGTGCCTGATTGAAAGTGGGGAAGGAGTGCCTCCTGCTCCCCCTCATCCTGCAAACCTCCTGTACTCTCTGAGGATGGGCAAGCTGTGTGCTGCTGTTGTGGAATTCATTAATATATATTTACTGCTTTATTACTGTACTAAGTGCTTTTATCCCATTGCTTTGTTTCCCTCCCCCTCCAAACTTGGCATGCCTAAAGCCCTATTTAAAAGCTGTCATAGTGCCAATTTTCATGTGTTTAGCTTTAAAACTGAGAGAGCTGTGAGCATTTCTGTTAATTTCCATTGACGAGAATGTACCAGTTACCTGAAAACCAGACTTTTTTTCACCAAAGTGAGAGTGGAGAGAGGAGAGTGGAGAGAGGGACCTGCTCCAGAAATTGGGGTGGAGAAACACCTCAACTAAGGTCTGCTCCAAATTTCAGGGCAGAGAAGACTTGCCCTGCACACCTCTAGTAGACAATACTGAGCTAGATGGGCCAATGGTCTGATTTGGTCTAAGTTAGCTGCCTATGTTTCTATGCCAATATTATTAATTATGTCCTTATTGCAATATGATTGATTATGCCCTTATTACAGATAGGGGCCAAAGCTGAGAAAGATATAGCTAAGGCCACCTAGGGAATTCTTGGAGGATATGAGATTTGAATAGGGATTTTCCCAGCTCATCTTCTTAGCTGCTAAATTACATCATCTCTTGTAAATAAGTGTCATAAATCACAGGAGTCGCAAGATAAGCAGCAGCTAGAATAGTCATTAAACCGTCCAAGGTCAGTATGCCAAAAGTTTCCATTGTGAGCCAAGGTAAACAATACTAGATACAGGAACATGCAGAAGAATAGTCGAGGTCTTTCCAGTGTCTGGTATAGTCCGAGCAAAGGTAAGGAACTGGCAGGGATGCTACTGTGACACACAGCATCTAAAGCTTGCCTTATATTGTGCTGCTGATGACTGAGTGAGGCCAGCTGTGTTGGGCTGCAGCTAGTTTCTGTCTGGTCATGTGATGGACCCCTCCCCAAACACTCTCAGGCTCAGTGTTCAGCCTTCCTCCTCTATCCCAAAGGGAGGCACAACAATAAGGATCACACATCACAAGAGAGATGCTAAATGTTAACACTGAATGACCCATTGATTATTGATGAAATATTTCTCTAGTTAGCACCTAGAATTGAGACCTGCTTCTCACATAATTTCCTCTTTCTTAACACCATGTTTCCTCTTACCCTCCTTTTTTCCAAGCTAAATAATCCCAACTTCTTTGATAACTCTAGGATGGTTACCATCCAGGCCCAATAATTTAATTGCTTTTAATTTGTTAATAAGGTTGAGAACTTCATCCTTTGTCACCATTATTTGCCTCAGTTTCTCAGACTCCTTTTCTGATAACATCAGGTCAGACACAGGTATCTGTCCTATATCTTCTGCAGTGAACACTGATACGAAGAATTCATCCAGCTTCTCTGCAATCTCCATCTCCTCCTTTAGTACTCCCTTAACTCCACTGTCATCCAGTGGTCCAACTGTTTCCCTCGATCTAGACGGAGAGGCGGGTAAGAAATAAATAGTTTTATTGTTATTATTATTATTATTATTATTATTATTATTCCCTAGCAGTTTTCTGCTTCTGAATTATATAAAGATTTTTTTATTATTATTGTTGGCTTTGATATTGTTAGCATTATACTCTTCAAAACGTTTTTTTTTCAATCTCTTATCTGCTTGCACTGCCTTTGTGAAAGATTATGCTCCCTTTTGTTTTTCTCACTTGGGCAAGACTTCCTGTAGAGTTTATATCCAGAGATGACTGTATCCCATTGGTTTGCTCCATTCCACCAGGTTTAATGCCCGCTGCGTTAAGGTTCTTTAGAACCAAGCACTCTGACTTTCCCATTTTGTCTCGGAGGCTTCTAGCACTTGCATGGAAACATCTTTACATCGTGTCCCTCCCCAGATGCCTCTGATGGATGCACCTTTTGCAAAGGCACTTTGATTAGATATAATGTTCTACCATGTACTTATGGCCCATTTCCTCCCCATCTACATTTGGGCAATCAAAAACATTTTCATGTCAGGCTGCCCAGGGACTGTTCTGACTCCTGTGTGGATGAATAATAGTTCTTGGGGGACCCACTCAGGCCTTTTTTGTGGCCAAAATGCCCCTGTCAAATTTGCTGAGGTGATGGCAAAGAAGTGGCAAGACTGGTTGAAAACAGGGTGTGCAGACAGCATGGGCCTTGTTTGGAAGCAGAATTGGGCTCCTGGAAATCTTTTTTGTGGACATGCTGAATTTCAGCAGCAAATTCAGTGGTGGTGGTAGTAGGGATGTGGATCTCCAGTGGGGCCACAGCAGCAACTGTAGTGCAACCCTTCCACCCCAAATACACACACTGTTTGGCACATTCTCCCTTGAAATATCCTTTACCCCAGTTTAGCACTAGAGTAGCTGGGAGAAGCATGCAGCTTAAATGTAAATAAGTGAAGACCCAGGACCTGTCTGAGACTCTGGATAGTTACTTCCAGTCAGAATAGTCAATATTGGACTAGACAGGAAAAATAGCCTAACTTGGTATATGACCATTTATTTATTTATTTATTTATTCATTCATTCCTTGAATTTATATCCCACCTTTCTTCCTTCTTAAGGAACCCAAAGCAACACACATAATCCTCCTCTTCACCACAACAACCCTGTGAGGTAGGTTGGGCTGAGTGTTTGTGACAGGCCCAAAGTCACCTAGTGGGCTTCCATGGCTGAGTGGGGACTACAACCCTGGATCTCTCGACTCCCAGTTCAACATTCTAGCCACTAAACTACACTGGTCCTTGCCTTCTATTGCCTTCTACCACAGAGCTTCCCATGTATGGAAGCAGTTACTTTCCACAGTTGGCATGCAACTATGTGATCTTCTGAAGTGTCCACCTACAGTGATGAGAGAATTTTTACCATTCTTCTGCTTCTCCAGCTACTGATCAGATGAGGACATGTGGTAAAATTATCTTCACCCTGTGAGCAGACACTCTCTGCAAGAAGTTCCCCACATATTTTCACAACCAGAGTGATAAGATACCACTTAGCCAATGGTAATCTACAATCACACCCTTCCATTATCAAATGCACATGCCCAAGCAAATCATCTTTCTTCAGGTGAGCATTTGGCTTCCCCGCCCCCAGGCACAATTTTTAGCAATCTCTTCAGAACATGTAAAAAGATGTTTCCACTTTTGGAAGCCAGAGCCAGTGAGGTTTCCTGCCACTTTTTCCAGGTTGTTTCATTGAGCGAGTTACTCATCATGTGTAATGCAGATGATTAATACCTGTCAGTCCAGATGCTTGAGTCATCGCTTACCTTATTGGTCATGTAATAACAGGCTGATGCTGTTATATGCTTGACTCGGACTGGATGCCAGCAACCTAACGGCTGTGCTCACCACATCAAGGAAGCCCTGCACCTTGTAATAAAGCCCAGGGCTGTGTGCCTGAGAGGGCTGGAGCAGTTGGCTTCAGCTTTGTGCTGTCACCAAGTCCTAACATTCGTGGTCTCCTTCCTTTGTTGTCTCCCTTGGTCTCTAAGCAGTTTTTGACACATTATTTGTAGAACATAAACGTTAGCTGAATGCCATGGATTCAGCTGGGAGTCTCTCAAAAAGAGTGTTAGACTTCCCCCTTGACTTTTGGCCCAGAGGGAAGAGGGCTTCTACGAAGATTGATAGACAATTCACTCGCTTTTGTCTGATGTTTGGGTAACTGTTTAGGTGAAAGTGCTTATATTTATCCCAGAACAAATGTGCCATATTTATGAATCCCTCCCAAATGATTGGCACTCCCTTGTTTCATGCTACTTCCTATTTATATAATGTGGGGCCCTCATCTGTGCAGTCACCCTAAAGTTCATATGGAAAGCTAAAAGCTGATCTTAGGTACTGGCTGGATAAAGGTTCCTGCAGATGGGTGGAATACAAACACTGGTCAATTTCGGCGATGAACATATTTAATTTAAAACACTCCAGTGTTGCAGACAGAAATGCCTTGACTATGGAGGCGGATGGAATGGCCTTTGTGCAGATGCCCTGGCAATGCAGCCATAGCTAGCATCATTGCCAAGGAAATAGTGCTGCAGTTAGGTAATTTTAGACTTCGAATGGTCTGATGCTTACACCCACCCCATCTTATGATGGTAACGGGCATTACTTCACTGATGTCAACATGTGGCAGCCTGGCTGACTTGGGGGGCGGGGGTCCTGTGCATTCTGCTGAGTAGGGCCCTGGACATCTGTCCCCAATTCCTGTCATGACTGTAGCACTGCAAGGAAATGCAAAAGAGAAGAGAAAGAATTGAATGGCATAAGGGCATCTGAATCAGATAGGCAAGCAATGAAGGACTGGCCCCACCATTAGGCAGAATGGGGTTGCCACCTCAAGCAGATGATTTGGAGCGGGGGGGGGGGTCATAAAAGGCCAGCAAATGGTTAGGTATTTAATTCATTATTGTTTTATTGCCGGGGAAGAGGAGAGACACTTGTGGGATTTTCTGCATCAGGTGCCAGAACAGCTTTACCTATATTGGGGTGGGGTGATGCCATCGCTGATCCACATCAGGAAGCTAAGGGTGCAATCCTTTGTATATTTAGGCAGAGAAAAAGTCCTACAACTCCCAGCATTCCCCAGCCAGCCATAGCTAAATGTCTTGGATGAAGCCCTAGCAATTACGTTTATGCTGGGTGCATCTGCAAGTTCTGATTCCGATGAAGGCGTTACACACAGGAAGGGGGAGCTGCTAAGTATTCAGCTGGGGCCTAGAGGCAGGTTCTAAGGCACCTCATTTACCTGTTTAAAGGGTCTGGAGTAACAGGAAGTTTGAAACATTCACATACCAGTGCAGTTCAGTCTTTCTCATTGGCCCCTGAGGATATTTCTCCCCCCTTTGTGACTCATGGCTCACTCCCAGCTCCCTTATGACGATGGTGAATAATGCAAGCAACAGTTTCCTGTGTGTAATTTCTTTACTATACAATGCTTACGTGTGACTTGACCTCAGCATGTGATGGCTCACTTCCTTGAGTTATCTGCTCTGCATTTGCTTTGAGGTTTCTAGAACGTTTTAGGCATGTTTAGGTCCTAGACTTTGCAAGGCATATAGGTATGATTTGACCAGTGGTGCATGATGATGCCCACTCTGGCTGGTGGGGCGGAGGAAGGCTCACCAGAAGTGGAGCCACGGGGTCTTCAGAGGCAGAGTCAACTGCATCTAGTTTGCTACCTACCCAACCTCCTTCCTTGCAGGGTATAAGCACACACTGTCAATGCATTACAATGAACTAAATGGAATCATAGGTCTTACCTTAATCCGGAAGGGGTGGGAGCTGTCACATTTGGATCTCTGCTAGGAAAAAAAAGATGGGTGACCTCCATAGCCCCTCAAAGCTGCTCTGATCCTCCAGTCATACATCCCATCATTTAAATGAAGAGTTTGACCCCAGCAAAATCCAGCTTTTAAAAAGGTGTTTTGTGCAAGAATAACAAAAAAGGGAGAAAAAGTGTCTAATGTAGGCTGACCATATGAAAAGGAGGACAGGGCTCATGTAACTTTAACAGTTGTAGAGAAAAGGGAATTTCAGCCAGTGTCATTTGTATGCAATTTCACCAGGAACTAATTGCATACAAATGACACTGGCTGAAATTCCCTTTTCTCTACAACTATTAAAAGTTACATGAGCCCTGTCCTCCTTTTCATATGGTCAGCCTAGTCTAAAGAAGCAGCCTTAGTTCTGTGCAGGAAGCACATGTGTGCTTTCCTTCACCCTTATACATGCTGGGAAGCCACCAAATGATTGGCAGTGAGAGGAAGGGAAGTGGAGCCAGGGAGGGGGTGGAGAACTTCAGAAGGCCAGATTGGGACCCCAAACCTGTGGGTCTGAGTTTCAACACCCTTGCCTTACAACCACCCCAACCATCCAGTTAGGGACACCGATCCTTGGACAAGGAGTATGGCACCAAAGCTTGCAGCCCTTTACTCACAGTAGAAGACTCTCAATGCTTCATGTACTCACAGGACTGTAAGATGCATAGAACATAGTGGGACTTATTTCTGAGTGAAATGCAGAGGATAGTAAAATATATATATATCCTAGGAGGGATCAATAAGGTGGTGGTGGCGGTCATAGGATGTGCACAGTCTAACAGAGAAAAGCAGTATTTTTAACCTAGCAGCAACCCATTATACAAGGGAAGTAGAGACCATGATTGCAAGGGAGAATTTGGGTCTCATCCCAGCACCACACTAAAGCATTCCTTTGTGTTCCCATTTGTCTGGTACAGCAGCAACACATCACATCAAAAAAGGAAATCATGGCAGTTAACTTTAATCCCAGGAGTGCAAAATGGAGGCCTGAGTGTTGTGTCTGAGTCACGAGACAACACCAAAAGTAGGGTGACCAGATAAAATCCAGGTCAGGGCTCATGTAACTTTACTAGTTGTGGAGAAAAGGGAATTTCAGCCGGTGTCATTTGTATGCAATTAGTTCCTGGTGATATTCCCTCTTCATCACAAACAGTTAAAGGTGCATGCACTATACTAGAGTGACCATATACAAAAGAAGGCAGGCCCCCTGCAACTTTAACAGTTGTGATGAAGAGGGAATTTCACCAGGAACTAACTGCATACAAATGGCACTGGCTGAAATTCCCTTTTCCTCTACAGCTGGTAAAGTTACATGAGCCCTGACCTGGATTTTATCTGGTCACTCTAACCAAAAACATTTCTTTGAGCCTACGTATTCATGCTCCACCAGCTTGCCTCTAAAGCATCTAAAATCCACTTCTTTACATAAGCATCCCCAGCACTGTCACCCTTTTCCATGCCTCCATTTAAAAGCATCACAGTACAAAAATCTAGTTTATTCATGTCTACTCAAGAATAAGAAGGACTGCAGTACTCAGGAGTAGGCATGGGTAGCAAGTTCTGAGCATCCAAAATCCACCTTTTTACATGAGCATCCCATTCTCCACCACAACCACCCCTCTCCATCCCTGTGCATGAGTAACCCTGAAAAGCAGCACTGTACAGAACAAAAAACACCCTTATACATTTCTACTCAGAAGTAAGAAGGAGTGAATTACTCAAGAGTAAGCTGAGGGGGTGGGGGTGGATATAATAATAAAGGATTTGGGGGTAGATTTAATGAAGAAAATTATCAAAACACAAAAGACAGGTTTTAAAGAAAGGCAAAACAAAAGAAAACCTGTCCAAAAGGAGTTTACAAAGACATCACCAAAAATATTCAGTAACCCTACCTTCCTCTGGTGTGTGGTCTGGATTCAATAAGATGGCCGCACAAACGTATACACACCCGGCCATCCCATTCACACAAAATTTGTTTATTTATTTTTATTTTTTATTGCATTTATATCCCGCCTTTTTTCCTCCAGGGAACCCAAGGCGGCGTACATAATCCTCCTCCTCTCCATTTTACCCTCACAATAACAACCCTGTGAGGTAGGTTGGGCTGAGAGTCTGTGAGTGGCCCAAAGTCACCCAGTGGGTTTCCATGGCTGAGTGGGGAGTAGAACCCGGATCTCCTGACTTCCAGTCCAACATTTTAGCCACAATACCACACGATACACCCACACCCACACACCATTGGCTTTATTCTGATTGTACTTTTATATTGTGGTTTAAGTTTCCATATTTTATACTTTAAGCAGTACTTTATGGTTTTAATTTTCATGTACCACCCAGGGAGCTTTTGCTAATGGGCGGTATCAAAATATTATATACATATACATATACATACATACATACATACATATATTACAGATACCAGGGAACAAGCATCATAAAAGAATCTGCAGGCCACAGAGGACAAGGGAAGCATCATAAAATAGATTACAGAGTCCAGAGGGTAAATTAAAAAATTTAGAGACTCCAGAGGGCAACAGAAGCATTATTTTAAATAAACCAAAAATAATAAACCTACCTTTTGGCTGGTGCCTGCTGTTGGCTGGTCTCTCTCTCTCTCTCACACACGCATAGACACACACAGTCTCATACCACATTCGCACACACAGGATTCACAATTATTTATAATCAACCACATACTTAGCCAGGCGCTGCTGCAACATCACATACAGAAAAAATTGAGAGTTGACTTCAGTCTTCTCCTTTCAATGCATCTGCTGCTGCTCAAGGGACATTCTAAGAACCATAGCTGGCCATTTGATTACTTCCTGCCCCTATGGTGCTTTGCCCACACACAGCATTTCAAAAAGAAAGCAAAGGGATTGGCCCTGAGTACTCTTCTCCATGCCCATTTCCTGCCATAATTAGGGTGACCAGATAAAATCCAGGTCAGGGCTCATGTAACTTTAACAGTTGTAGAGAAAAGGGAATTTCAGCCAATGTCATTTGTATGCAATTAGTTCCTGGTGAAATTCCCTCTTCATCACAACAGTTAAAGTTAAAGGGTCCCTGACTTCTTTTGTATATGGTCATTCTAGTATAGTGCCTGCAACTTTAACTGTTGTGATGAAGAGGGGATTTCACCAGGAACTAACTGCATACAAATCACACTGGCTGAAATTCCCTTTTCTCTACAACTGTTAAAGTTACATGAGCCCTGACCTGGATTTTATCTGGTCAGCCTAGCCATAATCCCTGAATAACTCATCCCGTTTGGCTCAAGGGAACACATGTACCCATATATGGTACCCAGGTAGTTTGGGGCAGTCCAATGAAAGGCCTGGATGCCTGACGATTTCTGTGCCTGAGTGTTGGCCTTAACCTAGGCTGACCAGATAAAATCCAGGTCAGGGCTCATGTAACTTTAGCAGTTGTAGAGAAAAGGGAATTTCAGCCAGTGTGATTTGTATGCAATTAGTCCCTGGTGAAATTCCCTCTTCATCGCAACAGTTAAAGGTGCAGGCACTATACTAGAGTGACCAGATACAAAAGAAGGAATGGCCCTTGCAACTTTAACTGTTGTGATGAAGAGGGAATTTCACCAGGAACTAATTGCATACAAATGACTCTGGCTGAAATTCCCTTTTCTCTACAACTGTTAAAGTCGCATGAGCCCTGACCTGGTTTTTATCTGGTCAGCCTACCTTAACCCAGTGCTGCTGTGTAGATAGTGGAGGAGGAGAGAGGGATGCTTTGATAGACATAGGAAGTGTGTGCATTTATAGTTCATCCAAGGCATAGCCATGACTGGGGAGTCAGGAGACTAAGGAGAGAGATGGGACTCTGTGGCCAGATCTACACCAAGCAGGATTTGACACTTTGAAAACAGTTTGAAAACTGTATATGGAGCGTGTCCTGGGCCCCAACAGTTGTCACTATGTTATAAACCATTTTAAAGCAATAGTGTAGATCCTGCCTTAGTGTGCAGTGCCAGCAAACACAAAACCAGGCAAGTTTATTTGTTGGGGCAGGACATGGAAGAGGCGATATACCCAAATGGGCCAAATATACCTGGACTGGATCAGTAGTCTGTGGCATAGCTCACTTTCTTGAGTTGACTTCTTTGCATGTAGATATCTCCCATTTTCCAATTGTGTCCCAGTTGTAGTTTGGATTCTCTCTCTCTCTCTCTCTCTCTCTGGCCAGTTCTACACCAAGCAGGATATTTGACACTTTGAAAACAGTTTGAAAACGGTATATGGGATGTGTCCTGGGCTCCAACAGTTGTCACTACTGTTATAAACCATTTTAAAGCAGTAGTGTAGATCCTGCCTCTTGCTCTGTGTGTGAATGTAAGTGTGATATAATGTAAAAATAATATATTATGTTGTCCGGTATATGACAACCTTTCTTGTAGGGGGAGGTATTTTCTTTCTAAACCTTTCTTGGATAGATTCTTATATTTGATGGCAGCCACTGCATTCTAATCCTTGCGGGAACAACATTCTCACCTTTACACTGCTATTCCTTCAAAGTTCACCTCCGATCAAGTCTAAGACACTGTTTGCAATGTGTGTTAACAAGATTCATCACTTTGAAACACCAGGGCATTTAGAGTACTCTACTTCACTGTGAAAATAAATACAATGAATTTCAAATTGACCTTTGACTCAGAAATGAAGTGAATTTAAACACTGGAGGATAAACACTGAGAAGGCCTTAGCCATTTAAGCAGCTAGGATCTTCCTTGACACCTCTTCTTATTTATGCGTTTTGCTATTGATCATACTTCGTGGTTAATAGGGGCCCCTCTGTTCCTTTTCATAGCAAAGATATGAATAAAAATTATTTTATTATTATTGCAACTGAGCGACTATTGAGGACAGGATGGCTTGGTCCTGCCTCAATTTCCTCATCATGGTGGGCGAGTGCCTCTGCAACTGCACTAGGAAGAGCATTTTCCTTTTAGCAAAGCCCTGGAAGAAAGAAGGGCTTTGGAGCTGCATTTACTGCTATGAAATTTGAACAAAAACAGTTTAAAAAGGACATCTTAGCATGTTTTCTCTTAAGTTGTATATCCCAAGATTGATGGTTAGTTAGCTCACAATACAAAATTGCTTATTTAAAATCTTTGCCTTTTTAAGCAACAAACAATTAAAATCCCAACTAACAAGACAAATATGAGAAATCAAACACCTCAAAATAATAAGACATGAATTTAACTTTCAAGAATCAAGTTACTTAAACTGAATTACGATTTTGGAGATTTTGGAGATACTGAATCTGAAGTTTTTATCATGGGAATTAATGTTCAAATTATAGCATTATTCAAGCAGTTAATCAGGGTGTGTACATTGTAAGACAGCAAGGCAGAGACATATTCGAAGTGCTGGTATGGATGGAGACATCATGATCTAAATGTCTAGGTAAACTCACATTCGTTTAGCAACCAGAACCCCAGTATTCAGAATGGAGAAATGTAGAACTTATTTCAGGCTAAGGGGAACAAAAGTAGATGAAGAAAAGAAAAAAAAGTGTTGAAGTATTTTCAACCAAATGCAATGCAGCTGTTCAACAAGAAGCTTGCAAATTGTGTTAGGGGAGTGGCAAGGTGTCAAGGGATGAATATTACACAGATATAACATATTGAAAAGCAGTTTATTAATGTGTGAACTACTGTAAAACAAAACTGTCTGGTTTCATTTCCACTTCTTGTGAACGCCTGGTCATAAAACGATGCTAAACTAGAGAGGCAGCATGGTATATTGACTAGAGTGTTACATGCAAAGTTGGGCAAGTCACTGTTTGCCTAAGCTATCTCACAGGCGTCTTACGAGGATAAAATGAGATAAACCTGTTGGAATAGCGATTGCAGAAGATCACACTAAGAGAGCTTCTTTAAACGAGCAATTTATTGCATGCTTGTTACTGGCTACTCAGGGACGTTCGTGGGTCCTTTTGATGATGCGGTCAGCCTCCTGTGTGAGCCTATCCACATTGGCCTTAAAACGACTTATATTCTGTTTAAAAACGTGGTTTTTTAAATTGTTTCATTACATGGTAGGACACACTGAGCAGTACTTGCGTTTCATAGCGACTGCTTCCTCTGTTCTCAAAGCGTTCACTGGTGTCACACAGGGTTATTTCTGTGTTTTGCAGGCTGCTTGAGTTACGGAGACAGAAGTGGGCAGGTCAAGCAGCCTGCAAAACAAAAACGAAAGTAGAAGAGTCCCAGAATTAACCCTGTGTGACACCAGTGAACACGGAGGAAGCAGTCACTGTGAAACGTAAGTACTGCTCAGTGTGTCCTATCACGTAATGAAACGACTTAAAAACCATGTTTTTAAGCAGAATATAAGTCAATTTAAGGGCAATGTGGATAGGTACCATGTCTCCTGCTCCTTTTCTCAGTTTTGGTGTCATAAAATAAACCTCAAATAACCTGACTCTTCTGAGGTTGCGCTATAAAATGCCCTCTAGAGGTTGGTGTCCATTGAAATGCACAGGCCACATGGTCGCTGCTCTGTGTAATTGTGCTCGTTTCAAATGCAAAAGTAAACCAGGAAGAGAGCAACGGTAAGGAAACGTGATTCCCTCCTCCCCGTCTGAAGAGACCCATACAATGCTTTCTCAAAGGGTTAATTTGCTCTTTGAGTGCTCTTCGAGATGTAATAGCAGGAGTCACCTGCAGTATAGAGCTAATAATCTCCCCTGGATACATCAGATAGTATTGTCCACTAGCAATGCAGAGTAAAAGAGTGGGTTTGGTTTTTTTCCCCTACCTAAACGGAGAGAAAAAGTTCAGTTCTCCTGACAATGTGTCTGTCTGTGCCTTTTACAACCAAGTCAAGTTTTCTTTGCCAGCCCTTCACTTCATGGATTCAGTTATTCAGCCACTCTTGCTAACAAACCCCAAGTATGTTACCTTGCACCTTTTAGAGTCAGGTATATAAATACATCTCTAACAGACATTATAGTAACCTTATTTTTTGGCGCTTTCTGTGTGCCACTTTGCAAGTTGTATTTAATGCATGCAATGTATAAATGCAAGGTGGGTGCATAAGGAATGAGCATTTGGTACAATATGTTTCATATAAATATGTATACTTTATCACGAATTGCAGTCAGGCCAAGCTGAGCCATGATTTATACTCCTTTGCAAACAAGTAGAAGCGATACCAATTAAATGTTACTTGCAAATATGCATACATGGGATAGCAGACTTATGAGAAACACTTACCTCTGTGGAGGAGCCCATCTTGAGGAGGGGGGGTGGGGGGGATCAGCATTCGATGGACACATGAGTGGCAGGTGGTACATAAACTACATGAAAGAGCGCTAGCCGATGCCTTCCTCAATTAAGAATGATGAAGACGGGAAAGATGCTGGCATTCCCTAGTTTTGTTGGCATTGGAGAAAATCTTTTAATGGTTGTTGTTGTTGTTTTAATGCAGGAAAAATCCCCTTTTGGTTTTAATAATACAAGCATGCTTAAAAAATACATTTTTAAAACAATAATTTTGTAAACATATTTTGGGGGACTTATCACATAATTGGTTAAGGTATACAAATAGCATTTAAGCACGGATAGATAGGAAGAAAGCTAAACAAATTACAGGAGAAAAGTAGTATTTCCTTGAAAAAGACAGGTTTGAATCATGTTGGTAACTAAAGATAATTTGTTATTTTTCTAGACACATTGTACTCTCACAGGTTTCTCTCTTGAAATGAATACCACACAGATAACGTTGCAGTAGATACTAGGTTGGTCACTATCCTATGCATGTTAAGACAGAAAAAGTCCTACAATTCCCAGCATGCCCCACTGTAGACTTTTATCTGCATGCATAGGATTGCACCCTTAATTTATTTGCAACTTTTCCTCCAAGGAATTTAAGGCAGAATGCATGTCATCACCACAACAATGTTGTGAAACAGGTGAGGTTGAATTATAGTAACTGGCTCATGGTCACCTAGGGAGATTCATAGCTGAGTGGAAATTTGAACCTGGGTTTTCCCAGTCTTAGAGCAACACTCTAACCACTACACCACATTGCATACATGGCTAGCCCTACCATTAGGCAGAGCGAAGTAATCTCCTTAGGCAGCAGATCTTGGGAGGTGGCAGCAAAGTGTTGGAGGAAAAAACATTTGTGCCATGCAGTCCATTCTGTGTCCCCCTAAGTTTGCCTGCTGCCTTCAGGTGCAGTGGAGGATGCTGTCTGAACACCAGTGTTGAAGACCAATTCATCTGACTGGCCATTTCATACATGGAATGGGAGGGAGACACCATCTGGTTCTTCATTTCAGGCAGCAAAATGTCTTGGGCCAGCCCTGACTGCATACATAGTATTATCATAAGCATAGGACAGTATCCTACTGTGTCACTGTGCTTACAATGCGCTAGTGTAAGGGACCTCTAGCGCAACACCAATAGCATTAACTTCTACAGTGGGATTCTCTGTGTACCCACTGCACAAGCAAATGCTGCTGGTGCAGCACTGAATGAATTCCTTTACGCTACTGCAACATAATTCGCGTCAACGCAGTGACATGGAAGGATACTGCCCTTTATCTAATGCAATAGTTTAACATTTTTAAATTTTAGAAATGTCCAACTTCCAATTTTTGAAACAATGAAAAATGTGTTGTAGTCTTTCTTTCTCTTTCTCTCTTGGTTAGTCTTCCTTAAAAACATTTCTAAGCTTTATATTTATAAACATCTGCAGATCCATCAAAGAAAGCATGGAATGTTATGTTATAAAACTTCTGAGGTGGCCACATAAATAGCAAAGCACATCAGTGGATAACTATTCAGCACTGCAGTGCATTTTGGTTTTAAAACAAAACAAAACAAGAACTTTTTTTAATAAAACAAATATAAACAAAGTGCAATAAAAAACATGTACAATTCAATATATCAATAGAAACGAACAGTCAGTGCGTACCATGTGCTGACTCCAGTGACATTAGAAAGAAATGTTGAAAAAAGTCGTAATAAGGATAATTTTTGGGAACACTATTTATTTCTGAGATAGATCACTTAAGACTTGCTAAAAACAGCAGAGGATTAAGCTGCACCCCATTGACCCCAAACACTCTCCAAAATGAACAAGTGCATAAATTCAAAATGTGGAATAACAACAAACTGTCTGAAGAGGGCAGGATTAGCATTCATTAAATTACCTTGTAATGCAGAGGAGGGCCATCTCCAGCCCACAAGCCTAATCGGGTCCACAGAGGTTGCCCATCCAGCTCACCACCTCCCAGCATTCCTACAGGGGGTGGAGCTTGGAGGAATCCCTGCTGCTATCGCCAGTCATAGGGCCTGTCTACACGTCGTCCTCAATGCGCCCTCCCCGCGCCACAAGCCGCTGCATTTTGTCTAGTGTGGCTCAAACCTCCGAGATTCTGCTCGTGCTCTCGCGGCTGCCGCTGCCACCCTTTCATCCCGGCGGGCCCCAGGGAGGGAGGAGGGAGGTTTGTAAACAAAAGCTAGCAATTGGAAATTCCTCTCCCAATCCCTGGCTTTTGTTTACAAACCTTCCTCCTCCCTCCCTGGGGCCCGCCGGGATGAAAGGGTGGCGGCGGCAGCCGCGAGAGCACGAGCAGAATCTCGGAGGTTTGAGCCACACTAGACAAAATGCAGCGGCTTGTGGCGCGGGGAGGGCGCATCGAGGACGACGTGTAGATCCTGCCATAGATCGGAGATAATAGAGGGGAATGCTGGTGGGGGACTTGCCTGTGTGGTATCTTCCCAATTGGGGAAGCTGCCATCCTGGGAAAGACCCCCGACTGAGCCAGCAACTGAAGGAGTACTTCTCCAGCCACCTGCTCAATCCCAGACACTTTGCTTCAGTCCCAGTTGGGTAGTACAGGATTACATGGTAGATTATTGGATTTGGTTCTCCACCCTTCTGGGATGCATTTTAGTGAACACATGGAACTCTCATAACGAGTTAAAGATAATTGATTCATTGAGCCCAGTTTTGTCTACTCTTATTTTCCAAACCTCCAACGTTGTTGGCAGCTCTGCTACACGATCTCCTTTTAGTTTAAGGTGCCAGCTGCTGGACTTTGCACCTTCTGCCCCACCTCCTCTTCTCAATGGGAGAAGGTGTGGGGCAGGCCAAGCTGTTTCCCTGTGCACAGGCCTCCTTCAGTGGTAAAAGGGCCCATGAGCAGTAAAGCTGGCTTCTGATGAACTCATCAGGAGAATCCCCATCCACTTTTGGTTGTCCTCCTGTGCTGTAATGGGTGGGGAAGAAGAAGGGAAGAAGCATCATCTCCAATATCTCTGTGTATGTGCCATTTGGTAGCTTGTGTTAGAGGCAAGGGAGCCCACACAGATGGAAACAACTGGAGCACTAAGTAAGTTACCAGGCAGCCATCCTTATTAGAATGCCAGCAATGCTGCAGAGTTACAGGATTTGTCACAATAATTCATAGGATCATAGAATCACAGAATAGTAGAGTTGGAAGAGGCCTATAAGGCCATCGAATCCAACTCCCTGCTTAATTCAGGAATCCACCTTAAAGCAGACCTGACAGGTGGTTGTCCAGCTGCCTCTTGAATGCCTCTAATGTGGCTTAAAATGCCAGCCGCTGAACTGTGCACCTTCTGGCACATGTTCCCAGTACACAGTTAAGCAGAAACATCCAGCAGTTCCTTGAACACCAGTAATCTGGGATCTCTTTTGTTTTTCCTAAAGTCAATGAGCAACTGGTAATAGGCAAGGGCTGCAATCCTATGTATGGTTACTTGGGAGCTGTGGAGGCTGGTGACTCTAATGTCAGTGGGACAGTGAATCCGCTCAGTGTTTCAGTCAGAACTCTAAAGGAGATATCTAAGATGGTTCCTATAGCTCTTTTAGAGTTCTGACTGAAACCCGGAGCAGATTCATTGACATTGGAGCAACCTGTCTCCACTTCTTGGGAGTTAGTCTTATTGAACTGATAGAATTAGGCAGCAATTGTCTTAGTATTCTCTGGACAGGATGTTTCTTCCTTATTTACTGCCATTTATTAATTTTGTTGATTTTTGTTGTTCTATTATTGCACCATCTTTTCACATGTAAGCTGCCTTGAGAGAGTTGTACCCTTAAAGGTGACCTAAATTATTTTTAAACAAATACAAATAAATTACCAAGCTATCCTGAACAAGTTTATTGGGAAGTGAGACTTATTAGCTCTCTATCTCCACCTTGCGCACATCAACATTTTATGTTGTAAATCCTATGTCTCCTTGGTTTGTTTTTTATAACATGTCTATTATTCTGCAGTTTGGACAAACTACTTAATGCTTAATATGGGAATGCTTCCTTAAAAGTGTATGCACATCATCAGCTGTTCATGACGAGTGTTGGGTATGTTTCTTTGGTACATTTCTACACCCGTGTTTCTGGAGTATATGCTTTGTTATGGCTGTGATCTCCTTTTATTACTCAAATAAAACTTCATCCTGGAGCCAAAAGTATTCCATTCTACAAGTTTCTGTCTAAACGTTTCCCACTGTGATACTGGAGGAGATTCAGAGGAGATTCAGTTTGTGATCATCTCTGTCATGAGAACCAAACAAAACACTCTGGGGGTATCTAAATCTGCCAGTATTGGTTGTTCTATAGTCTCTGCATGCAAAACCAATCTTACAGAACGATTTCTTCCTTTAGTACAGGGCTATTATTATTATTATTATTATTAATTACATTTATATACCACCCCATAGCCGAAGCTGGGCTAGGCAACCTTTTGGGGCCCACAGGTATTTTTGGCAATTTGAGAAACTGTCCTGGGCAACACCACAAAATGTCTGACATAGGAAGGATGGCTAGTCACAAAAGACAAGAAAGCCACCCAAAAGACTGAGAACAAGGCAGCACATAAAACAACTCATTTGAACTCACAGTGCTCAGCACCAAGATGCACAGAAGGCAAACTTTCCCACCCATCCCTTGTGAACTCATTTCCTCCAACTCCTTTTCTCTCTCACTCTGGATTCCCACTCCCTCTTTTTTGGGCTGGCTGGGCCCACTGCAGAGGAAAGCTTCAGCCTTCAGCCATACACCCTCTTCCTTTCCTAAAAACTTCTCTGAGCCCTACGTATGGCCCAAAGGCATTTATGGGAGATGAAGTTGGGAGCAGCTTGAGGCCCTCAGTTTGGTTTGAAGAACCCTAGTTTTTGGTAAGAAATTGGATAATTTTAAAATAAAAAATAAAAAGTGGGAGGGTTGGGACACGTCAGTAAACACTAAGAAAGATGTCTGGGGGTGCACTGGTGCCCATGGTCACCATTTTTCTTACCCCTACATTAGTAATGGAACAGAAATCAAATGCCAGAATGAGAGAGAAGCTGTGCTGCAGACCACAAAACTGGTATGTTCTTCCTCAGCCACCCGTGCTTTGAATTGCCTTGGAGAAAAGCCAGAGAAGTTGCTGTCTGTAATGCCCAAATAGAAATTCATAGTTCCAAAATAGAGAGCAGGACTATTTGTTTTCTGGTTAGCCAACAAATATGTGAATATCTGATTCCAGGCAATGCTGAATTTGAGCATAACTATCCACCATGACCCTAAGATCCTTTTTCTGGTCAGACCCCATCAATGAATATGTGAAGTTAAGATTTTGGGTGTGTGTGTTGCCCCAATGTGCATCATTTACACTTACTTAAACTGAACTCCATTTGCCATTTTAATCCCCTTTTCTCCAGTTTGTAGGGATTCCCAATCTGTTTTAACTACTCTAACTGATTTGATGTCACTAGCAAACGTCAGGCAATGGAATGGCATACCTCTAGTAATTGGGCACAGATTTTACATCTTTTAGCAATGCGTTCAAGTATAATCTAGATCAACTCATTGCTAAAGTGTAAAAACATCTATATTCTAGATGTAAAATGTAGCTGCTGTACCTCTTAAGTACACATTCTGTTATATTGTGTTTTTTTTGCTACCAGATCAGAACATACAAATTAAGGTGAATTCTAGATATTTTTTGAATCAGCGTCGGGATGCTTGGCCTGGGCCTGGATAGCTGTTGTATAATAATCACCCCTGCTCACCCTGTCTGGAAGGAAAAATCACTCACCAGCTCGATTCATTCATTCACAAATCACCAATGATCTATATTGCTACTGGCTAGGTGTGAATTGCAGACCTCAGTTCAGCTATGAATCGTAATGCAAACCCAGATGCGGCTTTGAGAATGAACTCTGGCAGGACTGGAGTTACTCTGAAGTTTGTAGTGCTAATTGATGGTGCCACTAAATGGGGCAGAAGTTAGCATGAGTAACAGTTATTGGGAGGCTTGTAAACCGCCCAGAGAGCTTTGGCTATGGGGCGGTATATAAATGGAATAAAATAAATAAATAAATATGTCATTGGGAACATCAGAGAAATCTGTTTAGGGAGTGGAATTCAATGGGTTTTCCTAGGCTCAGACCCCTGGACTTTGTTTTGGTTTCATTCAATCATTTTCATTCATTTTTTACATTTCTATACCTCCCCATAGCTGAAGCTCTCCTCTGTGGCACTTGACTAGATCTGCGACAAGTTGGGCCAGTTAGTGGTTTTTCTGAGAATTTTGCTCATTGCTTTTGTGTGTATGTGTGTATGAGAGAGAGAGAGAGAGATTCTATAATTTGTGCAAATTATGGCCGAATGTATGTAATTTGTGCAAATTTGGCCATAAATTGCTCAGAAATGTCTGCAAATTGCAGAATTTTTCCTCCCCCCAAAATGTGTGAAAAAATTCCCAGAATTCATTTTTTATGAAAAAATGGCAGTTTGGCTTTTTTCATAAATTTAATGTTGCGTAAACGGCAACCATAAAGAGCCCATTTACAAGTGTAAATGGACCATTTATGCCTTTAATGTTGTGTATGGCCTCTTTACAGCTGCCGTTTATGCCACATTACATTTACAAAAAACACCGAGGTACCATTTTTACATAAAATGGTGGCTCAGCAGATTAGCCAGGACCATCATGCTTGCCCGACTCAGTGCTAGATTCCACCCCCTTCCCAGACTCCCATGACATCCCTAAATGCAAAGCGAGTTATACAGGCTGTAGTCATACCCTATGCTAAACCATGGTTTAGATTTATTGTCATGGATTCCCGTTCCCTCCGGCATTCACACGTGCTGGCAAATTGACATGGGATACCCTATTAGTGAGACTTTTATCTGAAGAAATCCCACAGTAAAAAGCTTAATGGTTACACACTTCAGAAATACTTAAAGCTGACTGATGGTCAGAAAGCTTTAGGCTCTAACATAATGTACAGTCAAAATGCTACTCATTACAATAACAACTTGGTTTCTCAGTTGTTCTAAAAATGGGTTCTAAACCTAACTAAGAGGAAGGAAAGATTTCTGATACGATCTTTGAGGCAATCACAATGGGGAATTCTTGAAAGGCTTAATAAACTATCTCACGGGAGCTAGTCCAAATGTGGCCACATGTTGGTAACTTAGAGAACACGGCTAAAGCTTAAATAAGATTATGGGGTGAGTAAAAATTTCAGGCACAAGAACTCCCGTGCTTGTACTTTAGCACTGAGAACTCCCTGACACCTGAGTCTGCAGAGAAAAGGTCCAACAATAAAAAATCAACTCCAGGTACCCTTACACTGAGCAGTTGATAATATACACAATCACAGAGAAGGTAAAACTTCAGGCACAAGGAGTCCCATGCTTGTACTTCAGCCTAAGGAACTCCCCACCACCTGAGTTGGCTGAAGAAAAGTCTAATGGTCAATCCCAGCCTGCCATTACGCTGAACTGACCACAAACACATAATCCATAGCAAATGCAAGTTCAAGTCTATGAAAAGCTTCACAGTACTTTTCATAGCAAGTCCTTAATAATCCAAAGTCCAAATAGGAGGAAGTATATGTGCAGAGTGTTTTCAAAGTCCCAAATGATAATAGATCTAAACAGAGAAGGGTTTCAAGCCATGAGTCGAAAGATGATCTTAGCAAAGGCCCCTAACCTTTGCTCCAACTTATAAAGAGAAGTGTGGGTCTGTTCAAAACCACTGGACAGATAAAGGCTCTAGCCCGTAAATCATGCCTGTGTCCAAACAGAGCATCATTGCTCAGCCCACCAAGATGAAGCCACAATCTTGGTGGGCTGTTATAAACTGTTTTAAAGCAGTAGTGTAGATAGGCTCTGAGTGACTCTTTAATCAAAAGCCTCCCAACTGTCTAAACACTCTAATAGTTTCCCACAGAAGTCTTACAGCCCCAAGGCCAAAAGAAAGGGGGACGAAACTGCTCCCTTCTACACTTACCCTAAGAACCCTGACAGAGATAAGCCTGCTCAGATTCCGACACTCTAACCCAGTTGTAATTAAATCTAACTACAACTTTCTGAAAACTGTACCTGACATTGATAAGGGCAAGCCACAATGAACCACAGGCTAGCACTCTCCTCCTTTCCTTCTCTTCCTCCAGTGTGGCTGTGAGGGGGAGGTCAGAAATCTAAACTTTGGTTATCTATTTATTTATGATTAAATTTATATACCATCCAGCTGTCACTAATCATAAAAAGATATCAACCAAAATAATAACACAGCTGATTAAAATATCAAAATATTAAAAGCATAAAAACTATTAAAGAGCCAGCAGTGAAACTGACAATAAAAACAATAAATTAAAGGTTATATGCCTGCTGGAAGATGAAGGTCTTAGCCTGGCCTCTAAATGTCTGTCATGAAGACACCAGGTAGATCTCCCTGAGCATGTCACAGACGGGGCGCCACTACAGAGAAGGCACTTTCACTAGTAGCCATCCACTGCACCATTGTGGGCAGTGGAATCTAGAGAAGAGCCTATGAAGATGATCTTTAAAGTTGGCAGAACTATATGGGAGAAGGTGCTCCTTCAGGCAGACTGGTCCTAAGCTGTTTAGCACGGGTGGAGAACCTCTTTCAGCCTGACGACTTTATTTATCTTAAAATTTATCTTATTGCCAGTAGTTAAGACACCAAATGACTGGTGCTTGGGAGAAAGGGCTGAGGCTCGGGGAAGGGGGCATGGTCATTTGGGGAATCTTGGAGGGCTGGGTTGGGAACCCAGGCAGGCTGGATTTGGCCCGAGGCCTTCAGGTATGACACCTTTGGTTTAGGACCTGGCAATTGCCTGGCAACTGGTGTAGTTGATGCAACACTAAAGTACCATGTTTGCTAGTACTCCAGTTGAAATGGCCAGTCCCAGTAAGTAGTCTTGCTGCTCTATTCTGCACTAACTGAAGTTTCTGGACCAACTTCAGTGGCAGCCCACATATAATGAGTTGCATTAATCCATTCGGGAAGTTACCAGTGCATGGATAATCTTAACTATGGTTTGTTGAAACAAGCCAGTTACCTAAATTATTATTTTAAATTGGTTTGTTTCAATAAACCACAGTCAAGATTAACCAGTTCTTTGGGTTCTGAGAATTAAGCAAGATGTGGTTTAATTTAAAACAGAAGCGGAAGCTTCTGAACTACTTCTCACAGCTGCATCCAAGGCGGAGGCGGAGGGGGGGGCTCACCTAATCCTATTCTCATAACAATCCTATTCTCATAACAATTTAACTATGGTTTACTGTTATATCTAAACCAGTCCTTTGAGAAACATTCCTCATCTGAAGTTATTGCAAGCAAGCCAGACAAAGATACTGAGCAAATCAACTTCTTTCAGGAGACTGTAAACAAATAATCCAAGGTGGGGAAAAAAACCTCTGGAAAACGATGAAATCAATTTAGTCGATTTCCATATTCCACCCTGTGTTAATTTCTTCTGAAATAATAAAGAAATCCAAAATAGTGAATTACGTTATAGGGAGGAGGCCGGCACTCGAATGTGAGGTTTAAGAGCAGGAGATGCATCTTGTAAAGTACTCATAGGGAATGTGCAAGTTGGATGACTAAATCCGGCAGCACACAACATCATGATTTTCATGAGTGGACAGAGGACAGCCCTGTAGAAGTCGTGCCAGATATTTAGAAACCTTGCATGTGCATTAATTTTGCCGCTTGTTTGGACAGGCAGCAGGGAATCGTGTGGTGGGGATTCCTCCTCCATTCACAGAACAGGAAGGATTGTATTGCATATGTGTTTTCTCTCTCTCTGAATTGCATGCACAGATAGCAAATCTTCCCTCTGACAGGTCCAAAAGCAGGTGTGGATTCAAAATCATGGTAAATATTAGGGTGTGAACTGGTTTGGATCCCAATTCAGCAATTCAGAATACAGCCTGATTCACCTTAGACCGATTTGTAGGCTGCCTGATTTGACTTGGGGCTGAAACTGAAACTTGATTCAGAAATCTGAAGATTTGCACCTCTCATTGACTACCTTTGGTAATAAACAAACTCTTTTGCTGTTTGATAGAATAGGATGACATTTTCAAGCAAATTCTGCCAAATAGGTGGAAGTGGGGGTTGTGTCTTTAAATGTTTTTAGATAGATAGATAGATAGATAGATAGACACACACACACACACACACACACACACACATATTTGTTGAAGCTAGCTGACATTGACTTTTTTATTTCTTGGCAGAAATCACCTTACATTTTTTGTAATCAATTGTTATGAAAATGGCATACAGCATAGAGGCAGCCCTAACTAAAACCTGCAGTATTTTGTAGGGGTGTGCACGGACCCCCCGGATCGGATCGGGACCCGGATCGGGACCTCCAATTTTGTCCCGGACCGGTTTGGACAAAATCGGAGGCCCCCCGGACCGGATCGAGTCCGATCCCGACCCAAAAATCGTTAATTTTTGGATCGGCCGCCATTTTTTTCCCCATAGACTTGCATTGCAATGCAAGTCTATGAGAAAAAAATGGCGGCGGGTGGGTGAGGGGGGGCCTAACTCCCTCCCCCCCCCGGGGCCGTCCGCTGTGGACGGCCCCGGCAGGTAAGCCCCCTCCCCCGCGCTCCCTACCCCCCCTGGGGCCGCCCGCTTCCATCCGCTGGCGCCCGCGGGCGCCAGCGGATAGAAGCGGACGGCTCCGGGGGGGGTAAGCCCCCTTCCCCGCCACTGCTTACCTTCTCGGCCCGTCCGCTCCCGTCCGGCGCCGGCGGCTACTACCAGCGGGCTCCGCGGCCTACTCTCGAGTAGCGCGCCGGGTGATGACATCACCCGGCGCGCCACCCTAGAGCAGGCCGCGGAGCCTGCTGGTAGTAGTAGGCGCCGGCGCCGGACGGGAGCCGCCGGGCCGGGAAGGTAAGGGCCCCCCTCCCCCCTCCGCGCGCCCCCTCCTCCCCTCCACGCACCCCCTCCTTACCTTCCCGGCCCGGCGGCTCCCGTCCGGCGCCGGCGCCTACTACTTCCAGCAGGCTCCGCGGCCTGCTCTAGAGTAGCGCGCCGGGTGATGACATCACCCGGCGCGCCACCCTAGAGCAGGCCGCGGAGCCTGCTGGGAGTAGTAGGCGCCGGCGCCGGACGGGAGCCGCCGGGCCGGGAAGGTAAGGGCCCCCCTCCCCCCTTCGCGTGCCCCCTCCTCCCCTCCACGCACCCCCTCCTTACCTTACCGGCCCGGCGGCTCCCGTCCGGCGCCGGCGCCTACTACTTCCAGCAGGCTCCGCGGCCTGCTCTAGAGTAGCGCGCCGGGTGATGACATCACCCGGCGCGCCGGGTGATGACATCACCCGGCGCGCCAACCTAGAGCAGGCCGCGGAGCCTGCTGGGAATAGTAGGCGCCGGCGCCGGACGGGAGCCGCCGGGCCGGGAAGGTAAGGGCCCCCCTCCCCCCTCCGCGCGCCCCCTCCTCCCCTCCACGCACCCCCTCCTTACCTTCTCGGCCCGTCCGCTCCCGTCCGGGGCCGGCGGCTACCACCAGCAGGCTCCGCGGCCTGCTCTAGAGTAGCGCGCCGGGTGATGACATCACCCGGCGCGCCACCCTAGAGCAGGCCGCGGAGCCCGCTGGGAGTAGCTGCTAGTGCCGGACGGGAGCGGACGGGCCGAGAAGGTAAGCGCCCCCCTCCTCCCTCCCCCCCGCTGTCCACTTTCATCGGCGGGCGCCCGCTGGCGCCCGCCAATGGAAGCGGCGGTGGGCGCCAGTGGGCGCCCGCCGATCCGCCGATCCTCCGAACCGGTTCGGAGCCTTTTCGGACCGGTTCGGATTGGATCGGCCGATCCAGCTGCGGGATCGGAAATCGGATAATTTATCCGATTTCCCACTGGACCGGACTCGGATTGTGGATCGGGTCCGATCCAGTGCACATCCCTAGTATTTTGGAAATATAGGTGGAGTGGGTTTTTTTGGAAGAGGATCTTCAGTTTGTTTTGGGGAATGATTGGTTTTACCTTTGCCCCCCTATGATTTTTTGTAGGGATGTGCACTGGATCGGACCCGATCCACGATCCGAGTCCGGTCCAGTGGGAAATCGGATAAATTATCCGATTTCCGATCCCGCAGCTGGATCGGCCGATCCAATCCGAACCGGTCCGAAAAGGCTCCGAACCGGTTCGGAGGATCGGCGGATCGGCGGGCGCCCACCGCCGCTTCCATTGGCGGGCGCCAGCGGGCGCCCGCCGATGAAAGTGGACAGCGGGGGGGAGGGAGGAGGGGGGCGCTTACCTTCTCGGCCCGTCCGCTCCCGTCCGGCACTAGCAGCTACTCCCAGCGGGCTCCGCGGCCTGCTCTAGGGTGGCGCGCCGGGTGATGTCATCACCCGGCGCGCTACTCTAGAGCAGGCCGCGGAGCCTGCTGGTGGTAGCCGCCGGCCCCGGACGGGAGCGGACGGGCCGAGAAGGTAAGGAGGGGGTGCGTGGAGGGGAGGAGGGGGCGCGCGGAGGGGGGAGGGGGGCCCTTACCTTCCCGGCCCGGCGGCTCCCGTCCGGCGCCGGCGCCTACTACTCCCAGCAGGCTCCGCGGCCTGCTCTAGGGTGGCGCGCCGGGTGATGTCATCACCCGGCGCGCTACTCTAGAGCAGGCCGCGGAGCCTGCTGGAAGTAGTAGGCGCCGGCACCGGACGGGAGCCGCCGGGCCGGGAAGGTAAGGAGGGGGTGCGTGGAGGGGAGGAGGGGGCGCGCGGAGGGGGGAGGGGGGCCCTTACCTTCCCGGCCCGGCGGCTCCCGTCCGGCGCCGGCGCCTACTACTCCCAGCAGGCTCCGCGGCCTGCTCTAGGGTGGCGCACCGGGTGATGTCATCACCCGGCGCGCTACTCTAGAGCAGGCCGCGGAGCCTGCTGGAAGTAGTAGGCGCCGGTGCCGGACGGGAGCCGCCGGGCCGGGAAGGTAAGGAGGGGGTGCGTGGAGGGGAGGAGGGGGCGCGCGGAGGGGGGAGGGGGGCCCTTACCTTCCCGGCCCGGCGGCTCCCGTCCGGCGCCGGCGCCTACTTCTACCAGCAGGCTCCGCGGCCTGCTCTAGGGTGGCGCGCCGGGTGATGTCATCACCCGGCGCGCTACTCGAGAGTAGGCCGCGGAGCCCGCTGGTAGTAGCCGCCGGCGCCGGATGGGAGCGGACGGGCCGAGAAGGTAAGCAGTGGCGGGGAAGGGGGCTTACCCCCCCCCGGAGCCGTCCGCTTCTATCCGCTGGCGCCCGCGGGCGCCAGCGGATGGAAGCGGGCGGCCCCAGGGGGGGTAGGGAGCGCGGGGGAGGGGGCTTACCTGCCGGGGCCGTCCACAGCGGACGGCCCCTGGGGGGGAGGGAGTTAGGCCCCCCTCACCCACCCGCCGCCATTTTTTTCTCATAGACTTGCATTGCAATGCAAGTCTATGGGGAAAAAAATGGCGGCCGATCCAAAAATTAACGATTTTTGGGTCGGGATCGGACTCGATCCGGTCCGGGGGGCCTCCGATTTTGTCCGAACCGGTCCGGGACAAAATTGGAGGTCCCGATCCGGGTCCCGATCCGATCCGGGGGGTCCGTGCACACCCCTAATTTTTTGGACAATGTGTATGAAAGTGGTATGCATTGTATTTATATAGGAAACTTGCAAAATTTTGGAAGGATAAGTGCAGGAGCTAGGAAGTTATGATGAATCAAGAACAGTTTAAATCTCTCTCTCTCTGCATATGATTGCCTCCAAATTCACAGAAAGTACAATAGGACAATTTGTGTGGATGGATGAAGAACATAGAGTGGCAGAGGCAGAAGGACTTGAACATCCAGTATTTTCCAAGCAAGCACCCAATACTACATCCTCCCAGGTCCCACAGACTCCACCAAAACTCTTTTAACATTCTTGCTCCTAGAAGAGAGAACTAGTAAAGAGCACTGAACACTGAGTGAGTCCTGCAATATATTACTTCAGCATCCCTGCCAAAAGCAGTGGGATTGGAGAGCCCTGATAAAACTACCCATTATGATTTGAAGCTGGAGTTGCCAGTCACAAAGTGACACCCGCTCTTCTCCCCCCATCTCCTCATCCTGGTGTTTCCTTGTTTGGAGAGTTTGGTGAGAAATGTATCAGTTATGGCAGACATACTGCCTGGGTCTCTATGTCCCTCAACCAGATTTGATTTGGTAGTTGACGAAAACTGAAATATTGTATCGTGTAGGTTACCTGCTAATAGGTTCCTCTCCCTGTAGCTCCCCGCTCTTACTATGTTGAAATTGGATGAAACTGGTTATCTGAACCCATTTCAATTGGTCTTTTGGCTGGGATATGGGACTGAGACTGTTTTGGTTGCTGTGGTGAAATACTTACACTGGGAACTGGATTGGGGGGAGCATGACCTTATAAGTTTTCTTGGACCTCTTGGCAGCTTTCAGTACCATCAATCATGGCATCCTTCTGGACCATCTGGCAGGGCTGGGCCTTGGGGGCAATGTTTTGCAATGTTTCTGGTCCTTTCTGTCAGGTCACATCAAGAAGGTGGTGCTGGAGGAGTACTGTTCAACTCCATGGCCATTGGCCTGTGGTGTCTCTATGTTGTACCCCATGTTGTTGTATATCTACATGAAACTGCTGGTAGAGGTCATTCAAAGCTTTGGAGTAAGGTGCCATCAATATGCTGATGACAGCCAACACTATTGCTCTTTGTCACCTAAAACCAAGGAAGCAGTTGAAGCCCTTGAACATTGCCTGGTTCGATAGTGGACTAGATGAAGGTGAACAAGCTGAAATTCAACCCAGACAAGAATGAGATGTCCTTCATCAGTAGAAAGACTGACTTGGGGACTGGAATTTAACCTGCTTTGGAAGGAGTTGTGTTCCTCCTGCCTGATCAGATCCATAGCTTGGGAGTGCTCCTTGATCCTACACAATCCCTGGATCTTCAGGTGGCAGCAGTGGCAAGGAGTGTGTTTGCACAATTCCATTTGGTGCACCAGCTGTAACCCTTCCTTAATTGGTCTGACATGGCAACTGTTATCCATACCTTGGTTACATTACATTCATACTATTGCAATGTGCTCTATATGGGGCTACTCCTGAAGAGCGTCTGGAAATGTCAGTTGGTGAAAATTGTGTCAGGAAGGCCACGAATTGATGCACGGTATTGAAATCCTATTACACCTATCCTGAAAGTCCTGCACTGTTTGCCAAATGCTTTTCAGGTTCAGTTCCAGGTGTTGATTTAAGCTTCAAACTTATTACCTGGATATAAAAGGAACCACCTGTCTTACTATAAACTTGCCCAAATATTAAGATTTGGAAGAAAGAGCACCATTACCTGCAAAGGCATGTATAAAAGGGTTTTCTTCTGTGTTGCCTGCAAACTATGTAATGCACTCCCTTAAGAATTATGGTTGGCCCCACTCTCTAGCCTTTAGAAATGGTGTAAAGATGCATCTTTTAAAAGCCACTTTTTAAAATATGTAGTTTTAATGTTTTTATTCTTTTACTGTTTTTAATGTTCTTTATTGTTGCAGCATTTTATTGTTTCAAACAGTTGTACACCTTGATAGTTTTTAGTAGATAAGTCAGCATATCATTGTTAATACTAATACTAATACTAATAATACTAATAATAATTTTACAAAACAAAATTAAGGTGTGACAAAGATATTAATTGCATGTCTTGCTCTGGGGTGGGGTCACATTTACAGCAAGAAAGAACACAGCGACTGTTAATTCTATCACACAATAGACAGGTCGTCATGGTTTGGGTGAGGTTGCCCAGCCCAAGAAGTAAAATGCCAGAAGCATGGTCTGCACTGGGACAGATATAGGTATAAATGGGATGGTGGGCACATCATCCTATGTACTTGGCAATCTGTGGTCACATGTATAGAAGGACATTTTGGGTGCTTCCAGATGGACGGCTCCTAATGTTACCAATTAAACCATAACATTCCATGAAAGAGGCAGTGTGATTGCACAGTAAAAGCCTCACCTGGAAGTACCCTTAGTCTCTTCAGTTTATTTTCCTACATCTGATTACAAGAACATCAACAAAATCCCATTTTCCTTACATTTGCTAAGGCCAAGGATAGACCACCACCACTACCAACAAAATCAGTGGCCTGAATAGGACATGCTGTGATGAAAACAGCTTGCTCCTGACTACATCACTTTTAGTGTATGATGAAAACTTTTGCAGTAAGTAGTTAGTGAGCATGTTTAAACTATGGTTATGTAGCCACCATGGTTAGGAATGGTTCACACAATACACTAAGCCATAATGTTTAGCTCAAAAAGCTTAACCACCATGATTTAGCATGTTGTCTGAACAGGGCATTGTTAAGTCCTCCATCTGTTGCAGTGTTGGAGGTGAGTGTTTCTCCTTCCAATGTTGTAATATCATCAACTTTTTAGCTGTCAAAAGGGTGCAGAGAATCCATTTGTGCTGACTTCCAGGAATAAGGTAGATAATATAAGAGAATATGCACATCAGTGAATATTAAAGAGCATTGCAATACAAAATTTATCTGTATAATAAGTTCCTCCCCAAAAGAGACAATTATTGGGCATTGCTAAAGCATATCATTAAAAGAAGTACTAGCTGTATTACACCTCCAGCAATTAGCTGACTTAGACAAACCCTTATTACAGAGATAGTGTCCAAGAGGCATAGAACAAGAGAATAAGATGTAACCTGAGATCCATAGATGCTTCAGATACAGACACTAAAGTGGTGATCCATCGATTAGGCAAAATGGGACTGTCCAGTTCCCTATTCCATTCCTGCTTAAGGCCCTGTGTATCGTATTTATTCACTGATAATAATTATATATAAACATGGATCATGTGTTGATATGACTGATCAGCCTCAAAAAGTGTTTCCAATAGCAAAGGAGACTCTGCAGCTGTAAAAGCAGCTGGGCTAAACCTAGATTCTGGCAGATGCTGCAATTGCAAATATTGCCATTCAGCCGTAGCAGACAAATTGTATTTAGTTTGCAAAGCTGAAAATGTCCAAACAAAAAACAAAACAAAACAACAAAAAGCAACAAAAAACAAACACCCTCATAATCAGCACCCACTTGTTGATCCAAAGTAAAAATCACCTTATCTGTCTGAGTTGATAAAATGGATGATAAGGTGATAAGATTGATATTGGGCTTGGTTCAACATATTATTGTCTTGGTGTCAATTTTAGCATCGTGTATTTATTTGTCATGGGTCAAATATATAGCATGAGGCGACCGGGCAGTGGATCAGTCTAAGCGACTTGGCCTTTGATCACATGGACAGAACTGATAATAAATAAGCATTCAAAATGAAATGAGATGGTGGAGACCACATACTCTGTGACCTTGACATTAAAGTACTTTCTTCCAGACACACAACTTGGGTTCAGGAGGGTTTTATGTCCCTGGGGAAACCAGGGCAGGCTAAAAAAGACAGTGGCTGGGCCTTAGTGAACTTTGAAGACGAAAAGGGTTTTTTTTGATGAAGAAAAATTAAGGGCATTTTGAAATAGAAATACTTTGTGGTTTTCTGGCTTGAGTGGAGAGAAGACAATCTGGAGGCCCTGGCTTTTGTTCCTACATCTGTTCCTGAATTGATGTGGTCACTACAGAGTGTGTACTCTGCTTCTTATGCTTAAATACTTCATCTGGACACTGAGGGAATAAGAAGCCACATTTGCAAAATGATGACATGTGTGCTCTGAATATTCAGGAAAGGGTGTGTGTGTGTTAAAATCACTCACAACTCATCCATTACATTCATGCAGTCATTCTGGAGAATCTGAATAAGTTATATTACCTTCAACTAAGTGACTGTGTACACTTCGTCTATGAGCAAACATTTTGTCCAGGTTTGAGCAATTGCTGCCTTTGCTAAAATTACACTGGATAGTACTATGCAGCTCTCTTGCTAACTTTCCAGAGGGGTCTTGTGGCACTTTAAAGACTAACAAATGTATTTTGGCATCAGTTTTCATGAGACACTAAAGTGGACAGTGTCCATAAACAGTGGTGAAGTGGAGTCAGGGCGCGCAGGGGTGAAGCGCTGGGGCTTTTTAATGGGCAAGGTTGATGATACCATTTGTCACACACAGACCCACCAGGCTTCCCTATTCTCTCTGAGCTTAGCTGTAATCCTCCTTACAGTAGCTGGGAGTGGGAGTGATGGGGATGGATTTTTCCAGCATATATATATATATATATATATACATTTGCCACCCCCTCAGACTTCCCTGACCCTTGTGAATTTAGCTGTAATCCTCAAAGAAGTGAGGGGGGTCAGGGAAATTAATTTCCCCAGCAACTATATATTTTCCCATTGTAATGCAAAGTATTTTGGGATGTCTTGATCTTTAACGGGCAATTAAGACCCATTATCTTTACAAAGGTCTGCTCCTGATGGAGCAGAGAATGGCTAGATTTTTTTTTAAAAATGGATCAATTCATTTGCCTGCATTTTGGACTCTCCTTGCACATGTGGCTGTGGAGACTATTGTGATCACTGCCTGCCCTTCAGTATTTACAATTATACTACTGTCCATGAAAGCTTCTGCCAGAATAAATGTGTTAGCCTTAAAGGTGAAATGAAGGGAGAAGCAGGTACTCAAGATGCTGTCTTTTTTATTATTATTATTTTTCAACGTTGAAAAGCTCTTCAACATTGAAAAATAATAAAAAAGTCAGCATCTTGAGAACCTGCTTTTCCCTTCATTTCACCTGATTTGGATGCTTTTCTCCCCTTGTTTTTTGCTTTTAGCCTTAAAGGTGCCACAAGACCCTTTGTTGACATTTTGAAATGCTTCTCTTGGATTGTGTTTCTCTGTGGCTTGCTTGGTTTTCCGTTAATATTACCTGATTGATATGTATGGTATTTAGGCTGTGCCTCCATTCCAAAATGTTTGATGTGATTTACAGTTTTAAGCATCTGGAACAGGATAGTGATATAAAATAAAGAGAGTAGGTAAAATTTCAGATGTTCTCTGACTACAGAAACAGCAAGGAAGTAGCTGTCTTCTGACTACAGAAAGCTTCATGGGGAGAGTATTGCTCTATGGTGGATCCCATGCTTTGCAGGCAAAAGGTTCCAGGATCAATCCCTGGCATCTCCAGGAACGATTCCTATTGAAAAACTGGAAGAACCACTGCCAGTCAGCATGGGCAATATTGAGTTGAATGGGCCATTGGTCTGACTAAGGCTAGATCTTCCCCACTGCTTTATAGCAATATTGAAGTGCACTGATAACTGTTGGGGCACATGACACATTCTATACACCGCTTTCATAGTATTATGTCATGCTTTTTATTCCACATTATCCCAAATTCTGCAACAAATGTCACTCTACGAGGTCTAAATGTGCAAGAGGAATATAGCGTTACCATGATGAGATCGCAGTGATTTGACACAAAGTGTAGATCTGGCCATAGTGTAAGACAGCTTCCTAAGTAACAAGCATTTTACCCACAGGTCCCATGTCAAGGAGCGAATAAAACACCCAACGGCGTTTACATTGGTCCTTAACTGGGATCCTCCTGTAACCCATGCCAGCACTAGCCCCACGACCATTGTGATTCAAAGTTCCTGTAAGAGGCAGCATTGCCACTGCTACCCAAGTATTTTGTTGCAAGGCTCACCTGCCCAGCCCTTGCTTCACAAGGTTCATCTTGAAAGCAAGGTCAAAAAGCTATGCCACCTTGGATAGCTCCTTTAATGTTCTGAAACCCAGAGCGGATTCTCCACTCCACTGACATCGGAGGTCCTTTAGAGTTCTGACTGGTTCTGACTGCAGCCCAGAGGGGATTCACTGCCCCACTGACATCGGACCACCAGCCTCCACTGGAAAGACTCCTGCCTGAAAGTCTGGAGAGCCATTGCTGCCAGTCAGTGTGGACAATACTGGGCTAGATGGACCAAGGGGCTGACTGGGTATAAAGCAGCTTCCTATGTTCCATTTTCTTTTGCAGTCTCCTCACGTCCGCAGTACACACTCCATTACTGCCCGACTAATTATTCCCTTAGTGCTTTATTGCATGTTGTCCTCACTCATGGTACCTTTTGTGCTGCGCTGGAAACATTCCTGTTCTGTTTTCAGCCCCCTCTTCCTTCCTTCCCTCAGGGCCAGAGACCTCGGCACAGAATGAACTGGGTATAATTTTAAAAATTCATGCCATTGTTTTTGTTGTATTTTTTTTCCATAAGCCTCTGTTCTCCCCTCAACTCCCCGCCCACCCTTTTCTCAAACCGGCAGTGGGTCGATTAATGTGTTTTTCATCTGCTCAAGTCAGTCTAAAGTCATTTTCTAAATATTCTTCCTGCTGATATTTCAAAACAGGCACTAAATACCAGGTTGTCTTCTGTTCTAGCATGGTTAGGGTATACCAGAACAACATTAGCATGTGGCGACAAAAGCATTTAAAATATTGAGTAATTGTTGCAAATGATTAATAACACAATCCTGTACGTGTCTACTGAGAAGTAAGTTCCATTGAACTCAATTGTAGACATGCATAAGAATGCACTTGATAATTAGGGCACAGTTTTATGCATGTATAGTCAGAAAATGCTGGGAGTTGTAGGATTTTTTTTTCTATCTAAACGAGAGGGCTGAAAACATTCAGCTGCAATTATATATGCACTTACCTGAGAGTAAGCGCCATTGAACCCAGATCTGCCTGACATCTGCTGACTTTGACGGTCAGATTGGAATTACATTGCAAGTAAAATATGTACTCTGGCTCATGGTGTTGGTGATGTTCCATTCCTCATCACTACCTGACAGTTTGTATCTTTAAAATTTTATTCCTCTCTGTATCAAAAAATGTTGGTCTTCTGTCCTTTGGAACAAAAGTGTTGAGCATGTGAGCTCCCCTACAGACTGTGATGTGTCATGAGTACAAAGGACCTAGAAGGGTTTCTAAGTATGTTTGGCTGAAAGCTTTTCGAAGAGCCTGTGTGCTTAGGAAAACTCCCCACTTTTTTTTTTTAAAAAAATCCTATACTTTCTTTACGGTGGGGGTGGGGGACCTCTTTCAACTTGAAAGTCAGACTAAATTTTGAGAAGCTCTTGTGGCCAAAACACAGTGCTAGGCAGGGCTGGAAGTAAAGGGGAAGTAAAGGGGAATCACAAAAAATATGAAAACTATCAGCTTGGAGCTCTTATTGCCAGTAAGTAAGCCTTGGGAGTGCCATTTCAACCTTTTAGATTTGGGGGGGGGGGGAAACTGCATAAAAGTCAGGAAATCGCCGAACTATTGGTGGCTAGGGGGAAAGGGGATGGGGGTGTGGACATCTGGGGAACCAGATTGGAACCATAGGAGAGCTGGATTTAGCCCCCTGAGCCTGAGGTCCCCCATCCCTGCTTTTATGTTTGTTTTTTTGTTTGGTTTGGTTTTTGCTTTCTCAAAATGTTAGGCTTAAATCCAACATTGCATGAGCACACTACCCCTCGCTCTCTCCCCCACTGCAGTGCCCCTGCACACCTCCCAGCTCAGTTCTGGAGGCTCCCCCAATACTGTGGAGCAAATCTGCAGAGTGTGTGGAGGGCTGTGTCATGTGCATGCCTGTTCCTCTGGCATTCACACATGTTGGCAACCTGACACAAGACACTCACATCAGTGAGACTTCTTTTTATTGAGGAAACCTCATGGTAACACGCTTAATGGTTACGGACTCCAAAACGCACACTTAAAGCTGAATGATGGTCAGAAAGCTTTAGGCTCCATTCTTGATACTATCTTTCAGGCAATCACAAGGGAGGGGCGAATTCTTGAAAGGCTTAACAAACCATCCCAAAGGAGCTTCTTCAAATGCCACATATGCTGGTACCTCAGGGGACATGACCAAAGCCTAACTAAGATCATGGGGTGGGTGAAACTCTTATTCTGTGAGCCATCAGAGCCTGGCAGAGAAGAAATCCAATAGTCACACCCAGCCTGCCAAACGCTGAGCTGACCAGGGAAGGGAAGCACCCAGGCACAAGAACTCCCCTGCGTGGGAGAGCTCACTGCCACCTAAGTTGGGCAGAGACTAATCAAGCACCAATCAGACCCAGCCTGCCGAACACTGAGCTGACCTGGGGTAAGAATGATTAAAAGGAAGGTAAAACTTCAGGCACAGGAGTCCAGTCGTTCTAAGGACAGGCAGCTCTCTGCCACCTGAATCTGGCCACAAGCACATAATCCACAGCAAATGCAAGTTTAAGTCTATGAAGAATGGAAGAATGGGAAAAATCCAGAGTTTTCATCAAATTTCACAATTCCCCCTCCCCTTCCTGGATATGTTACCAATTATCCTGACAAATCCCGTACCAGCATGTATTATTTATGTATTTATTTATTTTATTCCATTTATATACCGCCCCATAGCTGAAGCTCTCTGGGCGGTTTACAAAAATTAAAAACATTGAACATTAAAAACACCGATATACAAAATTTAAAAACATAAAACATAAAACATAAAAACAAGTTAAAATTACAATATCCTTCTGGCTCAAAGCACAATAACAACACAAAAACACAAAACCCTCATCATATGCTGTTAAATGCCTGGGAGAAGAGGAAAGTCTTAACCTGGCGCCAAAAAGATAACAATGTTGGCGCCAGGCGAGCCTCGTCGGGGAGATTATTCCATAATTGGGGGGCGACCACTGAAAAGGCCCTCTCCCTTGTTGCCACCCTCCATGCTTCCCTCGGAGTAGGCGACCAGAGGAGGACCTTAGATGTAGATCGTAGTGTACGGGTAGGTTCGTGTCGGGAGAGGTGTTCCATCAGGTATTGTGGTCCCAAGCCGTGTAAAGCTTTATAGATTAGAACCAGCACCTTGAATTGGGCTCGGAAACATATAGGCAGCCAATGAAAGTGGGCCAGAGTAGGTCTTATGTGCTCGGACCTTCTGGTTCCTGTTATCTCTCGGGCCGCTGCATTTTGCACAAGCTGCAGCTTCTGAACCATCTTCAAAGGCAGCCCCACATAGAGTGCATTGCAGTAATCCAATTTAGAGATTACCAGAGCATAGACAACTGGAACCAGGTTATCCCTGTCCATATAGGGGCATAGCTGGGCCACCAACAGAAGTTGGTAGAAGGCACTCCATGCCACCGAGGCCACTTGAGCCTCAAGTGACAGAGATGGTTCTAGGAGAACCCCCAAGCTACGAACCCGCTCCTTCAGGGGGAGTGCAACCCCATCCAGAACAGGTTGAATACCCTCCATCCGGTCAGCAGAACCACCCACTAACAGCATCTCAGTCTTGTCTGGATTGAGTTTCAGTTTGTTAGCCCTCATCCAGTCCATTGTCGCAGCCAGGCACTGGTTCAGCACATCCACAGCCTCACCTGCTGAAGATGAGAAGGAGAAATAGAGTTGTGTGTCATCAGCATACTGATGATAATGCACTCCAAAACTCTGGATGACCGCTCCCAACGGTTTCATGGAGATGTTGAACAGCAAGGGGGACAAGACTGACCCCTGAGGAACCCCATACTGGAGAATCCACAGGGCCGAGCAATGTCCCCCAAGCACCACCTTCTGGAGCCGCCCCGCCAAGTAGGAGTGGAACCACTGCAATGCAGTACCTCCCATTCCCAACTCAGCCAGTTGTCCCAGAAGGATACCATGGTCGATGGTATCAAAAGCCACTGAAAGATCAAGGAGAATCAACACTCCCCCTGTCTTTCTCCCAACATAGGTCATCATACAGGGCGACCAAGGCTGTTTCCATGCCAAAACCAGGCCTGAAACCCGACTGAAATGGATCCAGATAATCAGTCTCATCCAAGAGTGTCTGGAGTTGGCCAGCAACCACCCGCTCAAGGACCTTGCCCAGGAATGGAACGTTTGCTACCAGCCTAAAGTTATTAAGATTTTCTGGGTCCAGGGAAGCTTTCTTCAGGAGTGGTCTCACTACTGCCTCTTTCAGACGGTCTGGGACCACTCCCTCTCGTAGAGAGCCATTAATTACTTCCCTGGCCCAGCCGGCTGTTCCATCCCTGCTAGCTTTTATAAGACAAGAGTGTCTGGAGCTGGCTCGCAACCATTTGCTCAAGGACCTTGCCCAGGAATGTAGGGTTTGTGTTGTGTCTAGTAGCCACCAGTCATTAAGACCATGAATGCTTGTTTAAACAAACATTTGCTACCTATCAGTACTCCCTAAGGTAACACACTCAACTTCACTTGCCACCATAGATATATCATCATTCCCACAATACTGTACTAACACAGTAGTGGCACTGAGTTTACGTTCAGCAAGTTTTCAACAATCTGCAAATTTTCATATAGCTGGTGTTTGCTCCTGACCACATGAATGAAGAAGGTTTTTCCCTTCCTTTTTGATACAAGTCTTCATTTAATCAGATTTCACACAACCAGGACCAACAACTAGATTATTTCAAAGTCTGCCGAGATTATTTAAGCAGCTGAAGAAAGGAAAGAATGTGTCCCAAATCCAAATCCCTTGTTAGGAAATATCCACTAAACCAATAAATATAAAGATATTAATCGTTGGCTCTGTTTGTGATAGGAGAAATACAATACAGGAATTTAACCATGTGCTAACCCAACAGAAAACAATGCTATACAATGACATTCTACATACGATTCCCATTTTGCAAGCCTCGGTGAATACTTTTACAATCCAGAAAAGAATGGCAGCTACAGAAATTTGCACTCTAAAAGAGCAATCCCACCAAGGGAGCTTTGGTTATTGGGCAGTATAGAAATGTAATAAATAAACAAATGAATCCTACTGTTAGGTGCAGAGGACTCAAGCTTTGGAACATTGTGGAATAGCATTTTTAAAAATTATTTCACGCTCCTTTTTCTGGTGGTTTTTGTATTATTATTTTTCAAAAGGAATTCCGTTCCATTGAAATCAGTGGAGGGAATTATTTGATGCCCGGTCCAGAGCTAGCATAGATCTGCGGCTGGTTTGGAGGCATGGATGGGGAGCTTTTTTTAAAAAAATATTTTTTATTTCAACTCTTAACTACAATTATACCATTCTTTTCCATTCTTTATACACCAAGTGCACCCCTCACCAGGACCAATTCCTCTTCATTACATTTTCCAGAATTGTGATACTTCTTGCATAGGTTTGTGTCCTTTCCCTCTCAACAGTACATGCTCTAAAAATAATTTCCATATATTTTCAAATTCACTTCTATTACATATTCCCTTTTCTACTTTAATATTACATGTTAGTTTGTCATTAATAGCAATATCCCATACCTCTTTATACCACTCAGCCATTTGATAGTTATCTTTCATCTTCCATTTCCTTGCTATTATTAATCTTGCTGCAGTTAGTAACATAGTAATTAAATCCTTAGTATTCTGATTACATTTCATCCCCTCATATATTGATAATAATGCAATCTTTGGGGATGACTCCAAATCAATTCCCGTTATCTCTTTTATCTCTTTATATACCATTTGCCAAAACTTTTGTACATATTTACATGACCACCATATATGAACATACGTGCCAGTTTGTTGACATCCTCTCCAACATAATACTGAATATTTTTTATCTATTTGATTCAATCTAACTGGTGTTAAATACCATCGCCATATTAATTTATAATAATTTTCTTTTATCCTTACTGATAAAGTTTTCAAATTCCTTGCTCCCCATAACTTCGCCCAATTCTGATTACTTATTAAAATTTTCATATCATTTTCCCACACCAGTTTGCAACCATCCCCTTGTACTTCTTTTACCATCAATATTTTATAAATTTCACTTGTTATACCTTTTAATACCATATTTTGTTCCTTCTCTCGTCTTTGTGTTACCATTTTTTCAAATATCGTATATTCTCTACATTTTTTATTTTCTTTTACCCACTTCTTTATCCACTGTTCCAACTGCATGCAATTAATCCATGAAACTTTCTCTTCCCTTAATGTTTCTTTTATTTGATTTAAATTGTCCATCTTTATCACTCTTTCTAATCTATTTATATTTTGTTTTCTTAATATTTTCCCCATTACTTCTTTTAAATTTTCTGGGAAATTTTCCATCATTTCTACTGGAGTTAATGGGGAGATGGCAGGTATTAATTTAATCTTATTCTTAGCCCAAATCTCCAAAATATTCTTCAATATTGGATTCCTAACTCTTTGTAAAAAATTCTTATTAATTTTGTTAAAATATATATTTTCCAATTCCATTTCTACTTCTTTGGATTCCAATTCTAACCAACACTTTCCCCCCAAGCCTAGAATACCTTCCACTACGTATCTTAATTGGTTAGCCAAATAATATCCCTTCAAATTAGGAAGGCCTAACCCTCCTGTTCCCTGTTGTTTATACCACATTTTCTTATTTATCCTAGCTTTCTTATCTCCATTACTAAAATTGTTAAACATTGTTTGCCATTTCTTCAACTCTATTTCTGATATTTTAATTGGCAACATCCTGAATAAGAAATTAATTTTAGGTAATATCTTCATTTTTAATAGTGCTATTCTACCAAACCATGAAAGTTTTTTCTTCTGATATTCCTCCAATTTCTTTTTAACCTCCTGCCTTAATCTATTATAGTTTTCCTCTTCCAATTTATCCAAATTCTCTGTTATATATATTCCTAAATATTTCATTTTTCCTTTTAATTTAATATTCATTTCCCTTTTGACTAGTTCTTGCTTCCCTTCTTCTTTATAATTAAACATCATCATCTCTGACTTGGGGCAGTTTATTTGTAATCCCGTCATCTCTCCAAACTCCTCCAGATAATGCCATA
Source organism: Anniella stebbinsi (assembly GCA_029215795.1). Lineage (NCBI taxonomy): Eukaryota > Metazoa > Chordata > Lepidosauria > Squamata > Anniellidae > Anniella > Anniella stebbinsi. Next base: position 43,831,308 of record JARDYH010000004.1, on the reverse strand, counting down.
GTTTCCCCATCTTCTCAATCGGTTCTTGAATTGAAAGTAATGTATCATCTGCAAATAAATTCATTTTAATTTTTTCTTTTTTCCCTATCCCCTTTATAGTCATATCTTCTCTAATTGCATTTGCCAAAAGCTCTATAACCATTGCAAATAAAATTGGGGAAAGGGGACAACCTTGCCTAGTTCCTCGGGCTAGCGACAATTTCTCTGTATTTTCCCAATTTCTATACCCTCTAATTCCTTCTTTTTTGCCTGTAACTGGGCCCCAATAATTTTATCTTTATTCTTTATATATTCATCCTCCAGTTTCCTAATATTCTTTTCCAATCTTACCCTCTCTTCTCCTTGTTGTCTCTTTAATTTAGATGATTCCCTAATGCATATTCCTCTCATCACAGCCTTCATTGTATCCCAAATTATAGCCTGGGTGGACTCCCCATTATTATTTATTTGCCATATATCCTCCATTTCTTTCTGAATATTTTCTATCGTTTGTTTATGTTTAAATATTCTTGTGTCCACTCTCCATCTTTTAGCTTCCTTATAGTCTTTCCGAATCTTCATCTCCATATTTATTAATGTGTGATCTGAAACTTTAATAAGCCCTATTCCTACTTCTAATATTTTTGTTAATAAACTCTTAGAAATAAAAAGGTAATCTATTCTAGTATAGCTCTTATGTACTGCTGAATAGAAGGTATATTTCCTTTCCTCCCCTTTGTTTACCCTCCAAATGTCGAACATCTCCTTTGCTTTCATTAATATATTTAAACTAGTTACATTTTGCCACCTATCATTTATGTTGGGATTAGATTTATCTTTATTTTTATCCATTACCATATTAAAATCTCCTCCCATTATAATGTGGCCTTTTTGAATTCCTTGCATTTCCTTGAACACTTTATTATAAAAAATTTCTTGCTTTTCATTCGGGGCATATATATTCACCAATGTATAATCTTCATTAGCTATCTTCCCCTGTATAATTATATACCTCCACTGTTCATCTTTTATTCCTTTCATATCAGTAAAACCACATTTCTTTGAAATTATAATTGCTACCCCTCTAGCTTTGGATGGTCCATATGCTTTCTCGTAGATGTTCGCTCATCTTAATTTAATTTCATTAGCCCCTTCTTTAACTTGATGTGTTTCCTGTAAAAAATACAATATCAGCTTTATCCCTATTCAATAAATTTTCTATTCTCTTTCATTTTATCATCGTCCCCAGCCCTTTAACATTTAATGATGTTACTTTCAATTTATTACCCATGATATTTTTTACATAGCAAATTGTTTTTTCTATTGGTCCTTATTAGTACTCTACCTTCTCCCCATGCTCTTCTCACCCCACTTCCTCCCCCCACCCCCATTCCCCTCCCTCCCTCCCTTCCCCTCCCCCAATTATTCATCCCCTCTTGTGCCCGAGGAGTTAACCTCATCCAAAGACCCAAGATCAATCCGGGGGGGGGGGGGAGATGCCCTTCCAAGATCCCCAGCGACAGCCACCCTCACTCTTTGGTCAGTTTATATATCTCTCATCATCCGCTAGCTTATATTTAATTCTCTGTCTTAAAAAAACCAACTTTCTTCTATTTACTGCTTCCAACTGCTCCTTCCTCCGGCTCCATTATTCCCAGCTCTTGTTGTAGTTGTATGCCTTGTTCCGATGATGTAATCCTGTACTGTCGATCCTTCCACTGAAACTTCAAAAACACTGGATAGCCCCACGTTTATCTCACATTCTTCTTCATCAACACTGCTGTACAAACTTTCACAGTTTTCCTCCAATTGATTGTCTCCAAGCATAAATCAAGATATACTTGTACTGGAGTTGATTGATACTTCATTCTGTCTGGGGCTTGTCTCGCTGCTTTCATAAATTGCTCTTTTTTATAATAATTCACAAACTTTATGATGATATCTCTAGGCATTACTCCGCTTCTTCTGCCTCCAATTCTATGTATTCTTTCCATGTCCCACTCTTCCCATGCAATATTTGGAGTTATATCCTTAATCCACCTCATAACTCGATCTCTCAAAATTCTGGGGTTTTCACCCGATGATTCTGGAAAGAATCTGAGACGAAGGTTAGAGCGTCTTGCCCGATCCTCCAAATCAATCATTTTCAGCTGCATTAAGTCAAATTGTTCCGTCTGGTTCTGTATGGCTATTTCATTTGCCATAACTTTTCTCTCTACCTTTTCAATCCTCGAATTGGCCTCCTTCATTTGCCTTTTCATTTCTGAAATACTTCTATCTATTTGAGCTGTAACTCCCATCAACACCTCTTTTTTCAGAGATTCATTGCCTTCTTCCATCATTTTTTGCATCTTTCCATTATTATGTGTCATCATCTGCTGCATCATGTCTTTAATGCTCTCAACCAGCTCTGTCTGCTGCATTGTAGCATCTGATGTTTTAGATCTAGCTGCAGCTGCCTTCAGGTCAACTCCTCCCTCCATCCCTTCCTTCTCCCTTCCGGTTTTCTGGGAGTCTTTGTTATTATTATTGTTATTTTTGCCACTTGAGGTCAGCATCTGAGATTCCACTCTAGCCAATCTGGCTGCTGTATTATCCGATGGTCTCCCAATAGACTTATTTCTCAGCCAAAGTGGAATTTTCTGTTGTTTTTTAGAATCTTTCTTTGACATTGGATCTGAGCCAACCCAGACACTGGAAAGGTCAAAAGCGAAACTAGCCTGCTCCAGCTACAGCAATTTTCAAAAATAGTTCTTTCAAAGCCTTTAGCCTCTCTTATCTCTCCCACACAATATTTTTTCTTTCTACTCACATTTGAAGCTCTTTTGACGAGACTATTAGCTTTACATTTTATTTACGACCGGAGCTCGAGAAATCGCTGCTCACCCATCAACCCTGGAAGTCCATCCCCCCATGGATGGGCAGCTTGAAGGCTGTGGATCCACAACCTATCCCAGCATATCTACTAGTACCACCTCCTCCTCCACCCACAACCTGCCTTCCTTTCCCCCATTCCAATACTGGAGCTGGGAAGGGGTTCTGAAGTCAGATCTCTCCCTCCAAGGGCAGACTTCCCTCTCCAACCTTGGAGGGGGAGATCCCATATTTCCTATGGCCCTGGAACCCTACCCCACCCCTATGAACCTCCTCCCAGCCCTGCAACAACCTTTTTAGCTGGTTTGTCTCCAGCATTGGAGAGGGGACTACAGGACTGCAGGGTAAATCAGAATGCCTGTTACTGTCATGATTCGAAGAGCATTGCCATGTGAATCACCACTATTTCTCATACAGCTATACACTGAATAAAGTTTACAGAGTAATTACTTAACTCACTGTGTGTGTTACCATGTACCACATGGTATCCTGATAAGTAGCGAGGAGAATCTTACCACTTCCTTGCTTCCCTAGATGTGATAAGATTATCCTCACCAATTGGCAGAACAAATGGGATGACCAGCTTTCCTATAATTGTACTCATCCTTCAGCAAATTGCCATTTAGTAAATTGTCTCTTGCATGGACCTGTTGTCATACAGCTTAGGTCTGATTCCCATTTTATCTGAGAGGTGTGGTTGCCTCTTCCCCAGGGCTATATCTCAAACTATGCTGGTGGTAACACATGAAGTGATGAAATCATATGGGAAGCTCCCACACCAGTACCGCCAAGCTCTGAACATGGGAACATCTACATGATCTGCCCAGCCCATATGATTTTGCTATTTAATAGATTACCAGTGTGATATGGAATGGAGTCCCAGGGAAGTGCCATCCATGCTAGTTGGGCAATATATCTCCAAAATGGGAAGTTGGCAGGGTGATCTACTGTAAAAGTTGCTTTCTTAAGGAAAGGACAAGGATCAGTGAATTTACAGGCATAAAGCAGTTCAGTCCCCCCTCCCCTAGAGATGCATTGACAATCCCTGAGAATGAAAGCCTCAAATTCTCTTGACAGGACGTGGGTCCAATTTGTGGCTCATTGCCTTAAATCCTCTCAGTCCCACTTTGATAAAAGGGCAACTGTCACTAGCTGAAATTGATCTAAAGAAAATTGCAAAAACAAGCTGCTGATAATGCCTTCATAGCTTCTGACACAAATTGGTCATGTTTGTCTATAAAGTAATTAGCAAAGCTGTCACAGTGAGCCAGAGTTGTTTCTAGCACTAAATTGAGACATTTATGGAGATTCAGACCTTTTAGCATCTGGGCAATTCACCTGGATGTGTCATAGCAGATGCTATGGTAGCTAATAAGAATGTTTTTTTTAATGTGTTGGGAAAATTGCTACCCAGCTATTACAATGAACAGAAATATAGGAATTCCATGATCTACGTCCTGTAGAAATCCTCCAAAATCAATTTCTCACTGTTCTCCTCCATTTGATTCATCACACTCTGGTTGCACTGCTAAGAGCTGAAGTAGGTTTGCCTGCATTGAAAATTAGGGTACAGAAAATGGAGGAAAGGGTTGCAAAAAAAAATCTCCCTGAAAAGTGCTAGATCAAAAATGTTTTTTGGAACAAAAACACACACATGATTGGGCCATACTGAGCCTATCTACACTACTCTTTTAAAATGGTTTATAACAGTTTTAAACTGTTATACACCGTTTTAAAGCAGTAGTGTAGCTAGGCTCACAGTGTGAAGGGGTGAAGGTGACTGTAATCCACTAGTACAGAGTATTACACTGATAGGCTTGGAACAGGCCAAGAAGTTAATGAAAGATAACAGGTTTAAATGTACTTCTACTGTAGATCTAATGAGCTTTCAAGACGCTGCTTTTCATGCTGTGTTTATATATATAAGAGTGATCACCAAGTGCAAAGGTAATCATTGGAAGGAGTATACCTCTAGTGGGGGAAAGATCTTTGACTAGATTATGTTCTCAAACCATGTATACAGCATATTTGGACAGTAAATATAAGTGAATGTTAGTGTGCATGTGGTTATAGTGAAACCAAAACTCTGATACACTTTTCAATTACTCACTCTATCTCATTTGTCAATTACCAAATTTTACTGAGGCCCAGAAAAGCTGCTACCTCATTATGGTTTAGATGGTTTACAGGAGAACATTATTTGCCAAAGCTGCTGAAAATCTTAAAAATAAAACGGTGAAAGAAATCACTGTTCTTTTTAATGATGACCAAATGATGTAATGGTAATAGTATTTTACTGAAGTGTAATTGCTGCATGTAATTGTTACTACTGGGAGAATTTGTAATGACCTTTGTTAATGCAGATAAACTGACCTTGAATTTGACCTAGATTTTCTTTTCCACCGACATAACTGAAGCATAATATGGGCTCTATAATGCCAGGGGTTGGCTTTGGACTGGGTCAGATGCCACTTAAACTCTGGCTAACTATTCTCTTGCTTCATCTCCTGCAAAGCCTCTTCATTCAGCTGCTAAGGAAACCCTGAGTGGTAAAGCACAGATGCCAATGTGGTTTCAAGTTAGACAATATAGAATTGTTCTTTGTCACCCTCCTATTCTATAATGCCAGCCTTTCCCAACATAGAGTCCCCAGATGGTGTTGGACTACAATTACTATTATCCTGATAAGGATTTTTGATCTGGGCATTGATATAAAATCAAAACCTGGAACACTAGTTTTCCCCAAGCCTCTAAAGAAACATTTTAAGGTAAAGTAGAAACATATTTCACTGCACCAGGGTAAAGTTCACACCTCACATTCTAGCATTTCAGAGGAAAAACACAGAACGATATAACCAAAACATCCTCTCCCAATAACAAACCTCGCTATCTCTTCCTCTGAAGAGATTGTGAATTAGACATGACTCAATAGCCCTCAACACAGACAAGATGGCACCCCCTATGTAAACATTTTCAGTTCTTCGCAAGGAAAATTACTGGCCATTAGAGAAAACCAAATAACACCAAGTATCAGTGATCGAAGGTTATCAGGAAACAGTAAATTTCATTGAGGCGTCAATAGCCCCCGATATTGTTTTATTATGGTTTAAGATATTGTTTAGTTGAAACATTTATTGGCATTTATCCATCACAGGAGGGAGGGGGTGAGTGGTATGTGACGTCAAAGCCTGTACAGAGATAAATGAAACAGTTTTGTCTGTGTGATTCAGAGAGCTTTGGTACTACCCATGTGCCACTTCTCTCTCCTTCGTATGAAGTTTTGAATAAACCTGTTGGACTGAACTCTGCCTGTTCCTGGTGATTCTTCAATTTGAGAGTAAGGGAACATTTCCTTAACAATCTCCAACTAGCATGGACAGTTTCAAGAGGTGATGGGAACTGTAGTCCAACAACAGCTGGAGACCCAAGGTTGAGAAAGGCCGCTATAGGCTGACAAAATCGTCTCCAGGATGGTGCTTAGGGATCAAATTAGATCCATTAGTCTTTGGCAGTATACGTTCCAAATAGGTACACCAGGTAATGAACAAATTCTGACAAATCCATCACTGTTATGCTCTGCTACATGTGATATCCCATATGAATATAGGAAACTGCCTTACATGAAGTCAGACCATTGGTCCATTTAGCTCAGCACCATCTGCACCAGGGGTGAAGAACCTGTGGCCCTCCAGAATTTTCTGGATTACAGCTTCCATCATCCCTGATCACCAGTCATACTGGCCAGGGCTGATAGGAGTTGGAATCCCACAACCTCTGGGGGTTCCCCACCTTTGAACCGTGGCTCTCCAGGGTTTCAGACAGGGATGTTTCAAGGCCCTACTAGGAGTTGCAAAAGACTGAGCCAGGGACCTTCTACATACAAGGCATATACTCTGCCACAGAGCTTCCCCTGGTTTTCATATCTGAGCAGGACTAGGGAATCAAGGAGGATACTGCAAAATATTCATATGCCTCATGTTAGAGAGCTGAGGGACTGAATCAACATCCTGTTGTATTTGTCTTAGTACTTTCAGTTTTCAGGAAAAAAAAACCTTGTGAACATGCCAGTCAATCGACACAGCTGCAATTATTACGCCGCATACTCAAATCATTTCCTCTTCTATGGCATAAGATCTGGGTGGGCCCCTTTAGGTGAGAATTGAGATATTGTATACCGTTCAGGAACTGGGATTATAAGGGATGTAAGGCAAAGACCTGCCGGAAAACTCACGAGACGTGATTCTTGCTTGTTAATGGCTTTTTTCAGTGTTTGCGCTCCCAGCCCGCCCAAAGCACCCAAGCCAATCAACACTCAGAAAGAAAGAAAAATTCTGCACTCTTCTTGTCCTGATCCACAACTACGTGTGAAGATTAAAAGCACAAGTTGCTGTACATGCCATCCAAACAATTCCTGAATGTGCGAAAAGCACCATGGTTTACAGCTAGAAGGTATAGAAATCCATTTGCCAATATCTGCAGCAACATTCAGCTGGAGCAATGTATTAGCCAGGAGATATTTTAGGCTCAACACTAATTAGAAGTGAAAGTTCTATCAATGAAACGATCCAAGAAGAAAATGTGGCATCACTTTTCTCAGAATCACTTTTCTGATAAGTAGCAATGGGAGGGATTCAACCCAGAGAAAGAAAACTGATGGAAATAAGTATTCTGCTGACAAGAAAGAGAAGGGGAGCATCAACTTTAAAGAAAACATCGTTCACTGGTGTTGTTGAACCATCAGCCTGTGAGGAAGCCAGCAGAGTCCATGGAAAAGCTTTCTTCTGGATTAGGATGTTTGTTGACTTTGTGGCACCAAGCCTTCATTCTTTGAGCTGATGGAGACTGAAGTTTACCCTAGTTCACTCAAAGCAAAAAGTCTGGAGCCAAACACAACAAACCCCAGAGGGATTCCTCTATTTCTTTAAAGGTAGCAATGGAACAATCAACTGTACTTTGATGTCTGATTGCACCAGTTCACCAAAACAAAAATGTAAGAATGAATCAAGAGCAGATTCATTTCCACTTTTGTACATAAAATCTGCCTCATACCCAAAAACGCACAGGGTGCCATCAGGCAATGTTTTTATAGTGAGCGCGATTGCACTGCCTGATTTGCTGAACTTTACAGGGGGTCCAGAGGATGACATCTTCAATTTGTACTCCTCTGGGTTTTCCCACCGCCTCTATCATTTGCCATACCAGGAAAATATCTGTTAAGGAAGAGAAGAGGGAATCACCTTTTGACTGTTAATTATAAGGGTCCTCCATTTGAACACACCCACAGGTAGGTACCAATAACTTTGGAAGAAACTTTTGCATCCATTCAAGTACAGATGCAATAAATACACACAGCCAAGCTCATCTACATCAAATTTAGGCAGCTCAACTCAAACCCAAAGTCCTGACTGATTCTGCAAACCTTGCAAGTAAATTTATCATGAGCTAAAAAGTCATGTCTAATTCATGAGTTCTGTTGTTGCAGAAAATATCTCTTAACATTTCTTAATGAACAAAGTACTTTTATAGTTTGCTTTTTAATTTGTTCCTGCATTTTCTAATGTGATTGTCCTCATGTTACAGGTGGAGAACCGAAAGAGAGAGAAGAAGCTTTTCTATCTGAGGCATTTATTTTGCATTAGTGATTCCTTACTCCCAGATGTTTACAGGTTTTTTAGATGATTTTGTAATGTCCAGTTTTTTCATAGGACTTTCCTATTTTTGTTTTCTTTTTTAGAACAGGGAAAATGCAGTATTATTTCTGAAAGTACTGTTTCTACTGGTATGTTTGCACTATTCCACTCCACCTAGCACAGCCCCACCTAGAGGTTATGTAGCAGAAAAGTAGGAAAGGAAAAGCTCTTTGTGTAGAGCTCGGATCTCCAATTATGCAACCAAACCAAAAATAGATGGTAAGTGCCTATGGTAAACTGTATTCAGTGGCAGTGAGGGCAGCAAAAAAACAACAACAATACTTTGCTGCCACTATTAAATCATCAATTTGCCGCCCAGCGGAGCTTTTCAGAGTTGTCCAGGGGCTTCTACATGCTGGCCCCAAGGACATGATAGAACCATCTGAGGCCTGCTGTAATATATTTGCTAGGCACTTCCAGGATAAAATCCTGGAAGAAAGCGCCTGAAGAAAGCTTCCCTGGACCCAGAAAATCTTAATAACTTTAGGCTGGTGGCAAACGTTCCATTCCTGGGCAAGGTCCTTGAGCGGGTGGTTGCTGGCCAACTCCAGACACTCTTGGATGAGACTGATAATCTGGATCCATTTCAGTCGGATTTCAGGCCTGGTTTTGGCATGGAAACAGCCTTGGTTGCCCTGTATGATGACCTATGTTGGGAGAAAGACAGGGGGAGTGTTGATTCTCCTTGATCTTTCAGTGGCTTTTGATACCATCGACCATGGTATCCTTCTGGAACAACTGGCTGAGTTGGGAATGGGAGGTACTGCATTGCAGTGGTTCTGCTCCTACTTGGCGGGGCGGCTCCAGAAGGTGGTGCTTGGGAGACATTGCTCGGCCCTGTGGATTCTCCAGTATTGGGTTCCTCAGGGGTCAGTCTTGTCCCCCTTGCTGTTCAACATCTCCATGAAACCGTTGGGAGCGGTCATCCAGAGTTTTGGAGTACGTTGTCATCAGTATGCTGATGACACACACCTCTATTTCTCCTTCTCATCTTCAGCAGGTGAGGCTGTGGATGTGCTGAACCAGTGCCTGGCTGCGACAATGGACTGGATGAGGGCTAACAAACTGAAACTCAATCCAGACAAGACTGAGATGCTGTTAGTGGGTGGTTCTGCTGACCGGATGGAGGGTATTCAACCTGTTCTGGATGGGGTTGCACTCCCCCTGAAGGAGCGGGTTCGTAGCTTGGGGGTTCTCCTAGAACCATCTCTGTCACTTGAGGCTTAGGTGGCCTCGGTGGCATGGAGTGCCTTCTACCAACTTCTGTTGGTGCCCCAGCTACGCCCCTATCTGGACAGGGATAACCTGGTTCCAGTTGTCTATGCTCTGGTAATCTCTAAATTGGATTACTGCAAAGCACTCTACGGTTCAGAAGCTGCAGCTTGTGCAAAATGCAGCGGCCAGACTGATAACAGGAACCAGAAGGTTCAAGCATATAAGACCTACTCTGGCCCTCTTGCATTGGCTGCCTATATGTTTCTGAGCCCAATTGAAGGTGCTGGTTCTAACCTTTAAAGCCTTACACGGCTTGGGACCACAATACCTGATGGAACACCTCTCCCGACACGAACCTACCCGTACATTATGATCTACATCTAAGGTTCTTCTCCAGTTGTCTACTCCGAGGGAAGCACAGAGGGTGGCAACAAGGGAGAGGGCCTTTTCAGTGGTCGCCCCCCAATTATGGAATAATCTCCCCGATGAGGCTTGCCTGGTGCCAACATTGTTATCTTTTCAGCTCCAGGTTAAGACTTTCCTCTTCTCCCAGGCATTTAACAGCATATGATGAGGATTTTGTGTTTTTGTGTTGTTGTTGTGCTTTGAGCTAGAAGGATATTGTAATTTTAACTTGTTTTTATGTTTTATGTTTTTAAATTTTGTATATTGGTGTTTTTAATGTTCAATGTTTTTAATTTTTGTAAACCGCCCAGAGAGCTTCAGCTATGGGGCGGTATATAAATGGAATAAAATAAATAAATGCATAAATAAATAAATAATACATGCTGGTACGGGAACTAGAAAGAACATAAGAAGAGCCATGTTGAATCACACCAAAAGCCTATTTAATTCATCATTCTGTTCACACAGTGGCATGTTCCACTAGATTTTTTCTTTCTTTGCTAGAGCCCCGAGGTCCACCAGGTGCAAAGTAGTGGCTTGGAGTTGGGGTGGTGGTGGTAGTGGAAGGAAGCTTAGAATTAAGTAACAGGATGAGCAGGGGCAGAGCCAAAGGCAAAGAGAGTGGGGCCTAAGGAAAATGGTGGGGGGTGGTGGACTAAAATAATTTTTAAAAATACCAGCGTATTGTAGCTGAAAGCTTTTGCTGGCAATAACTAAGCCTTAGGAGAGGCAATTTCAACCTTTCACAATAGGGGGAAATACCACACAAAAAGCTAAAAAACCACCCAACGATTGGTGTTTGGGGTGGAATAGGCGGGGCTAGGGGAAAGGAGCATGGCCATTTGGGGAAACCATGAGGTCACGGTGTGGCCCCAGGACCTGAGGTTCCCCTGTTGTAGTCTTTTCATAAACAAATCCACTCCTGGTTTCCATTTAGCCTTTCTCTGTTCCAGCAGCCTAAATTAGGAGAACCCCCTCCCCAAAACCTTTTAGTTATTGAAGTTGTTAAAGAATAGGAAGTCAGAACCTCTTGCCAATTTACTGCAAGTCACTTGTAGGTCCCAATCAACTTTCTTCTGTCCCCTGATATAAGGCACAGCGCCAGCTCCTTTACTAGAAAGGCAGTGTTCAGGCAGGAAGTACAGATGTATGTTCTCTCCCCACCACAAGACCTTGTCAGAATTTGGACAGAAAGAACTCAAGATGATGATGATGATGATGATGATGATGATGATGATTTAAATCCAATGTGGGAGACAGCCAAACAGATTGATTGGTTCTTCTAGGCAAAGGGTTTTGAGTGCTTAGCTCTGAAAAGTCTGTGTTTGACTCCCTGCATATTCAACCATGCTTGTGGCACTCATGTTGAATTGAAACATCTTTTTCATCCTTAATAGGTACATGGCAGGCATGTACATCATGGTTCCCTCCATGCTGGGAAGAGCTATACCTATTGAATTTGGCTGGATCAGATTAGTGAGAATTTTGTTCAATTCATTTTTTGATAAAGGCTTACCAAAAACTTCTTCATAAGTGGGATGGAAAGAACTAGAGATTTTTTTAAAAAATGAATGTGCGAGAAAGTGAAACTGATAGATCCATCGACTCCTAGAGGAAAGGGGCAATTTTCAGCAGTAAAAGCATGTACCTGACTCATCACCTGCTCACAAACTTTCCATTGCAACTGCTGTCCCCTTTCCCCCTCAACCTCTGACTGTTTTTCTACCCTCATAATCATGCCTCTGGAACCCTGCAAAGAGAAAGCAGCTGGTGGGGAAGGATTTGCAACAAAAGAACAGTAGGGAGGGGAATGGTGAAGCAACTCTTCCCCCCCCCCCCACTTCCCCACTGAAAATCACCTCTTCCTGATACTGATTTTCTGCAAAACAAAGGGCAGCTTCCCCCCCTTTTTTTTAAACATACAAGTGCATGCAACATGTAGTTTGGCCCCAAAAGTGATTAGTTAAGGAGGCAATTTCTTAAAAAGACACAGGGCTCCATCACACCTACTTTTTTCTGGTTTGCATCTGTGATTTCCACCTCTTTTTCATTAGCGTGTCAAACTAATGGTTCCTTTCACGTGGGTTTGTGGTATTTATTTATTTACTGCATTTTTATACCGCCCAATAGCCGAAGCTGTCTGGGCGGTTTACAAAAATTAAAACCATAAAAACCATTCAAAATATGAAACAACAACAGTATAAAAGCATAATTTAAAACAGTATAAAACACAACCAGGATAAAAACCGAGCAGCCATGCAGAAATTGATAGGGATTTAAAATAAAAATTTAAACAGCAGGTTAAAAATCAAAATAAAGAACTGTTTAAACACTGTGAAAATAAAAAGGTCTTCACCTGGCGTCTAAAGGAGTATGATGTAGATGCCTGGCAAACCTCTCTGGGGAGCTCATTCCACAGCTGGGATGCCACAGCAGAGAAGGCCCTCCTCCTGGTAGCCACCTGTCTCACTTCCTTTGGCAGGGGCTCACGGAGAAGGACCACTGTAGATGATCTTAGGGTCCGGGCAGGTACATATGGGAGGAGACGTTCCTTCAGATAACCTGGCCCCAAGTCGTTTAGGGCTTTGAATGTTAATACCAGCACTTTGAATTGGGCCTGGATCTGGAACGGATCTGGACTGGCAGCCAGTGAAGCTAGAAAAGGACTGGTGTAATGTGGTCTTGTTGGCGATTCCCCATTAACAGTCTGGCTGCCCTGTTTTGTACCAGTTGAAGTTTCCGGACCATTGTCAAAGGCAGCCTCACATATAACGCATTGCAGTAATACAGACGAGAGGTTATCAGAGCTTGGATAACTGTAGATAGGCTATTGCTGTTCAGATAAGGGCACAGTTGGAATATCAGCCTAAAATGATAAAAGGTGCTCCTTGCCACTGAGTTCACCTGTGCCTCAAGTGACAGTTCTGGATCCAGGAGCACCCCCAAATTATGGACCCGATCCTTTTGGGGGAGAGCAACCCCCTCCAGAACAGGGTAAACATCACCTAGCCAGACAGACGAACCACCCACAAACAGTACCTCTGCCTTGTCTGGATTGAGTCTCAGTTTATTGGCCCTAATCCAGTCCATTACCATGCCCAGGCACTGATTCAGAACAGCCACTGCCTCACCTGGGTTTGATGAAAAGGAGAGGTAGAGCTGGGTATTGTCCATATATTGATGGCACCTCATCCCACATCTCTGGATAACCTCTCCCAGCGTGTAAATGTTGAACAGCAAAGGGGATAAAATAGAACCCTGTGGAGCTCCATGGCCAAAGTGCCATGGCACAGAGCAATAATCCCCCTGCACCACCTTCTGGAATTGGCCATCCAAGACAAGATGGGGTTAGCCTGTTTGTGAGAGACCAGAAATGTGAAATCTACACTCTATATAGAGTAGAAGTGAGTGGTGGGGAAAGAGGGACACTTTTTTTTCAAATTGCTGGAATGTTAATTTCTGATTTGTTCTTCTGTTTTAACATTGTCCAAGCAAGGGAGAAAAAAGCCAAGGTTGTCCATGAATTATTATTTTTGATACAGCAAAGGGATGCTTGACCCACTGGTGTGAGGATCAGTAGCTAAGAGCTTATTGTGAGCAAGGCTTCCCAGATGAAAACAAGTGGTGATTGTACAGAGAGTGAAAGGGGACGCCTGGGATCTGTAATCCCATCGAAATGGCCTCATACTCACCTAATTGCATTTTACGAGCTGCATAGGACAGGCGTATGGGATGCTGAGAGGAATTTTAATGAAGTATCAGCTTCCAGCTCTCTCTTCGTGAGGGACCTTAATCTCTGCTTGGCCAAATTTTGTGTAATTAGTATGGCAGCGGGTGGTTCAATGTGGCCCACAATGAAGAAACCAAAGAGCTGGTGTTCTCAAAACTTGAAACAGGGCATCCTCTGCCTTCCTCCACCCCCACAATATTCCCTTTGCTCTTTTGTCACAGGGAATCACGCCAGGTTTTGCTACTACCATGGGTGGACTTGGTGGCAAGGGCCTACATAATGCAAAGAAATCCTCCTCTGAGGAATGTGGAACAGCTGAGAGGAACTAAGGGAATGAATGGATGAATGCTGGCACCTGTATAAAAGGATAGTTTATTTTTATTTATTTTATTACATTTGTATACTGCCTCATAGCTGAAGCTCTCTGGGTGGTTTACATAAGATGAAAACATTTAAACACAATCTACAAAAATTTAAACAGCAAAAACATACAATATACACACAAAATACACATACATTTAAAACCACTATAATAACTTTTAAAAGCTATAAGCCTAAAAACAAAACAAACCCAGGCTCATCAGAGATTGCTAAATGCCTGAGAGAAGAGGACAGTCTTGACCTGGTGCCGAAAAGATAACAATGTTGGTGCCAGGCGGGCCTCGTCGGGGAGATTGTTCCTCAATTGGGGGGGGGCCACCACAGAGAAGGCCCTCTTTCTTGTTGCTGACCTCCAAGCTTCCCTCAGAGTAGGCACTCGGAGGAGGACCTTAGATGTTGAATGTAGTGTTTGGGTAGGTTCATGTTGGGAAAGGCATTCCGTCAGGTATTGTGGTCCCAAGCCGTGTAAGGCTTTAAAGGTTAAATCTAGCACCTTGAATCGGGCTAGGAAACATACAGGCAGGCAATGCAAGTGGGCCAGAGTAGATAGTACTGCAGTAGAGTACCTGAAGGGCCAAATCCTATGCCTATTTAGACAGAAAAAAAATGTCTACAGCTCCCAGCAGGCCCCAGTCTGCTGGGAGTTGTAGGCCCTGATTAAACATACATAGAATTGCACCTGAAATGATTCAAGATGGAGAGGGAGGATGAGCAGTTCTGTTAACCTATCCCAATAACCCTTGAGGAGGTTATTCCTCCCTCCATCAACTGCCACTTGGCAGCAGCCATTACATCAGTCTGTGGCAGAGGGTGGGAAGGGAAACAGGGCCATCACATTGGTTCTGCTAAAAGGTCAGAACATCAAAACAAGAGTGCATCCAGACAATGGTGATTTTTACCACGCCATTGCCCTGCCTGGTTCACAGAATTCCACAGGGGGGTCCAGACATTGTTGTTATCCACTTGCAATCCTCCCATGTCTCCTCCCTCTTCTTTTCTTACTGTGGACAAACTAGTTCAGTAAGAAAAGATGGGATGGCTGCACAATGCCTTCTGTATGCTAATAGTAGGACCCCCTCCCCAACCCACATTTTTGACATTTTGTTCCTAGCATAGCATCCTTAAAATACTGCCTTAGGATACATCTGTCAGAAATCACATACAAATTGCTTCTGGGTGCGCAGTTCTTTGGCTCAGGTCTCCCTGCAAAGTGTTAAGTGTAGCTCTAGGGGATTTGGGGGTAAAAAATAGTTTTGGTTCCATCAGCTTGATTTGTTTCTTAGTTGCTGCCTTTCAGGTAGCAGTTTCATGAGTGATATTCTTTCAAGAGCCAGTGTTACTGATGGTAAAAGGCACTGAGCTTGTGGCTCCAAAGAATGGAGGCCTCTGCGTAGCTTCAAAATAAGGAATAGGCACAGTCCTAAGGGCAGCAAACATGTAGGATTTTCACATCAGCTACATCAGAGGCATGAGAACAATTGTAACAGGACAATCACATTCTGCAAGTCTATAATCCTGTGGAAATGGAACACTCATTACAAGCATATTTTCCCTTCTATTGCTGCTGCCAGTGTTGAGCAAGCCAACGGAATTAGCCAGGATCTGGGAGGAATGTTTTCCAAGAGTTAACTGCACAGATGTTTTGGAAATTTAAACAGGCTGTCAAATGTAACATTTGGGAAGCAAAAGAGCTGTTTGCGTTTAAAGCCATAATGACACCACCATTTAGTTCAATGTTTTTTATTTGTAGAAAGACCATCTTTCCAATTGACACATGAGGCTTTCATTCTACAGCTCTCTCCATGGGGTAAATGTAGTATCTGCACAGCATTATTACCATTCGGTAATGCCCACATTCCCTTTTGGTACCACATGGCAGTGTCCATGTGAACTATATTTAAAAAACAAAACCTCTCTCCATTTAAAATCCTCCGAAAGAGCCTAGAACTGGCAAAATATGTACACTTTTTTACACATCCTCCCACGGTTCCACATCCTGGAACAGTGCATGCTGGGATATCATCTGAGAGAGGCAGCAATGCCTGTGTGGGCAAACCATTATATTTGCGACAGATTCATAGCATTTCTGAATGTATGTAACCACAGAAAAATAGATGGAATTACTGGATGGAAAATGTTTTGATCCCACTTTGATATAGGGTAAATGTGACATTTGTTAAATTCTGTCTCTGAGGCTATCTCCTGGGCTATTAGTGACCACAGCTATGATAGCATTGCTGTGTACAGCAAAGATGTTCCATCCCCTCTCCCAAGGGAAACTGTGAAAAGTCTTTAGAGTTAATACAGTTAATTCAAATAATGAAAGATGTACAGAGTAAATTATTGCTAAGAGTCTGGGATGGTCCTGCAAGCATTTTCCTACTGCAACAGGAATGTAATGGATCTGGTGGTAACACAAATTGGAACAAGTAATTTTTATCAGGCCCCAGAGCCTGATAAATATTTTCAGGGCCCTGTCACGACGTCCCTCCCCACCCCCCAAATAAATCAGATTTGTGGGATCTCTTTACATGCTGGCTTTTCCAGAGCAAACAATTTAGTAATTTACTGCATTAAATGGTTCTGGATGTTCACTGTAACAAAAATTACTACTGTTATTTAAATATGAGACTTATTTAAAATGAACGAAGGGTGCAATCCTATATTCACTTACCTGGGATTAAGTCAATGGGGCTTATTTCTAAGTAGACACATATAGGATTGCACCACCATTATTTACATAAAGATAATATTCTGCCTAATTCAAAATATATCACTTAAGGTTCCCATTCTTTTGCTACTACAAGAGTATTTTCCTTGTTTTTTGATGCAAAAAAATAATAATTAGAAAAAGCTAATGCAAAAGTCTTCTCTACAGTAAAAATGGCCATACCAGAAAATGGAAAAACCTCAAATAACTCTTGATTTTAACTTTGCTAAACCTTTGTTCAAAATGAGTTCAAGAACTAGAAATATGATAAATAAGCATCATACATAGTCAACCCTACTGTAAACATCTTGTGAAACTCAGTCCTGAGCATGTTGACTCAGGAGTCTCACAGGGCCATCAGATTGCATCAATGACATGCTGAATCTTTCATCTCTCTACCAGTGGTCATTTGTCTGATTCTGAGCTCACTTAGAATAGCAAGTGCTCAAGACCTCTCTGTTTCTTATGCAAGCCATCCTTCTTACATCTGTTGAGTATTTTTCAGCCAAGGCCAAACAACATTTTAGCAAATCATCTTTGTTCTTCTTCGTGGTCTCTGTGCATCACACATATGGGCTCTGCGCCTGCATGGAGCCTGTCTCGGAAACTTCTATAGCTAAGGCAAACATTTTTGGCGGGAACCCCTCCCTCACTGTCTACTGACTCCGTGTTCCCGCCTTTCTCCTCAGTTCTTTTTCGACCGCCTTGCTGAAAGGATGTCTTGTTGGGAACTTCTGTCTTTCTCCTGAGGAGAAAGCTTTAGAGTGCTAAGGTTATTAGTTATTTTATTTTGTTTTTAGTTCAATTTTAGTCTTTATTTATTTATTTATTTATTACATTAGTATACCGCCCCATAGCCAAAGCTCTCTGGGTGGTTTACATACAATTAAAACAATTAAAAACATACAACGTGCACACGTACATTTAAAACAATATAATTTATTGTTATTATATTCTTAGATATTTTATTCTCCAGCGATCTTGGATCACGTTGAGGGGGATCGCACAGCCATTAAGGCCCCTTTTCAAAATGTGTTAAGTGCGTCAGCAAGTTTCCCCAGCAGACAGACTTTTCTCTGTTTAATTTGTTTTGGGAGAGGCTCAGGTCATCGAAACCAGTTGCTACTGTATTATTATTATTATTATTATTATTATTATTATTATTATTATTTACATTTATACACCACCCCATAGCCAAAGCTCTCTGGGTGGTTTACAAAATTTAGAACCATAAACATAAGACAGCTGACATTTAAAACATTTTAAACTGTTAAGCCTGGCTACAAACTTAAGCTGTTGAAATGCCTGGGAGAAAAGTTTTGACCTGGCGCTGAAAAGATAACCGTGTTGGCGCCAGGTCTGTGGATAAAAGCTCTAGAAGCCATGGTTTCTTCCAGACAATCGTTACACTTATGGCACAGGCTCCTCGATCTACTGGAGACATGGCTGCTTCATGCCTCATCCGATCTTCCAACATTTGGATGCTCCCTAGCTGTATCTACAGCAAGAGGGATATCTAGGAAGGCAGGAGCCTTCTGGGGCTGATCGCATGGAGCGATTCTACGGAGGAGAGCACCTCTGCGTCCTTGGACCCTGACTCTGACCAAGGGTCATTCTGATCTTCCAACATTAGGACGCTCCCCAGGCTGTATCTACAGCAAGAGGGATATCTAAGAAGGCAGGAGCCTTCTGGGGCTGATCGCATGGAGCAATTCTACGAAGGAGAGCCCCTCTGCGTCCTCGGACCCTGACTGTGATTAAGGGTCATTCCGATTTTCCAACATTTGGATGCTCCCCAGGCTGTATCTACAGTAAGAGGGATATCTAAGAAGACAGGAGCCTTCTGGGGCTGATCGCATGGAGTGATTCTACGGAGGAGAGCCCCTCTGCGCCCTCGGACCCTGACTCTGATGAAGGGTCATTCCGATCTTCCAACATTTGGATGCTCCCCAGGCTGTATCTACAGGGTGAGACTCAACTGCCTCCTTCGGTACCGAGCTCCATGGTACCGAGCGCGATGATACCGAGCTCCTTGGTACTGAGCTCCTTGGTACCAAGCGCCATGGTACCGAGCGCCATGGTACCGAGCGCCATGGTACCGAGCTCCTTGGTTCCAAGCACCATGGTGCCGAGCTCCTTGGTGCCGAGCTCCTTGGTACCGAGCTCCTTGGTACCGAGCGCCATGGTACCGAGCTCCTTGGTACCAAGCTCCTTGGTACTGACCGCCATGGTACCGAGCACCATGGTACCGAGCTCCTTGGTACCGAGCTCCTTGGTACCGAGCGCCATGGTACCAAGGTCCATGGTACCGAGCTTCTTGGTACCGAGCGCCATGGTACCGAGCGCCATGGTACCGAGCTCCTTGGTGCCGAGTGCCATGGTGCCGAGCTCCTTGGTGCCGAGCTCCTTGGTATCGAGCGCCATGGTACCGAGCTCCATGGTACCGAGCTCCTCGGTGCAGAGCTCTTGGTACCAAAATGAGATGTCTAACATGCAGCTTTGATGTCAAGATGAGATGTCTAGCAGGCAGAATTGACATCAAAGGGTGAGATTCAACTGCCTCTTTTGGTACCAATCTCTTGGTACCAAGAAGAGACGTCTAACATGCAGCTTGAAGTAGACATCTCCCCACCAAGTTAATTAGCACAGCCATTACAGGCTAGCTGCCAATTACAGGGCTGCTCCCTAGAGCTGCTACAATTGGAGTGCTATGATTTCAACAGAGAGAGTTTTTATGCCTGTGATGTCTAGGGCCATCATTCTCTGGTCCCTGTTTTTTTAAAAAAAGAAAAAAAGAAAGAAGAAGAGGGACAGAACTTCAACTGAGTTGCCTCCCCCGAGAATGCCGTACCAGTACAGAGATTGACATCAATTATGAGAGGGACACCTCTTGCAATGGACCCGTAACTCCCGTACCAGGCATCGATACTAACCCCTATATTGGTACATATGCCTTTCTCGATACTGAGCAGCTCCATCGGTATCGCGATTGCCACTGGAGGAAGTTTTCTTGCAACTCCCTCTAGCTCTACCGAGATCACTGTCATTGTGACCTGTCCACAGGGCTCAACCATTGCCTCATGATACCATCGTGAATGCATCAGTACGTCCACCTAGCTCTTTTCCTTTCCAGCCCCACTCTGTGGGGTGTCAAAAAGTTCAGCTTGGAGAAGATGGGTTTAATCTTAGAACTAAACCTGATTCCCCTCAATCCTTAGAGAGCTCTCAGTCGGACTCAACATTACTCTCTTCTGCATCGCCTGTGGATGGGGTAGCTGTACAGAGTGGAGCCTCCTTTGGAAGACCTATATCACTCTCTGATTTAATATTTGGTCCACTCCTCTACAGATCTCTTCAACCTGTTCTGGATTTGAGATGGCTCCATACGTACATCAGAACCACAAATTTCTGATGACACATAAAGCTCTGCCCCAGAATATTTACAAAATGTATGGCACTGGTCCTTCCGTTCATTTGCCTTCAAGGGGTAGAAATCTACCCATATTTAGACAACTGGCTTCTGGTGGCATCCTAGAAGGAAATGCTATCGAAGGCAAGGTGACTACTCAATTTATTGAGCTCTTTGGGCCTCGTAGTGAACACAGAATCCAGACTCACCCTGGATCTAACAACTCTACATCGGTGTACTTGCACAGACTATTTGCTATGGGGCATGTGCTTTCCCACTTCCTCCCCCATCTCAAGTCCTCATACAAACACTTTTCTGTTCAACTGGGAATGTCTTTGCAGCCCTCATTTTTCCTCTCATTCCATGAGTACTGTGGTATGATAATATTAATATTGTGTAGTCCACACAGTCTCCATCATATTCACCCCTTGGTGGCTGAGACAGGTGTGGCTCACTCTACTTCTGAAGATATCAGCCAATGGCGACCAATCGGGTTACCATCAGCTCCGCTGCAGCTCCAACGATAAAAAAGTCGTGGTAAGTACCCGACTTTTTAAAACCGGAGTTTCAGGGATTTGCTCCTAGATGGCTTCAGGATGCCAGCTGCATCATATAGATGACCTGCTGCCACTCTGGATGCACCCCAGCCTGGGGCAAAACTCTCATCAAGATGTACCCAGACTGTAATTCCTAAATGGGCAATCTTTTGTCTTACAACGCCTGAGTGGGTAGAAGAAAATGAATCCGGGGAAGCCTGACCCTGACACAACAGGAGAGTGGCTTTTGTCTTGCAAGGAGATCTGCTGGGCAGCTGATGAGGAAGCAGGATGTGCTTGGATGTAATTTAGACTGCCTCTAAACACATAAGAATAGTGACAACTGGAGACTGACTGAGGGATCTGTCAGTCAGGCTGTGAGCTTACTGATGTTACTTGGTTGGGCATTGCCCCCTTTAGGAAATCCCGGTGGGGGCATTGCCCCCCTCCCCCCGTAGTTTACACCCCTGCATATGCTCAGACCCATGGCATAGGGTATCCCAAAACCATAACTACTTTCGACGTGAGGTCGATTCCATTTTTTCATCCAGCCTGTAGCCTGGCAACGAAGAAGTCATATACTGCACGATGGGATTCTTTTCTAAATACATGGATCTTTAGGGCCTCAAGCCCCATTCAGCCTCCTTAACGATGTCCTTAAACTTACCCCCTATACACTATAGGGCTAAAATAGTTGTCGATATGCGGGTATTTGACTACTTTACCTGTTTTTGCACCAACCCCGTTGTTAGGGAGTTCCTCTGGGCATTACGAATCAGGCTCCTCTAATTAGGAGTTTCATTCTGGCATGGAGTTTCTCTGTCATGCCACAATCTCTGACATTGAAACCAGTTAAACCAATGGCACCTTCAGATATCACATTAATTGTCTTAGAAAATTGTTTTCTGATGGCTATATCAACACTACACAGATCGAGTGAATTATCTGCCTCAGTATTGATGCACCCTACCTGGGCTTCCACACAGGGCTAGAACTGACAGATTTTATAAGACGCAAGAGTCATAATCACTTGCGGAGTGGATTGTACATGCTATTAAACTGCCCTACGAGTTGAAGGGCTTGCAACTCATTGGTCCAGTAACAGCTAAGTCGATGCGCAGTGCATCGAAGTCCGTATCTTTAGCAGGGGATTGTTGATCCTGGACTTATGTAAGGCAGCTATTTGGTATAAGTCCTTTAATTTCATTACATGCTAACACTTGATTGTTTGTACCAGGACAAACTGCAACTTGGGGCAAGCAATTTCTTTGTCTTGTGAGGGAACATTGATCTACACCTACCCTCCACCAGGAATTTAGCTTGTTAATCGCCCATATGTGTGATGCACAGAGACCATGAAGAAGAAATGCAGGTTGCTTACCTGTAACCGTAGTTCTTCAAGTGGTTATCTGTGCATTCACACAACCCACCCACCGTCCCCGTTTTGGTGTTGATGTAAATGTACTGTCAATACCGAGTGGTTTCTCTCCTAGTTATGGGGCCAGCAAGTCGGTCTCTTGGAACTGAGGAGAAAGGCGGGAACATGGAGTCAGTAGACAGTGGGGGAGGGGTTCCCGCCAAAAACGTTTGCCTTAGCTATAGAAGTTTCCGAGACAAGCTCCACGCAGGCGCAGAGCCCATATGTGTGAATGCACAGATGACCACTCGAAGAACTACAGTTACAGGTAAGCAACCTGCATTTTCTTCCTACTTTGCAGGTGTTTGGCCTGAAGCATGTCCAACCAACTTCCTACGGTACTGATGGCAATGTACTCAGAGTACTTTTGGACATACGCTTACCGTTCCATTCCAAAAGTCCACAGCTTTTCATCTGCATGGTGCTTTTTGCCATGCTCACCAGGTGGCCAGATGCCAAAAAGGGCAGAGATCTTAGAGCTTTCATTGCTGTGTCAAAGAAGGAACGTTTGAAATGCCCTCTTCTGCACAACTATTAAAGGTGCAGGAGCCCTGTCCTGTTTTGCATCTGGCTTCCCTATAAGTGCACATTCAAAGTGCTCAGGTCTGATGAAAAATGCACCCAGGGGGGCTGCTTGTTAGGGTCAAGTTACCAAGCAGACTGTAGCCACCCTGCAAAGTTGTTGAAACTCAGACTTTGCAAACTTTTGTGTCTTTCCCAATCTAGGTTTTCCAATTTTGCTTTGCAATGTGGTTGGATCATCTAACCATCTTCACTAACAAATCCTGGCAGCATTCCTGTCTTTTTGTTTTTGTTTTATTTTATGAGGAAAGTCCCCTGGCAGCCAAGATATGCAAATTCAGGGAGAAACACGAGTGCAATCATAGTTTCAGATGTGGTTTCAGGAAGCCATTAGGAAAGTTACGCAATGTGTAAAGTGCAGTTAGCAAAGGAGCAGACAGGAAAGGGTGTTCCCCATTTGGCTAACACCTGGTTGAGTGGGTACCTGCAGGGTGAAAATGCAGTGTGTTTACTACATGGGATTCTTCCCTTGCAACCTCACTCAGTGATGACACCCCACTTCCTTTAAATGGCAATAAACATGAAAGCATGGGCAAGGGCTGCTAATCTGCATTCTTTACTGCAGGGCTGGAAATGTTGGAAATTGCATTTTGGGAATGTCGTCAGTGGTGTAATTATTACCCACCCATTAGAATTTATGCAAAGGCTCCGAGAAAGCATTAGAAATAGCAGTGATGAGGCCATGAGTCCTCTGGTTGCTGATGGAAACCCCTGATAGTCCTCCCCTACTTCTTTCTATGGGAGAATGTTCAGCATCCATCACAGGGAGCCCAGCTCTTTTCATACCTTTCTCAATGTTTTTCAACAGGCCTTTCTTTGTCAGCTAGAGCTCCATGTATCACCCATAGTGCTGGAGGAGTTGGCAGTGAATCAAAGTGTTCACCCTCTACTGGCTTGAGATCATAGAATCATAGAATCATAGAATAGCAGAGTTGGAAGGGACCTATAAGGCCATCAAGTCCAACCCCCTGCTCAATGCAAGAATCTACCTTAAAGCATCTCTGACAGATGGTTGTCCAGCTGCCTCTTGAATGCCTCTAATGTGGGAGAGCCCACCACCTCCCTAGGTAATTGGTTCCATTGTCCTATTTCTCTAACAGTCAGGAAGTTTTCCTGATGTCCAGTTGGAATCTGGCTTCCTGTAACTTGAGCCCATGATTCCATGTCCTGCATTCTGGGTTGATCGAGAAGAGATCCTGGCCTTCCTCTGTGTGACAACCTTTCAAGTATTTGAAGAGTGCTATCATGTCTCCCCTCAATCTTCTCTTCTCCAGGTTCAACATGCCCAGTTCTTTCAGAGCTGATCTACACTGTAGCTTGGAACATTTTAAATAGTATTTTAAAACGTTGTAAATAGGTGCGTTTTAAAACGTCTTAGGCCACATTACTGAGTACTCATGTTACAGGATAAATTTTCTACACTCTTCAAAGCAGTGTGTGCGCTCCCACACTCTTTCATCTGTCTCTTTCTGTTTCGTTTTTTCAGTGAGTTTAGGTAGGGTGACCAGATAAAATCCAGGTCAGGGCTCATGTGACTTTAACAGTTGTAGAGAAAAGGGAATTTCAGCCAGTGTCATTTGTATGCAATTAGTTCCTGGTGAAATTCCCTCTTCATCACAACAGTTAAAGTTGCAGGGGCCCTGCCTTCTATTGTATATGGTCACTCTAGTATAGTGCATGCACCTTTAACTGTTGTGATGAAGGAATTTCACCAGGAACTAATTGCATACAAATGACACTGGCTGAAATTCCCTTTTCTCTACAACTGTTAAAGTTACATGAGCCCTGACCTGGATTTTATCTGGTGACCCTAGTTTAGGGCTAAGCATTGTGGGCGCTGTAGTTCACTCGCTCACTTCCTCCTTAGCCCCTCTTTCTTCCCCACCAATCAATGGCTAAGCATTTGGGCATCGGATAATGAAGCACCACCCCCATGAAACACTAACGGAAAGGATGGACACATTATTTTACTTAAAACGATTTATTAAAAGTAAAAACCGTTATATATAGCTGAAGTAAGTTTTAAAAAAACACGGGTATACATCGTGGAAGGGAGTGCATCATGTGGCCCAAAGAGTTTTCGTAACCCTTATGAAACATTACGAAGCTAGAGTGTAGATCAGCTCTGAGTCTCCCCCTCATAGGGCTTTGTTTCCAGACCCCTGACCATCCTCATTGCCCTCCTCTGAACACGCTCCAGATTGTCTGCATCCTTCTTGAAGTGTGGTGCCCAGAACTGGAAGCAATACTCAAGATGGGGCCTAACCAGTGCCGAACAGAGGGGAACCAGTACCTTGCGCGATTTGGAAGCTATACTTCTATTCATGCAGTCCAAAATAGCATTTGCTTTTTTAGTAGCCATATCATACTGTTGGCTCATATTCAGCTAGTGATGTACAACAATTCCAAGATCCTTCTCGCTTGTTGTGTTGAGTAGCCAAGTATCCCCCATCTTGTAACTGTGCATTTGGTTTCTTTTTCCTAGGTGTTGAACTTTGCATTTATCCCTATTACATTTTATTCTGTTGTTTTCAGCCCAGCGCTCCAGTCTATCAAGGTCACTTTGGAGTTTATTTATTTATTTATTTATTACATTTGTATACCGCCCCATAGCCGAAGCTCTCTGGGCGGTTTACATAGGATTAAAAACAATTAAAAACAATATACAAAAATTAAAACAGCAAAAACATACAACATACACACAATCTGTACATTTAAAAACCACTTCAACACTTCAAAAAACTACAAAAACAAAACAAAACAAAACAAACCCAGGCTCCTCAGATATTGCTAAATGCCTGAGAGAAGAGGAAAGTCTTGACCTGGCGCCGAAAAGATAACAATGTTGGCACCAGGCGGGCCTCGTCGGGGAGATCGTTCCACAATTGGGGAGCCACCACAGAGAAGGCCCTCTCTCTTGTTGCCGACCTCCGAGCTTCCCTCGGAGGAGGCACTCGGAGGAGGGCCTTAGATGTTGAACGTAGTGTTCGGGTAGGTTCATGTCGGGAAAGGCGTTCCATCAGGTATTGTGGTCCCAAGCCGTGTAAGGCTTTATAGGTTAAAACCAGCACCTTGAACCGGGCTCGGAAACATACAGGCAGCCAATGCAAGCGGGTCAGAGTAGATCTTATATGTTCGAACCTACTGGTTCCAGTTATCAATCTGGCCGCTGCATTTTGCACAAGCTGCAGCTTCCGAACCACCTTCAAAGGCAGCCCCACGTAGAGTGCATTGCAGTAATCTAACTTGGAGGTTACCAGAGCATGGACAACTGAAGCCAGGTTATCCCTGTCCAGATAGGGATGTAGCTGGGCCACCAACCGAAGTTGGTAGAAAGCACTCCGTGCCACTGAGGCCACCTGCGCCTCAAGTGACAGAGATGGTTCTAGGAGAACCCCCAAGCTACGAATCCGCTCCTTCAAGGGGAGTGCAACTCCATCCAGAACAGGTTGAACACCCTCCATCCGGTCAGTGGAACCACCCACTAACAGCGTCTCAGTCTTGTCTGGATTGAGTTTCAGTTTATTAGCCCTCATCCAGTCCATTGTCGCAGCCAGGCACTGGTTCAGCACATCCACAGCCTCACCTGATGAAGATGAAAAGGAGAAATAGAGCTGCGTGTCATCAGCGTACTGATGACAACGCACTCCAAAACTCCGGATGACTGCACTCAATGGTTTCATGTAGATATTGAACAGCATGGGGGACAAAACTGACCCCTGCGGAACCCCATACTGGAGAATCCATGGGGCCGAGCAATGTTCCCCAAGCACCACCTTCTGGAGCTGACCCACCAAGTAGGAGTGGAACCATTGCAATGCAGTGCCTCCCACTCCCAACTCAGCCAGTCGTCTCAGAAGGATACCATGGTCGATGGTATCGAAAGCTGCTGAGAGATCAAGGAGAATCAACAGAGTCACACTCCCCCTGTCTTTCTCCCGACATAGGTCATCATACAGAGCGACCAAGGCTGTTTCCGTACCAAAACCAGGCCTGAAACCCAACTGAAATGGATCCAGATAATCAGTCTCATCCAAGAGTGCCTGGAGCTGGCTCGCAACCACCTGCTCCAGGACCTTGCCCAGGAATGGAACATTTGCTACTGGCCTGTAGTTACTAAGATTTTCAGGGTCCAGGGAAGATTTCTTTAGGAGTGGTCTCACTGCCGCCTCTTTCAGGAGGCCTGGGACCACTCCCTCTTGCAAAGAGGCATTAATCACTTCCCCGGCCCAGCCAGTTGTTCCATCCCTGCTAGCTTTTCTGCCCCTAACTGTCACCCTCTTCCAAGGAGTTCCCTCTTCATTGGGTTTCCTCATCTCAGCATTCTCCACTTCTGTTTCGGTTTGCTGTTGCTCTTCAATCTCTGGTGCTTCTTGTTAGGGGTGTGCATGGGAGGAAAAATTGTATCAGAATTGGAATCGGGACCTTAGATATTGCCCTGAATCGTATTGGACAAAATCAGAGGTCCCACATATCATATTGTATCGGATCCAATTCTGATACGAAAAACGGATGTCCAATTTTTGAATCAGACACCATTTTCGGTGTTTTCGCCATAGGCTTGCATTGGAGGAAAGAAAGCTTTCTCCCAATGCAAGTCTATGAGGAAAACATAGCAACGGGTGAGTGGGGACCTAACTCCCCCTCCCTCCCTCCCTCTCTCTCGCTCCTTGCCTGCCGGGGCTGTCCACTACCATCTGCTGCTGCCCGCTGGTTCCTTACTACTGAGAAACAGGCTTTGCTGCCTGTTCCACAGTAGAGCGCCGGTGCGCCGGGTGACATCATTACCCGGTGCACCAGCGCTCTACTGAGAAGCAGGCTGCAAAACCTGTTTCTCGCACCAGCGAGCGGGATGGCCCCAGCAGGTAAGGGGGGAACCTAACTTCCCCTCCCTCCCTTCCTCCCTGACGTTCCTTACCTGCCAGCACAGCCCGCTGCCACCCTCTGCTCCATACTACTGAGAAACAGGCTTTGCGGCGATCTACTGAGAAAAGCCTGTTTCTCAGTAGTATGGAGCAATGGGCAGCAGCGGGCGGCGGTGGCAGGTAAGGAGCACGATGGAGGGAGGGAGGGGGAGGGAGGGAAAGTTAGGTCCCCCCTTACCTGACGAGGCCGTCCGCTGCTGTCCGCTGCCGCTCGGTGGTTCATTACTACTGAGAAACAGGCTTTGTAGCCTGCTGCTCAGTAGAGCACTGGTGCGCCGGGTGATGATGTCACCCAGCGCTCCGGTGCTCTACTGTGGAACAGGCCGCAATGCCTGTTTCTCAGTAGTAAGGAACCAGCAGATGGCAGTGGATGGTAGTGGACAGCCCCGGCAGGTAAGGAGCGTGAGGGAGGGAGGGAGGGAGGGAGGGAGGGAGGGAGGGAGAGAAAAGTCCACACTCACCCGCTGCCATGTTTTCCCCATAGATTTGCATTGGGGGAAAGCTTTCTTTCCCCCAATGCAAGCCTATGGCAAAAACACCGAAAATCGTGTCTGATTCAAAAATCGGGGGTCCGTTTTTCGTATCAGTAGTATGGAGCAGCGGACTGCAGCGGACAATGGCGGAAGGTAAGGGGGGACCTCCCCCTCCCTCCCTCCCTCTTACAGTCCTTACCTGCTGCTGCCACCCGCTGCTCCATCCTTTCCTCAATGCTGTTTAACATTTATATGAAACCACTGGGAGAGATCATCCGGAGGCATGGGGCGGGGTGCTATCAGTATGCTGATGACACCCAAATATATTTCTCTATGCCTTCGATAACAGCATCAGCTAAGGATAGTGTGTCTCCTCTGAATGAATGCTTGGAGATGGTAATGGGCTGGATGAGGAAAAACAAACTGAAGCTGAATCCAGACAAGATGGAGGAGCTTGCTGTCAAAGGCCGCAACCTTGGTTTGGAGGTGTGTCAACCAGTTCTGGATGGGGTTACACTCCCCCTGAAAGACTGTGTTCGCAGCTTGGGGGTGCTCCTGGATCTGTCGCTCCAAATGACAGCCCAGATAGATGCGATGGCCAGGAGTGCCTACTATCAGCTTCGGCTGATACACCAGCTGCGCCTCTTCCTAGAGTTGGAAGACCTAAAGACGGTAGTGCATGTGTTGGTAACTTTGAGGCTCGACTTCTGCAATGCGCTGTACATAGGGCTACCTCTGTGCCTAGTCCGGAAACTTCAACTAGTTCAAAATATGGCAGCCAGGTTGGTCACCGGTACACCTATGGGTGACCATATTACGCCAGCTTTAAAATCGCTCCACTGGCTGCCAATTAGTTTCTGGGCGAAGTATAAAGTGTTGGTCATTACCTTTAAAGCCCTACATGGTTTGGGTCCAGGTTACCTGCGGGATCGCCTTCTTCCATACAATCCACCCCGCACGCTCAGGTCCTCTGGGAAGAACTTACTACAGTCGGCCAAGACTAGGCTGACAACCGTTACCCAGAGGACCTTCTCTTCTGCTGCTCCCAGACTGTGGAATGACCTGCCAGAAGAGACTCGTCAACTTAACAGTCTTTTAGAATTTAAGAAAGCTATAAAGACTGTTCTCTTCAGGCAGGCATATCCAGTGGAATTTTAGAATGTTTTTAGGATGTTTTAATGCAGTTTTAATAATGTGTATCATGTTTTAATCAGTTTTATGTATTTTATCATATTGTTGTTCCCCGCCTCGATCCAAATGGAGAGGCGGGTAAGGAATAAATTATTATTATTATTATTATTATTATTATTATTATTACTGAGAAACAGGCTGCAAAGCCTGTTTCTCAGTAGTATGGAGCAGCAGACGGCAGCGGACGATGGCGGCAGGTAAGGGGGAACCTCCCTCCCCTTCCCTTGTGCTCCTTACCTGCCGCCGCCACCCACTGCCGCCCGCTGCTCCATACTACTGAGAAACAGGCTTGCGGCCTGTTTCTCAGTAGAGCGACGTGCTGGGTGATGACATCACCCGGCACGGCGATCTACTGAGAAACAGGCTGCAAAGCCTGTTTCTGAGTAGTATGGAGCAGTGGACGGCAGCGGACGATGGCAGCAGGTAAGGGGGGGACCTCCCTCTCCCTCCCTCCCACTTGCGGTCCTTATCTGCCGGCGTCCCGTGCTGCTATCCGCTGCAGCGAACAGCAGCGCGGGACACCGGCAGGTAAGGACTGCGAGTGGGGGGGGGGAGGGAGGTCTGGCCCAGTGTTTTCCCCATAGACTTGCATTGGGGGAAAGCTTTCTTTCCCCCAGTGCAAGCCTCTGGCAAAATGGAGGTCCGATTTTCCAATTTTTCCGATTAAAATCGGACACCAAAAAATCGGATCAGATAAAATCGGACCTCCATGGGATTGCATCGGAATCAGATATCAGATGCCTGAATTCCTCCAATTTTAATCTGAATCGGACATCAGACCCGATACAATGCACATCCCTATTTCTTGTTGCTGTTGCAGTTCCATTGTTCTGTCTAAGAACTCTTCGCCTTCTCTTATTCCTTGGAGGGTGAACACTCGCCGCTCAAGTGCTTTCACTTTTTCTTCCACTAGTGCAACCAGCTTGCACTTGTTGCAGATGTATGCCATGTTGATCTCAGGCAGAAACACAAACATTGCACCCACGTTGCAGGTCACCACAACTAGAGACTCCTTTCTGTCCATAGTCTCCATTTCTGCTTTGTTTCTGCCTTCCGATTGTGTTGGAATTTTGTTAATGACCTCCCCTTGATCTCCCCTGCCAAACTGTTGTTTGCTCTCCCTGCTCGCTCTGCTCGCTTGGTCTCTAGGAGCTCTTTTCCTTATATTCCTTCTAGTCCAGCTGGGGCAGCTTCCTCTTCTGCTCTGCTCAGCTTGGAGTCAGGAAACAGAGATGTGTTCACATGACTAAGCTAACAGTGTTAACTAATTCTGCTGTGGAAGATTATGTTGCTACTGTTTACTGTACTGTTACTGTAATTTAACAAAAAAGGGATATAATACTAGTTTTCCATCCCTGGGAGAATCACATTCATTTCAGAGGGATAGCCTAGCTTGAGCATTGTTCTTCTTTGGTCACTAAGTTCAGGTACAGATGGCTTGCTTAGAATTGTCTTAATGTACTCATGTAGGCAGCAATCTAATTTTCCAAGAACCATAAAAAGAACATAGAAAGACTCCATATATTCAATATACACATGGGGAGGTGGTGGCTGGAGGTAGATTTTTTCAATGAAATTCAACATCAGTGGCCAGAAACAATGGACTGAGGAATTAATGCAACAGTTACTGGTCTACCAGCAACAACTAACTGCACTTTATAATTAACCATGATTTAGGGGTTGAGTTCTTTACTCATTGTGTTTCTTCTTTACTCACTATTGGAAATCCCGTGTCGCCATGGGGACTAGTAGTCTGAGAATGATTGGATAAAATATATATTTGCCTGTTTCTCTTTAGACTAGAAGAACTTTATTCTTTTAAAATAAATGTATTACAAATAAACCAGCAAAGGTGGAAAAACAAATATGTTATTTTAAAAAAACATTGTTTACTATTTCTTGAAGTTTGTAGTGGAAACATGTGATATAAGATTTTTCCCTCTCGTCTCGCTCTGGTGTCCTTTCAATTATTTCTCCTCAGTTTCTCTTCCTCCTACTCTCACTATTTCCTATTCTGACTTTTCTGTGTTGGTCCTTTCATTGGCCCAGCACTCTAAGAGCTCATAGGAGGAAGCATTATTACACATGCATACACACACTGTGTCACATGTTACATTACATGCACAGTGTGGGGCATATGCACTAGCACCCCCTTTTGCCTCATCTCCGTCCCTTCCCGAGATGCCCATAGCTCAAGCTTTGAACTCTTTCAAAATTTCAAAATTTTCTGCACATCTACGCTGCTCTTGCTTCAGTTTAAAACAAAACTGAGCAAATTAAGTCCAGTAGATCTCGAGCAATAAGCCTTACACCACCGTATTCTTATATAGGATTGTTATTTTTGCTAACAAGTGCATGCCTCGAGAATCTTAGTAACCAGGTTCCTCAAGAGTAAAGACCTCTTTGAGGGCAAGACCCACCTCATGAGTAGGGTGTTTGCCAGATGGCCTATCATGAACTGCAGCTGAGCCCTGGAAGCTCAGGCTAAAAGGTATTCCGTTGAGACCTACTGGCTGCTGGAAATAATGTCTTTCTACCAGCTCTAGTGTCTTGTACCTCTGACTTTGATCTGTGATTGAGTCTGTGTGTTACTGACCCTTGGACTCTTCCCTGATTCTGTTTCTTGGACTGTGCTTTGTATCTGACTGCTTATCAGTGTTTGGACCTTGGCTGCTCCTCAGACATTTCTCTTGGAACTATTCCTCTTTCCTGGTATTGCCTTTGTCACTTGTGTTTGGATTGCTCCTTAGTTTGTCCCAATGCTGATCCTGATCCTGTCATAGAAGACAGTCTGTGGGCTGTCCCACTGCTTTAAATGATTGTTTATTAATAAACATTTGTATTCATTGCTGAGGATTGGGTGCAAGAATCTGAGTTTAGAACAGCACCTTATCTTTTGTCCCACATATTTTGGACCCTGGATCAGTAATTGTTCCGTCTTACCTTATTATAGGGTCATTACCTTCTATCCTATAATGAGAGGAGGAACGTCTTGCTAAGGCCTGGGATTTCTCCAGTTTTGTACTACTGGCCTCCGGCAAATGATGCTACTGGATAGTTGATGACTGCTTCTTATGTGGATATAGTCAGTTGAACCCTTGTGCTGTACCTCTAGGAAAGTTTGGCATGATTAATGAAATGCAGGCCTGTGTTTACTTGCATTTCTGCTTTTGGAAATCCTGTGAAAAGAGCCCACAAGGAGGAATGATTCATATATAAACAGCATCTTGTTGATAGGTGGGAATGGCAGCGGATTTTGCAAAGGAATTGTTAAACATTATATAGCACTTTATGCCTTTAAGCTATACCAGTCACAATGAAGTTTTAAAAGTTCAATGCTCCTCTGAGGCAATCAGATCACTAATTAAATTGTTTTGAAATAGAAGAAAGTTAGCTGTTTCCCTTGGAAACCAACCCCTTTTTCTGCCTTAATCAAAAACAAACACTTGTTGCTGGAGAAGCAGCTAACCCAGGGATGCAAGCAAGCCAGGGAGGGGGATTGAGTCTGTTTTCCTTAATACTGGTCCTATAAAAGAGATCCCCAGATAGTCAAATTTTAATTTCAGCTTTACCATGCCCTTAATGTCAGGAGCCAACAGGGCTAGAGGTGGGAGTCTTCATGTGCCTCATGTGAAGAGCTGTCCAGGGCTACCCTGCTCAAAAGATTCCATGGATTATGATGCACTCTCAGAACAACTCTGGCTACCCAAGGAGCCCACTGGTTTCATCTGACCTGGTAGGTCTATAAAGGCTCCAGGTCCAGGTATAATAATAATAATAATAATAATAACAATATTAATATTTATTTGTAGCCTGCCTCTCCCTCCGGATCGAGGCGGGGAACAACAACAATATAAAACATAAAAATCACAACAGTTAAATTTTTTTAAAAAAAACAAGAGAAAAATACAACATTAAAAACATCTTAAAATTCATCTGGATAGGCCTGTCGGAAGAGGACAGTCTTCATGACTCTCTTAAATTCATGAAGACTGTCAATTTGTCTAACCTCCTCCGACAGACCATTCCATAGTCTGGGAGCGATGGAAGAGAAGGTCCTCTGGGTAACACCCGCCAGCCTAGTTCTGACTGGCTTGAGTAAGTTCTTCCCAGAGGACCTAAGTGTGTGGGGCGGATTGTACGGGAGAAGGCGATCCCGTAGGTACCCTGGACCCAAACCATGTAGGGCTTTAAAGGTAATAACCAACACTTTATACTTCGCCCGGAAACTGATTGGCAGCCAGTGAAGCGATTTTAAAACTGGTGTAATGCGATCACCCCTAGGTGTACCGGTGACCAACCTGGCTGCCATATTTTGAACAAGTTGAAGTTTCCGGACTAGGCACAAAGGTAGCCCTATGTACAGCGCATTGCAGAAGTCGAGCCTCGAAGTTACCAGTGCGTGCACTACCGTCTTTAGGTCTTCCAACTCTAGGAAGGGGCGCAGCTGGCGTATCAGCCGAAGCTGATAGTAGGCACTCCTGGCCGTCGCATCAATCTGAGCTGTCATCTGGAGCGACGGATCCAGGAGTACCCCCAAGCTGCGAACACAATCTTGCAGGGGGGGGTGTAACCCCATCCAGAACTGGTTGACACACCTCCAGACCCAGGTTGGGGCCTTTGACAGCAAGCACCTCCGTCTTGTCTGGATTCAGCTTCAGTTTGTTTTTCCTCATCCAGCCCATTACCGCCTCCAAGCATTCATTCAGAGGAGACACACTATCCTTAGCTGACGATGTTGTCGAAGGCATAGAGAAATATATTTGGGTGTCATCAGCGTATTGATAGCACCCTGCCCCATGCCTCCGGATGATCTCTCCCAGCGGTTTCATGTAAATGTTAAACAGCATTGGGGAAAGGATGGCACCTTGTGTTACACCACATAGCAGCTCCTTTTTTGAAGAGCAGCTATCCCCAAGCATCACCATCTGGAGCCTGCCCGAGAGATAGGATCGGAACCACTGAAGCACAGTGCCCCTGATTCCCAATTCCCCCAGGCGCTCCAGAAGGATACCATGGTCGATGGTATCGAAAGCCGCTGAGAGGTCCAAGAGTACCAGCAGGGACACACTCCCCCTGTCGATACTAAGGCGTAGATCATCTACTAAGGCGACCAAAGCGGTCTCAACTCCGTATCCTGCTCTGAAGCCGGTTTGAAATGGGTCTAGAAAATCAGTGTCATCCAAGACTGCCTGGAGTTGAAAAGCAACTGCTCTCTCGATCACCTTGCCCAAAAATGGAAGATTTGATACTGGCCTGTAGTTATTAAGGTTCAGGGGATCCAGGGAGGGCTTTTTTTAGAAGCGGCCTTACCACCGCCTCTTTTAAACATGATGGAAAGCTCCCCTCCCTGAGAGATGCATTAATGATATGCTGTAGATGTGATCTAACTGCATCTCCTCCCTGGACGACCAGCCAGGAAGGACAGGGATCGAGAGGGCAAGTCGTCTTCCTCACACATCCAAGTACCTTGTCCACGTCCTCGGTACTCACTAACTGAAACTGATCAAGTGTAATCCTACTCGCGGAGTCACTGGACACTCCACTGTCAACCTCTGCTATAACAATGGCATCTAAGTCGGCTCTTATCCGAGAGATTTTATCTGAGAAATGATCGTTAAAGGCATCACAGCGAACTGCCGAAGGCTCTAAAATCGGATTCAGGGGAGAAGGAGCCTGAGTTAGACCCCTCACCACCCTGAACAGTTCTGCTGGATGTGAATTCGCAGACGCAATGCGTGCAGAGAAGAAAGCTTTCTTCGCTGCACGTATTGCCACTCCATAGAAACGAAGATGTTCTCTATGTCGTGTCTTGTCGGATATAAGTCGAGTTTTCCGCCATCGGCGCTCCAGTCGTTGTCCTTTCCGCTTCAACTCCCTGAGGTCTTCTGTATACCAGGGCGCCCTATTAGAAGCGGGCCGGAGAGGACGTTTGGGGGCGATCGTGTCGATAGCCCTAGTTAGGTCTTGATTCCATCTATTGACCAGGGCTTCTACAGGATCGTCGACGATACCAGCCATGGAACCCTCCAAGGCTTTCTGGAATCCAGAAGGATCCATCAGCCTTCGAGGGCGGACCATCTTAATTGGTCCGCCACCCCTGCAGGGACGGGTGGTAGCCGTGATACTAACCCTGACCAGAAAATGGTCTGTCCATGACAATTCGGAGGTATTCAGTACCTCCACCCACAGATCCGTCTGTTCGGAACTGAAAACAGCGTCGATAGTGTGACCTGCTGAATGTGTGGGTCCAGAGACCAATTGGGATAGGCCCATGGTTGTCATGGATGCCATGAACTCCCGAGCTCCACCTGACAAACTGGCCTCGAATGGGATGTTGAAATCGCCCAGGACCAAGAGCCTGGGCGAATCCAACACCAGCTCCGAGACCAGTTCTGTGAGCTCGGCCAGGGAGTCTGACAGGCAGCGGGGTGGCCGGTACACTAACAGAATCCCTAGTCTATCCCTGGTCTTCAGACTCAGGTACACACACTCGATGTGATTCAGTTGCCGGACAGGATGTCTGGTCAGGTTAAGATGATTTTTGTAGACCACAGCTACTCCGCCCCCCCGCCCACTTTCCCTCACCTGCTCACTAACACAATACCCAGCTGGGAGAGCTTGAGCCCATATCGGGCCACTGTCATCTCCCAGCCAGGTCTCTGTGAAGCATGCCAGGTCGGCCTCCTCTTCTATGAGGAGGTCATAGATTATGCTTGTTTTGTTTTTAACCAACCTGGCATTGCATAGGAGCAAGGAAAGGTTCTGTGGGTGGCCTGGATCATTCCCCAAGATCCCCGGGGTAGCAGGGCGACCGGAAGGTAAGATGGGTATTAAATATCCTTCTCTCCTTCCCCTGTAACGGCATTTCGTCCTGCTATCGCCATATCTCCCTCTGCCCCATACAACAGATATTGATGCTCCCAGACACATTTCAGTCACCTCCAAGATGTCCCGTCGTCTCTCTCTCGCACGCAAGAGAGAGAGAAAGAGGGGGCGGGGGTTAGTGCAAAAGTGTCCACTGCACTTTGTCTTTCTTTCTCCCCCCACTCACGCCGCCACTGTTCTCCCGCGGTCAGTTCACAGCTGCCTCCGGTCGTCCCGTCTCTCTCGCACGCGCAAGAGAGAGAAAGAGAGGGGGCGGGGGTTAGTGCAAAGATGTCCGCTGCACTCTGTCTTTCCTTCTCCCTCCACTCACGCCGCCGCTGTTCTCCCGCGGCCAGTTCATGGCTGCCTCCGGTCGTCCCGTCTCTCTCTCGCGCGCAAGAGAGAGAAAGAGAGGGGGCGGGGGTTAGTGCAAAGATGTCCGCTGCACTTTGTCTCTCTTTCTCCCCCCACTCACGCCGCCGCTGTTCTCCCGCGGCCAGTTCACGGCTGCCTTCGGTCGTCCCGTCTCTCTCGCGTGTGCAAGAGAGAGAAAGAGAGGGGGCGGAGGTTAGTGCAAAGATGTCCGCTGCACTCTGTCTTTCCTTCTCCCTCCACTCACGCCGCCAGTTCTCCCGCGGCCAGTTCACAGCTGCCTCCGGTCGTCCCGTCTCTCTCGCAGGTATCAAGTGTATCTGCCATTACTGCTAAATGTAGCTGTGGGGATTCAAAGGCTACCTGACACTTGATTACAATTAGGGAGGTGTTCCTTTATTATGGGGAAGAAGTAGCCAATATCTTCAGTGCTGAAGGTCTCAAGAAAAATACAGGCTATAGTACAGGGCAGTGGTGGCAATGGTTTTCTGCAGGCCAGTGTGAGGCTTCCCTCTCTCTCATTTTGGTTCCCAGAAGGCTATAACTGGATAGCCTCAGATACCAAAGATCCTGGAAATCCAGTTCTCCAGGGTATTAAAGTCCATACGTTGACTAGGCACCTGGAAAAACAATACTTTCCTAAGGCTCCTTGTGCCTCGAACATGACTGTTGCAGCATTATAGACAGCAAGAAGGGAGGAAGGCCTTGCCCAGGGGCCTCAAGAGAGACTGACTTATTGCCACCGGATCATTTTGGGGCAGCGGGAGAATATCTGTCCCTTTATAAATCCTGCTTAGTCTGTTCAGATAGTTACTGAAAACAGCATTTAATTTAGCTATTAATTTCTGGTTTAAATGTCTTGATTCAGTGATGCAATTGGCCAATGGTTTAATTTTTTGAATCTGATATTAGAATCTGGGCTTGTTGATGGAAGTTGTTCATTGATGGTCACCTTATTTCTCACTGTGTTTAAAGTCCTTATTAGTGTGCCATCATCATCCTATGGGCTCCATCACACCTATTTTCCCCTCCTGGTTTGCCTCTGTGTTTTTTTTTAACCTCCATTTCATAAGCGTGTCAAGGGCTCCATCACACACGGTCCCTTTCACATGAGTTTTCACTTGTTTGCTCTTCCACTCCACCCCACCCCACCCCACCCCTTCTCCTTCCTCCTCCAGTTCATTGGTTGTGGTACTCTGATGGACATGGGTTCTTTCCCTCCCTCGCTCTGGCTTTGTTATCTAGTGATTTACTGATTTAAAGTTTCATCTGGGCTCCGTTTCTGCAGGCAATGAGGGAGGGGGTTGGAGCAGTAAAAAATCCATTCAACTGTCTAAGCACAAGTCTGTACCACAACGTGCTGGAGGAATTCTGCCCCACCCTCCTCTTTCATCAGCAAGACTCCATTAGCATACGCCCCCAACAAAGGAAAAAGCGAGAGGGAAAAATAATCCAGACTTTCCCCACACCAAAATAAAATGCAACTGGGCCGGGGGGGGGGGGAAGAGGCAAGACGAGTGCAGGACAGGGATGACATCATTTGAGTACCTCACTGCAAAACCACATACCAGGCATGGCAAATGTGCAATAAATCACTGGTGTGATGGAGCTGTATGTGTGGGCATGGGAGTTGACTTAGGTGAACCCTTGGAAGAAGAAGATTGGCAGTGTATTTGGACTTCTTTTCCAACTTAATCAATCAACACTAAAATAAAGGGCCCTTGATACAAAGTTCTCAGTAGGTGGTACATTACTCCAGCAAGGCCTCACCTAATACCTTCAAATTATAGTCAGTATTGTTGGAAGGGGTGCGGTCAGATTCGTTCATACTTTCATCTTTGCTGGGAATGTTCTACAGTGCAGGAGTTTTTGAACAGGATTGCAGATTACTGTCAGGAATTTCTTCACGAGACCACTGGTAACTCCTAAAGCTATGCTTCTTCATCTTTTTGAACCTAACAATCCTGAATTCCTGCATAAAGACCTTCTTAAGCAAAGTCATGTTTAACATATAATTGGAAGTCTCCAAAGCAACCAACTAAAGGCAGTGGGTTGATGAAATTTGGGAAACTAAGGCTATGTATACTCTTACTCAGCAAGTGCAGCAAGAAAGAAATCCTAAATTTAAGAAAGATGTTATGGCACCATGGTTTCCATTCATCTCTTTTTGATCAAATTTAAACCAAGTACAGTTGCTTTTATTTTTTCTGACTAATGCACACAAAATAACACACACTTACACATTGTCCTTTTATATGCTTTATAAATTGTCTTTTAACTCTTTCATTAGAGATTGAGCTCCTGCTTAGGCAATTTTACTGTAGAATACATATTGGTTATAGACTAAGAATTACAGTTATTGAATTCCTATGTTTCTTAAGTGCTCTTTATTTATTATGTATGTTCTTCCTTTGTTGCCTTTACGTTGTTAACTTTATTTAGAAAGAAAATAAAATTTCATAGAAGAAAAATATAGTGAATCATTTTTATATGCCTTTTTCAAAATTCTACAAACTCTCTAATCCTGGGCTCTTGATTTTGCTTAGATTTTCTGTAGTGATTTCTGTGGAGTGAGTCCAACCACATCTGGAGGGCAACAGGTTCCCTGCCCTGGTCTATCATGTTCACTTAAAAAGGGGGTCTTGCTAAGATAATGTTTAAATTGAACCTGTTATAGAAAACTAGAAGCATATTTCCTCATATAGCACATTAATTCATTCCTGATTGTTTCCTCTTCAGCTTTTAACTACTTTTTTAGGAATCAAAGTTCACCTTTTAACATGCTTCACTCTTTGAATCAAAAGCTTTCTTGGTTTATTGCTAAGTTTGAGTTTCTCCTGTCTTACAATTGCTAATGATTTGTATGGGTGCTTCCAGACAGAGGTCTCCTAGCATTATCAATCAAAAGGCATTGTGCAGTTCAGCTATTCCGTCTTTGCCACGGAAGCATATTTTTAGTGAAAAGAAAAAAGAGGGAAGAAATGATGGGAAAACACAGGCGGGTTACAAGTAAAGGACAACGTTGTGTGGACTGCCCTGTAAAATTCTGTGACTGAGGCTGGATGACTGTATGATAAAGGCCTTGTCAGGAAGCATCCGATGTTTCTGAGATCTCCAGTAGAGTCAGTTTCTATTTATCCACATTTATGTTGGCAATAATATCCTTCCCTTCCTCACTTTTACGCAGTGTATCTTTTATGATCTTGTTCTCTGTCTGTCTGTCTATCTTTCTAGTAGTCATAAATTTATTATAAACTGTAGTAGATAGAAAAAGGCTCCTAGCCAATGCCATAGACAATTTCTGATACAAAAATAAGCGACATCTAGAGTACTATTCATCTGAGGAAAAAATAGTTTAATTCCATCTCTTACTTTCTTGACTATCATTTTATCTGATACTAGCAAGGTGTTCAATTTCCAAGCTCTCATTTAATTAAAATTCCCTACAAATTTCACTACAAGTGGCACATGATCAGAAATTGCTCGTACCTCTATTAACACACATGGTTACATTTTTAATTATCCTGGACATTAGCATACACACACCATCTTTCAACTGTAACACTTCCAGCAACTGTAACACTTCCACCAACTTACTAGTCTTTAAGAATTTAAGAGAGCTATAAAGACTGATCTCTTCCGGCAGGCATACCCAGTCGAATTTTAAGACTTTGTTGATTTTAATGATGTATTAATTTTATATGTTTTAAATTAGTTTATGTATTTTATATTTTTTGCATTGATGTTGTTCCCTGCCTTGATCCGGAGGGAGAGGTGGGTAAGAAGTAATAATAATAATAACAACAACAACAACAACATATAGTAGGGATAACACTGGAGGAATTGCTCATTTCCTCTTATCTTCTTTGGTCTGATTTCTGAATGCTCATTTAACAAGTTAATCATGCCTCCTTGTGTTTTATTTCATTCTTCCATAGTTAACAACATAGGAAGCTGCCTTATAGTGACCCTAACCCAAAAGGTTGGAGCTATATTACCCCATTCTCCCTGGTGAGGCTCAACTCCTATTTCCTGGTTTGCAACCCTATGCCCTATGTAGCATGACACTACATTCCCCTGATTTTCCACATCCAAATGAATAATCATCCTTCCAGTTTCATTAACTGATTTTCATTTTATTTAACATTGTTCTTATTGATTGCTTATATTTAACCTTTATAGTTATTTTCAAGATTTTTGCACAATTCTTCTTGGAATTCTTGAAATAAAAAATGGTGTCATGCTGCAATTGTCCCTTAGTCATCTTCTTTATGACAAATTTTGTTGTTCTGGTTTTAACATTGTTTGTGCTAACCTGCCCATTTCCTCGCCTTGAAAGCAATGTATTGAAATCACCCTAGACACATTAATCTTCAAACTCATTGATCCACCTTTAAATCC
This sequence comes from Anniella stebbinsi, assembly GCA_029215795.1. Lineage (NCBI taxonomy): Eukaryota > Metazoa > Chordata > Lepidosauria > Squamata > Anniellidae > Anniella > Anniella stebbinsi. The sequence goes on along the minus strand of JARDYH010000004.1, from coordinate 43,790,151 downwards.
ATAAATTCACAATTTAGGAAATTAATTAGTCAGGTAAGCTAATCTCCAGATCAAATGCTAACCAATATTCAAAAGCAATTATAGCCAGCAATTCCATTTGCAAGTGTTCTAGAGAATGTGACTGAGGCACCCCAGCTTCTCTCTCCAATTTAGAGTTGTGCTGAGATTTGGTCATGCCTTGCAACTATGTGGAGAATCCCTGTACTTCTCTCCAGTTCAAAGTTAGAAATGAAGGTAGGGATGGGCTATTTTGACACTGGAGAGGCTCTTGGAGTGCTTGCATGCCCAGAACTAACACAAGCCACAGAATGTCCTTCTGGCTCCAGGGAAGATACTGGGAGGGACTGCCCATTTAGGCCTGGTCATTGGCTGATGGAACAAAGACAGGATATAAATGTACTAACAGTGCAATCCTATGCACATCTACTCAGAACTAAGCCCAGCTGAATTCAATGGCACTTGCACTCAGATAAGCATGCATAAGTTTGCAACCTAAATGTAATGAAAATAATCCTTTGGATTGCAATCCTATAACCTTTTACTGGGTATTAATTCCCATTGAATTCAATGGTATTTACTTCTAAATAGATATGAACAGAATCACACTGTTAAATCTGTGTAATTCAACCAAATCATGTTCCATTTTAATTCATTATTGCCTTTTTCATGTTTGTAGTACATGTATCATCATAGAATATAATTAAATTTCATATAGGTTGCCTCAAATATATGAGATACTCTTCAAGGCATTTGTTACCAACACTTTGATCCCACTGTATCACCAGATGGCCTCTTAAAAACAATAAAGCAGCTGATAAAATACTAAAACCAACCATTGTGAATCAGCTCCAGCAAAAACCAAAACATGAAAGGGGGAGGGGGAGGGGGAGGGGGAGGGGGAGGGGAAAAAAGCAAAGTGTTCTCAGACAATATTAAACTCCATTATTGTTCCAAGCTTACTCCTGAGTTAAAAAAAATCAAAATACATCCAAATCATCAGTGATGGAAAATAATTATTTGAGAATCATAGTCCACAGCCAAAAGATATCCTAAGATTGCTTCAATAATTATCACCATGTGAACTTAAGATGGCTCCAGGCAGTATCTTAATATACAGCTTCACCTATACTGAATTTTCCAGTCACAAAGCAAATAAAAAGAAATAAATAAATCAGGCATTTACATCATCTGGTAGGTTTTAAGGTGTTGGCTTTCCTGCATCCTTCTTGAGGTCTCTCCAAAGGGCTGACTTCAAATACATGTTTGCAAAATGGCCTCTGCCTGTAGTCAAATGCTTAGGTGAGACTAATCAAGACAGGAGGATGAGAAGGGGGAAAAAGACCTCACCTGCAGCAGGATGGCACCAGATCGGCTCCTTCCAGACTGGTTTGGAAAAGATCGGACGATCCAGAGGGGTGATCGGAAATCGGATAATTGCATCCGAATTCCCCTGGATCGGCTCCGGATCGTGGATCAGAGCTGATCCAGTGCATACCCCTACCCTTTTCTCTACAACTGTTAAAGTTACATGAGCCCTGACCTGGATTTTATCTGGTCACCCTATCCTAGGTAGCTCTGATGCCCTCTATAAAGACAATCTATGGGATGGAGGAAAAGAAATCTGTAGCAGCAGTACTCAGGGGAATGGCAGGTATATTTCTATGTTTTTGTTTTAATTATATATGTTTTAATTTTGTAAAGCTGCCTTGAGCCCCAGTACTGGGAAAAAGGCGGGATACTACTATTACTACTTCTAATGACTTTCTACAAATGCAGAGTGTAAATGTGTGTTCATATATTAACATATAGTGGAACGTTCTTTGAAAACTTAAGATCTAAACGTTGGAGTTGCTTTTTCTGGAAGAACCTTGTCTGTAAAGATTTCTTCCCTCATCCTTCCTCCCATGCTTCTTCTCACCCTTGGGTTGTTGCCTGAAAAGCAAACAAGTCTTCTCCTTAAGGTATTTTCATTTCTAGCAGAATTTGTAAGTGTTTGTCTTCATCATTAATGAGTCAGGGAGATGGGCTTTTGAACTTTAAGCTGTTGCTCTTAAACAAAAATGAAAAAGACTGGGGATATTTGCCAACACAGGCGTCATTCAACATAAAAATAAAAAAACTAATAAAACAAACAACCTGCATTGTTGTAGGAAAAAATGAAGGGAATACTGACTAAGATTAGTAACTTCCACTTTTGGTTCACTGATGGAAAATTAGCATCCTGGTTTGAAGCATGAACTAGATACTGGGAAATGACTTCTTGGGAATATGGTAGGCTGACCATATGAAAAGGAGGACAGGGCTCATGTAACTTTAACAGTTGTAGAGAAAAGGGAATTTCAGCCAGTGTCATTTGTATGCAATTAGTTCCTGGTGAAATTCCCTCTTCATCACAAAGTTAAAGTTGCAGGCACTATACTAGAGTGACCATATACAAAAGAAGGCAGGGCCCTGCAACTTTAACTGTTGTGATGAAGAGGGAATTTCACCAGGAACTAATTGCGTACAAATGACACTGGCTGAAATTCCCTTTTTTCTACAACTGTTAAAGTTACATGAGCCCTGTCCTCCTTTTCATATGGTCAGCCTAGAATATGGAGAATTTGGAACTCCAGGCTCATTAGAACTTCTGGTCATCCTAACCTGTTGCTGTTGTTTATTTTAGAAGTGCTTCTGAAATTGTGCCTTAGTGCAGGGGTGAGCAACTTGTGATCCTCCAGATGTTTTGGATTACAACTCCCCTGAGCCCTCACCATTGGCTATGCTGGCTAGGGCTGATGGGAGTTGTAGGAAAAGCATCTGGAAGGGGAGTTGTAGGAAAAGCATCTGGAAGGTGACAAGTATTACTAGGAATAGGTGAGAAATTTGCTCCATCAAGGTTTATTTTACAGGTTTCCTGATTTGTATCTCCTGGAACCCAATGTGGAAACTGGTGCAATTTGTGAATCGAACTCCATATTTCTTTGGATCTGAGATGCATTCTGAGAAAGAAAGGAAATGTGCTCGACAACATGTGCATATTTGAAAAATGTGCAAACATACTGGGTACATTTCTAAAATCAAGCCAAACACTCTTTAATCAATGGGGGAATGTGTCCTTTAATGTGCCCATTAATGCATCCATTTGAAAAATGTACACAAAAATTGATCCCCCCCCCATAAAAAACAAACAAACAAACCTCAGGTTGAACTGGCACGGAATGGAGTTGGAGGCAGGAAAAGGAGGAGGTCCACAGGCACAGACTTGATATATTTACCCATTAACTTTAGATAAAGATACTGATAATGAAACAGCAACACTCCCTGTGGGTTGATGCATCTTAAACAAGAAGCAAGAAAGGAAAATCTACTGTTGCGATACAGCTTGCTCCGTAAAGAGAGAACATGGATAGAAAAGACTACGAAATCACCTTCATAATGTAGTTTCCCGAATGAAGAATAGACCCCACTATGAATGCTAGATTACGACATAAACTGTTGTTCCTTCCAGCAGGTCACCCTCTGATGTTGTGAAGCAAAGTTCTGGTCTCTGCCTCTAGTCTGATGACTGGCGGACCGACTCTAGAACTGGTACAAGAGGAACAAGCGTCTGCAACAAAACCGGAAGGACCTGCAAAACCCACCCCACCCCCTCAAAGGATGAAGTTGTGAAGTGGAGTTGCCTCTTTGCTCAGCAATTTTGATACAGTATGGGAGGCACTGAGGTCCAGGCCAATAAGGAACTTAAGGCTGGCTAGGGAATGCTGGAGGTCGTAGGACTATGCACAGGATTATGCCCTAAAAGATTTAACAGCCAATCAAGAGGGATTTTGCAACGATGAGCTTTGAAAGCCAAGGAGGAGCTGGAAGTCATGAGTAGGGATGGGTGAGAATGGCATTTCAGTTCATTTTTCAAAATAAGAATTTACAAAATTCTTCATGTTTGGGATGGAAAGAACTTGAGATTTTAAAAAAATGGAGATGGGAGAAACCGAAACGGACAGTTTCATCAAACTAGGCCCTGGGCTTTTAGTGCTTATCTCTTGAAAGTCTAGGTTTGAGTACCCGTGTATTCAACTATCTTTGTGGTACAGAATTACAATAGCCATCTCTTGTTTTCTTGGCAGTCTCCTCATTTTTAACAGCTATATGGCAAGCAGATAGATACACCATAGACTTCTCCCTTTACTTACTGAATTTGGCTGGTGCGGATATGTGTGAGTTTCATTTTGGGAGCTTTGGCTAATAAGAGGTATAGAAATATTATATATATATATATATATATATATATATATTAAAAATTGATTAATCTTGGATCAGAATTCATATTTGAGATGGAAAGAATGTAATATATAATGAATGAAAGAGAAAGCAAATCTGACAGACTCCTCCATCGCTACTCATAAGTAACTCAGGACTTGCTACACTGTGTATCAACCGTGGAAGGGGATGCATTGATAGGGTCTGTTGGTGTAAGCATTCTTTGAAATGTCAGGAGGAAAGACTTGGAACCCAGAGGAGACAAGAGCACAAAGGAGGCAAATTATCATTCACCAAAACCACCTATGGAGCAGATTGATTAGTTGGGATTTTAAACCTGCTATATCATGAATAGCTGGGGCTATGAAAGTGTGCAAATACAAAATCAAGTTCACCATCTGCCATTAAAAAGGCCATTGTTTATGTTAAAATGTGATGCTTATCTTTCCCCCCTATTTCATTTGCAGGCACCTGGAGCAGCACATCTCACCCAGTGCTATAGGAGCAAGACTTAATCCACCACTCATTAAACGATCATAACTGTGCCTTCTTACAATCCATTAATTATTTCCTTAAGGGCCTGAAACCCTGCCGAAAGTCTCACAAACCTACACAATGTTCTTGTTTTGGTTTCAATTTATACCTGCTATCGGAAGCAGAGATCTCAAAACTTCTTACAAATACTTCTCTAATGTAATAGATGTGCATTTGGAGAAGGGCTTAAATTAAACCAATAGGATTAGCTATATACCCTGCTGGATTCCTGTCTATAAATATTCATCTTTCAGGCTCTGCATGGGGTCCTGTATTGAACGTTGCTGATAATACCCTGCTTGTGTGAAGGAGGTCACACTTTCTTCAGAGAACTTGCTAAGAGGAGAACTAGATGTTGTGTGCTTCCCTCAGAATGCTAATAGAACTTATATAGTTGTGTGTGTGTTGTATTTGTAGAGGAGAATTAATGGGCAGGAAGGGATGCTTAACCTTCCCCCATTTGGCGATACTTCCCTGCTGCAAATGTCTCCAAGTAATTGTTAACCATGTTTACCCTAGCAAAACTCTGAAGTAAATCTGACAGCAGGAAAAATGCCAGGGAAGACATATTTGCAGAGGGAAATTGTTGGGTGCACAAGACATCAAGCATCTCCTCCCTTTTGCCCAGAGATCCTCCCTTGCTAATGCCTCCCCACCCCTGTTATCTTGGCAAATGTTGCTTCAGGAATACATTTGCCAAGACAACTTGCGGTTCTGCCCTTAGATGGGCAGTGAAGTGATTTCAACAGAGAACATTAGAACAAATGAAATTGTCTGAATGTTACATTATTTACAGTAGTAAATACTACTTCTCAATCTCTCAGTGGCTTTTGATACTATTGTCCATGGTATCCTTCTGGACCATCTCCATGAGTTGGGCAATATAAAATTGTACGCTACAATTATTTGGTTGTGTGTGTGGAGGGGGATACATCGATCCCTCAAGCCAAATTCCAAAAAGGCATATGCCTGGACTTAGCTTTACAGTAGGGATATGTGAATCACTTGCCAGGGTGAATTATTTCTTCCCTCTCTGGCTGGTGCATCCCATTTTTGCTAGGGATCACTATGTCTTTTGTGGGCCCTTCTTTATTCTGTCTGTGTAGTACCTTCCTTCTCCCCTCCTCGTTTTAGGATGTCTATTTAGCCACTCCTCTTAGTCCCAGAACCTCCCAAAACCTTTAGTTACAGATTGGTCATCTTGAGTAAAGATCAGAGAATCTAAATCTAGGCAACGATGCATAATAATAATTGAGTAGATCCACTGAAAGAAATCTAGATAAGCAATAAAATGTCTGCAGTTTCCACCCTTTGGCACCATCTCTTTCTTTCCCCACACCAACTGCATCTCAGAAAATTTTCATCACCGACCAAAACAAGTGTGTGTGTGTGTGTGTGTGTGTGTGTGTGTAATTTTAGGAACACTGCACCCAAGGCTGTGTAGGGAGGATGTGATCTGCAGTAGGGACGAGAGAGGCTGTGGTTGAGATCTTTGAGGCAAGTGCTCTTGCTCAGGAGGAAAGATTACAGAGGGATTGAATATTCTGAGGGAAACACTTTGCAGACAGAAAGAACAAAAGGGAGATCGAGTCTTATCAAGATGAATCTGTTCTTTAAAACCCAGCAACCAGCTCTTTATGCTGGGGAAAATGGGGGTGTAGGGGAAAGGTTGAGTGCCAAAAGCTAGCTACAGGGATCTTCCTGGCACAATGAAGGCATCAGCTTGGAGGGAGACTGTCAGGCTCTGGCTAGAACCTTGATTTAAAAATGCCTCCACCACCCGTGTATAGTTTTAGCGTGTGTGAAACTAGACCTCCATATGAAAAGGAGGACAGGGTTCCTGTACCTTTAACAGTTGCATAGAAAAGGGAATTTCAGCAGGTGTCATTTGTATGCATGCAGCACCTGGTGCAATCCCCTCTTCATCACAACAGTTAAAGCTGCAGCAGCTCTGCCCTCTTTTATATCTGGTCACTCTAGCTATACCAGTTTAGGGTTGTGTTAGCATTGGATACAGGAAGTTCATGCTCAAGTGAACCCATGCTCAACTATGAGGTAAGATGGACAGATGTAAAAGAGGACAGAGCTCCTGCATCTATAATTAGGGACTGGAGAACCCGTGGCTGGCTCTCCCCATGAGTTTGCCAAGCCCTGCTCATCTGGCCGTGTTCCACGGAGCCAGCTCGGATGAGCATTCAGCAAAGCACACTTTCCAAGGCCTCTGGAAAGTGTGCAATTCCCCCAGCCATGCTAATGGTGTGCATGGGGAATTGCACACTTTTCGGAGGTCCTGGAAAGTGCGCTTTGGCTGTCCCCATGCCAATCAGGGCCTTAAAGGAAATAGGGCTTTTAAGGCCCCCAGTGACGTGTGTGTGTGTGTGTGGGGGGGAAGAAATGGAATTTCCCCAAGTCTGGGAAAATTGTGTATTTTCTCCCTCCACTCTGGCATTAAGAGTGGAGGGAGAAAATGCAAATTCCCCCAGCCTTGGGGAAATTGCACATTTCCCCCCTCTGCGTTAATGGAGGTTGCCATTAAGTCAGCTAGGAAAAAGTGGGTGGAACTGTAGTGTTGGGGCAAAAATCCACCAGGCACATCTGCTTGGGCCCATGAGGGCCAGATGTGGGGACATCTGCTGCTTTCATGGGCCCAGGTGGATTTTCGCCCCAACACTACTTTTAATAGAAGAATGCATTTCAGCAGGTGTCCCTATGAAACTTACTGGGCAGCCTTGTGAAAAGTCATGATTTTTCAACCTTCTTTATCAGAATTCTTTACTTGTTGTGTCAACAAGTAGAGAATTTCCTCAACAAGGACACGATGTATGAGAATTTCATTCTTGTTTGCAAATTATGCAAACATGTCCCATTCTTTATTCTTTCTAATTCATCTGTGGCCCCAGGGCTTAATAGCAAGTACTAATTCACCTGTCTGGAAATGAAAAATGTACAACCTTCTTAAATGCAAAGAGCATTGGGTTACATGGCAGTCTTGGCTTCTAGGCTTGTTATAATAGTCCATAACCATGTGTCATGAAAACCAGCACTGTACTGTTTATCAGGACACATAATCAATGCCATTGTGCTGAATACTGTGTGAACAGCCCACTGCCTACCTGATTAGGAATATTATATTTGCAAACAAAGGTTTGTTAACATTTTTCCTCACTGGAGAACTCTCCGCAATTCAAGCATTTGAATCACCAAAAGAGGCTGGCCCAATAAAAAGTATTCTTACTTTCATTTATTTTGTCTCTCCCATTGGCTAGGAGCAGCATGGTAGTAGAGTTCATACCCTAGTGAATGGTAGGATATCAAGACGATGCAACTGTTTTCCATTTTCCCTTTCCTCTGAACTCTATGATTTAATGCAGATGTACAGCACAACATGTCTTTATCTCACTGCCCTGGGTGCAGATACGAAGTACAAACATCTCATTCCTTTTTTAAAAAGTAGAGTATCTTAATGTTGGAAATATTTAGTCAGAGTTTTGTTGGACAAGAAATGATGGCCAGTGATTTTAACAGATGGTCCGTCTTCTGCATGTGCATTTGATTGGCAGCTATCTCTACCCTGGCAAAAATTTCAAGTGTAGGTGTAACTGGAAGCAGTCTAAGGAGGCTAGATGCACTATACACATGCCAGTTCTCCAGCTTTGTAAAGCAATCTGGAGAGCAAGCCTGTGTCAGAGCTCCCTAGCTCTTTGAAGCGGTGCCAGGTCTTACACATGTTTCAGATTAATACAATGCGGAGACAGCACTGGAGCTGCAGTTTTGTTATGTCAGTGGTAACATAATGGCTGAGGCTCACTAACCCCCCCCCCAAAAAAAAACCCCTCCAAGCCGTGCCAAGACTACATTTCTTTCCGAACTGCAATGTGGTCTGCTAAGGCTTAGAACCTGGAGAGGTAATGTAAACTGGTCTGTACAACTCCAATTCCTTTGGGACATTCATTTGATGCTCCTGACTATTCCAGTGTTTTCATTGTATCTGCAAGGGAATTATCCTTCACCTTTTTCTACAAATTCCCTATGGCCTCATCTACAAGAATTCGCCTTTACGCCTGGTTAGGCGATTATGCGCATATTCGCTGAAGCGCATTTACGCCTAATACCTCTGTATGAGAGGCAGCGAAGCGCATTACTGGACGACCGAAACGCGATTTAAACTGTTGACATGCGGAGAATCGCTTGTTCACATAGTCAAAATGCGCTTTAACGGCCGGAGCAAAATAAAACTCGCTATTTAACGCGCATTCGATAATGCGCATAATCGGAGAGAAAACGCGCCTCTATGCCCGATTTGCGCTCCATTCTTGTAGAGGTAAATTTTTTAATGCACCTTGAAAGAGCTTTAAATGCCTCTTGTAGAGGCAGCCTACATTTTTCTAGCACTCCTTCCCAGTGTGGCTGCTCTAGAATCCACGTTTAACCTTCCCTTTTATCTGACATCTTTCCCCTCCAGAAGATGCAGTCTTATTTTAATTCCCTAAGAGCTACCAACCTTTCCATAACAGAATAACCTGCCGCACATGTATTCATTTTACTGAAACAGTTGAGTGTTTGCTCCAGCCCACCCTTATCTGCTATCTCACACCATTACCTGCCACTAGAGGGAGCTGAAGAGCTGCAATTACTTTGTGCCAGTTCCCCAAAGCAGGGAACAGCGCAGAGGGCCAAATTACTCCCATGTGGAAGCACCTCTACAAGATTGCATTCTATGTGACGAGCATATCTGAAGAGCTCTTGCCACATGTATTAGCCAAATCATATGCTTAACTCAGATTGTGACTGACATCATTGAGGAGACACTGAGTCTTACTGTCTCTACCGTTTTACTAGATATGTCCTGCGCAGAGTCCCTGATTCATACTCAGCTTAAGGGTTTTGTAATAGCTCATTACAGACAGATTGCTTTGCAGTGTTCCTTGCAATATCTAGAAAGATATCCTAAGAATGCAAATTTGCTGCTTGAAATGCTGTGCAGGCATTACTTGCAGTTACGCATCCTAGCCAGTGATTTCAGTTGGAAGCCAGCAGCCTACCCATGAGCAAATAAGCAACTCAACAGGTCCTCTGGCAGGGAGCACTTCAGTCTGCAGCACTGCATTTTCTTTTTGCTTTGTGAGTGAGACTAATAAGACCATAAATGGAAGAAAGTGAGATTGCTACTAGGATCTGCTTGTGAGGAAGAGCTACAACTTGTCGTCTGAAGAAGAAGGCTAGGATGCCTACCTAATGGCAGATACTCTAGAGTAAGTGTCCAAACATGCCTCACAAGTACGTTTTGGCTATTTCTTGTAAGTGTAAAATTTACACATACAAGGAGTAGGCAGAAATTACTTTTGAATAAGCATCATAGCTTGCCATGTTCATTGGCATGCTTAAATTACAAATGCTCAAAAAGCAGCCCAGAAACATATTTGAGATAGGTTGTGCCTCTTTGTTGAGAGAGAGAGAGAGAGAGAGAGAGAGAGAGAGGTGCAGAAAGAGCCCAAAGAGCTTAAACAGCCAACAGTTCACAGAGCCATGGTATTGAGCCATGGTGGGCTAGGGAGGCCTATGTTCAAATCTCTACTCAACCGTGACACTTTCGTTTGTAATCACATTGGTTGTGAAATGACAGTCATAATTTTAGATTTCCCATAATGCCACAAGTGGGGGCTGCTATTTTTTGTGGCAGTCACCATTTTCCCCACAAATGGGGCATTCAGTGAAACCTAAAACCACTGTCAGCCTGATGGAACTTTGGAAAGGTCCAGTATGTTTCTTCTTGAAAACTGTGGCTGCAAACTCCTAAAACTGCAACAAGGAACCTGTTTTACTCCCTCTTTTGCCATCAGGCCAAACTTTCAGCTTATTAAAATTTCCATGAATTGCTTTGAGGAAGGCCAAGAATCATCATCATCATCATCATCATTATCATCATTATTACCATCATCATCATAGTACAAGCCACCTGCACCAATAATGTAGTCAGACTTTGTGCACTCTGTAATTTAGGAACCAGTATTCCAGTCAAATTTGGCCCCTTTGAGGGATAAAGCTTGATGAAAATGGGATATGAAAGGGAGTGTAGCAGCTGTCACAGTGGGACTAGCTAACAGTTTACTTGGAGGGCTAGGAATTGGAGAGTTAATCCATCCACCCTCTGCTCTACTCTCAGAGCAGCATTCTGGCAAAACTAGTTACTGACCAAGAGCCTTCCATAAGGCTAGCAATACAGCAAGTGGAAATGTAAAGCAAAGCACATTTTTGTCTGTATTTGGCCATTTCTTCCTTAGGGCGCCCACATGGAACGAAGGATAAAATGATGAATTGATGCAAATACTAGTGTGGGTTGTAAAAGTATAACTATTTTATTTTTCACTAAAATGTACACATTATTTAAAACAGGGTTACTGTGCCTCTTTGGCTCCTTCATTTAGGCACAAAGTAAAGCCACAAAGAGGTTGGGTGTGGAGTGGGGAAATAAGTGTCCAATCAACAAAAAAGGAGCTAAAACCCCATTGCTATCCTGAGTCCTGAAAGGCTCAATAGTGTTTTGTGTGATATTTATCTTGAACTAGTTTCTTGAACAGACAACCACTGCTTTTTCAAAGAAAACAATAGAACTATGAAGATTTTTGTTTTACACAGCTTGTAGGGGCTGGAACACACATTATAGGTCTCAGCCCAAAGGTTACACTGTGGAGGTCTTCAAGCTGAAAAAGCTTTCTCTCCAGTGTGGGAACAGAAGGGTTGCTTTTGGATTATACTCCCTCAAAAATGGCCAAAATGGTTTTTAAAAAAATGCTGTGTAAACATGCTCACTTCCATTCCCAATATTAGTTAGCAAGAGAAAGTCATCTCAATTTTTACCTCTATGTAGTAAAGTATATGAATATGGCAGGAAGAAAAATGCTTGAAGACGTATCCCCTTAATACTGATTATTAATCACAGTAACATTTTTTTGATACAGTTCATAAATAATCTGCACTCATGCACACATATAAACCCATTCATGTCCTTCCTTTCTCCACACCATCTTCTTATTGCTGGCTGCTCTAAATGAAGCATTCATGTTCACTCATCTGAGTGAAAACTGCTGGGTGTTGGGGGTGTAGGGCAGGTATCATTCACAACTAATTCATAGGCAACCAGCAAAGCATCAGGAAGTTATCTACAATGATTTATTCCTAAATGTCATCCAGAAGTTTTTGTTGTGACTAAAGAAAAAAATGGTTGCCTCAAGTACCCACTAATACAATTTATTTTTAAAAAATTGGGCCATGGTCATAGAGAGTTTGTTTCAGATCTGCCAATTTTGGATGATGAACCATCAATGTTTAGATTAATCCAACCTAACTACCATCAAATTCTTATCCAGATTGCTCCCAACCTAACTCTAGTTACTTGTGGTTTAGGCTGAAATTCTGTACTCACCTGGGAGTAAGCCCCATTAAACACCGTAGCACTTAATTTTGAGTAAATGTGTATATGATTGAACTATAAGACTGCAATTGTATGAGTAATTACTTGGGAGCAAATATCACTGAAATCAGTGGGAGTTATTTGGGGGTAAATATGCAAAGGATTGGGCTGCATGTCCCACTGAAAGAACATACAAGTTAATCATGGATCATGTGTTTTATCAGCTTTAACAGGATTTAGTTAGAATTACATTTAGCTGGATTGGGTTGTTTTAATTCTCGATGCAGCTGGGCAGAATGAAACCACATCGAAAGTAGAAACGATTGTAGCTTTTATTACACATTACAAATTAGATCATTTCTCTATTACCCAATTTTTGCTCAAAGGTTTCCTTTAAAAAGGAAGGTAAATATGTACAATTGGAGATAGGGAAAACTAATGAGATTAAACAAACTTCATAAGAAATCAGCTTTCAATCTATTAGAATGTATGTACATGAAAAAGCCCATGAAGTGGGGGGGGGGGGGAAAGGGGGGAACAATGGGATATATCTTATGTTTTCAGATATGAAGCCTGAATGAATGAAAATCTTAAAATATTTAAATATTTGGGTTGGTTTATCTGGCTTCAATGTTGGTCTGGGTGAAGGATTGAAGGCTTTTGGACCAGGGAGAAAACTTTTATTGATTCTCACTGGGACTTTTCTAATGAACCAATAAGAGAACTTCTGCTTTTTTGGTATATTTCAGTGTTTCTTATAAAAATGGGTGTGTTTGGTGGAAACTCAGGATGTGGAGGGTAGTGCATTGAAAAATCCCAAATATTCACTTTCAAACTCTTTGGTGTGACAATTGTGTTAATATTTCCAGGGATTTCTCTGACTAACAAAATTGTGAGAAGCATCTACTTAGAGGACAGAGGTGCCATTAAAATAAACAACACGTCAGCAGTTCAAAAGAGTTTAATAAATAATGAGGATTCATTTCTTTACTGTATAAACTATAAATATAACATATAGTCCTCATAACTTAAAATAATTTACAGGTTGAGGTAGGGGGCTGGGAGGAGGTGGGTAGAGGGCATTGGTCAATTTCAGAGGTTCTCGGTTTTCCTACTGATTACGCATACACAGGCAGTGTCAATCCGAATGAAGCGCCAGGCTGCCTGATTGCCTTCCATGGTCAGTGCCTTGACAAAGGTGTGTGTAGTGGTGCAGTAGGAATTCCAATGCCTGGCATCAATGCCTCTGCACCCACTGGACACTGGCTTAGGGTTTCTGCACTTGGTCTCAAAAAAGTACTGCTTGTAAGCATTGTTGTTAAGGTTTACATCCACCATCACAGTCACCTCTTTGCCTTTGATGTCTGTTGCTGTGGTTTTGTTGGCTACCCATACACTAACACTGTCGCATACAGAGTACTCTCCCCGGTTATGCACAGGATGAGTTGCACGCTTGGCACGGATATTCCTGTTGAGAGAGTCTGTACTGTCTAGGAACTCCACATTCTGCTCGTCCCTTGACAAAGGTGGAGGCTGTGTGCTGAACAAAACCCGAGGTGACTGGAACCGTCTCTTCTGAAAAAGCTTTGGATCCACAATAATGTTTGCAGCTTGCCCAGTTTTTCTGTCCTCTACCTTCCCAGTAACAGGCTTGTTCTGGCCTCTGTGCCGAGATGTTTTCATAACATGATGTGTTTTAGTCATGCTGCTTTCAGAAATGTCAGATGTTGCAGGAGACCCCAGTGGTGCATTATCTTCGCATTTTGGCGCTGCCCATATGCCGATCAGAAACGCTATAATCAGAGTGTAGCACAGCATGGACATTACGCTATGCACCTAGGAGAGAAAAGACCAGGAATATTACAGTGAGCAAAAATGATATACAAAAGGGCCCATTCCAAGTCTACTGGATATGTGCTGATACAGCAATGCCATGTTCTTTATGAGGTCCTGGCATGTGGATACCAGATGTGGCTTTCCTTTTCCCCCTTGCAGAAACCCCCTTCAAATAGCAAAAGTGTACTTAATAAAGTAGAAACAATAGGAAATAACAGCTGCATTTTTAATTCCTCTGATACTTCTTGTTATTAGAAGATAACTTATATAGAGCATTTGTTTGGGGTTATTAATGTGGACAGCAGATCCTGGCAAGACCCTCCATGGGTTACATTATAGCCTCTGTGAGAAGGGCCATTGTAAAAAGAAAAAGCAGATCTAGTATATTCTTTCTTCTAGACTATCATGAGCCACAAGTTCACTATAAAACAGCAAAAAGGCCAGCATTAACATATCTCCAAACTTCTAAAAGGATTCTCTAACTTCAACCTTAAAATCTTCTTCAAATAATGAGTAGAAACTGGTAAAAAGATGGCATATGGAGCTCAACATACAAACCCTGATTTGAAAGGTCATTCAGTGTAGAACTGCCCATTTCCCCAAAGTAGCATCAATATAAGAAAGCAGTCGATAAAATTAATGATTTCAAGGTGCTTAAATATGCTTAAGCCTGTGCTGGATTGTAGCCATGTTATAAAATAAACAAATATTGACAATACTTGCTTTAACTGAGTGTACCTGTGATGTTCAGCTGCTTTAGAAGTCCTTGAATATAAAAGGATGTAAGTAATTGTTTATAAAATGCTGAAAGTTCCAGGAAAGAAGTTAAATAGACTCACAGTTATGTTGCAGCCAGGTAAGTATAAAGGGGGAGTTCATATGTGAGTGCTGATTGGATAGTGGCGGGAGAGTGCCTGGATTGGCTGGCTGTGTGAAAGTAGGAGGAGTTAGAGAAGAGTGTCTGTGTATAGATGTTGTTGGCTGACAAGAGCTGAGTGTGTGTGTGGGGGGGATTTTAACTGAGAAGAATCTGACTAGAGCTAGGAAAAGTCTGCGTGCTTGGTTGTTTTGGTAGAATTAGTTGGAGGGAATACCTAGAGAGAAGTAGAGTAGCAGGAGAACCCTGAAGTCTCTATTTGAAACGTTTTAAGAGAAATTACTGAATGAAACCATTAAGCATTGTGCCTGTAACCAATATGCTGTTGAACTAAAGAAACTATCAAGCTTTTGCTACCTGAGCAATCATCTTGTTAATAAATTACATTTAATTATATCAACTAGTGTAGTCATTGAGAGTACCTGAGAAAAGTACAAGTAAATAGCGGCAGCAGATAGAAAGAAGGGAGATTTGGGGGCTAAAGTGCTGAGCTGTGGAGCTGTGGGGCCTGAAAGAGTAAAGGCGAGACAGGAGCAGCAGCAGGAAGCCTAAACCCTTAAACGCGTCATAAGCACAGGGGAGGTTGAAGTAAGCCCTGAATGCGAGTAATGTGGACAGCCCTGTTGTGTAGCCCAGTGAATGTCACGGGTGCAGGCAGGGTGTCACAGTACCATAATCAGTAGACCAAATCCTCAAGTTCTCATAGGGGAACTGTTCAGATCCTGATGTTTACCTGTAGGTCCACCATCAGTTTAGTAACCTTTCTAGACAAAGGTCAGTCTCTAGTTAAAGGTCTCTCTGACACCTCAGATCTCCTCCTATATGTCCATTTGGTGTAATCATGCTATGCTGGGGCCAATAACTTATGCCAACCTCAAGGACTTTTGGTAGTTCAGAATTCTATGCAGAATTTATTTTACCTGAGGAAAGGTACAAAACATCAACCAGTGGGAGTTCTTGGAAGTACCGTCTGCAATCAGAAGTATGAAAAATGCCAACAATTTTCATCATACCAATCTCACTAAGAACATAAGAACCATGCTAAATCAGACCAAAGGCCTATCTAGTCCAGCATTCTGTTCACATAGTGGCCAACTAGCTGCTGGTATATAGCAACAAATATACAGAGGAATGCTGCCATCAATACTGAAAATAATATACATCCATCATGACTAGTAGCCTTATCCTCCATTAGTTTGTCTAAGCCCCATTTAAAGCCATCTAAGTTGGCAGCCATCACTATGTCTTGTGATAGAGAATTCCATAGTTTAGCTGTGGACTATGTGAAGAAGTGCCTCCTTTTGTCTGTCCTGGGTTTATTTTATTTCAAATATTTCTAGGCCATCTTTCAGGATAGGAGCCCTCACAGGGTGGCTTACAATGCTAAAATTCATATAATAAAGTTTGCTACAGTAATAAAAAAGCAAACTTTCATAAAAATAACAATCACCAGTATATGACCCCAGATATTATGAGAGAGGGATAAGTTTGCTTTCTCTACATCACACATAATTTTGTGTACCTCTATATTGTCTCCCTGTACTCCCCTTTTTTCTAAGCAGAACAGTCCCAGGCATTGTAATTTTTCCTCATAGGGGAGATGCTCCAGCCCCTCCATCATTTTGGTCACTCTTTTAAGCATTTTTCCCAGCTGTACAATGTTCTTTTTGGGGTGCAGTGACCAGAACTGTACACAGTATTCTAAGTGTGGTTGCACCATAGAATTTGTATAAGGGCATTATATTGGGAATTTTATTTTCAATACATATTCTAATTATGCCCAACATGGAATTAAGCTTGTTAACAGTAGCTGCATGAGTCAACATTTTTATTGAGCTACCCGCCATAACTCCAAGATCTGTTTCTTAGCCAGTCATAGGCTGACCATATGAAAAGGAGGACGAGGCTCATGTAACTTTAACAGTTGTAGAGAAAAGGGAATTTCAGCCAGTGTCAATTGTATGCAATTAGTTCCTGGTGAAATTCCCTCTTCATCACCACAGTTAAAGTTGCAGGGGCCCTGCCTTCTTTTTTATATGGTCACTCTAGTATAGTGCCTGCAACTTTAACTGTGGTGATGAAGAGGGAATTTCACCAGGAACTAATTGCATACAAATGACACTGGCTGAAATTCCCTTTTCTCTACAACTGTTAAAGTTACATGAGCCCTATCCTCCTTTTCATTTGGTCAGCCTAGCCAGTCACCATCTGCTCAGGTCCCATCAGTGTATAGGTGAAGTTGGGATCCCCCACCCCCATATGTGCATCACTTTATACTTGCTGTCAGGTATAGGTCTTCAGCAAGGCCAGAGGCCATGCTGGGTGTAGATTTAATTGGAACTAGTTTGGAATGTCTGTGCAGGCTTGTCTCTGTCAGTTCTCATGGGAGTAGCTTGGCCTTGAAGCTGTTGGGACTTCTTTGGGAACTGATAGTGTGTTTTCGAAGAATGAGGGCCCTTGTTGAGGGAGTCGCACAGATTGTGGTATTATCTTGGTGGGCTGAGCAGTGCCGTCCTGTTTGGACACAGGCATGATTTACGGGCCAGAGCCCCTGTCTGTCAAGTGGCTTTGAATAGACCAATACAAGCAGGAGCAAAGGCAGAAAGAGCCTTTGCTAGGAACATCTTTCAACTTGTGGACTGAAATCCCTCCCTGTTTGGATCCATCACCGTTTGGGACTTTGAAAGCACTCTGCACATGGATTCTCTTCTATTTGGACTTTGGATTTGTAAGGACTGTGCCATGAAAAGTGCTGCGAGGCTTTTCATAGACTTGAGCTTGCGTTTGCTATGGATGGTGTGTTGAAGCAAGCTCAGCATTCGGTAGGCTGAGTTTGACAGTTGGATTTTCCCTGCCAGGCTCAAGTGGCGGGGTTCCCTGGGCTGAAGTGCAAGCATGGGACTTCTTGTGCCCGAAATTTTCCATTCCCCGGATTGTGTGTTAATGGTTAGCTCAGCATTTGGCAGTCTGGGATTTGACTGATGGACTTTTCCTCTGCCAGGCTCAAGTGGCCGGGAGTTCCCGGTGCTAAAGTTCATGCATAGGAGTGCTTGTGTCTGAGAGTTTTACCCACCCCGTGATCTTGTTTAGGCTTTGGCCAGATTCCCTGAGTTTACCAACATGTAGCCGCATTTGATCCAGCTCCCTTGGGATGGTTTATTAAGCTTTTCAAGAATTCCCCATTGCGACTGCCTGAAGGATCGTGTTCAGAAATCTTCTCCCTCCCTTAATTGGCTTTGTGTAGCATTTTGACTGTACATTCTTTTGAAGCCTAAAGCCTTCTGACCAGCTTTAAGTATTTCTGAAGTGTGTAACCATTAAGCTTTTCACCGTGGGATTTCCTCCAATAAAAGAAGTCTCACTGATGTGAGTGTCCCATGTCAGCATGTGAGAATACTGGAGAGAAACTGGGGAACCATGACACTTGCTTACATTGAATTACTTTTTCTGCTTTAATGCCTATTTCCCCAGTTCTGTGAGATCCCTTTTTGTTTTAACCATCCTAAATAATTTGGTGTCATCAGCTAACTTGGCCACTCCTAGTTCCTGATGATTTGTGAACAAGTTAAAAAGCACTGATCTCAATATAGATCTTTGTGGGACCTCACTGTTTACCACTTATTGACCACTTATTCCTATTCGCAGTTTTCTGTTCCTTAACAAGTTACCAAGAACCTCTCTTATTCTATGACTGCTAAGTTTGCTTAGGAGACTGATGATAAACCTTGTCAAAAGCCTTTTGGAAGTCCAAGTAAACAGCAGGCCAGCTTGCATGATTAAATAGTCTGATGTGTTTTATTTAAATCATGGTGGGCTGTAGTGCTTGCTGGAGGTGATTTTGAATATTTACCACTCAATCACAGTTTGTCATGTTGTTGAACCTGGGTGGCTGTGTAAATTTGGTCTTGTTTAACTTTAGATCTTACACTAAACAGTTCCTAACCCCCTAGTGGGTAACTAAGCTAAGTCTAAACAGATGAACATTACTTCAGCCAGGTTAGTCACCAGCACACCTAGGGGTGACCATATTACACCAACATTATAATCACTCCACTGGCAGCCAATTAGTTTCCGGGAGAAATACAAAGTGTTGGTTATTAGCTTTAAAGCCCTGTGTGCTTTGGGTCCAGGTTGCCTTCCCCCGTACAATCCACCCCACACACTCAGGTCCTCTGGGGAGAATTTACTCCAGTCAGCCAAAACTAGGCTGACAACTGTTACCCAGAGGACCTTTTCTTCTACTGCCCCCAGATTGAGGAATGGCCTGCCGGAAGAGATTCGACAATTTAATACTCTCTCTGAGTTTAAGACAGCCATAAAGACTAATCTCTTCCGGCAGGCCTACCCAGATTAATTTTAAACCTAAGAATTTTAAGATGTCGTGATTGTTATTTTAATATTGTATCGGTTTTATATACTCTTTTAATCAGTTTTATGTATTTATGTATTTGATTTATATTGTATTGTTGTATTTAATGTTACTCCCAGCCACAATCCAGAGGGAGAGGCGGGTAAGAAATAAATAAAATTATTATTATTATTATTATAAATTAAAATGTACTTAATGCTTTTATTTTAGAAAAGTACAAATCAGCATGGACAGGAACCACAATGAGTGATGAGACCACCATCTTCCAATTGGAAATATTGATGCATGAATGATTAGACCACCCATTCACCAATCAGGTGTCTCTCTATCCCAACAATCTCACATTTTATGCCCATATGTTTTGGGAACATCTCTGGCATTACCACTAACGGGTTAATTAAAAGTTTCTTTAAAAAGTGACTAAATGTCTGCTATCTGGGCATGTTATCTTGATTGGCATATTTCTCCCTGGTACATCTTCTTTGAACTCGTGCTCATCGTTGGTCATATCTGCCTGAACATTTCCTTCCAACTGGTGCTTGTGCTTAGTGCTATGACTTCTCCCACACAACTAGCATCAAGTAAGGATTTTTCTTATCTACAGGTGCACACTACGAGATGTCAAACAGTAATTTTCTTCCTCTTAATGGGTGTCTGAGCATACTCAGTCCTCCTATTCACCTCGCTCATACACTCTGTGTCCTTGCCCTGTACACCCACTAGTGAACCTGGAGAAGTGGAGATACAGGTTCTGTTGCTGAAGGAGAAATGGCAACCTTGAATTAAATCACACTTAGACTGAGTAAGGCACTGAGCTTCTTATTTTTCTGTGTTCTCTTGGAACAAATTGGCGTGGCAAAGGCTGTTTCTGTTTCTGTAAGGGTAAAAGTAGCACAACAACCATACACTGAAGGAATCAACCAGTTCCCTTTCCCTCACATTTCAAATGAAAGTCAGATGTCTCAGGATGGGCCAATTTAGTTTTCTGATGTCAACAGAAATGTTAATAAAAATGGTTTACACATCAAAATCCAGACACAATTTACACTCACCCAATATTGTTTACCTTGCTTCTGAATGGGAAAAAGAAGAGACATGGGGTGGCAATTAAATGCTAAAAGAGAGAGTAGAGTTGTGCACATGGGCAGATTTACTGCTTTGAACTGTAGAAACTTTCAAGGAGGATTTATTTTCCTTCCTCAAGGTATTTTTATTGAATAGTTAATTAACATCAGGGTCTTTGCTTCCAGCTTCTAAAGATAAAATCCAATTTGGATCTTTTACTAGGAAATGAAAAAAAAGGAATAGTTAAAAAGCAAGAGGACAAGCCGGGCAGTGTTATTTGTATATGTAGATTCAAACATGCTTGGATTCTGTGCAATAACTGTGATGAACATGCTTAATAATGGAAAATAGAACACAGGTCATTTGTGTTCTTACATTCACAGGCCTGAAAGTGCTCCGGTTGCTCTGTTAGGAATTTATAAATATTCACAGAACATGCCATGCACAGATATATGTTCAAGGAGAAGTAACAACACCAAGGGTTCGCAATCAGTGCAAGCATATAGCCTTTTGTAAGCTTAGTCAAGAAGGATTTTCACAATAGTTTCAATATTTAAAAAGTCATAGATGTGTTAATACAGAGAAAATATGGCCCAACAGATGGGAATGCCAACTGGATCAATCTCCATTGTAATAACAATTGAAAACTGTCTCTGTATATTTGATCATGGCTGTCCCAAGACATTTTGTTGTTTGAGATAGGAGGAGAACATGTCATGCCCTGCCCAGTGCATTTTTGGGAACTCCCAAATCCACTGCCAGAATCACAGCCAGAATAATTTCTCCTGCATCTCTCCTCTGTCCCACTCCACTTCTCTGTTATTTTTCCATGGCAGAAATCAGCTTTAACACCAAAGGCTGTTCAAAATGGTAACTAGTTTGGAAGCAGTGAACTCATGTATGCTCCCTTTTTAAAAATTCAAGGGCACATACATCAGTTCACTGAACCAAACTTGTGATCCCTTTTAACACACTTTTAATTATTTTGTGATTGATCAAATGATTAAAAATCATTTAATGACTTCTACACCCTTGGCCTTAATTTAATGACCATATTGTACTCACAACCAGTATGGTTAAGTAATGGTAAATGTGGACTTCCAGAAGTGCTAAATGTGGACTCCCCATGTGTAAAATGGGCATTCTGTTATGCAGAAGTTATTGTAAATATGAAACAGGAGGACCGTTGCTATTTCAGATTACAAAAATGGAGAAGATCTTGATTTGCATTAGAAGGGTTATTTAACACTTTGCTTGACAGAAGATGGCACTGACAGAAGCAAACAACACAGATCAGGAACAAATAACAAATAAAATAAGGCACTCGATCTGTTATACAAAAACACAGGAATTTCCTTTCTCAGTAGCACAGACTTGAATTACTGACAGAAATATAATCAATTTTCACAAACCAGCCCTGCAGCTAATGGCCCGTAGATCTTAAACACAAAGTTACAAAAGGAAAGAACCTCTGGAATTTATATAAAGTACCCAAGTTCAAGCCTCTCCGCAAATTGCAACCTATTCCGGTCCCTGTTTGCTCACAAGTAAACTTAAAGCACTCTAATTTATTTCTCAGTAAACATGCATTGTATCAGTCTTTTAGTCATTACAATATTGATTCTGCATATCAACTCACTTTGGATGACCTCAATCAGCAAACTAACTATAAGACAAAACAACTGGCTTGAGCTACTCTCCTCCTACTGTCTGGCTGCCTTCTGAGTGAGATACCTTTGTTAAAGAAGGACTCCAACTGCTATCAAGTTAAGACATTCCAGCCTACAACTGCCACAATCAGGAACTAATAAAATGCATGCAAAGCTCAAGAGTGTGAGCCAAGCTATAGACTATAGGTCAAATCAGACAAGGAATTAAGCATATTGGTACCATTCTAGAAAGGTTTCATTCCATTTGAACAATGGAGAACACTGTCTCTGAGAAGCAAACCTAGACAGTGGCTCAATTCAGACGACACAATAAACAACTGGTGTGGGGGAAACAATCGTCAGTTGTTTTGACTATTGTGTCATCCGAATGCTGCCATAGTCAACTCAGCACTGATCCTCATCCCCACCACAGTTGATTATTTATTACCATGTTGTGTGGGGAGTGCCCCCTAGGGTTAGGGTTAGTCAACCCACCATTGACTATCGTGTTGTCCGAATTGAGCCAGTGAATCTTTGGAAGACAGGTCCACAACCCATTCTCTTTATTATTATTATTAGTTTTATTTCAAATCAGGTAAGTACAGAAATTGAGAAGCAAGTATTCCTCTCATAAACACAGAGGACACACTCAGTCCCTATTCAGGTGTTCAATTCTGAATGTCTGAAGGAGTCAGCAGGAACACATGGGGCTGGCCCCACCCTGTTAACACTGCCCCATGCCAGCCAGGCCTCTCTGGGCAATGTGCAATTGCTGTCAATATGAAGGGAGATGGCTCTACATGCATAGGGTTACCATCATGGGGATGGGAACTTTGACACTACAGCTGGGTATGGGACCAGCCCAGAACAAGATTTTCTGAATTGGCAAGGGGAGGGCCTTATAAATGTCTTAAAAATAATTTCTCCCCTCTAAAATTCTTAGGGCAATGTACACCCTCTCCACATTTTATCTTCACAACAACCTTGTGATGTAGCATAGGTTGAAAGACAATGATTATTCAAGGACATCCAGTGAATTTGCAGCTGATTTGAACTTGGGTCTCCCCATTCTAAGTCTAACTACCACACTACACTGGCTCTTGTTTTGTGCTGGATTACCAAGGGAGGGGGATGATAAAACTCAGGGGAGAGGTAGCCCTGCCTCCATGTAGGGAGGACTGCCATATGCACAGGATGACACAACAAAGCAAAAGGGAGTGGAATTCAAAAACAAATGGGCATCTATTCTCAATAAGTGCTCATTTGATCTCATGTTACTTCTGATTGAACATTCTAATACAGAGATCAACATCATTGAGCAGAAATTGGAATCTCTACAATCTTCCTTCACTGATTCAGCATCAAACCAGTTATTTACTAAATGTATGGAAGCATTGGATCGTGATTTGACCACCTATAGGGATAATCTTAAAAATCTTAAAATCAAAAAATTTAAAAGAGACGAACAGGACTATGTGAATGAAAATGTGTACCCCTGGTTAAAAACTAGATCCATTTATCATAGGGTACCGTTTCAAGAATCTTCCAGCTTTCCATCAGAATCTGAATATAGTGATGATCGGGGGAAACTTCTGACATTTCCAGTAAGGATGATCATGATAACAGGCAGGCACATTTTTTTCAGCAAGCTACAGCTCCACGCCGCTCCAGTCAGAATCGAACCAGAGGTGCCCTATATTATGGCAACCCTCCCAGAAGGAGACAAATTTAGTTATCAATTTATCTTCCTTCCATCTTACTGAAGAACAGACTCATATTCTCAATAAAGGATTTTCTTTCGTACCTACACTGTAATATAATTCTCTTACTACTAGAGTGGATCTCTTCAAATTGATTAGACTCTTGAAACTTAAATTACATTTTGGTGATACACCAGATATGGATTCTGCTATGTTCAAGAGATGCTCTACATTTATTCCGAATATCAGTAACTCTAATATTTCCACCTTTGAACATGTCCTCCGAGACTTAGCTACAGTGAAACAACACATCATTCCTACGTAGCACAATACTTCCAATAAAGAATGGGATTTTATTAAAGTATTTCAGACAATCACAACATAGTTATTAAACCTGTGGATAATGGAGGTGTGATTGTTCTTCTAGACACAAAGGATTACCTACAAGAAATTAACAGTCAACTGATGGATTGTTCCAATTACATACCATTGGGGAAGGACCCCACTTTTGATATCCAATTTACTATCCGGATTGTTGTTCAAGAGGCTGTATCTCTAGGATACATTAATGAACAGTTGGCAAATTTTTTGATCAAGGAATTTCCGAGATCTCCAGTGTTTTCCACCCCCAGGCAGACCCATTGTATCTGGTTCCAACTCTATTTTAGAACCTTTGGCGCAATATCTAGACTCCTTTCTGTTACCTATTGTGTCTAAATCTAGATCTTATATTAAGGACACAGGTGACTTCATAAAGAAAGTGGAGACACTTGATACAGATTTGGACACTTGTTTAATAACTTTAGATGTGAAATCTCTATACACTGCTATTCCACATGAGGGCGCTAGATTTATTATATTAGAGAGCTTATCAGCATGTAGTAATGATCATCCACCTACTCATTTTCTCATGGATCTGGTGGATATAATTTTGGAGAAAAATTATTTTCATTTTGATTCTAAATTTTTCTTACAAATTAAGGTCGCCCCCAGTATAGCCAATCTGTATATGACATCCCTGGAAAACCGTATCATTTTGAATCCATCTAAGAATCCATATAGTCATTTTTTTTAGATATTATGGACGGTACATTGATGACATTTTAATACTTTTTTCATCTACCTCACAAGTATCTTCCTTTTTTCTTGGATTAATGACATTGACAATGATATAAAATTCACTTGTCATTATGATGTATGGCATATTTCGTTTTTGGACGTGTCCGTAATGATAAATAATCAGCGTTTTTCAGTGATGAATTTTACCAAACCCACTGACAGGAATTCCATTTTACATTTTTCAAGTCATCATCCAAGGCCATTAAAAACCAACCTTCCTTTTGGACAGTTTCTGCGCATTAAAAGAAATTGCTCAACAACATCCTCATATCAAAGACAATCTAACCTTTTTTCTAGGGAACTGAAGGATAGGGGGTATCCCATGGCTGTTATCAATTCTTCTAGAGAAAAAGCAGATAGAAGGTCCAGATATTCTCTGTTTCAACCTCAAGAGAAAACAAGATCCAACCAGCTATTCTGGTCCATTGAATTTCATAGGCTTTCTTTTCGTATTAAATCTATCGTACAGAAAAACTGGCATTTGGTCCAGGACATTCCTGGGTGTGCAATTCCTCCAATTATAGGCTTTCGTAGAACGTCCACTTTCAGAGATAAGCTAGTACACTCAGATTTCTTTAGAAGTAATACACCCACACCACGTATTACAGGACATTATAAATGTGGAGACTGTTCTACTTGTCAACAATCAGCATAGATTAAGGATTTTTACAATCCGGTAGATAACCATGAGTACACTTTGAGGAGTTTTACTTCTTGTACTACTTCTGATGTTGTCTACATTATTAGATGCCCCTACCATAAAATATATGTGGGCCAAACCAGATGCCCATTACGTATAAGAATTACGGAACATAAAAGCCAGATACGTAATAAGATTCTAGAAGCCCCTTTGACATTTCACTTTTTGCAAGAAGCCCATCCAGCAGATTCATTTGATTTTTTTGCTTTAGAACATATTATACATAAACCCTTCCAGCGCATTAATCTCTGTGATCTTCTGTCTAAGGGGGAAACGTTCTGGATTCGTAAGTTGCAATCTTTAACACCATTGGGTCTCAATGATAAATTAGATTTCTCAGTGTTTCTTTGAATGTTTTTTACAGCCTTCTGTCTTTCACAGTTTTTAACCTTCTCAGGTGGCATTGATGTAATTATATTGCCTGTTGCAAGTATTTAACATTTACTATCTGAATTAACGAGCCAGCTCATTATCTTCATTGTTTAATCAGTCAGCTTGTTATCCATATCCTTGCCATGAATTCTATTTAGATCCTCATGTGGATTCAACTTTGTTGATTAGGAATTTCCCTTCTTATAAATAAAGCTTACTACTGAACCAATTAGGCTCCTTCCTGTGAGTTAGATTCCATTACTTTTGTGTACATATGGAAAACAGGTATTTATGTACTTCTTTTTCACCTGAATGGCTTGGTCTTTGGCTGAATTTTTACTTACCATTGCAGATTGCAAGCATAATAGGAATACCTTTGGAAACATACACCACTTATTGTGAACTGTTAAGGTAACATGGGTATTATGTATTTTTTTTTGCAGTTTTTGAGGTAACATCTGAAAGTATATATGTTTTGAATGTTTTAAGTATACATCAAATCTGATATTGTTTCAGTGCACTATCTGTCATTGGGATCAGAGCACAGAGTTTGATATTACAATGACAAGATGTTAGATATTAGATATATTTATTACACTTATATACCGCCCCGTAGCCGAAGCTCTCTGGGCGGTTTACAAAAATTAAAAGATTTAAAACATCAAGCCTGTTTACTCTTTAGCTAAGACAGTTTGGAATTTTGTGTGTAAGAACGTCTGGCTAGTTGTGAGGCTAATTAGTAAAAATAAGGTGAAGATCGTTAAGAAAATATATTGAAGACGTGACTTTACTGATGAAGTACAAAATGGTGTAGTACAATCTGGAAATTACCATTTAGTAGATTTGTTTACATTTTCTATATTTAGTTATACTCTATTTTGTAAAATATTTGTGTACACTGTGCTCTACATAAGATTTGTTCACAGTTTCCACATCTTGTTAAACTGTATCTTGTACATCTATTTCTGTAAGTATTACTCTACTGTTATACATTTGTAGCAATTAAGATTTGTTTTCCTTTTTTTATAATAATTTGTATTTTTCAAGATAAAATACAACATAATCACAACATAAAATACATTACAAAAACTAACAAACCCTTTACCACCACCCCCATGCTCCCCAACCCAATGAGACCTTCATTTATTCGTTTATATTATAGATTTTCCCAAAATTGTAAAGAATCTTTAAAAGGTGTACAAATTCCAAAAATGGACCCCATATACTTTCAAAATAAATCTTCCTGGATAATCCCCTCTTTACTTTGAAATTACATGTTAATTTATCATTAAGCACAATATCCCATATTTCTTTATACCATTCTTCTATTGTATAATTCCCTTTCATTTTCCAGTTCTTAGCTATCATTAATCTAACGGGTGCCAGGAGGTTGTTAATCAATTCCCTCATACTTGGAGTCCCAACTCCTTTATCCCATATTGAAAGTAAAACCAATTTTGGACTTGGAACCACCTTACTTCCCATTATTTCACTTATTTCTTTAAAGACCCTTTTCCAAAATTTTTGTACATACTCACAAGTCTACCACATATGAAAATATGTTCCAACCTCCTGGCATCCCCTCCAACAGTTCTTTGAAATTTTCTTATCAATTTGATGTAATCTTGCTGGTGTTAAATACCATCTCCATACTAATTTATAATAATTCTCCTTTATCCTAACTGATAATAACTTCAACATTCTTGCATCCCAAATCCTCCCCCAGTTATAATCACTAATTTGTTCCTTTAAATCATCTTCCCATATCATTTTAAGACAATCTTGAGGGCCTCCATCCTCTATCAAAATTTTATAAATTTCACTAATCAAACCTTTTTTACTTTTATTTTCCCCTTTCTTTTCTCTTGATTCTATTAAATCTTCAAATCTAGTATTATCTCTACAATCCTTATTCTTCTTCTTCCAATCCTGTGTCCATTGTTCTAATTGTATACATTTGAACCAAGATATCTTATGCCCTCTTAAAATCTCTTCTATTTGCTCCTTATTATTCATTCTTTTCAGCCAATCTTTCAATTTAATAATTTTGTGAGCCCTCAGTCCCCCTTCCAACTCTCTTTTTAAATTCCCTGGGAAGTTTTCCAATACTACAACTGGAGTTAGCGGAGAGATTCCTGGCATTAATTTCCCTTTAAATCTCTCCCAAATCTCTAGAATATTTTTAATAGTGGATTTTCCATTCCCTTCAATTTATTCTTTTGTATTTTGCTAAAAAAGATATTTTGTAATTTTGTCTCCATTTCTCCTGTCTGCGTCTCCAACCATTCTAACTCCTCTTCCCCTATTATACTATAACCATTCTAACTCCTCTTCCCCTATTATACTATTTATAAAGATTTGTTTTCTACATCCAGTTACATTGTATTTGTAAACTTACACATGCGGTTGCATTGTTCTGTAGTTTATACATTTGTCAATATAACAGTGGATTGAGGGGTTATACCTATATGCTTTGAGCTGGTAGGAACTATTAAAAACATATAGACCCCTCAATGTGAGTCTTTAAGTATGTTCCTGAATTGAGCACTACACATTTGACATTACAGGCTTGAGTGCTTTATTGTGCTATTAGTGAATCCACTTTTGGGTGCTTGCTTATTTATATGAACAGGCTGGGCAGGCAATAAGGTGAAATTTGAAGTAAGTGAGTAGATGGGCAATGCATTGGCTCAAATTCTCTGGCTTGCCTTTCTAGGTGATATTGAACGGCAGCAGGAGTGGACCTGCAGAGGAATGAGCAGTGGGGCATATTCAATGGGATAGGCAGCACTCTTGGTGGTAGCAAAGGTTAAGTTCTAACAGCCTGGGCCTGCGTCAAGGATAGGCATGGTTGGGCACCTTCCAAGGCCTGACACCCGAGCAGGGCTCCAATGACATGAGCACCCTGGAGTTGCTTCTCTTTACCACTGCAACCTGCTTGGTCACCTCCCTCCCTCGCCCAGACAATGGAGGTGGTGAGAAGGAAGAGAATAGATATTACTTCTGACTTGCTCATTGGCTCTCTGCCTGTCAAGCAAACAAGTGGTAGCAATGATGGGAAAGATGAGAGGAACAAAAGCAGCAGGTGACAATGCTAGTGAGAAGGTAGACTCACTGAGGGAGGGGTCCCATTGATGGGTCTTACCCAAGGGCCCTCCAGATGCAGACTGATGGTTGGAGCATTGGGTGAGTGAGCAACTGGTAGTGATTGTTGTTGCTGCTTCCACTATAAACTACACTTTTCCAAGTCCCATCCTGGGAAGCAAGCCTGGGTCCAATACTCCCTGGCTTACATCTCTAGGCAGGACTGGAATGGTGATGTGGTGGGAAGTGGCAGCAGCAGGTCCCAGCAGCTTCTCAGTGATGGTAGCAGTAGGATTCTTTCAATGATGGAGGATACTGAGCCCCAAAGTAAGGGTTTTGACATACCAAGCCTGACTCCTATCTCGTGTATATATGGGGCCCAGGAGGAGAGACTGAAGATGTCCATGTCCATTTTAAACTTTGTGCTCAGCAGCTGCTACTTGGCTGCCTTCCCTGTCCGGTATGCAGGAAACAACATATATTGGCTGGCCTTGGTGGCCAACAAAAAATTGGTTGTTGCCAGGATTCCACTTCCCCCAAAGGGCAGGGTCTTGTTCTTGATCTCATGCTGCATCTCTGAAATATAGCACAAAGGCAGGGGAAATCCCCTGCTCCTCTTTCCAATTTTGAGCTGCAGAAGAATATTCTGTTCAATGCAAAAACAACCCCCCTCCAGCTCAGAGCTAGAGAGGGATAGAGGCTTGCTTTGACTTTGCAATTTAGGTTAAGAGACAACTTCATGCACATTCATCACCATTTAGCTTGGAGCAGAAGCTGGGAGGCAGAAGTTCATTATAGCTTTGTGCTTCCACCCAGCAAGCAGAGAGCCACAAGAAATCCAAGGATTCCACTGAACTTTGGGGCTGGGGAGGAAGCAAGGTTCATCCCCAATCCTCTGCAGCTCCAGGGTTGGAAAGAAGCCTGGAGCTCATTCTGCTTGCCTAGAGTGCATTCGGTTTGCCACTGAGCCCTTGTGTCGGTGAGGGGGTGAGTAAGATTGTCCAGCCCTGCCAGTCTCTTTCCACAGTCTGCCACCTAAAGTAGCCTGTCTCACTGCATTTCATAGTAGCGTTGACACGAAGTATGATATCTAGAATAAGCAACAGTAGTGATCCCACATAGTGAAAATAAACCAATTAATGGCCAATACTTCACATAAAAGGCTTATTGAATCTGTGAAGCCAACTGCACAGTTGGAAATACTTGAAGCAAGTTGCTGAGGATAAATTTTAATAGTAGTCTACTTAGCTCTTCCTACTAAAAGCAGCCAACAGTTACATCATAGGAGGCTATCAAGTCAGCTTTTCTATATGGTAAACTAAACCCACACTATGAAAATGTAGGTACACAACCAAAAAAGATGAATGGTATTTCCAGATGGACGGTTCCTAGTCCTACTAATTAAAAGGCACTGTGCAGTTTTTCCATCTCCCCCCCCCCCTTAAAGGTTTTTGTAGTCAGAAAAAAAAATAGAAACATTTGTTGAAAATCATTGGGAGAGTTAGAATTGGAAGATGATGTTGTCTTCCCTCACCCCCCCCCCCCAAAAAAAGTATGTGAATGGTGTAGTGTGGTTTCAGAATAAAACTCTTGTCTGGAAGCACCTGAATGAGCAAACAAACTGGCCAAGACAGGAATAAGCCACTTCTTCAGTCTTTATGTCTCAGATCATAAAGAATACAGTTTTGCATAAAGAGTCCACCTGCACATTCTTATGCAATGATATGTTCTTCATCCTCCTTTGCCATAGTTGGGATACTAACCTTAGCAGCATGTCAGCAGTCACATCTGGGTGTTGACCAGAAAGCTGCTCCACCAGCAAGATCTTTCTTGCAACCAGATATGCAATCAGGTTGAAATGTTTTGTATTGGGTGCTGCTGGAGAACTTGAAGTATCTGGCTCAACAATAATTCCCAAAACAAAAACTTTTCAAGCAAGCTTTCCCTTTTAATGGGGACACAGGCACACAGTCTGGCTGGTGTCCCTAAACTAAGTCCTTGTGCAACCATTATCTATGTTGCTGAAATTACAAACCATGCAGGTATGAAATTACATATATGCTACATCAGTTGTGAAAAAGCACAAATTGAGTAAAAATGATTATTTGATCTACTTTGTTTGCAGGGAGCCTTTTTAATAATCTGATGTGTTGATGTAGTATCACTACTATCTTTATTATGTACAGCCCAATTCTCTGAGCAGTGAGTAGTTTCAGGGTTTCAGCACCTACTGAAATTTGGCTTCCTGTAGACTGAGGCAATCAGAAGCTTGCTGGTGTTAAATTTTTGCATTTGCTTACAAGCATATAGATTAGGCACTGATGGAGCTTTACACTCTAACCGATACCACCAGATGTTCCAACTAAATTCTCTAACCCTCAGCTTGCACCTGTCTCCCAGCTTCAGAAACTACAGGCTCCAAGTTTTTTTTTCACTTTTAGACTGACCTCTACATAGTGGTATAGTGGTCACTTTGGAAGAGCAGATGCTCCTCATGACACACGCCCAGGACAATCCATAAATTCAGGTAGCTGTGTTGATCCAAATTGACAAACCTGTTCTAGCAGTTTTCATCTCCACCAGGAGCAAGTCATTTGTAAAGAGAATGGTTTTAATTGCACACTCAAGACCAGCCCACCCGAAACTACTTTCCATTACAATAGGGAACAGTATGTTGTTGTTGTTGGGAAAATTCCTTTTCCTTGGCTATTGTGAGGATTGCAACTAAGCTCAGAGGGAATTTTGAGGAGGTGGTAATGACAGATGATGCCAACATCCCTGCTAATCAGAAAGTGCCAGCGCAGCATCCCTGTGAGCCCTGGCTCTAGTACCCTCGCATTAACACATTCCACAGCTGGGAGGAGGGAGGGAAGCTTAGCAGTAATTCCCAAATGGCTCTTTCCTTCCAGAAGAGTCCCATGATTGAGAGCAATCTCTTTAACAAAGGAAAGGTATCTGGCCACTCTCCAACCATCCTTCTAATTCCATTAACCCTGCTCCTGTCCAAATCCTGATTTTGCAATCAAGAATCACAGGCCTGGAAGGGCTCTTGAGTGAACACCCAGCCTCACCCCAAATCTATATAATGCATCCCATTATAATATAACACATGCCATTATACTCTATCCCATGTTCTGAAGAACTGTCTTTGTTAATGGAATTGTTTCAGAATAATGCTGGTTGCCATTCCACACATGTGCCAAAATTAAAGTGTTCTCCTCTTCCCACAAAACATGAAAACCTCATGCCACAGAAAGTACAGGATTACATTTTTGTAGGACTATCCTATAAAAATAATAGCACTTTTGCCGTAAAGTCCACCACTTGAAGCAATGTTAATCACAGTGCTACTACTACTGGCTTATGCCAAAAATAATTCAAAAGCATTTCCAAGCACTGCCACCCTAAGAAAACACCGCCTCTATTTCAACTGGCGGCTTGTTTTAACCACAAGAAAAAAAGTTCCGATTTCAGCAGTATTTTCAATGTTCTTTTTCTCTATATTTTCCGGATTCACCGTCAAGGCTAAATCAAGTAAATGAAGCAGTGTCAAGCAAACGATGCTAAGGACAGCATCTGTCAGTGTTTCCATTGTCTGTCCAATTCTCAGGGATTAACATCATATGCTGAAATGAAAACTTTCTTTGCAAGTTGTCAATCCAGATGTAAATTATTTTCTCCTTTGTCATTTAAACACGTTGAAATCAACTTAGTTCAATGGTTAGCTGTTACACTTTTCTTTTTTCAAAGACTTATTTTCTTTGCTCATGCACTAGAGGACACTAGAGACAAGGGTCACAAAAAGTTGTGTGTGTTTTTGTAGGGAGCTGCAATTTGTAGAACACTAGCATTAAAAGTAAAAACCTAATTGCCTTTATAGAATACTATTCGATACTTAAATAATCAATTGCAAAAGCAACTAATTTATATGTGTTCTCCAAGATTAATGGAAGTGATTAACATTCATGCCAAGTTCTTTATTCCTTTTTTACTTTATTACAATATTAAAAACAACTGTTAAATCTATTTATTTCTCTGCATGTCTAAATGTGGTTTGAAGGATAATTAACTGATGAGCCTCAATTCTGGCCCACTGAATTGAGTGTGCTGTTAAGAGCACACTTGTAGTGGCACATTGTAGTGGAAAGTCAGAAGTAGCCAACATCTGTCTAATACTGCAGCGTATCCACTATTACACATATTCCGTCTCCACATACATTTCTGAGGAACTTTAGGGCTTTCTAAATATAGTTCATCTGATGATGAAAAAGTTAGTGATTTTGCAAGGAAACAAGGCATGCAGGGAGTGTGCACCTTGTTTGTAAGCAGAATAGCACTCCTTGAAGCATGATTCTGCTTGCAAACAACTTGTTTCATTGTAAAATCATTGCGTATTTTGCTTCCACCACCACTGCAAGAGCAAATGTGGCAACAATTTTGGCAGTGGTGGTGAGACAATGGGCCCCCCTGTCCCCTAAAAGTTGCCCACTCCTGTTTTAGATTATGTTTTATTGTCACTGGTACTGGTTTACGGCTTATTTAGTAGAGTTGCCTCTAGTTCTAAAGAGACAGGATACACATATTTTATAGATATATAATATAGACATAATATTGTACTATACAATATAATATAATAATACAATACCTATTTGTATCTGACAAAATGTCAACATCATAGTTGGCTCTAATAAAGCCTGGGCTATCAAGGGATATTCTGAGGTTCATATTTAAAGTGAATCCATCTAGCCTTTCATTAACTCAGTAGCAAAGGTCAGGGAGGAAGATGAAAACCTGCTATCCTAAATTTCCTTGATTCACATATAATTACATTTCAAAAACAAAAAAGCTCACAATCTTCTAGTGTTTCGTATTTCTGGTTCCATTTGACCATGACATCATGAACAAAGGACAACTCTCTATACCCAGGGAATTGGCTCTGGGGTTAACAAGAGCTCCATAGAACCCATCTGCCTCAAGAGACTTGGTTTATTTGAGTAAGAGAATCCTTGAGATTAAGAGCAGATTTCTTTTTTCCCACACCTATAGAATGAAGGAAACCAGGCGCTCTCTCCCCTACCACTAACTCCATGCAATTTAGATATTTAAGACTCAAACAATTCCCAGCAGAAATTGCAGTCCCTCTCCCTCCCTCTCTGCACTGACTTTCTTGTTTCAATTATAGCCAATGCCCAGAGCTTAGTCACCCACTTTGGGGAAGAAAAATCAGCTTAATTTCTTAATAAGGTGTGACACCCCCAAGCCTGCAGAATCCCAGGTACTGAAAGAAGTCTAATTCAATTGCATTGAAAGGTTGAGCTTTTGATCTATTGTTATGATCACTGGTTTAATAATGATGTAATACCAGATTTCTGTCTCTTCCTAAGAATTAGTTATCAAATACTTCTCTTTCTTGATCTCTAATTTTACAAGCCAGATTTCCCTCTCGATGTTATGAAAATTATATAATTCCTAATGTCTCACTAGTCCTGGAGCAAAAAACATTATCTTAGTTATGTGTTCATTATTATGCAATGTCTAGCTCAGTAAGTATAACCATGTACACAAGGCCAATTATATTTTTAAATAATCAGTTTGAGTGTGGTACAAGCTATTTTTGACTTCCTAAGGTTGATTTCAGACAGTTGGTTATGCATTTTGATGCACGTCATAATGTGCATTCCAATATGCACTGTTGCATGACTAGACTTGGATCAGCAGTTCAAAGGGAGGGCAGTGCAGCTTCATTTGCACTCACTGGTGTCAATACATATATGAATTTGACTCCATGGAAAGTGACATCATCATGTTCATTAGATGACTCTGATTGGCTGAAATCATGTAGTAAAGGGGAAAGAAGAAGCATGGTTTATGTTTTTAAACATGGTGCCAAAGTAGAAGCAGAGCATAGGAAAATGGGTAGAAGTCAATAACGTTTTTCCACTGATGGAGCTGCTTCCGTCAACAGAACCAGAAGGGAGGCATTCCCTCTCTCCCCTACAGCACCCTCCACACCCTCAAAATCTGCCCCCACTGCAACCCCCAACCCCGGATCTTTTGTAGGTGAAGCCAGGGAGGAGGTCCTATCATGCAAACAGACCTCTTTTTGCGCAATGTTGGATTCCACACGATAGTTGTGAAAAGTCATGAAAAAGCAGAAGGTAGCATTTGGAGGCATCCTTTAACATCCCTTGAAAAAAATGTTCCAAGGATGTAAATTCAATATCATTTTGATGGATGGCCTTTCATATGATTTTTTGTCTGTATTTCTAACTGAAAAAACCATGGGGACATTAGATTCATGCATATGCATACAAGGTGCTGCACAGTTGCCTTTTTGCTGGGCTGATTATGTGACATGAATGCTGATAAACTGCTAATTCCTGTGCAAATGTGATTCCTAAAATGTTCCCATTAATAACATGATAGAGCCAAAATGGGCGTTAACTATTAACAGCTCATAATTCTCACTGTGTCTGGTTGGAGTATTTTTACACTGCTCACATTTTCTTTGTGGGCTACAGTGTTCCGTTTTCCATTTTGAGGTCTTACTCCCTTCCTTCTGCAGCTCTGTAAAGAAGGTGATTTAATTGCTTTGTCATAGCTCATAATAAGAAACATGAAAGACCAGGAGTAACACATTAAAACCTGTGTTGTGCATTCAGTAATTAAAGCCATACTGTTGGTTTGTGTGGCTTTCAGTGCAATATGAAAACCAAGA
The DNA here is from genome assembly GCA_029215795.1 of Anniella stebbinsi. Classification (NCBI taxonomy): domain Eukaryota; kingdom Metazoa; phylum Chordata; class Lepidosauria; order Squamata; family Anniellidae; genus Anniella; species Anniella stebbinsi. The sequence goes on along the minus strand of JARDYH010000004.1, from coordinate 43,754,478 downwards.
TCTTGAGTTTATATAAGGACACTCCTGAAACCTTCATGTAATTGATGGCATAGTCCCTAGTAGGCATTAAGCAGCACCAATGGAAATCTGAGTTTTTATTGGAAGCAAATGTGAAAGAATCTTCCAGCAGCGTTTGAACCCCCTTTTTCCTGCACTGTATATTGCACTAGCAATTCTCTCCTGCTTCTAATTAACAGAGATAGCCAGACTTGATACATGCCTTTATGACAGAAAGTGTAGCAATATGGTTTCCTCAGTTGAAGGAGGGCTTTTCTTTTTTAACTTTAATTTATGAAGCAATGTGCCATTGGGTTCCCCTCTTCAAACTGAAAGAATGGGCATCCAAATGGAAAATGCGGTTCACTGTAAGCAAATGTTAAAGTGTAAGTGATGCACGTTGAGGCCAAAAGTCCCAGTATAACCTGATGGGATCTGAGCTGGTGGTGACTGACTAAGAAAGAGATCTTAGAGTTGTGGTGGACAGTGCAATCAAAATGTCAAGCCAGTGTGCGGCTCTTATAAAAAGGCAAACTCCATGTTAGGCATAATTAGAAAAGGAATTGAGAATAAAACTACCAAAATCATACTGCCTTTATACAAATCTATGGTGGGACCACACTTAGAATACTATGTACAGTTCTGGTCACCACATCTAAAAAAAGATATTGTAGAGCTAGAAAAAATGCAGAAAAGGGCAACTAAAATGACAAAGGGCTGGAGTAACTCCCCTATGAGGGAATGTTACAGCAACTGAGTTTGCTTAGCTTAGAAAAAACGTGGGTAATGAGAGACAAGATAAAGGTGTACAAAATTATGCATGGCATGGAAAATGTGGACAGGGAGACATTTTTCTACCTCTCTCAAAATACTAGAACCTGGGATCATCACATGAAACTGGTGGGACATTCAGGTCACATAAAAGAAAGTACTTCACAGAGTGCATAGTTTCACTATGAATTCGCTATCACAAGTTGTAGTGATGGCCACCTAACTGGATGGCTTTAAAAGGGGGTTGGATAAATTCTTGGAGAAGGCTATCAATGGCTACTAGTCCTGCTGGCTATGTGCTACCTCCAGCCTACATACACTATTTGCTGGGGAATGTGGATGGGAGGGTGCCAATGCACTCATGCCCTGCTTGTGAGTTCCTTGTCGACAGCTGTATGAACAGAATGCTGGACTAGACGGAGCCCTGGTCTAATCCAGCATGGCTCTTCTTATGTTCCTCTCACAATCTATGCTGTTTATATTTTTGCATTATGAATATCCTGGCAAGTTAAGAATATGCTGGTTGCAGCGGTTCACATCTCCAGCTTAAGGCCGCTGGAGCAGACCCAGGTCTTCCACGTTTAGAACACCTTAGGTTCTTAACTCTTCTTTTTGGTGTTTGCTCTGCACAGTCTTCCAGGAAATGAACTAAACTGTTGCCATTAATTAAAATGCTGCTACCTAGTATAGGGCAAAGTACTTCTATTATGGCATTGATCCCATTCTTCACATTTCTACAGCAATTCCTTTCTCTTTTCTAGAAGCATCCTTGGTCCCCTCTACAAGGATTCGCTTTTGCGCCCGGTTAGGCGATTATGCGCATAATCGCTGAAGCGCATTTACACCTAATACCTCTGCACAAGAGGCGACGAGAGGTGGTGAAGCGCATTAACGGATGACCAAAATGCACTTTGCAAGTAGTTAATGCGCATAAGTGCTTGTTCACATAGTCAAAATGCGCTTTAACGGCCGGAGCAAAATAAAACTCACGATTTAACGCACATTCGATAATGCGCATAATCGGAGAGATAATGCGCCTCTACGCCCGATTTGTGCTCCGTTCTTGTAGAGGTAAAATTTTTTAAGCGCCTTGAAAGAGCTTTAAACCTCTCTTGTAGAGGCAGCCCTTGACTCCTTGAAGTGATCCTTTGCAGTAGAGAGAAGAGTAAGGTAAAGAAAGGATATAAGCTTGCCCAGACCTGACCAATTGTATTTCTGTCCCACTAAACATTAAGACTCATTCTCACTATTGATAATTTGAACAAAAGATGTTTGATACAGAAACTATTTTGTTTGCAATTATATGCATCGATATAGTATTATGTATATTAACTTGCTCCTTTATCCCATTTAAGCAATCCCTGCTTTCTGAGGCAGATGAGTTCAGAATATATTCGTTGTCATCAGTCACTATGATCCAAAGAACTGAGCATATAGTAGTGGCTAACAGTCTGCTCTGCAAACCAGGAAATTCCTGGTTCAAATCTCACTTTTTGCCAGAAATGGAAGGCAGTGCTACACTAGCCATATGTTCCAGTTCTATGTGGGGTGTGTTGAAACACTCCAAACATGCTACATTTTCTTCAGTTACTACTACGACTATGGCCATGTTTACTCAGGTCCTTCATTGCTCCCACTGCAGAAAATCAGCTTTGTGGCTTGCACAGCAGAGTGGGCTAAAGTATACTGCATGACTGCATTATGAGGATTTGAAGTACCGAAACAGTGCACATGGTCCCCACAGCAAAAACCGTCTCCTAAGATTTAGAAACCAGGAAATAGAATCCCAGCTTAGCCATAGCTTTGCTGGAAGACTTGGGCAAGTCATTCACTGTGTTTATCAATTTTCCATATATTAAATGGGAATTAATTTGTTTTATTAGAGTCTTTAGTTTTTATCCACCCAATAACAGCTAAAAGAACAGTAATGATGACTTCATTTGATGGGTAGATGATGAAAGAACTAAATACTGTATAGTGAAATGTTCAAAATGAATGGTGATAATAAAGCATGATAATCCTCTAGCAACTAATGGGGAAGTTGCCTGGCCCATCCATTCCACTGTTCACCAGTGGTTTTTTTTTAAAAAAAACACCCTATAGAACTGAGTCATGCTGAGTAATCTTTCATCACACAAATTGCAGTCTTAAAGCCAGTTAGCATATTTGTCATTTAATTGAAATGAGGGTAAAGGTTGCAGAGAAGTTCAAGTACTTATATAAAATAAATCTGGAATGTAACTCTTGCATTTTCAATGAGATGGGCAATTTACTGTCCAAAGAATGAAAAGCAAAAGCATGAAGTTACATTCTATGTAGCTTCCTGTCCTGACAGACTACTCAAATCATGCCAGCATATTAAGTACTCCTTTAGCATCTCTAGTACTGCAATCCAATTTATATTTATCTGGAAATAAGTCCCATTGAACTTAATAGGGCATACTTCTGAATAGGATTGCACTGTTAACTAGAAGTAATGTCTCTGTAACATAATGGGAGTTACTTCTGAGTAAATACATAATATGTTGTAAAACACATCATACCTCCACAGCAGCCTTTTTGTGAACCGGCAAACGTCCCCAGGGTAGCAATTTTGTGAGAGTGCTTACAAAATCCTCTCAAATTCCAAATGTGACCAAAAAGGTTGAGGACCCATGTTTATATCCTAGATCAGTATCTTTTTCTTACTGATCACCTAGAGAAAGCCACAACATAATGAATTAATGCATCCTTGAAAATAATTGTTGCAATAGAACTGTCTCTTAGGGCCAAACTACATGAAATGTTAAATGCTGTGCTGAATTTCATGTCCCTTCCCCATCCTTCAATCAAGTCTGAACCTGTCTTTTCTGTTTGTTTCAAGGTACATAAAGGAGATGCTGTGCTGGCACTGGGCAACTTGTAGTGTCTGGAGACTTAAAATGTTTTATTGCACTTAAAAGTCACTGCTTTTTATATCTAAAATAGCAGGTATAGGAGTGGGCTAATTATCAGGATTGGGAATGTGGCAGCAAGGCAGTTTAACCATTTCCCCCACCACAGTCCCAGCGAAACTCCCCAACCCCACCCAAAGCTGCTATTTTGTATTGGGAGGAAAGCATCCATCTATTTTATTTATATATTACATTTCTATACCGCCCAATAGCCATATTTCTCTGGGCAGTTCACAAAACAAGACTTAAAGCCAAAAAAATACAATAGCATAATAAAATATAAAATACAAAATAAAATCAGAGTTCAAAAAACAAAAGGAAACCGAAGTAACTGCCAGAAGCTGTACAAGTATCTTAAAACACAGTAACACATTTGTTCCAGAATTAAAGACTAAAAAGCCTGGGAAAATAAAAAAGGTATTTACCTGGCATCGAAAAAACAACAGTGTAGGTGCCAAAGAAAGCTCTTGGGGGAAGGCATTCTACAACAGTGGTGCCAGCACTGAAAAGGCCCTCTTCTTAGTAGTCACCCACCTTACCTCATCTTCAGAGGTGGAAGCCTCTGAAGATGATCTTTGGGACCAGGCAGTATATATGGGAGGCCATGATCCTTCAAGTAATGTGGCCTCAAACTGTTTAGGACTTACTTAAAACCTAGAAACCGACTGAAAGCTAGTGCAGGCAGATCACAAAGCACTGATGTGATATGATCATATTGGCCAGTCCCCATTAATAATGTCACTGTCCTATTTTGGACCAGCTGAAGTTTCTGGCAGCCCCTTTGTCTGGGATCATGTGCGAAGGAATGCAACACAAAAAGAAAGGATACTCTAAATATCAGGAATGGGGATGGCAATGAAAAATGGCAGGAATAAAGGGTTTGGGGTGGATTATGGACTCTCTGAACTCACTACTTTCCAGTGCAATTTGGCTCAGCATGTCTTCTATGTACAGTAAAAGGTACAAACATATACCCTCCAAATCCAAGTACTTTACCTTGGAATGTAAATTTTACAGGTAAAGTCAATGCAAAGTCCTCAGTGACTTAGCAGGCAGCTTTACCCTGTTCTGCTCAGAAGCATCACATGGATTAGGTCTTCTCTTAGATAAAATAATCTCAGCTACCATCTCTCTAAGACTGATAGGACAAGAGGCAAATTGTCATACAAATTTTAAAAGCTATATATTTTGCAGTGCCTATATTTGTGCTGTGCTATGCAGTGTGCTGCTGTTTTACCAGTGTGGTGTCACTACACTAAAGTGTTTCCACACAAGAATGTGTTATTTATAATAAGAACATAGCTCTGGAGTAGCAAGGGCGGCTACATCTTTCTGCTTGAGAGAAGACTGGGTGTGGATAATTAAGATATGAAGCTACCCGCCTCTTCATTTTTAACACCCAGCCCAGACCATAGCAACAATAGTTAGTGGCATGCTTGGCAGACAATGTACTCGGTTTCTGAGAACCAGATTGAAAATCATGCTGCAGGCATTGCTGGGACTTCGGTACATTGGGAGCCAGGTTCATCTGGTGAGAAAACGATGGCAGAGGGAAACACCCTTGAAGGGGAATGAGAAACGGTTACAAAAATGGATTCCTCTCAGAAAGTGAGCAGTAAAAGGAGAATGTTGATCCTGGCAACCTCAACTTTGCTAAACTGCAAGAAAGAAACAATCCCAGGCTTCCAATTCCCACTAACAGTGTTTCTGAATATGATTGCCCACTTACCCACCCACTGCCTTCTAGACAGAAAATGTATACGTAGCTGTGATGACCAGTAACGGTCTGTGGCAACCCATCACTTCCAGGGCACTGCAATTCTGTTAATGGTTTGCCACAGGGCCAAGCTGTTGCTTTGATAATCCTAAGTGCTAACAGAGTGACACAGCCACTGCTGAGTTTCTTTGACAGAAGAGATAATGTAATCCAAATTAGATATCCAAGACAAAAATGACCTCCACAGAACAAACAGTTCTAAAATTAGCACTGTTAAGGCCAAACATGCCAAGGGGCCTATCAAAATAGTAAAGGGGAAAGAGTGGATGGCCATGCTCCAGACCTGTGGAAAATGCCTCCTTAAACGAAGGGCAGAGGGGTTGCATATGATCTTTCTGGCAAGAAGGGACGTACACCTTCAATAATGGAAGACAGTGTACATCTAGGAAGCTGGGCACAGAGTGAAGTCGTTTGGGCAAATACACAGCATTAAATGAAACCATAAAGCTAACGAGACAGAAGCAACTCTTCCACTCCAAATTCCAGATGCATGTATGCTTTATAGTCACTAGCACATGAAGTAAGGATTTGAAAGGTATGAAACAATGCATTCACACAAGTGTGATTATAGAGTTTTAAGTGACTAGGAGCAACAGCAGTTAAACACCAAATAAATAAATAAATACTTCTGACCAATTTAAAAACAACACACACACACACACACACACATATATATATATATATAATAGCTTGTCTCTCTAACAAAAAGGGCATTAACAATAAAATTCCAATAAAAACAGAAATACAATGAAACCATAAAATCAGATTTACAAACACAATTAAAATGCATCAATAAAAAGAAATAAAACCCAACTAGGTAGAACTCCCTTCAACGGCAACCCAGCTTAAATGCCCAAGGCCTATCTGAATAAAAAAAATATCTTCACCTCATGATAGAAAGACAACAGAAAAGGGAGCCAGTTGAGCTTCACTTGGCAGAATATCCAGGGACCAGAGATGGCCAGCATATCCTGAGACCAGAACTGTTCTCTTGTGATTACTTGCAGAAGTGTTGTGATCTGCCCTGCGCGAACACCTCCTCCTATATTTCTAAAAGGAACACTGACAATGCCATCCTATTCAGTCTACGCAGATGTACTCCATTCAATTCAACGGAGCTTACTCCCAGCAAAACGGGTATAAAATTGCAGTCTTAGTGCTATAGCATACCTGACATAAATACATGGATTTCATGATCCTCTGACAGCCAGCTTTATCAGCCATTCTGTCTCTCAGTGCAGTGCAGACACTTGGTAGGCCACATGTTCAAAAGTCAACTAGGTCAGGAGCCTTGAGGGTCATCAAAATGTGTGAGGTGGCCTGAACTATGAATACAAGGTCACTTAAGGTCAAACTGAGTGAGCAGAAGCCATGGTATTATACCACGTCATCCCAAAGGAGTCATGGGTCAACAGTCAGAGCTGAGAAAGCTAGTACAAACATAGGCAAAACTCAAAGATCAAATCTAAGGACGAAGGGTCTTGAAGGTTACCTTACAAGGTCCAGTTTCTGTGTGTGATGATAAATCAAAATTCTGAGCCACTAAAGCATTGAATTTTATTCATCATAGCTGTTCAGGGACAAATATATATATATTTCCAATTACACCCCATTTTAAGTGCCTAGATAACCAGGTTCCTATAGTGGGAAGTGTCAAATGTGATGGCATGCCCCTTGCTTTTATGTATTTGTTTGTTTAACTTATCTCATGCCTTTCCACAAGAAAATATCCAAGAGCATAACTAAATGCTAAAATATAATCATATAAATATACCACAATTTAATATAGAGCACTTAAATGTGCACAAAGAGTGATGGTGCAGCTAGGGCTGGACCCAGTGACCACAAGTCCATGGTCCTCAAAGCTCCAGGTAATGGAGATAGCAGCAAATAGCTCCTGCATCACCACCTTGGCTGGCATAGGCGTGCTGCGTTCTACTGGGGCTGACACCACTTACCACAACATCTTGTCTCTTATTTCTAAGTCTTTTTGTGTAGTCAGGGGCAGTTGGCCATGTATGTACCTGGTTACAAATGAGTGTTTTATTATTTTTACTTTAAATGTATATTATGCTTTTCTAAAGCAAAATGGTGCTTTCCCCCAAATAAATGTGTTTAACATCAGAAGCAAGCTTTATTACGTTACTGTAATCACAATGATTCTTATGATTTGAGTCTGAAATGTGAAACTCCACATGCTCAAAGTGTTTCTTCTTCTTTTAAATCAACGTTGACAAATAGTTTTATTTTTATTGTGGTGTTTTTTTCCCCAAACATATCAGGAATGCAGAAGCACTTGTAAAGTCTGGAATGGCAGTGGAAAGGTGGGGGCTGGGAAAAGAAATGTTCATTGTGTTCTTTGCAACTGAAGTAACACAACATGGCCATGTAAAGGGGGTCCCCATAAGACCATTCACTCCAGGGTCTAAAGTTACATAGCTGCACCACAGTACAGGAGTTTGTTTCCATGTAGAAGTTGGCAATCCTAGTAAACAAGATGGAGTAGTTGGATATCTATCTAATTGACCATAACAACGGCTTGGATTATGGACTGAGGCCAAACAGACCACTGTAGTGTGAATAAAGGCTACTCAATAAATAAAGGTAAGGCTTAGTCAGGAGGCAAATTCCATGAATCACCAGGGTGGAGTTGAGGTTGTGGTAACATGGCTATTATTTATAACCACTTTTCTCCTATGAGCTTATAAAATTATATAAACATAAGGTTTTAAAAATTGCCATGCCTTAGCCTACAGCTAACCAACTTGTAGCCTGTGGGATGCATATGGCTCCCAGAGCTCTTATATTTAGTCTCCTAGCTTATTGTTAAAATTATCTCTAAAAGCCAGCACACTTTTTTAAAAAAAATAAAATTCCTTATCACTTATAACTTCAGGGATGCATTTGATAATCATCCTTTACAGAGAAAGTAACTTGGAAATAATGTATAAAATAAATGTAGAATCCAAGGGCAATATCCAATACTGCAGCTGTGTTCCCACTGTTTCTGTTGCAGTAGCAGGACCTACAGCTAAGGTACTAGAAAGCAACCCCAGAAATGAGGAGAAACGTTCATTTGCAGAATGGGACAGGTCACAGAGCTCCCTTCCACAAGCTCTGCCAACCTGCCCCATTCCAGGAATGAGTGTTTCTGATCCTTTCTGTTTGCTTCAGGGTCTGCCAAGCTTCCCGTTGCATTAGCAGTGGGTCCCCCTACTGTTGGGGCAGCACTGGATACTACCCCAACCAAGTAAAATAATTTCCAGAGTTTCAGACTGAATGCGACAATAAAACTCTTCAAATACACAGAACGTCCATGAATCAGTCATATAATTCTGATGCTATACTAATTTAGGAATCATATTTTCTTTATACTAATTCTTCAGACCTCATTGATCTTTTACTCAAACATGGATAACTTCTCCCTCACTCCATTTCTGAATATTTTTTTTAAGTTGAAAATCTAGGCACACTTACATAAGAGTAAGTCCCACTGAACTCAATGGTTTAAAGTTAAAATGCACACATATTGTTGGGCTGCTTATGCCTGAAAATGACTACAAAGTAATGGGGCATATGATTTTTCTTTTCAGGACTGATCTCCTGTTTGTGAGGAAGATGCTATCAAGGTTGGTTACATTTGGCTCTCCAAAGAAGATATAAAGAGGCCAATTGACTTGCAAATGGAGGCAATGCAAGAGATATGAATTTCAAGAATTCAGTAACATCTTTAGATTATATAGATCATATAGATTATGGCAGCTGATATTTCTTGCCCTTGAACATGTCACCTGCTATTGTTTGTACTGCTCTGTGATTTGATGTTCTATAGATTGCTCTGGAGTTTTTATACCACGGTGTTCAATAATTCATACTTCAAATGAAATAAAATTATGGTTGTAATGGACTTGGCTGAGAAAGGCTGGCATTGTTTTCAAACGGAAGCTGGAGTGTTCAATCAAATCTCAAAACAAACTGCATAAAAATCTTATGCAGGAGTGGGGAGCCTGCAGCCTCCAAATGTTTTTGGACTGCAACTCCCATCAGTCTCACCTAGTGTGGTCAGAGATTATGTAATCCAACAACATTTAGAGGTCCACAGACCTTGCCTCTGGTTTTGAGGATACAAGAAACATTAAAATACGGCGGAAATGGGTTCATCTGAAGGCACCCTGAATTATTTTCCAAAGGCCATTTGGAGTCTCCTAGCAAAAGGTGTGTGTGTGTGTGTGTGTGTGTGTGTGTGTATGTATATATATATATATATATATATATATATACACAACACACACACAAGTCACCCAAGGTGTTTGTACTGAACAAATAGGGATCAATGCTTGTGTAAGACTTCAAAAATAATTTATTAATGGTAAAAATATCACTCTGCACTGATACCATTTTCATTACAAAGATTCAAATTAATTTACAAGCACAGACAAACTCACTCAACCCATCATGTACCTTATTCAGATAATGAACGAGGGCAACCAGCATGAAACTACAGAACATAACTTCATGACAAACAGTGTATCTCCTTCATAGTAGATGGACTCCCTCTTTCTTTGGGTACTTCAAGGAGATTCTTTCCTGTTTCTAAATGAGAGATGACTTTTATCCATATGAGGGCTTAAGGGCTTGCTGTTTCTACCACATGAATTCTCTCTTTGTTGCCTCATGTTACAACACTTGCTATGTTGAAAAAGAGGTAACAATGGAAGTCTAATGAAAGCTTGAGTTACATGTAACTTTACATTTATCTCAATGTATGCATCAAACAGCTGAAGAGATCCAAATCTCAATAGCATTTATTCTGTGCTCATCACCATTTTGGGTTTAGTCTTGATCACACTATTAAAAAGGCATGCCAATTTTAGATTTTGTAATCAGGAATAGCTATCACACAGTAAATGGCAACTGATGAAGTATTTGTTAAGCAGATCCTGACTTCACTCTGTTACCTGAAGTCAGATATTTTAGTTGATATATTCATCTCCCTTCCTCCAATTATTATTTAAAGATGTCTGATCTGGCCACGGTCACACATGCCTTACTTACATTCCATTTGGACTGCTGTAATGTGCTCCATGTGGGGCTGCCTTTGAAAACTGTTCAGAAACTTCAGCTGGTCTAGAATGCTGCAGCTAGACTGTTGATCAGGGCTGATTACAGGGAGTATATGTGACTTCCTTATTATAATAGCTTTAATGGCTACCAATCTGTTTCCAGGAAGAATTCAAAGTGCTACTTATTACCTATAAAGCTAGGGACCAGGCTATCTGAAAGAACATCTTCTCCCATAAGAACCTGACTAGTTCTTAAGATCTTTCTTTCAAAACTGCTGCTTTCAGAGGCGTGTTTGCTGGCGCCCTAGAAAGAGCCATTCTCCTTTTGGTGGCTATTCTCAGGCTGTGGAGCTCCCTCCCAAGGGAGACTTAGGTTCGCTCCCTCTCAGCTGCCCTTCTGCTGCCTAGCAAAGACCACTTTACTCAAAAAGGCTTTTACTCAAGAAGGTAAGTAGGTCTGTTGGGTTGGGTGCTGTTTTTTATTTTTTATTTTAATTTTTTATTCTGTAATTGTTATGTTTTTATTACATTTTAATATATTGCTTTATTGGTTTAATCAGCTTTAATTGTGTCTGTAAACCACATAGACTGCCTCTTTTGGTAGAAAGACGGGATCCAAATCAAATCAATCAATAATAGCTCTGTTATAACAGTGCTGTAACAAAAACTAGAATTTTTGAAACTGAAAAAATCAGATTTTCAGTATTAAATCTTTTTGAAATACTTGAATTGCCCCCTTGAGGACAAATTACATTTGAATTTGTATGTTTTATTCACATTTCTTCTGCTTAATTTAACCATTTGCAGATGTTAATCCATTCAAAGGTCTAAAAATTTCATTCACTTGATACATTTGGAACTGAAGTTTACACTGGCTCTGTTCAGTCTAGAAAGAAAAGTTTGTGTACTTGAGGATACAGTGGATTTATTTATTTTTGGGCTTTGCTGATCTCCACATCTGAAATCTTTCCCAGGATAGAGGAAAGTTAAACACTGGATTTCTATATATACACAGAAACCTGTATAAACCTGCAGCAATTTTAAAATGGCACAGCTAGTGCAAGCAAACCATATTTATAATGGGTTTGCTTTCTGAAAAACAACTTTCATGTTCAATCATATTATAAGGTCCCCATCACACTTGACTCTAAGCCATTTCCTTGCTTCTCCTGACTCTGCTTGGGAAAGCTTGATTTCATGCTTGCCATGTTTCTTCTTACTTTTTCTATGAAGCATCCAAACACAGAGATGCACCTTTTCCATCCCATAATCCTCCCTGTATTTCACATGGAAAAAAGAGGGTGGAGCATGTAAAAAGGCAGCATTATGTAAGTAATAACTCCTCTGTTGCAAAGTGATAACATAGCCCATTAGAACGCCTTTGTTTCTCCAGTACAGTTAATTCATTCACAAAGGCTTCCAGCTGTGTTAGCTGAAGTCTAGTCAGAAACCAAGAGGGACTCCAATCAAGCCAGAAATACTTTTAGTTCTACACTGGAATCTGTGTGAAGGTGTCAAGCTCAGCACAGGCCACCCGCTGCTGCCTGGTTCATGGCTCTCAAAGAGGGAGGAGGAAGGAAGGAAAGCTTGAACTGAATCCATGCTTTGGTGTGACCTCTTCAGTTCCTGGGAGTGGAACTGGGGAGCAGGCGTGAGTGGGTGTTCACATTCTCTGGTTGCCAATGCTGGAGGGAAGGCAGCTGTTACAGACCTCACAAAACAGGTCATTTTCTTGCCCACGGAATACATTAATGAAGTCTGGAAAAGGGGGCAATAAGAATAAGAAAAGGAAGTGGAAATTATGGACTTCTGAGGCTGGACTTTCCTTTATGGTTGATACTTCCCTTACCATCTTCTGTGGGTATTCCCACCGTCATAAAACAGTCGCAGGCTATTTTAATGAGAAAGAGGAGAACTAGCTATCAGTGGTCTTAGGCCTGAGAATGAGCAAATAAAATCAAAAGCTTCCCATATGGCAGGGATCTTTTCGATTCTGTCTCTATCTAGTGTCACTGAGAAACTGACATTATGGCTTTGTACATATAACATTTATATTTTGTATTCTTGCTGGCATACTGCAGCACCTTGTTTAATAGGTACTGTTGCTTTGAGAGACTACACGGGCAAGAGACTCCTGAGAGCTAAATTCAAGAGGATCCTGAATCCAGTGACTGACTTTGGTGACATTTGGGAACTCTGGATAAATGCAAATGCTTCTTAGGTACCAAGTCACCACTTCAGGCAGGCAACCCACAAGGATAGCTTTACACTTGGCAGGAAACATGGTCTAATGCTAAAGCATCCTCACCCTGAAATGGACCAGCAGGTTAAAGCACTATCCAGACACCCCATGGCACTCCTTTTGTTCTACTTTTGAATACTTCTACCTGTCTCTCAGAAGAATTTTTTCTTAATGCTTAGTAAGCTTTAATTCAATGAAGTTATTGCTGAGTGAAGGTACTTCGGTGTAAAGATGTGAGGATAGCTGAGCAATCACTACTTTGAGACAGGGTGCATCTACCCAAATATGGTCCTACAGAGAGTGAATGCAATCTATTCTCTCAGAACCGAAACAAACATTGACAGCATATTTCCCAATTCACAAGTGCCAGCCTGCCCTGCAATCAAATATTTTATCTGAACTAATCAGCAGTCACCCTCTTCCTGCCCTTCATGACCTACAGAAACATTTATATACAAATAAAATAGAGCAAAGGAAGAATTTGAATAAAGATGGATCTGCAGAACAGTTGTGAAGGGGTTCTATATATACATCCATGGTACATCTGACACCATAGTTCACAATCACAGAAGAGTTCAGCTTACTCTGGACTCTGCCTCTGAGTACCACAGACAGAGGATTTGGACAGGTGATGAAGTTTGCAGGACAGGATTCATACTTTTGGAATGAGAAAGAAACTTCCTGCCACTTCCTGCTATCAGTTTGCCCTCTTTCCAAATCAGTACAGCAAATCAATTTGGTGGGAAGCTGCTGTGCAAACATGCTCTAAATCTTTCAGAGCAGGATGGGAAAACATTTTTGGGCCATGGGCACATTTGGTAATTTGAGAAATTGTCCTGGGCACCACCAAAAAGTGCAACCCACGGGAGGCACGACAAGGGACAAGTTATCTATTGAAAAGATTGTATTTGTAAAACAGAAGTCGCACTTGAAAAACAGAACTAAATTCTGGCTAGAACTTGGAAAGAGAAGATGATTTTACCAATCTAAAGGGAAGCCTGGAACTATTCCCACTAAGGGTAAAGGTTCTGCATGGCTTGCAGGAGATAGAGCAGGACTTGGCATCATTAATTGCATTTGTCAAACAGAGCTTAATATCACAAAGTACTACTTGAAATTTGTTTTGTGCCTCTTGGGTACTCCACTAGCAAAATTAAAGAAAGAAAGCATATTGCAAGTGGAGAAGGAAGCATAGAATAAAGACACAGACACCAGAGCTTGGGATAAACTAGGGCCTCTTTACTTAAACAACAAGGGAGATTCAGCCCCTCCCTGGATCCGCATGTGAAAGTGCGGGTATCGTATGTCTTTATCTCAGGCAACTAGCCTGTCTTTATGGGTGAGCCACTCTCCTAAGCCAGGAGTTGGGTAAACCCAGCCCCTCTCTTATGTGACACTTGAAAGTGTGGGGAGACCACCCCACGTCATCCCCACTCAAAGCCGTAAAACTCTGAGTAGATGAGGCAGGAGGATCTGCAAAGCCATGCCCCATCTTGTCTCGGGAGCCGTAAAACTAGCGAGGAGTGGAACCTCCGGCTATGCCAATCACCCAAAGGTGCCAGAGAGGTAACCATATCTATTCTGCTAAGCAAATTCCCGCACATCCCACCAACAAAACAACCTGTTTATCCACTCTCCTAATAAAACCTCTAGTATGGAGTAGGCAAAAAACCTCCCCCCCCATTAATGGGGAGGAAAAAATCCTACTCTGTTCTCCCCCCCCAAAGGGTGTGACTGGCTAAGTCCTATACTAGAAGAAAAGAGAGAGGGAGGGTGGGAGCCGAAAAAACCAGAGAGGCCGATGGTTGGGCGGGGACAGCCTTAATAGGCTTGGCCCCACCCTTGTTTCATGTGGCCCATGTGACCCTACAGATGAGACCTTTATTCCCCTTCCCCACCAGCAACAGCTGCTCTTCCCACCCAAGCCGTGCCGGCTGAACGGAATAACAGACTTGCGAGTGGAGAAGGAAGCATAGAATAAAGACACAGACACCAGAGCTTGGGATAAACTAGGGCCTCTTTATTTAAACAACAAGGGAGATTCACATTTCTAAACTGATTCCAAATAACTGCAAAAAGCTTACAAATCTACCTCTGAACATACAAGAGATTAAAGTTGCTACAATGTTGTCATAATAAATTATGAACATGACAAGAAAGCAATCACTTTATATGGAACATGATTTTTGAGGTCATTGGGTATAGATGAAACACCACTGTTTTAAGTATTAATCCTTTTCCTTCAAAAATGACACTTTGCTTTATTGTCTTTGAAACTGGGGGAGATTTCAAAAGCAATTTGTGAATGTGACATAATGGTCTACTGCTCAAATCAAAGAATTAAAAGTTCACTGAACATATGTAAGTTCTTGGGTGTTCCTCAAGCAATTCTTCAGATGCTGACCCTAACATTTATATTCCATGGGATTTATATCTAGAGAACTGGTTTGTCTCTCCACCCCAAAACTCTTGCTCTAATTCTCAGGTATGTTATTTCTTGATTTCTAATACATATCCTCAAGAAATGACTTTGATTATTCATTTGAGAATATTATCCTGCTTTTCATTCTGGGGACCACCAAGGCAACTTACACCAGAAAATGTAAAATAATTATAATACTTTAAACACATCAGCAAATGCATAAAACCAAGCAGACTAAGATTTCCACCTTATTCTGGGGCAAATGTTTCTCAAACATAAACAGTTTGATACTTGCCTCGGGAGGGTATTCCATAATTTATGTTAAAAGGCCTTGTTCTTAGTGTCCATGCTCAGTACTTCTGGTGGCAGGGGAACATAGAGCAGAGCCTCAGATGTTGACCTGTGTATGCTGGCAGATTCACTTGCATGGATGCATTCTTTCAGATGTCCTGGTCCTGGACTGTTCAAGGCTTTAAATGTCAATAACAGCACTTTGGACTGAGCCCCCAGATGGTCAGGCAACCAATGAAGATGGAAGGAAATTGGTGTAATATGCTCCATATGGTGCACATCTGCTAATAATCTGGCTGCTCCATTTTGAGCCAACTGACATTTTCAAATACTCTGTAGAGATAGCAACATGTTCAGCATGTTCAATAATCAATTCTAGATGCAACCAAGACTCGAATGACCATGGCCAACTCTCACCTGGAAAGAGCTCAGCTGTTTCACCAAATGAAGCTGATGTAAGCTGCTACCAGAAACAGATTGATTCTTAAGTAAGACTGCAACAATTTGTATACCTATGTTTGAATTAACAGAAAGCCCAACCAACCATATTTCCATCTTGTCTAGAATAAGCTTCAGCTCTCTCACCCACATCCAGTCCATTACTGTCCTCAGGCACTGCTTTAGGATCTAACCTCACTCCCTTGGATGAAATGAAAAAGAAAGATAGATAGAACTGGGTATCATCAACCACCCAAAGCTCTGATTTCATCCAGGGATTTCATGTACTCACTGAACAGCATGGGGGACAAGATGGATCCTTGTGGGGCCCCACATGTCATATGAACTGGAACAGCCATGCCCACAGCACTACCTTTGATACTGACTTTGCAGGAAGGACCAGAATCATTCAGTCCCAAACTACTTAGATTAATAAAGGATTGTTATTCCAATGTCACAAACCTCTAAGGATTACCATGAAAAGTCTATGGCCACAGAAAGGTTCAGAGAACAGTACCTACTAAAAGCACAATAATGCTCTCCTTGGTTGCTGAGAAAACCATGATACGAATTTGTCACCTTTGATAATGATGCAGGCAGTAGCATTCCAAGCTTTTCATATTCTATTGTAAGGCACTTAATGGTGGAAATGTACATGTATTCCATGTATTCCTACCAACAACACCATAGTAAGGGCAGGGTCATGGATCCCTGAGGGAAAACTGAGAATTCTGTTGTTAGTAAAAATAGGGTGACCATTTGACAGGAAAAAAACCAGATTTGTCAGGATTTTTGGTAACAAATCCGGGAAGGGGGGAAATTATGAAATTTGATGAAAAATCCAGATTTTTCCCATCCTTCCCAAGCAAAAGGCAGTCTACTTTAATGAGAATTAACAAAAATGCTTACAGCGCCGCCATTTTTAGAGATAAAGAGATGAAACTTGGCACCATGATAGCTTTAAGGAAGAGCTTTAGCCATGCCAAATTTGGAGCAGATCCGTTCATCCGTTGATTTTTAGGATTTTTTTTTAAGTTTGAGGTTTTAATTTTTTTAAAAAAAGAAATGGTCATTTGTAAAGGTAAAGATATGAAATTTGGCACCACGATAGCTCTCAGATAGAGCTTTAGCCTTGCCAAGTTTGAAGCAAATCTGTTCACCTACTGATTTTTAGGGATTTTTAAAAAAAGTCTGAGGTTTTATTTTTATTTTTTAAAAAACTGCTGGAGTCATATACTTCAAACTCAGGTTGTCAAACCTCCTCTTTAGGGTATTGCACCTTGAGAATTTTCAGCCCTTGGTATCAAGGGGATCTCAGGTTTTTAGCTAAGAAGTGCTGGGTAAGCAGGGCACCTTTCCTGTTGCAGATTTGGTGGGCAGTCGGGCACCTAGTGCTCAGCAGAGGTGAGGCATCCACAGATCAAAATGTGGGAAAGGAGAGGTCAGTAAAAGCAGCCCACAGGGCAAAATGGAACAGGCCAGAGGCCTTTTTCTCAGAGTTCCACATCATGGGCGATGAAGGGTCATCCTTAAAAAACTCTCACGACCAACAGTGAGGTGTCAGTCGAGAGAGAGGCTCTCATCTTTGCGGATGTCCCGTTGATGCAGATGTTGGAACCTGGCATGTCGTTGCTTTGCTTTGCTACCCCTTCCCTTCCATTTCACTTTGTTCACTTGTGAGCTAGGCTGTATCTGCACTGCTGGCATGCAATGCAGAACGTTTGAAGTGTGTGTCAGAGAAAAATAGATAGATGTGTGGCTTGGGCTGGCTGCCATATCTCTTAGAGACAGAGTTAAACTGAAGACACAACTCAGGACAGCTGTAGCTGAACCCTGAGAGACTGGCATGCCACACAGAGCCTTTCAAGGGCGTCTCAGAATCAAGTGTTGGTGCAGGTGTTGGCTGGTTGGAGGCTTTGGCTGGCATCAGTTTCAGACAGAGTTACAACTCAGTGACAGCTGTAGTTTAGCCCTGAGAGACTGGTGTGCCACACAAAGCCTTTTAAGAGCACCTCAGAGTCCAGTGTTGGTGCAGACAGAGGTGGCTGGCAGTGGAGTTTTTTTAAAAAACAAGAGTCACCAGATGTGACCAAGCTATAAGCTGGGACCGTACCCCCAGCCACAGGGTACAAGTGCACAGCCTGGCTGGACTGTTGGCAGACTTTGGCAGAGAGAGATGGGGGCGGGGTTGCTTGAAGCTGGAGACATTGGCTGGCTGGCATAAGAGAGGCTGGTTTGCCACCCAGAGTGTTTTAAGAGTGCATCAGAGTCAAGCAGGGTGCAGGAGGAGAGGAGGTGGAGGCGGCTAGTGGCGGAGTTTTTTAAAGTAAGAGTCACCAGACATGACCAAACAATAAGCAATACCCCTGGCCACAAGTGTGTGGCCCGGCTGGACTATCGGGAAACTTTGGCAGAGAGAGAGAGAGGGAGAGGGAGGGAGATTGTTTGAGGCTGGAAGCTTTGGTTTGGCTGCAATGACTTAGAGAGAGAGAGACAACAGAGGCTGCACAGACAACCCAGAGACACCTGTTGTAACTTAGACCTATGGTGCTGGCAGGCAATGCAGGGCATTAGAAAGAGGGTCTCAGAGTCACGTGTTTGTGAGTTCTGCTTTATGCAGATGATATGGCACTTATTTCATTAACTCAAACTGGTATGAGAAGATTACTTATTAAATTTGGAAACTACTGTAAGCAGGAAGGCCTATCCATTAACTATAGTAAAACAAAAGTGGTTGTGTTTGCCAAAAGGCATGAGCAACACAAATGGACCCTGGATGGTCATAGCATTGAACAATGCCGCTCATTTTAATATTTAGGGCTTAACTTCTCTTAAAATACCCTTCGTCATACCCATTTGGAGGCAATTACATCTTCAGTTGCCTGCTGGTTGGGGCCCATAAAGAAATTGTATTACACAGAAGGCCATCATCTAGTAGAACCATCACTAAAAGTTTTTGTAGCTAAGATTGTGTCCCATCTCTTATACAGTGCAGCAATCTGGGGCAGCCACTGCAAAGATGAACTTAATGTTATTCAAAACAAGTTTCTGCGTACACTCTTGGCAGTGTTGCACACTACACCTGGTACATTATTAAGGAAGTAGGTTTTCCTTCCCTAAAAGCACGTATACACAAACGCACAATATTGTATTGGAAAAAATTACAATCGCTGTCAGAACAACATTTAGCAAAATTGTGCTTTTTGGATCTGCAGAATAAAGAAGGATGGGCATAATCTTGTAGATACCTGATGTTGAGCTACTCAACTTCTTTAACAACAATAATGCAGGACGTATCTGATCGCAAGATTCGAGATATTGTCTTTTGCGAAGATGCAAAAAGAGATTCTGAATATATAAAAAACTGCAAACTTGCTACTTGGTATACCAAAATTAAAACAGATCATAAAAGGGCTATCTACTTGCGAGAATTAACCTTTTCCCCTGTTAGACATGCTTTTACCCAGCTCAGATTTCAAATGATGCCCACCGAGTATCTGGCTAGAAGATTTTCCAATAGACCCGTAAAAGAGTGTTTTTGCATATGCGAATCAGAACGTATTGAAGATCTTGTACATTATATCTTATATTGTTCATTATGCAATTCACCCAGGGCAAAATTTATTCTCCCTTTTCAGACCACCTTAGAAGGCCACTCAGACGATTCTAAAATCAGATGGTTGTTGGCTGATGTGGATAAATCCATCAGCTATAGGATAGCTTTATTTGTGCTAGCTACAAGAAAGATAAGAGCAGCCTTTCTAAACCATACCACTGCCAAATTTTAAGGGGCTAAACAGAAGGAATTTTTTAAAATTCTGACTATTTTATCTGTATTATTGTTTTATTGTACCAAATGTTTTACTCTATATTTGTGTGCCCTGTGCTTGTATTGTAATGGCTATTGGCTACAAACAAACAGAAAGTGTGTTTGTGCAGGAAGTAGATAGTTCAAAATCTGTACGTGAGAAGTGGTGTCAACGCGCAAGCCTTGAGAAGCTAATATATATAAGTGAGAAGTGTGAATAGGCGAAGTAGTGTCTGCCGCCCATAACCCCCACCCTAATGTTAGAGTAGAAAAACTAGTGACAATCATACACAAGGCTAAAAAAAATTGAAATTTTAAAATAAAAAAGCCAGCCAGCCAGCAGCAAGCCCTGTTAAAAGCAGCAGCAGTTTGCAGCAGAGTGAGGATACAGTCAGAAAATATATTTGAGGGAAGGGGATAATGAATCACACAGAGTATAGCAAAAGCTTCAAAGTACAGCAAAAGCTACTAAAGTAGAAGTGAAGTTAATTTCAGATATGTTGTTCTTTATTTCAGTGATTTTAACATTAAGATGTTATGTAGAACAGATTTGTCTTGTGTGCTATAAAATCAAATATGTGACCAAGACTATATTCAGGTGGGCACACCCCCTTGGACATGCCCCCTGGGGCCAGACATGTTGGTGGGCATGCCCCCTTGGGAGCCAACCATGTTGTCCTCCTTTTTGGTTTCCAAAATATGGATTGAAAGGAATGGATTCCAAATTATATTACACCAAATGTTATACCTAATACTTTCTGATGAGCAGAGGAAACTTCCATCTTTGCTCAACACAAGGTAATTATAGGTATCATATTTAATATGCCTACAGCAAAGAAAAATAAAGCACACATTATTTTCAAAAGATGGTATATGATTCACTTATTGAATAACATTTTTTGCTTGCCCCTGCATAGCTTTATTTTTCCATGGCTTCATGCTTCGATGCAAAGTGTGCAATTTGTAATTTAGAAATATATCATCACATTTACGCATGGCGGAAATGCCTCAGATGCTGATATGGTGCCATGGCTAATGCAAGAATGAATTATCATAACATTAATGATGATGCAATGCTATTTTGCAATTGTCAACTGCACAGTGATAAAACTGCAGCATACACAGACACAAAACTTCCTTCATATTTGGAGTTTTAGCAATTGTTTCTAGAGCAAGTACTATATTCTACTATATTCTGTAACACACGCTATAGAATGCAAATAATAGTGCAATACTGCAAGGATGATCAGTAGCCAGAATGTATGGAATTGGGTCCAATTTCACTTTTGCTAGCACAGAGTCACAAGATGTGGCTTCATGCCAACACAGTGAGAAGACAACGGACAGAAAAAGTAGCATGACCAGGATTTGAGAAAGGCTGGAGATAAGGTTGTCATCCTGCTTTTGCTGAATCTAATATGATTTGGCTGTTGGGCTGCAATATACACTATTTAGAGACATTCCAGTGATGTATATGAAAGTAATCTAATACTGCTCTGGATTTAATAGTTGGTGTCTAACATTATCAATAGATCAACTGTACATGTCTATTAAATGTATTTGATTATTCCAAGGGGACATCTCTTAGTCCCATGGGCAATAGGAAGCAGACACCTTGGAAGGGGCTTTTGCTCTTAAAGGGGGGCTAGAAATATTTTAAATACATCAATGAATGAATGAATGAATCAATCAATCAATATTTAGAATAGTAGTTCTGATTTATTGAATTAAATGTTTCTATCCCACCTTTTCACCCTTCAGAGCTGCAATGTGACTAATAAATGCTAAAATCACAATGCAAAAATAATAATGATCAAAATAACATATTATTTCAGGTAAAAACAGGCTGTGTAAAAGTAAAGGTCAGGGTAACAGAAACCTTAAAAAATAATGGGCAGCAATGACACAGATTCGAATATTTTCTAAGCCTCCAAAGCCTCTGAAACAGAATTGTCTTAAGATGTTACCTGGAGATCAGCAAGAAAGTGGCAAAGTGAATCTCCCTATGGCGTTCCATAATCTCAGTGCTACTACTGAAAAGCTCCTGCCCTGTGTAACCACCCAGAGAATGTTAGTGGGCAGTATTTCTATAGTAGCTTTCATAAATGAAGTATTTAAATATAATTCTGAACTGATAATCAATGCTGCCAAACTTGTCTATCAATGCTTGCTATAAGCCTCAAGCATATTTGTTTCTCAGCTCAACAGATGTTGTTTAAAAAAATGTTGTTTGTAGAGCACTTGCTGAAGGTCTGGGTGGCAGCTGGGTGGCAATGCAGAACAGTTTTCCTTTCTTGTTACCTGCTGATTAATTACTTTTAACTGGAGACACAGCAAATATGTTTTTATGCAGAAAATGCAACAACGGGGCAGGTAGAGAGCTTGGATTGTAAAAAAGATCCAAATCTATAATTAGAGATTGAGGATGGGAGAATACAGCTAACTTCATATTGAATTATGGGTTAATATAAATAAATAATATGAGGGGTAAGAAGACAAATACCATTTTGGGTAGCATTTTCAGCAAGCTGTATAAGGACGTGAGCTAATAAACCCAACTTTCATTAGGCATCAGCTACAGTATTATGCCCAGTGCTGATTATCTAATCAAAAGGATCCAAACTGGAGAGGATACTATCAGCAATGATGAGAAGCAGTTTGTAATGTGGATTATAGATTAAGAACATTAGAAGAGCCATGCTGGATCAGACCAAGGTAGGGTGACCAGATTTTGGAAACCAAAATCCCAGTCCAAAATGGCCGCCCAAAGGGGGCGTGTGGCGCCCACAAGATTGTGTTGGGACTTCAAGTCCCATCGTCCCCAGCAACATGCCCAAACCGCTCCAGTTGGTGTTGGACTACAACCCCCATCATCCTTGGTGATGATGGTATCTGGGCTCATGTTGCTCGCTCGCTCGCAACCACGCAGGCTGCAACTTCCAGCCCTTCTTCCAGGACGAGCTGAGCAGTTTCTAGTCCTGCGTGGTCGCGCTGGCCTAGAAGAAGCCCCAGATCGCCCGGGGGAGGGGCTGGAGGAAGTGTGCCGAGGAGGGGCGCCTGCATGTCTGCAAGCCTGCCTGGCCTGCCCAGGGGGAAGTTTCCTTGGCGCCGCCCCAAGCACGCCGGCTCCAGGGCTGGTTTTGGGGGGGGATGATGGGACACCTGAGCTGGGCGCCCTCACTTCCTCCTGCGAGGCGACGCAGAGCAGCAGCGGCGGCGGCGCAAGCGAGCGACATGAGCCCAGGTTGGTGTCGCCTGCGAGGGGCTTGGCACGGTGGTGCTTTGAACAGGGAGGAGGGGGAGCGAGCGAGCGCTGTGGTGGAAGCTTTTTGCTCCTTGGGCAGCCTGATGCCCCACTCTAAAAGGTGGTGTACGGCTCCAGATCGAGCCAACCGTTTCCCCGGAGGTTTGCCCCTGGGGCCCGGTCGGCCTGGATCACCCCAGTTTTCTCAGTTAGGACCGGGAAACCCCTGGCGATCTGGTCACCCTAGACCAAGGGACCATCTAGTCCAGCACTCTGTTTACACAGAGGCCAACCAGCTGTTGACCAGGAACCCACAAGCAGGACATGAGTGCAACAGCACCCTCCTGCTCATGTTCCACAACAACTGGTGAACATAGGCATACTGCCTCTAATACTGGAGGTATCAGATTACGGTTGCAATCCTAAATTTATTTGGAAGTAAGCTCCACTGAACACAGTGGATTTACTTCTAAATAAACTTGCAGAGAATTGCACTGCAGAGTGTTGATCCAGCTAAAGCTATTTGCAACATCGGGTTGGAACCAGACCGAGAGTCTATCTACACTACTGCTTTAAAACGGTTTATAACAGTTTTAAACCGGTTAATAACTGGTTTAAAACTGTTATAAACCATTTTAAAGCTGTAGTGTAGATAGTCTCTTAGTCATGCTTAGCGCAGACTCACCGAAATCAATTGGACATGTTAAATCATAACTAACTTAAATTCCATTCCTTTCAATGTGTCTACTCTTAGTATGACTAAGTCTAGATGCAAGCCAGTGCTTGCAATCCTATATATATTCACCTAGGAGTAAACACGATTGAACACAATGAAACTTACTTCTGAGTAGTCATGCATGGAGTAAATGGAACAAGGATGGTTGGGGAATCAAGATATCGCTTTTCTTATTAAAAGACCTTTCATGATATAGCAAAATAAATTTAGGTTGGATATTTTCTAAGAGCCAAAGTTGAAAGCAGATCCTGCTCCCTGTGCCAGGCAAGTAATAACAAATGTTTAATTATGATGATAATGTTTTGTTCCTGAAGGAAATTGTTGGGACTGATGGGACTAATAAGCCATCTGATCAAACAGATATCTGAATGTACCTGATAACTACTCTAAAGCATCTATGCACCTACACAGCAACTGAAAGTCTAACTTTCCTAAAAATGACTCAGGTTTATAAAATATTACTTTCAACGTCATTTGGAACTGGTTTTATTCCTTTTTAACACTGATACATTGACATGCAGGATAGAGATGGTTTGGTTAGGTTTACCTTTTTAACTATTAATTATCTCTATGGTGAGATATTTCCTGCTTTTCTGCCATAAAACCAGGTCTGGCCCTGCCATGCAGCAGGATGAAGTGAACAGCTTCAAGTGGTACCATTGGTGTAGGGTGAGAAATGAAGGCAGGAATGAGTGTCCAAATGGTCAGGCAAGACATTTTAAAATGTCCCGCCTTGCGTCAGGCCCGCCTGGCGCCAACACTGTTATCTTTTTGGCGCCAGGTCAAAATTTTTCTTTTCTCCCAGGCATTTTAACAGCTCAAGTTGAGGTTTTGATTGACATTGTGGCCAGGCTTAACAGTTAACATGTTTTAAAGTGTTTTGATGACAGCTGTTTTATGTTTATGGTTTTAAATGTTGTGTATTGTCTTTTTAATGCTCAATCTTCTTAATTTTTGTAAACCGCCCGGAGAGCTTCAGCTATGGGGTGGTATATAAGTGTAATAAATAATAATAATAATAATAATAATAATAATAATAATAATAATAGTGTTGGCCCTCATTGGGCACAGGCATTTGGGATCCACTTCAGGTAGCAAAAATGTATTGAGCCAGCACTGCATAAAACCCTTAAACCATTATCCTGTTGCCCTTCTGCCAAATGTTGGTGACTATGTAGATGAGGTCTCAGTTCATGTGGGTCAGTGTTATAGTGCAGCAAGGATGTGCACAAACATGAAATATCAAGACACACAGTTCTATAGCTACGCTGCAGCAATTAAGTAAGGTCTGATGGAAAATCCATATTCCAATCTACTGCAAGTCAGTATTAATTAGACAGCAAAATAGACAGCCATGATTACAGTTTCCCATCATTATATCACAATGGGAATTCACTGTAAAGGTTCATAAAAACTTTTCATCTTGTCTGGTCATTTTATTCGCACATTAAGGAGTATTAATCTAACATTAGAGAAGCATTAAAACAACTTCCTGCACTAATCCAGAATACTTTGTTCAATATATACAACTGAATTCTGAAAGGCCATAATCTTTTTGCTGATGAGAAATTATTCCATTATTTATGGACTTGTCAGAATTCAAATACACGAAAATTGCTTCACAACAGATGAGCATAGAAAAAGGTTGTAATTCTGCTTCCCAAGCTCAAATGGCAAAACAAACATGTTAACATTCATTCACAACACAGAACTTATCGTATCTGTAGGACACCCTTATTCAGGGCCAAGGCATAGAAAGGACAGACAGAAGATACACTTTACTGGGTGTTGGCTATCTGGTGGGCAGGGGGTGGGTGTTAGTCCAGGCTGCAACCCCATTACCATGGGGGCAGGAATTGAGGCATAAATATCTTCAAGATCTTGCTTGATGATATTTATGGGAACTTATTTCCCTGTATTTATGAACCTACTTGTGAGATTTGCTGGAGCAAATCAGAAGCAGTCTTAGACAAGGAAAAGCAATACACTGGACCGCGAGTTCCTGCTTGCCTAGGCCTTATTCTAGAACAGGTGGACTGTGATTACGCAGTTAGGGGGAATCCACACAGTCCTTTGGAACGTTTTAAAAAGTATTTTAAAACGTTCCAAATAGGTGCGTTCTAAAACGTCTTAGGCCACATTACTGAGTACTCACGTTACAGGAGAACAGTCTTCCATCTTTAAAGCGGTGTGTGCGGTCACACGCTGTTCTGCCCTGTCTCTTTCTCTTTCGTTTTTCAATGAATTTAGGGCAAGACATTGTGGGGGTTGTAGTTCAGTTACACACTTCCTTCTTAGTTCCTCTGTCATTCCCTAGCGAGTATAGGGCTAAGAATTGTGGGTGTTGTAGTTCACTGGTCCATTTCCTTTTTCTTCCCCACCAATCAACTGCTAAGTATTTGGGCACCAGTAAAGGAAGCACTGCCCCCATGAATCCCAAACGGTAAGGAAGGACACATTATTTTACTTAAAACGATTTACTAAAAGTGAAACCGTTGTATAGAACTGAAGTGAGTTTTAAAAAACCTCAGGTATACAACATTATAGGGAGTGCGTCATGTGGCCCAAAGAGTTTTCATAACCCTTATAAAACGTCAAAAAACTCGTGTGTAGATAGGCTCTTAGTCTACCCATGTACAGGTAATCTTTGATGGCCCTGCTTTGTGTGTCTTCCCCCACTCCCCCAGGAATGAGCTGGGGAGTTTATTTATTTTTACATTACAACACTTGTATACTGTCCAGGGAAATTCACTTGAGCCAGATCTACACCAAACAGGATATAGCGGTATTGAAGTGCACTGACAACTGTTGGGGCCCATTGGCACGTACCATATACTGCTATATCATGCTTGGTGTGGCTCCTGCCTTTTATATACCACTTTCATGCCACTATATCCTGCTTGGTGTAGATCTGGCCTTTGCTTCCTCTGTGCTAATCTTCAGGTGACAACTTAAGACAATTCTGTTTCAGAGGTTTTGGGGGGGATTTAGAAAGTAATTAAATCTTTATCATTGCTGCTGGTTATTTTGCACATTTAATTTTGGGGTGCTATGAATCTTGTTTTCTTGTATTTTACACTGTTTTTGAATTTAGGTTTTAGTTTGTATTTCATTTGCTTTATGGTAGTTTGTTATAAGCTGCCCAGAGAACTTCATATTTTGAAGTAATCTACAAAAATCTATCATCTATCTATCTATCTATCTATCTATCTCAATATTTTTCTTCTGGTTAAATATAAAGAAAAGTAAATCAAATAGGCCAAGAGCTTGAATGAATACCCACTGTCAAATAATTATTTACAATACAAAGGACAAAATCATTTCAGGGTCTGTGACCCTTGTTCCTACATCTCCAGTGTTTCAAAGTACACCAGCTAAAGTTAGACTTTATGACTTGAACATAAGAAGTGCCATGCTGGATCAGACCAAGTGTCCATCTAGTCCAGCACTTTGTTCACACAGTGGCCAACAGCTGTCAACTAGGAATCCACAAAACAGGACATGGAGCAATAGTACCCTCCCACCCACATTCCCCAGCAACTGGTGTATATAGGCTTACTGCCTTGGATACTGGAGGCACCACACAGCTATCAGGACTAGTAGTCACAGATAGCCTTTTCCTCCAGGAATTTATCCAATCCCCTTTTAAACCCATCCAAATTGGTGGCCATCACTATATCTTGTGGTAACGAATTCCATAGTTTAACTATGCACTGTGTAAAGAAGTACTTAATTTTATATGTCCTGAATTTCCAACCAATCAGCTTCATGGGATGATCCCAGGTTCTAGTATTATGTGAGAAGTAGAAAAATGTCTCCCTAACCACATTCTTCACACTATGCAAAATTTTGTACATCTCTATCATGTCTCCCCTTAGCCTCTTTTTTTCCAAGCTAAACGATCCCAGCTGTTGTAACCTTCCCTCATAGGGGAGATGCTCCAGCCTCTTGATAATTTTAATTGCCCTTTTCTGCACTTTCTCGAGCCCTGTAATTTCATTTTTTAGTTGTGGTGACTGGAACAGTACACAGTATTCAAAGTGTGGTCACACCATAAATTTGCATAAAGGCAGTATGATAGTGGCAGTTTCATTCTCAGTTCCTTTTCTTATAATGCCTAACATAGAGTTTGCCTTCTTTACAGCGGCTGCACACTGGGTTGATGTTTTCATTAAGCTGTCCACAACCGCAAGATCTCTTTCTTGGCCAGTCACCGCCAGCTCAGATCCCATCAGGTTATACTTGAAGTTAGGATTTTTTGCCCCAACATGCATCACTTTACACTTGCTTACATTGAACACATCTGCCATTTGGATGCCCACTCTTCCAACTTGGAGAGATCCCTTTGGAGCTCCTCACAACCCCTTTTGTTTTAATGACCTTAAATAATTTGGTGTCATTGGCAAATTTGGCCACTTCACTGCTTCCTCCTAATTCCCAATCGTTTATGAACAAGTTGAAAGAATTGGTCCCAGTATCAATCCCTGTAGGACCCCACCAATTACTTCCCTCTGTTGAGAGAATTTACTATTTATTCCTACCCTCTGCTTTCTGTTCTTTAACCAGTTACTGATCCGTAAGAGGACCTCTCCTCTTATTCCATGACTGCTAAGTTTGTTTAGGAGTCTTTGGTGAGGGACTTTATCAAAAGTCTTTTGGAAGTCCAAGTAAACAGTGTCCAACAGATCATCCGTCTACATGTTTGTTGATACTCTCAAAGAACTCTAGAAGATTAGTTAGACTGGACTTGCATTTGAGGAAGCCATGTTGATTCTTTTCAGCAGGACTTGTCCTTCGATATGCTTACTAATTTTGTCTTTAATAATGCTTTCAACCACTTTACCTGTGACAGATGTTAAGCTGATCTGCTTGTATTAGATTTCTCGAATCAGATTAGTATAACAAGAAGAACTCTGAATTCTTAATAGAAACATAAAATCAACTATTTCCCTACCTTGAAAAAGGTGCTTTTCCAGGCAAAATTGTGCATTTCCTTCCCAGACATTGAATGTTGCGCAAGGCCAGAAAGTGGGAGACCGCAATATTCTTTCTTAAGGAGCTCTCCTTTTGGTGAATGGGTAACCAAAGCCTAAAGTTTGAACTGAAGCAGATGGGTAACTCTGCAGACTGTTATAAGAGTTCATGTCATTACTGCTAATGGTTAGCAAACAGTATGTTAATACTTAAGGAATCAGAGCCAATTTCTTCTTTACTTTTAAAAATCCTTTCCCGATTGCCTCTTTACTTTTTATCACAGGGAATCCTAATTGTTTGAATATGTGTGTACCGTTCACACTGGATGGTTCTCCACATGTATTCTGCCAAGTACATTCAGCTAGTTTTGTAATCCAATTTAAAAAGTAAAATTTGGAATTGATGGGGACACAAGGAGATTCTCAGTTAATACTAAGGGGGGGGGGAAGACTACAGTGTGAAATTTAAGCACACATTGACATCTTCACACTCCAGTATGTTCTTGCAGATGTAGATGAATTCTCACAGCCCTGAAATAAGGAGTGCAATGGCAGCAGCAAACTCTCAACACAAACTAACTTCTGTTTTTGGAAGCAGCTTAAGTCCTACTAAGATGTAATTCTGATAAGTTAAATCAGCAGTGTGTAATTGGATTTCTCTTTCTGATCTACTTTTTGTGGCTAACTTTAATGTTTTAGCAAAGCCTGCCTGTATTTTTCTGGACTCTATGCACCTATTTCAATGAAACTCACACGTTATACTTATAGTAGATGTCAGAGATGAAAATACAAGGAAAGCAGTATCAAGAGCAGCCAGGGTGGGATTACTTGTATCTGTGCAGCACCCAGACATTTTTGTTGACCAGATAAGGTGTGATATGCATTGGGTTGGGACAGGGACTTACAAAGGGATGAGAAACTTGAGTCATTTCTGTTATGATCTTCCCGACGAGGCCCGCCTGGCGCCAACATTGTTATCTTTTCGGCGCCAGGTCAAGACTTTCCTCTTCTCTCAGGCATTTGGCAATATCTGAGGAGCCTGGGTTTGTTTTGTTTTTGTAGTTTTTGAAGTGTTGAAGTGGTTTTTAAATGTACAGATTGTGTGTATGTTGTATGTTTTTGCTGTTTTAATTTTTGTATATTGTTTTTAATTGTTTTTAATCTTATGTAAACCGCCCAGAGAGCTTCGGCTATGGGGCGGTATACAAATGTAATAAATAAATAAATAAATACCTGCTACTAAAACATGGGAAAATGAAGTTCTCTCCACACTATGCAAGGAATAGTTCCCCAAACCTAGCAAGTATGTCAGGGTTTAGGCTGACCATATGAAAAGGAGGACAGGGCTCATGTAACTTTAACAGTTGTAGAGAAAAGGGAATTTCAGCCAGTGTCATTTATATGCACTTAGTTCCTGGTGAAATTCCCTCTTCATCACAACAGTTAAAGTTGCAGGCACTATACTAGAGTGACCATATACAAAAGAAGGCAGGGCCCCTGCAATTTTAACTGTTGTGATGAAGAGGGAATTTCACCAGGAACTAATTGCATACAAATGACACTGGCTGAAATTCCCTTTGCTCTACAACTGTTAAAGTTGCATGAGCCTTGTCCTCCTTTTCAGATGGTCAGCCTATCAGGGTTATATAGTCCAAGCAACACCGTGCTGGAAGGGAGTAGATGCAATAATGAGGATACACTCTTTCTTCCTCAGCTATTATACATGTAGGGTGACATACACTTCCCATAATTTATTTACACAGAGAAACTTGGGAGATATCAGGCCCTATATTGCTGCCACCACCAAAACATTGTGAGCAATATCCAGCTAAAGTAAAAATGGAACTCAGTGGAGCTTGCTTCTGAGTAGCCTTCTCTGCTGTGGCATCCCAGCTGTGGAATGAACTCCCTTGAGAGGTCCGTCTGGCACTTATGTTATACTCTTTTCAATGCCAAGTGAAGATCTTTTTATCTTCATAGTATTTTAACAGTTTATCATCTTAGTCTTTTAACTTTTCTGTTTTAAATCTGTATGAATCTCTGCATTGCTGTTCAGTTTTATCCTGGTTGTGCTTTTATATTGTACTTTTATGTTTTGTTTTTATACTGTTGTTTGTTTTATACTTTAAATTGTATTTGATGGTTTTATCTTCTGTGAACCGCCCCAAGAGCTTCGGCTATTGGGTGGTATACAAATACAATAAATAAATAATAAATAATAAATAAATTTGTAAATTTTAGTTTCTCATTTTTCCACTCTTAAACTTAGTTCCTATAGAACATTGCGAATTTCTCCAGACTTAAGTTCAGTTTGTCTTGAACGCTGAGATTTTTAAAAACATTCACATAGATATTCTCAAGCTTTTTAGTGCACATTTCTCCTAATACATACGTTTTGTATGCATTCTTGCCTGATATACACATTTCTGCAAGCAAATTTCCTAATAGAATGCATTTTATCATTCTTTTCTTTAATATAAGCATTTCTTTTATTGGAGAATTCCATTGCAAAATTTGGAGAAGTGCGAAATTTGAAGGATTACAGAGCCCAGTATTGGAATCCAGTACAAAATGTATCTTAGGTTATATTTTCCTGTGTGTAGCAGCTATCCATCTCTGCCATATCAAGAGCTAAAAGATTAAAAATCTTAGGAGTAATACAGCACCAAAACAAAGCAGGCCAAAGCAACCTAACTCACCCTCTTACTTGTAGGGATGGTCCTGGAGCAAGCAAGAAACAAGAGGAAAAAAGGTGCTTCCTTGGACAGGTGAAGAAAAAGATTGTCACAGAATAGAATGTTATGAAGAAGAAGCTAATGGAAGAAGAAAACCAAAATGGAAAGGAACATCTCAGTTTTGGACCAGCTTAACATGTTAGGCGTACACTGTTGGATTTCTTTTATTGCTTTGCCTTGGTAACAATACACAGTCCCTTCCTCCTCCCTGTCCAATAATTTGAAACAATAAGCAGAGGGGAAATATTAATTTTGATGGCTTTTGGATCAGGCTTCAGGAAAGTGACAACATGTCTGGGCTGATCTTCTGTTGAGAAAAATTGACCAGCTCGTAGAAGCTGCCTGCAATTGGAAGGTGAGATCTGAGGAGTATTTCCCTCAAAGAATCACATTCATGCACCCACTGCACAGCAGGCTGCTTTTTACTGATTGATTGATTGATTGATTGATTATGCTGAATAGGGAATAATCCACCATGAACATCTTCTGCACAAGTAATGGGGCTTTCTTGGGAGAACTCTCTTGTGCAATGCTGCTTTGCAATACTGCTTACAAAGGAGACCAAGGACTGATTCATACATATCTACAGCAACATGAGAGATACTTCCATGCACTCACATAATGTATGTATAAGGGATCATGTGGGTGAGGCTGAGATTCCTTGCCTGCTTCAGGCAATGTTTGGCTTGGAAGGGACCACCTCATTGGCACCATCCATATGGCTTTATGAGATGCAACACTGGATTCCCTCCTTATAGAGCAGCAAATACAAAGACAGACATAAAAACTTCAGATGTTGTTCCTAAAACATGGTTAGCTTTATTCAAAAGCTTTGGTTCAGACAAAAGTCCTGCTTCATTCGAAAAATGAGTTTCTGCTCATTTTGGGTTATTTTAGACATGCCAAATCCCCACTGTGTGAGCTGTGGGTCCCACAAGCACATGGGCACATTAGGATATTACCTACAATTTCAAGTTGCACATTACATCTCTGCCCCCTGCTATAACAAATATTTCTAATTAGATATAATTGCAGATTACATTCACACAAGTAGAGACACTAACATTTCTACTTGCCCCATTTCTGTACAGTACATGCCTATGTGAGGAGTAGTTGCAATTTATCACACATTCCGCAGGGTAAGAAATTATTGCTCTTCAAGGGAAACAGCTATGTTGACAGATGTTTATGGAGCTAAATATACTCATCTGAATCTTCATGTCATGAAAGTTATTTCTTTCCATAGAGTAAAATATCCAAGGCTATAAATATTGCTTAATCTGCATTGGCAGCCAATTCATATCCAGGCTCAATATTCAAAGTACTGAATATTACCTATAAAACACTAAATAGTCAGGAACCAAGGGTGCTTCTAGACAGAGCACTAATGATCAGAAGGCATTGTGCAGCTATTCTGTCTTTTCTTTCTTAACAAATTTAGTAAGAAAAAAGATGGAAGAAATGGTGGAAAAACACAGAAGGGTTACGAATGGAAGACAATGATGTCTGGATACCCTGGTAAAATTCCATGAATGAGGCAGACCAATAATGTAATAAAAGTCTGCCTGGAAGCAAACCAAGTAGTTGAAGGCTGCTTTTTCCCACACGAACCTGCCCACAAATGGCATTTGTCATCAGATCCTTGGCTCTGCATCCTATTATGTTCATGGACTCGGCTGGGACATGTGGGACAGGCATTTTCAGTTGCAGTCACCTGATTATGGAGCTCTTTCCTCCAGGAGGTTGGATCGCCCCATTTCTTAAAACCTTGTGGTGAGCTGTAAAAGCATTTTGTTTTGCCAGGCCTTTAGTCTGGGCTGAGTTTCTGTTCCTCTGCTGTGAAATGTTCCAGCGGTTTTAATTTTAGCTTTCTGTTACTATTTGTTATTAATTATTGCAATTTTGCATTTTAGATGTTAGTGTTTCAATTATTGTTAACTACCTTGGGGGCCCATCTAGGCCAAAATGTGGGGTTAAAG
The DNA here is from genome assembly GCA_029215795.1 of Anniella stebbinsi. Classification (NCBI taxonomy): domain Eukaryota; kingdom Metazoa; phylum Chordata; class Lepidosauria; order Squamata; family Anniellidae; genus Anniella; species Anniella stebbinsi. Next base: position 43,721,069 of record JARDYH010000004.1, on the reverse strand, counting down.
TATTTATAAAAATTAATAAAATGAAATCATGTAAGAGAACGAACTTTGAGTCACACATGTGCCCTCTCTGTTTATCGAAAGAGATGGCGATTTAATCAGAAGATGGCTGTCTACTTGGTAGCATTTCTTTTCTATTTTGGACTGCTAGTCAAAAAGCCTGACAAACATAACAAGAAAGCTATTCATCACCAGAAAAAAAAACACGTTAGCTCCCTCCATTAAAATGTAAGTCAATGAGTGGCAATGGAAGCACAAGTTTATACCATTAAATGAGAGATATTATTTATAGATATCAGTATTGCCATACTTGAGATTAGGAGACAGTGCTCCTCATTCCTTACTGTTTGAGCTAAGGCTAGTAAAACCACTTGGGGTTTTCCAAAAATTGAGAAAGATGCAATACTCTCACAGTGGCTCAATTTGGACGACACGATAGTCAATGGTGGGTTGACTAACCCTAACCCTCACGCTAACCCTAGGGGGCACTCCCCACACAACATGGTAATAAATAATCAACTGTGGTGGGGATGAGGATCAGCGCTGAGTTGACTATGGCAGCATTCGGATGACACAATAGTCAAAACAACTGACGATTGTTTCCCCCACACCAGTTGTTTATTGTGTCGTCCGAATTGAGCCAGTGTGTCACCTCCTATAATGCAAGGAGCTGCAAGAAGCCAGGGACTTGGGAAGCATCATCACATGGGAAAATCATGGTTGCTTACCATCACTTCTCCGCCCGCGCGTTTGTCCCTCATTACTTCCTCTTTGAAAGAGGAAGTAAACAACTTGCACATGGCCCATTTAGTGGGCTGTTTTGATACCACTGCTTCACCTGCACACAGCAGGAGATAGCAGCAACTTCCATCTTTAAAAATAACTTGGACTTTCTGGGGTGTTTTTTTGTCATGCAAAGAGGCTAGAATGGGTGTGAGGTATGCAAGGGGCAGACAATGTCATGAGAGGGACCCACGAAAATCTGTGAGTGCCCAGTAACGAGTGTGCAACAAAACACTTATTGGATGGAGCTCTAAATTAGTTGTAATAGTTCTCCTAGGAGTATTGCTATTCATGAGATATTTATGAATGTGGCTCTCTGGGCCTATCCTGCCCTGCATTGATGCTAGGCACATGACTTTAGTGCTTCATCCCTGTCTCCTGCTGTATCAAAAGTTGCATATGTGATGTGATGCTATTATGGACTAGGTGTTACCACTTTTACAGGAATTACACTTTTCTATTCTTTTTTACTGGCTCCACTCCATTGTCTTTACCGGCAGCTTGACATGCAGAACTTTAGTAGGTGAAGCTTTTCCCAATGCTTTATCTCCATGTCAGGAAAACCTTCACCAGTTAAATTTCTTAGTATCAGTCTGTAGTTTAAAGCACCGAAGCCACCCCAGTTGTTGTTGTTTTTAAAAAAGAACTGCTAGCATTACGTGCCACTGACACTTCAGGAAAACATCTGAAGGATCTATTCAGCCATAGCCAATGTGAATATTTTTGTCTAATGCAGCATATACTTGCATTTTACATGAAGCCAGTTCCTGCTTTGACTTGTGTTTTAGCGCGTAGATTTCTTCATTAACCCTGAATGGCCTCTTTCTTCTGAGCAGTTTGTAGTTTTCAACTATCTTCTTTCTGTTATGCAATAATTTTGTGTTTGTTGAAAATCCAATGCAAACATACTCCCTACCCTCCAATGGAAGAGAACAGCACCCAAAAATGTTCTAAATCAGGCACCAAGTCTTAACTCAGTTTGCTTTGGAAAGTGCCTTTTGTCTGACTGGATCACAATAAATTTTCAGTACTATGCATTTCCTGAAATGTTAACTTCCAATGTGTAGAGCTCATAAATTAAACAACAATGATATGAGGCAAACATGATCATTACAGCAACACAATACTATGACACTACTTTTTTCCTTTGATGGAAGAACAGCTTTATTGCTAAAATAGGATAAACAGCATAATTTCCCCTCATCTTATTATAGAAGTGACTGAGATAACTTGCATTAATGAAATCCCACTAAATCAATGGGACACATCATTATCAGTGGGGTGTGTAAATAATCATCAATGAAATTTGTAACAGCACAGAAGATACTGCAAACTTTCTCCAGCACTCTGCACAAGTCTTATTCGCAGCACAATTCTATAACAGGTCTACTCAAAAGTAAGAGCCACTGCATTCAATGGGACTTACTCCCAGATAAATACATATAGGATCCAGCCCTTGGATTGTGTCCAAGGTTATTTCTACTTGAAGTAGACCCACTGAAATTAATGGGACGTAAGTTAGACTAACAGTGGATACAACACCTAACTACCTCCTATAATTACATTACAGGAAAGCTGAAGAAAATCAGAAGATTGCTTGGCTTAAGACATTAAAGTTTAAACCATGAATTCCCAAATAGTAAATTAATATTGCAAGAATGAGAGGAATGGATTTTGGCGGCAATATACACAAGCAGTAAAATAACCAAAGCGGGGATAATACTTCCAGATGGAAGAGACAGCAGGGCTCCAAATAAATAACATTCTGTTGATTTGTCTTCTTACTAAAACGTTTTACTGGTGCATTCTGCCTAACCAAGAACAAACAGAGATCCAGCTAGCAATGTATTTGGCAACACTGCCAAGCACTTATATGTGCAATGTAATATTTTAAGCATCTATAGACACATATTTGCTTTGCAAGGCTGAGACTTCACATGTAGATATTATTTGGCAAGTACTTATCAAACGCTTTGGTTTAGAGGCAGTCCTACTGTAAAACATTCTACCCCACTGACCTGTGTCAGACTGTAATTCAGAGTTTTATATTAATTAAAATGATCCAGTCATTCACTACCATGTTTCAGAGCAGGTGATTAATTTGTATTCAGTTCTATGGACAAGTGTATTAAAATAAATTGTTTGAATTATGAATTAAATTAGTTTTATTATTTATTTTCTAAATTTGTCTTCTAAAATAATAAATTAGGGTGTGTGTGTGTCTGTCTGTCAGTGCCATAGCTCAAAGACGATGAAGCACAGGCAACTGAAACTTGGCCTGCATAATAAGGGGATCCCAGGGCTTTAAAAAAAGCAAACACTTTATTTAAATCTGTCTCCATGTTTGAAGCCTGCAATACCATCTTCAGTTACTAGGTGGCAGACTTCCCTAACTAGCATATGGCTTTACAATTGATAGAGTTTGAAGGTGGAGTTGGGGGAGGATAGTATCGGGACAGAGTTATATAGGTGCTCGCTCCCCCCTCATTTCCCTCAGGAGCTATTGGGTACACCATTGCAGTGGATGTGGCTTCACTCAGGTAGGATGGGCAGAATGTGCTCAACTTTGACACCTGCATGACTTTGCTTGAAAGCATCAATGTATTAAACTAAGTGAAACCAGGTCCATTCACTAGAAATTTATAAAAGGTGTAACTTGAAATGTCTGCACATTTCCTTGAAATTTGCACAGCTCCCTTCCAGTGAGTTTGACCAATGTTTAGATCTAACAGAACAGAATTTTCCCAAGTAACTGAAAAATATTTTCTATCCTGTATTCATGTGTGAAACTTCCTAAATTGTTTCTGACAGTTGTAACTTTAGTAACCTAAGTACATGCTGCATTATCTCTCACAAGCCTCTCTAGTTTAGAGCTTCACGTATTAACTTCTACTTCGTGTCCAGTTTTTATTACAAGGTTCAAGGCCTTGCAACTGAGATTACAGTAGGGTGACCAGATCGCCCTGGATTTCCCAGTCCTAACCGGGAAAACTGGGGCAATCCGGGCCAACAGGGGGACTGCGGGAGCAAACCGGGAAAAGGATCAGCTCTCCTCCCGCCCTTAAATGCCCATGCTGCTCCCTTGCCTCTGCAAGAAACAAGTGCTCAGCATTAGGGAGCGTCAACAAATTCCTTGTCTGGTGGCCAAAGCTAACTGCTTTAGCCACCGGACAAAGAATTTGTTGACGCTCCCTAATGCTGAGCACTTCTTTCCTGCCTGCTGCTTCGCCTCCGCAAGAAAGAGGTGCTCAGTGTTAGGGAGCATCAACAAATTCCTTGTCTGGTGGCTTACTGCTTTAGCCACCAGACAAGGAATTTGCTGACGCTCCCTAACACTGAGCACTTCTTTCCTGCCAGCGCTGCTCTCCAGCCTCAGCAGGAAACAAGTGGTCAGCATTAGGGAGTGTCAACAAATTCCTTGTCTGGTGGCTAACTGCTTTAGCCACCAGACAAGGAATTTGTTGATGCTCCCTAATGCTGAGCACTTGTTTCCTGCGGAGGCCAGGGAACAGCGCAGGCATCTTCCTCCTCCTTTGCGTGCTGCTGCTGTTCCTCAGGTACCTCCAGGGAGCCCAGGAGCAGGGCAAGAAGGGTGAGGGGGCTGCAGGGGGTCACGCGGCAGTGGAGGAGATCGGCAGTGGCAGCGGAGGACCCGGTAGGTCCGGGCTGGGTTTTTTGGGGGGGCGGGTGGCTTGGTGGGGGGGGTTGTTTCTGGTGGGGGGTGGCAGGGGTGTCTGTTGGCCGCATGGCAGGCAGCCTTTTCAATTTTTTTATTTTATGTTCGGGGGGCTGCTTTGGTGTGGTGGCCATTTTGGACCTGGATTTTGCTTTCCAAAATCTGGTCACCCTAGATTACAGGGCCTTTTGATAACAACTGATAACAACACATTATTCTAAAACACATTACGTATAAGCAGGTTCTACTAAAATAAATTATTCTTGAGTGAGATCGGGGAACCCAAAACAGCAAGTTGAGCATAAATGTTTTAGAAACCTTCTATAGCTGCAAACCTGCACATCAGCCTTCTCCAATTTGGAGCCCTCCAGATGTGTTGGGACTACAACTCCAAGCATCCCCAATTATGGGAGGTGCATTCCCAACACATCTGGAGGGCACCAGTTTTGGGAAGGCTGCTGCACACCATTATGACTGTTTTAATGCCACTGGCTTCCAAGGTATTTAAGCAATCTAACACGCACAGGACCATAGCCTATGTTTTTAATTTTCCTTCCGTGATTGAATGCCATTGTGTTTGTTGTCTTTGGTATATTTGTTCTCTTAATCAGATAATCCACTAAGGATCATTTCCCATACTTATATGTTCTACTTCCTTCTGCTTATGTCAACATTTGATTCCTAATGCTTACTTTAGTAATACATTTAAATGAATTTTACTTTAAATCTATTTGGATTTGGCCTACTGTTTATCATCAGAAAACAACTGAGGCTGGAGCTTGTGGATCCTATCTGAAAATAAAAGAGGCTGCAAATCATGTAACAATAGCTTTTGTTCAGTAGTATGGTTAGTTTGACAAGGAACTGGGATGGGACTCCAAACACATAAGTTAAAGGCCTAAAGCTCACAACCTTTAATCACAAAGCACACTCTTGCCCTGCAGTCTTTGTACACATTTCTGTTCTAAAGCACTGATGCATAGACACAGCATAGAAGTTCCCAATGCTGATGTAAGGAGGACAATCTGAGACCCAACCTCAGACCCAGTGCAAATACTGCAACAGCTACCAGGAGCACTCTTGTAAAGCCCTGTTGGATGGTTTGCAAAAAAGCTTTTAGGGTATGGTGTAGGGTGCGAATGAACCGAGCTTTGGAGAAGGATGCCCTGCATTGTGTGGCACATTCTAAGCCTTTGTTAGCGGAGTCCTGACTCCCTTGCATAATACAAGGAATGGCCTATAAAATCCTTGCAATAAATGAGTGCTAGCGGAAAGCAGCTACCTGGCTTTGCTGCCCTGCTCAAATATACGACTTCACAGTTGTAGAAGTATATATCATAGGCTGACTATATGAAAAGGAGGACAGGACTCCTGTATCTTTAACAGTAGTGTAGAAAAGGAGATTTGAGCAAGTGCCATTTGTATGCATGCAGCACCTGGTGAAATTCTCTCTTCACCACTACAGTTAAAGTTGCAAGAGTATAACTAGAGTGACCAGAAACAAGAGGGCAGGAATCCTGCAGCTTTAACTGTGTGATGAAGAGGGAAATGACACCTGCTGAAATTCCCTTTTCTATACAACTGTTAAAGATACAGGATCCCTGTCCTCCTTTTGTTTTTAATTGTTTTTAATCCTATGTAAACCGCCCAGAGAGCTTCGGCTATGGGGCGGTATACAAATGTAATAAATAAATAAATAAATAAATAAATAAGGTCACTCTAATATCACTGCTTATGCCACAACAGAAGATACTAGGGATTGCCTCTATCATTTTCTCCATGAGGCTTGTGAAGAGGGGCAGGGAGGAGTCCCTCCATATAGTTAGAGGCAATATATCTGGAGAGTCCAGACCTTTATACTCTCTGTAAGCCTTAGAATTTTAAAGATCTCCACTTTCATTTCCATTTTCTCTGAATTCTTCTGACCACTGGATACTGAACAAATGCCCCTGATTTGGTTCCTAATAAAGTTATCCTGAAAGTCTAGTTTTATCTGTATGTATCAGCAAGTATGACAGTTTAGGTCTTAGTTGAATGTCAGGCTACGAATAAGCATGCAAGTTGGTTCTTTACTACAAGTTTGCAACCATACGCTGATAGGGTGACCATATGAAAAGGAGGACAGGGCTCCTGTATCTTTAACAGTGGTATTGAAAAGGAAATTTCAGCAGGTGTCATTGGTATGCATGCAGAACCTGCTGAAATTCCATCACAACAGTTAAAGCTCTAGGAGCCCTGCCCTCTTTTGTATCTGGTCATGCTAGGCAGGGCTTGTGCAGCTTTAACTGTTGGCAGAAATCTCACTCAGCTTGGGAGAGGGGATTCTTTCTGCTTGTTTGGGGCTTACATGGAAGCTAGTTAATGTGCTAGAGATGAAGATGGATTGGGCAGGTGGGGGGAGTTGCAAAAGGAGGCTAAACACAGTAGCTAAATGGACAAAGGCAACAGAAGATTTACCAACCACCTTCAGTACATCAGAACATATGAATATACCTTATGTCAAGTCAGACCATTGATCCAATTAGCTCAGTACTATCTAATTGGGAGTGGCTCTTCAGGGACTCAAATAGAGGCCTTTCCCAAACTTTCTACTTGAAGTCTATTTAACTGGATGTGATAGACTTAAACCAGGGAATTAAACTTTCACCCTCTACATCCAAATAATGGGAGGAAGAGGAAGGAACAATTGTGAGGTCTAAGATGGAAAACTAAATGAGCCCTACCACTTCTGCCAAATAATAGTTTTCTTCTTCTTTTTTCTACCATCATTTGTATTCTGATGTAGTATGTCACCATGCAAAGTTACTATAGTACAGACATATGACATATATTCCTTTCAGGTTTCAAATTTGGACAGCCAACACTGCCTGCACTAAACCTTGCACTATATTTTCTTTAAATTGTATTCCAATTAGAACAAACCACAGCATATGAGAGGGACATGTCTATTTTAAAAAGTCCATTAATCCTGAGCTATAAGCACACTCAGAAGAAAAACTGTGAAAGTAATCAGAGAAGTAAGAACAAAACAACCCCCCTGACCCCACCCAGCATTGATAGCTATAGTGCTGTTTAGAATACCAAAAATCACAGTTAGGTCTTAGGTAGCAGCAAGAAAAAGGAGATACATTTCATGTAATATGAAACTGGCAAAGCAGTAATCCACCTCTCATTGGAATACGAATGCTGCTAATTTCCTGTGTGGTTCAAAGCTGTCGAAGAGAGTATAATCTTTTATTAGTTTTCAGAGCAGTCACCACCTCTCAGGGAAGCTAAATAAGCCTTAAGCATAGCAACTTTAAAATTGCAGCCTGTCTTACAAGTGCAGCTATTCAAAAATAAAATAAATGACCCACTGCCAGGCTGCAAATTTTACAGTCATGTTTATTGCACCTCAGTGTTAGAGGCAAGACCTGGGATTATATTTTTTTTACAACGGTTGTCACGCTTAACCATGACAGAGGAAAATCCCCCAAGCACAACCAAATAAATCACCATACCTGCTGTTGGGTGAATTCCTATACCTATGCCTGAACCTGTTCAAACTGCAAATCAGTGTAGTCTCTCTCATACTTAAATATGTATCTATCATCAAAACTATAGCTGACTGGGGACAGAAGAGGGGAATTCACATCATTTCTGACACATCTATGGCATAATTATATTGGGAAAAGGAAGTTATTAGAGGCAATGAGGCTTCCTTCAGAAAATGAAGTCTCACTGAAATGACAAGAACACAGAGGAACACACATTTGTATTTTTAAAAATTCAAGCCAACAATAAGGGACTCAAAAACACCGTCTTGGAAGGGTTGTCACCTTGGGAGGGTTCTCCTCTTAAAGGTGGCTTAAAAGAACGTTAAATATATAAAACAAAAATAACTTTGAAAAGACTGCGAGGAGCATAATTATGTCAGTATAACCATGGACTGCGCCTTGAATAGCCATGGACAACTAAGTACTGCAGTACTTGACCACAGTGTAAATCACACTTGAAAGTTTACATTAATACCTTTATCAATTAATTTTGAAAGTGAAAGATTTCAAAGCAAAACCACTTCTTTGGGGTTAGGCTAGCAACTGTTACGATTCAGTAACATTGGTGCTACACAAAGCTAGTGTCAGCATTTCGTGCTAAGGAAAGTGATAAACGAACATCCATTGTTCTGGTAAACATTAACTATAATACATTTTCCCCTCTATGTCTGTGTTACCTAATTGTTCTTATGCTCCTGCTCACCATTGCCCAAGGTAACTTCAACTAGGGGTGTGCACGGACCCCCCGGATCGGATCGGGACCCGGATCGGGACCTCCAATTTTGTCCCGGACCGGTTCGGACAAAATCGGAGGCCCCCCGGACCGGATCGAGTCCGATCCCGATCCAAAAATCGGAAATTTTTGGATCGGCCGCCATTTTTTTCCCCATAGACTTGCATTGCAATGCAAGTCTATGAGGAAAAAATGGCGGCGGGTGGGTAAGGGGGGGCCTAACTCCCTCCCCCCCCCGGGGCCGTCCGCTGTGGACGGCCCCGGCAGGTAAACCCCCTCCCCCGCGCTCCCTACCCCCCCTGGGGCCGCCTGCTTCCATCCGCTGGCGCCCGCGGGCGCCAGCGGATAGAAGCGGACGGCTCCGGGGGGGGGGTAAGCCCCCTTCCCCGCCACTTACCTTCTCGGCACGTCCGGCGCCGGCGGCTACTACCAGCGGGCTCCGCGGCCTACTCTCGAGTAGCGCGCCGGGTGATGACATCACCCGGCGCGCCACCCTGGAGCAGGCCGCGGAGCCTGCTGGTAGTAGTAGGCGCCGGCGCTGGACGGGAGCCGCCGGGCCGGGCAGGTAAGGGCCCCCCTCCCCCCTCCCCCCTCCGCGCGCCCCCTCCTCCCCCCTCCCCCCTCCGCGCGCCCCCTCCTCCCCTCCACGCACCCCCTCCTTACCTTTCCGGCCCGGCGGCTCCCGTCCGGCGCCGGCGCCTACTACTTCCAGCAGGCTCCGCGGCCTGCTCTAGAGTAGTGCGCCGGGTGATGACATCACCCGGCGCGCCATCCTAGAGCAGGCCGCGGAGCCTGCTGGGAATAGTAGGCGCCGGCGCCGGACGGGAGCCGCCGGGCCGGAAAGGTAAGGGCCCCCCTCCCCCCTCCGCGCGCCCCCTCCTCCCCTCCACGCACCCCCTCCTTACCTTTCCGGCCCGGCGGCTCCCGTCCGGCGCCGGCGCCTACTACTTCCAGCAGGCTCCGCGGCCTGCTCTAGAGTAGCGCGCCGGGTGATGACATCACCCGGCGCGCCATCCTAGAGCAGGCCGCGGAGCCTGCTGGGAATAGTAGGCGCCGGCGCCGGACGGGAGCCGCCGGGCCGGAAAGGTAAGGGCCCCCCTCCCCCCTCCGCGCGCCCCCTCCTCCCCTCCACGCACCCCCTCCTTACCTTTCCGGCCCGGCGGCTCCCGTCCGGCGCCGGCGCCTACTACTACCAGCAGGCTCCGCGGCCTGCTCTAGAGTAGCGCGCCGGGTGATGACATCACCCGGCGCGCCACCCTAGAGCAGGCCGCGGAGCCTGCTGGGAATAGTAGGCGCCGGCGCCGGACGGGAGCCGCCGGGCCGGAAAGGTAAGGGCCCCCCTCCCCCCTCCCCCCTCCGCGCGCCCCCTCCTCCCCTCCACGCACCCCCTCCTTACCTTCCCGGCCCGGTGGCTCCCGTCCGGCGCCGGCGCCTACTACTACCAGCAGGCTCCGCGGCCTGCTCTAGAGTAGCGCGCCGGGTGATGACATCACCCGGCGCGCCACCCTAGAGCAGGCCGCGGAGCCTGCTGGGAATAGTAGGCGCCGGCGCCGGACGGGAGCCGCCGGGCCGGAAAGGTAAGGGCCCCCCTCCCCCCTCCCCCCTCCGCGCGCCCCCTCCTCCCCTCCACGCACCCCCTCCTTACCTTCCCGGCCCGGTGGCTCCCGTCCGGCGCCGGCGCCTACTACTACCAGCAGGCTCCGCGGCCTGCTCTAGAGTAGCGCGCCGGGTGATGACATCACCCGGCGCGCCACCCTAGAGCAGGCCGCGGAGCCTGCTAGTAGTAGTAGGCGCCGGCGCCGGACGGGAGCCACCGGGCCGAGAAGGTAAGTGCCCCCCTCCTCCCCCCCCCCCGCTGTCCACTTTCATCGGCGGGCGCCCGCTGGCGCCCGCCAATGGAAGCGGCGGTGGGCGCCAGTGGGCGCCCGCCGATCCGCCGATCCGCCGAACCGGTTCGGAGCTTTTTCGGACCGGTTCGGATTGGATCGGCCGATCCAGCTGCGGGATCGGAAATCGGATAATTTATCCGATTTCCCACTGGACCGGACTCGGATCGTGGATCGGGTCCGATCCAGTGCACATCCCTAACTTCAACTAGGCAACCTAGAAAGTGTAACAGTTGTTACTGTTCCCAGTGTAGGAAAATTGGAATTTGATGAGGTTTGATATGGCTTCTTGCCAGTGGGTCCTCTTTTCTACAAAACCTGTAATACCACAAACTCAGAAGAATGCTTGGAAAAAGAAAAAAGGCTGTTTCGTAGGAAGCAAATATTTCTCTCCCCTTAAAGATTACAAGGAGTTTCTTAAAAGTGAACACTGATATGTGTAGGTAACCAATACTAAGGAGATCTGGACAAACTCATATTCTTTCTAGACTTTCAGAAAATCTTTGTTACAGATCGTTACAAAAGATTGTTACAAAACATCCCTCCAGTCTTTGAAAATTTCACCTACAGAATTTTGGGCATTACAACCAAGACCAGGTTTTGTCTGTTAGGCTTTTTGAATTAAGTTCTGTTTTTATTCTGTACATAAAAAGGGCCCTTCAAACATGTAGGGAATACGTGTCTCCTAGTTAAAGTTAAATACACCATATCATTAGGATTGTCGACTTTTTAATTGGCTCTGCTTCTGTGTCTTTAATAGCAGTTATACAAGCAGACATTAAGCAGGTGAAGCATTTCCCATCACATTATCTCTCGTGCTTAATATCTGCATGTCAACATAAAATGTTTGAAAAAACTTATTCCTGAACCTATCTGAAGATGTACCAGCAAGAACCAAGTGCTCTAATGGTGTGCTATATTTATTCTAAAATAGACACCCATAAAATAAATATTTTTAACGATTAGGACCTAAAATTAAGCACCATTTAAATTAATTTGAATTACTGAAATTAGTTACTTGAATTATTGTTCTGAGTTTTAATTTATTTAAATTATTTTGTAAGAATTTGATATAACAATTAATATCATTATAAAATCACTAGGATTCAGCTTCCATTTTGTAGGTATCAGCTCTGTGTACGAAAGTATACATAATTAAACTTCCTGAGAGCTAGCATAATTTCTTTTCTAATAGGTAAAAATATCTTCTCCATCAGACTACCAAATGTAAACCTCCTTTTCCATGTTGTAATTCAATCCAGATTTGTAAAAATAAATAAATAAATGTTACAAACATAAAGGGTTCTTTACAGAGAGAGAGAGAGAGAGAGAGAGAGAGAGAGAGATCAGAACTAGAATTATAAAAGGAATCCTAAACACAAGTGCTGAAGATCACTGCATTGAACTCAGATGTATTGCATCTTCCTTCATTATACAAATACATTGACCATCATTTATCATAAGTTTACAGTGACCTGGGGAGAAAAACCTCAATGCCTTAGAAATGAGAGAGCTTATGCTGACCATAAATAAAGATTAAGACCCTATAATCACTAAACCCTATAATAATAAACTCACAAGGTTACAACCCAAAGTTGATGGTGATGATGATCATGATGATCATCATTATCAGAGGAGGGCCACAAAGATGGTCAGAAGTGTAGAAAACAACTCAGATGAGAAAAGTTTGAAGGAATTGGGTGTGTCTAGCCTTGAGAACAGAAACCAGAAGCACTCTTAAATTCTGGAAGGGCTTGTAGAGAATATGAAAGAAAGACTGGCAGCCATTTTGAAGAAGAAATTAAAGTGCCTCTTCCAGAGGACAGACCCCTTCCTTTACTGAACTTCATCTCTCCTTCCCATTCTCCATTTAACTCAAGAAGAACTATAACAATATCATGCCACAGGGCTGTCCCACAGAAGAGGGCAAAGACTGCGCTGCTTCTCTAGAGGGCAGGACTAGATCTAAGTTACAGGAGAGTAGATTTTGACTGCACATTAGGAGAAACATCTTAATGGTAAGAACACTTCAACAATGGAACCAATTGCCTAGAGGAATGGTGAACTCTTCCTCACTGGAGATCTTCAAACAGAAGTTGGACTGTTGGGGGTGCTTAAGCTCTGGATTTCCCGGATCAAACTGGGTGGCCTACAAGGTCACCTTCAATTCTATGATTTAATTTTTCAGTTTTAAATGTAGTATACCATTCTCCATTCAGTCTTACTGATTTGTCTTTACTTAATTTTCTTTTGGAGTTTTCTCCAATTTTTAAAAGGACAGCAGAAACATTCTGCATGCAAACAGAATGCTCCATATTGTAAGCCACTATAAGAGTCACAAAATCCTACATAAGCCAATGAGCTTTGAACTGTCCAATACAAACTTATATTCTACTTTGGCTTTAACCACGCAAAAAATCTGATTAATGTTTTTGTTGGGAAACCTAACCCAAAGGGTAATAAGAAAATGGAGCATCTTATAATTACTGCAGCAAATGTGATATTAATATTACTTGACTAGAAATTGATTACATTTGTAAATTTCAGTGAAGAATAAATGGCTCTAATGCCAAAACAAATTTCTAACCAGAGGAGCTCAATTACACCGAGATCCTACATTTATTTATTTTAAGAAATTATGTACTGATAAGAGTGTCTTGGATGATCCCAGAAAACTGCAATCCTAACCACATTTGCCAAGTTGAACTCAGTGGCACTTACGTTGGCGTTAACATGGTTACAACTGAGCTGCAAATCCTGTTCCATACATCAGGTTCTGCAAGTTTTATTTTACACAACACTGTGAAAAATAAACTGTTCTTTAAGTGGACTTTAAGATAACTCAATTCATTACTACTATTTTAGTTATACAGAAAGTGTCTTTACTGTAGTACTATGGGAATTAAACTTCTGTGCATTTCAGCTGCTTTTATACATTTCAACTCTTACAACATTTCTTAATTGTGCCTAACACAAGTAAAAGGATTCCAGATTTTTTTATGCCTTTCTACGTTTATAACCGCTAGAAACTGTCAATTTTATCTCTGTAGAATCATCTTGTGCTCACAATTAAGCATACATTTTTGCCATCCTATGCCTTCATTCTTCAGAGGAAAAGAAATTAATCTTCTCTGTAGTTAATTACGAGACATACTAAATACAGATTACTAATCATCCAGTGGTAAAATTGCAAAGTCTACAAGTGAAATGTTTTAAGAAATGAATTAACTTGTTATTTTGTTTTTGTAAAGTGTCAATTTGCCAGTTCCATAAAAGATTTGAAAAACACACACACAATGGTACTAGTAAAATTAACACAGACTATAGGCATTAGAAAATGAAAATAAAAACTGAATACTTTTTCTGAGTATTTGAAGTAACTATCCATTCAATGTTGTCAATGATATCTGAAATTATGACCTTTAAATACCTGAAATTATGACCTGAAAACTGATAAGATTTTATTATAATTGCTAAACCTCACAGGTCTATATTGCCCAGCCCAAAATATGATTCAGGTAGTCCAATACTAAGTATGAACAAAATCTAGACTGGGGAAGAGGGAAAAAAGGAGACAATTAAACATACAGCTAGATCCCATGCATGAGTACTTGGAAGTAGGTCTTACTAGTTCAATGGAACTTAAGCCCAAAATAAACATAATGCTGGTAATGCAAGAAAAATGTATCTGCACAGTGTAGGATGCTACAGACATCTTGTTTAAATCAGGTCAGCTTGCCTATGCATGCGTCAATAGCACAAGCAGCAGCCAGTGAAACTCTTTGTTAGTAAACAAGGTAGGAGGGGAATGCACGCAATTACCAGAAACCATTGGGAAGCAACAGTGGAGGCAGGTGGCACCTCAGTCAGTATTGTGCAAACTTGTAGTTACTGATTGGCTAGTTGCCTCTGGCATGGGTTGCTGGCTTTAGTGAGGATAACTAGCCAGTCAGCAGTCACATGCTTATATGTTGCTAACTGAGATGCCCCCTGCCTCTTCCACCAATTCGCAGGGTTGTGCAGAGCTGGTAATATGCCCAGGCCAGATGGGAACTGTGTGCCTCCACCCATTTCAAACTGCTCATCAAGTATTTTAATGCTTTTTTAATGCCCACCAACATGTCCGTTCTACATAACACCTTCATATTAAACCTGTTCTTCAACACCTCAATGTTGAATCAGAAGTTAACATTTATTTTGAGTTGCTGCACAAATAAAAGCAACAACAATAGAACAGTCCATCATTATCAAACTTTATCATCATCATCACCCTCACGGTTTCATCATCATTATTATCATTAATAACTATCATCATCATTACCTCACGCTCCGCTCCACAGATTATATGCCATGGAGAAGATTGAGGAAAGAGACGCAGAAAGGACAACCATTGCAACTTAGGCACATATATCCCCGCCCCGCATGCAGCATGGCCCTCTGGAGCTTGTAGTCTGATCGTGGTATTCACGACGGACGGCTTCTGTGTTGTTTCCGCAAGGTGGGCTCCTCGCTTCTCGATTGGCCGCTTACCCTACAGAAGCAGTAGCGTAAGCTGGGGGGGACCTCCTTGTTGGAGTGCCCTCTCAAAATCGTGAGCCCCGGGCCAACTGGCCCCACCTCTGCCCTGCCCTGCCAACTTGTGACAGAATGGATGGAAATTACTTTTCCCTATCAGCTCTGCAGCAGTAACCAGCAATTCCCAATACAGAACCACTTCAGCCATCACCACTGGTTAGCACACCAGGAATCCACATCTTGGGCAATTGCCATTTTCTCTGTACACAGCTGAAAACATGGTTTAAACGAGGTAATGGCTTCATTTAAGGCTTCATGGCTAGCTTGTGTTGCTATTAAAGGCAGAGACAGGGACCAGTTCAAATCTTGGTAACCCTAAACTAAATATAAAATGCATTGGTTAGTGTTTACTAGTTGTAATAGCTATTTGACAATATCAAGCTTTTTCCCCAAATCAATTGAAAAATGAACCATTGCCATCCCTCTTCCGCATAGATAAAGATTTTGGTGACACTCAAAGCAGACCAGAGGTGTAGTTGAAATGGACCCACCTGTGATTCACAAGGACCTCATGAATGGCTCACCAAGCCATCAATAGTGAGTACTGTAGTAGACACATTAAACACAACAGATGGGGGTGAGTGGGTTTTAGAAAGGGATTTCAGAATCAGTGTGAGGGAGGCTAATCAATGGTGTATCAAATAGAAGCAAATTTCTGCTTTTGAGCCCCTTGAGTAAAATTCTGGGACAGCTACCTGAATGTGCTCCTTTAATCATGTAAATGAAATATAAAAACTACAGGTACTCCCAAACAGTACTAAAATATTTCACTTCTGTAGTGTTTATAATGTCATTTCAATGGGGATTGATCTACTCAAATTTCTCTCAGTTTTTGTCCCATACTGAGAAGAAAGCTACGCTAATTTGCTTGCATTAAGTAAGGGGAATAACGCCATTGTAAAGGATTTCAATCCATCAGTCCAGGAGGCAGAACAACTTTATAATAGCCCACACTGTTTCCCCTAAAATGCGTGGATGTATTGTTGGACCTTCTAGAAATGATGTTAATACTTTCCAGCTGAATTTCCAACAGTGACAAAAAAAAGAGTGTGAATGCAGTTTAGAAAATGCAAGATAGAATAAATCTGGCTGGGGTTAAGGTATGGATTATTAGTAACAGATATAAGGCACCTTGTGAAGGTAGGTACTGTGAAAGGTAGAATGGAAAATAAAATAAAAAGAAAATATAGAAATGCCTTTTTGTATATTGGAGAAAGGATGGCAGGTAGCAGGGGTGCCTGGGAGTACTGTTAGCAGCTTCACCTTATATGCCAGCCAAATGTATCTTTTTGGGGAGAAACCACACCTGGCTTCAGTCATTCATTCTCTAATCACCTCCATATTAGACCACTGTAATTTGCTCTAGGTTGGGCTGCCCGTAATGATAGTCCATTAGCTTCAATTGGTTCAAAATATGACTACCTGATTTCTGAGTGGAGCCTATGTTTGAGATCATATTTTACTAATTTTACACTTGTTCATTGGTTGTCAATTTGTTTCCTGTTCAATTCAAGGTGCTGGTTTTGACCTCTTGGCCAAGGACTAGCATATCTTGACTCGTCTCACTCTGGTATTTATCTGCACAATAAAGGTAATTTCAAGGGAGTCTTACTACTTTATAATTCAGTAGGTGGTTTAGCAGTTTACCTTGAATATGTTTCAAGAGCAGTAGGACTCTCCTGAAATAAGCTTAATTGTATAGTGAAAGGCAAGAGCATGGGGTGAGATATAGTACCCTGGAATCCACCCAGAACACATCAAATATTATTATAACCAGAATAGGCATTAATAAAGAATAGGAAATGTTTCTAACTAGTAAACTGATGCAACATGACAAATTTCCCCCTTCTGCCAATCACCAGCCTTTTTAAAAAAATCTTAATTCCTCTCTCTCTCATCTAAGTGTGTTGCATTTCAATTCTCTGCTCTAACTGTCCTGCTCAACTGACACTTTCCACCTGTCACTCACTGCGACTCTACCCACCATTTCATCTCACTCTCCTGCTGTCCTTCTTCTCCCACTCATTCTTCTGTTACAGGTGGATGCTCAAGACACAGTCTTTTAACTGGGTGACCACTATACACTTTTAATTGGGTAGTGAATAGAGTTTCATTACTGCAACCCTTTGTAGATTGTCATACTTAGATTGTGGTATGCTGCTACTGCCTTTTTACTCTTTTACGCTGCAATCCTATACACACTTAGCTGGAAGTAACTCCCATTGAACTCAGTGGGACTTACATCTGATTAGGCAAGTATAGGATTCCACTGTTAGCATTCAATCCTGTGCTTGTTAAAGATTACCTTTACGATGCTTAAGATCTCCTCCACCTCGAAGAAGGAGATCCAATCATGGATCACCCCCGCCCACCCCCACAGGAAATTCCATGGCAGCTCCCTTCCCAAGATCAGTGGTGTGTCCTCAGGAAGAGGATGCTGATGAAGGAAAAGGTAGGTGCTGGTGAGAGAAGAGAGGCTGTGAAGCCTCTCATTCCCTGCTCCCAGCAGTGTGACATAGCTAGACAGGCTCAAAGGCTCATCTAGCAAAAGATGCTTTACAGGAAGGTGCCACTCCTATGATACTCCTCACACTCTGCCTGTAACAGCCTGGCAGGGTATTGGATTCTTGGAAGCCTCTAAAATAGAAGGTTTCTGTCTATGGACAGCAATTCCATAGGACTGTAGCCTAACTGTAGTTTCCTGTTACATCTGAATACAGGAAACTCTAATTTGCACTAAACAGTTAATTCAAAGAAACCAGAATCTGAAACCACATTTGATATTGGTTTCTTTGAACTATGGTTAGAATAAATCAGTTTCCTGTATTTGGATGTAACAGAATCTATGGTTTGTTCAAAATTGTAACCAGAAGCTTTCAAATTTCTCCTATTACTAACAAAGGAAGCTTGGAGCTCACTATGGTGTGTTCATGTAATGAAAAATCGTGGTTTTCTGTTACAGTTGAACCTGGTCATAGGCTTTTTCTCCTCACAGAGACTGGATGCTGATTTTGCTAGTCCAACTGGAAGATGGAACTATCAACATTAAAGTACATGGTAGAGTTGAAGTGAGCAGCTATTGCATGAAAAAAACCTGAACTAGTTGAAATTTTTCTTCCTTAGATATTCTTAAATCCCTCTACATTTTTATCTACCACTTTCAGTTTAATACTTCAGTATTGGGGAAGCTGCCATTTGAACAAACCCCTCGAGTATTTTTCTTAGCAAAATATGTTTCATAGTACTGTTTGGCTCTTTTCTGTTATCCAGAAGCTGATGTTATATGCACAGTAGCTTTTATCAAGTCCAGATCTCACTTCCTGACCCAGCTGTATATTCTCATTGTGGTAGACAAAAACTAATTTTGTTGTAAAGGAGTTCTCTAAATTGGGGGAAAAAAACTATATGTTTTCTAGTTCATTGCTGTGGTTAAAGTTCTTGCTATCTGGCAATCTATCGTTTCCATGGACCATCATTTATCATCTTATGGGTGGTCTACTATTTCCCCTAAAGTTCCACTTGTGCAGCAGGCCAAAACCAAAGCAGGGTTAATATGGGCAAGCGTCATTAACATCAAAGCAACTGTATGCATGCATAGCAGTACGTTCCTCTCTTTTATCTACCTGCAACTCAATTGTATATCTTTCTTTTTGTCTCCTTGCAATCATACAACGGCCAAGAAAAAAAGCACAGGCCAAGAAAAAAGCACAAACTTCCCCCCTGTTTCTATAGGTGAATTAATTCCAGACCATGAATCGTTTAATGTTTAACCTATAACAAAGTCAACTATTTCCATCTGAAATGCCAGATACTCATGTGGAACATTTTCCCTAAAATTTTGTTTTATTATTAAAATTACTCCTTCACTTCGAAGACAGAATCACAAGGGTTTCTGGCAGACAATGTAAAGCAAAAAATGGGATCTGTGCATAATTTGGCTCAATACAAAAAGTGGAGAACACATCTGGAAAGGTCATGTATGGCTTTTTTAACAATTGGATCCTATGTATGTATACTCAGAAGCAAATCCATAATGTCAGTGTAACCTACATCCGTGTAAGTGTGTTTACGTATTTGTGAATTTACTTGCTAACTTCCTTAATGGAGGTTATTAATCAGGAACAATTCATGCTTATCAGATTACTGTACTCAGATATGGTTGTTAAATGGGTATTGCCAGCAGAGGTCACCATTGCTTTAAATGGTATGATAGACAGTGGCATCTTTTTTTAAAATAGAAAACCTGAAGGGATGGCCTGGAAGAACTACATTCTCTTATATTTGATAACATTTCAGTAAAAAATAAAACATTTAAAGGTATAACAACTCCAACACAACCACAGCACAACCAGAATTAAATGTGTGAATACAAATAACAAATACACTTCTTTCAAACTGGGACTAATAAAATGGATTACAAGGATCTGTTCCCGATACTTGAAACAAAACTTACTTCCTTTGAACTCCATGCAATGGACCAGAATTTTAATGCATAGAACCAATGCTAACTTACATAAACAAGTGGGGTCTATCCTCTCAACAGTACAACCATGGACTTCATTGGTTAGAGCCAGATTTAGTCAAAGTTTGAGTAGAGCTACTGAACTCAGTGGAACTTAAATTAGTTATGACTAACGTGTTCTATGATTTCAATGGGTTTACTCTAAGTATGATTAAGCCTGGATCCCACCCCATATCTATACCACATGTTGTTCCGTAAAAAAAAAAAAAAGCATTTCCCACTTAGAAACAAGTGAGGTTTTCTGAACCTAAAATATGGAAGTTTAAAGCTAATAAAAATAATTCTTCTTTTAAGTTTGGACTGCCACTTGCAGTCATATAAAACTTCTATAAGACAAAGGAAAATACTTGAGCTCTCTGCACAACTTTTAAATGAAATTGAAAACAATTCACTCAAAAGAAGGACAAGGATGCTTTTGAGCAAAGCTGTTAACTTTGTTCTTGTCAAATGCTTGGAGAAAATAATGAGCAAAAGAGTCATCATGATTTCTACCATGAAATAGATTCTGTCCCTTTAGGGCGAGTTCCCTGCATTTCTGAAGTTGTTTAATAATCATTATCCCAATTCCACATACTCTTTTGAAAGTGACTATATTACTGAACAATGTCTCCAGATGTTCCTCAGAATGTTAAGCAATGATTCAGGCACTTGACATTAAGGTCCTGATCCTCTTCACCTCAGCATGTTACCCACCCAACTCATATCGTCCTTTTGTCATAGAGGCAGGATAGGAGTGCTGTAAGTCCCCTTTTCAGAGTTTTATGGAACATAACAATATGCTGCTCATTTTATAACAGCACAGGGTAGCCCATACAATACCACGGAGCTGTCATCACCGCTGAATTATTTAGTTATGAAATTATTGGAAAAATAAACACTATACTGAAGACATTACTGCAACCAGCTGAGTTTGCAGTCATTTGCAAAAGTAAAGCTGTCAGGAAGAGTTTTAGAAAGAATTTCTTTGCGCAACTTAACAACCAGGACCTCAAAGTTCAGTTACATTCTCAGTTAGGCTAACATATATATGAGGCTAAATCACTGTGCACATGAGAAAAGCAACACCTAACTCTACTTTGTATCACAAAGGCGTCACCCTAACACATCGTGATGCCTGCAAACTTCCAGGCTGCGACAATTTGGAAAAACCAGCCTGACAAGCAAGCACACTCCTATTTATATATTCGTTTATTCTTGCAAGTTGCTGAGGAGATAAGAGAAATGCTTGAAAGTTAAGTGGAGGAAAAAACAAATCCATAAGCTACAAAACAAGCTACAAAAACAAAACAACCCCTCTCGTCGGATTTCCCCATCTCTTTCCCCTGCTGTCTGGTGTTTCCTTTCAGAAAGTACAGCTTAATCACCAAGCATAAATCAGTGAGCACCGTCAGTTTCCATCCTGTCCCTGCTAGGCACACAGCAGGGAGTTTGTGGCTTGTGGGGGTTGCGGGGGTTCGGGAGCTAACTGACTGCAGAAATGCAACCCAACTAGTGTCTGGTGGCTTTAAAAGTATAAAATGGTGGAGAAGAGCCACCATTCCCTGCCCTGATTTATACCACAATGTCATATACACATGTATGTGTGGTTTCATAGAACTAAATAAATATGGGCAACTAATGCAATTTAAAAATAAATACATAAATAAAAGTAACCCGTGCTTAGCACAGGACTGCTCACTAGGGAAATGCATGCCACAGTTCTCCGCGTAGACGTCTCGCTGAGGATGTTACAGAGGCTGGACTTTCCTGCTCTCACAACTACGGATTCTTGTACCAAAGGTGCTGGATGCAATTTCCAGTGCCAGCCAAGGGAACGGGCTTCTGGGAAATCGCGGCTTTGGAGTTCGCTGGTGCCCGGAGAAGTGGACTCGGCCCCCCAGAGAGGAAACTTGGCAGCCAAGTTTGCTCCATGCCAGGGCAGCTCAAGCAGCCCTTTGGCACCCAAATTTCTCCCACGCGCCCGCACCTTACCCTAGCCAAAGTCCGGCTCACTCACCTCACGTGCTGCCGCCGCGGGCAGGTGGAAAGAGAGACCCCCCTAGGAGCTGCTACTGCTATAGGCGCCGCTGCCCCGGCTGCAGGGAATCCTCGAGCGCCTTGCTCCGTGGCCACTTTCCCAACGGACACGAGCCATTCAATTTATACGCGCGCCGCAGCCGCATTCACCGCGCTCTCCTTCAACTCCGGCGGAGCTGCTGCTGTTGCTGCTGCACTGACTCACAAGAGGGACGCGCTTCTCCTGCGCTGCGCCTGGGTCCTAGCGCCATAAAATGCGCTCCCGGGGAGCTGCTCAGACTCGCAAAGGGAAGTCCCCGGAGGGGCGACTGACTGACTCCTGAGGAACGCACGCGCCGGGAACGGAACTGACAAGCGGCCCGCAACTTTCCCGCCGTCTCGCGCGTTCGCCTCGCTTCGCTCGGGACAAGGCTGATGTGAGGCACGCGCCCAGCAACTCTAGTCTCCTGTAGGGGATTAATAGAAAAGCAACTGCCTCGGGGGCCTTCTCAACTTCTAATAGGAGGAGGTTGGACGTCGCGCCCACGCTTACACCAAGAACCACCCACCCCTACTCTGACCATTTATTTATTTTAAGGGTTCCCCTCCCTAATTATCCAATTCCTCAGCCAAAAGGGCTGGGCTGGGCTGGGGGCGCTTAGATATAACCGGGAAAGCAAGGCAGCCCCTGCCCGCAGGCTTAAGATGTAGGAAGACAAGGAAAAAGTAAAGGGGGGGGGGGAATCAACTCTTTCAGAAGGCTGATGGGGTAGACCTCTGCCCCTTTTTATTTCCCTCCCTACAGCCTGAGGAAATCGATGCTGCTGGAGATAGCTGAGGGAGGAGGAGCCTTCATGTAGGAGGTCTTTCAGCAGGACTGGTGGAATAACCTATTCCCCCCCGCCTCCCATCACCCTCCCTACAGTCTGTTGGAATGGCCGTTGGTGGTGAGAGTCCATTCCGCACATAATTGGTTTCGGCAACTTTATTTATTTACTATACTTCTACCCCGCTTTCCAGACAGTTATTGCCTCCCAAACCAGCTCACGTCAATCAAAAAGAGCGACAGCTTCTGTCGTCAGGCTTATAAACTAAAAGACAAAGTGCACAAGAAAAGGAGAATGGAGGGAAATTCTTCCAGGCCAGAACAAGGTGGTGAGCTATAAGCGGGCATTCAAATGCACTTTGGGCTGGAAATCCCTTGCTGGTATTCTTGCTTGAATAGCAACTGGTGGCTATTTGGCCGATGGATGGGGCCAGTGCTTTCCCTCCCTCCCCGCTTCTGCAGTCTCAGGGCTATAAACAGATTGGAGCTGAGTCTCCCTTCTGCAACTTCTCCTTTTTCGGCTGATGATTGGGCCAGTTTGGTCACCTCCTTGGTTGATGTTCTCCTTCAAAATTGAAACAGACATTTGTTCAGGCTCTGTAGGCAACTTACATGATAAATCGTCCAAATCAATGTCAAAGAAGACTGCTCAATAGCAAAGTGTTGTTTAAGAGTAGGGAATTGGGATTGTAAATGGCAGTGCTTGAATTCTCAAATAATATACTACCAAAGTAAAGATTCATAAGCAGGAGACTCAACAAATTAGCAAAGTGAAGACTTTGAAAATCTAAATTTATGATTTATTTATTGATATTGATATACTGGTTAATACAGTAAAACCCCTAAGCGGTGATGAATGATGGATTAGACCAAACAAACTGCAGGTTCAGAAATGGAAAAAGCTATATTGCATACAGTTATGAATGGTGGTGTAGTGGAGCCAGTCTCACAGGGTAGAAGTGTCAGGGCTTTTTGATTAGCAAGGATGGTGACATCATGTGCCATCCCCAACACCCTCAGGCCTCCCTATTATCTCTGAATTTAGCTGCAATCCTCAAAGTAACTGGAGATGTAAATTGATTTCCCCAGCAAGGGGATATTATCTTGAGCTATTGGAATGCAAAGTATTTGGGGTAGTTTGGTCTTGAATGGTAATTAAGACCTATTAGCTTTACAAAAGACCTATAAAAGCCTGCATTTTTGGACTCTCCTATGGGGGCCATCATGATGAGTGCCTGCACTTCAAAAGTTACTGCTACACCATATATGCTGACCATATGAAAAGGAGGACAGGGCTCATGTAACTTTAACAGTTGCAGAGAAAAGGGAATTTCAGCCAGTGTCATTTGTATGCAATTAGTTCCTGGTGAAATTCCCTCTTCATCACAACAGTTAAAGTTGCAGGCACTATACTAGAGTGATCACATACAAAAGAAGGCAGGGCCCCTGCAACTGTAACTGTTGTGATGAAGAGGGAATTTCACCAGGAACTAATTGCATACAAATGACACTGGCTGAAATTCCCTTTTCTCTACAACTGTTAAAGTTACATGAGCCTTGTCCTCCTTTTCATATGGCCAGCCTAACACTACTGGTTGTAAACATTGTTAGTTATAGAACGCAGGAATTCTATACTGAACAACGAACAACAGCCAATAGCAACAGTAACATGTTTGCTAAAAGAAAACTGGAAACATATTAATTAATAGCAACTTAATGATGCTCAAATTACTAATAACAATTAACTACAAACTATGCAAATTGAAAATTCATACTATCTGAATAGTATCCTGGACTAAATCGACATTTGGTCTAGTCTAGCAGGATATTCTTATGTGCAACTTCCAAAATATTGAGTAAGAAAGTCAGTCAACTTCATGCTCTCTATAAAACCTCATGCCAGAATAAACCAGTTAAATGGTAAGGTGCCACAGCATACTTGGCGTCTTCTAATAATAAATAAATGCATGAGTAAACCCAAATTGCATAATTCATCAATGCTAAAGCAAGAAATCATTCCTTCAGACTTTGAATGCAAATACACAGCTAATAACAAAAGTTATACCGGCCTGAGATATAGCTAATGACTATTAGCAGGCTTCGTGAAGAGTGCACCCAGTTCATATTTCCATAGAGCATAATGGATGTCGCTTAGGTCTGTTTCCATTGATGTGCTTGTCACCAAAAATCACTTCCATGTGGTTGGGGCAATGCCTAGATTTGGCTTTTCAAATGTTTGCATGATAAACACCCATGCCAGTGCTAACAGCCCCCAAGGAGGTGTAATGCTGGTATGCATACTTCCCATGCAATTAGTCTGAACCTCATGGGAAGTCGAATCCAGATGGTATTGCAGTTGCATGGAGATTCAAATGCATGGGAATTTTCTGCACTAGCTATACCACAGAATGTTTAACACTAACATCAAACCAGCTCCTCTTTCACAGACTACAGCTCTAAAATACGCTTTTTTACATTATACTTATATGGCAACCATATAGAAAATAAAAGAATACTTCCAAGGTTGTACAGAAATTATCAGTAATAAAAATAATAAGAAATGACAACAGGTAAAAAGCTAAATATATACGGGGGCAGTATCCAATTGGGGCCTTCTGCGCAGTTATGGTCAGGATGCAGCTAGCTTCAGTCTGCAAGTGGTCCCTACTGTGATATAGGGCTTCTGGGGGGTGGAGGGTGAGGGCAAGCCCCAAAACGAGCAGAAGTGCTTGATTCTGGAAAGGGCAGAGTTTTGCCAACTACCCCACTTCCAGAAATGAATGTTTCCACTCATTTTGGGATTTGCCCCGGAAGTGCAAGTGGTAGGGGCTACTTGTGGACTGGTGCCAATGGGGCTGGCTGTGCATGTACTGGAACTGGTTGGCCTGGCTTCATGCAGGAGGCCCCAACTGGATACAGCCCATGATGTGCAAAGAGGAAAAGCAACTATGAGAAAGTATTGATCATAAACACAACAAAAATGTGGACACTCCTGCTTTAGAAAGAAGTGGGCAGACTTCAGACTTATAGGAGCTACTTTGTTTTTGCTAGAAATCTGAGAGTCACCTACCAGATCCACCAATCTGGTGCAATAGATATATACGTAGAATTAAAGAATTCTGAGCTGAGGAATTTGATTTGACTACTAGAACTGAACGGAGCTCATAGCCATTCACACAAAAATCTACTTTCTTCATTTCAGCAGGATACTTTAACAGGTCATTTTATTAATGCTACTGTTAAACACTTGGCAGTACAAAATTCTTGCTGATCTACTGCATATCATCCAGAGATCTAACAGTAGATCCAGATCTACATTCTGCCTGCCCTGTTATAAAATAGACAGGCATCAGCCACTGATCCCACGTGTATATAATACTTCTGATTCCATCCAGCAGAGAGCAGTGTTTGGAGAGTGTACCATTTCTTTCTAGCAAGCAAGACTTTAAAGAATACGGTTGCAATCAGTTTATACCCACTTACCGGGCTGAAGTACCCTTGAGCTCAGTCAGTCTTTCATCTGAGTAGACATATATAATATCACACTGTTAAACAAACTGAGGTGGGGGAGCAAAATCCCATTTCAGATTGTGGAGTAACATTCAGAAGTAAGTATGATAGAGGAGCATTCTCAACAAGCATATTTCCCTGTATTCTTACCTAATGTTCACAGAACTGTGGGATATAATCATGTGTTTGAGTCTCATTTCCATATATTCCTTCTTTCCTCTACTTCAGCTTTCTTCCTCTCAACCAGAGATAAACTATCATAAAGTAATAAAGACCAGGGACTTGTTTTATTACTATATACCTGCTGATGTTAAGTCAGTAATTTGTTCTTCTTAAGTTCTTATATGAATGCTGTATGATGTTGCACAAAAGTTTCTTCACAGATTCTAATAAAGGAGTCGATACCCTGTTTTCAAGATATGCTATTGTTTGGGGGTGTGACTTGTATGAAAAGAATAAAAAAGAATTTGGAATTTGTATAGTGTTAGATAGTGCAAGGCAATTTATGTTTCACTTCACAATGTGTTTCTAGTATCCTTCTGCCTGAAGAAATTTCTTCTTTTCTAAGGGTCTGTCTTCAAGACTATGGGAGGAAAGTGCATCTTATTATCCACATATTTAGGAAATTGGCTCTGCTCCATGATTGTCACATGGTGGAGCATACCATTCCTGAAACCTGGCTTTTTAGCACTTGAAAATCAAATGCCTGGGTTGGGGTTGGGGTGGGGGTGGAGTAGAACCAAATATCATCAATGAGAGAGGCTTGTTTTGCCCGTCCCTGTCCGGGCTACTACATTTTTATGAATGGAAACTAGCTAATACAGTAAAAAAAAAAAAAAAAAAAAAAGAGAGAGCACATTTTGAACAGCCATTAGCTTATTTACTAAACAGATTATGCCCACCAGGGAATATTTAATCATTCTCCTTCACCCTGCCTGATGAATAGCCAACTCTTGGAGGTGAGGTCTCTATATTCTGCAGACATTAGTCTGTGGGCTAGATCAAGCTATCTGTCAAGTACTATAATAAAGTTGACAACACCTAGCAGAGCGGTATGCACACGTACTTTTAGATGGGATTAGGACATCAATTTGTTGGAGAGGAGGGATGTCAGTACCAAAATAAAAGATCCTCTCAAGTACAGTCTTTAGGGGGCTGGGGGAGGGTTGCACGGATTGTCTTGTTCCAGTGTCAACTCATTGATGGAATCAGAATTTTGTTCATTTGCAAGTGTGCACTTGTGCTAAATTCCCCCCCAGTAAAAAACAACAACCAACAACCTCATTTGCATGTCTGCGGAATCCGCACGACTTGGATAAAGCTAGCCCACAGCAGAGTCCACAGGTCATAATCACAGAAATATGATTCTCCTACACCCCAGGCCTGGGAAATTCCAGCTGGGGTACTGGAAAGTGCCCTTCGGGGGCAGGGATAGAGCAGGGAAGGATATATTTGTGATGGATGAATGGGGTGTGTTGTTGTGGATCAATGAATGGATGGTGGTGGGTAGCTGTCGGTGTAAGACTGAAAGAATTTTGTGTCGTGGGGTTCTCTGAATTGCTCAGAGAGCTTTGGCTATTGGGCAGTATTGAAATGTAATAAAATAAATAAGATTTCTATAAAATGGGTGTTATAGCAGTGCCCTTCTCAAAAGATCTGGCATCCCTGTTACACTAAACAGACTTTCCCAAGCCAGTACTCCCCAGATGTATTGGACTACAACTTCATTAATCTCCAGTCAGCCTGGCAATGGGCAGCAATGGCTGGGGGTGACGGGTTTTGTAATCTGACACATCTGGAAAGTGCTGGATTAGGTAAGCTTGTGCTAGAAGCCTTGAAGTCAAGGTAAGGGGTTTAGAGTACTTGGCATTAAAGGAGAACATAAAGAACCAACGGCATACAGTTACCACTGATACAAACTCTACCGGAAGGGCAGAGAAGGGCATACTGGAACATATACATTGAAGTAGAGTGCCTTATTATTATTATTCTGCCTTTTTCCCAATACTGGGACTCAAGGCAATTTACAAGATTAAAACATATACAATTAAAATGTATAATATACAATTAAAACATATAATAGGGATGTGAGTGGCAATGTCAGGACCAAAAGTAATTTAGTCCTGTGGATATAGTATCGCTCTTCTGATCAAAATGTCCAGGATGATTTTACTTCGGAAAATTCAGAACTGGAAACTCCAAAAAGGAGGATTGTACCACCCAGCATTTATACTTTCAGCTTGACATTCTTTATGATTCACTGGAATAAATGTGAACACCACACAGGATCGGTGAGCAGACTGGCACAGAAAAGTAATGAGAGCTTCTCTGCCTCTGTTCTCAAAACCTGATCACTTATTCTCTAAGCCCAGCTAAGCACGTTCTTCACTTTACATTGATTTCCTCTTACATTATGTTGATTTCGCATTTGCTTAATTTTGATTTTTAGATGGTCTAAAATCCTGATTGGCAAAGTAATTAGTAGATGCTTATGCTTGCTCTTGTTAACTTGACAAATTATCTAGTAAGTCTATATTATTCTCATTCTGGGAAGCTCTTTATTCAAGAACTTGAATAGAACTGAATATAAAATATAAATACCAATATTTTTGCTGCATTTTATGTGTTGAAGTGAATGTTACTACCGTTATACTGTCTAATTACTGTTCCTATTTTACTATGAATTGATAAAAGTATAGCCTAGATGCCAATGTTCAGTATCTGGGCATCATGTTTTGGGAACTTTGAGGCAAAGGACCTCTAGAAGAGTTATTACAAAAACAGACTTTATGAGCATCCCTATATTAAGGGGGAAAATGCATCCCTACCATTTTTTGTTCTTCTGAGGTCTTACAGCTCCTTTAGATGGCGATAAATGGCAACCACGTGATTTGTAATTGAAAACAGTGCCATCTAGTGGTCTGAGTATTCCACAATAAATTTAAATAGTACATTATCTCTGATCTTTTTAAAAGTGTGATTACCGAGGAAAGGAGCAGGAGACGTCCTGTAGGTTGATGGTGTCATGTAAAGTACCCACAGAACTCTGTGAGTGGCCAATCAAGAGTGTGAAATAACTCACTCACGTAGAGAATCTCTATATTCTTCTCTCTCTATAACTGGTTTACAACACAACACTCCACACACTACTGTATTAATTGTATTTCTCAGTTGCCCCATAACCGGGGTCCTCTATGACCTTAAACACCTCTCTCTCTCTCTCTCTCCCTCCCTCTCTGATATATTGGTATGCTTAGCTCAGGGATAGGCAATGTGGTGTCTATGGGCACCAGCGTACCCTGGATATCTTTTTTGATACCTACCAAGGTGCCCTCTCCCACTTTTTTTATTTTTTAAAAACGTAACACATTTTTTTAAAAATAAAACATTTTCTTACCAGCGGCTGGCATTGTATCAAAGCAAAGTGAGGGCCTCCAGCCACTGCCATCTTAATTTCCCACAATTAAGATCACAAGCTGAATACGAGCCAACAGTGTGATGTGACTGCAAAAAAAAGAGCAAATGCTATTTTGGGCAGCATTAATAGAAGTATAACTTCCAAATCATGTGAGGTCCTGGTTCCCCTCTATTAGGCACTGATTTGGCCTCTTCTGGTGTACTATGTCCAGTTCTGGGCACCACACTTCAAGAAGGATGCAGACAATCTGGAGGGGGTTCAGAGGAGGGCAATGAGGATGATCAGGGGTCTGGAAACAAAGCCCTTTGAGGAGAGATTGAAAGAACGGGACATGATTAGCCTGGAGAAGAGAAGACTGAGGGGAGACATGATAGCACTCTTCAAGTACTTGAAGTATGGTTGTCACACAGAGGAAGGT
Source organism: Anniella stebbinsi (assembly GCA_029215795.1). Taxonomy (NCBI): domain Eukaryota; kingdom Metazoa; phylum Chordata; class Lepidosauria; order Squamata; family Anniellidae; genus Anniella; species Anniella stebbinsi. The sequence goes on along the minus strand of JARDYH010000004.1, from coordinate 43,691,194 downwards.
CATGATCTCTTCTTGATCATCCCAGAATGCAGGACACGGAATAATGGGCTCAAATTACAGGAAGCCAGATGTCAGCTGGACATCAGGAAAAACTTCCTGACTGTTAGAGCAGTGTGACAATGGAACCAATTACCTAGGGAGGTTGTGGGCTCTCCCACCCCTAGCAGCTGGACCATCTGTCAGGGATGCTTTAAGGTGGATTCCTGCATTGAGCAGGGAATTGGATGAGATTGCCTTATAGGCCCCTTCCAACTCTACTATTCTTTGATTGCCTCTGGGCCACCATAGGGCTCAGAGACATTCTTAGGAAATGACGATGGTAAGCAGCTGTGGGCCAATTCATTCCTCTGCAAAGTGCTCAGCCATCAAGAAAAAAGCTGGGGCAGGGGCTAATGAGGAGAATTGAGGGGGGTAGGTTGGAAGAAAACAATCAGCCAGCTGGGGGTTCAAGGAAGCCAATGGGGAGGCAGAGAGGGAGAGGAATAGGAAGCCAGTGAGAGCTCAGGGAGACAGTTGGGAGAACTTGGAGGGATGAGGAGGGTTGTGTGCCTATATGTCTTAATGGATGGGGGCTGCATGTGTGAGAACGAGGAGGAGACGAGGAAGTGTGTGTGCATGTATGTATGCTGGATTTGTGGTGTGTGCGTGTGTGTGAGAGAGAATGCTGTGCCAAAAACACTTTCCACATTTTTAACCATTCTCATTCAATTTGATACAAAAGAAATTGCTTTCAAAAGAAATTCAGACATAAAGAAAATTTTGGAGAAATTCTCATGGGTTGGGTTTGGGGTTCTTGTGCTTATTTTACTTAAGGGGTGGCCAAGGTATGTGTGTGAATGTTCAGTCTTGGAATGTACAACCATCTCTCTGGCAACTGGCAGCTTCCTCAGCTTCTTGCTGAAGAGGCTACAGCTTCCTGCACTTCGGCTGATCTGTCAGCCATGGCCTTTCCTGGACAGAGATGAGCTAGCCACAGTAGTTCATGCAGTCCCAATTAGACTTCTGCAATGCACTCTATGTAGGGCTGCCCTTGAAGACGACTTGGAAGTTGCAGCTAGTGCAAAATGCAGCAGCTAGACTGCTCACCAATACATCCCACAAAGACCATATAACACCTGCATTGGCTGCCTATATGCTTCTGGCAATGACTTTTAAAGCCCTCAATAGCTTGGGACCTTGGTACTTTTAAATGTATACTGTTTTTATATATATCTGTTTTTTATGTTTTTATGGTTTTAAATTTTGTATATCGATTTTTAATGTCCAAAGTTTTAATTTTTGTGAACTGCCCAGAGAGCTTCGGCTATGGGGCAGTATATAAATGTAAATAATAATAATAATAATAATAATAATAATAATAATCATAATACTTGAGGGAGCACATCTCCCTATACATTAGGGTGACCAGATAAAATCCAGGTCAGGGCTCATGTAACTTTAACAGTTGTAGAGAAAAGGGAATTTCAGCCAGTGTAATTTGTATGCAATTAGTTCCTGGTGAAATTCCCTCTTCATCACAACAGTTAAAGGTGCAGGCACTATACTAGAGTGACCATATACAAAAGAAGGCAGGGCCCCTGCAAGAATGTTCTACATTCTTGCAGTTTTCCTCCAGGATAGAAGCAAGATTCTAAGTTAACATTAAAATCATTAATATTCAATATCACATCAATTTCTATTTCAGTAGGAAACAAATTTCACATATTTTTCACACTTAGAAATGCCCTTTCCCCACTTGCAACATTTGACTGGGGAGGTAGAAAATGTACAAGACACCGTGCTTGTGGCGCATATCATAAAGGAGAAAGTCCAGGTTTTCCACCACATGTATATTTGAGATAGAACTCCTCCAGTCATTCCTAGATTTCTAATGAGGTGCAGTGCAACCCTATACATGTCTATTCAGAAGTGAACCCCTTTGAGCTCAATGGGACCTAACTCCCAGTTAAGCGAATATAGGGTTACAGCCTTCATCTGTATGACTTTGTCTCATCCACATTTTACATTTCTAAGTGTACACCTCAAAAAATGTAACCCTATAACAGGATATAATTTGTTATTTTACCCTGCAATCCTATGCATATCTACTCAGAAGTAAGCCCCAGTGAATTAAATGAGTCTTAGGCTAGATCTACACTATTGCGTTATAGAGGTATTGAAGTGCACTGATAACTATTGGGGCACAATCCACATTCCATATACCGCTTTCATAGTGTTATTTCCTGCTTTTTATTTCATATTATCCAAAATACCGCAACAAATGTCACTGCGTGTCCTATGAGGTATTCATATGCAAGAGGGATATAGCGTTACCATAATGGGATCATAATGATTTGACTCAAGGTGTAGATCTGGTCTTAACTCACAGTAACAGAGTACAGAGTACAGGTTGCAGTGTTAAGTAACTTGACACTAGATGTCTAGTAGCTTGGGACTGAATGTGGGGGACAGAATATTTACCTCTTTAAACTGTGCTGTGCTGTTGACAATTGTTTTGATCCAGGAAGGCTAATCTCTGTTGTGGAAAGGAAAGCTAGTATAATATTCTGATTAATATCTTGTACAAATTTGTTCATGGCCTCAGTATGCATAACATTACCCCCATATCAAAATACCACTGAGACTTAACTTTTATCTACCCTGATACTTTCTACTGCATGGAACTATTTTAAAGCACTGCATCTGGTCAAATAAAAAGACATGATTACACTGAATGGTCTATCATCAGGCAGCAATCATTCTTTAAGTTTCGTCAGTCATGTATCTAATTTGTTTCCATTCATTTGCTCCATAGTTAGGATAGAAAACTGAAAGTCTGAGCATCCTCTCACATTACAGATGAATGGGTAACAAAGGCCAACTCATTATTAATTTGCAATAAAGTTCACTTCCCTGCCTTTTCTTAACTTTCTGCCACATGAATCCCCACTGAAATCAATATGTGCACAACTGAACTGGGCCACAATCAGAAAATCAATCCACCCACTTGATTCCCTCTATAATAGATTGCAACCCAGACAAAGCCATGCTAGGAATTGCCCAGAATGGATGAACCAGGCATCTCCATTTGGACTTGAATGGAGGGTACAGTAAAGACGTACAAGCTCATTATTGGGCATAAAATCATATATCTTCCTTAGCAGAGAAAAATGGGATTAAAGTTGTAGGGTGTGTATTTGTAGTTGCTTTCAGTGTATTGTCGTCATACAATAAAGCAGCCAGTCTTGATAGCATCCAAGATGTAATATGTCAACAGCAGGGCTTGACTGTTCTTAATTGGAACGGTCTCAAAATAATTAGCAGATGAAGTATCCACTGAACCAACCCATGGTAATTATATTTCCAAAACATGCAAAAGGCCTGGAGCCATGTAGGTCCTTGTCAGCAACAATCGTTTATCACTCAGCTGCTGGTTATTTGCTAGTAGTGGCAACCCTGACCACAGTGCATAATCTATTTAAAACATGACCCATGCTGTGAAACTGGAAGCAAAGCAGCATGATGCTGGTAGCCTGGCAAGGATAGACAGATGACCTGATGTGTGATTATAGTTCAAAGTGGCTGTTACATACCAGGGACAATAAAGGTGTTTTACTACTCCTCTAAAACAAGTAAGTATTTTAATGTAGGATCCTTCAAAACTGCATTTTATATACCCTGTCATGATTTAGGGAAAGTGAGGATGAGCACCCTAAAGGCCAGGATCCAAACCAGGGACAGCTCTACCTTGAGGCAGAGTGAAGCAATTGTCTCAGTCGGCAGATTTGGGGTGTCATATGAGGGCAGCAAATTGTTAGCTATTTACTTTGCTTTAATTGTATTTCTATTGGCAGGGATGGAGATAGGTGCTTATGGAATTTTCTGCCTAAAGCACCAAAATAACTTAGCTGACTTTGGATTCTATGCACCTTGAATGTGGGTGGGAGGCAGCATTTGCTGCTCTGCCTCAGGCAGCAAAATGTATTGGGCTGGCCGGAACCAGGTCTTTCTAGCTCCACAGTCATGTTGCAATTATAGACAGCAGAGAGAGAGAGGGAGAGGGAGGGGGCAGAGAGAGAGAAAATAAAAACTTCCCTACATGCTTCTTTCAAATATCCTCCTTTTGATATTCACGAAGAGTTTAGTTCATCTCATTAGCATTCCATTATGCAAGTCCCTGGCAGGCTAATCATGACAGCTGTTGTTCTGCTGTTTATTCTCTGCACAGAGCAATTTCATTATCAAAATGTTATTTTAATTAAAGTAGGAAATCCACAAGAAGGACAAGCAAGGATATTCTTTCAAGATGATCAGCCAGACAGGTGAGCTCAGTTCAGAGACCAAATTCACAGACAGTGGTTCACCCTTCATGTTGTATATCAAGGATTCTGATAATTAAGAATAATTTGGCTATGGCAATTTTCAGTGATTTATTAATCTATAACATTTGTTACTATAACTTTTACAAGTGCCGACCTGCAACAAAATGTTTCAGCATATCACCACCCTGAACAATGGGCCTCCAGGATTCCAACCAACCAGCCAGCCAGCCATGCCCTCCTCAGGATACTGTAAGCTGTAATGAGCTGAAGCAGGGGATTCCACCTACAAGCCCATTTTCTGTTTTTCTTTTCCAGCTGTCACTCCACATCCCATGGCTAATGAGCATGCTCAGTCCTCACTGAACTGTTTGGGGGAAGGGGTTTCCCTTTAAGGGATTAATAATAATAATAATAATAATAATAATAATGATTTTTGTACTTCTACAAACCTTTGGGTCATCTGAGCATGATGATATTTCACTCTTCTTTCTCTGTAGCAATTTTTCTTTCTTTTATTAGATTAACTACATTCAGTTGTACTTTTATTCTATATATATATATATACACACACACATCTAAACACACACACATACTTGCGTTCCACTGGATTCTGCTTGATGCAGAGTTCATCTCAGGAAAGACGTTTTGGGCATCCCAAATATCTATGTTTGTTTGTTTATTTGTTACATTCATATCCTGCCTTTTTCTCCAAAGAGATGTACATCCTTCTCTTCTTCATTTTAGGGTTAGGCTGAGTGTCAATGACTGGCCCAAAGTCAGTGAGCTTCATGGCTGAGTGAGGACTTGAACCTGGTCCCGTCCAACACTCTAACCACTACACCATACTGTCTATACACCATACTTATGTTTTACTCACTGCATTAAACACTTGCAAACTTCTAGAAGTTAACATTAACAATATACTAATGAATGCACGTATTTACAGATCATTCAAAACAAATCAAGTTCATCATTCCATCTACTGCATCAAATTGCCTCTCAGACTAGATTGGGCAACTGCTTCATGTTTCCCTTCTTGCTGACATTGAGGTGGTTGTAACTGTTCCCTGATGTTGAGCCTGTTTCCAGTTTAAATATTACCATCCCACCATCTGCATTTTCCTGTGTCTGCTGCTCTCACTCTTGATTGTTTTTAGTACCATGGGATGGACTGACCTTTACACTCTTGTTATGATGGTTAGAATAGTCCATGGATTTCAGGATGAGATACAGTATACTATTGATTAATATCTTGGCAGTCACTTCTTCCATCCCTTTCCTTACTATGGTATTATCTATGTCCAAAGAAGTATTGTTGATGTCTGATAACTAAAACAGTATTCAGGTCCCACTGAGAGCAATTTATAGTTCCCAGCTGACCTTGCAGCTGGAATCTAGCAGAAGAAGTCTGATGATTTAATACAGTCAGGAAAAAGCAACTAGTAGAATCCAGTGCCAGACATAAATGGTCTTTTATATTTAATCCAAGATCTCAAATAGTTTCTGATTACTAATATGAAGAAGTAGATAGATACATGATCAGTATAAACAACACACCTGGAAGTAAAGGAGTGGGAAATGGCTGTGGCCAAAGTAGTGAAGAATTTTGTTTCATATACCAGAGAAGGAATAGACTTCAGCTCAGATGGCCTGTAAAGGCTGTGGCCACTTGAGGAAACATAATCTGCCAGTTGGACAGGTGATGCACAAATTGCTCAGTACATCTTTATGGGATACAACAAAACTGAGGAAGATGCAGAATTCACATGCCCCAAACAACTTCCACTAGCCTCACTCAGAGTTAGTGACAGCTGTAGTGAAAACAAACCACGGCACCTTAAAGATGAACAGATTTATTATGGCATAACATGCCATATTAAATTACTCTTTAAGGTGCCATATGAGTGTTTGTCTGACTGTTAAAGACTAATATGGCCACCCCTCTGGAAACAGTCAGCTGCAATGTGCTCCCATTGGAACATCACATGTCCTAGGAAAGGGAAATATTTCTCTTCCACCCGGTAGCCTCCAGCTTAGAGGTTGGGGCTTGGGGAGGGGAAGGACTTGGGGAAGGAGGGGAGGGGCCCATGGAAGGAGCCCAAGTCTCCACAGGCCACACAGGTGACTTCTGCAGGCCAGGTTAGGTCTATAGGCTGGAGGCTGCTCACTCATGCTACATACTATGAAGCTCTAGCACTTCACTGTTTTATTACACAACATTTAAGAAGTAGACAAAGGCTTTCCATTGCACTACATAATCCTGGAGGCAGAAAGAGCATGTTTGGTATTGGAATAAATGTGGAGAAATAGGATGTGGTAAAGAGTCTATGGACAGTGCCATTTCCTCTAGGAGGTCTTAAGCAAGGCTGAGGTTAAGAGAACAATACAAATCAAAGTTCAGGTTAATTACACTTCACCATAGGAATCTTTCCAAAATGTACTCTTAAGTGATCTGGATGAATCTAAAATTTCTAAACCAGTTTGGTTTAGAGGCGAGCAGGGTTTACTCCAGGACACGTATTGCAATGGTTGTAAATCATTGGACCGTGCTGTGTAATACAGATTATGCCTTTTTATGGGGACATTTCTGCTCCAAAGAAAGCAAATTCCTTTGAAACACATTGTGTTAGTTAAAACTTTTAATATGCTTTGATATTTCTAGCAGGCACTTTACATAATATAGTCATGTTGCAAGAAGCCAGCAGTAATGGATTCTATATACATCCGTGCTCTGTGTGGATAACTAGGCCCTTGGCACAGTGTTTTTTTAAAAAAAGGTTAATCAAGGTAGATTAGATTAAGAGGTTATTTGATTTACAAAAGATGGAGTTATACATGTCCACTGAGATTTGTTTGTTAGAATGTACTGCATGTTCTTATAAGCACAACTGTGTAATAACTTGGCTGGTTTGTAAAAATACTGGACACCGGGAGGTTTTAAAAAATATTTTTTTGAACAAGAATGTTCAGACCAAGGGAAGCTAATTCAAATATCTGTATCACAGTTCTTCACAGTGGAGGCTGGTGGCTCTGATTCCGGTGGGACTGTGAATCCATTCTGGGTTTTAGTCAGAACCAGCCAGAACTCTATTTTTGAGGATAGGGTTCAGCACCTTGGATAGTTCCTTTAGAGTTCTGGCTGGTTCTGACTAAAAGCCAGAATAGATTCACAGCTGCACTATAATTGTAGCCACCAGCCTGCACAGGTTCTTCAGCGCACATTTCATTATCTCTCCTTACAAAGGTCTGGGAATGCCTAAGACTTCCTCCAAACACATATCCAGCCATGTGGGAATCACTCCCTGTAATGCTATTCCACATGGCTGTGGAGTGTGAATGTGTGAATGCATGACATTAGGCAGAGTGAGGCAAATGAGTTTCTGAAAGGGCAGCAAATAGTAAGCAATTTAATTTATTATTATTATATTTTTTTACTGCCAGGGAAGGGGAAAATGTTTGTTGGATCTTTTGCCTTAGGTGCCAAAATAATGTGACCAGGCCTTGGTACTATACACCTTGATAGGTTGGGGCCCGGTAATATTTGCTGCTCTGCCACAGGCAGCAAACTGCCATAGCTGGCCCTGAACCATGTTATTGATGACACGAGTCTTCTGCATCCATCCATCTATCCATCCGTCCATCCATCCATCCATCCATCTTCTTCTGGGAGCAAATGAAGGATTCCTGAAAGTTTCCTGCAATCAAGTTGTTAAAATCTCATTATTCATCTCAGAGTGCCTTAACGTAGTACAAACATGTATCTTGGACCATGGCATTCACATAATATTTCCACTGAAAGGGGCCTGATGTTCCCTCAGTTGTTTGTGTGGTATCACAGTTCTGGTCAGCTTGACTCAGGTTGTGATGGTGATGGTGTCATGACCCAGGAGTCCAGAAGTGACCTGGACCTGGACTCAATGGCAAAGAATCAGTGGAAATGTACTTTCTGCAGAACTTGAGTTCTTTGAGTCTGAGATGCCAGAGTCCCCTGAGCCTCACTCCAGCACTGGGCTGCCACCCCCCCCCCCCCGTTTCCATGAGCCCCACATTTCATGGAGCTGATGTGCCAATGGCAGCACTGCTCTAGGCATGACCTCTAGGAGAGACAGCGCCTGGTCAAACAACATGATAATCCTTTTGCAGCAAATAGTTAGTGAGCATGTTTAAACTGTGGTTATATAGCCACTAGGAATGGTTTACATGACACACTAAGCCACAATGTTTACCTGAAAATGCTTAACAACCATGGCTTAGTGTGTCATCTGAACAGGGTCATTGAGGAGTGCTAGGCTTCAGGCCAGAAGCCTGTCCCATTTTGTAGGAAAGGGTGGAGTCTGGGACTGTAGCATAAAAGGCTTCCGTTTAGTCTTGGACTAGGTCAAAGCAAGTTGGTAACTAATAATTAGGAGTTCTCCTGGGTACTGCAACTTCTAGCTTGCCTTGATGTGCCCTAGCACGGAGCCCTGTGGGCTTCAGACCAGACCAGGACAGATGAATGACAGCACATTTTCAATATATTAAGTATGGGTTTCTTTGTAGTGTAAACGTTGACAGCACTCCAAAAAACATTTTTTTTAAAAACTGAAAATTAATACCAAGAATTGCTGGCTTTGATTTTCTGTTAGCCCATTCCGCTAGCTGTCATTCATCCATATGAGTCTCTTAAGCCCAAGAAAAATCCACACAAACGTTTTCTCTTTTGCTTTATCCGGCTTGGTGGCAATCCTAAAGACTCCCTGACTAGAACCACCCATTCACTCATTAGAATAGCCAGGGAAAGAACGTTCCTCCACTGCCCTCCTCTATTGTTGACAGGGCAGCATGTGTGGCCAGCTTCGGCAAAGGTCCATTGAAAATAGAGGAGTGGTTCAGGAGGGGAAGAAAAGATGGCGATTCCAGTAAGGTTGCCACAGAACAAAAAGGCCATGGAACGTAAGCATAAGCTTGGAAAATAGCAGTACCATTTTTCTTTTTCTTTTTTTCTCTGGGGCAGTTTAAGGAATGTGCTGTCAAACCCACAGCAAAAATTGGGGGAGGAGAAGCAAACACAAAGGGGGAAATCGAATGTAAAAGAATCTTGCAAGTAATAACCTGCTCTGATTGCTAAATGAGCTTTCTCTGCTTTAAACCTTTTCAATGCAGTTCTTTCAGGCTGTAGACACGGAGGCTGTGAAAACAGCAGAGAGAAGGAATCAGCAGGAAGAAGACTATATCCCTGCCATCCAGGTAACTGATTTATGAGAGACAATTTTGTCCAAGCAGAAATTTATATCTAGTTTTTTAAAAAAATCTGTTTTCAGTTGCTTTTTGTTTTGATTTTTTTTAAAGAAATGAATATCATAATCCAATTATGTGAGAGTTCAATCGTCGGACAGTGTAAAATGGTTCTCCAAGCGATAGGGTTCAATTTCTGCTTTTTTATTCATAGCTAAACATGCGTCATGGCAGTATTGAGATTTCAGACCCTTGAGATTTCAGACTGTCCATGGTGAACTGGTTCCCCCCCCAGCCCTTTATTTAATTACTGCTTTTGCCAAAACCCAGCTGGAAGTGGAAGCCCTACACCTTGATACTAAATGGTGGTGAGCTGTGGTTGAAAATTGTGATGGGTCAATTGGATATCTTCAGATGAAATTTCTGTTGGTGAAAGTAAGGAGGGAAATGCTAGAGGCAACCAAGAAGCATCCTGTTGGTGGGCTTGTTATTTCACTGTTCAAAAAGACCATCAGCAGAACAAGTTGTCAGTCAGAGATCATCTCCCCTGAAGAATTCTAAAATCCAATTGGGGTTATGCGTCTCTGAAGTCAGAAGAAGAATGACAGAAGCAGAGTGGGTCTCTGCACTGAGAAGGCTTTCATCTCTCTAGTGATAAAGAATCATGTCTTCCTGATACCATCAACTATCAGAGCACCTGTTTCCAGATAGAGAAAAACATGATATCTAATGTATGGCTTGCAGCCTGTCAGGACAGTTATTTTCAAGGATAAGCCCTTTCTTGTAATAAGAGATCAAATGTCTCAAACTAGCCCTGACAAGTTGATTTCAGGATGTATACAGAAGCCCGTCAACTGCAATATGTCTGGGAGGCATCAATAGCACCATCAAGATTAACTTAGCGGCTTCTTCTAGAATGTCTTCCTCAAGTGAACAGAAATTCCAGTGTGACCCTGTGGCTGTCTATATGCCTTCCTTGCCCCTTGGTGGCTGCGTAGTGCAGCCACCACAGGGCTTTTCCCCAAAGTGCCACATTAAAATAGTTGGGGACTTACCCTGACTTTTCCATTCGAAGTGAGGTCACCATTGCCCTTCTACCATTTGACCTAGCTCTGGCATTGAGCCAGGGGTGTTCTGGGGTGGATGGCGACCACTGATTGGTTGCCGGGAGCTGCTCAGAGGGCAGGGGGCATGCTCGATGTGCAGAATGGTTGTCGAAAAGCCCATGCTGCCACTGCAATGAAAATTACCCCTGCCACCCTGCAGCAGCCAAAACATGGGGTTTCGTGGCAAAGCAAGTGGCAAAGTGACACCGTGAAGGCAAATTCCCTGCCTTCTAGTACAACAAATGTATGTTTAATGCTGGATGAAGTGGATGCCTAATATAGCCTTCAGTACAAATTCTTTAAACACAGGTTCACTTTCTAAAAATGTATATTTAAAAATATATACATTTATAATTCTCTCGTCCTCCCAAGTGGCACCCTCAGGGTAGCAAACAACCATCATAAAAAAGTAAAATAGTAAATAACGGTGGAACCAAGGGCACCCTGATAAAATGTGTGGTTGAATGGTATAATCTTAATTTAGCACCTAAATGCACAAAGAGAGGATGGGAGCTAATCTCATCTGGCAAGAAATTCCACAGTTTGGGGGCCAACAACAAAAAAGCCCCGTCATGCATCCCCACTTTCCACACTTCTTGCTTTGTCTCCACAGAGGGAGACAAAGCAAGGCATCCTCTGATGACCACAGTATGGGGACAGTTTCATATAGGAGGAGGCAATCCTTTAGTTATTGATGTCCTAAACCATTTCAGGTCAAACCAGCTCTTTAAATTTACAAGTATCTGAAAATAAATTCAACTCAGTAAGGATGGGATCCAAATCCAGGGCTTTGCAGCCCCTCCTCCTTATTGCAATCCCCTCTAAAACTGCTCTTGAGAGTTGGGGACTCTCGAAAGTGGCACCTGATGCATCATGAGGAGCTACACAAGGAACTGGAATACTGGCAGAACTCATGTGTGTGGGCAGAAGGCCTTTAGATTCACACATAGGGCTCCCTGGATTCCAGCCTATGCTTATGGACATTCACAAAAAGTTCATGTGAAAACAGATCTACTCTCTTCTGCTATAACAATAAGTCCCAAAAGGTCAAAGTATATTTAAAAGATTGCAATACACAGTTCACATTTCCCACCGATCACTTTGGGATCACAGTGACCTTTCAAAAAAGTATGCAAATTTCTGAACTATTGCTGTGAAAGTAAATGGATTCGTCTTGTACGTGACATTAATCTTGTTAAATGTGACAACTGATAGTTCCTTAACTAAATAAGGATTCTTATTAAGATTCAGTTGAGATTATTTAACAATTGATGGAGGCTTGGATATAGCTTATCTGCTGCCTGGTGCATCTTAGAACGTGCTCTCTTTCATACTAAACTATCACCAAATTTATAAATTACTACACATGTGTGGCAACTGCATCCATATAGAAACAATTAGATGGTGGAAGCATTTGAGTTGAGTGAATGACTTGACTCCTTCCTTCCGATAACAGCTTGTGATATTTTTATGGGGAATAGATTTACAGAGTGGTCTGGGACAGGACCACAGAAAGGTGGCTCTCACACTGTTCAGATGATGTATCAATCATGCCCATTTGTCAAGTGATTCTGGATTCTGTGGATTTAATAGGGCCACATAGAACCAACAATGCCTCTACTCCTATGTTGGATGTTTTGTTGTCTCTTCTATCCCTCTAGACTTGCTTTCATAAAACTATTCTGCTCATATTTTAAAGACCTCTTTCATTAGTGTGTGTGTGTTCTCTTTTACTCTGTCTGAACTATGTTGTGTCAACTCTTAGGCAGAAATCCAGCTGATTTTGATAGGTTGTATCAAAAATGGATGATATAGTATAGACCATATTTCTTGTATTATTATCAGTATTAATTAAATTCCTTAGATGCCTTTCTCAACAAAAAAAACAAAAACAAAAAACAAAAGCTCAAGGCAAATTACAATAAAATTAAATCATATAAAATGTTTACAGTTATTTAAAACAGCTGAAACAAGTCTTAGTAAAGGTAGCTTGACTCACACAGACAATTGGGGCTTTAGTACTTTATTGCTCAGTATCATACTTTTTCGGTTTTTCTGCAGGCACCTGGAACAGCCATTGGACTCCCCCTCCCAGCCATCCCCTCACTCCCTCCCAGCTGGTCCCCCCCACTTGCTTGCCCTGAGGCCTCTATGTGTGCCAGCAACTCGTCCAGCCTCCTCTCTGGGCTATCCCTACTCCCAGCTGCTCTCCCCACTCCCTTCCAGGTGCTCCCCCCACTCCCCCCAGCCACTGCACACCACGGCTTGCCTGCTTGGTGAACCATGGGACTTTCCTGAGGCCTCTGTGTGAACTACTTCGGCAATGATATGTTCCAGTGCCGCCACTCCCCCGCTCCCTCCCAGCCTCTCCCCCTACTCCCAGCTGTGTTTAAATATTCTGTTGCTTAGCAACACATAGTTCTTCTCATAGCTCAGAACCTCCAGTGTACAAAGTTCTTCTCATAGCTTGGAACCTCCAGTGTGTCATAGCTTGGAACCTCGAGCGTGCCACGTGTTGTCGCATGCTACGCATTGCCTTAGCGTTTTATATATAGAGATACTACAATCTCATAAAACAACTAAAACATCAGTGACATCCATGAATAAATCAATGGATTCATTAATAAGCTCATCATATGCTGTCAAATGACCTGATGCCAAAATCATGACAATGTAATATCATATCATGTTATTTGTACTATCTCTCCCTAGCAGCTGACATGTATTACTCCCTTAAATTCAGGATTGTCTGGAAATCTAAGCAGTATATTGGATACTTGTTTTCCTTTTCTAAATCCTTTGTCATGCCAAAAAGCAACTAGGCTTTTCTCCTGAAAGTCTCGCCATGCCTCAGAGTTAAGGATGTATGAGAAATTTATTTCAGTTTATTTTGGATCAGGATTTTACCCAGTTTGCATCTTCCAGTCCTAACACAGACTCAGATGCAATCTGAGGTTGAAGCCCATACATTTTTGAGCATGCAATGTGATTCCCAGATCCCCAAAATGCATTCAACAGCATGCGTACTTTTGAAAAATGAGCATAAAAATGCAAACATTTGAAAAATGTGCACAAATGCATGTTAATCAATGGGAGAAGATGTATACCTTTCAAAGATGTGCACTTTTGATGCATATATTTTGATATGGACTTGCAGAACGAGCTTTGAGATGGAATTTAGAGAACTTTGGTGGGCTAGAGTTTTAGCTGATTCATGCATTTCTTCTCTGAGCCATATGCAGAGAGAACTCTTGGGCCATGTGGAGTGTTCAGATACTTCAATTCAGAACACATAGTCCTTGTAAACCACATACCAGCTATGCTGAAGGCCATGCTCATTGCTGCTAGCCTGAGGCCAGGCCAGGGTGATTTGGGGTCACACAGGTAGCACAATTCTCAGGGAAGTATATTGCACAAGCTGTGTGCAAACTAGTACCTCCTATTTATGGTACTGTTTCCCAAAATTACAGTTCAGCAATGAACTGGCTGCTCAGTAAGCTCCCATGTGGACAGAGCCCTAGATGGAGTTAGCTTAGATCAGAAACTGAGCTAGACAGTTTGTTTAAATTGGCAAGGAGATATCTGGGAAATTAATCCAAGCAGAATACTTGTTTTATGCTGTGACCTTGTTTATGGCACTTGCTGTCAGAAGAGCAAAGCAAGCTTTTGGGAGGGAAACCTATAAGAAACAGAAATAAATGTGTGAACATCCATGTCATTCATTGAAATTCTGCACAGATCTGTTATGAAGCTGAGTATGTGCTTCATGTAGTGACAATAAGCCAAGCCATTGTGCTTAATGAAATCTGATACTGTGCATGTTCCAGCCAAATGGAGTTGGTTGAAGATAGGAAGTGTAGTGTCCTTTTGGTTTCACCAAAAACCCTTCTTTCTCTTTGGACTGAATGACCTGGAGGATCTCTTCCAGCCCTCTGATCTGTTATTAAAACAGCACTTTGGCCTGTAAAGTGAAATGACACCATTAACAAAATGGTTCAGTTCAAAATAATTGCTGGAACTTCACCTATCTTGTTAAATGGAATATGGTGCTGAGGGAGCAGTGCATAGGACCTATTTCTGGGACTCAAAGGATGCACCCGCCCATGGCACTACTGCAAACATCAGTGTTTCTTCCAAGGAGCTATGTGGTTAAAGCCTGATACACCTACACAGGTACTTGTAATGTTGTAGTCATCATGTGCTTCAATGGTAGCTATGTGCTTAGAATAATTTCAAGGGACCATTGAGGGTGAAAAACTCCTGAAAAAGAAGCCTGTGAGCAATATCTAATGGTGACTGCCAGCAAGTGGTCAGCCCCACTAATTGCAAACCTACCACTTGTGCAATGAAGAATTAGGGCTTCCAGGAGCAACCCAAAATGAGGAGAAATGCTCTGTTTCAGCCCCTGCAATGTCACAGTTAAAATGGCTGCCTCCACCTCATACAAAAGTGAATGCTCTATATCCCATTTACAGAGTTGAATTAGAACCAAGCCGTGCAACAATTTCACTAGCCATTGGAACTCTTTGGGCTTCCTGTGAAATTCTTAGGTGCCTGAATTGGGTCTGGAAACTGTCTGGGAGCCAGTGCAATTTCTATAGCACAGGCATAATGTGATCATAACACCTAATCCCCAGTTCGTAATCTAGCAGCTAAATTCTAGTCTCCAAGCAATCTTCAAAGGCAGCCCCATGTATACACATTACAGTAATCTAAACTGGAGGTGACCAGAACATAGAGAATTGAGACCAAGCCAGTTCTTTTCTGCTCCCTCAGTGGCTGAACTCCAACATGTAGCAACAGTGTGTGAGTACAATGTGCCCCCTCCTAATTCCCCAAACAGTGACATTTCCTTCAGGTGCTTCTCTTCCTTACCACACACCATTTCCCCCATTGCATTTATGGTTCTATAACGTAGTCTGGACTCCACATTCAAGCTGCCAGAGGGGTAGTCTTCCTTCTTGGCAATTAACCTGAGAATGACAATAGTTGCTAAATTAAGAGAAGAGTTGAAACTTATAAATGGCATATTCAATAAACAGACATCAATTTTCCCTATAAAGGGCACACAAGACCTTTGGTTCTGCTATAAATGTGGCAACAGTTGTCTTGTGCTTTTTCTTTTCTTTTCTTTTTACAATTAAGTCTACTATAGTTTGTTAATTTTTCATAGAATGGAGCTAGTTCTGGAGTTCGTGTGCATAGATCTCTGAGAAATGTACTACTACCTATTTTAATAGCATGAGGAACAGATTTTTTTCCCCATGGTTGTTGGTCCTGAAGTAAACCAGGAATGGATAGCATACCAAGACACTTACTGCATGCAGTGCCAGATAGATGACACTGTACTATTAGGATGCCTTAGTCAATCCAATACAATCTCTGCCCCACACAAAACAAATAAAATACTCTTTATCAGATCCACCAGGCATGTCACAATGATGTGACAGCCACACACATAGGTTTGAGAATCTGTACAATGAAAATCGTTTATACATGGAAGATGCTGCCAGATGTAAGACTTTTATAGGGTGCAATAAAGTTTGGAAATAAGGCAAAGCTTGCCTGTCTGCACAGAACTATCATTCCAGAAGTCTTAAAAAAAACAAAAAACCCAGAAGAGGACCATGTGTGCATAGTACTGTTGAAACAGTCTCTGGGGTTGCACATGTCCAAAATTTGGTGAACATTAACATTCAAGTGTGCATATTGATAACAAGGCTGTGCACAGATCCCCCTGACTCAACTCGGAGGCAGATTTGGAGCCTCTGAAACAGCCCAGGAAAGCCAGGCACAAAGCTGACCAGGAGTCCATTGGTCTCCCCGCTTGCTTGCTTGCTCACTTGCTTGCTCCCGCTCCTTCCCTCCTTCCCGCTTACCCCCTGAACCCGGAGCCACTGCCATCCTTCCTCCTTCAGTTGAGGCTCACTCTTTTTCAGAGATCTAAGGTCGCAAACTGAAAATGGCCTTTTATAGACGCTGTAGTTTGCTACTATGGAACTATGAAAACCTCCAAGACCCCATCTTACTTTCAAATTTTGGCTCTAATGGAGGAGGACGTATAACAAAGGTAAGTCCTGCGGGTGGTGGTAGCAGCACCAGGTTTGTGGGCTGAGTGGGAAAGAGGGGGAGGGAGGGAGGGAGGTGTGTTCAATGGACTCACAGTTGGCCTCATGCTGGCTTTCCCATGTGGGTGGGAGATGGGCAGGGAGAGTAGCCCACCACTACCCCAAAGCAGCCCAACATGTTTCAGAACCAATCTGCTTCACCTCAGGTTGCCTCGGGTCAACCCGGTACTGCCTCATATTTGGGGGTTTGACCCGAGGTGGCGAATTATGATAATCATGTAAATGTAATTGTCAGAATTAAGTTATTCACAGGTATTTAGCCTGAGACTGTTAGCATTTGTATGTAAATGTTGTCATTAACCAAATTTCAGTAATTCAGGTCAACATATCCATTATCCATTACAGCTACTGATGAGAAGCACTTTGTGGCTCTTGTGTTTTCCAGATGTGAGAAATTGGTCTACCTTTAACTAGGGATGGACGAACCTGTCAGTTTTTTCTCTCATAGTTTTCTATTGTTTGTACCTTAAGTTTTGTTCATCCTGAACTCTGAGATTTTTTTTAAAAAGTTTGTCTGATCATGTGAATGCAGTTTTGTGCACATTTCTCCAAATGCATTCATTTTTGTATGCAATATTGCCTACTATATAATTTTTGCAAGTAATTTTCCTAATATAACTTATTTTTGATCATTATTTTCACTAATAATTTGTGCACTTTCCCCTAACACAGACATTTTTGTACATTAAAAAAAAATTCAGGAACTTCATTGCAAAATTTGGAGAAGTGCAAATTTCAAAGTATAACTGAGTTTCAGTTCGCATGTTGGTTTGAATGTGCAAAATTGTTTAAGTTTGCATTAAAAGGTGAACCCAATAAATTTCTCCCCCATGTGTACATTTAACCTATACTGTAATATTTCCATTTGATCTCAACAGCCTTCCATAAGTGATTTGGATGTGCACCTGAACGTACACTTCACTATAACCTGTATATGGGATCATTGAGAATAACTTTATTAGTAATGGGCTGTTGTCTAAAATTTGTGAATAGCTAATGGGTTGGATCCGTGCTTAGTTTTAAGTTATGACTCACTGAAATCTCATTGATTTCAACAGGTCTACTCTAAAGGAAATGGGCTTCTGTCCTCTTCCCCAAGGAGAAAGTTACTGAAAATTCTCACTTCCCCAGTCTCTTTCACCAGCGTTTTCATTTCGCACCCCACCCCAAAATGTCAAAAATGAAAGAATAGAAATGTTCAGGACAGCTCTATTTTTCATCAAATTATTCTCACATTACTAGTGCCTATGGTGACACAGGAATTATACTAGTAGAAGCAGATTAGAACATGGTACATGGCTGTGTTAGATACTTTTTAACACTGCTAGATACATTGTGGATTTCTGCAACATCTCTAATTGAGATAGGTATTTTTTGTGGCATACTCGCTCTTTGGTTTTATAATACTGAGACCTGTATCACACCAGCTATTTAGTGCACTCTCGCCATGCCTGGTGTGTGGATTTGCAGCACGGTACTCATATGATGCCGTGCCTGTCCTGCTGACACCCCGCCTCTTCCCCAGCCTCTTCTTTCCCCCCCTAGAATGTTAAAAGTCTGGATTATTTTCCCTAAGCACATTTAATGCGCCTTTAAGCCTCCGTGTAGTTTTAAAGGAATTGGGTGTGTGTGCTGTGATGGAAGTCTTGCTGTTGGCTTGAATGGATTACATCAGGTCTTGGCAGGGAAAAGCCATTTCTCCCAACAGCCGGGTCCATGCCTCAATATAAAACCCAAACTTGCATCCCAGGCTCCAAAGCCTTTTTTTTAAAAAAAACATAGAACACCCGAATCTCTGCAGAGACAGGATTGTACTCCCTTGATGCCCCCAAAGAGCCAGACTAAAGGGTTATTCCATTTTTGCCCAGCAGAAAGGCGGTCTGGTTGAAGTGCTCATCTGACAGGACCTGACTGGAGGGAGAAAGTGAAGGGGAGGGGTGGAGTGGAAGAGCAAACGAGCGAAGGAATGAAAGAGTGAAAGAGCAGCTATTCAGGGGAAAGGGATCATAAGCTTGATGTGCTTAGCATCACAGGTAAAAAAAAATATGCAGAGGCAAACCAGGGAGAAAACTAGGTGTGATGAAGCTTTACATTAAGTCTGAAAATACTCCATCACAGGCCATGTCCTGGCTCTAGCACAACACAGTAGGATGGAGCAGAGGAGCTGTGAGTGGTGATTTGCCTTTGCTGGAGAAAAGACATGAGGAGGTGATTTTTGTGATCCATCTTTTCCCCCGTACTTCCTAAAAAAGCTGCTCTGGAGGGCTGTAGGATGCACTGGAGAAGCATGAGAGGTGACTCGGGCTGCAAGGGGAATTGGTGAAGATCACCTCCCAGCCCTCTTCCTCCAGCCAGGAGCCTCTACTGGTTCCTAGTGTCTTCTGTGAACAGAAGGGCCCTTCTAGTCACCAAATGGCCAATCTGGATCCAACCCAGCAAACTATACTCCTCAGGCATTTACAGGAGTTACTAAACTTGGAGTTAATTCTATACTGGAGTATTCAGGCGACCAGTACATCCCTTTTATTTTCAACCCACGCTGACAAAAATAGTTACTGTAAACACTCTCCCATATTTTTCACAGTTTTCAATCTATGGTGATAAGATGATACTTTAAGGTAGAACAATATTATAGCTGATTCCTACAGGAGCTGAACATATCCACAGAGGTCAAAGGCCACTGTTAGACCATCATCACACGGGTGGTTTGATGCACATCCGGTGCAATTTTGATCCACTTACTCAGCACTGGGCTTGCACAATGTCATCCCCGTCATGCTGTTCTCTCCCTGAACAGGCACAGTCCGAAATGCAAATTTTGAATAGGCCAAGCAGTGGTATCACAGCAATACTGTCCACATGTGATTCAAACCGCTAGACTTGCATAGGAAATTGAGGGGGAACCCTTAGAAGCAAACTGGGGAAAAAAAGTAGGTGTGATGAAGCTCTTAATCCCTGATTTGTTTGCAGTGAATGATATTATTTGTGCTTACCTATATATTGCCTCTGAATAATCTGTTACTGGTTATTCTTAGAGACAATATACTAAGGGCATCTTACATTCTTGTTTACCATTTTTCAGAATACCGAAATCCAGGAGCAAATCTATGATTGATAGGAAGAAGAAATTTGTGATATTTTTGATGGCAAATTGATACACCCTGCCAAGTTTTAATGGGGTTCTATCAAGAGTGAGCTTCTGTGTGTTCTTCCATACCAGCCACTCAGTGTTAGGCCTTAACCTCATGGCTGGGAACAAGAAAATCTCTCTTTCCCAGTAGTTACTCTTCCACATTCCCCTTTCTACCAAGAGGACTTTAGTGAAGACATGAAACAACAAGTCCTTCATTCCAGTGGCAAATTTGCAGTGAGAATCTTTCTGTCTATTTTTGTCCAATTCCAGCTGGACACCACTCAAGAATCTGATATTTCCCACTACTTTAACTTTTTTTTCTTTGTGCTTTAGCTGACTCTCTGAGAGCATAAATTCTGAAACGAAGGCAGAACCACAAATTCAGTTAAAGCAGGAGGAACAAAGTGTGTGTGTGTATGTGCGTGCGTGCGTGCGTGCATGCGTACGTACAGGTTATATTCCATTGGTATCTGGTTCCTATGGCCATTTCATATAATCATTTTTTTCCAGGATCAGGCAGGATCTCACAACTAGGGCACAAATGCTTTAGCCAGAGGTAGAAGAGAGGAGTAGTTCAATCATGTGATCCATTAATCTTGTAATTCCTTTGCAAAAACATGTCTTCAGCTACTTATTGTAGACTGGTAATTCTGGAACTTGCCATATATTTAAAAGTGCCTTGCCTTAAAGATACAATTTTCACTAGAACTTGTGTAACTGTGATCTTTGGTGATGTCTTTTTAGGCAGAAATAAGTCCAAATCATCTGTGGAATCACCTTCCTACCATGAAAGTATCTTTGGATTTGTTTTTCAAGTCTGTTATCTATATGTTTTTCTCTGTGTGTTCTAGAACTGAGTCCACCTCTTTAATGTTCTTGCATGGCCTTTCAAACAGAGTTTGGTCATGAACTTTTTAAGCGCATGCTTGAATACTGGTTCTTGCTAGTACAAAGCAGATCAGGGGAACTGTGAGATCAGAGCAGGTACCCATATCCAGTGAAGACTGTGGTGCTAAACTCCCCACAAAGTACATTTTGTGTATGATGGTGTTTTAGAGAAAGTATTTCCTTCCCGTGATGGACCAAGACAGAATGAGGCAGCCATATCAGGCAGTAGAAGCTGGTGGGAGCGGGGGCAGGAAGTGATGGTGAGAGGTTGGAGGACAGAGCTGCGTGAGCCACACAGACTTCCCTGCATTACCTAAGCTAACCTGTTGTCCTTGGGAGGATGCTGTCCCATCACTAATGTTGAAATAAGTTTCAAACCTCTGTGAATGTACTGTTTTCCTCAGCGTGCACAATGTTCATTTTTGCAAACCACTCTCTTGAATTTCTTAACAGGTCAGCAAAAATAAATCCAGTAGTGTTGCAGTTGGTCCTCCAGATACCATAGAGGAACAGCATGTGTTGAAGCTTGAGTTAATATGGTAGTATGTCTTCTAGAACTCTGATATGAACATGGAGCCTTGCCTTACTTGCGCCTCACTTATTATGGAAGAGAAAATGATGGGCAGATGAGCAAATGATGAACTCGGACAGACAGAGTTCAGGCACATTTGACACTTCAAGTTGTCTTCTTTTTTCTGAAATTTCTTAGAATAAAACTTCTCTGTGGCTATCATCCAGAAATGCTCATAAACACATCTCACTCTCTTCACGTCTTGGGGTAAGTTTGTTTTTGTAGGAGAAGAGGGGAATGCAGAAATTCTTCTGAGCTGTCACCACAGAAGCAGATCCACCACTGAGCAGGCAGAAGGCCAACAAAGCACATGGGCACAAGTGCAAGCAGCCAAGAGGACAGATGTATCAAGTCTGGTTTATGGGGGCAGCTTTCCCAGCCAATGAAATCCAGATTGCTGTCTGCGCTGTCACAAACCCAGCATGGTAAATGGATGTGAAAACAGATAATCCACACTTTGGCAGGAGCAACACAGATGAAGCCCCAAAACATAACTTCTAGGCCACATCAGATGGATTTTCCAATTCAGCAGAAAGTTTTGGCTTATGGAGAGCTACAGAGGTCACATTGTTTATATCCTAGCTGTAAGTGAAAAAGAATTATTCAGTCTCAGAGGATGGAAGAACATTTTTGAGCATAGAAGAATTCATAGCTCCCAAGGAACACTGACTTGGGGTATTTTATTTTACAAAGGCATGTATTATTATTATTATTATTATTATTATTATTATTAAATTTGTTGCTATTTTTATGAGATGTTTTAATGTTCTTTGTAGGCATTTTGGATATTTTTCTTTAAAATATAAAATCAGGACATAAATGTGAGGGGAGGAAAGGTGAGAAGAATATGATCCATAATGTCAAATAACTGGGCTTTCAAGTAGAAATATCTGGTTTTCAGGAAGAAACATTTCTCGGGCTTCTACAAAACCACATTTTCCAGGATATTTAGCAATCACTAGGGTAATAGGGGAATTTGGGCTTAAGGAGAAGGCCAAAAAGTTGCATCTGGGATATAGAAGTTATTAGAATGAGCAGGGAATGAGTAGGATACAAAAGTCTTGTTCTTTTGAGTGAGGCTCAAAGATTGCCCTGACACCCTATGAAAAGGAAAGGAAAGCAGCTCCAACAGCTGAGGATGGAGGTGCGCATCCCATTCTCTTCCCATAGCTTCCCCACTGCAAGCTGCTTCCCTGTTAGAGTGCAAATGTTCTTTTTGAACCGCATAAAAGGAAAACCAGCTGGGAGAGGTGAGGATTTGGAGTGGATAAGCTGTGGAAGGAGAAAGATTGAAGTACCACCACCCCATCCCTTCATAGCATCTCTATCCCAAGTTCTGCCAGGAGTCGTATTTCTGTATTCCACAGTGATATAGCCCTTTCTTTGTTACAAAATTGGATTGTGACTAGTGGATGAATTTGAACTATTCATTTCTGCTAGCTTTCTAATCTATATAGCAAATTCAGTAAATAAAATTACTCAAAGGAAGTCTGACTTCTCCAGGTGCTTTATCAGAGGTGCCTCATGTAGATTAATAAACGCCCAGCCTTTACTCCAATATTCAGCCTAATATTTTTTTTTAGTTTTCTCTGAGTAGATGGATCAAAGAAATACATAGAAAGAGGATTCTGGGATGCAAGCTTTTCATTTCCTGCCTTTTGTTGCTTTGTTTAACATTAAAACTTCCTGCATGGCACTTCATCCTTCACTCAACACCCTTTCAATTTGATACAACACCTTTCCCAGAGGGGCAGACATTAGTACTCTTTGGGGCTAAAGTGGATACTGAAGAGTAGAATTATTCTCACATTGCTTTATTTGTACTGGGACATGTCACTGCATGGCATTAACAGAAGTTGCCACCTCATACTCCAGATACTGGAAATAGCACTTTACATTTCCTGTTAAAGCAGGAGAGAAGGCAGCCAGGCCTCCTCCTGAATATCTATTTCATGGTCCTGTGTTTCTTCTTCACCTGCTTTATTGTACACCTGGAGGTCTGCACCTACTCATGACCAACTTTCTTACTTTCTGGAATTTTACGCAAATTGACTCATAGAAAAATATGTATTTTTTTTTTAAAAAAAAACACTGGCTGAAAAAGTGCATTTCCTCCATAGGCCAAAACAAACACAAAAAAATCACATTTTGGGAGGATTTTTGCATTTGGGGGGGATTCGTGCTGTTTTTGCAAGTGCAAATTTGTGCAAATGCAAAATTGTGCAAATTTGGAAATTAAAAACAAATCTGATGACTAAATAAAAGGCATCTGACAATCCACAAAATGCAAAATCTATACATTCCTGGGACAAGACTGCAGACATCAGGACCACAGGGAGCATTTGGGGAAGGAGTTGTTATAGCCCATGTCTCTTGCTTTAACAAGAGAATCTAAACCACAATAAACAACCGCCAACTGCACATCCAGTTTATACATTTTTAAAAGCTTTTTTTAAAAAATAAGCAGATTATACGATGAGAATTGTTTCATCACAAAACACTAGCTTCAGTCATAACAGTTAAAGCATTAAAGATCTGTTTATGCTTCTGTTACAGTGTGGCAACCCAGGGTGTGCTTCCAGATGATGCTTCTATTGTGCCATCACCCTACCTCATTCACAGAATTGTGTGTGTGTGTGTGTGTGTGTGTATACGTATGTAAGGATGACGTGTGTTCCACTCATAACCCTCTCATGTTTTCCCACCTCTTCTTCTGTCTTTTTTCTTACCACATAAAATCCATTAAGGAAAACATATATATGAAATTCTTGTGCGATTCCTTCTGATTGGATAAGCTATGAGCGTCCATCTGGAAGCAGCCCAAAACTTATATTACAATATTATATGTATATTATACCACAGTTCTATATAAATAGGGTGACCATATGTCAGGAAAAACCAGGACATGTCAGGATTTTTGGCAACAAATCCGGGGGGGGGGGGAATTATGAAATTTGAAGAAAAATCCGGATTTTTCCCATCCTCCCCCGACCCAAAAGGCAGCTCTACTTTATAGTCAATGGGAATTAACAAAAATGATCACAACTCTCTCATTTTTAAAGCTAAATAGATGAAACTTGGCACCATGATAGCCCTTAGGTAGGGCTTTTGCCATGCCAAATTTGGAGCAGATCTGTTCATCCATTGATTTATAGGATTTTTTTTTAAAAAAATGAGGTTTTGAAATTAATTTTTTAAAAAACATTATCTTTAAAGAAAAAGAGATGAAACATGGCACTTTGATAACTCTTAAGTAGGGCTTTATCCATGCCAGGTTTGAAGCAGGTCCGTTCATCCATTGATTTTTAGGATTTTTTAAAAAGTTTGAGTTTTTAACATTAATTAAAAAAAAACATCATTTTTAAAGATAAGGAGATGAAACCTGGCATCATGATAGATGTTAAGTAGGGCTTTAGCCATGCCAAGTTTCAAGCAGTTCTGTTCATCTGTTGATTTTTAGCAATTTATTTTTAAAAAAACAAACTTAAATTCAGGTTGTGAAACCTCCTCTTTGGGGTCTTGCACCTTGAGCAGTTTCAGCCCTTGGCACCAAGGGGATCTTGAGTTTTTAGCTAAGTAGTGCTGGGTGAGCACAGCACCTTTCCTGCTGCAGATTTGGTGGGCAGTCAGGCACCTGGAACTCAGCAGAGGCGAGGCATCCACAGATCAAAATGTGGGAAAGGAGAGGTCAGTCAAAGCAGTCACATGTTTGTGCAGGAAGTAGACAGTTGTGCCAAAGCACAAGCCTTGAAAAGCTAATCTATAGAGTGAGAAGTGTAAATGGGAGAAGTAGTGTCTGCAGCCCACAACACCCACCCTAATGTTAGAGTGGAGAAACTTGTGACAATCATACACAACTTTTTTTTAAAAATGAACTTTAAATTGAACTTTAAAAATAAAATAACCAGCCGGCAGCAAGCCTTTTTAAGCAGCAGCTTGCAGTGGAGTGAGGATACAATCAGAAAAGATATTTGAGGGAAGGGGAGAATGTATCACACAGATTATAGCAATAAAGTATAGCAAAGGCTACAAAAGTAGGAGTAAGTGAAGTTAATTTCAGATACATTAGATGTCTCACTTGTTATTTCAGTGATGTTAACATTAAGATGTTATGTAGAACAGATTTGTCTTAATTGTGTGCTGTAAAAGCAGACGTGTCTTCAGGCAGGCACACCCCCTTGGTGCTGGACATGCCCTCTGGGGCGGACATGTTGGTGGGGACACCCCCTTGGGGGCTGACCATTTTGTCCTCCTTTTTGGTTTCCAAAATATGGTCATCCTGTATATAAAAGATTAGAACAGGTTCATGCTCATCAACACATGTTAGATGACAAGGCAAAAATGTTTTGCAGGAAATGGGAAAAAAACTTCCCATATATTTTCTTCTATCTATTGGCTTTTAAGATTAAATTTTTGCTGTTGATTTGCAATGGATCCATATTCCACAATGTAGTTCTCTTCTCCCCCTGCCCCGCAACCCTGTACAATGGGCAAACACATTCATATCTGGGTGCATGCCCTTCAAAACTGCATTTTTGAGGGGAGGAAGGCTTTATTTATCCAAATTGTAGGCCCCATTTTAGAACAAAGCCCTCATATAAAATACCCATATAATATATTCTCATATTTCAATAGTTTTTATAATAAGAATAAGAATAAGAATAAGCAACAGTCTAAACCAATGCACAATAAGCCATTATAAATAAACTACAACCATTAAAAACAATTTCAAGGCTAGCAGCCTTGTTTCATTTCAGATCTATAACTGTCAAGTACACTTTGGAATATGCAGAACCCAAATTATTATAATATAATTGTTAGATAAATATATGTCAGAGTAAATTAAAGAGTAAAGTTGCCCAGTTCCCAGAGACATGTTTGTGCTGTACAAATGCATGATCAGTTAGGAGAAAGAAGAAGGACAACCCCCCGCTTTTATGGGATTTATTTAGTTCATTTTAAAATATATATACGGAACACATAATGCTCGGATGCAGGTGTTCTGACATTTCTGAAAAGCAATTTTATCACAAGGATTTAAAAATATTTCATTAAGTCTTGTGGTAACAAGCCAAACTATGTGAAGCCTGTTCAGAGCCATTAGTGCTGTCATTGGAACCAGGGGCTCTTTGCAAGTCTGTGCCTTTTTTTGGGGGGGGGGGAAAAAACCCTGTTGAAATCTCCGAACTTTTGGGTTCCAAAAGTCTCACAAACCCTTTTAGTAATGCAGAGCTCACAACCTTTGAGTGTCTATCCAATTTCCAAATCAAAAATTCTATTCAGACTCTTTGTTTTTTGGACTGAATGCATAAACTGAATTATTATTGGAATTTTCTGATACATTCATTGCATATAAAGATGAAACTTGAATGTTTCATTCTCTTTAAATCTAAGTTGTTTTCTACAAAGGAATTATCAGCAGCAATGTGGTTGTTGAAGTCTATGTATCTCTTGGTCCCAGCAGTGAATTTAGGTCAGATGTTACTTGAGTTATTTGACAAGGTAGATGGTTGTCTTCATCAAATGCTGTCAAAACATCACTTGTGGTGAGATGCTCTAGTATTTATTTTAATTAGTTAATTATACAGTTGGTTAAAGCAAGACACTACAGCTTCACCACTGTATACATAACATAATTATCTGTGTTGTGTCCCCATTTTCCCAATAGTAATTACTTCTCAGTTGATGTTCAGTCACTGTCAGATTACCTTTCACTGATATTTAACACACACACACACGCATGCACGCACGCACACACACACACACTTTCTTAGTCTGAGCACAAAGTGGTACTTGCAAGTTCTTTACTTTTCTCTCCATTCTGTCTACCTCTTCTTCAAGCAAAGGACTGTGGGAAAATCAATAGTCCACTGCCTTGGGATGATGGATGAAGGGTTGTGTGAACATAGTAGTAGGCATAGTTCCTTAGGGTACTGAAGTAAACAGACTTTATTCTGCAAACAACTTGGCTCAGAGACCAATCTGTTTAAAAGCTGAGGTATTTGCTTTTGCTAATGAAGTAATTGGTAAAGTTTAACAAATTAACAATCTGCATTTACTTCTTTTGTCAGATGCTATGGAGGAGGATGGCTTTAATGCCTTTACTAGGGATGGCATGACACTGGTGTAGAATGCAGTGTGTGTATGTGCATAAAACCCTCTTCAATACCTGGCTTTCTTGTATGATCCACCTCCAGTGAGTTCAGTCTCCGGAGCAACAGGAGATGTTGCAGCAATTAAGCCACATAACTAAATCATATGATGGAAAAGCCATTTACAGCCCAACTGCAAAATCACAGTACCTACTATACTGCAACAAGTACTGGGGGCCCTACAACCCCCTCTCCACAGGTAGTTCCCAGGTCAGAGACATCTGTAGAGGAGCAGACATAGGTTTTCACACCAATCCAGATATTCATGTTAGGCATGGAAGACCATTTTACAATATTTTTTAACATGTGTTTTTAATAATAATAATAATAATAATAATAATAATAATAATAATAATAATACAACACCAAACACAAGATACAAAAACTGATTAAAAGCAGATAAAACCAGTACATCATTAAAATACCAATAAAACACCAATAAAATACTTTAAAATTCATCTAGGTAGGCCTGCCGGAAGAGATCAGTCTTTATAGATCTTTTAAATTCCTGAAGACTAGTAAATTGGCGAATCTCTCCCGGCAGGTCATTCCACAATCTGGGAGCGGCAGAAGAGAAGGTCCTCTGGGTAACGGTTGTCAGTCTAGTTCTTGTTGACTGTAATAAATTCTTCCCAGATGACCTGAGCGTGTGGGGCGGATTGTATGGGAGAAGGCGATCCCATAGGTAACCTGGACCCAAACCATGTAGGGCTTTAAAGGTAATAACCAACACTTTGTACTTCGCCCGGAAACTGATTGGCAGCCAGTGAAGAGATTTTAAAACTGGTGTAATGTGGTCACCTCTAGATGTACCGGTGACCAACCTGGCTGCCATATTTTGAACTAGTTGAAGTTTCCGGACTAGGCACAGAGGTAGCCCTATGTACAGCGCATTATGTCTGAGGCACATTGGCTCTTATATTGACCCTCTACTTAATTGAGCCCGTATAGGCCACTATTGATACTCTCATGGCTGAGGAGGCAACCCAGTGTGCCAAAGTTAAAGCAGCTATTCTTGGCATCTTAGATGTCACCAGGGGGACATGCATGAGATGGTCACAGGAAGTCACATATAGACCAGGGACTTGACCCTGAATGATGGAACAACAGATAGGTTTTTTTTTGGATTGCTGAACAAATTATGCTTGAACTATTTACATATCCATACAGTTGGTGGAAACCTTTGCTGTGGCAAAGGAGCTGGAATATTCAACAGCCAAACAGAGTCCATGGTCTCCTGATGGAGGGCCAGCTCCCAGCATCCTAGGAGGGGCCAGAAAAACATGGGGATTTGGCTGCCAACTGAGCCTCCTGTGCTCCAGCCATACCCAAGGATCCCAAGATCTAGTTGGAGAGCTATGAAAGAAAGTATAAAGGGTGAGGAAGGCATCAGTCCATCTAGCCACAGTCATTTGCTTCACCTGTTGATGAGAGGAACATGTGAAGCATAAATTCTCATTCATGGAATGCCTTTATGATGAAGCCTTAATGGCCACACAGGGTACCTGTAAGTAGTCCTAGTGCAGGTGGATGGGAGAACAGTTTTGGGGTTAGTGGACATGGGGTATGAATGCACTTTAGTGAATCTGCCTTGCGGGGGGATGAGGTCCTGTTGGTGAGCTATATCCATGGGTGTCAAACTTTACCATACCCACTAGGCCAAAATAGCTGTCAGAGGACAGATTCACTTGATCCAGATGGGAATAATACTGGGGCTTGCCCAAGCCTTGGTTGTAGTACAGGAATGGCCCATACTTGACCAAATTATTAGACTGAGTGACCCAGACCCCGTCTTACTTGGGGATAAGGATGACAACATGAGGCTAAATGCTCTGAATATTATCTGAGCTCAGTTGGATTTTAGGTTGACTATGGAATCAAGCTCTTCCCCAGGACATGGGGACCACAGGGGCTGGACCCTGCTTTGAAATCAATAAGGGTTTGTTGTATTGCATGAAATCCATGCAAGATCAAAAAAGGGAAGTACCTTTACTCTGCCCACCAACTTATGGCTTACATTATTATGGTTGGCCCATAACATTCCAGCCTTCAGTTACCTGGCCAGGTTTTGTGCAGCTTACCCAATCAGTGATATTACATTCTGCTCCAAGTGTCAGAAGACCCAGGGAAAGAGCAGGCCCACCAGACTACGGAGTCCCTTCCCAGTATAGACACATCCTTTGAAAGAATAGGTGTAAATATACAGGACCCTAAAATAATCCTCCCAGAGTCACATCCATATTCTGGCGAGGGCAGAATCATAACATAGAATATGCTGATGCAGTTCCCCATTGCTGAATGGCTGTTTAAATTTTGGTGCAGGAATTCTGCAAAGTCTTCTCTAGGGTAGTGACGTGGGAGATTCTATGGCAGAGGGTGTCTTCCTTGGTGCCTTCTTGCCAGGGGATGGTAAGCCTCATTGAATTCAGTGGGACTTGCTTCTTCCAGGTAAACATGCCTAGGATTGGGCTTTTACTAAATTACCCTCTTAAGAACAGACCACAGGAGTAGCAAGAAATTTGTGTTGCTGCTTTTTAAAGTGATGGTGATGACATTCTAATGCTGTATGATGTGTGTGTGTTTGTACTTGAAACATGTAAGCCACATACATGGAAGCCAAATAGTTTCAACTTTCAAAACAGCCACAGTTGTCTTCAGCACCCTTTTCATTCCACAAAGTGAGGTGGGTGGCTGACATGTTTCGTAAAGGGTATGTTAAATCTGAGCAACTTCCATGCTGTCTTTACATGTACTTAGAATAGGTGTTGTGCGCCCTGGAGGTCCAAAGGCTTATGAGATTTTAATACTGTGTAATTCCAAGTAAATAGCTCACCTGGTGCTTGAGCTCACAGGATGAAACTAGAGGACGAACCTAAAGATTTAGTAACCTGAGCTACATCTCCCTGTCCTGAGCATGGCAGCTGGCTATTGGAAGGCACAAACAAATATGCCACATTTTACTGGTCCCATACAGGAGGACTATGATCAGTAGGCAGCTTTCCTGCTATGTGTGTAAAGCTTCTCTTTACCCCTGAGATATTTGAATCTCTCGCTCTCGCTCTCGCTCTCTCTCTCTCACACACACACACACACACCATACATTTTCTGTCTATATGTGGATCCATGCTAACAAGTACCATGTAGTCTTGGGGCAGTATCCAATGGCACTGATGCGCAAGCAACCCCTTCTGCCAATTCTATTGCACAAGCGGTTAAGCAAGATTTTACGCTTCCTCTAAAAGATTTTACGCTTCCTATAGGAAGCCGTAAAGTGAGTAGAAATTCTCATTTCTGGATTGGGACAGGTCAGCAAAGCTCCTCTATGTGAGCTCCGGTTATCTGTCCCATTCCAGAAACAAGTGTTTCTTCTCATTCCTGGTTGCTCCCAGAAGTGCTAAATCTCCTTTGCATAAGCAATGGGTCTCGCTTGTGGAATGGAATCATGGGGTGCAACAGAATCAGTGGGGATACAGCAGCGTGTTGGATACTGCCCTTGAACCACAAAGGCCTGATAGATTTGCCTGCAATTGCTGCTCTGTTCAAATAATATTGACATAATAAATATACCTTCTTTGCAGGATTATTACAAGGATAATAATTGCACATAGTGCTATAAAATAATTAGTAGCAGAATATTTTGACAAATAAAATTATGTATAAGTAACTAAGGAATGCAAACAGACTAGGAATATCAATTTTACTGAAAATGTCTAGGACACAAAAAATAAAAATAGTTAAGAAAAGAATTCCATCTGCATACCATGACTTGTGTCAAATAATTGTCATTAATAAGTCCATGGGAAAAACACATTTTGCTATGGACTTTACTGATTTAGCAATGCAGTCATATAGGAACGCATGCTGAGAATCTGAACTTCTTTACCTATGAGAGATCTTTCTTCATTCAGTATACTTACCTAAGGAAAAATGCTAATTAAAAATTGAACTCTATATGCCAGAAACATTAAGAAGATACTGAAGCAAAGAGTAAAAATAGCATGCTGTTGGGAATACACTAACTGACATTAGCCATAAAGGTTGGCTGGCAGTGTCAGCTGCCAGCTGTGAAAACATATGGAATTGGGATGGGAAACATTCATGAACTTTGGAGAAAGGATAGATTTCAAAGAGCAGCCAATCAAAAGTGTTCAGGGAGAAGTGTAGCTCAGTGGTAGGGAATATACCCTGCATGGTGATGGTCGCAGGTTCAGCCTGTTTTTAGGATGTTTTATTGCTATTTTAATAATGTGTACCATGTTTTAATTAGTTTTATGTATTTTATCATATTTTATATTTACTGCTGTTTGCTACCTTGATCCAAATGGAGAGGCGGGTAAGAAATAAATTTATTATTATTATTATTATTATTATTATTATTATTAAAGAACCTCAGGCCGGGGGGGGGGGGCAAATCTGGCCCTCCAGTTTTCCCCAGATAGCCTCACCCTTTCCCCAGGCCCACCCCTTTCCCTCAGCTGTTGATCATTTCGGGGTGATCATATGAAAAGGAAGACAGGGCTCCTGTATCCTTAGCAGTTGTGACACAGGGAATGTCAGCAGGTGTCATTTGTATGCATGCAGCACCTGGTGAAATTCCCTCTTCATCACAACAGTTAAATCTGCAGGAGCCCTGCCCTTTTGACCATTTACAAAAGAGAGAAGGGCTCCTGCAACTTTGACTGTTGTGATGAAGATGGAATTTCACCAGGTGCTGCATGCAAGCAAATGACACCTACTGAAATGCCCTTTTCTCGATAACAATAAAGATACAGGAGCCCTGTCCTCCTTCTCATATGGTCACCCTAAGCAATCCCCTTCCCTCCCCCCCACCCCATTCTAAAAGGTTTAAAATACCTCTCCTAAAGCTTAGTTACTGTCAGTAAGAGCTTTAAGCTAAAATATGATGGTATTTTTGTGTTTTGTTTTTGGACCCTTCCCTATCGCCTTTGGCCCCACCCACCACTGGAACGCAAGCCTCCTTCCCAAGCTTCTCTGAAATGGATTCAGCCCTTGGGCTGAAAGATACCCTCTACCCCTACCCTGGTAGGGTGACCAGATAAAATCCAGGTCAGGGCTCATTTAACTTTAACAGTTGTAGAGAAAAGGGAATTTCAGCCAGTGCCATTTGTATGCAATTAGTTCCTGGTGAAATTCCCTCTTCATCACAACAGTTAAAGTTTCAGGGGCCCTGCCTTCTTTTGTATATGGTCACTCTAGTATAGTGCCTGCAACTTTAACTGTTGTGATGAAGAGGGAATTTAATCAGGAACTAATTGCATTATCTGGTCACCCTACTCAGGACCCCCAATGGGCTAATGTGTTCTCTTTATCCTCTCCAGATGACATACAGGAGGGAGCCTCCTAGCAATAGAAAGGGATGTTTCCAACACCTAGGTTCAATTCTTTCCTCAATATTTGCTATAAAATGCAACCAATTTTAAGCCTTTTCGGGCAAACTCATCTACTGCTACTGAGTCCTGACACATGGCAGAACCTATGTGATGCAAGGCCAACAAAAATGAATGGGTGCTGTGGTAGCACAAAGATAAGCTCCAAAACTCTACTGCCTTTATAATCATATTGTTGAGTCAGGCTCTCTTTCTTCATCATTAACTGATACCTATATTACCATGATTCCTAAGCTTGGTAAGGACCATTGTGCTATCAACCTATATAATTAATTAATGTGGATATCAAAATATTAACTGCACTATGGGCTGATAGATTGCAACAAGTTATTGCAGCATAGGTTCAACCAGACAGGTGAGATTTATTAAGAATAGACAGGGAGCAGATAATCTCAGATTAGTTGTTGATTTGGTCACTCTAAATTCTGAAAGAACTAATCAGTCAGCCATTATCTCTTTAGACGCAGAAAAGGCCTTTGACAAAATTCATTGGAAAATTATTTTTATTACTTTGATTAATTTCAATTTCCCAACTGAATTTTTGAAATGGGTATATATAATTCAATTTCATGAGCTAATGTAAGGAGTAATGGATTATTTTCTGCATTTTTTCTGCTTGGTCGAGGTACCAGACAGGGGTGTCCACTTTCTCCATTGATATTTGATTTATGCTTGGAACATCTGGCATGTGCCATTAGGCAAAGCAGCAGTATTCATGATTTTGTACATGCTGACTTAGAATTTAAAATTATCCTATATGCAAATGATCCTTTATTGTTTATTTCAAAACTCCAGTCGTTGGTTCTGGCCTTCATGAAACTGATTAATACTTTTGGTGATTTGTCTAGCTATTCAATTAACTGGTCAAAGTTGGAAATAATGCCGATTCGAGATAAGATACATTCTAGTGGCTATTTTGTCAGTGCCCTGATTCCATCACTTATTTGGGAATAATCATTCCCAGAGACATATCTCAAATGATCAAGTTAAATCTAAATGAATTGATCAATGATCTCTCATGAGATATTGATAGATGGGCATCCTGAAAGTTAACTCTATAGGGCAAGGTTAATACACTTAAGATGAATACTATACCTCAAATTGTTTATGTTATATGTGGAATCCCTTTACTCATACCTAGCAAATATTTCCAAAAACTTAATACTTTGTTTCATAAATTCTTTTGGGGTTCCTCTCCTCCAAGAATATCCCTGAAAAGGATGCAACTTCCAATTAAAGATGGTGAGTTTGGCTTTCCAGACCTTGCTACATACCATTGGGCATATTTGCTTACCTGCACCAAATTTTGGTCTTTTCCACTTAGATTTGATTTTCCACCTTGGTCAGTTTTGGAATCATCCTGTCTGGAGCCTCTTTCCAAATGGATGGTATTACGTTCTCAGCATAGTAAGGTGGAAAGTGCTCCTCCCACAATCTTAGCAGTTAGAGATGTGTGGCATAGAACATCATGCCAATTACAGTTTGACCCATTTTCTCATGCTAAACTGACTATATGGGGAAATCCAGATTTTAAAATAGGAAAGACAATGTTTTTGGCGGACTTGGACAGACAGGATGATTTTTACCCTGGATCAATTGTTGGGTGCAGATGATGAATTTTTGTTATTTGAAGCTTTGCGAGATAAATTTAAATTGCCTGCCACAGCTGAATGGCAATATTTGCAACTGCAACAATTGTTAGAATTGGCCCTGTGGCTTTTACTGCTTCAGAATCTCTCTTGCTATTGGAAGCACGTATTGAGACTGACTGGGTAAATTGACCCACAATTCATGTTTATAAATACTTATTATCAATGAATAAATATGATACAATAGGGCTTCAGCAGGAATGGAATAGGGAATTGGAATGTCCTATTTATCGAATCAATGGACCACTGTTTTGGCATCGGTATCTGATATGTCAATGGTTACAATTTATCCAGTAAAAATTATTGTTTTGGGTCTATTGGACGCCACAGCGTCTGTTTAATAAAGGTTTGTCCAAATTGACTAATTGTTGGAGGTGTCATACAGCTAATGTTTCTTTTGTTCATATGTTCTGGAAATGTCCAATAGTCACTTCCTTTTGGGAAGAAATTGTCAGACACATAAATTTTGTATTAGAAAGCTCTTTAATATTTTTGGATGTACATGTTATCTTAAATTACATACCGACACAAAGGCAACATAAATGGATTTTTCACGCCCTTTTGACTGCCAAAAGACTGGTTCTACAACATTGGAAAGATAAAACCATACTGCATATAATGCAATGGATTGAAGACTTAACAACATTAGCAATGTTTGAAAGAGTTGGTATACAGGCGTCATTTACGACTTATACTCAGACATTTGGTCTACCTTCACGGACATTTATGTGTAATTTATGCTACTTTCCCTTTTTTCTTTGTTGTGATATTTGAAACTGAAGCTTTTGAAGTATGTAGTTGCATATGTTCATTTTATTATTATTATTTTATATTTTATTTTATGGTTTTTATTTTGTTAAAAAAATCATAATAAAAATAGATTAAAAAACAGATAAACTCTTGCTGAAGGTCCATTCAGCTCTATGGGGCATGCATAAAAATCACCTTGGTGGACTATGTCTCCATGATGTTTGATCACTGGAGATGGAGCAGCAAAGTAAGTTTTACAGTTCTTGAACTATTATAATAAACCTGGCACCAAACCATCAACAACAAAAATGTCCTTTGAGCCTCCAGGAAAGGAGGAGGAAGGTCACTGAAATGCATGTGTCCCGTATGTTCTCCTTCCTGAGCTAAGCCATTGGGAGGTTTTTCTGAGGCAAGCTGGCAGTCCCTTCTACAAGATTTCGCTTTGAAGCCCGGTTGCCTGATTATGTGCATATACGGATAAGCACGTTTACCCCTAATACCTATTCACGAGAGGCGATGAAGCACATTACAGGCTGTATGAAATGCGCTTTAAAGTTGTTTACATGCGGAGAATCACATGTTTACATGGCCATAAGGCGCTTTAACTCCCAGGCATTTAACAGCATATGATGAGGTTTTTTTGTGTTTTTGTGTTGTTGTCGTGCTTTGACCCAGAAGGATATTGTAATTTTAACTTGTTTTTATGCTTTATGTTTTTAAATTTTGTATATTGGTGTTTTAATTGTTCAATGTTTTTAATTTTTGTAAACCGCCCAGAGAGCTTCGGCTATGGGGCGGTATATAAATGGAATAAAATAAATAAATAAATAAATAAAGTGCCTTGAAAGACCTTTAAATTGCTCTTGTAGAGGCACTCTGTGATAAATGAATAGATTTCTGTGGGAGTTCAATATGATACAAAGGGCAGTATCCAATGGACACTTGTGGTGTCCACTACTTACGCAAGGGAGATTTAGTGCTTCTGGAGGAAACTCAAAATGAGCAGAAATTGTAGTTTCTGGAAAAGGGCAGGTTGGCAGAGCTTGCATAAAGGAGCTCCGCTGACCTGCTTTCTTCCAGAAACAAGCATTTCCACTTGTTTTGGAGCTTCCTCTTGGAAGTGCTAAACACTAGGGGTGTGCATCGGATCGGGTCCGATCCACGATCCAAAGCTGATCCGACTGAAATTGGATAAAATTATCTGATTGCGATCCCGGCTTCTGGATCGTCCGATCTCATCCGAACCGGTCCGGAAGGACCCGATCCGGATAAAATCGGAGGATCAGACCTCCATCTCCTCCCCCTCACGCTCTGCTCCTTACCTGTTGGGGCCGTCCGCTGCCCCCTTCTACTGAGAAACAGGCTTTGTGGCCTGCCTCTCAGTAGCGCGCCAGGTGATGACGTCACCCGGCATGCTATTGAGAGGCAGGCCGCGAAGCCTGTTTCTCAGTAGAAAGGGGGCAGCAGATGGCCCCTGCAGGTAAGGAACGTGAGAGGGAGGAGGGGGCTTACCTGCCGGGGCCATCCACTACCGTCCAGCGGACGGCCCCGGCAGGTAAGAAGCGCGAGGAAGGAGGGGGATTACCTGTCGGGGCTGTCCGCTGCCATCTGCTGGTGCCTCTGGGCACCAGCAGATGGCAGTGGATGGCCCAGGCAGGTAAGAAGGGAGAGGGCCCCCCCACTTACCTGCTGGGGCGGCTGCTTCCCTCCGGTACTCCGATCTACTGAGAAATAGGCTTCACGGCCTAGTTCTCAGTAGAGTGTCGGGTGATGATGTCATCACCTGGCACGCTTCTAAGGGACAGGCCACGAAGCCTGTATCTCAGTAGATTGGAGTACTGGAGGGAAGCGGCCGCCCCGGCAGGTGTGGAGCGTGATGGGGGAGGCAGGAGTGCCCCCCCACTTACCTGCCAGGGCGGCTGCTTCCCTCCGGTGCTCGAATCTACTGAGAAACAGGCTTCGCGGCCTGTCCCTCAGTAGCACGCCAGGTGATGATGTCATCACCTGGCGCGCTACTAAGGGACAGGCCGCGGAGCCTGTTTCTCAGTAGGTTCGAGCACCGGAGGGAATTGTCCACCCCAGCAGGTAAGGAGCGCGAGTGAGGGAGGAGGGACAGGGAGGGGGGATTTAGGCCCCCACTCACCCATGCACCGCCATGTTTTCCCCATAGACTTGCATTGGGGAAAGCTTTCTTTCCTCCAATGCAAGTCTATGGGAAAAACACCAAAAATGGAGGCCGATCCAAAAATCGAACGTCCGATTTTTGGATCGGGATTGGGTCCGATCTGATCCGAGGGACCTCTGATTTTGTCCTGGCCGATCCAGGAGGTCTCGATCCGGGTCCCGATCCGATCCGGGGGTCCCTGCACATCCCTATAAATCACCATTCTACAAGTGAGGGTCCCTTGCACAATGGAATTAGCAGGACTTTCTACTTGTAGAAGTGAATTAGCAGGACAGAAGGGAATTGGCAGGGGTGTGAGCACCATGTTGGATTCTGCCCAATGTTTACTGCATTCAAAAGACTTCTAGGCTTAGAGCTACATGATATGAACATTATATTGCATGCTTGTTATTGGGCACTCACGGATTTTCACAGGTTCCTCTCACAATGTCGTCTGTCTCCCACATGCCTCCCGACCCTTCTTGCCTTCTTCACACCACAAAAAAGCACCTCAGTAAGTCCGACTTAAAATAAAGATGCTGTGTGCAAGAGAAGCAGCGCAATCAAAATGGCCCTCTGAATGGGCCAAGTGCACATTGTATACTTCCTCTTTCAAGAGAGGAAATAATGAGGGACAAATGCACGGGTGGAGAAGCAACAGTAAGCAAACACAATTTTCCCCATGTGATGGCACTCTTTATTTATTTATTTATTTCATTTCATTTCTAACCCGCCGCTCCATCCAGCTCGAGACGGGGAACAACAATAAATATAAATATAAAAACAATAAAATAGATAAACCATTAAAACAGATAAAAACAAATACATTATTAAAAACATCTTAAAATTAAACTGGGTAGGCCTGCCGGAAGTGAGCAGTCTTCACGGCTTTCTTAAATTCCAGAAGACTGCTAATTTGTCGAATCTCCTCCGGCAGGCCATTCCACAGCCTGGGAGCAGCAGAAGAGAAGGTCCTCTAGGTAACACTCGTCAGACTAGTTCTGGCTGACTGGAGTAAATTCTTCCCAGAGGACCTGAGTGTGCGGGGTGGATTATACAGGAGAAGACGATCCCGTATAATTTTGCTTTCTTCTGTACTACCTTGCAAAAATTAGTGCTTTTTATTATTTTTTATTATTTTAAAATTATTATTCCGCTGACAATTCGGGCATTATGATGCCAGATCTGTCTCACTACTACTTTATGCGTTTGGCATGCCACAATCTAGATAACTGAGCACACATATCAGAGGTTTCAGATGGTTAGACATGATGAACTTAAAATAATTTTCTTGTACAGTTTTACAAACCTATTGCCTCAATTTATCTGATATATTTCTTTACTTGTTAATAAGCAACTTCTACTGTTAGATGTTTTGTGTTGAGGATTGCTTCTGAGATCTCTTTTTGATGTGAGTTCCCAAATTAATTCTGAGAGAAACTTCTACTATGAATGAATGCACTATTTTATACAACTAGGATAGGAAAGTGGTTTCTTGTTGTGCATTTCTTTCTAGCATTTTGCTGATAATTAGTGAATGAAGCAAGGCTGGCAGATCAGCCTGTGTATGGAACATAGTATGGACTTATGAAGAAAAAGATTGTCAGAAGGAGAGAGCGTCCTCATGGTAAGTTCAGGTTTGTTGTTTCTAACATTGCTGGCAATGGAATACGTTTCTCAAGTCATAAATGTCTTTAAGAAAGGTTCTTTCTCAAAAATAAAACCCATCCATGGAGGAAATGTGGGGATTTCAAAGAAATTACAAAAGTAGATTTGGCCATCTATAATATTCTTCCTGTGAGTACTAGTGTTGATATGTAATGAAGACAGGCACAATCATTTTAGAGGGACCGATCCCAATTTGAAAATGCCCTCAGTATGTTCATTGAGTTCAAGAATTGAGCTGGGGGGGGCAGTTCTGTGAGTTTGTAGAAGTAGCCAACTGTAGACAGTGCTAATTGGCAACTAGTGCCCAATATGTCATCAAAGAAGTTTCCAATCCCTGGAGCAGTTTTCTGCTTTTTTAAAAAAGGGATGTTTTTCATTCACAAGGTAATGGATGAATGGATGTGTGTAAATTCAATGCTCTAAAAATAAATAAAAAGCTGCAGAGCCCATTTGAAGCATGGAAGAAAGAGCAAGACTGATGGCAGAGCTACTATTCAGTTTGCTGATATACACTTGTCATTTCAGTTGCTAAGCCAGGAAGAAAATGGGCACATCCAGGGACTGAGAGATCTAATGTGAGTGCTCTTTTCTTATTCCTGCCATCAGCTCATCTCTTTTCAAAATGGGACCCATCATCACACTTAGCAAGTTGATGTGGGCCTTATTCTGACAGCAAATGAGAATGGATTTCTTTCTTATCATTTGAATATGTCCTTTCTGTCTATGTTACTATGTAAGAGCCAAATAGTATGTAGAATGATCCAGTTATTTAAAAACAAAAATAAACAAAACAAAAACAATAATAAATTAGAGGCAGGAGTCCAATCCTGTCTTTATATTTGCATGATTCCTTCATAGCACAATTCTAGAACATATTATAGTTCTAGTCACAAACTACTCACAAACTTCTGAATATGAATGTGTTGATATCCAGGATGTACTCTAGAGCAAACTTGAACTTGATGTGGGATTCATAACATTGCCTAGCTTTGGTGCATCAGGGTTTTTTTTTTATTAGTGTTTATAGATTTTAAAACAAAACAAAACATAAGCTGCTATTCATGGCTTCTATCTTCTCCTCTCACCAGCTGCAAACTGATCTTCCTCCAGAGGACAATGCATTTTATTATAAATACTGTCCTACTGAAATGCTCTGTGTTTTACAACTTGTTTTAAGCATGCGAAGCGTTCCTCAAACTTCACAGGAAGAGTGTAAAACAATGCTGAACATTTCAGAATTCTCTTTGCAGTCTCCATGTTTCCAGGTCTCACTTTCTGACCTTTGTCTGCTATTCAGCCTGATATGTCTTTTTACTCAGTTTGGACGTAGGGCTGTTGTGTGATTTTACCAAAACAGTTGTGATGTGTTTATGT
Source organism: Anniella stebbinsi (assembly GCA_029215795.1). Classification (NCBI taxonomy): domain Eukaryota; kingdom Metazoa; phylum Chordata; class Lepidosauria; order Squamata; family Anniellidae; genus Anniella; species Anniella stebbinsi. The sequence continues at coordinate 43,650,688 of JARDYH010000004.1, read as the reverse complement.
TGGACTCTGCAAATTCACTGGCTTTTACATCTTGTTGATAGAAATGTTCATTCTGACAGAGGAAGGGCTGCGTCCAATAAAAGCATCCCTATGGAACTCTGGTATTGAAGGGATGATTTAGCAGTTCCTCTGGACAATTTTTCTGCTACAATGAATGCTGTAACAACAACAACAACAACAACATTCTCAAAATGGAGACTTGGTGATAGGCAATGATACTTAGGGGCACTCAGCCTTTGAGGAACTGCAGAGGTTGAACAACAGACCTGGTATAGGCTCAAAACGTTTGAGCAACCTAGTGTGAACCACATCTTTTTCACATGGCTCTGTCAAATGGTAACAACACCAGCCATGCTAATACCGTTAGGTGATCTCCACACTTTCCAGAACTCTGGAGAACGCGTGGCCTGCTCTGCCCCCTCCTCCACCCCCTCCCACCTTTCCCAGTGTGAAAGGGCCTCTTAATTCAAGCATTAAGAGACCCTTTCATACTGGGAAAGGTGCGGGGGGAGGGGGCAGAGGAGGCCACACATTGTCCGAAGCTCCGGAAAGTACGCAGGTGGCCTACGCTATTAGCGTGTTAGTCATGCTAATAGTGTAGGCCATCTGTGCACTTTCCATAGCTTCGGACAACACACGGCCTGCTTCCCACCCTTCTCTCCGTGCCGCACCTTTCCCGGACTTTTCATTAGGTGGTGCCTGGGCACCAGGTGAACCACCTGTGCGCATGCCTATGCGGACATTACACATAGAAAACCATCTGGGCTTTGCCAGTGTGCCAAATCCACTTGCGCTCGATGCCCTTTCACTGCCCAGCTATTTCCACTGATGAAAGTAACAATGTGTTTACAGCACAATTACTTCCAAGAAAAATGAAAATCAGTGTGGTGATGTTGAGAAGAAGTTCAGATCCTGGACTGGAGCAGAAAGAGCTGAGTAGGCTCTTCTGGAGCAAAGGTGCTTGTAAATGGTCGGAAGGATTTTCCCTCCAGCACACAGAGCTGCAAAACTAATCCACTCACTTCATAGCCTAAATCTTAAGCACATGGTAGGTTCATTTCAAAGGTCTGACCTTTTAGCTAAGTGGGGGTGGCTATTAATGAAAGTGCCAAAAAACAAACAAACCTGGGACCAGAAGATAATATAATGAGGTGATAAAACAGAGATGTGGGGTTTCAACAAATTCATCCCAGGACAATCACCCAGATGTGTTTATATCAAATAATCTAAACACCAAAATAACATTTTAATCTGCATAATGGTGAGTCAGTAACACATGCCAAGATACTTGATCTCTCTTTCCCTAGAGTTTTATAGGCACAGAATCAGTTTATTGAAAACTGAACAATAATTAAAAACATACAGCATGAAACTCTTCATTATATTCTTATTGGTGTACTGAGCCGAGACCGAGAATGACCAAAAGAGCGAGAGTGAGAAAGAGCAAGCAGATCAGCTTTAAAACTAGACATCTGAAAAATGAAATCGGGGGAGAGTAATGATGTCTTCCTTGCCTTTTGTTTCTTAGTTCATAACTAAGTTAGTTCATGAACTTTGTTCGTAAGATGTCTCTTCTCTGAAGGATTAAAGAATATATATATATATATATATATATATATATATATATATATAAGAATAGAAAGTGGAGTCTCTCTTGCCATTATATTTAGAGTTTTGTAAAACCTAGTTCATGAATCTTCCAAAGCACTTGAAATTAGAGGGAGTTGAGCATGTGCTTAACTCTCCTTTTGAAACAAAGAGGATATGGAGTGCTTAACTTTGGACCATAAGATCAAAAGAAAGTGGAAAGGCATAAAATCATCAGAGCTGGAGGCACTAAGCTGAAGAGGAAGAACAAATGATGATAATTTTTAAATAATAATAATAATAATAATAATAATGATAATAATGTGTATATTTGGTGAAGTGAAAAAGAACTGAAATTTATCTGTAGAAGCAAGTATAAGAATGTTCCTTTATAGTACAGAAAAACATAATTCTTATAATTCAAACAAATACAGTGTCCACATGGACATAACACTCATCATCAGTGTAAATAAAATTCATGTGATTAAACATCCTAAAAATGACATATATTTATTTATTTGTGACATTTATATTTTCCAAAGGGTGGGTGTCACTACAGAGAAGGCATGCTATTGAGGTATTGCATGGTGACATTTCCTTTGTTTCGGAATGATCATTCCTTTGATGACCTCAAAGGTCACCTGGGTATGTATATGGGAAGGTGGTCTGCTAGGTATCCTTGTCCCAAGTTGTTTAGGGCTTTGTATGATAATAACATAACCTTGTATGTGCTCAGTAGCTAATAGGCAGACAGTGCAATTCTTTTAACTGTGAACATAGCTGGGTGTTCTGGTGAGCATCCCAGCTGCTGTATTCTGCACTAGCTACAGCTTCTGAACCATATAAAAGGACCCACATAGAACACATTGCTGTAGTGTAATTCTGAGGTTACCAGTGCATGGATCACTGTGGCTAGGCTGTCCCTATCCAAGAATGGGCATAGTTGGCATAGCAAACAAAGTTGGTAATGAGTACTCTGGGCCACTGTGGTCACTTCGCCCTCCAGTGACAAAGATAGATCCAGGAGCACCCTGAAATTATGGACCTGCTCATTCCCCTGCAAGAAAATATGAGATAATGTAGTTTTGGGGAGAAATATGGACATTATTCTTAAGGTAAACAAGAGAGGATATTATTTTTTATTTATTTTTATTATTCAAATGTATATGCTGTTTTCCACAGAGGTATCAAAGAAGTGAGCATGAAATATCCCTTTATTGTGAGAACTATCCATTTATCTCTACTTGTTCTGCCCTGTTCCTTAATCAGGACTGCATCTCCACCCATCATTGGTGCCAATTTTCACCATGACCAGTGACTCCTATCAGCCAGCCTATCTAGATACTGGGACTATACCCTGCCATGGATTTTTAAGTTGGGGTGTGGGAGGTGGGTGCTATATCTTAATCCTAAAATTGGGAACTAAGAACAGCAGGATAGTTAGTTTTTATCCACTCTTACCGCTCTTGGTTGTCTTCCTAAGTGAAGTAATGAATTACAATAGACATAAATGTAGTTTATTTATAAGTTACAGCCATTTTATCTTGCGCCTAAAATTTTCCATGACATTTCAATGTAAACAGTACTCAGAGAGTCAAAAGATACTTTCCATCACACACAAAAGATGAAAGAATGCAGTTTAATGTTGAGTTTATTTAAAAGGATTTTCTCAACCTATTACATTGTGTCTCTAGTTATATTACCTCCAGTAGCAGAGGCAGTGTGCCTTTGTGTCCCAGTTGCTGGGTTTGCTATTGCACTCATGTCCTACTTGTAGGCTTTCCACAGGCAGCTGGTTGAGCAGTGTATAAACAGACTGCTTGGGGGTGTCTGTATGCTGCTGCTTTGGAAGGGCATCAGATCAAATGCCTGCAGCAGCAATGCTGCAAGGCTAAGCTGATAAAGCTAGATGGGGACAGGCGGGAGCATGGACTATCCAGCTGGAAAAGCTCGCCCCCTGTCCTGCGTTCCCACATTTTCCCATCCCAAGAAAAGACAACCTCTCTTGCAACATCCACGGATAACCCGGAGTAAATGAAAAAGTTGCAGTAAGTCAGTGACGTTTTAAACGTGCAGTTTCGGAGGAAAAGCCTGTGGTGGCTGCAAGTTGGTGGCTGCATCGTATAAACCATGTCGCACTACTGAACAGCCACCATGGGGTATACAGGGTGTATAGACAGCCCCCTGGACTAGACAGGCCTTTGGTATGACCCAGCATGGCTCTTCATGTTTTTCCTAACCATTACAACACATTGGCTCTCAGTAGGAATGTGTAACAGAGACCCATACATTGACAGGTAGTATGAAGCCTGTGGACTCTGGTCTGCTGTCATATCATGCCCACTCTGGAAGTTTGCCATTTCAAGTTTCTGTAGTCTGGCTCTTGGGATTAATTTCCTACTATGCTCAGGGAGACAAGGTGGATGAAGAAAATGAGAGAGATGGAGGAAGGTGAAAGGCATTGGCTGTAGAAAAGAAAAGAGGTGTGTGTGTGGGGGGGAGTGTTGTTTCAAATCCAGCCTAGTATGTCATCCTTATCAGTGCCAAAAACCAAAACCAAGTCTTGTATAACTATGAGAATGGAGCTGTCACATGTCTGCAACAAAGAAAATAGCATTCATGATTCCAGTATTTCTCCCTCACAGAATCTCCTCCAGTGTATATACAATGAAGAAAAGCTCTTGACTGAAGCTATTCTTATCAGTTAACACACAGCCCCTTTCCCCTCCCTTCTTTCGGCACTCACCAAACACACATTTGAGAGCGTATCTGGTGTGAATTAGCTGAGGTCTCCACAGATGCAGCCACCACTTCTCACGGGCCACTGCTGTGACTGCCGTGTCTGGAACATGCGCTGCCCCATATCATGGAAATCAGCTCCGAGAAGTGTTGTCTGTCTGTGTTCATGGAGATTCTGGTCCATGCTTATGTTCAGAGACGCATGAGGTACATCATGTTGGGATGAAATTGGCTGTGTGATCTAGCCTCAAGTTATACCTCAAAATGAATGAGCAGTGAATTCAATTAGCAGACAGATGGCCTGCCAGTACTTTAAAGTCATACCATTCTGCCATACATATTTGTTCCTCTGTCAAGTCAAGTCTTACTCAGTCTCCTCAGGTTTTCTCTACATAGCTGTGTGATTTGACAGCTTCTGTAGTTTTTAACATCAAAACAAGTTGCCATGGAAAAATTAAATCCTCTAATCAAAATACAATGAGGCCGCAGGTTTCCCAGAATCACTCAGGCACAGATCCACAAGAGGAAACAATCACAAACAGAAACAGCTCCCCTATGTCATTGTGTAGTTTTCCAGGTCTGAATGAAACCTCTTGGGGGGAAATACTCAGCCAAAAGCTTTGATCCAGTTCTCCTACAATTCTTCCTGGGTGAATCATCTTGGCATATACAGATTGTGGAAATCATGTAGCAGAATGCCCATGGTAGCTCATTCATTCAAGATTACAGAACAAAAATCACTACGAACTCTTACCTGCAAATTGCAGAAAGGTTTAAAATAGATTTTTTAAAATGTGTGGGTTTGAGCAAACAAAGTCTGACTTTGAAAGGGCACTATGTACAAATGATGAACATGTTATTTCAAAAGTATTTAAGTTATTGTTGAAGTTTGAGACGGAAGATGAACAAGTGAAAGTTTGTATGATAAAATTGGCACAAAACTTTGGATATAACATACAAATGGATCAATGGGAAAAGATGTAGTCAAAAGGCTTAAAATTTACACCAAGTACTAGACTTAAAGAGCACTTTTATAGAATGATATATAGATGGCATATTCTCCCTCAAAATTAGCTAAAATGTATAAGGTGCCCCGGGAACTTGTTGGAAATGTGAAGAACAAGAAGGAACATTTTACCATATATGGTGGACTTGCAAAAAAGCAAAAACCTTTTGGATACAAATTCATTCCTTAATCCAAGAAGTATTAAAGACCAATATACAATTGAAACCAGAATACTTTCTTCTGGGCTTAATGGATGTGGAACCTTATTTTTATACATGATAATGGCAGCGAGATTATTATATGCACAAAAATGGAAAAGCCCAATGCTACCTACAATGGACAAATGGATGTTGAAGACATTGGAGTTGGCGGAGATGGCAAAACCTACGTCAATAATTAGAGAAAAGTCAACGTCTAGGTTTATAAGTGAATGGAAACCTGGACTTTGTGCAGGAGCAAGAAAAAATGATCTGTTTGTCTGTGTGTTCAATGAATAAGAAGAAATGGTTAGGATAAAATAAACAGGGGAAATGTATTTTTACTTATTAGCAAGAGAAAATATTGTTACATATTTTTGCTGTGGAGAAAATTGGAAGGCTATCTTAATTTTGTATATTTTCTTTTTTTTCCTTTTCTTTTTTCTGCTGTTGTTGATGTTTCTGTTTTTAGACTTTGTGGTGTTTGTTTAGTCTGTTGGTGTTGTGAAACAAACAATTTGAATGGGAAAAATGCTGATTAGATCATCCCATTCAAACTGCCAGTTGCCAATGTTGGAAAATTCCTTACCAAATATTTGTTTAGAAAATATTTTCTTCATTTGCTTTGATAATTATTGTAGGATCAGGCAGGCCAATCCTATAAATTGGTTTAGCTGAGGCTGTATCTCTAACTCCAGCAAGTTTTTATCTTTACAGAGAGGAGGGCAAACTCTCCCAGGTCCAACTCATTGGATGTTCATCTCGCCACCACGCTGTCGTTCACTCCAGCTCATGCAGTGCACAAGCTTCTTTGGCAGCTCGACAAATGTCCAACAAGTGCCCGGGAGCCATCCGCCCTTGTCCAGCAGGGAAATTATGTAATTCTCCCATTGCATAAATGGTGGCCGTAAAGCCCCTGTTTCCGCAAGTGTTTGTGCCTTTACTCCTTACATAAATGGGGCCTTTATGGACCCTATCTACACAAGTGAGGAAATGCTTGACAACTGGTAGGGACGGCACGAGACTCCTGCCGGCTCTGAAACCCTTATGGTTTCTCCTTCACTGTTGTTAGGAGACACTGCTTTTTCCCCCCAAGTGCCATCCTTTCTCCCAGAAAGACAGGGTCTGAAGCTTACCCCATGGTGGAGTGCTGTTGTATCCACTCATCAGTTTCACCTTCAGTCTCATCATTACAATTGTATTCTTGTTGTTTTTTCTTAGCCTATCAAGGGTAATATAACCTATAAACATAATTTAGGGAGCAATTCTATGCTCCATGAAAGAGCAGCTGAAGGGCCAAAGGATACTGCAGACCTCTCTCTCTGTGGGCAGGTCCATTGGCAGTGCAAGAAAACTCCACCGCCATTGCTACTCCGATAGTGAGACCAGTAACAAATCATCCAGGGTCTGTCTCTCTGCACCATTGGATTACTCATCAGAAAACTGATCATTAAAGAGAATTAACAAAGAGATGAAACTTGGCACACCCTGGTAGCTCTTAAGTAGGGCTTTAGCCATGCCAAATTTAAAGCAGATCCCTTTTTCCCTTGATTTTTGGGATTTTTTAAAAAAATCCCCTCAACTCCCCTTCCCCCCATATGCATGCACAGACACATACTTCAGATGCACTTCATCTTCTCTCAAGTGAGCTTACAGAAGTTTCAGAAACTAGAAACCTCCTACAAAAATCGAAGTCCCCTATCTCCAGCTAGGGACACACTCCTGCCTCCAGGGGAGCTCAGAGGTGATGAAATCTTAAACTTTCCCTCAACTTCCTTGATCATCTCTTTCTCAATCCCCACAATTTCCTCCAAGCCCAGATCCAGACTCTCCTCCTCCAAAATGGGCAGTGTTGGCACCACAGATGTGTAAGGGGCATTTTGGAAGTGCCAGGAATCTCCACATTAGCCTTCTTCTCCTACACCTCAGAATGACCACCAGCAGCAGCAATGGCAGAATCAGCTAGAGAGAAAAGGGTGCGCTTAATTTTGGGTGGTGGTGGTGGGGAACTAGAAGAAACACCTCTTCCTCTCCCTTCACGGCCAGAGCCAGCAGTAGCACCCATTGCACGCCTCATGATGGAACAACAAACCTTTATTAATCGAGAGCTTGTGCACGAGTTTTGAAAACACAAACTAGACAGACTAGAAAACACAACACAGAACTCACAAAGGATTATATTTTCATGTATGTATATGTATATGTACATATATATATGGGGTAGTAGACTAACACACACACGATATATAACAGCAGGCACTGTAAGATAAAGGATTGGAAAGATAAAGAGATTTTTTTAATATTATTTATATGGGGATAACAGTAAAACACACACACACACACACACACACACACCAAAGTGGGAGTGAGGGGTGGGGTGCTTTGAAGCAACTTGGATTTCAACAAGAACAAACACTGACTGAGACAGACAGACTGGGATTTAAAGAAAGATTGGAAAGATAAAGGATTTTTTCTTAATTTTCTTTTTACATTTCTCAGTGGGGGTAATAGGGAAGAACAAGAGCACACACATACACACTCACTCACTCAGTAATGGTGGAGTACTATAAGAAGCAAATAAAAGCAGACAGACACAGAGAGAGGCAAACCCACCCAGCCAGCAAAAAAAGAGAAAGCAGGAGGTATCTCTCGCTGACTGAACAGCAGCTACAAATCACTAAGACACAGAGAAATCACAGCTAATTTGAGCTAAACAAACACAGCTCTCTCTCTTTCTGTCCCCCTGCATAAGCATTATGATTGGAGGGGGGGGGGGGACAGGGAGAAGACTGTGGCTATTGGTTAGCCACAGATGTCAATCTCAAAACTATCCCTTCCTCACCCCTCAGCATCTTCCTAATATGGAAGTGTTCAGTTAGTCATCCATCAACAGGAAACAAGCTCTTACATTGCCTAAAAAACCTTTGGATCCCTACAGATCCCTTCAGAGTTCTGAACACTCTTCTAACCACACTGCAGGTTTCCGACAGTTTCAAAACCTCCCCCTAACCACACTGCGATTTCAGAGATCTGTCAGAGGTCCGTTGGATCTCCAGATTTTTAGTGCGGAGTGCACACCCATACTAGTCATCTGCAACTGGTGGCCCTGAATATGGACACCCCCCCCCCCATGCATTAAAAGACATGCCCAGCCAATTTGGTTGGGCTTGGATGAGCACAAGTGGATGGAGATGTTCCACCAGATGTACATTTTTATCAACATTTGTGGAAGGCTGCTTCCTGCACTGATCTGGATTGGAGAAATTGACAGGAGTTATATCTTTTACATAGGAAATTGTACCTCTCAGGGATTTTGTTCCTGCCAAATATCTCCATTGGGTGCATTTCATGGGCTATTCTGAATAAGGCAATGGAAATAGCTATCCCAGCTACTTAGAACAGAGTATGTTAATCCTCCAGATCTTACTACAGCTAACATTTAAAAGAGGATTGGTAGGGAGCTACAGGTAGCAGAGGTTCGAAGTGAATCAAATAGTGAATCATTATTACGCTTATTCCTAGATCACCAGGTTAAGTGAAGCATTGTAGAGTATTATATTCATCCAGAAGATTTCTACTACACATTTCAAATGTTTGTAGTGATTCCTAATATATTAAATCCTAAGCATAGACCCACTTCATCTGTAACTATGCATATAGGATAGTATACAATGACCAATGGCCACCATGGTAATGTAAAAAATCCTGCCTCCCTTTTGTGGCCTTAGACAGGAGAGGTGGGAAATAGCTATGGAAAAAAACAAAGCAAAACAGCAAAAGCCACACCTATCACACATGCAAATTCACACTATGCATACTTTCATTTTTTTAATTCAAGTAAATCTCATAATCTATCAAATGTGTGTGTGTGTGTATATATGAGAAAGAGAGAGAAAGAATGGTAGTTGGATATTTATTTATTTTCTTTACTAAGTGTTTGTGGTTCAAGTTCCTACTTAAACACGATAAAGCATGGTTTTACTTTGTCTCATTTCAACTATTGAACTGGTCGAGTTACGTTTTCTGTGCAAAGCTAATAATTGCAAAGCATAACGGGATTAAATATATCTCCTGACAAGTGGTTGGATGAATAAGATTTGTTTTTGTTTTTAACCCACCATATTAACATCCTTTGCAGGTGTACAGGATCTTGATTGCTCAGCTCTGTGACAGTTCACAATTTCAGCACGGTATTTTAAATCAAAATATTTACATGTTGCCCCTTCAAGACTGCCAGTTGTCATGATTTAATCACAAGGCTTTTGATTTTAGTTTATTTTTTATGGAAATACAGGAATTTTTTTATGTGAAGGAGGTATGAGTTTATGCCTCCTGGTCGATTAGGAAAAAACAACAACAAAACATTACAAAGGTATATTCTAAAGCAGGGGTGGGCAACTGCAGGAAGTCTGGGGACCGTTTTCACCCCCTAGAGGTCGGAGCACTCCAACATTTCTAAGCCCAGCTGGGCTTCTGCTGACAGGATAGATTTGAGAGACAAGCAGCCTTTGCTATTCTCCTTTCATTTTTAAAATCATATCCTTCCCATTGTAAGCATGGTTGGGTGCTGGGATAGGGTGACCAGATAAAATCCAGGTCAGGGCTCATGTAACTTTAACAGTTGTAGAGCAAAGGGAATTTCAGCCAGTGCCATTTGTATGTAATTAGTCCCTGGTGAAATTCCCTCTTCATCACAACAGTTAAAGTTGCAGGGGCCCTGCCTTCTTTTGTATATGGTCACTCTAGTATAGTGCCTGCAACTTTAACTGTTGTGATGAAGAGGGGATTTCACCAGGAACTAATTGCATACAAATCACACTGGCTGAAATTCCCTTTGCTCTACAACTGTTAAAGTTACATGAGCCCTGACCTGGATTTTATCTGGTCACCCTAGGCTGGGACAGTTTTGGATTCTTCAGTTCTAGAGCTCTCCTGTTCCACCCACATGGCCCTGATCCTTTCCACTGCTTTTGTCCTGACATCAGAGAGGTGAGGGGCATGGATCTTTCAGCAGAGGTGGGGGGGGGGGCTCTGACCCCAGAAGGGGAGTTTTGATCTATTCTATGGCCCTTGGGATGCTGACCTAATTTAGGGTGACCAGATAAAATCCAGGTCAGGGCTCATGTAACTTTAACAGTGTAGAGCAAAGGGAATTTCAGCCAGCGTCATTTGTATGCAATTAGTTCCTGGTGAAATTCCCTCTTCATCACAACCGTTAAAGTTGCAGGCACTATACTAGAGTGACCATATACAAAAGAAGGCAGGGCCCCTGCAACTTTAACGGTTGTGATGAAGAGGGAATTTCACCAGGAACTAATTGCATACAAATGGCACTGGCTGAAATTCCCTTTTCTCTACAACTGTTAAAGTTACATGAGCCCTGACCTGGATTTTATCTGGTCACCCTAACCTAGTTACTATAGGATTGCCCTGCCCATGTATTCTGAAAATATTTTACTTATTGAATGCTCCTTTCCTTCAACCCCCCTTTCATAAGTAGGAAGCTTAATACATCAAGGGAAAATATTCAAGCCTATTCCTACTTGAATTGGCTTTCAGTTTGCAGGGAGGTGGGTTTTGTTTTTTTACACAGAGAAGCATCCAAAAATTGGGTAACCTACCTGAAGGCTGGAGTGGGGCAATCTATTTTGGCACCCTAGCATTCAACCACTTCATTCTGCTGCATTTCTTTGACCCAATACCACTTACACCTTCTGAAGAGACTGAGAGCCGATCTACACGCTAGGTTTTTAATGTTTTATAAGGGTTATGAAAACTCTTTGGGCCACATGACGCACTCCCTATAACGTTGTATATCTGAGGTTTTTTAAAACTCACTTCAGTTATATACAATGGTTTCACTTTCAATAAATCGTTTTAAGTAAAATAATGTGTTCTTCCTTACCGTTTGTGATTCATGGGGGCAGTGCTTCGTTTACTGGTGCCCAAATGCTTAGCAGTTGATTGGTGGGGAAGAAAGCGGGGCTAAGGAGGAAGTGGGCGAGTGAACTACAACACCCACAATTCTTAGCCCTATACTTGCTAGGGAATGACAGAGGAACAAAGGAGGAAGTGGGTGACTGAACTACAACCCCCACAATGCCTTGCCCTAAACTCATTGTAAAAGCGAAACAGAAAGATACAGGGCAGAAGAGTGTGTGACTGCACATACCATTTTAAAGACTGAAGAATTTTTCTCCTGTAACGTGAGTACTCAGTAATGTGGCCTAAGTTGTTTTAGAATGCACCTATTTGGAACGTTTTAAAATAATATTTAAAACGTTCCAAGGGACTGTGTAGATAGGCTCTGATTGGAAGGAGGAAAGGCCAGAGCAGTAAATCATACAAAGATACAGCAAGCAGACTCCTCTCTGTGTAATGACTTTGAAGCCATGGGACCTTTAATGGTGCAATAAAAGTATTTTGAACTACAACTGCAGTTCTCTCATGGTGTACCATTTGAGAATTAATACTGTAATGAGACCACTGTCAAAGTGCTTTTTAAAAAAACTTGTTCACAAATGATCTGGAATTAGAGTGAGCAGTGAAATGGCCAAATTTGCTGATGAAACCAAATTATTTAGGATGGTTAAAACAAAAAGGGCAATAAGGAAAGGCATGCTGGATCAGTCCAAGGGTCCATCTGGCCCAGCATTATGTTCGCTCAGTAGCCAACCAGCTGCCCACAGGAAACCCATAAGCAGGATATGAGTGCAACAGCACCCTCTGCCCATGTTCCATAGCAACTGGTGTACATAAGTTTATTGTCTCTACCACTGGAGGTAGCACACAGCCTTTGATAGCCTTCTCCTCCAGGAATTTATTGAACCCTCTTTTAAAGCCATCACTTCATCTTGTAATATTGAATTCCATAGTTTAACTATGTGCTGTGTGAAGAAGTGCTTCCTTTTATCTGTCCAGAATCTCCCAGCAATCAGCTTCAAGGGATGACTCTGGGTAGGGTGACCAGATAAAATCCATGTCAGGGCTCATGTAACTTTAACAGTTGTAGAGAAAAGGGAATTTCAGCCAGTGTCATTTGTATGCAATTAGTTCCTGGTACTATTCCCTCTTCATCACAGTCAACTGTTAAAGTTGCAGGCACTATACTAGAGTGACCATATACAAAAGAAGGCAGGGCCCCTGCAACTTTAACGGTTGTGATGAAGAGGGAATTGCACCAGGAACTAATTGCATACAAATGACACTGGCTGAAATTCCCTTTTCTCTACAACTGTTAAAATTACATGAGCCCTGACATGGATTTTATCTGGTCACCCTAACCCTGGGTTCTAGTATTTTGAGAAAGGGAGAATTAGGCATGCTGTGCAGAAAGTAATTAGGGAGATTTCTCCCTCTCTCATAATACTAGAACCTGGGATCATCACATGAAGTTGAATGATGGGAGATTCAGGATAGAAAAAGGAAGTACTTCTTCACAACACACATGGCAGAATTTGTTACCACAAGATGTAAGTGGTGGCCACCAACCTAGATGGCTTTAAAAAGGGATCAGACACATTCATGGGGGACAAGGTTTCAACGACTGCTAGTTACAATGGCTATATAATATCAAAGGCAGTATGAATCTCAACACCCGTTGCTGAGGAACATTAACAGAAGGGTGCTATTGCACTCATGTCCTTTTTGATGGCATCTCATGGACATCTAGTTGACCACTGTGCAAACAGAACGCTGGACTAAATAGGATCCTGCTCTCTCAGAAACAAGGAATTAAGAAGCCTAAAAGAATGAAATTTACAAGCTACATCTGAAACTGTTTAACTTAATTATGGATCCTTGTATTACTTTCAAAACCTGTACAGCTATAATAAAATTCAACAAAACAGGAAAATTCTCCCAACCCCTTAAAAATACAAGAAACAGTGCGCCCAAACCAGTTGTTCTGTTTCAGCTATATTAAAGACCAAAAGAAGACAAAGGAATGGACTTGCAACCAAATGTTGCAGTTTTAAGGATTTCTTTTCACTGCTCCAATCAGTTAGCCATGCCCTCAATATTCCATTCCATTCCATTCCCCCTTCCTCTTGTTTTCCAGTTGCCCCCCTCCCAATAGTCAATCAAGATGTTTTGGTCACTGAGAACACACCGTATTCATTGGCCTGCTTTGGTGTTTTCTCCAACCCCTTAGGGATTTCCATCCACTAAATATGTTTTGTATTTCTGCAAACCTCGGAATTTCCCTGAGTCTGCCACCATTTCCCTATTATTCATGGGTTGTACTGGTTTGGCTGCATAAGCAATGGCACATTTGCCTGGACATCATACATGGAGGGAAGCTGGGGCTGTGCGGAGTGCTCCTGTTTGGAGTTCCAATCTGCTGGGCAGCCATGCCTTGTTTCAGAATACTTGATTCCATTCCTCATCAGCCCAGTTTTCTATCCCACCCTCCAAGAGACACTCAGTTGTGACCACTATGCTCAGTCCTCACTGAGTTGGTGTGTTGCTGTTTTGTGCCCCTTAAAGATAATTTCCTAAAGAACTTTTGGACCTCCTGCAAATCTTGGAGGTTCCTCCAAGCCTGCTAATACCTCCCTCTTTTGCACAGATGGCACTGTAAAGACTCCTACTTAGAGAAAGAGCTCGCTATTAATGTATATATATGATAGCTTTAACAATCACAATGGATTCTTGTTTATCCTACTTCATTTAAAGTACCGTGGCTAATTGGCTGTGTCTGACTGAAAACTCTCAAAATGCTGACCTGTGTATCTATGAATGGAGAAAATTCCATTCACCCTTAGCTAATAAATTTCCTCTTTTTTGATGTCTAAATACTCAGTCAGCATGCTGTCATAAAGAAGAAGCTAGCCTTCAAATGTCTACCCTGATTATTTGCTTACATCACTTTCCCTTTTGAGAAGTCAAAAGATGTCTCTCAGTGTAATTAGAAATGGTCCCAGATTTAAGCTTTAGGGCTCTAAAGATGTTGGATTTCTTTTGCAAAGCGATCAAGCAAAAGTCTCAGTCCGGAATTCAACCATTTGTGTGCTCAAACATTTCTTTTCACCAGTCAGGTACCTGGAGCTGGACTGCTCATCACACTTCAATTAATTAGAGTCCAGTTCTGTCTGTGAATGAGGTTTGGTGTAGTAATTTAGAAATGTTCTTCCTTGAATTTTTAAAAATAATATGAAGCTCTTTTTAAAAATTATTCCCCAGTGAACTATAAATAATTTCTTTGGGGAACATTTTATTTGGGGAATGCTTTTGAATCTTCAGCCATTGGGAGTCTAAAAGAACCAATATATGTGGCAAGAATATTTCCATTGTGGTATATAGAGATGGACAAATCTGTTAATCTCGGTTTCTCATTTTTCCACTTCATTCATCCTGAACTTTGAGAATTTTCCCATTCTTAAATTCAATTCACCCCAAATACTGAGATTATTTTTTTAAAAAAGTTTGCATTAAAAAATCCCATATTTGTAGCCATTTCCATGAATACATGCAATATTGCATGCTATTTTGCCAAATGTATAGATTTTTGCAAGCACATCTTCTAATATAATGCATATTTAACATTATTTTCACTAATGTATGCATTTTTGTGAGCCCTTTCCCATAACATATGCATTTTTGTATGGAATTTTTTGTCTGAGAACCGTTGCAAAATGGAGGAAAAAGAGCACTGAGTTCCAGTTCTTATATTGGTATGAACGGGTAAAATTACATTAAAATATGAACCAAATGAATTTCTCTCTTATCCCTAGTGATATATAAACCTTTTGAGACCAGCAGGATTCTTAGATCCTTGTGCTTGATTCTGCTCTGACAGAGTCATCATAACACAGATAACACAGATGTTTCTAGTCTAGCGGCTACCAAATACCTCGGTGTTTGCTCAGGCGACACAAAGTGGAAAGAAGACAGGACATCTGTGATGGACTACCAACTGGACCAGTATGCAACCTCTCTTGAGTTGTACCTATTCATGAACACCATGCTCCCAATTAGGGATGTACAGATGTGGATAGGGAGACATTTTTCTCTCTCTCTTATAATGCTAGATCCCATGAAGCTGATTGATGAGAGATTCAGGACAGATAAAAGGAAGTACTTCTTTGCACAGCTCATAGTTAAACCAAAGATGTAGCGCTGGTCACCAATTTGGATAGCTTTAAAAGGGGGTTGGTTAAATCCCTGGAGAAGAAGGCTATCAATGGCTACTAGTCCTAATGGTTATGTGCTAGTTTCAGTATCAGAGGCAGTAAGCCTATATATACCAGTTGCTGGGGACATAGGTGGGAGGGTGCTGTTGCACCATATCCTACTTTTGGGTCTCTGTTTGACAGCTGGTTGACCACCATGTGAACAGATTGCTGGATTAGATGGACCCTTGGTCTGATCCAGCATGGCTCTTCTTCTGTTCTGAAATCTGTTCTGTCTGCATTTCATGGATTGTCAAATCTCTTTTGTTCCATTGTCCACTCATTGACAGAATCAGATTTTTTAAAGGGATGTTTGAGAATTTGTTCCACTTGCACAAATGTGCCCTTGTGCTAATGAACAGTAGTGCAAATACAGAATTTGTGCACAACAACAGCCCACAAGTCCATAGAACTTGCGCAACTCAGAAAAAGCCAGTCTGCTGTGGAATCCACAGGTTGGATACATAAAAAGCCTCACAGAAATCCACTGTGGATTTCTCCCAAATCCCTACTCCAATGTTTATGTCCATGATACTCCCTCAAGAAAATGCTCTGTGCTAGTTGATTTTCACTCAAGATCAATGCGCTGGCTTGGTCTGATGAAACCTGGCTCTAGCCACCCCTGCACTGAGTGTCTCATTAGCTGTGTTATTAATAATCATGCAGTGATATTTAATCTCTAGAATAGGTGCAGATTGTTTTGCTTCAAACACATTTCCCACCTGTTTTTTCTCTGTCTTGCTCAATTATTATGTGTGAATAATAGTCCCCTGTAATATAGTTCACAGTCAGCCATTCATTGTGTTACAAATCCATTGGGATATTGAATGCATTCCTTGTCATGGTAAATGGAGTGAAAAGGAACACAATGGTTTCTCTCTCAATGGTCATTACTTTTGATTGCTTAGTTTATGTCATCTCTATAAAGATTTCCTGATGACAAAAGTTATTTCCAATAGCATGAGCCAAAGGGATGAACGAACCTTCCCTTGATCTAAAAGAACTCAGGTCTGCTAGTAGTCTGGTCTTTGCTTTCCTGGGCTTCTTCACACCTCTACCCTGGCTTGCTGACCTGCTCTTCTGCTCTGGCTGCTGCTGCTTCTATCACCCCCTGTGCCCTCCAAGACAAGAATGTGATGATGATGCCTCCACATCACCTGTTGATGCTCTTTTTTCTGAGTAGATTAAATTGGCAGTGCAAATTGGTGTCGCAGCAATGTCTAATCTACTACATCACAGTGGCTATAGATGTGACAAGGGCATGTCCAAATCTGCCACTGAAAGGAGGAAATGGAAATGTACAAGTTTTAAGGCCTGTTTCTCCTCTAGCCCATGTTGTATACTCATTTATGAACTCATATAAATATACAAAGCAGCCACAATGGGAATACATTTAGAGTCACATTTTACATTCTTTTTGTAAATCAAAGCCTAAAGGAAGAGAGACTCCAAGCCTATCCACATTGCCCTTAAAACGACTTATATTCTGTTTAAAACGTGTTTTTTTAAGTCATTTCATTACATGGTAGGACACACTGAGCAGTACTTATGTTTCATAGTGGCTGCTTCCTCCATCCTCAAAATGTTCAATGGTGTATTAGTTTCTTCTTTAGTTTTTGTTTTACAGGCTGCTTGAGTTACGGTGGGCAGGTCAAGCAGCCTGCAAAACAGAAACTAAAGAAGAAGAGTCCAGGAATTAACTCTGTAATACACCATCGAACACTTTGAGGACGGAGGAAGCAGTCACTATTAGGGGTGTGCATGACAAAAAATATCATTTTTTATCGTTATCGTCATTTTGGACCAAAAAAATTATCATTTTCATTCATATCGTAGGTGATCCATATCGTCTTCACGATAATTATCATTAAAAAACAATATTTTAATCAATTCTCTTATATTTTTATTCCCATATTCTTTATCAAACATCGAAAGTAAAGCTAGATTGGGACTTGCTTCCACATTATTACCCAGTATTTCACTTTTTTCTTTAAAAACTCTTTTCCAAAATTTTTGTACATACTCACATGTCCACCACATATGGAAATATGTCCCCACCTCCTGACAACCCCTCCAACATAGCATTGAAATTTTTGTTATCTATCTGATGTAATCTTACGGGAGTGAGATACCATCTCCATATTATTTTATAATGATTCTCTTTTATCCTTATTGATAACAACTTTAATGTTCTTAGTTCCCATATCTTCCCCCAGTTATACTCAGTAATTTGTTTTGTTAAATCCTCTTCCCAGAATGTTTTCAAACTCTCTTGTTGTTCTCCCTCCTCTATCAATATATTATATATTTCACTTATTATAACAACCTCCTGACACCGGCTAGATTAATGATAGCTAAGAATTGGAAAATACAAGGGAATTATAGTATAGAAGAATGGTATAAAGGGGTGTGGGATATTGCAATTAATGTTAGATTAACATGTAAAATTAAAGTGAGGAGGGGATTATCCAAAAAGAATGATTTTGAAAGTATTTGGGGACCATGTATAGAATATGTTTTAATAAAGGGGAGAGGATGTACACCTTCAAAAGAAACGTTGCAATTCTGGAAAAATGTATAATATATTAGAGGAATGAAGGTCTCAAGGGTAGGGGAGCACGGGGGGGATGTCAAGGTTTGTTTATGTATTATGTTTATTATATGTTTATTATATGTTGAAATAATAAATAAAATTAAAAAAAAACATTTTTGGCAAAAAGAAAAAATGCCTATAACTGCTGTATTTTAAAAGTTAGAGGCTTGAAACTTGGTCACAGTGCTTCTGGGGTATGCCTAAGTATGTGTATGAAATTTGAGATTGATCCCTCCAACCCTTGATTTTATATTAATTTTTTAAAGATCGTTTCCATTCTGATAGGTCTGGCGAGCTGTCATTCTGATTTGTCAGAACGGAAACGATCTTTAATAAATTCATATAAAATTGAGAGTTGGAGGGATTGATCTCAAATTTGGCACATATGTGTAGCACATGTTGCTACACATATGTGCCAGATTTGAGATCTATACCACCAACCCTCAATTTTATATGAATTTATTAAAGATCATTTCCGTTCTGACAGATCAGAATGACAGTTCGCCATGTGCGTTCATACTTAGGCATACCCCAGAAGCACTGTGACCAAATTTCAAGCCTCTAACTTTTAAAATACAGAAGTTATATGTATATTTATATGGCAGTCCGATAAAACGATAAAATCGCCCGAAAATTATCGTCTCCGATGATTATTGTAGGATTTTCTATCGTATCGTCATCGTTAAAAACATGCACGATAACAACCTTATAGTATCGTTATCAGCGATTTTAACGATACGATACACATCCCTAGTCACTATGAAATGTAAGTACTGCTCAGTGTGTCCTACCACGTAATGAAACGACTTAAAAAATCATGTTTTTAAACAGAATATAAGTCATTTTAGGAGCAATGTGGATAGGCTCTCAGACTTGGATTCTATCTAGAAGTTCATATCATTTGAGAGTATATTATTCATGTGAACACACCCAAAGTTCAGAGGGCCTGCCATATTACTTGTACAAAACTACACTCCACCAATTAAGGAGATTACATGAACTACAATGACAAGTTATGTCAATGCAGGATATAAGAAACCTATAAAGCAAATTATAACGGATTCCCCATTTTAGAACTACTAAACAAGTTAAGTGTGATATGAACAGAAAACCTGTCTATAAGGCCACTTATTCAAACAAGTATATTTTCAGTGGTCATATTTGATTAGGGAACTTTTAAAATGGTTTTTAATCTTATTTTTGTTTTTAGAGTTCATGTTGTAATTCTATTTTTTTTTTAAAAAAGAAGAAGATATGATTAGCCCTGAACCTTCAGCACCAGAATAAGCTTTACAAAAATCTAGGCAGATAAATGGACATACATATATTTGATCAACTAACAGTCAAATGAAACTTTGCTTTGAAATTTCAGGACCTGAAAAAACCTTGCATTTAACCACGTTTTATTTATTTATTTATTGCATTTTTATACCGCCCCATAGCCGAAGCTCTCTGGGCGGTTCACAAAAATTAAAACCATGAAATCATTTTAAAAATATAAAACAAGCCACAATCTAAAAACACAAAATAACATACAATATAAAAACACAACCAGGATAAAACCAAGCAGCAGGAATTAATACAGATTAAAATACAAATTTAAAACAGCAAGGATTAAAATTGAGTTAATTTAACTGTTAAAATAATGGAAGAATAAAAAGGCCACCTGGCGACGAAAAGAGTACAAAGTAGGCGCCAGGCGAACCTCTCTGGGGAGCTCATTCCACAGCCAGGGTGCCACAGCAGAGAAAGCCCTCCTCCTAGTGGCCACCTGCCTCACTTCCTTTGGCAGGGGCTCACGGAGAAGGACCCCTGTAGATGATCTTAGGGTCCGGGCAGGTAAAGGCTGCAAAGCCTTGTTCTCAGTAGTCCTGAAGCAGCGGCGGGCAGCGGATGGCAGTGGGGAAGGCCGCAGGTAATTGGGGACCCCTGGGGACCCCTCCCTCACCTCCCCCACTGACGCTCCCTACCTGCGGCCTTCCCCGCCGCCGTTGCTGGTCCGTACTACTGCTAAACAGGCTTTGCGGCCTGTTCATCAGTACAGAGTGGTGCCGAGTGATGATGACATCACTCGGCGTGGCTCTGTACTGACGTACAGGCCGGAAAGCCTGTTTAGCGATAGTACAGGGTGGCGATGGTGGTGGTGGAGACAGCGGCAGTGGCAATGGAGGTGGCGACAGAGGTGGCGGGGGTAAGGAGCACAGGGGGGGAGGGAGCACAAGTGGGGGGAAGGAGGGAGTACCAGCCTAGTGTTCTTCCCCATAGACTTGCATTGGGGGAAAGCTTTCTTTCCCCCAATGCAAACCTATGGGGAAAACATCGTAATTGTATTGGAACTTCCGATATTTATCAGATATCCGTTCCAATCAAATCCGGGTATTCCCTGATATGATCGGATCCAAAAAAATTTTTATATCGGAATTTCCAATACCGATACGATAATTTTGGCCGTGCACATCCCTAATGCTTATGCATAAGATTCCTCTTCCAGCTAGTTAAATGTGTGTGGAAGCCTTATATGTGTGTGGAAGCCTTCCACACACACAGCCTATATGTATGGAAGGGGTGTCAAAAAGTTTCAGTTTAAGAGAAGAGTTAAGGATCTTACATTTCAGTTGGCAATAAACATGAAATTGTAAGTTAAGGCTCCTTCCATAACTGTACACTATACAAGCAATAAAGACACACCTTGTCTCATATTGTACCTATTGTGATCTAACACTAAGGCTGCTATCTTAGAACCAAATTACAAGGATGTCTGGATGTTTTGTTTATTTAATAAAGGGTACAGACATGTGATTTTAATTAGGATCACAGTATGCAGGCTGGGGAGTTTTACCTTTTCCTCCCAGCTGAAATCCTGGGGGAAAAAAACCCTGAAGTATTAGTCTTAGAAAAAAGCTTCCATTGGCACCAATGGGAACCCCCCCCCCCCCCGGCCAATTTTGTGTGTGTGTGTGTGTGTGAGAGAGAGAGAGAGAGAGAGAGCATTTCTCCTGCATTCTATTTGTTTCCTTATCTGCTACTGATTTGTGGCATTTTATTCCTGCTTAGGACTTATTTCTCTAGTCAAAATAATGACATTTTAAGCCAATTAGATTTGTCTGTGGTGATATCGCTGAGGGCAAGCAAAGCTCATTCAGTGTAAGGACAATGTTCCTTGTATTATATTGGGTAATACTAGCTAAACAGGGATCACACAGTGAACAGAATGATATCATGGCAACATGTAGCCAATCAGATTTGACTTATTGCTTACATCTTCAAGGACAAACAAAGCTGGTTCAAGGTAAAAACGATTCCTTCTTGATCAGGTTTTTTAAGGGATTAGCTCATATTTCTTTTCTCAGACAAAAGAAATTATTATCATCTCTTTCTCGCTCATGGCAGTTTTTCTAGACAGACATGATGGGCTTTGCCAAGCCATGCTGTCTTTTACAGATTCAGGAATTTCCTGACAATTGAGCATGTTTTAGGTATGACTGCTTTCTGGATATTGGTGTAGATGTATTTTGGTAGGCCCAGTTTCTGAAGGTTTTCTGTATAATCTTTTGATGTGATGCGTGTGACTGATGTGACTAATGGGATAATTGTGACCTTTTCCTGTTGCCATATTTCTTTGACTTCCATGGCTAGTGGTGTATATTTGTCTCTCTTTTTTTCTTCCTTTTCAACAACATTTTTGTTATTCAGTATTGCTATGTCAATGAGGTATGTGTGTTTTCTTTTTTTGTCTATGATCGTTATGTCTGGTCGATTGCAGGGTATTGTCTCGTTGGTATGAATTGTTCTGTCACAGTATATTTTATGGCCTGCATTTTCTATTATTATTATTATTATTATTATCAACATCATCATCATCATCATCATTTATATACTGCCCCATAGCAGAAGCTCTCTGGGCAGTTTACAGCCCTTACAAGAATGGTTCCACTTGATTCATTTCGGAAGAAGGGCGGAATTCTTTAACTGATGTCTATATACTTCCTTGCGAATGTGATAGCTTCTATTGAAAAGCTGTAGGTTGTGTATTGAGACTTTGTTACTTTATCTCTCTAACTTGAATATATATATATATATATATATATATATATCCGTAAGGGTAAGGCTTCAGCCTTTAAGAGATGGGTATGAAGAAACAACCAGGAATATTTTCGTATTGATGGAATATGGCCAGCAGGGAGGGAGAGAGAGAGAGAGAGAGAGAGGGAGAAAATAAATTGGAAGATTAATGAAGTTGGCGTACTCTTATACCAAAGCACAAAAAAGTGTTTAGTGTTACCCTACAATGCAGATTTCAGCATTGCTTTATTATACCAGGAAAAGTACAATATCTGCTGAGTATATTCCATCATGATAGTATTCACTAGGAATGTGCAGGGACCCCCCGGATCAGATCGGGACCCGGATCAGCACCTCCAATTTTGTCCTGGATCGAATTGGACAAAATTGGAGGCCCCCCAGACCGGATCGGGCCTGTTCCCGATCCGTAAATCGGATGTCCGATTTTCGGATCGGCCGCCATTTTTGTTTTCCCCATAGACTTGCATTGGGGAAAGAAAGCTTTCCCCCAATGCAAGTTTATGGGAAAACATGGCGGTGGGTGGGTGAGTGGGAGCCTAACTCCCCCCTCCCCCCTCATGCTTCTGATGTGGCAGGGCCGTCCATTGCGGATGGCCCCAGCAGGCAAGCCCCCCCCACAATCCTTACCTGGCGGGGCTGTCCGTTTCCATTGGCAGGTGCCTGCTGGCGCCTGCCGATGGAAGCAGACAGCCCCGCCAGGTAAGCCCCTCCACGATCCTTACCTGGCGGGGCGTCCTCCTCCTTCCATTGCTGGCTCTAAACTACTGCAAACTAGGCCTCGCGGCCTAGTTTACAGTAGAGCGGCAGGTGATGACATCATCACCTGGCACTCTCCTGTAAACTAGGCCGCGAGGCCTAGTTTGCAGTAGTTAAGAGCCAGCAACAGAAGGAGGAGGACGCCCCACCAGGTAAGCCCCCCCCCCACGATCCTTACCTGGCGGGGCTGTCCACTTCCATCGGCGGGCGCCAGCGGGCACCCGCCGATACTCCGATCTTTTCCAAACCGGATTGAGTCCTTCCGGACTGGTTCGGGAAAGATCGAACAATCCAGAGGGGTGATCGGAAATCGGATAATTGTATCCGATTTCCCCTGGATCGGGTCCAGATCGTGGATCGAACCTGATCCAGTGCACACCCCTAGTATTCACCCATTTCTTGACTTTTTCATAAAGAAGTCAGGTATTTGCTGTTATCTTGGCAAATATATGTTTTTCTCTCAAAGAACCTATAGTATGTTTTGGTTCGCTGTATGTCCTCCATGCTGCCACATGTGAATTTGTCTTTATATATAGTCAACTATTTGGTCAGTGAGTATGTGCATTTACCTATTGAAAAACAAGTTGTTACAACAACAACAACAACGATGATGATGATGCAAATGGTGAAAATACAATTTTGCATAAAACTGAATGGTCATCCTAGCATAACAAATCACCATGACATTTCACAGTGCTTGTTTTAAGATTTTTTTTAAAAAACTTGCCACAACAAATGCATTACAGAGTGGGTGACATACTTATTTTGGTTTCCAAGTAAATAACAAATTTTGTTATTTACAAGGCCAATGGAATCTGTAAACTGGGACACTTTTTTTTAAAAAAAAGTTATTTCCTTTTGGCCTAAATGCCTGAATAGCCCAATCCTACAGATAACTGGGAATGCATTTCTCTGCAAGGAAAAGGGAGATCTTTGATTCTGTACCATTCAGTGCTGTTAAAAGGACAAGACACATATGAAAAATATGTGTTCACTTCCGTTCTTCAAAGTAGCTGGGATCTTTGGATTTGAATCTGCCATGCATCTGCCTCAAGCAATTGGGAAATTGTTCTGTTTGCCTTGTGTACAAAGCAGTCATTTGTCTTTGCTTCACTTCTCTAGCTGAGTTGCAATAATGACACCTTCTCCCTGATGGTACCATAAGATAAAGCTCAGACTGATCAAAGTGGTTGAGGGACTTCAAATTCAAAGAGGACAAAGTGAGATCTGTATTTGAGATAGAGGAATATGAAGGACCAAAAACAACCAGTTTCTATAAATAAAGTGATGGTGCCTGTTCCCCTAAAAAGATAATCACAATGCTTTGGATCTAAAATGAGAAGTGCCAGGATGTCAGCCTGCTGAGAAGGCATAGGCTTTGCTCCCAAAGATTTTGTCCCTAATATTTGTGTCACCTGGTTATGTCCACAAACATTCCCTTCTCCTTAGATCACACAATACAGGCCTAGGGCTGAAAAAATTGTTTCAAAATTCAGCGCCGGTGAACTCCTTCAATCAATTCAGGCTCAGACCTGATTCATTGCCAACTTCAAGCCCTGAAACTAAAGTATTTTCACCAAAAGGCAAATTCATGGTGAGTTTGGGGCCTTCTCACTTTTACTTGTGAAATTCACCCACCAGGTAGACTTAAATGGAAGATCTACTATCCTGTTAGAATGGAACAAGAGGGAGAGAGAGAGAGAGAGAGACTCCCAAGTCTAAGGTGCACAAAATTACGATTTGTTCAGTCCAATGTGTTTTGATTGCCCTTCATCAGGGGCACTGGTAAAACAAAGCAACACTGTAGTTCTTATGTGCCTTGTTACAAAGTGAATTTCCCAGAGTCTGCAATACAGGTTACAAGTAAGGTCAAAAGTATTTATTACAGAGACTGAAAACGATCTTTGGTTTAACTCTGGGAATGATGGTATTTTTAAATCCTCCTGGTGAATGGGTTAGGATAGGCTAGGGTGACCAGATAAAATCCAGGTCAGGGCTCCTGTAACTTTAACAGTTGTAGAGAAAAGGGGATTTCAGCCAGTGTCATTTGTATGCAATTAGTTCCTGGTGAAATTCCCTCTTCATCACAACTGTTAAAGTTGCAGGGGCCCTGCCTTCTTTTGTATATGGTCACTCTAGTATAGTGCCTGCACCTTTAACTGTTGTTATGAAGAGGAAATATCACCAGGAACTAATTGCATACAAATGACATTGGCTGAAATTCCCTTTTCTCTACAACTGTTAAAGTTACATGAGCCCTGACCTGGATTTTATCTGGTCACCCTAGGATAGGCTGACCATATGAAAAGGAGGACAGGGCTCATGTAACTTTAACAGTTGCAGAGAAAAGGGAATTTCAGCCAGCATCATTTGTATGCAATTAGTTCCTGGTGATATTCCCTCTTCATCACAACTGTTAAAGGTGCAGGGGCCCTGCCTTCTTTTGTATATGGTCACTCTAGTATAGTGCCTGCAACTTTAACTGTTGTGATGAAGAGGGAATTTCACCAGGAACTAATTGCATACAAATGACACTGGCTGAAATTCCCTTTTCTCTACAACTGTTAAAGTTACAGGAGCCCTGTCCTCCTTTTCATATGGTCATCCTACCTAAATGACTCTGGAATTTCCAAACTGAGGGGCCGTGTTTCTAAATACACACACATCTTGCCAACATTTATGCCTAGCAAGAAGCCACTTCACCCAAATGGCTTCCCACATAAGAACATAAGAAGACCCAGGCTGGATTATACCCAGGGTCCATGAAATCCAGCACTTTGTTCACACAGCGGTCGATAAGGAATCTACAAGTAGAATATGGGTGCAACAACACCCTCCTGCCCATGTTCCCCAGCAACTGGTGTATATAGGCTGGAACTGCCTCTACATGGCTGGATTTCAAATGGCAACAAACCTCCATTTATATGCATGAAGAACTAGGGCAAAAAGATACCACTGCACTAGATACTGCTGCATATAATGCTATTGGTATGTGAAGTTATGCCAACACAGCAATCCTTGTAATCTAATCCTAAATATTTGTTTTCTGGTGCAGCATCTCATATGGCCAAGTTGTAAACTGGGTTTGCAAAAGCATTGTAAATTCATTAAAATTATGGAAAGTATAGGGTTAGTGAAAAGCCAGGCCTCTGTAACTGAAACAAGTCACTAGAATAAGTTTGGGCATTTCACATTTTATTACCACTGATCAAATGAAACTTAGCAATTAAAAGGAAAAAAAAACTATTGTAAAGGAAGTATTCTTTGATGAAATCAAACACAGCCCAAGCATTTCATACAACTACAAGTTAGAGGGGAGAGCTAAAGATTGGCATCACTAAACAGCCGAAACTCTTCTGGACACCAAGAATCCTTCCAAAATGGGAGCTGCTGTTTAATGTCTTCTGTCTCTTGTAACTTACTCTATAACTGAAACCCTGCCAATAACTCCTCACCATATCTCAGTATTTTAAAAACATTTAAAAAGAGGTACTGGTCTTCCACGTATGAAAAATGTACTATGCATTATCAGAGTCTTAATATACACTGAAAGTAATGACTAAAGTCATAAATCAGTCTCCCTTCTAGAGAGGACTTGAAGCTGGTCCTTTTAAAGGGACTATTCAGATATAACCCACCTGCCTAGTGCTGTGACTCCCTCTATGTTCACATATGCACTCAGGCAAACAAATCCCCTTTGCTTTTACCATATATTGAATGCCTCTAGAACTTCATACTGCAGAGCATGTATCGATTGATTGGTTAATACATATTTATTTCTTACATTTATATCCCATCCTCCATCCAAGAAGCTTAGAACACTGTCCATTTGTCATAACAATCCTTGGGCTGAAGAGTAATAATGGGTCTACCTCACCAAGTGAGCTTTATAGTTAAGAAGGAATTTGAGGCCCACCCAGTACAAAACTGGCACTTTATCCAGGCCTATCAGTCTAAGATAGGCAAGTATTGCTGTATAGACGATAGTGTTTCAGTAATGTAATGGTCATGTTTTATGAGAAAGGTGCACAAAAATTGGAGGACCCACTTTAACTGTGGGGAATGTGAAGAGTGGATGAATCTGTCAATTTCAGTTTCTCTCACTTCCTCATTTTTCCAGTCTTAAGTTCAGTTTGTCTCAAACTTTGAGAGTTTTTCCAATCTTAAATTCAATTCATGCTGAACTTGGAGATTTTTTTAAAAAATGTTTGCCTGAAAAGTCACAAACTTTTTTTGTGCAAATTTCTCATAAAACATGCATTGTTGTATGTATCCTTGCTTAATACACACATTTTTGGCAACCAATTCTCCTAATATGCTGCATTTTGAAAAGTTATTTTCCCCATTGTTCGCAAGTTTTGATTGGAGAATTGCATTGCCAAATTTGGAGAAGGATGAAATTTGGGAGGATGACTGAGATTCAGTTCACATACTGGTTCCAAGGTGCAATATTAGGTAAAATGCAAAGTGAATGAATTTCTCTCCCATTCCTACTTAGCATCCCTGTTTGAAATTTTGCTGAGCTTCAGGGCCCATTGTAGTCAAAAGCAATGACTTGGCAGATAACGTAGCAACAACTGCTGCTTCTTGGATGGTATCTGTTACACCAGCCTTTCCCAACCTGGTGCTGTCCAGATGTGTTGGTCTGCACACTTGGCCAGTGGCCATGTTGGCTAGGAATTATGGGAGTTGCAGTCCAACAGAACTGGAGGGCACTGGACTGGGGGAAGTTGTCTTGCCCACTGGCTTTCCAAATACATAATATAAATGCAGTGTAAGAATCTCTGGCAAGCCAATAAGCTATTTCTATATCAATGCCAACGTGGAAGGATTTTTCCCTTGAAAGACTGCAGCAAAAGAAGATGACCTGACAAGGTTAATCATTGGCAACAGGCATATTATGCATAAATAACTTTTTAAAAGGTGAACTCACCATTTTGCCCACACTGAGTTCTAGCTATTAAACATACTTAACTTAATTGCCTACCCTTTAACCATAAGTGTCAATTGATTTTTTCTGTAATAACCTTCTGAAAAAGGCTTTCCTAGAGAGTACTCCATAAGGGAGCCTTCCCCAACCTGGTTATCTCCAGCAATTCCCATCATCCCCAGGCAGCATGGCCATTTACCTTAGGCTGGTAAAATATTGCTTTCCTCCTCCTTCCATGGAAAGTGTCTGCTGGCGCTGGGGGAGAGGCATGTCAAGAAGCTTTGCCTCAGACAGCAAACTTCTTGGGCCAGCCATGTGATATACCAAGTAAATGCCAATTCTGCAGGGTATGATGAGGTGAATGAAAAGGACAGGAGAATAAGGGGTTTCGACTTCTACTTCTGTTTGGTGCGGTAACTTGTGTTTCATGAAAGCTTTGGCATCAGAACAGAATTGTGGGTACCATATATGGACTGGCCTATTTGGATAATAACCAGTGCTGGAATTCTGTTAGTACTAAGAATGTTGCATCAGTGGAAACCAATACTGGTGCAACAGGAAAAGTAAGGCATTGGGAGGGAGGGAGGGAGGGAGGGAGGGAGGTCACTCTGGAGAGCCAATGCCCCACTCTGAGAGGTTCTCAGGGTGAAGCATCATCCTGCCTGGCACTCCAGAGAGCCCACCTGGTGCAAATGGCTTGCTCTGATGGGTCCTTCCTCAGAGCTAGGCAGGTGGCACTGGGGATTAGGATTGCCTGTGCTGCCACAGGACAGGCAGTCTTCAAGGCCACTACCTACCAATACCTTGTGCTGAGGAAGGAACCCTCTGGGTGAGGGGACACAAGCAGTGGCTGCCATCTGGGGTAGGGAAAGAGAGAAGGAGGGTTGTAGTGCTGGAAAAGGAGGAGGTTAGGAGGAGGAAGTGATAGGAGGTATTATGCTAGTGTCAATATCATTAGCACTAGCAGAATGTTAGAATTGGGCACTGGCACTGCCCTTTGTGTATCATATATTAATACACAATGCAGATGTGATATAATGTGATGAAACTCTCACAGTGCAATCCTATGCACACTTATCAGGGGTTCAGTCCCAATGCATTCTGTCTGATTTATTTGTGAATCTATACATAGGATCATGCTGCCAGTCACTTTCTAGAATCCTGTACTAAGATGATCATAATAAAACTTCCCCTTTGCACATCATTACTCCTTGTGTTTCTGTGCATACTATTTTCTCTCTTTGTCAAAACAAAACAAACCCCCAACCCTGGGAGAATTCAAAAGTTCATGTGGACTCCGCCAATGGCACTTTGGAACATGGCCATGGAACCCGCTTGACAGTGTGCAACCAAGCATTTCCCGTGTTTCTTCCCTTGAGAATTTCTGTGTTGATATTTATCAAAACACAGTTTTTTGGTCAGTTTCTTTTTCAGAAATACATGACACTTTTAACGTTTTGCATAGTATATCATCAACAATCTCTCCCATCTTGTTATTAGAATGTAAGATCATGGCTGGAGCTGGACCTATGCCCATCCCTAGAGAACTCTCTCAACAAATTCTCATGGCATATTGGAAATAACTTCTTAATAGTAAAATTCCCTTCTTTCATAAACATCACAAAAAATGGAAGGATCAAGCATTTATTTTTACAATATAGTCTATGATCTGAGAATGTAAGCTTCCCCTTCACCCACTCCCCATACCTCCTCAGCCAGTGTCCTTAGAATTCTGGGTTCCCAGGAAATAGGGCTTCATTCATACCCAAATGTATAAAACAAAGTTTGGGCAAAATGTTTTAATGCTGTGCATCAAAGCAGTATAGATCACTACAAGTGGGACCTGCAACAAAACATTGCAATGTGAAGTATTTCCTGTTCAGTGCCCTTCTCAAGAATACTCCATTCCCTACCCTAGTCCTTGCTTCCCCCCAGTGCTACACACAAATAATCACCCAATAGTTAGCTTTCTCTGTTGTGGCACCCCGACTGTGGAATGCCCTCCCCTTGGAGGCCCGACTGGCCCCAGCACTGACTTCATTCCGGCGCCAAGTAAGGACATGGCTTTTTAACAAAGCCTTTGATGGCTAAATTCACCAAACTTGCACATTGTTTTAACTGTTTTAATTAGTTTCTACTGTTTTTAAATTTTATACTGTTTTTAGCTTGATTAATAGTTTAATTTGTTTTCAGCTGTGTTTATTTATTGTTTTGTATTGTTGTATAATTTTATCTGTATGCCTCCCTGAGATCCTAGTGATATAGGGTGGGATACAAATGTTTTAATAAATAAATAAATTTCTCATTGGGTTGTTTTGCCCCCCCCGATTTCCCCCCTAAACATTTTTTTTGTATTTTTGCAAACCTTCCAGTTGTTCCAACTCTGCTGATAGTTCACTCTTGTCCATGAGTGGCACTACTTTGACTACATAAGCAATGGCATATCAGAAACAGAGGCAATGATTGAAGAATTAAAAGGAACCGGTTGCTAGTATCTTCCCGTGCCCTGTGGTGGAAATGTTTCTCTGTGGGCTAGTTCTCACTGAAGTGGTCAACCTCTGTCTGGGCTGTACCAGTTCAGACTGAAGACAAATGTTGGAATGCAAACCCCCCCCCCCCCAAATTAAAGATACACATATAGAAAACAAGCATGTAAGGGACTAGAACTTTTCTTCTTGACATATAAGCCCTTTTCAGTCATTTGTCTTACCATGGTGAAAGAACACACGAGGAGCTTGATTAATGGTTTAATTTGTTTTCAGCTATGTTTATTTATTGTTTTGTATTGTTGTTTAATTTTATCTGTATGCCTCCCTGAAATCCTAGTGATATAGGGTGGAATACAAATGTTGTAATAAATAAATAAATTTCTCATGGGGTTGTTTTGGCCCATAGCTGAACTTTGTACATAGCTGAACTCTTCTTCATATAGAAATACCCTTTCACACAGAAACTATAGTCCACTTCAGTTGTTTTTCTTACCATGGTGAAAGTACACATGAGGAGAGGAGCCCCATCCTTCCCCCTTGTTGCCTCTGGCACCCTTTATTTATTGATTTATTTATTGCATTTGTATACTGCCCCATAGCCGAAGCTGTCTGGGCGGTTTACATGGATGGAGGTCACCATCTGAAGCAGAGAGACTCCTCTATCAGTGGGGACTCTCCACAGGATTAAGAAACCCTGGAAAATCAGGATTCTTAATGATGTGCAGAGCCACCAAGGATAGAAGAGGCTCTCCGCTGCAGACTCCCACCTTCCACTATACAACAGAAGTGATGAGGGAGAGAGGCGGGCTGGAGGGCTCCTCTCCTCATGTGTACTTTCACCATGGTAAGAAAAACAACTGAAGTGGACTATAGTTTCTGTGTGAAAGGGTATTTCTATATGAAGAAGTGTTCAGCTATGTAAATCTGAAGTGGTACAGCCTAGACACAAGTTTATCGCCTTAGGGACATCAAGGCCTGACAGGTCTATGGCCTACCAGAGCCCAGGGGAGACCTCTTTGAAGGAGGAAAACTGGGATTCCAGAGCAAACCGCACTGCCACAAATGATGTGGGGAAACCTGAGGAGTCCTGCCACAGGGATGCCTTGCCTGGGCCCCTGAAGAACCCCTTCAACTCATTCCAAGCCCTACCTTGGTCTCTGATTCTCCATTAAGGGGAAAAATATGGAATAGCTCTAAAAAAACTTTTGGATTGTTAGTACTAGGGACCCCCGCCCCGCCCAGTCTGGAAGCACCCAGAGAAAGGAGGAGCATTCGCAATATGGCATCCTCCTTCCCCTAGGACCACTCCTCCTATACCTCAGTTACACATTTTCCTGTCCACATTTCCTTAAAAATAAAACAACATTTCCACTCTTTTCCTCCTTACTGGATTTCTGGATGCTTCCAGATATGTTTCCAGCTGAGGCTTTTACTGTGCAATAACTCTGCTTCATTCAAAGATATTGCCTTCCATTTAGAGCCCTCTTGTGTTGTCCCACCACTGCTTCTGGTTTATTATTATTATTATTATTATTATTATTATTATTGTCATTATTATTATTATTATTATTATTGTCATTATTATTATTATTATTACCATAAAAAACATTAAGGAAAAGAAGATGGCATAGTTGCTTTTGATTGCTAATGCTAGGAGCTCTCCATCTGGAAGCACCCTAATGAACAGCAATGTGTTTGGAATAGTGGTATGTACCATGTGAGTCCACCTCAGTAGTACTTAGTACTAATAGACCTAAATCTGTCTCCTCAGGTATTGTTTGTGTTATGTACAAGATGAGTTGGTTCCCAATATGGCTTCATCAGGTTTAGAGGCTTTTAGGTGCTTTTTCTACAGATTCTATACTGTACAAGATTCATATTTTGAGTAGTGGAAGTTGGTGGCTCTGATGTCAGTGGGGCAGTAAATCTGCTCTGGGTTTCAGTCAGAACCAGTTAGAACTCTAAATGAGCTATCAAAGGTGCTGAACTCTACCTCCAAAATAGGACCAGCACTTTGGATAGCTCCTTTAGAGTTCTAAAGATTCACCGCGTCATGACATCAGAGCCACCAGCCTCCACCGATTTTAAATGAAGCGTTATTCCAAAGCCTCAGATCCTTGGGGAGCAAAACAGATTGAACACTACACTGGGTGTCTGCATTCACCCCCTCCTTCCTGTTACAAGTTATACTCAGCGGCCATTATTGACTCAACTTTGTCTGGCTCATCGTATCCAGCCAACGGTGACACACTGAGTAAACTTCATGGTCTAGGTCTGATGTAAATGAGAGCCATTGTTCCAAACTCTCTAAGTTTGGAACACAGTTCACCTTTTCAGATGTAATGATAGCCACTAGATTAAATGGTTTTCTAAAAGGAAGGATAAGATACACTCCGATAGGATTGGCCTATCAAGCCTCTATGTCTGTGTTCTCAGATAGACGTCTCTTTCAACTTCCAAGAGATCCTTTAACAAGGGATGTGAAGAGTAGGGGTGTGCACGCCAAAAAAAAATCATCATTTATCGTTATCGTCATTTTGGACCAAACAAATTATCATCTTCATTCATATAGTAGGTGAACCGTATCATCTTCACGATAATTATCGTGAAAAAATGATATTTTTGGCAGCCCTATTTTTAAAGAAAAACATACCTATAACTTCTGTATTTTAAAAGTTAGAGGCTTGAAACTTGGTCACAGTGCTTATGGGGTATGCCTAAGTATGTGTATAAAATTTGAGATTGATCCCTCCAACCTTTGATTTTATATGAATTTTTTAAAGATTGTTTCCATTCTGACAGGTCTGAATGAATGCAAGTGGCGAGCTGTCATTCTGATCTGTCAGAACTCAAACAATTTCATATAAAATCGAGAGTTGGAGGGATCAATCTCAAATTTGGCACATATGTGTAGCACATGTTGCTACACATATGTGCCAAATTTGAGATGATCCCTCCAACCCTCGATTTTATATGAATTTATTAAAGATCGTTTCAGTTCTGACAGATCAGAATGACAGCTCGCCACATGCGTTCATTCAGACCTGTCAGAACGGAAATTATCTTTTAAAAATTCATATAAAATCGAAGGTTGGAGGGATCGATCTCAGATTTCATACACATACTTAGGCATACCCCATAAGCACTGTGACCAAGTTTCAAGCCTCTAACTTTTAAAATACAGAAGGTATAGGTATATTTATATGGCAGTCCGATAAAATGATAAAATTGCCTGAAAATTATCGTCTCTGATGAGTATCGTAGGTTTTTCTATCATATCGTTATCATTAGACACATGCACGATAATGACCTTATCGTATCGTTATTGTACATTTTAACTATACGATACACATCCCTAGTGAAGAGTCAACCTTCAGGGCTTGTGATGCAAAGCATCTCTGAAAACTACTCTGTTCAGCCCTGCTCAAACATGTTCAGCCCAGTTCAAACATGCCAGTTTGAAATGGATCAGGAGCCGCTGGATCTGTGTTATTCTTTGCTTCTGACATCTGGCCTGTGCCTCAATCCTGCCTCCTGGTTTTCCCTTTGGTCTCAACTTGCCGTTCGATTCTTCTTTTTTTATTGTCCCACATCTCCTAGTTCCACAGGTGTGCACAGTACATGTCATTTGGGTGTGTACCCAGGGAATTTTATTTTTTAAAAGGCGAACATTTATCAGTCATGAAGGACATTGTTTTTATTCATTTATTTATTAAACATTGTAGACACTGATGCCCCACTCTGCATTTTCCTTGGAGGGCTGTTGTGGGGGAAGGGGGGGATGAGGAGATGCTCCTCAAACCCCAGCATTGGTGGGGCTGTGTGGTGACACTGGCTGGAGGAGGAACTTATGTGGTGATGTTAGACTTTGGGGTCCCTCCTCCTGGCCTCTTTGAAGTGTATAGAGGCTCCCAGCAGAGTGATTCTTTTTTGCTCCTGCTGCTGGGAGCAACGGTGCTCTCTCAGAGGCAGCGGTTCTTTGGTGTGGCAGCAAAGCAGCTGGAGGCAGCTGAAGGGCCATTCCTGCTGCATCTGGATCCCCCTCTGGATCCCTACTCAATGCCCCCCTCAATTCGGCACTTATTGCTTGAGACATTAGGGTGTGCCTGGGCACACTCAACACACCCCTTGCACACAACTATATGGCTAGTTCCCAGTTCCTGATTCACCTCAGACTGCTGCTCAAGACCCAACCCTGGTACTAGGATGAAAAAAACACAGCCCAGGAGCAGCAATATATATGTGATTGTTCCATCTCAACACAAAATGAGCTCATGTTCAGAAGCTCACATGATGCATCCATTCCTAGGCCATCCCATTTCAGGCTGCAAGTGAGGGATTCAAGCAATCTTTAGTCTTGCAACAATTGTTTCCCTTAAACATGGGCACCTTTATTAGTGTCAGAAGAATTGGCATGATGAATTAGACCAGAGGACCACTACCGCGGCATTCAATAGTGGCCATCCAGAAGCACCCAGAAACTTGCACATAAAACATTATTGTGATACCTGTGGTTTGCCCCAGAACCCACTAATCAAAGGTACACTGCATTCTGGACATGCCCTCCAGAAATGTGTCTATTCCTTTAAAAACACACATGCTATAAGCTAACAGCAGTCATTGCATCTAAACTAGAGGACAGTATTTGAAGGTGTCCCCTATTTGAAGCGCAGTTTAAAAGATGAAGAATCTCTGAAGTTGCCCATCCACAGTTAACACCTGGAGAGCAGATTGAGCAGGCACAGAGGTCATCTGGTCACCGTCTTTAATCTCCACTATGGTGAGATGTGTTGTATTTTAAATAAAACTATAGCTATTATTTATACATACATACATACATACATATGCATATGCCTTTTTTATGCAAACCGGCATCCTCTTTTGTTCTCTTTGTTTCTGTGATACATTTTCTTTGGAGATTCATAAGTGGCTATTCTAATCTTAACTTTGAACGAGTTATGCATCGTGTGAAGAAGTACTTACTTTTTTGTGCCCTAATCTTGCTGACAATCAATTTCACTGGATGACCCCGAGTTCTAGCATTATGAGAAAGAGACGTTTGCTCCACACCAAACATAACAAGCTAATGGGCCTGTTCAGAAGACACACTAAGTAATGGTTAGGCCACTAACCCTTTTGCAGACAAATGGTTAGTGAGCGTATTTAAACCATGGTTATGTAGCCACCATGTTTAGGAATGGTTCACATGGTTCATACTAAGGCATAATGTTTAGCTCAAAATGCTTAACCACCATTGCTTGTCTGAACAGGGTCAATATCTTGGCCACCCAAGTTGTCTCCCCCACCCCTAAACGAAAGGGTCTCATCCTCCTCAGTTTTTCCTCATAGAGAAGATGATCCAATCCCTGGACCATTTTTATTGCCCATTCTTGTACCTTTCCTCACTCCATGGTATCCGTTTTTCTGATAGTTAGGCAGATGGGATGTGTTATGGCCTATGTTTGGATGTTGCATTCCTATGAATCTTAAGCCATTAAAATGATGCTTAATATTATTATTTAAGGCAGCAGGTGTTTTGCAATATATATGTTATATATGTTGCATTACACATGTTATCAAAATGCAGGCTTTTTGGCCTATTTGCCACGAGGTAGACTGGGAATTGCAAAAAACACAGAAGTCAGTTGAAATAAATCTAACCACTTTATAGTATTAGTGCTGGCATATTAACTACTATTACTGCTCTTCCCAGTGGGCTCTTTTCCTCTTGGATAATTTATTACAGTGAAGAAAAACAGCAACCCTTTCCTGCTCAGAGTCTGTTATTCTTGCTCCCATCTAATTCCAAGGTGTTGACAGATACTGTGACTGGATCCACAGTCTGGCACGTAAGTGGTTACATTGCCTTGCAGAATAATACTTAAATCCTCTCATTACATAAAGGATCTAGAAAGCTTATTTATTTTCCAGTATTTCTATGCTGCCTTGCAGGGCAAAAGCCCTCCCCAAGCAGCTTATAGGGTTGTTGCAGAATAAATGGCATGCAGAATGTCATTCTCTAGCCCGGGAAGCTGGGACTTATGACTCCAGATCCACTTCCCAGCAGAAAAACTATCTACTCCGTATGCAATTTTCCCGAGAGCCTTTTCCACAGTGAGGATTAGAGTTGTGTGAGGAATTCACTCCACTGAGAGTTCATTTTTCCCCTTTTTTTAAAATGGGTTTACTGAATTTGAAACTCCCAGACCCAAATGCAATTTGCATTTGAAAATCTGTATGTTTCCAAGCTTCTGATTCATTCTGCAAAATACAAAAATGCAGTCAACAATATGCCTGCATTCATGCAAACAAAAGTGTGTAGCTACATTTCCAAAATGTACACAAACACACTTGGTTATTTTCTATAAAAAATGGGGGGGGGGGAGGGAGAGATGGCCATCAGAGACAGAGCAAGGCTGCCCTCCTTAGGCAGTGAGTTCCAGAGCCCAGGTGCAGCCATAGGGAAGAACCTCTCCGGACTCATGTAGGAGAAGTCAGTCCTCTTGGTCCAAATTTGTATAGGCTTTTAAATTCATAGCCAGCACTTTGATTTATGCTTTGTTTCATTTGTTGTGTTGTTATTATTATTATTATTTCTTTCTCGCTCGTGGCGGTTTTTCTAGATGGACATGACGGACTTTGCCAAGTCATGCTGTCTTTTACAGATTCAGGAATTTCCTGCTAATTGAGCCTGTTTTAAGTATGACTGCTTTCTGGATGTTGGTGTGGATGTATTTTGGTAGGCCCAGTTTTTGGAGGTTTTCTGTATAATTTTTTGATGTGATGCCGGTGACTGATGTGACTAATGGAATAATTGTGACTTTGACTTCCATGGCTAGTGGTGTATATTTGTCTCTCTTTTCTTCTCCTTTTCAACAACATTTTTGTCATTCGGTATTGCTATGTTGATGAGGTATGTATGTTGTTTTTTTTGTCTATGAACGTTATGTCTGGTTGGTTGCAAGGTCTTGTCTTGTAGGTATGAATTGTTCTGTCTCAGTATATTTTATGATCTGCAATTTACAGGATTGTTTTGGGTGAATATGTATAGTATGGTGTAGGTTGTTCGATAAGGTTAAATTTGATGGCCAGTTGTTGGTGAACTATTTTTGCAGCTGTATTGTGTCTGTCCGTATAGTCCATTCCTGCCAGAATTTTACATCCTCCTGTTATATGGTCTATTGTTTCTTGGAACTGATGGCATTTCCTGCATAGGTCTGTTGTTACACTGTTATCTTTTATGATGTTTTTTTTTTTGTAGTTCTTGGTTGCTATAACTTGATCCTGTATAGCTATTAGGAATCCTTCAGTTTCTGGAAATAGCTCACCCTTCCTGAGCCATTCATACGATTGTTCTTTGTTTATTTGTGGGTTCTGTATTATGTTGTAGTGCTTCCCATGGAGTACTTTTTGTGCCCATTTTTCTTTTTTCCCTGCAAGTGTAAGTGGTTGTGTTTGATCTTCATTTTGCAGTGCTAGGTTGAGTGGGGTATAGTTTTAAACTGCTTTTACTATGACTTTATGAATGGGGGTGTTTTTGGTGTGGAAGAATTCTCCGAGTGATTTTATGTGTTTAGCATGAATTCTGTTAATGTCCAGCAGACCTCTTCCTCCTTCTTTCCTGCTGATTGTTATTATTTCAATGCATGAGTTGGGATGGAGCATGCAGTGTTTTGTGAGTTTGGTGAGATTGAGACTGTTTATTACTTCAAGTTCAGTGTGTGAGCAGTGTATAATTCTGAATGAGTATGTGAGGATGGGTATTGCATAGGTGTTGATGGCTTTGAAAATAATAATAATAATAATAATAATAATAATAATAATTTAAAAAAGAATACCAGAGTTCTGAATTAGCCCTGAAAGTCACATGGTAATTTGTTACTCATATTTAACTCATTTATTTGGAGCCCCTATCGATTCTATTTTTCCCTAGCAGCCAGAATCACAGATGGAGGTCATCGAAGCCATAAAGAATGAGGGAGGAAAATTAACACTTGCTTCATTCTCACAGAAAAGTAAGCTTTCAAGCATTCTTAGGCCCCCTCCACAAGGATTCGCTTTTGCGCCTGGTTAAGTGATTATGCGCTTCATCCCTGAAGCGCATTTACCCCTAATACCTCTGCACGAGAGGCAGGCAGGGAGAGGGGAGGGGGGAGGCAAGACCCCCGGAGGCAGGAGCCGATCTCGGCCGGGGAGCAGCGGAGGGGGCAGCGAGAGTCCTCCGCCAGCCTTTCTCTCTGCAAAGGCAAGAAACCAGGGGTGGGGGGGGGTGCTCAGGGGAGCCAGGAGGAGTTGTCACTGCTGGACGGGGAGCGTCTCCTTCCCGGCGGGGGCGGCGGCGGGGAGAGGGGGGGTGGCGGCAGGGCAACCCCTTCTTCGGCCACGCGAAGCTCTCCTGCGTGCGCTGGCTGCAGCCTCAGCGCTCCGCTCCATTGCCTGCCTGCGTGCCTGGCTGCTTCGCCCTCCCCCGTCGGAGGGAGGGAAGTCTGTCGAGGGATGTGGGCGGGTGAGGAAGGCAAAAGACGGAGCCAGAGGAGCCGGCTAGGGAAGCCAGGAGCCGAGTGGGGGAGCGAGCAGCAGCAGCAGCAGCACATCCTGCCGCAAAATAAAACTCGCTATTTAACGCGCATTCGATAATGTGTGCAATCAGAGGGATAGCGTGCCTCTACGCCCGATTTGCGCTCCCTCCTTGTAGAGGTAAATTTTTTTAAGCGCCTTGAAAGAGCTTTAAACCTCTCTTGTAGAGGCAGCCTTAATCCATTCCACATTGTTTTTCTCTACCTTTCTCATTCTCTTGTGTAGCATAGAGGCATGTGTTAGTTAATAGTTAATCTGATCTCTGTGAGTTTTGTGTGCCTTTTTAAATTTCCCTTTTTCCTATCTATTTGAAATTTCACAGATCAGATCCCTTTGATTGGTAGTAGAATACTTGAAAACGTTGTGCTGATTTTGATGCAAAACACAGAAGTTATAAGCAGCAGAAGACCTGCTGAGTCTCCTATTAAAAACCATAGAAAGCTAAAATAAATGGAAATAACAAAAACAAAGGAAATAATAACAAAAATGGCTATGAATTTAATATTTAACTGAACAAATGAAAAATTCTTGCACACCTGTAAAAAAGATCAATTTATGCTACATAAAACATTTTTAAAGTCAGAAAAAATATCTATGCAAACACCTTTCCCAGTAAAACCAAAAATTAAATTCAGCATCCTGGATTGAGTGAAGCTGTGCTGATTTGCATGAACATTCAGTGCAGCACCATTAATCTTTGAGTAAGTACAGCCCGTTCTGAGAACTATAAAGTGTGTTGGCCAACTGCTCAGGATCAGGATGTATTGACCAACTGTTCTGAAATCTGTACTTAGTAAAAGAAAGAAAGAAAGGAAGGAAGGAAGGAAGGAAGGAATGCTAGTATGACAAGCCTTTTGATGTTTACAATCTGTGAGATGATAAATCAGCAGTTATCAGGAGTAAAAAAGAAATAGTAACAAAAACCTAAATTTCACATAATAACTTTTGGGGATTTTAAATGCCAGGTCTACATGACTTAGGTTCTTTCTTTACAGATCAATTATATAATGTGCTCTCTCGCTACCAGTTTTGCTATTTGTTTTGTCCAATTTCAGAGTGTTTAGATAATTTCATGTCCTGCAAATAAAATATTAAGCTGCTCCTCCAACTTACTTCTTTTGCACAATATTAACAAGTGGAACAGACCAAGCTCATGTGGAGGCTTAGTGGTGGGGCACATGCTTTGCATGCACAGGGTCCCAGTATTTGCTGCTAACTGGATCTCATGTAACAAGACTGAGAATGGTTTCCATTAGGGATGTGCACTGGATCGGACCCGATCCACGATCCGAGTCCGGTCCAGTGGGAAATCGGATAAATTATCCGATTTCCGATCCGACAGCTGGATCGGCCGATCCAATCCGAACCGGTCTGAAAAGGCTCCGAACCGGTTCGGCGGATCGGCGGATCGGCGGGCGCCCACTGGCGCCCACCGCCGCTTCCATTGGCGGGCGCCAGCGGGGCCCGCTGATGAAAGTGGACAGCGGGGGGAGAGGAGGGGGCGGGAGGAGGGGGGCCCTTACCTTTCCGGCCCGTACGCTCCCGTCTGGCGCCGGCGGCTACTATCAGCGGGCTCCACGGCCTGCTCCAGGGTGGCGCGCCGGGTGATGTTATCACCCGGCGCGCTACTCTAGAGCAGGCCGCGGAGCCTGCTGGTAGTAGCCGCCGGCACCGGATGGGAGCGGACGGGCCGGGAAGGTAAGCAGGGGGCGTGCGGAGGGGAGGAGGGGGCGCACGGAGGGGAGGAGGGGGGCCCTTACCTTCCCGGCCCGTCCGCTCCTGTCCGGCACCGGCGCCTACTACCAGCGGGCTCCGCGGCCTACTCCAGGGTGGCGCTCTGGGTGATGTCATCACCCGACGCGCTACTCTAGAGCAGGCCGCGGAGCCCGCTGGTAGTAGCCGCCGGCGCCGGACGGGAGCGGACGGGCCGAGAAGGTAAGCAGGGGGTGCGCAGAGGGGAGGAGGGGGCGCACGGAGGGGAGGAGGGGGGCCCTTACCTTCCCAGCCCGTCCGCTCCTGTCCGGTGCCGGCGGCTACTACCAGTGGGCTCCGCGGCCTACTCCAGGGTGGCGCGCCGGGTGATGTCATCACCCGGCGCGCTACTCTACAGCAGGCCGCGGAGCCCGCTGGTAGTAGCCGCCAGCGCTGAACGGGAGCGGACGGGCTGGGAAGGTAAGCAGGGGGCGCGTGGAGGGGAGGAGGGGGCGCACGGAGGGGAGGAGGGGGGCCCTTACCTTCCCGGCCCATCCGCTCCTGTCCGGCGCCGGTGGCTACTACCAGCGGGCTCCGCGGCCTACTCCAGGGTGGCGCGCCGGGTGATGTCATCACCCGGCGCGCTACTCTAGAGCAGGCCGCAGAGCCCGCTGGTAGTAGCCGCCGGCGCTGGACGGGAGCGGACGGGCCGGGAAGGTAAGCAGTGGCGGGGAAGGGGGCTTACCCCCCCCGGAGCTGTCCGCTTCTATCCGCGGGCGCCCGCGGGCGCCTGCGGATGGAAGCGGACGGCCCCAGGGGGGGGAGGGAGTGCGGGGGAGGGGGCTTACCTGCCGGGGCCGTCCACAGCGGACGGCCCCGGGGGGGGAGGGAGTTAGGCCCCCCCTCACCCACCCGCCGCCATTTTTTCCTCATAGACTTGCATTGCAATGCAAGTCTATGGGGAAAAAAATGGCGGCCGATCCAAAAATTTCCGATTTTTGGATCGGGATCGTACTCGATCCGGTCCAGGGGGCCTCCGATTTTGTCCAAACCGATCCGTGACAAAATTGGAGGTCCCGATCCGGGTCCCGATCCGATCTGGGGGGTCCGTGCACACCCCTAGTTTCCATCCGTGACTTTGAATATCTGTTGACATTCAGAACAGACTGTACTGGGCTAGATGGACCAATTGTTTGGCTCAACGTGAGATATAGGCAGGTGAATGCTTCCAAAATTATCATGCTTTTATCCCTAGCATATAGAAATCTTATTGTGGATAGGATGCTGTATCTCTTCTTTCAGCCCTTAGTTTTCTAAGGACATTTGTTCCTAGTTCCTAGTTCAAGAAGGGATTCTAGATTAAGATTAGTTACCATCCAGCCATTACAAGGCACAGAGAAGCAATATTTTAGGCACATCTTAGGCAATATCTTATTGAAGGAGAATAAATTCATGCTGTGCCGAATTTTTCAATGTATTTATAACCATTTGTTGTGGAGAGGGGAGAAAGAAATCACATCTGAAAATTGTGGGAAGAGGTGAGAATTTTAGAGATCAGCAATGTTAGTGTGCAATGCTTAAGGGCTTAGCTTCTAGTAATGAGGCAGCCAAGGAGTGTGTGCATGCTAGGGATAAACTGATGTTGTTGTTGTTGTTTTTACAATCTGCTTCAGCCTATGGGGAACATGCACATTTTGGGCTTTTATGTATTTTTCTATGCCTAAATTTGTGTAAATTTCCAGAACGTTTTTTAAAAATGGTCCTCAATTCCACAGAATCCAGAAAACCCAGTCCACTGCGTAATCCAGAGGCCAGAGTCATAGAAATCCATATGCATTTGATTACGTTGCAGTTTTCACCAACATCCCTAGTGCATCTGGGCTTTCTATTTCAACTCTCAGAACCGCTCTCTGTTATCCTTGCGAAATCATGGAAGACAGGTGAAGTGCCAGATGACTGGAGGAGGGCTAATGTTGTCCCTATCTTCAAAAAGGGCAAAAAGGAGGAACCTGGGAATTACAGACTAGTCAATCTGACATCCATCCCTGGGAAAATTTTGGAACAGATTATAAAGAAGTCAATCTGTAAATACCTTGAAAACAATGCAGTGATGACTAGACGCCAGCATGGATTTGTCAAGAATAAATCCTGTCAGACTAATCTGATCTCATTTTTTGATTGGGTGCAGGGAATGTTTATCAAATTCGCAGATGACACAAAATTGGATGGGATTGCTAATACCCTAGAAGACAGAAACAAACGCCAAAGTGATCTTGATAGGCTGGAGCACTGGGCTGAAAACAACAGAATGAAATTTAATAGGAATAAATGCCAAGTTCTACACCTAGGAAAAAGAAATCAAATGTACAGTTACAAGATGGGGGATACCTGGCTAATCAATACGACAAGTGAGAAGG
This sequence comes from Anniella stebbinsi, assembly GCA_029215795.1. NCBI lineage: Eukaryota > Metazoa > Chordata > Lepidosauria > Squamata > Anniellidae > Anniella > Anniella stebbinsi. The sequence goes on along the minus strand of JARDYH010000004.1, from coordinate 43,607,450 downwards.
ATCTTGGAATTGTTGTACATCACTAGCTGAATATGAGCCAACAGTGTGATGTGACTGCAAAAAAAGCAAATGCTATTTTGGGCTGCATTAATAGAAGTGTAGCTTCCAAATCGCGTGAGGTACTGGTTCCCCTTTATTCGGCACTGGTTAAGCCCCATCTTGAGTATTGCATCCAGTTCTGGGCACCACACTTCAAGAAAGATGCAAACAATCTGGAGCGTGTTCAGAGGAGGGCAATGAGGATGAACAAAGCCCTAAGAGGAGAGATTGAAATAGGCATGTTTAGCCTGGAGTAGGGTGACCAGATGGCCCGGCGTTTTCCGGTCCTAACTGGGAAACCTGGGGCAATCCGGGCCAACCGGGGGGCGGCGGGGGCAAACCGGGGCGGCGGGGGGGGTCACGCGGCGGTGGCGGGAGGCGGGCGGGCAGTGAGAGGCGGGCGGCGCAAGGCACTTACCTGCTGGGGCGTCCGCTTCCCTCCAGTGCTCTGAATCTACTGAGAAACAGGCTTCGCGGCCTGTCCCTCAGTAGCGCGCCGGGTGATGACGTCATCACCCGGCGCGCTACTGAGAGACAGGCCAGGAAGCCTGTTTCTCAGTAGATTCCGAGCCCCGGAGTGAAGCGGACGCCCCAGCAGGTAAGGAACGCGAGGCGGGCGGGCGGTGCGGGGTGAGCTGTGCGGGGCGGGTGGGCGGCGTGGGCGGGGCGGGGGGGCGGGGTGAGGCGGGCTGGTGGCGTGGCACCGGGCGGGCGGGGGGGGCGGGGGGAGCGGCACGGGGGGGCGTGCAGGCGGCGCGGGCAGGCGGGGCGAGGCGGGCTGGCGGCGTGGCGCGGTGAGGGCAGGGGGGCGTGCGGGCCGCGCGGGGCAGGCGGGGGGCGCGCGCGCGGTGGGGGGGTTGTTTTGGGTGGGGGGGTGGCGGGGGGGACCGGGATTTTGGTTCTCAAAATCTGGTCACCCTAGCCTGGAGAAGAGAAGATAGAGGGGAGACATGGTAGCACTCTTCAAATACTGGAAAGGTGGTCACACAGAGGAGGGCCAGGATCTCTTCTCGATCAACCCAGAATGCAGGACATGGAATAAGGGACTCAAATTACAGGAAGCCAGATACCGGCTGGACATCAGGAAAAACTTCTTGACTGTTAGAGCAATACGAAATCCAATGCTGCACAAATGGAAGGCAAGCTTATGCAATGGATCTTCCCTTTCCCTTCCTCCCCACTGTAGTCACCTATCCCCCTGAAAAATCTCTCCGGGGGACAGGGAAGCAAAATGCAGGACATTGTGAAAAGTGTTCTTATCAGGCTGGAGCAGGAGAGGGGTATCAGGTGCTGTGTGAGAGTGGTGCAAAGATCCCTGCACCTAATTTTGGGTGATTCTCCCCTCAGACGGCAGCTTGGTAAGATGCACTTCACAACGTTCAATTGCTACACATACACACACACACACACCTCTGAAGAGGTTTTGGGGGGATACAGGAGGATGAGGAGGGAAAGGTGTGCATTTTTTCCGGTTCAAAATTAACTAAGGAGGCACTCCTTTGTCTTCTGAAATATATGAAATAATATCAGTGTGAAGGGATTTTTTAAAAAACATTTTTTATGCATGATTGAAGTAAATTGGAACAGATATCTTGGAAGCATGCAACACAGATTATAATGCAGATATTCACTATGCAAAATCATTTTAGGACAGAAAGAAAACATTGGCCTGTGGGAGGATGGGTTAGAGGCCCAGAGGGCATTTCAGTATGAACTTTGCAACATTTGATTATCATACGAAGTCTCATATACTACTTCATTACATTAATTCAGCTCCCTTATTGGTACAACTTTCTTTTTCATGGAGTCCAATCTAGTTTGAACTGGGTATATAGAAATGCAGGCTACAGTAGGATAAGACCCCATTAGAAATGTGTGCTATTAAACTCAAGATCTGTGCATTACATTAAATGCCCTCAAGAGACTTTTGCCACACTTTGGCAAGACATCAAAGAAACACTGCTTTGACTTACACAAACTCAGCTAGGGTTTCCCCTGTATTTATAAGACTGTAAGTAGTTAAACATTTATGTTAACTGATTTGTGTAGATTTCCTGAACAGTCTATTATTCACAATGCCAACCATAATCATTTAATAAATTCAACAGTTTCCTCTTCCAATAAATATTGGAATAATTATTTGCTGTCATCTGAATCAACATGCTAAAGGAGAAATCCAGAAAATATTTGTCCACTTTATAAGCTATACACAATAAAACCTGAATTTAAAAGATTAGATCGGCCTTAAATAGTCCAAATACACCTTATCACTGTAACTATGATTGACTGGAAAAATACTATATGTAAGAAACATTGATGGGGCTCATCTACACCTAAGGGTGTAGAGGAGGGAGGGGGGAGGATCACGGACTTACCAGCTTCTGCCCCTTGTGGCTCTGTGCCTGTTTCAGGACCCGGGAGTGCACGGCACACCAGCCACGGTCCTCAGGATGGTCCCGGGACCATGGAAAAGCCAGGATATCCCAGGGTCGACCCTAGGTCGTCTCTGGTTGATCTTGGGAACCCCTGTGCATCATATGGATGCACAGGGACAACCTAGGGATGATCCTTGGATAAATGGCTGGTGTAGACATGGCCATGGACCATCCAGATAGTGCTTCTCAGGGTTGTTGTGAGGCCAAGATGGGAAGAGGATACATTCTAATGTTTGGGGCAGGATAGAAAAGAAACCTGAAGAAAGGAGAGATGATTATATCTTGGTGATAACACAAGGAATTTTCACTTATCCAAGGATCCATCCTTGATTTTAAAATGTCAGGTAGCTGTAAGAAATGGGGAAGGCTTCTACCTTCTGTAAGTCAACATAAATAGTATTGGGCTGGACAGTTCAACAAATAAAAAGCAAGGATAGATTGAGAGGGTATCTATAAATAATCCGCAAACAAATGTGAGAATGACAATATAATATAACTTATTCTAGAAATCCAATGGTATGTAAATAGCAAGCAGTCTTCTAAAGGCCTTCAATCAACAAGCATTTTACTACATTTACAATACAATCCTATACATGTCTACTCATCATTTCCTATGGAGTTCCATGGGGCTTACTTCCAGGTAAGTGGGTATAGGATTGCAGCCTTCGTAAACCAATGCAATTCAGTTTCTTTAGCAAATATGGCAGTGGTGTGGCTTTGTGGATGTTTTATACATGAACTACTATCAGCTTTGGTATTGAACTATGTAGCAAAAATAAATACTTCTTAGAAAGTCTACTGAGAATGGGACACGATATGCTAAAGCCAAGGAAAACTTTCCCACCCCTATACAATATGCCAATTTCTTCTAGGAGTGTTGCTGAAGACATTATAATGAAAAATATTTGGTTAAACATAGAATGCATACATTTGAAATCCATGTGCAGGTAATGTATCTTCATGTCATCTGCTCCACAGAAAGGGTAATATCTGCTCAGATGGAAGATGTTCCTAAACGTCTAAAGAAACCAGTAAATTTAATACATAAACTTACATACTGGCCTGGGTGGTTTAAAAGCACACAAGAGACAAAATGTTTTAATTAGGTGAGGTGAAATAAATAAGTGACACTGGCCCTGTTCAGACAACACTTTGGGCAATGTGATTATGCTAACCACAGTTATGCTAACCCACCATGTGTAGTGCTGCTGCCACATGACCATGGAACCACACCTCACTTCATGGTTTGTCTAACAACACCCTAAACACACACTTCTCTATTGATCCTGGTAGTCCTCTGACCGGTCCATTCTGCATCCCAGCATCCATTGTGGCACACATGGCCCGGGACAGCCTTTCCTGGCTGTTGCTGGTGGTCATGTTGAGGCTATGGTGCCAGTGGGTACCCATTACAACACCCACTGTGAATCCCAGTGGCCATTATGAGAATCATATGCTCTGCCCCCACTTTATGATACATCCATCCTGGTGGCCCTAGTATAGGCATACAGGCATGCCGGGTGTGGGGATTTTGGGCGAGAATGCAAAATGGTGGTTGGCGTGTTAGGAGCTATACAAATCTTTGCAGCAGAGATCCTGTTGGCCAGACAGAGCACTAGGACCAATTCCAGCCATTCTTGCTGCAGAGCTCTATGGTAGCATTTATTTAACCATGGGGGCCTTACAGATGACATGCTAAACAACAGTTAGGTCCATTAACTCTGTTCCAGCATGTAGTTAGTGAAGGTGGTTAAACTGTGGTTATGCTGCAACCATGGTTAGAGAAAACACTACACAAGACACTATAAGCCTTAATGGTTAGCTCAAAATGCTTAACTACCGTGGCATTTTATTTTATTTATTTACTTACTTACTTACTTACTTACTACATTTTTATACTGCCCAACAGCTGAAGCTCTCAAGGCAGTTTACAAAAATTTAAACCATAAAAACCATTCAAATATAAAACAATGACAGTATAAAAACATTATATAAAATACAGTATAAAAGCACAACCAGGATAAAACCAAGCAGCTATGCAAAAATTAATAAGAATTAAAAAAACCAAATTTAACTAACAAGGTTAAAAATCAAACCGAAGAACTGTGAAACTACTGTAAAAATAAAAAGTTCTTTACCTGGCATCTAAAGGCGTTTAATGTAGGTGCCAGGTGAACCTCTCTAGGGAGCTCATTCCACAGCCGGGGTGCCACAGCAGAGAAGGCCCTCCTCCTGGTAGCCAACTGCCTCACTTCCTTTGGCAGGGGCTCATGGAGAAGGACCCTGAGGATGATCTTAGGGTCCGGGCAGGTACATATGGGAGGAGGTGTTCCTTCAGATAACCTGGCCCTAATTTAGGGCTTTGAATGTTAATACCAGCACTTTGAATTGGGTATGGACCTGGACTGGCAGCCAGTGAAGCTGGAAAAGGACTGGCATAATGTGATCTCATTGGCCAGTCCCTGTTAATAGTCTGGCTGCCTTGTTTTGTACAAGTTGAAGTTTCCAGACTGTTTTCAAAGGCAGCCCCACGTATAATGCATTGCAGTAATCCAGATGAGAGGTTATTAGAGCATGGATAATTGTAGCTAGGCTATCTCTGGTCCCCTCTACAAGGATTCGCTTTTGTGCCCGGTTAGGCGATTATGCGCATAATTGCTGAAGCGCATTTACACCTAATACCTCTGCATGAGAGGTGGCAAAGCGCATTAACGGATGACCAAAATGCGCTTTACAAGTAGTTAATGCGCATAAGCGCTTGTTCACATAGTAAAAAATGCGCTTTAACGGCCGGAGCAAAATAAAACTCACGATTTAACGCGCGTTCGATAATGCGCATAATCGGAGAGATAACGCGCCTCTACGCCCGATTTGCACTCCGTTCTTGTAGAGGTAATTTTTTTTAAGCACCTTGAAAGAGCTTTAAACCTCTCTTGTAGAGGCAGCCTCTATGACTTCTAAACAGTATCACTGACATTGAACAAATGAATATTTCTACATTCTTTTAAAGAATGGTTCGACAGTCCCAGTTATTCCATATCTATATTTACTGAGACAGTATGGTATTTCTCTGCTGGTTGTGGATGAGGAACTAGATTCAAATGCATTTGGAAAGCCTAATAAATGATTCCTTGCACACTTACCTAGGAGGAAGTCCCACTGTGGAACTGTCTTTTGCCTAGACATGCATAGGATTGTACTCTAAAATGAGGTTTAACATTTCAAGCATATATAGACATTGCAATGATTCTCTTTGACCACATAATTTCCTTTGCTTTGACCTCAATTAGTTTTACGCATTTATCTCTTGTGAAAATGTTAGGGTTATTCAGTCATCAAAATATTTTCACAATTATTCATGCTTTGTCTCTTGAACATAATCCCTTCCCTGCCAAAGTATGTGGATGTCATAAACTCTACTACATAATAGCCCAATTGCAGGGTCACCAGGGCTTATTTTTGTGATGTGTAAAAGCTGTGAAGAAAAACAAGGAATGAGGGTGATTATTTGGTAGACAGGTGGATAATGAATGAGGTCACTTGTTTTGTTTTTGGGTTTTTTATATAGAAAAGTGGCCTTATAAAAACTTCAAGTGGAAAAAAGAAAGACAATGCCATGCCACTAGGAACTCTTACATTGTACCAGGACCAATTTGCTATACTTCTCAGATATATAATGGTAGAATCAGGGATATTTGAACTCACTGAAATTCTCTAAGCTTCACTTCAAAGTTTGGTTTGGCTCACTTCTATTTTTGTTTGCAGCATGTTTTCCAGTTCGTTCAATTGGGAATTGTGTGCATTGATTTAAATAAGAAATGTATGCATTTCTGTGTGACTAACACATGACAATGCATTGTTTTTGGAAATGTGCATTTCAAAGTGAGCATCTTTTTTAAAAATGCATTCTTCAAACAAAATTGCAAGTTAGGGGATGTGAGATCATTTTTTGAAAAAATACACTCTTGTTTGTATTTGAAGTTGTGAACGGGGCAAGTTTGGATGATTTGTGAATTGATCTGAAATTTTCATGCATCTCAATCCTGTGCACAACAATTCCCTGTGTGTAGCCCATAGGTCACATAGAGCCACTGCCCCACACAGGAATGAGTTTCTAACACATCCATGCATTTGTTACATGTTAGCATTGGGGGGCTAAAAGGGCTAGAACATCATGATCAGGCAGATCTAGCACTAGTTTGGATCTAATCAGAACTTGCTTGGAAAGGAAACCACTGGGAACCCTGTGTTAACTGCTGGCGAGGAGGAATGGGATATAATGTACACTTCATAGTAAGTGGCCAGCTGCCTTCCAGCAGGTGGTTAGCATAACTCATTGGAAAATGTGTTCTATGCTATATACTTGATATACTTCAAGGAATCCTGTGGGTTGGGCTGATCATGTGAGACATTCCCCCAGAACCAGCACACCACTGCTCATGTGCTTTGCCTCATTTAAATGTTACCCCACTCAAGCAGGAGCTATTCATGGAATAGTGGCTTCCTCACAACTCAGGTGTCATACAGAGGACCCATGAGTATGATCTGATGGAGGAAATCTATCATGACTGTAGTAAAGATAAAAGAATAGCCCACATTTTAAACCACCCCACATATTTCAATATTGGAAAAAGGGGGTCGTCCAAGATAAAAACATCTGTACTTATTTGTGAGACTTCCTCCAGTTGAGTATTGGCTTTAACAGAGCAATGGTTTAAGGGTTACACACACACACACACACACACACACACACACACACACACACATATAGCGAGAGAGAGACTTTAAGAGATGGTGTTTGTTGCATGTTGGTTGCAAAACCATACCAGTAAGTGCATGTGACAGTGTGCCTGTCTACTGATACTGTAGGGACTGTTTCAAATATACAGAAACAATAAAGAGATTGGGAAGCAATAATAATAGGATAGTAAATAAATTGTAGATAAATTGCTGAAAGTAACAAGGCTGTTTAAGTAGACATTGCTTTAACTGTGGACAGAGATGTAGTTAAAGACCTAAATGTGACTGGGTCTAGGATGACCAGATAAAATCCAGGTCAGAGCTCATGTAACTTTAACAGTTGTAGAGAAAAGGGAATTTCAGCCAGTGTCATTTGTATGCAATTAGTTCCTGGTGAAATTCCCTCTTCAACACAACTGTTAAAGTTGCAGGGGCCCTGCCTTCTTTTGTATATGGTCACTCTAGTATAGTGCATGCACCTTTAACTGTTGTGATGAAAAGGGAATTTCACCAGGAACTAATTGCATTCAAATGATGCTGGCTGAGATTCCCTTTTCTCTACAACTGTTAAAGTTACATGAGCCCTGACCTGGATTTTATCTGGTCACCCTAACTGGGTCCATTGAGTGTAGCCATTCATTGTAAGAAACGGGTACTTTTATTGGTCAGGAACATTGTTTATCTATGGGTTAAAAATTCATTGGCACTGACAGGCTTGTACAGTAAAATGGGACACACAATGTTTGTTCATTAGGGGAAAGTTCTTTGAATTGGGGATTATTATGTAGCAACAGAGCATGGGAGTCAGCCCCAGATGTGTCAAAGGTTCAAACTTTACTTAATTAAGCATGAGTGGAATGTGTTGGAGGGGAAAATGCTTTGGGCTGATCCTTAGTGTTGAAACAAGAAGCAACTCTTCGTACTTCACAATTTGCCCATCTTTTATGACAAATTGGATTGCCAGATGTAGCTGTTTATTGTTAATGCTGTCTTACATACAATACATTCTCTGTGCATATAGATGTTGAAAATTCTGTGATAGAGAAATACAGAGAAATATACCAATAATATGGGTGATGTGGGCTTTTATGCTAAGTATCTTTTTGTTGTTGCTGCTGCTCAGATTTCTTGTTCCATACCCCTAGATGCTATGAAGATTTCCCCAGTTTATATGCAGAATTTATAAATGCAGAGAAATCAAATAAAATCAATTTGTTTTCATTGTGGCAATGCAAACCTCTATTTATTCTTTGGAGGAAGCCATGACAGCTAAAGTCACATAACTGATGTATGTGTGTGTTCTAGACCTGTGCTTTAGGAATCAGGGTAGACTACTCATTCTGTAACCATTTTTGTGATACAAGCTGTACTTTATGCCAATGATATCTGAAGGCGATGTCATCATTTGGGAAGGAAAAAATGTACACCATGATTTCTTCATTACAAAGTTGGAACAAGCAATCTAAAATGAAGAATTTATCTGTGGGCTGAATTAAAAGAACCGTTAAATTTCTGTAAAGTATTTTCTATGTTTGAACCCTTTGGCTAGGTTTCCTAATGCCAGATTAAACTCTTCCTCCCTCCAAGTTCTTAATTAGAGAGTAAACACATTTCGTTTTATTACTTGACATAACTGGAAAAAAATGAAGGGGAAAAGGGTAGTGAAGAAATACTTTGGAAAAGGATACAGACAGTAAGGAACATATCAGGCTGAGAGAGAGCAAATAGATTTTTTTTAAAGGCCAGTATACTGTGTGGCCAACTGACCAGAAAATAAGCCGGTTAGGCTTGCTCTTGTGCCTTTAACAGTAATTTGATCTGCTAAAATCAGCAGGTGAAGTTTTTCATGGCATTGAGGTAAACATTATTACTTGCTAATGTTTGTATATCAAGCCACATTTGTTTGTTTATTCATTATTTCATTTCTATATTGTCCAATAGCCGAAACTCTCTGGGAAGTTCACAAAAATTAAAACCATATAGTATAGCTTAAAGTATAAAATATGGAAACTTAAAGTACAATATAAAACCACAATACAACAGTACAACCAGAATAAAACTAAGCAGCAATGCAGAGATTTTACAGATTTTTAAAAAATTAAATAGCAGAGTTAAAATACTAGGATGTTAAAATGCTAAAATACTGGGAAAATAAAAAAGGTCTTCACATGGTGCTGGAAAGAGTACAATGGAGGTGCCAGGCAAATCTCTCTAGGGAGCTCATTCCACAGCAGAAAAGGCCTTCCTCCCAGTAGCCATCCCCCTCACTTCCTTTGGCAGGGGTTCACGTAGAAGGACCCCCTGAAGATGATCTTAGGTCCAGGCAAGGACATATGGGAGGTGGCTAAAAGTTGGCACTTCTAGTAGAAATCTGGAGAAGCATCTTCCCCTGAAATCTGCAAATCTCTTATGCTTCCTTCCTATAAAATGATTTCCAAAATACAAGTTTTGCAAAAACAACTGGACTTGTTCTAAGTGTTTGGGTCACATTAAGAGTCTGTTTTCTTAGTGTTTCCTTCTTTCAGTAGGCATATTGCTTTTTTTCAAATTCATTCCTTACCTTTTAAATGCACAAATAGTTTAGTATTAGAGTTTTCTTTAAAATGTGGACTGATATCCTTGCCATTTAATATATTGGGGGATCAAATCCAATGGATTTCTTGTTTGTTCTTCCCTACTAACCCTATTAAAAAGGCCCCATGGATCATACATTAAGTAATTGTTCATATTTGTAATATACCACAATGCTGGCTACCTTGACAATGTAACCACATGAGAAAGCAACTCAATCGGGCTTTATTTAGATCTGTACATAACGGCAATGTCTGAAATGGTGGTGGGGGGATTTGAATTGGTCTCATTTTCTCTGGCTTCTTCCCTACAAAATGTCTATATAAAAAGGAAATTAGGAAAGAAGGGGTAGCCTCCAAATGCTGCCCATCTTCCAGTAATGGATCCACTGCCAGCCCAGTGGAAAGCTAGAGCTTCCTAAAGTAACTGGAAATGCACTTAAATACTAGAGTCCGGAACTGAACACATCAGCAGAGCTCACAGAAGCAGTGGAGGCTGGTGGCTCTGATGCCAGTGGGATGGTGAATCTGCTCCAGGTTTCAGTCAGAATAGTCAGAACTCTAAAGGAGCTATCCAAGGTGTGATCCAAGATGCTCCACAAATGTGACCCATTACAGAAATGAGCTTTTCAGCTAGAGATGTGTGGGAAGTGCCAGGTGTGGATCCCACTGGTGCAACAGAAACATGAGAGACAAAAGGGCAGTGCTGGATACTGCCCAAGTTCTTTAAGAGAAACAGGAGAACACAATGAGTAGCGAGGTGACATGATCCACTGAATTCCCTCCAGAACTTGAATAGATGGAAATAAGAACGAATTTTCCTAGCTCGGGAGAAAACACACATTTTGACAAACTCCAATTGACTTATGAGGACTGGTTCTGATTAGTGAATTTCATAATTAGTCCGCTTTCTGGTTAAGCCTTACCTGTTCATAATGCTCTCATTTTTAAGAAGCCTGGACTGGCAGTTTACAAATTCAGTATTAAATTTGGAATTGATCGTGAGTTTCAGAGCATGAAACAACGACATTTCTGTGCATGCATTGCATTGGTTGGATTAACCTTTTCATTGTCTTACTTGGTGCTCCTTCCCTCCTTGATGCTGATCTGGCTCTGTGAGAAGGAGGACTTGGCAGTATCCCACTGTGTTCTTAGCAACTTCTTTTGTAGCCATCGCCTAGGGTGACCAGATAAAATCCAGGTCAGGGCTCATGTAACTTTAACAGTTGTAGAGTAAAGGGAATTTCAGCCAGAGTCATTTGTATGCAATTAGTTCCTGTTGAAATTCCCTTTTCATCACAACAGTTAAAGGTGCAGGCACTATACTAGAGTGACCAGATACAAAATAAGGCAGGGCCCTTCAACTTTAACGGTTGTGATGAAGAGGGAATTTCACCAGGAACTAATTGCATACAAATGACACTGGCTGAAATTCCCTTTTCTCTATAACTGTTAAAGTTACATGAGCCCTGACCTGGATTCTATCTGATCACCCTACCACCGCCCCTACCCCTGCCACAGCAACTCTGGCTTCAAAGAGGCATTATGTGATTCCAAACTGCAGCTCCTGAGATGCGCGTTGATGTCACGCATGTGCAAAAGCTTGTTTACACAGAATGGGAGTTAGCTTTGATGGAGCACTCTCAGCTGAACCTACATGGGTGAGACTGTTATCTTTTGAGTAAATAACGAACTGACTCTGGCAGAGTTCACCCCTCACTAGCTCTGCGGAGTCCCTTCTAAAGTGAGAGGCACTGAGGCTCTCTTCAACTGTTTTGTGCACAAACTTTCTAATCAGAGACAGACTTTGTACTGCTTTTAAAAATGGCATTCATTTAATCACATGTACTAATGGAGGTGGGAGACTGTCTTACCACGGAGACTGCGAAGGGGAATGCAAAAGCAACTCCAGGAAATGCAAGTGCCTGAACGACTAACCAACCAGCCTACATTCAATTGATTGTAAACACGATTGAACACCATAAAACTTTCCCAAATCCAAATGCTTTAAACATAATGTCAGTAAAGGATTAAAAAGGAAAACCTTGATCAACCAGTCTGGAAGATTTGCCAGCACCCATCATTAGTTTAAAAGTCTTCTAGAGTTACAAATGAAAATCTCCCTAATTATTATTTTTATCTCATTTGTGGAGGGGGTGGGGAGATTGTGAGTACTCTCTGATGTTATGTTTACCACATGGCTGTGGAAAGCTCTCCATGCTGGATGTTATGCCTGTACAGGATTACTACTATTTTACATTACAGAAAAAACCTTTAGAAAAAAATATAGGGATTTGTTTCATTCTACCCCAGGAGATGTATGCCTCCATAAGCTGATTTATTTATTATTTGTGTTCATAAGATGCCTATAAACTAGGATCCCCAGGCATCATGCAATTATTTTAAAATCTAACAACAATACAATACAAAGATCTAAAAAATAATGCAAATATATTTATTTTTACATTTTTAGATGGCCCGAAACTAACACAATCAAAATATAGATACAAATACAAAAGTGAACATGATGAAAATGCAATGCAAAGCCAAACAAGAGATATAACAGGAATTAAAAGCCACTGGTAAAATTCTCTCTTCATTGCAACAATTAAAGCTGCAGGAGCCCTGCCCTCTTTTGTATCTGGTCACTCTAGTATAACTCCCACAGCTTTAACTGTTGCGTTGAAGAGGGAATTTCACCAGGTGCTGCATGCATACAAATGACACCTGCTGAAATTCCCTTTTCTATACAACTGTTAAAGATACAGGAGCCCTGTCCTCCTTTCCATATGGTCACCCTATCTAGTAACCATACTCTGAGCTTTCCAATGAGGGGCATTCAGAGAAGGCCCTCTGTAGATGACGTTAGGCTCTAAGGCTTGGGGTATCGGTAGAGACATATGGGAGGAGGTGTTTCAGCAGTTACTGAACTTTTTGTTATTTTTTTGTCATCTTTTAGAATCATAGAATCATAGAATAGTAGAGTTGGAAGGGGCCTATAAGGCCATCGAGTCCAACCTCCTGCTCAGTGCAGGAATCCAGTCTTTCAGTAGAGCATGGAGAAAGTCCTATTTCTTCTACTCTTTCAATGTTCCCAGTGGTATTCTGGGACTGGACACACTATGATATATTAATAAATAAATATTACTGGTAGTTGGCAAACCAGGAGGCCTAAGTACAGTCAAACCCAAGGAAGGGCAGCTTTGGCTGCCAAAGCGTTTACTCCTGACTGAACTGAGTTCTGTCTGAGTCCATTTCAAGCCCTGTGTCACCCCCCTCCCTTTATTTTTCCTGTGCTTTGTAACATTTAGCACCGGATTTGTTTTGAAATAACCCCCCTTCTGAAGTTATTCCCCCATGTGCTCAAAGAATGTGTGCAAGGGGAATGGGGGCAGCATGTGCCATCCCCACCCCCAACATCCCCATTACCACTAGCTCTACCACCTAACCTTTGTGCATTGAGCAAGGAAGTCTGAAGGGGGAATCTTTATGCATTCAACTGAACAGATATAGAATTCTCCCTATGATTAGGAACTTTAATTGCTCCACATTCCTGATTGCATGGAAGATTCTCAGAATATTAATGAACATAAGAAGAACCATGTTGGATCAGACCAAAGGTCCATCCAGTTCATCATTCTGTTCACATAGTAGCCAACCAGCTGCCCCACTTGTGGGAAACCCACAAGTTGGATATGAATGCAATAGCACCCTCCTACTTGTGTTCCCCAACAACTGGTGTACATAGCCATACTGCCTCCGATATTGTAGGTAGCATATATCCATCAGGACTAATAGCCACAGACAGAGTTATCCTCCATGAATTTGTCTCCATAAACTTGTATAATCCCCTTTAAAGCCATTAAAATTGGTCGCCATAATTGAATGCCAAATTGGTGGCTGTTCAGTTGAATACGTAAGGTCCAACCTTCCCACACAGTGTCTAAAGGTTGAGGGTGGGGGGCACTGCTCCCCCTGTACATATTCTTCAAATGTATGGGAGGGAGCTACACAGTGCAGAACTTGGAAGTAACACAGTCTACTGGCCAGAAAATGTAGTCTATGTTCATATACTACTACTTTCAAAATGCAACAATGTTTGAGGAGAACATCAGTTGTCTCTCCTCTAGTCAGCACCTGGTCCACTACTACACCTTAATCAAGCCCTACTTTTCCTCATCCAGTGAACCACGTTTCTCAGAACTGGGTGAGGAGAGGGACTTTTCTTAAGTCCATGTTTTAAATAGCTGAATGTTTTGAGTCAAGAGCACCACGTGAGTCAGGGAAAGGTGGCAGCCCATTCTAGAGGCAGCCCTGGTTTTGAAGGGACGTCTTTGATGGCACCTGCCCTCAAGGTGTATTATGGGGGACAGCTTCTAAAGTTCTATCACCAGATTCAAAGAATGTGTTAACCACTTCTATAGATAAATGAGAGATTTCAGTTGTTTATTGCCATAACTTAAACATGACTGCTGAGAACAACCTCAGCTATGACAAACACCAATATATCTGTGTTTATATCCTGGCAATGAAGCCCTTGCATCTTCTGTACTCTTGACAGGAAATATGTAGGTCATAGACTAAGTAGAGAATGATGAAAAACAAAGAGGGTAATATGCTATCTGAGAGCACATGCTAGAATTACAGACCCATGTAAATCATCCTGTGAAAAAGATCTCAGGAAATATGTTCGGATTTTCTCTAAATTTCTGACTGTATAGCACCATCTAGAGGAAAGGGAGGTTTTAGCATTCAAGTATTCCAGAAAATATTCAGGCAAGGTGAAAAGATCTATATATTAACACCATCTCATCTTATTTATAAACTCTGGAGAATTTCATCACCGAGATCATGGCACCTGACAAACAAATGGAAGACAAACACATGTAGATCAGCTGTCGTTCATGCTGTTTACTGGAGTCCTTCAGCCTATTTGCTTATGCCTATTCATCCACTGACACACACATTCTTACTGTGTAAACAAAAGCTTTATTACAAAAGAGATGTACCAGCAACATCCTTTCACCTGCTGACTTATTGTACACCTGCAATTTGCTTAGTGATATAGAGGGCTGAAGTGTAGGAGATCTTCTCAAATGTGAATAAAATGTTTTTGCCTATGAAAGGTTTGACTATATAATGAATGGGCAGGCGAGCCATAATATCTTGTGGAGATGGGTGCTACTGTTTCCTTCAGATAGTATCATATATACCTTTGAGTGAGGAAGGGGGATGAAGCAAGCTTTGGGGGACATTTATTTATTTATTTATTTATTATTGCATTTTTATACCGCCCTATAGCCGAAGCTCTCTGGGCGGTTCACAAAAATTAAAACCATTAAATCTTTTAAAAAAGTATAAAACAAACCACAATCTAAAAACACAAAATAACATACAATATAAAAACACAACCAGAATAAAACCAAGCAGCAGGAATTAATACAGATTAAAATACAAATTTAAAACAGCAAGGATTAAAATTGAGTTAATTTAACTGTTAAAATACTGGGAGAATAAAAAGGTCTTCACCTGGTGACAAAAAGAGTGCAAAGTAGGCGCCAGGCAAACCTCTATGGGGAGCTCATTCCACAGCCAGGGTGCCACAGCAGAGAAAGCCCTCCTCCTAGTGGCCACCTGCCTCACTTCCTTTGGCAGGGGCTCACGGAGAAGGACTACTGTAGATGATCTTAGGGTCTGGGCAGGTACATATGGGAGCAGGCATTCCTTTAGATAACCCAAGCCATTTAGGGCTTTAAATGTAAGTACCATCACTTTGAATTGGGCCCGGACCTGGACCGGCAGCCAGTGAAGTTGGAAAAGGACTGGCGTAATGTGGTCTCGTTGCCAGTCCCCATTAACAGTCTGGCTGCCCTGTTTTGTACCAGCTGAAGTTTCCAGACCATTTTCAAAGGCAGTCCCATGTATAACGCATTGCAGTAATCCAAACGAGAGGTTATGAGAGCATGGATAACTGTAGCTAGGCTATCGCTGTCCAGATAAGGGCGCAGTTGGTATATCAGCCTAAGCTTTGCCACTGAGTTCACCTATGCCTCAAGTGATAGTTCTGTATCCAAGAGCACCCCCAAACTACGGACCCGATCCTTTAGGGGGAGTGCAACCCCCTCCAGAACAGGGTGAACATCACCTCGCTGGACAGACGAACCACCCACTAACAGTACCTCCATCTTGTCTGGATTGAGTCTCAGTTTGTTAGCCCTCATCCAGTCCATTACCGTGCCCAGGCACTGATTCAGAACAGCCATTGCCTTACTTGGGTTTGATAAAAAGGAGAGGTATTGCTGGGTGTCATCCGTATATTGATGACATCTCAGCCCACATCTCTGGATAACCTCTCCCAGCGGCTTCATGTATATGTTAAACAGCATAGGGGATAAAATAGAGCCCTGTGGAACCCCATGGCTTAAATGCCACGGCACAGAGCAATAATCCCCCAGCACCACCTTCTGAAAACGGCCATCCAAGTAGGAGCGGAACCACTGCAATGCAGTGCCTCCGACTCCCAACTCAGCCAGTCGTGCCAGAATGGTCGATGGTATCAAAAGCCGCTGAGAGATCAAGGAGAAACAATAGAGTCACACTCCCCCTGTCCCTCTCCCGGCAAAGGTCATCCCACAGGGCGACCAAGGCAGTTTCTGTTCCAAAGCCAGGCCTGAAACCTGATTGAAATGGATCTAGATAATCCTGCAACCACCCACTCAAGTACCTTGCCCAGGAAAGGAATGTTCGCCACTGGCCTATAGTTGTTAACATCTTCCGGGTCCAGGTTAGGCTTTTTCAGGAGTGGTCTGATTACCGCCTCTTTTAACGAGGCCAGCAGCACTCCCTCTCTCAAGGAGGCATTTACAACCTCCTGGACCCAGCCGGCAGTCCCATCCTTATTTGATGTAATTAGTCACGATGGGCAAGGGTCAAGCACACAAGTGGTCGACCGGACTTGGCCAAGCACCTTGTCCACATCCTTAGGCCTCAATAACTGAAACTCATCCAATAAAACTGGACTAGACGGTGCTCTGAACGCCTCTACTAGCGGAGCTGCATTGAGCGTGGTGTCCAATTCAAGACGAATCTGAGCGACTTTATCTTCAAAGTGCCGTGCAAACTCATCACAGTGTGCTACCGAAGGTTCCACCATCTCTCACCCTGGCCCAGAGTGTAGCAGGCCACGAACCACCCGGAAAAGCTCCGCCAGACGACACTGTGAAGATGCAATGCTGGTGGAGAAGAACTATCTCTTTGCCACCCTCACCGCCACAGAGTAGACTTGATAATGAGCTCTAGCCTGTGTCCGATCAGACTCAGCACGGGTTTTCCACCAACTGTGTTCTAGCCGTCTCCCCTTTTGCTTCATTGCCCTCAGCTTAGGTGTAAACCAAGGAGCTGGCCGAGCTCTGCTCAGAGGGAGAGGGCGCTTGGGTGCGATCGTGTCAACTGCCCAGGTCATCTCTTGCATCCTCATTAGCTCCTGGTTCTCCCCTTAACTTGGAGAACCTCAGAGCTACTTCTTCCTTGGCTTTCCCCTTCCTCCTCTGTCTTTTCTGTGCAATGTTCAGCCATGCTCACATCCTGCCTTGCTCATGAATAGGCTTTATGTCTCATGAGTGGGCCTTTCTGCAGCTTAATGGGTCCATTGGTTAGGGGAGCCAACTGCTCACTGGCCTTCCACTCAGACTTCCTTCTTCTTTCACCAGTGCTTTCAAGGACCTTGTTCTTGTATCATGAGCACTGGCATCATGGGGGAGCCCAATGAACGCCCACACATTAAAAGAATAAATATAAGAATAGCAACAGCTATCCTTGTTTTCACGTTTGGTGCCTAAGCCATGGAACTCACTGCCCTGGAACTCCCTAACAGTGTTTAAAAATCAAGTTAAGATATTCCTATTATGGAATGCCTATTGCCTGATCATGTTTTGAATTTTTTCTCCCCTAGATTTATTGTAAATTGCTTATCTGCTGCTTTGGTTTATTGTCTTTTGGTTTTTTTTTTTCATTTTAAAGTTCCATGGTTGGTTTTAAATCTGATGATATTCCCACTTTGGGAGCATTGTTGTTGAGATGAGAAGCCGAAATATTGCTATTATAAATACATACATACATACATACATACATATGGAAGTAAGTAAAAAATACAAAAAATGTGTATTTTATGGATGCAGTTGTAAGTGGATCTCGAATCCAGATACTACTGCATCAGCAGTGGGTTCAGGTGTGGCAGCAGCATCACAGTGGAACATCTGCGGAACACCACGGGACACCTGGTACTGTGCTACTGATAGCATAATCCAGACCTGGGCAGACTTCAGCCACCCTTGCAGAATCTACTGAGAAGTACCAACCAGACACAGGTGCAAAAGACATTCACTTAGGCCTCATCTATACAAAGCAGGAGATTGTACAATGAAAGCAGTATATAAAAGGCAGGAGCTACACTACTGCTTTATAGTGGTATTGAAGTGCACTGACAACTGTTGGGGCCCATTGTCACATACCATATGCCACTTTCATAGTGCTATATCTTGCTTGGTGTGGATCCTACCTTTTATATACTGCTTTCATACTGCTTTCATAGTGCAATATCCTGCTTGGTGTAGATGAGGCCTTAGAATTTGTTTTGAGAACCTGAACTGATAGGAGCTCACAGTCCTGCACATAAAACACCCCACTCCTGGTTACCCACTCTTCATTTCAGTAACACAATTTAGGGTGAGGAGTCATTTCATTACTGCTATTGTTAAGCAACTGGAATTCAGAGATCCTTGCTGAGCAACTATTGTTAAACAACAAGACATGCAGAGAACATTGTCCAGAGAAGAGATCTATCAGCAGATTGTGACCAATCTTCTGGCCACCTGGATATAGTCCTCCTTTGTTTCTGCTAGGATCCAGGAATGGGGAATGGTTGCAATCCCTTACGGATGGATGTCTGCATTCACAGAGGAGAAAAAAAGGGGAAGTGGGAGCTCCACCAGGGGTTTTCAGAAGCTCAACTGAGAATTCCAGGGAGTCTTATGTTCCATAATCCCTGGTTTAAGCCCGTTTCAATTAAATGTGTGCTCTCCTGATCTTCTGTCTGAATTGCATGAAGACTGGGGGAAGAGAAGTGTACCAGTGGGGATATATTCACTTTTCCACTGGAGTTGACGGCTTTGAACTTGTCACCCACCATTGTTTCACCTGTTATATGTTATTTGGCACTGCTGCTAGAAGGATGAATAGATCAGAAATGAAAAATCAAAATCAAAACAAAACAGGAAAGCACCAAATACAGAAAAAGATGGAAGGAAGTCTCAGGCGACACAAAAATACGTCTATTGCTGCATTTTGAATTTGATACCCCCCCCCCCCCCCGGGGGCCAGGGCATTATACAATATAAACAGGGGGCTACAAGTTTTGGCTGGCTTTGCTGGCTAAACCAAAAATTGAGGTGGCCAGACCCTGCATCTGGGCAAGCTCCCACTCCACAGCCTTTCCTGGTGGAAATGGAGAGGATGCCATGTTGGCGTTGCTGCTTGGAGGACCCCTAAGGACCCCTGACTAGTATCACTACACACCCCACCACCTTTCCTTATGGGAAAGACTGGCAGGAGAGTAGCTGCTTTGGTGAAACTCCATGAAGGTGCTCTGTGGTCGGTGGGCAAGGAGAAAGGCTTTCCCTGCTTGCCCCTGTGTGGCTAGCTGCTCCTCACACTGGCCAGAGGGCAGGCAATGCCATTTCCACCGTGGTGAGTAGGTATGATAAACTAGTTATATGAAATATAATGAAAACAAAATTCGGGAATGCCAATTCCATAAAAGTCAATGAAATAGTATTAAAAGGGAAAGCCAAATTATGCTTAAACCATCTTGAGATTTTAAAACAAAGCATTATACTGCAGCTAAGTCAGTGGAGGCTGGTGACTCTGATTTCGGTGAGGCTGTGAATCAGCCAGAATTCTAAGGAGGCTATCCAAGGTGATGAACCTATTAGGGGGATTGAATTCAGCACTTCAGAGAGCTCCTTTGGAGTTCTGGCTGGTTTGGAGTGAAACCCAGAATGGATTTACAGCCCCACTGAAATTGGAGCCACCAGCCTCCACTGGAGTAACTGTTAGCAATAGTATCAATGCAAACCTGTAAAGAAAATAACAAATCAGACTTGATTATTTGATTCAAAGCAGATAATACTTACCACGTGTGTGTGAAGGAGGCTTTTTTTTATCTAGTAGTCATATAGAAAAGTACAAAACCCCTTTCCTATGCCTGAAAAAAAGTGAGCAAATGAACTAAGCTCTGAAGTGCAGCCATCTTGAGTCTTTCATCTCCATCAAAATCGCCTCCCCAAAGTTGCTATTTGCATTTCAAGGGAAACTCCCATTGGTACCAATGGGTTGCTGAGGCTTCCTTTTAGCTCTTATTAACATAACAAAAACTTGCATGTGAATTAATAAAATTAACATCATATCTTGTTTGGTGCTTATCTTCTGTGGCTAGCAGATTTCTGCATGTGCATTTGAGATGGGCTTGCAGCCCAATCTTATGCATGTTTACTCAGAGGCGAATGTCACTGCTCACATTGGTATATCTATCCCCATGTACTATAATGATGCAGAGAATTTCAGCCCTAGTGATTTGACACAAATGTTCTTGCCTGTGCTGTCAGCTACAAGACAGAAACACTTGCTGAAGAGAGACAACCTTACCTTTCACGAAGGCATGATTGGAATGTAACATCTAAATATAGACTGGGGCCTGATACTGCAGTGCATGTGTGTCCTAAACTCTGCAATTTCAAAGTAAGCTTGATTTTGCAAGGAATGCCAGAGCTATAAGTCTCCAGGAAATCAGTTTCCCCAGATAGTTGTTAGAAATTTAACAGATCCACATGGAGTTGAGTTGTTATTTTTAAAGGGGTCAGATTTGAATAGGGGTCAACTCCAAACAAACATACATCAAGAACATTACGCTGGATCCAATCTATCCTGTTTTCTAAAAGCAAACCACACTCGATGAGGGAATCTTCACAGTTCATCAGTGTTTTTCACTGGACAAGGACAATGAAAATACATTTTATTACTAGCTCCTTTATTCCTAGTTATTACTGAACTTCTGGAGAAGTAGCACAGGAGTTGTAAACACTGAAAACATTTCCACTCAAAATGTAAAAAAGCTGTATACACAATGCAGGGCATGTCCAGAACACTGATTTTGTATAGGTACACTGATCCCTAAAGTCCAGGCTTGTTGCCCATTGGCCTATATGGGTTTCAAGCTGGGCCAGTGGCATGGTTAGGCAGCTGCCAAAGGCCCATTGACCCTCAAGTTGGGTCCTGCACCTACCTCTGCTCCTTAACCTGGATTTGCAAAGCAGCAGCAGTGGGCAGATAGGAAACATCATTTTGACAATCCCACAATGCCCCCAAGCAGTGCTATGCCAGGACATTTGGGGAACATCAAAATGGCAGGACAGCTCAGAGGTGTCCATCACAGGTCACAGAGATGTTTCTGCTGCTGTTGTTCACCACCAGTGCTAGGGTGGGAGAGTCACTGAATGGCACTTTGCCAGGAGCCCCTTCACACCAGCACCAATCTTGATGTCAAGGGTGGAGGTCCTGGCATGGACTTTGCAGTCTGAATGACAGGCTTCCAGCTAGGTCTACCTGGGGCTCAGACAGAAAACCGTAATTGCCTTTTGCATTTTCTGGGACACTGTCTATCTCTTATCAATGGTACCTTCTCAAACTGAGGGGGAGGTAATGAGCAGGGTACCGCAAGACTCAGTCCTGGGCCCAGTGCTCTTCTACATTTTTATTAACGATTTGGATGAGGAGGTTCAGGGAATGCTTATCAAATTTGCAGATGACACAAAATTGGGTGGGATCACTAATACTCTGGCAGACAGAAACAAACTTCAAAGTGATCTTGATGGACTGGAGTGCTAGGCTGAAAACAACAGAATGAAATTTAATAAAGATAAATGCCAAGTTCTATAAAGAAACCAAATGGACAGTTGCAAGATGGGGGATACTTGACTCAGCAATACGACAAGCGAGAAGGATCTTGGAATTGTTGTAGATCACAAGCTGAATATGAGCCAACAGTGTGATGTGGCTGCATAAAAAGCAAAGGCCATTTTGGGATGCATTAATATAAGTACTGGTACCCCTTTATTCAGCACTGGTTAGGCCCCATCTTGAGTATTGCATCCAGTTCTGGGCACCACACTTCAAGAAGGATGCAGACAACCTGGAGGGGGTTCAGGGGAGGGCAACGAGGATGATTGGGGTCTGGAAACAAAGCCCTATGAGGAGAGACTGAAAGAACGGGGCATGTTTAGCCTTGAGAAGAGAAGATTGAGGGGAGACATGATAGCACTCTTCAAATACTTGAAAGGTTGTCAGACAGAGGAGGGCCAGGATCTCTTCTCAATCATCTCAGAATGCAGGACATGGAATAATGGGCTCAAGTTACAGGAAGCTAAATTCTTGCTGGACATCAGGAAAAACTTCCTGACAATGGAACCAATGACCTAGGGAGGTTGTGGGCTCTTCCACACTAGAGGCATTCAAGAAGCAGCTGGACAGCCATCTGTCAGGTATGCTTTAAGGTGGATTCCTGCATTGAGCAGGGGATTGGACTCGACGGCCGTATAGGCCCCTTCCAACTCTACTATTCTATGATTCTATGATTCTTAAACATCCTTAAAGTAGAAAAAAAAATCCATTGGTGGCTCAAGTGTTCAACCTGTTCGTAGAAAACCCAGGTTCACATCACATGAAACATTCTGCTGACCTTTGACAAAACACTCTCACTTTCTTTGCTTACTCTATGAGGCTGCAGTGGAGGAAGGCAAGGGATGCTAAACTTATAAACAGTGGAGTCTGGTGTCTCTAATTTTGGTGTGGCTGAGATTCCATTCTGGGTTTTAGTCAAAAACAATCAGAACTCTAAAGGAACTATCCAAGGTGCTGAACCCTACTCCCTCCTTTGGATTCAATACCTTGGATAGCTCCTTTAGAGTTCTGGCTGTTTCTGACTGAAACCCAGAATGGAATCTCATCCCCACGGAAATCAGAGACACCAGCTTCCACTGGTTATGAATATGGAAAGTACATTTTACAGATGTTTCTGCTGAGTCCCCTACGGTACAGTTGCAACAATAGTCTCTTGTGGCTGGCCAGTGCAGTCAAAACGTTGGGATAAGACTCTGTCATCAGACAAGTCTAAGACACATCTATTAATACTTCCACAAAGGGCAAAATATATTTTAATATATGTCTTTTTAATTTAAAATGGCCTAAAAAAATCCTGTGAAATATTTATTGCAGGGAAAATTCTGTTTGGCATTTGGCCGTTTGATGGTCTGATTGTTACAATTCTACCCTGACATTTTAAAATTTGTTAGACTGATGTTCAAATCAGACTTTAATTTGAGACATAAGTGTACAGATTGGAAACCATAGCTAGTCTGAGCAGCTCTTCTACTAAAAGACTTATAGGAAAGGGCTCTTGAGAACAGGAAAAGTGAAGGATTAGTTCTAAGTACTGTAAAATCTGCCATGCTCCACATTCTTTTCAATAAACATTTAAACTATACCATGAAATTCCTTTTGGAAGTGGGCTTAAAATCTTTGTTACACATATTACTCAAAGAAAGCCATGTGTTAACTACAAAACAGGCATTTAAGGTATAATATTAAATCAATATATAAACGATCACCACACATGTAGTGAGCTGGTTTAGCTTAGTGGATAATAAATGTGACCTGAAAAGCCCTAAGATCAAGATTTCAACTTAGCCATGCCCTTATCAGCTGGCCTTAAGATGTAGGAATTTACTCTGCCCTAATCTCCATCTGAAATATTATTTTATCAGCCTCCTGCGTCCCTGTAAGACTTATTAAGATAATATATGTGAAGATAATGTATGCACTTTGAACTCTTGAAAGGTGCTACAAAAGTGCTAGAACTATCATCATCATCATCATCATCATCATCATCATCTACTGCTACTCCTCTTTGACTCCTACATAATTTTGCATTTTCGTATATTTCTAACTTTATTTCTTTGGTAAATTTCTATGTTGGAGTCTTTTCATTATTTTCATTTATCACTTTCTTTCCTTTTCCCGTCACAATCGCTAGATTCATAGTGTGAGGTTGTTTTGGCATTGCATTATCGAAGCAGGCTTACATCCAATGTGTTCACACAATGCTGTGCTGAGGGTTTACATGTGTATATGGCCCATTACAGTCAGACTATTTCCTTTTAATTTAATTATTTTATTTATTTCTTACATTTATATCCTGCCATTTTTTTCCAAAGAACACAAGGCAGTGTACACATTCCTCCTCCTCTCCATTTTATCCTCACAACAAATAACAGACCAGACCAAAATAGATGCTGTATTGCTAAGAACAGATCAGAACCATAGCACGTGCATAGCTGTTTGCCTTGTTCTGGATATAATAGGTCATATTGCTGGAAACGAAAAACAGGGGGAGAGAAGCATTCAAATCAGGTGAAACGAAGGGAGAAACAGATTCTCAAGATGCTGGTTTTTTATTTATTTTTTCAAAGTTGAAGAGCCCGATGCGTTTCGGCCTATATCTTTATTCGGCCTTCTACAGGGGGCTATAAGCATTTAAAATACATATTGTAAAAAAACATGGTGGGGACAACATGTGCTAAAATATATTCTCATTATAAAATCAAGTTGACATATTGCCACAAGGGCCTATGTGCATATGTACATCACCAGACTTTAAACAGGAATCACAAACATTTGCACCACAGTTAAGAGAACGAGAGTACCTGAGTGCTGTTATCACCAGCTTAGAGAAGGCTGAGAAAAAATACAGGCAGAACTGTTGACAAAAAAGAACACTATAGCTCAATTCGGACGACACGATAGTCAATGGTGGGTTGACTAACCCTAACCCTAACCCTAGGGGATACTCCCCACACAACATGGTAATAAATAATCAACTGTGGTGTGGATGAGGATCAGCGCTGAGTTGACTATGGCAGCATTCGGATGACACAATTGTCAAAACAACTGACGACTGTTTTCCCCACACCAGTTGTTTATTGTGTCTTCCAAATTTAGCCTATATCTTCAACATGAATAAATTGCAATTTAACATATGGTAGGGTAACTAACCATTTACAAGGCAGCATAAGGAGACACTGGCTGGTTTCGGACGACACATTAGGCAACGGAGTGGGAAATAGTGTACTGACCGTGCGTTAGGTAGGCAGTGCTCCATACATGACATGCTGCAACTTTGGTGCTTGTGCAGCTGAAAGTTCCGGCACCCATCTTGGTTGCTATGTCCGCTCCCTCCCCCTCCTGCAGTCCCCCAGCCATATCCCAGCATGCACCGTGAGTTCTGCTGGTTGTATAGAGCAGCTGGGGGTTTTCGGCTGCTCTGGCCGGCAGAACTCTATTCCCAAATGGAATAGTCCATGGAGAGAGTGGGGGTTGGTTTCGGACGACACTTTAAATAATGGGGCTTCGGGCTAAACTCTCCATTGCTTAATTGGGTGGAATAGCGTACTGTCAGTTGTGTGTGCGTGGTGTGTAATCCTCCACACGACACAATAAGCAACACAACTGACAATCCCCCCCCCCGTTGCTTAATGTGTCATCCAAACCAGCCACTGGCACATAGTACAGCATATTCCTGATTGCCAGAACCAACCACTGATCTCCTCTGAAAGAACCAAAAATATAAGAGATCTACTAATCAGAAGTGAATTTAAAGACAATCACAGAAGCCCTACCAACACTTTGTTCAATTCCAACAGACCTACGGGCCATCATCCTTGTGGACATTGCTGCTATTGCAGCCACACTACCAAAATGACAGAATTTGTAAACCCCTCTGACCAACAAAGACATTTTCTAAAACATTTCACCATCTGTAGCAGTTCCTTTGTTATCTATACCATCCAGTGTAAATGCCCCAAAATCTATGTAGGCAAAACCATCAGACCCCTAAAACAACGCATAAGGGAGCATCTCAGCAATATAAGAAACCACAGGCCAGGGGCACCACTAACCAACCATTTTGAAGAACAACAACACAGCCACACAGACTTAACATTTTGGGTACTGGAGAAGCTAGATACAAATAACGAAAAACAATTATTAAGGAGGGAGATAGAGTGGATTCTTAGACTAAAAAACTTAAAACCAATTGGACTAAATGAAGACTTGGAACTGCTGCCATTATTGTGACTTAGCAAAAAAATGCTGGAGAAAAAAAAACCTCTCTACAGATAATAGCACAATGACCCTGACATTTATTTAAAAGATAACATCTGACAAAGAAAAAAAGTGTGCAAGGATATAATACAGAGCTCTGCATACCACTCTTCTCAATTGTTATTATTTATTAGAGAAAGACTTTCTGTTGAGAAGAAGATCTTTGCAAATACCTTCCTACAAGTAAGATTTCACAGATGCTCTTTTTATTAGAATTGTATTGTATGTATGTAATGAAATACCAGTATATAAAGCAATCTGTCCCCATGTAATAAATTTAAAATGTGGTAAAAACGGTTTACATATGCACATAAGTAGGGTGACCATATTTAGGAAACCAAAAAGGAGGACAACATGGCTGCTCCAAGGTGGCGTGCCCACCAACATGGCTGTCCCCCAAGGGGGCGTGCCCACCAACATGTCCAGCCCCCAAGGGGGCATGCTCATCCAAACATGACCTTGGTCAGATGTCTGATTTCACAGCATACAATTAAGACAAACCTGTTCTACACAACATCTTCATGTTAAAATCATTAAAATAAAGAACAAGTGAGACATTCAATGTATCTGAAATTAACTTTACTCACTCCTACTTTTGTAGCTTTTGCTGTACTTTGAAACTTTTGCTATGCTCTGTGTGATAGTTTCCCCTTCCCTCAAATACGTTTTCTGACTGCAAATCCTTCACTGGATGACCGTAGTCCCAACTTTACTAACATTTAATACTCTTTCCCCATCACGTTTCTCTTATCCATATGCACAGATTCAGCATACTGCTACCACTGAACAAATGAAGCAGTTGACAAGTGCAGAAAAATCTAGTACAACAAACTAGCCAACCTAGCATGCAAGAAGAGTATAAAATACGATTACCCTGCAAACATTAGCCATCGAACAAAATGGACTAAAGGCTTGTTGTAGTCACTTCTCACCTCTTAGCTTGTTTCAACTTCTGGTTTATCAGTGAGAAACAAATCTAAAAATGTGTCATTATATCTCTGGTTCATTAGCCATGTAAACAAAACCATGGTCAGTAGCAATATAAAGAAAGGCCAGGACAGATGCCCATTATCACAATGCTAGACAAGGATCTTTCCCTCCTTTTATCCAAGTATATCCTGAATTTACACTGCCTCAGTGTATACAGAATAGAAATCCCAGTCAGGGTCCCAAAGAAAACTGCCCAAAGAAACTTTAGAAATAACTCTTGTTGATTTCAATAAAGCTTACTCCCAGATAAATGAATGTAGGATTGCAGCCTCTTCACATCTGTTCACCTTACTCTAGCAAGTGCAAGGCCCTTCTGTCAAGGACAACTATGCACTCACAGAACCTGGCCTCCTTGATCATGCAATCAGCAGGTGCTTTCCAGAAAGATGCTTTCAGAGCCTAGGAGATCCAGACACACTCAAACAAGTCAAGCCAAGCCATGTTATGCTGGAACAGAACAATTCTGGGACAAGACGCTACTTTGCAAGCGATCAGACAACAGTCATACATATAAAAGAAAAACACAACTACCTCATTGACACAGCAATACCCAATGACAAAAATGTTGCAGAAAAGGAAGAGGAAAAGAGAGACCCAGCAAAGGTTTTAGGAAATCTTGTTCATATTGGCATAGGTTGAGATATTTTGCTGGTCAGAATTTTCATCAGTAGAACTCCAATGGACTTTAATGGAAATGTCTTTAGGACTTTTCACAATTTTACTTTGGGCTTTCAGACTTCAGAAACTTCAGGTGGATGATATGAAATAATTAGCAATTACAGGAGAAGTGAAAAACCCTTCTCCACCCACCCCACCCACCATGCCCATTGGCGCAAGAGCTAATAGTTAGATCCAAAAGATCAGTGAATTAATTGGAAAATTCATTAACAGTCTGACATGGGGTTTGAGAATTAATTGAGGAAATATATAGGAGATACAATAAACAATGTGGATCTAGACTCCAGCTCAGCTAGATATGATCTTATGAAGATTAATAAACTGAGGAGGAATATGACTTTTTAAAAAACTTAGAACTCTATGTACTGGGTGCCCCAAAAGTAGGTATACAGTTGTTTAGAATGTTGATGGGAGGTGTGAGTACTATACTGTATACCTACTTTTGGGCCACTTGGTATTTCAGCCTTCCCCAATCCAAATATCTTTGACTATGACTCCTATCTGGTCATGCTGACTGGGCGTTGGGAGTTTTATCCAACACATCTGGAGAGAACCAGCTTGGGGGAGGATACTGTATTTAACAAGAATTGTCTGGTTTTGTACAGTTACTAAAAGGATAAAACAAATGCTAGCACCAGTAAATATCACATAGATGAAGTAAAAACACCATGGCCAGTAACAATCATCCTCCAATAGAGATGGATAATAAATTATGTTTTCATTATGTTTAAAAGGCCCATTGAAATTGCATCCATATACTTTGCCTTTCACACAGCCATGAGCTATGTTCAAATAAACTTCTAATATGATACCATTGCACATTTTATATTCTTTTTTCTAAACTGCTTCATGATTTATTCAAATAAGAAGCAGTAAATAAATATTGCTAATAAGTCAATTCATACATCAATATATTACAATGTTCTCCTCCAACAAAATAATCAAAGAAAAGCAAACGGGTGAGGTAACCAGATAAAGGTACTGCTTTGAAGCCAGTTTTCTGTTCCAGCAAAACACCTATTTTCCAGACAGCTAAACCAATTTCCTCAAACCATCTCTAAATGAATTCTTAGAAAATTAATTCATTCAAATTTATTTCCCGTAAATAGGAATATCAACTCCATATCATCCCCCAACTCTCACACACAAAACTATGCCCCCCCACTCTCAACATGCACACAAACATGCAAATTCTTTCAAAATCATCCACCGCAAAACACACAAGCACACATCCATTCATAGACAAATGAACATGCACCTATCACATAAATACACTCACACACTGCAAACACGTAAACTCTCTCAGGATCATCCACCCCAAAACACACGCATACACATTCATTCATGGACAAATGAACATGCACCACATGCACCCATCACATAAATACACTCACACACACATACCTCTCCCAAGGCTGCTCCTATGCTTGCTTCCACTCTCCCCCCTCCCAATTTCTCTGGGCAAATGATGGGGATTTTTACATTCACCTTGAAAATGTTCTTAGTGGTAGCAAGGGGTTGCAGAGAAGGGGATTAGAATAATACAGGATAAGACCTGGGGGAGGAGAGATCCTAACAGGTGGAGGGCAGTTTTGGAAAAATTCTCAGAACCTTGTAACTCCCAGGGTAAAACTGTCCTACCTGCTGCTGTACCTGCTTTTTGTCCCCTGCCTGCACCATCCAAGAAGAAGCCCAGGATCGTCACGTGGGGGCCGGAAGGGGTTTGGTAAATGTGGATGACCCACCAGGGGCAGGCTTCAGAAGTGTCCA
The DNA here is from genome assembly GCA_029215795.1 of Anniella stebbinsi. Lineage (NCBI taxonomy): Eukaryota > Metazoa > Chordata > Lepidosauria > Squamata > Anniellidae > Anniella > Anniella stebbinsi. The sequence goes on along the minus strand of JARDYH010000004.1, from coordinate 43,577,959 downwards.
AAATGGGCCTACTGAGGCCTGCAGAGGCCGGCTGAAGCCATCTCCGGATTCCTAGAGGGTCATCACCATAGCAACGACCCTCTAGGAACCCGGAAATGGCTTCGGAAGGCCTCGGAAGGCCAAAACCGGAAGTGTCCGAAATGGGCCTACCGAGGCCTGCTGAAGCCATCTCCGGATTCCTAGAGGGCCATCGCCATAGTGATGACCCTCTAGGAACCCGGAAATGGCTTTGGCAGGCGTCGGAAGGCCAAAACCGGGAGTGCCCGAAATGGGTCTACCGAAGCCTGCTGAAGCCATTTCCAGATTCCTAGAGGGCCGTTGCCATAGCAACGGCCCTCTAGGAACCCAGAAGCGGCTTTGGAAGGCCTCGGAAGGCCGAAACGGCCAAGTACCCAGCCAAAACGGGCTTTTGGGGGGCTAAATTTCCAGATTTGGCCCCCCAAAACAGTTTTTCCTCCCGGACGCGGATTTGCTCCCCATTTTCCGGGCATGTCCGGACAAATCCGGGTGGATGGGCACCCTACTCATAGGCCCTTGTGGCAATATGTCAACTTGATTTTATAATGAGAATATATTTTAGCACATGTTGTCCCCACCATGTTTTTTGCAATATGTATTTTAAATGCTTACAGCCCCCTGAAGAAGGCTGTATAAAGATATAGGCCGAAACGCATCGGGCTCTTCAACTTTGAAAAAATAAATAAAAAACCAGCATCTTGAGAACCTGTTTCTCCCTTCGTTTCACCATATTGCTGGAAAAACAACAATGAATTTTGTGGCACCTTGATAGACTAGCACATCTACTAGGGCATAAGTAATGTGGCTACCAGGAGGAGTGCCTTCTCTGCTGTGGCACCCAGCTGTGGAAGGAGCTCCCTAGAGAGCTTTGCCTGGCACATTCATTATACTCCTTTAGATGCCAGGTGAAGACCTTTTTATTTTCTCAGTATTTTAACAGTTCCTCAGTTTGATTTTTAACCTTGCTGTTTAAATTTGTATTTTAATTCCATATTAATTTCTGCATAGCTGCTTGGTTTTATCGTGGTTGTGCTTTTATACTGTATTTTATATTATGTTTTTATACTGTCGCTGTTTTATATTTGAATAGTTTTTATGGTTTTAATTTTTGTAAACAGCCCAGAGAGCTTCAGCTATTGGGCGGTATAGAAATGCAGTACATAAATAAATAAATAAACTTTAATAGGCCAGTGGTTTTCAACCGGTGGGTCATGACCCACAAGTGGGCAATTGTGCAAAGTTGGGCAATTGTGAAAGTGGGTCCCATATTGCAGGCTGGGAGTCTGAGGTGGGTCTTGGGTCTGGAGCAGTAGAAGACCACTGTCATAGATGATCATACACTTCATAGCAACAATACTTAATTAATGCTCCCTGTTACAATTACTAACAAAGGTTCCATCAAAAATGGCAAGAGCTGTATTTTCCCTGGCAAAATGTTATCTAATTGATTTTGGATTACTTTAGCTGGCATGGTGTTTAAATGTTTTAAAGTTCACAAGACTCACTCTCTATGGAAACAACATTTTGGCTGAAGTGTCATATGCCACTTTAAATCAACCATTGGAACCACCCTCAGCTTTGTGAACAAAACCCAAATAAATATTGTAGGCTTTATTGCCTGGCTAGGAGAAGGAAATGCTTTCCAGTATTTATATCACAGTACATGAATATGAAACACATTATTAAATGGTAAGACTGTTTGTTCAAACCATAAAACAACCCATGCTCTGAAATGTCTGACCTTTTCTGGACATGTTACATTAGCACAAAGGTTTTATCGTGCATTTAAGATCATTGTATTGCAGTTTGCTGTGGCTGTGTTGTTTGCCACTACACTTAAATCTTTAAGGTAAAAGGCTTCCCTCCCCCCCCAAGTCCCTCGTAATCGTAACTATCCTGTGGGTAATTATGACACTTTTGTTCTTTATTGTCATTTGTCAATTTTGAGCCACATTGCTGGTATCTGGTAAGAATTACTAAAAAGTCATACAGTATTAGTCTAACCCCACCCCTCAACTTTAACTTCAAATATTTAAAGGGTCATTAAAATAAAAAAGGAAACAGTATATTTCATCGGCCACTTTCTACTAATTTACAAACAGCTAATGATAAACACGGCATTGTGCCTACACGTGAAGTTCTCACCTCATAAATTTCCCATGGCAGCTACTGGAAAATGTCACCAAACTTATTTGTATTTCTTTGACTTTTTCAGGATTTAATTGCCTGAGGTGTACACAAAATGCCTTTATAACAGCTTTAGCCTCCAAATAAATTACATCTGCTTTGTTGAAACATGTTTGGTTCTATGCCTCCAATACAGCAAGAGAGCTTTCAGTTGATAAAATAATTGTGAAGTTGAATCCTGTGCATGTGTACTGAAAAGTAACTTCAATGAGACTTACTCCCAGGTAAGTGAGTTCAGGATTGCAGCTTTAATCTACCCTCTGGCTTCTGCTTAATCAATTGATTAGCTCATTAAATCAAAATACATTTGCACTGGCAAAATCACAGCTTTCACCACTGCTAATTAATCAGGGAGCAAATTTTAATCAACAAATTAAAACTGAAATTGATTGACTGATATGTGAAAATGTGTGTCCCTAATAGAGAGATATGAGAATTAAGCAGTCCTACTCCCAGCTGGGAAGAAAGGTAGCATTACCAGAGAATTTTCAGTCCCATGTGCTTGGTTCCTCTTGGGCCTCATCTGTAGCTGCTACCTCAGGCCCATCTTGATGAGGGGAAGCCCTGGGATGGACCCACAGTGGTGGCAGCCATTGAGGAGCCTCCCAGGGTATTCCCCCGAAGCTCTGGTTTTAAAAAGTTTGGGATTTACCCTGACCTTTTCAGCTTGCAGCAAGGCGACGACGGCATCCGCTGTCTGTCGACTTGCTCCAAAGCTGCTTCAGAGGCATGTCTGGGCAGATGGTGAACCGTGTTTGGTCGTCATCTTCCCAGACAGTGGGGAGGGGTGAGCCAGTGAGCCAAATGGCTGCTGTCCTGCCTCTGTGCTTTTCTGGCATGGGGAGAAGCCAATAAAAGGTTAAAATAATGCGGATGCAAGGAGGCGCAGGCTCCCTGTGCACAGGCGCAGCACCTTCTCCAAAGAAAAGGGGGGGAAATGGGGATACGAGGAGGCGAGGGCACCCCATGCATGGGCACTCCTCCTTGCATGCAAACCCCCACACTTGCTCCTTCGCATGGGGATAATGCAAAGGACTACAAATGCGGGGGTTTGGGGGCTTGCAGCACCAATACACCATCCTCAAGATGCAGCTCTCATTGGTTACTCCCCTTCCCATCTTTAGCTGGGAAGATCATCCCCCAGGATTGGAGACAAGTCCAAAGACAGTCTTCCAGTGTTTAGTTTCCTTCCAGAGAGAGAGAGAGAGAGAGAGAGAGAGAATGCACTGAAAACTGTTTATTTACAAATATGAAGTCTGAGCCTATTGGAAGCAATAGACATTGCAAAATAGGCAGCAAATGACAGATCCTGAATCAGATCCCAAAGCAACAGTGTGGAACTCTTGCGGCTCTATATGCTCCTTTCTTGTCACAGGCAAGTCTGACTGCCTCTCTTCAAATTTTAAAATGACCAACTCTATCCTCCTCCTCCTCCTCCTCCTCCTCCTCCTCCTCCTCCTCCTCCTCCTCCTCCTCCTCTCTCCTGTAGAACACTGTTTTCAGATCCCACCCCTACAGCTCCCATCTCTGCTCATTTCAGAGAACATTCCCAGTTATCTCTCATTGACAAAAGATCAACCTGACTATTACCGAACAATCACCTGAAACAATTTGTTCTCATCGCATGATACAGTCAGCATTGGATCTGTATGACCCTCATTAAACATATGTTTGATCTTTTAGTCTCTGAAATGTAGAATGTTACTCTCTCTCTCCCTCTTTAGCAAAAATTAGTCTGATGGTTTAATATCCAAACTTGAAATGCATGGCTCTCTGGGATATTATCTCAGACCTATTTAAAAAAATCTGTTGCTTGTTAAAATGTTGAATGATGTGAAGAACTAAAATCTAAAATGTCAGATTAACCTTAGAGTCAGCCAGGTTTTCTCCCCTCCCCCAAAGGTAGAAGGCCAAGTGTTTTGGACATAATTTTCATGGATACTCCCAAAGTCCATCCAAGCCAAGATTTTAGTGTCTGCTTTTGTTATATTTTAAGCATGGCTTATTATAAATATTTCTTCATTGGACTGTGTCCATCCAGCTTGCAATTAGCTATGCACAAAACTATTTGTGAATCTCTCTGAACCAAAGGAAAATGGGTCACATTAAGGGTGCTTCCAGACGACGGCTCCTAACACTACCAATTGGAAGGCATTTTGCAGCTATTCCAGAAGAAGTGGTGGAAAACACAAGAGGGTTATGAGTGGTCACATTCCATGAATGAAGTAGGGTGATGGCATAATAAAAGCCTCATCGGGAAGCACCCTATGTGAAAACAGCTCTTTAGGTATTTGTTTATTTACAAACTCTCCATCCTGTTTTCCAAGCTTGGGACTTAAACTAATGTTTGTAATTAGTAGGTTGGAATACAGATTTGTCATGTCCATAATTCCTATCTTTCTTTGAAAGTTCTTCTCTAGCTCAGAATGTACAATGAGATTTGAAAGAATGACAAAAATCCACCACAGAAAAGAGAAGCCAAGGTCCCCTCTACAATGATTCGCTTTTGCGCCCGGTTAGGCGATTATGCGCATAATCGCAGAAGCGCATTTATGCCTAATCCCTCTGCACGAGAGGCGGCGAGAGGCGGTGAAGCGCATTAATAGATGTCCGAAATGCGCTTTACAAGTAGTTAATGTGCATAAGCGCTTATTCACACAGTCAAAATGCGCTTTAACAGACGGAGCAAAATAAAACTCGCGATTTAACGCGCATTCGATAATGCGCATAATCGGGGAGATAACGTGCCTCTACGCCCGATTTGCCCTCCGTTATTGTAGAGGTAAAAATTTTTAAGCGCCTTGAAAGAGCTTTAAACCTCTCTTGTAGAGGCAGCCCAAAGCACATGCTTTGCAGTCAAAACGTCCCAAGTTCAATCCCTGATATCTCCAGGGAGGGCTTGGAATGGTCCCTGACTGACACTCTGGAGAGCCACTGCGAGTCAGTGTAAATAATACTGAGCTAGGTGGGCCAATGGGCTGGTTTGATATAAGGCATAAGGGATGTGGTCCGGTGAGACTCTATTAGCGGTTCCAAGAGGAGGAGGGGATGATTAGAAGCAGTAGCGCAGACACTTGTGAGAACAAGATGTGATGACCTCGCTCTAGCAGGTTAGGTATTGCTACCTGTGTGATTTATGAAGCAGTTGGCAAGGGGGGCATCAGCAGCACTAGGCCAAAAGCTCACTCAGACCTGGTGCCAGCCCTGATAATACAAACAGTAGTATTGGTTTTGGTTCCGTGTCTGGGCTATGGAGACCACCCAGTTTGCCTCCTCTGCTTAAGGACTGTTTCAGCCTGTCCAGCCATTGGAACTTGACCCTACAAGTACTCAGGTGCTGTTAACCTATCAAGACCTCTAATATACTATGGCCCACCAAGGCCAGATCACCAAGGTTTAGCCTGCATCACCTAGAAGTAATTAAGTGTGCTGACTTACACACAACTAATCAATCCACAACACAAGATGTAGCACTTCTCTTGCTTGCTGGATATCTTCTCAGGAATTTGTCAAGAACCCTGAGGAACCTGCTTGACTTTACCTGCTTCCCAAGGTGGCTTACCATTGTATGCCTATTCATTGTCACTGAGCTGGGCCCATTTCTGCTTGCACATCTTGCTACACAGCTCTGCCCAGATGCTGGACCACAATACCTATGCTGTCTGAACCAGGCATCCCCCATTTCCATGGTGACTGCTCAGTATGGCTTGACAAGAGGAGCCAGGAAACACACCATGTGGCCTACTCTTGCAGGGTCTGTGAATAAAGCAGGAATAGAAAAGAACATTGAAAAGAAGAATGGCAAATTAGATGGAGCATTGTGCCAGCAAACAAAGTTTGAGAAATTTAGGAGCGGTGAAGACAGTTAAGACTGTGGGAACCTCAGGCTGGCCCAAAACATTTTGCTGCCTCAGACAGACGAGCAAATGATGGCCACTCCCTGCCCCGGTCAAGGTATATAGTACCCAAAGCCAACCAAGTTATTTTGGCACCTGAGGCAGAAAATACCACAAGTGCCTTTTGTCCACACCAGCAGTAAAAGTACTATATCAATAAATGAAATAACTAACAATTTGCTGTCTCTTTCTGAAACCAAAATCAAAGCTAATCCTTTGAGATGTATGATAAATGTAAGAAAGCTATTAATGGTACAGAGAAAGTGCACAGAAATAAAATATGTTCTCTTAAAACACCAAGACTCCTGCCATGAAACTAATTGGCAGTAGGTCAGGGATGGAGAACCTGTGGTCCTGCAGATGTTGTCAGACCCAAGTCCTGTCAGCCAAGTCCAGTATAGCCAAAAAGTCCTGGGATAATGGGATTTGTAGCCCAACAACATTTGGACAGCCACAGAGTCCCCACCTCTGCAGTAGGTTTACGGCAAAAAAGGTATTTCTAAAAAAATACATGACTATGTTAAGGAATCAATTGCAGAGTGTAAGGCAATGGTCACTAGTTTAGCTGACTTTGTAATTATTTAGTTAAATAATGGAGGCTAGCAATGTCCATTTGTCCATGATCATGTAAATTGGAATTTTCATGTCCAGAAGAAGCAAGCTTCTGGACAAATAACAGACATGAACTGTCTCCACTATGTCCTATTTGTGAAGTTCCCCAGGATACCTGCCTGGCTAAACTACATGGAACTTTCTTCTAATCCTTTAAGACTATTATATAAGCATTTAAGTTTAGTAAGGGCAGTTCTGCTTTGTTTGTACAGTGCGTTATAGCTCTCACTAATCAGTTTTCCTCCTTTTCTTTTGATTTCTGGTGCTGTATCAGTCACAGAATTTGGACAGTGCCCATCACCAAATCATCCAAGGTTGCTAAGTGCCTAGAATGCTCTGGAGTATTTAGGATGAAATCTAAAGCAAATGAGTTGGAACCAGACTTAATCATATTTAGAGTAGACCCACTGAATGACTAACATAAGTCAAGAGGTGTACAGATTTGTTTAACTCATTCTGTCTGTGTTTCATGCATGTCAAGCATCTTTCATTCTACTGTCAGCTCATGGACAGAATCAGATTTTTTTTAGGGATGTGTGAGAATTTTGTTCCATTTGCACTAAAGTGCATCAGCACAAGTGTGAATCTGCAGTAACGTGCATTAGCACAACTGTGAATTTGTGCAAATCCCCCCAATTTTTTTTTTTTAAAAAAATGGTCTGCAAGTCTGCATAACTTGGAAAAAGCTGATCTACTGTGGAAACTGCAGGTCAGATTCATAGAAATCCAAACTCAATGGAATCCATTGTGGATTTCAAGTCTCACTGATTTCAAAAGATCTCCTCTATGAATGAATCTGGATCCAAGCCAGTTAAATACCTGTATTTGGGACTAAGCTCACATCTTACCAGTGGTAGGGTGACCAGATCACCCGGGGTTTCCCGGTCCTAACCGAGAAAACTGGGGCGATCCTGGCCGACCGGGGGGCAGCGGGGACAAACAGGGGAAATGATGCCTGCGCGGAAGAAGTGGGAGAGGGTCTATTATGGGCACGTGCCGCCGCCTCCACCGCCGGGCTCGTGCTGCTGCCGCTGCCAGGCTCGTGCAGCCGCTGCCGCCGCTGCCAAACTCATGCAGCAGCTGCCGCCGCTGCCAAACTCGTGCAGCCTCCACCGAACTCGTGGAGCTGCTGCTGCCGCCGCCGGACTTGTGCAGCCGCTGCCGCAGCTGCCGAGCTCATGGAGCCGCTGCCGCCGCCAGGGGGTTCCAAAATCTGGTCACCTTCCATACAGCTAACAATCCTAGTCCAGTTATTCCATACCAAAACGTTTGTGAAGTTGAGAAGAGTGTCTGCTTGATTCTACACGCATTTCTGAATGAAACTGATTCTAAACTGGTGTTCCTTTTTTGGAGTAAAAGTGTGTGGCTGCTTGAAAAATCCAGAGTAAAATCTTGCTCAACTATTTAAATTAGAAGTGGAATGTTTTTCTTCTTGTAACTTAAGATGCTGCCTGGATCTAAAGCAATACCTCTATAAATGGAGACCAGATGCTCTTCAGTGGTGGGTCAATTTCTATGAGAGAGGAGCTTAACTGGTTGAGTTTGGCCCAAGGAGCAGATGGTGGTGATAGGGTCATTTCCCACAAGATACCCTCCAGTGGAAGGGCTTTAGTAGAAAAACAATTTCTGTCAAGCCCAAAGGTTTACAGTTTACACCAACATTCCATTCTATAATTGTTTCCCAGAAATGTGTTTAAGAAATTAAATGATCATTTTCACTTGAATTCTTATTCCGTTTGGGATTTTTATTTGGAAACTCTACACATGACTGGTAGTAGCTTTCATGACAAAATTATTATCAATGCATCTCATGTGGCTCATCATTCCTCAGATATTTTTGTCTCTTAACTTAATAAAGGCAGGAAGGAAGCTGTTCCATTTCTCTGCTTTGACTCACATATTTTGGTATTTATTTATGCAGTCAGAGAGCTTGAAAATATAGCATGGCTTTGTTTATTAAAGAAAGAACAAAGGATGTATCCTTAAACTTACCAAGAGTCCTGGCTGTCTTTTGTTCATGCCCTTTAACAACTTTGGGACCCAGGGCAAGCATCAGGATTGGAATTGTCAGGAACCTGCTGAGACCCACGCTCGGGGTGGGGGGAGGGCAGTGCCAATATGTAGAGGATCCTAGCCCTGCCCCTTCCCCTCCTTACTGTTGCTATCTGTTCACCTCCCCTTTCCAGGTGAGTCAGCAGTGACAGGAATAAGGAAGAGCAATAACCTCCATACCCCATTGCCCTGTCCCTCTGGGAGGGGACATGGATTGGGCCTAGAAGGAAAGGAGAGCAAACTGGCACTAGTAGGGTGACCAGATAAAATTCAGGTCAGGGCTCATGTAACTTTAACAGTTGTAGAGAAAAGGGAATTTCAGCCAGTGCCATTTGTATACAATTAGTTCCTGGTGAAATTCCCTCGTCATCACAACTGTTAAAGTTGCAGGGGCCCTGCCTTCTTTTGTATATGGCCACTCTAGTATAGCGCCTGCAACTTTAACTGTTGTGATGAAGAGGGAATATCACCAGGAACTAACTGCATACAAATGACGCTGGCTGAAATTCCCTTTTCTCTACAACTGTTAAAGTTACATGAGCCCTGACCTGGATTTTATCTGGTCACTCTAGGCACTAGCAACCACAGCAAAGAGATTATGGGTGCACATCAAGAGTCCACTGAGAGCATCTAGCCCAAGCATCCCCCAAAATGTGGAACTGGCACTTCTGTGGCCATTTTGTTAGGGTGACCAGATTTTGGAAACCAAAATCCAGGTTCAAAATGGCCGCCCAAGGGGGCGTGCAGCGCCCACAAGATTGTGTTGGGACTTCAAGTCCCATCGTCCCTAGCAACATGACCAAACTGCCCCAGTTGGTGTTGGACTACAACCCCCATCATCCTTGGGGATGATGGTATCTGGAGCCCTACACCATCTTTTAGAGTGACAGCACAGGACTAGAAACTGCTCAGCTCGGCCTGGAGGAAGCGCTGTCGCTCTGGCCTAGAAGAAGCCCCTGATCACCCGGGGGAGGGGCTGGAGGAAGTGTGCTGAGGAGGGGCGACAGTCTGCCTCGCCCACCCAGGGGGAAGTTTCCTTGGCGGTGCCCCAAGTGCACCGGCTCTACGGCTGGTTTGGGGGGGGACGATGGGCACCTGAGCTGGGCGCCCTCACTTACTCCTGCGAGGCGACGAGGGGCAGCAGCAGCAGCGGCGCGAGCAAGCGACATGAGCCCAGGTGAGTGTCGCCTGCGAGGGGCTTGGCACGGCGGTGCTTTGAACAGGGAGGAGTGGGAGCGCTCCAGATCCAGCTGACCGTTTCCCCGGGGGTTTGCCCCCAGGGCCCGGTCGGCCCGGATCGCCCCAGTTGTCCCGGTTAGGACCGGGAAACCCCTGGTGATCTGGTCACCCTGCATTTTGTACCATTCTCTCCCCCTTCCCTGCTTCATTATCCTGACTCTTTTTGAAACTGCCACTGTATTTGGTGCACCATGAAGAAGATTCAACTGAATTCAGTCCTGTTACTTTCCCTTGTCAATAGCTTTCCTCCCACACATTTGAATGCTCAAGATTCTCCCTTTGCTTGTGGCACATTTCAATTTTTCAGCTCCTGGGGTTCTGCTGCATTGAAATTTCCAGCAAGGTGACTGCACATGAAGATGTGCAAGAGTATGGCAGGATCTACACTACTGCTTTATAATGGTTTATAATGGTATTGACAACTCTTGGGGCCCATGACATGTTCCATATACCATTTTCAAACCGCATTCAAAATGTTATATCCTGCTTGGTGTAGATCTGGCCTAGCTTTTCAAGAGATGATTTGCTAGAGCAAAATAAGGCTGGAATCCTCTACACGCTTATTTGGGAATAAATAACTTGCTACCACAAAATGTAAAGATGGTCACCAAAATGGATGGCTTTAAAGGGGGATTAGAAAAATTCATGAAGGAGAAGGCTATCAGTGGCTAATAGTCATGATGGCTATATCTTACCTCCAGTGTCAGAGACTGTATGCCCATGAACACCAGTTACTGGAGCAGGAAGGTACTAGTATGTTCACGTCCTATGTGTGGGTTTACCACAAGTAGCAGGTTGGCCACTGTGTGAACACAACGCTGAACTAGTTAGGGCTTTGGGCTGATTCAGACCAGCTCTTCTTATGTGTTTAATTTATTGAGGCTTACTTCTGAGTAGTCAAGCATAGGATTACACTGCATACCACTTTTCAAGTGTTTCTGTGCAATTAACTGTGGTTTGTTTATGACACATATTACAATTCTGTATTATAGAGAATCTGAAAAATACATAAGTGGTCACAATTTATGCATAACTAAGCACTTTATGGCTGCACTTTGCATAAAATGTGTGCAAATTACTTACACGATTTATGTATCTTGCCATTTTAAAAAAGAAAAAGTTAGACAAAATCTGCAAGCCAGGCCAAGGGCTCCATGGAAAATCTGTCTATCACCAAGAGCCCTGGATTATCCCGTAATGGACATCTGGTCAGGACCCAAGTGGATTCGCACATCCCTAGTAATTGTAGGATTTCATGTGCTATAATTGTGAGATTGTACTAGTGGTTTGTTTGTTTTGGGGATCTGTGCAAGTATAAATAACAGAAAGCTAGGATATATATATGTCCTAAGAGGTATTTTTATGGATTTTCCAGGGTGAGTGTATCTTAGGTATGGGGATGTCATAATGAGCAACTGCACTCCAAAATGCACTATGATACCAATACCTTTGATCAGTGATGGGCAGATGTTTGTTTCAAAATAATCCAAAGGCTCACAGGCGACAGCAGCACTTGCACCTCTGACTACACAGAGAACGAAGATGATTTGTGGGAAAACTCTTGAAAGCATTTTTGTTTGGGAGTTGATCTCAAACAAATTCTTCAGCCAGCTATTAAATGGGAACTGCATGCTTGTTAAAGGTCATGAAAGCTTCCTGCCTCCTCCCTTCATGAATGGAAACCTCTCTCTCACTTTCACTTCAATGTATGCATTGTTTAGTCTGCAATAGCCCAGCCCCAATAACGTGTTAGCAAGAGTGGGGTATTGTGTGTAGGGTGACCATATTTGGGAAACCAAAAAAGAGGACAACCTGTGGGCAGGGCAGGAAAGTGACTTTTCAGGGCCTCTGGAAAAAGCGTCATCCCCCACCCCGCCACCTTAAAGGCCCCAATTGGAGTGGAGGAGGGGAAAGTGTGTCATTTCTGCCCCCCCACTACTCCAATCAGGGCCTTTTCTATAATCTCCGGGAATGACACACTTTCCCATTTAAGGTCCTGATTGGAGCAGTGGAAGGGAAATGATGCGCCTCCAGAAAGCACATCATTCCCTCCCAAAATGCTAATGGCGGCCTTAAAGGGGAAAGTGTGTCTTTCCAGGACAATATAGAAAATCACAGAAAATCCCCCCTGACATCCAGAATATAACAAAAACCAGGACAAATCCGGGGAAATCCTGACAGTTGGTCACCCTAATTGTGTGCCCAAGATACTTGTCTGCCAGGGTTCATCTTATAATGAAATTTTCAAACAGTTCTAGATGTAGAGCTGCTTAGCACCTGGACCTGTTGTAGCTGATTCTACTGTGTCATTGGCTGGAGTTATTATTTCCATTTCCTCTATCTGCTAAAAAGCTAACATTGCCCTGTTACAGTGAATGGCCTACCTTGTTTGTTTGATTATGATTATTTCAAATTGCTTTGTTATTTATGCTTTTTATACAGAGTACCATTAAAATATTGGGTCGGATCTGTGGACAGAAGGGCTCTTACAATGGAAGATGTTGTGCCTGGGTTTTGGCCTTGCAGTACAGCTCATCTGATTCAGCAGTGTCTCCCAATCCTCTCTGTAGCATTTTCATGGGGCTAGAAGGACTGCTGTGGGGAGGAGGGGGCAACATAGTCAGCTTCTGCCAGCAGAGTTACATGTGCCTAAGTTTGGATCCAACCCACTGACATTAAAAGCCTTATTTTCAGACTTTTTTTTTTAAAAAAAGTAATCAACTATGTACATCTTGGACTATGTATTTGCCATTTTTAAGGTTTTTTGGTAGCCTGGAAGTACTGTAATCACTTCATCCTCATGTCTCATATTACATGTGTGTCAAATTTCAGCTTTCCCAGAAATGCCATAATAGTTTTGTGGAGCCCTTTGAATGTTCTCTTTTGAGAGACAGACAGACAGATGGTGAGATGAAGAAATGCACTGGTTTTAGGTTCTGCTAATAATCAGGGTGTCTTGGCCACGTCCCCTGTAGCTTGGGTTGGCTGCCCTTTTTCTTCAGTATTGGTGTTGTGGGGTGGGAGATGCCTGTGATGCAGCCAAGGGGGGGTGGGGTGGCCAGGCTGAGGGGAGGACGCCGCATCCCTTGATGCCAAGGCCCATTGAACCCAGTATCCTGTAGAAGCCAACCCCCCCCCCCCAGCTGCTTCCAGGCGCTCCTGAGCAGGATGGGATGGCCTGTCCCTTATTTGTTTCCCACAAACTGGCCTTTAGAGTTTGACCCAGAATTGTTGCTTTTAAAGGATATTGTAATTATAACTTGTTTTTATGCTTTAAAATTTTGTATATCGGTGTTTTTTTAATGTTCAATGTTTTTAACTTTTGTAAACCGCCCAGAGAGCTTCAGCTATGGGGCGGTATATAAATGGAATAAATAATAATATAAATGGAATAAATAATAATAATAATAATAATAATAATAATAATAATAGCCAAATTCTGGGGCTCAAACTTACTGGAAAGTACCCTAACGACAATTCCAATAGTTCCATGAGTCAGCCAGCCAGCCAGTGAATCTGTGAGGTTCAAGCATCAGTAAGACCCCCTCCTGGTCTCACTTTAGATCCTGGGCTCAAATTGCAGCTATCTAATAATAATAATAATAATAATATAATATAATATTTATTTATCACCCGCCTCTCCCTCAGGATCGAGTCGGGGAACAAATCAACATAAAATACTCAAAACTGATTAGAAGCACATAAAACGAATACATCATTAAAATACCAATAAAACACCAATAAAAACACTTAAAATCTCTAACTTAATCTCCCTGCCCTACTCATCCATCTTATTGTCACACCCATCATCCACCTCCCACAATTCTTTCCCCTAGTATCTTTTGATGAGATGGTCACCTTGCTTTTCTCATTTGACCCCTTCATGTGCCCCCTTGACTCTATTCCTTCCCAACTCACTATTACTACCTTTGTTACTATTACCAACACCATTCCTCTAGGGAGGGATGAATCTTACAGTATTGCTTTCTCCCACATTCATTTAGTTCCATTTTGGAAGAAATGTGTGAAGTTTGGTAAATTCGCACCAAAAAACAAACTGAACTAAACTCTCACCCATCTGCACAAGGCAAATTCAATTGGCAAAGCTATTCCAGCACAGAGGCCATGTTGTACCTGCCTGCCATGCAGCTGTTAAAGACAATGACCCTATCACCCCCCCCCCCCCGCAAAAAAAGAGGTGGCAACCCTGATTCAGCAGTAACAGGATTGAATACACAGGGATTCAAACCCAGACTTTAATGAGCTAAGCACTCAAAGCCTTCTGCTTGGATGGGAAAATGTATCAGTTTCACTTCCCCTGCCCCATTCATTTTTTTTAAAGATATGAAGTTCTTTCCATCCCAATTATGAAGACATGTTTGAATTTTGGTAAGTTCTTATCAAAACAATAAACTGAATGAAATTTTCACCCACCCTTACATCCATCCAATATCAACCTTTCTCTTCCTTCGGGATACTTCCTCCTCACCCATTCTCAAGCCACCCCAAAAACCACTTTTAGCCTTCCTCATCCTTCTTCGTTTCGCCTCCAAATTTCTGAAGTCTTGACTTGTTCTCTTCAAACTGCACTCTTGACCTGCTTACATGGTGGCCTCCACCATCTACACACCATGAAAGTTGAAGATGAATCCAAAGGTCTCTGTTTTGCCCTAATTTTACTTGATAACTTAGGTGCATTTGACACAGCTAATCAATGACTCCTCCATGGCTGAGGTTTCTGTGACTCTGTGCTTAGTAAAGGAAGACTTTGCGACTCTTCCTTTACTTTCTCCCTCTCTGTTGGGGTCCAGAGTTCTATGCTGGTCCTCTGCTTTTGTCTCCCCACTGTCTTCTTGGGTGACCTTTTCATGCCCCATGGTTTTCATACCATTTATATGCTGATGTTTCCCAGCTCTCACCCTCTGTCCAATCTCAAATGGTCTGCCTGCCTGTCTGATATATGCACTTGGGTTTCTCAGTGCCATCTCAAATGCAAGATATCCAACATGGAACTTCTTGCCTTTCTTCCCAAGGTTTCCTCTCCAGTCTCCACATCTGTCAGCAACATAATCATTCATCCTTTTGACTAGGAATACAAACTGGGCTTCCTCCCCAGTTCTTCTTTCTTCTTTGCTCCTCACATTCACTAAGTTGCCAAATTGTGCTGATGCTTCATGATCAACTTTGCAAAATTCCACCTATCCCTCTCTGTCCCTTCAGCAGAAACTCTGGTTTATGCTCTGGTCATTTACTGCCTTGATAGCGTCCTGCAATCTTCTCTCAGTTCTCTCAAAAACTCTGCTGCCAGGACTATTCATCTGTCCAATTACTATGAACACTTGGTGTCCCTCCTTCAAGATCCCTTCCCTGGCCTCCTGTGTTCTTCCATATGCAGCAGAAACATCTTGTACTTGCCTTTAGAGCAAATTATGGCTTTATCCTGACCTATCTTTTGAGCCATTTCTCATTATATCCCTGCCTCTGACCTCTGCTTTGGACTTGACCCAAAGCCTCCTGCTTCCTTAAACAATATTGCTCTTCCTCCCCTGCTGCCCCTAACTGTGGAACTCCCACCTTCTCAAAATATGGTGCAGTATCTCTTTCCCTTCCTTCAAATCCTTCCTCAGAACCCATCTTTACTGCAGGTCCTTTGACTTATCATCTTAATACAATTTATTTATTTATTTATTTATTTATTTATTTATTTATTTATTTATTATATTTCTATACCACCAAATAGTCAAAGCTCTCTGGCCAGTTTGCAAAACTGTATTCCCAACTGTCACCAGTTCAGTATGTGTTAAATATGTGTAACCATAGACTCTCCCACCCTGTCTTTATCTATTTTAGATTGTAATCTCCTTGGGAGCAGAGACCTCTCCATGTTACCTACATAATTTTGTAAGGCACAACGTACACTGAGGGTGTGGTATAAAACAACCCTATACACTCAACAATGTGTGTGAAGAGCATTAGATATAGCCGCTGTGTCTGATTGAGGAATTTATCTGCTTGTTATCTGCTTGTGTCAATGTCATCATGTCAGCAGAGGAGGAGAACATGACATAATCCAGGGACACACAGAGACTTATCTGTCAGCTCCTTTTGGCCCTGGAAGTGTTTAATATCCATGCTTAGATTTATGTCAAGACTCTGTTGAGTAATTCAGAATGTCCTACACTAACCTAAATATATTTACTTGAGTAGCATGTGATGTGACATTGGCAGTGGGAACAGGAAGAGGATGTGCCTTGAGTTTTTGCATATCCTGTTTCCCTGCATCTCTGTCTATTGCAAAGCAGCACATATTCATCTCTCTCTCCCTCCCACCACCCCCAGGATGTCCAGTTTTCAGTGCAGGAATGGCTTTCCCATGTCCCAAGGTACAAGGGGATGAGAAATTAGGGACATGGTGACATTTGCTTTCAGAGAATTTTATGTGCTGGCAATTTCACCTTGGATTCCAAAGATTCCCTTATATATTCACTTATAGGAATCTGCCTTCAGATTTGGGGGGGGCAACAAAGGGTTATAATGAATTAATATAAACCTTGCCTACTGCCTACTAAATATGCAGCATATTCTCCAATCCTAAATTAAGGCTCCATCTAAAATTTGCAGGACCATAACTAAGTGGGAGAGTACATGCTTTGCATGCAGAAGGTCCCACGTTTAACCACTGACATGTAGGGTGAGAAAGAAAATGTCTGTCTGAAACCCTGGAAGACCATAGCCAACTGATGTTGACAATACTGATCTAGACAAACCAATAGTCTGACAGTATAAGGCAGGTTCCTATTTTCCTGTTTAACCTTGCATGAACTGTTCTGGTTGTCAACTTATGTGACACAGGCTGTTTTGAGTTATCCCCCCCCCCCATAGGGCAGGATTTAGGATAGCAACATGGAAGAGATCTTATAGCAAATGCTGATGTGGCATACATGATAGCTTAGACATACTGGTAACCTTAAAGTAGAGCAGCCAGTGGACTCACATGCGGCTTGTGGCACATCACATTTAATCTGCTTGATTATAGGCAGACTAACTGCTGGGCAAACAATAATTCTCTTACCGTTGACAGGATTGCAGAGTCAATGATTCAGAAAGAAATTGGCCCCATACAATGATAAAAAAGCGATGAAAGCTCTTTACCATCTGGAATTCATTTATATGCCACATCCTCATACAAAGTGAAGAGCGACATAATGGCAACTGCATTAGACAGTGTGGTTTGTAAGAGCACTGGCTAAACAAAGTTTTGCAAACATTCATTAATTCAGGTATTAACGAAAACCCAGAAGAACAAGCCTGTTTGATTCAGTGATCTCTGTATGAAAAGCATTAAAGTACAGATCTAAGTTGCTTGTTTTGTCATATCTAGAATGAGAAAGTATTTGTATACATTTGAATGCAATACACAGGAAAATCTCTTGTTCTTATAGGGAAACATGCTCATTTCAATGTGACTTGAGCAGGAGATCTTGCTGGGTGAATTATTCCCTTTGGCATTTTTAGATTTGTATTGAATTTCTGTGAAGAAACCAAAAGTATACCAATCAGATCAACAGCCTTGTGTAGAAAAACTGCTATATTCATTATAGGTTACACACCATACATATTATTGGCTTCAATACATTCATGTAAAATGAAAATATTTTGTACCAAACCCTTGCTTCTGTTGGAGATATGAAATGGTGTTTTGTTAAGATTTTAGAGAAAAGAACGTAGGGATCCTCTACATTTGGTTGTTTATTTACTCCTCCCATCTGATTTCTCATTCTGATTTAAACTTCTCATCAATATGCTTACACAGTGCCCCAAGCTATCTAATGATCCAGATAATGCTCTCTCTCTCTCTCTCTCTCTCTCTCTCTCTCTCTCTCACACACACACACACACACACACACACACACACGAGCCAGTGGTATAACAAAAGATGGAAAGGTTGGGAGGGTATATCAAACCCTGACACCCTCATAAGCAGCTTGGGCTAAGTAATGGAAAGGCAAAAGCTTAGCTTTCCCTCATATAATTCCCTTTAATTTCATGCCAAGGGAGATTTCATCGATATCCCAATGTTTCTCTGCCCTGTGCCATCCCACCCAGTCCTCTTCTTTCTCTCCCTCTCAGAAGAGTCACACCCTGCATCTGTCCTCTTACCAAACTCTAATCCCCTCTCACCAGGATGCTATGGCTGCTCTCAACCATCCTCTCTCTCAGTGATACAAGTGGGTAGGAGCTCATAGATTCATACTTCTCATCAGGAGGCCATGGCAGGAATTGCACTACTGTTTTATAACAGTATTGAAGTGCACTGACAACTGTTGGGCCCAAGACACATTCTATGTAATGCTTTCAAACCGCTTTCATAGTGTTATATCCTGCTTGGTGTAGATGTGGCCCATGACTTCTCCAGTCCTCTCCCACCTATTCCTGCTTCTCTGGTTCTCAGTTGTCAGTATATCCTATAGCTCCAAAGTAAGGATGTATGAATTTTGCTTGCAAAACATGTGAGCATCCCTTCAAAGCCCCAAATGCAAGTGTGAGCGCGTGTTCACCAAAAAGATTTGTCAATTGCTGAATGCATGCTTGCATTCGATTTGCACGAATTTCCTAATTTGCACAAATTTCCCCTTGTAGACTGAGCCAGTCATGCTTTAGTCTATGGAGGAAAGGTCTGCAAATTTCATGTTTGATCGCTGTTCAATTTACACAATTTTCCTAATAATAATAATAATAATAATAATAATATATTTATTTATTTCTTACCCACCTCTCCCTCTGGATCAAGGTGGGGAAACAACATTAAATACAAAACAGCATAAAATACATAAAACTGATTAAAAACATAAAACTAATGAATTATTAAAACATATAAAACTAATACATTATTAAAAGGTATCTTAAAATTCAACTGGGTAGGCTTGCTGGAAGAGATCCGTCTTTATGGCTTTCTTAAATTCCGGAAGACTGTTGAGTTGGCGAATCTCTCCTGGCAGGCCATTCCGCAGTCTGGGAGCAGTAAAAGCGAAGGTCCTCTGGGTAACGGTTGTCAGCCTAGTTTTTGCTGACTGGAGTAAGTTCTTCCCAGAGGACCTGAGTGTGCAGGGCGGATTGTATGGGAGAAGGTGATCCCACAGGTAACCTGAACCCAAACCATGTAGGGCTTTAAAAGTAATAACCAACACTTTATACTTTGCCTGGAAAATAATTGGCAGCCAGTGAAGTGATTTTAAAATTGATGTAATATGGTCACCTCTAGGTGTGTTGGTGACCAACCTGGCTGCCATATTTTGAACTAATTGTAGTTTCCGGACTAGGCACAAAGGTAGCCCTACGTACAACACATTGCAGAAGTTGAGCTGCAAAGTTACCAGCATGTGCACTACCGTCTTTAGGTCTTCCAACTGTAGGAAGGGGTGCAGCTGGTGTATCAGCTGAAGCTGATAGTAGGCACTCCTGGCCATCGCATCTATCTGAGCTGTCATTTGGAGCGATGGATCCAGAAGCACCCCCAAGCTGCGAACACAGCCTTTCAGGGGGAGTGTAACTCTATCGAAATCTGGTTGTGCAGAGCAAACAGCAATTGGAGGGGAATCGGCAAGTGGTGAGATGATGGTTGGAGAATCCTGGTGATCTTGAACATAATTCGTTCACCATCCCTACTCCAAGGTAGGCACTCCAATAACAACTTTGTGACTCTTACCTAGTCCACTGTCACCTATACTCTGGAGAGCAGCAAGAGGAGAGAGGAGAGAGAGAGGAGCCAAGGCAGGGCTCAGGGATGGGGGTCAAAGGGATTGCAAAGATTCTCTGTTGATGCATCCTTGCAATGGGACTCCTCAAGCTGCTCTACATCTTCTTTGGGATTGGGGTTTGCTGTGAGATTCCCCTCTTACTCCTCCTCTCAAGAGGGCTCCCCTGGGTTCAGGTTAGCCAGGAGCCTGACAAAGAACCATCTCTCCTCTGTGTTGTGAAGCAGGGATGATGAACATGTGATTCTCCAGATGTTGTTGGATTGCAGCTTTCTCATCCCTTCCTACTAGCTACAGTGGCTAGGGCTGATAGAAGTTGCAGTCCATTAACACCCTTCCCCGAATGATTTGGGAGGCAGAAAATGTGGTGTGTGCATGTGAGAGACCACCTGAAAACATACTTCTTTATGCAAGCTTTTCCTGGCTTATAATTTAGGAGGACCATATGAAAAGGAGGACAGGGCTCCTGTATCTTTAACAGTTGCACAGAAAAGGGGATTTCAGCAGTTGTCATTTATATGCATCCAGAACTTGGAGAAATTCCTTCTTCATCACAACAGTTAAAGCTGCAGGAGCTCTGCCCTCTTTTGTATCTAGTCAAAAGGTTAGGGCTCCTGCAGCTTCAACTGTTGTGATGAAGAGGGAATTTCACCAGGTGCTGCATGCATACAAATGACACTAGCTGAAATTTTGTTTTCCATTCAACTGTTAAAGATAAAGGAGCCCTGTCCTCATTGTCATATGGTCACCCTATTCATTATAATGGTGCTCCATTTTACTGTCTCTTTTATTGTTCCTCTTGATCTTACACTTGTTGTTCAAAGTTGGAACATATTTAGCATTCTACTTTATCTGTATTTTAACTGTGACTTTTAATTTGTGTATGTAAATCTCTTTTAGATTTTTATATATTAAGTAGTATATATAGTATGTACTACTCATAAAACAAACAAACAAACAACTGGAGAGTCATACATTTCTTACACCAGCTGTGAAGTAACTGAAAACAGATAAGCAATTGCTCAAGTTTCAACTCATGTAGTGCTAGAAGATGTAGAGTCTGAAGGCCATATTCTTCTCAGAAAAAAAGCCAAAGGGTGCAATCCCATGTATGTTTACATGGGAGGAAGTCTTACAATTCCCATGGGTCTGGCTGGAGAATGCTGGGAAGTGTAGGACTTTTTTTCTGTCCAAATGCACATAGGATTGCACCAAAAAGCTGTCTTCCCGTGAGCCATAAGTGTGAGGGTCAGCAGGCTAGCTTGTAGATTCTTTGACATACCTTTCTGGTCACATCCACATTCTTAAAACGTTGGAGATAACTGTGACTCATTCTTTAGCTATTCATTCTCTCTTTTTCTTCCCCTCTTCTTCTTAGAGCTGATTAACATCATGATTTTTCCAGAAATGGGATTATTCCTGCAAGGAATTCTCATAACTAGATTCATAGAGTGTTATGTGAATAACTCAGTGCCTCCACCCTCATGCTCACATCATCGTTGAGGATAAAATTGTGTATCTGATCTGAGCCATTGATACATTATTCATGCATTTCGTCACTGAAAGCCTTCGTGGGCATCATCCCCTGTCTAGACATGAGTGTATGTAAATCTATTGCTGGTGATACTAGAAAATGTATTTATTTTATTTATTTAACACATTTCTTGGCTGCCTTTCAGGGCAGAAGCCCTCCCAAGGTGGATTACAGCAATAAAATACATAAAACAGTTAAACTATGAAAAGGAATAAAAAATGCTAAACACAGTAAAATAGCAATGAAAACAATAAAAGCCAACAATAAAACTAGCAGCAACAACAAAGGCAGTAGCAGCAACAACAGTAGTCATATCACGAGAAGGTCATGGTAAAATAAAATGTTTTCAAGGCCTTCCTAACAGCCTGCAATGATGAAGCATGGCAGACCTCCAATGGCAGCTTGTTCCAAAGGTGTGGGGCCACTGCAGAGAAGGCCCTCTCACGTGTGGTCACCCACCTAATTGCTCTTACGAGTGGGCAAACGAGAAGGGGAAAATCCTTTTCTGCCACATTTGAAGTTTCTAAACACCATTTAGTTTCCTCTCATGGCCTCTTATTATAACTGTGTTGTTGGTGTTTGTTTTGTCTTGTTTGGTATTAATTATCCTATGATTTGTGGTAGGGATGTGAATGCCCAAAAATATCGTATTTTATCGTTATCGGAATTTTGGACCAAAAAAAATAGTCTCCGATAATATCATAGGTTAATCGTATTGTCTTCACAATAATGATCGTAAAGCCAATATTTAATTTGCAGCCCCATTGAGCCCTATAGAGCTGATTTTTTAGAAAAAAAATGGGATCTGGCTGGTCATGTGTGAAACAAAATCAGAGCAATTGCTCAAACCCTCAATTTTCTATGATTTTTTTAAAAGATCGTGCTCGTTCTGAATGCAGAGGCCCGATCAACCAGCTTTCAGAACAAGCACGATCTTTAAAAAATACATAGAAAATCGAGGGTTTGAGCAATTGCTCTGATTTTGTTTCACACATGACCAGCCAGATCCCATCTTCAATGTTCCACAAGTTTCAAGTTTTTATTTTTAAAAATGAAGACGTTACAGTGGGGGAGTGGGTCTTTTGGGGGACCCCCTATAACTTTTTAATTTGAAAAGATAGAGACATGAAACTTTTTGGACATTGCAGATTGGATCTTGCTAGTCTTGGCTCCCCATGTTTCATGTCATAATAATTTCAAATAAAAAAGTTAGGCATGTGTTTCCCCCAATGCAAACCTATGGGGAAAAAGCAGACAACAAGATAACAGCACCGAGGCCAGGTCAACAATCTGTGTCAATAAAGTTGCATGATCTTTAATAAATTCATATAAAATCGAGGGTTGGAGGGATCGATCTCAAATTTCATCCACATGTCTAGCACATGTTGCTACACATATGTGCCAAATTTCAGATCAATCCCTCCACCCCTGTATTTTATATGAATTTTTGAAAGATCCTGCAACTTTTTGACAGGTCTGAATGAAAGCATGTGGCAAGCTGTCATTCTGACCTATCAGAACTTAAATGAGCTTTAATAAATTCCTATAAAATCGAGGGTTGGAGGGATCGATCTCAAATTTCATACACATACTTAGGCATACCCCATAAGCACTGTGACCAAGTTTCAAGCCTCTAACCTTTAAAATACAGAAGTTATCGGTTTATTTATATGGCAGTCCGATAATCCGATACAATAGGGCTGAAAATTTTCGGATCGGATATTTATCAGAGGTTTTTCTATCATATCGTCATCATTAATCGGATGTCCGATAACGACCTTATCATATCGTTATCGGACGTTTTAATGATATGATACACATCCCTAATGTGTGGTGATTCAAGACAAACAATCACTGATTTTTGGTTCATTTTATGGCTTTCTATTACATTTGGAGTTTGGATTCCATCTTAATGTTTGAAGCCTTTTGGAATTACCCTCAATAGGTTACTTTGTAGATCAGAGCATCCTGATCCATTACTTAGAATTGTATTTGACAGACATGGAATCACGCTTCCCTTCCATCGCTCTGCCTCTGCTTCTGTTCCACAATAGGGACAAACAGCTTCCTCTTTCTTCACACAGGGAAAAAGAGGATGCAAGTAACGACCACGTGGCCCATTCAGTGGGTGTTTTTCAAGTGCAGCTTCTCCTGCACACAACAGGAAATGGCACCAATTATCATCAGAGCCAAGAAGAAACGGATTCCCTGGGTCTTATTTTGCATAATAATAATAATAATAATAATAATAATAAGTATTATTTATAACTCGCCTCTCCCTTCGGATCGAGGCGGGGAACACAATGTAAAATACAAAAATCACAAATAGTTTAAAAAAAAAAAAAAACAAGAGAAAATGCATCATTAAAACATCTTAAAATTCATCCGGATAGGCCTGCCGGAAGAGAGCAGTCTTCATGACTCTCTTAAATTCATGAAGACTGCTAATTTGTCTAATCTCCTCCGGCAGACCATTCCATAGTCTGGGAGCGATGGAAGAGAAGGTCCTCTGGGTAACACTTGCCAGCCTAGTTCTGGCTGGCTTGAGTAAGTTCTTCCCAGAGGACCTAAGTGTGCAGGGCGGATTGTACGGGAGAAGGCGATCCCGCAGGTAGCCTGGGCCCAAACCATGTAGGGCTTTAAAGGTAACAACCAACACTTTATACTTTGCCCAGAAACTGATTGGCAGCCAATGAAGTGATTTTAAAACTGGTGTAATGTGGTCACCCCTAGATGTACCGGTGACCAACCTGGCTGCCATATTTTGAACAAGTTGAAGTTTCCGGACTAGGCACAAAGGTAGCCCTATGTACAGCGCATTGCAGAAGTCAAGCCTCGAAGTCACCAGCGGTGCACTACCGTCTTTAGGTCTTCCAACTCTAGGAAGGGGCGCAGCTGGCGTATCAGCCGAAGCTGATAGTAGGCACTCCTGGCCGTCGCATCAATCTGAGCTGTCATCTGGAGCGACGGATCCAGGAGTGCCCCCAAGCTGCGAACACAGTCTTTCAGGGGGGGTAACCCCATCCAGAACTGGTTGACAGACCTCCAAACCCAGGTTGGGACCTTTGACAGCAAGCACCTCCGTCTTGTCTGGATTCAGCTTCAGTTTGTTTTTCCTCATCCAGCCCATTACCGCCTCCAAGCATTCATTCAGAGGAGACACACTATCCTTAGCTGACGATATTGTCGAAGGCATAGAGAAATATATTTGGGTGTCATCAGCATATTGATAGCACCCCGCCCCATGCCTCCGGATGATCTCTCCCAGCGGTTTCATGTAAATGTTAAACAGCATTGGGGAAAGGATGGCACCTTGTGGTACACCACATAGCAACTCCTTTTTTGAAGAGCAGCTATCCCCAAGCATCACCATCTGGAACCTGCCCGAGAGATAGGATCGGAACCACTGAAGCACAGTGCCCCCGATTCCCAATTCCCCCAGGTGCTCCAGAAGGATACTATGGTCGATGGTATCGAAAGCCGCTGAGAGGTCCAGCAGTACCAGCAGGGACACACTCCCCCTGTCAATACTAAGTCGTAGATCATACACTAAGGCCGAAGCGGTCTCAACTCCATATCCTGCCCTGAAGCCGGTTTGAAATGGGTCTAGAAAATCAGTGTCATCCAAGACTGCCTGGAGTTGAAAGGCAACTACTCTCTCGATCACCTTGCCCAAAAATGGAAGATTCGATACTGGCCTGTAGTTATTAAGGTCCAGGGGATCCAGGGAGGGCTTTTTTTAGAAGCGGCCTTACCACCGCCTCTTTTAAACATGATGGAAAGCTCCCCTCCCTGAGAGATGCATTAATGATATGTTGTAAATGTGATCTAACTGCATCTTCTCCCTGGACAACCAGCCAAGAAGGACAGGGATCGAGAGGGCAAGTCATCCTCCTCACACATCCAAGTACCTTGTCCACATCCTCGGTACTCACCAACTGAAACTGATCAAGTGTAATCCTACTCACGGAGTCACTGGACACTCCACTGTCAGCCTCTGCTATAACAATGGCATCTAAGTCGGCTCTTATCCGAGAGATTTTATCTGAGAAATGATCGTTAAAGGCATCACAGCAAACTACCAAAGGCTCTAAAATCAGATTCAGGGGAGAAGGTGCCTGGGTTAGACCCCTCACCACCCTGAACAGTTCTGCTGGACATGAACTAGCAGACACAATGCGTGCAGAGAAGAAAGCTTTCTTCGCTGCACGTATTGCCACCCCATAGAAACGAAGATGTTCTCTATGTCGTGTCTTGTCGGATATAAGTAGAGTTTTCCGCCATCGGCGCTCCAGTCGTCCTTTCCGCTTCAACTCCCTGAGGTCTTCTGTATACCAGGGCGCCCTATTAGAAGCGGGCCGGAGAGGTCGTTTCGGGGCGATCGTGTTGATAGCCCTAGTTAGGTCTTGATTCCATATATTGACTAGGGCTTCTACAGGATCGTCGACGATACCAGCCATAGAACCCTCCAGAAGGATCCATCAGCCTTCGAGGGCGGACCATCTTAATAGGTCCGCCACCCCTGCAGGGGCGGGTGGTAGCCGTGATACTAACCCTGACCAGAAAATGGTCTGTCCATGACAATTCGGAGGTATTCAATACCTCCGTCCACAGAAAAAGTGGACCCGTAGGAGGATCGCTGCATCATCAAAAGGACCTGCGAAGCTCCGTGAGTGGCCAGTCATGAGTGTGCAATAAAACACTCATCTGAAGATGCTCTATGGACCTATCTACACCAAGCAGGATACAACATCTTGAAAACGTTTTGAAAACTGTATATGGAGTGTGTCCTGGGCCCCAACAGTTGTTACTAGTGTTATAAACTGTTTTATTTATTTATTTATTTATTTATTACATTTGTATACCGCCCCACAGCCGAAGCTCTCTGGGCGGTTTACATAGGATTAAAAACAATTAAAAACAATATACAAAAATTAAAACAGTAAAAACATACAACATACACACAATCTGTACATTTAAAACCACTTCAACACTTCAAAAAGTTGAACCATTTTAAACCATTTTAAAGCAGTAGTGTAGATAGGCAGTATGTTTCACTGTGTGTGACAACTATTTAGGTAGTTGTGGGTTGTATCTGCCAGCAGAATGGAGATAATCACTTCTCCTCCCTAACTCCCAAGTGGCTCTGGAGGGTTTGGGGACCCTCTGGATCAGATTTGGGAGGCACGTGGGAGGCTGGGGGAGGGGGGAAGTAAAGGAAAACCGGGTCATGTGACAATGGATTTAAGCCCATGTCTGGAGACTGAAATGTGCATGGTTGGCTGTAACTCAAAAACATCTGCTCTAAAACAGGAGTTAGGCTGATCACACAAACCTGCTATCTGTTACAAATGTAGCTGTTTCCTTTTCCTGATTTTGGAAGACTGCATCTAAGAGGCCCAGCTAAAAACTAGCAATAAAAGTTTTTTTGGACTGGCTGAATATCTAAAGTGTCTTTTAATCTCCTCTGTTGTCAGCTAGTTGAGTGATTACTCAATTCTACACTGTTCACAAAATTAGGCTCAGCTCTTCCCCCCTCCCCCCGCTTTTCATTTCAGAAAGGATATAGCTCCAAATCTTCAGTGGTTCTTATCTGTAGTTATAGATGATGTTCAGGTAATTACTTTGATTTCTCTTTAATTTCACCTATCTCTGTGCCACTCATTTTAAGTTCTTCAGGACTAACCAAACATTAACAGTATTTTTGCTTCCAATAAAACCTGAAGAAATTTGGCTGTGGTGCTCTACCAAGCTGGTACATATACTGTTCTATTTGACCATATTAGGTCAAAGATAAAGGAATGATAAGTCCAGAACTGCATAGCCCAGTGCGATTTTTTCTTCTTCTCATAGGTCATGCATCATGTAGAATTTTCCCTGAGGGGATAAATGTTTTTACTTCAATTTAGGGGATTATAACCATGCTTTTCAAAATGTATTTTCATTCAGCTCAGCCTGTTCAGCAAACAACTCTAGCGTCTCAATAAGAAAGCACTGAATTGTATGGTTGACAAAACTTTCACTTCCTATTTGGGACATGATTACCGTGTAGAGAAATAGATATGACATGTATTTAACAAGTAACCAAAAGTGCTCAGATGCTGCATTTTTTAAGGCTTTTATTCATTGGTGGGAGTGGGAGAAACAGAAGAAATGGCAAGTGTTTAGTTCAGAGCGAACCATTTTTTAAAAGATGGTGTGGCTATTCTGGCAGGTTCTGAGAGACAAAACAGAACTGATATATCTACTTTTAACATAACAGATGGGATATGTAGACATGTTCCTACATTATTAATGTCATTCCGGGGAAGAATAATTATTTTGCTGCCTTTGTAAATTTCTATCCTTTGGCCCCTTTGGACAGCAATAGATGTAACAAATAATTCCGATTTTTAAAATTTCACATTTTATTTCTTTAGCGCTTAGATAATGTCTCTTTTGATTTGAGCCAGAAGTGCATTAACGTCCTTAGTTCTTGGATCTGCTGAGGCAAAGGCTAGACTTGAAGTCACCCATGCCTTGATAAAATAAGCAACACACCAACACCTTACATCTCGGGAAAGGAACATACATACACACACACACACACACATCTCCATCCTGTAGTCAAGGAACTGATGGAGAGCAAGGCTGAAAGCAAAAACTTTCTCAGTTCTGCCTCAAATTTCTTGCGTGGCTTAGGGCCAAACTACATATTATGCTGAATGTGTAACGTGCAGCTGCATCTTTGTTTTTTCTTTAATTCATTACAGCCATTGAGAAAGGGGGAGAGCGACTGTTATTAGGACTACAGCATGTAAGGAGGGTGTGTGTGTGTTATCCCTTTCCTCCCTAGCCATGATCAAGTCAAAAATTGCACGCACACATTCATGCATGTGGCTGTGAAGCTGATGGGAAATGTTTGCTTATTTATGTATTTATTTATAGCATTTATACCCATCTGTTCAGCTGGAAAGGCTCCCAGAGCAGCTTACAGATCATTAAAAACACGTTAGTCTCTGACCTCAGGCTTACAATCTAAAAAGACAGGCCACAAAAGGAAAAAGGGATGAGGAGGGCAAAGGAAAACAAGAATTCTCAAGCACCAATTCTTAATGTTTTACAGATCTTATCACAACCAGCTGTGATGCAGATTATGCTGTACTGCAGCCAGATGCTTTTGGTCTTATCATGAATGGAATGGACACAAATTCTAAGAGAGGAGGAACTAAGAACGGTTGGTCTCTCAGCTGAGCCGAGGGAGTGAGCCTGCTTCCTATCTCTCCCTCTGTCACAGCCTGTTGGATGAGAGTTAGGAAGAGAGTCAAAGCCTGGTGGGGATGTCTTCTCACCACAGCTGATACTGACCCATCTTTCCTTTTCTGCCACTCCTGCAGTCTGATGGAATAACTGATTGACACTGATGGGAACCTTTTTCCTAAGACTCATAGCCTCATGTGGGTGGTGGGACAAGGGGATGCAATGCTCATCTTGATCATGACTTTGGAGGAAAGGGATAAAAAAAATCCTTCCTCATGCAACACGGTCTCAAATCACTCCCCTGTATGCCTGTATCTGCTTTATTTATTTATTTATTTATTTAAAAAGGAAGAAAAAATAATGTAAGGCACAGAGGCTGACCTTCCCCCACCCTCAATATTAGAAAGTGCATCCAAATGTGCATCCCATTGAAAATGATGCCACTTGGAGAAAAGACATCCTCATTTGTCATCTGCCAGAAGTATTCAGGCTTGTTAGG
Source organism: Anniella stebbinsi (assembly GCA_029215795.1). NCBI lineage: Eukaryota > Metazoa > Chordata > Lepidosauria > Squamata > Anniellidae > Anniella > Anniella stebbinsi. Next base: position 43,548,928 of record JARDYH010000004.1, on the reverse strand, counting down.
ATGCTGGTACAGCTGGAAACATTTGTTAGGTGGCTGGAATACTTGGAACCACTATGGCTTGGATGTGAAGCATTTTGCAGATAACATCACTTGTATTTTAATTTAAATATAAAATGACCACTTCAATAGGACACCATATCAGTTGCAGAGGCAGTACTGGAAGCCCTCTTAGCTACTCTAAGTTGCTGCAGCTTTGATGAGTTTCAGTTGATTTCACCTGAGGGTGCAGACAAGATGTTTAAGCAACTGCAGGCCATAATGTGTTTTCTCAATCCTTGCTTTCCTTGCCTGTAATGGCTAGTTGCAGAAATGTAGCCCTTCTTTAAGAAACCATCTCATGACGCCACTGATCTGGTCAACTATGGAACAGTTTTGATTACATTTGCCTTTATTAAGCAAAGTAATAAAATAATACTTGAGGGGTGGTGGCCAGTAAATTCCAGGCAATTTTGGATGAAGCCGATTGTCCATAGCTATTCCAGTTTGGTTTCTGGCCTGGGTTCAGGATTGAAAACACCTTGGCAGATGAATTACACTGGAACAGAGACCAGGAATAACACTATCCTGATATCACCATATCTATTGGACTTCTCGTGGGCTTCCACTACCATCAACTACATAAACCTTCTGGATTGCCTTTCTGGAGTGGGGGTTGGAAGCATCACTTTGAAATTCTTCAGCTCCTTCCTGGAGGTGCTGGGAGGCTGTGGGGGAGTCTACACCAGCTGTTTATTGCAGTATTGTATCGCAGTCATCACTAACGGGGCACATGACGTTCACCTGCTCCCACTGTGATCTTGGCTCAACCTCTCAGTTTTCCCGGAATATCCTTGACTGCTTTTGTCGCAGTTGTTCTGGCTCTCTCGCTTCCATTCCGAAGAACGTTTGCAGTGTGCCCCCCACTTTGCGAGGTCGTTATTGTTCACCAAGAGTTCCAGGTTCAGCGAACAGCCCATCAGCTGTGAGAGGCGTGTGCATGGGTTGCGAGGGGGGGGAATGGACCTGTCCGCCATTTCCGCCACATGTTTTGGATGGGTATCAGCGTGTTTTACAGTTAAATGTGTGTGGTTCATTTTTTAAAAATACAAACATATCTCTGCGCAGAAGCATATATTCAATGGAGTTCCTATCCCCATATGTGTTACTGTGTGTCTGCATTTCTGCACATCCCTCACAAGTCAACAAAAAAAAATGAACACAACTCTCTGCCCCATAACCGTCTGCCTAGCCTCACCCACTTCTACCGGTACACATGCGGGAGCGCCATAACGGGGAACACGTGCTCCCACAACGGCACACCTGTAATTGCAATAAAGATCAGTCTGTGTGCCCCTTGAGTGCCAATCACGGAAGTGGGGGAGCATTCAGAAGCATCCCTCTTCTGTAGCGAAAGGGTTGCTGGTGTAGATTATGTCTGTGGGAGGTGTCCTGCAATGTTCCTCAGGGATCAATTTTATCTCCCATGCTTTAAAGTACTAGAGAAGAGCATCCAGGGGTATGAGGTTCAGCACCATCCTAATGTCAATAACTCAATTTCTCCTTTTCATAAAACTCAGGAGAGTTGGTGGCATCCTTGATACTATGTCAGGAACCAGTGATGGACTGGATGTGAATGAGAGCAAATGGAGACACAACTAAATTACTTATTCTACAGAGCAGACTGGTTAGTTGGCAGAATGACTATTCTGGATAGGATTACATTCTTCTGTAAGAATCCAATGCATGAGAACAACTAGGATATGAACCTAACCTTACCCCTGAAATCCAAAGTAGCTTTGGGCCCTGGAGTGATTTTTATCAGCTTTGGCTAATAAACCACAATTAGACTCATTTTCTCTGGAAAGGGCATGAATTAGCTGCAAACCTAAGGGTTGTTATGTTCTGGTCTGAGCAGGAGCCCAATAGGACTCAAAGCAAGCATCACCCAGGATTGTTCCTAGTGAGCAACTTGCTCTAACAAGGTCTGAGACCAGACACAACGCTTCAGTCGAGAGGCCCCCTCGCAGACTCCATCCCATCCTACAAAGTGGAAGCCTTAAAGGGGCAGGACTCTGGCCCAGAACATTGATGCATCAGTTCCATGGAGACTTGGAGATGTATATGCTGGCTCAGGGCTGGAGTTAGGCTCAGGGACCATAGATGTTGCCTCCGAGCGTAGCTTCAGCACTGTGCCAACCCATCCAGACTCAAGGGTCTATGGCATCTTGGACTCAAGGGTCTCTGGTTCTGCAGTGGTGCCTGGGCCTGGAGGCTCTTCTGTTAGCACCGCCGGTTCCTGAGCCTCTTGTCTGGTAAATGAATTTTAATTTCTATTTTCACTGACCAATTTTTATATTTGTCACAGGTAAGCATGCTGAAGCCAATTTTTATACCCTGACGTGACCCCTTCAAGAGTTCTGTCTCCCCCCTCCCATCTCTTAATACAAGATGGGGATCACAACTCCCACCATCCCTCACCATTGGCTATGCTGGATTTTGTTGATGGGAGTTGCAGTCCAACAACATCTGGAGGGCTATACCTTCCCCACCACTGTCTTAATACCTATTAAAAACCTGGAAAGAAGGGGGGGGGGGGAGAGAAAAAAGAAGAGAGTTCTTTTGAAGAGCTCATGACTCCAATGCAAAGTTGTAGTTTTCCAAATGTGTCATTTGGCAGAAAAATAGGCTATTTAATAATTTTATTAAAGAATAAGGAAGCAAGGAGCCTGGATGCCTTTACAGATCAAGAAAGCAGTTGTTGAACAATGCTATAAAAGGTTGCTGTAGAATCCATGGAATCAGAGGAATGTTTGAATAGCACATAAGAGTTATTGTATATTTCTACAAAAGAACAATAAAGAGATCCCTGTCATAGAATCTAAGAAATAAAAGAGAAACAAAATGAAAGAGGGGTGAGAGAAAAAGGGAATAGGTTCAAGAATATAAAATAAAAGGTACGTACACAGTTTGTTGTAAAATATTCAATATGTCCCCTATAAGGATCAATCTTGTTCTGCATATTGTTATACTAACCACATCATAATATTACAGTGGTGAAGTGATGTCATCTCTCTGAAGACAGTTCAACACTATTGAATATTTTTGGTAGAGGGCGCAAACAAAGTGTTGAAAGTAGGCACTTCCTGGACCTTAATGAAATAGTTGCATATTTAGCACATTCCACCATCAGAGTACAACAGTTTGAACACGTACTGCATTGTTAGTTAGAAACCAGCAGGTGGCATAAAAAAAATGCTCATAAATCCAGCCAACAAGTTTCTGTGCTGTGCAACATGCCATTTCCAAACCTGAATGCTTGGGTCCTTTGAAGCTTTATTTCCTTCGTGCCTTCCTAGCAGTCTCATATGCTTTGAATTTGAGGGGGAGAGAGTACAAAATATGAAATAAGATGCTTTTTTAAAATCGTTGGATCTCAATTTAAGGTCTACATTTAACATGCTCAGTTAATAACAGTTGATTTCATTTCATTCATTTCAATAATTTGTTCCTCACTTTTAAGAATATTTTCCTAAAATGGCTATATAAAAACATTACACTGACATACAGCCTAACAACAATAGAACGCAATCAAAAATATATCGAAAGAAATACAAAATGCAGCAGCATTAAGCCAAAAGAGACTGCATAAGAACAGTAGGATTCAATCATAAAATGCTTAATGGAATAAAAAGCTTTTCAGCATCCATTTAAAAGCAGAGGAGAGGAAGGCTAGGGGAACTCCCTGGGGAGAGAACTCCACAACTATGGTTCCACCACCAAGGAGGCCCTGTCCCTGCTATCTGCCAATCAGAATCAGATCTTTAGTAATAGCAGGTCGGAGAGCAGAGCTTCTGATGCCAATCTTCAGCAGTTCTAAATGGGCACAAGCAAGCCGTAAGATAACTTAGCCCTAAGCCATATATTGATCTAGCTTTAGTTTTAATCAGGTGTTATTCTTTCCATACAATCAGGGTTTCCAATCATGGAGAGGGCATACATGTGTTCAGCAGACTTTCTCCCTAAAGAGAAGTCCCTGTGTGTAAATAGTGTGGGGATATGGCTGACAGAGTATACAGTGGTCGGGGGATGGGTGAGCACTCTCTTTCCACGCAAGTTTAAATCACATGGAAAGAATAAGACCCACATAGGAATTTTCTCTACCTATGGGTTTGTGTCAGTACTTGGAGCCTACCTACACTACTGCTTTAAAACGGTTTATAACAGTTTTAAATAGGGGTGTGCACGGACCCCCCGGATCGGATCGGGACCCGGATCGGGACCTCCAATTTTGTCCCGGACCGGTTCGGACAAAATCGGAGGCCCCCCGGACCGGATCGAGTCCGATCCCGACCCAAAAATCGTTAATTTTTGGATCGGCCGCCATTTTTTTCCCCATAGACTTGCATTGCAATGCAAGTCTATGAGAAAAAAATGGCGGCGGGTGGGTGAGGGGGGGCCTAACTCCCTCCCCCCCCGGGGCCATCCGCTGTGGACGGCCCCGGCAGGTAAGCCCCCTCCCCCGCGCTCCCTACCCCCCCTGGGGCCGCCCGCTTCCATCCGCTGGCGGCCGCGGGCGCCAGCGGATAGAAGCGGACGGCTCCGGGGGGGGGGGGTAAGCCCCCTTCCCTGCCACTGCTTACCTTCTCGGCCCGTCCGCTCCTGTCCGGCGCCGGCGGCTACTACCAGCGGGCTCCGCGGCCTACTCTCGAGTAGCGCGCCGGGTGATGACATCACCCGGCGAGCCACCCTAGAGCAGGCCACGGAGCCTGCTGGTAGTAGTAGGCGCCGGCGCCGGACGGGAGCCGCCGGGCCGGGAAGGTAAGGGCCCCCCTCCCCCCTCCGCGCGCCCCCTCCTCCCCTCCACGCACCCCCTCCTTACCTTCCCGGCCCGGCGGCTCCCGTCCGGCGCCGGCGCCTACTACTTCCAGCAGGCTCCGCGGCCTGCTCTAGAGTAGCGCGCCGGGTGATGACATTACCCGGCGCGCCACCCTAGAGCAGGCCGCGGAGCCTGCTGGGAGTAGTAGGCGCCGGCGCCGGACGGGAGCCGCCGGGCCGGGAAGGTAAGGGCTCCCCTCCCCCCTCCGCGCGCCCCCTCCTCCCCTCCACGCACCCCCTCCTTACCTTCCCGGCCCGGCGGCTCCCGTCCGGCGCCGGCGCCTACTACTTCCAGCAGGCTCCGCGGCCTGCTCTAGAGTAGCGCGCCGGGTGATGACATCACCCGGCGCGCCACCCTAGAGCAGGCCGCGGAGCCTGCTGGGAGTAGTAGGCGCCGGCGCCGGACGGGAGCCGCCGGGCCGGGAAGGTAAGGGCCCCCCTCCCCCCTCCGCGCGCCCCCTCCTCCCCTCCACGCACCCCCTCCTTACCTTCACGGCCCGGCGGCTCCCGTCCGGCGCCGGCGCCTACTACTTCCAGCAGGCTCCGCGGCCTGCTCTAGAGTAGCGCGCCGGGTGATGACATCACCCGGCGCGCCACCCTAGAGCAGGCCGCGGAGCCTGCTGGGAGTAGTAGGCGCCGGCGCCGGACGGGAGCCGCCGGGCCGGGAAGGTAAGGGCCCCCCTCCCCCCTCCGCGCGCCCCCTCCTCCCCTCCACGCACCCCCTCCTTACCTTCTCGGCCCGTCCGCTCCCGTCCGGGGCCGGCGGCTACCACCAGCAGGCTCCGCGGCCTGCTCTAGAGTAGCGCGCCGGGTGATGACATCACCCGGCGCGCCACCCTAGAGCAGGCCGCGGAGCCCGCTGGGAGTAGCTGCTAGTGCCGGACGGGAGCGAACGGGCCGAGAAGGTAAGCGCCCCCCTCCTCCCTCCCCCCCGCTGTCCACTTTCATCGGCAGGCGCCCGCTGGCGCCCGCCAATGGAAGCGGCGGTGGGCGCCAATGGGCGCCCGCCGATCCGCCGATCCTCCGAACCGGTTCGGAGCCTTTTCGGACCGGTTCGGATTGGATCGGCCGATCCAGCTGCGGGATCGGAAATCGGATAATTTATCCGATTTCCCACTGGACCGGACTCGGATCGTGGATCGGGTCCGATCCAGTGCACATCCCTAGTTTTAAACCGGTTAATAACCGTTATTGTTCCCACAGTGAACAACCAGCTGTCATCTAGGAATTCATAAGCAGGACAGGATGCAACAGCACCCTCCGACCCACATTCCCCAGCAACTGGTGCATATAGGCTTACTGCCTCTGATACTGGAAGTAGCACAGAACCATCAGGAGTAGTAGCCACTGAGAGCCTTCTCCTCCAGAAATTTATTGTCATATGAAGAAAATCTGGTCGTGGCTGGGTAGAATCCTAGGATGTTCCCTCCTTTTGAATGTCCCTCTTCTCTTACTTCCACCATCATACATCCTTTTGAACAACAACAGAGTACTGACTCTTGTGCTCAGGTTGACTGGCCTGTGTTTACATTTAACTGTGTCCTGAGGGGATGGGAGAAGAAGCAAAAACAGCTGCTACCATCCAGCTGCCTGTAGTTGCCCCTCTCTCCCTGGTCCCTTCTAAAAGGATTCGCTTTTGCGCCTGGTTCGGTGATTATGCGCATAATCGCTGAAGCGCATTTACGCCTAATCACTCTGCACGAGAGGCGGCGAGAGGCGGCGAAGCGCATTAACGGATGACCAAAATGCGCTTTACAAGTAGTTAATGCGCATAAGCGCTTGTTCACATAGTCAAAATGCGCTTTAACGGACGGAGCAAAATAAAACTCGCTGTTTAACGTGCATTCGATAATGCACATAATCGGGGAGATAACGCACCTCTATGCCCAATTTGCGCTCCGTTCTTGTAGAGGTAAATTTTTTAAAGCGCCTTCAAAGAGCATTAAACCTCTCTTGTACAGGCAGCCCCTATTGCAACCAGAAGTGCTTCTGGAAACTATGTTGTCCTGAGGCAGTAGAAGGAGCAGCAGATTAAACTTGAACTCATGACTTAAAGTAGCAGAAGAGTCAAAAGTAAAGAGGAACAGGCCAGCACAGAAAGAGAATAGGTGCAGCACAAAGCAGCTAGCCAATCATGTTGCTCTTTGACTCTTGGGTTCCTCCCCCACCACAGCTAATTGGCTAATTGCCACTGTGTTCTTCTCTTCCCCTGCCCCCAGCCTCTTGCCTGCTGAAGAGTGGTGGGTCTCTTGACTTTCCATCCCTGAGGCTTTCTCTGGTAGCCCAGATCACAGGAGCTAGCTCACTACTAAAGCAAACAACAAGGCAAAGCTAGGGAGCACCTGCTGAGAGTGAGCAGCTTCTGCAAAGAGAGAGAATAAGAATAAGAGAGGAGGAGAGCCACACAAAGTGACTGGGAGTCGCCACTGGCGCTCTGGCCATGCAGTGAAACCCAGCCTTCTAGGGTATTACTTGCTGTGCAGGGTGGGAAGAAGACCTTTTTCTTCATCCTGGCTCACTAGTGTCAGGCATATGCTAAGAAAACACTGGAGCATGACTTGCCTCCCAGTTTCTGAAGGGTGAAAGGATAAAGCACAGGTAGGCCAAATGTAAGGAATCTTTCCTCCAGCCTTTCCCAACCTGGTGCCCTCCAAATGTTTTGGACTACAACTCCCAGCATCCCTGACCATTAGCCATACTGTCTGGGACTAATGGGAGTTGATTAGGGGTGTGCACGGACCCCCCGGATCGGATCGGGACCCGGATCGGGACCTCCAATTTTGTCACGGATCGGTTCGGACAAAATCGGAGGCCCCCCGGACCGGATCGAGTACGATCCCGATCCAAAAATCGGAAATTTTTGGATCGGCCGCCATTTTCCCCCCCATAGACTTGCATTGCAATGCAAGTCTATGAGGAAAAAATGGCGGCGGGTGGGTGAGGGGGGGCCTAACTCCCTCTCCCCCGGGGCCGTCCGCTGTGGACGGCCCCGGCAGGTAAGCCCCCTCCCCCGCGCTCCCTCCCCCCCCCTGGGGCCGTCCGCTTCCATCCGCTGACGCCCGCGGATAGAAGCGGATGGCTCCGGGGGGGGTAAGCCCCCTTCCCCGCCACTGCTTACCTTTTAGGGCCGTTTGCTCCCGTCCGGCGCCGGCAGCTACCGCCAGCCGGCTTTGCGGCTTGCTCTCGAGTAGAGCGCCGGGTGATCACCCGGCGCGCCACCCTGGAGCAGGCCGCGGAGCCCGCTGGTAGTAGCCGCCGGCGCCGGACGGGAGCGGACAGGCCGGAAAGGTAAGGGGCCCCCTCCCCCCCTCCGTGCGCCCCCTCCTCTCCTCCACGCACCCCCTGCTTACCTTCCCGGCCCGTCCGCTCCCGTCCGGCGCCGGTGGCTACTACCAGCGGGCTCCGCGGCCTGCTCTAGAGTAGCGCGCCGGGTGATGACATCACCCGGCGCGCCACCCTGGAGCAGGCTGCGGAGCCCGCTGGTAGTAGCTGCCACCGCCGGACGAGAGCGGACAGGCCGGAAAGGTAAGCGCCCCCCTCCTCCCCCCCCCGCTGTCCACTTTCATCGGCGGGCGCCCGCTGGCGCCCACCAATGGAAGCGGCGGTGGGCGCCAGTGGGCGCCCGCCGATCCGCCGATCCGCCGATCCGCCGATCCGCCGATCCGCCGAACCGGTTCGGAGCCTTTTCGGACCGGTTCGGATTGGATCGGCCGATCCAGCTGTCGGATCGGAAATCGGATAATTTATCCGATTTCCCACTGGACCGGACTCGGATCGTGGATCGGGTCCGATCCAGTGCACATCCCTAGAGTTGATGTCCAAGCCATCTGGAGGGCATGAGGTTGGTTAAGGCTGCCTGAAACTCTATGCCACCTCTCATACAGAGGGGACTGCTGGCCGGATCCTTGCTGTGCTGCAGTGCCACCATGATAATGGCAGATCAGGTGATCTGGGCAGCCAATAAGGCCCCTGCTGGCCTTATATAACTGCTTTAAGGTTGGTTCCCCAGTTTTAGGAGCCAGAGTAGTTCAGCTACAGCCCCCTGAAGCTGCATGGTACTAGTGCTGCCACTTACTCTGGACAATATCGCCATCTGTCTCAGAACTTTTGGACCTACAATTGCTGCCTTTGGGATTTAAACTCTTGCCTGCCCCAGACTGCACTGCTTGCCTCTGGCTCCACCGATTGACAAGAAGTTCCCCTATAGACCTGAAATCTGACCATGAGTTGACTGACCTTGCTGGACCCTGAAAACGCCTGGGGCAATCTTCATACATTGCATAGCTTAGCTGTATGCCTAAGGTCCCCCCCCCCCCCAATGTGTATACTAAATATGTGATAGCCAGATGATTAAAAAATATGTGTATCATACAGAAGTACTAGTCATAGAGCACAGAACGGCAGCAACTTGTTTTGGGGTTTACTGTCAGTGGCAAAACCAGCTTTGTTGATGTGCCATGTGTGAAACAGCCATTCGTTGCAAAGCAGAGACAATCCTGAAAGTTGCAATGGGAGCTTTTATTCTGCTTCACTTTGCCATCCAGATAGAAACCACTGAATGATATCATTCTGCCCATTGTCTTCTAATTGTTGGAACTAATTGGTTGAGATGAAATTGCATGGCATGGATCGAACAGTAAGCATTAATCTCCTAACACTACAAGCTTTATCAGCAACTATAAAATAACCCCCAAAGAGCCCCGACAGGCAAAAAAATGCTATTAAGGGTTGATGTCAAGACTTGATGAAAAATGAAGTAATTGTATTTTTGGGGTGGTGGTGGGGAAGTCCTCCAGAAAATTACTGGTTCTCTCTTTATTCTTTGTCTTTCATTAAACACATTATCCAGTCATAATTTGGTTTTTTATTTTCACTTCTATCACAATGTCCTTTTTGTGCCATCAGTAAAGTTGGAGATAAAAAAATATATATAGGGCCAAGATTTCCCTATTAATTTTTGTTGTTGTTAAAGATACTTAGGTAATCCATTATTTTGTGTTTATCACCGGCATACATTGGTGCATGATTTCAGCCTAACAAAAATTAATTCAAATTAAGAATATGAACTTGGAGATCCTTAATGGTTCTGGGGAGCCAATATGTCTCTTAGTGCTTTGACTTGCAATCTATTCTTGAGCAAAACAACTGAAGGATGCCCATCCATGAAGACCACTGCTGCTTTATCATGTGTCCTAATCACTGCACATTGGCTCATGAGAAATAAGGGGCATACAAAGATCTGCTAGTCTGATCAGCACTCATCTGCTGATTTGTAGATGTTCCCACCCTGATAGTGCCACATCATAATATAAATGATTAGTGGAACCTAAATCAAACTATTATTATTATATATTGCATTTCTATACCGCTCCATAGCCGAAGTTATTGTGGGCAGCGCTTAATTGGGTCCGGCTGGCAAAAGGATGAAAACAAATAGTCACAAAGGCATAGCTGGGATAATAAATTGGCCACAACTTTTATTGACTCAGGTCCCCTCTACAAGGATTCGCTTTTGTGCCTGGTTAGGCGATTATGCGCATAATCGCAGAAGCGCATTTACGCCTAATCCCTCTGCAAGAGAGGCGGCGAAGCGCATTAACAGATGTCCAAAATGCGCTTTACAAGTAGTTAATGCGCATAAGCACTTATTCGCACAGTCAAAATGCGCTTTAACGGCCGGAGCAAAATAAAACTCGCGATTTAACGCGCATTCGATAATGCGCATAATCAGGTAGATAACACGCCTCTACGCCCGATTTGCGCTCCGTTCTTGTAGAGGTAATTTTTTTAATGTGCCTTGAAAGAGCTTTAAATGCCTCTTGTAGAGGCACCCTCACTTGAATAGGCTTGGTGGCAGCATAGGGCATGGATCCTGTAATCGGCCAGCCCTCCTGCTGACCGATTCCTCTGACCTGCATGCCAGGAGCACTGGTGGTAGTTGGAAGGGCCCGGGGCACACCATGGCACATACCACTAATGTGAGCCCCTTTCCACCTCCCCAGATGTGGCAAGCTTGCAGCCCCCTTACTGGTCTGGTTTTGGTGCCACGTCCCTGAGATTCCTTATGGGAATCCTCAACATGGGGGAGCAGGGAGCCCAATCCCGCTCTCTCACCAGTGGATCCAGCCCAATGCCTACTTCGCCTATGTAAGTTGTGACAAATGTTTTCAAATGAAGCAGCCACAAAGAATTTATTCATTTCCAGATCAACTTATTTACAATGGAACTAATCTTGCAATGGGCAAAAAACCCTGCATGGTCTTTGTCAATTGGTGTGAAGGTAAAATTCCTTCCCAGCCTCATTAACTGGCAACTACTTCTGCCACTGCAAGACATCTTACTACCATGGGGGTGGGGGGGGAGTCAGCAACTGCAATCCTGGAGCCACATGGGAGGTCTGCCTTTGGGAGCCTCAGGTTGAACTGGAGGCAGAACGAAGGAGTGATCTCACTCTGCTGGGTCTGCCTCTTTCGCCACACCTCATCATTGCACTGATTGGCTCAGCAATCCCCTCCTGGGAAGATGTGCTGCTGCTGAGGCTGTGCTTTACCAGCCCTTTGCGCTTTACTGCTGGCCTGTGCGCCCCTACAATTCATCGCTCCCTGTTAAGTGCAGGAACTTGGCTTCTTGTTTTAATGACAAATGACATGAAAATGCAGCTTTTGGGTTGAAGGACATGTTAATGAAAAGCAGGCTGTGAGGGTTATGGGGACTAAACTACACATTATCTTAGCTATGTGGTTCTGGCCAGTGCTGGCTCCATTTTTATGAGGGTGCGCAGGCAACACCTCCTCAATGCACCCCCTCCTTCAGTGAGTTTACCTTCTGATCACCTTTGCTACCTGCTGCTACTGCTCCTCCTCCTTTGTTATCATTACTAATACTTGCTTGCTAGGGCTATGCTCTTCCATTAGCAGAAAACGGTCCAATTACATCTATCTTTACTATTTTATTTTATAAATGTGATTTCAATAATGGATTCATCTAATACTGGGTCCCCCCAAGTGGTGCTCATGACATGGTAATCTACAAACATGGCTTGAATATTCAAAAGCTGTCTGGCATGTGCCATCACATGCTGCAACCCACCTGTGGTGATCGTGTGAACTAGGCTGTGCATCGCTTCAGATCCGAATCCCGAAAGAAATGCCTATAACTTTATTTTTAAAGATAAAAACATGAACCTTGTCACACATGAGTACCTACAGCCCATCTGTGAGGTCCCCAGCTTTCATGTGTGTATCTTGAAAAATGATAAAGTTATAGCACTTTGGATTGCCTGGGAAATCACATTTTTAAAAATTCCTTGTAAGCAAAAACCTTCACTTATGTTTCTGAAATTTGTCACACATGAGTATCTCCAGGCCATCTGTAAGGTCCCCAAGTTTCATGTTTCTATCTTTAAAAATGAAAAAGTTATAGGCGTTTATTTCTCCCAATGCACGTCTATAGGGAAAATGAGTCATCCGAATCTCGATTCAGAGGCCCAAATCTCGCTTTAGATTCAGATCCAAAGCGAATTGGGGAGGTCCAAATCGACCTGAAGTGAATCAGGCCCAATTCAGAAGTGACAGATCGGGATCCAAAGTGAATCGGGTGGTCCATGCACAGCCCCCAGTCAGTGTATTAGGTGATTTATTTGCTTGCTTGCTTTGGTGTGGTATTTTGCCTGTGTGTGTATGTGTGTGTGTGTGGCAGCGGTGGCAGTGGTGGTGTGTGTGTGGTGTGCCTGGTTGTTGTTTGTCTGCGTGGGTGTTTCTCTGAGCCATCATCAGTTTGCCTTCTGTATTGTGCTTTGTGGGGGGCAAATATGGGATTTGAGATTTGTGGCTCAAATCTCATTGCTGCCTTTTACTTTGTTTCTTGCTCAAGTTACTTGTCCCTGAGCTGTGAGTGTTACTGTATCTTTAGGAGGAGGAGAATCTTAAAAAGAAAGACAGTTAGTTACTGGAGAGATGGGAGTGAGGAGAGATTATGGTTTTAGAGCTGTATGTACTTGCTTATTGATGCTATATAATAATTATGAAATGTCACCTTGAATTGTGCATTTTATCAAACACAAAAACAACACACATGACCACTAGTAGCACATCCAGTTTATATTTTTTTATAGATTTAAAGTTTTTTAAAAGTGGTCATGTGTGTATTGTTTTTGGAGTGCTGTATCATGCGCATCACCTGCACTTTATAAAATACACAACTCATGAGTCTCATCAGTTTGCCTTCTATGAAATCAGTATTGGGGCAGAAAACAGTGGGTTCAAAAGAGTGGTTGTGTTTTGGAACTTACAACCCAACTCTGCCTTGTACTTATGTCCTCAGGCAAATTAGTTTTCTTTTAGCCTCATCAATTTGCCTCCTGAGAAATTGGTGTTTTGTGACAACCCCATACCCATCACTGCAGCCATTTTGTGAATGGGCAAGCCCATGTCATGGCAGCCATTTTGTGAGAGCACTCACAACACAATTCTCAAAATTCCAGATGTGCCCACCAGGTTGAGGACTTGTGACCTACTATGTAACAAGTTTCAGCAGCTGTTTACTGCAGCAAGGAAGTTGGCAAGACTTTACACTGAATTAATATGTAGTAATCCATCCACTGCACATAAACTCTCGTTGTCATTGAATGCATTCAATCACATCCTCAAATGCCTTAGATTCCATGTAGGTCAAATAAATTTATTTGGCATATCCAGGATAAATGCAGTCCAAAGAATACAGGGACAGTACAGACAGACCACAATCAGATCTCCATATGGCAATTACAGATTACCAGCATATTAGCATTATTCATTTTGCTCTCCTAAATGGAAATGCTTCTTTCCCTGCTACTGTTCATTATCACTTTTCATTTCTTTATGAAAGGTCCTAAAAACACAACCTTCCCCCTACCCCAAAAGGCTCACAGCTAAAGGCAAATTCACATTTTTGCAAGTTAATAAGCAACTTTAAAAATGTGAAGAAATGCATACAACATACTCAGAGAGAATATGCTCATGCCATTATGCTTTCAGGAGAAAAGACTTTGCAGATATGTATACCCGAGACAAGAAGCGTCATCACATGGGGGAAATCGCTTTCCTTACCGTCGTTTCTCTGCCCCAGCTTTTGTCCGTGATTACTTCCTCTTTCAGCCCAGAGGGAAAAGAGGAAGTAGACAAAGACCACATGGCCCATCATGGCACTTTTCCTGCACACAGCAGGAGATTGTGGACCATTCCATTTTTTTTTTAAAAAAAGTTGGAATAGAAGGGGTCTATTTTGTGACGGAAAAATGAGTAGGAGCAGGAGGTGCGTGGGAGGCATCCATAAGTGGGCAGTAGTGAGTGTGTTATAAAATGCTTGTCAGATTAACCTCAAGGAATTCTGGAGCTACGTCAGCTTGCTGGCTATCTTGGATTACTCCCAGGTCATTGCACATCTCAGGGAATTATTCTATCCTTAATTATGGCTCACAAATCTTTTAAAATAAATAAATAAATAAGGAACATAAGAACTAAGAAGAGCCATGCTGGAACAGGAGAAAGACCTATTTAGTCCAGCATTTTGTTCCAACATTGGCCATCTAGATGCTCGTGGGAAGCCCACAAGCAGGACATAACTGCAATTGCACCATCAGCAAACTCAGCTATTGGTGATATGGTCATTTAGAGTGGGCTAAGACAGCCAATTACCATGATGTGGCTGCTTAACACTCAAACTGAGCTGAATTACTTTGCCTCATTTGTATTCCAAGTGTCTAAAAATGCCATCAATTTTTAACCAATTTCACCACATGTTGCAAACATGCTCATATTGTTTCATATTCTTCTCAGTACCATTTTCCTTCTTCTTTGCCCTCACTATCTTCAGCTTCATTTGCCCAAAGTGCTATCGAATCCCTAGTGAGTGTGGCACCTCATGTGTTTTTTGTCAATGGTGTCATGATTCTAATGTCTGATGTCACATGAGTTGTCACAGCCAATAGGATTAGATTAGAAGACAATGTGGGAAAGTGGCACTAGACAACAATTACAAAGACAATGATGGAAATATAGAATGAGAAATTGATAATAAAAAGGTTGCCAAACAGTAGCAGTAGAACAACAACAAAAACAAAAACCTTGGCAAATAATTCAGCCATGTTGATTTTGAACATCCTACTTTTGCAATGACTATAGAAATTGGCCCTCCATGCAGTCCTACTTAAAAGGTTTGTGTGTAGTGGGTCTCAATACGTGAAGAAGCACACTTCTGTAAAGTCAGATTATGTGGTGAATCAGTATTACCACCACCTCCTAATTTACACAGATTTTAAAATGTCTGGAGGTTACTAGTGTTTGGTAACACTCAGCTCCCCACATACCCAGAGAAGAGAGCCTGATTTTCACATGGTTACTGAAAGATCCAGTAAGTGATAGCTTGATTCACCCTTATTCCAAGATGAAAAAGTCTGATTGAATCAAGAATTTCTGATTGTGCATGGCTTTTTGTCAGCTCCCTTCAATCTCTTTTTCAGCTCTTGACCAAGTAAGCAAATCAGAAGCTAGGGTCAGCCAAAGGATTGCTATCCTTGATCAACATAATTGACCATGTGTTGGACCAAGAGAAGCGTTGATAGATAGTTTCCTGAGATTATATTTGGATTGTTGTTTCATCATTTCTAATATGCACGATGTTGTAAGATTGATCCTAAGTAATGTAAACAGCTCAACGAATCAGTCGATATTTACTATTTACCAACTATTGACCAATATTTGCCATCTACTATTTAAAATAGTAGATGGATGCTACAGGGACTGACCTCACATTGGCTGAATTCGGACGACACAATAAGCAACTGGGGGGGGGGGGGAGAGACAATCGTCAGTTGTATTGACGATCGTGTCGTCCGAATGCTGCCATAGTCAACTCAGTGCTGATCCTAACCCACACCCCAGTTGATTATTTATTACCATGTTGTGTGGGGAGTAACCCCTAGATGAACAACTGTAAAGTTGATTATTGCCCCACCATTGACTATCGTGTTGTCCGAAGTCAGCCATTGTCTCTGTTCCAGAAATGTAGAAAAACAGAACTAAATCCCCCTCCGCCCTCATATATAAATCTGTCACTTCAACACTGAACTCTGTTCCTAGTTTAAATTTATCACTGTACATTTCTTTTAAAAGTCCATTTAAACATTTAACAGGTAATTTTAGATGATGAAGAAGGGGAAAAAACACAATAAATTATAAACAACATTTCAGGAAATAATCTTGAACTCTTGGAAAACCCCTCTCTCTTGGCAGGATTGCTTGACAGCTGCAATAATAAATGCATGGCTTCCTTTACATAAAACACAATTAGGCAGATTCAGAGCGTCTTGTGCCTGAAGCAGTTTTGGTTAGTTAGAATCACATCCACACCTTCCAATTGCCGTTAGCAGAATGTGAGGGTGTTAGTCGAGGAGGCCTTGCTTCTCTTTTGTCCGTGGTGAGTTCTTGAGAGAAAGTTTTCCAAAACACCAGGAAGTGAACCAGAAATATTGGGAAGTGAGAGAAATTTGGGCTGTATTGTCAGAAATGAGAGTCTTCTTTCCAAACTTCCTAGATATGTATTTACATACATTCTGTTTTGTCATGCAAGAAGGTGGGTTTGTGTCTATGCAATGCATTATAGGGCCGTGCACTGCCTTGGGCCAAAGCCTTGTACCTGGCATTCCTGGGTGCCTGCTGCGCATGGCGGGTGCCCAGGAACCTACAAGGGCAGATCTGCTTCAGTTCTGAAGCAAGGCAGCCAAGCCCCAAAGCACTCCAAGTTGAATTGGGGACATTTCAGACGCTCAGAAATAGCCTCTGAGGCGAGTCAGAGGGGTGGGGGCTGTGCACAGCCCTAATGCATTATACAAACTCACCTAGATCGAGCTACATGGATGGGAGGCAGGGAGCAGAGATGTGGCTGTGGGCCTTACATGCTGCTTTTTTCCTTGCTATACTCCAACCCTATATCAGCCATACAAAAATAAATACATTTTGGAAAGGATGCGGTGCCAACCATATATGTAAACATCATTTCACAATCCTTTCTTCCACTGTTTGAATCTCGAAGAACTCACATTTAATTATAAGCTTCAACACAGAACTGGCTTGTAATTTTGCAGTTCTCTTTCTCCCTCACCGTTCACCATCTAATGCAACCACGAGCATCCACAGAACATTTTTCTGGCGGGGAGGGGGGGCAGGCAAAACTGTAGAACAATTTGTGGTCGCAGTTCGTAGAGTGCTCTGCTACAAGGCACCTGTGCACTTTCCTTCCATACGTACTTTGCTGCTTAGCATTTAGAAACCTACACGGTAGTAGAAGATCCTGGGAATGGAACACCACTAATGCAAAGCAGTGTTATATTCAAGAAGCATCATGAACCAGGAAGTTCCTTCTCCAGATAGTGGGTGTGTTAACCATTGCTATGGTTTCATTCATTGGGTAAAACACCAAAGCAGGAGACGACTAGTTTCTCACAAAACAAAGGGGCAGAATAGTGGTTGCACATTTTGTCTCATATCTTGGGTTCTACAAGGACGAAAGACTTATAAATAAATAAATAAAGCCAGGAATCTGTAGACTATGACCAACCCAGGCAGGTGGTTTGGGGGGCAACTGTATCCCCTTGCCCCTTCCTGCTGAAACCCATGAATGCAACTAAGGATGTCAGAGAAATCCATTGGGGGGGGGGGGGGTTTGAATTTGACAAGTTTTCCTAGACTCGGCCCCCGGACTTCATTTTGGTTCCGGCTGCACTGCCCAATTCGATCTGCAGTGAGTATGGCCAGTTCATGGATTTGTTTTGGAAATTTTGCACATTTTTGAAGGTTCTGGAATTTGTGCAAGTTTCTGAACAATTTGTGCAAATTAGGGCCAAATTAGCCCCAATTAAACCAGCATTTGTGTAATTTGCATGAACTGTAGAACCTCCCCCTGAAAATGTGCAAAAACGTTCCTGGAGTATGGAGGAACAGCCTGCAACTCTGTTTGCAGAAGCAGATCAAGTCATACATGCTGTGAAACTCTGCTGAGCCAAAAAAAGAACTGGATTTCCCAGCAACGGACCTCTCTAAATTAATCTGACCTAACCAAGACTTTAACACCAACTGCTAATGCGCAAGTACCCAATGGCAGCCATTTGATATGATAAATAAATGGTCAAGGAACACCTAATTTCTTTGAACAAGTTCAAATCTACAGGGCCCGATGAACTGCATCCTACAGCTAGCAGAAAAACTCTCAGAACCACTGTCTATGATCTTTGTAAAATCATGGAAGATGGGTGAAGTGCCAGATGACTGGGGGAGGGCTAATGTTGTCCCTATCTTCAAAAAGGGCAAAAAGGAGAAACCTGGGAACTACAGACCAGTTAGTCTCTCATCAATCCCTGGGAATTTTTGGAGCAGATTATAAAGAAGTCAATCCGTAGGCACCTTGAAAACAATGTAATGATTACTAGAATTCAGCATGGATTTGTCAAGAACAAATCCTCCCAGACTAATTTGATCTCATTTTTTGATCGGGTAACCTCCCTTGTGGACTGTGGGAATGCTGTGGACATAATATATCTTGACTTCAGCAAAGCTTTTGACAAAGTACTCCATGACATTCTTATTAGCAAACTAGCTAAAAGTGGGCTAGGTGGATCCACAGTTGGCTGCAGAATTGGACTCAAAGAGTGCTTATGAATGGTATCTTCTCAAACTGGGGGAGGTAATGAGCAGGGAACTGCAACGCTCAGTCCTGGGTCCAGTGCTCTTCAACATTTTTATTCATGATTTGGATGAGGAAGTGCAGGGAATGCTTATCAGATTTGCAGATGACACAAAATTGGGTGGGATAGGTAATACTCTGGAAGACAGAAACAAACTTCAAAGTGATCTTGATAGGCTGGAGCACTGGGCTGCAAACAGAATGGAATTTAACAGCGATAAATGCCAAGTTCTACACCTAGGAAAAAAGGGTAAAAATAGTGGCAGTGCCATAGGTGATTTGCACCATATTCACATTGAGACCCGAAAGATCAATGCTTTAATCAAGTATGTGCACAAGATTACAATAGACCTACCTACAACGGCATTACTTTGTATTCCCACATTCCTAAACAGGACGTTATTTGGGACAGCCTTTGCAGAGTCCCTTTCCTTGGCCAGATACAAAAGAGGGCAGGGCTCCTGCAGCTTTAACTATTGTGAAGAAGAGGGAATTTCACCAGTTGTTGAAATACCCTTTTCTATACTACTGTTAAAGATACAGGAACTCTGTCCTCCTTTTCATATGGTCACCCTTCCCCAAGTAGAACGCAACAGGGGTCGGGGATTAAAAAAAGAAAATGAAGTTTCATGGATGCCAATGACCCGCACTGTCACAAAATGCCATAAAAACCATGAGCAGCCTCTGGTAAGTACTTTCTATATTCCTCCTAATAACATTGGGATTGGAAATAAAAAATGGAGCCCTGAGATTATTATTCCCTGGTTGGAAATTAGAGCTATGAATCACAATAATATACATGCTCCCATCTCCTTTTTCTTATATGGAGAGCTTGAGGTTGGAGGGGATGGTGGATGCATCTATTTTTGCAAACACATCTGTGTCTGTGTGTCCCATTGAATCATACCTGGAATCTTCAGAAGGTGCCAGTTTTGATTCAGTTTCATGGGACACCACCTTCAATTCAGACAAATCCAGAAACTCACTGAGCCAGGGTGGTGTAGTGGTTAGAGTGTTGGACTGGGAGTCAGGAGATCCAGGTTCTAGTCCCCACTTGGCCATGGAAGCTCACTGGGTGACTTTGGGCCAGCCACCGACTCTCAGCCTAATATACCCCACAGAGTTGTTATTGTGAAAATAAATGGCGAGGATTATGTAGACCGGCTTAGATTCCTTGAAGGAAAAAAGGCGGAACATAAATGCAATAAATAAAAATAAATAAAAATAAATTGGCACGATCTGGTTTGGGATCAACCTGAAGCAAATGCACAAACCTAACCTTTTCTGAATGCAGTGTTTCCCCATTTCAATAGACAAAACAGCTAAAATAAACAACTTTGCCTTGCACAGCCTCATTTTCCAGCAGGAAAGTGTTGCATTTTCAAGTACAATCAATTAAGTATCACTTTGATTCAATAGAGATTTGATTTGAGCCTCACATAATGGAGCATCTTAATGATGAAATGGCTTCAGAATGATAGGAAACAATGATTTCCGCAGATCCCAACAGAATCCACACGAGGGAGTAATTCAGTCAGATCAGCGAAGATGACTGCAGAAACACACCATACATGACAGCCGTCATGATAAAACACAAGAAAATACAATCTATAGGCAGATGCTGTTGCTCATCGGAAGTATAATAGGTGCTTGGTTCCTCCCATATAATTTCCTTGGGGACATCGTTTGAAACAAAGGCCAGCTGAAATGTGGTGGAAATGCACAGACCCAAATATCTAAACGCCATTACTAATTGCTTTTATTGGAGAGGAATCTTTTTGTGACACCGTCCTTTGGGCCCTGCTCCCTTACTGAAAAGAATAAAAATAAATGAATGAATTAAAGTATTAAGAATGCTATTTCTAAAGGTCAGAACCATAGCTGATTCATAATCAGAACTTTGCATTTACTTTTATTTTACTGGAACTAGATTTGAAAATCAAGATTAATTTATGAGTGGAATCTTGACACACTCCGTCTGTGTTCAGAAAAACATGGAATTCAAATTCTCAACCTTCCATTGGTTTGAAGGATGGTGGGAGGGGAAATGATCTTTCTTCTCCAGCTCCATGCTGCCCACTGTTAAGACTGAAACATGACTGGCTCAAGTCCAGAATAAAAGCCTAGAAACAGTTGGAATAAAGGATGTTTAAAAAGGAGACTTTACAAATGTCAGAGGTTTCCTAGGCAAGCAGAATGGTAAATAAACTGAGGGTGAGTTGCACATCTCACTGAAGTTAAGAGCAAAGTTCCCTTTGGTTTTAAAGGACTTAGACCAGCCTTCCCCCAACCTAGCACTCTCCAACTGTGTTGGATTACCACTCCAGTCAGACATGTAGTCCATTACATCTGGAGGGCACTAGGTTGGGGAAGGATGATTTTGACTGCACACAAGGTGATGGAGTCTGTTCTGTGCCTCTCGGTGCAGCCAAATTAGTTGGCCAACTTTTTACTGAAGGACAATCGTAGCTGACTGGCCCTTGGTAGAAGGACAGCTCCAATCACAGAGCTCTCAGTCCAACGGTCCATCTAGATCCAGCACTCTTTTCATACACTGGCCAACCAGCTGTCGACCAGGGACCCACAAGCTGGACAGGAGTGCAACAGCACCCTCCTGCACATGTTCCCCAGCAACTGGGGTACGTAGACTTACTGCTTCTAATACTGGAGGTTGCATAAAGCCATCAGGACTTGTAGCTATTGATAGCCTTCTCTAGGAATTTGTCTAACCGCTTTTTAACGTCATCACTACATCTCAAGGAAACAAATTCCATAGCTGGTGTGATGAAGCACTTCCTTTTTGTGTTCTGAATCTCCCACCAGTCAGCTTCATGGGATGACCCTGGGTTCTAGTATTATGAGAGAGGGAGAGTGCCAAACGCATAATCAGGCAAAGAATGACAGATATAGATCTACAAGAACTTCGTTGTACTGCCCGAGGACCATGTTCTCCTCTGTCCCAGGGCCTGCCGGACTTCGCCTCAAAAGGGGCAATGCCATATTTGGAGTGGTTAGTAGTCCCAAAGTACAGAAAGACCTTTACACTGGCCAGATTTAATGCACTTCAATCAAATCTTTTGGAGGGCAGATATAAGAAAACACCACTGGCTAACAGGTCTTGCCCGTGCAATAGCGGCAAGGTAGAGTCTATCGATCATGTGTTGTTCTTTTGTAACTTTTATAATGATGCCAGAGAAGATATAATACGACCAATTATGCAAAGTCTCTCTACTGGCACCGGGACTTCCCCGCTGTCAAGCCTCCTACAGGGTACTGACAAATATGTAACTCTGCAAGTTTCTAAATTTCTCTGTATAGCAATAAGTTGCAGACTGACATTATGCAAATGAAAATCCTTCAGTTTACTTTTAATTGTACTAAACTATGTAGTAGATATTGCAAATTGTTCCTTGTGCCAAACATACATTATGTTTTTAAATTTAGCTAAATTTTATAAATTGTGCCGTATGCTGTACTAATGGTCTGTTGACCGCAAATAAAGATGACTGACTGACTACACCATCCATAATTTTGTACACCTCTATCATGTCTCCCCTCACTCGCCTTTTTCCCAAGCAAAACAATCCAACCTGTTGTAACCTTCTCTCACAGGAGAGATGCTCCAGCCTCTTGATCATTTTAATTGCCCTTTACTGCACTTTCTCCAACCCTGTAATTTAAGTGTTGTGACCAGGAGCTTCTCTGGAGCTTGCCACACCAACTAAGAGGGATAGGTTGAAATCCTCTTGGATTACCCCCACCACCAAGGTCAAAGCTCTGTCTATGGCCTCTGGGAGGGAATTCTTCCATATCCTATGGCCCATCAGATACTGTTTTATTACTACGTTATTTCTTTTGCATATAGGCCTCTGAATATTTTAATAGCAAAGTGGCTTGTGAAGGTTTAAATAAATAAACTAGAAGGCATTCCCTTGCCTCATCCTTCCATTTAGAAGTTGCAACAGCTTCTTTAGAGATTAATGTTTATTTGCTGCCTGGCTAGAAGCCTGCATATATTTTTCATAGCTCCTTCTGAACAAAAATATCCAGGTCATGAAAAACACCAATGATACACACCAGTTTTGTTGTTTAATGAAAAGATGCTGCATAGTAACAAGGATTGGCCCAATCTGCCAGAGATCCCTCAAGGGAAATAAAGAAAACCGATTATTTAGTACATAAACACTTTCTCATGCAGAAGGAATACAGGCCATCCTGTATTTTTGTAAACCACCCAGAGAGCTTCAGCTATGGGGCGGTATATAAATGGAATAAAATAAATAAATAAATAAATAAATTGTCCTTAAAGATTTCTTGTTGTTGACTTTTTCATTTGAGAAACCGTTAATACATTATGTTACAGAGGTGCACTAGGGTTAACGCTGCTTCCCCTTCACCAGTGACATAATGCTGCCTGGACAAACCACTGTGGGTACCATCAGAACAAACAACCTGTTCCCAAGCCAAACTAAAACAAAATAGCTACTGCAGACTTGAATATCACTGTGAACAAATACTCAGATTTGAACTGGCACTCTGTGAAGCCAAATTAAAATCCAAAGCTTTAATCCTTTTTCTTTTCAGGTGACTTTTTATACTGGGATCCAAATATCAGTTTCTGCATACTGGATTGTATCTGATGTTAGTCCTTCTTAGAGTAGACCCACTGAAATGAATAGGAGTTCGGTTAAGACTACCAATGGATACAATCCACTGAACAGACTTCCACAAGGAGATTGAGAAGTCTTCCTGCCTAAGATGCCCATGCAAACGGCTTCCCCTTTTGTATACATATGAACATGTCTTGAAGACTTTACATACAAACAGGATAGTTAACATGTGCAAAGCTTTCTACATGTGAAGGTGCAACTGTGTGAATGGTATTTGCTCTTCCTGCTCAAGTTTCTCTAGAACCCAGATTTAAGCCTGGATCTTGCCCAAGGGTAGGGAACTATGGGAGGCCCATGGGCCATTTTTGAGTTGACCCTTCCACGGGATGGAGAATTTTTGTAGTGCTACAGAGTGCCAAAAGGGTCAGATTTAGCTTGTTTGCAAATTATTTCCCTGAACTTGACAGCAGGGAGGTGGGAGCTGCATTTAGCCCACCCTTGGTCTAACCTAATGAGCAATTAACTATTGTTGTCTGCAAAGGGAATGCAAGAAGCAGTCGTCAACTTGTATGTGAAAGAGGCATGCACAAACCTGTTGGTCTTTAGTCTCTCTGGAGTCTGTGTGTGTGTGTGTGTGTGTGTGTGTGTGTGTGTGTGTGTGTAAGTGTGGGGAGCCAAACCTCACCCACCTCATTCACAAAGTGCTAAGCCACAGTTTAGCATTACGTCTGAATCTGCTAACTTGCTTCTTTGTGTTTCTTTGGTGCAAATGTAAGCTTGCCTGAAAAGAGTCCCTGAAGGAATTACCTATGAGGGCACACAATGAAAACACAACTGCTCCCTTTCCTAAAATAATTTCCATTATTTTACTTTTCAATGAAAAGTGCCAGATCCCCAAACCAATCTTCTCTATGTAAGACCAGACTTGTCTGTGAGCTTTTTGCTATAACGAAGGTTCGTACATTAGCTTAATGCCAGGGGAGCAAACAAGGCTGTTGCCACTCCAGTTCCATTAATAACATACCCACTTCAAGCTGAAAACCAAGCCATGGGTTTATAAAACAAGAAATGAACTAACAAACACTAGTGCCACATTTTTCATCAGTAAATGAGATCGGTGCCTGGCAGGTTACTGGACCTAGAGGAAAATTTGCCGCTATTTATAACTTCGGAAGGTAAACAGATACATACATACTGCAGCTAAAAGTTGGTCTTTCCCTCTTCCACAGATCACACAGAAATCAAGCGGCAATACTCACTGCTTGGTGAGTGAAGCACAGTTTTAGACAAGGGGGCAGATGTAGGGGATGCTCCTGCCTTAAGGGCGAAAGGTTTCAGGATATGCAGCCAGTTGCTTGCTTCAGTGTAGCTTGTTCTCAGAGGTGGGGGCAGGGGAAAGAGGAAACAAGCAAAAACGAACTCAAAAGGGCAGGTGCAACAGATTTCAACTACAGGCCTTGGGGTTTGTATTGGCTAACAGAAATCATCTGCCTAGCTAACCAGCAGCCGCTGCCCACTCCTGCGTTGTAAACTCTCAGTGAGCTCTAGCTCAGCATCTTGTGCCGATCAAACACAGTCTTCCGCTGCTCCTGCACCTGACGCTTCCACCGCTCCTGGGCCCCTTCCACTCTCTCCAACACTGTGTTTGCCCTGGTGCCAGCAGAAGGGCGTATAGCAGGCAACGAATGGGTATCCTGCAATACCGAAAGGAGAAGCATCTGAAGTACCCAGGCTGGAAAAAAGCATTTGAGAATGCACAATGGGAAGGTTCTATACGGGGACATAGGGAAGTATGGAAAGATTTCTGAAGCCGAATGCATACTACATACACGCGCTCTATAACAAAAGTAAACTATGTCATCATTAACAATAGGGGAGCATCTCCATGTGCCATTATTTCCTTAGCATTCTTCAAACTACCAAATCATGGCAGCCTACAACTGCCTTCTACCGATTGCATTGCTGCAACATCCTCTAAATCTGCCTTCTCCAACCTATTTTGGACGTCAGCTCCCATCAGCACCAGCCTGGATGACTAATAGTCAGGGATCTGGGAATTGTAATCCACAACATTTGGAGAGCACCAGGTTGGGGAAGGCCACTCTAAAGGGACTGGACTGCTTTTAGAATTGACCTTTAAGCATCTCGTCACACAGCAAAATCACTCCCACAGCTAATTCGGCAGGAAGAGCAGCATATAAAATTTGAATGAATGACCAGTTCATATGTAACGACAAGCCATAGGCTATTTAAAACCAAGGGTTGTCAGGGCGTCGGGCTTCCGCTTTCAATCAACCACCCAGGAACAGCCAGTTCTTGTGTTTTTATCGTGACATTTGTATCTGGAACTCTTGTTTTTTTAGGCATTAAACAATTCAGAGTTAACTCAACAACAAACCATGGGCAATTGTTGCTTTAATTCTGGGTTGTTTAACCCCAAATAACCCAGAGTTTCAGGATCAGATGTCACAATAGCAACCCAGGATGACTGAAAGCAGAAGCGACAAGCATGTAGAGGCAGCGTGCTCACTGGCTGCTGCTTAGCCCTGACAATTCCTTGGGTAAACAATACAGGAATTGTCATAATATGCAAACCAAGTCAATGAAATAGTTCTGGTTAGTCAGAGACATATAGATTGTGTGTATCTGCAGTTCTCACATCAGGCACGGTGTCTGGCACATCCTAGGATTGAAAAATGGCACAATGAAGGTAGAAATGTTTTCTAATTGTCAGGGACCAGATAACTTGTATATTTAGTGTTCCCAAAAGGGCTGGATAGGATGTTGCCTATATTACAAAGCCACTGAAGAATGAATACCAAATATAATTGAAAATATGTTCCCCAAATTGTATGTGTGTGTTAGGGATGTGCATGGACCCCCAAAATCGGATCGGAATTGGAATCAGAACTGGAACTGGTGCCTCAGATCGGATTGGAGGCTTCCTGGTTCGGTTTGGAGCTGATTCCGATCCGAAAATCGGATGTCCGATTTTCGGATCGGACGCTATTTTAGGTGTTTTCGCCATAGGTTTACATTGGGGGAAAGAAAGCTTTCCCCCAATGCAAGCCTATGGCGAAAACATGGGGGCGGGTGAGTGGGGACCTAACTCCCAAACCCTCCCTGTCCCTCCCCCCCACTCGCGCTCCTTATCTTCCGCGGCCCCGGCAGGTAAGTGGGACCCTGTCCCTCCCCCCACTCACTCTCCTTACCTGCCAGGGCGCCCACTTCCGTCCGCTGGTCCCTTCTACTGAGAAACAGGCTTCGTGGCCTGCCTCTCAGTAGCGTGCCAGGTGTCACCTCGCGTGCTACTGAGAGACAGGCCGCGAAGCCTGTTTCTCAGTAGAAGGGACCAGCAGACGGAAGCAGACGGCCCCAGCAGGTAAGTGGGGACCTCCCTCCCCCTTCCCCCCACTCACGCTCCTTACCTGACGGCGTCCTGCCTGCCGTCCGCTGCTTCAGTACTACTAATAAGCAGGCCTTGCAGCCTGTTCATCAGTAGTACAGAAGCAGTGGACGGCAGCGAGGGACGCCAGCAGGTAACGGGGGACCTCCACCTCCCTCCCCCCACTCACGCTCCTTACCTGCTGCCTCCTCGCTGCCGTCCACTGCCGCCCGCTGCTTCAGTACTGCTGAGAAACAGGCCTTGAGGCCTGTTCCACAGTAGAGCGAGGGAGCACCGAGTGATGACGTCACCTGGCGCACCATCGCTCTATTTTGGAACAGGACGCAAGGCCTGTTTCTCAGTAGTATGGAAGCAGCGGGTGGCAATGGACGGCAGCGAGGAAGCAGAAGGCAAGGAGCACGAGTGGGGGGAGGGGAGGAGGAGGTCTGAGGTCCGATCCTCCGATCTTTTCCGAACCAGATCGGGTCCTTTCGGATCAGATCGGATTAGATCGTACGGTCCAGCTGTGGGGGATCGTAATCTGATAATTATATCCAATTTTACCTGGATCAGGTCCGGATCGTGGATCGGACCCGATCCGCTGCACACCCCTAGCGTGTGTGCATGCACATAACATAAGAGCATAAAAAAGTTATGCTGGATCAGAGCAAGGGTCCATCTAGTCCAGCACTCTGTTCACACAGTGGTCAACCAGCTGTCAACCAAGAACCCACAAGCAGGATACGGGTGCAACAGCACCTTCCTGCCCATGTTCCCCAGCCATTGGTGTATATAGGTTTACTACCCCAGATATAGAAGGTTTTAAGGTGCTCAAATGTCAATGATGTACCTGGGATTTGGGTAGCAAGAAGCTGTATCCACAATCTGGGACAAAATCTCGGGCTTCAGTGACCTATTAGGGAAAACTATGTTATGCCAAGTACATCACGTGTGGCCATGAGTGACAGCTTTCTTTACTCTCGTGCAATCATGTGAACCTCCAATTTGGATCAGAATCACAGCACTCCCTGGAAGGGAGAGTTAAATTCCCCCAAATCATTTTTCTTTGAAATCCCCCCTCGGGTGGGGGCAATGTTAATAAAAGGAAGAAAAAAGCCTCAAATGATTCTAATGCAGACTATTTTTACTTTGTGTGTATGTGAATTTTTTTCAGGGGGAAAGGGAAAGAGTGTTGGGGGAAAGGTTTAAACTAGGGCCATACGTGCTTACACAAGAGTAAAGAAAATTATCACACATGGCCACAGCTATATGATTAGCATAACATACAGTTTGGCCCTAAGAAAGCTAGTTACTCAAACAAGCTTTGATGCAATTTTCATTCTCCATCCCACAGTCTGTTCATCGTCAAGAAGGATCCTGTTTAGAGAGCCTCACACTCACCTCACTCTCTTCTTCGTTGTGCAGGCGCTGAGTGTAAGCATCAGGTTTGCGGATGAGGGGGTCCACCACCATCAGAAAGACCATGTAGAGTAGAAGGGCTCCAATCACAGACAGGTATGCAATGATGATGAACTGCAAGAAGGCAACAGGAAAAGATGACATCAAGGCTCCTGGACGAAAGAGTATTCTTAAGCCATCGCTTCCAACCAACAGCAAGGCAACCAATAGCAAGGCCATAAAAATGGCACTGAAAGAAGAGGAAATGGCTCAAACTCTTAGTGGTTCAATGACATGGAGAAAAGACCATAATCTGTATCTCCACTGGGAAGCATTAAGTGACTGATCCAAGTTAGCCATCCCCTCAGAAGTGAGTGATCCAGAAGACAACTCCCATACAACTAACTCAAAAGCTGGCTCAGTTGTTTCCTTGATGCTTCTGTGATTAATCTAGGCCAGAAGCAAGCAACCTCATGCCTTCCAGATGTTTTGGGCGGCAATCCCATTATTCTTCATCATTGGCCATGCTGGCTGGGGTTCATAGTCCAAAACACCTGGAAGGCACCAGATTGCCTACACCTGACCGAGGCCATGATTCTCAAAGGTATCCAGAGTGGCTTCCTGTGAGTACCACAGACTTTTGATGAGGCCACTGAGACATGGACATGTTCCATTGACATATATGGGACACGATTCCTATACATGTTCTATGGCAACACCTCTAGATACAACTGAAGACCTATATGAGAACTACAAAACTAGGCCTTCAGACATGCAGAAACTCTTTGTGCTACTTCCCTCATAGGTATATTCTCTCAGTCCTTTTCACGTCTACCTAGGAAATTGCCAACACTCAACATTCTCAGTTGAATATAGCAAGTGGTGGTGGGAAGGAAGAGGGCACAGAGAAGGCTGGTAGAAAGGATGGGCTTGCCATATACCTTGATGGTGGTGGTGCTTCGTTCTTCATACTTGCACTCACACAGCAGGCAATATGCCTCGACATCATGGCCTGGCACAGGCATAGGCTCCACCACATGCAGGCAGTTACTGCAACGGCAAGAAATAAGAGTCAGCAGTGGGCATCAAAGATCTCCTATGCTGTGCAGTAGAATATAAGGCAGGCTTCCCCAATCTGGTCCCCTCCTGGTCTGTTGGACTACAACTCCTACCATCCCCAACCACTGGCCATGCTGGCTGAAGATTATGGAAATTGTAGTCCAAGAGCACACCAGGGTGGGGAAGGCTGGTATAAGGTACTTGTTAAGGAGGATGCAAAGCTTATTGTAACATTCAGCTGGACATAATGACTGCGTTTGGACGATTATCATCTTAATAAGCCAAGATATGCAAAAGCCTTTTGCTTGGGCACACAATCCCTTCTCCACCCTTCACATCACATAGGAATTAAACCCGGACATCTCAAATTAACCATAGTTTCAATTTCATCCAAACCAGGAAACTATGGTTACCAGGTCCAGAACAAGCTAGGATCTTAAACCATGGTTTGAAGTTGGGTTAAGAACCTGGTTTATTCCAAAGTTAGTAACCACAGTTTCCTGGTTCAGGAAAAAAAGGAAATTATGTTTAATTGGAGATTCACAGGTTTAATTGTTGCATGCCATGAACGAAGAGGGAAGAGAAAAGAGCAGTGTGCAAAGGCTCGTGAATGTTTCAGTTTACTAAGCTGACATATGATCATCCAAACTGAGCCATTTTATGCAGCAGGAAAATGAAGATCTATGCAGTGGCAACTAAGTTTTAGTGTTGCTGGGTATGTGGAATTTAACAAGGAGCTAGGCTGTTTCTTGAAAAGAAATGGACGAGAAAAAACAAGATGAAAAACAAACAAAAAACAAAGATGAATACTGTTTCCTTTCAATCTTCTCAACTGCAAACTAGAAGTATATTACAGCCTTTCGTTACTCCCCCGTTTCTTTTATGGATGTGCAGGGACTCCCCGGATCGGATCGGGACCCGGATCGGGACCTCCAAGATTGTCCTGGATCGTTCAGGACAAAATCGGAGGTCCCTTGGATCCGATCCGATCCCGATCCGAAAATCAGAAGTCCGATTTTTGGATTGGCCATCGGCTTGCATTGGGGGAAAGAAAGCTTTCCCCCAATGCAAGCCTATGGCTGGGGTAAGTGGGGGCCTAACTCCCCCCCTCCCTGTCCCTCCCCCCTCGGGCTCTTACCTGCCAGGGTGGCGGCCTCCCTCCGGTCCATCGATCTACTGAGGAACAGGCTTCGCGGACTGTCCCTCAGTAGCGCGTCAGGTGATGACGTCATCACCTGGTGCGCTACTGAGGGACAGGCCGCGAAGCCTGTTTCTCAGTAGATCGACGCACCGGAGGGAAGTCGCTGCTCCGGCAGGTAAGTGGGGCCCCCTCCCTCCTCACATTTCTTACCTGCTGGGGCCATCTGCTGCCATCTGTGGGCACCCGCGGAGGGCCCCAGCAGGTAAGGAGCGCGAGGAGGAGGTCCGATCCTCCGATTTTATCCAAACTGGATTGGGTCCCTCCGGACCGGTTCAGATGAGTTCAGATGATCCAGAAGCCAGGATCGTAATCGGATTTCGGATCGTAATCCGATTTCAGTTGGATCGGCTTCGGATCGTGGATCAGACCCGATCCAATGCACACCCCTAATTTCTTGCATGGCACCTCCCTTTTTCTTTTCCTCCTTTTCTCTTTCAGTCCCCTCTTCCTTTCATTCTCTTCTTTTCTCTGTTCATTCCTACTTTCCCTTCCTTGATTCCTGTTCGTTCGATCTTTCAGCTAGAAAACATCCATCCAAATTCCCCGCCTGTGCAGTGAGAAAGGAAGATATTTTTGAACGAAAGAAACAGATTCAAGAAAATTCATATGCAGGGACTTGGTCGAACAAATGCCTACAGATGGGTGAGATTTGGCAGACCTATGGTAATTTGAGCAGTTGCATCCTCAGTAATTTCTAGCCAAAGCTCATCAGTCAGGCAACCTTCTGTAGAATTGCTGCAGTTACCTTTCCAAAGTACTAGATGGCACCAGTTAGTTGGCCATTTCTTAAATACAGAGTACAGAGAAATCACATAAAATGAAGGTGGAAAAAAGACATAAAATAACATTTTAAAATGGAGGTCCCATATCCAGACACCATCTGGCTGTGAGTCCTGCTGCACAATCTATTTCCCTGCTCCTGTTCCATCTGGTGGTGGAGTACGTGGTAGAAGTCTTAATTAAGGGTTGCTGCTGGGTGCAATGTTTACTTTTCGGTAAGTGATACAATCTTGGCTGCTATTTCAGATTTTGTTTTTATGTTTCTTTTTGCTAAGCTTTCGTATGAATTATCAATGGATTCTTTAATATTTACTTTTATTAATAGGAATTGCTTGGGCTTCTCAAAGTGTTTCTTTACAACAACTGAAATTGTGTTGACACAGCTGGTACTTGTTAGTGAATTATCTTGAAATGTTGGTCTATTTTATTATGCATTGCTCTGTTCTGATGTTGTCATTAGCTGCTGTGAGCATGGTGGGGCACGGAAAGAAGGCATACTAATAAACTGAAGATGTTATTTAATAATACAATGCAGCAACAACAACAACACTTGAAGGAAGATCAAAGCCCTAAAGTAGATGTTCTCAAACTCGATCAGAGTGACTCTTCTCAAATCAATGTAAATAGCAGAGATAGAAACAATTGTCTCTTCTCTGTTCCTGTGCTTCTGATGCAGATGACCAGCTACCCCTGCCCCACCCACCATGACTGCTTTTCATTTTGTAAAATAAATGCTTTCAGAGTTCCAACTGCAGAACTCCCAGATCACAACTAGTTTGACCCTAGGCACCATGCATAGGATTGCCCAGTTCATGCATCACACACCACCACAATGAATAAAGTCAGTCTTCCTTATGACTACATAAAAGGTAAGACAAAAGCATCACTCAGCATAACCCAACTACATTCTGAATAATGAGTTTTAAATTATTTTTAAAAATACATTTCCTTCCTATAACTTACAAAGGCAGAGCACTAGTGGTACTCACTTGGACAAAGTTCCATAACCTCAGCTTTACACTATAAAAGTCTGTTTTCAGTCATTCTAACCAAGGAGATTCTGAGCAGATCTTCTTAAGATATGGGTGCAAGGCAGTCTTCCCCAACCTAGTGCCCTCCAGATGTTTTGGTGTTCATCTCCTTTCAGCCCAGCCAGCATGGCCAATGATCAGGAATGTTGGCTAGACTGCAGACAGAAAGGAGTGCCCATTTGTTTAATTGTTTCCCTACCTAGGGCTTCAAAACATAAGCAGGACTTTGTAGCACCATGAGAAGTCCTAATCCTCAGACTACCACTAATCATTACAGCTTTATTCCCTTATCAGTGATGCTGGGGGATGCTGGGATTTTTTTTCTGTCTAAATGCGCATGGGATTTCACCCTAAATGCACATTTAAAGCATCAATCTTGACCAGCCAGAAATTGTGAAACTTCAGTTTATTTTCCCATCAACCCAAGACCTAGAGCTCAACACGAAGAACTCCCATAGTCTCAATGTTTAAATGACAAATCTCCATTTTCTTGAGTTTTGTCATGATGTGTTGCATGGTGCCATTGGCATTTCAAATTTAAAATTCCTTAAAAACAAACATCCATCCATTTCGGCTCCAGAATCGTAAAGAGTAGTTACAAATCCTGGCCTTTCACACTGGTAGAGGTCTAAATCTGTTTTCAAGACAGATAACTTTCTGCTATGGTCACATGAAGAACTCTGTTTTACAGCTTGCAATGGTGTAAACCACAATTAAAGGATGACTCACCAGTCCTTCTGGGACACATTCTTCTTGTAAATATGTCCACTAATATTCCTGTATGGTGGGCAGACACACTTGCAGCGGATGTCCTCAAAGGTCTACCCAAGAAAAATAGGAGACGAATGGAATAAGAAGCACTTGGCAAAACATCCTGAGCCATCACATACCTGTAACAGGTGCACCACTTGAATTCACACGTGATCTTTCTTCCTGCCTAATCACTTTATACACATAACAATATAATTTAAAAAGAATAGCCAGATGTAGCAGATTTGTAACCCATGTTCCAAACATTCTGATAGAAAGACACTCTCACTTTGCTGTCAAGTAGAACACAAATATAAAGCGGCCATCTGACTTAGTGCCTGATCCTATGCATGTTTACTCAGAAGGAAGCGCCAATGAGCTCAATAGGGCTTACTCCCAAATAAGTGTGCATAACAGTGCATTTTTACTCATGTTTTAGCAACAACCTAGTTAACTCTACCATGAAGTCATCAATCATGTATCTTTTATTGGATTTACTTAATGGCTGCAAAGGGCTGCAAGCTTTCAAGTAATAGAGAGTCCTTAGAACAGACAGAAGAGTGCTATATGTCTAGCACAACCCATAATAAAACAAGGGGGCAAGCCAGCTAAAATGGTTATGCATTTTTATATCCCACATTTCAGTGGAAGAGTCAAACGCATGCACAGTAAATCAATGGGATTGAAAAGCATCACGCAATGACCGTGTCCTTTCTTACTAGGATTGAGCTGATTCACATGTAAATACTAAATTCTGGTTTAGATTAAGTGCACAAGCTGGAATGAGCCCAGGCAAAGCTTCGGACGCACATGATCCCCGCAGCTGGGTGAAGAACTTCCTAGCTTTTAGTTTCACTTTCAAAGAACCATGACTTGTCATGTTGTATAGACCAGGGATTGTGGTTTAAAATAAACTCTGATCAGTTTTGAAACAAAATAACTTCCAAATGTGGTTTCTGAACCTGGCTTGTTTAACTAACCAGAGTTTGTTTTTAACCATGGACCCTAGGTTGTATGATCCAAACCAGGATTATTTGACAATGAAATTAGTGAAGCCCTTCTCTTGGCTGGGTGGGCAGGGGTGGGAGAGAATGCACAAGACTGAGACTTTGCTCAGGCCTATTACATCTTTGCTTGAACAGCCTTCCCCAACTTGGTGCCTCTAGATGTTTCGGCCAATGGTCAGGAATCCTGGAAGTTGTAGTCCAAAATATATGGAGGGTACCAAGTTGGGGAAGGCTAGTTGGTGTTACAAGAAAACCCTTCCACTGAATGCAGTTTCTCCCTCTGCAATCCCACTTGTTTGCTCACCTTGCTGGCCTCAGACGACGGTATTAGGATACACCCAACAATAGCTGCAAGTGACACGAATTTCATGGTTTTTCAGATGTGCTGCATGAGCATCACAGGACCTTGGAACAAAGCAAAGAAGGGAAATCAGCAAACTATTTGTAGCGCTCAACACATAATTCCTAGATATCACAGTAGAACTGTTCACATGCTTCATGCCACACATGAGCCACTTCCAATCTGAATATGCAATCTCCAATTGGCCCAATCGCATGTTGCATCATGACGTACAAACCCAGACACAATGGGTTATTCATGGGTTAAGCAATCCAAAGATAACCTAAGAACTAATAGTAGATTCACTTCGGATTGTTTAATCCAGATTCACATGGCACAAAGTAACCTATGATTAGGTCCATTGAAGGTTGCATATTCAAAGCACCAGTGGCACTTGACCCAACAAATCATGGTTTTATTAATTAACCCACAGTTTGCCACCATTATGTGCAAAACGGGTTATTGACAAGTAAAATGTGGTTACCTGTTCCCCAATTGCAGCAAAATATACTTTCCTGCTTAATTCACAATATATGGTTGAACATGGAGAAACCTACTTCCTTCCTTTTTGGGCCCAACACCCCCAAGCATTCAATAAAATGGGACAAAATCTAATTTTGCATCTCCCAACCGTCCAGAGGAGATTCTGAGGTTACGCAGTGTGTGTGAGGGAGCAATCAGACCTCTCCCCGTTCCATTGATGGAAGCCATACTGTCAGGGGTGGGGTGGGGGCTAACTGGATATAACCTATTGTCAGTCAAGCTTTGAAGAGAGAACTTGGACTTTTTCCTGTTTCTGCAGTTAGATTTTTAATTTGTTTGCTGCTTTTACATACACACACACACACACACACACACGTGTAAAGCAGCCCATAATACACAGAAAATAAACCAACAACCGGAACAATGCATATCAAAACATAGTAACAACAAATCAGTAACCAATCATTTCAATCATAATATCAATACTTCAATAAATATTTCAAAAACCATTTAATTATTAGGAAGTCCCAACCTTCACAAAAGTTGCATTGTCCTGGCAGTCCACTAGACAGGGAGGATGAAGGAGGGAGGAGGGAGAGGAAAAGGGTGGCCTAGCTCACTTTAGGCTTTTGCCTCTCCCATCACGGGCTTCAGCCCCCAAGAGATTATCCCCAAGGGAATGCAGCCCTAATGGAACAAACGTTCCCGCACACCTGCTCTATGGCAGGCACTCTGCTCCTCAATTCCCCATCTGGCTCTGTGCATATCGGAGCTGGATTAGCCTGGCACTCTTTCTGAAATAGCCAATTATTGTGGCCAATCCACAGAAGTTTAGAGTGGGAGGGAAGGGGAGAAAATGGGCACGATCCAACACTGCCCGCACACCAGCGAGACTCGCTGCAAGCGCAACGGGAAGTGAGAGGTTCCTAAAGCAATCAGAAACAAGCTCAAACACTCATTTCTGGACACAGAAGCAAGATCTGCTGACCTATGTTGTTCCGAATATGACATTTCTGCTCATTTCTGGGATTGCTTGAGATGAGGCATCTATGTCTGCTGTTTTAGAACAGATCTATTAGGGGGAAAATGTTTATTTAAATTATTTTTAGCTGTTTACATTGTTTTAATTTTTCTGTGTTACAATTTTTTAGAGTATTTTTTTCATTATGTTGCATTTTGAATTTTTATGAATTACTCTTTTTATGAAAGAGCTTCGACTATAGGGCGATATAGAAATAATAATAATAGCTTTAAGTCAGTCCTACAGATACAAGAGAATGATCAGAGGTACATGGGCAGCTTTGGATACTACCAATGGTTTAGAGAGGAAATCAAAAGCAAGCTTTAGGCAGCACATTCAAGAATCAAAGGTATCTGTATAGGGCACAAGTCTGACTCTCAGCCTAACCTGCCTTACAGGGGCAGGATCTACACCACTGCTTTATAACAGTATTGAAGTACACTGACAACTGTTGGGGCCCATGACACTTTCCATATGCCGTTTTCAAACCACTTTCATAGCGTTATATCCTGCCTGGTGTAGATCTGGCCAGGGTTGTTGTGAGGATAAAATGAAGATGAGGAGGACCATGTAATCTGCCTTAAGATCTGTGCAAGTGAAAAAAGAGGTGGAATATAAATGCAATGATAAGTGATTCAGAGTTGCACAGTGCCAGGCTGCAGCTGCATTGTAGCATGGCCAGCAAGACTCAAGCAAGAATGGAAGTGGGAAAATGTGCTGGATGGCTGGAAAGCAAATCACAGACCCTTTCCACAAGGGCCGCTTGAGCATTGGTTTTCCACAGTCAGCTGGAAGCAGGTCCTATAACTGAACTGCACACAATACATATAATGCTCTACCCCTCATTACAAACCCACAATGCCTGCCACACAGAAAGGGCAAGCATGGGCAGTACGTTACTGCCCCAGCCATAGCAATCCCAAGCAAAAGGAGTGTAAATGTTTACTCATTAATTTTTGGTTGGCCTTTTTAGCACAGTTGCCAAAAAACAAAAAAAAACAAAAAGCAAACACCAGCTCCTGTAAAACATTGGTGGGGGAGAGAAATGACATTGTTACAGGACATGTAAAACAATGGCGGGAGGAGGATATTGTTACAGCACATGCAATAGCAGAGGTGGAAGCAGCTTGTGATTTTGTTTGACTTGTTTGATCTGTGCTGCAGACCAAAAAATAAAACAAAAATGTTAAAAAGTAAGAAAAGGGCTAATGCTAGTTGGGAATAGGGGGGAAGGATCGGTTCACAGAACACAAAAGTATTAATAGGTAAAATGCAGGTAAACATCACACAAACCAGCTGTTTGGTGGGAAAGAAGGATATGTGGCAAGTCTGAATGTAGCCCCCTGCATTGTACCCTAAACACTAAATCTACAGAATTTAAATCTTTTTGAACATAGCTACAGGGCAGGTAATGGTGACAGAGCCAAGCACTGTCTTGTGGACCACTGCTCTGCCAGTTGAATCAACGGCATGCTGCCCTTTGACATGGGCAAAGCTGATGCTGCAAACATAAAATAACGAGCACCGGCCAGGTCTTTAAACATGATAAAAGAATTGGTGAGAGGTTGGGGGCTGAATGGATTGGATTAAAATCCCAACTGGAGAAGAACTCAGACTTGCAATGTTCATCTTGCAATTAAGGCGAGCATTACAAGCCCATGACACACGTATTTCCAAGGCTTCATCTCTATAAATCTATAGCACACCCACATTTTTAATACAGTTCTGATCAGCTCATTCTGGTCAGAATATCGCAGAACTGGACAAGATACAAAAGAGGCAACTAAAACAATAGAGGGGTTGGAGCATACTTTCTCTAAGAAGAGGTCAATGCATTTGGATCCATTAATTTAGGGGGGAAATACATTTAAAGGAGAACATTAGAGATATATGAAATGATGAATGTGATAGAATGGCCTTCCCCAACCTGGTCCCCTCCAGAATGGCTACTGACCAAGATGGCTGAGGATTACGGGAGTTGTAGTCAAACACATCTGGAGGGCACCAGGTTGGGAAAGGCTGAGGAAGAAAGTGAGGATTTCCTATGCTATTCATTAAAGCAGAAAAGAGTCAACCAGGGAAATAAGTTTCCAAGCAGACAAAAAGGAAGTACTTCGTACAGTGGAGTCGATCCACATGTAATACCAAACCATGGTTTGCATATGTCTTGTATTTCCTCAACCATGTTATGCAGGGCAAGTGTAAACCACAGATTGCTGGTTGAGTTTGCAATGGGAAACTGTGGTTTGCAATGAACCAAGATGCCACTCATTAACCAGAGCATGAGAGAGGAAAAAGAAAAAGGTAAGTCTTAGAGCATTTTCAGACAGGACGGGGTGGGTGGGGAATCGCATTTCCTTACAGTTGCTTTGCCTCCTGCTTCTATCCCTCAGTAGGGATGAGCAGCTTCCTCTTTCTTCACATTAGGAAGAAAGAGGAAGCAAGTAGCGATCATGTGGCCCATTCAGTGGGCGTTTTTATAGGGCTTTTCCCGAACACAACAGGAAATGACACCAAAGTCAAGAAAAAACAGATTTTCCGAGTCTTATTTTGTAAAGCAAAAAACATCAGAAGCGTGCAGGAGGATCGCTGCGTCATCAAAAGGACCCATGAAGATCTGTGACTGGCCAGTCATGAGCATGTGATAAAACACTTGTCTAAAGATGCCCCAAAGCTCACTCATGTAACACCAAATCATGCTATGATGTTAAGGTGAACAGTCCCAAGATTTAATTCCCATATAGAATTCACTACTACAATACGTGATTATGGCCACTGGCTCAAATAGCTTTGAAAAAGGATTAGGCTAATTCATGGGGAATTGATCCGTCAAAGGTATCTTTCGCAGCTAAATCTTATCTATGACAGCTAAACAGAACTCCCACTTATGGAGGTAGCATATCTCTGATGCCCAGGACAAACAAAAGAACTGATGCATTTCTATAGTTCTCTTGAAGGTACGCAATGAAAAGGCAGCCATTTCTACATTCAGACTTGCACATAATATTCTGCCTGGCATTTTAAACTCTGCCTGAATCCATTTTCGCACATTCATTCATTCATTCATTCATCACAAAAGAGAAAATTGGGCAGTTTGCAGAAATTGGGATATTCCAAGCTATAGTACAGTCAGCACTAGAGGATGCAAACTAAACTACGAACTCCCCCACATCCCCCGTTGCTCCCAAAATCAGGGACTAGGATTATTCGGAACATAATAAAATACCCACCCCAACAGCACCAGCTCCTAGAAACAGTAGAATTCACGGAAATCTTCGTTGGTATTTTCTGCTGACATCATCAACACAGACACCGTTTGCAACCAACCAATAGTCTTTGTCCAGGAACTGTAGTGAGGGGTCATCAATAATTTCCGAACCTTGGTTTAAGAAGAAAAAATGGCTAAACATTTAATACATAACAGACGATATAAAGTTTACACTGCTTTCCCAATTACATTTTAACAGGGCAGGAACAAGCGCCAGGCGCAGAGTTAGCATGGATTTCTGTTTTAACTCTGCTCACACCTTTGCCCAGTTTCGGGAAGTCACGTCATCTCTATAGGCTTGCTCAGACTGGTTCGCTTTACAGAATAATTTAATGCGCAATCCTATGCACGTTCTGTACTCAGGAGTCCCATTGAATTCAATGGGATTCACTTCCAGGGGAGTGTGCATTGGATTGCAAATTTGGGCAAACCATATCATTTCTCCACCCCCATGCAATTTACCATTTCGGTTTTGACGGAAGAGGAGACAAGCGGAGAGGAAGGAAAAGAAGAGTGGTCATAAGGCATTAAGTTGCGGAAGAAAACAGGGCCTCTGAGCCTACGCACAGTGATTACTTTTGTAAGGGGAACCAACTTCTGCTTTGCTTTGAAAGATACAAGGGAATCGTTGCCCCATTTAAAACACCAAGAGGATGTAGGAGGTAGAAAAACACTGGCTGTGCAACTCGCTGTCCAAAAAAGATTGACACTTCAGTCGATGCTAATGCTACTTTTAAAAGTTGCAGATCTTTCTTGCCCCACAAGAGTTTCTTCCCAGGAAATTTCTCTTATCAGCCACGCTGCTACTACTGCGGCTGTTCAAACTGCTTCTAGTTTAATGGTCCCTCTCTAACCGTACGCAACTCCAGTCGGACAAGGACCCTGCACGTATTGAAAGTGCTGCGTTCAAGGCAACAAACAACGTACTAAAAGCACAATCCTCTGCATACTTAGACAGGAAAAAAGTCCTACAACTCCCAGCATGCCCCAGCCAGCCCAGCGGGCTGGGGCATGCTGGGAGTTGTAGGACTTTTTTCCTGTCTATGCATGCAGAGGATTGCTGCCTACGCTTACTAACCTATGCACACTTCCCTGGGAATACGCTTTGCGGAATACAGTGAGGCTTCTGAGTAAACAAACATACACAGGATTACTCTCCTGTTAAGCCGACTGCAACCTCTACCTATGCTTGCCTAGGATGCCTTTTAATAATGTCAAGGCAACTTGATATTTAAAGCGTTAAAAGCCTGGGCCGGAAATGATGTCACCGGGGAAGAGAGGGCTATAGTGTGTGGAAGTGCGTTCTGCCTCATTGGGCTGGTACGATGGCTGCAGTGGACTGTATCCTTAAACTAGGAGGCAGTGCGTTGACGCAGAAAAACCAGCTGGAGACGCTGAAAGCGGAGTCCTTGCAGAGGGCGGCGGCTATTGTATCTAAGCTCCACGGGGCTGGAGAGAGGCGGTGCATTATCGTGCACGGTGCAGGGTAGGGATCCAAGGCAGATCTCAGGATTGGGCGGGGCCTGTCCAGCGGAGCTGACTGGGGAATGGTGGGAGTTGTAGTTCAACACCTGGTGGGGGTACGGCTGCTGCCTCCAAAAGTAATGGAGGCTACAATCCTAGACGTGCTTACCTGGGATCAAGCCCCATTGAACTCTGTGGGATGCAGATTAAACATGTATTGGATTGCGCTGTGAAGTTTAGATATGCACCACCATCAGAGAAGTCATTCTGCAATCCTGTGACCCGTTCACTCGGAAGCAAACTCCACTGTGTCCGATGAAGTTTACTCCTAGGGAAGTATGCATAGGGTTACAGCCTACGGGTGCTACCTGTCGGCAACCAGTAAGCACATTTACCTGTTGAGTAAATCCTCTTGAGTTACGAGAGATTTCCTCGTACAAAAAGAATTGCATCGGACTTCATGTCCTGTGTACTATCTCTTGATGCTTGGGATTGATCACAGAAGCAAAGCAGAGATATTTTAATTTTATTTCCATTTCTTCTGTCCTCTTAACACTTGCTCTCTCTCTATAATGTGCTATGTTTCCTAACTGATGAGCATCCTTTATTGGTTTGATGGAGTTCTGAACAGCGGTTCAAAGGTTATTAAGGTTTTCCTGCCCCATTAAAGCCTATGGCAGGAACTGCTGGCAAAGTTATATGGTGCTTGCTCAGTTTCATTCTGAAGCTAGAATGCTGCCAGGATTCCAGTGTCTACAAAGGGACTATTCTATGTTTCAGAGAGAATCTTGTGGATTCTCTTTGTAATGCCTGTTAGGGAATGTTACCTCTCAGGGTCAAATTATACTTAATGACTTCGACTGGGGACCCTTGAATGGGGATGGGTATGTTGCCTACTGTGGTCTTGATCTAGACTGAGGGCTTCTCACCTTCATCTTGCATTGCCAAAAAGTGATCCAGTTGTAATGTACATTATTGGCATGGGGCCCCGGGTTCATATTGAGACCACACTTGGGGGGGGGGGGCAAAGGTCTAGGATTCTAATCCATATCAGATCCCCTGCCTTTCCGTTTGAATTTTTAAAAAGGCATAGCTATTACTCTTTACCTTCAAAATAGTCACAAGCAGTAACTGAGAAAGGATCAGGTACCAACTTGTCAGTACCTTGTCAGATGAAAGGGAAAATTATATGTGAATGCAGTCTTCATAACAGATGCTACAACCATCTGCCTGAAGGGCAGTATATAAATGTGCAAAACAAATAGACAATATTTTGAACTTGGATGTTGGACCAGAGTACAAAATGCATCTTTATCTTAAGATCAGATGGTAGGTTTGGAGGGGGTTGATGTGTGGGCATCTAATGCAGATCCAGCCTATATAGCCTATATGTGCCTGCGACTCTATCCCTGTGCTTGTCCCCCATAAATCCTTAATGTACGGAGTGACGATGGAAGGATCAGCTAGAGAGGAATTGTGTATGAGCTTACCAAAACAAACAAACAAACACCCTAACAACAGTGAGATACTGATTTTGCAAGAATCACCTCTTTTATTCACCTCTTATTCATCTGATGTAGTATTCTTCCTGTCTGTCTCCCATGCCAACCTTATTTTTACACCCTCTTTCCATCCTTAGCCTGCCATTTCTCATTTGGTGCTGAAAAACCTGGATTAGCTCTGGAAAGAGCCAGGCCAGACTACAAGGCCTGCAATGATGGGCATTCTGTTGGTATGGGGACCAGCGGGGTCTTGTCTGCTATGGTTGGGTTACACTGGGGTTTAATATTCAGGGAGTGGATCTACATAGGAACTGAAGCATCTCTGGCACTTGCTGGAGCTAGCTAGGGGATTTGTCACATTCAGTGCTTGAGAGAAATGTGCTTTGGTGTGCACGGGCTTAGCCCAACTCTCTGAACATGTCTCATGAACAGGTGTGAAGCTCTTTCAATTACCACCCACCATGCAAAACGTTTCAAAGGTTTTGCGAGCCAAAAGGCGCTGCTCTCTCTAACAGGCTCAAGTGACTATTGGGCATTGGGTGCAGCTGATGCAAATAAGACTAGACATCCAGTTTGGGCATGTGATGCATCTCCAGCAGCAGCATGATGTTATCCAGTGGCAGGAAACCTCTCAAGCTAGATAGGAACATAGGAAGCTGCCTTATAGCATTGGTCCATTGAAGCCTAATATTGTTGATGCTGACTGGCAGCAGCTCTCCAGAGTTTCAGGCAACAGTTTTTCCAGCCTTACCAGGAGATGTTGGCAATCAAACCTGGGACCTTCTACATGCAAAGTACGTCCTCTACCACTGGTTCACCCCAGTTTGTTTGATATTTATTAACATTCAAGTGGTTGTGGGCTGATTAGCATTTTTCTATTTTGGGCTCTACCACTGAGGTACAACTTATTTATTATATACGGTTTGTGGAAAGATTTTATCTTTCTGCTATCTTCCTCCAAGAGTAGGTTTACACCACGATAACTGCTGAGCTTAAGTGGAACAATGGCTAGTGAAAGGGATCAATGGCTGGTTGGACTTATTTCAAGTGTGCAGCAAAATGTGAGTGGCTGGAGCATTGAACCAAGGTGTTCTCATTGCTAACTCAGTTAACTGACTATGCATTGTTATGTTAAGCCACACAATAAAAATGCTGCTGTTTTTTGAGAAAATCTGATGATTGTGGAACTAGAAAGAGATAGGATCCTGCAGTTTGCAATACCCCCCACTGGATCTTGGTGAAGCCATAAGGCTTTTATGGTGCTCCAATACTTGAAGGTCTATGGCTTGTTCAAACTTCCTCTTCTCCAGCTGTTTCCTCCATCTGTTCACTGATCTGCTTATGCCCCAGCCTCTTTCTGTAATTAAACATCTATAATAACTAATGAGAATGTCACAGGAATTAAACACAAAATCAGGCTACATGTACATATACCATTAGATTATTGTCTCATACACATATGTGCAGCAGTATTATCTCTCCACTAAAATCTGCTAGATCTTAAGTGGTAGAAGATAAATGCTGTGGGTAGTATCCATTGTTAACCCTACATAGAGTTGAGCCATTGAAATGAATGAATAGTTGTGACAAGTCTCATTCATTTCAGTAGGTCTACTCTAAATAGGACTAACATTGGATACTACGCCTTGTTATGTCCTATTCTGACATCTAGTCTCTAGGTAGTAACTGCAGGTGAGCCTTTATGTGCCCTGATTACACTATAGAAGAGAATATAACTGAGCATG
Organism: Anniella stebbinsi; assembly: GCA_029215795.1. Lineage (NCBI taxonomy): Eukaryota > Metazoa > Chordata > Lepidosauria > Squamata > Anniellidae > Anniella > Anniella stebbinsi. The sequence goes on along the minus strand of JARDYH010000004.1, from coordinate 43,505,314 downwards.
TATACCATTGACTTTACAGCCCAGGCTGAAAAGGCACATCTTTCATTTAGCTCTGAATGTCAAATGTCTGATGTCTTGTAGGATGTGCTACAAAATGGCATGGTGTTGGGGGTTGAACGTGTCCACAGATGTCATTCTCCAGGAAAGCCCAGAACAAAGGACCCAAAATGCAGCCACTTGTCTTGACTAGGGAGGAATAAATTAAATGCCCTTGGGGGCAGCAGTTTTTGTGGGCAGTGTTTTGCAGAAGCTGGCCCCAATGCTAGAGAAGCACCATGTCTTGTCTTTGAACATTTCCCTGTGAACATTGTCCTTATGGCTTTCTCAGGGTTGCATTAGGATTCTGCACAAAAGCTTCTGAATTCACATCCCCCCACCCTCTCCTAGTGGAGTATGTGAGTTATTGGAGGATCCTGTCACTCTCTTGTTTAGTCCTTAGGATGGTATCAATCAATCCTTTACAATCCTTTCATATAGTACGGTAAGGCCCACCAGTGATTCACCAGCTCAACTCTGACACTGGACATGACCCCCAATTGTCAGTGGATGGGATCAACAGTTAAGTCCTGAGCAGAGATGAGAATCCTGAGAGCCACCATCTTTGCAACACAGAAATTGACTCCCACTGTAGAACCATGGCCAAGCCACTCAAATTATTCCATGCCTTGGTTTTCCTGTTGGTAAATTATTTTCAGGACCACCAGTAGACTTACCTAATTGATACCCATTCATCAAGGCCTTTTGCATTCCTCATCTACAAGGCCCTGGAGATATTCAAAGTCCGTTATTCTGTCAGTGGCTGCCCAGAATCTTTTAACGCATAATTGCCATTAATCAAGACCAGGAGCAGGTGGCTTGCTCATGAAGTGGGAGGGAAATGTAGATTTCCCAGTATGCAGCCGAGAGGGCAAACATCGTATCAGTGACTTGCCTCTGGTTACATGCAGACAGACAGGCGATGTGAACAGCCCGGTGTCAGGAGACAACTTTCCTGGGAGCAGCACCAGGACCAAATCCATCTAAACACTGGAGCTGACCAGAAACTCTCAGGAATGACAGCTGCGGCACTTGCCAGTTCTCGAAATCCTGAATCTTTTGGAGGCGAGGGGAGATGTAGAGGTGGGACAAATGCATAATGTTTTCAAGAATCAGAGACAAGACTTTCCTTGGGGGTGTGATCCTCCGCTTGCGCTCACTTTACTGCCTCTAGACCCAACTAGCCATTATGAGGAACATGTGGCTATTACTGATCTGCACCTCCCTGGTGAAGTCTGATAAAAGAAATGCTCAGCATATCCTTGCTGCCGTTCCTGTTTGTTTGCTACCACTTGCAGAAGGCAAGGCATCACTGGCCATAATGTCATCGCATGTGATTCTTTTAGGCCACATGATTCCCATCATATCTAGAGATTCCCTCAATTTCATGTGAGAAGCTGCTTGTTCAATATCACCCCGTAAGGGAGGAGGGGTGGAATAAAGTTGCCATCTTTGTCCCTGCTTCCTGGGTCTGTAGCCCATGGGAGGGGCTCCTGAGGGGCCTTGCCCCACCTAATTTTCTCTCCCACCTAAATTTTTATAGACAAATACTTAAAAAAACCACAGTTTAAACTTTGGTTTTTAAAAGGCCTGCACACCAGATGAACTGCCCCCTACTATTTTGGCGCTCCCACATAACTTTTAGACTAGCTGTAGGCTTGGTGGTTCTTATCTTATGTACTCTTAACAGCAGACAGGTCCATGCAGAAATTTTCCCCAGTATAGAATCATAGGCCCCCTCTACAAGAATTCGGCTTGACGTTGCCCGATTATGCGTATCTTCTCACGATCGCTTTTACACCTAATTCTGATAAACGACAGGCGGTGAAGCGCATCACTGGCTGTGTGAAACGCACTTTAAAATTGTTGAGATGCGGAGAATCGCTTGTTTACATGGTCATAATGCGCTTTAACGGCCGCGGTAAATTAAAACTCGCTATTTAACGCGAATGCGAAGATGCGCATAATCAGAGAGAAAACGTGCCTCAACCCCCGATTTGCGCTCCGTTCATGTGGAGGTAAAATTTTTAATGTGCCTTGAAAGAGCTTTAAATCGCTCTTGTAGAGGCACCAATAGAATAGTAGAGTTGGCAGGGGCCTATAAGGCCATCGAGTCCAACCCCCTGCTCAATGCAGGAATCTACGTTAAAGCATCCCTGACAGATGGTTGTCCGGCTGCTTCTTGAATGCCTCTAATGTGGGAGAGCCCACCACCTCCCTAGGTCATTGGTTCCATTGTCGTATTGCTCTAATAGTCAGGAAGCTTTTCCTGATGTCCAGCCGGAATCTGGCTTCCTGTAACTTGAGCCCATTATTCCGTGTCCTGCACTCCGGGTTGATCGAGAAGAGATCCTGGCCCTCTTCTGTGTGACAACCTTTCAAGTATTTGAAGAGTGCTATCATGTCTCCCCTCAGTCTTCTCTTCTCCAGGCTAAACATGCCCAGTTCTTTCAGTCTGTCCTCATAGGGCTTTGTTTCCAGACCCCTGATCTGGAAATGGAAATATGCACAATATATACTTTCTTATAAAATCAAGACTTAATTTAGAGAGCAATCCTATGGCTTCTAGGCAGCATCGGGGGGGGGGGGGGGTGCAACAGGATACTTCAGATTCCCCCAACTTCAGAGCTGGGGATCTGTGCTCCACACCCCTTTCCTTTGCAGCTAGCACAGAAAGAACCGTGTTGCCTGTCTCTCCTATCTCGGTGAAGGGATAGAGGGGGCATTCCAGGGGGTGGGGAAGAAAGGGAACTGGAAAGGCCAGGATATTAAATATCTTGAGACCTCTCCAGCCTCCTTCCCTCCCCTTCCAATGCGCCCTAGCTAGATGGGCAAAAAAGCCTACATAGTTAAATGCAGAACAGGAGGACCAATGGAGGTGATCATTGCCTCTGCTGCTCCTCCCGATCTGCACTGGATGCTCATAAGCCTCAGAGTTCGGAGGCTTATGAGCATCGGGTGCAGAAGTATTAAGATTGCACTCTTAATGTTTTACCAAAATAAAATGCATAATTTATAAATTAGCATGAAAAGTTGTATGATGTACCGTCTTCATCTAATTTACCATGCAATTTTATTTAAATATTTTTAGGCTGCCAATTAGGAGTGAACTCCCTCCAAGTAAGCTTACATTAAAGAATTGTATTCATGTTTACTCAGAAGTAAGACCCATACTGTTTAGTGGAGCTTTCTCCCAGGTATCAGATTCCATCCTTGAAAGATTTAATGCATACATTTTGTATAAGCAAAATTGTGAACATATGCAATGCCAGAGAAACTGCTGCAGCTATCTGTGCACATGTATTTTCATTTTTTTTCCATCTGGGATGTAAGAAAAAATTAAAAAGTTGAAAATTGAAACCACAAATTTTGTAGTAAGCAGAAGAGCAAAAACTGGCTAGTCGATGACACATCAAGATATTGTACTGTGAGTAAAATATGGCTGGGCTCATGCACTGATCCGTAGAGGGCTTTGTTCTAGATTGTGGTATTGCCGAAACACTTGTCATCACTGCCTTCTTGATAAGAAATTGCTCTGAGTTCTTGTGGCTATTGAAGACTTTTTACATGAGAAGGGGAATTAGCTCATGCAGTATGGCTGAATTCCAACCTGGGCAATTGTGTTTGTCATCTCTGAAATTCCCTTTTGCACTTCAGTGGGTTATGAGATTCTTCTGTCTCTCCTCTTGCTGTGTATATACAGAGCTGCAGTGTATGGCAAAACAGCTGCCTCTTTTCAGCTGGGAGGGGAAGTAAATTCTGCAAATCCCCCATTGTGCATTATGGGAAGTCAGTGTTGGCAGGGTTTAACCTGCAGGTTTTCAGCCAAAAAATGTTCCCTTCTAGCCCCCTGATAAACCCCCAGGATTAGGGATGGTGCGAGGCTGGGAATAAATTCATTTATTCTCCCATTTAAGCAGACATAGTTTCCAAAGGGAGCTGCTACCAGTTGCCAAATTATTTTGAATAAGTTGCTTCTGGAGGAAGATCGCTCAGTTATGTGATTTACTCCATCCTGAATGCGAAGTGGTATGGCTGTTGGAGAGCAGCCAGAGTGAGGAGCAAGCATTTCCTGGAAAACACCCTTGAGACTATGTTTTGCTCTAAGGTTGTTTTTGCAAGTAGTGTTAAAATCTGTTCTTGAATGTCCTGTTTGTGTGAGCCCAGATTACGCATGTTCAAAAGTTAATCATGTTTTTCTACCCCGAAAGTAAGTTACATCGGCCACCTTCTAGCATAGGAGATACCACAGTCCCTGCTGGAGAGCTAGAGTTCCATGTCTTTCCATAGTAAACGTGACCAGGCATCATATTGCTCACTGTTCCTTCAACGACTGTTTGCATGGACAGGATAGCACGTGTTTCCAAATCTCTTGAACTGAATAGCTGTATTTTTCAGTTCTGCCATTTAACCCAGACTCATAGGCCCATTGGAAACTGATATCAAGTTAGACCGTTGGTTCATCTAGCCCCAGATTGTTCAGAATTTCTGATGGGGGTATTTGGAGACACCAGGGATTTGAACCTGGGACCTTCTACATGCAAAGCATGTACTCTATCACTGAGCTATAGTCCTGTGTTGTATATCATCTTAGCTATATTGTGGTTGGAGGAATAGAAATGCAATAAATAAATAAATAAATAAATATTAGAGGCAAAAACTGTTCTAAGGCTGCTTTCATAAGGCATGCTAAGGATTGGATGGCCAACGATGCTTCCTGGTGGAAAACACAAGTATGCGCTGACAGCCATGCACACTATAAATGCGAACACATCACAATCATCCGTTTTCTAGCCAACACCATAATGTTGGCCATTTCCATAACTATTTGGTACTGTCTGGCCAGAAGATCATTTATCCAAAGATGGTTAGGGATTACTTTAAAATATATAGTTCAGTGACTTCAATTAATTCATTTTGCTTCCTCATTTTTTTAAAATCGTGACACATTTTGTTTCAGAGGCATAACCATCTTTGTTTTAAAGGTTTCATTGTGTTTCCCGTTCAGGACAAATTAGAGCTGAGGAGATAAGTTATTTGTTTTTGCAACCATTTCCTCTGTTCATTTACAGTTCCGTCTGGTTTGCATTTTTACTTTTATGACAATTTAACTGCTAAAATAGGTGGGTCACCTTGAACATTACAAGTTGCCTATGCAAAAAGCTCTTCATGGAGAAGCAAGAGATCCATACACAGTTCATCATGAGTGATGGTTGCACTGGAAAGCTATCGGCAAACATGACTTCCCAATGTATGTGTACAAAATGAAATGAACACATCTGTTTGCCGCATATAATGTTCTCTCCACTTGCGTTTCACACTTCATCATACATTTTTCATAAAAACTGGCATGCACAGATCTCTTGCGCTTTAAATTGTACATATAAGTCCATAGAGTCCAACCCCCTGCTGAATGCAGGAATCCTCCTTAAAGCATACCTGAAAGAGGCATTCAAGATGCAGCTGGACAGCCATCTTTCAGGTATGCTTATTAAGGTGGATTCCTGCATTCAGCAGGGGGGTGGACTCGATGGCCTTATAGGCCCCTTCCAACTCTATGATTCTATGAGTTTATGAAATTTGTTGGGTGGGAGTATTGCATGTTTTTACCATTGGATCAGGTATTTGGCCATTTGTCAAAATTATGAGGACCTGACTGCAGTAGTCAAGGAACGGACAATATAGTAGTTTCTAGAGAGGAGTACACTTCATAATTATGAAGTGATCAACTCTGAGTAGAGATGTACATTTCTGGAAATTTTGAAGCCATGGAACAACAACCCCCCCCCCCCCCCGCCGTTTTTTCTGTTTTTTTTTTCAGGAAAAAAACTGAATTTTTTGGAAAAATTGAAAAAATGCGATATTAGCACTTTTTACAGATTCAAGTCACTTTGTTACTTTAGAAACATAAAATGTAGTTATGTACAAGTTGGTTTGGCATAAAATTATCACATTTGGTATATTAAAAGTATAGTGCATTCAAGCAATTATTACAAATTGAATTTACTTTTTAAAATTTTTACCTTTAAAAACAAACAAACAAATGGAGCTACAAGCTCTTGAACTGTAAGGAACACCTGAACTGTAAGGAATCTCTTTAGTTTTGCCAGTTTATGAGGAGCAGGCAAAAAAGCAATTAAAAAAACAAACAGAAGAAACCATCAATATTAATAACAAAGAAAATTATTTATGTCTCCGCTAGTCCTCCACAGTGTCAAGCAGACATAAAGCACCCATTCCCATAAAAAGAACTGAGAAAAAAGGGAGACCAAGATTCAGTGAATATGCATGAAATTTAATCAGACTCATTTACTGAGCTATAGCAATCACTATCAGTCTCAGTCTCCGCTTCAATGGCAGTGCCGCCTGGAGGCAGAAATGCATCTTGCACTTGTATCTGAGAGTTGTAGTCTCAGTTTGCAACCTAGGACTTGCTTGTCCTCGGTGCACGGAAATTTTAATAATGTGATGCTGTACATAGTTTTTAGAAATCATTTGGAGAAGTAAATATATAAACACTTTTTCTTAAACATTTTATGCAACATGCTAAAATAAAACATTCCGTAATCCATGTTTTCTTCATTTTTTCCAATTGGGGGGGGGGGGGGGCAAAAAAAAGGCTTCAGAAAAACCAAGAAAAACCCTGCCTTTTTCCAAAATTTTCCATTTTTTTCCCGAGCTTTCACATCTCTAACTCTGAGGCTCCAATATATGTAATTACCTGGGAGTAAGCCCCACTGAAATCAGTAGGACTTACTTCTGAATAAACACGCATAAGAGTGTGCTGAATGTTAGTTTCAGTAAATATCCTTTTAGTAAACATAGACTTACGAAATTTTGAAGGAAAGGTACAGAGTAAATGTTTAAATGTGTAAATTATTTTACTTGTGCAGCTTTAAAAAGCAAGCATGTCTCATGCCTCTGATTCCTTGCAACTAAGGTAACATTTGAAGTGGGCCTCGTAAATCTCACACATAGTAAGACCTGTGACCTTGTTGCCAGTGAGATCCGTACAACCTACTTCAATTGCTAACTTATTACATGGAAGCAGAAGCATGAGGCATTTGCACTTCAGTAATGTGTAAACTGACTCTTGCTTTAGTAATACAAATTTATTAAGTGGCCATTGGCCATAACGACATGAAATTAAATGCTTTATAAAACAAATCACATTTTAAATTGGATAAAATGGTTAAATGTGTCCTTCTTCAAATAATATCCATTACAAAGGGGCCATCTGAACTTTAAAGCTGGATGTTAAAATTAATCGTTAGTTTAAAAAAAACATGAACATTGCCTTGGCAATTCACAGTATATACCTTTAAAAATGTTTTCTTACACATATGCTTCACTGATATAAAAGCTGCCCCTTTGCAAATAGGCCGACAAAATTACAAAAACATGAATTTCTGAGACGCTTAGCTGGGCAGTTGGCTTTTCTTCCTCTTAAAAAGAAATCCTTGAGTTGGGTGTCAATTCACCCAAACAAGAGGACTGAATCCAGGGAGAGCTTTATCCATGATGAAAGGTTAAAAGGGCTTCATATTTGCAGCTTGTTTAAGTAATGAGACGGGGAGATATGAGAGCAGTTCAGGAATACTTGGAGAGTGTTTATTCTTTTTTTCCTCCCCTGTCTGATGGTTATTTGGTTCATGGTTTACTTGAGATAAAATTAAGAGGGATCATTCAAAATGGCTGTGGAAATGTTGCCTTCTTTGCAGTACCCCTTTGATACAATATTCAGAATTGGAGCTTTCCAGAATGGAACATCCACCTCAACAGTTGGTAGAGTCACAAGCACTCTGCTGCATAGAGACAATGGGAGGGAAATACAGCTACCTAGTTGTCCCATAGCACCATAAACCTTGTTTGAAAGGATGGTGGACTGCCAGTTACAACATTCAGGTAGAAGGCAAGGAACCCACATAACTCCTGGATGTATGATTAGATTACAAACCAAAGTATGGGTTTCCATGCCTTGGGGTGTGATGCTTTAAAATTGTGTTTAGCAAAAAATATTGAGATCCCCTCTGCTGTTTAATTCCCTTGTTATGGTTAATCCACAGAGGATAAACAACTTACTTTTAAGGGCCCCAAACAGACTCCCAGAAAACAATGGACCAGTTTCAAATCAGTGTGTGTCTCTGTGTGTGTTTAATGTGGATTGATTTAAGTGAAGATGACTTAAATCGCTTAATTAAATCAAATTCTTCCGATTAATATGCTTCTTCATTGTTCTAACAATGAAAACGGATGGGTTGTTTGCAACTCAGCTGAGCCTTTGTTTTACCTGAGAGAATAATCCTAAACCCCTGGTTGTGCAGCAGGGATGTATTTTGTACTGCACAACCTATATTTTCCTTAGAGGAGCAATTGTGAAATCAGGGTCTCTCTATATACATGTAAGCAAGAACACTCCTAGACTAAGTGACCAGAACTTCCTAGAAGCAAGCAACTTTTTGTAGTTACTAGTCAGAACAATATTTCCTCATCATGTAGAAAAATAAACATCCATCCTATTTTGTTGGGAAAAAATAAAAATATTTCTATTTTGTATATAAACACAGTACATAATGTTTTGTGTCGTAATGTTTATCCATAATACTTGACCTCAAAAGTCAATATTGTTGCCTCTGGTTTGTTCTTGTACATGTAAAAGCGGGGGGGGGGGGGTTGTTTTTGTTTTTGTTTTTGGTGTCATCTGCTGGGGATGCCAGAATGGCTCTGTTCAAATATCACACTCCTGATCCTCCACTTTCTCATTTACTCAAACCACAGTTTGCCTTAATGTCAAAAACCAGCAAACTGTGGTTTGAGAGATCCTTTCAAACTAGAATACTAAACCAGGATCAAATCATGATTTGCAATCCTAGTTTCCTGGTTTAGATGTCATAGCAAACTGTGGTTGGAAGAAACAAGGAAGTCTTCTGTTAACTTGTGAGCAAGTGGAGAGAAAGTGCTTGAGGCCATTGCTTGTTGCTGATCCTCCATATCTGACTGCAACCAATGTGTTTGATTGAGGTGTGTCTGTGTCATGGCTTCAGAAATTAGACACAAACAATTTATTACTTTTAGGCCAGTTGATTTTAAGAGACATTTATATAATTGATAACGAAAATCTGATTTCCTCCCATCATCAATTTTTATCCACTTCATTTTTTTCCCTTTTTATCTTAGTAGAATTTTATTGCCTGGTAGTAAGTGGCATAGGCACACTCTATTCCAATTGTGTGCATTATTGTTCCCTGTGCCAACTGCAAGTATCTCAACAAGATGGGATATCACCTTATCATTTGGGAATAACAACTATGGAGACTTTTTTTTCATATTGAGGCAGATGTTGATTTCCATTAATCTTCCTGATCCATAAGAAATATAAGCCTGTTATTCAGTAAATCTCCCTGAATGCTAGAGTCTGTCCATTGGCTTGCATCTTTGTAAAGCCGCCTCTGTAAACATCTTTCTGTGATAAGCACCTATACTTGAATGCCTGCTGGGATGCCAGAGAGGGTTTCTGAGTCTGGAAACACATCGGTCTCTGTCATTGGCAAACGTGTGTCCTCTGCACTCTGGTTGCTAGTGTATCTTGTTGCTGGTGGGGATGGCATCTGGATTATTCCATGTGCTTTGAATCTCTGCCCCCAACATGTTTTGCTACCCAGTGATGCTAGTACACAGTGAGCTCAAGGAGACAAGACTGAAGTTTGTAGGCCTAAATACAGTCAAAAAGATCTAACCAGGAGTCACACTCAACCCAACCTCAAGGTTGGCGTGGTCACATGGCTAGTAAGGGATGCTAGATCATGTGGATTAATCAAGATGGAAGAGGCTCCTTGGGTAAGAGTTACAAGACAGGGGATGCCCGCTCCCGAGTTGTTATGGGATGGATGGTCCCCATACTGATGAGCAATGGACAGTATCCTGGAAAACCCGTGACACCAAAAAACACTATTGGTGTTGTGCTAAAGATTGCCTACACTAGCAACATAATTTGTTAGTGGTAGTGTCAAATAGGATATTGCCCAAGGTGTCCTGCCCTTGATATCCACGTTGCAATAATTGACTCCATGATTTAATTTTAAACAAAAAATAGATTACCACTCGGTGTTTCTGACTTCATGGGATATTTGACCATAGTCATATAACAATTAACCCAAACCTACCTGGTGGGCATGAGCATATCCCAAGTTTTGCTGCTCACTTGCTGAGTGACATTATGGAAGTCGTTTTTCATTTTCCTGCTCAGCACTGGCTCCAGGGTTTTGAGGACCATTGGGCAAGACATCTTCAATGCCCCCCTCCCTCAGGGAATCTACCTTCACACCGCCATTGTCAGCAGCTGCTATTGCTCCTCCTCTTTCTCATCACTGCTGCCACTTGCCTGCTTGATAGGTGGAGAGCCAATGAGCAAGTAGGCAGTGGCACCCACTGCCCCTCCTCCTTCTCACCACCACCATTTTTGGGGCCAGAGCAAGAGACGGGAGAATAAGGAGGTTGCAATGGTGAAGAAGAGGAACGACTCCATGGGGCTCTTGTCAGTGGGGCCCTACTGGGGTCTGGGCTCTTGGCAGTGCCCAACTGTGCCCACCCCTGACATTGCCCCTGCTCGTACTCCCCCCTCCTGTATTGTAAAATGGGCAGAATCTCCCCGTTGAGTGTTGTGCTTAGGAATGGCTAGAATGCTGTGCACTCTGAGAGATGATATAGAATGCTAGTTATAAATGCAGTGGAAGCTCTACAGACTTGGTGACAGGGTTGCAATGTTGTCACTGGGCTTGTCTGTATATGGTTGCACTCGCCTATAGAGCCAGCTACAAATATCTCCTCTTCTTGGTTTCATGTCTTTGTGCCTTTCTCATGCTAACAGCTAACCTTTGAGAGCAGCGACAGCCGCACTGTCGGTCCTTTTGGGGTGTGAGGCGATCTCATCCCATGTCTATGTTACATTAAAAATAGTTTGAAACAAACACCCCCTCCCTTTTAAAAATGATCACCAAGCCATGGGGGTGAAATCACTGCTTCTTCCTCCCCAACCCAACCCAAGGCCAGCCTTTTCTTTTCCGCTTGTTCATAAATGATCTGAAATTAGGAAGGAGTAGTGAAGTGGCCAAGTTTGCCAAAGACACCAAATGATTTACAGTGGTTAAAACAAAAAGGGATTGTGAGGAGCTCCAACAGGATCTCTCCAAGCTGGGAGAGTGGGCATCCGAATGGCAGATGCGATTCGATGTAAGTGTAAAGTGATGCATGTTGGGACAAAAAACAACAGCTTCAAGTATAAGCTGATGGGATCTGAGCTGGCGGTGACCAACCAAGAAAGAGATTTTGGGTTGTGGTGGACAGCTCAATGAAAATGTCAACCCAGTGTGTGGCCGCTGTAAAAAAGGCAAATTCAATGTTAGCCATTATTAGGAAAGGCACTGAGAATAAAACTGCCAGTATCATATTGCCTTTATACAAATCTATGGTACGCCCAAAGTTAGAATTTGTAGAAAATTTGTAAAAAAATGTTGTAGAGCTGGAAAAAGTGCAGAAAAGGGCAGCTAAAATGATCCAGGGACTGGAGCATCTCCCTATGTGGGAAGATTACAACAGCTGGGGTTGTTTACCTTGGAAAAAAGGAGGTTGAGGGAAGACATGCTAGAGCTGTACAAAATTATTAGGGGTGTGCACGGACCCCCCGGATCGGATCGGGACCCGGATCGGGACCTCCAATTTTGTCCCGGACCGGTTCGGACAAAATCGGAGGCCCCCCGGACCGGATCGAGTCCGATCCCGATCCAAAAATCGGAAATTTTTGGATCGGCCGCCATTTTTTCCCCCATAGACTTGCATTGCAATGCAAGTCTATGAGGAAAAAATGGCGGCGGGTGGGTAAGGGGGGGCCTAACTCCCTCCCCCCCCCCCGGGGCCGTCCGCTGTGGACGGCCCCGGCAGGTAAACCCCCTCCCCCGCGCTCCCTACCCCCCCTGGGGCCGCCTGCTTCCATCCGCTGGCGCCCGCGGGCGCCAGCGGATAGAAGCGGACGGCTCCGGGGGGGGGTAAGCCCCCTTCCCCGCCACTTACCTTCTCGGCACGTCCGGCGCCGGCGGCTACTACCAGCGGGCTCCGCGGCCTACTCTCGAGTAGCGCGCCGGGTGATGACATCACCCGGCGCGCCACCCTGGAGCAGGCCGCGGAGCCTGCTGGTAGTAGTAGGCGCCGGCGCCGGACGGGAGCCGCCGGGCCGGGCAGGAAAGGGCCCCCCTCCCCCCTCCCCCCTCCGCGCGCCCCCTCCTCCCCTCCACGCACCCCCTCCTTACCTTTCCGGCCCGGCGGCTCCCGTCCGGCGCCGGCGCCTACTACTTCCAGCAGGCTCCGCGGCCTACTCTAGAGTAGCGCGCCGGGTGATGACATCACCCGGCGCGCCATCCTAGAGCAGGCCGCGGAGCCTGCTGGGAGTAGTAGGCGCCGGCGCCGGACGGGAGCCGCCGGGCCGGAAAGGTAAGGGCCCCCCTCCCCCCTCCGCGCGCCCCCTCCTCCCCTCCACGCACCCCCTCCTTACCTTTCCGGCCCGGCGGCTCCCGTCCGGCGCCGGCGCCTACTACTTCCAGCAGGCTCCGCGGCCTGCTCTAGAGTAGCGCGCCGGGTGATGACATCACCCGGCGCGCCATCCTAGAGCAGGCCGCGGAGCCTGCTGGGAGTAGTAGGCGCCGGCGCCGGACGGGAGCCGCCGGGCCAGAAAGGTAAGGGCCCCCCTCCCCCCTCCGCGCGCCCCCTCCTCCCCTCCACGCACCCCCTCCTTACCTTCCCGGCCCGGTGGCTCCCGTCCGGCGCCGGCGCCTACTACTACCAGCAGGCTCCGCGGCCTGCTCTAGAGTAGCGCGCCGGGTGATGACATCACCCGGCGCGCCACCCTAGAGCAGGCCGCGGAGCCTGCTAGTAGTAGTAGGCGCCGGCGCCGGACGGGAGCCACCGGGCCGAGAAGGTAAGTGCCCCCCTCCTCCCCCCCCCCGCTGTCCACTTTCATCGGCGGGCGCCCGCTGGCGCCCGCCAATGGAAGCGGCGGTGGGCGCCAGTGGGCGCCCGCCGATCCGCCGATCCGCCGAACCGGTTCGGAGCTTTTTCGGACCGGTTCGGATTGGATCGGCCGATCCAGCTGCGGGATCGGAAATCGGATAATTTATCCGATTTCCCACTGGACCGGACTCGGATCGTGGATCGGGTCCGATCCAGTGCACATCCCTAAAAATTATGCATGGTGTGGAGAATGTGGATAGTGAGACATTTCTCCCTTCTCCCATAATACTAGAACCTGGGATCATTCCATGAAGCTGATTGGTGGGAGATTCAGGATGGACGAAAGGAAGTACTTCTTCACACAGTGCATATTTAAACTATGATATTCACTACCACAAGATGTAGTGATGGCCACCAATTTGTATAGCTTTGAAAGGGGATTGGATAAATTCCTGGAGGAGAAGGCTATAAATGGCTACTAGTCCTGATGGCTAAGTGCAACCTCCAGTATCAGAGGCAGTAAGCCTGTATACACTAGTTGTTGGGGAACATGGGTGGGAGGATGCTGTTGCACCATGTCCTGCTTGTGGTTTCCTGGTCAACAGCTGGTGGGCCACTGTGTGAACAGAGTGCTGGGCTTGATGGACCCTTGGTCTGATCCAGCATGGCTTTTATGTTCTTTAGGGGTGAGGGAACGATAAGGCAGGGAGGGAGTAGTAGCAGTAGTAATGGGGCCTATCAAAGGATTGGTAATATGGGTCACCAAGGGGGAGGTGTGGACCAAAAGTGCTGGTTGGCTCATGCAGGAACCAGGCTATTCCTTGCAGCACTCGTCCTGGATGTGGGATGTGGGATCTCTCCCTGCCTTTCCTAGTATGGATTCCAGTGTGCTGTTGTGTCCAAGTGCTTAGGGAGTCTTGCCCTCCCTGGGAGGGTCTTGAACCCTTGTCCCAGGATGGCTGTGTGTACTCTGCAGGCAGCCTTCCATGGGAGTTATGTGGGTTCTGGGTTGTATGGGCTGTTTTCTTCCCTTTTGGTATTATGCTCCAGAATGGTGCTTGTGAGGAGCATAATGGAATTCGAACCCCTGCCTGTGGGGATGACTGGGAACTTGCAGAACTGAGGTCACTGCTGGCTCTGTCACTGGGTCTAATGGAGTTGGGATGCTGCGTCTAACTTGTGTGTACTGGGGGCATGTCCTCATTGTCAAAGCATCGTTGTCTTCCTCTTTGATTGGATGGAATGTGTACATGATTCCCAGCACAGCCCCTGATTTATGGGCTTTGCCAGAGTTTACAAGAATGCCTTTTTATGATTTTCTGAGCCGTGTCCCCCCCCCCCCCGGCTCCTCCAGGGCTAAATTGAAATAGAATATGGTGGTCATTTTGTTGGCCTAGTAGCACAGTATCTTCCCCCTACCCACCACAGAATTATTGTGTTGGATTCCTCTGCCCAGTTTATTAAACAATAAGAACAGAAGAAGAGCCATGCTGGATCAGACCAAGAGTCCATCAACAGCACTCTGTTCACACAGTGGCTAACGAGCTGTTGATCAGGAACCCACAAGCAGGACACAGAGGTAACAGCACTCTACCGCCCAGGTTCCCCAGCAACTGGTGTATATAGACTGACTGCCTCAGATACTGGAGGTTGCACATAGCGATTAGGCCTGTAGCCTAGCCATTGATAGCCCTTTCCTTCAGGAACTTATCCAACCCCCCCTTTAAAGCCATTCAAATTGGTGGGCATCACTACATCTTGTGATAGTGAATTCCATAGTTTAACTGTGTGCTGCTATGTGAGTACTTTCTTTTATCTGTCCCGAATCTCCCAGCAATCAGCTTCATGGGATGGCTCTGTTACATAGGCATGAGGTCAGCAACTAAGGTACACCTAGGAAATTAATAGTCCTCTATGACTACAGAGAATATTGACTGGTAAAATTGACAGGTTGGAGACACTGATTATCCATCTCTTGTGTCTTTGGCCTTCAACTCTGTTGCAAAACGTTCCATAGTTGGATGCCAGAGATAAGTTGGTTGTGCCAAAGAGTGCCCCTGAAAAAGATCCTTGAAACACGTTGGGCTCATTACAGTTACTTCTGTGCATTTATAGCTTCCTCCCCACTCTCACCCCGTATTTGATGCCTTTCTACTTTTATTTTTTTTAAAAAATAAAAATACTGGCCCACCTTATAGGGCTGTTGTAAGAATTACCAAACAATTCTGTGAAGTGCTTTGAACATGCAAACGCACATTATTAGTATTCATGCAAAGCATCAATATTTTCTCCTGCCCCAACACTGCCCTGTCGTTCTAGGAACCTTTATTATTATTATTTTTTTAAAAAATCCTTGTGGATTGTACACTCCCCTTTAAAACAAAATGTTGAGAACAACAGTTTGGCTTCTCTTCCAGCATCTAGGAGACAGGATATCATACTGCTGGCATTGGGCTATTGTGGCTAGCACGAAGGGAAAATCCAGTTTAATTGCTTGCTTAGAAAGGCCAACTAGGCCAAGTGAGCAAAACAGAAAACGTGCACCTTTTCAGAACCTCCTCTCTGGCCAAGGTGTTTATCCCATTAACAAGCAGTCAAGCAAGCCCCTGTTGGTCCTTTTGTAATTGCTGCATTAGCAGAGGATCAAGTAGCACTTAATGGGCGCAGGCTGTCATAAAGCATTCTTGGAAAGGTCGGGGCCCTTGTGGAGGGAGAATATTTGCGGCTCTCTGACATAAGCCTTGGCCGCTTGCTCGCAACAGGTGCATGTTTTTAGCCCCTCCTTGACAAGCAGGGTCTTCAGTGCACCCCCCACCCTCTTACCGCAGGCCTGGCTGGTTTGTGTGACTCTTTCCATAGCTGAGACCAGCCATAGCTGAGATTGGAAAGATGGGTTGAAGTAGTGAACTAGAGATGTGAAGGCCTGGAAAAAAACCTGAAAAATTCAGAAAAAAACAGTTTTTTTCTGTTTTTTTCCGAAGGCTTTTTTTTTGGGGGGGGGGGGGGGGTCCAAAAAATTGGAACAATTGAAAAAAAATGAAGAAAAAATGGATTATGGAATGTTTTCTTTTAGCATGATGAATAAAATGTTTAAGACAAGGTGTATATTACTTCTCCAAATGATTTCTAAAAAAACTATTTACATTATCAGATTATTACAATTTCTGTGCACCAAAGACAAGCAAGTCCTAGATTGCAAACTGAGAGACTACAACTCTCAAATACAAAAGCAATATGCATTTCTGCCTCTAGGGGGCACTGCCATTGACACAAGAGAAGGGAAAAGGTTTCAGTTTCTTTTTTGCTTGTGGGTGGTTATGTCCTCTTGTCTTGACTAGTCTAGGCCACAAAGGACTGGAAGAAAGTACAGAGCAACAAAAGGGAGCTGAAAGTATACTTAATTGAAAGGTAAGAAGAGTTTAAATTTATCGGATTTCAATAAATTAAACCATATTTTAGCTGCATTAGTTTATTTTCATAACCCTTACGTAAATCATAATTTAATTCCTACTAATCGTATTCTTTATTGCCCCCCCACCATAGCTTAGTGTTTACTTGCAAGTTAGCCACTAAGTTATTGTTCTTCCCCCCCCCCCTCAGGAAAATGGTGACACCAACATCTAGCATATAAAGGCATTTCCACACTACAAGTTCTTCTGAGAAAAAAAATGTGATTTGCAAATACTGTCAAATGAAATATGCATTTCCAAATGCTACTAGGATGCCAAAACACATTCTTGTATGTAACAAGTGTCCAGTAGATATTTAAAAAGTATACATAGCTTTCCTCAACGTTCTCATTCAAGAAGTCCCCTTTCTGCTCCATCTGTAACATTAGCATCATCACAAAGTGTTATCCCATCAGAAGCATGTTAAAGTAAACAAATATTGAAACCAACTGCATCCAAAAAATACTCAATAGCTTCATTTGTAGACAAGAGATGACATCTGAAGATCAGGAAAAAAATTATCAAGCTCTTGCAAGAGCGATATATTCTTCTGGAACCCCATTGTCAATAACTGAAAATACATACTGGCAGGAAGCTTTTAAATTACTAAGACCATCATACCGTTTGCCCAGTAGACATTCTTTGAACAAGCCTCTTTTAGAGTCAGAATACGAACATGTAATGGAATCTGTGCAAGGGAAAATCAACAAAGCACTGTGTCTTGCACTACTTACAGATGGATGGACAAACGTGAGAGGAGAAGGAATTAAAAATTTTGTGATAACAACACCTCAACCACTTTTTTCCAGAAGCATTGAAACAGGAGAGAACAGACATACTGCAGAGTATATCAGTGGTAAAATATGTGAAGTCCTACAGAAAATTGGGAGTGGTAATTTGCTTTGCTGACAATGCAAGTAATATGAAAGCAGCATGGGAGATCATAATGGATACGTATCCACATATTACTGCAATAGGATGTGCATCTCATAGGCTAAACTTGCTTCTTAATGATATTATGAAACTGGACACCCTTCAAAGGATCTATAGAAGAGCAAAAGAAGTTATAAAGCTTGTAAAAGCTACTCATATTGTAGCTGCAGTTTTCAAGAAGAAGCAAGTAGAAAAAAATGCAAAGAATAACATAGTGACACTGAAGCTTTGTAGTAAAACTCGGTGGGGTGGAGTGGTGATCTCCTTCGAAAGTTTACTAAAAAAAACAAAGAAGCTCTTCAAGAAACAGTAATAGTTGAGGACCTTAAAGTACCCAGGAGTGTAAAGAACACTGTACTTGATGAGGATGTCTTCTGGGTTCAGCTGCAGAATTCCTTGAAGATTCTAAAGCCAATTTCTTCAGCAATCACTGCATCTGAATCAGACAGTTCACTTTTATCAGAAATTCCTTACCAAATGGCCAAGATAAAAACAACTGTTTTTGAGAATCTCAGTGTATCTCCACTTACAACTACAGAAGAAAGTAAAGTGAAAGATTTTATTTAAAAAAAGGGAAGAATTTTGTTGCCAACCAATTCATGCTGCTGCAAATCTGTTGGATCCAAGGTTCAAAGGCGAAAGTATCAGTGATGATAGCACTGCTACTGCATTAGACTAGATTCCAAAACAAGCATCACACTTAGGACTTGATGTTGGAAAGGTACTTTCAAATATTGCAGAATACAGAACATCTTCAGGGATTTGGTCCAGGAATGCAGTCTGGGATTCTGCCAAACATATCCCTCCTACAACATGGTGGCAAGGTCTTTGCACAACACAGCCTCTGCCTCCTCTTGCTTCTTGCCTTCTTCAGTTTCCTCCATCTTCTGCAGCACGTGAAAGAATCTGGTCTATGTTTGGAAACACTCACACCAAATCAAGAAATAAACTGACATGAAAGGGTAGAGAAGCTTGTTTCAATCCGGGCAAACCTTCAGTTTTCAGAAATCCATGATAACTATGATGATGACAAACATAATGAAGCAGAAGCAGAGACTGAAACTGATAGTGATAGCTATAGCTTAGAGAAGGGGTCTGATTAAATGTCATGTCTATTCATTGAATCTTGTCCCCCCTTTTTTTCTCAGTTCTTTTTATGGGAATGGGTGCTTTATATCTTCTTGACACTGTGGAGGACTAGCAGAGACATGCTTTTTTTGTTACTAATGTTGATGGTTTCTTCTGGTTTATTATTATTATTATTATTATTATTATTATTTGCCTGTTCCTCATAAACTGGCAAAACCAAAGAGGTTCTTTACAATTCAGGTTTTCCTTACAGTTCAGGAGCTTATAGCTCCATTTGTTACCAAATAAAGTAAAATTTTTAAAAAGTAAATTCAGTTTGTAATAATTGTTTGAATACACTGTACTTTGAATATATCAAATATGATAATATTATGCCAGACCAACTTATACATAATTACATTTTATGTTCCTAAAGTAACAAAGTGGCTTTCAGTCTGTAAAAACTGCTAATATTGCATCTTTTTCAATTTTTCCAAAAATTTTAGTTTTTCCTGAAAAAAAACAAAAAAACAAACCTTTTTTTCTATGGCTTCAAAATTTCCGGGAATTTTACATCTCTATAGTGGATGCAAGCAAAAGTTAACTAGCAGCACCAGTTCTGTTTAACGTAGTCCTTTAATACTACTCCGCTCCATTGCTGGTTCTGTGAGTGGCTCAGGGACCCACAAGAAAAGCTGCAGCATCCCCCAGTCTGGTGCCCTCCAGATGTTTTGGACTTCAACTGCCATCAGCCTCAGCCAGCATGGGCAATTGTCAGAAATGCTGTGAGTTGTCTAAAACATCTGGAGGGCACCAGGTTGTGGGGGGGAGGCTGCTGTATAGTATCTCCACTTGAATTGGATTGGAGCTAAGTGCTTCTCCAATGCTGAGGGCTCTCCTCTGGGGCTTCCAGGAAATGAATATGAAGGCATCTTGAAAACCTTGAAGAACAAAGCAGCACCATGCAGTTCTAGTCCCCTGAGCACGCTGCGAAGGATGTTTCTGAATCGGGTCTTTCTGAACTGTTATCTGGGGCATGCTGGGAATTGTAGGACTTTTTCTATCTAAACATGCATAAGATTGTGCCCTTATGCATGTTTAGACAGTGTGCTAGTCCACACTCTGTGGTTGAGTGTGGGTTGCTGTTGAGCTGTGGATTGTTTGTTGAACCATGGGCGCATTGTTTGAACCCAGGACATTTTCCACTGGACAGCATGTTAACCATGCAGTGTGGCTTGTTAACCATCCTGAACAACCCAACAACAAACCATGGGTTCTCCAGGTTGCTTGTTTAAGAAAAATAAGTCACACTGCATGGTTAACAAGCCACCCTGTGGAAAATGTCTTGGGTTCAGACAGCACACTAGCCCATGGTTCAACACAATCTACGCTCAATCACGGGGTGTGGGTTAGCATGCTGTGCGAACCCAGCCACTGTGTTACTGATGTTGGGAAAGCAATTACCAGCAAAATAGCAAAGATGGACCTGTGGATCAATGCTCAGTAATATGCTTGTGTGCATACCATATATACAACCACCCTTAGGAACATAGGAAGCTGCCATTTACCCAGTCAGACCATTTGTCTGTCTAGCCCAGTATTCTTTCCTCTGACTGGCAGCAATGCTTCAGCGTCTTAAAAAAATGAATATTCTCACCTGTTATCTGAGGTCCTTTTGAGTGGAGATGTCAAGGCTCAAACCTGAGACCCTTAAACCTGAGACAAAGCCTGTGCCCTACCTCCAGGCTATGGTCCTTCCCGATTTCATCATTATGACACATAATGCACTGCCAGAAGTAAAGACAATTTTCAAGGAAGGGAAGGCAGCCCTTGCATTTTCTGCCTTTGCATGGATTTTGCTCCTCCATCTGAAGGCTCCTTGTCTCCTTTTTCCTTCCCATGATTAAGGGGAAGCTATCCTCCCTTAGGGACCAAAACTGAAAAACTGCCAGTGCTGGTGCATTTGCAGGCTTAGCTTCTCCTAGCACTTGTCAGCATGGGATCTCTCTTGTGCTGGGGGCATAAATCAGTGTTACAGCTGAACCTTTTGATGACAGACTTGTGTGGTCGCTGGCAGGAAAAACAAATCTGCATTTAAATCACTACATTGTCTTGGTAATGGATTATGTTGCTATGTCTTAATGCCTTTAAACATAGCTGGCAGTATGGATGTAATGTATGGGTTGTCTGCAACAGTCTAAAGGTTTCTTTCTCAACGCTTCTCAAGGGGAAGGGCTGACACTGATTAGGGGTGACTTGCTGGGAAATCCTGTTCTTTTTTGACTTGACAGAGTTCTGCAGCGTGTAAGACTCATTTTGTGTTTGCGAGCTGAGCTGCAGGCTTTTCCCCAAACTGGTTTTGCGCATTCCCCCCCCCCCACAATTTCTGAGCAATCTCTGCAAATGTCTGAGCAATGTGAGCAAATGTCTGAGCAATTTGCGCATTTTTTTAGCAATTTGCATAAGTTGCTCAGAAATTTGCATACATTGCAGAACCTGTGGGGAAAAAAACCTGCAAACTGCCCGGAAAATCTGCAAACTGGCCCGACTGGTTACAGACCAAGTCAGTTGCTGCAGCAGAAATCAGAATGAAAACTAGGAAGCTGAACTCAGAAAAACCCATTGAACTCCAACCCCAAATGGGTTCCCCTGACATCCCTAGCACAGATGTGGTGTTTGCTTGGCTGTCTGGAGATTAGCAATGGAATAAGAGGTATCTGGAGATTAGCAACTAATATGGAGATCTTTGCTACTTGCAGGATCAAGCAATAAGCTCTGCTGCAACTTAGAAAGCAGACACCCAAATGAACGTTGGTTTGTTTCAATCAGTGGAATCTGTAGGGTTTTTTAATTCATTCAGGTAAGAAAAACACTCACCCAAAACAAACAAACTAGCTAAATCACAAGATTTGAGACTTCAGACTTCTTATTTTAGATTGGACATATTCGTTCTTTCCAGTGATTCCATGCAAGGGCAGAAATTCAAATGTAAGGACAGACACACACAGCCTGATTTGCACAGAACCCAATTAATTTCTGTGGAAGTGAAGGTTTGCATGCATGTGTGGATTAGTTACATCTGTTGGTTCAAACAAAAATTTACACACACGGAAACACTTGAGTGTGCATGTGCATTTTTAATGCCTTGGAGTATGCATGGACAGGATTTGCTACCCCCTTCTTTAATTCACTACATTCCCAGTTTCTTCTGATGTAATGTTGGTGCTTATAGGATCAATGATGATTATACTGTAAGTGCATGCATATGGAAAGATTACGTTTGTGTTAGTTGCTTACATACATTTTAGGGGATAACTTTCTGAACAAGTTCCAAGGATCTCATTATGTCCTGCATGTGGGTTTGAGTCTAGAAATATTTTATTTAAATATTCACTCATAATGTTCCCAAACGTATGCCCTCGCAGGATCAGTTAAAAACTTCACTTGAGCACCAAAGATGATCAGAATTACTAGTTTTCATAATTTCCTGCTTACTGTTTAAGCCCTGAGCAATCTTTTCTAGGCTTCGGTGGGCCGCACATATCACCATCTTCGTCTTGCTCAAAGGCAGGTTAATTAACAAAGTGAGACTTTTTAAATGACATACGTCTTGGCATTTTTAAATCCAAAGAGAGCTCTCTTGTGTAACCCTATGGATTACTACAAGATGTCAGCCCCTCTCCATATTTTCCACCCTGCTTGTGTACTTTTGCAGTTTCTTGAACAGTAGATCTGTCAAGCTACTTCCCTGAAAGGGATTGTTAACTCACATTAACTATCACATTGACTTTTTAGAGACAATTACTAGAGCAGTGACATAGGAGCTATTACCCCATGGAAATATTTAAAGGCCTGATACCATATGTGCAGGGCCCTTCTCACCTGATTGTTGCTCCTGGGTTGTAACATCTACAGTCTTTCATTTTATTTCCCAATTTTTAAATTGTCAGAAAACAAGACATTACGAGAGCTGGCTCAGTAAGCTTGGTAGTGAAACTCTCATACATCAATATAGAAATAATTGCACAGATGGTGTTAACAGAAGTCTTGCTTATTTTTTTATTTTCAGTGGGACTTACCTGATACATTCTCTTTGATGTAAAGGAGGGCGGTAAGTGACCTCCTGCAATACATTTTGTTGCTTTCTCTCTGAAGAACGAGAGCGCAGCTGATTCTGAACCACTAATTCAGTGGAAATCATTATTACCGATGTTGTTTATTTATTTTAGCTTCTCCTATGCCACTTGACATCCCAAGAGTTCCAAGTGCTTTACATAAAACACACACAATGCCCTACAATACAATAAAATCAATATAAAACAATAAATTCTTTAAAATATTAAAACAAAAGCAATAAAACAGAGCAGTGTCAAAACTGATTACAAGTCAGAGAAAGCCTGATTGAACAAATGTGTTTTCAAGAGGCATTTGAAACCTGACATAGTTTCTGCCTCTGAAACCACACATGAAAGGGTGGGTGCCACAACCTGTAGACAAACTGTTGATTGAGAAACAATCAATAAGACCATCTTGGAAAATCTCAGGGTCAGTCAGCTAGGTTGTTGACACCTTTCTTGGAAGGCAAACATTCCAAGTTTATATACCAAGTGGTTATAATACAGAAGCTCCAGGGCTTGAGGACTCTTTTATAAATAACTTTATAAAGAGGTGATAAACATTCTCAGGGGTAATTTACACTGTTCATCCAAGTCACCCTTTAAAAGCAAAAACGTCAAATGATGGCAACATAAACAACATTGGCTCCTTGACTTCTGTTTATGTTGGAGGGGTCAGTGGCCTGGTTTCAATGGTATAAAACTTTCCAATAAAATCCATGCATGCACCTAAGGCCTGCGGTGAAAAGAATTTTTACTGGAGCTGGCACCATGGAGAGGGTATGGGAGTTGACTGTAAACAAATACTACTGCTGGCAGTGTGAAAGGGCAGTCTCTGCAGCTTCACTCCCTCAGGAATGCTAAGTGCTGTTTTGATTAACTTTACCCAGCAAGAGTCAGTCAGGCATTGGGCATTTTGCTGACAGATTGTTTCAGTGCCTCCCCTTTTTTCTGCCGTAGTTCTCTGAGCAGCTTTTACAATATGGAAATGCCCACATCTGTTAAGCTCCATATTATCACAAAGTCTGATTGTCATTGTAAAGTTTGAGAATGTTCAAGATTTGGTTTATAGGTTTAAAGGGAATGAGGTTTAGAATCTGCATCTGTCTAATCTTGCACGCAAAAGTCAGACTTTGCAAGAAGCGTGGATAGCTGTGTAGAATCCAAGTAGGCTTCACAAGGCAGACTGAGATATTACAAAAAATTAATGGCCATTGCCAAAAACAGTAGCCGTGTGAAGTGTAACATGCTAGGGGTGTGCACTGGATCGGGTCCGATCCACGATCCGGATCCGATCCAGGGGAAATCAGATACAATTATCTGATTTCCGATCACCCTGCTGGATCGTTCGATCCAATCTGATCTGATCCGGAAAGGACCCGATCCAGATCGGAATGGGGGCTTCCCTGGCGGGGCTGTTCGCCAGCGGGCGCCCGCCAATTTAAGCGGACAACGGGCAGGGGGCTTACCTTCCGGGGATGTCCACTCCCCTCTGCTGCTGGCCACTACTGCGAACAGGCTTCGCAGCCTGCCCCTAGGTAACGTGCCAGGTGATGTCATCACCTGGCGTGCTACTCAGGAGCAGGCCGCGAAGCCTGCTCGCAGTAGCAGCCAGCGGCAGAGGGGAGCGGACGGCCCCGGCAGGTAAGCAGGGGGAGGGGGCTTACCCCACTGGGGCCGTCCGCTTCCATCCGCTGACGCCCGCAGGAGGTAAGCACAAGGGTGAGGAGGGAGTTAGGCCCCACCCACTCACCCGCCGCCATTTTTTCCCCATAGACTTGCATTGGGGGAAAGCTTTCTTTCCCCCAATGCAAGTCTATGGGGAAAACAAAAATGGCGGCCGATCCAAAAATTGGATGTCCGATTTTTCGATCAGGATCGGGCCCGATCCGGTCTGGGGGGGCTCCGATTTTGTCCGATCTGATCCGGGACAAAATTGGAGGTCCCGATCCAGGTCCCAATCTGATCCGTGGGGTCCGTGCACACCCCTATAACATGCATAGTTACCTTATACCAAGACAGGCTGTTTGCCTATCGAGTCCAATATATTTGTGTGGTCGTCACTGCCTGCTTCTTGGATGGGAAAAATGGGTGCTTGAAAATCAAATGCTTTTCCTCAGCTGTGTTTTTATTCTATAATTCAAGTAATAATTCTAAGGATTTGAAAAAGAGGATTTCATATAGAACCATAAACGAGGTCTGTGCAAGATTTGAATTTGGAATTCCAAAGCATGGCAGCCATTTTGTGTGCAATCTGCCATTTTCTGCACAGCTCTAATGTGAAGAGAGAAAGGGATCCGACAGCTCACTGCATTCATTGCATCCAATCAGATGGCAGCAATGGTCTAAGCCTGTGGGAGATGCTGTGTAATTAGTTAATGATGGACTAATCATTTATTTTCATTTAAGAATACTTCCTGATGAAAATGAGAGAGAAGGAAAGGAGGACAGGCGCCTCCCTACCACACCCCTCTCTTTTTTCAGAATTCCATAAATTTATGACATTCCATGAAAAGTGGGTTGTGTTGATGTGCAGTTTGCATAAAGTGGGAGGTGTCCAGGTGCTTTCAGTCTAAAGAGCAATGTAAGAGCTGGCTTAACTTTCCCTTTCTATTCTTAAATGACCAACAAAGTATTCTTAAATTAGAACAAAGGATTAGTCCCACTCACTAAATAGCACACCATCTCTCACAGGTTTAGCCTATTATTTCCATGGATAAGACAATACTACCCTCTGATTGGCTGCAATGCATGCTGGGAGCTGTGGGACTTTTCTTTCTCTTCACACTAGGGCTGTGCAGAAAATGACGGATTGCACACAAAATAGTTGCCATGCTTTGGAATTCTGAATCTGAATCTTGCACAGCCCTAGTTTATGGTTCTATATGAAATCCTCTTTTTAAAAACCTTTGAATTATGATTGGTATATTATATGACTCTTGCACAGCCTTACCATAAACCACCAACGGGATAACCTAAACCCGTCAGAAATAATACAGGAAGGGAAGTCTACCCTCAATATCAGCACCAGGTTTGGGGAAGCCTCCGCCCATGGCATTGTCAGTGGTCCTCTCTGTTAGTGTGCCACCTAATGAACCTTCCTCCTCCTCCTCCTCCTCCTCCTCACAACCAGTTGCTACCAGCTGCTGCTATTGCTCCTCTTTACCATTGTTTCCATCTACTTGCCTGACACTGGGAAAGCCAGAAAGCAAGTGACTGGCAGCTGCTGCTGCTGCTGCTCCTCCTCCTCCCCAATATCATCTCTCTTTTGCAAATCCCCTTTGGGGCCAAGAGGAAATGGTAGGTGAGTAAATGGTTTGCTGCAATGAAGAGGAAGGGCATTTTGGCCAAGATTTTCCCCACTAATCCTGGAATCTTGACAAGTGCCCAGCCATACTGATCCCTGATGTCAGAGCTGTTTTGTTACGCTCAATATTACCACCTTCTTTGATTCTGTCAAAGATCAACATTAAAAGATAATAAACCATGGTTACTAACTGAGTAAATGGGCCAATATCCTAGTGGAGTTCCTTCCTTTGGATTATAAGAGGGAGGGGGGAGATACCAACTCAGATTAAAAACCCCATTTCTATTGGCTGCACTAAGCACTTGGCAGGAATATAAGAAACCCTGAAGTTCTAGCACCTTGATAATAAGAAAAGTGTGGACAAGATTTTAGAGCTGTAGTTTAAAAACACCAACACAAACTACAGTTTAACAAATTCTGGGAAAATAATACTTTGCTGTCCTAAAGGATCTGTGTTACCTTATGAAAAGTGTGATACTTAGATCTTTGGGGAAATCCAAAGTTTAAAATTAGGAAGAGCTATTGCTGAAAGAGCACAACTGTGAGGGCCTTTTGTTGGGAAGGTATACAATTGTATTCAAAATAGAAGATCAGTGGGTTTAACGTTTTCAAGACCCAATCAAAAGAAGCATCCATATCCTGTTCTATCAATGGTGCTTGACACCTGATCTTCGAATAATGAACTCAAATTTGGTGTCAACTAAATTCATGCAATTGTTTAGGGCATAAGTATGGAATGTTTTGACTCCTAGGTTGGGATCCAAAGAGCTATTTTAGATATGCCCAGGGCTTGATCAGGCCTGGTGTGTGGTGTGTGTGTGTATGTGTGTGTATCTTTGAATAGGACCCCCCCCCCAATTAGGAGGAAATGTTTTTGTTCATGACCCATAAGCCCAAGCCCCCTTGCAGGTATGTAACTAATTGTGTGTTGGCTCAGCAATTGATTGTGATGTTGGATCTTTCCTCCTGCATTACTTCTGTTACAGTGATACTGGATTGGCTGTGGCTAGTGACCTCATCCAAGTAGGGGTACCTTTTCAGTGATGCAGAGCATTCATTTCATGAAAAGTGAACTAAACTGTCCCTTGAAACCTCTCTGCTCTTTAAGGGAGTGAGGGGCACTGATCAAGATCTTTGTGGAATCATTGGAAATAGGATAGACCCTCCTTGAATAAAAATATGTCATCAGCCAGGCTCCTGCCACAAGAGGTGCACTGGTTGCCCCCCTTTTTTTTTTCTTTCTTTCTTGGTCCGTTGGAGAACAGGCCCATTTGGGCCACAAATTTGGAATGTTCTCCCCAAAATAGAAAACTTTTGGTAGAAGAAAAGAGAGAAGTCCAAGGATGTAGAATGTAAATTGAGATATGCCTAGAAAAATATGCTGAATGAATCTAAAAAGCACATGATTGACCTAAGGCAACAAGAAATTATCCATTTACTGTCATGAGGAGAAACGTATCACAGACGGCCCCTTGCACCATCTGGGGATACCTGATCTACCAATAAAAAAGATTGACAGGAGCCTGCTGGGCTTCATTAATGTCTAAGGCAGAAAACTGTTTGCTTGCCATTATCTTCACTTCAAAGACTTGGATTTGCACCAGTAGAAATTGGACAACAAAGGGGGAACATTATTCTCTTGTTCTGCCTTTCTCGTGGTTAGATTTACACCTCCTGGACTATGAATCAACTAAGAATCTACTACGGTCTCTATGCTTACTGGAGCCATCTGTACTTTCCTCCTCAATAGAGAAATCATTTCTTTTCTAGTACCTGTCTTCTTGTAATATCTGCTCATCTTCATCTATATTGATCTCAGATCCGTTTTGCTTCAGTGGTTCCGGTCCTACCTCTCAGGCAGGTTCCAGATGGTGATGCTTGGGGATAGCTGCTCTTCAAAGAAGGAGTTGCTATGTGGTGTACCGCAAGGTGCTATCCTTTCCCCAATGCTGTTTAACATCTACATGAAACCGCATGGAGAGATCATCCGGAGGCATGGGGCGGGTGCTATCAATACGCTGATGACACCCAAATATATTTCTCTATGCCTTCGATAACAGCATCAGCTAAGGATAGCGTGTCTCCTCTGAATGAATGCTTGGACGCGGTAATGGGCTGGATGAGGAAAAACAAACTGAAGCTGAATCCAGACAAGACAGAGGTGCTCGCTGTCAAAGGCCCAACCTGGGTTTGGAGGTGTGTCAACCAGTTCTGGATGGGGTTACACCCCCCCTGAAAGACTGTGTTCTCAGCTTGGGGGTACTCCTGGATCTGTCGCTCCAAATGACAGCCTAGATAGATGCGACGGCCAGGAATGCCTACTATCAGCTTTGGCTGATACGCCAGCTGCGCCCCTTCCTGGAGTTGGAAGACCTAAAGACGGTAGTACACACGCTGGTAACTTCAAGGCTTGACTTCTGCAATGCGCTGTACATAGGGCCACCTTTGTGCTAGTCCGGAAACTTCAACTTGTTCAAAATATGGCAGCCAGGTTGGTCACCGGTACATCTAGGGGTGATCACATTACACCAGTTTTAAAATCACTTCATTGGCTGCCAATCAGTTTCTGGGCGAAGTATAAAGTGTTGGTTATTACCTTTAAAGCCCTACATGGTTTGGATCCAGGTTACCTGCGGGATCGCCTTCTCCCGTATAATCCGCCCCACACACTCAGGTCCTCTGGGAAGAACTTACTCAAATCAGCCAGAACTAGGCTGACGAGTGTTACCTAGAGAATCTTCTCTTCTACCACTCCCAGACTGTGGAATGGTCTGCCGGACAAATTAGCAGTCTTCATGAATTTAAGAGAGTCTGAAGACTGCTCTCTTCTGGCAGGCCTACGTAGTTGAATTTTAAGATGTTTTTAATGATGTATTGTTTTTTATTAGTTTTTAATATCTCAACTATTTTGTAGTTTTTATGTTTTATATTTGTTGTTATTCCCCACCTCGATCCAGAGGGAGAGGCGGGTTATAAATAATAATAATAGTAATAATGATATTATTATTATTATTATTAGGCACGAGAATGAAGGTCATATATTTCTGAGGTGTTAGACAGGATTGTACAGTTCTTAACTGAAGGTAGGTGAAGGTGATGTTTATGAATGCCCCCTAAGATTAAAACCAGAAACAAAATCCATGCAAGTAAAATATTAGCACAGCAGAAAGAAACGTTCTAGCCTAGTCAACTTCTTGTTGTGCTAGTATACTAATTGCATGGAAATTTTTATCTGGGGTTGTGATGTTCTACTGTTTGGAGATGTATTTTTTATTGTTATGATATGTTTTTTATTGTTATGATATGCATTTGGTTATATATCTTTAAAAAAGAGTAAGGATTATAACAAGTAAGGTAAATGACTAGGCTGAAATGTACTCAATGTTTGTAGTTACAGGACTGGGTAAGTATAGAATGATTGGCTGGATGTGTGCCTGAATGGTAAGTGAGTGCTGATTGGCTAGTTGTTTAGAGTGCCTGGATTGGTGAGTTGTGTAAGAGTGGGAGGATCTGGAGAGCGAGTAGAGTATATATGTTTCGGACTGAGCTGGCAGGGACAGGAGGAGTTAATTGAGAGAGAGGGTTGATTCCAGAGGGTTGAGAGAAGGGACAGGAGAGATTGATTGAGAGGAGTTAGAGAGAGAGAGAGAGAGAGAGAGAGAGAGAGTATTTGATGAGAAGTGAAGTGTGTTTGATTTAATATTGTGTGAGAAAAGTATAGCTTCAAGAATAGTTGGTTAGAGAAGTTACAGTTTGAAATGTATAAGAACTTTGACAGAAACCACTACGCTTTGTATTTGAAACCACTACGCAAATGTACTGAAGAAACCAATAAGCTTGTGCACGCAATACACTTATGTTAATAAAATATTGTTGAATTACATCAACTGGTGTGGTCTTTAGGTATACCTGAGGAAGGTATTGGTGGCAGTGGGAACAAGGACGTTGTCTGAGACCAGGTTGCTGAGCTGTAGAGCTGTGGGGCCTAATAGTAAAGGCGGGACAGGGGCAACAGCAGCAAGTGGTCTAAGATAAACCTCACAGGGGTGTGTTAAAATGTATGATCCTGCAGCAGTGGTAGAATGGGCTGTTCCATTCTAGACCAAGCCTTAGTCATGGTCGTCTTCCTATGATCTCAGTCTTGAACACCTGTTTACCTATAGTCCAGGCAGAGGGGCATTCTTGTGGTGGAGTGCCACAAAGATGAGCTCTTTTGGAAGTAGTGGTGCAGTGGTAAACTTTGAAGTTCAGGTGTTCATCATAACAGTCCCCATAGCTATGCCCCAAAAGTGAGGCCAAAAATGCGGGCAGCAATGTTGATCCATCAACAAAGCAGTTCTTGCAGTTTTCATCTCTTCCAGGAGCCGTTCTTTTATAAAGCTTTTGAATCTTAATTGCCCATTCAAGACCAGGCCACTCCAAAATACTTTGCATTACAACAGGGAACAATATATTGTGGCTGTGGAAATTCATTCCAACTCCGCAGCAACTGTGAGCTAAGCTCAGAGGGAACAGGGAAGGCTAAGCGGAGTGGCAGATGACATCAGCGTCCCTAATAATAAAACAGTACTGGTGCTGCATCCCTGTTAGCCCTGGATCCACTACACCAGTGATTGGAAGATTTCAACCAGCGGTCACTCTTCAGTAAAGAAATAAAAGAGGAAAACTGCCGCTGCCCAGTTCAAGTGTATGATAGATTGAAGGACCCTTTTTGTTTTATCTTTACGGTATTTGAAGTACTGAGGGAAATTCACTGGGAATTCATGCTGTGTAAACTGCATTCGATTCAGTGGGGCATATGGGAGCTCCGCTGCAAGGATGGAGAGAGGTTTGCCAGTGTGCAGTGGCATGGTGGATTATGTCTGCCCAGTATGCTTATAAACGTAGATCCTTCCCTATTTTTCTTCTAGCAGTGGAACTCTGCGAATCCACTTCCATTGCAGAAGAGTTTCATAACCCTCATGCTAGACATCCTATGTAATGTACATCAAATGGTCCGGTATTCATTCCTAAGGTCAAACTAGATGTGGCATGAGCAACATGTGAAGTGTCTGGTGATTGTTAGTTTTTACTTTACTGCAGCCATTGTAGGGGAGGTGGGGAGACCCCAAATTTGGTAAGAGCAGAAGGGAGGAAAAAATTCCCCTTCATTCTGCCTTCCTTTTCTCTTGCTGAAAATTTGTCCTATATTGTACTTTGGATGTCTGATTGTATACTTTATTATAATGCATCATCAAGACTTGTAATAAACACTTCCCACTGCAAAAGATTAAGACCCATTGAAAATGCTGCTTGAAAATCTTTGGATGCCTCCTCTTGTGCAACTCTATCTCTCATTGCTTGCCATAGACTGCAGGGTACATGATTAAGCTTTTTGTACACCACCTTTGGTGCCCTTTGAGGGTCAGCAGTAGTGTTCAAAAAGCATAATCCTACACACGGACGGCCAAGTGAATTGGCCCACGGTTCGGCTACACATTACCGTCCTGACAAAACAAATCAGAAAGACATTCCAGATGCCTCAGATAAGCAGAGACGTGTAATGAACAACTAGTGCAAGTATACCCTTCACTGATTTAGGTTCTTTCCCTTGTGGGGACTTCGATCACACCCTTTGCATGCTATCAAAGGGGTCACGTACAAATGTAGCTTTTCAGCAGCTTTTTAGATCTTATGAATTGTTGTAAACCACCCAGAGAGCTTTGGCTATTGGGCTGTATAGAAATGAAGATGATGATGATGATGATGATGATGATGATGATGATGATTAATAATAATAATAACAACAACAGCAACAACAACAACAAATTAGTCAGTAAAAGACAGCATGACCAGGCAAAGTCTATCCTGTCTGTCTAGAAAAGTCGCCACGAGAGAGAAAAGAGATGATGATTATGATGATGATTATATAATAATAAATGAAGAGAACCAAACATCTTTCGCCAATATAACCAACTGCCTTTTGCCATTCCAGCTCCTTTGGGCATTTCCAAGCAAAAGAAAATGATGTTGCTTCTGGGGCACCGGCAGGATCAGCTGCAAGTGACAATTTGAGACGAGGACTGTGCTTGACCCGGCTTTCTGTCACCAAGGTACTCAGCAACCAGTATGCAACAACTTCATTCAGTATCCCTGCAAATGTTCGCAAATCTCCTGTCCAACCTTGTGCTCTGCCGCAGCTCCCGCTGGAGCCCTTATGTCAAGTGCTTAAAAGTCTGGCAGGTGGATAGCACAAGACCATGTGTTAGGTGCATGTTTAAATGAGATATGACTTCACAAATTTGTGGAACCAAGGGCTGCAAAATGTGTTGCTTGAAGTATGTTTTCATATACTGTATACTTGTGGATAGCTATTTGCTTTAATGCAGAACAAAATTTCTAATTCCAAATGGTTGTGCAGAGAGAAATAGATCTTCTCCCCAGCTTTTTCACCAATCCCAGTAACAAGGAAGGAGGGAGAGAAAGAGGACTGTATGTTCTCTCACTGTTCCATCAATCACACAATGCTCAGAAAACTAATATTAAAGTTCTGGGTGAATGTGGAAGACCTGCTTTAAGAAAGCATGACTTTGCTGAAGGGTGTTAAACCCCTTTCAGCCTGGGAGCCAAATTCCATTCAGAAAAGCTCTCGGGCTTTTCCAGTGGTGGGCGGGGCTGAAAGCAAAATGGGTGGAGCCAGAGACAAAAGCAACAGGGCCAAAAATACCAGGATATTTTAGCTTGAAGATATTTTTTAAGCCTTAGGAGAGGCACTTCAACCTTTAGAATAGGAAAAACTGCACAAAAGCTGGGAAACTACCAAATTTGGTTGGGGGAAGGGGTGAGGGGTCCAGGGAAATGGACTATGGTCCCCTGGGGAATCCCAGAGTGCCAGATTGGAACGCCAGTGGGGCCAGATATGGCCCCAGAATCTGAGAGTCTGCACCCCTGCTTTATTGCAGAGTTCAGCATTTCCCTCCTAGGCTAATTATAGATAAGCTAGATACCCTGTGGATTGCAGCTTCGAGAACCAACCCTTACTCTAGTATGCCAATGTTATGCAGAGCCATCGCTCCCAGCATTTCTGTCCTCCAAATACATGGAAAGTAATGATACCAAACCATTTGTGTAGTTTTATTTTTGGTGGCTTCTAACCAATGGGAATACTGTACAGATCAATGCCCTGGAATTACAAAGATAAGTTTAATAATACTTGCAAAACACCTCATCCTTTCCCCGTGGGGTGGGATGGGGGAATAACAAAAGAGGAATGGTAGTTGTTTCAGGGGACATTGAAGTTTGAAAGGCACCGGAAATCAACGTTGTGATTTTTTAAAAATATATTTTTGGACTGCAAGTAACATCCATGTTTCCAGCTCCAATGAGCAGGGACAGATGTTAGGGACAGTACTGACTGGTAACTCCAATGGAAATCATTGTATCATATCATAGCAGTGATGCTACCTTGACTAAAGTCCAAGGCATCTGTCTGCAGCCTGAAGCAATAGATCACTGTCGAGCCTCAGACAAACACGTGATGTCTCCAGGGGAATCTAATGCCGGTATCTAGCAGGACTCTCCCCATGTCATAAATGGTTATGTTACATTCAAGCTGGCATTAAAGAGCAGGGTTGAAACTTCATCCATCTCGGCCCCAGATTGGCATAGCATCTGTGCAGGATATCAGAGATCATCTTGAAGTCTATTTACTTCAACACAAGGGACTAGTGAGCAGCCTTTTTCCCTGATACGTGCCCACAGTGCTTCTGTGATTTCTTCAATGAAGTATTGGAGTGCTTTAATGATAAAATGAAAAGCTATTCTTGCTACAATAGAATTAAGTTTCAGACAGGTGGACATTGACATTGTCTCTCTGTGAAATGCAGAAGAAGGGCAGATTTAGAGTCAGAGTTGACCTTGTAGATGATCTAGTCCAACCTCCTGCTCAATGCAGGAAATCCAGAGCTGAACCATTTGAAGATCTCCAGTGGAGGATAGTCCACCAGACCTCTAGGCAATTGGCTCCAGTTTTAACTGCCCTTTCCTTAAGACGTTTCTCCTGATGTTCAGCCAAAATCAACCCTTCCCTAATATAAAGGTCATTTAATCTAGTCCTGCCCTTAGAACAGGTCTGTACCCTCTCTTACAAGATAACCCTCTAGGTTTTTGAAGGGCTGTCATATCATATCCCCCTCTAACCTTTTTTCTCTCCAGGGTAAACATATTTAATTTTATTAATGAATTACATTCTGTACCACTAGGGATGTATAGATTTTGTAAAACCAGGTACCACCTACATTTTGTGGGTTCACTAGTGCCTTTTATTCTGTCATCCTCTCATTGGCGGGATCTGATTTTTTCCAATTTCCCAAATTTGCACAGATCCATCCCAAAATGTGCAAATTACCCCAAAATGTGCATAGCCCCACAAAGGTTTTTGTCACTGCTCTGTATTCCCTGCAATATAAGAGAACCTGAAGCACAGGTCCTATGTGTGGCACAGACAGTGGTAGTTTGTGGGACATCTGGACAGGAAGGCCAACAGATCTGGTATAGTCAGTTTGATACTTCTGCTTGATTCCCCTACCTTGGAAAACTAGAGTCAAAACCATCCCAAAGCATAGTTCATGTGTGGGTGGGTGAGTATACATATCTACTATGATATGTAGTGGAGCAACAGTACCTCATATTTTGGACTTACCTTGTGACAAGCTTGAAAAAAAGCTTGGCCACCAGTGTTCTGCCCGTTGAGCCACAAAATGTCATGACTACTGAAAAAATGAGATGACTAACTCCTAACCAATAGTAAGTAAAATTGTATTATGGTCACAAGACCAGCAAAGTAAAACAGCACTATAAACATAATAATATTCACAAGGCCAACAAAGTAAAATGGGGCTATAGATACAATAATAGAGAGGGGGTAATGGTTAATTAAAATACAAATAAATAAACAATTAAAAAATGTACATCTCCCTGGTCATAATAATACAGAATTTTTAAAAATTAGAGCATTAAAACATTATCACAATCTGATGAAATCATCTCATGCCGGCAAGCAATTGCAGCAGCACAAAATCTAGCCATCTTAGAGGTTATTTGAGAGTTCTGGTCAACCAGGAGATAATCTATATAAAACACATCAGCTCTCCCAGGTATTACTTGTAAGATAGGAGTAATAAAAATATGCCAAAAATCACAATAAAAGGAGCAGTAAAACAGCTGGACTTCAAACATTACAGTGTCCACAATACTGGTTCTATCTGGTTATCAGTATGGTCTGTTTTATGTCCAGGTGTGAGGACAGCTTAAGAACAACACTGCATTCAAAGTAAAATGATCTGGTGCCTCCAGATGTTCTGTATGAAATATCTGAAAGAGATCTAAGGAAAGCACATGGTTGATCTTGTTGCTTTTCCGCTCTACCCCCACCCCCACCCTGGTCCTGCTTTTATTATCCAAGATTATTACTGAATTAATATTGTAATTTGAGTACAGGAAACTGAGATAGAAAAGCTTTTCCGGTTTCAAACTTACTCTTTCTCTTCTCACAGTTGAACCATCTGGTGACAGAACAATTGGTAAGCTGTGGAGTTCCAGCAGTGGGCATTTCAGTAAGGGCACCAGTTCTTTTTATTTGTCTCCTTTTTAGGTGATGTTGCCTTTCTTGGGAAGAAAATACCATGGGAGACATATTTGGGTGGACGGCAGGAATTGGGACTTGCACAGGTCATGTAGAAGTCTTAGATCTGCTTTAGATAAACTGTTGCAGCATCTTGTTCTTGGGTTTTCATAATACAATATCACCCATTTTGATAATTTTAGTTAATTGATTATTTACCTTGTAACTTATCAGTCAATTAAATGTAAAGACATTAGCATATTGCCAGCACCTCCATATAACTGCTTTTTGAGACAGTAAATGAGTTAAGATAATTTAAAGTTTGATTTACAGAAGGAAAAGTTGAAGGAAAGTGTTAGAAGGCAAAGACATACTTCCCTTTTCATTCCTATTACATTAACACACCAGAACTAAGGGATCCCACCCCCAAAGCAAAGTAACTAACTTGAGGCTTTAATTTTCAAGTTGCCATTCCCCATAATTTATAACTAGTAACCCTTTCAATTCTGGCATTACGTCTTGTAAACTGATTTTATTTATTTCCACGTTTGGAGTTGGATTTAACTGGTACATTCTAATTGATGTTTTGAGGCACTACTGACTTGAATGACAGGAATGTTTGTCTTTGTTATCTTTCTCACAGCCTTTTGGATCCTGGAAAATGGCATGCAAGAACATCAGCCAGGCTGGTATTGAGGCAGTCAAGGATGTTTTAGATGCAGGTTATGTCCCAGTTTTACATGGCGATTGTGCTCTGGACTTGGAACAGCACTGCTGTATCTTATCCGGTGATACAATCATTGAGGTGAGAAGTGGGGAATGGAAGACAAATGCATAACAAATGTAGCACTTGGTATTTAGCCTTAATGCATCATTTCCATTTTTGTCCATCTCTACTTGATGATGAAACCAGTTCTGCTTTGTTGGTTGGTTGGTTAAAATTATTTTTATGCCACCTTTTAGGATATAGATCCTACCAAGGTGGCTTAAAAGTAACATAAAAATAATAAAATCACAATAAAGAATATTAACTTTTTTAAAAATAAAAAATCAATAAAAATCAATCAATCAATTGCTAGGTTCCTTCCAACAGGCCAATTGATGCTAGGTGGAGAGTGGGAGTAGGAAGTCTGTGGTCTTCTTCACCTGTCTCTCGTACACTCTCCTCAGTTCTAATATGCTTCTAGAGCTTTGCAGATACATTTTCTTGTGGATATAGTAGAGAATGCTTAGATGTCCATGCACACCAATTGTACTTCTGAGAAATGTAGATTACTTGGGTTGATTTCTCACCTTTTTTTTTACGTTTGAACATATATGCTGCATTTATGCCTGATAAGCACTTCAGAATGAGATTTTTTTAACTTAAGGGTGAACAAACTGGGATTGATAAAAGTTTGAAAATCCAGTTGTGAACAGCCTCTCCACACATAAACAAACATATGTGTACCCCAGATTCTTAACTGGGCCAAATATGCATCAACATGGGAAGCAGCCAAGAGCTAAAGAGATGATTTCACGTTGTATTGACTCATCAGAAAAACAATGACATGCAAAAGAAATCATGTATTAACTTCATTGACAAGCAGTCTTAGACTCGGCACATGTTTATCTTATAGATGTGTGTATGCTTGCACGTCACCCTCACAACAAAATGTGTAAGTCTTTTGTGTGAATGGCAGCATCCTCAAGTAGGTTTAAAACATTACTGCCCGAGCTGCAGGGAGTTCTCTCTGTTGTGGTTCTTTCTCTGAGGCAGACAAATATAAATTTCCCTGCATTTCCAGACCCAAAGTGATCCTCAAACTAAGATGTGACCCCCAAATTTTATGTTGCATAATTAGAGAAGGACCATAGCTTATGGTGGAATACATGCATTGCATGCAAAAGGCCCCAGTCCATGGCATCTCTAGTGAAAATATCTGTGGACTGTGAAGGAACATTGGTTGAGACCCTGAAAAGCTGTTGCCAGGCAGCATAACATGTAGGTGGATTTGATGAACCAGTAGTCTGACTCAGTAGAGGGCAGTTTCGTGTGTTTCATGTTCCCTTTTTTCTTTTTGAAGGTTTTGGCTAAAAAGTTCTTTCCTAGGCGAGTTGTGTTTCTCACAGATGTCAGCGGAATTTACAGCTGTCCACCTGACACTCCAGGTACAGAATAAGTAGCACCAAGGTGGATATTAGCCAGTATCCAAATGAGCACAAACCCCTCATGATTACACAAACTGTGTCATTTGTAATAAGCACAGCAATACTTATTCATGCAATCCAGTTTTGATTGATGTTTGAAGTAAATATTTTAGGTGAGCTTGCTTATGCCCGTTCTGAACATATACGTTAAAAAAGATCGTGAAAAAAAATGTTCTATATAACAATGGCCACCCCCAGCTCTATTGCCATTAAATCAATAGCTTGTAAACTAGATGGTGCAGATAGCTCCCGAAAATCTAGGAACTAGTAGCAATGAACCCCCCAAAATCCCAGTTTGCTTTTTGCCTTGAAAGTAGCAATGGGGTGGTGGCAACACCCCCTAAAAATAACTTTAACTCTGGCTGCCTCTACAAGAGAGGTTTAATGCTCTTTCAAGGCGCTTTAAAAAATTTACCTCTACAAGAACGGAGCGCAAATCAGGCGTAGAGGTGCGTTATCTCTCCGATTATGCGCATTATCGAATGCGCGTTAAACAGCGAATTTTATTTTGCTCCGGCCGTTAAAGCGCATTTTGCCTGTGAACAAGCGCTTATGCGCATTAACTACTTGTAAAGCGCATTTTGGTCTTCCGTTAATGCGCTTCGCCACCTTTCGCTGCCTCTCGTGCAGAGGTATTAGGCGTAAATGCGCTTCAGCAATTATGCGCATAATCGCCTAACCAGGCACAAAAGCGAATCCTTGTAGAGGGGACCTCTATCTATTTTGTGGCAATTTGCTGCTACAACTTTCACCTATTCCACCCCTTTTCTTCCTGTTTTCTTCATTGTTTTGATCCCAGCTAATCAGGGATCACATACTGGATTTAACACTATGTTGCTAATCATATTTAACTAGGTGCTGATATCACGAAGGGCAAGTCTATTTAGAGTAAAAGCAGTGCTTCCTACGCTGGTCACATGGACAATCCTAGCCAGACAAGCATCACTCTAACAATCAAATACTTTTGCAACAACCCCTGAAAAATCACCCCAAAGAGGGACCCCTTTCTGCACTCACCAAAATGTTCAGGATGCACTATGTGAGAAACACATGGTGCTACTCAAGAAGACCTATGAAAGATGAGGCTCGAGAAACAGCTGGAGAACGTCGACATTGCCTCTCAGAAATGAGTCCTGTACCTCTTAATCCATATTTGCACATGTCTCTAGACGCCTGTGTCACTGGAGTAAGATGCCCTGAGTGATGTGGAGGACATGTTTAGCTCTCCAAATGCCTGGGCCATTGTCTTAATCATGCTGTCATCCAAGCTTCCTCCTAGGCTTGTCATTGAGAAACGACAAACACTTGGAAAGGTTTAAGACTAAACTAGTTGTTTTCATGCTGCAGTGTTCTTATTATTTTAGATTAGCCGTCGCATGTTGTGTTCTGAGATGTGCTTCCTTGTGGTGCCAGTTCTGAATCTTCTGATTTTTCTGCAACAGGCGCTCAGCTTGAGGATTCCATTGTCATTGGCCCTGATGACAATATGGAGCCACCTGTACTCACATCTGCACTGTCACATGATACTACTGGAGGTGTGTCCTTGAAGTTACAGATGGCTGTAAAAATAGTTTCTCAGAGCCGTGGAGCCATTCCAGTTCTGATCTGCAAACTGGACAGTGAAGCAGCCGAAAGGGCTTGTCTGACTGGGGAGCTGAAGGAAGGCGAAGGCACAAAGATTTCCTTCTTTGAAAGATGACGACTTCTCGGCAAGAGCCGTAACTAGGCAGAGGAAGGGTTTCACCAAGGCAGTACCATTTGGACATAAGTATCTGTTCTGTAATTTACACTTGACTGTGACAATCAATTCCAGATATCCTAAACCAAATTTAGGATCCTCTGTTAACATTTTAGCATTGAATTGAGTGGCAGCAGATAACGCTCACCTTCTTCTGAAGAGGTATATAATAAAGCTACATGGCACCTAGTGGGCTTTTAGGTAGCCTCCTAGAACTAGGAA
Source organism: Anniella stebbinsi (assembly GCA_029215795.1). Lineage (NCBI taxonomy): Eukaryota > Metazoa > Chordata > Lepidosauria > Squamata > Anniellidae > Anniella > Anniella stebbinsi. The sequence continues at coordinate 43,465,656 of JARDYH010000004.1, read as the reverse complement.
CAGTCTTTTTGACTCTGGCTTAATAAGCAAAAGCTAGTCAGGGGCTAAATATTTATAAAGAAGGGCTTTTTCAGATTCGTTCCTGATAGTTTCTGTCTGTCTCTCTCTCTCTGTCTCTCTCCTTTTTTTTCTTTTTTTTTTGCAATCCTTCTCCTCAGAAAGTACCACAGCAAAATATTGAGAACTCATTTCAAATGTAAACAGCCTCAATCCTCGAATGGTTTGCAACTGAAATCAGTGTGACAGCTCTGGCTACAGCGGACTTAGAAATGTTAATCCTTTGCTTTCACGTTCTCCCATATCCAAATATGTTTTTCTTTCTACTCCCCACCTCAGCCTGATGCATGCAGAATCACTGCAGCCACAGAGTTTCACCACGTACACTGTCCTTCCATTCACATTACTTCCTGTCTGCCTAGCATCATGCACCCCTCTGCCAAGCCTCGAGAAGCCCATGGATGGCTCTGAACAAGCGTAAAAAAATAAGCCAATGAATCTATGAAATCATACTACTATTAAGATAAAATTGGCAACATAAAAACAGTTCCAAATTGTCAAAACAGAAATAAGAAGCGAACTTAAGATAACCATTATTATTATTATTATTATTACTATTACTATTATTATTTTTTGTGGGCTCTGCAACAAAATTGTTGCAGTTTGCAGTGCTTCTGTTCATGGTTCCATTCCATTTCCCCATCTGTTTTCCTTCCCCCACCTATAACAGTCAGTGTCCCTTGCCCACTGAGTGTGCTCTGTCCTCATTGGCCTTTGTGGGGCATTGGGTTTGTTTTCTTGGGTGTGGTGGAATGGACACACTTGTGCCCAATCACAGCTACATTAAAATCTTTGTCTTCTCCATTGATTTCCATGGGCAGCTTCCAGTTCCATTCCTGGGGACATTTTTAAATAGCTTCTCAGTGTGAACCAGGAAGTGATGTATCCAGACAATGCCTGCTGAGCCAATGTGGAATAGTAGATAGGGTTGTCAGGCAAAGTCCTCACTGGGACAGAACAATTCATACCAACAAGACAATACCCTGCAACCGACCAGACATAACGGTCATAGACAAAAAATTAAAACACACATACCTCATCAACATAGCAATACCAAATGACAAAAATGTTGTTGAAAAGGAAGAGGAAAAGAGAGACAAATATACACCACTGGCCATGGAAGTCAAAGAACTATGGCAACAGGAAAAGGTCACAATTAGTCAGTTAGTCACCACATCACATCACATCAAAAAATTATATAGAAAACCTTCAGAAACTGGACCTACCAAAAATACATCCACACCAACATCCAGAAAGCAGTCATACTTAAAACAGGCTCAATTATCAGGAAATTCCTGAATCTGTAAAAGACAGCATGACTTGGCAAAGTCCGTCATGTCCGTCTAGAAAAAGTGCAACGAGCGAAAAAGAGATGAATAATAATGATATATCTATTTCTTACCCACCTCTCCTTCTGGATCAAGACAGGGAACAACATTAAAAGCAAATGATGTAAAATACATAAAACTGATTAAAAACATATATGGCTAATACATTATTAAAATACCAATAAAACTCTTAAAATTCAACTCGGTAGGCCTGCCAGAAGAGATTGGTCTTTATGGCTTTCTTAAAGCCATAATAATGGGATGAAAGAGTAACAAGGCAAGGCTAAGAAGAGGAATGGTGCAAATTAACTGAACAGACTAGTTGTTGAAAAGTTTGTATCTCTCTAATGAGGTACCAATTTTCCCTCAAGTGAACATGGACGTTGAGTGCTATGTGGTGACAGATCACACAATGCACTGGGCTGCACTGGCTCCCCATGCGATTTTCTGTATTAGATTGTGTGAAAAGTTTCTGGATTAAATTCCGTAAGAGCCTTTGCACACGATCATGGATTTGTCTGTATGAGAGGCGTGGGGACCTTGGCAGATCAGCAGCCCCAACAGAAGCTGGTGCGAGCAAGAGTGATCTCTTACAGCTTTGGCTCAACTATTTATAGCCGATCACAGAAGGTGACAAAATTAGGCTAGTTGTTAGAAAGTTTTGCATTCAAAGACCAGATGAGTTCTTGTTACTTGTAGATCAAATTCTATTTTAAGGGCATTGTCCTACTGTGGATTTTATTTTACTGGCCTCGAGTTTTGTGGTGCTATATTAGGCCACTGTTTACGACTTTTCTGTTGAAACAGGTTTGGCTTATGTTGTAATGTATTTTATAGGATTTTTATTGTATGTGCATTATTATATGCAATGATTGGCTTATGCAATAAAGAATCCTGTACAGTGTTCATTTATTAATGTCTTTGTTTTTCTTTTACTCTCTCCTCCTGAGAATTGCCAGCTCTGGATGGAAGCAATTTTGGTTTGTACTATAGCAATAAGGCAAAACCAGAGAAAAGTCAAAGCAATTCAAACACATGATTTAAATTTATCCCAAAGCATATTATTACTTCCACCTATACTCTAATGTTATAATGTACCATCCCTTGAATAGTACCAATAGCACTACTAGTCACCAAAACTTGAATAAACAGAAATAATTGTGCACAATCAACTCTGCATAGCATATGTATTGTCAAGCAGCATATATACTATGGGGCAGTTACTGTGGAGAAGCAATGAGCTTTTTAAGTCGCACTATACAAGCAGCAAAAAGTTCAAGTTACTTGGACAGTAGACCTGCAGTGGTTAAACTGAAGATGTGATGTTAAACCACTGCATGGAAGCTCTGTCCAGATGTAACCCCTTTAATGGAACCCAAAATGAACCACCCTACATTTTTGTTCAAGATCATACACACATCTCCTAGCTTTGAGTGTGCTGACTTTGCATAACAGGATTGTGCAATCATGTTCACTTGACTCAGTTCACTTCTGGTACTGAAGACGAATTCCTAGGCTCAGAATATGCTCAAAGCCATCTTGTTCTTTCATGCTGAGTGTATGTCTTTTGCACCTGGCTCTGGTTGGTTGGTGAATCTTGGGGTCCTAATAAAAAAACTCAAAGTATATCCAACAAGTCTGAAATCTGCTCATTCCTGTCTTACAGAAGCACATTAAGATGCTCTCATGCCCATGGTTGCCCAGACACATGGGTATATAGTGCCACATGGAGATGTTCTGGCTCAAGGGATCACTAGAATCTGAACAGTAGACTTTGCAGAGAACATAGTTGCACTTTTCACATAGTAGCTGTCTCAATTGGCCATAATCTGTTTAAGAGTTTTGGTAGCTCTGCCATAAATGCTACTAACTACTCGTTCCAAGGAGGAATAAAGGCAAGGCCTATGTTGTGATTCTCATCCCAGTGCCGTTGATGGTCACTTCTCCCACTGCTATCCCCTGCCCAGTGACATGTTTAGATAACTGAAATTCTAAGGATAGGTTGCTAACTAGATGTTCATAAAGTTGACTGTGGTCCGTAACACCATCTGACTGCTATGAACCAATATGGAGTGCATGCATGTGCACTGGCCTGCTGTGCACTATTCCTCAGTGATTGGTATATATTTGTTACAGGGAAAGTTTGAAATTTGGTGATAGCATTCATGAGCATGGTGTGAAGGCACATGAGGCTGCCACCTTGCTGAAGCTAAGCAGGTCTGGGTCTGGTCAGTGCTTGGAGGGGAGACCACCTGGGAACCACATGTAACCACCTCGAGTTCCACAATGGAAGAAAGGTGGGATATAAATGGAATGAATGAATGATGGCAAGTTTTGTGAATATCTGAAAATACACTGATCCATGTTGGCAGTCACCTAGCTACGATTGTCAGTATTTACATGAGTATGACTGCAAAGTGGGGAGTCCGGTAAACTGTGTTTAGGCATTCACATGTCAATGTCAATATTCACCAGATGTTTGACACTGTATCATATACAGGATGATTGCAGAAAGCAAGGTGTTGAAGCAAAGGCATTTTATTTTCAATTAGGGATGTACATATTTTGTTAAATCCCTTCCATCTTTGTTTCACTGATTGTCAGGCATCTTTTGTTCTATCATCTGGTCATGGATGGAACAGGATTCTTTTTTTCCGGAATGTACAAGAATTTCATTCCACTTACACATTAGTGCTAATATGCATTTGCACTAATGGACATTAGAAGTAGGGGTGTGCACGGACCCCCCGGATCGGATCGGGACCTGGATCGGGACCTCCAATTTTGTCCCGGACCGGTTCGGACAAAATCGGAGGCCCCCCGGACCGGATCGAGTCCGATCCCGACCCAAAAATCGTACATTTTTGGATCGGCCGCCATTTTTTTCCCCATAGACTTGCATTGCAATGCAAGTCTATGAGGAAAAAATGGCGGCGGGTGGGTAAGGGGGGGCCTAACTCCCTCCCCCCCGGGGCCGTCCGCTGTGGACGGCCCCGGCAGGTAAGCCCCCTCCCCCGCGCTCCCTACCCCCCCTGGGGCCGTCCGCTTCCATCCGCTGGCGCCCGCGGGCGCCAGCGGATAGAAGCGGACGGCTCCGGGGGGGGGGGGTAAGCCCCCTTCCCCGCCACTGCTTACCTTCTCGCCCCGTCCGCTCCCGTCCGGCGCCGGCGGCTACTACCAGCGGGCTCCGCGGCCTACTCTCGAGTAGCGCGCCGGGTGATGACATCACCCGGCGCGCCACCCTAGAGCAGGCCGCGGAGCCTGCTAGTAGTAGTAGGCGCCGGCGCCGGACGGGAGCCACCGGGCCGAGAAGGTAAGCGCCCCCCTCCTCCCCCCCCCGCTGTCCACTTTCATCGGCGGGCGCCCGCTGGCGCCCGCCAATGGAAGCGGCGGTGGGCGCCAGTGGGCGCCCGCCGATCCGCCGATCCGCCGAACCGGTTCGGAGCTTTTTCGGACCGGTTCGGATTGGATCGGCCGATCCAGCTGCGGGATCGGAAATCGGATAATTTATCCGATTTCCCACTGGACCGGACTCGGATCGTGGATCGGGTCCGATCCAGTGCACATCCCTAATTAGAAGTGCAAATTTGCGCAAATCTCCCTGCAAAAGTTTTTAAAAGTGGCCCAAAAGCCTTTAGAATCCATGAAACTCCGAAAGAGCCAGTCTGTATGGAATCCGCAGGTCAGACCCATAGGAGTACAAACTAATTTGTACTTCTGTGGTGGATTTCACCGACATCCCTATTTGCAATTTATATCACACACTTATCCTAAAGATTCAAGGCAGATTGCAATGATATCTGAAAGAACTAAAAATTTAGTTTGGTGCCTCAGTCTACAGGTGCATAATGTGTTTACATGTGCACACAGATCTACTGCACATGCAGGCTGCCCCATTAATTTCAACAGAAGGATCCACATGTGCTGCATTTTGTATATTTAGATCAGGTCTCTCTTCACTTAGTGGAAAAGCCATAGCAGAGCCATGTATACATTGGTTCTTCTGTGCCAGGGGTGGGCAATGCACAGCTTCATTTCAAAAGCGCTCTGCAAGCAATTCGGTCAGACCTCTGGTAAGAGCAATGTGTCCCTCCTCTGGCAGCCTGCTACGCAGGGAAGGAGAGAAAGGAAAGGGGTGGCACAAGGAAAGAGGAAAAAAAAAGGGGGTGGCACCATCTACTTTTGGTTCTGGCCATGCCCACCACTGGTGTAAGCCCTGCCCACTGCAGTTATGCATCCGCCAACAGATTACCCCCAAGGGAATGCAACCCTTGGCGGAAAAACAATTATCTACATATGGTTTTATGTCATTACCAATGGCATAAATTCTATGCCATAGAAGGATCAAGGCAAAACAAATTAGTGCACAAAACAGTAAGAATAACACTCTACAAATTATAACGAAATAACTGCAAGTCCTACAAATAATCCCTGTCTGTAGAAATAATGTCACTCCCCTGCATCACTCACTGAGTAGAAACTACTCCACACACACACACACGCATGCACATACAGACGCACACACAAACACATATACTGCCCAAGCAAGGAAACGTGTTCCCCACAACTCATGGGGAAGGCATGAACAAACATTTAATCCACCCATGTTTACCCTTCCTAACCCAATTTCCTTTGCAAACCCCATCATAAATTAAATCCCTCTTAATATATAGGTTTTTAACCGTTTCAGAAAATATATAATAAATAAGATCATTAATTATTCTAATCACTTGTCTAAACAGATTTACAACTACAGTTTAAAAACTGTTCAGATTTTGATTATTATTAGTTTTTCACCCAGGAAGTTCTTCACTGTCGATTCAGATAAAAACTTGTGATTGCTCAGCCCTTCTGAAAATCTGGAAGCTTTTCCCCCCTCTAAACTCTAAAGTGTTGCACCTCACACTTTGAGTTTAGAGGAAATATTTACAGGGCTTTAGGAGAGGTATGCGTTGAAGGCTACAATCCAAGGAGGAAATCAGATCAGCAGAAAATTACCACTTCAGACCGATTTATGAAATGCCAAAGAATTAAGTTAAGCTCACATTTGTGCAACCACTGTCTCTGGCATGTATTGGAATAATAATGGCTAGAAGGCAGGTGCTGTAAGATTCTATTTTTTTTTAAAAAAAATTGGCTTTATTTCAGGCTAACTGCTCTCTGACAAGCTTTCACCTATGAAAGGGAGAGGGCAAGAGCGAGAGAGAAAGTGAGACGGACAAGAGAGGAACAGTCAGAAGTCTCTCGCTGTCCTAGTTCCAAGTTAGCTCTTCAGTGACTGAGTATTGACTACAAGAGAGACCCTTGTCAGAAATAGCAAAGAGGGAGACGTGAACAGGTGAGTCAAAGCCCTGAAGCTCACAAGCAACTTGTTTTAGATTGTCCTTGCATGACGGAATCATGTTTGAACTGCTAGGCTTCCTTTGACAGCTGGATAACCACCAGCAAGCGATGATACTTCTCAGAGCACTAAGCGGGGGTAAATGCCTGGTTTCCAAAATAGCCTCTGTAAAGCTTCTGAATTAACATTGGGGTTCTGGAGCGGCCTGGGGGATGTGGGAGGTTCTTTCTGGTTGGTGATTTGCTATTCTTTCTAATGTGTTTCTGAGAACCCTTCGGACTTGTAGCTCTATGCGTTCATATCAGTGTTCTTTATTTTTTCCCTGGGGAGTGCTGAATTAAGATACTGAATTAAGATACTGAAATATCAGGATGCGAATCCTGGATTCCTCAGAAACTTCATTGCCCTCATCAAATATTGGGTCTTCGTAGCTGAGGCTACAAACTTGGCCAACACAGCTGCTTGAAATAAATGGAAAGGAACATTTGATCAGGCACAATGGCACATCCAACATTAGCATCATTTAACCCCAAAATGCAAGTTAAATTATAGGATTGTTTCTTCTTTATTTGGAATCCAGCATGTTATTTCCGTAACAAGGATGATACACTATAAACTGGAGATTTGTCCTAATGCTGAGTTTCATAATATCTGTGGTCGTAATCGTATGCACAGTTATGCATGCTGAAGTTATATTGAACTCAATGGCACTTAAGTATATGAAACTATGAGCAGATGTGCAACCTAGTTAGGCAACAGTATTGATGAGACCATTCCCACCATCCCGGCACCCCCTTCCCTCCTCCCGATTTCAGAGAATGCAAGCTGTATGCTCAAACCCAGAGATTTTCTGCTATATTTATATTGTTTAAAGTTGTGGTTATTTTGTTAACCCATGGGTGCCAAATAGCACCACACACTAAAGATCTGGAACATGCGCTGATAATTTTAGCTGGAGCGAGAAGCCATCTGATCAGGCGCAGTGACCATATAAGGCTATATAGGACAGCGTCACAGCACATTCTTTGTCTTTCTGTGCTCATGAGCATTCAGGGTGCATTAAAACTGTTTCCTCTGGTATTATTCTAGTGAAGGAGGAGATGAGGCCTTTTAACTTTCTGCCTAGACCATGGGGTAGAGCAATATTTCTACCTCTGTTGCTTCTCAAGAGTGGGAAAGGGGTAGCAGGACTCAGTGCTCCACAGCACGGCTTGCTCATGTAAGAGCAGAGGGAGAGTGGGAGTCACAAGAGCAAAGCAGTCAGGGAAGACATGTGAGTGTGAGACTTAAAAGCACACCATCTAAATCATGCATCAAGATGACAAACCATGCTGGTCCGTCATTTAAATGAAGTTTAAATGAGGGAATAGCAGAGATTCTGTGTGTCATGGGGAAAGAAGGAGCTTATTTATAGCTTGGAGGCTGCATGTTGCTGGGTTCTACATTCGTGAGGTTGATTTTTGATCCCTGCCCCGATCACCAGAAGGCAGACGCACAGAGAGATTACTTGCTTGCTGGGAGAAAGGACCCACCATGTAAGAGGCATGTTAAAATTCTAGAACGTGTTAAATATGCAGCTCCTATGTCTGATTGATACACTGCTAGTTGGCCACCTGTTTTTAGGGGCGCTTCCAAACTCCCCTTGCAGTCAATTCAAAGCATTCCCACAGTTATTTAAAAGCTTCATTTGAAGCTTAATTTAAAGCATTTCCATTGGTCAGTTGTACCCTGGACATCTGCAAACTCATTTTCTTCAGCTATGGCCAACGTACTGATTGAATGATAGTTTGTTATCTGCAGCATTTCAGCCAATGGGCTTGGGATACAGTCCAGATTTATGGAGGTGTTTCATCTCGAAAGTCCACGCTTTAGTGAGGTACGGTTGTTTCCTTTACCATGAAAGTGGATTTGGAGCAAACCTCACCTCCTATTCTCACATCAGTCAAAGAGCGTTCATGAAGGGGGATGGGGTTTCCACTTAATACCTACTTTCCTGCATCTAAGGGACAAAATAGATAGTATTTTAATGTGTGTCTTGCAACTATGTCTTCCTTTCGTTTTTACTCTACAGTAGGAGCAGCCCCCCTCCCCCCAATATGAATCTTAAAAGCCCCTCTACCCTGCACGCTAGGGTCCCAATCGAGATTGGAGCTCTGCTCCTACTATAGAGTAAAAATTAGAAAAGCCACACATTTAGAATAATGTCTGTTTTAGCACTAAGCTGCAACGCAGGGCAGATTCACATGTACATTTCAGCTATGATAAAGTTAGGCTGACCATATGAAAAGGAGGACAGGGCTCATGTAACTTTAACAGTTATAGAGAAAAGGGAATTTCAGCATGTGTCATTTGTATGCATGCAGCACCTGGTGAAATTCCCTCTTCATCCCAACAGTTAAAGCTGTAGGAGCCCCACCCTCTTTTGTATCTGGTCAAGAGGGCAGGGCTCCTGCAGCTTTGACTGTTACAATGAAGACGGAATTTCACCAGGGGCTGCATGCATGCAAATGACACCTGCTGAAATTCCCTTTTCTGTGCAACTGTTAAAGACACAGGAGCCCTCTCCTCCTTTCCATATGGTCACTCTACAGAGCAGCTATGTTTTGTTGATCAATCAATTATCTTAATCAGTTAAATTGTTTCATCAATTACCTCCCAAATGATTGCTTTAGCTCCTCTCCAGATATAATTGATTACTTGTTTAATCAATTACACCTAATGCAGTAAATTGACTAAGGCTGCAATCCTATGCATCAGGGAGTGAGCTGTGCTGAATATAGTGGTGCTAACTTGCAACTAAACATGCATAGGATCATGAGTGTCTTTAATCAAGTGATGGCATTGGCCACAGTGTGACCAAAAGAACAGTAAGTAGCTATCCTTTTCTTAGATGCCACTTTTTTTTAAAAAAAAGGTGTGCTTTTCAATTGTAATGTTGGAAGGCTAGCATGTTCAATCTATTTCAGAAGAGGTGCAAGCTTGAATACATGTATTTTCTACCTGAAATCCATAACACATACTGCCTTTCTGACACCATCAATCCATGTGACTTAAGATAAAATAACTCCTGAAAACACACCTCTGTCTTTTAAATGTTACTTGGGAAACAGTCCTCATTCTACAGCCCAGGAGCTCCACTCAGTGATTTTCCTCTCTCAATTCCTTAGGGCTGACTGATTCTCACCAAAGGCCCTAGTGGTGACCAGATAAAATCTAGGTCAGGGCTCATGTAATTTTAACAGTTGTAGAGAAAAGGGAATTTCTGCCAGTGTCATTTGTATGCAATTAGTTCCGGGTGAAATTCCCTCTTCATCACAACAGTTAAAGTTGCAGGGGCCCTGCCTTCTTTTGTATACGGTCACTCTAGTATAGTGCCTGCAACTGTAACTGTTGTGATAAAGAGGGAATTTCACCAGGAACTAATTGCATACAAATGACACTGGCTGAAATTCCCTTTTCTCTACAACTGTTAAAGTTACATGAGCCCTGACCTGGATTTTATCTGGTCACCCTGCCCTAGTAGTAGGGCAAGTGCTATTTGCACTGACTTCTAAGTTCCATGGAGTTGGCCACATCCAAGTCAATGGCCATTGGTACATGCAGAATTCTAAGTTTGTTAACTTTTAGGAGCATGCTAAAATTTAGTATGTGCAGAAGTCTGAACATCTTATCAGACCACACATGTTGCAACTGCCTCTGCTAACAGCAGCATCAGTTACAAACCATAATGTGCCGTAACCGTCAATCCAATGTGGGGAGGAGAGGATGGTTATCAGAATCAATCCATCAACATGAATGTATAAGCTTCAGGAAAATGTCCATCTGCCCATATTTTTTTCTAGTATTAATCCTGTACATTTGAATTAATCCAGCTGTGCTCATGGTGCTTATGGTGTGCTGATCACCACTATATAAAAATAGTGTAGAGATTCTGTAGGAAGACTTTATGCAGAATGAAACACTTAAATCCCATTAATGGCCTCTTATAAAAAAAAAATTAAAGATCCATTTAAAATCCAAATCGTTAATGTCAAAAGCACCCTGGCTGTCATTTCCCAGAACAGCTCTACTGAGCATGGATTGGTCATATCTATTATTGTAAGCAAAGCGCAGGCCTATAAGCCAGTTGAGTCAAAAGCTGGGTGATCAAAATCCAGACATTGATCCTGACTTCACATTCCCCCAATTAAGAAAGGCAAAAACCCTTTGAGATAAACCAGTTGCCTCAGTAAATCCTCATACAGTGCTTCGACTTAGTGCTGCTTGAACCACCTAGGCAGATTCCTACTTATTTCTTGAATACAGATGCATGATATATGACTCTCAAAGTTTATCCATTAGAGAAAATGGAGGATGGAGTGAATAATATCTCCGCCCCATGAGCTTTGTTGAATTTAATCTGGAGATGATGCAGGATGATAGGACCGCGCTCTGCATCAGTTTCCCCCTCTCCCGTGATCCTTTTTCACTGACTCTGGCAAAGTGAGTTTGGTCACGTGGAAGAAATGGGCTGAAATTCATGATGGCTGCGAATTGCGTGCATATTGCATTGCTTGTCGGTGGGCCCGCAAGGGTTAAAGGCACTGTGTTGGGAGGAGCAAGGCGCCCTGTGAAATGGAAGAAGATCAGTCTCCTTTACCTTTCCTACGGATGGTTTTAAGTTATCAGACCTTCTGTAGGCGATGCATTTTGTGCCTCAGGGCTGAAATTGAAGGCCCTGGTTTCAAGGGCCCTTATGTGAACCCCTATAAAAAGAAATATATATATTCTCAGGACTTTTCCAGATGGTTGAATCTTCCATGATCCCAGTGCCACCTGCAGTGATACTCCATCTCCCCTTCACGAAGAGGGTGGGGCTACCTTTGCTGCTTGAGTGAGGATAGCATTGTTAGGGTGGGAAAGATTTTTCTAAATAAATATTCTACAAAGTGATATTGTCCATCACTGCAGTGGGTGAGCATGTCACTTCTAAGGGAGGAAACTGGGAAAAGCAAGCAAGAAGAGAGCAAAAAGACTGGGGGAATGGGAAATTAAAAAAGACTGGATGAGGGGCTTGAGGCATTGTGCATGACTTGCCACAGCACCAGGACGGATGATGATGAGGATTTTTTCCAGGAACTTCTGTCAGAGGTTTCACTACTGGTTAACACTGGTTAACCCACAGATACCTGTCTTTTTTCCTGTTGTTTCACCACCCTGACAGCTTTGTGTGTTTGTGCGACTTAAATCGAGAAAACAGTGTAGGAAGAAAAGTTTTGTCCTCCCTCCTCCAGCACCACTGCTCTGATCAAAACCGGAGCCTCTCCCCTGGCTGACTTAAAGTAAACATGAATACCTTTGGAGATTCATGGTCAGATCTCCCACATCACGTGGAATTTGGCCTTGGGAATTGGTTTGTAGTAGGGATGTGCATGGCTGAAATTATCGTATTGTATTGTCATCGGAAATTCCGATATAAAAATATCGGAAGTTCCGATCCGATTACGGTGTTTTTCCCCATAGGTTTCCCCCAATGCAAGTCTATGGGGAAAAACACTGGGCCGGAACTCCCTCCCTCCCTCCCCCCATTCACACTCCCTCCCCCAACTCGTGCTCCTTATTCAGTGCCGCAATCTCTGCCACCGCTGCTGCCCTATAGTACTGCTAAACAGGCTTTGCGGCCTGTTCGTCAGTACAGAGAGGCGCCGTCAGTGCCTCTCTGTACTGACGAACAGGCCACAAAGCCTGTTTAGCAGTACTATGGACCACTGCCGGCAGTGAAGGCCACAGGTAAGGAGTGTGAGTGGGGGGGAGGGAAGGCCTGCCCTAAACTGGTGGTCCGATAATCCGATATGTCTGATTGTTATCAGACATATGGATTTTGGATCCAATCAGATAGGGCCTTCTTTGAAATGTATCGTTATCGTTAATCAGATGTCCGATAATGACCTTATCGGATCGTTATCGGACATCGGAACGATACGATACACATTCCTAGTTTGTAGTATATGTCTACCACCTTTCTGCAAAGCGTATCAAAAACAATTTAATAGAACCCAGTATCATTAAAAACAGTTTAAACCACTAAATATGATTTAAAAGGGCAAATTGAAAAGTTGTGTCTTGACACTTTTTCTAAAAGCAGAGAGAGTGGGGACTGATTGTAACTCGGGGGAGAGCATCCCACCATTTGGGAGCAACACAGGAGGGAGCCTGCTCACGGGTGCCCATCAAGTGGGCCTCTGCAAGTGGTGCTATCTTCAGAAGGGCTTCTCCTACCAACCCTACACAAGTTCTCTTTGTTGTGTAAACCAGTCATGACCTCAATTGAATATCTGTATCTCATCGGGATGCACTAAAATATGTTTAAAATTTGTTCTATCTCTCTGAATATTTTAGATATTTTAGTAGTTGATGCTATGGGAAGCCATAGTTTTGCTGCCTTTAATTTTTTTTAATGTATTCCTATTTTATTGTGGTTTATTTTGTATTTTATGTATATTGTCCTAGAAGGTTTTTTTTTTTAAGCTTTAGGACATCTCATAAGTTGAAGTGGTGGTGATGATGATGATGATGATGATGAAATAATACTGATGATGATAATAGTGATGATGATAACAATCATCATTATCATAATCTAAACAAGTATATGAGCAACATTGAAAATACTCAGTCTGCCAATCTTCTCACAGTCAAGAAAATTAACAGAAAAGAGTTTCTCTTTGGGAATAGTTTCGGTAAGCCCCCTCCCCCGCGCTCCCTACCCCCCCGGGGCCATCCACTTCCATCCGCTGGCGCCCGCGGGCGCCCGCGGATAGAAGCGGACAGCTCCGGGGGGGTAAGCCCCCTTCCCCGCCACTGCTTACCTTTTAGGGACGCCCGCTCCTGTCCGGCGCCGGCGGCTACTGCCAGCGGGCTTTGCGGCTTGCTCTAGAGTAGCGCGCCGGGTGATCACCCGGCACGCCACCCTGGAGCAGGCCGCGGAGCCCGCTGGTAGTAGCCGCCGGCGCTGGACGGGCGTCCCTAAAAGGTAAGCGCCCCCCTCCTCCCCTCCACACGCCCCCTCCTCACCGTTCCGGGACGTTCGCTCCCGTCCGGCGGCGGCGGCTACCGCCAGCGGGCTTTGCGGCTTGCTCTAGAGTAGCGCGCCAGGTGATCACCCGGCGCGCCACCCTGGAGCAGGCCGCAGAGCCTGCTGGTAGTAGCCGCCGGCGCCGGACGGGCGTCCTGAAAAGGTAAGCGCCCCCCTCTTCCCCTCCGCGCGCCCCCTCCTCACCTTTCCAGGATGTTCGCTCCCGTCCGGCACCGGCGGCTACTACCAGCAGGCTCCGCAGCCTGCTCTAGAGTAGCGCACCGGGTGATGTCATCACCCGGCGCGCCACCCTGGAGCAGGCCGCGGAGCCCACTGGTAGTAGCCGCCGGCGCCAGACGGGAGCGGACGTCCCTCAAAGGTAAGCGCCCCCCTCCTCCCCTCTGCCCCCCCGCTGTCCACTTTCATCGGCGGGCGCCCGCTGGCACCTGCCAATGGAAGCGGCGGTGGGCGCCAGCGGGCGCCCGCCGATCCGCCAATCCACCAAACTGGTTTGGAGCCTTTTTGGATCGGTTTGGACTGGATCGGCCGATCCAGCTGTTGGATCGGAAATCGGATAATTTATCTGATTTCCCACTGGACCGGACTCGGATCGTGGATCGGGTCCGATCCAGTGCACATCCCTAAAAATAACTGCTTTTGGCTGCAGTATCATACCCATTTACCTAGGGGTAAGCCTCATTGAACTTATATATGATGTTAGACGGTGCCATGCCACTGCTATTTTAAAAAAAAAGTTTGATGGTCTTTTATTATTGTTCCAGGTTGCAGTTGGAAACTGTGACAGCTATTAAAATAGAAATGTGGTGTACAAATATTTTAATAAAAGCTAGGCCATATATGATAATTCAGCTCAGTACTATCTAAACAGCTTACAAAGGATCTGCATATTTCTTGCCAATCAGAGAGGCAGTAAACAGTGGTTTCATTATGGGACTCTTGAAACCTAGGGCCGATCTACACACTAGGTTTGTAACGTTTCATAAGGGTAATGAAAACTCTTTGGACCACATGACGCACTCCCTTTAAAGATGTATACCCGAGGTTTTTTAAAACTCACTTCAGCAATATACAACGGTTTTTACTTTTAATAAATCATTTTAAGTAAAATAATGTGTCCTTCCTTACCGTTTGTGATTCATGGGGGCAGTGCTTCGTTGACCGGTACCCAAATGCTTTGCAGTTGATTGGTGGGGAAGAAAGAGGAAGTGGGTGAGTGAACTACAACACCCACAATGCCTAGCCCTATACTCATTGAAAGCTAGTGAATGAAAGGAGAACTAAGGAGGAAGTGGGTGACTGAACTACAACTCCCACAATTCTTTGCCCTAAGCTCATTGTAAAAACAAAAGAGAAAGAGAGGGACAGAAGAGTGTATGAGACCTCACACATCGCTTTGAAGACTGAAGATTTTTTTCTCCTGTAACATGAGTACTCCTTAATGTGGCCTAAGACGTTTTAGAACGCACCTATTTGGAACGTTTTAAAATACAATTTAAAACGTTCCAAGGTACTGTGTAGATAGGCCCCTAGAGAAAATGGAGGGCATGGAGCAACTTGCCTTCATCCCAAATGTAATATTAAATGTCATTCTGAAATCATGGAGAAGGAAGCGTTCTCTCTAAGGCACTTGTTTTTCTGATCTTTTTTCACTCACTGTCGGAAAGTGCACCTTGCCACATGAAAGAAATGCACTGAAATCCAAGACCACTGATAAATGTGCATGGCATCATTCTGATATTTTATTGCTTTTCAGTGGTACTTGGTTGGGAGTGGCAACATAATGGAGGACACTCAGGGGTAAGGCTGCTCCAGCCAGAGAAGCAAGGCCAATGCTGTTTCCTGTCCTGGTGCTCATAGAACCACAATACCACTGCTTATTGGGCTTTCTTGAGTCAGTCAATCCTTAGTTGTAGATCTGTTAATTATATCAATTTACATTGTTGCTCTTCCAAGAATCTCACATGATTGGACTTCTGTTTCGAAGACATAGACAATTCTAGTCTGATAGTTTTGTTGTTCAGGCCGTTCGGTCATTTATTTATGTATTGCGTCTCTCGACCGCCCAATAGCTGAAGCTCTCTGGGCAGTTCACAACAGTTAAAACCATAAAATGCAAGATAATAAAATACAATATATAATTTTAAAACTACAGAATAGAAAATAAAAATAGTAACCAAATAGAAACTAGCAGCAGTGCAAAGATTTAAAATACAGTACCAGATTTAAAACAAAAACCAAAAAGCTAAAATGCCGGGGTGGGGGGGGGAGGCCTTCACCTGGTGCTCTCTGAGAAGCTCATACCACAACTGGGGTACCACAGCAGAAAAGGCTCTCTTCTCAGTAGCGATCCACTTCACTTCTGTTGGCGGGAGTCCCGGAGTAACAGTGATTTTAGCAGTAGCAGTGATGTTCTCAAACATCGCAATGAAACCAGGCATTTTCTTTCTCCCTCCCCCCTTTAACCTTTGAGCCAGTCAACTAAGGGAAAGAGGATTCAATGGGTAGAATCTAACTAAAGTCCTACTTAGAATAGACCCATTTAAAGGAATGGGATTAAGTTAAGATCTACTCAAAGGAAGACTTTAGCTGGATTCTACCCAATGTTTCATTACCAATTTGCACAGGGAAGACGGAAACTAAACCAACTTGCATAGGGGAATGGAAACTAAAAATGTTATCTATAATATACTCCAGAGCATCCTTCCATGGCCTGGTGTCCGTGCAGCCACCCCAAGGCTTTTGGTGCATATAGATAGCCTCTGAGTCTACATTGATAAGAAGTTTATGCTTGATCTGCAAACAAAATTGGCAATAGCCATTCGTAATATCAAGATCTCAGTAGAAAACTGTTTTGTTTTAAGCCAATCAGACTTCTTAAAGGACTTTATAGTCCTTAGACATTGTCTTTTCTCTTCCCTCAGTTCCCCAAAAGCTTCAAAATGATGCAGACATGGTGGAACAAGGCTGCATGGGGAGCAGGAGAGGCAACTTGTTCTGAGCCCCCTGCAAAACAAGGGGCACTTTGCCTCAGTGCATGTGCATACCATTGGCTTCTGCCCCAGCTCAGCCACATTGCTCACCAGACCAGAGTTTGCTCCTCACACACCTGGGTCATAGGAACATTGGAAGATAGGAAGCTGCCTTATACTGAGTCAGACCATTGGTCCATCTAGCCCAGTATTATCTACACTGACTGGCAGTTGCTCTCCAGGGTTTAAGACAGGAATTTTTCCAGCCCTACCTGGAGATATTGGAGATTGAACCTGGGACCTTTTGCATGCAAAGCAGCTGATCTACCACTGAGCCACAGCCATCAGTCCTTGTAGAGGGCAGCGGCGGGGGCCCCAACATCTGCCTCAGGCACTTAAACCTTCTAGGAGGCCTAGGGCAGATGTGAAGCAGCTTTTTACCCAGCTATGCCTATGAAAATGCTGCCCTTGTGTAGGGGCAGGATCACATCCTTGTGCTGGAATAAAGGCATGAAGTATTCCCTTTGTGTTGCTACCATGGATGAAATGAGCATTATTGTTTAACTGAATGAAGGCTGGGGAGGGGGTGGTTTTAATAAGCTGTATGCATTTTCTCATAACATATCAGTTAACTGGCCTAATCTTTCATTCATTCATTTATGTACAACCTTCAGTTTAATAATACTCAAGGTGGTTTTTATATCAATCTACAATAATAAAAAATTAAGGATTATCTAATGCTAGCTGTCTGCCAGTGGAATGGAATCTGCTGGCGGAATGGACTTCCCCTTCCCGCCTTGCAGTCCCATGCGTGTCCACCAGGTATGCTCTGGAGTGTTGGGAAGCCTCCAGAGCAGATTTAGAGAATTATGGGGAGGGGTCTGTGGGGAGGGGGAAGCAAAGGGAAATCCCATTGCTGAGTGTGCATATGCTGACGTGACGTTGGATTGAACCACAAATCACTGTAAAATCTTACATCAACAAACATAAAAAGGCCAGCACTTAAAAGCAGCAGATTCCAAATTAAATTTAAAACTTATATTAGTACTTGTTCACAACTAAACACTATATATAATCTCACAACCAATGAGCAAAATGATGGTGAGTTTTACGATAGAAAAAGAAACAAAAAACTTTCAGTAACTAATTGATGATCCACAAGTAAAATAATTAACAAGGACTCTAAGGATCAACCAGGAAGGGATTGTGTAATAGGGTAAATCAAAGTTTCTTGAGACCCTTGATCAAAACTGCAATTGAAGAAGATGTGCAGAAAAGACACCACCTCTCCATTGTTGCAAGAGCAACATCTATTATTAAATGGAATTTTATTATATCTAACATCTAGAAGTTTAGAGGGTAGAACATTGCACTGAGCTAGAAAAAATGCTGTCTAATATTTGGGGATAGATAACTGGTTTAAATAGGACATCCCATTTTTAAAGTTTGGCTTAGGAAAACCCAATGACAAAGGAGAGCACAGACCCTGTGAGGCTCTTAGTATTTTTATTCAAATAAAAATTATGTAGATTTAGTCAATTAATAAACCAATCAGTTGATTAACAGCACAATTGTATACATGTCTACCCAGTAGTATTTCACTGAGCAAGTACTGGTGATGAGATGGTTTTAGGACTGATTGACAAATAAAAAATAACAAATCCCCGGGTATGGATGGTATCCTTCTGACAGTTCTCAAAGAACTGAAATGTAAATTGATGATTTTCTAATAAATATACAGTATGTAAGTTGTCCCTAAGGTCAGCCTCCTTACCTATGGACTAGAAAGTGGTCAAAGCAACACCAATTTTTAAAAACTGGATGCAGAGGAGATGCAGGAAATTACAGGCCAATTAACTTAATATTTGTTAACATTATTAAAGACCAATTTATTAAACTTATAGAAGAGGGTTGGGCAATTTCTGGGGGTCAGGGAATCCCTGACCCTGCTGTTGCCGAATTTGCTACCAAAATTTGTTGGCAGCAAAAAAAAAATTGGCAATTTTGATTTAAACCAAAGATCACAATTCAACTACCAAAGTGTGCGCTCCTTGCATGCCTTGTTTTCTAGCAAAATTGCTGCCCTGACAGCAAATGTGGTGGTGGTGGGAAGAGTGGGTGCCATGCCATGTGTTGCCAACCCCTCTGATATATAAGGATAAGTCTTACTGAAGAAGAGTCAGTGGCTCAATTTGGACAACACGATAGTCAATGGTGGGTTGACTAACCCTAACCCTAACCCTAGGGGGCACTCCCCACACAACATGGTAATAAATAATCAACTGTGGTGTGGATGAGGATCAGCACTGAGTTGACTATGGCAGCATTCGGATGACACAATTGTCAAAACAACTGACAATTGTTTCCCCCACACCAGTTGTTTATTGTGTCGTCCGAATTGAGCCACTGTGGCTTCTGCAAAGGTAAGCCCTGTCTCACTAAACATTTAGAGTTCTTTAAGAGTGTCAATAAACATGAGGGTGGGGGTGATCCACAAGGCTTTGTTTATTAGGACTTTAAAAGGCTTCTTCTTCCCTCCCCAAAGACTCCTGAGCAAACAGCAGTCATGGGATAAGAGGAAAGGCCCTCTTATGGATTGGAAACTGGTTAAGAACAGAAAACAGAGAGAAGGAATAAGTGATCAGTTCTCCCAATGGACAGATGTAAACAGTGGGCTCCCCAAGAGTCTGTATTAGCACATCCACTTTTTAATTTGTTCATAAATGATCTGGAATTAGGAGTGAGCAGCGAGGCTACGTCATCGGTGGAAATTGATTCTGAGCTGTCTCTCGAGCACCATCTAGTGTTTTTATTTCCTGACTACAGCAGCCATTTCTCTTATTAAAAAACTGGCTGGAATTACAAAGTTGCCCCACCCAAGGCCAAAGCAAAACATTCAAATATTATTTCCCATAGTTTCTGTCCTATTTGATAGTACTTCATTCCAAGGAGGAATATGAGTCCTGTTTCTCCATTCGTGAATTGAATATGAGTTTGTGTGAGACCAGCTCACTAGTCTCTATACACAAGGTGGCAGGAGTGGGTGGGTGGTGGGCTGCTTTAATCATGGCAATACCTGGGCCTGAATAGTTAGGATTGAGTTAGAGCAGCATGAGAGCTGATGTAGTATGCTGGGCAAGAAGAGACAGAGCTACAAATCAGGAAGGCTTCTTTGAATCTTCTCTCTACCATAAATTAACTTGGTGTTCTTGGCAAGGCTCTCTAGCCCAGGGGTGCAGGACCCCAGCCTTAACATGGCCCTCTGGAGTTCTTCAGGAGGCTGTGCCCCCTTTTCCTGAAGCACCCAAACCTGGGGTGGTTTCCCAGCTTTTGTCGAGTTTTCTTTACCCCCACTGACTGCTTGAAATGTTTCTCCTAAGGCTTAGTTACTATTAGTATGCTGATATTTTTGGTATACAATATGCTGGTGTTTTTTTTATATTTAAGCCCCACCCCTTTTGGCTTCAGCCCCTCCCACCAGTGGAATGCAGCCCCCGACAGCTTCTCTGAAATGGAATGCAGCCCCTGGGCTGAAAGAGGTTCTGCACCCCTGCTCTAGACTAAGCCCACACCTACAATTTGGGCATAATAAAAATAATACTGACAATCCATTTTTGTAAGGATCACAACAAGATGATGCATGTAAAAAATCTACTAAACACTCAAAGGCACCATATCAACGCTACCATCACTATAATCTCTAAAATCAACTGACTAAGTGGCCAACTTTAAAACTGCTTTGACTGGTGCTCATTTCCGTGTTCGTGATTTCAGGATTGCAGTCTTAGAGCCTTTGAATCTTCTAAGCATTTTTTAATTTTTGCAAGGTGGGGAAAAATCTTTAAAAGCATAAGTAATTCTCTCATTCTCTGGCCTGGAATTTGGCATGCCTGTCAGACCCACAAACCACAGGATATTTTTTAAGCTAAATCCTAATAATTAGGATTTTCCCCCATTGACACTAATGGGACATTGTCCTTTATTTGCAGGAGGATTTCATCAAATTGCACTGCTGAGCTCCAGGTTTTGACGGAAGAGCAATGGCAGGCCGGAGGGGAGGTGAGCCCCCTGCTGGGTCTCCTACCCCCTGTATATCCCATCAACCCACATCCCCCAGCCAGCGCCCACCAAGTCACCCAGCCCCTGCTTCATCTCCCCCCACCAATCTCCCAACCCCCTTACCCCCCCCCCCCCGGTTCCCTCTTCCACTGCATCTTCCATCTACCTCTCCATTACCACCACTGCTGCTGCTCTCTGAAGAGTTGCATCGGCAGTAAAAAGTGGCTGGCATGGTTGTCCAGAGAGCCGACCAGGCACAAATGCCTGCTTCTGAGGGGGTCATTCCTCAGAGGTAGGCCTTATGGGAGAAGTATACCTGGAGATCAGCTGAAGGGAGGATCCCTCAAAGTCAGGCATTTGCCCCAGCCACCTCTCTGGACAATGGCACTGACCACTTCTTACCGGTGCTGTTATCTCTGATTTGAGATTGCAATTAGTTAACGTATTTGCCAAATGGCTTGTACAATAACAACAACAACAGCATACTGGATTCTGTGAGAGTTCAGAGCAGACTTTTTTTGTCTAGGCACTTGTGGAAATGGACATAATGGGATCTGAGCTGTCAATTATGTTTTAATTAATGCATTTTCTGTATTCCGGATCAATATTTATTACTTTCTAGGTAAAGCGTTGAAGAGATCTTCTGTCCCTGGGGTGACCATCACACAGTTTGTGGAAGATATTCCTAAAGGGTGCAGCTCTCCTGACTTTGAGCGGAAACCAATTACCTTAACACTACAGGAAGGTGAGACTTCCCTGAAGACCTATTATCTCTATTCTTTGTCTCTGATCCCTGAGGTATTTCGAAAACAGCACGTATTTTAACCAATTTATTTTAGAAAGCCATTAATGGTCTGATCTAAAGATTCACTCTACCAGCAAATAAATACGAGCCATCAGTCCTTGGGAAATAGCATGAACATACCGTGTCAGAATTGCATCTGTCTGCCCCTAAGGTGCTCATACCCTTAATGTGGGCCTTTTGTAGCAGCTGTTTTAGAGAACTGTGTGGGTCACCTCAAGAGTTGGAAATGAAAGCAGGACCAGCAGTTGCCCTTCTCTTGTGCTTTGTGCTGTGCTTTTTCAAAGGCTGCACTTTGAAGATTTTATTTCCTATTAATATATAGGAGGAATTTCATCACACAGGGCAAATGTTCCAAAGAAAAATTCTGTTACTGGGTCCCTTTTTTCTGTTTCCTATTGGAAAATCAAATGATGACTTTCTTGTTTTTTTGTTTTGCAAGGTAAAAATGCCATTTTCAGAGCTGTGGTCAAGGGTGAACCAAAGCCAGAGGTGTTGTGGAAACGCAATAATAGGGAAATGGATGATCCTCAGAAATACCAGATGTTCTTCACTCCTGGCAAAAATGAATTCATCTTGCAAGTGAGGAATAACCACTGTATAACTGTACACATGAATATATTCCTACTGTTTAATCTTCAGTAAAGTAAAATGTTAGAATGGACAAATCCTGTATCTCTTTGCCAGTTTCTAAGCAAATGGCTCTTTCAGATTATTAACTGTGAAGTGTGAGATCATAAAAGACCTCACTGCATATAAGAACTGTGATATTTAGCCAATTAACCAATTAAAAAGTCCTATCAATAGGTCAATGGACGGAGAAGATCTGGGAACTGATTTTAATGCTGAAGCCCCCAAACATTACTAAAATTAGAGTGGGTAGGTAGGAAACTAAAGATTTTGTTGAAAAATTGCCTGGTTTTATTAGGTTTTGGAAGAATAAAGTGCAGGATAAGGTGCAACCTTATGATTTATTGGGAACCTTGTAAGGAGGAAAGGCTATGTAAAGTTATAAGACAAATACAAAAATATTAATTGATTGGAACAATATTACTAATAATAATAAGAAGAAGAAGGATAGTGACTGTACACTGGAAATATTATACAATCTGACACGAGATTGTATTATTTATGATAAAAAAGAAACAACAATAAAACATTTTAATCAATCAAAACAATGCTCTGATACATCATGATGTAGCAAAGTCTGTTCCTGGCCATTCTGGTGGAACAAAAATGGTGGCTAGCAGCAGAGAGAAGCCAGGAGTTCCAGTGGGTTTTGCCCACAGCCCTACAAATATGATCCCCAGCCCCAAAGTGTCCCCTCTTTTGCATTCAACAACTCCCCCCTCCCCCCACACACATGTTGCCCCCAAATTCTCCATTTTGGCCTTTTTCCTGAGCTCTGCCTCTCTGCTGAAGAGTGGAGAGCCATAAAGTGGCAGCCCTCTTGCCCAGAGCCTAGCATTACGTTGCCTCTCCATGATCTCTCACAGAGTGGCTTGGCTGCACTGACAAACAGGATACTATGATCCATTCAATGGAATTGGGCCTCAGAAGGCTGCAGTCTCTGGAGGTGCAGGCTCACGGGTCTCAAGCTTATGGAGGGGGCTATGTATTCAACTGGAGCTCAGTGTCAGTCTTGAGCCCAGTGCCTCCATTCTGTGCCACCGGCCCTTTGCCCTCTGTATCTATGTCCAGGTCATTGCTGCAAGTCAGGGTTGTGACACCCATGAAGTCTGGGATGGAGTACAGGATGCTGAACCGCCTTGGATATAGTTAAGTGGGATTTCTTCCCTTGAGTTTTGCTGTATGTATCACCTCATAGAAGCACAGCAGCCTTTAAGTCAATTCAAGACTAGAGCAAAGCCCATTGGGTGAACCTTACAGTGAAGTCAGTGTCTCAACCCTTTTATATAAGTAGGAGGAGAGTTCACTGCCTTGACCCCTATTTTCTTTTCTTGTTACAGATAAACAAAATCACAGCGGATGATGCTGATTTGTACCGTTGCACTGCTGTGAATGAGTATGGAGAAGCCACATGCACTACTGGTCTCAAGATCATACAGGGTAGGCTAGTCACTCTAGCACACTGTCATTTTTTATTTTATTTTTTGCCATAGGTTACCTAGGCTGCAAGCCTGAACGCATTTACTATTGAACACAAAGAGACTTATATCAGAGTAATCACTTTCACGCATCTGAAAATATTTTTTTATCTTAGTTCAGGGATGGAGAATGTGTGGCTCCCTAAATGTTGCAATTCCCATCATCCCTCACCACTGATGGGCTGGCTAGGGTTGATGGGAGCTGTAGTCCAACAATATCTGGAGTTTCACATGTTCTCCATCCCTGCCCTAGTTGGATACGATTGTAGTATTTAGGTCATGTTCTTTTATTTATTGAATAGATTTATTTACTGCCTACGATATTTAAAAAAGATCTCTAAGGGCTCAATCCTAGATTGAAAAAAGCCCTACAACCCCTAGCATTCTCCAGCTAGAATTCTTCTTTCCCTTGGTCTGAATTAGTTAGGAATACATTGTTTATCTGCCAATCCACAAAATAATTTCAGACATCTTATTTGGAGGGAGAAATGGTGGCCTTGAAGTTTGACTCAGTCGGAATTCTAATTGGGCTGTGCCAGGCATTTTCTGGAATGGTTGATTCCAGGAGAGCCCAAAACAAGTTGATATCTGTGCAGCTCAGTTCCCCAATTTCAAAATGGAACGAATAATAAGCCTCCTGAGTCAAGTGTTGTGGGGACAAGATTCTGTCAAGGTCAGGCTTGCACATGGCAGCCCCTTTAAGGTGTCTGTGGCTTCCACTCTCATTTTCCCCACTATGCAGCCATCTGGCTAGGCAGAATCTTCCTCCTACATCTTTGGGAGACAAACCATCACTTAGGGTGCAATCCTATGCATGTTTAGACAGAAAAAAAGTCCTACAACTCCCAGCATTCCCAAGCCACTATGGTTGGCTGGAGCATGCTGGGAGTTGTAGGTCAGTTTTCTGTCTAAACATGCATAGGATTGTGCCTTAAGCAATTTACATATTTCTTTAAAAAAAACACATTAAAATAAATACAAAAACATTTATATAAAGCATTTATAAAAGCATGCAAACAAAATACTCACACAACACCATAATAGACAAACGAAATGGGCAGCACAATCAGGAAGGCCTGAGTAAAAACATGGGTCTAAGTGGCGCCCAAAGCATGCCACAGCTGTGCCTCCCAAATACCAGTAGGAGAGCATTTGATATGGTGGGCGCCACCACGGCGATACAAATAATAACTAGGGGAGGGAGCATAGCTTAGTGGCTGAGTACATACTTTGTATGCAGGAGATCCCAGGTTCAGTTCCAGGCATCTCCAGTTTAAAGGATGGGATAGTTGGTGTGAATGCACTCTTTGCGAAACAGACCGTAGGCACCCACTGCTAGTCAGAGTGGATCACACTTGGCTTGAGGGACAAATAATCTGATTATGTATAGGGCAGTTTCCTACCCATTAAAATCTCTATTAATTGGCAAAAATAAGGGATTTCCTACTCAACAATACATTTTTATTGTCATGCTGTAAATGATCTTTAAAGAAATGTATTTCTAATTTCACATTTGGCCTAGTACAAAGTGAAATCCACTTGACTCAGCGAAGTCTGCATAAGCATGAACTGTACACTTAATCCATTCAAATTCTGCAGGGCTTGGGGATGCTTAACTTCTAAATGGTACCAACTGTCAGTGCTTAGAGAAAGCATTCCTATAATGATGTTGCTAATTAAGGAATTCTTTTTTCCTTTCTCCTCTCATCATAACTGATCAGTTGGCTTCAAGAAGAAAACAAAGGAGGTCCCTTCTGCATCACAGGCAGGTATGTTTTCCAACTAGGCTGTCAAAACTGAGCCATAGCTACATTAGTCAGCTGTCCCTTGGCAATGTGTTGACCATGTTGAAGTTTTTCTTAAGCTCTGAATTATATAAGCCCATTTTAATAGCATGCTATTTTTTTTTTTAAAAAATCCTTACAGACCTCAAGAAGGAGATCCAAGACTTCAGAAAAACATTAAAGAAACGGTGAGTGTTTCGAGCAATGATTTGTTTGGGGTGGGGGGTTGTTTTAAAAAAGGCTTGTTTATTTCCTTCCTTGGGTGCTGCCAATAAACATAGATGTAGCAGCCAAACGTTCCAGTTTCCACTTGCAGAGGTTATTATGTGGAATGATGTTCCACAGAAAATCAAAAAGGAGTTCCGTTAAAAAAAGAACAAGAAGAAGTGTTCTTGTTTCTGATAGTTATGATTCCTTTCACAACAGGGCTTAGTTTTGCAGCTACTTAGTAGTACCTTTTCCTCCTGAATTTTATGTTCCTTTGCTTAAGTAGATTCTGTACACACAAGAAGCCAATGTGATAATATATTTACCACATCTTTAAATATTCTCCATAGAATCAGAATTAAATCATGTAACCCACTACTGTTTAAAAACCTAGGAGCCTATCTACACAGTACCTTGGAATGTTTTAAATAGTATTTTAAAACGTTCCAAATAGGTGCGTTCCAAAATGTCTTAGGAGTACTCACGTTACAGGAGAAAAATTCTTCAGTCTTCAGAGTCGTGTGTGCAGTCTCACACCCTTCTGTCCGTCTCTTTCTGTTTCATTTTTACAATGATTTTAGGGCAAGGCATTGTGGGCGCTGTAGTTCACTTGCCCACTTCCCTCTTAGTTCCCCTTTCATTCCCTAGCTTTCAATGAGTATAGGGCTAAGCATTGTGGGTGTTGTAGTTCACTCGCCCACTTCCTCCTTAGCCCCTTTTTCTTCCCCACCAATCAATGGCTAAGCATTTGGGCACTGGTAAATGAAGCACTGCCCCCACAAATCACAACGGTAAGGAAGGACACATTATTTTACTTAAAACGATTTATTAAAAGTAAAAACCGTTGTATATAGCTGAAGTGAGTTTTAAAAAACCTCGGGTATACAACATTCAAGGGAGTGTGTCATGTGGCCCAAAGAGTTTTCGTAACCCTTATAAAATATTACAAAGCTAGTGTGTAGATCGGCTCAAAGTCACACTAGTGGACATCCACTAGTCCAGTGGGACTTTTGCCATCTCTGATCTCCACTGCAGCCCTCCAGAGCAGATTTTGAGGTCACGTTGAAAGCTGAGGTGTGTGTGGCAGGGGTGGGGTGGGGGGGACACCATCCCCTTTTAGAGTTCTGCTGATGAAAGTAGTTCCATCAGCAGAATGACACCAACCCATACAAAACAATTGTACCATTGGCTGTAAGAACAACAGCTGTAATTTAAATGCATTTGTATGTGTGCTTGGCAATTAAAAATTACATGGTATCATTTTTAAAATAAATTGAGTCCTCCTAGTATGTTGCCTGTGGATCTGCAGGAGATTTCAAAGAGGGATTAGAATGAAAAGCAACCTACAGCCCACTCCCCAAAATGTCTGCTGCATTCACATATAATCTGGGTTTCTCTTCTTGGCGCTGACCCTCAGCGCACCTTCAGCTGCTCCAAAGAAGGAAATTGATATGGAACAGGTCTGGCAGTTACTGCTGAATGCAGATAGGAAAGATTATGAGAAGATCTGCTTGAAGTATGGCATTGTTGACTTCCGTGGGATGCTGAGGAGACTTCAGGAAATGAGGAAGGAACATGAAGACAAACAGGCACAGGTAAGGCCTTTTCTGTAACACTATAGTCCACATAGGAAAATTCTAATCTTCCATAGTTGTGTCACAACTTTTCTTAAGATTCTGTTGCTGATTAAATGATCTAATAATAGAATATAAAACTTTATTGCCAAGCTTCTAATTCTCCCTAAAAAAGGGGGCATTCCCCAAGGCTTGAGCTCATTTTCCACAGCACATTGGATTGGATCCAGATTTAGGCATGCTTAAAAAGGAGTCATTAAATTGATGGGCAAGTAAATGACTTATATACCCATTGATTTCAGTGGGTCCACTCTAGGCATGATTAAATCTGGATCCCAGTCATTCTACTTAGAAAGAAAAGAGTTGAGATTTATCTGGAAAGCATAAAAGGGTGTGATCCTGATTTGTTGCTTTTGCAACAAAGAAGAAGCCTCAGAACAGCTTATAACCCATTTGACAGTGTAACGGCCTTGGAAATCCTATATAATATATGCATTTCCTTGCACTTCTTCCTTGTTTGTTGCAGTATGTGACCAGTATCGCAAACCTGAGGCATGTCAGAGTCAATCAGGAGCAAAGAAACGCTTCGTTTGATGTAGAGCTGGATCTGAAAAATCCTGAGAGCAGAATTTATCTGTACAAGGTAAGAATGGATAAAGTGGCTGGCTAGGGTCAAGTCAAAGTACCTTACTAGATCAAAGTTGCATCAGGGGACATTCACAAAGATTTTGACCTTACTTTGTTTTACATTGGCTGCATTTGGAGCCACGTGCAGCTGCTTTATTCTTCTCTTTGTGAACAAGTTAGGATGTTTTCAGTTAACTATAGTTTTCTGTTACATCCAGACTGAGCCCTCATCTTCATGGCATCGGGGCAGCGGCGGTGGGAGGCAGCGCCCCCCGCATTGATGCTCATTCCGCCCATCTACAGCAGAAGGAGCGCCACAGTGGGCTTTCCTGCTGCTGCCGCACCCTGCCACCCAGGGCGCCTCAGCTTAGACTTTTCTCCTCCTCCTCTCCTCAGTTAGCCCAGCAGCACCGAGAAGAGCAGCAGCACCATACAATTTGCCAAAAGGATAAAAAGGGAAATCGCGGGAAGACAAGGGAGAGGGAGGGGGAACTGGGGGAGGAGGAGAAGCAGAAGAAATAAAGAACTGTTACAAGTTCCCTTCCTCGTTCTGCCAGGGGCTGGCCAGGGGTGGGGAGGGAAAGGCAAGCCCAAGGAGTTCACTTTCCACAGCTCTCTGGGTTGCTCCCTTTCCTCCTAGCAAGAGGTGTGTGCGGAGGGTTTATTATTGTTATTTTTCACTTTCTCTCAAGAGACGGGAGGAAGAAGGACGACCCCCAAAATAAAGTGCCACAGAAGCCAGAGGAACAAATTGTCGAATGGCCATCCTGCCGCTGTAGATGCCGCTACCGGAACCGCGCCACTCCAGCTAAAAAAGTTGGGGTAAATGCCTGACTTTTTTACAGTGGAGCTTTGGGGCTTTGCCCCTAGATGGCTTCGGAATGGCGGCAGCGTCATGTAAATGACCTGCTGCCACTCCGAAGCCACCGTGGGGGAAAGTGCCTGTCTAGAGGTACCCTTGGAAGCTAACAGCTTCTGAATAAGACAGGATATTAAGCCAGCTTTAAACTATGGCTTCATATCTTAGCTTGTTTGGAAGCCATTAACCATAGTTTCCAAGTTTGGATGTAATAGGAAAATGACTTGTTCTCTCACATGAAGGGAGGAGCAAAGCAGGGCCACAAGGCTCATTCTTATCTCTATTTATTAATCTGAGATTTACTTATTAATCTGACATTTCAGGGCTTTTTCATAGCACGTTTCACTTAAAGAAGATGATTCACATTGTTTCTTTACAATGACACATTGTCCTTCCTGTGAATTTCTCCTTTCCTACCTCTTCAGGATGGCCAAATGATCAATTTTGGATTTGACAGTGACAACATAAAGCATTGCTTGCGGCATGTTGGCAAAAAATATAATTTTATCATCAACGATCTACAGCTTGAAGATGCTGGCGTATACCAGATCAAAATAGAAGATGTAGATATATTCTCAACCGAGCTGGAAGCAGAATGTAAGGCTTCATGACCACAGAGCTGTGCACAGAATCCAATAGCAGTGTGTATTTGTTTTGTAACGAATGAAAAATGGAAACCAATGGGGTCCATTCATTTCATTTGTTACGAACAAAGAAATAAATGCTAGAGTCATGGATGAGTTTTGAATGGCATATGTTCATTTGTCACTTATTCACAGCTATCTGTTTTCACAAAGCAGCCAAAACAGATCAGATGGGAGGTTACATAGAAAGCGGAGAGAAAGTTGGGAAGGGGAGATTGACAGTGTAAGCAGCCGGCACGCTTCCTGGAATGCCCATAGGAGGATATTACACCATGATGTCCTTCCAGGGACATTCTAAGAAACATGGGCAGCTGGGGAAGCTGCTTACAGCACACTGGAGTGTGGCATAAGAACGTTTATTGAAAACAAAAATTAAAAGAAACCTTTTTTTAAAAAAAGTGAAAGGTTTACTTTACAAAAAACCTTCCTTGTGCAGCTCTCCAGCACTCCACGTGCAGTCTTCTTGGCTGCTCACACTTCCTGGGATGGCCGTGGGATGACATCATGCTGTAATGTCCTCCTATGGGCATTCCAGGAAGTTCCCTGGCCAGGAAGGCAGCAGAGTGCTAGGGAACAGTGTAATAATAATAATAATAATAATAATAATAATAGGAAAAGGTCACAATTAGTCCATTAGTCACAGTCACCGGCATCACATCAAAAGACTATACAGAAAACCTTCAGAAACTGGGCCTTCTGAAATACATCCACACCAACATCCAGAAAGCAGTCATACTTAAACCATGCTCAATTGTCAGGAAATTCCTGAATCTGTAAAAGACAGCATGACTTGACACAGCCTGTCATACCATCTAGTAAAATCTTCACGAATGAGAAAGAGATTAATAATAATAATAATAATAATAATGATTAATAATGATGGAAACATGGAGAATAACAATATACCTAACAACAATACTACACTTCAGGATCATATCCAGACAGAAAAAATAAATATCAAACGTGGCATATTTCAAGGTGATGCATTCAGTGCCCTACGGTATTGCCTGTATCTCAATCCAATATCCAACACCTTTAACAACAACACCTACGGCATCAACATAAAACACCAAAAACAAGCAAAGTACAGAATCAATCACCTGTACATGGATGACATCAAAATCTATGCTTCAACTTTGACACACATAAAAGGCCTCCTGCGAATCACTGAAGAACTGACGACAGACATGAAAATGGAATTTGGGATAAGAAAATGCACACATAGAAAGAGGGAAATGGAAAGAAGAAGAAACAGCAGAAACACTAAACAAAATATTAGATAACATGGAAGAAAATGAAACATACAAATATTTAGGATTCCAACAAAACACAAAAATCAACCACTCCACAGTAGAAACTCAACTAAGAATGCAATATAAAACCTGCCTATCACAAATCCTAAAATCCAAACCCAACTCTAAAAACATTTTCAAAACCATCAACACCTATGCAATACTCATCCTCACATACTCATTTGGAACCATACACTGGTCACACACCGAACTTGAAGAAATAAACAGACTCAATTGCACAATTCATGCTAAACAGATGAACACAATTCATGCTAAACAGATAAAATCACTCAGAGAATTCTTTCACACTAAAAACACCCCCATTAATAAAGAGCCTATCTACACATGCAGGACAAAACACTTTGAAAACTGTATATGGAGTGTGTCCTGGGCCCCAGCAGTTCTCAAAACTGTCAGCCTATCTACACTACTGCTTTAAAATGCTTTAAACTAGAATAGAGTTATACTTAAAACATGCCCAATTGTCAGGAAATTCCTGAATCTGTAAAAGACAGCATAACTTGGCACAGCCAGTCATAGCCATCTAGAAAAAACTCCACGAGCGAGAAAGAGATATAATAATAATATATTTTTAAATGTTAAAAGCAAGAACACCCACACCCTTCGCCACCTTTTAACATTCTTTATTAAGGCAGCACACAACCACCTCCCTGAAATTTCACTGGTAATTCTCCCCCACCTTTCTGGGGTGATTTCTTTTCTTACCTCCTCTCCATGGATGGCTGAAAAAAGGACTCAGACACAATTAGCACTACCCCACACTATGTTTCCCTCACTTGTGCATTCTGTTGTACTTAGTAAGTTGTGGTTTGTAGTTTAGAGAGAATTAGCAATACTTAGTCGGATCTCCGTGAGCCTCTCCGAGTACCTTTTTAAAATTACCTTTGAAAGAGACCTTTTCCCTATTTCTCTTAAATTTGACAGGTCTGGTCTCTTAGAGGGGTAATAGAATGCCTGAAATTTCCTTCCAGTTGGATGGAAAAGACAGAGTTATAGGTCATAGAAGTGCAGCTGGGCATCCCTTTGAAGGTAGGAGGGAAACAAAAGCAAATGAGATAATGAAATTGAATAAAATATAATAACAAATGTGATTTTGGAAATGAATAACCAAATGAATGAGGATTTACTAGCAAAAATAACTGGAATAACTAAATGGGGGGGGGGGAATGTCTTGCACACCTGTAGTCTCAGCAGTAATGAAATCTCAAACTTATAGCACTCCTATGCCTGTTTATTCCAAAGTTAAGTCCCACTGTCTTTAATGGGGTTTGCTCCAAGGATTGCAAGATGCATAGGATTACGTGTTAAATTTTTATGAAGAGCACAGTCCTATGCAAATTCAGACAGAAACAAGGCCTACAACTCCCAGCATGCCCCAGCCAGCCATGCTGGGATTTGTAAGCCTTTTTTCTGTCTAAATTTGCATAGGATTTTGCTTTAAGTGTTAAAAATGAACAATGAAAGCTAACCTTCCAAATAAGTACTTAGGGTTCCTTCACGCATTATCTTTTTCGGGTATACCAGTAAAATACATTAGATGTACACTTAAAACAAGCAATACCTGCATGCAACAAACATGCATTTTCAGTGCACAAAGTAGGCATACATGCCAGGGAACATAACAGACCATGTGCATCTGTAGTGTGACAAACCTCTCATCACAAATGAAATAGCCCTCACTCTCATAATTGAGCTCAGCATCAACACAGATATTGTGTAGATTGAGTTCTTGATTTAGAAAGTCAGAAGAGACTGGTTTCAGACAGTTTCTAGTTGGGTAGCCATGTATATTTCCTCCTAACCCAAGTAATTAGCACATATCTTTGGGACTTTAATTTTCAAAAATCATAATTACACCTGGCTACCCACCAGTCCAGCTTTCTTTTATGATCCTCAGCTAATATTTGAGCATAACTTCTAATGTAATAACTGTGGGTTTAGGCATAAATAAAGGTAGCTTAATTCCTAACATTTCACATGCAGTCCACACCAGGTGGTTGAAATGCTTAGGGGACAAAATGAGATTTGGGAATTCTGGCTACATGTTAGCATTCGTGTGGGCCATTTTGGAAGGCAGCTTGTCAGGCCTCACTCACCACCAGTGAACGGAACTGGCTTTTCCCATGTTCCTCCTTCCATCTCGATTTATTCTCCCAAAGCTGCCCTGTAGTTAGCATCTGTTGCATGTCTACTTACCGTCAATTTGGTGTTGCAGCCATTCCAGGTAGTTTCCGCTATCCACTTGGTGATTTGAGATGCCACGAGCAAGGAAATGCTGACTTTCAATGCACCCTTTTTGAGGCCTGCTTCAATGCTGTGTGGCTTCACAAAAAAGATCGTCTAGAGCCAAATGACAAGTATGAAATCTCAGTCTCGAACGATGGCCTAACTCACCGTCTAGTCATCAAAAACGCCCAGCCCTCTGACAAAGGGACTTACACCATTGACATTGGAAGACGTTCTTCAAGTGCCTGGCTTGAGGTTGAATGTGAGTGGTGATCTAATCTTGGTTTATCACAATATAATCCAATGCAAAGTGGTGTGTACCTCTTTGCCTCCTACTAGCACCTAACAGCTCTAAATCCTAGAACTCCCTGCTAAGTGCCTATTTGTGGAGTGAAAGCTGATGTACTTGGGAGAGATATTGGACGAAACCATATGGCTTCCTGTCTTTGTGGCTTTTACTTGAAATTTTAACACTTTAATTTTGCTTTTGAATTGCTTTTTAGCATGTTTAACATGTAAAAGAAAAGGAGTTCTATGGAGGACTTATTTACATTGTAAAAACATTTTTTTAAAATCATCTAATCCAGCACCATGTTGTCAACAGTACTGGACACAGAATTACTTGCCTCTAGCTTCTGCCTAAATATGGAGTTTCTATTTAAATTCTCATGGCTAATGGCCATTGACTTTTAATTAATTTCTCCCATCAATTGTTAAAGACATTTAGGGTGCAATCCTATCCATGTTTAGACAGATCTAAATCCTACAACTCCCAGGGACTAAACATGCATAAGATTGCACCTTTGATCTAGTGGCCATCACGTCTTGTGATTTATGGGCCCGTGTAATACAATAATAGCTATTTTGTTATTTTTTGTTAAGATCAGTTACTTTTGGAAATGGGAAACAGGTTTGGTTTCTTTTGCTTAAAAATAAATGAAACTCAGTTTCCTACATCAATTGAAGAGAGGGGGAGGAAACTGACCGCCCTATATCATAATGTAAATCTGAGGGGAGGGTGGAGGAATATTTATTTGATTAATGTGATTCTCTTCATTACAATGGAATTGTTTTGCACTGAATTACAAGAGAGCCCTTCCCTTATTTTCCCATTGTTTTTTCTTGTACGTGGCCTTGCATTTTCAGTTAACCACCAATATGTTTATAATGCAGCTGGCAAAGGAAAGCGGAAACAGACTGAAGTCGACAGTGATGATAAAGCTGGACAGCAGAGCAAACTGTTAGATGAAGACGGTGCTAAGAAATTCCATCAGGGAGTTGGGCCTGAAGATCAAGAACATTTTGGCCTAGGCAAAGATGACCAGTATAGCAATGGCCAAGATGGCAGAGGAAGATTTTATGACACCTTGGGAAAGGATGCTTCTTTAGGAAGAGATAGGAAGATGAAACAGTTTTCTGGAGCTGGGATAGACATGGCAGAGGGGGATCAGTTTGCTGGAGGTAACAGTAGAGCTATGGGGCATGGTCAGAATTCTATGCTAGGTGGAAATGTGGTTTGTGGAGAAACAGGTGGCTTGGCTGGTATGGGTTCACTCTATGATAAAGATGCTTCTTTAGGTGCCATTGGTACTGGTACTGGATCTGGAGGTGCAGGCAGACTGCAAACTTCAGAGGAGCAGGGATCCACACTTAATGGGGCAGGTCCTGGTGACAGATCCAGCAGAGCACATGGTATGGGAGCCCAAAATTCCATGTTAGGCAGTGCAGATGTAGACAGCAGCCAACATGGAATGGGAGGTATTGGTGGTGCTGGAGTTGGAGTTGGCATGCCAGGAGGGACAGAAGGATTTTCTGGCAATAGGGGTGTCCTTAGTGGGTCCGGAGCCAGCCTTGATGGAGGTCTTTATAGTAAGGATGGTGGTCAAGGTGTTGCAAGAGGGACTGGAGTTGGGTTTGGCAGTACAGGAGCTCTTTATGGCACGGATGGTAAACTAGTTGGAGTTAGTACTACTGGCACAAGGGGAAGAGATGGACCCTATGGTGAAGATGGTAAGTCAGGAGGAGTTGGTGTCACTGGAGCTGGTGCAGGGGTTGAAGCAGGAATTTATGGCAGAGATGGTACTGTCAGTGGTTCTATTGCTGGTAGGCATGGGGCTGGACTTGATGATGTAGGAAGTTTCTATGGCAGAGATGGTATGCCAGTAGGAGCAGGCACTGGTGGACCTGGTGGAGTTGGGAGAGTAGATGAAATTTATGCCAAAGTTGGTGCTGGTGCATCTACTATAGGAGGTCTCTATAGCAAAACTGGAATGACAGGTGGAATAGGCACTAGTGGATCTGGTGCTGCTGCTGGAGTAGGTGGGCTCTATGGCAAGGATGGTGTATTAGGTGGTGTTGATGGACCTGGTGGTGCTGGGGGCACAGGTGGTCTCTATGGCAAGGATGGCATGCCAGGTGGAGCAGGCACAGGTGGTCTCTATGGCAAGGATGGCATGCCAGGTGGAGCAGGCACTGGTGGTCTCTATGGCAAGGATGGCATGGCAGGTGGAGCAGGCACTGGTGGACTCTATGGCAAGGATGGCATAGCAGGTGGAGCAGGCACAGGTGGTCTCTATGGCAAGGATGGCATGCCAGGTGGAACAGGCACTGGTGGACTCTATGGCAAGGATGGCATGCCAGGTGGAGCAGGCACTGGTGGTCTCTATGGCAAGGATGGCATGGCAGGTGGAGCAGGCACTGGTGGACTCTATGGCAAGGATGGCATGGCAGGTGGAGCAGGCACAGGTGGTCTCTATGGCAAGGATGGCATGCCAGGTGGAACAGGCACTGGTGGACTCTATGGCAAGGATGGCATGCCAGGTGGAACAGGCACTGGTGGACTCTATGGCAAGGATGGCATGCCAGGTGGAGCAGGCACTGGAGGATTGTATGGCAAGGATGGCATGCCAGGTGGAACAGGCACTGGAGGGTTCTATGACAAGGATGGCATGCCAGGTGGAGCAGGCACTGGTGGACTCTATGGCAAGGATGGCATGCCAGGTGGAGCAGACACTGGTGGACTCTATGGCAAGGATGGCATGCCAGGTGGGGCAAGCACTGGTGGTCTCTATGGCAAGGATGGCATGCCAGGTGGAGCAGGCACTGATGGGTTCTATGGCAAGGATGGCATGCCAGGTGGAGCAAGCACTGGTGGACTCTATGGCAAGGATGGTATGCCAGGTGGAGCAGGCACTGGAGGATTGTATGGCAAGGATGGCATGCCAGGTGGAACAGGCGCTGGAGGGTTCTATGACAAGGAGGGCATGCCAGGTGGAGCAGGCACTGGTGGACTCTATGGAAAAGATGGCATGCCAGATGGAGCAGGCACTGGAAAATTCTATGTCAAGGATGGCATGCCAGGTGGAACAGGCACTGACGGACTCTATGGCAAGGATGGCATGCCAGGTGGAGCAGGCACTGGTGGTCTCTATGGTAAGGATGGCATGCCAGATGGAGCAGGCCCTGGTAGTCATGGTGATGCTGGGGGAATTGGTGGAAGGTATGGAATGACAGGTGGAATAGGCACTAGTGGATCTGGTGCTACTGCTGGAGTAGGTGGTCTCTATGGCAAGGACGGTGTATTAGGTGGTGTTGATGGACCTGGTGGTGCTGGGGGCACTGGAGGGTTCTATGGCAAGGATGGCATGTCAGGTGGAGCAGGCACTGGTGGTCTCTATGGCAAGGATGGCATGCCAGGTGGAGCAGGCACTGGTGGTCTCTATGGCAAGGATGGCATGCCAGGTGGAGCAGGCACTGGTGGTCTCTATGGCAAGGATGGCATGCCAGGTGGAGCAGGCACTGGTGGACTCTATGGCAAGGATGGCATGTCAGGGGGAACAGGCACTCGTGGACTCTATGGCAAGGATGGCATGCCAGGTGGAGCAGGCACTGGTGGACTCTATGGCAAGGATGGCATGCCAGGTCGAACAGGCACTGGTGGACTCTATGGCAAGGATGGCATGCCAGGTGGAGCAGGCACTGGTGGACTCTATGGCAAGGATGGCATGTCAGGTGGAGCAGGCACTGGTGGGTTCTATAGCAAGGATGACATGCTAGGTGGAGCAGA
Organism: Anniella stebbinsi; assembly: GCA_029215795.1. NCBI lineage: Eukaryota > Metazoa > Chordata > Lepidosauria > Squamata > Anniellidae > Anniella > Anniella stebbinsi. The sequence goes on along the minus strand of JARDYH010000004.1, from coordinate 43,428,620 downwards.
TACTGGTGGACTCTATGGCAAAGGTGGCATGCCCAGTGGAGCAGGCACTGGTGGTCTCTATGGTAAGGATGGCATGCCAGATGGAGCAGGCCCTGGTGGTCATGGTGGTGCTGGGGGAATTGGTGGAAGGTATCGAAAAAATGGAATGCCAAGTGGAGCAGGGATTGGTGGTCAAGGTGGCATTGGGGGAGTAGGTGGACTCTATGGAAAGGATGGCATGCTAGGTGGGGCTGGTGGACCTGGTAGTGCTGGAGGCGTTGATGAACATTGTGGGAAATATGGAATGCCAAGTGGAGCAGGCACTGGTGGGCCTGGTGTTGCTGGTGGAGTCAATTATCTTAGTTGCACAGATAGTTTGCTAGGTGGAGGTGGGGCTGGTGGATCTGGTGTTGCACACAGCATAGGTGGAATCTATAGCAAGGATGGCACGCCAGATTGTGTTGGGGGACCTGGTGATACTGGAGGAGTAGGTGGATTGTATAGCAAAAATGGTGTACTACCTGGACATGGAGCTGTTGATGCTAGTGATGCTGCGGACATTGGTGGACTCTATGGTAAGGACAGAATGCCAGTTGGAGTAGTTACTGGTGGTGCTGGGGGCACTGGTGGACTCTATAACAAGGTTGGCATCCCAAATGAAGGAGGCTTCGGTAGTGCTGGTGGTGCTGGGGGATTTTATAGCAAGGGTAGTATACCAGGTGGAACTGGTACTGATGCTGAGGGATTGGGTGGACTTTATGGGAAGGATGGAATGCTAGGTGTAGCTGGTGCTGGTGGACCTGGGGATGCTACAGGAGTAGGCAGATTTTATGGCAAGGATGGTATGTTAGGTGGAGCAGACTCTGGTGGTGCTGGGGGCATTGGTGGATTCTATGCCAAGAATGGCATGCCAAGTGGAGCTGGTGCTGCTAGAACTGGTGGTGCTACAGGAGTAGGAGGACTTTACAGAAAGGATGGTATGCTAATTGGACCTGGTGGTGCTGGGGAAGAAGCTGGTCTCTGTGGAAAGGATGGCTTTAGAGCAGGCACTGGTGAACATGGTGGAGGAGTAGGTGGATTCTATGACAAGGATGGTATGCTAGGTGGAGCTGCGGGTGTAATTGGACTTTATGGCAAGGATGGTGTGGTAGATGGAGCTGGTTCTGGTGGACTTGGTGGTGTTGGGGTAGACAGATGTATCTATGGCAAGGCTGGGACACTAGGTAGAGCTGGTGCTGGTGGTTCTGGGAGTGCTGGAGGCATTGATGAACTCTATAGCAAGGATGGAATGCCAGCTGGTGCAGGCATTGTTGGAACTGGTAGTGTTAGGGGAGAAGGTGGCCTCTATAGTCTGGATGGTGTTCTAGGTGGTTCTGGTGGACTTGGTGGTGCTGGGGGCCTTGGTGGACCCTATGGCAAGGAAGGCATGACAGGTGGAGCAGGCACTGATGGACCTTTTGGTGCTGGGGGCATTGGTGGACCCTATGGCAAGGAAAGCATGGCAGGTGGAGCAGGCACTGGTGGTCCTTTTGGTGCTGAGGACCTTGGTGGACCCTATGGCAAGGAAGGCATGGCAGGTGGAGCAGGCACTGGTGGTCCTTTTGGTGCTGGGGACCTTGGTGGACCCTATGGCAAGGAAGGCGTGGCAGGTGGAGCAGGCACTGGTGGACATCGTGGTGCTGGGGGCCTTGGCAGACTCTATGGCAAGGGAGGCATGGCAGGTGGAGCTGGCACTGGTAATCCTAGTTGCCCAGGGGGCATTGGTGGAATCTATGGAAAAGATGGAATGCCAGGTGGAGCAGGCACTAGTGGTGAAGGTGGTATTGAGGGAGTAGGTGGACTGTATGGCAAAGATGATGTACCTGATGGATCCACTGCTGGTGGACCTGGTGATGCTGGGGATATTCATGGAATCTATGATAAGGATGGCATGACACGTGGAGCAGGCCCTGGTGGACTGTATGGCAAGGACAGTATGCTAGGTGGAGCAGGCACTGGTGGACCTGGTGGTGCTGGGGACATTGGTGGACTCTATAGTAAAGATGGTAGGCTAGGTGAAATTGATGCTGGTGGAACTAGACTTGGTGATGAAGGCCAACTGGGTTATCTTTATGACAGGAATGGTATGCTCGTTGGAGTTGGTGTTGGTAGAGGAGTTAGAGGTATTGATGGATCACTGAATGAGAAAATGTCTGGTATTCCTGGAGAAGAGTTTCTGGGCTTTGGTCAGTCTTCTGGCTTTTATGATTCTGGATCCCTTGCTGGTGACAGAAGAAGACAGCTGTCTGGCTTAGATGCCAGTGGACTTACTTCAGCTGATATCTCAAGAAACAGGGACAGGAAAGGAAGAGAAGCAAGTCTGCTTGAAGATGACATGAGAGGTATTTATTTATGGCTGACATGTTGTATTCTTTTTATTTACATTTTTACCATCTCTTAAGAAATATCTAGGGGGGAAAAGGAGCCCTTTGAAAAGTGGGCTTTTCTTTCTTTCTTGTCCATGCAGAACCACATTACCGTTTCAATCAAGGTTTATTTGATGTCTATGCTCAGAAGGGAAGATCAGCTGTGTTATCCTGCATCCTCAACAATGATCAGCTTGAGGGAACCTGGTTTAAAGATGGGTTCAAGGTATGTCTTGTGACAGGTTTCCCTTGAAGACCATAAGCATCATGAGGATGTCTTTTGAAGTTTACACTCATTTTTTCCCACATGAAATTGTATTTTGAAATAAAGTTGGCAGTGTAGCCAACAAAAAGAAAACACACACACAAAATAACAACAATACAAACAGAGCGTCAAATCTCAGGCTCGAGAGCCAACTCTCTACTGCCTTGGGTCCCAATATGACCTTTCAGGGTTCTCCAGATGGCCATGTCCCCTTTCCCCTGACCACTGTTCCTTTGGTGGTTTCCTGAGTGTTGTGCAATCCTCCCCCTACCCACATTGTAAATGGTTGAAATGCCTCTCCTAAGTCTTAGTGACTAGCAATGAAAGCTTTAAGCTAAAACAAAACATGGTGGAACGTTTGGCCCTGCCCCCTTTTACCTCTGGCCCCACCCATCACTGGAATGTGGCTTCTCCAACACGGAATCCAGCCCTCAGACGAAAAGAGGTTCCACACCCATGATTTAAACTAAGGAGTAGCAACTACCTGAGCACTAACACCTGTGAGGTGAGGATGACGTGGGGTGCAGACGGACACATTTCCACTTGATATATTTCAGGAACAAACCTAGATCTTCTATGAATGTTGTTGACCTGTTTTTGCTTCTTGCATTCAGTTGGTCCAATAATATAAAGTATTGGTTCCTCAGGTCTGGTAGTTTATTCCTAGTATTCCAAATTTTAAATTCCATCTGTGGAACTCAAGAGAGCTGGATTTGAGCACTAGGCCTAAGGCTCTGATCCCTATACTAGAGTGACCAGATACAAAAGAGAGCAGGGCTCCTGCAGCTTTAACTGTTGTGATAAAGAGGGAATTTCACCAGGTGCTGCATGCATACAAATGACACCTGCAGAGTTTTCAGAGTTGTCCGGGGGCTATTACATGCCAGCCCCAAGGACATGGAAGCACCATCTGAGGCCTGCTGTACTGAATTTGCTAGGCACTTCCAGAATAAAATCTTTGGCATCTGCCAGGACTTAGACTCCAGTGTTATAGCAGGTGAATCTAGCAAGGTGTCCAGAGCACAGGCTTGTCATGTTTTCTTGGATGAGTTTCAATTGATACAGCTCAAGGATGTTGACAAGGTGTTTGGACAGGTTCGTGCAGCCACGTCTGTATTGGATCCTTGCCCCTCTTGGCTATTAAAAGCTAGCAGGGATGGATCAGCCGGCTGGGCCAGGGAAGTGATTAATGCCTCTCTGCGAGAGGGAGTGGTCCCAGGCTGTTTGAAAGAGGCAGTAGTGAGACTACTCCTGAAGAAATCTTCCCTGGACCTGGAAAATCTTAATAACCATGGGCCAGTGGCAAATGTTCCATTCCTGGGCAAGGTCCTTGCAGGCCAGCTCCAGTCACTCTTGTTGAGACGGTTTATCTGGATCCATTTCAGTCTGGTTTCAGGCCTGGCTTTGGCATGGAAACAGCCTTAATCATCCTGTATGATGACCTATGTCAGGAGAAAGACGGGGAGTGTGACTGTTGATTCTTCTTGATCTCTCAGCAGCTTTCGATACCATCAACCATGGTATCCTTCTGAGACGACCGGCTGAGTTAGGAGTGGGAGGTACTGCATTGCAGTGGTTCCACTCCTACTTGGCGGGGTGGCTCCAGAAGGTGGTGCTTGGGGGACATTGCTCAGCCCCGTGGACTCTCCAGTATGAGGTCCCACACGGGTCAGTCTTGTCCCCCATGCTGTTTAACATTTACATGAAACAGTTGGGTGTGGTCATCCAGAATTTTGGAGTGCATTGTCATCAGTATGCTGATGACACACAATTCTATTTCTCCTATTCATCTTCATTAGGTGAGGCTGTGGATGTACTGAGTCAGTTCCTGGCTGAGACAATGGACTGGATGAGGGCTAACAAACTGAAACTCAATCCAGACAAGACTGAGATACTGTTAGTGGGTGGTTCTGCTGACCAGATGGAGGGTCTTCAACCTGTTCTGGATGGTGTTGCACTCCCCCTGAAGTAGCGGGTTCATAGCTTGGGGGTTCTCCTAGAACCATCTCTGTCAGGTGGCCTCGGTGGCACAGAGTGCCTGCTACCAACTTCAGTTGGTGGCCCAGCTATGCCCCTATCTGGACAGGGATAACCTGACTTCAGTTGTCTATGCTCTGGTAATCTCTAAATTGGATTACTGCAATGCACTCTACGTGGGGCTGCCTTTGAAGACGGTTCAGAAATTGCAGCTTGTGCAAAATGCAGCGGCCAGATTGATAACAGGAACCAGAAGGTTCGAACATATAAGAACGACTCTGGCCCGCTTGCATTGGCTGCCTGTATGTTTCCGAGCCCAATTCAAGGTGCTGGTTTTAAACTATAAAGCCTTACACGGTTTGAGACCACAATACCCGATGGAATGCCTCTCCCGACATGAACCTACCCATACACTATGATCTACATCTAAGGTCCTCTTCCGAGTGCCTACTACGAGGGAAGCTCGGAGGTTGGCAACAAGGTAGAGGGCCTTTTCAGTGGTGCCCCCCAAATTATGGAATGATCTCCCCAACAAGGCTCGCCTGGCGCCAATATTGTTATCTTTTCGGTGCCAGGTCAACTTTTCTTCAAGGCATTTAACAGTGTATGTTGAGGGTTTTGTTGTTGTTGTTTGACCCAGAATAGTTGTTTTAAATGGATATTGTATTTATAATTTGTTTTTATGTTTTTTATGCTTTTTAAATTTTGTATATTGGTTTTTTAATGTTCAATGTTTTTAATTTTTGTAAACCACCCAGAGAGATTGGGCAGTATATAAATGCAATAAATCATCATCATCATCATCATCATCATCATCATCATCATCATCTATTAAAGATACAGGAGTCCTGTCCTCCTTTTTATATGGTCACCCTAGTTTAGGATAGTATTTCCCCTAAAAGATGGTGTATATATCTTTTTAACAACTCAAAAGAAATTGACATGGTTCAATTTATTTGTTTGTTTGTTTATTTATTTATTTATTTATTTATTACATGTTTATACTGCACATCAGCCGAAGCTCTCTGGGCAGTGCACAGTTAAAAACCATAAGAACAATAATATAAATTTAAACACCAAAAAGTTAAAAAGGCAGTATAAAACAAGCTACATTAAAAACCAGGGAAAGCCTGTGTAAAAAGGTATGTCTTCAAGAGGCGTTTAAAAGTTGTAATGTTTTCTGCCTCCTGAACCACACGAACCACACGAACCGCTACAGAGAAGGCCCGCCACTGAGGTCCTTCATGGCGGCATTCCGTTCATCTTGGAAAGGCCAGTAGGGCCTCCTCTGAGAATCGTAGTTGTTATCCAGGTTTATATAAGGGAAGGCGATCTGCTAGGTATGCTGGTCCCAAGTTGTTTAGGGCTTTGTAGGATAACAGCATAACCTTGTATGTGGCTCAGTAGCTAACAGGCAGCCAGTGCAGTTCTTTTAATACAGGTTTTATATGAGCAGAGCTAGATGTCCCTGTGAGCACCCTAACTGCTGCATTCTGCACTTGCTGCAGCTTCTGAACCACACACATGGGTAGCCCCACATAGAGTGCATTACAGTAGTCTAGTCATGAGGTTATCAGTGCATGAATGACCATGGCAAGGCTATCCCTATCCAGGAATGGGTGCAGATGGCGTACCAACCAAAGTTGATAGTGGGCGCTCTGAACCACCAAGGTCACCTGGGCCTCCAGTGACAGAGCACATGCTATTAGGGGTGTGCAGAGTGGGTCTTCTCTGCCCTGAAATTTGGGGTGGAGCTCCGTTGAGGTGATTCTCCTGTCTGATTTTTGGTGTGGGCCCGTCTCTCTGCACTGTCGGCTTACCCATGGGAAAACCACTCCGTTTTCAGGTAATTGCTCATTGTAGCCTATGGCAACTAACACAAATGCTTACATATTTGTCACTTTTAGAAATAAAGAGATGAAACTTGGCACAATGATAGCTCCTAAGTAGGTTTTTAGACATGACAGGTTTGAAACAGATCCCTTCATCCCTTGATTTTAAAGGATTTTTAAACATTTGACAGACAGCTGTTCTACTATAGTCTATGGAAAACAAAAGTGCTTACATTTCTGTCATTTTTACAGATAAAGAGATGAAACTTGGCATGATGATAGCTCTTTTGAAGGAGATCCTTTCATCCCTTGATTTTTTAGGATTTTTTTAAATCCCCCCCTCAAACCATTCCCCCCATAAACACACACACACACACACACACCTCTTTGACTCTGCGTTAATCCACCCCTGTGCATTTATGAAGGGACATTTTATCCTTTACTTTGCTGATGCACAGCTGTGCATCTTCAGTTTATAAAAATAGAGATCTGCTGCCTTTGCTCTAATGGGGTGGAATGGGAGTGGGGCTCTCCCTTTGCATCAGCAAAGTAAAGGATAAAAGCTTCCTCCATAAATGTGCAGGGATGGATTAACGTAGACTCAGAGGTGGGTGTTGTGTCTAATTCCCCTCCCCTTGCACAGGGTGAAGGGCTGTCAGACATTAATTCAGAATCAGATTCTGAACTCGAACAGACATTCCAGTCCATACCAGAAGGGAGGATGTGGTTCCCATGGCCTCGTCCCCAGCACTTATCTCTCCTGATGTAAATAACCCTCCAGCTGAGAAACAGCTCTCCTCTTCTGAAGGGGAGGGAGTAAGCAACCTCAGAGATGCCAAATTCCGTAGGAGGGAAAAGCACACGCAGACCAGGGAGGTCAGAAGGCGGCGCTCAGAAAGATTGGTGGTTCAGAAAAGGCTTGATTTGGATGCCTTTGAGAAGTGACTCTCTCTTTCTCTTAAATGGATCAACTGTGTTGTTTGCATAGCTAAATTACACCTTGGGGCAAAACGCTTTCTACATCCCTTCAGCTGAAGGAAGGGGTCATTTGCTAAATAAATGATTGATTGCTTTCCTAAGAGGCCTCTTTATTGACTTCAATGAATGCAAGGGGTTAGAGAGACAGGACAGTGTGTGTGTTTGTGTTTATGGGGGAATGGTTTCAGGGGGGAAATTTTAAAAAATCCTAAAAATAAACAGATGAAGGGATCTGATTCAAACTTGGCATGCCTAAAACCCTATTTAAGAGCTATCATGTTGCCAAGTTTCCTCACTTTATCTTTAAAAATGATAGTGTTTTTTAAAGAAAAAAATCCAAACCTCAAACTTAATTCCCCCCCCCCCCCAATCAAAGGATAAAGGGATCTGCTTTAAACTTGACAAATCTAAAGCCCTACTTAGGAGTTATCATCATGCCAAGCTTCATCTCATCACCCTTAAAAATGACGGAGATGTAAACATTTTTGTCTATTGCCATAGGCTACAATGAGTGGTTATCCGAAAATGGAACGGAGCTCCAAACAACCTTTGCTCCACACCACAGATATCCAACGTGTCCCCTAACCGCACTGAAAGTTCAGAGCTCCGTCAGAGCACCATTGGACTATATATATATAGTCAGTGCGGAGTGTACTATATATAATGCGTGACTCACAGCCTCATCCTCACAATTTGATAGTGTGAGACTTAATTTCACTGGTCATGCTCTGCCTGCAGGTGAAATCCATTGAACAAGACCCCATTCCCTATAGAGCAGATTCTCATCTGCATAAAATGTCTCCTCAGTACTGGGAGTTTATTTACAGGACAGAGCTGCAATAAACCAGCTCTAGTAAGAATTTTTGAAGCTGTACCAAAAACGTGTGCCACTAAGAGCCTTCCTAGGAACAGGTGGTGACATGCAACAGTTCTTCTCTTGTGGCTCCTCCTCCTTTTTTCTCCCCTCCCTGTCAGGGACCCTTAGCCATATTTGAATCTCTGAGCAGAGGCAGAGCTTTCAGAGCATCTTTGTTTGAAACCAGGACAAGAAAAATAGCTGACGTTGGGACTGTCTGTATTTGCAGCTGTGAATTAGACTGTGATCTATAGCAGTTTCAATGTTACATGTACTTTCTGAAAGAGAATATTGCTCTGCTTTCTTTCCACCTCCCTGCAAGATAACTGGCCTGGACGGAGTCTCCGTTGAGAAGGACGGCCCACTCCACAAACTGATAATAGATGAAGCACAAGAGAGTCATGCTGGAAAATACAAATTTGAAGCCGAAGGTATCCGAACAGAGGCATCCATATTCGTTGAAGGCAAGTCTAGGCAAGACCTGTCATTTGGCAGGCAAAACAATCCTAAAATGTTGCTGGTTGAATCATGCCTTTAATATCACGCTTTATGGGAGGGATGAGAAAGTAACTGAATCAATAATCCACGTAAACCAGATCTCAGCATTCCACATGTAGAGAGCAGGGGTCACTTGGGTCACAATTCATTGTTGGGTATTAATTTCTGTGATATTTATACATCAATGAATTCAACAGGTATAGGACTAGAATGGAAATTCTAGAACAGAGGCTAACTAACTGTAATGTGGTGAGTTCAGAATGACTCTGCTGAACTCATTTGTCTCTTTAGTTGCTGGGATTTTGTATCACACCTCCTTCTTACTTCCCTACCATGGCTCTCAATCATATTCACATTCAACTTTCAGCCTCTAGAAATTTAAAGACAGCCTCTAGAGTCTAGTTCTTGCCAGTGGAGGCTGGTGCTTCCGATGTCAGTGACCTTGGATAGAGCACCTTGGATAGCTCCTTTAGAGTTCTGACTGAAACCCAGAGCAGATTCACCACCCTGCTGACATCAGAGCCAGCAGCCTCCACTGATCCTTGCTTTTAAGGATCCCTTCCTCTGCCCGTGACTTCCCCATCATTGCCCTGGGCATCCCTTCACACATCATCTGCTGCACAAAGATTGGTTCCCCCTTTTCATTCCTCTCTTGCTCTTCCATCTCTGTGCCTTGGAACGGCCCCATCCCTTATTTTTTTTATATATAAGACTGATTCACACCTCTGTTTCAGACCCATCCTGAGAATTCACTTAGCAAACTCCTTTTTCAAAAGTTATCATAGGCACATAACCTATTTATGTTTTAAGGATGTTTTTAGGATGTTTTAGGATGTTTTAATGCATTTTTAATAATATGTGTCATGTTTTAATCAGTTTTATGTATTTTATCATATTGTTGTTCCCCGCCTCGATCCAGACGGAGAGGCGGGTAAGAAATAAATTATTATTATTATTATTATTATTATTATTATTATTATTACCTGCCAATTGACTCCCATCCACCCTATTCTTGATGTGTATGCCCTTTTTCCCCACCCAGAACTTGTCTATCTCACACAGATTGTTCATCATGTATGTCCTTTCAGTGAAGAGCTGTGTCACTTCTTTGTTCTAAAAAACTCTTAGCACACTTTCACAGTAAAGCGATATCAAATGGCTGGTTCTGTGGTAGTGGGATTCAATTTTGTTTTCATTGGGTTTTCAGCAAGCTTCGTTGTCTTGAAATAGTTTAAGAATTCTGTGGATTCTGAGGTTCTGGTGACCACCCGCTGAATATCTCTTGGTGTAACGGTGGGCATTCTTTCACACCTTGGGGCTAAGTCAACATACCATTTGTTTCTATGTTCAGACCCTCCAAATGTTGATCCTGCTCTTCTGGAAAAACTGAGGAAGGAGCCTATAGTGGTAAAGGCAGGGAAGAATGTCATGATCAAGATCCCATTTGAAGGCCGGAAGCCAATCAGAGCAACTTGGCTAAAGGATGAGGGTGAACTTCTGGATGATGCCAGGATCAACACTGACTATTCCGACAATTTTACCCGGCTCTCCATATCCAGCACAAGCCGGAAGGATTGTGGGGATTATAAAATGAAACTGAGGAATGAGAGTGGAAGCCTTGAAGTTACTCTCAAGCTGGTAGTGATAGGTGAGAGACCTTTGGTATTCAAGCAAACATTTTGATGGCGCCTAAAATAATGAAGCAACTTTATGGAGACCTTTCATTCCCATATGTAACATGTTTGGAGAGGGAAGCATTGACCCTGTTCAGATGACATGCTTAAGCCACAGTGGTTAAGTATTTTGACCTAATCATGGCTTAACATGTTGTCTGAACAGGCCCTATATTATTGGCACTTTGTGGGAAATTGCTTATAATTGCAGAGCAGAGTATGCAACACTTGCCTATGGCTGCAGACAGACAGAATATAAGATGGTTGTTCACAGCACTGTGAATGCACTGTCAGTGCTCTCTAGCATGCCAACAAACTGAACAATTTTTTGTCCCTCCCTGCTTGCTCACCTGCTTGCTCACTACCTTCTCCTCCTGGAAAACATAGACCCTCACTGCTGGGTGCCTGAGATAGAAGCAGCCCAAACCTCTACCATCTCAGGCACCTGGCTGCAGGTTATCTTGTATCCGAGGTGGAAAAAGAACTAGCAGCAGTAGCAATCAGAGAGATGAGGGAGTGGAGAGGGACAAGAATGACATACAAACATTTAATTCACTGGTGTGCTATACACAGAAACAAATATAATGAAAAGAGCTAACAGCCCATTTTTATGTTGCATCTGTCTTCAACCTAAGACTTCTGTCCATACAGTGGAAATCCTTACGTTCATCTCGCCAGCTCCACTCAATAGAAATGACAACAATTCTAATACTAAGCACAGGCAAAGACTTTTCTCCTTTGTTCTTCCATTCAGATAAGCCACAGCCACCAGTGGGACCCATAGAAGTTGTAGACTGCTCCACAAGTGGCATCACTATTCAGTGGAAGCCCCCCAAAGATGATGGTGATAAGCCAGTCCAGCGTTATGTTATTGAGAGGCAGCAGGTTGGCAGAAAGACCTGGGTGACATTGGGAGAAACCAGAGGAAGCTGCACTATTTTCACGACCAACAAAGTAGAACATGACAAAAGCTATTACTTCCGGGTGAAAGCAGTGAATGCCGAGGGTACCAGTGAAGTACTTGAGTCTGATGAGGTGATGGCTGCTACCAAAGGTAATGGGGACCCTTCTGTATGTTTAACAAATGATCATAACAACTTCTAGCATCCCATTAAATGAGTTACTGAGCCATGTTTTGTTGCTGACATGCAAATCCCTAAACAACTCAGGACTAGGATACCTAGCTGACCACTTTCTCCTATATGCACCAAGTCAACCCCTGAGATCTTCCAGGAAGGTCTTCTTGATTGTTCCATGAGCAATAGTGTGTTGCATGTAAGCAGTCCCTCTCAGCAGATCATCTACCACATGTAGTTTGAGAGATTGGAACTGTGGTGATCTTTAAAGGTTTCTTGAAGGTGTATATTTTTTACTCTGGATATGCTTGACTTGTAATCGACCATGCTGCTGCTCTGCTCTACTATTGCTCCTGCTGTAATATTTTAATGTATTTATTATTTTATATTGTTTTTACATTGGTATTTATATTGTATTATATGTATTTTAATGTAAACTGCTTAGGATATTAAGCAATATAGTAGTGGAGTAAATACATAATAAATACATAAAATCAAATTTTCAAGGACTTGTCACTAAATTTACTACTCATTGCACAGTTCTCAAAGTGACATTCCTTTCTAACTTTCCTAACTGACCACCTAATGTTTGAAAAGGTGTGCTATCAGAATACTAATTTGAGGAAAAGTAATCACTTAGAAATTATTCTTCTTTTAGGAGAGAGGCAACAGAAATGTTTAATAATGATGTATTAAATTTTTCTTAGCTTTTCCTGGTCCTCCTGCTCCCCCTAAAATAGTCAGTGCCAACAAGGGCACTGTCACACTGTCGTGGGTAGCACCGCATAAAACAGGCAACTCCCGGATCTTGGGCTACACAATTGAAAAATGCAAGAAAGGCAGTAACACCTGGACACCTGTGACTGACTTACCCATAACAGGTAAGCAGTTCATAAATATCTGGTAGAGCAAGTGGCGAAAGGAGTTAGTGATGGGCACCAGGGTACCCAGTTATATAACTAGGCCAGTTTAGCACTGGGAAAGTATAATAGTGAGTTGACCTCTTTTACATTCTGTTCTGGAAAACAGGGCATTAAAGAAATGTCACAAACCTCTTCACTGGAAAGATCTTGCTCTGTAATGTTTTGCGATCAGTGTTGTTGCCACAAAATCAAATCTATAGATGTGACATCATCAGTGTGATCTCTAATTGGCTGGGATCATGCAGAGAAGAAGAATGAAATGATATGATGTGGCATTATATTGGGCCTGTGAATATGTCCATTAAAAAAACAGATTGGAGGTGTTTCTGGGTTGTTGTTGTTTTTACACTTTCAAAAGCTTATTTTTCACGTTTAAATATTTCAATGTGAAACTCCTCCCTTAAGCTTAAACCGGGGCTTCCTTCAAAGGCTTCTTTATTCAAGGGCTTCTCCAGTCAATGAGGTGAGATTAGACCCAGTCTCTACTCCCAATGTATATTTCTCTTCCTCAGTTTTGACACACTCCCCAGCCAGCCTTTCATCTCTCTTTCCCTACTCTATCTAAGAACTTCATGCTCAGAACTACACAAATGCGCAAGAGCAGAAGTCACTGTATGTTAGAGCCATTGCTCAGGCCTCCACCTCACAGACCTCACAGAGACTCTTCCTATACTGGTCCAATTCCATCTTTTCCATAGTAGTACTGATGCAACTCTTGCAGCTACACAGACACCTGTGTTACACTCTTGAGGTGTTATTTTTTATTCTCTGACTTTTAACTTGAAGAAGATATGGACAGAATAGCCTATAAGGATCTAATACAAAGAGCAGAGAGTATTTTTGTTATCTTCTTGTCAGGAAACCTGCAACTATATACGACAAAGGAAACATTGATCTAGTTTGCATGTAACAGTAAGTCACCATGGTTAAATTTCTCCATGGGGCTTCTCAATGTGGCAGTGGTGGTTATTCTGAATATTCAAGCTGCAGCAGGGACATCTTGTAGCTTGTCATTATGTGTGAAACCAGCAAGGGTGGGTTGTTGGGGTGGTTGACAAGCCACCCACAGCCCATGGGTTCTGGGTGGCTTGTCAACCACCCTCACAAGATTCACATAGTGAACACTTGCCATGGCTCAAATATTCAAAATGGCAGCTGCCACTACAACAAGAAGCCCCACAGGGGAATTCACCCATGGTGGCTTCCTGTTGGGTGTGAAACAGGGCATTATTTTGCAGTTTAACTCCTGCATCTCTTGACCACAGAACCCACTAAAGGACATCTTTAAGACAGCAGATTGCACCTCTACACCCCAAAGAAAACCTCACATTGTTTAAAGCATAATTATTTCACATTTACGTATTTCATTCTGCAGACAAGAAGTACACAGTGACTGATCTGAAGGAGGGGCTGCAGTATGAATTCCATGTGGCTGCAGTTAATGCTGCAGGGGCGGGTGAAGCCAGTGCACCTTCAGAAGCTGTTTTTGCTCGAGATCCCATGAGTAAGTGGTTTAGTCCATCTATCCTATTGGGTATGGCACAGAATAACTACATAGATAGTAGAGACAATGAAGAGAGAGACAGAGGTTTCACACAAAATATTTCCATATGCTCATAAACTCAACTGATCACTTGTTGAGTGCTGTCATTCACATTTAAATTGGTAAATAGGGTGGATTCTATCACCTTCTCCAGGTTGGGGGGGGGGGGAAGAATCCTGTCTGAAACCCTGGAGAGCAACTGTCATCAGTGTTGACAATACTGGGCTAGATGGGCCAATGGTCTAACTCAGAATAAGGCAGCTTCCTATGTTCTTATGTTCCTATGCACCTCTCAGTACCATTCAACAAGCATCTTTGATTACGGAAAGCTCAAATGATAGGAATAGTCACTAGTTGCTCCCTCTAGTTGTACCATGAGAAGATAAATGAGGGAGAAATAAAGCATAATGACATATCTATGTGTTATTATATTAAAACTTTATGAATGTCAATATAGAGATAAATAGACAGATATAAATATTCATATAAGAATTCTCCTATTCATTGTAAAGTGGATGATATAGGATTTCCAGTTAATCATGATGAGGAAAATGTACTGCAGTGGGGCAGAGGGGTAGGGAATTATTGTGAAAGTTATTGGAAGGATGAAGCATGGGATTTTCCATGCTGATTAAACTAAAGCACTTCAAGAGTAATGGAGCAAAACAATGGGAGAAAGCATTTAAAAACAACAACGCTCTTTGGAATTTAGAAATCTCAATCTTCCTATTTTTAGAACCTCCAGGTCCTGTGAGGGATCTTAAAGTGGTCAACACTGACTACTGCAGCATCTCCTTATCATGGATGAAACCAGAGGAAGAGGAAGAGAGTTATGCCAAGGGTTATGTGGTAGAGATGCGCCACTCTGACATCCTGAAGTGGACCCAATGCAATGCCCTCCCTATACCAATGACTGCATATACAGTAAGAGGGCTCAAATCCAGAGAAATGTACTTCCTACGCGTGAGAGCAGTCAATGATGGGGGTTTTGGTGAGCCTGTCGAACTAGACACTTGCATCCAAGCTGTACCTCCTACTGGTGAGTTAAAATGTGCAGCTTCTGCTTTAGGAATTAAAAGTCTACCGAGGCAATCCATTCAGAACTATCATATTTATGTGAAATTCCATACTATTACTATTGCAGCTGCTTCTGCTAGAGTAGCTAGAGAAGCAGCAGTATAACTATGCATGTATTTAGTGCTAGGTGTTGCACACAATACAGATATGATGTGGTCCCCACTGCCTAGAGATGTCTTGGTGTTGGGGACAGATAAGGGAGTAATGAGGATAAGGGAGGAAGAGGGGTCAATTCCAACGGAAGGGCAGGTAAGTCAAGGCTAAGATAGTTGTTGAAATGGTTTGTTACAGAAGTGGGCTTATAGAGGAACTTAAAAGAAAAGAGGGAGTCAGTCTGATGAGTACAGATATGGCGGCTGTTCCAGGTGCAGAGAGCAGCAAGACAGAATTGCATGGGGAGAAGAATGGGAGAGGGAGAGGGGATGGGCTTATGCAGAGAGAGGAGGGGAGGAAAGAGTTGGAGAGCTTTGAAAAGAAGAAATAATTTAGTGGGGGTCATCGACTAAAAACAGTGGGACTCTAAAATAGCTGCTTAATGGCTTGCTCTGTGGTAGCTATTACAATATAAAGAAGTCATCATCTGCAGCTTCCATCCATGTGATAAGTCCAGCATTATCACCTCTTATTATACATCCAGGGTAGTGGGCTATGCATAATGAATGCCACCACTTGGTTGTCAGGTAGCTACTGTTTGTTTTTGTACATGCTCCGGGAGTATGAGTTTGAGGGAAATGACCACAACAGAAACTTGAGAGGGCATACAGAAGACAAAAATGGAAAGCAATAACGGGAGGGAAAGAGGGAGGCACTATGAGAAATCAGTGAGACCAGCAGCATGAATGCTGAAGTCCTTAAGGACAAGAAGAGAATGATGAAGGAAAGCCAAGCACCAGAAGATGTAACTGCTTTCAACCCAGTATGGTCAGTGATAGATCACAGTTACATTGAATGAGAAACTGAAGGATACTTTACTTGGAACAGCTTTGATCAACCTTTATACTTGAGGCTGTAGAGGTTATTACAGATGGCTGCATCAGATCGTGGAGAAAAGACACATAATTGTTTTTCCTAATGTTCAGCAAATATGGAAGTGCCATCTATTGAGCCGCCCCCTGCCCCAAATAATAAATCATATCTTAAAATAAATTCAGGTGTTTAAATCAGCCTTCCCCAACCTGGTGCCCTCCAGATGTGTTGAACTAAATTCCCAACACCCCCAGAACAGCAGTAGTTAGTTTATTGTTAGATTATTTGCAGAAATTGATCCACCTGTTGTGAAAACGTCTCAGAGCCTATCTACACAGTACCTTGGAATGTTTTAAATAGTATTTTAAAACGTTCCAAATAGGTGCATTCCAAAACGTCTTAGGCCACATTAAGAAGTACAGGAGAAAAATTATTCAGTCTTCAAAGCTGTGTGTGCGGTCTCATACCCTTCTGTCTGTCTCTTTCTGTTTCATTTTTACAATGAGTTTAGGGCAAGGCATTGTGGGCGCTGTAGTTCACTCGCCCACTTCCTCCTTAGTTCCCCTTTCATTCCCTAGCTTTCAATGAGTATAGGGCTAAGCATTGTGGGTGTTGTAGTTCACTCGCCCACTTCCTCCTTAGCCCCTCTTTCTTCCCCACCAATCAACAGCTAAGCATTTGGGCGCTGGTAAATGAAGCACTGCCCCCACAAATCACAAATGGTAAGGAAGGACACATTATTTTAATTAAAACGATTTATTAAAAGTAAAAACCGTTGTATATAGCTGAAGTGAGTTTTAAAAAACCTTGGGTATACAATGTTCAAAGGAGTGCGTGATGTGGCCCAAAGAGTTTTCGTAACCCTTATAAAACATTACAAAGCTAGTGTGTTGATCGGCTCTCAGTTTGGGTAATGTGCGTCCTTGAAGTATTTACAATGGATGCTGTTTTCTAAGCTGTCTTCAATATGTTTGCAAAGTGCTATGGATGTTATCTGTAATTTGTCTCCACCTTCTTTTCTTTCCAGTTCATCCCAAGCTCTTAGTAAAGGACACTGTCAAAAGTTTTATGATTGTGAAAGCTGGGAATACTATTCGTGTGTGCATTCCCTTTGAAGTAAGTGTAGCCCCTGTGAGAAATGTATTATTCAAGATATCCATCCCCCCCTCTCTCTCTCTCTCTCTCTCTCTGTCTGTCTGTCTGTCTCTCTCTCTCCATCTGAGGCTGTTAGGAAAGTAGCAACAACGGAGAGGGCTTTATTGGTGGTGACCTCCACAATTTCATTTGTATGAAATTGTTTTTAAGCTGTATATAATGTATTTTTAAGGTTTTAATCTTTGTAAAACACCCAGAGAGCTTTGGCTATTGGATGGTATAGAATGTAATAATGAAATTAAATTGAATTAAATTAAAAAGCCAATAGCATAACTTGTAAACTTGGTAATACTTTACTGGGGCACTTTTAAAAGTCACTTTAGATTCATCAGTGGGTTGCTGAAAATATGTTCTCTGTAACAAGTGATCTCACACCTCACCTATAATATTTAGAATCCATTTCCATGCTGGGAATGCCATCGCATGCATACTGACTAGAAAGTAAGTTTCATTTATCTTAATTGAACTTACTTCCAACTAAAGACAACTCAGCTGCCCCGGCAAAGTGATTTTTAAATCTTACATTAAATATGTGCTGTTCAGATCTGTACATGCAGGTGCATCAAGATCTTTTCTGTGAAAGGAAATGCTCCATACATATATACATACATACATAGGAATTCTGTGTTGTATGCATTGGGCATGATAAAAGGGTTTTTTAAGGCACCTGAGAATATCTTCTCTTCTGTTTTGGGATACATAAGTGCCTTCCCTTTCTTGCTATTTCCCTGATCCTTGGCAACCCACCAAATTTACATAAATGTATTTTTAAAATGCCCAGTTTCACTCATAAGATAAAATACACTTGGTTTTGAATGGTAAGAAACAGAGATGCTCTGCAGTTAATGTTGCATCTGATTTTTCATAGAATCATAGAATAGTAGAGTTGGAAGGGGCCTATAAGGCCATCACGTCCAACCCCCTGCTCAATGCAGGAATCTATCTTAAAGCATACCTGATAGATGGTTGTCCAGCTGCCTCTTTTTTTGTGAAGCCCTCACTACTAGATGGGCACAAACTTTATTAACAAGCTTCATGAGAAGATTGGTTTGTTCATCAAAATATACTTGCAGCCTTGAAAATATTTGTATGGCAAATAGAGTAGCTTCTGGAAACAGGCATTGGCCACCGCTGTGTACGGAGGGATGAGTTTGTCAATTTTGGTTTCTCTTAATTTCTCATTTTTCCAATCTTAAATTTGATCTGTCCCCAAATTTGAGATTTTATTTAAAAAAATTGCATGAGAATTCATATACATTTTGTGCACATTCCTGCTAATACATGAGGTTTTATATGCAATCTCACAAATGTATGTTTTTCTGTGTGTGCACTTTCCCCTAACGTACACAGCATTACAAAGTTATGAACATGTCTTCTGATCACAATGTCTATTGCAAAATTCGGAGAGGTACAAATTTCGAAGGATAACTGTATTTTACTTCACTTATTGATTTGAAACTGCAGAATTAGATAAGGCCACATTAAAATGCAAGCTGATCACATTTCCCCATCCCTACTGCTGGTTGATGTAAACAGTATGTTATTACTAAAAAGAGCCTAGGTCTTAATGTCTCTTTCCCATTTTGTAGGCTTCCCCATCTCCTGAGGTGTTTTGGCTAAAGGATGGGCTTGCTCTGCCTGCAAAGGCTACAGTTGCCACCAGAGAAGGCCTGAGCCAACTCATCATACCAGGGGCTGATTTTTCTGACAGCGGGCATTATTCCATCACCCTCCGAACCGAGCATGGGAATAAAGAGACGTTCAGCTTCCTAGTCCAAGTGCTAGGTAAAGACCATACAGAGAGTTTGCAGCTGCACTTCTTCCATCTGTGATGACAACCCATCATCTGGAGAGTTAGCTTGGTGCCATATTCTTGCTTAAAGTACAATCCCTTGGCTAGGCGGATGTCAGTGATGCAGGCTTCTCTATTGTCCACTGAAGGCTGGTGGCTCCGACATCAATGGGGCTGTGAATCCACTCCGAGTTTCAGTCAGAACTCTAAAGGAGCTATAGCTCCTTTAGAGTTCTGAGTGGTTGTTACTGAAACCCGGAGCAGATTCACTGCCCCACTGACATTGGAGCCACAAGCCTCCAGTGCTATTGTCCGTGAGGGGATATAGCCGGTGAGGTATTGAGAGGCCACAAGTCAGCATATTTAGCAGTGCCAAAAAAGAATCATGGAGTGCATGCCATGGCAGGTCCTTTTGGGAAAGTGTCAGCAAATGGAATAAGACACCAGCTGCAAGTCTCACATTCTGTCAGCCCCTTGGTTTACAGTTTACAAAAACAGTTGTACCAACTGTCAACAAGCATTTCAGTCCGGGAGACAAAGAGGGTGAAGACTGGCTTCTTTCCATAGGCAAGCACTAAGCAAATGTTGACCACCTTTTATTCATTTAAAATGAAAGCTTGAGCCCTGCTCATCTCAACAGCTCAGGGTAGAAAAACAACACTTTGATTTTGAATCTCTTAAACTGCCTCTCTTTTAACAATGTGAATAATTAACTAATCAAAATAAAGGTTTAGTCAACTCACCATATGTCTGAGGCCATTTGAAAATAGTTTGTCAGCCAGACAACACAGGAAAACCAAGTTATGCATGAAAAGAAAATTTAGTTCAAGAGATGTACACAACACAGTGTTGTAAAGGATCTAGCAACCGCAGCTACTCTTCTGATAGCAGCAGATATCCAGCCTTAACATTAGATCAACAATACACTTTAGCCTTGTTTGGTGTTCTTCTCCCTACAGAGATTACCATTGTGTGAGAGGGAGAATAGGGATGAGCCCATTGCCCCACCTCTCTGTCAGGGCTGGCCCTACCATTAGGCAGAGTAAGGCAATTGCCTGAGGTGGTAGATGCTGGGAGGCAGAGCTCTGGGCCATGACCCCTGCCCCGCACCCACCTCAGCTAGGCAGCTGCCTTCAGCTAAGGTGGAAGAAGAAAGATGTAGAAGAAAGTGTTGAAGAAAGATTCAAGTGCCAGTCCAGTTGGCTTTTGCACATAGAATAGTGGGGGGGGGGGTACAAAATGCCTTGGGCCAGCCTTGCCCTCTGTTGTTCCCCCTATCACTGGCTTCTTCACTTTCCACAAGGTGGGAAGATGAATTTCTGCAGTGAGGAGTCTTCTCTATCTCTGGAGGCTCTACATGGTTTAGAGAGCAATCCCATGGTCCCTGGAAAGTGTCCCGGGGACTGTAGGGTTCTTTAGAGTCCCCTTCCAAAGCCATAGATGCTGCTACAATCTCAGAAAGGGGATCCTGGGATCCAATCCCTCCCTCTGTGCCTGCCCCACCCCCTGGCATCCACCACAGAAAGAACCATGCTGGCTGCTGCCTGAGGTTGGAAAAATAGCCTTGGAGATGTCAGAAAGAGAGTGTGTCAGTGGGTGGGGAGTGGTCAGGATACAAGGAATCCTATGACCTCTCCAGCCCCAGCCCTGAAGACAGAGAAGCAAAAATTGTCTCCATTGCTCCTGCTGCCCTGCCAGCCACAGCTCAGAAGGACATTGGATACATGGAAGCCTCCATGTTCAGGGTCTTCCACTTCATGAGGGCTCAACCCATAGGATTGCATGCTCAGATTTGTACTCACTTAACTACATCAAGGACAGCCTTAAGCATAAGTGACTGAATTCTATGGACATTACATTCACTTTTCAATATACACACACCTTTTGCAGGCAATACATTATCACCTTGTCCCATTTTATATTCTAGCGATGCCTTTTGATTTTACTTGTTTTCACTGTGCAGATGTCCCAGAAGCTCCTGGTCCTATACAGCTTGTTGAGAAGGTCCCTGAAACAGTGACTCTGGTATGGGAACCCTCTCCAACAGAGAAGAGGGAGAATACCATAAACTATATGGTCATGAGGCGTGACTCCAGCAAAGGATCGTGGCAAATGGTGGCTGACTTGATCTACACTAATAAGTGCACTGTTGCGAATTTTGTCCCAGGCCGGGAATATTTCTTCAGAGTGCTGGCAAAAAACTATATGGGAACCAGCGAGCCTTCTGAAACTGTGCAGCCCTGGAGCATTCAAAAGGAAAGGGGTAAACAGGAGAACAAAACAAAACACCAGTATCTGAGTGTTGACTGTGTATTCACTGTCTTGTAAATGAAATCGTATGCTACTTGCTCTGAGATTTCCTTAGGGATATCTGTAGGGAATTTTGGGGAAGTAAAGGAAATTGTATGTAGATGGACAAGTATGGGCTTTTCTACATGAGCCTTTTAATCCGTACCTTTACCGAGGCTTTTGCTTCTGGGTTCTTTGCAGGATTAGAATGGGCCTCTTTCCGTGCATTTCCCCACCACCACCACCACCACCACCACCAGTTTTTTCCGTCTTTCTCTGCCTTTCTATATATTCAGTTAAACAACCACTAGGTGGCACTATGGAATAGCGGAATTCTGCAATTATACAAGGGTTCTATAACACCAGTAAGAAAAAATAGCAGACTTTCCTTATTAGGGAAAAAAAAATGAGAATGGTTGCAAAGCACTGGAGAGGCCCTGGAGGATGACGCTGCCGTGTAAAGGACCCACAAACTATTGTGAGTGAGGAAGTACAAGCGCACAATAAACGCTTCATGTAGAAAGGCTGTATATCTGCAAAATGGGGCTGATATGAAGTGAGGGTTTCTTCACACTTCTTATGCCAGTTAATACTGATGGGAGAAATCAGTTTAAAATAGATATCCTTCACGTTATAAAATATACAGCAGCTTTTCTCAGCCTGATGCCCTCCAGATATTTTGGACTACAACTCCCAGCATTCCTAACCATTGGCCAGGCTAGTTGGGCTTGGTGGGGGTTGAGGTCCAAGACATCTGGAGGGCACCAAGTTGGGGAAGGCTGCTACATAGAATCCAAAACCACAACCTTAATAGTTAGAATCAGCAAAGCTAGGAACACAAGGGGAGCCCAGCTGGATCAAACAAAAGTCCTGTTCAGTCTAGCATCCTGTTTCACACAGTGGCCAACCAGATGCTTCTAGAACACCCACAGGCAGGAAATGAAGGCAACAGCTCTCACTCCCTATTGTTGTACCCAATCAACTGGTATATTCAGTGCCATACTGACTCTGTACCTAGAGGTTCCAAATATCGATTACAGTTTCTAGCCACTGGTGACCTGATCTTCCATGGATTTGTCCAATCTCCTTTTAAAGTTACCTGAGCTAGTAGAACTGAATTCGGTGAACAGATTATGTGTTGGGTAAAGAAGACTTTTGCCTGTCCTAAATCTACTGCTGTTTGCTTTCATTGGATGACCCATGATGGGAGAGAAACTCTCTTATCAACTGGCTAGGGAGCATATCCAGCTGGTGCATCATAGGTCAATTATAAAGGGCATGTCTGCACAAATGTATTTGCTCACAGGAAATGCTGACCTTTGAGAATTCCAATACGAATAGATCTGATCTACACCTCCCAGACAAATGTGCTGACTGAAATGAAGTTTTCCATCGGACTTCACAGTTCTCCAAATATTGAGACACAGTGTTCAGCTCAAGAAAATATTAACATGCATTTTTAAAAAAGCACATTTTAAGATAAAATACATTTAGAAATATGTACTATGAAATCAAATAATTTTTGGAAATGTGTATTTTAAATAAAAGAATGTTCAAATCTGTATTAAAATTCATTTTTCATACATTTTAAATGCAGAAACATGTTGGAATAGATTTATGAGTGAACATATGCAGAAGTGACACAGACTAGAAATAGACTGATCTGTTTGTACTATGTTGTCTGTTTATTGATGGAACCTCAGTACTTTGCTTAATAGAACAAAAAAAGTCAAAAACTGTAGTCTCACCCTATTAAGCAATATTGTCAGTTGCATGTCAGACATAAATGTTAAGTATAACATGTGAAGTCATTCCCCTAACTCTTAATTTATCCCTTTCTGACCTGGTTTATTTCTGTGCCTTCTACAGGTAAATATGAGTTCAAACTTCCAAGATACAAGGGGATCAACCAAGCTGAGCCACCAAGATTTCTTGTCCAACTTAAACCGCACGTGGTGGCTTTAGGATTTGATTGTAACATGAGTTGTGCTGTGACTGGATATCCGGCACCTCAGGTAACCTGGTACAAGGATGGTAAGAATCTCTCTCAGGATTACACCTTCTTCAGCAAGAATGACTTTGGGGTCTGCTCACTTGTGATCCTAGGAGTCACACCATCAGATGGAGGCCAGTACAAGGTGGTGGCCGTCAATGAACTAGGCCAAGCAATCAGCAAAGCCGAAGTCACCATAAAAGGTAAAGACTAAAGAATGGCTGAGGGTTGACACTTGCGTGAAGCCAATGAATATTTGGTGTCCCTTAGTTGCACCAAATTCGAGTACTTTCCTGACTTCAGTTGTAAATGTATGGTTGGATGACAACCCTTTAAAAGATATGGACAGGATGTTTAGAAAAAGCATGGCAAAGGAACTCTTGGCCCAGGCAACATCAAGAATCTATCCAGCTCCAGAAATTATTTTGTTCAATTGCTAATTTCTCCTTGCTGGGTCAGTCATCCCACAGTGGAACCTGGTATTAGGCAAAAAGACATTTGACAAGGGCCCATGACTTTCCCTTATTACAATGTGTTCATAACCATACAATGGTCCCACCAGCAAAGAAGGCAGGAAGCAGAGTTTATTCTGAGGCTAGGAATAAGTGGGGAAGTAATTGCAGGATTTTTCTCCTGATAGCTGAAAACCTTTAAAAAATGATGAAAAGTGCACTCTTCCACTGAATATATACACACACACACACACACACACACACACACACACACTATTTGTTGCTTGGGTCTGAGGATCACTGAAATCAATGGAAACATTAGAAGTGTTTAACTTTGAATAGTAGTTTTCCAATGCAATTTATACTCAGAATGAAACCTAATTT
This sequence comes from Anniella stebbinsi, assembly GCA_029215795.1. Classification (NCBI taxonomy): domain Eukaryota; kingdom Metazoa; phylum Chordata; class Lepidosauria; order Squamata; family Anniellidae; genus Anniella; species Anniella stebbinsi. The sequence goes on along the minus strand of JARDYH010000004.1, from coordinate 43,404,507 downwards.
CAGTAAAGACTCGGGGCCAAGCTAAACCTGATGTTAAAGACACAACATGCAGAATTTTTAAAAATGCAAATAGCATCAGCTAAGGAGTAGGGGGGGGCTGATTGTTATTGGGATTGAGCATGTGGCGAGAAGAAAACTAACTCTTTCCTCCCCTGCTGCAGTCCTGTGGAAAATCTCTCGTCTGCAGCCAGGATTTGCTTTGAAGAGACATCCATAAAGGTCTTAGAATTAGTAGAGATGTGTCAGAAATTTGCTCCATCTAGAGATTTTTGTATGGATTTACCCAATTTGTGCCTCCTAAATATGGACTTGAATGACATTTGCCATCAGAAATCCATATATTCCTGAATTTGCAATGCATTCTGCAAAGTAAAAAAAAAGTTGTACAACATGTGCACATTTGAAAGAGGTGTACTTTTTAAACATGTACACTTTAGTCAATGGTGCATGTATCCAGAAATATGTACATTTAAAAATGTGTACAAAGTTTCATGTGGATTAAAAAAATAAATCACACATTCCTATGGAAACAGGATGGAAGAAGCCTGACCTCAAAAACATGACAATTTTGGCGATACCAAAACTGACAGATTCATCCATCCCTAAGAACTAGTATCTGAAGCCAAGGCAGACAGATGTGTGGAACCTGTGTCCCTCCAGATGCTCTCGGAATACAACTCTGATTATCTTTGACCATGCTAGATGGGACTGATGGGAATTTGAGTTTAATAACATCTGGGGGAACACAGGTTCCCCACTCCTGTACTATACTAGGGTCATCGTGGTTTTTTTTTACTTCATTCTGTGCCTTCTACCCTCTTTTGACTTCAGATTCTTCTTTTGGTCGAGTATATTTGCAAGGAATGAAAAAAGCCCACCTGCAAATCAATAATTAATATAATATACATGCAACATGGCTTGCCTTGAGGATCTTAGAATGATTAGCATTTCTATTAGATACTTCCTAATACACATATATACACACACACATTGGAATTTAACTATATGTGTAATCCCCCTTCTGTGCATATTTTCCTTTTATTCACATGAAACTTGACATTTCTCTTTCTCTCTTCTCTCTTTTCTATGGAAGAACCTACTTTTTAGTGTGGTCTGCACTGTACCAGGTTTGCACAGCCTCCAGTGTGATATTTTCCTGTAGAAATGAAGCTGTTTCTGAAAGATGCATATTTTCCTCTGATGTCAACAGGCTCTGTCCAGTGCATCAAACATTATCAAAACAGCAGCTATTCTTTTTCTACAGTTTTCCGTAATAAGAAAGCCTTTTGAAAACATGCATGCATTTTCCCCCTATAGTCCTGCAAAGAACAGAATCCCAGTATTCTTATCGTAGACTTGAATGGAAACATCATAATTTGAATGGAAAGAAAGAGCTACAACTGGAGGATAAACATTGTGGTGGGTCACAGGAAGGAAAGGTAGCCTTGCAACTACAATGGACTATTTCTATGTAGCATTATGGCCGTAACTGGGAGGCAGTGGGTGGATAGCAGAAAGGTATTGTATGAAAAGGTACTTGGAACTAATCCTGTGGAATTTCACTTTCGGTATTCTGGACTCTACAGAAAACATGTGTTTTATGGATGTTCTGGGTATAGAGTTTAAATTTTTGGGATCCCTCAGTCTCGAAGAATACTAAAGCTTATAGGAAATGTCTCACTGACTTCAACCATAACGTTGTTTATATCTGACTACACATTTAATTTTAAAGGTTAAGAAATGACAGAAGTGAGGGAATACCACCCATACAATATCTTTGATATTAAAGGAAGATTCTTAAATGAGATGAACCATAAAGCAGAAATGAATTTTTTAAAGGAGTGTGTTTTCTGAACTGACAGCATTTGCTCCACCAACAAGAATCAAATCAAGACTATTTGGGGTGGGGGTGGGATGTTGTTGAACAGTGAATTGCATCCTGATTGTTTCTCAAATGTCCCAATGAAATGAGGCGCACACACAACCTGCAGCCAAGAAAAATTAGCCATTCTGTGCATTTTTCACCTAAGCTATGAAAAAATATAGTTAGCTATGTTTTTTTCTGTATCATCTCTAGAAGATACTGTAATCCAAAATAGCCAAAGATGTATAGCAAAGCAATATAATTAAGCATTGTGACTTGTGTCAAATGCATCTTTTATCAAAATGCATGTAGTATCAAATATTATATCAAGATGCCTCTTGTATCAAATGCCTCTTATATCAAATGCCTCTTGTATCAGCTGCAAATCCAAAATGAAATGTATTATAGAGCAAAAATGTTGTTGTGACAAATCTAATCAACTTTTCATGAACCATCTTTAGACAATGCTATTAAATGTTTGTCTGCACTCAGAGCACAGAAGCCTTGAGTGCGTGTGTATCAATGATTCTTCACTGTGTTCACCATACCTGTTCAGGTTTTCATCAATGTGTCAGTTTAGGTACATGTTACTGTTCTATCTGAGGGTCACTGGCAGATCAATGGCATGGCGAATCCCCAAAATTTATATTTAGAAGAATAAGAATTGATTATGCATCCTGCTGCTGCACATCTGGAGGGTGCATCTTGGCACCCTCCAGATGTGTTGGAATACAACTCCCATTACCCAACACATCTGGAGGGCACTAATTTGCGGAAGATTGTGTTGCACAAACTGTAGAGGAAAATATCCCTATTTCTCCACTAGGGGGACCTTTCCTAAGTGTGGCACTGTGTTCTGATTAATTTGTTTCCCTCATGGCCATGGAAAACATGAATAAGGCAGAAGAACTATTTGCTGCTGGCATTCATTTTCTTTTTTTTTTCAAGTTGGAAAGCCTGTTCTTAGATACCTAAAAAGAGGGGAAACGTCACCAAAAGCACCAAAGTTAAAAACTGGATATGTTTTGTAATCAATTTGAGATGATCCTATAAAGTTTTTGTAAAACCGGTGACAACATTTGGAATGTCAAAACTGGCTTCAATAAACTTTGTGTGGAAACCCAATCTTTATGTTTCAAATAATCAGCAAACATCTTTCTTTACACCTACATTGAGCCTTTCTTGTCTTTAAATATTATGCAGTTTTAACAAGAAGGCATGGATGAGAAAGAATGAAGGGCAGCAGCAGGAGAGTTAGCAGAAACTAAAAAGATAGTTAGATTTACATGTACTTCTACTGTTTAAAAGTCTATAGCTTTGAGATTTGATGCTCCTTCCAGAGGCACATTTCCAGCCATTTTGGATAACAAACCAACCAATATCATGCTTCAGAAATAGCTGCAGATGTGCTTTTTGAAGGCAAAGTATGGGATTGCATGCTACAGGCAGTAAGACATTTAAGATGAAATTGGGATGGTATTAGAGGTAGGGTGAGCATATGGAAAGGAGGACAGGACTTGCATATCTTTAACAGTTGTATAGAAAAGGGAATTTCAGCAGGTGTCTTTTGTATGCATGCAGCACCTGGTAAATTCCCTCTTTATCACAACAGTTAAAGCTGCAGAAGCTATACTAGAGTGACCAGATAAAAAAGAGGGCAAGGCTCCTGCAGCTTTAACTATTATAATGAAGAGGGAATTTCACCAGATGCTGCATGCATACAAATCACACCTGCTGAAATTCCCTTTTCTTTACAACTGATAAAGACACACGAGCCCTGTCCTCCTTTCCATATGGTCACCCTACCTCTAATACCATCCCTATTTCATATAGTCACCCTAATTAGGGCCCTGTCCCTTTGGCATCACCCCCTTTGCCTTTAGACCTACCTTCCATTCGAATGCAGCTGGTGTGAGCTTCTCCGAAATTGAATTCAGCCCTTGGATTGAAAGAGGTTCAGCACCACTGTCCTTATTTATTTATTTATTTATTTATTTATTACATTAATATTCCACCTTTTTTCCTCCAAGGAAAACAAAGTGGTGTACATAAATCTCCTCCTCTCCATTTTATCCTCACAACAACACCCTGTGAGGTAGGCTGAGCTGAGAGTCTGTGACTGGCCCAAAGTCACCCAGTGAGCTTCCATGGCCGAGTGGGGACTAGAACCCAGATCTCCCGACTTGCAGTTCGACACTCAAGCCACTACACCACACTAGCTCTCCTAATATATGCATTTGTGTACACCCTGGAGAAATGTACTTCAAAATGCAGAGAAGTGCCAATACTGCATCTTGGTTCGTATATTTGTCTCAGAGGTGAAAATTAGGGAGATTCACATTAAAATGAGGTAGGTTCACACAGAGCACAAATTTATCCCCCATCTCTAAGAGACTGGTCATTTTCAGGAAGAGTGATATAAAACAAAAGAATAAGCTAAGATCCTCTCTGCTAAGGACAAAATAAGTGGAAATGAAAAACCCTAGATCCCATTCATGGAGAATGAAGGAGCTGGATACATTATATCTGCTAGTTGGAGTGGGCCACTGGAAGAATGGCAAGTTTCGTGTTTATTCCGGCAACCACTTCAAAGACCGGTGACACTGACAGAAAAAGGCACATAATAAAGTAGACCTACCCAGCAGGGGAAGAGCAGCTGGTCCCCACAGTAGCCAAGCTCATGCTTAATCAAAAAGGGTGTTTAACACAAGTACCGCACCTTTGCCTAACTTCATCCATTTGTTCCATAATGATTGCAGGAAGCAGGAGTTCTGGTCTGCAAATGCATCTAACCCTCGTAAGAAGGACAACTTAAAAAATAAGATCCAAACCTACAAAATAGCTTGTTGGATCACATCCTCCTGTACTTTGGATATATTCTTGGTGGGTTGTTTTTAAAGGAGATCTGGCTTATTTTTGATTCCACTAATATATGTGCCCATTACTCATCCAGGAGCATTTGACATGCTATGGTTTTAAGGCGGTGCCTGAAAAATATTTGACATGTACATGCAAAACTATAATGGATGAAAAGAACAGCAAACACGTTTTTGCAAAATTGTCCTATGCTAGTCACTCACCATGGCGTTAAGACTGGCCACAGATTCCCAACAAAGGAGCATTTAGTAGCAAGGATAGATTTGCCACTGTGGAATTGGTAAAGTATCCATGTTAGGTGACACTGCCATCTTACGATTGCATCTTAAATATTTCCAAAGGTCTTAATGAGGGATGTAAATACGATCTCTGCCAAGTGGGTCACTGATTTTACTTGCTTTCTGTTCTACTTTGTATCTCTTAGTCACATGACCAAACACTGTTAGTTCACTTATTTGATTTGGGAGAGGATTTCAACAATACCCTAGGAGAGGGTTGTACTCTTAAAGATGACCTAGAAGTCATTTTAAACAAACAAAAACAGAGTGAGGGAGCTGTTGGGTGGTGTTCCAGTACAGTCCAATCGTACTATTTAAATCATCGCTTTGTTCTTCCGAATTAATCTTCCACCCAGCCTGTGTGTATGAGTGCTTCTGCCCATGCAACACTGCCATTGGACTAGACGAAGCCTGCTTTAAGTGCACCTCCCTTCCGATTCCACTCTGATTCCCATCTTTGATCTCATAGACCAAAAATGCTCCGCTCAACAGGTATGCTGCTCTACCTTTTCATCTGGCCATTCCCAAACACTGCACAACAGCTAATTACACCTAATGCCAACAGGGAAGAGGTTGCGTCATCATCCTAAGCCTCCCCACTGGCAGCCACGTGAGTTCTTTCACCCTGAATCAGGACACATACAGCTAGGCACTAGAAAGCCCATCCCATTGGGAGAAGAAACCTAACACATCCCTATTGTGACTTGGGTGTTGGGTGGTGGTGGGGAAATCCTCACCACAATTCTCTGGGCCATTGTCTTACTTAGCTTCCACCCCAACTGGGTTTGATAGCTGTTGTGTTTCTAAGCCTGTCCCAGAAATAAAATGAACATTATCTGGGAGTTTCCCCAGTTCCTTTCAAGTTGCACAGCCCCAGAGCGACAGCAATGTACTATTCCTTTTGGGAAAAAAGAAGAAACTATTGCTCTCTTGGCATTCATGCTGGAATTCCAACTCAGAAGCTGGGCGTTGGCTTTTATGATTGCGAACTCAGCCTTGTTCAGCTGCCCCTCCCCACACTGTTCAGTCAGTCCCAGGAGAAACATCTGAGAAAAAAGTGCCTGTGTCTTTAAACACACATGCACATGCACACACACATAGTGTTTCCCCATTTTCTATCAATCTACCTATCAAGCATTCGCTATGCACACAGGCAGGAATTACCCCCTACCCCCTTCAAGGTTCTATCTACCAGGAGACATAAATCTCTCCCTATTCCCATATTTCACTTACACTTCCCTGGATTGCTACAAAGTGTCAATGGCCTTTCTCCCCAGGTGATCCTTTATTATTTATGTATTTCATTTATATCCAGCCTTTTTCCTCCAAGAAAACCAAGGCAGCATACATAATCCTCCTCTCCATTTTATCCTCATCACAACCACTCTGTGAAGTAGATTGGGCTGAGAGCCAGTGACTAGCCCAAAGTCACCAGTGAGCTTCCATGGGAACTAGAACACGGGTCTCCCAGCTCCCACTCCAACACTCTAACCACTATACCACACTGTGTTGGACCTGTCATGCCCTTAGAGTCTAAATTCTGCCCCTTGATGTGTGTCTGGTAGAGTTTCTTGAAAATAAATATTTTGCATCCTGAGGACTTATTTCTCTTCCTACTGACCTGTTTTGGATGCTTCCCTCCTTTTGTTTTTGGTTTCTAGTCCTAGATGGCCATGCTTGATTGGAGGATCCAACTCACTAGGGATGTGTATCATATCATTAAAATGTCCGATAGCGATAACGATACGATAGAAAAACCTCCGATAAATATCTGATCCGAAAATTTTCAGCCCGATTATATCGGATTATCGGACTGCCATATAAATAAACCTATAACTTCTGTATTTTAAAAGTTAGAGGCTTGAAACTTGGACACAGTGCTTATGGGGTGTGTGTATGAAATTTGGGATCGATCCCTCCAACCCTCAATTTTATATGAATTTATTAAAGAATGTTTAAGTTCTGACAGGTCAGAATAACAGTTCGCCACGTGCGTTCATTCAGACCCGTCAAAAAGTTGCAGGATCTTTTTAAAAAATCATATAAAATACAGGGGTGGAGGGATTGATCTGAAATTTGGCACATATGTGTAGCATCATGTGCTAGACATGTGTATGAAATTTGAGATCAATCCCTCCAACCCTCGATTTTATATTAATTTATTAAAGATCGTGCAACTTTATTGAGAGCTGGTTGACCCAGCCTCCATGCTGTCATCTTGTTGTCTGCTTTTTTCCCCATAGGCTTGCATTGAGGAAAATGCATGCATAACTTTTTTATTTGAAATGATAATGACATGAAACGTGGGAAGCCAGGACTAGCAAGATCCAATCTGCAATGTCCAAAAAGTTTCATGTCTCTATCTTTTCAAATTAAAAAGTTATAGGGGGTCCCCCAAAAGCCCCATTCCCTGCTGTAACTTCTTCATTTTTAAAGATAAAAACTTGAAACTTGTGGGACATTGAAGAGAGGATCTGGCTGGTCATTTGTGGAAAAAATCAGAGCAATTGCTCAAACCCTCGATTTTCTATGATTTTTTTAAAGACCAGGCCTCAGCATTCAGGACAAGCTATATGAATTGCAACATCACAGCAGCCAAAGGACTGGGGGAGGGGGTGGACAGGGGAATTTTAATTCTTTATTTCCCTGCAACTGTCCTGACAAAAATTGCCTTTCCAAATATGCTATTTGTATTTCAAGTCAAGCCTCCATTGGCACAAAATGTGAGATTTTTGCAGCAACAAACTATAGTAAAGAAAAGAGAGAGAGCGCGAGAGAGAGCAGAAGACTGTTGCAGCCACAAAGTACAGTAAGATGATGATGATGATGATGATAACAACAATAACAATAAGGGCCACTTGGTTCAATAAATGCACATCCCCTTCTCACCCATTTTAGTGGATATTGCTTGAGATTATATCTGAGAGACAGAGACAGAGAGACAGACACTCCTTTTTCCTTACACAAACACCACAATTTGTCTCATTTTAAGCTAAGAAGCCTCAACTATTTTATTTTAGCAGTCTTTTTAGCACCTTCTCTAATTCTAACACATCCTGTGACCTCTCTCCCTGTGATTGACCCAATGCAATGCCAGGTTTGTCGGTACCAAGGATCTCCATCAACCTGCTATTTCTACTTGGACTGATACCAGATTTAAGGAGATCAGCATCTGTCATTGCATTGGGAACTGTGTTACTTTCTAATAGCAAAAACAGCAGTACAGTGAGGAAGGATGGAATATTAAGTACAGTCTCAAGGCTTACTCATACAGGCATAAAGATGTACATTAGTTATGACACTTAAAGTAGTAAATTAATAGAGCACCATCAAGCAAAAGAAGGAGAGATGAAAAAGAAATTGTATTATCCGAAGTTGGTTGACTTAGGAAGCACTTGAAGAATTACCGTATGCTTGTGAGACTCCTGTTGATATTATATTGATGATGATGATGATGATGATGATGATGATGATGATAATGTTGTTGTTGTTGTTGTTGTTTATTAAACTTGTATAATTTTAAAAGTGAGCAATTCATTCTCTGCTGGCATCTCTACCTGTGTGGTGGTAGTGATGATAATGGTGGTGTTAAAAGAAGGGGGGGAGCCCATCTCACACATTCCTTGTTGTTTCGCACTGAGAGGTTTCAATTGAAGAAACCTGTCACATTCTGCAGGGTGAGCGCTGAAATCTTGTTTTGTTGCCTTCTACTGTGAGTGCCTATCATTTTCAGATGCTCACTCTCAACCAAGGGATCTAGGCTGGTACTACTGCTCTGTGACACTTTGGCTGCAAGAGGTTTAAAGCTCTTTCAAGTCTCATTAAAAATTTTACCTCTACATGAGTGGAGCGCAAATCGGGAGTTGAGGCGCGTTATCTATTCGATTATGCGCATTATTGAATGCGCATTAAATAGCGAGTTTTATTTTGCTGCGGCCTGTTAAAGCGCATTTTGACTATGTAAACAAGCGATTCTCTGCATTAACTACTTCTAAAGCGCATTTCAAACAACCGGTAAGGCCACCAGTTGTGCGCTCAATTACCTCCCGCGTACAGTCATTTAACCATAAAGTGCTTCCGAGAAGATGCGCATAATCAGAGAACCAGGCGTCAAACCGAATTCTTGTAGAGGGGGTCCTAAAAATATATATCCATATCAGAAGCTGCTGTTCAATGCCTCTGGCTTTGACTTATGTCTCCTTATAAAGAGAGAAGAGCTGCACTTAATTGCAGGTTTGGCTCAAAGGTCCAAAACAACCAATCCTTCTGATGGCATTATTGTTCTATAATTCCTGGGAAAGGGGTGTGAGTTCCAAGAAAGAAGGCATGTTCCAGGCATGGTGCAACGTCCTCAGAGAGAACATACATTTCAGTATCATCTTAAAGAGGAATGCAAACCTCAATAACATGAGTAGGGTGGTAACCTAAGAGCAAGATCTACTAGTTGATATGTGGAGTACTTGACAGGACTGTGGATTCCTGCTATAAAATGAAATATTTATTGAAATACTAGTTTGCCCAAGTTCAAGTCATTTCAAGGTTCTTGTTTGGAATAGGCACTGAGTATCAAATGTAAGCAGGATTATTAGTAGTCTATGAAAATTGAGGTAGCATACAATTGCTGCTGCACCTTACTTTTAATTCTGGGGAGTGACATCAATATATGCCTACGCTTTGGGACTAACTTAGTCAGCCCCCACATTTTTAAAACATAAAAACTACTTTTTGTAAGCACCTAACAGCTCTGAAAACTGGCCACTGAATAAGTCTTTGTCGAAATGCGTTTGGCCCATGTATTTAATGCAGTGATTAAGCACAGTTTTGAATACACAATTTTTGTTGAATGTTTATAGAAAGTGCTGTTTATATTCTGTAAATTGTATTAAATGTTATTTAATATTTGTTCCTTAACTTCTTTGCAATCAAAGGATTATTGTGCTGTCACCAAATTTGGGAAGCCAAATGGCAAAAAACTGAGCACATCTTGTTTTTTTAAAAAAGACCTTGCTCTGAGTAGCATTGCGTGGTGGCGTATTGTCTTCCATGAACTTGGAGAAAGGAGTATTTGGTGAGAATGGCACAAGCCACAAAACTGATGTGCGGCCAATCTGCTCAGAGGTAGCACATTTTGCTGTACCATTTCTTCCCTTCAGGATTTAGCAAACTCACAGGACAAGGTGATGTCCCCTCCCAAGTCAACATAAGAAGATGACTAGACTGGCAATTGATTCCCAATTCAAAACTGGAGATGGCACAGCTGAGAGGCGGCACTTTTACCCCTCAGCATCTGCTGCCTGAGTCCTTAGTCTCACTCTATCTAATGGTAGGGCCAGCCCTGCAAATTGGGTGGGTGAATGAAGACGGTGGAGCTATGTCATAGCAGCCAGTCCTATATCTGACTAATGTTCTTCTCTCATGTTTCTTGGTATGGCAGCCAGTGGCTTTTGCTGACATTGACTGCATGGCACAGAGAATAATGCCAATGAATAGAGAGCTATAATTTATAGATGGCAGAGCTCAGAACATGGGACAAAATGTGACATGCTTGCACAGATGTGGCAATGCCTAGGAAGCTACTTTCACATGACTTATCTAATAATACCTAGATGTCACAGTGATTTTCCAGCAAGGCTGTATTGCTTAATCACAGCAGCAGAGGACAAATTGCCTTTAATTCAAGAATAAATTGCTGTAGGCAAGGAAGTAAGGAGACTCCTAATAAATCTACATGAACTGGACACCTTGATTCCAATGGAATAAAGGAAGAGAATGAGCAAGATCTTGGATCCCCAGGGGAACTAATGAAATAGACCAACTGCAGGAATTCCACCATGGAGTATGTCACATGATTACTGATGCTCATCATTCTGCTGGATTACATAACTTTGCAAGACACAAGCAGACATGCAAGCACTTTCACAGTAGCAGAGAAACTGAGTTCTAACCAAAGGGAAAACCAGTCACATAGCAATGGAGGTAATATCTGCAAGTGAGGGGCAGGGTATCAATATTTCAGCTTCCAGATACAGGCACCCCTAGAAGTGGGTCAAACATTTCTAGAATCCTTAATCAATGGCAAAAGTTGCTTTTGAACTGTATCAGGTTTGTTAGAAATAAGTCATGCCAGATCAACCTTGTCTCTTTCTCTTTTTTATAGAGTGACTAGTCTGATAGTTGCCATAGTATATATTGATTTAGCAAAGCATTTGACAGGTTCTCCCATTATATGCTTGTTGACAAGATGGATGATACTAGTATTAGGTGGATCAACATCTGGTTGAGCAACTGTACTCAACAACTGCTCATTAATGGCTTTGCATAAAATATGAAGGGAGGTCTTGCATGGCTCTGTTCTTGGCTCTGTGTTGTTCAACATTATTATAACTAACCTGGATGAGGGTGTAGAGGGGATGCTTATCAAATTTACAGATCACACAAAACTAGGAGGGGTGGCCAACATCATTGAAAAATGTTCTTGACAGGTTGGAACACTAGGATGAAACTAGCAAGATGAAATTAAACAGAGTTAAATGTAAAGTCTTACACTTTGGTACAAAAAAAAATCAAAGGCTTGTGTATAGGAAGTGGGAGATCTGCCTTGGTGTGGATCACCAGCTGAATATGAGCCAGCAGTGTGATGCAGCAGCTCAAAAAGCAAATGCAATCATAGACTGCATTAACAGAAACATAATGTCCAAGTGACTGGAAGAAGTAATAGTTCCACTCCATTCTGTGTTAGTCGGGTCACATTTGGAGTATTGTGTCCAGTTCTGGACACCATACTTGAAGAAAGACATGGACAAACTGAGGCACATCCAAAAAAGAATGACCAGAATGGTGAGGAGAGAAAGCAAATCCTGTAAGGAACAGTTCTATAAGGAACATATGCCTAAAGAAGAAGAAAAACAAATGGCTGCCCCTGCTTCTCTGTAACAACATGATTAACAACAATCCAGTGGGAAGTTCTTCTGAACAAGCTTCATCAGGATGAATGGAATATGTGCAAGAGCCCATTCATTCCAAGGGGGTTTGCTTAGAAAAAGGTTTCTGAAGGTTAGGCTAATGGGGCAGATCTGTCTGTCTCCTACTCTGCCACCCTTAAGGACACCAAGGCCCAATTCGGATGACACGTTAAGCAACGGTTGTTAAGTTAAACAACCATCAGTTTGTTAGCCTAACGTGTCGTCCGAATTCAGCCACACAACGGTTAACCAACCCACGGTTGTTTAAGTTGCAGTTTTAAACAACGGAGTTAAACAACTTGCTTGCGAGTTGTTTAAAAGTTAGTCAATTGACTAATATGTTGTCCGAATTCAGCCACTTGAGGTGCGTTGGTTAAACAACTGAGGTGAGTACGTTAACGGAAAAGGCCATAGAGGAGAGCGGCAAGAGCGGCAGAAAGCAGGCGGCCACTCAGGCGCGCTTGCAACAGATCGCTGGTATCGCCGCCATAGCAACCAGGACGCCCGCCTCCCCCACCAGGCAGCTGGCACGGAGCTCAAAAAGGAGCCAGCTCCTGCAAGCACTCACGCAGGGTGCCCAGTCAGCTACCTAAACGGACAGGGAAGCGCACCAGAAGGGCACTACGGTAAAGGGGAGGGGAGGAGGAGATGGAAGAAGCAACAACCCCAGGTGCCCAGGAACAAGGGGCAGCCCCCCCGCCCCAAGAGTGAGAACAACACCCCATCCAGAGTAGACCCCCACCGCAATGCCACCTCCACCCTCGCTTCATCCAGAAGGACAAGGGACGGGGAAGCGGCGCCCAGGGAGCCCCCCCCATTCACCCAAGACGATCGGACAGCGACCAACAGCCATGTACATCCTCAAGACACACAAAACTGCATGGCAAAGGGCGCCCGTGGGCACCAGCCAGCCACCTGCAGATGTGTTGGAAAACAGGCAGAGGTATGCACAACAATCCCAAGGACAAGAAGCGGCCCTAGCCACCAAAGACAAATACGCCTACGCACAGGGCACATTCACAGCAAGCACTACAGCCCACCAGCACCCACCAACAAACAACAACACGGGACGGGGAAAGGCAGCCCGAGGCACAGACCACCGTCACCAATGCAACACACACCCGTTGGCAACATGGAGCCAGAGGGAAAGGGGGCAAGGGATGATCCGGTCGAGGACTCCGGCTCACACACCCCTGAAGAGGGGAGCAGCCAGAACCCCCAGGAACGACACAGAGCACTGCGCTGGTCCAAGGAGGAGATCAGCCAATTCACAGAGCTCTGGGGAAGCCCAGAAGCCAGGAGGATTATGACCACTGCCAGGCATGATCAGCTCTACCCCTGGCTAGCCAAGAAAATGCAGGAACGGGGATACGACCGCAATGGCAAGCAATGCAAGGACAAGCTGCACGGACTCAAGAGGAAGTTCAAGGAGGTCGTCACTCACAATAAAAGAACCGGCGCCCAGCCACGCACCATGACCTTCTACAACGAACTGTCACGCCTGCTGTTGGAGCGCCACGACGTCGTCCCGGGACACACGGCGGGCAACGGAGTCACCACCAATGAGCTACCGCGCACACGTCAATGAGCACGGATGGACCAAGGAGCGACAAGGGAAGAGGGCCCAGGCACACGGAAACAGGAGCCGCCATCAAGGACGGTCGACCCACGGCCAACGCCCCCTGCCAAGACGGTTCCCAAAGCATCGGCTGCACCCCCTGCCAAGACGGCTCCCAAAGCAGCAGCCGCACCCCCCCAGAAAGGGTCCACATCATCATGCTCACCCCCTGCCAAGAAGGTTCCGAGGGCAGCAGCCGAACCATATCTGGCCAAGGCGAGGAGAAAGAGCCGCCCCGCAGCATCCCAAAGCCCATCGGTGCTTGTGAGGCCGCCACCTCTGGTACCCAGGACAGCCACCACCTCAAGGAGCATCTCCCCCACGCCAGCCTCCTCCAGCAGCAGCAGCCCCACGGCCTTCATACGCCTCATCTGTGCGGACATGCAGGTAGAGGAACCCACACCCGTCCCCCTGGTGCCAGAGACCCAGCAGGGGGAGGAAGAGCCAGGGCCGTCACATCCGCGGTCGACTCTCGTGAAGGGGAGCATGGCAGCCACCGCAGGGCGAGTGGCAAGGCCAGTGCCAGCACCACATACATGGCTAGGGTCCTCGAAACACGCAAGTATGGTGCAGGGAATCCCGCACGGGATTCTGGATGTTGTGACGGAGACGGGGCCAGTGTCACAGGAGAATTTCAGCCAGTGTCATTTGTATGCAATTAGTTCCTGGTGAAATTCCCTCTTCATCACAACGGTTAAAGTTACAGGCACTATACTAGAGTGACCATATACAAAAGAAGGCAGGGCCCCTGCAACTTTAACTGTTGTGATGAAGAGGGAATTTCACCAGGAACTCATTGCATACAAATGACATTGGCTGAAATTCCCTTTTCTCTACAACTGTTAAAGTTACAGGAGTCCTGTCCTCCTTTTCATATGGTCAGCCTAATCTAGGGGGAGTACATCTCTGATCTGCCTTTGTTTTTCTTCTCAGAAACTGGAGAGAAACAAATAAAATAATTTCAAGTTTTCAACAAGGATTTGCTTTCTGCCAACCAAAACAACACTGCAAAGGACACAAGGGGAAAAGTGCACTGCTTTTATAGCTAACTTACCCTGCCTCTCTGAGAACAAATATCTTCCTTGCTTAAAATCTTGTAAACATGCATCCCTTTGTCATTTTCAAGGTTGGGAAACCTAAAGTGAAAATTATTATTACTTTACAGGCCCCTCCGTGAAAGACACACCAAGTACTTCAGTGTCGTTCACCTTCCAATATATATATCCATGGATGCACATGAACACTTCCATACACGCCAGAGTGCTTCCATCACATCCCTATCCTTTCCAGCCTGAGTGCAGTATGTATGGGGAAGATTCTCCCACCCAACCCCTTGCATAAAAAAATATCCTACACTATACAGCCCCCAACTTTGACCATGCTCACTCTTTCCAAGATCACTCAGCATTTAAGGTGACTTGAATCAATAAGTTCTTTGTTTTTCCTCGCCTTCAGACACAGCTTGCTTCCCTAAGGAAGTCCAAACAAAACAGACATTTGGACTACAGATGGAGGAGCAATTTATTCAGTTCTCATTTTAATGTGAACCTAGCTAATTTTGTACTTTCAAATCAATATGTGAACCAAAATTCAGTTATTCTTCGAAATTCATATACTCCAGATTTTGACAATCAAACAATTCATACACAAATATATATACTAGGAGATTAGTTAGTTAGGCTAACCTAACTACTTAAGCCCTACTAGGCTCTTCCACAGGCTCCATTTCTGACAGGGATGCCATGCCTTCCTCAACTCTAACCCAAACCCTAACCCTAATTTGAGCATTGAGTCTAACCCAAAAGTACCACTGAAACTTAACTCCAGTCCCTAAAAGTCATCATGCAAGCTCTCCTGGTGGCTCACTCAGTCTGTCAAGCCCTACTAGGCTCTTCCACAGGCTCAGTTCCTGAAAGGGATGCCATGCCTCCTCAACCCTAACCCTAACTCTAATTTGAGCATTGAGTCTAACCCTAAAGTACCACTGAAACTTAACTCTAGTCCCTAAAAGTCATCATGCAAGCTGTCCTGGTGGTTCACTCAGTCTCTCAAGACCTACTAGGTTCTTCCACGGGCTCAGTTCCTGAAAGGGATGCCATGCCTCCTCAACCCTAACCCTAACTCTAATTTGAGCATTGAGTCTAACCCTTAAGTACCACTGAAACTTAACTCTAGCCCGTAAAAGTCATCATGCAAGCTCTCCTGGTGGCTCACTCAGTCTGTCAAGCCCTACTAGGCTCTTCCACGGGCTCAGTTCCTGAAAGGGATGCCATGCCTCCTCAACCCTAACCCTAACTCTAATTTGAGCATTGAGTCTAACCCTAAAGTACCAGTGAAACTTAACTCCAACCCCTTAATGTCATTATGCAAGCTCTCCTGGAGGCCCACTCAGTCTCTCAAACCTTACTATGCTTTTCCACGGGCTCCATTCCTGAAAGGGATGCCATACCTCCTCAACCCTAACCCTAACTCTAATTTGAGCATTGAGTCTAACCCTAAAGTACCACTGAAACTTAACTCTAGTCCCTAAAAGTCATCATGCAAGCTGTCCTGGTGGTTCACTCAGTCTCTCAAGACCTACTAGGTTCTTCCACGGGCTCAGTTCCTGAAAGGGATGCCATGCCTCCTCAACCCTAACCCTAACTCTAATTTGAGCATTGAGTCTAACCCTTAAGTACCACTGAAACTTAACTCTAGCCCGTAAAAGTCATCATGCAAGCTCTCCTGGTGGCTCACTCAGTCTGTCAAGCCCTACTAGGCTCTTCCACGGGCTCAGTTCCTGAAAGGGATGCCATGCCTCCTCAACCCTAACCCTAACTCTAATTTGAGCATTGAGTCTAACCCTAAAGTACCAGTGAAACTTAACTCCAACCCCTTAATGTCATTATGCAAGCTCTCCTGGAGGCCCACTCAGTCTCTCAAACCTTACTATGCTTTTCCACGGGCTCCATTCCTGAAAGGGATGCCATACCTCCTCAACCCTAACCCTAACTCTAATTTGAGCATTGAGTCTAACCATAAAGTACCACTGAAACTTAACTCCAGTCCCTAAAAGTCATCATGCAAGCTCTCCTGGTGGCTCACTCAGTCTGTCAAACCCTACTAGGCTCTTCCACGGGCTCAGTTCCTGAAAGGGATGCCATGCCTCCTCAACCCTAACCCTAACCCTAATTTGAGCATTGAGTCTAACCCTAAAGTACCAGTGAAACTTAACTCCAACCCCTTAATGTCATTATGCAAGCTCTCCTGGAGGCCCACTCAGTCTCTCAAACCTTACTATGCTTTTCCACGGGCTCCATTCCTGAAAGGGATGCCATGCCTCCTCAACCTTAACCCTAACTCCAATTTGAGCATTGAGTCTTACCCTAAAGTACCAGTGAAACTTAACTCCAGCCCCTAAAAGTCAATATGCAAGCTGTCCTAGTGGCCCACTCAGTCTCTCAAGACCTACTAGGCTCTTCCACTGGTTCCGTTTCTGACAGGGATGCCATGCCTCCTCAACCCTAACCTTAACCCTAACCCTAATTTGAGCATTGAGTCTAACCCCAAAGTACCACTGAACCTTAACTCCAGCCCCTAAAAATTATTATGCAAACATTCCTGGTGGCCCACTCATTCTATCAAGCCCTACTAGGCTCTTGCACGGGCTCCATGACTGATAAGGATGCCATGCCTCCTCAACCTTAACCCTAAATTGAGCATTGAGCCTAACAATAAAGTACCACTGAAACTTAACTCCAGCCCCTAAAAGTTATTATGCAAGCTCTCATGGAGGCCACTCGGTCTCTCAAACCCTACTAAGCTCTTCCACAGGCTCTGTTCCTGACAGGGAAGCATTGCCTCTTCAACCCGAACCCGAACCCAAACCCAAACCCTAATTTGAGCATTGAGCCTAACCCTTAAGTACCACTGAAACTTAACTCTAGCCCGTAAAAGTCATTATGCAAGCTCTCCTGGTGGCTCTCTCAGTCTCTCAAGCCCTACTAGGCTCTTCCAAGGGCTCTGTTCCTTACAGCAATACCATGCCTCCTCAACCCTAACCCTAACCTTAACCCCAATTTACGCATTGAGCCTAACCTTAAAGTACCACTGAAACTTAACTCCAGCCCCGAAAAATAATTATGCAAGCTCTCTTGGAGGCCCATTCAGTCTCTCAAACCCTTCTAGGCTCTTCCACAGGCTCCATTACTGACAGGGATGCCATGCCTCCTCAACCCGAACCCAAACCCTAATTTGAGCATTGAGCCTAACCCTAACCCTCTGAATCAGCGACCTCCAGTTGAAGCTGTTGTAAACCACCCTATTCAGATCTTGTAACTTCATGTCCGCATCTTCTTTTATGGTGTCATCTCCTGTTTGGTCTTCCTCTTTTCCTTCTACTTTCTGCTTTCCCTAGCATTAGTGTTGTCTTTTCTAATGAGTCATTTCTTCTCATTATATGTCCAAAGTAGGATAGTCTCAATTTCAGCATTTTTGCTTCTAGTGAGAGGTCTGACTTAATTTGCTCTAGAAACTACTTATTTGTCTTTTTCACAGTCCATGATATCCACAAAACTCTCCTCCAACACCGCACTTCATAAGAGATTAGTGAAAATAACATTGAAGTGCATTCTAATAGAAAAAAATGCTTGCAAAATATGTAGAAAAGCAACACTGCATATAAAATGCATTATTAGGAGCAATGCACAAAAATGCATGCAGATTTTCATGCAATCTTTTTTTTAAAAAAAATTCAAAGTTCCATATGAATTGAATTTAAGACTGGAAAGATTAGAAATGGAGAGAAACCAACACTGACAGATTCATTTGCCCCTAATTTGGACATGTCAGAAACCAAATTGCTGTCCCCACGCTAATCAAGATGGGATGCTGCAACCCCACGAAGAAATAAAGAGGCAGACAACAGATGTTGGGGAAACTAGTGCCCCAACATCACTGATTTACAGAAAAAAAGAGACCTACAATTAGGGTGACCAGATAAAATCCAGGTCAGGGCTCATGTAACTTTAACAGTTGTAGAGAAAAGGGAATTTCAGCCAGTGTCATTTGTATGCAATTAGTTCCTGGTGAAATTCCCTCTTCATCACAACAGTTAAAGTGACCATATACAAAAGAAGGCAGGGCCCCTGCAACTTTAACTATTGTGATGAAGAGGGAATTTCACCAGGAACTAATTGCATACAAATGACACTGGCTGAAATTCCCTTTTCTCTGCAACTGTTAAAGTTATATGAGCCCTGACCTGGATTTTATCTGGTCACCCTACCTACAATGGCAGGTTGTGCAGGTACTGTGTTGCTAATTGGTAAGGGTGAGCCTTCTGGGCCTTGAGTGCAGAGGCAGTACAGGAGCTGTCTCCAGTCTCTGGTCACATCTTTGATGTGTAGGGGTTCCCTCCTGAGTCATAGCTCAGCTCTTAAGTGTGTGGCCCATTCAGGCCCCTTTCCCTATCCTGATTCTCACTTCCTTATCTGAAAGGCCACATGAATCCTCTTTTACCTCCTTGGCCCCTCCAGGTGGTCACTGATCACTCACCTCTACATACCTATGCTGCTCCACTTCAGTTGTGACCAACCTGCCTATTTTAAACAACCAAACCCTCTACAAGCCAAGTTCACCCTGTGGAACAAGACAGCAAAGGCAAAGAAACCACCTGCCCATGGCCAATCTGAGAATTTGTTCCCCCCCCCCCCAAATAATCCTATGCAGCCCAAAATGCAGCCAGCAATTTCCCATGCTCCATTTGACCAAGGGCAGGATGGTGGTGCTGGCTAAATCACAAGGGTGTTCTGGGTGAAATTCCCTTTTTCTCTACAACTGTTAAAGTTACATGAGCCCTGTCCTCCTTTTCAGATGGTCAGCCTACCCTAGATAGCAGCAGCAGGCAGACAGCACATGCAAGACCTGGGTATTCCATAGACAGGGAGCCTGAGCAAAAGAAATGGGGAACGGACAAGTGTAAGAATAGCCAGTGTGGTATAGTAATTAAAGTGTTGGACTGGGACTTGGGAGACCCAAGTTCTAATTCCCCCTGACCATGAAGCTCACTGGGTGACTTTGGGCCAGTCATTCACTCTCAGCCCATCCTACTTCACAGGGTTGTTGTGAGAATAAAATGGAGAGGAGGAGGATCATGTCCACCACTTTGTGCTCCTTTGAGGAAAAGGCAAGATATAAATGTAACAAATAAATAAACAAATAAATAACTAAAGCTAGAGCCAAAACAAAATTAATTAACACCTATCAATTAAATGACATCTAAATAAAACACTTAGATGTCATTTAATTGATACATTGGTACAATCCTGCAGCGAAGATGGTGCAATCCTGCAGCGAAGATGGTGCAATCCTCCAGTGAAGTATAAAGTAAAACAATACCAATCAAAACGAGAGATAGAGCAACAACATTGACAGACAGTCCCACAGCACCCACAGCAACCCATTCGCCATATACCAATCACCATGTTGCACCTATATTACCCATCCATAGAAGACACCAATCAATTGTAATACCCTATGAGATGCTTCCCTTTGCACAAAATCCAGTGGGGAGGAGGGCAGCAAGAGACATTACACAGGAGTTGGAAACCTCAGGTAGTTGCAGCCCACAGATCAGTTGTCTGCAAACTGCAAACCACTATCCTTTTGCCAGGCAAACAGCCAGGGCTAGGCAGCAATGGAGGGCTTGATATTAGAGTTCGAGCACCTTCACCCAATAATCCAATGGACGAGAGGCCTGTAGGGAGATTCCATTTGGGCCTTTGTATCTGGAGTCCTGAGCCAGAGTACTTGTAGCGGTTCAAGGATGATAAGTGTCAGTTAGCAACATGTCCTTCCTAGTTTGTCATTAGTCCCAGCTGCTGGGGTGAAGTGTCCTTTCACTAGTATTCCCATCACCAGAGCACCCAACTGTATGCTCTTTCAGGTGCAAGATGTGTGTTTGTTGGCTGGGACGTATATCACTCAGGAGTACTATAACTGGCTGCAGAGTTACAAGAACTCCCATCCTCCATTGTGGTTAGGGCAGGGGAAGAATGGGAACAGATGAGAAGAGCTGTTGTTTGATTTCAATGAGAGTTGAAATCCTATGCTACCTCTTCTGCAGGAATAGCTTCAGGGTTGGGCTAGTGCTGGCTCTAGGTTTTTGGAAGACCTGTAGCCAGGACACTCTAAATAGGCCTCCTCACTCAGTGACTTTACCTTCTCACCACCATTCACAATCTCTTTCTCACATTTGCTTAGGCTGACCAGATAAAATCCAGGTCAGGGCTCATGTAACTTTAACAGTTGTAGAGAAAAGGGAATTTCAGCCAGTGTCATTTGTATGCAATTAGTTCCTGGTGAAATTCCCTCTTCATCACAACTGTTAAAGGTGCATGCACTATACTAGAGAGACCAGATACAAAAGAAGGCAGGGCCTCTGCAACTTTAACAGTTGTGATGAAGAGGGAATTTCACCAGGAACTAATTGCATACAAACGACACTGGCTGAAATTCCCTTTTCTCTACAACTGTTAAAGTTACATGAGCCCTGACCTGGATTTTATCTGGTCACCCTACATTTGCTACAACTTGCTTGCTTGACAAGCAGAGAGAGAGTGAACAAGTAGGCAGCGGCATCTACTGCTTCTTCTCAACTCCAACATTGTCTAGGTCAGAGTGAGTGGCAGGTGAATGAATAGGCTGCAATGGTGAAGAGCAACTCCATATGCTCTTGTCAGTGGGTCCCTGCTGGGATGTGGGCCCTTGGCAGGTGCCCAACCATACCTACCCTGGGTAGAGTAGACCTGTGAGCAAGTACAGGATTCTGAATAAGCTTTGCTTCTCCCATGTCATACCAACTATGCCCATCTTTGCCCTTTATTCCATCAGTATATCACTAATAACACAATCCACAGTGCAGGCATACTTCGGCTCCATCTGTGCAAGAAAACTTGATCTTTTCCTATTCTAGTGGGTGTAACTCTAGTATAGGATTGCGCTGCAAAGAAAATCGGTTCAATTTCATTACGTAAGGTATTGCTTCAAGATAATTTTCATGATTCATAGGCTTCCTTTTTATGATGTCTCAAGTGTTCATGTGTTAACATGTGCTAAAAATTGAAATTAAATCAGAGAGAGAGAGAGAGAGAGAGAGACAATTGACAAATGTGAAGCAAATTGTTTTAATTTGGTTTCATACTGTTAAATTCATTGAACATATAATGCATCTGTTCCCATTCACTCAAATTAAAATACATGGATCTCAATATATAAAATAACAAGCCATGGTGTATATATTTGCTGTAAGAAGATATATTTCAAAGTAAAGGATCTTAGATCTATCAGACATGTTGTGTGTCATTACAAAGATGAAACAAGATGCATGCTAATTTTCGGCGACAAGATGCCTGCTAATTTTTCAAATTTCTCATTATCAGAAAAAAAAAAGAGCAATCACTGCAGATGTATATGAGGAGATGTATATGAAGTGTGTGTGTATGTGTGTTTGGGGGGTGGGGGTGGAGAGAGTCATAGAAAGCCTGAACAACAACAACCCTCAGACAAAACAGACACTCTAGAAAGCAACAGGAGCTATCATGTGCATAGACAGTTGCTGCCTTAATGGCAGTTTTTCATATTTCACATTTCATATAATGCAGCTGGAGCAGGAACAAAAGACATATATCTTCTTAAAGAAAATGCAACAAAGGGGATCCATTGTTTCTGCAATGACCATGATACAGACTCCCACCACAGCCATTTGAAATGCAGAAGGAAACAACTCAGGGGAAGTATATTGCTAGTGTGAGCAGTAGGGATGTGCACGGCCGAAATTATTGTATCGTATCGTCATCGGAAATTCCAATATAAAAAAATTTCAGATCCAATCATATCGGAGGGTACCCGGATTTGATCAGATCCGAAATCCGATAAATATTGAAAGTTCTGATCCAATTATGGTGTTTTTCCCCATAGGTTTGCATTGGGGGAAAGAAAACTTTCCCCCAATGCAAATCTAAGGGGAAAAATACAGGGCCGGCACTCCCTCCCTCCCTCCACTCGTGCTTCCTCCCCCCACTTGTGCTCCCTCCCCCCACTCACGCTCCTTACCCATCACAGCTGCCACCACCCCTTACTACTGCTAAACAGGCTTTCCGGCCTGTTCGTCAGTACAGAGCTGCACCGAGTGATGTCGTTATCACTCAGCCCAGCTCTGTACTACTGAACAGACTGTAAAGCCGGCGGCGGCAGCAGCAGGGAAGGCCCCAGGTAACGAGCGCGAGTGGGGGAGGGAAGGGAGGGAGGGGTCCCCAGGGGTCCCCACTTGCCTGCGGCCTTCCCCACCACCGCCGCTGGTCCATAGTACTGCTTAACATGCTTTGCGGCCTGTTTGTCAGTACAGAGAGGCGCACAAAGCCTGTTTAGCAGTACTACGGACCGGTGGGGGTGGAGGGGTAGGCCACAGGTAAGGAATGTGAGTCGGGGGGAGGGAGGATTCCCCAGGGGTCCCCACACATAAGTACCTCAAATCTAGGGTGTCCAGATCGCCCGGGGTTTCCCGGTCCTAACCAGGAAACCTAGGCCGATCCGGGCCAACCGGGGGGGCGGCGGGGGGAAACCGGGGTGGCGGGGGGGCACGTGGTGGTGGCAGAGAGCAGCGACGAGCGGCAGTAGACCCGGCGGCGGTGGCGGCGGAGGAGCCCGGGAAGCGGCCACCCCAGCAGGTAAGTGCCGCCCCTCACACCTCGCGCTCCTTACCTGCAGGGGCTTCCGCTTCCCTCCGGAGCGCGAGGTGCGAGGGGGGGCACTTACCTGCTGAGGCGGCCGCTTCCTGGGCTCCTCCGCCGCCACCACTGCCGGGTCCGCCGCCACCGGGTCCTCCACCACCGCCAGGTCCTTTGCCGCCACTGCCGGGCTCGTGAGGCCAGAGGCCACGCGGAAGAGGCGGGAGAGGGCCGATTACATCACTTTTGGATCCGGCCCTCTCCCGCCTCTTCCACGTGGCCTCTGGCCTTACGAGCCCAGCAGCGGTGGCGAAGGACCTGGCGGTTGTGGAGGAAGACCCGGCGGCATTGGGGGACCTGGGGGCGGCGGCTGACCCAGCGGGGGATGGCAGCGGAGGACCCGGCACGGGCGGCGGAGGAAGAGAACCCGGTAGGTCCAGGCTGGTGTTTTTTTGGGGGGGTGGCTTGGGGGGGTTGTTTTGGGTGGGGGGGTGGCGGGGGGGACCGGGATTTTGGTTTCCAAAATCTGGTCACCCTACTCAAACCCATCTGCAATGTGGCCAAGTTTCATGCTTCTATCTTTAAAAATAAAAAGTTAAGTGTGTTTCTTTCCTCATTTTTCCAAAAATACCTTGCCTTTCTCACACAGAATACCTTTCTCACACATAAGTACCTCAAACCTAGGGTGACCAGACGCCCAGATTTGTCCGGACATATCCGGGAAATGGGGTGCAAATCCGCATCCGGGCGGAAAAAACCGTTTTGGGGGGCCAAATCCGGAAATTTAGCCCCCCAAAACGGTGACCAGATGGCCCTGGGGCGAGCTGGGCCAACCGCGGGGCGGCGGGGGCAAACCGGGGCAGCGGGGGGTCACGCGGCGGTGGCGGGAGGCTGGCGGCGCGAGGCACCTACCGGCTGGGGCGTCCGTTTCCCTCCGGTGCTCGGAATCTACTGAGAAACAGGCTTCGCGGCCTATCCCTCAGTAGCGCGCCGGGTGATGACGTCATCACTCGGCGCACTGCTGAGAGACAGGCCAAGAAGCCTGTTTCTCAGTAGATTCCAAGCACGGAGGGAAACGGACGCCCCAGCAGCAGCAGGCAAGGAGCGCGTGGGGGGTGGGGGGGCGGCGCGGGTGCTCGCGGTGGGTGGGGGGCGGCGGTGCGGGTGCTCGCGGCGGGGGGGGCGGCGCGGGTGCTCGCGGCGGGTGGGGGGCCGCGCGGGTGCTTGCGGCGGGTGGGGGGCCGCGCGGGTGCTCGCGGCGGGGGGGCGGCGCGGGTGCTCGCGGCGGGGGGGGCGGCGCGGGTGCGCACGGCAGGTGTGGGGGAGGCACGGGGGCGCGGGGCGGGTGGGGGGGCCGTGCAAGGGCGCGGGGCGGGGGGGGCGGCGCGGGGGCGCACGGCGGGGGGGGGCACTTACCTGCTGGGTGCTCGGAATCTACTGAGAAACAGGCTTCGCGGCCTATCCCTCAGTAGCGCGCCGGGTGATGACGTCATCACTCGGCGCACTGCTGAGAGACAGGCCAAGAAGCCTGTTTCTCAGTAGATTCCAAGCACGGAGGGAAACGGATGCCCCAGCAGCAGCAGGCAAGGAGCGCGTGGGGGGTGGGGGGGCGGCGCGGGTGCTCGCGGCAGGGGGGCGGTGCGGGTGCTCGCGGCGGGGGGGCGGTGCGGGTGCTCGCGGTGGGGGGGGCGGTGCGGGTGCTCGCGGCGGGTGGGGGGGGCCGCGCGAGTGCGTGCGGCGGGGGTGCTCGCGGCGGGTGGGGGGGCCGCGCGGGTGCGTGCGGTGGGGGGGCGGCGCGGGTGCGCACGCCGGGTGTGGGGGGGGGCGGGTGGGGGTGCCGTGCGGGGGCGCGGGGCGGGGGGGCAGCGCTGGGGCGCACGGCGGGGGGGGCGGCGCGGGGGCGCGGGGCACTTACCTGCTGGGGCTTCAATAGGGTGACCAAGGAGGACAGGGCTCCTGTAACTTTTAACAGTTGTGTAGAGAAGGGAATTTCAGCTGGTGTCCTTTGTATGCATGCAGCACCTGGTGAAATTCCCTCTTCATCACTGTAGTTAAAGCTGCAGGAGCCCTGCCCGCTTTTGTACCTGGTCACTCTAGTATAGCTCCTGCAGCTTTAACTGTTGTAGTGAAGAGGGAATTTCACCAGGTGCTGCATGTATACAAAGGACACCTGCTGAAATTCCTTTTCTACGCAACGGTTATAAGTTACAGGAGCCCTGTCTTCCTTTTCATATGGTCACCCTAATTTAAATGGAATTTGCTTCCTTCCATGCACTTAAGCATGCTTAAGGAACGTTAGCAAGTGTTCCTTAAGCATGCTTAAGTGCATGGAAAGAAGCAAATTCCATTTAAATTAGGGTGACCATATGAAAAGGAAGACAGGGCTCTTGTATCTTTAACAGTTGCGTAGAGAAGGGAATTTCAGCTGGTGTCCTTTGTATGCATGCAGCACCTGGTGAAATTCCCTCTTCATCACTGTAGTTAAAGCTGCAGGATAGCTAGCTAGTACAGCTAGAATGATCAAATGCAAAAGAGGGCAGGGCTCCTGCAGCTTTAACTGTTGTGATGAAGAGGGAATTTCACCAGGTGCTGCATGCATACAAATGACACCAGCTGAAATTCCCTTCTCTACACAACTGTTAAAGTTACAGGAGCCCTGTCCTCCTTTTCATATGGTCACCCTAATTTAAATGGAATTTGCTTCTTTCCATGCACTTAAGCATGCTTAAGGAACACTTGCTAACGTTCCTTAAGCATGCTTAAGTGCATGGAAGGAAGCAAATTCCATTTAAATTAGGGTGACCATATGAAAAGGAAGACAGGGCTCTTGTATCTTTAACAGTTGTGTAGAGAAGGGAATTTCAGCTGGTGTCATTTGTATGCATGCAGCACCTGGTGAAATTCCCTCTTCATCACTGTAGTTAAAGCTGCAGGAGCCCTGCCCGCTTTTGTACCTGGTCACTCTAGTATAGCTCCTGCAGCTTTAACTACAGTGATGAAGAGGGAATTTCACCAGGTGCTGCATGCATACAAAGGACACCAGCTGAAATTCCCTTCTCTACGCAACTGTTAAAGTTACAGGAGCCCTGTCCTCCTTTTCATATGGTCACCCTAGCTTTATTGAAATCAATGGGACTTGTTTCTTGAGGTTTCTTTGGGCAGTTTTCTTTGGATCCCTGAATGGGATTTGTGTTCTCTGCACACTGAGGCAGTGTAAATTCAGGAGGTATTTGGTAAAAAGAGGGAAAAGTCCTTGTCTAGCATTGTGATAATGGGCATCTGTTCTGGCTTTTCTTTGTATTGCTACTGACCATGGTCTTGTTTACATGGCTAATGAACCAGAGGTGTAATGATACATTTTAGATTAGTTTCTCACTGATAAACCAGAAGTTATTTTTACTGCTCTAGCATCACAAATGTAGCAGCTGTGCAATGTGGAATTGAAATGATTCATTTTAAGTTATAAAGGGGGCTGTACGACCATTACATCCAGCATCCAAAATTGCGTCACAACACTATTGTTAGCTGGTGAGAGGCGCCCAGCAGCCAAGCACTGCATTTTGCCATTGAAGACTGTGAGGCTCCTGGCAAGGGTTGAGCAGGTACACTGGCTGCTGCCATGTTCACAGGAGTGCCAGAGGCCTTCCTCACCTGTTGCTTCTTTCAAGCTGGCCCAGGTCCCTTATCTGGGATGGGACAGAAGTGGTTTTGCAGCCAAACAGGGATGTGAGCAGCAATGTCTGGACTAAGGGGCAAGGTAATATGTGAGTGCATAGGGTGGCTTGTTTGGGCTTATATGTCTGGATTTCCTAGGCTCTGAAAGCATCTTTCTGGAGTGCACCTGCTGGTTGCATGAGCCACGAGGCCAGGTTCTGGTGGGTGCATAGTTCTCCTTGACAGCAGGAGGGGCTTGCACTTGCTAGAGAAAGGTGAATGGATGTGAAGAAGCAGAGGCACCTCTTGTTCTTTTGTGCTTGAAAGCCACCAAAGTGTCTTGTGGCATCTTGAAGACTCACTAATTATGCAAACTATGTTCATCTTGTGTGTGACAGACAACTTGCTCCACAACTGCAGAAACTTCCCCTTCCTAATTCTGTCCTGTTTTGTGTTTGTAATTACGTTTATGTTAACACTTTAGGATTGCAGGCCCTTTGCTGTCAGTGGGACTTACTTCTGAGTAGACATGTATAACGTTGCACTGTTCAACTTGCTTAAATTCTATCACAGTGAAGATTTATCACGAACTACAATAAAATAGTAATGGCCCTGTAAGCACCTTCATTTAAGGCTGCATCCTATATTCATTTATCTGGGAATAAGCTTTATTGAAGCTTTATTCTGAGGTTTCTTTGGGAAGTTTTCTTTGGGCAGAGCGCTCTGATTGGGATTTGTGTTCTCTACACACTGAAAACAGAATTTCCAAATATTTCTTGAATCCAAATATTCAAGAGATTTTTGGATAAAAGGAGGAAAGGATCCTTGGCAGGCATTGTGAGAATTTCTCATTGATAAACCAGAAGTATTTTTGTTCCATAGCTAATGCTTGCAGGGTAATTGTATTTTATACTCTTTCTGAATGCTAGGTTGCTAGTTTGTTGTACTAGATTTTTATGTACCTGTTCAGTGGTAGCAAAATGATGGATCTGTGAGTATGGGAATGAGAAAGGTGATGGGGAAAGAGTGTTAAATGTTAGGAAAGATTAGTTTATGGTATCATCCAGTGAAGCATTTGCAGTCAGAAAAGATATCTGAGGGGAGTATGTATCACACAGAGTATAGCAACAAAGTACAGGAAAAGCTACAAAAGTAGGAGTGAGTGAAGTTAATTTCAGATACGTTGAATATCTCACTTGTTCTTTATCTCAGTGATTTTAACGTTAAGATATTATGTAGAACAGGTTTGTTTTAATTGTATGCTGTAAAATCAGACATGTGACCAAGGCAAGTTTGGGTGGGTACGCCCCCTTGGGGGCTGGACATGTTGGTGGGCACGCCCCCTTGGGGCGGCCATGTTGTCCTCCTTTTTGGTTTCCAAAATATGGTCACCCTACTCAAACCCATCTGCAATGTGGCCAAGTTTCATGCTTCTATCTTTAAAAATAAAAAGTTAAGTGTGTTTCTTTCCTCATTTTTCCAAAAATACCTTGCCACTACACGCTTGAACCTATGTTTCTGAAATTTCTCACACATGTCAAGCAACATGTAATCTCTAATGTGGCCATGTTTCATGCTTCTATCTTTAAAAATAAACAAGTTGAAGACATAACTGTATTTCCCCCACTGCAACCCATTTTTCACAAATTAATTACCACCAAAGGCAAGCACCTATGTTTCTGAAATTTCACACACATGAGTACCAACATACCATCTGCAATTTGGCCAAGTTTCATGTGTGGATCTTTAAAAATAAAAAATTATAGGCATTCCTGGTTCATTTTTCTACATGAATCTGTTGTTACACTAGTATTATTATTTCTATACTGCCCAATAGCCAAATCTCTCTGGGGCAATTTACAAAAGGTTAAAATTTTAAAAAGATAATATAAAATGTAATTTAAAAACCAGTTACAAAACAATATAAAACACTCAACAATAAAAATCTCGGTGGGTTAAAACCTTATCATATGCTGTCAAATTCCTGGGAGTAGAGGGAAATCTTTACATGACACTGAGAAGATGACACTGTTGGCACCAGGTGGACCTCAGTGGGGAGAGAATTCCACACCACCAAGAAGGCCCTCTCCCTTGTTGCCATCCTCTGAACCTCCCTCATAGAAGGCACCTGGAGGAGGGCTCAGGTGATGGCTCTCCTAATGCTTAGTTACTGGCAGTAAGAGCTTTAAACTAAAATATACTGGTATTTTTGATATATTGGTCACACCCTTTTGCTTTTGGCCCGGCCCACCACTGGAATGTGCCCCACTCAAGAGGTTCACTGAAACTGAATTCAGCCCCCCTGGTTTATATAAAGCCAGGGAATTAACACCTCCTGGAAGTTTCATACAGTACTTAAAACTTTATCCGTCACACTGGGCTTCTTTAAACAAGCGATTTATAGCACGTTCGTGACTGGTCACTCACTAATGTTTGCAGATCATTTTGACGATGCTGTGAGCCTCCTGTGCATCTCCTGCTCCATTTCCTGGTTTCAGTGTTAAAAAAATAAGCCTCAGAAAACCCGGCTCTTCTGAAATATGTTGGGATTTGTCGGGATATCCTGCCGCGTGCAGGCAAAGTTGTGTTATAAAACACCCACTAGAGGGTGCTGTCCCATTGAACTGTATGGACCATGTAGTCACTGTTCTCTTCCCCATGTAATTTCAGCTAATTTCAAATGCGAAAGAGAAGCAGGAAGCAGAGCGACAGTAAGGAAACGCCATTTCACCCTGTCTGAAAGTCCCCACTATCTGCAGGGGAAACAGCATTTTCCCTGTGACAAAATAATGTGGTTTGGGTCCTGGAAAGATTAATCATTTCCAAAACAGAGGCATAATATTGAAGAAGGAATAGTAAAGATACAGTATTGAAGAAAGAGTCCATGCAAAGCTATGCAATCGACAGGTTTAGTATTAACCCGAGAGAAACTAGCAGGTGCCCTCCCCTGAGCCACAAACAGTTCCATCCATTAGACTGGGGTACCGGCCAGCCACCTACATTCTTATTTTGAATTGCTTAGATCAGCACGACTTGCATTCAAGGTTGCTGTAAGCTTCCCCACAAGTTGCACACACCACTATCCTAGATGTGTTATTGCATAACTTTCTCACACCTCCTGTGGTACCCTTCTGCCAAGTTGTGTCATACAAGCATCTATTGCCAAATGCTAACATATTTGCCTGCCCTGATATCCTAGCCTCACTGCTGGAAGGAAAGTTTCATAAAACCAAATCAAAACATTGAGTACATTGGAGTAATGAACAACATTAGCAGCTCCAACGAAACCGCATGTGTGTGCTCTCAGGTTCACCTATGTTGGACTGTCAACTTCCATCATTCCCAACCCGCATTGCCTTTGCTAAACAGTAATATATTCATCTTTCCTGAGATCCCACCCTGGAAAGGAAGTTTCCTATCAAATAATTGAGTAAATTGGGAGAATGACCTACCCAGAGGGCAGCTAGTTCATTGCCCCCAGGTTCAAGTTAGCTTCAAATTGTGTTTCAGTACAGATACTAGGAAGAGCTGGCTGCTTATATGCCTTGGATGACTAACAGCACAATCCTAAGTATGTTTATTTGTAAGTCCCACTGTGTTTCATGGGGCTTACACCTTCGGAAACATCTTTAGGATTGCAGCCTAAATATGAATGGAGATTGGATGGGACCAGCCAATCTCCATTAATGAATTAGCTTCCTCCCACGGCTCTGTGAGCGTAAATTAACCCATACAACATAGACCATAATAATTAAAAATAAATAAATAAAGAGCCTTGTGGCTCCTTCAAGACTAACATATGTGTTGCAGCATAAGCTTTCATAGGCCAAAACTAAGAACTCACGTAGTCAGGTGCATGACATATTGGCAGTTGGCAGAAACAACCACACATACAGGTACAAACAATTAATTAAAGAAGGGAGGGGGATCTTATTACAAAGTAAGGGCAGAAGGCCTAGCAATACACGAGATAGTGTCACATGCAGAGTACATACTAGTACATTAATCTGCATAGTAATGTAACACACCCACCTCTAGCATTCATGTGCCTCTGGCCTCACTTTCTAGCAATATTCCCCTCTCTTCTATATGTGTGTGTCTGCGTGTATGTGTAAAATCTGCCATCTGATAAACTGGGTTCTGCCCTGCCCCCCCCAAAAGCTTCTGCCACAATGCATTTTTAGTTTTTAAGCTGCCACTAGATTATCTTGCGTTGCAGCAGAACAATTTGTAGATTCTAGTGCATAACCAGAAACTGGCAAGAGCAAATATGGTAGTGCATGATCCTCAAAATCAAGTAATGTGTGCCTTCAAGCATCACTTCAATAGCCAAAATGTAGCCACTTGCATTCATATACCTTATGCAAAGGATCAAAATAAATTGATTGTACATAGAAAGTTGTTACGTTCCAGTTTTGCTCAGGATGTTCTACTGAATAAGCATTTGAACAAATCATGGTTGAGGGGATGAGGCAGTATGTACCGCTAAGTTCCTTACATTATATGATGCTAACCAGTCCCTCCCTATCATAAAACAAGCTAGGGTTTTTTCAGAGCTTTGGTCTCCCTGCTTTCTCATCTAATACATTTTATTTTGCTTGAACATTATGATAAAATGCTTCCTTCCTTCCCAAGTGCCATCATACTGCAGAGGGTTTGCTTAGGCAAATGGTACATAACATTTGTGGAGCACTGCCAAACCAATGCATATCTGGTGAAAATGTTGTAGTAGTATCTTTAAAAGCCTGAAAAGTTGGGTTCCATTTTCCCCTTGTTCCTGAAGTACATGTTGCTAATTCAACTTATTCAGTACTCAGTGAAGACAAGTAAGGCAGCTGCTTCCCCTCCACTCCCTCAGGGACTCCACATGAGAATAATTAGACTGTTCTTATTTCCAAGCGCACCTGTTTGCTCTTGCAGTTCTGTACAGACAACTCTGGTTTAGTCATTCTTTTATCCTAATCTTCCTGCTTCTCTGTTAATTCATTTCTGGACCTTCTTATAAGTACAGCCAGTGGAGGCTGGAGGCTCCAATGTCAGCGTGGCAGTGAATCCACTCTCGGTTTCAGTCAGAACTCTAAAGTTGCTATCCAAGGTTCTGCCCCTTGAATAGCCCCTTGATTCTGACTGAAACGTGAAGCAGATCCACTGATATCAGAGCCACTAGTCTCCACTGAGTACAGCTGCTGTTTTCTAAGACATCTATCAAGTGGGACCTGCAACATGATGTTGTAGTGTGGAGTATTCCTGATCAGGGTTCCAGATAGCCATGCCCTCCTTCAAAATACCCAATTTCATTCCCCCTGCCCCCAGATTTTCAGTTGCCCTCTCTCTAAAAATATCAGTCAGCATTACTGCCCACCAAGCACTCCCGGCCTTCATTGGGCTGTTTTGTATTCCCATCCTCGGGGGGGGGGGGGGGCGGTTCTCTTAAATATTTGTTATTTTTCTGAAATCCTGGGGTTCCCCCAAACTTGCTGATACTTCCTTCTCATGTGTGGGTGGGTGGTGGCTTTGGCTACATGATGAACTATGCTTGGAGAATGAGTTTGCTATTCATACACAGGATTTACTTACTCTCTACCTTAGAATCCCATTTCCAATGTTCTTATCTGCAGGGAAAAGTTACTTGCCCCCAACTAGATATCGATTGCTATTTAAATATTGCATAGACTTCAGCATCCTGCCAAGTATCATAGCCACTGATGGATTCTCTAACTCCCCCTTTTTCCTTCCTACACACAAGCGTTATTCCACCACCACCCTACTTTCTCTCCTGTCCATTTAATCTGGCTGTTGCTTTCTTGGCAGCAGTAAACAGGAGGGGTGAAAGAAAACCACTCCCTGTTTTGGCGTCTGACAGACTGCCCAGCATATGTGGACCTGGCTAGCATGGGGGATGAGGTGGTGCAACTGATTCATGAATGGAGATGGCCTGGTCCCTTCCACACCTCTGAGTTTGTGGTGTACTTAAGTCATCCCATCTACCAAAGCACATAATCAGTCAGCTGCTCCGGTTACTGTATTAAGGTCAAATTTGTCTTGGGTCTCACCCTTTGTATTCTCTAATTTTATTTTTCTTTTAATTAGATGACCTTTGCCTTGTGTGGGGTCTGCTTGCACCAGGTTTAAGTAGCCCTTGGTTAAACTACATTTCCCAGGTGTACTTGCTTACCCATCACTAATCACACTGCTATTTCAGAAGCTTCCATTATATTTTTGAAAATCTGTGTTTGATGTGCCCTTACCTTATGCAAAATCAGTTGTAGCATTCATCCAGTGCCTTCCCCAAAACTGCAATGCAATCCTAAGAATGTTTACTCAGGAATAAGTTCATCTGTTTTTTATTGGACTTACTCATAGTGCTTGTACCACTGTGGCCTCAGTTGCAAACTGCAGTCTTACTTCTGTCTTGCAAAGCTATGTCCCTTACAGCAAATCTATCCCTCATTCATTAGGGATGCACTGCTATGCATGTTTAGACAGAAAAGTGCCCTACAACTCCTTCTGGATATTTCTTTACAGGTGGAACACACCTTTGCTCGATATCTCTTCCTCTGGCTAGCCAACCCATTTCCATCAGCTAGGGAGAGTCGTATTAGCTTGGAATAGAAGCACAGCACAGGAGCCTTCCTTAAAATATCCTGTTATTTGACCTAACGTAATCTATTCCTTTTTTGGAAGACACTGTAAATAAGGATATATAGATTCCTCCGATCGGAGAGCTTTTGACAAGTTCCAACTAAAGATCTCAAGCTCTTTGGCAGGAAAATAGGGATAGCAAGACCTGTGATTGCAATCAATGCCTTGGCAGGGCTGCCAAAAACGCAGAAGAAAAATGCTTTGAACAAGCCTAGCGCTCAGGGTGTGTCTCTAGCTTTTAAGGTGTGCCGCATGACTCATGGCATCATCATGTCGAACCAAGTGCACAACATGCTGCAGATGTGAATCTGAGTACCTGAGCTGTGGCTTCTTCAAATTCCTCCAGCTGCTAACTTCCACCACTCAAACATCCTTGCTGCCATATTATTTCACTCTTAGAGCACCCAAGAACTTTATACACTGTGATGATGCTTTCAGAACAGATGGAACCAAATATTTTCAATGTACATTGACAGTATGTAATGTTTAAGCCCCGTACAAGGTTGAATCAAGAGCTGAATCAAGAAAGCCAGGAGGGAAAGTTAATATTATGAACTTCTGTGTCCCTTGAGACCAGCAAAGGAAGCTCCCTTGTGTATCCCACCTGCACAAGGCGTGGGGTTGGCAGAAGGCCTTCTGTATGGCAGCATCCAAACTGTGGGACTCTCTGCCCCAGAAGATCCATCCTGTTTAATGACTTTTCATTGCCTCTGGAAGACATCTAGTAGGAGTTTTAATATCTATCTGGCAGGTTGGGTTTTATCTGCCATATTCTGCCTTCCTTGTTTTATAGAAATTGCATTTTAATTATGTGAAGTTATACTGCTATTTTATTTTGTTAGCCACCTTGGACACATCTGAATGGAAAGCTGGAATATAAATTAGCTAAAATAAATGCATACAAATAATATGAGCTTTGTCCAAGCTTGCTCTTGTAGGTATGAATTTGCTATACCATCACATCTTCTTCTTTAGATCTTATCTTTTTTAGGGTCAGGTACCCCCCCCCATTTGTTTCTTGAGGGAGTTCTGACTGTTGAAGCATGTAGGACTAGAATGAACTGGGTGCCTGCCAATGAAGGTGAGCTTGTGACTGTTACAGCTTGACGACTTGGAGAGGTGCATCATATGACGCCTCGTGATGGCAAAAGCTGCATCTGCAGTGTCTCATCTTGCCATGCAGCTATTGAAGTAAAAGAAAAGCCTGTTTTTGGATTAGGAGCTGCCAGACTTACTCTTGTAGTCTCTGTTGCCCTTCGTTTTATTAGCTGCTTTGCTCTTGCAAGTAATTCATTACTGAATAATTTTGGTGCCATTTTTGCAAGTGATAACTTCTTTGTAGATGTAAAGCAGGGGAGTGTAACTTGTGGCTTTCAAGGTGTTTTGGCCTATAGCACCCATCAGCCTTAGCCAGCATAGCCAATGACAAGTGATCATGGGTAGGGTGACCAGATAAAATCCAGGTCAGGGCTCATGTAACTTTAACGGTTGTAGAGAAAAGGAAATTTCAGCCAGTATCATTTGTATGCAATTAGTTCCTGGTGAAATTCCCTCTTCATCACACCAGTTAAAGGTGCAGGGGCCCTGCCTTCTTTTGTATATGGTCACTCTAGTATAGTGCCTGCACCTTTAACTGTTGTGATGAAGAGGGAATTTCACCAGGAACTAATTGCATACAAATGCACTGACTGAAATTCCCTTTTCTCTACAACTGTTAAAGTTACAGGAGCCCTGACCTGGATTTTATCTGGTCACCCTAATCATGGGAGTTGTTGTAGGCCAAAACATCTGGAGAGCCACAATTTGTCCACCCCTGATGTAAAGTACCCAGATAACATAGTCTACAATCTGCTTGCTTATCTTCTGAAGCCCACCAACTTTATGGGTTGCTCAAAATGAGTCTGATGGCGACAGAATGGGATAGGAGTTTAGTGGAAAGCTCCCGTTTAAATATGATCAGTGGCCGCTCTTTGAGTGAGCTTTCTAATCTGATAAGTACTTGGCTTAATGGTGGATTTCAAAAAGTTTAGGTTCTTCAATTTTTATGAAAATGGGCTCTTAGCGGCAAGTGTTAAGAAGGGTATTCTTAAGAGCAAAATGTTATCATAGTCAAGATTCAAAAAGATGAACCACTTTGCCACTGTCTTTTTCTCTTTTGCCCTCTCCAACCCCTCCCATGTCACTGTTGTCACTTCCTTTCTATCATTTGTTCTAGCGTCCACCACAACACCCAGTCCAGTTCTCAAGGACTCACAGTCACAGGCCCCTTTGCTACTATGGCTTTCATTCTCCAGAGTTTTGCTCCCTCCTTTCTTCAGTTCTTCAATTTGCTCAAGTGGTTGGAAGAAGGAGGTGGCAAAAGGAAGTCTCTACAGACTTCCTAGGGCTTCTTCATTGACTTCTATTGATTTTTCAATAGCTTCTGAGGGGTACAATTTGACCGGCCAGTCCTCCAATAATTCTATAAGTGTATCCCATTTCTGGACTGCAGCTGATTTCTTCTTTTCATGTTTCTAAACATTTTTTTAAAAAGTAATCTTTGTCTTTTACTTTTTATATCAGTTTTGATTGTCAATTGTTAAGCAAGGCTTGGAATTTTGCTCCTTTTGTACATGGTCCAATTTTAAAAAATGGAGGTCTTATTTTTTCCGTTCTGATTTTTTTTCCCGTTCGACCAGCGGATGGAAGCGGGCGCCCCGGCAGGTAAGGAACGCGAGTCGGGGGGGGGAACAGGGCTCCACTTACCTGCCGGGGCACCCGCTACCGTCCGCTGCTGTCCGCAGGTCGAATCTACTGAGAAACAGGCTTTGCGGCCTGCCTCATCACCCAGCGCTCTACTGAGAGGCAGGCCGCGAAGCCTGTTTCTCAGTAGATTGGAACAGCAGATGACAGCGGACAGAAGCAAGCACCCTGACAGGTAAGGAGCTCGAGTGGGGGGAGGGACAGGGAGGGAGGGAGGGAGGGTAAGTTAGATCCCCACTCACCCGCCCCAATGTTTTCACCATAGGCTTGCATTGGGGGAAAGCTTTCTTTCCCCCAATGTAAGCCTATGGTGAAAACACCTAAAATGGTGTCCAATCTGAAAATCAGACGTCTGATTTTCGGATCGGAATCGGCTCCAAACCGAACTAGGAAGCCTCCGATCCAATCTGATCCGAGGCACCAGTTCCGGTTCTGATACCGATTCTGATCTGATTTCTTGGGTCCATGCACACCCCTAGTATTTGGAGAAGCTGAGCAATGTCATGTTTTGCTGATTTGCTGATATGTAGTTCTGTCAGTCCAGGATGTTCCTACACTGTATATTTGAACTTGCAACCACTGTCACTTTGTTCTGATCCTTAGTCTGCCCTCAAAAGTCTGGAATCCTAGAATGATACAATTGGAGTGAAATAAAAGAACATCTTGTCTAGGCCAATACACTGCTGCATGGTGGAACTGTCTCCTCACCAGTCCCTCCATCGGTCACCCCACACAGTCTAGATAATTGTCTGATGTACTCAGGGGCTTTTGCTGAAAAGTGAAGAATAAATAAATAAATAAAATTTATGACAGTATTAGCAAGGCAAATAACTCCAGATGATTCAAGCTAGTAATCTAAGGCATGTGCTCCAATGGAAGGCAACAAAACCCTAGGGTCACTCACCAAACTGACCTGGGGAATAACGTTACTGATGTTTATAACCCTCAAGAACTGGTTGATATACAGGGTCGTGCAGGGGGGGGCAGGGGGTCAATTGGCCTGGGGCCCACAATTTTGAGGGGGCACTCTGACGAGGAGATCCCCCCAGCTAACGCTACTGCTTCCGTAGCGTAAGTGAGGAGCCCGCCTTGCGGAAACAGCACAGAAGCCATCCGTCGTGAAATTCTGAATGTGAAGAAGTGATGTCTTACATCTTGAATAAAAGTGCTTCCCATTACCTTTTTTATAAATCGCTCTAGTTCATATATGTATTTAGCACTGAATCAGTGCCACTGATTAAAAAATACTTAATGAGCAGTTTGAAATGGCCTGGGCATATTACCAGCTCTGCACGACCCTGTTGATATAAGATATGTTTGTGGGGTGTTTTGCTATCTAAAGCCATTTCCTGGTGTATCCTGGGGGCTGTCTATACATGGGAAAAGCCCTGTGGTGGCTGCAAAACTGCACTGCATCAGTTATACCATGTAGGTGCAGCTTCGCAGCTGCTATGGGACTTTCCCACAAAGTTGCAGGTTGAAAAAGTCAGGGATTTACCCTGACTTTTTCAATCAAAGTTACTTCAGTACAGGGCCAATTGCTCTGGGGCCAATCTGGGGGGTGGTCCCTAGTGGAAGGTGACCGGCGATTGGTTGCCTTCCACCAGGAAGAGAGCAGGGGGTGGCTCTGGTACCTGGATGGCTGCTAGAAACCCCACGCTCCCTCTTTCCCATGAAGACAGCCCACCCTTGCAAACAAATATGTGTCTTTGGTGTCAGAATAAGTATGTTATAAACTCAGAATATTAGAAAAGTATAATAAACTGTCAAGGTAAAACTTCAAGCTATCTTATTTAGTATCATCGTGGCATATTTTTCTATCCCAAAGACAAATCTGTCTTTGTTGAGGTAAATGTCCCAAAAAAACCCCATGGTTTAGCCAATCTACTCACACCTAGAGTACTTGCTTCTCTAGGCCAGTTTTCTTTGGGAAACCCCTGGTATATCACCTGGTTTTGGTAAACTAAAGACACCCCAATGGTAAAAACAATAGAATCTAGGAATAGTTTATGTTTGACACTAGAGATTTTTTTTCCAGGAAGAAAATGCTAAGTAGTAAGAGGTTCTAATTTGGGGACAGTATGCAGGTGACAGAAAACAACATCATGGGAGGAGACTATGTTGTAGGTCTACTTCTGTGTAAATTCTGCAATGAAAGGTGCATTGGAGTATTCTTTAGGCCACCTGTTTTACCAGGGTTAAATACTTCCTGATCATTATCAGATCAGTCTTCCTTGCAAGACCTCATTTCCATAGTATGTTAGTTCAGATGAACAAGGTAGCCTTGGCAAGATCTCAGATGCAAGACCTAGTAGCTAGTGCAAGAACTTTTCTTGTTTAGTGCATTTATGAATCTGAATTTAGTGAAATATATCATTTCTCATTTACCTTCAGTAGAAGCTCACTTATTTTATTGTTTTCACGTATTTGCGCTGAGAACGTCTTTGGGAAACAATGCACTTTGATGCTCACATATTAATATCTGCTTCCCCATCTACTCATGATCCCTGATCT
This sequence comes from Anniella stebbinsi, assembly GCA_029215795.1. Taxonomy (NCBI): domain Eukaryota; kingdom Metazoa; phylum Chordata; class Lepidosauria; order Squamata; family Anniellidae; genus Anniella; species Anniella stebbinsi. The sequence goes on along the minus strand of JARDYH010000004.1, from coordinate 43,365,649 downwards.
ATTTTTCTTTTATGACCTTTTTTTCTGGATACACATCTTTATTTTTGCTGAGTCTATTTACTGAAAAAACAAAGTTCACTCCTAGGCAGAAGGGAGCTTATTTTTATTCATTAAAAGGAAAGAGATAAAAGACAGAAATAAAATTAGCTTTGCCACTGGAGACAGAGGGTGTGTGTGTGTGTGTGTGTGTGTGTTTAGAAAATGATTACAGAGATGTTTGGTGCCAACATACACATAGCTAAGGTTGACAACCACAATGTTAAAAATGCTGGAGTTTTGAGGTCTGTTCTAGAGAAAGCTGTGGAACTGGAATGTTCTAAGAGCATCTGATGAATTCTGATGAGTTGTTATGTTCTGGTTTAAAAGAGAGTTCAGACAACATTTAACATAACATATTACTAGATAACTCCCTGGCCAGTGAGGAAAAAAGAGAGTTACATCCTTTGCTTCAGGGGTAGGCAACTTGTTGTGGCTTTCCAGATATTTTGGCCTACAAGTTCCATCATCCCTCCCCACTGGCTATGCTGGTTAGGGCAGAGGGGAGTTGTAGTCCAAAAAATCTGGAGTTGCCCACTCCTTTCATACTCCCTAACCCCAGGATCACAACTCCTTACCCCACATCCCTGCTCCTATCCCCCTGAACGTGCACTAGGTTATTCCATACAGAACAACAGAAAAACCTCAATTTTCTTACTCTAATGCTAATGAGCATGTTCAGTAGCAACAACTGAAGTCTTCTACTTCTTTTTGCCCAAGCTGGGAATAAGATTTCACAACCCTCTAGAAAAGCTGCTGCAACCAAGTCTTGCTTCTCCAGCCATGGTGAGTTGGAATGTTGCTTCAGCTGAGAAGGGTGGAAGACTGTGTACTCTTGCTCACTCACTGCATATCCCTGGCAGGACACAGTCTAATTCTTCTTGGCGCAGCCCAAGTGGAATTCTGACTGAGTCAAACTCCTTCAAGGTCACCATTTCTCCCTGTAAACTAAATGGCTGGAATTATTTTGTGGATTGGCAAATGAACAATTGATTCTTAACTGCTGACCTAATTCAGCACAGGGAAAAGAGGGCATTTGGGTGCCTCTACAAGAGGCATTTAAAGCTCTTTCAAGGCGCATTTAAAAAATTACCTCTACAAGAACGGAGCGCAAATCGGGCGTAGAGGCGCGTTATCTCCCCGATTATGCGCATTATCGAATGCACATTAAATCATGAGTTTTATTTTGCTCCGTCCGTTAAAGCGCATTTTGACTGTGTGAATAAGCGCTTATGCGCATTAACTACTTGTAAAGCGCATTTTGGACATCTGTTAATGCGCTTCGCTGCCTTTTGCCGCCTCTCGTGCAGAGAGGTTAGGCGTAAATGCGCTTCTGCGATTATCCGCATAATCGCCTAACCAGGCGCAAAAGCGAATCCTTGTAGAGGGGACCATAGTTCATTCAGAGCAGGGTGTACTAACTGGTTGCACCAAGAGACACCCTAGCAAAAGGGTCAAAACCTCATTCAGACTGTGTGTGGTTTTTTTTAAAAAGCAATGCAAAGTCAACAATAAAATTATTACACAGGACACAATTCCCTCTTCAGCTCAGGGCCGTCCCTCCCATTAGGCAAAGTGAGGCAGCCGCCACTGGCAGCAGATGCTGGGCAGCGAGTGGGCAGCTGACACATTCCTCCTGAGCCCCTACAGCATGGATAGGATCAGGCCATGCAAGTAATTCTTCATGGGTAAATGTGCCAAAGGGGAACAGGGGCAAAGCATGCATTAACCCATAGGATATACTGTATCTGGCCCTCCTGAATTCTTTGGGGTTTGGGGGCCTATACCTTTGGACTCATGGGAAGAGGAGGCATGTAGAATAGTAGTAGTGGGGATGGCAGTGGGGAGGGATTTGCTGTTTTGCCTCCAGCAGCAAAATGTTCCAGCTGTTACATTGTACTCCACTCCACCTCCCATGGCCGCTTTACTCCTTGCTATCCAGAAGTTGACTTTTCAAAGCACTGTTCCCCTCGACAGAAGCAATAACACAGCCACAAGCCCTACAGCACCTGGGTGAGTGTGTTGTGCTGTCTCGGGATCTGCAGCCAGAGCACAGCAGTGGGTGTGTGCACAGACCTAGACAGAAGGCTGTATATCCAGTCTAGCCGAGGGCGTGCCTACTCACTCACACACAGGAGAGCTGAGTGTGGGGAAACAGCAGCTGTCAGCAGAGGGACATATGGCAAGGAGGGCTCCCTGACACCTGACATTACATCAAGCATTTTTGCTGCTGCGGTTTCGGTTTTTGAAGTTCCCAAGGAGAGACAGGTGATATCCCACCTCACCGCCACCCCATCTCTGCAATCATGCACCACTCTCCGGCTCCGCTGAAAACAGCCCTGGCATATGAGTGCTTCCAGGATCAGGCCAATTCTACTCTAGCATTGCCCTCGGATCATAAGCTGAAAACGAGGGGGACAGGAAAGCAAAGGGTCCAGGAGCAGGTGATGATGACCGTGAAACGGCAGAAGCAAAAGACCTCCCTTTCATCAGCATCCAATACAGCGGGCCTCTCCAACCGAGGTAAGTTCCTATCACTGCTCTGAATGGCAAGGGATGCTCCCTGCATGTGCTAAATTTGCCACTACTGTGGTCAGTTGCCCCAATTGCTTAAGAATAGGTGACATTGATTGGTCTTCATCTACTTTAACTGTCTGTGTTTGGTTCTGTTGTGATGGAGGCACACTATCAGGGAAACCTTGCAATGTGGGATTTGGGGATCCCAGTCTTGATACTTCTACAGTTTAGCTGTGATAATTCTGAAAAAGTCAAAGGATGTTGATTTGGAGCATGTGGGTTGATTTGGAATGGTGGCGGTGGTGGGGCAAAGTGCAGATGTGTTTGGCTTGAGACAGTGCTGGAGCCGGACGGGTCCTGGCCAATTCAGTCTCAAAGTTCTGTCATTCTGTTGTGGTTTTGTTAATTGGTGTAAATGACAGGCCCAGCCAGAGTTAAGCACTTTAAAATCCCCCTGACTTCAATGGCAGTGGGAAGTATTCCCATTAAAAGTCAAGCACTTCCCATTAAAATCAATGGGATTTATAAAGTACAATTTCACTGAAATCCAAAGATTTGGTCTTATCTGAATTTTCAACTGGATTTTCTAAGCCTAGGAAAGTTGAACAGTTGACATTAATGAATGGCCATGGAGGTGCTATTGTGATAGCCAAACTGGTTTATTACTTTTTTCTGCTGCCAGTCTACATATTCTGTAACTTTATAGGTTTTTATTTCACAGTCTCGTAAAAACTTTTCTACAGCTTAATTGGTATATGATCTTGGGGTGGGGGGAAGCGTATTATCCCACAGATGCACAATTAGTCAAAGTCTACAGCTTTGTGCTTTTTGTGCGACTTTCCTTAATCTGTGCTCTAGGATTATTAACCAAACATGAAAACTTGGCTTCTGTGTCCCAAATTAATGACTGTTATAGAAAAATGGGATCTTTCAACTCTAATTTTGGAGCACACTGCCTCCTGATATCTGAAGCTGTGAAGTTTTGTGATTGCAAGCAGATGATGATGATGATGATGATGATGATGATGATGATGCAGTGAATTTGCCTGGCTAAAACCAGATTAATAAATGTACTTTGGATTTTCATGACTCAGGTCTTTAAAAAATTCCGCTTTAAACTACTCACAACAGATTATGAGAAGCAATGATATGAATTAAGAACACTAACATGAAGCAGCACGTTAGACAGTTGTACGTAACATCCCTGGTGGTCCTTAGAAATAAATAGGAAGACATGCTACTTTTTTCTGTAAGGCAGGGTTGTTGGCTGAAGAATGCTGAGGATTTGTAACTCTTCCCTAAACGTGGTTAGTCTGTCCTCTGTATCTCAGACTTGAGAATCTTCTGCATATCAGACCTGGAGCCTTGTAAATTTAAATTAATCTTAGAAAGAAAGAATAAGAGTAAACGCTTTAGCTGTTCAGGGGTGAAGATGAACCTCTTTTTAGCATTGTTTTCTATCTGATACTTAAAATCCAAGACTTGCATGAATGAAACAGCACAGGTTAGCTTCTATGTAAAACAATTTACAAATGGGGAAACCCTTCTTAGAAAGGCAGAAACATTTGCTTACGGTCACTCAGGAAAGCTATCCAGAATTGAGCACAATAAACCTGTGCGTGTTCTGTAGTAACCCCAAAGAATCCTTCCTGGATAAAGATAAGTTGGCTGTTTTTTCTTCATTGTTGGACCACATCAAATCTTCTTGCCTCACTTTAAGCAAGTTCTGCCATGGATCAAGAATTCTGTGGCTGGTTAAGTGTTCTTAGAAACTGGCTTAGCCAATTTTCAGGAAAGGGGGGCTTTTTATTCAAGAGCTAATTATGTTTACTTAAAACATGAGCATCAGTAATTTTTGGCTGTTTTTTCTTCATTGTTAGATATGATAAAACAGTGTGTTCCCTGTGACACAAATCTTCCACAGCAAGTCTTGTTGCTTCTCTTTAAGCAAGTTCTGCCATGTATCAAGAATTGTGTGGCTGGCTAATTGTTCTTAGAAACTGGCTTAGCCAATTTTCAGGAAAGTGGGGATTTTATTCAAGAGCTAATTATGTTTACCTAGAGCATGAGCATCAGTCATTTTGTGGTCTGGCTTTTATTGTTTAATGAAAAAGAGTGTTTTGTTTTTGTTGAATGATAAGATTTATTTATTTTATTTAAAATGATTTCTAGGCTGCTTTTAAGGGAAGACCCCTTCCAAGAAAGGATTCTGGAAAGTGATCCTTTAGCAAGAAAGAAAGTTGATAATAATGAGAAATATAAAGATCTGGGTTTTTCCTGCCTCTTAGGGGCCATTTTGCATATGACTTATGTTGGAGAAAATCTGTGAGATGCCATAGTGGATGGTAGCAGACTGGATCAAAGATCAGACTCTCTCAGCATTGGTTTTGGGTGACAGGGAGAACTCTGAAAATCCTAGCTTTTGAGGTAATGTTCATCTTAGAGCAAAGCTGGGCATGACACTTAGTTTCATGACTCCCCCTTTTAAAAAAAATGAAACATGGGCTTGAAAGACTACAGCTAGAAGCAAAAGAGTGTCAGAGAAAGGTGCTGCTTAACACACCATCCTAAGTCCACCTGGGGTATTTTGTAGATAGGTGGAATTTGAATTGAATTATTACTAATAATAATCAGCTAAAATTGCTCTTAAAGATGCTTTCCCACCCAATGAGGAAAAGTTATAGGGAAAAGGATGTCCTAAAACCACTGTGCTGGAAAATGTAGAGAATACCTGGATCTTTTTTCTGGTGGCTGGGAAAAGAATCGGGGATGGGAGGGGATTGCTGGCAAGGGAATGCCCTGCCTCATCACTCTTCTGCTTCCAAGTATAGCTTTCCAAGGCTGCTTTTCATGTCTAAGCAGGCCCATCATCAGGGATCAACATTGTTGGGCACCTGCTGAAGCCCACACCAATTCAGGTATGGGCCTCAGATCCCTGCTCCTTCTTAATGTAACTCCTGTACAAGTCCCCCCTCATACCGAGCATATAAGCAATGACAAGAAAGGAGCGGAAGAATCCTCCCTGGCTCCCTCTGCCTTTGGGCAGTAGTGCAGATTGGAGGCAGAGGGAGAGGAGAAGTGAATAGGCAGTGGTGTGACGGTGATGAGGAAAAAGTAGGTCCGCTCAAACCTGGAGCTGGCTCTTTTTCTAAGATAAACACTGAAGAAAAGAGAAACAGAACTCTTTTCTATGGAGAAGAATATGTGTTTAGAGGAATCTTCCAAGATACCAATATAGCCATAACTGGGAGATATATATATATAGATATATATAGATATAGATATATAGATATAGATATACCAAATCTATGATTTACAGTTCTGTAAGCCAGGCCCACCCTTCTATTAATTAAGGCTATGGAGAATACAAGTTTACTAAGATTAACAAGGCTGACAATATTTCTACCAAAAATAGATGTACCTTCCCAACATGGTATCAAATGTCTCCCTTTGAAATGTCAAAATGTTGACATTTCATTTTCAAATATGTCTCAACAAGTGCATTACTTACAAATTTATTTTGAGCCGTGACCCAAAACTTTTATTTCTATTATGGATAGACAGATCAATTTTATTTCCAGTCCGATGTCACTTTCACATGTGCTCATCATAGTCCATTCTGTTCTTTTTTCTGTGAATTAAAATCCACACACACACACACACACACACACACGTGCATTTCCCGCCCCTCCTAAACTACACATCTTTGTCTGCATTTTTAAGCAGAGAACTCCATCACAAAATATGAAGCAGTGTGCTACCTGAAAGTTAACTGCATTCTGATCTGTATATTAATTCAGGAAGTGCAAATTAGGATCAGTGTCCTTTACAATGTAGACTGAATGAAATTCCCCAGCATCCCTAATTTCTATAGTTTACATTAAAATGAATAAAGCAGTTGATCAATCACAAGATCAATATTTCCATTTGGAAGCACTGAAAATATTATTCCTTTTAAAAGACAGCTATTTACTTTCTACCTCATATTAAACCCCACGGATTTGCTGTTCCAGAGGGACAAAATGAAACCTGTGAGTTGATCTTTAGTTATAGAAATAGCTCAGGAAACTCCCAAATATATGTGTTTTTAAAACATCAAGATATTAAACCTACAAGTTCTTTTCAAATTAATTGTACATTACAAATGTGTGATTTATGGCAGGATAGCATGTATGTAAATTTTGTAAAATTGTTGCACAACTAAAGGGATCCCCCCCCCCCCGGGTGAAAAAAACCTGCTGTCTGAGCAGCAATAAGTTACTGAAACCGGCTGGTAATCTTTTTAGAGTTCTGATGGAACACAGATAAGTAATTGCAGAGAAACAGCCGTTTTGGGCAGCCTGCCTGTATGAAAAGTTGCTTATATAATGCCAGTATATAAGAAGTAGAATCTAATAAGCCTAAATTGGGCATCTATTATCATAGTAAAAATTTTAGCAAGAAACAGAATAAACAGGTGACTGATGGTTTTATAAAAGGACATAATGCAGTCTATAAATGTTCCTCTTCAACAGACAGATTAATAGAGGGCAATAAAGTCATTCCATCATACTTGCATTTTCCGAAAGTTATCATAAGCTCAAAAGACTTTTAGTAGTCTCTGGATAATAGGAGACATTTGTGCATCTATCACTTAGAATGCTTCCAGATGGATGGCTCCTAGTGATACAAATCAAAAGACATTGTAGAACTAATCCATCTTTCGCTCCTTAACATATTTTCTCTGGTATGAAAAAAGATATAAGAAGTAGTTGGAAGGTTACAAGTAGAAGATTACACCATATGGAGCCCATATAGAATTCCATGAATGTTACGATTTCACAGTCATAATAACCTCATCTCTTGAAGCACCCTTAGTCATTAGAAACAAGAATCAGAAAGTGAGGAATGCCCCAAGATACTCAATAATATTTGTCTTGTTCAACACAGGCTGCCTCTACACAAGAGGTTTAAAACTCTTTCAAGTCTCATTAAAATTTTTACCTCTACATGAGTAGAGCGCAAATCAGGAGTTGAGGCGCGTTATCTATTCGATTATGCGCATTATCGAATATGCGTTAAATAGTGAGTTTTATTTTGCTGCAGCCCGTTAAAGCGCATTTTGACTATGTAAACAAGCGATTCTCCGCATTAACTACTTCTAAAGCGCATTTCAAACAACCGGTAAGGCCACCAGTTGTGCGCTCAATTACCTCCCACGTACAGTCATTTACCATAAAAGCGCTTCCGAGAAGATGCGTATAATCGGAGAACCAGGCGTCAAACCGAATTCTTGTAGAGGGGGTCACATTCTCAAAACAGGAAAGGTTGGGTAAATGAGGGGGGGGGAGTCCATGAAGTAAAACTATTCATTAAACACAGCACCAATTATTTGTGCATAGTTTGTGGAGCAAAGTAAGATAGTTTTCTGCAGTGATCAGAGAGGTGAATGGAATATCTGTAGAGAAAATATAAATCTGTGTTGGCAAAGCATCTGTTGTCAGCAAAGGAAGTCAGCATAAATGGACAAGAAGAGAAAAGAGGGAGGATTTTGCATTGGTTACAGTAAGAAGAAAATTATCCCAGAATAAAAAATACCTGAGTTATGTGTCAGTGACCAGATCTACACCTTGTGTCAAATCATTATGAATGTTGAATAAAAAACTGGAAATAACATTACAATAGCAGTATATGGAATGTGGATTGTGCCCCAACAGTTATCAGTGCACTTCAATACCGCTATAAAGCAGTGGGGTAGATTTAGCCTTTATTGTAGACTGATTCTACACATTACATTTTAGCAAATGGATGTTTGTCCAATGGCCCATCTTGTCTTCCTGAAGTGAATGTACCCATATGGTATAATTCTAAGCATGTACTTGAATCTCAATCATTGAAATAAATGGAGGTTAAAACGGCTTAACATTTGCTAGATCTTTCCCATAATGTGTAGTGTGGTCGTTTACACCAATGAAATGTGTAAAAAGTTCTCTGCAGTGCTAACCTGGCCCCACCTTTCCCCACCCAATTCCACCTTGCCTCTACGTATTTGACATTGCACCTTAATTGCAACACATGTAGGCTAGGAATGATGTCATGGAACCAGCTGTAAATTGCTTTTATTGGCATATGAGGCTAATATTTTTTAGGCAGTGGATTCTGCACTGTATAGATTGGCATGGTTCTAGTTGTTAAAGAAGAATAACATTGCGGATGATACTTACAATCCCAGAGACTTGTGAAAAGTAGCCATGGGGTGAAATGTTGTATGCTTCTTGGGCTAGATGTAATGCCTGCAATTCATGCCCTTCAAAAAATGAGGCAAGATACAGGTTGCATATATTGATCCATATTCATTAGAATATACAGTATGCACATGCATCACATTTACAGCAAGTACATGAAGGTGAGAGCTGAGGAAGGTGGGGCTGAGAAAGCAGAGGCACAATGTGACCAAACCATACAGTTGCCTTGCTGTATATGTTGCCATATTCTGGGTTACCAGTTGTTATGCTCTAGTAGAGCTACCTAACCATAAAGGGTTCTGAGTTATGGAGCATGACATGGTTGGGTCATTATATCTAATCCCCAAAGGAAGAAGTAAAATTAAAGTGTAGTATAACTGTCACACACAATTTTCACATATTAATTCCTTTTCCTTATGAGTGAAAATGTGAGCGGTTAGTTTGCCCCAGCAAGATGAAAAGGCATGGCTGCTGGGGATGTTGTAAGAACCTCAGGCAGTCTAAAAACTGGATTTATATCAGTCAAAACACTTGGGCCTTACAAAACCCAATCATGATCAGCTGATAACAAAAATGAACTCCAGTAATGTGTAGAAAGGTGAAGTGTGGCATTATGTGAACTTCCAGATACATACCCTTTCTTTTCCCCCAGTACTATAGGATTCCTGGACAGCTGATTTATTTCCGACTATAACTTCTGCCATAATCTTATCTGTGTGGTTTTGTTTTCCATTTCAACGATTAGAAGAGCTTGCTGTTTAGATGGACATCTTTTTTAAAACAACAACAATAGCCCAGTCAAAAGCAGTAACATTGCTGCAAAGCATAAATGCGCGCACACACACACACACACACACACACACACACACACAGAGAGAGAGAGAGAGAGAGAGAGAGAGAGAGAGAGAGATATTCTGCATGCCAATCACCCCCTCCAAATTCTGGCACCTTAGGCTAATTGCCTCTGGGTGTGCAGAGTTACTTACTCCCAATAGTGATTTCTTTTTTTTAATTAAAGGGATCTAAATGTGGTAAACCAGCCCTGCTACATTTGGAGGTCCTCCTACTCATTCTGCTGCGTGGGAACCTTGGCATCTTGCTCTGAGTGCAGTACTGCTGATGGCTCCATAGGCATTACATTGGCTGAGAGGTGGGGGTGAGAGAAAAGCAACAACAGGAGGCAGTTGATCAACTTAGTGGAAAGGGCTTGAGCTCTTCTCTGGGCTGGGCTTTCTCAGCAGAGTGGTGAATGGCACCTATCATCTCCATGCACTTCTTATTAAGGGACAAATCCCTACATCAGTTTTCCCCAACCTGGTGCCCTCCAGATGTTTTGGACTACAGCTTCCAGCATTCTGGCCCATTCACCATGCTGGCTGGGGTGGATGGGAATTGAAATGCAACACATCTGAAGGGCACCAAGTTGGGAAAGACTGCCCTACAGGATGGCGCAAAAACTGGCATGTATTCTCATTCACAGTGCATTCTTTTATTGCACACATGTGTGGTATGAAGATTAACATTTAGCAGAAATGGCTCTGCTTCGGTTCCCCCCCCCCCCACCCCAGATTTGGCATCTTTCCATTAAGAACATAAGAAAAGCCATGCTGCCAAGGGGCCATCTAGTACAACATTCTGTTCACACAGTGTCCAACCCACAGGGCAACCCACAAGTAGGACATGAATGGAACAGGACCCTCCTACCCATGTTCCCCAGCAACTGATTTACATACGCATATTGACCCTGATACTGGAGGTAGCTTATAGCCATCAGGACTAGTAGCCATGGCATTGATAGACATCTTCTCCACAAATTTGTCCAATCCCCTTTTTAAAGCCATCCATATTGGTGGCCATCACTATGTGCTGTGGAAATGAATTCCATAGTTTAACTATGCACTGTATGAAATGGTACTTCCTTCTCACAGGGCCTGTAAAATATGGGTGTTTAGCAATCCTAGGGTGCCCTATTCGTTTTAGTTGAGGGGGCAGCTCTGTCCATTAAGCTCTTTCCACTTATAGAGTTGCACTGTTTCATTGAAGAGAGTGAAGAATTTTCTGGAACATCTCACAGCTCCTGTTTCCCAAAGTGATTATAGGATCTGGGTTAACAGATTTTGAATAACTGTCTTAGGCTGCTAGTTGCACCAAAAATGAACATAAAAGTGATTTCAACTTTACAAATCTATCCATGTAGTTTTGTTTGGCAGTATCTGAGTGGGGAAAAGAGCCTACCTTTTGTTGCTATCTTGTTACAGAACTCCTGCAGGTAAAATGGCAGCAAAGTTTCTCCTGTGAGAGCTTGGAAATCTTCAGGTATGTGTGAGACCTGTTGGATTACATGTGGGGACCTGATAACATGAACAGGAATACCAGTGAATAATTACAGTATGATTGTAAAGGAAGCATTTACAAGATTTAATTGTTAAATTATTCCCAGTGGACAAAAGCAAAGAAATGTGTAACTGTAATTTGTCAAGTCAGCTAATTTATCTAATATCTGTCACTTAAGAGAATCAGGTGAGGGGAAATGCCATTTTGTACACTACCACTCCAGGCCTACTCACTTCCCACAGAAGCAATGCACTGCAGTATTGAATTTATATTAGAGAAATTGGTGAGTGGGGTTCATGTTCAGATAATGCACCGAGCCACTAAGTGTCAAAACTGTAACACTGGGAGCCCAAGAGAGCTCCATGAGTTTTCATTCCCCTATGACTGTAATGTTGAATAGTTCCTATGCCCATTTTGACCTCACAACAATTGTGTGAGGTAGGCCAGAGATAGCACTTTGCTGAAGGATTGGTTAGCTTGCTGGTTTAGCGCCATTATTATTATTATTATTATTATTATTATTATTAACATTTATATACCGCCCCATAGCCAAAGCTCTCTGGGCAGTTTACAAAACCATTTCATGATTTATGTCACAATTGTGTTTAATATAGCTCTACCGGTGTTTGTTATGTAAATACCTAAAGTGTGATGGAGGTGCATTTCTTTAAGCCCTTGGGAACATGTGTCAGGGAGCTGAAAGGGGATATGGGTCCTCATTATGTGTACGCTGCGTAGCTGGAGGCATACATTTCTCCTTCACACTTCATGTGTTTACTGTAGCAAACACAGCGCTAACCTCAGTGCATCCTAGATATACACGGTTGCCACATAAATTGTGAAGCTGGCCCAATTTGGACCTTTAATTTATTATGTTTCTATACCACCTTTCATCCATCATCTCAAGGTAGCTGACATGGAATTCCCGGCCAGCCCCCCTTCCAGGCAGTGCCCAAAGGCAGACCTGCTTAGCTTGAGCAAAGTTGCAGCATTATGTGCTCTCAGACCATGCCGCTCTCCAGATGGCTTTGACTACAACTTCCATCATCCCCACCCAAGCACCTGGGGAGGATAGGAGTTGTAGTTCAACACATCTGGAGGGTACCAGGTTGGGGAAGTCTGCTCTACGTAGCCACTATCCCAACACAGTCCAAGCGCTTTGGAATAACCCAGACTTCCTTTCTCCTTGTAGCACTTCCAGTTTCAAAAGGGGCTTTCCTATGGAGCTAAAAAATACACTTGCAAAAACCAATGCAAACGTGCTTAAGGCCGGGGAATCTTGCTGAGCCTGTAATGAAACACAACGGCTCAATTCAGACAACACGATAGTCAATGGTGGGTTGACTAACCCTAACCCTCACGCTAACCCTAGGGCGCACTCCCCATACAACATGGTAATAAATAATCAACTGTGGTGTGGATGAGGATCAGCGCTGAGTTGACTATGGCACCATTCGGATGACACAATAGTCAAAACAACTGACGATTGTTTTCCCCACACCAGTTGTTTATTGTGTCGTCCGAATTGAGCCACTCTCTCCTTCCCCGCATTAGGCCGATCTGTTTCAAGTCAGGAGAGTGCTCTAAGCCAGGGAACATCCTCATAGAACAAAAAGTGGCTAGAGGTTTAATTAGTTTTAATTATGATTATAATTTATCAGGAATTCAAGCACACAAATCCCAAGAAACAAAGATAACAGCCAGAAAAACACTGTCAATCATCCAGCCCGCTCTCCCTCCTACAAGGGCGTAGCTGGAGACTCTGGGTGACGTATGGGAGATGGCTCTCAGTACTCTTAGCTTGCAACAATAGCTTGTACACTACAGCACCAAAATATGATACCACTAATCAGCTTTTTATGGATGGCTCTTTAACATGCCACAAACCTTCGTTATATGTTTGGGATGTAGCCATAAAAAAAGATATTTCTTTTCCACAATGCATGTTTGAATCATTGTTCCATATTGGATGGGCATTACCAACCATAATTGGCTTAATTGTGCATCATGTTCCTCATTCAAAAACATAGGCACCTCTATAAGAAGATTATTAACACATATTTGAATAATTGCTGTGCATCACATCCACAATTAGCTTAATTGCACAGAAATTTGTGCATCCAGTAATCAGTTTTTCCATGAATGCAATGAGAAAATTCTCACACTTACTCCCTGTTCATGACACTTATCCACAACAGTAAATATGCTATTTTTTTGCATTGCAAATGGGTTATTTGCATCTTCCTTAGGGTTCTCTCATATGTATATAAAGTAGACTTTCATTGTTGTGTGGGTAGTTTGACCTTAGAGCAACCGGAAATATATCTTTCTCTTCTAGAAGAATACTTTTTGAATATGACATGGTGACTAGTGGTAGTGGGCAGAGATTGACAGTGCAATCCTGTACATGTCTTAACAAAAGTGATTCCCATGGAATTCAATGCTTACTCCCAGATAAGTGGTTATCGTATTGCTGCCTCAGCCTCATATTCAGGGTGTCTCCATGCCTCATTTGATTATTAATAATTGAAACTCAGAGGGTATGGTCAACTTTTGGCATCATGCATACTTCCTTTGATGTATTTGTTGCACACAATTATTGCAAAGTTCTAGACTAGTTGGGCATTGACATGACATACCCTATCAATTTTATGAAATGTTACAGAATATCTTGTGTATATTCTGTTTTAGAGCTTTTTGCTCTCTGCACCATTTTAAATTTTGTTGCTGGTTTTACTTCAGTTTTATTCTGTGCTGTACTATCCTTACCCCTGACCCCTATTTTGCTTTGAGTTTCTTTATTCTGTGCTATCTTATTTGTTTATTTATTTCATTTCTATATCGCCCAATAGACAAAGCTGTCTGGGTGGTTCACAAAAACTGAAACCACAAAGTATAGCACGAAAATAAAAAAATATGGAGACTTGGAACCACAATATAAAAGTACAACCAGAATAAAACTTAACAGTAATGCTGAGATTTAAAATACAGATTTAAACACCAGAGTGAAAAGATGAGGATGCTAAAAAACACTAGGAAAATAAAATAGTCTTCACCTGGCACCAAAAGGAGTGCGATGTAGGTACCAAACTAACCTCTCTAGGGAATTCATTCCACAGACAGGATGCCACAGCAGAAAAGGCCTTTTATTATTGTTTTATTGTAGTTTGTATCGGGTGGTTTTTAAAAAAATAAAATTCACTTGTACATTTTGGTTGTTGGGCAGTCTGAATATGTAATGGATAAATTCATTGAAAATACACAGATCAGAACCAGTGGTGAACTTCTTGCATGTATTGCTGAAAGCAACAAAATGCCTGTGTCACAGCCATCACAGCTCAGTTAGTCTTTAAGGTGCTACAAGACCTTTTCTTTCTTTTTTTTTGCTGCTACAGGTTTACATTGCCACCCCTCTGTAATTTGTCACATGCAGCTGAGAACATCTATTGATGGAGATCTTTGATAACTCAGAAGGCTGACTATTCCTTACACTAATAGAACTTGGTCCTATAAAATATAATTGCATTACCATTTTTATAGATTTCCCCCCTTTGGGAACGTCCTGCACACTCACTCACAAACAGTGAAATGTGACAACTGACCCCAGGCTGCACTCGTCAAATCTTTGTGTTTGATCATTGTTGCTGAGAAAGGGCATGTTCCTATAACTTTGGTGTAAAATGCCTCTGATATAAACTGCTTTTCACTCCCTTAAATCAGACCTTGAGTTTCTACTGCTTATACATCCAATGTCAGTGAAAGTTTTGGAGGACAAAAGATTTCTCATCATTTTAGACATCTGTTTACATCCTGTTGCCTTCTCAATTAGATATTAAAGATTTGATAGCTTCTGATCTTTGTTACCATTGTTGAAGACAGAAAACAAAGCCTTTGTCACTATTTGTACACATTCACAGGGAAGTCAAGTGAGAGTTTCCTCATAGGGATTTATAAATGAGGGCAGTTGGAAAAGTTTCCATGAAAAGAATGGTTCCATTACAATTTTTTGTGAGAGAACAATGTACGCTATCATGATGATCTATGTCAAAATTTGAGGGAACGGTCATATTATCCTTGCTCATACTGAATATTTATGTTAATGGAACAACAGTTGGGAGTACTGTTTAACTATTATGGGGGACTTGGGGGAGCTGTAAAATGGCCAGAAATCACATCTCCTAGCATAAATACAAATAGTATATGGATTACAGAATATCCTGTTGACAGCCCAACTTATAAAATTGGATTTTATGAGAAATCTCCCTTGGCATTATATTACGATGTTTGCCCATCACCATCCAACATCTGAGATCTACAAAAAAATAAACTATTAATAATTTGACATTTTTGTCATGAAATGAATGGTAAGCTGAATGAATTGTCTAATCAGCTTTTCAGCTGAAATATTGTACACAAATTCAAAATTTGGTAAGATTACAGATTCAAGTTCAACTTTCTGGATTAAATGCATTTTAAAAACCTTGTCTTAACACAACAGGAGTCAAATTAACTTGATAGGGAGACATTTTTCTCCCTCTCTCATAATACTAGAACTGGGGTCATCCCATGAGAGGTTCAGGACAGATAAAAGGAGGTACTTCGTCACCCAGAGCATAGTTAAACTATGGAATTCAGTACCACAAGATATAGTAATGGCCACCAATTTGGATGGCTTTAAAGGGAGGTTGGATAAATTCCTGGAGGAGAAGGCTACTAGTCCTGATAGCTATTTGCTACATCTAGTATCACAGGCAGTAAGCCCATGTACACCAGTTGCTGGGGAACATGGATGGGAGGGTGCTGCTTATGAGTTCCTCGTCAACAGCTGGATGGCCACTGGGTGAACAGAATGCTGTACTAGATGAACCCTTGGTCTGATCCAGCATGGCTCTTCTTATGTTCTTGGGTAGGTTCAGGCACCACATTAAGCCATGGTTAGTCTGCTAACCCTTTTGCAGAAAATGGTTAGTGAGCACCATGGGTAAGAATGGTTCATATGACATGCTAAGACATAATGTTTAACTCAAAACGCTTAACCACCATGGCTTAGTATGTCGTCTGAACAGGGTCTCCTTGTGTTCTTCTGGCTTTCACGTGCCAATAGCTGCTTAGATTTGTGTACAATGCAGCCATATCCATTAGGAAAGCAGCTTTCTTCTCTTTCATGTCCACTGACCCTATTGCTTTTTAATCTCCAAAGAAGGGGGAGAGAGTTTTATTTCCGAGCGAGGTACTCCACTGGAATCAGGTCTGGAGCTCATCTTTTTCACACCTAATACTCTTGCTCTGCTTGCAGGTTCCATGTATGATGGCCTGGCTGATGGTTACAACTATGGAACAGCCCGTGGTAGCTACTATGCCAAAACCCACATAGGAAACAACAACTGGGGCCATTCGGTAAGATTTTCTCTTAAACCCTTTTCGTGATGTTGGGAACTGATGGTGGGGGTCATCTGTTACAAAGCACCCCATGAAACAGGAATGTTGAACCTCAGGTGCATGGGCCAAATCCAATCCTCTGGGGTTCCCTAGCTGGCCATGCCTTCTACCCTTGACCCAAAATCTGTTCCTCCAACCATTGATCCTTTGGTGTTTTCCTGGCTTTTGCAGTTTTTTCCCATTCAAAATGGCCGAAATGCCTTTCCTAGGTGTTAATTACTGGGAGGAACAGCTTTAAGACAAAGGGCCTGTTCGGACAACAAGCTAAGCTATGGTTAGGCTGCTAACACTTTGGGGGCAAATGGTTAGTGAGCGTGTTTGAACTGTGGTTATGTAGCCACCATGGTTAAGAATAATTCACATGATACACTAAGCCATAATATTTAGTTCAAAATCCTATGGCTTAATATGTCACCTGAATATGGTCAATATATGCTGGTACGTTTGGTACTTCTAGTATTTTTGGCCCATGCCCTTTTGCCTTCGGCCCCCTCCCACCACTGGAATATGGCCCTCAAGTGCTTCTCTGAAATTGAATTCAGCCCCTGGGCTGAAAAAACGTTGACCTCCCTATAATACAGTAATTAAGCATGAATCAATTCTTCCCATAAAGGAAGAATTTAAGAGAACAATTTTCTGACTTGGAATCGTAGCTCCTTCAAAACAAGAGTAACACATCGCTGTGATGCTATGTGATGTGTTGCTCAATCAATTATTCTAGATCCCAATTATCCACTCAGAAATACCTAGATTCAGTATGGTCATTGGGAGCAGGTACACTTTATAAGGATTAGGTTCAGACTGCAATACCATTGCCATGGCCAGAAAAAATGAGACTAAATTGTAGTTCATGCTTGAGGAGGCTTATGCCAATATGTTCCTCTGAATCTATGTATCTATACAGCGTGTCAAACCCTTATAGAATTGTAGAATAGTACAGCTGGAAGGGCCCTATAAGGCCATTGAGTCCAACCCCCTTCTCAATGCAGGAATCCACCTTAAAGCATACCTGACAAATGGCTATCCAGCTGCATCTTGAATGCTTCTAGAGTGGGAGAGCCCACAACACCTCTAGGTAATAGGTTCCATTGTCGCACTGCTCTAACAGTCAGGAAGTTTTTCCTGTTGTTCAGCTGGAATCTGGCTTCCTGTAACTTGAGTCCATTACTCCATGTCCTGCACTCTGAAATGATTGAGAAGAGATACTGGCCCTCCTTTGTGTGACATTTCAAGCATCGCAAGTATCTTGTGAGATTTGCTGGAGCCAATCAGAAACAGTGTTTGAACAGAACAAGTAACATGGTTGAGTAGTAAAAGAAAGGCAGGCTACAATCTTGTAACTCTTTTAAAGGTGGCAACTACAATAACACTAGGAGCACTGTGGGGGACAGCTGCTTAACGCCTAACCCATGCCCAAGGGAACTGCCTGGTTTTCTCACTAAACTCATCACTGGGTATCCTCCTGGCTCAACCTGAGCCCATCCCTTTCTGCAACCCTGCCCCACCCCTTGGAAATGTGCAGAGTATTCCCCACCCAGCAGCCTCCCAGCACTGCTATGAGGAGTCCATCCTATTAAGAGATCACTGCAGAATTAATACATTTAAGGGAACTTTCCACTATTTTCCTAAGTAAAGAGCTTCTCTGCATTTTAAAGGTTTTCCTGCCACTGGACAAAACTGGCTTAGTATAGCTGCCTTCCCACTCCCACTAACTTCAAAATAAAACTGCAATCCCCTTAAACAATTAGAAACAGTCAGATGAAGCCCAGGCTAGGGTTAGGAGAAGAAATTTGTTCAGCTCACATTTTAATACAAACTTACCCAATTTCACAATGTTGTACCAACGTGAAAACTGAAACACATTTATCCTTTGAAATTTGTACTTTTCTGAATTTGGCAATAGTATTCTCCAGTCACGAAATACATACAAAAATGCATATACTGCTGGGAAATGCACATGAATAATGCATTTATTCATGAAAATAACATTAAATCCATTATATTAGGAAAATTGCTTGCTAAAATGTGTATATTAGGCAAAATTGCTTACAGAAATACATGTTCTTGCAGCTTAGAAAACTAGAATTTCAGCATTTGAATGTGTTGTGGGGAATGGGGAGAGATTTAACACATTCTCACTGGTGCAGGCCTGAGGAAAAGTCTCTCTTTAGAAATTAGTGTTGACTTTAGGAAGAAATCAGCCGCCACTGGCCTCAGTGGAAGATTACCTCACAATGCAAATAGCACCTTCAGAGGAAGGATTTTCCTCAGGATCACACCAGGCGAAGAACTAGTTACATTCCCCCTCCATGCTTACTGTGGTCCCGATAACTATCACTCCCCCCCCTGTGATTCACTTTTTTAAAAACTAGCACGTTAAAAGAAAGATGCATTTCGTGTCATGTCTACTTTGGCCCCACACACAGTCAAGCGGAGGAAATCTCTGACAGAAAGAGCCTAGTGGGGTCTAGGAAGTGACTGCACATCACATTGAAAGCACTAAAGTGCTTCCAGATGAAGCTTTGATGGTGCATCATTCGTGGAATCTCATGAGGTGCCCAGACATTGTTGTCTTCCACCCCTAGAACTCCCATGTACCCACTGCTTCTTTCATCTTTTTCTTTGCCACTGAAAATCTATCAAGGATGAATAGATGGAATTACTGTGCAATGTCCTCTTGATGGTTAGCTCCAGGAGCAATCCATTCATAAGCACTTTTAGACCTTCATAGCCTCACCAGGCCTGACATAATGTCTAAAAGCTGGGGAGCTCCACCTCCCAACCTCCTTAAAAGTTTGGTTGCCCAATCCTGCCACCACAGCCAACATAATGTGGAAAGTTTGTGAGGTAAAATCCACAGGCAGCAAACCAATGGCTTGTGCATAGGTTGTGTGCCTTGGTTACTCTGTGGTCTTAGAAGCACCTTACTCACCAATGTAACTATTAATAAATAAAGATACTATTATTATTATTATTATTATTATTATTATTATTATTATTATTATTATCCCCTTTATAGCAGCCACTGAATATGAACAGAAATAAGTCCCAGAACAGGCTGTATATCTGTCCTGCATGGAAAAGGAAACTTACATTATACCTAAGGTGGAGTTTGGCTATCAAAGTTGTCAGCCTGATGAAGTGGCTTGTAGTCTACAGTAGCTGAGGTCACAATAAATCTATGTCTTCAAGATGCTACAAGACCATCAGTCATTAGGCTCAAAGGTTTCTATAGGAGAGTTTCTACTCTGTTCTGGTTTCATTTTTGTAGATCTTCGTCTGCTGATCTCTTATACAGACATGAGACACATGTAACCAAAATGTTCTTCCTTCATTCATAGAGTAATACACACACACACACACACACGGACACGGACACGGACATAAGAAGACCCATGCTGGATCAGACCAGCATTCTGTTTACACAGTGGTCCACCAGCTGTCGACCAGGAAACCACAAACAGGACAGGTTCAATATCACCCTCCTGCCCATGTTCCCCAGCAACTGGTATACATAGGCTTATTGCCTCTGATACTGGAAGGAGCACATAGCCATAAGGACTAGTAGCCATTGATGCAAGCAAAGTGTAGTATATGCTTTTACACATCTTCAGCAGGCAGTATAGCCACTAATCAAATATAAGATCTCTAGAAATCAGCTGTTGCAGCCCTACCCATCCCCCATCCCCATCCAGTTTGTTCCATCTAAACTTTTCTCCCAAATTCAAGCTGCAAACTGTGTTGGTTATTACCTTTAAAGCCCTACATGGTTTGGGTCCAGGTTACCTGCGCGATCGCCTTCTCCCGTATAATCCGCCCCACACACTCAGGTCCTGTGGGAAGAATTTACTCCAATCAGCCAGAACTGACGAGTGTTACCCAGAGGACCTTCTCTTCTGCTGCTCCCAGACTGTGGAATGGCCTGCCAGAGGAGATTCAACAAATTAGCAGACTTCTGGAATTTAAGAGAGCCGTGAAGACTGCTCTCTTCCGGCTGGCCTATCCAGTTGAATTTTAAGATGTTTTTAATAATGTATTTGTTTTTATCTGTTTAATGGTTTATCTATTTTATGAATTTTGTATTTATATTTATTGTTGTTCCCTGCCTCGATCTGGATGGAGAGGCGGGTTAGAAATTAATTAATTAAATAAATAAATAAATAAATAATACTTTGTCCACTGTTAAGCTAGTGGAATGGCAATAATCTCCTTCCCAGTCTCTGGTGGGTATTACATTCCAAAACATGGGGAGTGTTTTCCAGCTTTAAGGAGAGCACCACCAGAGAAAGAGAGAGAGAGAGAGATACATGTTTATACTGCCCAATAGCCAAGGCTCTCCCTGCTGTTCACAATTAAAATACAAGTATCCGAATAAATTTGAATGTTAAAAGTTTAAAAATGCTATATAAAATCAGATAAGTTACAGTCTAGGGAAAGCCTGTGTGAAAAGATATGTTTTTCTGAGGCATTTAAAGGGAGGGTTTTCCAGAGGGTGGGTGCCATCACAGAGAAGGCCTGCCACATTTATAGACACATATACACAGAGAAAGAGGGGTGTTCGAGGTTTTCTTCTCATTACAAATATTTCGTTGATTAGTCATGAAGTGACTACTGCTGAAGCATGTTAAAACTTTTGTTAGCGAGGGAATTTTTCAGGCTGGGTAGAAGACGACTCATTGCAGAGCACACGCCTAACAATGTGCTATATAAACTCAAAGCAGGAGGTGCAACATTCAGACAGATTCAGGCAAAAATGAGAGAACAAACATGCTGTGCAAGTAATAAAGGAGGCAGGGACAAAAAGAATAACAATATCTGTTGGGTGTTGGTTAAATCCATTTCTGTATGATTTTCCCATGACCTGGGTCAGGGTATAAAGTTGCTGGATCAGGGTATAAAGTTGCTATTGAAAAATAGCATGGTAACATTTTCCAGTGCCTTTCTCCCAAATACATTATATGGAAATCCACACATCCATTTGTGTGTATGTGTGTGTGTGTGTGTGTGTGTGTGTGTGTGCACAGGCTACACAGCAGTTTATCAGCCTTTGGGCCTTGGTCTGGATGGAACTCAGGACCACAATGTGCTCTCCACACCCAAAGGCTGGTATATCCCAAAGATGCTTGGATATAGGCACTGATGGGCAGACTGACAGCTTGGTAAGCAGTTATTAGAGCTCCTGGAGCCCCACACAAATGCAGAACACAGTTAAAAGTCAGAATTTAGGATGGAGAGGGCAATGGAACACAGTCTCGCCTTGAACCTCAACTCACTCAAAGAAAATAATGGAGAGTGAGGCGAGGGCACATAGCAGTGGGGGCTGGTGGCTCTGATGTCAGTGGTGCGGTGAATCCGCTCTGGTTTTCTGTCAGAACTCTATAGGAGCTATCCAAGGTGAAGCAACTTGGAAAGCTTCTTTAGAGTACTGATTGGTTCTTACTGAACCCCAGAGTGGATTCACTGGAACGTAGGGAATGGAGAAAAGAAAGGGAAGCTAGTGAAGTGTTGTGGGGGCCTGGTCCAAGGTTCCATGAAAACCTAGCACAGCATCCATGTCTCTCAGCTTGGTTACAAGAGAAATAAGCCACTATACTTGAAGTCAACAACTTATAGACCCTGTTCAGACAACATGCTAAACTATGGTTAGGCTGCTAACTTTTTTTGCAGCAAATGGTTAGTGAGCATGTTTAAACTGTGGTTATGTAGCCACCATGGTTAGGAATGGTTCACACAACACTTTGGGCCTGTTCAAAAGACATCTTAAACCCTGCTGATTAAGGCTTTTGGTTAAGCAGCAGAGTTTAAGGTGTCTTGTGCGATGTGTATTGCAAAACCTTGCTCACTCATTAACCAGTCAGACAGCAGGGATAGTGGCTCTAACCATGGCTTAAAGTGTTGTGTGCGACAGCTCGGCTAGTGGTTAATGCAAACCCCAGAGAACCACAGTTTTGCTAACCACAGATCCTGAAGTGTCATCTGAACAGGTCCACTAAGTCATAGTTCACATGACACGCTAAGCCATAATGTCCTCTGCATTTGTGGCTTTGAATTTAGACTGGCCAATTAAGCATTACAAAAGCCACTCTTCCAAGATAAAATTACTTAGAATAAGGGGTGCCTGCTGGTTCTTTAACCTGCAGTTATCTATCTTGAGATGAGGATACTTTAGGACTGGACCATATTTCTTACCAGGGCTTTAGATCAGCCAATTACATGGGTTGCTTGGCCAGGGTAGTTACCTGGCATTCAGGAAGGAATTTGCATTTGTCCAGATTTTTCAAAGATCGCATACTGCATGAGGGCAAATCCTCTTAATAAAAGTAGAGGACATACAAGCCATGGACATCAATTACAACAGGAGTGGACAAATTCAGTTGTTTTGGCCTACAACAACTCCCCAACCATTTGTATGCTGGATAATCCTGATGGAAGTTGTAGGGCAAGACATCCGGAGGTCCACAAGTTGCCAGTCTTTGACCTAGAGATGAGAGGAGCTGTACTATTTAGCATGAAGCATCTTTTCTTAGTCACCTTGCAATGAGATTATTTATGGAACTATAACATTTGAAGAGTCAAATTCATGCTGATTGCCAGCCAGGGCAGGATCTACACTACTGCTTTATAACAGTTTATGATAGTGTTGACAACTGTTGGGGCCCATGACACATTCCATATACCATTTTCAAACTATTTTCAAAGTGTTATAACCTGCATGGTGTAGATCTGGTCCAGGAATAGTTGAATAAACATTATTACCTGGCACAAGTTCCCAGGATTGGGACTTGTGCCAGGTAATTCCAATGGCGCAGTTTACACATGGATCTCACTACAAGACGACTGGATAAATTAGTGTGAGAAAAATATTGTCCAACTGAATCCTCCTTCAGGTCCTCATCAGACTATGAGAAAACCATATTTGGATCAAATGATGAAGAGCACTATACAAATCTAATAAATCTAATAAATACTAGATCTACTTTGTCTCCAGGAAGATTATTTATTTTATTTATTTATTATTGCATTTATATCCCGCCTTCTTTCCTCCAAGGAAACCAAGGTGGCATACATAATCCTCCTCTCCATTTTATCCTCACAACTTCAACCCTGTGAGGTAGGCTGGGCTGGGAGTCTGTGAGAAATGGAAAGTTATCAAAGAAAAATGTAGTACAGAGAAGGGAAGGAACATTTCAAATGTGGAGGATTTTGGGGGGGTTGGTTTTGCAAGTTTTCCTCTTCCAGTTGAATGTAACAGGCTGGCGTGAATTCATTTTGCAAGAAAGATCAAGGGTGTGCACCGCACATCAGTCAGAATGATACACCATCATATTTTATTGCCTTGGTTTTCCCCTCCAGCCCAAGAGACACTCCCTCTCAACGTGTTTGTGCAAAAGTTTTCACCTCCACGCCAACTGCTGCTCTGGAAACAAACCATCACGTGTGTGTGTGTGTGTGTGTTTTAATTAATCACATCAGTTGTAGAAAAGACTGCTTTGCTAGCTGTAGAATTAGAAACACTGCAGCTGCATTCAGTTTCCATCCAAGTTGTTTATGCGCTTCACTTTCTCCAACCACACAAGGTGGAGTATGATAGTGATTCACTTCTAAGAAGTACTTAGTGACCACATATCTAAAGCCATCAAAATTCTAACTAGATTATTATGTCCCTTGATTGCTTTGTGAATCATTTTGCTATGTGATAAATTGCAGTAATAGTTATTTACTCAACTCATGAGGGTGTTGAGAGGAACCTACTGATGTTTTTTTAAAAAAGTAGGTGTAGTATATTTGGTCTGATGAGCAACAAAGTGTGCAAGCCTGGATTACCAAGATATCATCTGTGAAGCACTTGCAGCACTAAAGAACTATATTGGTATTATTATTAATTATTATTAATTATCTTAATTATTATTATTAAGGTGGAAATCTATGTTCCATCTCCCCTGGTTCGAGTGCTTTTGGATCCTAACTAAGATATGCAGATGTGATGCTGATTTTAGCGAATTGCCAGTGTAGCAGGACCATTGGATTGCTCAGCCTGGATCCTCCTCACTGGGGCAAGAAGTAGTAGTTTATTTTCACAAACTTGATATCAGATTTGAAGGAATAAGGAAGTGGTAACAATGAGGATTCCCCAGCTTAACATTTCTGTAGCACTTATTGATATTAGCTGATTCATCCATCATTGCTCAAAGGTGCAAGTAGAAACAAAGATTTGCTTAAAGCAGTCAACTTCTATTGGAAATGGATACATATCTACTAGGTAAAATAGAGCAGACAGGCTCTTCATAGCATCATTGTCAGTTCATAGTTTTTGTGACCTGGGCACTCAACAACAGAATAGAACCTGATCATACAACGAATCCCTCAAAAATGAAAAAAAAATGTTTTCTAGGAAGCTTAGATCACCATTAAATTAATCTGTGATGTAGGTTTGCCTACATTTGTTTCACACCAAGCAGAAAGGGTTCAGCACATTCACTTTGCCTCTATATTATTTTGGGTATCAGGTGTGTTGATTCAGTGTCCCTGGTACCCAAAATGACCAGGTTATTCTAATGCCGCAGTTAATCACCTGTTCCAGATCAACCCACAGATTAGGGAACTACCAAGACCAGACTTGTTGGCCTAAGTCTAAATGAGTGATGCCCACAAGCTGGTGTACTCAATTCCACTCAATTTTGTATATTCCTCCATCCAGTTCTAGTCCTCACTTTTCCAGTTTAGTGCTAGCTTGAGAAATGAGCAAGCTGGTCTTTGCCTTCTAGATGCTGTTCCAGAGTTGTCCTTGGCTGCATCCAAATTCATTTTGGCTCTGTTCAAGGCTGCCTGATCATATAAGATTACCTTGGCTACGTTTTCTTTGATGGATCTACATATGCTTTTATTCCAGCAAAAGGGAATAATAGAAACAACAACTTGGTATAGATGCTGGGACCCTGGGGCATTTGCTCAAACCCAAAGCTAGCTGTTCTTTTTCCATTAAAGACTTAACATGTTATTTATGTGAGGCTCCTGTTATCTTTTGCATTTATCCCATGTCACATCTGGAAGGAAAATAAACAAAAAGATGTTTGTGTACAACGTATGTGTGGGTATACTCTGTTTTGATGTGTTTATAAGAAGGAAATACCAGGTTCCTTTTTTGCCCTGCATTTTGGGAAGCTGGACTGCATTTCACTGCTATTGAGTTATATTAACATCTTCCTCTTCCCAGTGACGCTTGGGAATTGTGAATGCCAAGTTATTAGCTTTGGGAAGGCACCTTTCTATTAAATGAGTCCTTAGAAGCAAGTCAGTGCAAGTACAACTTGGGTGGGGTGAGATACACAAGACGTCTCCTGCAAAGTTATGGGAAAACTGCTTCTTTTGTGTGAAAAGAAGTTCATGATTAAAACCAGTGCCTGCCTTTTGCTAGAAGTTGTGGCCTTGCTATCACAAGGTTCTCCGACTTTTAAAGTTCTGGATCTCATTCTTTCCCCAGATTCTAAGCATTGCAGTTTGTTATTGTATCCTGAAATATCTGCAAGTTAATCATAGAAGTAATAAATGCTCTTCTGATGTGTTGCGTCAGACAGCAACTGAGAGGTGACCATATCTTCTGAAGGTTAACAGGAATGCAAAATCTCTCTCTCCTCTCTCTCTCTCTCTCTCTCTTAGCAAGGGTCTGCAAAATGCCTGTCTGAGTTTGGAAGGCTAAAGTACGAATTAAGGTGCATTTTAACTGAAAAAATATTCCTCTCAGGGGTACACCTAAGGGAAACCACTGAATCTCAATGATGTTAAATGATGATAGAGCAGAATTTGTGTGTCTGTGTATGTATAACACAGCAGCAATTATCACATTAACGCTATTGGCTGCAGTTCTTATACACACTTCCCAGGGAATGAGCCCCATTGAGTTCAGTGAGACTTCCTGCTGAGTAAACATTCATAGGATTGTGCTGTAAGACTGCGATCCTATGTACAGTTACCATCAGTTTCTGAGCATGTAGCTATCCACTACTAAGTGGATATAGAAAGTCACCATGACATGGGAAAAATTAATTGGATTTTTTTATTAGAAAGTTCTTGGAAGGTTGCACTGAACTTCAGTGAATATTTGTCTGATAGGACAGTAAAGTCCTAGAACTGAACTGTGCTTTGTACAAATGTTAACTGGGTGCCTTTGGCAATAATTTGTGTCATTTACGGGGTGGGGGTAGAGAGTTCTCACTCCTTTGGCAGGATTAAAAAGCCATAAACTGGAGAGATTTAAGAATTCCCCTCCCCACCCACACATCCATTCTTTTCTCCCATGTGCCAATATGTTATTCTCTTTCACAGACAAACTGTGACTAGAAGTTGCAAGTCTCTGTTTTATTTACAATTTCTGTTGCTACTCCTCTGCCTTGTGATTGGGATGACCTGGGGCTGGGTGGGGAGAACCACAGGAAATTCCATGCCTAATAATGTGTAATGACAATGACAAATCCTGAAAGTAACAACTGCAATTCCTGAGCGATGCTGAGTGATATTCCCAGCTGCAACTCAGGGCTGGTCCTGCCATGCAGCAAGGTGAAAGGACTTGCTTCAGAGAGTGTGAATGGGGGTGGGGGAAATAGATGGAGGCAGGAATTTGTGTCTGAATGGTGCAGCAACACTTTTAGGCTGCTGTCCTATGCACACTCACCTGGGAGTAAGCCCCAAGCACGGAGACTTCCTTCTGAGTACACATATGTAGAATTGAGCTGCTAAAAGTTCTGGCCCTTGAAGGGGAGTGCCTTTGGGCTTCACTGCAGGCAGCAAAATGTCTTGGGCTGGCCAGGGGAATTGCTAGGCCTGGGTCCATGGGGCACCATCTCCAAATTTATTTCCATGGGCCCTGGATCTGTTCCCCACAAACCTGAGTGTCCATTGATACTAATGGAAGATTTCCTTTGAAGCTTAATTGCACGGGGAGGGGGGGCAATTTTCCTATAGGAGACAAAGAAAGAGAAAAGTAGCAGGCAACAGAGAAAAAGTGGGCATGAGACAGTGAGAGATTGCAAATGAAAGGTCATTGAAGAGAAACATGGGTGGGAGGGTGCTGTTGCACTCATGTCCTTCTTGTGCATTCCCATGGGAAGCTAGTTGGCTGCTGTGTGAACAGATTGCTGGACTAGATGGGCCCTTGGTCTAATTCAGCATGGTTCCTCTTATGTTCTTATTTGTGTCCTATGGACCTGGACCATGAATCTTTTAAGTGCCCTGCAACTCTTCTGGGGTTGCCACTGCTCCTATAAAAGTAAATGAGCTGAATGTTACTTTCATTGGATCAGTATTTCTCAGGACTTAGGGCCAATCTACATACGAGGTTTTTGATGTTTTATAAGGGTTATGAAAACTCTTTGGGCCACATGACGCACTCCCTATAATGTTGCATATCTGAGGTTTTTTAAAACTCACTTAAGTTTTATACAACGGTTTCACTTTTAATAAATCGTTTTAAGTAAAATAATGTGTCCTTCCTTACCGTTTGTGATTCATGGGGGCGGTGCTTCCTTTACTGGTGCCCAAATGCTTAGCAGTTGATTGGTGGGGAAGAAAGAGGAAGTGGGGCAGTGAACTACAACACCCACAATTCTTAGCCCTATACTTGCTAGGGAATGACAGAGGAACTAAGAAGGAAGTGGGAAACTGAACTACAACCCTGACAATGCCTTGCCCTAAACTCATTGTTAAAATGAAAGAGAAAGAGACAGGGCAGAACAGTGTGTGACGGCACACACCGCTTTAAAGACTGAAGACTGTTCTCCTGTAACGTGAGTACTCAGTAATGTGGCCTAAGACATTTTAGAACGCACCTATTTGGAGCGTTTTAAAATACTTTTTAAAACGTTCCAAAGGACTGTGTAGATCGGCCCTAAGCTTGCCTTTTTTAAGCAGGTGAGAATCCATTTAGTTAATCATCATTTTCTTTCCTATGCTTCCTCTTCTCCCTGTCCTCCATCTTCATCAGATGTACAATGGGACCCTCAAAAGAGAGGCTGCGGAGAACAAACGCTACAGCTCCTACAGCCAAATGGATGGCTGGGGCAGCAGGAACTACAACAAGATCTACGGTCCGACCAGCCCTGGCAGTGATTACTGCTTTCTGCAGACTATGAAGAGCAGTCGGAGCGAGCCAGACCTCTACTGTGATGCTCCAAGGGGCACCCTAAGGAGAAACCAGAGTGGGAGCCGCATAAGTCACAAGGCCAATATGAATCGTCACAGCCTCTACAGCAGCACATGCAACAACCAGCATGGAATTACAACCCTAACGAGGACAAGCAAGAGAGTTCCAGTCCGCAGCCCCTCCTGCACCTCTGCTAACAAGCAAGACGTGCTCTATGCCCGGCCTGTAGCTAGCAAGCAGGATGTGGTCTATGGACAGGCTCACTCCAATTCAAAGTAAGTTCTCATGCAGGTCTTCTCTACTTAGCCCATGATTATTTTTCCTGTAGGAAACTAGGGCCAAGTAAGCACAATGATCTGGGAACCATACATCTTGTGTCAAATCATTGCAAACCCATCATGGTAACAATATATACCTTTTGCATCTTTATACCTCTTAGGACCTAAAATGAATTTGTTGCAGTATTTTGGATAATTTGGAATAAAAAGCAGGAAATAACACTATGAAAGTAGTATATGAAAGTAATGTGCCCCAACAGTTATCAGTGCACTTTGATACCACTAAAAAGTGGTAGTGTAGATAAGGCACTGTAGGTTGCTGTCATCACCCTGCAAAAACAGGTTCCATTTGCTCTTAATTTCATCAGAACCTTATTGTGACATTCTTCCCCCAGATTTTTGGCAGGGCTTGCCTGAGTGAAGGCTTCAGCCATTTAGTCTGCAGTCCTAAATATACATACCACGGAGTGAGCCAAATTGTATACAGTGGAACTTCTGAGTAAACATGCATAGCGTTGCATACTTTGGCTCTCAGTTAGGTGGGAAGAACCCTATAGTACAGAGATGAACAAACCATGGCCCTCCAGATGTTTGGGTTTACAATCCCCATCATACTGCACCATTGGCTGTGCTGGCTGGAGCTGATAGAAGTTATAAGCCAAATCATCTGGAGGGCCACAAGTTGTCCACCCCTGCTATAGAACTTGGCATCCATATTTACAACAGATCAGGGTGTTTTTGATCATTTGTTTGTTGCCGTGCTGACCATCAGATATTTCTTACCGAGTTTATATGCTTCAACACAGAATCTGCTTACTGATTCTGTTCTTCCTGATTAAAGACTGTATATGAAGATCTAAAGGTTCAAATGGGAAGTGTTGTTTGTATTTCACATAAGTAGTGGTAAGTCTAGAAGGTCCAAAGCAGAGGACTTAAAAAATGTCCAGTGAAATTTGTGTATTTCTACATGCTCCCAGTCAGTTGTCAATAGAGGAATTTGAGCCATGTGCCATGGTATCAATGAAGAAGGCTTGCTCTGTTTAAAATTACTGAGAATCGTGTGGCACCTTGAAGACTAGCAAATTGATGATGGCATAAGCTTTCATGAACTAGAGTCCACTTCATCAGATGCATGAAGTGTTATCCTATGTTGGCAGATATACAACCAAATTGTTTATATACCTGCCAACATTTTATGCATCTGATGAAGTGGACTCTAGTCCATGAAAGCTTATGCCATCATCAGTTTTCTTGTCTTTAAGGTGCCACAAGATTCTTTGCAGTTTTAGCTGAAACAGATTAACACAGCTACACCATCTGGAGTAAAATTAGCCACTCCCCCAAATGTCTCCTTAAGAAAAGTCAAATTATAGCAGAAAATGATATTTATTATAAAGTATTATTTTAAAGAACAGCTTTGACTTCATCTCCAGAACAACTGTTGTGTGGGAAACACTCTCCTCTGCCAAATGTCTCTCTCAGGAGTGGTCCCCTTTGTAGCACCATTCCTGATAGGGTGTGGCTCGCCTTGTAGAACTGGTTCAGATTTGGGCGTTGTCTGCCTTGAAGCACTGGGCCTGGTTGGTGACTCTTCCTTCTAGTAGGACTGGTTCTGGTTGGGGAGTTGTCTCATTTCTAAAATTAAGATTATTTGCATGGTTCTACACAACCAGTTAACAGTTGATTTTTTTAAAAATGGTTCTAGCTAGTATTTTGTTGGGTAGACTTCTTTATGTATGAGTTAGGCCAGTTTACATGGATGGTGGAAAGTAATTTTTTTTCTTTTTTTTTCTTTTTTTACATGGTCATGCATTTCAAATATTCTTTTTCACTGAAATGAAAGAATGCTTGAAGATGCATTCCCTCCTCAGGGACTGAACTCTAATTGCTTGTTGAACCCTGATGAGCCAAGAGTAGCGGGACCTCTCTTTTTTCCATTTGTTCTATTTACCAGATCAGTTAAAAATAGTTTTCACGTTGGAGATTCTATTTTCACAGGTCTGCCTAAGACACAAGAACTGCTTCTCTTGGAAAAATAATTGGAATTGTGAGTGGCACAAATTCCATCCAAAGCAGAAATTAGACTGAATGTCACCTTGGATAGCTCCTTCAAAGTTCTGACTGAAACTCAGAGCAGATTAACCACTCCATTGGCTTCAGAGCCACCAGCCTCCACTGCCTCAGAGTGTTCTGGCACGTCTTAAGAAGAACGTTGGAAGCTGCCTTATAATGAGCCAAAACATTGTTCCATCTAGTTCAGTATTATCTACATTGACTGGAAGCAGCTCTCCATGATTTCAGACAGGGGTCTTCCCATGCCCTTCCTAGAGATACCAGGGATTGAACTGGAGACTGTCTGCATGCAAAGCATGTGGTCTACCACTGAGCTATGGTCAGTCCTCCATGATCTCTTGGCCTTCTCTGATCCACATGGATCAAGCCCTCTCTGTTCCTTCCATCAGCTGGTTCATGGAAGCATCCATTTCATGAGTCAGGCCCCATGATGTGCCATGCAAATGCTGAAGCATTCAGAGCATTGGTACAGGCTAAGGTACACAATGCTAAACAGGTCCACATCTTAATCCAACTGAAGAATGAGACATTCCATGGAAACTGGAGTCCAAATTCAGGTGCACGGGTTTTTCTGGGGATATCTCCCAACCTTTTCTTTTTCTTTCACCTATTCCTAGAAAGACCTAATTCTGGCCAGGTAATTTGAGCCTTAAAAACAAAGGATAAAATTTAGCAAGGACCTTTTCACGGGAGTTTCAGCAAAGCAGAAGTTGTTGTCCCAGTCCTTCTTGGGGAGCAACTCATTGCCTTCTATAGTTTTGTCATTTGTTGATCTTACTGCATGCAGAGAGTTGTCATTGTTATAGGATGCCTTGATAAACAAGACCTGACTGAGGGCACGTCAGCACCAGTGCCTTGCATGGAATAGTTGGGCACTGGCTTTGATCCATGTGCCCATTGCACAATCTCTCTGTGGGAGTTACACCAGGCCGAAGCACAAAGCTGGAGCCAGACAATCCAGTCATGAGTAAAATCACACTCCCCTGCCTAGCAGCAGGGGTGACATCCACATTTAGTTGTCCTGCAACCACCATCTCCTTATCACTGCTGGGGGAGAAGAAATCTAGGCATGATCAAATGACTATGAAAAAACTCACCTATGCTGAAATGTTGTCCCTTTGTTATATTTACCATATGTTATATTTAGAATGAAGGGAGCAAAGTGTTTAACTAGTTCTGGGATATGAATGTGTAAAGGTTTACAGAAAAGAGGATGGTGGCAGCTGCAACAGTATCAGGGGTAGGGAGGGGCCCTTCTGGACTTCTGGGCCCCCAGCAACTACCTGACC
Source organism: Anniella stebbinsi (assembly GCA_029215795.1). Lineage (NCBI taxonomy): Eukaryota > Metazoa > Chordata > Lepidosauria > Squamata > Anniellidae > Anniella > Anniella stebbinsi. The sequence continues at coordinate 43,333,323 of JARDYH010000004.1, read as the reverse complement.
ATGACAACCACTGAAGCTGGATCTGGAGTCATAATCACATGCCATAATCCCTTTTTCAGACAGTTTCCCCTTACTTGGAAAAATAATGTTAGTTTACTCTTTTAAAGAAAGGGTATACATTTGTCCAAGGTGCAGAAGTGGCATGGGATTGTGTTTTCTTGTGAAACACTATGATGAAACGCAAACCAAGGACCTGGAACAATAATCACTAGATAAGTGTCCTAGCTTCTTCTTTTTTGCACAATGTTCTGATGGAGGTTTGTAATTATTACTGTTTCCCTGAAAATCTATACATGTTCCATTTGATGTATTGTATAATAGACCACTATGCATCAATAGAATTGGGACTAGCTCTTTTGTGGAGGATGATTATCAGTAAAGACTTGAGAACAGTTTTCTACTACTACTTGGGAACAACCAGATTCCCTAGGAGACAACATGGAAGGAAGGACAAATGCTGGCTTGACTGCACCAATGAGAAGATGTCTCCTGTTCTTGTTGGTGTGACCTCTCGCTTGCTCTCTCTCTCTCTCTCTCTCTCTCTCACACACACACACACACACACACAATCATCATTATCACTACCAGCAGCACTACTGCCGACACCACTAGGCAGTGCTTAATTGCCAGGTTTAATCTTACTTGGAAATTATAGCTTCTGTTTTGGGAATTCATTATCCAGCGTGTGGGTGTGATTTTCAAGAATGAGGGAAAGGCATTGTATAGGACTGGCTTCCCCCACCTGGTGCTCTCCAGATGGTTTGAACTACAACTCCCAGGATTCTTGAACATTGGTGCCATGGTGGCTGATGCGAGCTGAAATCCAAAACATCTGAAAGGCATCAAGTGGGGAATGCTCACAGCCGCTTGTTGTATGACTACTGCTGCAGAGCTTCCAGAGCTGAGCCCTGACATTGAAGCAGAAACGGTGCCTTCGGAAAATCCTACTTTCAAGGAAGGCTTGGGGAGGGGGGACATAAAGGGGTGGATAAAAAGGGTCAGGAAAAGAAAAAAGTGGAAAATGAGACCAAATAGGGAAGAAAATATTGAGTGAAAAATAAGAAAGGAGAGGCTTAGAAGAGGAAAAAGGAGTTCCTGCCCTCTTCTGCAAGCAAGCAATCAAGCACATTTTTAAAAGGTGGAAACTGGGCACTTGGATTTTTGTATACTTCATATTTTATATCAAGAGTTGATAGACCTCAAAGCACAATTTTGTGCATGTCTACTCAGTTGTAAACCCCATTGAGTTCAGTGGGACTTACTCCCAGGTAAGCATGTATAAAATTGTACCTCTGTTAATGAATTAAAGGTGTAAACGGAATTGTCTTGGTAAGGACTATCTTTACTCTTGATCAGATTAGAGTGTCATTTCTTAAGCAACTGTTTGCCTAGAATAGGTAGTTATCATCATCTCTGTCATAGAGGTCTTGCTCCACCTTTGAAATAATTTTGTTATTACAACCAGGTGTGGTTGAAAAGTAGAATTTCCTAACAATTTGCATGTGGGGGTCACACAATGCCAGACGCCATTGTGACGTTAGAGCAGAGCTGCCATGACTCACTTCTGCCTCACCATTCAAGCCCCCCACTTGCTGAAGCCCCCACCCTGCCAGCCTATCTTCTTCCCTCTACTCTTTTTTTAAAATTTGTTTTGTTTTATTGGAGTGGGTTGGCCATGGTTCTCTTCCCCCTCCTCCTGCCATACAAAGCACTGTGGTGGCTGAGTAGCTAGCTGAGCTCAAGGCAGGTGAGCATCCAAGATGTGCGCAAAAAGGGAGAGAAGTCTCAGGATGCTATATAAAGGTTTACTATACAAAAACCCATGCATTCCGGCCTCTTGTTTTTTGGGCCTTCTTCAGGGGGTTGTTATAATGTCTGCAGAAATTATTAGCAATGAATTGTCTTGTAATGGCGACTAGGTGGCCTTACTGAAGGTCTGCAAAGAACCCCTGATGGAAGCCAATTCTAGAGATGCAAGGCTGCCATTGAAAAGGCCCTTTTCCTTATTCTTAATGTAGCAGTATGAAAGTTGATTAATGTTCATGACAGATGGATGCTACTGTGTGGAGAAGGTCTATATGAAGGAATACATATTCCACTCAAGTGATGGCATACAAGGCAATGCCAAACATCTTAAGGACTGGTTTTACATTGTATTGGCTTAGAAGTTCATTTTTAGTCATTGGTCTGCTGATGAGATGCTAGTGAAATTCTTCCAAGCAAGTTTGTGGGTCGTGAAGCCCACCTCAAAAACAGAAACAAGCTGTAGAACCCCCAAAATTCTTTTCCAACTCAAGGTGCAAGCTGTTCCCCCCCACCCCCCCAAACACACTTCCTCTTCCCTTCCTTTAAACTAGTGATAGTGTGAATGAGCAGCAAAGACAAATGGAGGAGGGAAGTTTTTCATCCCTCTTTCCTCTTTGTCATGCTTGCCAACAGCATGGAGATGTAATTCTCTCAAGGGTTAAGAACATAAGAAGAGCATTGCTGGATCAGACAAGGGTCTATCTGGTAAATGGACTCTGTTCACACAGTGGCCAACCAGCTGATGACCAGGGACCCACAAGCAGGACACAGTGCAATAACACTGTCCTGCCCATGTTTCCCAGCAACTGGTGTATATAGGCACTACTGGAGGTAGTGCACATAGCCATCACGACTAGTAGCCATTGATAGCCTTCTTCTCCAGGAATTTATCCAACCTCCTTTTAAAGGTATCCAAATTGGTAGCCAATTTGGGTTCCTGCCTTTCCCAAGCCTGTTCATGGAGAGCTTTGTACAGCTGGCTCTAGTTCTGATGAAACAATGAGTTGAATTTATTCTAAAGCACATTTACTTTCCCCCAGAGAAACGGATGAATAGCAGCATCCATTTATTTAATTAATTAATTAATTAATTAATTTGTACTCCTCCTTTCTTTAAAAAAATGACATCAAGGCGGCTATGGTTATGCCAGGCTATGCCATGTTTGGCACTTTTGACTTTCAGTTTCTAGGAAATCGTACATTGGTATTCATTTCCTTGTGTATGGCACATAGAATGTAGAGAGCTCCATGTGGATGGCACTCTATAATGCCAAAGTATCATCAAAAACTTAAAATACTGTGTTGGGTAGATCAAAATATGTAAAGGTGATACTTTGTGGGTCATAGATCCCTTAACAAAATGTTGGTGGAGAGAGTTTATAGAGTTTGTGAATGACCCTGGATAGGAATAAAGCTGATGGATGTTAAGTTTGTTTAGGGCACAATCCTATGCCTGTTTAGACAGAAAAAAGATCTACAACTCCCAGCATTCCTCAGCCATGTAGTTGTTGGATTTTTTTTCTGTCTAAACATACATAGGATTGTATCTTAAGAGGCCCAGCATAGCCAAGAAGAATTAGGCTGTGTCCTGACATTTAATAGTCAGCTGCCAACTTATTTCTTGGATTCACCCACTCCCCCAAATGCTACATCTACATGCTTACAATGATTATGTTGGTAACCAGTTGGCCTATGTCACAAAGCTCCTGCTTATTGTGGTAAGGAGCAGTGCCACCTCCAGATTTTGAGGGTCTTTTCATCCCCTCAATGGGCCTCCTCCCTCAATGAATCTATCTTCTCACTGCCATTAGCACTAGGTGCTCCTCATTCTCAGCATTGCTGCCACTTGCTTACTTGACAGGCAGAGAGCAAGCAGGTAGTGGTGAAGAAGAGAAGCAACTCCAGGGGGCTCTTGGCATTGGGCCACTGCTGGGGTTTGGGCGCTGGGTGGGTGCCCAACCATGCCTACCCTTGATACTGGCACTGGTAATTAATACCATGTAACCATTTGGAAGAAGGTAGGACTTCACTTGCCCCACATTAGATAACCATTTCTACTCTATCCAACTAAAAACAGGTATGTAAATATAAATGGCAGCTAATCAAAATACTCAACAGATCACTCCTTTCCTTTGTTAACTGAAGTTTTAGTACATGGGTGGGAAACTTCTGCTCCTCCTACAATTCCCATGATCCTTCACCATCGGCTATACTGGCTAGGGCTGATGGGAGTTGTAGGCCAAAACATCTGGAGGGCCACAAGCTACCTATTCCTGCTATAGAAAATGAGATGGCTTCCATGAAAGGTGGATGGTCTGAGAAGTTCTTTGAACTAGTATGTTTCTTGCCTTAGGTTTCAGTCTGGTTAGATAATTGTGGCCTAGTTAGGTGGATGGATGTGAATGTTAGGGCAAGGGAGATGGATTTTATGCTGAAATAGGGACTGAAAAAGAAACTGGGTTTAAGAAGGATGCAGCTGGTCCTACAATTGAAGGATTGCTGTGGTCCTACAATTGAAGGAACAAGTTGGGTGAATCATTTTTGTTATGGGGAGTGGTGTTCTCTAGATATGATACAGAAAGCTGAGATGAATTTTTTGGCAGGGAAGTAGTTGTGATTTTAATTTTGATGTAATGTATGTGTTTTTAATCAGAACATTTCACATGTTATATATTTAGAACATATTTTGGTTGGTTTTGATACACATCTGAACCCTTCCTTGCCAGCAGAATAGAATAGAATCTATATAAGAATACAGTAGTGTAAGGCTTATTGCAGTAGTATAAGGTTTATTACTTGACATCTACCAGACCGATTTGGCTCATTTTTGTTTTAAACTGAAACTTGAGTAGTGTAGGCATGCAGAAAATTTTGAAAGTATGAAAAAGTTCAAAGCTCAAGCTTTAGTATAGCAATTAGTTTCCTCCATGCCAAACAGGCAGGGCAGCCCCTCTGCCAGCATGATGATGGACAGCCCTGCTTGGCCAATCAGTGTAGTGCAAAGGTGGACCCCAGGTGCAGCTGTCATGTGGTTAGGCTGTCACTGCCAGTGGGAAGAGGGAAGGGGATGGAGGCAGCCAATCGGGGTGCATGAGGGAGGGGGAGGGGTCATGCTACATGCCAATTTCAGAGAGAGAATTAACTGTGCAAGCCCCATTTTCATCATTCATGAGCCCCTCTGTGGTGATGGGACTGAGGGGCAAAAAAGGACTACTAGTGCCCATAGTGACATGGGCTTTACACTAGTTCCTGAAGGATAAGATGAATAGAATAGAATAATAGAGTTGGAAAGCACCAGAAGGCCACTGTTCAAGCCATACAACCCAGCCTATGATATTCTATCAGCAAAGAGCAGGAGTCACAGAGTGCATCATTATTAGGTGTTACAGAAAGCAAACTGAGATGGGAAACGTTAGGGTAGAGTTTACTTGGGTCACAGAATGCAATTTTTGCCCTGGGCATAGTTCCTGCACCTTCCTGATGGCTTCTATGCCACCCTTGCAGATCTTATGCTACCTTGCTATTGTTTTGTACTACAATTCCCATCAGCACCAGCCAGTATGGCTAATAGCCAGGGATTATGGGAGTTATAATACAAAACCAGGTTATGAGAATCCACAGAGCCACATTCCCCTTGTCTTTTTCTTGAGAAAAGTCAACCCACAGGGTGACCAAAGTTGTTTTAAAATTGGTGGTGTCTTTTTTTGCTTTTCTTTTTGTATTTAGAATATGCCACGATGAGATGGATTATGGAGCAATGACCATCCAGAAAGCCATCCAGTTCCTGTGTTCATCAGATGAGAAGTACCAGGCCATGGGTGCTTACTACCTCCAGCATACCTGTTTCCAAGATGAATCTGCCAAGCAAGAGGTAAAGTTATTCCTTGCCGCAATGCTTCCGTTTTGTGTGGTTTTGTGGTAGATGCTGAAATATATGGAATTATGTCAGAACTCGTGTTTCCTGTAGCTCCAACAGAAAGAAGAGGGGGTCAGATTGGGAAGAAGAATCTTGTCCATTCAACACTAAGAGGTAATATAATACCAGGGGTATGGCCATGAGTGCATTCGATGGATCAATAAACTTGGAGTTGCGGCAGTGCTAGCTTATAATAAGGCACAGGGTTTTACTTACAATTGCTATGAGCATCAACATCTTCAAGAATCTCAGATGTGATTATTTGAATGAAGGCAAATGCATTTAACATGCATGTGAAGAGGAGGAAAAAGTCCAGGAGGCTCTTGTCAGTGGGCCCTTCTGGGGTATGGGCTCCCAGCAGGTGCCCAGTCATGCCTACCTTTGATACTGGTCTCATGGGAAATTAGGGTCAGGGGATTCAGGCCATAAGGTATATGTCTCCAAACCCTAATTTCCCTCCCCCAGGGCCAGTCCAAGATGCTACAAGCTTTCAAGAGCTGTGACCTCCTTGAAGCTAAAGAGTCCAGGGTGGGGATTAGTCGGTAAACACTTCCTTTCTTCTGATCCTAATGGATTTATTCATTTATTGCATTTATGTCCCACCTTTATTCCTCCAAGGAACCTAAGGTGGCATACATAATCCTCCTCCTCTCCATTTTTATCCTCACAACAATGACCCAGTGACGTAGGTTGGGCTGAGAATCTGTGACTGGCCCAACATCACCCAGTGAGCTTCCATGGCCGAGTGGGGCCTAGACCCTGAATCTCCCGACTCCCAGTCCAACACTCTAGCCACTACACCACACTGAATACCCTCCCTAGAAGCTCATTCAGCTGCAAAGGGGCCACAGCAGCTCATAACAGCTTAGAGTAGTACAGCGCTGTTAAAACCCCCAGTGAGTATGTCTCATGTTTCCTGTTTAACTTTTAACATTGATGCTTTTTTATTTGTAGAAAAGAGCAATAGAGGTTAATATGGAAACATGTTTGATCAGTGGGTATTTCCATTTCTCCTTTCTTAGGTCTACCGACTGGGTGGCATTGCCAAGCTTGTTGAACTTCTCCATAGCCCAGTTGAGAATGTGCAGCAGGCTTCAGCTGGGGCCCTTCGAAACCTCGTCTTCAGAAATCCAACCAACAAGTTAGAAACCCGGCGGCAGAATGGCATCCGAGAGTCTGTCAACCTCCTGAGGAGAACTGGGAGCACAGAAATACAGAAGCAGCTGACAGGTACCTTTCCGCCTTTTAGAACAAGGGAGAAACAATGGGAGGAATGAATCACGGAGGCTGCAGTCGTATGACACTTACCTAGGAGAAAGCCTCATTGAATTCAATGGGACTTTCTTCTGGGTAGATGCTTATAGGATTGCACTGTCAATTGCAATAACATTTTTGGCATCTGAAGTTCTGGGGCTGAAAGTCAGAAAAGCTCATTCTTTGGGTTGCCAGCAGATTAAAGGACATTGAGTGGATTAATTATGTTCCTTTTAACAAATAAGTCAACACATTGACCAGATTTAAATGTATTTGCATATTAGAAAACCTCCATGTCAGTGCTTTTTGATGTATTGGAGCAAGCTGAAGATAAGTTACAGAAAAGCTGTCACTTTGTTAGAAGGAAAGGCAGTCTTTCATAAATTCTTTTGCATTCCCCATTTCAGTAGCACACCAGAACTAAAATGTGACTATACGTGATCTGGAGATTCAGGCCTAGTAGGGGACAGACATTTCCAATATCTGCCTAATTGATAGGCAAGCAGGTTAAAAACTTCTTTTAATGTGCCAGGAGCTTGAATGCCTTCATCGAACGTTTAGGATTGATGCCCGCTAGATGGAGGGCTCTGATCTCGAATCCCTCCACCTATCCTAAACCCTACCAGCAAGAGACAAGGCAGGGCATGAGGAGTTGCAGAGACCTCTCCATCCTCTGTTTATGTGTTTTGAGTTGAGCCCATATACCTCACCAACCTGGTTGTAGGTGGGGATGGGAATTGAGAGGCTTATGGATCTAGCAGTTCACCATCCTCTCTCCTTCTTGGGCCAGAGTCCCATACCAAAACACCCATTTCTTCCCCTCCCACGGTCATGACACTGATTCTGGGAAAGGGAGTCACTGCAGAGCTTAGCAGCAGGGGGTGGGTTGGAAATCCGAGTGGGGATTTCCCTCCCCACAGGTCGTAGCTCTGTCTACAGCCTTGGGGGTGGGGGGTAAATCCGTTGCATTCTAAACCCCTTCAGACAATGTCCAGTCACCATAGATGGTCCTCTTATAGACTGGATTTCATAATGCATGCTAGTTTTACTATTTCTTATATCCTGAAAAAGTCTCAGGAAGCTATAGCACTGTGTCTCTTGCATTTGCTTTCCAGGGTTGCTCTGGAATCTGTCGTCCACGGATGAACTGAAAGAAGATTTGATCCATGATGCTCTCCCTGTTTTGACTGATCGTGTTATTATTCCCTTTTCTGGCTGGTCTGATGGTGTTAGTGTTAGATCAAGAGAAATTGTTGACCCGGAGGTATTCTTCAATGCCACTGGATGTTTGAGGTAGGTTGACAAACATGCTATTTGAGCATATTAAAACAAAAAAAAAACAAAAAAAAACACTGGAGAGTTGGGGTGGGGGAAAGTCCCAGCTCAGATTTTCCCATTCCAAGGCCATAGCTGGGTCTACAGCCTTGGGGGCGCAGGGAACCAGTAATATCCTATCAGTAATAGGTTGCTCTGTAAAGATTTTTAAATGCTTCGGTGAATACAGATGTTTTTGCTTGGCACCTGAAAAGGCAGCAGTGTTGGAGCCAGGCATATTGCTCTAGGTAGGCATTCCAGAGCTTCAGTTCCACTGCTGAAAAAAAAGCCCTTTGCCTTGTAGATGTAAGTCTTGCCTCTGATGGAGGTGGTATTTGGAGAAGGGCATTAGCTGATGATGTCAGTGGGCAAGCAGGTTGGCATGGGAGAAGGCAGAACTTCGCATATTGAGGCCTCAACCCATTTAGGGCTTTAAAGGTAAACCCCAGAACTTTGAATTGAGACCAGAGCAAATAGGCAGTCATTAAAGTGAGAAATAGGATGGGAGCAAGCTAGGGATGTGCAGCGGATCGGCTCCAATCCACAATCTGGATCCAATCCGCCCAAAAATCAGATAAAAATGGTCCGATCTGATCCAATCAGCCATCCAATCCGATCTGATCCAAAGGGACCCGATCCAGATCAGAAAAAATCGGAAAATCAGACACCATTTTGAATGCTTTCCCCATAGCCTAGTATTGTGTTACAAAAATGCCTATAACTTTTTCATTTTTAAAGGTAGAAGGATGAAACTTGGGCACTTTGTAGACAGGTTAGGGGTAGTTATCAATGAGAAATTTCAGAAAGATTGGTGCAGGCATTTTATGGAAATTAATTTTTTAGTAGCAAACCAGGAATGCCTATAACTTTTTCATTATTAGAGTTCCACACATGAAACTTTGCCACATTGTAGGAGGTATGTCGGGACCCATGTGTGTGAAATTTCAGAAACATAGGTGCTTGCCGTGTGTGGCAATTAATTTTAGAAAAATGGGTAGCAGTGGGGTAAATACAGTTATGCCTTCAACTTTTTTATTTTTAAAGATACAAACAGGAAACATGGGCACATTACAGGTACCACTTTGGTTGATATGTGTGTGAAATTTCAGAAAGATAGGTCCAGGCATGTAGTGGCAAGGTATTTTTGAAACAATGAGGAAAGAAACACCGATAACTTTTTTTATTTTAAAAGTTAGAAGTCTGAAGGTTGCTCACTTTGTAGATGGGTTAGGGGTAGTTATCTGTCAGAAATTTCAGAAAGATAGGTCCAGGCATTTGGTGGCTATGATTTTTTTAGATTAAAAGTTACAACAACATGGAGTTTTGACAGATAAAAGAGGGACGGGAGGGGAGTGCAATTGACAGCTCAAGCCTCTATGGAAAAACTTTTGTAAATTTCACACACATATCAACCAAAGTGGTACCTGTAATGTGCCCAAGTTTCCTGTTTGTATCTTCAAAAATAAAAAAGTTGAAGGCATAATTGTATTTACCCCACTGCTACCCATTTTTCTAAAATTAATTGCAACACAAAGCAAGCACCTATGTTTCTGAAATTTCACACACATGGATCCCAATATACCTCCTACAATGTGGTAAAGTTTCATGTGTGGAACTTTAAAAATGAAAAAGTTATAGGCATTCCTGGTTTGTTATTAAAAAATTAATTGCCAAAAAATGCCCGCACCAACCTTTTTGAAATTTCTCACTGATAACTACCCTTAACCCATCAACAAAGTGCCCAAGTTTCATCCTTCTATCTTTAAAAATGAAAAAGTTATAGGTGTTTTTGTAACACAATACTAGGCTATGGAGAAATGCATTCAAAATGGCGTCCGATACAAAATCGGACATCTGATTTTCAGTTCGGAATTGGATCCGATCTGATCCAGCAGACCTACAATTTTTTCTGATCCGATTTTTTTTTAAATAAAAAATCCGATCCCGATTCTGATCTGATTTTTCCGTCCGTGCACATCCCTAGTGCAAGCAACGCCAGTCTAAATTCTAGGTGCTAGATTCTGCACAAATGGAAACTTTCAAATCATTTTTCATTTTCATGTAGCAGTATTCCAGATGTATCTTACTTCATGTATTTTAAACATAGGGATCCAAATGGAGGGTGGAGTTTGACAAGTTGTCCTGGGTTTGGCTCCCTCTGATTTCTTTTCAGATCCTGCTGCATTACCTCACTCAATCTGCAGTGAATTCAGGAATCATGTGCATTTGGGGAGGGGAGGTTCTACAATGTGTGTGAATTTCTGAACAATTTGCACAAAGTAGAGCCAAATTCAGCCGTACTATGTTCAAATTGCGGAACTCTCCCCCCCCCCCCAACTTTCTCCTTGCTCTTCATTGGATTTTGATGAGTTCTTCTGGCTATAGAATTATTTGTGAATAGCCCTTTGCATTGGGTTCCTTCATTGGACTTTCTTGATCCCATAGAACCATCCCATTCTACATTGCAAGAATCCAATTTATGGGCATGGAATGGGTTTATTCCTGCTTAGGAAAATCTACCAAACCCCTTGGCATTCCGATATTAGTCCTAACTTGCAATTTCTTCTATCAGTTTCCAGCAATGCCTGCTTGCCAGCAATTGGAAACTACTGGATGAGCAGATAAAACAGCTATGCAATGAAATACAAATTTTGTATTTTAAATCTTTATGGTTTCATAGTTTAATGAAGGAGGACAAGAAAGTTCACTGAACTGAGGCAGCCTTAGGGGATTCAGCAGTAACACCATAACCTTACAAATTAGCTAAAGGGCCTAGTGAAAGGAACAGCTCCACCAGACCAGGGGTCGAATGTCATTTTAAAATAGTAGCTAATGGGTAAAATCCAACATAACACCTATAGTCAAGTCCCATCCATTACAATGGGTCTACTTTAAGTAGGATTTCTGTTGGGTTTTACCCAATACTTCCACTCTTCCCTAGATGGAGAAGAAAGAGACAGCTCCCTAACGAAATGACTCAGTGCACTAGATTAGCAAATGGCAATATTCCAAGCTCCATGTCTCTGAACCTGCAGGACTGTGATTGTAGGAAATAGTAAAAAATAGATCCACAGCGATCTTAATGCAAGTCAGGACCAATTTATGTATCAAAATAATCTTCATAAAAGTAAAAAAAAAAAAAACATCTCAGCACCTTGAGATGCTACCTAGCAAAATAAAACTGTCCAGGATACAAGCAGATGTTCAGGTGCCAGTTGCTGGTCTATGATAGCACCTACTTCTCCCCAAGGTGGGGCATACTTCCTCCCCACCTCTACCCTCTCTCAGAAGCTGTAAGATAAGGAATGGTATTGCTTTGAAATCAAAAGTGTGAGTTCATTGAACTCAAGCATTTCTCAGCTATTGTTATCAAAAGAGCTGTAGGATATGTTCTTTGTCTTCCTCTTGGGCCTTTAAAAATATATCCTATGGACAGATAGTCACTCGTTTGCAGTAGGGATGTCCATAGCCTGGAAATCTGGCCCTTTGGGGGCTTGAAGGACTTCTGCTGCCTGCTTGACCTAGCTTGCATTTGCAAGCTGTGCTGTGAGTTTTTTCCTGAACTCTAGGGCCTTTTCCTGCATTTTTGGGATGTTGGCAGCAATTTGCACAAATATATGGTCAAAATTAGCACAAATATGTGTAATCTGCACAAGTAGAAAATCATGGAAAATCAATTAACTGGCCTAATTCGCTGGAGACTGAGTTGGGCCAGTTAGCAGAAAATGGATTGAAGTCTGGGGGAGGGGGGTCAGTGAAAATGCGTAGAGCTCCATCCCAAACAGATTCCTCCAACATCTCTAAATTAGAGTGGATAGATTTTGTGGGGGTAGCCTATGATATACTCCATGCACTTTCAGTAGATGAATTTGATTCCCACACAGAATCAAAGAGAACTATATTTGGATCTCAAGTGCAGGCAAGGAAGAACAATGTGAGCTGCTTTGATTATTCCCCCCTTTGATTTTTCAAATGCCTCTTCCTTGTAGGAACCTGAGTTCGGCAGATGCTGGACGCCAAACCATGAGAAACTACCCTGGACTGATTGACTCTGTAATGACTTATTCCCAGAACTGTGTGGCAGCCAACCGCCCAGATGATAAGGTACTAAACAGTCATAGAACTATCTTTGTGTATACCTTAGCAGCAGATGTAGCTCTTGCTAATATTGCTAGTAATAAACTCAGTTTCATTTCACATTTTTATTTCATTTTTATTTTTCCAGCAGTGGGTTGGATCCAAAGATTGCATGTGAAAAGGTCCCAAATTGGGTGGAGGGATCTTGCTCCAGGAAACCCTAGTCTCGCAAGATTCCTCCACCTGATTTTGCCCATATCACATTGCAGCCCTCTACAACAAATCCAACAGCATTCAATAGGTTCCCTTGACTCTATGGAGAGACTGGAGTGGGGGCAAAGGGGATTGCAACAGGGAAGAGTGGAAGGTTAAGTTGGGTTGCATAATCCATCTTTCAGTTGTGCAACCATTAGATACAACCCAATGTCTTCCAAAGTTTTTAACAGTTACCAAAGTCTTATGTAACTATGGATCAAGAAACTCCTTATGTACAATTCATGGTCAGAATATACCATTATTAAAACCAAGTAAAATTTCATGGCATATTCACTGAGTTTTAAAATTCACAAGAACCTTCTTCAGGCTGGATGATAAGCAAGCATCTTATGCACAATGTAGAAATATGTTCACATACTGTAGCCTCTCTTGTGCAATGTAAATAGGGACTGCAATGCATTGTGGAGAAATTGAGAATGCCTATTCCTTAGGAGGGACTGAATTTCTCATAGTATAAAAGTAGCAGTCTGGAAAATATTAAATTCAAGATGTGTGAAAATAAAGACATACATTGGAAGGGAAGAATGACTATTAGGACTGATGTCCATTTCTTAAATATTTCCATCTTCCATTATATTATGATGGAAGCATAACATAGAATCAAATTAGGTGTAACTCTTAAGCATTTACATATGGTACTGAGCTCATCTAAAACCTGAAGTTTTAGTTAAGAACTATGAAGTTCTTAAACTGGAACTGGGCTTATTTTGGGGGGGGGGGATTTTCAATTCTAATCTCTTTGTGATCTTAGACCAGCCATCCCTCAATTTAGTGCCTTTATGAAGTTTAGGACCACAACTCCCATCACTCCTAACAATTGGGCAGACTGGCTGGGCCTGATGAGAGTCACAGTCTAAAACATCTGGGGGACAGGAGCCTCTTTCTCCCACACGGGGATAAACAAAAGATGCACAATAGTCCATTCATTATGAATTCCTTCTATTTGGGGAATCTCCAGGAATACTAATGGGTCCTATGCTAAACAACTTCCTAGTGGAAAGCTTACAGCAACTACTTTACTGGGTGAACTATTCTTCGGATAATATAATTTAATTCTGCAACAAGATCAGTCTTTAATCCAAGACATGCTCTGAAACTTTGAAATGTATCTGACATACGTAATGTATATATGTGCTGGTGGTCAGTTAAGATAATGCTGATATAACTCAGATGTTATTGGTTATTCTCATTGTTTTAGTCTGTGGAGAACTGCATCTGTATCCTGCACAATCTGTCCTATCGTCTGGATTCCGAGGTGCCCAATAAATACACACAGCTTAACCACATGGCTAGGAGCACTTATACAGATAAAACCCTGACAGGCTGCTTCAACAACCGAGGTGGGAAGCTGGAGGTAAGAACTGGTCCAGAGAGCAGCTTCATTTACAACTTTCAGGATATTGTATTCAAGTGGAGATTCACTTCTCTGCTTCTTTCTACTTTATCAAGTCTCATTAGAAAAAGACAACATGGCCCTTCATGGTCATGAAAAAGCATTGAAATAACATGTTTAAACTATAGGAAAGTCTAGGCATTCACAGTTAGATATCTGGTGAAAATTAGGGGTGCTCACGCCAAAAAAATATCGTCGTTTATCGTTATCATTTCAGACCAAAATAATTATTGTCTTCATTCATATCGTAGTTGAACCGTATCGTCTTCACAATAATTGTTATGAAAAAACGATATTTTTGCAGCCCTATTTTTAAAGAAATAAATGCCTATAACTTCTGTATTTTAAAAGTTAGAGGCTTAAAACTTGGTCACAGTGATTATGGGGTATGCCTAAGTATGTGTATGAAATTTGAGATCGATCCCTCCAACCCTCGATTTTATATGATTTTTTTAAAAGATCATTTCTGTTCTGACAGGTTTGAATGAACGCACATGGTGAGCTATCATTCTGAGCTGTCAGAACTGAAACGATCTTTAATAAATTCATATAAAACCGAGGGTTGGAGGGATCGATCTCAAATTTGGAACATATGTGGACCAGTTTTTTTATTTTCCAAAATTAGTCACAGAAAAATAATTTTAAAAATTATTAAAAAATTAATTTAAAAATTATAAAAAATTAATTTAAAATATTTTTTAAAAAGCTGAAAATGCACATTTCTCCCATAGTCTAAAGCACGAAAATGAGCTTTTTTTCAGTATGTGTGTGCACGTTTTTTGTGGGGGGGAGGTTTGCACATTGTCGGGGGATTAGTGCATTTTCACAAGTGCGAATTTGCTCAAATGTGAATTCGCACAAATTTGGAAGTTAGAAAATTCTGACAATGAGTGGATGGTGGAACAAAAGGCACCTGGCAATCTGAAACGCAGACAGAACAGATTTTATCAAATCTGTACATCCCTACCTACACTTTATATGTTTGCACAATGCAGGCACATATACACATGCTGATGCTTTTATGTCGTGCTTAATCAACATGGAATATTAAAACTTGAAAATTGGCATATCCAAGCTACTACCAGATTGTTATGTATCTAGGAGTTCCCCCAGAGGTCACTGAGTCCAACCTTTCTCTAGGACTCCCCGAAACACTAGCTGCCATCACCTACTGGTCTGTAGAGCAGTAGGACTCTCCATTTTATATCCTTAGCTGTGTACTTCAAAGCCACTGCATGGGGTGTGATAAGCCAGTCTGACCAGAACACAGGTATTTAAAAGATTTAAAATACATTTATATATGTAACAGACCAATACCCAGAACAAATAGTCATCTGATAAATAATAATAAATAATGGTTCTAAAACCTAACACCATATCTATGTTTTCAATAAGTCCCCCTCTCTCTTCAATCCACCCCCTTGTTGCTGATCCTACTGACTGCTATTCTGTCCACCCATCATTTTATTCTGGCCCCTACAGCCAGTCATTCCTCCACTCATATTTCTGTTAACACTGGTTCTTTTTATAATACTTTATAAATACTTTTTATAATACTTTTTATAATACTTCAACTTCATAGATTTTCCCTTTTTAAAATCTTTAGTATGATGAATATGATCTGCCTCTTCCTGAAGAAGACTATAAACCCAGAGGGTCCAACTGGTTGTACCATTCTGATGCCATCCGCACATACTTGTCTCTAATGGATCAGAGCAAGAAAGATGCCACCCTGGAGGCTTGCGCTGGAGCCTTGCAAAACCTGACTGCAAGCAGAGGACTGGTAAGCACAGTATTATTTTTCCCCTCCATATCTGGAAGAACAAATTTTCTTTGTTTATTGCAAAGAGAAAAAGGAAGGAAAAATGTATATCCAATATCAAGCATGATCAAAATTCAACAAAATATGAAACATGTATAGGCCTTGTTGTTTAATCAGTCAACATTCTGATAGGAATTAAGATATTTGATCATTTTGACAGACACAAAAATCAGAATTTTATTGATAAAATATTTCTTTGGAGAATCAATGTTTTCCAATTACCTTTGTCTATGTCTTTAAAGACAGAAAGTTTCTTACAATGCCTAGAGTGTGTACACAGTGTTTCCCTAGAGGTAGAGCTGCATAATATACCAAATATGGTTAGAAGTTTCCAGTGGTAAATTTGGAAGTGGAGGCTCTCATCATGACAGTCCCTGTAGCTACGCCTCCAAGGAGAGTCCAAAACTACAGGTAGCTGTGTTGATTCATGTTAACAAACCGGTTCAAACAGTTTTCATCTCCACTAGGAGTAGATTTTTTGTAAAGCTTAATTGCCCATTCATACCAAGTCAACCACAAAATATTTTTGCTTTACAAGAGAAAACAATATATATTGCTGGGAAAATTAATTCCCCCCCCCCCCCACCTTCTGTGAAACTTGCAGCTAAGCTCAGAAGGATGTTCTGGGATTGTGGTCGTGGGACAGATAATATCAGCATCACTGCTCATCAGAAAATGCTGGCGCTATATCTTTATGAGCCTTGGCTCCACTACACCACCAGGAGTTTACAACCAATATTTGATTTCTTCATTCATAAGGAAATTCTGAATGCTCTACTTTTTCTTCTATTTTGGGGTGACATCGAATTTCACTGGTTTAGTATTTTATGTGAGAAGGAAACCCAAACTCCAAAAAGTTGTTATAAATACCAGCTTGTTTTGTTCTCTAGATGTCAAATGGAATGAGCCAACTGATTGCGTTGAAGGAAAAAGGGTTGCCCCGTGTAGCACGACTCCTGCAGTCCAGTAATGCTGAAGTTGTCCGATCTGGAACATCTTTACTGAGCAATATGTCTCGGCATCCTATTCTCCACAAAACCATGGGTAGGTACCATTTTGTATTCCATGGGTACATCTTGTTTCTTTCTTTCCTTCCTTCCTGCACACACACACACACACACACACTTTTCTTCATAATAGTTTTAAAAGTGTAAATGTCCCATTGTGTTATGTCTGATTCATTTTTTAAAAAAATGGCATTAGCATCTCTTTGATCAAAAAAAGCATTTTATGAAGGAAAAAGAGTGGAAAGCTAGTTCAGTAGTTATCATCTTCCCTGTTCTACTTCATCCATTTTGCTGTTTGAACATCTCTTCAAATTTCAAGTTGCCAGTGTTACCAGCCCTCTGTGTGCCATGTTTGTTCAAGATTAGCTCTGCTGCCTAGGGATGAGGGAGACATTTGTTCACATTTTAATGTGAATTTACCTAATTTCTCAATGTCGAGCAAGTTCTCCAATCAAAAACTACACCCAAAAATGCATATATTGCAGGAAAGAATGTTCAGAAATGTTTTATATTAGGAAAATTGCTTGCAAAAAATGTGCATGTTCAGCAACAATTCATACAAAAACACATGTATTGGGAGAAATATACACAAAGATGCTTATGAAATTTCATGAGAACTTTTTAAGAAGTTGAATCAAACTTCAGATTGGAAAAATGAGAAATTTGAGAGGAATTGAAATTGACAGATTCTTTCATCCCTACATAAAACACGACTAAAGCTGAGTTACTTACCCATCTCTGGATCTTGCTGTCTCTCCCACACATAAAATGCTGTTCCCTGATCAATTTCGGCCAGATGTGGAGCATGTCCAACATTTAGGTCGGGTTTGATTTCTACTGGAAAAGCTATATGAACTAATATGTGCATTTTTCATGCATTTTTGTACTGCTGCAGCGCTTCCTACATTATCACTTTGCTTGCAGCCAAAGTTAACTCTGTCGTTACAACTCTGATGACTACTATTTCCCCTAGAGCCTGATTCTAGGCCATATTTAGTCCAAATAGTTTTATGCAACTTTTTATTTCATGGTACTCTTCTTTCCCCTTTTAGCTCATCAGGTGCTCCCAGATGTGACTCGCCTTCTAGCCCTCCAGGCTCCAGGTTCCAGCAACTATGGAGAGATTATGACATCTGCCTGCTACACCCTGAGGAACCTAATCATGTCCAACCCACAGATGGCCAAGCCCTACTTGACAGGCAGTTTGATAAATAACGTAGTAGGCCTGTGCCGAAATGGGTGAGTAATGGTGAAGAGGTGTAGACATATGAGATGCTTGCAACCATCTTTGGAGCATATCTTTTGATAATATATATTCTCAGCTTACAACTTCTTTATTTCAGATATGTTGTAGAACAGTGATGCCTCATAATAAGTATTATTTAACTGCTTATTGTGAATGCATAATACACATTTTAAAATTTGTGGCCACAGTGCAGTCTTACATATTGAAGTTATGTCCCCTAAAGTTTGAACTGGAAATGAAGCTCATTAATACCATAGAATGGTATCAGATTGTGGCTAATGACAACTTAGCAATTAGCAAAGTTCAACTTCCCTGCCTCCTCCTTCCCACAGCAGCCCCCTCTAGCTCTCAGAAAATGCTGCATAGGAAATTGGGGGATCCTACTAAATGGAGGCAGGAGGGGAAGGCATATCTTCAACAATTGGGTGGAGATACCTTTCGTAAATGGTGCCTCACTAATGGAAGGTTCCTCTGTCTGATTTGGGGAGATCTCCCTCTTCCCCTCTCCCCTACAACATATCACATTCAGCATTGCCCCCCAAATAGCTGTATAGCATTTTGGGGTGGCTAGAGAGGCTGCCATGTGGAGGAGAGGTCAGGGAAATCTATTTCCACCAGCCCCTTTAAATCGGAATCCAGTCCCTTGTTTTTCTTATCCATTTGTAGTGTTGAATTTATGCATTGAAACAGTATGCATAAAACATTTCAACAGTAAATTCTCCTTAAGCCACTTCATTTTTTTTAAGTAGCCCTGTTCAGGCATTCAGTACCTGAATAGGGCAAACATGCAAGGAAAGGGAACACTTCTGCCCTGCCCTCTCCATCATCACACTTATCACCCTCAACTCACAGAGGGCAACTGTTTGAAGAGGAGAGCCTCCTCTATCCATGAAGGCTTTCCATGTGAGTAAGAACACTGGAAAATGCATGTTTTGGCTTACATGGAGAGCATCCACAGATACAGGAGTTTTCCTCTTCAGGCATTTTCCCTCCATGAGTTGAGAGCAACAAATGCAACAACAGAGGGGGAAAAGGGCTGGAGCGCTTCCTCTCCTCATATGTTTGCCCTATTCAGACTCAACACCTGAATAGGAATTTTGATGCCTGAAGAAATGAAATCAACAGTGTCACTGACAATCCTTGAGTATATTCTCTGAATATACTGGAGCCACTGATCCTAACTAATATTACACACCAAGTGTATAATTATCCAAATCATGTGCTACTTGCCACAATAATACTTGCAGTGATGAAGATTACTCCACTCAACCTGGAAAATGGGATAACTATTCCAATTATTGAACTTTAATTTTCAGTGAAGATGGAATATAGAGCAGAAGGAGGCCACTTATCTGAACCACAAAAAATGAGAAAACAAAGTTGCTTGGTAGTGTTGTTAGCAAAGGAGGGATCTTACAAGTACCATACTGATGTGCTTAAAGTCAATTCCAGTTTATAAGGTGTGCAGTGTTGATGACATCTGTCCTTTTTGGTGATGATCATTTGCCTTCTTTCTTGTTTCCAGATCCTATCCAAAAGCAGCTGAAGCTGCTCGTATGCTACTGTCTGACCTATGGTCAAACAGGGAGCTCCAAACTATACTGAAACAGGTAAGAGAACAAGGTGTTGTCTTTTCCCTATTTCTAATAAAGCAATGTGGTAGTTGGACAACAACGCCCAGTTAAATAAAAGGTTTTGCTAAACCTGTGGCGAATGCCTCCTAAAACAATAGAAGAAACAGTAAAGAAACGAGGAGAGGGAGTGACTGTAAGAGCTTTTTCAAAACCAAGAGTTGCTTTCTTTAGAGCAGGGGTGGGCATGCACACACGCCCCTCCCAATGTGGCCCCTGCTGCATCCCATCATCCTAGAAGGTTTAGCTCGAAGCTAAATTTATCCTTAATAAGCCTGTATTGCAGTTTTCCCACTGATTTTCAGCCGCAAACCACCATTTTTTTCTTTTGCTTTGCTGATTGTTTGCAGTTTGCAGGGAAGACCAAGTGGGGTGGACTGGAAATTGGCCCCCAGATTGCCCAAAGTTGCTCATCCATCCTTTAAAGACAAGGCATCTCTTTTAGAAATCTAATGCTAATACCTCCTATGGATTACTCTTGTATACATCTAATATATTGCATATCTCTGTATGATTTGTATGTACTGTGCAATTTGCAGCATTTTAAGTGCAGCAATGTGTTCCATGCAACACTTTTTCTAGTGCCTTGTGGTTGAACTCCTTTTGTCTGCAGATGGAAGGCTGCCTTATACTGAGTCAGACCATTGGTCTATCTAGCCCAATGTTGTTGACACTGACTGGCAGCTGCTCTCCAGGGTTTCAGGCAGGATTCCTTTCCTTGCCCTACCTGGAGAAGCCGGGGATCAAACCTGAGACCTTCTGCATGCGATGCATGTGCTCTATCACACTGAGCTATGGCCCCTCCCTGATAGAGTTCCATTGATGATGGATTCCAGAAGTCTGGGCCGAGCTAGTACATGAAGAAAAGACTGCTTAGGAATCCCATGTGCTCTGAGCTCCATGTGGAAAAGCAAAATAAAATGTAGCAAATAAATAAAAACAATTATTGCAGAAGTCGGATTGCTTTACGCATTCAGAAGCTTCATCACATGCTTGTGCATGCAGGATGGTGCATGCCACTACCCTGCATGAGATATGCAGGGTATTGGCTGGAAAGTCTTTATTTCAAACCACAGCAAGGAGATTTCGAGCAATTTATATAAACATACCATGTACAGTTTATGAGAGCATCCAGATATTTGCCTTCTGGGAAAATATTTGATTAGTCTTATTAATATTAATATTAATATTAAGTTGTTCTTTATTTGGTTTCTCCTTTTCTGATCTACTACCTGCCTCCTTTCCATGGCTCCTTCTGCAGCAAGGATATGATAAGAATATGATGGGATCCTTAACAGGAAGCACTTTGAGAACCCTGTCTTCCAGATTCTAAGAAAAGATCTTGATTGCATGTTGGATAGCAGGTAAATGACATTGCAAAATGTTCGACCTTTGAGAAAAGCTATAGTCACAAGTCTGTTAGCTGTGATTCATACCCTAGTAACATCCAGATTAGACTAGTGTGATGTGCTATACATGGAGCTGCCTTTGAAAAATATAACTGGTTTAAAATGTGGTGACCAGTGTGTTGATTGGTTCATGGAGCATATAGGTAAGTGGCGAGTGTCCACATGGGGGTCTGTGGAGTCCGACGGATTCCACGGCTCGCCAAATATCCAGCACTTGCCCACCCCCTTAGCTAACCATCATTTTGCACAAAAATGGCAGCTTGGGCTTTTCCGGGAAGGTAATGTTATGTCAATCGTGGCCATTTACGTAAAATTGCAGGTGTGAATGCTTCATTTATGCCTGTAATGCTGCCATTTTTGCACAAAGTGGTGGCTTGCTAAGAGCCTATCTACACTACTGCTTTAAAACGGTTTATAACAGTTTAAAACTGTTATAAACCATTTAAAAGCAGTAGCGTAGATGGGCTCTGAGAGGACAGATGGCCCTGCAATGCTCGCAAGGCACTCGCCAGGCCATCCATAAGTTCACGCAGCATGGCAAACAATGGCTGCTCAGCAAGTGCCCGGAGGTGAGTCTATCCATCCCTCCATGTGTACCAATTTTATAACATCTTCATTGGCTCCCCAGGTGGTTTTCAGTGCTGCTTTTCACTTGGGTGAAGGATACTTTAAGGACAACCTTCTCCCATATGAACCAACCTGTGTGTTGAGGTCTTTTCTTGAAGGCCCTGCTTTGTGTGCACTCACCATCAGAAGTATGGTGGCAGACAGTCCAGGGCAGGGGCTTCTCTGCAGTGGCACTGAAGCTCTAAAATATTCTCTCCAGGGAAGTTGACCAGGACAAGACACTTCTCTTCCAAAGGGCTTTTGGTTACCCATATTACTCTTTTTTCTGTTTCTGCTGCTCTGATTAACATAGCTGCTAATTAGTTCTTACCAGGTGTTTTATATACACGTGTGTGTGTGTGTGTGTGTGTGAGAGAGAGAGAGAGAGAGAGAGTATATATTTCAAAATATAATTCCATGTTAAAAATTGCATGTTTTACATTATTGTATATGTTTTGATAGTCAAAGGGGAGAGGATGTTGTTGTTGATGATGATTTCAAAGGAAAGTAAAACCAGCAATGTCCTTTGCTGCAAATGTTGCTGACTGTGCTTATTTTCAAATGGTACAGATGACATAGCTTGTACTAATAATGTTGATTTGTTTCAGATTGTAGAATAAGAGCATCATCACACTGGAGGTTTAATGCACATCTGCTGCAACGTCCCTGTCGTGCTATTCTCTCACCCTGAGAGAGTCCAGCTCTGAAAAAGTGGATCAAAGTCGCGGCAGATGTGCATTAAACCTCCAGTGTGATGACGCTCTAAGATATAGATGCAGGTTCATTTTGGAAGGCAAAAGAGAAATGACTATGTTTTAGTTTAATTGCTCAATGGAGCTCTTCTTTCTCTTGATGCAGAGAATGCAATGTGGTACCATCCTGCCAAATTTAAACATTTTCTAAATTCCACTGATTTCAGTGGATGCAGTTTAAGCTCATGCTTTATTTTCCCAGTAAAATCAGCGGGCCTTAAATGAGCTTAATTTTGGCTTGATCTTGCCCATGTCCTTTCTCAAAGGTCACTTCAATTAGGGCTTAGCCAATAATATAACATCATTGTAAACACCAACTATAACATATCACATTTTTCCAAAGATTGTATAAAGCTCATTGTTAAGGATAGATTATGGGCTTGGATTGTAATACCTGTGTACAAAATTGAAATACTTAAATATTTCACATTTATAAAAGGAGCACATGCATGTGACTTTTCCCTTCAAACCTCGAGCAGCAATCAGAAAGGGCTTGTGACTGTGTTTACAAACAAAAGCTACATGCATATGCATTTGTTTAACTTTCATCACCATTGCACTACAGGTATATTTTGGGCTGCCCTAATCTGATTGATAAAGTATCATAGGAAGCAGCTCTATTCCATCAGATGAATAAGAAGTGCAGCTATTTGCATATTCTAGCTAAAGAATATGGGTGCAGGCTATACAGCAATATGGGTACAGTGTATCCAACAGTTCCTATACTGCACTGATAATGTTTTAGGAAGTTACCTTCGGGATGGGCGAATCAGTGAGGCTCAAGGTCATTAATGTCCTTGGAGTTCCACCTCGAAGTTCGGTTCACCTTGATCCCCTTTTCATTTACAATTGATTTTTCTTTTCATTCAGACAGGGAAAATGAGCATTTCCGAATGCTTTTTTCATGAAAATGTGCCCCCAAATGTGCACTTCCCCCATAGACTAAAAGGAGCACATTTTTTTAAGAAATGTGCATTTTTTTAACCAAACATTCTAGCTCAGGAATATATGAAGTTTCCCTGCTCCAAATGCACTCACATTCATATTCACGTTCGGAGGTACTAACCGGGCACATTCAAGCCAAAAAAGGAGCAAAACTACATTCTCATTCATCCTTAGTTGCCTGTAGCAACACATCCTGACGACACAGAGTGTGATCCATGCAGCAAACAGAGATGTGGGTGCAACAGTAGGGCTGATTGCCATAAGACTCAATGGAATCGTCTTTTCTTATGCATTCTCCTTGGCAGTACATCCACAAGGTTGGCAGCAGGAGTAAGCTGCCTATCAGGGGCCTGGGAAGGAGAAGGACAAGTGGATGACTCTTGGAGGGCCATGCAGCAACCTCCCATTCTGAATAATGACCAGCACCCTGTGATCCATATGCAGCTATGCACTAGTTACTGGGAACTGGGGAGAGAAGAAGGCTCCATTGAGTCTTCTGCTGCTGCTCCCCTCCCACATGCAAAGCTACTGGTTGAAAGCTCCATGGCAACATTTCTCAATGCATACATGATTGACACTTTGAAACAATTAATTTTGCAGAGATTTTCCTTTTCTTTCAGAGTTTGTAACTGGTTCCTGTCGGAGACTTCAATCTTCAAGGAATTAGTTGAGACATTAAAAGACATACACAGTGTTTTGAGAGTCCAACTCAGTTGTAAAACTAGGTATGAAAACTGTATTGCCTGATTATAAGTATCTTGTTTCAATTGGTATTTTCATTTTTTTTTCTTTTGTCTGGGGGATGGGAGGGAAGTTGAAGGCTAATGGTAGTTGACGTCAATTCTTCTTCTTCTAAAAAATGGGATTTATAATTTTGAAAGGTATACCTCCCCAAGCAATGTCAAGTTGCTGTATTAAGCAGTCTTTTAGGGAGGTCGTGCATAACAATCACTTAAAGCTTCACAAATCATTTCTCTCTCTATTTGTGTCTTTATTTAGTCATCAAATGTACAGAGCACCCTTCTCCAACCTTGGGTCCCCCAGATGCTGTCAGACTACATCTCCCGTCAGCCCTGACCATTGGCCATGCTGGCTGGGGCTGATGAGACTTGCAGTCCAACAACATCTGGGGACCCAAGGCTGGACGAGAGCAAGGAGAGAGAAGTGTACAGTGTCACAAAAGCCATTTGGGTGCCATATACAATGCAATCCAATGTGTGCTTACTTACTAAACACAGTTACCTGGGAGATAGCCCCATTGAAAACAGTTGGGCATATTTCTGAATAAACATCCATAGTGACGTCCTTACTACTTTTCATTTTCAACAAATTGTGTAACATTACTAACACCCTTTGTGTTTATTTCATTGTCAGTGGTCATTATACATAGATATTTAGCATAGTGCTCTTGTTTTAGATTACTGAAGGGGGTGTTTGTTTGTTTGTTTGTTTTATCTAAACTTTGCTGACATCAGGGGTTTCCTTCTGCATTCATTGCTTTATCAGGTCTGCTTTCATATTCGACATTACTGCTAAGCATTTTTTCCTTCTAGGTCACTTAGTTTCTAAATGCCAAGAAGCAAATTCATGTCAGAGAAATTTCTCTCAATAGGTTCTCGATTTTTTAAAAAAATTAAACTTTATTTTTATACTATATATTAGTAACGGATTGTGTGAAAGGCGGGAACTCTCAAAGTCATAGTTTATCAAGGTTGCTTTGCACAAGGCTGTGTGTGGCTCTTAAAAGAAAAGAAAAGAAAAGGTTACTTCATCAAAGTTTCTATCTTTGCTTTTTTAAAATATTTTTTCATCTGACAAATTTTAATAAATCTGTCAACTGAACGAGTCTGTCAACTTCATAAACTCAGAAAGTAGATAAATGGACATAAACTACTTTTCCATCGTACAGAATCAGAGGTCCCCTCTACAAGGATTCGCTTTTGCGCCTGGTTAGGCGATTATGCGCATAATCGCAGAAGCTCATTTACGCCTAATCCCTCTGCACGAGAGGCGGCGAGAGGCGCTTTACAAGTAGTTAATGCGCATAAGCGCTTATTCACACAGTCAAAATGCGCTTTAACGGACGGAGCAAAATAAAACTCGTGATTTAACACGCATTCGATAATGCGCATAATCGGGGAGATAACGCGCCTCTACGCCCGATTTGCGCTCCGTTCTTGTAGAGGTAAAAAATTTAATGCACCTTGAAAGAGCTTTAAATGCCTCTTGTAGAGGCAGCCAGAGTCTTTTCCTAAGAAGGTGTCAGTAGGAACCATGATGAAATTATAGTATTATGAACAAGAAACCAATGAAATAGAGCTGTTTATTTTTGGACAATTTCAAAGGCTTGCTATGTAATAAGATTTACTTTACTTCATTTTGACCTGTCAAAAGTAGTTATTTTTACTGGGAGAAAAGGAGTGGCTATTATTCTTTTTTAAACCAACCAGTTTCTTCTTGAACCATTAAAATAGTCCTGCTCTTTGCTTTCCAAATACCATTTTGCTCTTCTCTCCTCATGGAGACATCCCATTTTGTACATTTTTTCCATTGGTAATTTTCCTGTGGTTGATGTGTCATTTTTAGAGGAGCTATAGTTCAGGTAAATTATGATTCAGGGATGAAACTAGGTTTTGTGAAAGCAAGGTGCTTAGAAATAATTTAGGCAGATGTTTAGCTGGAATTAAAAATAAAAAACCAGGCCTTGAAAACTAAAGACCCGACTTGTTAGTTGTTAGTTTAATTCTGTGTCTAGCAGCTACTACAACCTTTCCTCTTATTTTACTCTAGAGTAGGTGCAGAAAGCCTGACCCTAGTGGTTTTTAAGCTCCAGATCAGGCCCCTGCACCTACTCCATAGAGTAAAAATGAAAAAAGGAGACATAACTGCTAGACACAGGTTTAAAGAAATGTTTGTTTTAGCCCTAAGTTAACTCAAACTTAGGAATAAACATTTAGAAAATGAACATTTCCCACCCACCCCTCTTCCTCATCATGGCCCCTTGCACCTCCTGGAAAAGCCTTTCTGGGAAGTTGGGAGGCTTGCCTGAACAATGTAGAATGGAGCATGTGGGGTGCTGCTGGGGGGGGGGGGGTGAGAACTGTCCCTAATTTGGTGGACCTAAGTAAACAGATCCTGAGCAAATGGTGAAAGACAAGGCAGGGGACTAGGAAAGGAACAACTGGAAGGAGCCTGAGAAAGCACAGACTTAGGGAAGCAATGGGGCCTTGAAAAGAAAGATGGCAAGATACAATGATACAGAATAAAGAGGAGAAGAGCTTGAGAGGAAACAGTCTGAGAGGGAAATGGAGACTGGGAAAGAGAATGGGTGGAGAAGAGAGGTGCACATGCCTGGGGACTGCAGAAGGGAAGGATGCTGAAATGTACAGATTGGTTTGAAATAACCAACCAAATATTTTGGCAGCTGGTTTCTAGTTTTTGTATGTCGTAGCTCTTAATGAGATTACTCACTTGAAATTGCTACTAGAATAAATGAGGCCAGCTCCAGGGCCTTTGGCAAACTTGCCCGTTGGTGGGGGCCCTCCTACCTCATTGGGCCCTGTCCGTGGCTGTGAGAGCCACCGGCAGTGGCAACAGCAGCACTCTGAATAGGATCCAAGCACTGCCCTTTTAATTTCCTACAATGTCCCCAATGAACACTCCAGGGCACTGTGGGAATTTTAAAAGGTGGTGTCTGGAGCTGATTCAGTGCACCAGTTGGTAGGAAAACATTTTTTAAATGGGGCCCAGACCTGGTGCAGATGTCAATGCCAGGACACCAGAGCCACAAGAGCTGCTGGTGATGTTGGCCCTGGTAGTATTTAGCATTATGTGCTTTATAATAATAAGCTACTACTAGTTCTGTTGGCATATTATTACACATAAACATTGAGTGTCTATATATACATTGGATTGGTCACATTGTCAGAAGTATTAGGCATAACAATAGTGATGCCAAAGTTATTTCTAACTTACTGAGTTAATAGCAGACTTAGTGCAACTAGTCAGTGATGAAATAATCAAGAACTACCAACCATCTGTGCTTCCCCTCTATAAACCAGTTTCATAAATGTTGGGCATATGGTAAGGGCATCTTTCACACCAGTAGAGCTGTACTATTTAGGAAGCCCCTGGTTTTGAAGAGACATACATGAGACATGATTATGTCAAGGGTTCTGTGATGGTTGATGTTCCCCGATGATGTCATTGAGTTCCCTTCGCACCTCATATTATCCAGATAAGAATACTAGATCTAGTGTATATATCAGTTGCCAGTGTGTATTGGGTGGTTCTGGGATATTATTTGGGAGAATGGGCTGCACATTTCTTTTGGCCCTGCCACACGAAAAGCAAGATGTATGGGGCTGATGTTTGTCTAGGATACGACTCATGTAAATAAATGCTACAGCTAGTTATGACTTCAACCTAGCAAAAGCACATGGTGCTTTTTTAATCAGGGTTTGCTTTGTTTTATGCCTTGTAAAATGCTAGCCAGAGGATGTCTTGAATGTCCAATGGATCATTTCAGAAGACACATGAGCACAACCAGAAATGAACTTTTGCTAGCTTTATTCCTCTGTTGTATCACTTACTTACCTTTTATTACTACCTATACCACTAATCCATCTATGCTGAACTATAGAAAGTATTCTGTAAGATATATGTACAAGAATCCCATGTCAACATTGTTTTTTTCTGTACTGTATGTGCATTTGCTTCATTGGAACAGCTGAAATCAATAAAGTGCTGGAAGGTCTTTTAACTTTGGCTATTTGTGGTTTCTTTGTTTCTGCCTGCCACTGAATATATTGATAAGTAATACAACTTGTTTGAATAATTTAATGTTCTCCTTCAAGAGTTTTAATGTAAATAGCATCCAGTGTTTAGCAATAGTCCAACCCAATCCCCACATAAAGGTGTATAGTACACTTGCTAAGTCCTTGAGGGAAGGCAGAATGAATGTATCTGTATCTCATAATACAGAACACTTTTCAAGTATGCATAGAGGGAAACCCCAGAGGGGTTCTATAATTTCTATACAACTTACAGCCTGTTCCTATGACAAATGGGTGTACAGTTATTGTCAATGGGAGTCCTTAGGTTTTGTTCCTTGCACGACATGTAATTACTATATAGCAAGATAACATGTATTGATTGACAATCTTAAATGAAGACCCTCTAGTTCCCCTAGGATAAATGCTCAGCAGGCTGCCTTTAGTTAAGCATCACACTTTTCTGAAGTGTAACTATTGACCGATTTGCATGTTACCCTCTAAATCGGGGTGGGCAATTTGTAGGCCTCCATATGTTGTTAGATTGCAATTCCCATCCTCCTCAACCCTGGCTGTGCTGGCTAGGTCTGATGGGAGTTGAGTCCAACAGCAACTGGAAGGCCACATTTTGCCCACCCCTGTTGTAAATGAATGAATAAGGGAAGCCACCCATGCCAAAGAGAACAATGAACAAAAACAGCCCAGTGGAATCTGTTTCCTCCATCTTCTGCGGTAGTCTTCCCCCCATCTGTTGGTCTCCAGATATTTTGGAATACAACTCTCATCAGCCCCAGCCAGCATGGCCAATAGCCAGGAATGCTGGGAGTTGTAGTCAAAACATCTGGAGGGCGCAAATTTAGGAAAAGCTGCTCTGTGGCTTCTCAAGAAAAAAAATATTGGCCTCAGTAGGGTGAGTAAGCAGCAAGGTAAAGAGAGACTAGTTCAGAAAAAGAAGGGAAGTTGTTACAAATACAGAGTTCTTAGTGTCATTCAGCAACTAATGTCAACTAGCCCTAAGACAAAACAGCTCAAGTTGGCTGCACCAACCTGTGGTCTAATGATATGCAGGGCAAAATAAGGATGGAGTAGTAACCAAGCATGGTTTACTTTCAGGTCTCCAAGGAAAGGGCTCCATCAAACAAACAAACAAACAAACAAAATATATGCTTTTAAGGAAAGGTTCCAATTCTTCAGTTTCCAGCCTTGTTAAGCAGCTCAAAAAAAAAGACCATCTCCTAAAAAGTGGCAGATGTTCCTTGAATGGGAAAAATTCAAAGATATGGAGAGAATCTTTTGGCTTAGATTGGGTGTTCTCAAAGATATGAAGGAACAGATCCGCACTCTCTTGGACCTGACAAGAGAGGACTAAATTATGGGCTTGTGGAGAACAGCAAGTATCTTTAGGGCCAGCCCTGTCATGAGGCAGAGTGAAGCAGACACCTCCGACGACAGATGCTGGGAGGCAGGGAGTGGCAGGGAGATGTCAGAAGACAGAGTTTTATGTACCATGTGGCCTGCTATGCACCCTTTAGCTAGGCTGCAGACCTCAGATCAGTTTTATTGAAGGATGCTGCCCCACTGTCAGAGTTGGAAGTCAGATTCAGCTGCTAGTCTGGTGTCTTCCGTCTGTGTACGTCAGGCAGCACTCTATCATGGGCCGGTCCTGAACACCTTGTTCCTCTGCTAGCAATTTCTTTTGTCTTGTTAAGGATTCTTGCCCTAGAGCTGCTATTCAGAGAATGAGCCCAGACCTTTAAATACCCCTGAATCGAGTGGGAGATGAGGTAGCTCCTGCCCATTCCTACTCCTGTCATTTTGTCCACCTTCCTCTACCTGCTGCTATAGAGCAAACTCCCAGGACTGCAGGTGGAAGGGAGGGTGGAAAAGAATAACTGGGGGTGGGTGGGAACGACAGGAACAGCCACTGATATCTCATCTCACATGGGATAAGTGCACTTCAAGATAAAACCTTGTTCTGTGGGTTGCAGCGTAGGAACCTGCCTCCCGTTTCAGGAACCCAAGTCCTGATATATGTTGGATCTGCTGACAACAGGAGGTTGTTCATTTTCCCCAGGCCCATGCTTTAAGCACAGCTTTACCAGCCCCATTGCTGCTATCGATAGCATGCTTTAAAACTTTATTTCCTGCAAGGGACAGCAGCCACTCCAAAAATGGGAAGATTCCTCACAGGTAGACTTGTCGATGTTAGCCTTGCATATTCATTTCAGTAGGGAGCGGTGGAAGGGATTGAGATACATCATGATAAGAAACTGTAGCACTGGCATCTTTTGGCAAGGATCCCCTCCCCCCCTTCTTCCTCTTCGTCTTCTTCTTCTTCTTCTTCTTCTTCTTCTTCTTCTTCTTCTTCTTCTCTTTCTCCTTCTTCTCCTTCTCACCAAACTGGCTTACAGACACCAGCTGCTTGTGGAGACATGACCAGATGAAACAACTGCATATGAAAACATAAATTAAAGTCAGAAATGAAGAGTCCTCTGTTCTGATTGGCTGCCCCCACTTTTGCTCCAGATTGCATCTGGTTTCACTCCAAGGATAGGAGGGGATAATTGAGCTGACGCTACACCAAAGCTTGGAACCTGCAGCTGCATGTCTGTTGCGGCAAAGCAGATACCATGAGGATGTCACAATTTCAAAGGGTGGTTCTGAGTGTGTGAGCATGCTGCAAAGTGTGTCAGAATTATTTTATTTTTTTGCAAATGAGAGGCAATTCTAATCAAGCAGAGAGGTGTTGGACCAGGGGCTGAGAGACCTTGAAAGAACCAGCTCAACCAGCGTATTTTTGCTATCTCCTGCTTCTTGAGGCTTCTCACTATAACAAGCGAGAAGAAATTACAATTTTTGCTAATACGGTATTTGAAAGACTCACCCCAACTCCTGTGATGCCCCCCTCCTCAACTAAAACTATTTTTTTAAAATGAATGCTGAGATGGAAGTTAGGCATTTTGTTTGCTTTCCAACTTGTTTAGTTTTTGTCTATGTGCCATTTCAGAATTGCTTTGAAAGTTCTAAAATTTGTATTAGTTAATCATTGCCACATAACCAAAATTGAAATCTCAAAAAACTAAAGGCATGCTGTAAAAGTCAAATGCTGAGTATGAAGCATGCCGATATCTGGATTACATTTGCAAATTCTATGGGATTTGTTTGCTGATTATCTAGTCCACAGTAGTCTGTCACTTAAATCCTACACCAGAAGATTAAGAACTACCTAGCTAGTTCATCCTCCCTGCCCCCACTCATTTCTTCTTCTTTTTATAAACAGTGGCAAATAGTACCAAATAAAAAGGCATGACTGCAAAAGAGGGGGAAAGTCAGACCTTCTCTTCCGTGACAGTTTCAGCTTAGCTCTTAATCAGATATTGCTGATCAACTCTATAACTCCAGAACAAAGAGGTTTTCACTCACTTCCCAGCATGTGGACACAATAAGTATGCTAGTCTTAGGTTGTTATATGAAGTGAGATAGTCAATAATCATTTCTTGAAACTTACTACAGCTTCAACATAGGGCACATGTTATATCAATGAATATGTAAACTTTATATTTTTTTAAAAAAAATATTATCTGTCATGAATCTGCTGTCTAGAATATTTTTACCCTGCTCTTCATCAGAAAAGCTCCCAAAGCATCCTACACATCAGTTAAAAACAATACACTCTCTGCCCTCAATCTTACAGTTCAAAAGACATGACTCAAAAGGGGGATAGGAATGGGTGGAGGAGAGGGGAAAAGCAAGCTATGTCACTAGTTCTTAAAGTTACAAAGTTCTTACAAAAACTGGCTGGAATGGGAAACCGTTTGTAACTTGATGGAATGGCTCCTGCTAGGTGACAACTGAGGGAGAAGAAGAGCCAAAGACAGCTGGCTTCTCAGCAGAGCTAATGGAAAAGCCCTTTTTCCCTTCTGTCCCTCTGCTGCACTGAAACAAAGGCCCCCTCCACAAGGATTCGCTTTTGCGCCTGTTTAAGTGATTATGCGCTTCATCGCTGAAGCACATTTACGCCTAATACCTCTGCATGAGAGGCAGGCAGGGAGAGGGGAGGGGGGAAGGGGGAGGCAAGATCGAACCCCAGGGAGGGACGGAGCGGGGAGGGGGGCAGCTGATGCAGGACGGCTACATCGGGGGCCGGGGGCAGATCAGCCTGGAAAACTGCTGCTGGCTTCCAAAGAGTGACTGCAGGGGGGGGCGGTGTGCAGACCCCCGGAGGCAGGAGCCGATCTCGGCCGGGGAGCAGCGGAGGGGGCAGCGAGAGTCCTCCGCCGGCCTTTCTCTCCGCAAAGGCAAGAAACCGGGGGTGGGGGGGGGGGGGTGCTCAGGGGAGCCGGGAGGAGTTGTCACTGCTGGCCGGGGAGCATCTCCTTCCTGGCGGGGGCGGTGGCAGCGGCGGGGAGAGGGGGGGCGGCGGCAGGGCGACCCCTTCTTCGGCCACGCGAAGCTCTCCCGCGCGCGCTGGCTGCAGCTGAGGCTGTGCCGGAACCGGCAGCCCTTAAAGGGCCGGGCGCGCCTCAGCACTCCGCTCCATTGCCTGCCTGCGTGTCTGGCTGCTTCGCCCTCCCCCGCCAGAGGGAGGGAAGGAGGGGCTGGCCGAGGCCGGCTGGGGTCTCCCCCTGCTGTCTGCCGAGGGACGTGGGCGGGCGAGGAAGGCAAAAGACGGAGCCAGAGGAGCCGGCTAGGGAAGCCAGGAGCCAAGCGGGGGAGCGAGCAGCAGCAGCAGCACATCCCGCCGCAAAATAAAACTCGCTATTTAACGCGCATTCGATAATGTGCACAATCGGAGGGATAGCGCGCCTCTACGCCCGATTTGCGCTCCCTCCTTGTAGAGGTAAATTTTTTTAAGTGCCTTGAAAGAGCTTTAAACCTCTCTTGTAGAGGCAGCCAGAATGGCTTTTGCTAGGTGCCAGTTGAGGGAGAGCCAAAGGCAGCTGGCGTCTTAGCAGAGCCAATGGAGCACTTCTTTAAAAAAAAGTGCTCAAAGCATTCCACTTACATGATCTTGCTGTGCATCTTCGCAGCATTCCTATAAGAGTGGTCAGTAAACCCTTCAGTTCTTTCACAAGACAGGTAGGGAAACATAGCCCTGCACCACAGATGGAAGATCATTCCCAAAGCCTTGGGCCATCACTGGAAAGGTCCAGCTTCTGACAGCTACAGTTTGCACATCCTGCAGTGTTGGAAAGCAAGAAGCAGGACCTGATTTGAAGAGCACGGTTGGTTTGGGGGTTAATACAGGAAGTGGTAAGCCCTCTTCACAAATTCCTCTCCAAATGTTCATGCTGTACACATGGAGGAAGAAATGGAGCCATGACCACTGGATTTTTATTCCAAATTGGCTTCCCCTTTGATAATATTGTAATTTTATTTATTTATAACATTTCTATACCACCCAATAACTAAAGCTCCCTTGGCAGTTCACAGACCTAAATTTGAAATCTGTTCATTCTAATCTCTATCCCAAAGGAATTCAACATGAGAGATCAATAGTGAACCTGCCCCGCTCCTTTCTCTTATGAATAGCAAAATACCAATGATCTTTCATGTGCAGCAATGATAATGCTGTCCATCTTATTCATTAGTCAAGCACTGCCAGAAACAGCAGTAAAGACGCTTGATCCTTTAATTTATGTTTATGTCATTAGCTGTCATTCAGTGTTACAATCCCATTGTAAGGGATCAGTTACAAAGGGAAGTTACAAAACTCTGCTATTGTACGTTTGAAATGAAGCGACTTCATAATTTGAAATAGTGTCAACACAGCCGAAGGCAAACATTTTATAGCTCAGTGTTGGTATCTCAGCAAAGTAGCAGTAGACTGACATTCTGATATTTTAGAATGGAGTAATTGCTCCTTTAATCAGTGCTGCAAAACTTCAAAATGTTATTAAAAATCTGGAATAAAAGTATCTGAGTGCTAAATGCACAGACTAGACAAAGATCATCACACAAGTTTTCCTTCCCAGCAGTGTCTTAAGAGGAGTCATCTATGGAGAATCACTGCTAACACCCTTCCTTTCTCAGTCCTGCTCAATGTGTTATTTATCCATAAATCATAAGTAGCTTGTAGCTGCTTTATGAGGGGCTTTCCCCAAACCTTTCATTGGAGCTGAGGCACTGTTGGAGGGTTAAGGCATGTGCATAGGTTGAGGTATCACAATATCAAACAGGACAACTATATGGAACATTTTACCATATAAAAAGTAAAACCTAGAGGCAGCTACATAAATAAGGCAGCACTGGGATTTTTGTGAATTGCTGACATGTAGATTAAGGCTGCCAAACTTGGGCTGAAAAACGTATTTACAGATAATGTTGGTGTTGCTGGGAGATATTAAATGCCCCAAGGTGTGATTATCATATCCTACCTGGACAGCTTAGTGAGTAGGGTGATCTCACCCCTCAAGCATGCATAGCGGAGCCGTTCCTAGCAAATATACTCTCAGGGTTGGATGCAGGACCTGTCTTCCATGAATGGAATGGACCTTCTGTGAGAGGAAGGGTTCTACACATGGAAGGTTCCTTCACCCAATTTTGGGGGATCCCCCTATCCCCCCATGCCACAGTTCACCCCATTCAGCAGGGTCTGCTGACTCCCTGCGTAGAATTTTCAGGGGGGCTGGAGGAGCTGCCATGGGAAGAAGAGGGTGGGGATGAGGAACTCTACTTCCAGCAGCACTGTTGATCCAATCCACAGAGTTTACTGTGAAGGGAGGGTGGATCCAAAGCAAGAGAATATGTGAGGGAAAACACTTCTCTGAAGTGTTGGCTCAAGGTTTTGAAGGCCCCTTGGGCAAGACACCCTCAATGGGCCCCTTCCCTAAGTGAACCTACATTCTCACCACCATTGTCACCAGCTGCTATTGTTCCTCATCCTCTTTCTCATCAGTGCTACTCCTTGCTTTCTTTTTAGGCAGAGAGTCAATGAGCAAGTAGGCAGTGTCCTCTACCACTCCACATTCTCACCACCTCCATTGTCTGGGCAGAGCAAGAGGCTGGTGAACAAGCAGGATGCAATGGTGAAGTGGAGAAACAAGCCCAGAGGGTTGTTGTCAGTAGCCCCTGCTGGATTGTGGGCCCTCAGCAGGTGCCCAACCATGCCTTGAAGCCAGCCCTGGTTCCCTGGTCAGCTGCAAATGGGCCACACAAACAATAACTGCCAATAAATAGCTTGAAGGTTGCACCAAAAATAAAATCCAAGTTCACATAGGCTTTAACGTTCATGAATTTCCAAGAATGAATTCTTAATGATAAGAAGAAACTAGGGTGACCATATGAAAGGAAAAAAACTGGATTTGTCAGGATTTTTGGTAACAAATCCGGGAAGGGGGAAATTATGAAATTTGATGAAAAATCTGGATTTTTCCCATCCTGTCCAGCCAAAGGACAGCTCTACTTTAATGAGAAGACACAACTCAGAGATAGCTGTAGCTGAACCCTGAGAGGCTGGCATGCCACACGGAGCCTTTCAAGAGCATCTCAGAATCAAGTGTTGGTGCAGATGTTGGCTGATTGGTGGCTTTGGCTGGCATCAGTTTCAGACATAGTTACAACTCAGAGACGACTGTAGCTTAGCACTGAGAGGCTGGCGTGCCACTCAGAGCCTTTTATGAGCATCTCAGAGTCCAGTGTTGGTGCAGACAGAGGTGGCTGACGGTGGAGTTTTTTAAAAACAAGAATCACCAGATGTGACCAAGCTATAAGCTGGCACCCTACCCCAGCCACAGGGTACAAGTGCACAGCCTGGCTGGACTGTTGGGAGACTCTGACAGAGTGAGGGGGGGATTGTTTGAGGCTGGAAGCTGGAGATGTCGGCTGGCTAACATAAGGCAGAGAGAGGCTGAAGGCAACTCAGATTCACCTGTAGCTTGGCCCTGAGAGGCTGGCTTGCCACCCAGAGTGTTTTAAGAGTGCATCAGAGTCGAACAGGTGTACTGGAGGAGAGGAGGTGGAGGTGGCTGGTGGCAGAGTTTTTTAAAGTAAGAGTCACCAGATATGACCAAACAATAAGCAATACCCCTGGCCACAAGTGTGCGGCCCGGCTGAACCATCGGGAGACTTTGGCAGA
The DNA here is from genome assembly GCA_029215795.1 of Anniella stebbinsi. Classification (NCBI taxonomy): domain Eukaryota; kingdom Metazoa; phylum Chordata; class Lepidosauria; order Squamata; family Anniellidae; genus Anniella; species Anniella stebbinsi. The sequence goes on along the minus strand of JARDYH010000004.1, from coordinate 43,297,021 downwards.
GAGAGAGAGAGAGAGAGAGAGAGAGAGAGGAAGATTGTTTGAGTCTGGAGGCTTTGGTTTGGCTGCAGTGACTGAGAGCCGACCTACACGCTAGGTTTTTAACGTTTTATATGGGTTACGAAAACTCTTTGGGCCACATGATGCCCTCCCTTGAACGATGTATACCTGAGGTTTTTTAAAACTCACTTTAGCTATATACAACGGTTTTACTTTTAATAAATCATTTTAAGTAAAATAATGTGTCCTTCCCTACCGTTTGTGATTCATGGGTGAAGTGCTTCGTTTACCGGTGCCCAAATGCTTAGCAGTTGATTGGTGGGGAAGAAAGTGGGGCTAAGGAGGAAGTGGGCAAGTGAACTACAACACCCACAATTCTTAGCCCTATACTCATTGAAAGCGAGGGATTGAAAGAGGAACTAAGGAGGAAGTGGGTGTCTGAACTACAACGCCCACAATGCTTTGCCCTAAACTCATTGTAAAAATGAAACAGAAAGAGACGGGGTAGAAGAGTGTGTGACCGCACACACCACTTTGATGACTGAAGAATTTTTCTCCTGTAACGTAAGTACTCCTTAATGTGGCCTAAGACGTTTTGGAACGCACCTATTTGGAACATTTTAAAATACTATTTAAAACGTTCCAAGGTACAGTGTAGATAGGCTCTGAGAGAGAGAGACAACAAAGGCTGCACAGACAACCCAGAGTCACCTGTTGTAACTTAGTCCTACGGTGCTGGCAGGCAATGCAGGGCATTCAAAACAGGGTCTCAGAGTCACGTATTTGTGCAGGAGGTAGACAGGAGTTCAAAATCTGTATATAAAAAGTGGTGTCAATTCACAAGCCTTGAAAAGCTAATGTATAGAAGTGAGAAGTGTGAATGGGCGAAGTAGTGTCTGCTGCCCACAATACCCACTCTAATGTTAGAGTAGAGAAACTTGTGACAATTATACACAAGGTTAAAAAAAATGAAATTTAAAAATAAAAAGCCAGCCAGCCGGCAGCAAGCCCTGTTAAAAGCAGCAGCAGTTTGCAGAGGAGTGAGGATACAGTCAGAAAAGATATTTGAGGGAAGGGGAGAATGTATCTCACAGAGTATAGCAAAAGCTTCAAAGTACAGCAAAAGCTAAAAAAGTAGGAGTAAGTGAAGTTAATTTCAGATACATTGTTCTTTATTTCAGTGATTTTAACATTAAGATGTTATGTAGAACAGATTTGTCTTAATTGTGTGCTGTAAAATCAGATATGTGACCAAGGCTATGTTCAGGTGGGCACATCCCCTTGGTGCTGGACATGCTCCCTGGGGCCAGACATGTTGGTGGGCATGCCCCCTTGGGAGCCGACCATGTTGTCCTCCTTTTTGGTTTCCAAAATATGGTCACCGTAGTTATGCATTATCATTGGAGGTATATAGTACATTCATGTAACGTGTGTATTGATTCACATCTGTACGTGGTCATAAAAAGGAAGTTGGCTCACACAAGAGCATCACAATTATGTTTATAATTAGGCTGACCATATGAAAAGGAGGACAGAGCTCATGTACCTTTAACAACTGTAGAGAAAAGGGAATTTCAGCTGTTGTCATTTGTATGCAATTAGTCCCTGGTGAAATTCCCTCTTCATCACAACTGTTAAAATTGCAGGGGCCCTGCCTTCTTTTGTATATGGCCACTCTAGTATAGTGCCTGCAACTTTAACTATTGTGATGAAGAGGGAATTTCACCAGGAACTAATTGCATACAAATGACACTGGCTGAAATTCACTTTTCTCTACAACTGTTAAAGTTACATGAGCCCTGTCCTCCTGTTCATATGGTCAGCCTATTATAATCATGCTCATAAGATGGAGGAATTACTATGCAGAATTTTGGGGTTTGTGTTATTAATAAGATAAACACAATCATTTCAGCCTTTGACAATTGTGAAGCCATATCTGTTTAGTCAAAATGACTGGGACACTATAAGCCCTAACCATGGACACAATCCATTGGGATGTTCTGGGAAAGCAGAAGTGGAAATAAATAGAAGCTGTACAAGAATGGGTGATTCCTACAGATTGAGCCAAAATTACCATGTAATATCTGAGAGCTCTCAGTTGCATTTTATTTCATTTTGAGGAGCTCTGTTGTACTAATGTGCCTTCTCATCCCAAGTCATTGCACAATGATTCAAAATTATTTGAAATAACTCTTAACACAAGGAGGAACTAGCAGCAAAAGAAGGGTTAAAGAACTGCCTTGGGTGGAACAGGTGATTGTTACACTCCCTAAAGCTATGACATCATGGGGCAGGGTGTTGCAGAACAAAAGACACACCCCTGTGGGCTTTATGTCCCAGAAACCAGACCTGTAGGAGCTCTTGGAAGAAACTTTCATGTTCTTGCTGTGGTTACCTGGCATGGGAAAAGGAGGGATAAAGAGGACTCAGCTCAGGTCTTGGCACAGATACAGATCCGTAGTGAATCACAGCTACACTTCAATCAAAGACAATGTGGGAAAGCAAAGGCACAAAGACAGGCTGAGAGCTTTTGCATTTGCCAAGTCAGCACTATTTCATTTCACTTGGACTGGGTTTGTTTATGCAGGATTAGACCTTCAAAAAGCTGGTAATATAAGGCTCTTGTCAGCATGACAATGGGCATAGTCAGGCCCTGTCTTCCAGCCCCTTATATTGGGATGCTGCTCAACCAAACATGGGCTGCCTCTACAAGAGGCATTTAAAGCTCTTTCAAGGCACATTAAAAAATTTACCTCTACAAGAATGGAGCGCAAATCGGGCGTAGAGGCGCGCTATCCCTCCGATTATGCGCATTATCGAATGCGCGTTAAACAGCGAGTTTTATTTTGCTCCGGCCGTTAAAGCGCATTTTGGCTATGTGAACAAGCGCTTATGCGCATTAACTACTTGTAAAGCGCATTTTGGTCATCCGTTAATGCGCTTCGCCGCCTCTCGCCGCCTCTCGTGCAGAGGTATTAGGCGTAAATGCGCTTCAGCGATTATGCGCATAATTGCCTAACCAGGCGCAAAAGCGAATCCTTGTAGAGGGGACCTTGGTCAGATGACGCAAGCACCAAAACTGCTATGGCACAAATACTTCAGCACTTCTCTTTCTGTCTCCTGACACTTTCTCTACCCTGCCCCCCAGCACTGAAATGCCAAGATGTTTCTGAAGCCTCTTTCCCTTGTCCCCAGCAATTTCTTAACCTTCAAGATCAGCAATTCTTAAACCTGATCGGAGGATGCATCCTCTCATTGGAAACATACAATGCAGATGCTCTCTAGTAGGGATGTGCACTGGATCGGACCCGATCCACGATCCGAGTCCGGTCCAGTGGGAAATCGGATAAATTATCCGATTTCCAATCCCGCAGCTGGATCGGCCGATCCAATCCGAACCGGTCCGAAAAGGCTCCGAACCGGTTCGGCGGATCGGCGGATCGGCGGGCGCCCACTGGCGCCCACCGCCGCTTCCATTGGCGGGCGCCAGCAGGCGCCCACCGATGAAAGTGAACAGCGGGGGGGAGGAGGGGGGCCCTTACCTTCCCGTCCCGGCGGCTCCCGTCCCGGCGCCTACTACTACCAGCAGGCTCCGCAGCCTGCTCTAGGGTGGCGCGCCGGGTGATGTCATCACCCGGCGCGCTACTCTAGAGTAGGCCGCGGAGCCTGCTGGTAGTAGTAGGCGCCGGCGCCGGCCGGGAGCCGCCGGGCCGGGAAGGTAAGCAGGGGGTGCGTGGAGGGGAGGAGGGGGCGCGCGGAGGGGGGAGGGGGGCCCTTACCTTCCCGTCCCGGCGGCTCCCGTCCCGGCGCCGGCGCCTACTACTACCAGCAGGCTCCGCGGCCTGCTCTAGGGTGGCGCGCCGGGTGATGTCATCACCCGGCGCGCTACTCTAGAGCAGGCCGCGGAGCCTGCTGGTAGTAGTAGGCGCCGGCGCCGGACGGGAGCCGCCGGGCCGGGAAGGTAAGCAGGGGGTGCGTGGAGGGGAGGAGGGGGCGCGCGGAGGGGGGAGGGGGGCCCTTACCTTCCCGTCCCGGCGGCTCCCGTCCCGGCGCCGGCGCCTACTACTACCAGCAGGCTCCGCGGCCTACTCCAGGGTGGCGCGCCGGGTGATGTCATCACCCGGCGCGCTACTCGAGAGTAGGCCGCGGAGCCCGCTGGTAGTAGCCGCCGGCGCCGGACGGGAGCGGACGGGCCGAGAAGGTAAGCAGTGGCGGGGAAGGGGGCTTACCCCCCCCCCGGAGCCGTCCGCTTCTATCCGCTGGTGCCCGCGGGCGCCAGCGGATGGAAGCGGGCGGCCCCAGGGGGCGTAGGGAGCGCGGGGGAGGGGGCTTACCTGCCGGGGCAGTCCACAGCGGACGGCCCCGGGGGGGGGGGGAGGGAGTTAGGCCCCCCCTCAGCCACCCGCCGCCATTTTTTCCTCATAGACTTGCATTGCAATGCAAGTCTATGGGGGAAAAAATGGCGGCCGATCCAAAAATTTACGATTTTTGGGTCGGGATCGGACTCGATCCGGTCCGGGGGGCCTCCGATTTTGTCTGAACCGGTCCGGGACAAAATTGGAGGTCCCGATCCGGGTCCCGATCCGATCCGGGGGGTCCGTGCACACCCCTACTCTCTAGTTCTGTAAGAATGTTGTGGGATGCCTTACTATTGTAACAGACAGGAGGAGGTATGGAGGTAAAACAGGTCAATGGAGCAGAAGAAAGAGGAAACATCTTCTGGATGTTCCCGTTTTGGTTCTCCATTTAACTGACAGATTGCTGCTGCAGTTCAGTGGCAGGTCAGTAACTGTAGGAGCTGTGTGATTCACGAATTGACCTGGATGAACAAGCTGACCTGGCATGTATGACTGAAACCTGGTGAAGGTGGAGGAGTCAATTGGAGCCCACTGTGCCTGTCAGCTGTTAGCAGCAGGCAAGATCTGATGGCTAGAGAATAGTCAATGATCTATTGCAAATTCATCCCCCTATTGAGGTACCTTGTCTGGACTGGGATTCTATTGCCCAACAGTCTCTCTGTCTCTCTGCCAGAGCTAGTAGGAATGGTCTCGGGAGGGTGGTGTTGATTACTCCCAAACTTGTGTCGGGGGGATTTCAGCAACCATTCTGAGCTCCCCTCATGACCAGGAACTCAAGAATTTTTGGCCTCTGTAGCAACCGTGGGCTTGTCCCGATTAATACTAGTGCAAAGTCTATGTCGCCATGGGTGCTAGTAGCCTGAGAATGATTGGACAAAAATATTTTTGGCCATTTCCCCATGTTGTCCATCTGTTGCCTGGAGGCAGTGAACTGTTGCCTAGATACAGTGAGGGATTGGATGTGGGTGAATAAACTCAAGCTCCATCCAGAGAAGTCAGAGGTCTTTTGGGTCAGTAGACAAACCAACCTGGAAGAGGGAGCACAACCTGTTCTGGATGGGGTTGAAAGCTTGGGTTCACTGTTTGGGGTTGTTCTTTGATCTACTGCTGCTCCTGGAAGGTCAGGTGGCAGCAATGACCAAGAGTGCCTTTGCCCAGTTTCAACTGGTACACCAACCAGCTACATCCCTCCTGGAGCAGGCAGATCTGGCTACAGTGATCTATGCCTTAATCATGTCTTATCTAGATTACTCTAATGTGCTCTACATGTGGCTGCCCTTGAAAAATACCCAGAAACTTCATCTAGTGGGAAATGTGACAGCCAGATTGCTGTCTGTTGTGTATTTTACAGACTATATAACACCTTTCTTGAATTCAATGGCTTCTTATTTGTTTCTGAGCCCAATTCAAGATACTAGATTTTACCTAGAAAGGCCTAAACAACTTCAGGCAGGGTATCTGACAGGCCACCTCCACCTGTATGAATTTGCTCATAAGTTTCAATCATCATCAGAGGTTTTGTTCTATGCCCCACCACTTAGAGACATTAGGTTGGTGGGTACATTAGACAAGGTCTTTTCTGTAGCAGTAGCCCAATTGGATTAACACTCTCTTTACCATGTTTCAGATGGGTATGGAGACTATATTGTTCCAATGTGCTTTTAAGGGATTTTAATGTTGATTTTATCCTAAAGAATATCTCTACTCTTTTTTTTTTTTAATTGTTATAATAATTGTTTTAGGGCACAGTCCTAAGCACGTTTAGAAAGAAAAAAGTGCACTGGCAGGGGAATGCTGGGAGTTGTAGGTCTTTTTTTCTGTCTAAACATGCATAGGTTTGCACCTTTAATACCTTCGTGTTTTATTGTGTTTTACTATTGTTATTTTGTCTAATTTGTATATTGTCTTGAGCACCCAACGGGTGGAGGGACACTTCATATGTCTAATAAAAAAAATTTAAAAATTCTGAATCAATTTGAAATTAAACCCCATTTTAAAAAAAACTTACAAAAACAATCCCCAATTCATCCACTTGGACATAACGGTGCAGATAGCTCCTTCTTCCAGCTGAGTGGATGAAGATGTATGCTATGAGACCGGGGCATAAACGATGGGGGAGGCAGCAGAGCTCAAACCCCCTCCTGGATGTCCTGAGGGGGAAATGCCTAACCAGATAACATCCCTAAGCTCACACCCTGGCTGGCAGCAGCGCATGTCCTGGATGTAGTTCTTCTCCTTGATGCTTTGTTTAGTTATCTGCCCTTCAATGCTCTCTCTGGTTAGCTATAATAAAGTAGTTTTAATTCATAAAAAGAGTTTGTTGATTTTTATCTTGGGCTTCAACCTGGATGGCATATTGTATATGACTATGGATCGTGGGGTAGTGTGTCAACTATCATAATATTACAATTAAAATGTAATTTTTTTGTTGAGTACTGGTTATTTTAATATGTGGCTTTAAACAGTCTAGGATCCATTGATGAAGGATGGTTTCCAGAAATAGAAATGTATACATAGATGTAAACAAATAAGCCTGGCCCCCTTTCCCAGGTTTAGTCCCTTGCCGCCGCCACCTCACCCCTTGGGGAAAATTGAGAAGTCTCCGCCCCTGCTATGAGAAACTACTAGTCAAGCAGTCTATCAAGATTTTTCACAGTGAGCAACTCATGAATGGAGGGGTGGGTATAGGCTGAGAATGGTCAGAGCTGTATATACCCAGGGAAACAGTGATGTATACAAAAGGCTTTAGAAGCCACATAGGTTAGTGTCTAGGACACAGTATTCAGCCCTAAGTCACAAGCTTCACAGCACTATCCTACACAGGTTTATTCTGAAGTAAGTCCTGCTACGTTCACTGAGACATACTTCCAGGGAAGTGTGCGTAGGGTTGCAGCCTTAGGTGATGCATTGGTGTGGAGTCACTTTGAGTGAGTAAGGGCAAATTTTAATGGGTGAAACTGAGAATAAACAATGACACATTTATTTTTGGAGGCTCTTTTGACTCTGGTGTATTACCATAATAAAGATTTTAAAAGAAAATATAAAAATGGATGTTCCTTCTAACAATGAGTAGTAGGTTGCATTTATTAAAGTGGAAGTTGTTACTCACTTCCTTTAGTATCACACAAAGGTTTGCCCAAAACTGAAGTTCTGGTGATATGGCCGTTTATTTAACTACACGGGGACAAAGTAACTTACATAGCCTTTGGGGGAACATTGTACTGCTCTAAGATAAATTCTAAAGTATCTCAGGGTAGTAAAATATCCTAAAACAAATCCACATGTGTGGTGTCAGAAGAAGGTTAAGAGTTCAATCCTATACATGTGTACTCAGAGGCCAGAGTTCACTACGTTCAATGGGACTTACTTCCAAGTACGTGGATATACGATTGCAGCCTAAACCTTTTTCAGCAAATGTGAGACAAAATTCTACCATGGGTGCACTTTTCATTGAAGAATTTAAAAAGGTGTAGCCCTCTAAGATAGTCTTTCTGGGATATTATCACCTGCACAATTGCAAACAATGTCCCCAAATTTCAGCCACTTACCATTTCTAGTTTTCTTCCTGTAAACAAAACGTGCCTGGGACAGTAAATATTGCAAGAAATTTACTGAATTTTGCACCTGGGGAGCTCTTTTCTCCTAGCCAATGGAAAGCATTGCAGCAGCAGCAAGAGGAGGAGGAGGAGGCCCCATGGGGTTTTTCGAACAAACATTGATCCAGAGGGGGAAAACAAAGGGCAGTATCCAATACCGTCACTGTGCCTCCATTAGTTCCATTGTACCATTAATACAATAGGAACCAGCGCTCCAAAAACCTTCCAGAAATGGGTGGGGACACTTGCTTCTGGAACGGGACAGGTTAGAAGAGCTCCCTTTTGTGAGCAACACTGTTCTGCCCCCTTCTGGATTCTGCTCCTTCTGGATGCTTTATGAAGTGCTAGCTTCCCAATGCACTAGTGGTGAGTCCTGCTAGTGCATAGGTAGCATTGGATACCCCCCACACACACACACACCCCACACACTGTGTCTTGTGGAACCTCAAAGACTAACACATGGTTATGGCATAAGCACCTGTGGACAAGAGCCCATTTCATCAGATATATGGAGTGTCATCCTGAGCTGGCATGGGTATAGGAAGGACAGGGGGTGGGGGGATGCTAGCAGTGAGGTCAGAGGGGAGTGAAATGAAGTGGATCCACAGTGCAGTGCTCCTTTAGAGTTCTGACTGAAACACGGAGTGGATCCACCACCCTACTAACATCAGAGCCACCAGCCTCCACTGATGAAATGCAAGACATACAAACAGAGATAATTACATTAAAGCTTAGATAGATGTAAATAAGTGACTGTTCACAAAGTAGTATTGATAAACATCCTGGCACTGATAAGTTAATTAACACCTGCAATGTGATTAACTTAGCATTAACCAACTTATCAGTACTGGCAGCAGCAAGTTCTCAAGGTGGCTTGTTCAAAAACAATAAAAATAAGCATACTGCATAGTTAGCCACCCTGAGGAAAATGCACTGCATTCAGACGACATGATAACCCACCCTGTGGGAAAAGCACTGTAGGTTCACCCATGGTGGGTTGTTGGCATGTTGTAAGCTTAGATATATGTAAATAAATGACCATTCACAAAGTACTTTTGATAAACGTCCTGGCATTGATAAGTTAATTATAATTAACACCTGCATTGTGGTTAACCTAGCAGGAATCAACTTATCAGTACTGGATGTGAAATCCTCTAAATCTGCATTGAACAGAACATGTGTCAAAGCTAGAAACAAACAGGTGTCTTTAAAAGCCAGAAAGTGTATGTGTCTGTGTAAAGTTGAACTGCCACAGTATGGGTCCGCAGCAATCTATGGGATGGGGCTTATGGGGGCTACCTTTAGCAAAGTTAAACTATAACATCAGTTCGTAACATCAGGCCTGGAAGAAAATGTGACTTTCTCATGGACTGAATTGGATTTTCAGCAGAAGAAGTTTTCTCAAGGACCATGCATTCACTGCCAGAACACCACTTCCCCCAGCTGCAACATTAATCAAATATGCCAACTAATTGGTTTTGTCCCAGTAGCTGCTTGAAGCCAAGAAAAGTCTCCGTATCATGTCGCACCACTCCAAGCGGTGACCGTGCCTTCCCTACGGTTTTTATTAGAATCTTCAAAGGGCACATTGCAGGCAGACTGAACGGTGTGCCACTTGGCTCAGTGCTTAGTTATCTACTTATGCTGTGTTTTTGAAGTTCTTTGAAGATGAAAAGTGCTAGCTGAGTGAGAAGGATCATTGCCTCATAATCGTATCTTTAATCTCTGGCAGAAATGTCTTTAAACAAAACAAAATTAAATCCAACCCTCATGATCTGTAGGAAAGATTTCCTTCGCATGGGCACCAGTTTCCTCTGCTCTACACTCAAGAAGAAGTCTGTGTGTGTGTGCCACACACAGCAGTCAATCTGGGTGCTTCCAGGAGGAGATTTGGTAATGATACCAATCAAAAGGCATTGGGCAGCTGTAAGTTTTCCTCCTTAATGGATTTCTTGATGGAAAGAAAGACGATGGAAGAAGCAGTGGAAAAACACAGGAGGGTTACAAGTGGAACGCAACAATAAAGACTTCTATATTGAGGGGAAATCACATTGCTTACCCAGGACTTCCTGCTTCCTGCTTCATTTGCGTGATTGTTCTGGGCTGCATTACATGGGTGGAGATGGGTGACCACGTGGTTTGAATTGAATTCTTCCCCTCTGTTCACTTCCATTGAGACAGTGCCATCTAACGGTGGAAGAACTTGCTTCCCCCCCCCCCAAATAATACCACATTAGAAGTGCTTCTTTTAACAGGAGCATTTCCAGGGGATAGCATGGGAAACATCCTGGTCGATGACAACATCATGTAATAGACCCGCAAACTTCTATGAGTGGCCACTCCCCCTCCCCGCTCCCTTTCACTAACCCCATATGCATTCTGGTTATATTGGATAGTGCTTTGATATCACCAAGTAAAAGACAGAGAACATTTCAACATGAGGCATTTATTGAGCACTCGTCATTCCCTACTCACAATTGTTTATGGGTTTATGGGTTATCAATTTCACTTATCTGGGTTCCCCCAAGGTGACCCTATGGAAAGGAGGACAGGGCTCCTGTACCTTTAATAGTTGAATAGAAAAGGGAATTTCAGCAGGTGGTAAATCTGACAGGGTCAGGAGAAAATGGTATCAATTTCACTTATCTGGGTTCCCCCAAGGTGACCCTATGGAAAGGAGGACATCGCCCTCCAGTTCCGCATCTGCTTTTAAAGAGCACTTTTGGTAAAAAAAAAAAAAAATAGAGCAGGAAAAATAGGGTACTTCTGAAAGTCAAAGAAAAGGCCTTTTCCACTTCTGCATTTGACCTGTTCTGCTATACCACAGTATCACCTACAGGTTATGTAACAGAAAAGCAGGAAAGGAAATATCTTTGTGTAGTGCTGGGATCTCAATTCTATGGTGAAACTGAACGTAGATACAGCAAATTAACAGCCTTGTGTAGAAAAGCCCACAGAGCCATGCCTGCTCAAAGAAATGAAATTAATCTGAGAAAGGCTACTTTTCTCCTGTGGTGTATAGTAGTTTCATTTTATTCAGAACAGTGCCATGCTGGAAATTCGACCATTGCATTTTCAGCATTTTGGGGGTGGGGGGGGGGGAAATGAAAACTCAGTTGAAAGAGGCTTCGAGAGGTGAGAATTTCAGAGAATTTTCTCCTTGGGGAGGGGATAGGTTTCCCACATATATTTTAAATGCAGCCAGTTGTTGGGGGGGGGGGTCTTCATTCTTTCTTTTCATTTTTTTAAAACACACCCACATTTTCAGGAGCCCAGGATTGCTTATTGGATGCCTATTGGAGAGGTCACATGGTCTCCAATAGGCATTCACTTAGAACCGCTGGGCTCATCCAAATGCTGGAGGAAGGGAATGTTGTTGTTGTTTTGAAAAAATAAAAAATAGGAAGGAAGAAGGCCGTTCAGCAACCCACTACACTTAAAAAAGTATGTGAAAATCCTGTCCCCTTCTCCAAGGAGAAAATTCTCTGAATTTTGCCCCCCCTCCCAAAAGAGGCAGAAAAAACAATGCCTCTTTAGCAGGGAGAAAGTTCCCAAAAATAAGGGGCAGGTTTCGGCCCAGCACTAATTCAGAATGTATCTGTGTGTAATCCTTTTCCTATGCTTAGGGGTACACGCTGCATTTGCCCCTGCCTCTGGGCTTTACATGCATCTGGATTTGAACAAGTGTATATCTTTGGCTTGCTACAAGTACACTGTGCATCCTTACTCATGCACAGAATGTTTTCTGAGAATTTGAATACTGGGCAGCACAATGCTGGGGGACCTTTGCTGGTTGAAGTTTCAGTTTAAAAAGTTTTCATTTCTTTATGACTTCAAAGAATTGTAGTTACGAATGCCTCAGTCGGAGGAGGAGTCTGCTGGCTCCACACCTATTCCCAGGCTCTCCTCAAGTCTGTGCCTGGAGTTCACACCACACCTTCTACTGAAACAAAGGAACAACGCAGACCATTCTCCTGATATCTCTTGTCATCAGCCACAGAGCCTTTTGGAAAGGTAGATGTGACTCAGAGGGAGCCTGGAGAAACAGGTTGCGCTCTCAAGGCTCCTCTTGTGAAGGAGATGTTTGCTTTGGGCAGCACAGGAGCAGATGAAACGTGCCTCCCATTCATCATAAAGAAACCACCAACCCTGGTGATTTCATTTGGGGTTGGATCCAGATTTAGGCACGTTTGACTGGGCTGGCTGAAGTGGGCTTCCTGTCCCTCCTCTTCATGGAAGCCTCTCCAGCCTCCCAAAAATGCTACACAGTTGGGGAACCCTGATGCATGGAGTGGCCTGCAGTATGGGGCAAGAGGAGATCCCTGAAGGTCACGGGAGGTGCCTTGTCCCGATTTTGGGGATTCCCCCAGAGCATGGAATTTGATCATTGTTATTGAGCTGAAGGCACATCTTTGTGAGTGTCGCACATGCCTTAGTTACATCCCGTTTGGACTACTTTATGTGGGGCTGCTTTTGAAAGCATTCGGAAGCTGCTGCTGGTCCAGAATGCTGCAGCCAGACTGTTGACCAGAGCCAGTTACTGGGAGCACATAACTCCCATGTTGCAATAGCTTCATTGGTTGCCAGATTGATTTGGCACAATTCAAAGCACTCGTTATGACCTGTAAAGCCCTACATGGTGTGGGACCAGACTACCTGAAGGATTGTCTTCTCCCATATAAGCCTGCCTTGAGTTTTAGAAGTCTTTGTCAAGGGAGGCTAGGGATTATTATTATTATTATTATTATTATTATTATTATTATTTATAGCCCATCTTTTCCCCTCTTGCAAGGAACCCAAGGCAGCTTACATGATCCTCCTCCTCTCCATTTTATCCTCACAACTTCCCTGTGAGGTAGATTAGGCTGAAAGTCAGTGACTGGCTCAAAGTCATCTGGTGGGCTTCATGTCCCAGTTGAACACTCTAACCACTACACCACACTGGCTGTCTTCCACCAGCAGACAAATTTGTTTTTAATCAAGCAGGCCTTTGGCATGTAAGCTGGTCTGTTGGGCTAAGTAGTATTTTTATTCTTTTATTGTGTGCTTTTTAACTGTGTTTTTAATGTATTCGTTTCAAGATTGTTTTAACCATGTTTTTATTTTAAACGTCAGTTCCTATGATTGTTAGCTGCCTTGAGTGCTATTCCCTTGGTGGAAAGGCAGGGGATAAATCAAATTTAAAACATAAACAAAATAAATAGTGTGTGCACGTGCATATCATAGAGAAGGGCCATAGCTCAGAGTGATAGAGGACCTGCTTTGCACGCAGAAGGTCCCAGGTTCGATCCCCAGATTCTCCAGTAGGGTGATGAAAGAATCCTGCCTGAAACCCTGGAGAGCCGCTGCCAGTCAGTGTCAACAGTATTGGGCTAGATGGGCCAATGATCTGACTCCATATAAGGCAGCTTCCAATGTTCCTATCTCACCTCTGTAGGAATCTCCTCCTGAATTTTCAGCTCTTTGTCTTTATAGTCAGCCATGGGACTGTGCCAATCAAAACTCACACACCCAGCCTCTTCAAGTTCAGGCCTGATTCTGAAAGGATGCAAAGATCCAGCAAGTCATGAATTCTAGGGGAAAGAATGGGTCCTTGGCACATATACCTTTATCTTGCTTAGACTGACTTTGTTGCTGCTATGTAAAGCAGTTGTCAGTCAGCGTGAAAGAGAAAAGCAGTTGCAAATATGCTTCTATCAGAACCATGCAGAACGTTGCCTTTTCAGCTCTCCACCCATCACTCCTTCCAGAAAGTTGTATGTATTTGAGAAATGCTTTTTCACATTTAACCTCTCCCCCCTGTGCAAGAGGGACTTGGGTCATCATTAATAGGTGCAGTGTGGTTCCTTTACCCAATTCAGATTCCTCACCCTTTCCCGTGATCATGGCAATGGTCAGGGTGGCAGACGGCCTCCCTGTGCCATCTCCTCTTCTCTCCCTAGTCCTGGCTGCAATGAGAGTAGCGACACCAACCTGCCCCTTCCTCCTTGTTCCCCCCCCCAAGGATGATGATGATGGCAGTGAGGGTGGCACCCGTCCTCCTTCTCCCCCCACCCCACCACTGCCCTCTCCTCTCTCCCCACTGGCCATAACAATTTGGGTGGTTTCTCCTCCAACTACTATGATGGGGACCACAGCCCTCCCCCACCATCATGACATCGTGATGGTAGTGGCCCCTGCCCACTCCTTCTCCATTTCTCCCATGCTACTGGCCCACCATCCCCTCCCCTCAACTGCAATGCCTCAACAGTGTCACGTCCCAGTTCTCCTCCTCCCTTTCCTGGGGACCACAGCGTTTGCTGGATTTTGCCATTGCCACCACCCTCCTCCTCCTCCCCCCTTCCCCCAACAAATGGCAGCAGCAATCGCCGCCACCCCCTCTCCACCCCCCTGCAGTGCTGCCATGCTGTGCCACAGGCTTCTCCTGTGGTGCCTCATTGTGAGGTGTCCTTTCTCAGAGCAAGGCATTGGAGGGGAGGTGGCCCTGGAAACCACCAGTGCCACAGCAACACAGGCAATCTCGGGGATCTCCCAGAATCTACCTGCCAAATGGTGCACTCTGTGGGGTCTTGAATGCAAGGCATCAGGCAGGTGGCACTCCAGAGAGCTGTGCCAGCCATTCTTGCAACAGCAGGAGAGTGGCCAGCCAGGCTTTCTGCAGGGCTGGGCGAGGCTCGCCGTTCTTTTGGGGATGGGTTCCACTACTCTTTGGGATCTCCTGCCTGAAGCAGGGGATTCACCTGCCTCATGGAAGGGCTGGCGCCAGCAATAATCATCAGCGCCATGACATGACCATTTCCTTCACTGCCACACACACACATTTCTGGTAAATCTGACAGGGTCAGGAGAAAATGGTATCAATTTCACTTATCTGGGTTCCCCCAAGGTGACCCTATGGAAAGGAGGACAGGGCTCCTGTACCTTTAATAGTTGAATAGAAAAGGGAATTTCAGCAGGTGTCATTTGTATGCATGCAGCACCTGGTGAAATTCCCTCTTCATCACAACAGTTAAAGCTGCAGGAGCTATATTAGAGTGACCAGATACAAAAGAGAGCAGGACCCCTACAGCTTTAACTGTTGTGATGAAGAGGGAATTTCACCAGGTACTGCATGCATACAAATGACACCTGCTGAAATTCCTTTTTTCTATACAACTGTTAAAGATATAGGAGCCTTGTCCTCCTTTTCATATGGTCCTCCTAGTTCCCCACTCCACTTCAAAGTGCTATAGTTAATAGTTAATGAAAACACAACACACTAACAATGCACTGTTGACATTGACATTAGAAATTGACATGGATTTCCCTTGACCTTGTCAATTTTCACTAGTATCTTCTAGTGAATGGAAAGGTGAAAGACAGCAAAGCATTTGACAAGTCTTCCCCACCTTCAACCTTATTAGTTTCACCAGAGGCCAGTCTAATCACAGGGCACCTTGGGCTAACTTTTGTCTCAAACTGCCTTCTCCTCTGCACCTCAGGAGTATGGTGGTATTTAAAGCAGAAGAGGTGAAAGATTCTCAAGCTTTTGAAAATACATGCATGTTTCTGGCCAAACATATTGTTTTCAGCTGAGGCCACTGGGAGGGGGGAGCCCGGTCAAATGTGCTTAGCAGCACACACTTGATGTCTGAGATAATAATAGTTCAGTTTACTTGGGGTGAGTTATATATATATATATACACACACACTTACTGTACTTTTAAACTTCCTAATAGCTGAAGTTCTTTGGGCTGGGTAAAATACATTAAAAACATAAAATACAAACATTAAAACAAAAAATGAAAACAGTGGTAGGTCCTACACTACTACTTTAAAATGGTTTATAACAGTTATGACAACTGCTGGGGCCCAGGACACACTCCATATACAATTTTCAAACTGTTTTCAAAGTGTTATATCCTGCTTGGTGTTGATCTGTCTCTCCTGGCATGAACCACCCTGTACACTACGTTCAGTATCCAAGACTCTCCTCCGGGTGTCTTGGCTTCTCAGTGGTGCCCCCGCCCCCAGTTATGGTATGATCTCCCAGATGAGGCCTACCTGGTGCCAACAGTGCCAACTTTTTGGTAGAAGGTTAAAACTGCCCTCTTCTCTCAGGCATCTGGCAGCATTCAATGAGTTTTAAATTTGGTCCTGGGTTGTCTTTGGCTGATAGTTTAACAAATTGTTTTTAGATATTGTTGTCTTTGTGTCTGTTGTCTGTTAATATGGTTTTATGTCAGGGCTTTTCTTTTTGGACTTTGTATTATGTGCTTTAATGGTTAACCATTAAACTGCCCAGAGAGCTCCGGCTATGGGACGGTATAGAAATGCAATAAATGAAATTAAATGAAGTGATACTAGTAGATGTAAGAGTGTCCCTGCCCCCCACCATCCTCTGCCCCCAAACTATGACCTTGTTCCTTTAGGGAGAGTGCAAGCTTCTCCAGAACAGGATGAATGCCACTTAACCAGAAAGACCAAGCATTTGCAAGAAATATCTCTGCCTTGTCTGAACTGATGTATGTGCATGCATGCATATTTGCATGTTTGCGTATTTGTGCAGATACAGATGCATTGTTTTTTGTCGCAAATGAAGCCTAAACAAGGGTAGGTGTGGAATTTTCAGACTGACAATGAATCCTGACTTCTCAGCTCTCTCTTCCAGGGACTCCTGGGCTAAACACACACACACACACACACACACACACACACACCTTTCCTGCATTTCATACGTTTACACAGAACAGGGGCAAGAAGCAACATGCAAAGCGCATGACTCAAGAGCTCTGTTCTGTAGAGAGAGAAATAGCTTTTTTATTTCAGTGGAGCTCTTTCCTTTACATGCCAAATGGCACTGGTCAAGCAAGGTTTGACAAAACATTTGCATTGCTGTGTGCTGGGTGGCAGTTACAAATGCCATATAAACTAAAACAGGCCTTTATATACATTGAAAAAATATTACTTTTGTTACTGATTGGCTTATGCAATCAATCAATATATAGTCACCAACTGGGATGATTACCTAATTAATACACAAACATTGCTATTGCTCACATGCCATAGGCACACAAATACACAAGTGTGCACGCACATACACATGGTAGATGGTGGGGAATAGAAGGGAGCAGGATGCCTGGATCTTGCCCAGATCAACTTCTATGTAATGCAGCAGGCCCCTTGTGTGACATTAGTAACCTCTCTCATCCAAAATCCCAGCTGTTATCCACTGAGATGAAGAAAGATAGAATATGGAACTGGTTTTGACTTCATATGCTTAAGAGGTCTCTTTTTTTAGACCAGGGTTTGGAACTTGTGTGGCTCTAGATGTTTCTGGACTACAAGCCCCATCATCACTGATGGCTAGCCATGCTTGCTGAAGCTGATGGGAGTCCAACAGCATCTGGAGGCAAGTTCCCAACCCCTGGGATAAAGCCTTGACAGGGCAAGGTCACCTTAACAGCATGAAAAGTACACCAGGTTATTCAACAACCTTTGCACTTTCAAATTACTATCAATGGCATAGCTGATGCACTTTTAAGGTTATAGTAAAAGCATAGTTGATCTCCAAGGAAACCATTTGCTATCATGAAGCAATGTGCCTGGGATGCCTTATCTTTGTAACCTTTTGCAGGCCTCTACCCTCCACCGGATCCAGATCATTCCAGTTGTGAATGAAAAAGCTTGTACTCAAGGGCTCATTAATGTCAGTATTAACCTCATAGTTTGGCCCTTTGAGGGGACAGTAAAAGGAAGGCCTTGGTGGACAAGTTCTGCAGAGAGCCATTTTGAGGCCTGGTGCTCTCCACTTCTCCACTCACTGACTCAGCTACGCCAGTGGGCTGAGAGACAAAAAGAAAACTGATTGGTGACAATACCATGAGCTCGGCGTGGCTACCAACATGCACAGTGGAAAGCAGGCCGAGTCTCAGAGACAGACAGAAAGAGAGAGAGAAAGAGAGAAATGTCATGGTGCCACCCTGTGTCCAGGGAAGAGAAATGTACGGCACTGGAGTTTTCTCTCTGCATCTCCAAGTTTTTGGTTCAGTCTGGAAGGCAACAGTAGAGGATAGCACTGGTCTCTTTGCTGATTTTTCCTTTCTTCATGTTGAATGATCAGGGCTAAGCAGCATGTTCTCTGGCTGATAAATCCCTTTTCTGAAAATTATCTTGGTGTTTCATTCATGAATCTTTAGTCATTCCCCTTGCTGTCTGTCTTCTTTACAGCCATATCCCCTCTGCAGAGTATGGTCTGGAAGAGATAACACTCTCTCTCTCTCTCTCTCTCTCTCTCTCTCACACACACACACACACACACACACACACACACAGAGAGAGAGAGAGAGAGAGAGAGAGAGAGAGAGAGAGAGAGAGAGAGAGAGAGAGACTGTTCTGGGGTTGCACAACCTGTGCACTTCAATAGTCTGTCTTACTAGACTGACATAGTAAAGAACTGATGATATGGCGTAGAGTAATGATTAAGAGGATGAATTATGCACTCTAGAGGACTTTGGGAAAACCAATCTTTCATACTCATGGAGATAATAATACTGATCTATCAGGCAAGGTTGTTTTAAGCAATTCTGAGATAATGGATGTATATGAAGTGGAGCTCAGAGGAACTTACTTTCTGGAAAGTATAGCCTTAAGCTGAAATTCCATTCACACTTTCAAGGAAGCACACAGAGGATTTACTTCTAACAATCATGCATAGATTAGGCTGCATGTTTGTGTCATCGTTTTGTATACCTGCAAATTGGACACAAGGCACCAGCTTCAACCTATGGGAAGTGGTTAGGAGAGAAAGGATGTAAGTTATAATCCATGAGAGGGGGATGCTTTGAAAACTCTGTGTGTGTCCATGGATGAGGACTTCATGGGTGTGACACTGTTGCCTAGGTGTTTGCCCCCTCTTCAAAACTCCAGCAATTGCCAGAAGCCCCCAAAGAACGCAGTTAAACTATGGAATTCGCTACTACAAGATGTAGCGATAGCTTTAAAAGGGGGTTGGAGAAATTCCTGAAGGCTATCCATAGCTACTAGTCCTGATGGCTGTGTGCTACCTCCAGTATCAGAGGCAGTAAGCCTATATACACCAGTTGCTGAGGCGCTGTTGAACCGTGTCCTTCTTGTGGGTTCCTGGTTGACAGCTGGTTGGCCACTGTGTGAACAGAGTGCTAGACTAGATGGACCTTTGGTCTGATCCAGTATGGCTCTTCTTATGTTCTTCAGAGCCTGCATATGCCTGTTTCAAACATTATGGCACCCATCTATACCCTCTCTCCTTTGCTCTCTATTCCCACTTCCCTTTTCCTGTTCCTTCTGGAACTGTCGCTTCCTTATCCAGATAGCAGCCAGAGTAGAGCTGTGCACAAGTGGCCTCTCAAAATTCTCCATGGTATTTGTGGGTAGAAAATTCTTCTTCTTCTTCTTCTTCTGCTGCTGCTGCTGCTGCTGCTGCTGCTGCTGCTGCTGCTGCTGCTGCTGCTGCTATTCCTCCTCCTCCTCCTCCTCCTCCGGGTTTTTTGTTTCTTTGCACTGCCACTGCAAGTGGCAACAGCATCAACTGTCTTGGCAGCCTAGCCTCCATTCTGCATACTCCGTAATGTTCCCATATACCTAGCATCACTTCAGGGTATTGAGGGGAGGGAATGCAACAAATAATGGTGAAGAAAATGTGGAGAAAACTCTGAAAAGTATCCTTTTATTTCTAGAAGGTAAGAAAAGAAAAATCACAGGGATGTCCTGAAAGTTTTCTTTCCCTATATAAGGGGCTTCCATTTTGCTGCCTCATTCTCAGGACATTTTATAATTTATTTTGAATGCGAGTGGGTGGTGTTTTTTACTTTAACTGATCGCTGTGAGGTGACTGTCTATATTTTTCTTTCTATTACACATCTAACCATTGCTCTACAGTCTCCCAGGCTGCCTGCATTTCCTGATCTGAAAAAGCCCTTTGGGAGGAATAAATTCATGATGTTTTTGCCCTGTGTAGGAAGTGCGAGAAGATAATTGTACAATGAAAGACAGAACACTCACACACACTCCTCAGTCATCTCATAAGTAAGGTAAGCCCAAGAACAATGAAACAAATCCATGAGAATTTCTCTGAACTTTCTTCTCCTTTGAATTTCTTTTCAAAAGCAATTTCTTTTCTATCGAATTGAATGAGAATGTTCCAAATTTTCATAGGAGAATTTTTCAGCATAGCACTAAGTTAGAGTCCACGATGTTTCCCTTTCCTAGTCCCTCAAGCTACTTGTCCTCACTGAAACCTAACACATTACCCTATACCCTATTATAACTAGGGGTGCCTCTACAAGAGGCATTTAAAGCTCTTTCAAGGAGCATTTAAAAAATTACCTCTACAAGAACGGAGCGCAAATCGGGCGTAGAGGCGCGTTATCTCCCCGATTATGCGCATTATCGAATGCGCGTTAAATCATGAGTTTTATTTTGCTCCATCCGTTAAAGTGCATTTTGACTGTGTGAATAAGCGCTTATGTGCATTAACTACTTGTAAAGCGCATTTTGGACATCTGTTAATGCGCTTCGCCGCCTTTCGCCACCTCTCGTGCAGAGGGATTAGGCGTAAATGCGCTTCTGCGATTATGCGCATAATCGCCTAACCAGGCGCAAAAGCGAATCCTTGTAGAGGGGACCTAGGTCAAAGTAGGTGTAATTGAAATAATCATATATCCTTCCCCTGCCTACCAATGCCTCCATTTCCCTCCTTTCCCCTGTTTATTTTAGACTGTAAGCCTCTTGGGGCAAGAACTGAGAGTCAGTGTGGAACAGTTGGACTTGGACTCTGGAGATCTGGGTTCTGGTCCCCACTTGGCCATGAAGCTCACTGGGTGATTTTGGGCCAGTCACTGGATCTCAGCCTAACATACCACACAGGATTGTTGTGAGGAAAAAATGGAGGGACCATGTAAGCCATCTTGGGCTCCTTGCAAGAGAGGAAAATAAATGTAATAATAAATAAAAATAAATTTTAAAACTTGCCACATTTGTTCTCTGTAAAGCGCCATAGATGGCATAATGAAGATGACTTTCAAATCTGGAGTGTCCCTTCAAATTTGGTACATCTGGTATAACCCTTTGATAGAATTAAGAGGCTTTTTCAATAATAATGATGATGATGCAAAGAGTGGATGTCTTTTTTTATCTTACGTTCACTTAGGGTGCAATCATAGAGTTGGATGGGGCCCATAAGGCCATCAAGTCCAACCCCCTGCTCAATGCAGGAATCTACCTTAAAGCATCCCTGACAGATGGTTGTCCAGCTGCCTCTTGAATGCCTCTAGTGTAGAAGAGCCCACAACCTCCCAAGGTAATTGGCTCCATTGTCATACTGCTCTAACAGTCAAGAAGTTTTTCCTGATGTTCAGCCGGAATTTGGCTTCCTGTAACTTGAGCCCATTATTCTATGTCCTGCAGTCTAGAAAGCAATCCATGCTAGCTGGGGGATGCTAGGACTTGTAGGACCTTTTTCTGTCCAAACATACATAAGATTGCACCCTTAGCAATACATGAGGGGCCAGGTGCTTAAGGGAAGCCTTTGTCCTTTCTACTCAGGATTGTAAAATTATCCAGTACGGGAGGGGGAGAGAGAGAGAGAGAGAGAGAGAAAGAAAGAAAGAAAGCTGCTACTGCTGCTGCAAGATTTGCTTTATTTACAGATACAGTATTATTAACTTTGGTGACATAGTAATCTCCACACAGCAGTGTGTTTGCTCCATGTGTGACAGTGCCGCACACACAGCTACAGTCATTCTACTGAGTGAGGCCTTAGAAAGGTGGCTTGATCTGAATAATCTAGAACAGTTGGTGCTTTCCTTTGGACCACATGGACTGGGATGTTGAATCAAGAGTTGGCCAAAGCACGGAGATGCTCCTCTGCCTTCTCCACAGGCTAGGCATGAAAGACTTCTCACTTCCATCGTCCACCAACCACAGGCTTTCCACGGGCAGCCTTTGAACTGTTTGGGAAGCAGAGAAAGCAGAGAAAGAAGAGAAGCTTTTTCAGGTGATGGTGAGGTCAAAGCAAAAGGCAGATAGGAGGGAGCAGGTGAGGGTCCACTTTTGCTTTGGACAAAGGTTGTGTGGGTGCTTTTAGGTCTTGGGTGAAGCCATTCAACAGCACCCCACAGAGCCCGGTCACAGCCCAACCTGATTCCTTTGCTTCTGTGACCAATGTGACAGTGCGTGGGATGTGCAGTCCAAATGAGGAAAGAGCGATGCAAGAGTGTAAGGTGCAAATCATGCAATGTTGTCATAATTATTATTATTAAATAATAAGCCAGAAGCCCAGGGTGTGGAACCCTAAACATCTCCATCCCACAGACTTAAACTGATGTAAAAGTGATTCTTTCTCCCCAGGGAACCCCAAGGAGTGCAGTTTTTGGAGGAGGGCATGATAGTTAAATTAGTATAAAGCCAATGTAAGTATGTACAGTAGATCTGCCTCATCCTTCACCAGCTAGAGAGTAAAGGGAAGGCCACAACCCACTATCAGTTGGGTTGGGAAACTCAACTTCTCTTCATTCTTAAAAATCTTTTTGATCCTCATCTTTTTTCAGTCATTGGATGTTTCCATCCAAAATGCAACCATGTCACACACCCTCAGCCTCCTAATTCCGGATCTTCCCCATAGCCTTGCTTCTGTCTATGAAGTTTTAAACTGTGAGCATTTCATTAGCCCAGGATTACTGTTCATTCAGGCAAGTCCTCAAGGGGCCTGGGCTGCTACATAAACAAACTGAGAGGTTGCCTTGAAAGCTGGCCACCAATCAGCCAGTCGGAAAGCATTTTGAAGGGCAAGAACATAGTGCCAGTGAAGCCAGTGATGTCACTCAGATTTATATTGACTGAGGCTCCTGTGTCAGCTGAAATCATTGATGAGCCAGCCAGGCAATGTCTAAATATTTGCCTAATTCCCAGTCCTCTGTGACTGGCCAGTGCATCTGGCTTGCTTCTCAGAAAGGAAAGCAACTGTTTCTAAATCTGGGGCCTCACACCATCAGATTAAGAATGTTATTTATTTACTGTTCTGAAAAGGCATGCAGAGATTTCTCATATCACCCTCGGCCTTCGGTGTTCAGTTTTGTTTTGCCTGTTCCCTCATCTATTGCCCTCACCAAACTGTGCTTCCCTCCATGTCCTGTGCGGCTTTCCTACTTGTCATTTCCTACTGGTCATCTGGGATTTAGGACATTTACTGTTTATAAACTTAGCTCATGAAACCCTGACATTCAACTTAAGAGACAGGATGCATAGCAGCAAACATGAGTTCTCCACCCCATATACACCCAACAAAGAAACAATCCCAGCTCACTGATGAGCATCCCTGTATGATACATGCTTTTTAAACACCTGTTTGCCATGTTTACACCTTAAATTTGAGGTGTACACCAATAGTATGTGCACACTTTAAAAAGTAAGGTGTGAAGAGGCTGATAGTCTGAGACATGACTGACAAGATCTTGTATTATTGCTTTTTAATATATAATCTTCCCTGAACTCCCAAATGTTAAAGAAAGTGTCCCTTCCTACCCAGCCATGTCTAGTGACTTAAATATCAGGTATCCACCTGAATCATCTCTGATATAGAAACTCAAGACCTAATTTGGGGTGGGTATGTAAAGCCATTTCCGCTAATACCTTGCACTGCAAGCCATCACAGCACACCACCACATCCTAATGGGCACAACATGCTACTCACCCTTTCCTGAAGCAGGTAAGGAGGGAATAAGAGAAGAAATAGGGTATAAGTAGCACATACAATTCCTGGCTAACCACTTGGTTTGGTTTGATGTACCTAAAAGGTTACTAGGGAAGGAGGCATTCCCAATGCAAGCTGCCATTTGTTTCTGGCTTGTTGGATTAAACAGATGTACCTTGCAACAATTCTGCCTGTCACATAGCCACTTGGCAAGATAGCTACATCACTTGCTCACATCAGTGGGCTGAAGCATGCTCCACATAGTGATCGGAATAGTTCAGGCAATGGTCCACGCCCCACTCTGCCACAAACTACATATTTGACACTGAGCAAGTTCTTTAGCTTCTCTGGGCCTCTGTTCTCCATCTCTGAACTGGAGGTCATGGCCAAGAGGAATAGAGAATGGGCAAGCATGATGGAAAATCCATGAGAGTTACCCAGTAATTTATACAAACAGAGAAGTCAGGTTCATAGAAGAGGTGCTGACACATGAAGAAAGAGGCTGGATGCTCTCGTTTGTTGGATTACAAGGTTCGTAGGGAAGAAATGGAGGCCTCTTTGTTGATACTTGGACACCTCAGCTACGCAGCAAAATTCCACTGTGGCAAGCCATTTCCAACATAATGTTTATAGACATGTTCTTAGAAGGGGAAGTGCTGTGAAGGAGTGAGTAAGGTGAAAGCCAAAGGCCATAAGGAGGCAACAGAGTTCAGAGGAAAATAGCTAAGGGGGATGCAAAAGGTATGCAAAGGAAGAAAGGAACTGAGAACAAACTTGGTGAGGTGTGGCTGGAAAAGGAAAACTAGGAAAGAAGCAAATGTGAAAAACCCAATGGGAGCAGAAGTAAACTCTAAAAGATGGATTGGGAGGGAAAGGGGTAAAAGGTGGGGAGAACAAAATAGGGTTGGATCCAAACCTATCTGCTAGTTGTGGTTAAGAGTGGGGAGATGATCCCTCCTTCCCCCTGCAGCCACCTCTGGCCCCTGACAGACTTCTTTGGCGAGGACCAAGGCATTCTCCAGAGCCACATGAGAGGCAGCTCCAAGGCCACATGAGGGACCACAGTGGGGAGTCAATGAAAACTGTCTCTCCCCCCCCCCATCCACCTTCCTATTTATTCCATAAATAGAAGGAGTTCTTCTGTTCATGGAACAGCCAGTGTGGATCCACCCTAGGGAAGAGGAAGGAGGAAATAAAGGATGTAAAAATTATAGTCAGAAGACACCAAAAAAGACCAATTGAAATTAGGAATGAAGGAAGAAAGAGTATTGAAAATGATGTTTTTTAAAGCGATCTAATAGTATCAATTTCATGGATAGCCAGAAGTGCTTGATCCCAGACTCTTGAACTCCAAAGCATAGGGTATGGCCATCATTTACTAGTCATGGATTGCTAGAGCAGAAAGCGAAGGCAAGAAATGAAGAGCAAAGAGCTAGCAGACACTAACAAAGCAGAAAAGAAAGGAGAAAGAGAAGGATGTAAGCAGGGAAGCAAGGCACAAAGAGAATCTGGAAAACTCCACCATGGGCAGGCATTTCACAGAAGGGAAGGGGAAAAGAGGTGTGCATGTAAAAGAGACGGGTGATTGTGGAAGACCTACTGGAAGTGCTCGGTGCCATGAAACAGGAAGGGGATACTACACGGCCTGAGTACTTACACCTTTTGATGATCGCTAATGCGGTTCCGTAAAACATTAATCTGCAAGAGAAATAGACAAGAGGTGAAGCTTTATGGCAATACTTCATCATGTAGGATGGAGGAGAACTACTTTGTCAAGACAGCATGAAGTGCAAGGAAAGAAGATGGAGCATGGACTACATCAGCGATGAACAGTACTGTAGCCAGTAGGGCTGCGGACCACAATGGTAGATGTAAATGATGTGTCTGGTGGATTGTTGGAATTTCCATTTGCAGAACTGGGAACCAGAAAGAACAGTTTGTGTTCACTTACTTCAGTCCCTGTCTGTTTTCTTATGTTGTATTATCTTGAATGGCTCTTCATGCCATGAGCTATCTCTTTCCATGTGGAAGAGTTATAAATCTAGCTGGCTTGATTGGTGGAGGCAGTGAGGCAAAGCCTGCTTTCCCACATTCCTGAAAGACCTCGGGTATATTTTTGGGGGTGCTTCTCCAGTGTGTCCCATGGTGATCTTGGCCAAGAACAGAATCTTCTGTAAATATCTTCTTTTCTATAGCAGTAGTAGGCATTGGAAGCAAAGCTGAGCCATTTGTGGCAAGAGAGCCATTGTGGTGTAGTGGTTAGAATGTTGGACTGGGACTTGGGAGGTCCAGTTTCTAGTCCCCATATGGCCATGAAAGCTCACTGGGTGACTTTGAGCCAGTCATAGACTCTGAGCCCAATCTACCTCATAGGGCTGTTGTTGTGAGGATAAAAATGGAGAGGAGGAGGATTATGCATGCCACTTGGGTTTCTTGAAGAAAAAAAAGGTGGGTTATAAATGCAACAAAGAAATAAAAGACCCACACTTCCTAGACCTGATGCTCCTTTCGAAGCATCTCTGCAGTATGCTGCACCTTGAGCATTATGTGTTGTTCTCATTTCATGATTGCCCTGCTCATAAATGCAGAAAGGAGAATGAAAAAGATGTGAAGCCAAAGCACAAGTCTATGCAGATAGCTAGAAATGAAATTTTGCTTGCTAAAGGTGCCAACTCACTCTTGCCTCTCTGGTGTAAAGATCCAAAGTATAGAAGCGAGGTTCCAGAGGAACTGCCAATATACTTACCCCTGTCTGAGGTCTGGCTGATAAGAGAAGTCACTGGTTGATCTCAGTGAACTGAATCTTGATTCTAGAAAGCATTGCAAGCCAAGCAGGACAATCATGCAAGACAACAAAAGACCACCTCGAGAAGATACTGACAGCATCCAGACTTTACTGGGCCATATTCAGAGCAGGCCTTTACACACACTGTTTATCGTTCATTACTGTACTTTGCTGTTTGCATACTTACTACTTGCTTAATTCATCGCAGCGTGTAGTGAGTATGGAAATCTAGTCAGGGTTAGAGAAAGGAGAAAATTACAGGCGTAAAAGCTCTGGCAAAGGGAATGTCAACAGAAAGAAGGAGGTGATCCTGAGAAATCAGTCTTCAATATGCAGCTAAAGACACTTAGCACCTTGCTGAATAAGGATCAATAGGGACAATGAGAAGCAGAACTGTAGGTTATGATAGAGTGTACCCTATATACTCATAGCAAACTCATTCTTAGAGTGCCGATCCTCATGTAACCAAAGTGGTACCATCTACAATATGCTTGGGGGAACCTCAAGGGTTGCAGAAACCCTGCCCCCACTCAAATTTAGAAAAAAAAAATTCTAAGAAGGGGGAAGCCCCAAAATTAGTCTAATGAGGCCTGAGACTGCTCAGTGGCCATAAAATGATACGTGTCTGTTGTGGCGGTGGGAGGAGGGAATTGAGAGGGGGAGTGTCCTGGAAAAGGACGCTGCTGGCTTTAATTCTGAACATGAGCACTCCATACTGCAACATTTTGTTGTGGTGAGACCTGAAAGTAAGCAGGGAGCAAATGACAAATCGCACATGTCACTTACCAGCTACATAAAAGCTGTATTGTGGCCATATATTTGATCAGTGGTAACAGCATCTCGGACAGAAGCTCAGTTTAATGTATGGAATTAGGGCTTTTCTAATACAGAAGGGGATTGGGATGTATGGTGCAGTGAGCCACCTGGAATCCTATGCCTACCTCACAAGAGATGGCAAATGGGGGGCAGCCTAGAACTCAGGAAAGCTTGAGTTGCTGTCTGACTGCAGTGTCAGTGGGGAGCACCCTAGCATTATCTGTAAAGGCTATTTGCAGAGTACACTGGTGGATGAGGGGAGAGTTCTAGCCAAAGGCAGTTTTGGAGGATTCACTTGATGGAAGATGGAATGACATGATTAGCATGTTATTCCAACTTCATTTATTAGGTCAGAGGATATTAAAGAGCAGGCCCTGAGAAATTTAACACCATTTTTGAATCCATTTTTAAACTTTTCAGCAAGGG
This sequence comes from Anniella stebbinsi, assembly GCA_029215795.1. Lineage (NCBI taxonomy): Eukaryota > Metazoa > Chordata > Lepidosauria > Squamata > Anniellidae > Anniella > Anniella stebbinsi. The sequence continues at coordinate 43,269,334 of JARDYH010000004.1, read as the reverse complement.
GGCAAAAGGCCTGGTGTCACATATTTACAGAGAGCTAATCGACTTAGACATGGGTTCAACCAACAGTTTAAAATGAATGTGGGAACTGGACTGGGAAACAGAAATAGAGGATGCTTTATGGAACTCAATGCTGATTTTTTTCCCCATTTAAATCAGTATCTATTAATATGAGGGAACAAGCTTTGAAGGTTCTTCAAAAACAGTATATGACTCCAGTTTGGTTAGTACACATTCACCAGGAAGTGTCAAGATTGTGCTGGAGGGGATGCAAGGAACTAGGTTCCACCCAGCATATGTGGTGGTCCTGTGTAAAAGTGGCAAGGTTTTGGGCAGCAGTCTTTGGTGAAATTGATAAGATACTTGGAGAGAACATCAGAGTTGGCACTTTTAGGACAAAGGCTGCTCCTTTAAACCACTGGCTAGATTTCTGTTTGCATCAGCGGGCTGGTCATTGCTCAATTTTGGAAGGACCTAAGAGGAGTTTCATTGGGTGCTTGGTGAACCCAGGTTTGGAAGATTGCCTTATCAGAAAAAAAATAACAAACATGATACATGGTTAAAAAATAAATTTAAAAATTTGGAAATTGCCAATAGGATTCACACCACCACTAAAGACAAGAGGCACCTCCCACACCACCCCAATCCAAGAAAGAAAATTATTGCTGCTAATACCAGGCAATTTTCTTCCCCCCCCCCAAGTGCCCCCCAATTTCAACCTCCCTTTCCCCCACCTCCCAAATTTCAAATTTCAAGCCAGATATTTGAAAATTCTCACTTCCAGCTTGGCCCTAGCTTATGTTATGATTAGTTAGTGGATGAGAAATTGGAATAGGTAGATGCTACATTTCACATCCGTTTTAGTGCAGATTAATTAAGCAGCGGTGGCAATATTTCACTAGATGCAACCATGACTGCACAGGTAAAACAAAGCAAATGAGACCTACAAATATGATCTCCACAATATAGTACAGGTATTTGCTGAAGAGTGAACGAGGCTGGGGCAGCTTTGATAGAGTCTGTTGCAGCTTATGGCATGATTTATGGGGTCCTGAACCTTCACAAGTCTAGACTGATGCCTTTTCACCCATAAAGCTCCATCAATTGGAAGCAAGGAAGTATCTGGTTCCACTCATTTAAAGAGCCATTTGGAGGTTCCAAATGGAGACAAAGTCAGGTTCAAGTGAGACAGGTCAGATTAATCATGCCTGTCTGCCTGTACTTGCTCTGACCAGGAAGGAAGGAGGTTACCTTGTAAAAAAAAAGAAAGAAAGAAAGAAAGATGATGCATGAATGCAACTCAGATTGTGTTGGATATTCAGTTTTCAGGGTGGAAGTAGTGCTTTTAGAAAAGGATTTTCCCCCTGGGAAAGCCCTAATGATTAGAAAGCAACCCCCCAATCTGTTCATCATCATGATCTCCTCAATGTACTTCTGCTTCAGTGCTATTTCTCTCCCTACTCCCACCACTGCTAATAATTACTGGGTCTTCTTCCTCAGGACAGTACTGTGGGTGATCCCAGCCAATCAGGAATTGTGGAGTGAATGGGACATCATGACAGAATGGCATGATGGCATGATGATGTCTCTCAGGACAAAGTAAACTATTTGATTGTGAGGGCCACCCTTCCCGTTTCAGTCACATGGCTGATCCCAGCCAATTGGGCATCACATATGATGACAATATATAGCCAATCAGATTTGTCCCTGTTATAATGTCACTGAGGTCAAATGAAGCGCCCTTCAGGAACCATTTCCCTCCCTCTCAACCAATGAAGAGAATCAGATCTTCCAACAGACATTCAGACTCACCTCATATTTCTGCTTCTTGAACTTTTCCTGCAAGTCAAATTTCTCAGCTTCCAGGTCATGGATACTGTGCCACAGTTCTTTGGCTTTTTCCCTATGAGAACATGCAGAATTAGTCAAGATGGTAGCCAATTTTTACGTGCACAGTGCTTACATACGTGATGATATTATTAGAGCTCCTTCAAACGGGGGGAATTTGCAGTTTCCTACCATCACGTACTGTTGCTCTGCTCCCCGCTTCACTTCCGCATTGGGGATAAGCTCAAATTACACGGGGAAGTGTGCAGAGACTATGTGGCCCCAATAGAACAATGGGAACAGCGCCCTTTATAGCAGAAGTTTCCTGCACACGGCAGGAAATCCCAACAAATCCCAACTTATTTTTAAAAGTCAGGTTTTCTGAGGCTTATTTTAAAATGGGGAAATTCGCAAATGGAGCAGGAGACATGTGGCAGGATCGCTCCATCATCAAAATGTTCCACAAAGAACCACAAGTGGCCAGTCCTGAGCGTGCGATAAAACGCTCATCTGAAGAAGCCGTTAGTCCTTGGGGAAAAATGTTTTGTGTATATATTTTGTGCATATTGGGTTTGAGTTGTGGCTGTATTGTGGGTGTGTTTCAACCTGTGAATATGGATATTTATCTATTGTTCATGGCTTTAACCACAGTATCCTTCAAGTTCTTGGAAGTCCCAACTGGCAATAACTCGCCCTTCAACCCTTTCTCATTCATCTTTTATTTATTTTTTTAAAAATAAATAAAACTTTTTTCCTTCCTCATAACTACTAATGCTGGCCACTTTGCCGAACTAGGTTCTCCAGCAAGTGTGGAACAACCCAGATAAAATTGAGGAAACACAAATCCATCTTTTAAGTTTACTTGAGGTTTGCCTGCCTGCTGCCTCTAAGTGCTACCTCTAAGTCAGTGTGTTTGTGTGCTCATTCCACCCTCTAGTGGCCTGACTGCTTGGATGCTAGTACTACTGTACGTTCTTGGGACTAGTGCATGATAACAGTATGATGAGCTATTATTACAATTACATAGCCATGATCACACTTCTTGACAGGATATAAAACCCTCTGCTATCGCTTAAGGTATGTTGTGGGTGAGTACACATGCACATATCTGAAGCAGTTCTTACTAGGGGTGTGCATCGGATCGGATCCGATCCACGATCCGAATCCGATCCGACCCAAAATCGGGAAAATCCGATCCGATCCGATCCGATCCGGACAACCTCCGATCCGATCCGATCCGATCCGATGAGGTCCGATCCGGATCGGACGCCATTTTGAATGCTTTTTCCCATAGCCAAGTATTGTTTTACAAAAACGCCTATAACTTTTTCATTTTTAAAGATAGAAGGATGAAACTTGGGCACATTGTAGACTGGTTAGGGGTAGTTATCTGTGAGAAATTTCAGAAAGATTGGTGCATGCATTTTGTGGCAATTAATTTTTTAATAAATACCCAGGAATGCCTATAACTTTGTCATTTTTAAAGTTACACACATGAAACTTTGCAACATTGTAGGGGGTACCTTGGGACCTATGTGTGTGAAATTTCAGAAACGTAGGTGCTTGTCTTGTGTGGCAATTAATTTTTAGAAAAATGGGTAGTAGTGGGGTAAATACAGTTACGCCTCCCATTTTTTTATTTTTGAAGATACAAACAGGAAACTTGGGCACATTACAGGTACCACTTGCCTTGATATGTGTGTGAAATTTCAGACAGCTGGGTCCAGGCATGTGGTGGCAAGGTATTTTTGAAACAATGAGGAAAGAAACGCCTATAACTTTTTTATTTTAAAAGTTAGAAGTCTGAACATTGCTCACTTTGTAGATGGGTTAGGGGTAGATATGTGTCAGAAATTTCAGAATGATAGGTCCAGGCATTTGATGGCTATGGAATTTTTAAATTACATGTTTCAAAAAAATTTCTACAGAGGCCAGGTCTTCCCCTCCCGCTTCCCGCGAAGAAAAGGAAACACTCTCTCGTCTCGATCCCTTTGAAGTTGCTAGTAGTATCCATTACAGGGCTCGTGTTTCCTTTCCTCCTTTCACTTTTCAAGCAGAACGGCTGAGCCTAGCTGAGTTTTGCAGCCATGCGTGCAAGGAAGGATCACTCTGGTCTCGATCCCTTTGATCCTTGGTAGTATCCATTACAGGGCTCGTGTCTGCTTTCACTTTGTACTCAAGCAGACACGAGCCCTGTAATGGATACTACCAAGGATCAAAGGGATCGAGACGAGAGAGTGTTTCCTTTTCTTCGCGGGAAGCGGGAGGGGAAGACCTGGCCTCTGTAGAAATTTTTTTGAAACATGTAATTTAAAAATTCCATAGCCATCAAATGCCTGGACCTATCATTCTGAAATTTCTGACACATATCTACCCCTAACCCATCTACAAAGTGAGCAATGTTCAGACTTCTAACTTTTAAAATAAAAAAGTTATAGGCGTTTCTTTCCTCATTGTTTCAAAAATACCTTGCCACCACATGCCTGGACCCAGCTGTCTGAAATTTTACACACATATCAAGCCAAGTGGTACCTGTAATGTGCCCATGTTTCCTGTTTGTATCTTCAAAAATAAAAAAGTGGGAGGCGTAACTGTATTTACCCCACCACTACCCATTTTTCTAAAATTAATTGCCACACAAGGCAAGCACCTACGTTTCCGAAATTTCACACACATAGGTCCCAAGGTACCGCCTACAATGTGGCAAAGTTTCATGTGTGTAACTTTAAAAATGACAAAGTTATAGGCATTCCTGGGTATTTATTAAAAAATTAATTGCCACACAAGGCAAGCACCTACGTTTCCGAAATTTCACACACATGGGTCCCAAGGTACCACCTACAATGTGGCAAAGTTTCATGTGTGTAACTTTAAAAATGACAAAGTTATAGGTGTTTCTTTCCTCATTGTTTCAAAAATTAATTGCCACACAAGGAAAGCTCCAATGTTTCTGAAATTTCACACACATATCAAGGCAAGTGGTACCTGTAATGTGCCCAAGTTTCCTGTTTGTATCTTCAAAAATAAAAAAATGGGAGGCGTAACTGTATTTACCCCACTACTACCCATTTTTCTAAAAATTAATTGCCACACAAGACAAGCACCTACGTTTCTGAAATTTCACACACATAGGTCCCAAGGTACCCCCTACAATGTTGCAAAGTTTCATGTGTGTAACTTTAAAAATGACAAAGTTATAGGCATTCCTGGGTATTTATTAAAAAATTAATTGCCACAAAATGCATGCACCAATCTTTCTGAAATTTCTCACAGATAACTACCCCTAACCAGTCTACAATGTGCCCAAGTTTCATCCTTCTATCTTTAAAAATGAAAAAGTTATAGGCGTTTTTGTAAAACAATACTTGGCTATGGGAAAAAGCATTCAAAATGGCGTCCGATCCGGATCGGACATCTGGTCCGATCCGATCCGACCAGCCTCCGATCCGATCCGATCCGATCCGACCCCCCAGGTCCGATTCCGATCCGCTATCCGATCCGATCCGGGGGGTCAGTGCACATCCCTAGTTCTTACATGTTTAAGTACTAATAGACTAAGCAGTGTTGGGAACATTACTCCAAGCTAACCTGGTCTGATGTTATCATGGCAATAAGCACTTCTCACTGTGTTCATATATTACCATATGAACCCAAAATGATATCATATGAAGAACGCCTTATTCTTCTAGCTTTGCAGGAGAAGAGCTTTGAATCAGATTCCATACAATGCATGTTGTTCATTATGATACTATGGAATTGTTGTAATCTTATAATGCTTTAGGTGCTCTGTGTATGTTCGGGCCATCATGCTTCCCATGCATTTCTTCCTCCATCCCTACTATCTTTGTCCCCCTATTGCTCCAGTCATAGAAATCTGGGAGATGTGCTTGAATAGGAGTACATTACTTGTTACGCTGCTCCTTGTATAAAGATAGCAGGGATTTTATCCTGGGAGATCTTCTGAGAATAAGAGCAAGTTGGCCCACTGCTGATATTATCTGTGATCTGTTAGCAGATCATAGCAAAGCAATTACAATCAAGTTTGCAACGTTTGCTGCAGCAGCTCAAAAAATCTGCCAAAATTTTCTAAAGAAATCAGGTGTAGATTGCAGAGGGGACCACCTGCTATAATTTTCTATTATTATTGCTACTAGAGTTTGTATTTATTTATTTATCAATATCTCTATCAATAACCTAGGATTGCCAACCCTCTGCCGATACGCAGCCTTCCCCAACCTTGTGCCCTCCAGACATTTTGGATGAGTGGTTGGGGCTGATGGGCACTGAAGTCCAAAACATCTGGAGGATGCCAGAATGAGGAAGGTTGGTCTATAGAAAAGCACCGAGAGAAGGTGCTGCTGCTGGGCATCCAGGCCCCTTCCATCTCATCTCCCTCCACCTGGTCTTCCTGCTTCCAGCTGTGGGCAGCAGGACCCTACTGTTCTCCAACAGTATATAGAGAAGGTTAAAAGATCATGGGATTTATAGCAGAATGAATCAGGTGGTGCAGCAGATGTATCCCTTAGTTTGGAGGACATAAAGGCACAGGCGCTACCAATAACACTCTCGAGTTCATTTTTGTGTCATTTGAGTGTTTATGGTGGGTTAAGCAATCAGTCTCTGAACCTTACTAGTGGCTTTCTGTTGCAAATTCCCTCCCAGTGACTGTATGTGCTTTGGGCGGTGGGGGAACAATTTGTAACATGGCATCGTCAGACAGGGTGGCATTGGCACCAACAGGGGATTCCACCACCAATGTATAGGATAGCTTCAGAAGAGGAGATTTCTTCAGAACTGCATTAATTAACACCATTCTCCCAAGCTGGTGCTATTTGCATTTAAAAAAACAAAACAAAACAAAAAAATCCCCTGCATGTTAAATGGGAAGACCAGCATTCAGCGTCACCCTGAGGAAACACAAATCACACCTAACTTTCAAAATGGGCAATGTGGTAAGTTTGTCACTGGTACAGCTAGGGGTGACCATATCACACCAGCTTTAAAATCTCTCCACTGGCTGCCAATTAGTTTCCTGGCGAAGTACAAAGTGTTGGTCATTACCTTTAAAGCCCTACATGGTTTGGGTCCAGGTTACCTGCGGGATCGCCTTCTCTCATACAATCCGCCCCACACGCTGAGGTCCTCTGGGAAGAACTTACTACGGTCGGCCAAGACTAGGCTGACAACCGTTACCCAGAGGACCTTCTCTTCTGCCGCTCCCAGATTGTGCCAGGAGAGATCCGCCAACTCACCAGTCTTCAAGAATTTAAAAGAGCTATAAAGACTGATCTCTTCCGGCAGGCCTACCCAGATTAATTTTAAGTGTTTTACTGGTATTTTATTGGTATTTGAATGATTTATTGGTTTTATGTGCTTTTAATAAGTTTTGTGTATTTTATATTTGATGTTCTTCCCTGCCTCGATCCGGAGGGAGAGGCGGGTAATAAATAAATATTATTATTATTATTATTATTATTATTATTATTATTATTAGACTGTGTTTTTCTCTCATTCTTTCTTTACCACTTCTTGGGTCTGATGAAGAAAAGGGTTCCCTACTGGCATTGAGCCTCTTTCTGGTGAAATAACTATTAGCCTCCTTTCTCACCTCAATTTGTCTTCATTCAAGTGATCGATATTCAGAGGTTTCCGACGCTCGCTGAGGATCTTTTTCTTCTTTTCCCGCTCCGTTTGTTTTTTCCCACTTTTCTTCTCTGTCTAAAGGCAGCAGAGTTCATGAGTGGCTTCGCCGTCTCTGAGTTTAGCCACATTCCCCCTCCTCCTCTCTACAGTGAGCACTGAGACCTCAGGCAGGAATCAAAGTGACAAAGGGCCAAACTACAGGTTACGCTAATTGTGTTGCGTGTAACTGAGGCTTGTCTTATTTTTTACTCTAGTATAAGCATGCATGGCCTTGATTCAGATCAGGAACACTACAGGCTGGGAGAGGAAGGTTACATTTTCCCACAACCATTTTTTTCAAGATTCCCTCCTTTTTAACCACTCCCATGGGGGGATTTTAGAGAGAAATGGGGAGGAGTTTTAACCCAACCCACCTGGAACATGGTGATCCCAATCGAAATCAGGGTTGCACATGTTTAAACTAGAGGGAGGGAAATAAGACAGCCCTCAGCTACATGCTACGTGATTAGCATAACATGTAATTTGGCTCAAAGTATGCTGTGGCTTCTTCAGAGACTGATGGGAGCATGGATAGGGCAAGAATGTTCCTATGCAAAAGCCCACTTCATCAGCTGCATGAAGGTGAAAGTGGAAGGTGAAAGTAGTACACATGGATTTTGAAAGTTAAAGAGCTCCCAAGGGCTATACAAGTGTGATATGCTCTCAACATATCTCTATCAGCCTTTCCAAGAGGAAAAGTTGCCACACAAACACACAGGGGAAATTCTGCCCCCGGACATGGGCTTCAGCTTGTACTAGTGTGACCACAGGTAAAAGCCAACTTAAATCCTACTTAGAGTAGATCCATTGAAAAGAATGAGATTTGAGTTAGTCATGACTAACTTAACTTCCATTCATTTCAACGACTCTACTCTTAAGTAGGACTTATGTTGGATTTTACCCCATGGGCCTGTTCAGACAACACGCTAAGCCATGATTAGGCCACTAACCCTTTTGCAGCAAATGGTTAGTGGGCATAGTTAAAACATTGTTATGTAGCCACCATGTTTAGGAATGGTTCACACAACATGCAAAGCCATAATGTTTAGCTCAAAATGCTTCACCACTGTATATTAATGTATCATCTGAACAGGATCATTGTGTCCACCTTTGCAAGGACAGTTTACTATTTCAAAGGCTCTCAGAAGACAGTCCTTTATTTGAAGTTTTGTCCAGCCCAAGTCTGGTTTTAAGGTGAAAAAAATGAAGAAGGGAGAGATGGGGCCTTGAAGTTGCTCATCAGCACTGAGTTCCTGGACAGCAGACTGAGCAGCAGGCACACAGGTCATCTGATCACAGTCCTCCCCACTCAGGTGAAATATATTAAATTTCTATTGAAATTAGATTAATTCTTTCTAAACTGGCATTTTTACATGCAAGTTAGCTTGTGCAGATTTAAAACAAATTTCTGCTCTCTCTTTTGGTGATGCATTTCCTTTTTTTTTCATGATGTATTAAGTGGCCACCCGAGCTTGTACTAGAACACTCAGGCTGAACAAGTACCTTCTGTAGGTAGCCTCCAAAATGGAGCATGTTGGAGAATGCCTTCTTTTTCCTGGCGTCCTCTTCGGCCCTCTTTCTAGCTTCCTCTTCCTCTTTCCGAGCTTTCTCTTCCTGCCAAGGACAGAACCACAGAGGTGCTTCAGAATGGACATAGAGATAAAATTTACAGTACAGTCAAACCCAAACTTCTAATTGTTTAGGGGACTGGATGGACACAACTCAGAAAGGATGGCATGCAGGTGCTATGGACTCCAGCGTTTATGAAGGATCCATCAACGCTTATTCGGTATGCAGGGAAGATAAACCAAAATGGTGACAGTTCTAAATTAGGTCTTCCTGGTGTGGTTTGTTTTGTTTTTTCTGCACCTGGAGGCAGGGGACACATAAGAAAATATGGAACAGTTTGGCTGTATTTGCACTATAAATGGAGGAATTGTAATCTGGTTTGGTCTGGTTCATATAAAACCTATGCAAGTGGTGTCACTTATTTCCAAGGCTTCCTGTTGACTGGAATACGACCCAGATCAAGGATTATGGGCTTGTACTGCATGAGCATAATTTTTAAGACCAAACTTAATGTTCTGCTAATCGCAACAGAAACTTTAATCTTTTTTTAACCCTCCCACAGGGGAGGGGAAATGAGTGGGGAAGAACATTCCACCCCGCCCTACTCTGCCACCGCTGCCAGGTGCTGTGTTCCTGATCTGAATCTGGGCCACACATGGTTACAGAAGAGTAAGGAAAGCTATCACACATTCCTACACTATACATGATTGGCAGCTCAGTGAACAATTTGTTTCATGTATAGATGGGGGGGGGGGGGAGGTTGCAGGTAGCCAGAACCATTTCTTTTCAAAGACCTTGACATGAACATTCCCTTAAGGAGTTTGGGGTATACTCACAGCCAAGCGGGCCTGGCGTTCCTTCTCTCTCTCACTACGGATCCGTTGTTGCTCAGCTCGTTCTGCTCGCCGCTGCTCCTGTCAAAAGAAACTCCCGTGCTGCTCAGGAGAGTCCTGATATACTCTGATGGATGTCCCCCCTGCTCTGAACACAAACAATGTGGCCTGAGGCAGCCAGGGTTGATGCTAAAACACCCAGGCTGTAAACCGTGCTGAACCATGACATTTTGACATCTGAGCAGGGAAATCCAAATGGTGCTTCCCAGTAAAAACATAATATTATGGCTACAATCCTACACACACTTACCAGGGAGTAAGTCCTACTGAACACAATGACACTTCCCAATAAACTGGCATAGGATTGCAGTGTTAATAAGTAATAGACAGTATGCTTCCTCTTTAACGGTGCACACATTTTGCTTCCTACAGCACCTTGTCTATCTTTGCCGGCTCTAGTCATTCACAGTTTCTCAGTTCCCATTTCCCAACCTCTCACTGAAAAGAAAACAGTATTTTGGGGGATCCACTTGTGGGGGAGGGGACATAAAGAGACACAAGGTCAAAGAGAGGAGCAGATAGCATTCTTACAAAACTCAAAGTCTAAATAAACCATGACTTTGAGGTACACATTAAGCCAGACAAATGTCTATTAACCTTTCCTCCCAAGTTAAGCAGAGGATTACAGCCTTAGATTCTAATCTTAAATACCATAACCATGAATTTCCTTGAAGTTATTTCCATGGTGTCTATGGATCCTAGCCTTGACAATTGTCTTCTGGCCATAAACATTAATGGCTGTAGACCTGGTCATGACCTTGACACCTGGTCATTGAATGATATAACTATTACTACTAATAGCTGCATGCCAGCTGATTAGGGGACTGGACCTGAGCCCTGTTAGCAGGACTTATCTAGGAACCCATTAATGGTGCCTAGATAAGGAGTGTGGAATTCTTTGACGTACAATTCTGTCCTTGAGAAATATCAGTTCTTCCTCCTCCTTCTTCCTGTTCTCAAAATGCGCCTCAATCAGGGTTTGCAGCTCGTTCAGATCTTTCTCCATTCTCTTGCGATGAATGTCCTACAAAGCAAAAAAAAAAAAAAAAAAGGCATGCCCAAACTTTGGCACTCTTCTGACAAAAACAAAAACACCTACAGTGGTGAAAAAACTGGTTTGTTGAGGTGGCAGTAGTTATACTCACATCAAAATCTACTCTCTCCCCATCAGGGATCTTTGGAGGCACCAGATTTGGCATGAAGAGCCTGAAATTAGAGGAAAATAAATAAAGAGGTAATCCATTTGTATTGCAATACCTGACTTCTGTTTCAGCCCATATCTTTCTATAAATCTAAATGTTTATTGGGGGAAAAAGTTCCTTCTCACTGCAGACCCTGGATGAATCCACACTTTAAAACAACTTTTTCAATGAGAGTCTGTCTCTGTGTTTGTGACCGAGACAATACAGAAAACTCTTCACTTTCCTTTCTGGTATCACTTCAGCCTACAGGTGGGGAATTGCTTTGATTGGATGCTCACCTGGGGCGGGGGAGAGAGGGGTAGATACACCTAGAAAACCAGCATGTCAAGGAGAAGGTTAGGCTACAACCTATCTCTCCAACATCTAGTCTTCTATGTGCAGGGATATTTTGTTTCTTTTTTTTAATTTGGGGAAGAATTTAGTTATGTAATCCCCCAATATATAGTCCAAATGGAATCATCCAGGAACAGTTTTCCCATGAGATGTTTGTCTAGACCAGGCCATATGACACACCATTTCTTTTGTGGCAGAAACAGCTGTTATTTGTAAACAAAGTTGGTATAAATGGAAGGATTCTTTAAAAATAAAACTGAGACTATAATACTAATCTCATGAAGTCTTCAATGCCTAGGGTGGTTAAAGGTGATTTAAACATACATGCACACACAAAATAGAAACATCTTATTTATCCCTGTCCCCAGCGGTCTAATAGATAGTGTCATCAAAAGGTTGTTATCTAATGCTTTAAATGTAAAAAGAAAAGAAGATGTAGCATCTGTGAGTGGGATCTTTCTATGAAACTGAAAAGAGCTCATACTGAGAAATGATAAATTTGTAATAATGAAAACCTGGCAGGGAGCTAAAACTGGCTCATTTCAAACTCACTGTGCACATTTTATTTAAACTGGTTGTCAATGAGGATATCATTCCAAGCCAGGGGAACAATTTATAGCTTGTTTGAGGGCGCCATATGGAATGTCATCATGGTCTTTTACAATGGCCACACCTGTCACTGTAGTCTTATTTTCCTTATATGAGCCACTGAGCAGCTGTACTAACTTTATATCTGGGTATGCTGGAGTAGGAACATTATCCTTGAGAAAGCGCCATATCGGTTTGTGAGCTTGTACATCATGTCGCTTTGCACAGTGTCTCTGCATTTGCAAGTGCTCTAAATAAAATGTTTTTAAAATATTCTAGATAATTTAGTGCCACCCAAAGCGATCATGTATTTGCTCCTCTGAATTTCAATTTTAAAAAAGGTATCTGAACAGTGCAATACTATTATAATCAATAGAACTTACACCCAGGGAAGTGTACGTAGGTTTAGAGCCTTACAACACATCCACTCAGATGTGAGCCCCATTGAGTTCCATGGAGCTTACTCCCAGGTCGTAACTGCAGTGTCAAAGCAGATGAAGTGTAGGCTATGCTACAAATCTTTCCTAAATCTCCTTTTAGAAATCCTAAAATATATCTGTATTTTACTTTCTAGTGTTCAAGGCTAGAGATGTTTGCATGGTTAGTGGGTTGTGTGTGGCTATGAGAGATTAACTTTGAAGTCTATGCTCAGCCTTCTGGGTGACTTTGGGAGATTTACTCTTTCCCAGCCTAGTTTACTTCATAGATATGTTGAGACCAATCCAAGCTGTTCCATGAAGGGAGGATACAAATCTAATCTTATGCTGGTCCAAAACAGGGCAGCGAGATTGTTAACAGGGACCAATCAATATGAGCATATTATTAGGGTGACCCTATGAAAAGGAGGGCAGGGCTCCTATATCTTTAACAGTTGTATTAAAAAGGGAATTTCAGCAGGTGTCATTTGTACACATGCAGCACATGGTGAAATTCCCTCTTCATCACAACAGTTAAAGCTGCAGGAGCTATATTAGAGTGACCAGTTACAAAAGAGGACAGGGCTCCTGCAACTTCATCCTGTTGTGATGAAGAGGGAAATTCATCAGGTGCTACATTTATACAAGTGACACCTGCTGATTTTTTAGTTTTACTTTGGTTTTATACTACAGTTTTAAACTTTTAAAAAAATATATAATGTGTTTTGTCAGATTGTATTTTATTTTATGGTTTTAACTACTGTGTAGTTATACCTGTAATATTGTTTATAGTGAGCACTTTTGAAAATTCAGAAGCTTAAGTGAGATCAGAGCCATTATTGTGGACACCAAAGACCCTTCTGAGTGCTTTTCTTCAGGAGGTTGGCTGTTAATCCACAGTATCTACTTTCAGTTTTGTTGCATAACTGAGATCCGAGCACTACACTAAGAATGTTTCCTTTTCTACTTTTCCAAGACATAACCTCTAGGTGGCACTAGGGTATAGAGAAATAGCACACATACACACGTAAAAAAAGCCATTTAATAATTAAATGCCTTATTTTCCCTACTCTTAAAATTGCAGAAAGTGCTCATTAAACACAGAACTGGAGTGTCATGACATTGTCTAAAAATTGTCTAAACAACCATGATAGAGAAAGAGGAACGCATGATAAATGGCTTGTGTAGAGAAGTCCTGACTGAATATGCCATATAGGAGAGGAGGACTGCAAAGACAGTTGATATATATGGCTCCCCAGTCCAGCCCCCCATGTCTGAACCTCATTTCTCTGCCCTTCTCTGAACCTTTGGGGGGTCTCATCCTACTGATGTGTTTGCAATAGGAAGTGGTCAAAGAGAACTTCCTGCAGTTAACTGATTCCTAAGTGATCATGGGATATGAAGAACAAGAGTGGGAACAGAAGGATGGAACTGGGTTCTTTGACCATATTGCATCTCACATTACAGAAGTGATATGCTGAGGCTAAGAGGTAGTGAATTTAAGACCATCTATCTTGGGATTTCACAGCTAAGCTCACATTTGAACCTGGGACTTTGATTCAGAGCTCCTTAAGATTTATTTTATACAGAAAAGGAGGATATAATTTTCTGAAAATAACTAAATATTATTTATCAAATCCCACCCCTCTTCTTCACCTCGGCTTTGACAGCCATTTGATGACCTTGGGCAAATCATCATCTCTCACAGCCAATTGTAGCCCACAGAGTATTTCTGAGAAAACATGCAATAATTATTGTTTCATCTGTAGGGCACCAGATCAAGGAAGGCTACTCTAACCACTACACCACACTGAAACATTAATTATTTTTCTTTTTGTATTTTAACTGTTTTTAATTTATTTAGTGTTGTGATGTTTTAATGAAGTTATTGTTTTAATCTTGATCTTATTATTGTCAGCCACCCTGAGTGCCATTCTTTGGGGGGAAGGGTGAGATATAAAGCAAATAAATAAATAAATGGAGAGGAAGTTTTATTTAACACACACACACATAACGTTGCACAGGTTCAAACACCATCCATGAGAATGTGATAGGGTTACTATGCTGAAAAACAAATAGGGAGAAGCCAATTCCATTATCGAGTGTGGGCACCTCTTTCTTTATTTTTCTTCAGTTTTTTTTATAATCACTTACCATTTTCTCCCTTCTCTATGACAGTTCCCACCTCAGTAACTGCATAATTTGCCATAACATTAAAACTAAGGTGTGTATACATATATATACTCACTTTGGCCTGGGTTTTGATTCTCCTGCAAGAAACCAAATGAACACTGAAGAAGATAATACAAAAGTAGCCATCTGTTCCCTTTGAAGATAAATGGTAGAGATAGGACTTTCTGCATTCCCATTGACACACTTGAGGCCAATGCTACTTTTTATGGGTAGAGTTGCCATGTTAAAGTACAAGGTTGTTTTTTAAAAATCTAATCTCTGGAGACAATCATATAGTTTGTGCTTCCTTTTCCATGTTCATGTCCAGAGCTGCCTCCAAGACATTGTATTGTCTAGGCAAAGGACAAGATGGGCCCATAATTCAACACTTGTGAGAGGATAGCATCCTCCACTGCACCTAAGCGCAGCAGGCTAGTTTATGGGGTGCAGGACACGCTGTGTGGCAGTGGTACACACAGCTCTGTCCTCCAACTGAAGGGAAAAGGCTGGGAAACTAAACAGGAACCGCTGCTGTCCCCCAGCATCTGCCTTACTCTGCCTAATGGTAGTGCTGGCCCTGTCTCCCTTTCATCTTCCTCTGTACCTTTTCATGCAAGATACATTCACTGAATCTGATCTAGGGATCAGTCCAAAAGGAATGCAGTTTCCTTATACAGTGGCCATGCTGCACATGGAGTCCCCTTTTCACTTACCTTCTTCTGGTTCTTTAGCTTGCTCTTCTGGTTCTATTTTAAAATAGGAGTGAAGAATTTTGATTAGAGTTCTACCACCCATGTATCAAGAATCCCCACTCCCTGCTGATACATTTTATTTCCTCTAAGCTGTGCCTGACATCATTCCTAGCATGCTTCATAGTTGACTCACTCATTGCTGGGAAGGTTCACATTGCTGGCATTCTGGTGTTTAGTGATCAGAAGCAGCAGCCTCCCTTCTCCTAAATTTTTATAACACCAGAATCTACAGGACAGATTATGATGTGATGTCAATGTTGTGGACACCAAGACACTTAGCTGCACCAAAGGAGGAAACTTTAGTCAATAAAATCCACCACCACCACAGGTTTTGACCAGAACAATGTTGTCGAATTTTGCAATATACTTTATTTATTTATTGGGTTCAGACTTTAACACATCTTTGCACCCTCAAAAAATGCATAACATCACAAGGCTTGTATCAACCCAAGCTGGCTCACCAGGATGTCTACACATGTCTTCAGCTATGGTTTCCTCTGCATTTTCTTTCTCTTCCTCTGCTTGATCTTCTTGTTCTATGGAATAAAACAGCAGGAAGACATTAAGCGCTCCATCAGATGAGCATTTTATTGTACACTCATTACTGGGCACTCACGGATTTTCACGGGTCCCTCTCACGACGTCATCTGCCTCCTGTGCACCTCCCACCCCTTCTATAGTCTTCTTCGCGCAGGAGAAGCAGCGGGATCAAAACAGCCCACTGAATGGGCCATGTTCACATTGTTTACTTTCTCTTTCAAAAGAGGAAGTAATGAGGGACAAACATGCAGGCAGAGAAGCAATGGTAAGCAAACACAATTTTCCCCTGTGTGATGATGCTCTAAGACCTCTGAGGATTTCAACTGCAGGCTGACAAAAGTTCTATATAAGGTAATGAACCTCAGCCATTGGGGTGTTGGTCAACAGAGGGTGCCTCTACAAGAGCGATTTAAAGCTCTTTCAAGGCACATTAAAAATTTTACCTCTACAAGAGCGGAGAGCAAATCAGGGGTTGAGGCGCATTTTCTCTCCACTTATGCGCATTATCGAATGCGTGTTAAATAGCGAGTTTTTTCTTTCTGCGGCCGTTAAAGCGCATTTTGACCATGTAAACAAGCGATTCTCTGCATTTCAGCCACTTTAAAGTGCATTTCATACTGCCGGTTATGCGCTTCACCGCATGTCGTTTACAGGATTTAAGCGTAAAAGCGATTGCGAGAAGATGCGCTTAATCGGAGAACCAGGCGTCAAACTGAATTCTTGTAGAGAGTACCAGAGAGAAGAAGCATAATCCTAGAATATAGTGAAATGACAACAGTGATCACTCAAGACTCCCATCTTAAATTGAATGCTTTCTGGTTCAATTTAATAGCATTTAATGACATTCTTGGTGGGGATCTGAGATGAGCCCCATCAGCCCTCAGCATGGAACATCTCAGACACAGAGGCAGGTTCCTCAGGGTGCATCCAAGTGGAAGCTTCCCACACTCCTGGTCCACCTCAATAGTGTTAAAATCTAAGTGTTATGAGCAGCAAAGAGGAAAGGGCCAAACAAAATGTACAGAGGGTTACAGCACCTTCCCGACAGGGAAAAGCTAGTGCACTTGGAGGTTTTTTGTTGGTAAAAAAGATAACTGAGGGGAAAGGAGCCACGGTAAGGTTTTATTTTAATATTATGCATGGTTGGAGGAAATGAAAAGCAGGACATTTTCCTCCCTCTCCATTAAAACTGGAACTCAGGGTCACCAGTGAAATTAGTGTTGCAGCTAACACTGCAGCCTCCCTTAGATTGGCTTTTGTATTACTTCAGTTGTGAATTACACAACTAACATTTTTTTCATCTCCACAACAATTCCATGCTTGACAACTAGTCCCAGAACTACAATTCCCAGAGTTCCCAAGGAAGAGGAAAGCTCTCTTAATTCAGGTTATGTTTTGGGAATATGTTTTTGCCCTATGGCTGATGCACAGTACATACAGGCATATGCTTGCAGTACATGAAAGAGAAATGAGTAAATTTAAAAAATGTTCTACTACCGTCTTCCACCTCTATCCATTCTTCCTCTTCTTAACCAGGGCAAACGGGTGGTGAAAGGAAATAAGTAAAGAAGGTTAGCAAGGGATCACAGCAAGCTGTGGCATCAAACTAGAACATCTGCACACAGCATGGATGTCTCATTCTTTGCTTCACATTTGTGCACATAGCTGGTGTTCAGGTGCTAAGTGCTTAAGAAGCCAGGCATTAGTAAAGACAGTAAGATATTCAAGCCTGGAATATCCAGAATGTTCACTTATTCATCATATACAAACAGACATCAGAAATTATGCCCTCATTCAAATATATAGATGAAGCATGCAGGTAAAAAAATGCAAGACATATTGAACAGCTTCTAGTGAATCTATGCAAGCAGCAGAAAGCTTATTCTACAGGGAGGCTGGTTTCCCCATGTAGCAGTTTCAATCTGGTTTGCATAGAAATAATCCACTCTGGTTCTGAAAATAATGGTTTATGTCAAGTTTAGGCAAATTCTGCCCTCCAGATGTTGTTGGTCTGCAACTCCCATCATTTTCACCCTTGGTTATGCTGGCTAGGGCTGATGGGAGTTGCAGTCTAACAACATCTGAAGGGCTACAAGTTATGACAAGTAAAGACCAAGTTATTCAATCTTCAGTTCCCTTAGCTTTGGGGCCAGATCTTCACTTTCTGTCAAATCATAAGAATGTGGAATAAAAAGCAGAAAATGACATTATGAAAGCGGTATGTGGATTGTGCCCCCAACAGTTATCAGTGCACTTCAAATACTGCTATAAAGCAGTAGTGTAAATCTAGGCTTTGTTATCATAAAATGGCATTCTTGGATAATTTATTATTATTTATCAAGCCAGTTCACAGCTGTGTTAAAATGCAATAAATAAAATAAATAAATAAATAAATAACAGAATCGCTAATAAAATATCAGGCACAATTACACAGCAGGAGAGACGGGCTAACAGAAGAGAGGATGAGGAGCTAAATAGCAGGGAAAGCAAACCGTTGTTTGAAAAGAAGAGTTTTCAAATGTTAACAGAACACTGGCAAAGAAGGAGATAACCTAACCTCATGTGGCCAGGAGTTCCACTCATAGTGAGCCATCACAGAAAAGGCCCTCCCTCATATCGCCATCAACCACAGCTCTGAAGGCAGTGACATGAGCAAATGTGCCTCATGAAATGATGACCATCGCTAGCTACACTGTAACCCATAGTTACTGACATGGGAAGTAATTGTCAAAAGCACATGGTGTTATAAATCAATAGGACACACCACCATCCCCAACTATTATGCTTGTAGTAACGACGGAAGCCTACCTTCTTCGATACAGTCTTCTGCAGTACACCGGAAGAGAGGGAAAAAGAGAGCATGATCAGAGCTGCAATTATTATTTGGGAAACCTCTTGAATTTGATCGTTTTTGTTCTCTTACCTTCCTGTTCCCTGTAAAGCAAAATGGAAAACAGCTAGGTTAGAATAATATCTGACCTTTCAAAAACCACAACATGATTTAGGACAGAAAAATGGTTCATGGCACCTGCATATATATATATATATATATATATAATGTGCTAGAATCAATATCCAGATAGGTGGCCATATTGATCTGTTGCCACAGAAACAACAAAAAGTATTGTGATACAAAACTTATAAACCTATTAGATTTAAGGTGCCACAAGGTTCCTTGTTTGTTCTGGGATCAGTTTTCTTTTTCTTCTTTTGCTGAACTGATTCTATCCAGCAGGTGGCAGCAGTTCATATACCACTGCCCAAGGGTGTAGTTAGCAGCTTCTCAGAAGAACAGACACCTGGGTTACTTAGTACCTCACAAACCACCTCATGCTACCACTAATGAATGGCTTGTTTTATCAAGGGATAATGCCCCATCTCATGGGCACCACGAGATGGTAGCTATGGTTGTTCACTGTGGAACCTGCCTAGTTGCCTCTGATTGGGGGGGGGGGGGGGCGCTTCTCAGCTCAGAACCTCGGCATGACATCATATTTCAGCTTTGATCCACCTCATCTTCTGATGTCTTCCCCATTGATGATAAAGGGAATATTGACAAGTATCTATAACATTTTTTTAAAAAATGGGGAAAGAATTGTATGGAATGTGCAGACATGTAAACCATCCAGAGAACTTTGGCTATTGGGCAGTATAAAAATGCAATAAATAAATAATTTCTTCTGAGGGGATAAAGTCTACCAAATTTCAGTCACCCCTTGCAGGGGGGTTTGTACAAAGTGTTTGTTTGTTTGTTCCAAGGGCTACCCTTCTCTTTCCCCTGTAGTTTTGTGGAGAATTCGCTGTGTTCTTTGTTGTGTGACTACTATACTGATACACACACACACACACACAGAGCGAGAGAGAGAGCGCTTCGGCTGTTGAGCAGTGTAGAAACGTAGTAAATAAATAATAGTGCTTGCTGCACACTATAAAAGCCTATCTGTTTGCATGCCTTCACTTAGGCAATTTTAGGCCTTGGACTTAATGGTCTTATTGGGGTGGGGAGGTCTTGCATATTACTTTAATTGTGAAGCACACAGCTACCATTTCTCCTCTCCACAACCATTCTGACCTTTGCAACTGCTTCTACATTCCCCATATGTTAGAATGTTTGCCACACCTGCTAAAATAGTAATAGTAATACTCTTGAGCATAAACTGTTCTTCATTTTAAGCTCACTTAAATAATAGCACCATCATGAATACAGGAATAAAATGGAATTTGCTTCTGCTGCCCCGATGCCCTCACCACCTGCCACTCTCTGGCTGGTCAAGGGGGATGGAGTGGGAAGGGCCTGAACTTTGCCCCCCCCCCCCACTCACCCACTGAACAGGCAGCGGTCAGACACCATCTCTCACCCGGAGCCTATCTACACAGTCCCTTGGAATGTTTTAAATAATATTTTAAAATGTTCCAAATAGGTGCGTTCTAAAACGTCTTAGGCCACATGACTGAATACTCACCTTACAGGAGAACAATTCTTCAGTCTTTAAAGCGATGTGTGTAGTCACACACTCTTCTGCCCCATCTCTTTCTGTTTCGTTTTTACAATGAGTTTAGGGCAAGGCATTGTGGGTGTTGTAGTTCAGTCACCCACTTCCTCCTTAGTTCCTCTGTCATTCCCTAGCTTTCAATGAGTATAGGGCTAAGAATTGTGGGTGTTGTAGTTCACTCGTCCACTTCCTCCTTAGCCCCGCTTTCTTCCCCACCAATCAACTGCTAAGCATTTGGGCACCGGTAAACGGAGCACTGCCCCCATGAATCACAAACAGTAAGGAAGGACACATTATTTTATTTTAAACGATTTATTAAAAGTGAAACCGTTGTATATAGCTGAAGTGAGTTTTAAAAAACCTCAGGAGTACAACATTAAAGGGAGTGTGTCATGTGGCCCAAAGAGTTTTCATAACCCTTATAAAACATTAAAAACCTAGCGTGTAGATCAGCTCTTAGTTGTGGTTCTCAAGTCATTCATAGAATCCTGGAATGTTGCTGCTGCCAGACAGATGCCGCCAGACGGGATTGGGGGGAGATCATATTTCCCTACCATCGCTTTTCTTTCCCACCATAAGGATGATCAGCTTCCTCTTTCTTCACACGGGGAAGAAAGAGGAAGCAGCCACAACCACATGGCACATTCAATGGGAGTTTTTAATCGCGCTGCTTTTCCTGCACACAGCAGGAAATGGCGGCAAGTTTCGCCTAAAAAAAGGATTTACTTAGGGTGACCATATTTTGGAAACCAAAAAGGAGGACAACATGGTCCGTTCCCAAGGGGGCATGCCCACCAACATGTCTGGCCCCAGGGGGGGTGTCCAGCACCGGGGGGGGGGGTGCCCACCTGAACATAGCCTTGGTCACATATCTCATTTTACAGCACACAATTAAGACAAATCTGTTTTACATAATAACTTAATGTTAAAATCACTGAAATAAAGAACAACGTATCTGAAATTAACTTCACTGACTCCTACTTTTGTAGCTTTTGCTGTACTTTTAAGCTTTTGCTATACTCTGTGAGATACATTCTCCCCTTCCCTCAAATATCTTTTCTGACTGTATCCTCACTCCGCTGCAAACTGCTGCTGCTTTTAACAGGGTTTGCTGCCAGCTGGCTAGCTTTTTTATTTTTTAATTTCAATTTTTTTTAACCTTGTGAATGATTGTAGCAAAAGAAAGCAATGACATGCCAGGTTCCAACATCTGCATCAACAGGACATCTG
This sequence comes from Anniella stebbinsi, assembly GCA_029215795.1. Lineage (NCBI taxonomy): Eukaryota > Metazoa > Chordata > Lepidosauria > Squamata > Anniellidae > Anniella > Anniella stebbinsi. Next base: position 43,247,640 of record JARDYH010000004.1, on the reverse strand, counting down.
CAAAGATGACAGCCTTTCTCTCGACTGACACTGTTGGTCGTAAGAGTTTTTCTCTAAGGATGACCTTTCATCGCCCATGATGTGGAACTCTGAGAAAAGGCCTCTGGCCTGTTCCGTTTTGCCCTGTGGGCTGCTTTTACTGACCTCTCCTTTCTCACATTTTGGCCTATGGATGCCTCACCTCTGCTGAGGTCCAGGTGCCTGACTGCCCACCGAATCTGCAACAGGAAAGATGCCCTGCTTGCCCAGCACTTCTTAGCTAAAAACTTGAGATTCCCTTGATGCCAAGGGCTGAAAATTCTCAAGTTGCAATACCCTAAAGAGGAGGTTTGACAACCTGAGTTTGAAGGATAAGGCTCCAGCGGTTCAAAAAATAATAATTTTAAAATATCAAACTTTACAAAATTCCTAAAAATCAATGGATGAACAGATATGCTTCAAACTTGGCAAGGATAAAGCCCTTCCTGAGTTATATCATGGTGCCAGGATTAATTTCTTTATCTTTAAAAATGACAGTTTTAAAAAATATATATTTTAAAACCTCAAACTGTAAAAAATCCCAGAAAATCAACGGATGAACGGATCTGCTTCAAATTTGGCATGGCTATAGCCCTTCCTTAACCCTATCATGGTGCCAAGTTTCATCTCTTTATTTTTAAAAATGGCGGAGCTGTAAGCATTTTTGTTAATTCTCATTAAAGTAGAGCTGCCCTTTGGTTGGGGAGGATGGGAAAAATCTGGACTTCTCGTCAAATTTCATAATTTCTCCCCCTTCCTGGATTTCTTACCAAAAATCCTTACAAATCCAGGTTTTTCCTGTCATATGGTCACCCTAGATTTACCAGGTCTTATTTTGTCATGGAAAATAGAGCAAATGGAGCGGGAGATGCACAGGAGACGGACAGTGTCATCAAGAGGACCCATGAACATCTCTGTAAGCGGCCAGCAACAAACATGCTATAAAACGCTTGTCTGATGATGTTATGTTACAAGTTGCAGTGAATGTAAACAAAGAAACAGCTTCTGGTAAGTTCCTTCTGAAAAATACTGTGGCTGAAAGGATAGAGAAAGGCCCAGCCTGGTTGGAAGCTATTGCTGTCAGTCACACAACTGCACCCCCTCTGCCTTCACCCATCCTCTCTTTTGGCATTTGTAAATAGCTTGGAGAGGGCTTGGAGATGCTTGCGGGCATTCAAAAATGTGTCAAACTGATCCGTAAAGGTAGAAACAAAAACCCCTTTACAAGGTGCTTCCAAATCCTTGCACCCACTTCAGACCTGCATCACCTCATTTCATGAGACTATCTGAATATCTCCCAATTGGGGCTTTTGCCTCAGATTCATGCCTCGTCCAAGGCTTTTGTACATGCACACACGATGCTAAATCAGTCACTTCTATCAGTGATTGAAGAAGTTAAATGTCTGAATAGTCTGATAGCAGAAGTCTCTAAAATAACCTTCCCCAACTTGTCACCCTCCAGTTGCATTGGACTACAACTTCCAACATCCTCAGCCTGCATGGCCATGGCTGGGGGATGGGAATTATAGTTCAACGTGTCTAGAGTGCACCAGGTTGGAGAAGGCTGCTTTAAAACGGTTGTTCCCAATCTTGGGTCCCCAGATATTGTTGGAGTACAATTTCCATTCCCCCAGCCAGCATAGCCGAAGCACAGGGATGATAAGAATTGTAGTCCAACAATATTCCCAAGGTTGGCAACCACTCCTCTAGGGCTATCAAAATAGCTCCCTATACAGTCAAACCTTCACTGTGGTTTAAAGCTGTAACTGCAACTCCTACTCCACAAGAGCCTCCATCCATATAACAATGCATTGTTTGATCATCTGTGCCTTTCCCCCTAACTACCCAAAAATTCCTCCAACAATTCCAGGATAAAACTAGGAACAAGCCTGAATAGCTTCGTGTTGGTTTCCCCCTGAACAGGTCTTCTTGCTTCTATGTTTTTTTCTATACTCCATTGTTCCCTGTACTTAGGGCTTTCTCTATACATTATGCTTATCATTATGCTAGAAACAGCCTTTGAGTCTGCAGATCCCTAACATGACTGTGATGTTCGGAGGGTACTGAACCTCACATGGATCCCACTATTAGCACAAAGAATACAAATCACTATCACGAAGGAGTGATGCAGGTGTGTAAGTTCCCCATGCTCCTGGTGTGACCACAGATAGCGAGCATCTCATATGTCAGATCTGCAGAGGGGATCAATATCAATCTGAAAGCTTTCAGAACCTTCAACATAGTAAGTAAAGAATGCAGACTTGCTCTTCAATTGTGCATCATGGCTGTCCTCATTTCTATCTGTGTCCTTGTATTTCCTTAATCCATTCCTATCAATCCAGAACAATTTCTTCCATGGCGCATTAGATCACCAATGTTCCCTTAACCTCAGCCTATTATTACTGTATGATATGGAGTCAGTCACTACAATGGATCGACTTTCTACTTTGGACCTCCGTTCAGTTAACTTCATCAGTGTGGGCCTTCATTGTGAGCCTGGCTTTCTAAGGATATACTCAGCATTGCTCCTGCTCACTAGCAGATAGGGTTGTTTCTGATTTTAAGCTAGCTGGAATTTTTTTTAAAAAAAATGGCTCAATTCTAAGCTTGGGGTGGTTGGAAATCTGACTATATTTAAATGAACCAACATGTAGATCTTGGGCCACTTTATTTGGGGGTGGGGGAGAGGATAAAAAAACACTTTAGAAGTAACATGTGGCTTATTGGACAAGTTAATGTCTGACTTCATGATATGCATCAGCTGGAGATGCAGCTCAAGTAACTGGAACAGGTGCTGGTAAAAATGGAGGGCTATTGCCTGAGCAGAAGGAATGAGGCAGGCTCTGAAAGAGTATTTTTCAGTAATCTCTGTTGGGCGAGTCTTTAGAGATAAAAATGAGACTATGTGAGACGGTGATGAGTGAGTTGTGGGTGTGTGGGAAACTGAGAAAGTGTGAGGGATGTAGAGCAACAGAGTGTCAAAAAGGTATGAAAGATTCCCAGAGTTGCAAGCATGGCCAAGTCAGAAGTAGCCTATGCCTTCCAAGACATTTATAGCTCTATGGTTCCTGTGCAGTTCCTAATTTAATTCTTCCTGTATGCAAAGTCTTCAAGCCACAATGATGCCCAGGCTAATGGAGTGGACCCCAGCACAAAAGGCTTTTCAAAAAAAGCAACATTATACAAATGCATAAATGTTAGGTTCATTAATGGCTATTAGCTATAATAAATTTAAAAAATGAATCTTTATATTCAGTGAAGGGGCATTACTCAGGAAGACCGCAAGAGAGACCATCTCTGTCCCTGTTCTTCAGGCTATATGTGATTATTTCTCAGGAGTACCAGTATTTCTGGCCAACTCACTTGTTCCATACAGTGAGTGACTATTTTATAAACCATTAAATGGGCATATACAAGGTGTGCCTGTCAAAGGGACAAGTCCCTCTGCATCCACAGAAGAGTGTGTGTGACAATGTGACCCATCATTTCATATTGCTGTCTGCCAGTGCTTGCTACAGGTTTCTGAGGGCCCTTGGGTAAGACGCCCTCAATGGGGCCCCTTCCTCAGTGTGTCGACCTTCTCACCTCCATTGTGACCAGCTGCTATTGCTTCTCATCCTATTTCTCATCAATTTCTTTCTTTATTTATTTATTTCAACCAAGGAACCCAAGGCAGCATACAAAATCCTCCCCTCCTCTCCATTTTATCCTCACAACAACAACTCTGTGAGGCAGGTTGGGCTGAGAGTATGTGACTGGCCCAAAGTCACTCAGTGAACTTCCATGGCCAAGTGGGGACTAGAACCCGGATCTCCTGACTCTCAGTCCAACACTCTAGCCACTATATCACACTGGCTCATCATCACTACCGTTTGCCTCCTTGACAAGATGGACAGACAGTGAGCAAGTGGGCAGTGGTGTCTACTGCTCCACTTTCTCATCACCACCATTGTCTGAGCAGAGCAACATGCCAGTGAACAAGCAGGTTACAATGGTGAAGAGGAGTGACTCCAGGGGGCTCTTGTCAGTGAGCCCCTGCTGAGGTTTGGTTCCCCGGCAGGTGCCTGACCATGCCAACCACTGATGCTGGCATCGATTGCTATAGTTAATATGGTTATTAATGCACTCCTCATTCAGATGCTGGAGACAAACACCTTAGCCATCAAGCCTAGCTTGTGAGTTCACCATGAGCATTTATCTGGTCTCTCTTGGAGACAGTGTGCTGAACTAAATGGCAGCCAGGCAATCCTTCTGAACTCGCTACAAGGGCCAAAGTCAGGTGAAGGCTTGCCACTTACCCATCACCAAAGGGAACACAGATCTGCATAAAATTTGCATATGCTGATTTATATGCACAGATGCACATTTCAAAAAATACAATATATGGTGGAGGTGGGGAGAGGGAAATTAAGAACATAAGAAGAGCAATGCTGGATCAGACCAAGGGTCCATCTAGTCCAGCACACTGTTCACACAGTGGCCAACATGCTGTCAACCAAGAACCCACAAGCTGGACATGGTGCAAAAGCACCCTCTCACCCATGTTCCCCAGCAACCAGTGTATATAGGCTTACTGTTTATGTACACAGGGCGACTGTGACCAGGTGACCTGTGTACCTGCTTAAGCTGCTGACCAGGGGCTCACTGATGATGGGCAACGTCAAGGCTGCTCCTTTCTCTTCTGATGATTCTTTATCATTAAACAGGAACTAGACAGTACAGCCCTTCAAGTAAAGGACCCCTTAAATGGAGGGCTTTTCCCTGACAGCCTTTCAGAGAGAAGACTGTAAATCAGGACACACTGCCACCCTAGTTCTGGGTTGGCATAATCAGGCATCTACCAATGCCCATGCTCCAGTAAGGGGCCCACGGCCAATCTTTGGAGCTCCTGCTCCTGCTCCTGCTCCTGCTTGTGGCTGCTTCTTCACCTGCCCTCTCTGAGCAACTGGGCAGCAAAAGGAATGAGGAGAAGCTATAACCTGCAAGTCCCTTCTTCTCTGGTGGTGCAGGTTGGCTCCAGTGTGACAGTGACGGTAGTGATTAGGACGAGAAGGTGGGAAATCAGTGATTAGGAGGAGGTAGGAAACCTTAGGGTATAGGAATCCACTGGGAACAAATCCCCCTTGCAAAACAAATAAGCCCTGGAAGCAGCATTATTTGCCATATATACATGTTTCAAAATAAGGGCATGGGAAATCAAGATGGCTTGCTGAAGCTCTTGCTTGGACAACAGCTATAAACAATGCCTTCCCCAGATATCGGCATATTCTCATGAGATTTCCTATTAATGAATGCCCAGGTTGATCAGAGTGATCATTTCATGTTATGATTCCTCTCATCCCTGGAACTGACTGATTAAATATATGCATGGCATATCTGAGCAGTCATACAGCCACACATATCATTGTGAGTGACAGAAAAGCCACCGAGTTACCACCTGCCACACTGCTGGATTTGGAAGAGAATGAAAGCTATTTGAGCAGTCCCCAATACTTACTCTTCATATTCCTCAATGATCTCTTCAGTATCTGACATTTTCAGTTACCTGCCATCAAAACAAAACAAAAACAAACAGGGGAGATGTTAAAAGTGCAGCAGATCCACCAAAAACTGAGGCTTAATTAGGCATCATGAGCACCTATTTGAAATAGCTATGACATGCTTGAAGTGCCATCTAAAGATTTTTCCCCAAATGAGAGATGCAGAGCAGATCAAAGTGAGTTACAGCACAGATCTAGCAATCAGATCCAGCAATCAGAAGGAAATGCATCATGGCAGTGGAGGCTGGTGGCGCTCATGTCAGTAGGTTTGTGAATCCACTCTGGATTTCAGTCAGAACTCTAAAGGAGCTGTCCAAGGTGCTGAACCCAATCCCCAAAATGGGTTCAGCACCTTGGATAACTTCCTTAGAGTTCTGACTGGAAACCAGAGTACATTTACAGCCCCACCAACATTGGAGCCACCTGCCTCCACTGACTGGAATCCAGAAGGTATTTACAGCCCCAATGACATTGGAGCCACCAGCCTCCACTGCATCATGGTAATACATGTTCTGCAACATTTGTCAGATCAAAATAGCTGTGCATGGTTTGCATTAAATGATAGAATAGCTCATGATAGCAAATGTATATGCAAGCTGCTCCTGTGGGGTCTACAGACACACCCCATTAAGCAATTTGAGATTTCTGCATGTATCAAAAGGACACACTTGAATTTAACCATCACAAACATGTACATTTTCTGTGTGTCAAAGGGCTGACCTCAATGTCATCCATCATATGCATGCTGGACAGGATACGGAAGATGCAATATTTGACCAGCCCATCCATGGATACAAATCCAATGATCTGGCAGTGATTCATGCAGTCTCAACAACTTGGAAGAGTGTCAACATGACCGTATAAAATTCCTCCCAGAATACTGGGACTGTATCCATGGATGGGCTGCATCTCATGCTAATCCTCCATTAGGACATATAGCCAAACTAGTTAGCGATTGGCATCATCAGGCACCTGCCAAGGCTCATGCCCCAGCAAGGGCCCCACAGGTGCTGCTTCTTCACCTGCCCTCTCTGAACAAGTGAGCAGTGAAAAGAAAGAAGAGCAGAAGCTATGACTTGCATGTTCTTCCATATCACCTTTCTCACAGCATTACTTTGTCCGGCCACCCTTATGAACCAAATATATATTGTATCATTCAGTATCAACCAAGCTGAAGCTCAAACAATTTTCTGAGAATTTTCTTTTCCAAAGTCTTGTAAACACCTCCTCCCTCACAGTGAATATTTGGCAAAGGGCTTTTTCCTTTCCCCACATTCCACTACCTGCAAATAGCAGGGATAATGGGGGATGCCATTTTTACTCAGCCATTTCAAATAACATTGAAGGGCATGCATGAGATGGTCATTGTACGTTTGCTCAGTTCAGATCTTCATCAGGTCTTTTCATCCAGCACAGCCCCGGCCCACCTGCGGAGAGGCGGAGAACACCGGCGGGAGAGGGAGAGAGAGGTGTGCGTAGGGGCTCCCTGCGCCTCCTCCAGCCCAGTCCCCAGCCCGCCTGCGGAGAGGCTTAGAACACTGGCCCAGTCCACCCCTCTGACACGCTTGAGGTGGCTGGGAGTGCAGCTGAACTGAAATGTGTCTGGGAGCGGCAATATCTGTTGTGCAGGGCAAGGGGAGATATGGCGATAGCAGGGCGATGTGCCATTATAGGGGAAGGAGAGATAGATATTTAACACCCATCTTACCTTCCAGTTGCCCTGCTACCCCGGGGATCTTGGAGAACGAACCAAGACACCCACAGAACCTCTCCTTGCTCCTATGCAATGCCAGGTCAGTTAAAAATAAAACAAATATCATCTATGACCTCCTTATAGATGAGGAGACCGACCTTGCATGCTTCACCGAAACCTAGCTGGGAGATGACAGTGGGCCGACATGGGCCCAGGCCCTCCCAGCTGGATACTGTGTTAGTGAGCAGGTGAGGGAAAGTGGGCGGGGGGGGGGTGGAGTAGCTGTGGTCTACAAGGACAATCTTAACCTGACCAGACTTTCTGTCTGGCAATTGAATCACATCGAGTGTGTGTACCTGAGCCTGAAGGCCAAGGATAGACTAGGGATTCTGTTGGTGTACCGGCCCCCCCGCTGCCTATCAGACTCCCTGGCCGAGCTCACGGAACTGGTCTCGGAGTTGGTGTTGGATTCGTCCAGGCTTTTGGTCCTGGGCGATTTCAACATCCCATTCGAGGCTGGTTTGTCAGGTGCAGCTCGGGAGTTCATGGCATCCATGACAACCATGGGCCTATCCCAATTGGTCTCTGGACCTACACATTCAGCAGGTCACACCCTCGATGCTGTCTTCAGCTCCGAACAGACAGATCTGTGGGCGGAGGTAACAAATACCTCTGCATTGTCATGGACAGACCATTTTCTGGTCAGGGTTAGTATCACGGCTACCACCCACCCCTGCAGGGGTGGCGGACCTATTAAGATGGTCTGTCCTCAAAGGCTGATGGATCCTTCTGGATTCCAGAAGGCCTTGGAGGGAATCTATGGCTGGTATCGTCGACGATCCTGTAGAAGCCCTGGTCAATAGATGGAATCAAGACCTAACTAGGGCTGTCGACACGATCGCCCCCAAACATCCTCTCCGATCAACTTCTAATCGGGCGCCCTGGTATACAGAAGATCTCAGGGAGTTGAAGTGGAAAGGACAACGATGGCGGAAAACTCGACTTATATCCGATAAGACACGACATAGTGAACATCTTCGTTCTTATGGGGTGGCAATACGTGCAGCAAAGAAAGCTTTCTTCTCTGCACGCATTGCGTCTGCGTATTCGCGTCCAGCAGAACTGTTCAGGGTGGTGAGGGGTCTAACCCGGGCACCCTCCCCCCTGAACCCGATTTTAGAGCCTTCGGTAGTTCGCTGTGATGCCTTTAATGATCATTTCACAGATAAAATCTCTCAGATAAGAGCCGACTTAGATGCCGTTGTTATAGCAGAAGCTGACAATGGAGTGTCCAGCGACTCCGTGAGTAGGATTACACTTGATCAGTTTCAGTTGGTGAGTACCGAGGATGTGGACAAGCTGCTTGGTCGAGTGAGGAGGACGGCTTGCCCTCTCGATCCCTGTCCTTCTTGGCTGGTCGCCCAGGGAGGATATGCAGTTAGATCACAATTACAATATATTATTAATGCATCTCTCAGGGAGGGGAGTTTTCCATCATGTTTAAAAGAAGCGGTAGTACAGCCACTTCTAAAAAAGCCCTCCCTGGATCCCCTGGACCTTAATAACTACAGGCCAGTATCAAATCTTCCATTTTTGGGCAAGGTGATCGAGAGGGCGGTTGTCTTCCAACTGCAAGCAGTTTTGGATGATACAGATTTTCTAGACCCATTTCAAACTGGTTTCAGGGCAGGATATGGAGTTGAGACTGCTATGGTCGCCTTAGTGGATGATCTACGCTTAAGTATTGACAGGGGGAGTGTGTCCCTGTTGGTACTTCTGGACCTCTCAGCGGCTTTCGATACCATCAACCATGGTATCCTTCTGGAACGCCTGAGGGAATTGGGACTCAGGGGCACTGTGCTTCAGTGGTTCTGGTCCTACCTCTCGGGCAGGTTCCAGATGGTGATGCTTGGGGATAGTTGCTCTTCAAAGAAGGAGCAGCTATGTGGTGTACCACAAGGTGCCATCCTATCCCCAATGCTGTTTAACATTTACATGAAACTGCTGGGAGAGATCATCCGGAGGCATGGGGCGAGGTGCTATCAATACGCTGATGACACCTAAATATATTTCTCTATGCCTTTGACAACAGTGTCAGCTAAGGATAGCGTGTCTCCTCTGAATGAATGCTTGGAGGCGGTAATGGGCTGGATGAGGAAAAACAAACTGAAGCTGAATCCAGACAAGACGGAGGTGCTTACTGTCAAGGGCCACAACCTAGGGTTGGAGGTGTGTCAACCAGTTCTGGATGGGGTTACACTCCCCCTGAAAGACTGTGTTCGCAGCTTGGGGTTGCTCCTGGATCCGTCGCTCCAAATGACAGCTCAGATAGATGCGACTGCCAGGAGTGCCTACTATTAGCTTTGGCTGATACACCAGCTGAGCCCCTTCCCAGAGTTGGAAGACCTAAAATCAGTAGTGCACGTGCTGGTAACTTCGAGGCTCGACTTCTGCAATGCGCTGTACATAGGGCTACCTCTGTGCCCAGTCCGGAAACTTCAACTAGTTCAAAATATGGCAGCCAGGTTGGTCACCGGTACATCTAGGGGTGTACACATTACACCAGTTTTAAAATCTCTTCACTGGCTGCCAATCAGTTTCCGGGCAAAGTACAAAGTGTTGGTTATTACCTTTAAAGCCCTACATGGTTTGGGTCCAGGTTACCTACGGGATCGCCTTGTCCCATACAATCCGCCCCGCACACTCAGGTCCTCTGGGAAGAATTTACTACAGTCAACAAGAACTAGACTGACAACCGTTACCCAGAGGACCTTCTCTTCTGCCGCTCCCAGATTGTGGAATGACCTGCTGGGAGAGATTCGCCAACTCAGCAGTCTTCAGGAATTTAAAAGATCTATAAAGACTGATCTCTTCCGGCAGGCCTACCCAGATGAATTTTAAAGTGTTTTATTGGTATTTTAATGATGTATTGGTTTTATGTGCTTTTAAACAGTTTTGTATTTTATGTTTAAAGCTGTTCCCCGCCTCGATCCGTTGGGAGAGGCGGGTAATAAATAAATATATATATATTATTATTATTATTATTATTATTATTATTATTATTATTATCAGCTCTCAGTGAAGTACACTGAATAACTATATGGAAAAGCTGTGTGAGAGGAGCATTCCAGTGGAGGCTGGTTGCTCCAATGTGAAGGGGGGGTGAATCTGCCCCACGTTTTAGTCGAACTCTAAAGGAACTATCCAACCTTGCTCCTTTAGCTCTTTTAATAATAATAATAATAATAATAATAATAATGATTTATTTCTTACCCGCCTCTCCGTCTGGATCGAGGCGGGGAACAACAACATGATAAAATACATAAAACTAATTAAAACATGACAAATATTATTAAAACTGCATTAAAACATCCTAAAACATCCTAAAAACATTCTAAAAATTACACTGGATATGCCTGCCGGAAGAGAACAGTCTTTATAGCTTTCTTAAATTCTAAAAGACTGTTAAGTTGACGAGTCTCCTCCAGCAGGTCATTCCACAGTCTGGGAGTGGCAGAAGAGAAGGTCCTCTGGGTAACGGTTGTCAGCCTAGTCTTGGCCGACCGCAGTAAGTTCTTCCCAGAGGACCTGAGCGTGCGAGGCGGATTGTACGGGAGAAGGCGATCCCGCAGGTAACCTGGACCCAAACCATGTAGGGCTTTAAAGGTAAAGACCAACACTTTATACTTCGCCCGGAAACTAATTGGCAGCCAGTGGAGCGATTTTAAAGCTGGCGTAATATGGTCACTCCTAGATGTACCAGTGACCAACCTGGCTGCCATATTTTGAACTAGTTGAAGTTTCCAGACTAGGCACAGAGGTAGCCCTATGTACAGCACATTGCAGAAGTCGAGCCTCGAAGTTACCAGTGCGTGCGCTACTGTCTTTAGGTCTTCCAACTCTAGGAAGGGGCGCAGCTGGCATATCAGCCGAAGCTGATAGTAGGCACTCCTGGCCGTCGCATCTATCTAGGCTGTCATTTGGAGCGACGGATCCAGGAGCAACCCCAAGCTGCGAACACAGTCTTTCAGGGGGAGTGTAACCCCATCCAGAACTGGTTGACACACCTCCAAACCCAGGTTGCGGCCTTTGAAACCCAGAGTGGATTCACCACCCCACTGACACTGGAGCCTCCAGCCTTCACTGGCGCTTTCCCAGCCACTTCATATCAGATTTCAGCTTGGGTTACCCACTTTACTCTGCTGCAGATACAGATGTGCAAGCACCTCTCCCTTTTCATCCCAAACATTTCTATGGGCAAGACTTGGTGTACCCCAAACATTAAGCAAAACCACATGTGCTTGTTAATGCAAAGAAGAAGGGTTAAGCAAGGAGCATGTTAAATCTGTTGCTTCTATACATAAACATAGGAATTAATCATTGTTTGTACATATGGGCATCTCAAGAATCAGGTGTGTTTAGGCTGTTATTCTTGTTTCCCTAGTTCAAAAGGTGAGGCTTGTGGGAAGAAGGAAAATTCTCATGAGTGTTCTTCATACGCATGCTCTGTCATACCCAGCATCTCCCATGTGGAGAAAATAAAAGATGGAGTTATAATTGCTACAACTACATGCACATGGGTACACAGGAAGCTGCCTTATACCAAGACAGACCATTGGTCCATCTAGGCCAGTACTGTTAACACACTGATTGGCAATGGCTCTCCAGGGTTTCAGGCAGGATTTTTTTCCCCTAGCCCTACCTGGGGCCTTCAGCATGCAAAGTAGATGCTCTACCACTGATCTACAAACTCTGAGCTACAGGTTTACCAAATGTATTTTTAAATGGGAGAGGGTTTAAGAGGACACCAGAAATAAAACTACACCTGCCTAGATGTCTCCAAATGAACCCAATTGATTAGAAGCAAAGGATGCTTATCCAAATGCAGGGGCATCAAGCCTCAAGATGACTAGACGGAATTGCCTTGCAGGCCAAACAGTGCACCAAAAGGAAATGTGTGTGTTAATGTGCAGTACGGACATGAGGATCAAGAACTGGAGACACTGAGACTTTTGAAAATCAAGTCCCAAGTATGTTTCAGGTTAGGCGATTGATACATGAGGCATTCCAAATTAGTGCCCACTTTTGCTTTGTCAAATATGTAGATATGCAAACACATCCAGGAGAGCGAAACTAATTGCTCAAAGAAAGAAAAGCAAATGCAAATTGCTTAGTCTTAGGCTAGATCTACACCTTATGTCAAATCATTTTGAATATTGGATAAAAAGCAGGAAATAACACTATGAAAGCAGTATATGGAATGGGAATTTGCCCCAACAGTTTTCAGTGCGCTACATAGCAGTAGTGTAGATCAAGGCATAGTCCAATTTTGACTGTCTTGGGGTACCTCTACAAGAGCAATTTAAAGCTCTTTCAAGGCGCATTACCAAATTTACCTCTACAAGTGCGGAATGCAAATCAGGGGTCCAGGCGCTTTAAATCTCCAAGTATTCGCATTTTCGAATACGCTTTAATAGCGAGTTTTAATTTACCGCGAGAGTGCCTTATGTCCATGTAAATAATTTTCTGAGGAAGCGCATTAATGATCAGATGGTTTTGTTGTCATGTGTATGACTGGATAATTAGTGATTTGCTTAGACAACTCCTCCCCTCACTTCTTGCTGGATTCCTGAGATGAGCTGTTTGTGTGTGTAAAAAGAGAACTTCTAAGTGAGACAGGAAGCAGGGAAAGGGGGGCGCGGACAGGGGGAGGGTGTTTTCATGCTTGCCTGCATGCCTGCCCCCGTCCATAGACATACACACACACACACTTGCTTTTTTTCTCGTCTCTCGCTTAGAAAAACCGTCCCGTCGCTTGCTAGCTGGGTGGGTGGGTGGGTGGGTGCGCATCTGAATGTTTTACATCACCAAAACGACAACAGATGATTGAGAAGGAGAGAAGGGAAAACAACTGATCTCACTGGGAGAATAAGGAGGAGGAGGAAGGAACGAAGCAGCTTCCGCTGTCTGTTTGGGCTTGTGTTTGTGCGGATCTCTACTCTCTTGCTCGCTCGCTCCTTCTCTTTGGTCTCTCGCTCTCTTCCTCTCTCTCTGGCAAATGGTAGAGAGCAGAGAGAGGCAGCCAAAAATACTTTTTAAAAGGCTGCTGGAAGGGGAAACTTGAGGCACATTCTCATTTACTCCTGAGCAGTTCTTGGAGGGGTGATAACTTTAGCTGGCAGTGAAATTGGAGGGTAGAAAGGTAGCCAAACAGGTTAACCATATCATTCCCAGCAGGTAACCTAGGAAACCAAAGGCGGGAGATTCTGGTGGGCGGGGAGAATAAAGGGTGAAACAAAGCGCATTACTTTCAGCAACATGTCAACAACTTTAAAGCGCCTTTCATACAGCCCGTAATGCGCTTCAACACCTCCCATGTATAGGGATTAGGCGTAAAAGCGATTGTCAGTAGATGCGCATAATCGGACAACAGGGAGCCAAACCGAAATCTTGTAGAGGGGACCTCAGTCTTCATGTCTACATTCCTCGGACTCTCCCATCTGTGAGTAGCAATCCAAAAGAGAATAAAACAATTCACTGCTCCGAGCTGCTCCCAAAGAAACTTTGTATGAAGCACTACTAATGTCACCTGGAATTGTGGTCGTTAATTGCTCTGGATCAGGGGAGCAGAACCTCAAGCCTGGGGACCTGAGGTTCTGGCCCTCTAGGATTCCCCCTTCTTTTTACCCTACCTGCTTTCCCCCATTGTTTGGTGGCTACCTGGCACTCCTTCCCCCATTTTAAAAGGCTGAAATGCCTCTCCTAATCCTTAATACAGTTTTCAGCTAAATTGTGGTGGTATTTTTGTTTCTGTTTGGCCCATCCCTTTTGCCTGTGGCCCCTGAGATAGGGTGTCCAGATGGCTCGGGGTTTCCCGGTCCTAACCGGGAAACCTGGGGCCAACCGGGCCAACCGGGAGCGGTGGGGGCAAACCGGGGTGGCGGGGGGTCACGTGGCGGTGGCAGCAAGCGAGGAGCGGCGGTAGACCCGGCGGCGGTGGCGGCGGAGGAGCCCGGGAAGCGGCCGCCCCAGAAGGTAAGTGCCCTCCCTCGCGCCTCGCGCTCCTTATCCGCAGGGGCGTCTGCTTCCCTCCGGTGCTCGAATCTACTGAAAAACAGGCTTCGCGGCCTGTCCCTCAGTAGCGAGACAGGCCGCGAAGCCTGTTTCTCAGTAGATTCGAGCACCAGAGGAAAGCGGACACCCCTGCGGGTAAGGAGCGCGAGGCGCGGGGCGCGGGGCACTTACCTGCTGGGGCGGCCGGGTCCGCCGCCGCTGGGTCCTCCACCGCCACTGCCGGGCTCCTGAGGCCAGAGGCCGCGCGGAAGGGACGGGAGAGGGCCGGATCCGGAAGTGATGTAATCGGCCCTCCCCCGCCTCTTCCGCAAGGCCTCTGGCCTCGTCGGGGCTAGTCGCGGCGGCAGCAGGGGACCTGGGGGGGCGGCGGACCTGGCGGGGGCGGCAGCAGCAGCGGCAGCGAACCTGGTAGGTCCGGGCTGATGTTTTTTGGGGGTGGGTGGCTTGGTGGGGGGGTTGTTTTGGGTGGCGGGGGGGGACCGGGATTTTGGGTTCCAAAATCTGGTCACCCTACCCTGAGAGCATCTCCAAAATGGAATTCAGCTCTTGGACTGAAAGAGGTCCTACACCACTGCTCTGGATCCCTTAAAATGATGGCAGCTTGAAAGAATTTCAGGTCTCAATCCATCCTTTCTGAGCATGTAACACCTTTTGGCTTGCTACTGATGTGATGGCCATATAAGGAATCCACAACATCATCATTTTGGCTTAGATGGCCATTTCTAACATTCTTCTACTGGTGCATGATCAAACATCCATGGGGCAAAGGGAGGGAAGGAAGGATTCTGACATGAAGTTGGAGGTTGAAAAGTTTTCTGGGATTCTCAGAGATTTGGTTCACGCAAGTGTTATGTTACCGACTTCTAGAATACCCTGTCTATCATCAATCAAGTGAGCTGCATATCCTGTCTTTGGAGACAGAAAAGACATTGACGAGGAGCAGGAGGGCAAAGCTTTTAGGAAAACAGCAGCACCATCTATGCTTATCTGACAGAACTTCTTGCTGGGAGCTGTTGATCTTGGCTTGGATTCTAAACACGTTGACTTGCTGATAAAATGGCAATGGAGCCGAGGCTCTGTGGCTTAGCAGCATACTTCTCCTAAAATAGGTGGCAGATTAGCCAGCTCTGATAACTATGAGCAAGCAGTGCTGTCTGTTGTGAAGTAGGGCAGGCAGGACACACAGCGATGAGAAGGGATGCCTGGTTTAAAGGAAGAGAAGAGATATTCTGAGGGTGTCATAACTGTAGGGAAAGAAATAATTAGCCTGGAGAAAGAGGTTTGTTGTTGCTTCTTTTCACTTTTCTGTTGTGCCTTTTCTAAAGGATAAAACCCTTTGCTCTTCTCTTCCTTCCACATCTTTAACAAAAGGAAAACAATAGTTATGATCTCATTCCTATAGCCTAGCAGAATGGAGTTTATTGTTGGTTTTATTTTTATTTTATTTTATTGTCTTTTCTATCCTACTTTTCTCCATATTGGGATCGCCAGGCAAGTTACAAATTATTATTTATTTTTAAGGAAAGATCCATCTGCTAAAAACAATAACCTCAATAACTAACTTCAGGGCTATTCATTAAGTCAGGGATAGGCAACTCGGTGCTCTCGAGATGTTTTGGACTACAATGCCCATAATCCCTGACCATTAGCCAAGCTGACTGAGGGCTGATGTGGGCTGCAGTCCAAAATACTTGGACGGTACCAGTTTGCCTACCCCTGCTTTAGGTACTCCAAGGGTACTACGGTTTCTAAACAAATATGCCAGTAAGAGCCTTGTTTTTACAAAACAGCAACTACAGCAAACAGGAGGTGAGAAGGGAGGACTTCAGGATCTACAAGTCAAACCAACTCAGTGAGGGATAATAGAGACACAAATTACATCAGCCATGGTCCAGCCAAAGTTAAGCATTCTTCAGTGCCTTTGGTTTCTGTGGGAGAGATTTAAGCTCATGCTTAACTCTCACATTGCAATCAAGAGGACCAGAGAGTGCATAACTTTGGCTGGGACATGTCCTTTGGGCTTACTCATAGTTCACCCATTGTGCTAAAGCCATGAGTAACAAGGTCATAAGTAGGGCAGAGAACTTGCTCTACTCTTCATTTTCTAGAAGTTTGAGTGTGTGTGTGTGTGTGTGTGTGTGTGTGTGTGTGTGTGTGTGTTTTCTAGCACTCATGAATGCAGAGAAAGGTTGGGAAATATTATAGTCCCTGCACTCCCTCCCCCTTAGCCCCACATGCTTGATGCTTGCTTTACATGCATTATCTCACCAATTCTCACAACAAACCTGTGAAGCAGGCTGCATTACAGTGAAGCTGAAACCTTTTGCAGACCTTGCTCTTTATGGATAGGTTAAATGCATGGACACCTTCTGGCCCAAACCTTGACTTTGCACACCAAGCCTCCTAGACATCAATATGTTGAGGACAACATGTACAAAAGGGAATCCTACACATGGACAGCTGAGCATGCAAAAGCTTTCATGTGATCAGGAACCCTGATCACCATCCATGTGTGGAGCCCTGGGGTGCTTCTGATGGAGGACTCCCAGCACTACCAAACAATAGTGTGCCTATTCCTTCATTTCTTCTTTAACATATTCTTTTGTGGGGAAAGAAAAAGGGTGGAAGATGCAGTGGGGAAACCCTACATAAAATTTCATGAAGGAGATAAAGTGGCAGCACAACAAAAGCCACCTCCCGAAGCACTCCGGTTTAAGGACATCAACGTCTGCAAAGGCCTGACTGGCAGTGACATGGCTACAAGTGCTTGTTCACATATCCGAGTTGATTAGCTGATCACTGCAGCATCAAATGTCAATATACCCATGAGAGTGTGTTGTTACAGTTCAAACACTGCAGGTGAAATGTCCCCAATGCTTTTCAATAGAATCAATTCACACTTTTAGCATCAAATGATGTATAATCCAAGGTGATACATTTGCATTTGTGAACTTCACTCATCATAAAGTGAGTTTAAATCTGAGCTGAGATGTAAATATAGGGACATCCATCTTATAGCTGAACATAGTGTCAGAGGGGAGCAAGGGTGGCAAGTGCACCCCTCAAAGAAAAGTCGCATCCCTCCCAACCCCATTCTGGGTCTCCTGTGGCTACTTCAAGGAAAGGAGTTCTAAATGTGTTCCAAATGATTTTTTCTCTTATTGATCAATCAATATTGGAGAAAAAATGTTTAAATCAATAAATTATGGTGTGTGCTATAAGGTGGGAATTCTGCTAGGACATCACAGAACTTATGGCATATGTGTTCTGGGTACTACATGCATGTTTCAGTGGCAATACAGAATAAGGGGTGTGTAAATCATAACCAAAGAATTTCAGTTTGCAGTGAGGTGTCTATGGGTTTAAGGATGCCTTTACAGTTTACCATTCCCATGTGTGTATGTGGTGGCTGGGCAACTTCAGATGTTCTTGGAGGAAACTGATTATCTGGACCCATTTCAGTCTGGTTTCAGGCCAGGCCACAGCACTGAAATAGCCTTGGTTGCTCTGACCAACAACCTACTCCAGGTGAAAGACATGGGGAGTGCTATTCTGTTGATCTTCTTGGATCTCTCAGCGGTTTTTGATACCATTGATCATGGTAACTTACTGGACTGGCTCGATGAGATGGGAGTAGGAGGCACTGTGTTACAGTGGTTGAGCTCCTACTTGCAGGGCCAATTCCAGAGATTGGTATTGGGGGATTCCATATTCACCATATAGCTATTAAGCTCTATTCTATCCTCCATGCTGTTCAACATCTATATGAAGCTGTTGGGTGAAGTCATTAGGGGTTTGGGGGTTGGGTGCCAGCAGTATGCTGATGGAAGCTCTGTGGATTGGTGGTTCCCAAGTCCAGAAATTGGATGGGGAACCTGTTCTGGATGGGGTTGCACTCCCTCTGAAGGAGCAGGTGCATAGCTTGGGAGTAGTCCTAAATCCATCCTTGTCACTGGAGGCCCAGGTGTACTCGGTGGCCCGAAGTACTTGGGGTCAGCTTTGGCTGATCCACCAGCTACATCCTTTCCTGGACAAGGACAACCTAGCCGCAGTAGTCCATGCACTGGTAACTTCCTGATTAGACTACGGCAATGCACTCTATGTGGGGCTGCCCTTGAAGATGACTCAGAAATTGCAGCTAGTGCAAAATGCAGCAGCTAGACTGCTGACCAATACATCCCACAAAGACCATATAACGCTGGTCTTAAAGGAATTGCACTGGCTGCCTATATGTTTCCGACTGGAATTCAAGGTGTTGGCATGACTTTTAAAGCCCTAAACAGCTTGGGACCTCAATACTCAAGGGAGCACCTCTCTCTCTATATATGCCTGCCCGAGACTTGAGATTGGTTGGAGGAGCCCTCCTCTGAAACCAACCAATGCGAGACATATGCTATGGTGGGGCATGGGAGAGGGCTTTCTCTGTTGTGGCACCCTGACTGTGGAATGCCCTCCCCTTGGAGGCCCAACTGGCGCCAGCACTGGTTTCATTTTGGTACCAAGTTAAGACATGGCTTTTTAACAAAGCCTGTGATGGCTAAATTCACCAAGCCTTCACATAGTTTTAATTGTTTTTATTGGTTTTTACTGTTTTTAAATTCTATACTGGTTTAGCTTGATTAATGTTTTAATTTGTTTTCAGCTGCATATATTTATTGTTTTATATTGTTTGTATGATTTTATCTGTACACTGCAGTGAGATCCTTGTGATATAGGGTGGGATACAAATGTTTTAACAAATAAATAAATAACCTCCAGTTAAAGACCCCTTAAACTCTCATTGGTCATTACATGTGTATACATGAAAGTTATCTGTCTGTGTGGACAAGGAGATGTGGCAACAATCCGACTAGTGCCAACACTGACTTCTTTAGGCACCAAGTTAAAACATGGCTCTTTATCAAAGCCTTTGTGGGAAAAATTCTCCATGGTCACACATAAAATTGTTTTATTTGTTTTTATTGCTTTAAAAATTCTACTGGTTTAAATTTGTTAACAATTTAATACTTTTTAGCTGTGTATATTTAAGCTTACATTGTTCTGCTTTTAGCTTTATGCCGCCCTGAGATCCCAGTGATAGAAGGTGGGATACAACTGTTTAAATAAATACATGGATAAATAAATGTTTGACTGAGACTAAAGATGATTTGGTCCTTGCTTTCTTCCATAATTTTTGTTTCCTTTGCTAACACTGTAACTCAGGCTTCTCTCTATGCATTGTTCTGTGTACAAAAGACTCAGAGAGTGGTGGGTATGGAAGCAGGCCATTAAGAAGTCTCTTGTTCCTCTTCCCTTCCAAGAACAAGTCACTATGCCTGGGTCCCAAGCCTAACGTCCAGCTTTCTAAGCTAGGAGTCAGAGGCCTGCGTAATCTGCAGCAGTTTCCTGAGCAATTTTCCCTAGGAGTTTCATGTTTAAAGGTAGGTTTTTTTTCTCCCCAGGCTATGCCTTTCCAATTGATGCCATACATCACCACGAGACTTGCCCAGACCTTGTCTGGCACCTTTGGCTGCTTGAAACATTCCTATGTCTCAGCAGACAGCATTCAGCAAAGCCATCCTGCTCATGTCAAGTTTGAAACAAATCCTCAAAGTAAATGAAATTGGACGGGTTTGGTAAGGAGGTCCTGCACAGCTCTACAAATAACTCCCATGTGTCAGGCCATCTGTTCTCTGCCATACCTCCCTATTTCTCCTCTGCTTTGGACAGAGTATCATTTGAGTCATGTATAACAGCTGTATGATAAAAAAAAATCAAAAATGCCACTGCCTCAATTCACAGAATTATTATAGGAACATAGGAAGCTGCCTTACGTTGCGTCAGACCATTGGTCCATCTAGCCCAGTATTGTCAACATTAACTGGCAGCATTTCTCCAGGGTTTCCAGCAGGATTCCTTCCTATCCCTACCTGGAGATGCTGGGGATTGAACCTGGGGCCCTCAGCATATAAACCATGTAATCTAACAGAAATATAAAGAGTGTGGTGTGGAGGACTAATAATAACATCCAGTGAAGGAGTATTGTGCATATCTGGGAATGTATCCAATGTTAGTCCTACTTAGAGTAGACTCATGATTAACACAAGCCCCATTAATTTCAATGGGTCTACTCTAAGTAGGACAAACATTGGATATTACCACTGGATTCTACTATATTACTTGAGAGATTATTCCAAACAGAGAACTTCATTCCACCACAAAATTGAGATCACTGTGACTTTACAGCACTATTATTATTGTTGTTGTTATTATTATTATTGATTATTATTATTATCATCATCATCATCATCTTTATTTGTATCCCGCCTTTTGCTCAATGCTGGGCCTCATTATGATAGACCTTTGGAAGGCTGGGTTGAAACATGATTAAGGATTACTCCCAGCCCCAAGACCAGGATAAGTGGAATAATATAGAACCAGGATATAAAGAAAAAATGTATATCCCACATTGACTAGAGAGGGAAGCATGAATTCAAGGGAGTTATTTAGACAAGATTATAAAAGGAGACTGTAGCACAGCTTGACATTGAACATGGATCTCCGTGGCTCATTCTGAGATATTCTGCTATCACTGCCATGGCTTATTGGAGCATATGAAGTAATTATATAATAAATGTCTTTGAATAAGTGCAAGGGCTTTTTCTCCCACCAATTAGGTATTATTATTATTAACAACATTTTATACCTGATTAACAACAATTTCTTTGAGCAAACCCTAAAATATAAAAATATAACATGAACATAAAATAAAAAATAAATTGAAACTGCATCAAAATAAAACTATCAATATTGGAAACAGTAGTGCCCAAGGTCTAAAAAACACAAAAAACTGTTTTTTAAACCTGAAAAGCCTGGGAAAATAAAACGGTGCTCAGTGGGCCTCCCTGGGGAGGGTGTTCTGCAACCAGTGTGCCACCACTGAAAAGGCCCTCTTTTTAGTAGCCACTGCCACAGCTCTTTTAGAAGGAGTACCCAGAGCGCAAACAGATTTGATAAGGTTGGGTAGATTTTAAAAATTAGAAATTGGGAATCAGGTTGGCTTCAGCCACATAACTTCTAGTTCTAGAATTTAACTTTAATTAAGCTAGGCTGACCATATGAAAAGGAGGACAGGGCTCATGTATCTTTAACAGTTGTAGAGAAAAGGGAATTTCAGTAGGTGTCATTTGTATGCAATTAGTTCCTGGTGAAATTCCCTCTTCATCACCACAGTTAAAGTTACAGGCACTATACTAGAGTGACCAGATACAAAGAAGGCAGGGCCCCTGCAACTTTAACTGTTGTGATGAAGAGGGAATTTCACCAGGAACTAATTGCATACAAATTACACTGGCTGAAATTCCCTTTTCTCTACAACTGTTAAAGTTACAGGAGCCCTGTCCTCCTTTTCAGATAGCCTAAATTAAGCACCAAAAATTATTCGTATTCTTCTTACTATTATTATTTTGCTTTAAACGTATGCAGCCATCTTGGACTTCTGTTATTATTAACATCAAGTATTACTACTTGCAATTTACTGTGATAGGGTGACCAGATAAAATCCAGGTCATGGCTCATGTAACTTTAACAGTTGTAGAGAAAAGGGAATTTTAGCCAGTGCCATTTGTATGCAATTAGTTCCTGGTGAAATTCCCTCTTCATCACAACAGTTAAAGTTGCAGGGGCCCTGCCTTCTTTTGTATATGGTCACTCTAGTATAGTGCCTGTAACTTTAACTGTTGTGATGAAGAGGGAATTTCACCAGGAACTAATTGCATACAAATGACACTGGCTGAAATTCCCTTTTCTCTACAACTGTTAAAGTTACATGAGCCCTGACCTGGATTTTATCTGGTCACCCTAAACTTACTGCTATTTACCTGGGATCTTACTAGATATTTACCTTGGGTCTTAAGGTAAGCTCTTTCTAGGTAACTCCAAAAGCCTCTTTAATCACTTCTCCATCACTTCTAAATGTCCTTTGAACTTCCATATACACATGGCCTCTCATTTTCTCTGTAGGCATTTCACTCTTCCAGATACTTCACATGCTATATCCTGTCACCGTTTATTACCAAGTGCCAAAAAATTAATCCAGCATGTGTAGGTTCACTCAGAAATTAGTCTCTTAGAGCCTATCTACACATGCAGGATAAAACACTTTGAAAATGTTTTGAAAACTGTATATGGAGTGTGTCCTGGGCCCCAACAGTTCTCAAAACAGTTACAAACCGTTTTAAACTGTTTTAAACCGTTTTAAAACAGTAGTGTAGATAGGCTGTTAGTGTTCAGTGGGTCTTACCCCCTTCAAGAGTGTTCACTATTGCAGCCTAAATCATTAGGAATTGTTTCTAATGATTTCCTAGACAAGAGCACTAGGAGGATCCGTATTGTGAAATGTTTTCATAAAATTTAGGTTTCACTATGGACCCACCTATTTTAATAATTAAAAACCACAGTACACAACATCTAAATTCACAAGCTTTTAAACATGCCAATTTTCAGGCTAAGAAACTTCAGTCAGGTGAAATATGGATTTTGAGCCAAAAACAACAACTGTAAGATTTACTCAGGAAAAGAGTAACATTTCATTGACCTCAACAGGAATTAAACTGAACTCACATTGAGATTGCCAAAGTTCTTTGTAGAAACAACATTTCATTTAGTGATATTAAAAAAGCATTTCTGGCATGTCTTTGCTCTATGCAAAGGACTTTAGGGAAAACTGAGGATGGATATACATTTCTGCTACACTTCTGCTCATATTCATCTCACATGTGCTGAATAATATGCACTACATATTCTGTAGATTCTAAAGAATTCTATTAGAGTTGCTTTTTGATGTCTGCTCTGCAAACAAAGCCAAACAAAATACACTGATCTAGTAATTGCCACAGCAATACTCACCATAGTTTAGGACTATTATTTGTAAACATGCCATTAGACAAAAACAGTTTTTCACACTTCTAGTGCTTTATCCTGAGTTAAGCCTCTGATTCCCGTTCGTATTATATGCATGAACTAATGAATGTATTGTTTTCCATTCCATAACATCCACCAGTACACCTTTCAATGGCACATTTTGCATGCATGACTGATTTTTTTTCTTTTTCCTAAAAAAATAATCCTGATGTAGATCAGATTGTAATTCAAACAAACAAACAAACAGTGTCTTGAAATTAGTAATGAAAGGCTCTGAATTTTCCCTCCTGGAAGAGAGAGAGCCCCTTAGAATTTGGGGTGGAGTGTTTTGGCTAATATCAAACAATGCCCTCTTCTCCCTTCAGGTTTTCCAGGTATATTTCTTTCCAGTAAATGATCAGATTATAAATAATCTCATTTGTAAGATTATTTCCAGGGATAGCCTATTCCTCAAAGTAGTTTAAGAATGAGGAACGTCATCCGAGGTTGGAGCCTTACCTCTTGTGCAGGCAGAACAGGTGGAAAGTCCTTTCAGTGGAAACGAGTGTGGTGTCTGAGAAATGCAACTTAAAAAGAGAGAGGCTTTAACAAGGGCACTCCACTCCAGCCCACCGCCCCGGGGCTAGAGGTCTGATTGGAAGGGTGCCAGCAGGGGAAAACTTGGAATGCAAAGCTCTGCTGCTATTTTGGCAGCAGGCAACCAAAGCCCCTTGTGCAACTCTTTGCTTCCCCACCCGTGAGCCCATATAAGCCCTTGCTATTGTATGGCCTCAGAGAATTGCTATTTTAAAACCGAGATACACAAGTGCCTAAGAGTCTGACACAAGCCAGCCAGCTGTCACTCTCAAGTGTCCTGGAACTCTGATATGGAATGTTTTTTGCCCTAAGAGGGCTCTGGGTTGAAATCTAGAAGGCGAGCAAATGAGTCGCCTCGACACATAGCTTTGTTCTCTCTGCCCCCGTCCCTTTAATTGGAGCTCCACTGAGCCCCCTACTGTCTGCACAGCTGCTTTGACAAACGGCTGGAGACAGCAGGGCGGAGCTAAACAATAAGTTTCATTTTTTGAAAAATGCGGAAGACATCATAAAATCGGAGGCTTGAAACAATCTGACTGGGCTGGGGGTGAAAAAGCAGTGTTTGTTCAGTCTTCCCTAATTTGTGGTACATAGGAACATAGGAAGCTGCCTTATCTCGAGTGATACCATTTGGCCCATCTGGCAGCAACTGCTCTCCAGATTTTCATGCAGAATGCTTTCCTAGTAGTCCTACCTGGAGATTGAACTTCGGCTAGTGGGTGGAATAGAAATGCAATAAATAAGCAAACTTGGGATGTCCACATGTAGATGCACCACAAAGTAGATGCTCTATCACACTGAATTATGGCCACTCTCCTATTGATAGTAGCCATTGGTACTTAGAACCCAGAACTTAACTCCATCTGCTTATGCTCATACCTAAATTACAGTTAGAAAGAAACTTGGAGGAAAAGCATTGGAATTCGGTATCAGCTCAGCTGGTCTTTAAAATGTAGATGGGACTCTTGCTGAGAGCACAGCTCCTCCGCCAGTTTGGAATTCTGACTTAGATTTTGCCACTAGCCTCCATCTTGCGGACTTGTTCAACTTCTACTAGTGTTTGCCAAATGTTCAACCTCCAGGGGACATTTTTGGCATTGAGTCATCTGCTGAGAACCCCCTGGGTATTGTCAGGTCACGTTTCCTGAAGCACAATATAAGGCAGCCTTTCCCAATCTGGTGCCCTCCAGATGTGTTGGGCTGTAACTCATGTCATGCCTGTATGATGGGAATTGTAGTCCAATACATTTGGAGGTACCAGGTTGGTACAGGCTATTCTAAGGTGCATAGTCAGTTCAGACTGACAGGACAGATCTCTTGAGTCTCACTGTTACCCAATGTGAACACTCCCAACACTGCCCTGGAGCTGCATGTTGGAGTGTCAGTAGACACCACGTCTTTGAGGGAAGCTTCTGTGCCACACCCAGAGGGACTAACCCAAATAGCAAAGGGGAAACAGATTGTTCCATTACAGGTCCTTTAAAGAACAACAGGGTGGGGAAGTTGCCTTCATGTCCTATTCGTGGGTTTCCTGGAGACACCTGACTAGCCATAGCTGGAAACAGCTTGATGAATCTTCAGTCTAATTTAGCAAGTTTCTGGTTATGTCCAAAGTGAATTAACTAAAGAATAGTCAGAAACAAGTACTTGAACCAAAGTGATATTTATTATGGAATACAGTGAGAACCGAATCCACCCCCACCCCCATTGACTGAATCTAGAGTTAGGTGTGTTTAGCCAAATAAACTAAAAAATATATTATGCTCAAAATGGCTTGACTTCTAAGTCAAGGAGTTAGAACATTATAGGTAGGATTCACACATGGACCTATGGCCCTGTCCCAGCTAAAATTAGTCATGAGTTAGGCTGGGATCCTGTACACACCTACCTGGGTGTGAGTCCCATTGAGCTCAATAGGATTTACACTGCAAACCTATGCATGTCTAGTTAGAAGCAAGGTCCAATAATAAATAACGGACCTTGCTTCTAACTAGAAATGACTAGGTTTGCAATGTAAATCCTATTGAGCTCAATGGGATTTACAATACAATTGTTCTATTGGTTTCAGTGGGCCTTAGTTATAACTAGGGTCCCCTCTACAAGGATTCGCTTTTGCGCCCGGTTAGGCGATTATGCGCATAATCGCTGAAGCGCATTTACACCTAATACCTCTGCATGAGAGGCGGCGAGAGGTGGCGAAGCGCATTAACGGATGACCAAAATGCGCTTTACAAGTAGTTAATGCACATAAGCGCTTGTTCACATACTCAAAATGCACTTTAATGGCTGGAGCAAAATAAAACTTGCTATTTAACGCGCATTCGATAATGCGCATAATCGGAGAGATAACGCACCTCTACGCCCGATTTGCGCTCCGTTCTTGCAGAGGTAAAAAAATTTAAGCGCCTTGAAAGAGCTTTAAACCTCTCTTGTAGAGGCAGCCTAGGGCTGAGCTGAAACAGAAAGGTATATTTAGAGAACATATTCTCATCACGTTACAGTTTGTTGGTGTTTCAGGAGAACTTTTTAGCTTTTTTTTACCTATGGGGGGATTGCTGCAGAGAACACCCCCCATATTCAAGCAGCCTGCACCCCTTTCCCCACACACACACCCCACAGGTCACCCATCACCCCACTCGTGGGCTTCAGGTAGTGGCATCTCTCCTTTGTTAACCTCTTCATAGTCCTGATCAGTTGCAGGCTTGGCACAATTTCACCTTGCCAGATCTCATCATGCAGCCAATAAGATCTGGCTATCTGATGACCTCACTGAGGGCAGACAAACCCACCTGCTTTGCCTTGTGCAGTAGCTGGTACTGCTAAGTACAAGAACAACATGGTGGACCCTATTAGAGTATCCATTATGACAGAGGCATAGGTAGAGCACAATCCAGTGAATGGGCTGTATGTTTTACATGCCTTTGACTTGATGGCAGAACTTAAGGCTTTGGTATTTGAGGGTTAGAAGATACAAAAGTGGGGAAGAGACTTAAGTGGATTGTGGAAATACAGTTTCTATGTCATAAGTGTCAACCTTCCCATCCACCAATCAGAAACTTTTTTTGTTTTTTGTTTTTGTTTTGTTTTATGTCACCAAGAAACCCCATCCATGAAAAGGCACTATAGGCAGCTTGACTGATAGATACTGCTTTCCAGGCAAATGGCCTGTGCAGGAAATAGTCTGAAACCAAGGGAAGCAGAAGGAGTTCAAGTGGTCCATTCCTTTGATTTTAATGGAGAGAGGTCATCCCCAGGGCAGCTTGTACAGTTACATCTGAAAGATACAAGGAAGCATTAGGCTACTCAAGAGTTTGCCACAAGGGGAAAATAAGAGTTGGCCAGACGCTGGATTTGAATGTACAATGCCTCAGCCTTAGGCCTACATAAGCAACAGCTCACACACAGGCTGCCATATAATGGTTAGAGTGTTGGACTGGGAGTCAGGAGATCTGGGTTCTAGGCCCCACTCAGCCATGGAAACTCAATGGGTGGCTTTGGGCCAGTTACAGACTCTCAGCCCAACTACCTCACCAGGTTGTTGTTGTGAGAATAAAATGGAGAGGAGGAGGATTATGTATGCTGCCTTGGGTTCCTTAAGGAGGAAAAAAAGTGGAATATAAATGTAATAAATAAAAAAATAAATCTCCAAATTTTTATTAAGTAAATGTACATCCTACCTTTCAGTTCAAAGTGGGATATACATTATACATCTCTCACCCACCCCATTTCAACCTTACAACAAGTGCTGTACAGAAACCTTGTACCCTACTTTTGAGAAATCCTTCCCTCCCTGGAAAAAAAAATGAGGAGCATTATATTTTCTTCCTCTTTTGCAGGGAGAAGGAAATTTCAAAGAAATTTCTAACTTGGGAGCGGGGATTGGGCAAGGTGTTTCATTGACCTTATGAGGTGAATGAGGGATCGTCTACCTATTTTTTACTTTTAAAACACCCTTTGCACACTCACAACATCATGGGGCTCTTCTCTCTCAAAACCCTTGTTTGTGCTCTTCTCACACAGGCTTTCAGCCCAACAGCTGTTCCTAGAACAATCATGTGAATATGTGATGTCACATGAACACATGGACTTTCCAGGAACTGCTGGAGGCTAAAAGCTTCCCCGAAAAGAGGCTCACAATGTTGCCAGCACACAAGGGACTTTTTTTAGGGTGACCAGATCGCCCGGGGTTTCCCGGCCCTAACCGGGAAACCTGGGGCGATCCGGGCCGTCCCTCAGTAGTGCACCTGTTTCTCAGTAGATTCGAGCACCGGAGGGAAGGGGCTGCCCCTGCAGGTTAGGAGCGCGAGGCAGGAGGGCCCCCCCACTTACCTGCATGGGCGGCCGCTTCCCTCCGGTGCTCAAATCTACTGAGAAACAGGCTTCGCGGCCTGTCCCTCAGTAGCGCGCCGGGTGATGACGTCACCCCGGCAGGTAAGTGGGGGGGCCCTACCACCTCCCCTGTCACGCGTCTTACTTGCCAGGACCATCTGCTGCCATCTACTGGCGCCCGCGGGTGCCAGTGGATGGCCCCAGCAGGTAAGCCCCCTCCCCCCTCGCTGTGTTTTTTTGGGGGGGTGGCTTGGTGGTGGTGGGGTTTGTTTCGGGTGGGGGGGGGGGCGGGGGGTATCTGATCTGCTTGTTAGCTGCATGGAGGGTAGCCTTCTAAAAAAAATTATTTTATGTTTTTTGGGGGTGGGCGCGCCCCCTTTGGGTGGCCATTTTGGGTGGCCATTTTGGACTGGGATTTTGGATTCCAAAATCTGGTCACCCTACTTTTTTTAAGTTAAAAAAATAGATCAAAGTCCCCTCAGACACATAATAAAGTAAATGGGAGCCCTGAACTCCCACTCCCTAATTATAAATTTCTTTGAAATTTATCCCCCTTCCAGAATCTTTTGGATGACTCTTCATTTTACCTCCACCCCTGTTGAATTGCTGAAAATAAAAGAGAGAAATATTTGGCATAGCACTACTCACAACAGTCCTCTGAAGTAAATTAGTATGAACCAGATCAGCCTAATGACTAACTACAGGTTAAACAACCTATAGTTAGTCGGGGAAACATGGCAGCAAGCTTTCTGCCCATCCACTTTCATCAGTAGCCCAGGAAGGCCCTGTTGCTGGGTTGTTTGAATCAACATGCAAACCTGGAAGTCTGGGTTGCTGAGGAACAAAAAAAAACAGAGTTTTAGCCCAGGGTTTGTTGTTGGGTTAACACTCTGGGCTGTTTGTCTCTCAATAACCCAGAGTTCTGGGTTCACATGTCACATCAAACATGCCTAAATTGTTTATGAAAGCTGATGCAAAGCAGGTTAAACAGACCATGAAGTGGGTTTAAAAGTGGGTTTTAACTACAACACCACACTGGCTCCGCAAAGATATATCGATTGTGCAATTATTAATTTTTCTGAATCCACGAATACCAGCTGTCCCTGAACACTTATCTCTTCAATCTTATGTGGTTATGAGTTCACATTAATTATAACTGTGAGGAATCTATGCCTACTTCCATTGACCAGCACCTACTACAGCTCATTGCACTGCATCCATGTCTTGCAGTCTAACATTGTACCCCCAATATTAATTTTCAGGTTGTGAAGATGAGTTGAGTGGACAACTCCATAAAATATCCAACCCAGTAAGATATGTAAGCCTATGTGGCAGGGTGTTGCTGTTTTATTGTTTTACTATGTACAGCCCCATGTATATTGATGGTTCTATATAAATAAATAAACAACTGCTGCTCAATCCATTATAAGCAGCATTGTGGTAGCACATTTAACATGAGCTGAATTGCATTCCAGCATGCTGGAAGCAACTGCATTATTGCTTGCCCACATGCCAAAGTCTACCCAGTTCAACTGAGCTTGCTTTCTGATCAAGGTTTGGCACTCATTACAAACTGGGAAAGTCATTTCATGACCTCACTGACCTTCATTTGCCCTTACCCTGGTTTTCTTTCAGGAATCATCAGACCGTTTCCCCCACTGGCTCTGCTGTGTGGTGTTCTCAATTTTCCGAATGTCCTGGAGGAAGAAAAACCACAGGCTCTTAAAAACAAGCTTGCCTGCAGAACCACTGCTGACCTAAGCTAGAGATAGGACTTGGGAAGATGAAGGAGTGGGCCACCCTTTTGGCCTGAGGGCTGAATGGGCTTTGGGCAAGCATATTGGGGGCCTCATGCTAGTAGAGGGTGGGGCGACATCCCAAAGCAATTGCCCAAGCACACACACACAGTCTGAAAATGCCCCTCATGCTGCAATCAGACTTCAAAAAGGCCTTAATATATCGCAGTGGGGAGGAACAGGGGAAATGCCTTATCTCTGCTCAGAGATAAGAGGCGATTTCCAGACTGTTGCTGGGGAAGGGGGCACCTGGGAGAGAAGCTGGTGGACCAGATGTGGACCTCACCTGGGCCAGAGATTCCCCATCCCTGATGTAGTTCCACAGGGTTCCAATAAGATCTGGACACACTATATGGATCTTTTTTCCATTTGAGAGAAACCTTTGATGTCATCACGAGTAAACCTGTCTCTTGGAGTAAATATGAGGCAGTTGTGCAGTTTCCAGAGTGATGTGGCCAAGATGATCCTCTAAACAACCTTCCACCTCCAGTAGGAGACAGCAAAGAGCGGAGTAGGGTTTGACTGGACAGGAATGGCCATGACAGGCACAAGAGACTAATGGAATCCAGCTTTGGATTAATCTGTCCTAAGGCAGGAGCCCTTAGGGAGGTAACATGACCCACCCCTCCCACATGTTGAAAGAATGCAGTAGGGGGTGTTGCAGGTGGCACGGGATAGCTGCGCCTCTGCTGCTGACGCATGCCTTGGCCCTGTCCCTGATTGTGCCCATGGAAGAAATGCTTCCCCAGCTCATATAGAAAAGACCTTTTCACATGTATATCAATATGTGTTTAGAGATCTTCTCCACGCTCCTGTGAACACATTACCACCAGCACACTCAAGGAGACTTCCCCATTTCAGATGAATGCATGGGGTGGCAGGGAAGAGTTTCAATCATAGGCATCAGGAGAGGGGGTGGAGCTAGCCTATGCAGTCCTATGACCCTCTTTCATGTTCCTCCAAGGTGTGGGAGACAGTGTGGTAAACTGCCCTCTTGGCGATACCAAAAGTGAGAACAAAGAAGGCCCCTCAAGTTCTTGAACCGAATGAACATTATCAGAGAGAAAAGGGGGCTGTCTAAACATCCTCTTTGCCCCATGGTGGCTGCAAACTGGCGCTGTGGTGGTTATATGATGCAGCTACCGATTCACAGTCACCACGGGGCTTTTCCCTGAAGCTGCGTCATAAAAAAGTCGGGGACTTACCCTGACTTTTTTCTTCAGAGCAAGGTCACCACTGCCCTTCTGCTGTGTGACCTCACTTCGGCATCAAACTGGGGGTGGTCTGGGGTAAAGGGAGGTGGGGTCCAGTACCTGGATGGCTGGAAAACACCACGCTCCCTGATGAAGTGTGGATTTCTCTCCCCCACCTCACAGCAGCAATACTGTGGGGTTTCAGGGGAAAGGAGCTGCACTGTGGGACTGTGAAAACAGGCCCATAGTTACACCTCTATAGTTTACTGGCTTAAGCTAAGCAATTTGACCATTCTAGGTTGTTTAACACAAAGTGTTTTAGAGTGATGGATCATACTTTGATTGCTTCATCCTTGCTGGGCTCTTGCGTTCGACTGATCCAGAGATTAATGCGAGATGTGACTCCCCCTGGGATCTTCAAACTTTCCTAAACCACAAGGAAACAGAGGGAATAGAATTGGAGAGAGGAACAAACAAGTCCCGATTACTGTCTTTTATGCTGGAACATTCTAACTCCAGTGTGACAGGTTGATTTTTTGTTTTAGAAAATATTAATCTTTTCAAAAGGAACAAACAAAAAAGAGTGGAAAAGTCCTGCAAACTCAGTCACTGGCATTGCAGGATGGTGAGGCAAGAAAAGCAGATATCTATTTTGCAAAAGAACCACATCATTTTAGAACATCTTGAATTCATTCGGATTTTCTGCTTCCAGAAAATTGTCCACTTTGGCTCTTCCTAGCTTCGTTCTAGAGCCTATGACCCAAGTACAGAGGCAAACAGTGCAGAAGCTCTTGTGTGGCCTATCTAGAGCCGTGATGAATTACAGCAATAATAATAATAATAATAAAAATAATATATTTATTTATTACCTGCCTCTTCCTCCGGATCGAGGCGAGGAACAACATCAAATATAAAATACACAAAACTGATTAAAAGCACATAAAACTAATGCATCATTAAAATACCAATAACATGTCAATGAAACACTTAAAATTCATCTGGGTAGGCCTGCCGGAAGAGATCAGTCTTTATAGCTCTTTTAAATTCTTGAAGACTGATGAGTTGGCGGATCTCTCCCGGCAGGTCGTTCCACAATCTGGGAGCGGCAGAAGAAAAGGTCCTCTGGGTAACAGTTGTCAGCCTAGTCTTGGCTGACTGTAGTAAATTCTGGAGCAAGTCTGGAGGGTTGGGTGATAGGGCCAGGGAGGGAATGTGGCAGGAAAACCCACTTCTGCCTGGTTTCCTGCTGCGTCAAGAGATTTAAAGATATATGAAGGCTCCCAGTGACACATTGAAAAGAAAAGAGGAAATGCCTCACTAAAAAGATGCATTTCATAATACATTTGCATATCTACCGATTTGTAGGTATAGATGCAAAATTAAAAAAATAATTACTACAATTTAATAGTAATTAGTACAATATGCTTTTTTTGGAACTAAACTACCAGCCTATTTTAGCTCAGAGTTCTTACTGCCAGTAACTAAACCTTAGGAGAG
This sequence comes from Anniella stebbinsi, assembly GCA_029215795.1. Taxonomy (NCBI): domain Eukaryota; kingdom Metazoa; phylum Chordata; class Lepidosauria; order Squamata; family Anniellidae; genus Anniella; species Anniella stebbinsi. Next base: position 43,215,023 of record JARDYH010000004.1, on the reverse strand, counting down.
GCACTTCAACTTTTTAGAATGGGGTTGGAGGGGAGGGGAGGCACAAAATCCTGGAAATTGGGTGAGGGCAGGGAAAGCAGGCATCATCATCTGGCGATTTTCAGGAAGGTCAAATTGGGACCCCTGAAGGGACTGATTTGGACCCCGGGCCCAAGGTTCTGCACCTGATTTGGAACAAAATATATTACTCCTCACCACAGGGGCAAGGACTGTCAACATGTGACTTGTGTGCTCAGTTTGTTGTCCCGGGGCTAACTGTAGATGAACAATTTTAAAGTCCTTGCTTTCTGTTCTTATAGTTCTTTATCTTTAAACTGGACCTGGCCAGTACATCCTTTTAAACAGAGGATGCCTTCAATTAGGATTGTCCTCTAACACCCCTTCAAATAGAGGACTGTCCTCTATAAAATAGGACACATGGCCACCGTAAGCCCTAGTTTTTAATCTGGTGATCATACTGCTGGAGGGCAGGCTCTTCCCACTTTAATAGGGCTTATTTATTTATTTATTGCATTTTTATACTGCCCTATAGCCGAAGCTCTCTGGGTGGTTCACAAAATGGCTGTAATGTGATGACTTGCAGCCTGGAGGTGCCACCTTCCTCCACTCAAACATCTCCCATGATCTTTTATGGATTTCAACTACTGAGCATCCCTTTCAACTTTATGATTCTGCCTATGCTCAGCCCTTACCTTTCGGATAAGAGTGGTAGTAGGCTCAGCCCGGATATTGGTTTCAAAGATGCTGCGCTTGCTGGCCACGCCATCAGAAGCCAGTTGGAAATTTCTCCTAGCAGATGGAGGCAATTTAATTGATCCAGCTCTCTAGGGGTGAGAAAAGAGTCAGGCAACAGGAGAAGTTCAAATTTCATCACTGGGAGGGAAGGAGCATTATCTTCTTAAAGAATCCCTGGTGGAGAAGCATCTTCCTTCCCTTTTAATGTGTATTCTTTTTCCCCAAAATGTTTGGTTAGTTTATATTCATGTACTGCACTCACTATAAATAGAAAGCCTTCTTCCTCCCTTTCTCAAGGCTATATTTTGGATGCACTTATTCCTCACTCCTTGGTCTTTTGATCCAAATGTCAAGCAAGCCAAAGCTTCTTCAGGGTATCTGTTCTAGAGACCGTTTCACACCATTCAAGAGATTCGTAATTACTCACTTTGAGCTAAAGGTATTTTGAATACTTAGAATAGGGATGGGGAGCCTCTGGCTTGCATGCCAAATCTGGTCCACCAGTCCTCCCCATCTGGCACATGATGACCTCCAATGAGGCCCTAGCCTGAAGCCCCTCTCCCTAAGAGAAGGGAAATGGGATGGTAGAGTAGCTCCCGACTGAGCCACTATTTTAAGCAATTCTCCTCCAGAAAGCAGCTAAGTTCCCTTCACTTGCCCTTCATCTTTCCTGTTGGAGAAAGGCAGAAATTTCTTCACACAGCACATAGTTAAACTGTGGAATTTGCTACCACAAGATGTAGTGATGACCACCAATTTGAATGGCTTTAAAAGGGGGTTGGTTAAATCCCTGGAGGAGACTACCAATGGCTACTGGTCCTGATGACTAGGTGCTACCTCCAGTAACAGAGGCAGTAAGCCTGTGTGCACCAGATGCTGGGAAACATGGGTGGGAGAGTGCTGTTGCACTCATTTCCTGCTTGTGGGTCCCTGGTCGACAGCTGGTTGGCCACTGTGTGAACAGAGTGCTGGACTAGATGGACCCTTGGTCTGATCCAGCATTGCTCTTCTTATGTTCTTAAAGGGGAAACAAGGCCAGCTCAGGGTATGGCAATGAATGAGGTGTGTGTGCAGAAGCATGTGTGAATGGGGTTTGGGCAAGTACATGTGGGGTGCATGCCAGTACACACACACACACACTTCTGGCATGCATCTCCCAACATGATTGCTCAGAGCTAATTCGGCCCTCAGGCTGAAAGAGTTCCCCACCTCTGATCTAAGACATGGGATAATGATGTCATGGACCATCTCCACCTGTCACCATATTTACCTGCACCGCTGATGTATATTTCTCCCGCCTCTCCTCAAGTTTAGCAGCGGTTACTGGGAGCCTCATGCTGACACTAGTGAAATAGAAGCAAATAAGATAGAATGTGAACAAAACAAAAAACCCTCTCAAGATTCGGTTGAGTAACAAGTGGTGCTGACAACATCCACTGCATGAAAACTCAGTGGGTTCTTTATTAGACCTGCACGATAGTCTGTTGTAAAACTGAAATGAATTTTTGCACAAATTTGCTATTTCAGAATACAAAGTTTTGAACACTGTCACATTTTGCTTTCCAAATTTGAGTCTGAGGGAAGTTTAACATTTAAAAAATGGTGTATATACCACTTGGAGATTTTATTAAATTAAGCAGTAGGTAAGAATTATAAACAAATAAATAATATCTTGATAATGAGATTTAAGGTGAACATGCATCAACTTTACAATTTCAGACTTTTATCTCTTTAATTTTTCTTCAAGAACATCTACAATTGTAAATGCTGAGAAAAACACTTTTTAAACTCCAATTTTCGCAAGGAAATACAAAGTAAAAGAAATTTGACATTTCCATCTCCCCTTTGTTTCACCTCTGGCCTTTTCACGACCATTGATCACATATGTTCTGGTCATTGCTCACTATATGTATGAACTTGACAAGCTGCCATAATGTTCTCTGTTTCCCCATCTGTAAAAATAACTCTTTTTCATTTGCTTAGCACTATTAAAAATACCATGAATAAGCAACCAAAACATGTCTGTGCCCAAACATTTCAAATTCTGTATCTTATAGAGCCTATCTACACTACTGCTTTAAAACAGTTTATAACAGTTTTAAGCTGGTTAATTACGGTTATTAACCTGTTTAAAACTTTTATAAACTGTTTTAAAGTAGTAGAGTAGATTGGCTCACTATAATAATGCCCAGACTGCTTAAGCTTGTTTAATATTTAAATGGTTCATTCACAAAACTAGGGATGTGCACTGGATCGGATCCGATCCACGATCCGAAACCGATCCAGGGGAAATCGGACAGAATTATCCGATTTCCGATCTCACCGCTGGATCAGCCGATCCAATCCGATCCGATCCGGAAAGGTTCCGATCCAGATCGGATGGATCGGCGGATCGGCAGGCGCCTACTAGGGCCCGCTGCTGCTTCCATTGGCAGGCGCCAGCAGGCGCCCACCGATGGAAGTGGACAGTGGGGGGGCTTCCCTAGCGGGGCTGTCCGCTTCCATCGGCGGGCGCCAGCGGGCATCCGCCAATGGAAGCGGACAATGGGGGCAGGGGGCAGCAGATGGGAGCAGGTGGCCAGGAAAGGTAAGCAGGGGGAGGGGGGGCACGGCGCGCTTACCTTTCCTGGCCATCCGCTCCCATCCGCCGCTGGCCGCTACTGCCAGCGGCGGACGGGAGCGGACAGCCACGGAAGGTAAGCAGGGGGGAGGGGGCTTACCCCCCCCGGAGCCATCAGTTTCTATCCGCTGGTGCCTGCGGGCGCCAGTGGATGGAAGCGAACGGCCCCAAGGGGGTAAGGACCGTGGGGGAGGGGGCTTACCTGCCGGGGCTGTCCTCAGCGAACGGCCCCGGGGGGGAGGAGGGAGTTAGGCCCCCCTCACCCACCCGCCGCCATTTTTTCCTCATAGATTTGCATTGGGGGAAAGCTTTCTTTCCCCCAATGCAAGTCTATGGGGGGGGAATGGCGGCTGGATGGATGTCCGATTTTTGGATCGGGATCAGACTCGATCCGGTCTGGGGGGCCTCCGATTTTGTCCGATCCGATCCGGGACAAAATTGGAGGTCCTGATCCAGGTCCCGATCTGATCCAGGGGGTCCGTGCACACCCCTACACAAAACTACAATGTAAGGTATATCACATTTGATTGATGGAAACAACAATCCTGTCATACTTAAGTTCATTTCAACTGCATTGGATTCAGCTGGAGAACTTAAGCACTTGTTAACTCTCCCACTAAAACCAAAGTTATTCAACTTTAGCTGAGCAATTCCCATTCCAAAACCATGCTTGGATTCTGAGTAGTCAATTCCACAAAGTGTCTTCATTCCCAGAATCCCCCCATTTGAACTGGATTTCAACACACTTCATATTACTGGCAGATTATCTACAATCTGTTTGCACTGATAAAGTGGGTGTGGAAGGAAGCACTTCTACAAAAGCTTGCTATGTAGAAACAGAAAACAAGCATTAGCCCCCTTTCCTGCCTCTGTTTTTGAAAATCCAATGAAAGTAAGAGATTTTTAGGTAAACATTTGCATCCTGAATTTTAAACACTAATTAACCAAATTGTGGGCTTTGTTTGCTTTGTGTTTCTTGTTCTGTTGTGTTAAAGATAGAGACAAAGTCCATCTTTGGGATACAATTTATGGCAGATTCTGCCTCCAGCGGCCAATGTGAGAACTGCAGCTATTAGAAGCAGATTTTCCTGCACCTAAAATGCATTTACGACACTGAAACAAGTAGAACAAAATTCTCCTGGTAGTTCCACAAATCAGGAAGTGACTTGCAAAGAGTTTTGAGATATATGTACCTCCTCCTAAAGCCAAACCATGCTCCACTTCCACTTTCTGTTGCCAATCAAATTTGCAGTCATAGGTCACTGTAATTGTCCCCTTGATTAGGCTGACCATATGAAAAGGAGGACAGGGCTCATGTACCGTATTTTCCGGCATATAAGACGACTTTTTAACCCAGGAAAATCTTCTCAAAAGTCGGGGGTCGTCTTATACGCTCCACGCGCCCCCTCCTCCCCTCCACGCGCCCCCTGCTTACCTTTCAGGCACGTCCGCTCCCATCCGGCGCCGGCTGCTACTGCCAGCAGGCTTTGCGGCCTGCTCTAGAGTGGCGCGCCGGGTGATGACATCACCCGGCGCGCCACTCTAGAGCAGGCCGCAAAGCCCGCTGGCAGTAGCAGCCGGCGCCGGACGGGAGCGGACGTGCCTGAAAGGTAAGCGCGCCGCCGCCCCTCCCCCCTGCTCCCCCTCCCCCTGCCCCCTGCTTACCTTTCAGGGACGTCCGTTCCCATCCGGCGCCGGCTGCTACTGCCAGCGGGCTTCGGCCTGCTCCAGAGTGGCGCACCGGGTGATGTCATCACCCGGCGCGCCACCCTGGAGCAGGCCACGAAGCCCGCTGGCAGTAGCAGCCAGCGCCGGACGGGAGCGGACGTGCCTGAAAGGTAAGCGCGCCACCGCCCCCTCCCCCCTGCCCCCCTCCCCTGCCCCCTGGAAAGAAGTGGAAAGAAGTGACTTAACTTTGGAAAGAAGTGACTTTGGTGTGCGTTGGAAGAGGGGTAGTCTTATACGGCGAATATATCTCAAACTCTAAATTTTAACTGGAAAAGTTGGGGGTCGTCTTATACGCCCAGTCATCTTATACGCCGGAAAATATGGTAACTTTAACAGTTGTAGAGAAGAGGGAATTTCAGCCAGCGTCATTTGTATGCAATTTGTACCTGGTGAAATTCCCTCTTCATTACAACTGTTAAAGCTGCAGGGACCCTGCCCTCTTTTGTATCTGGTCACTCTAGTATAGTGCATGCAACTTTAATTGCTTTGATGAAGAGGTGATTTCACCAGGAACTAATTGCATACAAATGACACTGGCTGAAATTCCCTTTTCTCTACAACTGTTAAAGTTACATGAGCCCTGTCCTCCTTTTCATATGGTCAGTCTACCCTTGATGAGCAAGAAGCTTTTGAAGAAACAAGAGGGAAATGGGCTTCCTTCGAATCACCCAGGAATCAGAACAGGTTTTTACTTGTCCCCGCCCCAGTCTAGTGCTTCCTACATAAAATGCTAACGATCTTGCGAATATATTTGAAATATCCATGAGAAAGAAAACTAACAAAATATACACAGCTGTTAAGTGCCCTGAGCAGTGATACACTGAGAATAATTGCTAATACCAATTTACCTTCTGCTTAACGTATCTTCTTCTTTGTCTTTCTTGGAGACCACCTAGAAACACAAGAAGAGAAGCAGAGCTCTCTGTCAGAAGGGAAGAACTTTCAATATTGGGCAGAGCCCTGTCAAAGCAGCAGCTTTCATAAGAATATTAGAAGAGCCATGTTGGATCAGACCATCTAGTCCAGCACTCGGTTCACACAGTGGCCAATCAGCTGTCGACCAGGAACCCACAAGCAGGACATGGTGCAACAGCACCTTCTCACCCATGTTGCCCAGCTGCAGGTGTACATAGGTCACTGCCTCTGGTACTGGATGTAGCACATAGCCATCAGGACTAGTAGCCATCGATAGCCTTCTCCTCCAGGAATTTATCCAATCTTCTTTTCAAGCCACCCAAATTGGTGGCCATCACCACATCTTGTGGGAGTGAATTCCATAGTTGAACTATGTGCTTGCTGTGTGAAGAAGTACTTCCTTCTATCTGACCAGAATCTCCCACCAATCAGCTTCATGTGATGACCACATTGGATTCTAGTATGAGAGAGGGAGAAAATATCTCCCTGTCCACATTCTCCACACCATGCATAATTTTGTACACCTTTATCATATCTCCCCTTAGCCTCCTTTTTTCCCCAAGCTAAACAATCCCAGCTGTTGTAACCTTCCCTCATAAGGGAGATGCTGCATCCCCTTGATCATTTTAGACCCGGAATAGATAAAAGGAAGTACTTCTTCACGCAGTGCATAGTTGCAATTCACTACCACAAGATATAGTGATGTCCGCCAATTTGAATGGGTTTAAAATGTGGTTAGACAAATTCCTGAAGGAATTCCTGGCTACTAGTCCTGGTGGTTATGTGCTGCCTGCAGTTGCTAAGGAACATGGGTGGGAAGGTGCTTTTGCACTCATGTCCTGCTTGTGGGTTTCCTGTGGGCAGCTGATTGGCCATTGTGTGAACAGAATGCTGGACTAGATGGACCCTTTGCCTGATCCAGTATCACTCTTCTCATGTTCTTATCATTATGTTTCCTAATAAAGCATTTTCAAGCTGGAACTCGACACTTTCATGGCCACTGCATATGTTTTTGAATGCACGCATCCAGAAATAAAAGCAACGAAAATCTCTTGTAAAGGGAACCAAATGACTTGTTTAATATTTTGCTTTGGATTAATACTGTAAAGGCAAAAGGAATATGTAAATTGAATAACAAGATAAATGGATATAAAATAAATAAATAGATCTACCCTGTGGAAGAATGTTTGTAGTATTTAATCTAAGCCATCAGCAGAACTCTATAAAGAATTCTGCAAATTTGAATGCCAGTTCATTCACTTACTCAGTTTGCATCTGTCCTGGGAGGTAATTCCATGATCAGCTACATGTCCTTTTACATAACAATAAGCAGTAACAGTGCTGCATCAAATTTGGCAACTTCCACGCAGAAAAACACTTGCAATCCCCCAGCCTAAGTGCTAAGAATGAGAATGTTGATTCCAGAAATACCAAAGCATCTGGGCCTGCCACAGCGGGCAAGAGGGCAGGATATAGGGCAGCCTTCACAGTGTGATCACAAAGCTCACTTAGAATGAATTTTAAGGAGAAGATCTGGGCTGGAATTCGGTGCTCATCTGAAATGGACTCTTTGCTAGCTTGTTTGAAAGGTGCTTAAAAGTAGGAGCTGAACTCACAGAGGCCAAAAAATGGATTGAGGAAGCCTTCATTTTGTTAACCTGAAAGATCTTAGCCTTGCTTCATGCATTTCTCATATGAAGAGAGCTCCATACATATGGGACACTTCCAATGCCACGTGGCTCTGTAGTCATCCTGCCCCCCCTCACACACACACACACACACACACACATACACCATCCACATCAGCATAGAAGAAGCTATTCATTTAGAGCTGTTGGTGTATAGTCTTCGAAAGAGAAGGCAGTAGTTGACAAAGTCCAGATGAAATAAGTAGTGCATAAGGCACACAACTACTAATGTAGATACAATAGATAATGAAGCTGGGGTATGCAATTCTTTATAACAGTTAAACAATTCTTAAGTTTTAATTGTTATTATAAAGTTAAATGAATTAGGGCTGTGCACGGACCCCCGATCCGATCTGGATCCCAATCTCTCAGGTCCAGATTGGGCCCGATCAGGATCCATGCAGAGCCCTCCCTCCCGCTCTCCCCGCTCTGTCCCTCCCTCCCCCCAATCACCCTGCTTACTTGCAGCCTCCTCCGCATCATCCCCTGTTGTCCTCCACATTGTCTTCTCTCCTCGTTGTCAGCTGGCTGCTTTCCCGCTTGCACTGGGTAATGGCGTCACCCGCCGCAACCGGCAAATGCAGAGCTCCAATTAGAGCACCGCATTTGCTGGTCGAGGCGGGTGATGTCATCACCTGGCACGAGCAGGAAAACAGCTGGCCGACATCGAGGAGAGAAGACGACATGGAGGACGATGGGTGATAACACGGAGGAGGCTGCAGGTAAGCAGGGCGATTGGGGGGAGAAAGGGAGAGAGCGGGGAGAGCAGGAGGGAGGGCTCTGAATGGATCCGAATTGGATCCGGATCGTGGATCTGATCCAGCCCGATCCAGGCCCGATCCGATCTGGTTTGGATCCAGATCCGAGAGGCTCGGATCAGCCCGATCCGCTCCGGATTCGGGATCTGGATCCGTTCACAGCCCTAAAACGAATCATACAAAGTTTAACAGTTGTTTTCTACAGTATGATCAACAATTCATGTAAAGTTAAATGGATCATATAAAATTAAACAATTCATATAAAGTTAAATGATTCATACAAAGTTAAACAGGCAACCGGTATGTTTTCATGTTTCGCAAAAGGCTTCATCAGTAAGTATTGTTTAACAACACCGTCTAACAGACTGCTGCCGTGGATAATAAGGGGATACATTCCTCCACTCCATATTGAGAATCACTTGAAGTCCCGGTCAAACTAGTTACGCCTCAGGTGCGGTCAAACTAGTAACGCCTCAGGTGCGGTGAATTCATGAGTTCACCACATCTGAGGCATTACTAGTTTGACCGCACCTGAGGCATTACTAGTTTGACCGGGACTTCAAGTGATTCTCAATATGGAGTGGAGGAATGTATTCCTCTTATTATCCATGGCAGCAGTCTGTTAGGTGATGTTGTTAAACAATACTTGCTGATGAAGCCTTTTGCAAAACAGGAAAACATACCGGATGCCTGTTTAGCTTCGTATGAATCATTTCACTTTACATGAATTGTTGATCATACTGTAGAAAGCAACTGCTAAACTTTATATGATTCGTTTAACTTTAGGTATAATAACAATTAAAACTTAAGAATTGTTTAACTGTTATAAAGAATTGCAAACCCTAGTTTCATTATCTATTGTATCTACATTAGTAGTTGTGTGCCTTGTGCACTACTTATTTCATCTGTGTATAGTCTTTCACAGAACCGGAACCCTGACTGTGCAGGATTTCCACTAGTGTGGAACAGTACATACATAAAGCTGTAAAACTATAAGTTTCCCCTGTGCAGATGTCCATGCTCAACCCTTGGACATTATGGACAGTGCCAGTCCCACAGCCCCTTCAAGTGGAACCTCCTCCCTGGGTGTGAAACAGGCTCTTGGCCTTTTTCCAATCAGGGTTCTTTTCCTATCTTGACCATTAATGCTTACCCGGAATGAGATTGTCCTTGGAGTGGTCCGTTTGAATGAGCTACTGTAGGTAATCACAGGGCGAGACATTAGTAAGGGAGCCTCAGATCCATCTTGCTGAGAGGGAGGGCTTACAGCTTCATCTTCTGTTTTAGGGATGCTCCTTTGTGTGGTCTAGAAGACAAATATGAATCAAGGAACAATAGGAATTGAGAGATAAGAGCCTGGGGCCGATCCAATCATGTAAGATGGATTTTTTTAAAATAGGGTCGAGAGGTCTGACAGATTGCCCCATGCTACAATCCTATTCAAATTTATCTGGAAGTAAATCCCACTGAGCTCAGTGGCACATACTCCTGAGTACACATGTATAGAATTGCACTGCACATGTAACAGACCTTATCTGGTTATACCTTCTGAAATTTCTGAGTAAAAGTTCAAATTCTATTGCCAGAGGTTTCATTATATCTCTCATTATTTAACTCTTTTGAGCACAATTGCAGAAGCAAAAACAAAAAAAGGAAAGCAAGTTTCTACTAGGGGTGTGCATGCCAAAAAAATATCGTTGTTTATCGTTATTGTCATTTCGGACCAAAAAAAATATCGTCTTCATTCATATCGTAGGTGAACCATATCGTCTTCACGATAATTATCATGAAAAAACGATATTTTTTGCAGCCCTATTTTTAAAGAAAATAAATGCCTATAACTTCTGTATTTTCAAAGTTAGAGGCTTGAAACTTGGTCACAATGCTTATGGGGTATGCCTAAGTATGTGTATGAAATTTGAGATTGATCCCTCCAACCCTCGATTTTATATGGATTTTTTAAAAATCGCATATGAACGCATGTGGCGAGCTATCATTCTAAACTGTCAGAACGGAAACAATCTTTTAAAAATTCATATAAAATCGAGGGTTGGAGGGATCGATCTCAAATTTCATACACATACTTAGGAATACCCCATAAGCACTGTGACCACGTTTCAAGCCTCTAACTTTGAAAATACAGACGTTATATGTATATTTATATGGCAATTTGATAAAATCGCCCGAAAATTATTGTCTTCGATTATTATTGTAGGTTTTTCTATCGTATCGTCATTGTTAAACACATGCACGATAACGACCCTATCGTATCATTATTGTACATTTTAACGATACGATACACATCCCTAGTTTCTACCTCCTAACATGTAGGGCTATGCTACATTGGTTGGCAACTTCGGCAGAATCTACACTACTGCTTTATAACGGTTTATAATGGTATTGACAACTGTTGGGGCCCAGGACACGTTCCATATACCGTTTTCAAACCACTTTTAATTTGAAACCTGCATTTTTAGTGTTCTGAACCACCCTATGTGCTGTATATTTGTTAGTTATCTGCTTTTATCCTCTCTGGAAATGTGCATGCCCCCACCCTTGCCAAATGGTTTTATGTGATTATATTGGGTAGGATCCAACTTAAGTCCTAATTAGAGTAGACCCACTAAAATGAATGGGACTTAACTTCATTATGTCTGACTTAAATCCCATTCATTTCAATGGGTTTACTCTAAGTAGGACTTTAGTTGGATTCTACCTATTGTGTTTTGATATTGTATTTTAACATTTTATGCTATATGCCACCTCGAGAACAATGTTATTTGTTGGCTTTATATAGATATAGCAAATAAAATAGGCACATTGGATGAGTGTCTACTGATATTGGACTGGCTTAGCCCTTTAGTTGCTCTCCTGATGCCATCAGTCTCCCTTCAGCCATCATTGAGCTCCACAGCCAGTCCCTGCCATATCCAGCTCCGATTCCATTACTGAGTGAAGCTGCCAACTTTGACGACTGAAGTGCAACATAACTCCATCTCTTCAGTTCACCCCACCTCTAACTTGTGTTTAAACTTGATTCCCAAGACACATCTCATATTAGGGAAAATATTATTAATTTAAATTGTTTTTAGCTGTTTACATCATTTTAATTTTTTCTATGTAAAAACATTAAGGCTATTTTTTATTATGTTGTATTTTGTGTTTTTATGAATTGTTGTAAACTGCCCAGAGAGCTTTACCTATGGGGCAGTATAGAAATGAAATAAATCATCATCATCTCCTCCCCGCTTTGCTTCCCACTAAAACACCATGGTTGAGTACCTGTGGCACAGAGGCAAGTGTAGCTGTAGAACGAGGAACTTCACGGAAGCTGACGTTCCTTGCTCTTGGCTGAATCTTCACCTCGAGCCGGCTGATGCTTTTCCGTTCCCAAGACGCGCGCTGAGGCTGCTGCGTGGCCACCTCATTCTGGACCGCAGCCAGCCTCTGAGACTCATGAGCATTCGGGGTCTTCTGCTCCTCACTAAAGACTTGATCTTTGTCTGTGTTGGGGTCCTTCACGTCCTGATCCAGGTTTTCAAGTTTCTCCACTGCAATCTTTTTATTTTCCTGACCCAGCGTTTGATGCTTTTCTTCTGCAAGGTTTTTTTGCTGAACCAGGACTTCACATTTTTCCACTATTGGATCCTTCTGTTCCTGGGGTGGCTCTGAAGGGGACTTTGCTTTCTCTTCAACAGCTTCCTTTCCCAACTTCCTGGCATCCAGTGTCTCCTTCTTATCCTGTTTCACATTATTGAAAATCTCCACTCGCTTCCTTACTCTCCTGTCTTCCTGCTTATTTAATATGTCTACCTGCGTCCTCTCATTTTTCTGCTTTGAACTGACCAGCTTTGATGGCTTGGTCTCTGTAGGACTCCAGAACCTATAATGAAATAGAAGAAAAGCTTCAGGACCTTAGAAATGACACTGGAGGGCACTATGGTGTTAGGTTCTATACAACAAGGGAATGTATGACTGCCAGAATACACCACCCAGATTCAAATTAACTTGCACACAACCAGATGTTTTGGCACAGAATTCCCAACATCCCTCATCATTGGCTATGTGGCTAGGGAAGGGGGTGGTAAAAGAAAGGAGATGGGACTCTTAAGGAGGTAAAGGATCCTTAAGGAGTTGCTCAGGGGGTCCAGGTCATAGAAAGGAACCCTGACTACTGAGAATATTACTTATTCTCCTTCTGGCTTCTGAGATTTTGCCAGGCAATACTCACATATTCTGGGAAGGAACTACCACTCAGTGGTCTAGCACAGGCTTTGTATCCAGAAGCTCTAAGATTCTATCCTGGAAAATAAAGGATCTGGCAACAGGACAAATATTTTGCCCCAAACCCTGGAGAGCCACTGACAACCAGAGTTAGTTATACTGGGCAAAATGTACCAAATAAACCAGTAGTCAGCCTGGTATAGGGCAGATTTCCATGCTTCAAGTCTGTCTTTACAGGCATACAAGCTAGAAATCAGCTGTTAAAAATAATAATTAAAACATGAAGATTTTCATATAGTGAATTCAGTACCCAATATACAATCCTTTCTTATGTAGTCTGAAATCACAGAACACAAACAATCCTGATAATAGTCCTAGCTTGTGTTAACAGACACTTTTTTTCTCTCCTCCTTTCTCTCATTCACTCAACCCCTCTCATCTGCAATATAAAATAGTAGAAGCCACACTATCATTCCAGATTCCAGAACAGAGTTCAGTAACCCTTGTTTCAAACCCTCTAAAATCTATACTGCAATTAGGTGCAATCCTATTAATTGCATCCTCAATGATCGGAAGCCCCAGAACCTGAAGGAATCCTATAATCCAATGCAGGGTGGGAGAAACAGCAGAAGCAAACTTCACCTCCTCATCCTTCCACCCTGTTTTTTTGTTGTTGTTGTTAGATGGGCTTTTTTGCCTATTGCCCATCTAGCAATGGTGCTTCAGAGGTGAAGGGAAGGAGGCTGGAGAGGCCTCAGGATAGCTTGTATCCTGGCCTCTCTGCTCTCCTCCCATCCCCGTCCATCAGAATGCCCCCTTTTCCCCTTTCTGATTGTCCAACCTCAGGAGCCAGCTGACAGGAAAGGGAGGGGCAGATTGGTTCCTTCTTCCGAGGTTGGACTGCTGTCTCTGACCTCGTAGGGAGAAATCTCAGTATCCTATAGCCTCTCAGGCAATGTCTAGGGGCCATGGGTTTGTTCCCTTAGTTATGGAAATAGTATGCAACACAGAAAGCTGCCTTCCACTAGGTCAGTCTAATTGTTTTTACTCTGCCTGGCAGCACATGCCCAGAATCTCAGACACAGGTCTTTTCCTCAGATCTGCTACCTGATCCTTTTGCATTGGAGATACCAGATGGTGATCCTGCAAGCTTCTGCATACAAAGCATGTGCTCTACCAGTGACTTCTGATCCCTTCTTCAAGTAAGGATGGGAGAAGCAAGGAACCTCAAGCTTGTCAAAATTCTCTGAACCTCACTTGAACGCTCTGTTTGGCTCACTCCCATTCTCATCACCAAGCTATTTTTTTTCCGGTTCATTCAAAGGGGAAAAGTGCATTTTCCAAAAGTTTGCACTTTTCTCCCATTGATGAAAATGTGAAAAGGAGAATCGTTATGAGAATGGTTTAAAGTGAACATTTTTAAAAAAAAAATGCTCACATTTTCAATTTTTAAAGAATTGTGCATTTTTTGAAATGTCAATTTTGCAAATGCAACCGCAAGTTTGGGAATTTGTAAACATTTTCAGAGAACATGCACTCTTATTCATGGTTTTAAGTGGGGCATTTCTGAGTGATTTACTAACTGAAATGAAATTGTTGTACATCCAAATCCCCAAATTACTCACAAATGTAAGTTGTTCCTTCATTCCACATAAGAGGGTATTTCTGCAAACTCACCCCTCCATGTAAAGCCTCCTCTGTACCATACTCCACATCATTCCCAAGGAGGGTCCCCCAACCCCCAGGAGATTGTGGGAAAGGCCCAGTGGGGTCTGTAGATTGTAGGGATAGGGAAAACCCTGTGTGTTCATGCTTCATTCATGGAAGAAAAGTTTGGATACAAGCTATACTTTCTCATTCCGGGCAGTCCACACACACCTTCCTAAAAACGAATCTTATATCCATTAAAGTAAACAGAAATACCTCAGATGACTTCAAAGATTAATGGAATTAAGCCCAAGCTCCATGACAGCCAGAAATACCTTCAATCTGCCATGCAGAATCTTATATGTATCCCCACCCCAACACTCATTCATATACCTATTTGGTGCTCGACTGGTCACATTCTTTACAGTGCTGGTGGTTTCCACCTTTACTTCAGACGAGGAACTCAGCTGTCTGTGTCTTCTCCTGCGCTCTCTCTCCTGTTCTTCCTCATCCTCAGCACTCCATTGTTGGGCCAGGCTGGAGGCGAAAGCATGGTAGAAAGACAAACATGCATTTTTACTAAAATGCTGACTCAGGAATAAAGAGAACCATAAGTACAGATTTCTTTCATCACACTATAGTGACCACTGCAATGCTGAACCTGCCTGACATGGACATCATCTTCTGAGGCACTTCTTTGGGTTGCATAAGCATCTGAGGTTAAGCTGGATGGGGGCCCAAGACAGGGCCTTTTCAGTGGTAGTGCCCCTCTCCCAATATCAAAAATGATTCCCTGGCATACGATGGGCAATTTAAAGAAACAGTTAAATTGTCACTGGTGTTTTAGAGCCAATCTACACGCTAGCTTTTTAACGTTTCATAAGGGTTATGAAAACTCTTTGGGCCACATGACGCACTCCCTTTAACGTTGTATACCTGAGGTTTTTTAAAACTCACTTCAGCTATATACAACGGTTTCACTTTTAATAAATCGTTTTAAGTAAAATAATGTGTCCTTCCTTACTGTTTGTGATTCATGGGGGCAGTGCTTCATTTACTGGTGCCCAAATGCTTAGCAGTTGATTGGTGGGGAAGAAAGCGGGGCTAAGGAGGAAGTGGGCGAGTGAACTACAACACCCACAATTCTTAGCCCTATACTCATTGAAAGCTAGGGAATGACAGAGGAACTAAGGAGGAAGTGGGTGACTGGACTACAACACCCACAATGCCTTGCCCTAAACTCATTGTAAAAACGAAACAGAAAGAGACGGGGGAGAAGAGTGTGTGACTGCACACACCGCTTTAAAGACTGAAGAATTTTTCTCCTGTAATGTGAGTATTCCGTAATGTGGCCTAAGACGTTTTAGAACGCACCTATTTGGAACGTTTTAAAATACTATTTAAAATGTTCCAAGGGACTGTGTAGTTAGGCTCTTAATCGCTTTATGGGGTTTTATTTTAATGTATAATTGTTGTAGCTGTTTTAATTTTTGTATGTTTTAATTCTACTGCAAATTGCCTTCAGACATTTTGTTGTTGTTGAGAAAGGGGCCTATGAAATTATTGTTTTGTTATTGCCGTTTTTATTTTAAAATATCTTAAAAGCACTGATGTGAAAGTAGGACCAATACAAGTCCACAAGATTACTCCTGTTTTTGTCTGCAAAATGTTAGCGGGTACGTTACTGTAACCAATAACTACTAGGGATGTGCACTGGATCTGACCCGATCCACGATCCGAGTCCGGTCCAGTGGGAAATCGGATAAATTATCCGATTTCCGATCCGACAGCTGGATCGGCCGATCCAATCCGAACCGGTCCGAAAAGGCTCCGAACCGGTTCGGCGGATCAGCGGATCGGTGGGCGCCCACTGGCGCCCACCGGCGCTTCCATTGGCCGGCGCCAGTGGGCGCGCTACTCTAGAGCAGGGGGCGCGCGGAGGGGAGGAGGGGGCGCGCGGAGGGGAGGAGGGGGGCCCTTACCTTCCCGGCCTGTCCGCTCCCGTCCGGCGCCGGCGGCTACTACCAGCGGGCTCCGCGGCCTACTCCAGGGTGGCGCGCCGGGTGATATCGTCACCCGGCGCGCTACTCTAGAGCAGGCCGCGGAGCCCGCTGGTAGTAGCCGCCGGCGCCGGACGGGAGCGGACGGGCTGGGAAGGTAAGCAGGGGGCGCGCGGAGGGGAGGAGGGGGGCCCTTACCTTTCCGGCCCGTCCGCTCCCGTCCGGCGCCGGCGGCTACTACCAGCGGGCTCCGCGGCCTGCTCCAGGGTGGCGTGCCGGGTGATTACCCGGCGCGCTACTCTAGAGCAAGCCGCAAAGCCAGCTGGCGGTAGCCGCCGGTGCCGGACGGGAGCGAACGACCCTAACAGGTAAGCAGTGGCAGGGAAGGGGGCTTACCCCCCCCGGAGCCGTCCGCTTCTATCCGCGGGCGCCCGCAGGCGCCCGCAGCTGGAAGCGGACGGCCCCAGGGGGGTTAGGGAGCGCGGGGGAGGGGGCTTACCTGCCGGGGCCATCCACAACAGATGGCCCCAGGGGGGGAGGGAGTTAGGCCCCCCCTCACCCACCCGCCGCCATTTTTTCCTCATAGACTTGCATTGCAATGCAAGTCTATGGGGAAAAAAATGGCGGCCGATCCAAAAATTTTCGATTTTTGGATCGGGATTGGACTCGATCCGGTCCGGGGGGCCTCCGATTTTGTCTGAACCGATCCATGACAAAATTGGAGGTCCCGATCCAGGTCCCGATCCGATCCGGGGGTTCCGTGCACATCCCTAATAACTACCTTTAAAACATTGTGATCTTACTCCAGTTTGGATTAAGAATTTCACATGACCCCATAGCTGAAAAATATGTACTTTTCATCTACCATGTACCTTTTGTGCATTCTGAGATTGTGCAGTCACATGAAGGACTGAATATCTGGATCTGTTCTAAGACCTGCATTTGGGTTGTGGGAATCTTGCAAAACCAGCTGAAGGAACAACCACCCCAAAAGAACCCAAGTATGGATGGAAGGAAGGTTTAGGATCAGTTCTGCCTACCTGACACTTCTCCGTCATGCATCAGCATCTTACCCTGAATTCCTGCCTTCCAATTCCTGCTGGACAACCTAATAATAGTAATTGCTTACTCAAAGCAACCAACCCAGATCCTAGTGGATGGCTCCTTGGGTGCGCTCCCATCAGACACTTTTCTAGATGTGGAGGTGTTACTAACCCACATACTACAGGTGTTTTGCTGTGAACATTTCCTGCTCTCCTTGTTTGTGCATTCACACACAAACAGTGGTGTAGGAAGCCAGTCCTACAGAATCAGCAATATGATGTGGCACAGCATTTCTCAGGGCAACATTGCACCTCCTACATTCTGCAGCACCTGTAGGCGGAGCCCTGCTCTCCAGACAGCTGCAGCGAGGCAAGGGAATCTGAGGAGGCTGCCCATGGGCACCATTTGCTTCAAGAAGCACAACTGAAACAGATGAAATACTCCAAGTGAAAGCACCCCCAGATGTTAATATGTTTCGGTAGCTACATGGCCTTCATTGACTCTCCTATGACTGACAGAGCTCCAGTTCTAGACTGTGGCACTGGAGGTGCCCAGCCTCCTGGCACTCATGAAAGTTGCCACTCGAGTGTGTAGCTATCCCAGGGTGCTGGTTAATCATTACCACGGCATTTTTACTTCCAATAACAAGTTAAGCCATGTTGTTTTCCACTCTCAGAGAGAGAGCTATGCAAATCAGGAAGAGAGAGAAAACACAACAAGATTGGAGGGAGGAGAGAAATAAAGAAATAAAGCAGGCAGAAGCTTTGGGCACTGAACTTTTAAATCCTATTGGAGCAGCAAGCAACTTGCCCGCAGCCAGTGATGAACCAAGGAATGACACCAACCTGCTTGGACCATTCATGACTCACACAGACCCTTCCCATTTGTTGTTTTTAGATCACAGCAAGACAGCCCCGCCCTCTTCTACAATGACCTGTTTTTTAAAAAGAATTTAAAACAAAAATAAAACACTGCATTGCTGCCGTGCGGTGACACCGTGACCTCACCACAGCACTTAGTCCTTGAGATCCAACCTACTAGCATCTGCTCTAGCTATCTTTATTCTTTGTTTGTCCCTCCTCTGCCTTCACTTCTTGTGTAGGGTGACCATATGGAAAGGAGGACAGGGCTCCTGTAACTTTAACAGTTGTACAGAAAAAGGAATTTCAGCAGGTTTCATTTGTATGCATGCAGCACCTGATGAAATTCCCTCTTCATCACAACAGTTAAAGTTCCAGGAGTCCTGCCCAATTTTGTATCTGGTCACTCTAGTATAGCTCCTGCAGCTTTAACTGTGGTGATGAAGAGGGAATTTCACCAGGTGCTGCATGTATACAAATGACACCTGCTGAAATTCCCTTTTCTATTCAACTGTTAAAGATACAGGAGCCCTGACCTCCTTTCCATAAGGTCACCCTAACTTTTGTCAATAATCCTTGTAGGCCATGCTGGGACGTGCTGAATTAACTGACAACATTAGAGGCTGGGCTAGCTTCTCCAACAGTGCATTTGGTGCCAGATCACCAAAGTCAGCCAAACAACTCCATTTACTAGTATTTGGGCACAGTGAACTAATCATGTACTGTTCCCTTCAATACACACAGACTCCTCTTTCCATAACATACCTTGGACAAACAGAAACACTGCCACAGGCGCGTATTTCGAAACCCCACCAGCAAGCTGTGTGTAATAAATCTGTTATGTTACCAACACCTGTGTGAAATCTAAATGAGTAATCAAAGTTCAACAGATAACAGACCAGTATTAGCACGTAGTCAAGCTATGGAATTTGTTACAACAAAATGTTGTGATGGCCACCAGCTTGGATGGCTTTAAATGGGATTAGGCAAATTCCTAGAGGTTAAGGCTATCAATGGCTACTTGTCATGATAGCTGTATATTAGGGATATGTATAATATCGTTCCGATGTCCGATAGCAAACCGATAAGGTCATTATCGGACATCCGATTAACGATAACGATACATTCCTAAGGAGGCCCTATCTGATCGGATCCAATATCCATATGTCCGATAACTATCGGACATATCGGATTATTGGACCGCCATTTCTGGTGTTTTCCCCATAGGCTTGCATTGGGGGAAAGAAAGCTGATGCAGGGCCACATTCTATAATTGCATGTGTTTGTTTGTTTGTTTGGTGGTTGGGGAACTTTGGGAGTGCATCTTGTTACTTTGCAATGTTCCATCAGAGGCAATAGGCACTGAACTTCATTTAACTAAACTTCATGTATCCCAGATTTCAAGTGACCTGACTTCACAGGAGGAGGAGGAGGAGGAGGAGGAGGAGGAGGACCTTATTGGTGGAGCATACACCAGAGGCACACAGGATTTCAGCCCTGATGAACACAAACAGGATATGATACTTTTGAAAATGGTTTGAAAACTGTGTATGGAGTGTGTCCTGGGCCCCAACAGTTGTCACTACTGTCATAAACCGTTTTAAAACAATAGTGCAGATCCTGCCCAGGCAGCACCACACACACAAACACACACGCCTGGGGATTCCCTTGCTAGCACTAGTGCTAGTTCTAACAAGGAAATCCCTGAGCTTTCTCTTGTTAGCATTAAAAAAATAAATCCCTTCCTTATCTCCAAGCTCTGCTGTGCCTTAAGGAGCACCACCACCATGGCAGATGGAGGGGGGAAGATTGGATGCAGAAATGGCTTGGTGGACTTTCTGCACCCCTGGCATACACTTTGCATGCAGAAGATTCCAGGTTCATTCCCTGGCATCTCTATGCAAGGCTGAAAAAGACTACTATCTAAAATCCTGGAGAGCTGCTGTCAGTCAGTGTAGACAGACCAATGATGTGGCTCGGTATAAGACAGCTTCCAAAATTCCATTGTATCATCCTCCATACAGCTGAACCTGCATGTCAAATGCTGGTGATCACAGTAATATGCTAAATGTATTTAAGCATGATGGGTCCACATCTAAAGACTGAATGTTCCTGTCTCTGCACCTACTAGGTGACAGACTAAGTGTATACCTGATTCCCCCCACCTTGCCATCTGCCTATATATCCAGATCACAGAAGTACTTCCTATATATAATGCACAGGCCACATACCTGGTACTTTCAGAATATTATTATGATTATCAGCCTTTACACTGATCCTACATGTTTTAGGTTCTTCCCAAATCCAGTTTTTTAAATAATGTGTCAGTGTGACCCATTGGAAAGGAAGCTAGATTGGATTGTACCTCCATTCAAGATCTATCTAATACAGGTTCATTGAATAGCTTAGGTCATGTCATGTGAGCACCAATGGCAGCTTCCCTCCTGGAGTGAATGCAGTTTCAGAGTGGTGGTGGGAAGGTTGTGGTGAGAAGGCTTCAGGATCAGTCAAAGATACTGAAGCAAAGAATAGGATGGTGCATCCTTTCATCCCATGTACAAAAGCCGATTGGGCTGGCAGATGAATCTGTCTTCAATAGTGATGGGACAGCATTCTTAAGCTAAGAGTCTCACTTAGAAGGTGCAGAGCAGGCTGCATGGCACTCAGGTCGCCTTTCCAACACCTTGCTACCGCCTCACAGCATCTGCCACCTAAAGCAACTGCTTCACTCTGCCCAGTGGTAGGGTTGGAAGGTTAACACACACACACCGTTCTTACATTAAATCTGGTGGGTTCTGATGGCTTGAGATGGGGGCTCATCAAGGTCACATTATGGATACACAAAAGCTAATGGAACTGAACTGAAATGGCAGAATGACATCAGTAGGCCAAGTCAGCAGAGAATCAGGAACTGCCAGAATCAGAGACGAGATGTACACCGGCCTTTTTACCCGGGACCGTCCCTGGGTCATCCCTGTGCATGCAAATGATGCACAGGGATTCCCAGGGCGGGGGGTGGGCACGGGTTTTCCCAGGGAAAACCCAATTCATCAGGTTAGTCTGCAGCCATAGGCAATTCTGACAATTGGCTGGCTGACAAATCTTGTGAAGAATGCAGTTCATCAGCATCTTCCATCAAGGACTTTTTAACTCCATGCACAAGAATGACAAATAGAAAATAATTACTATTTATTTTGTCCTTTTGCAATGAAACGAAATGGTGTGTGTATAATATAAGTGCAAAACATCTGTGGGAAAATGAATATTAAATTCGGTTCCATCCGTTTCAAAATAATTATCTGGAGAGACAAGTACTCCAACAGATGTTTCTATTCCTCTGTTGACATGATCACCTGGTCACTAGGAAACTATTTTAAAGGAGTTGCATAACACAAAGGTCTGCAATACATTGATTACTCAAAGGAAACTTTACAGGTAGGTCTGATATATACCAGGGTGGGAAACCTTTCCTTTCTGTCGAGGGCCACATTCCCTCAGTGATAATCTCTTGGGGGCCACATGGCAGTGCTGGGTGGGGCTGAAAGCAGTGCTGGCCAGGGCCAGCGCCCAAAGTAGATAGGAGAGGCCCACCATCTTTTCTCTTTTTTTCTGCCACACCCTTCTCCCACCTCTCTCTTTTTGACACACACACCTCTCTCTCTGGCCCTTTCTACACCAGGTGTTTCACCTGGGATGGCCCCCGGCTGGTCCCTGTGAGTCCAAATGATGCACAGGGACTCCCGGGGGCAGAGGCATGGGATAAGAGAACCCTGGAAAATCTCAAATCTTCCATGGTCTGGGGAACTTCCCAGGACCGCAGAAGATGTGGCCGCCAGTCCTGGGTGCTGCCGCGCTTACTCGCAAGTAAGCACAGCAGCACAAATAGACATGGAGCCACACCACACAGCTCATGCCCATCAGGGGAGGTGGTGGCACCAGTTTCACCACCCCTGGGAGGTCAGGGAGGAGGTGGGGGCCCGCGCACGTGTGAGTTTTTTTTTTTAAAGGAACTTACCTTTTGCGTAGGGTAACCATATTTTGGAAACCAAAAAGGAGGACAACATGGTCGGCCCCCAAGGGGGCATGCCAACCAACATGTCTGGCCCCAGGGGATGTGCCCAGCACCAAGGGGGTGTGCCCAGCTGAACATAGCCTTGGTCACATATCTGATTTTACAGCACACAATTAAGACAAATCTGTTGTACATAACATCTTAATGTTAAAATCACTGAAATAAAGACTAACGTATCTGAAATTAACTTCACTTACTCCTACTTTTGTAGCTTTTGCTGTACTTTTAAGTTTTTGCTATACTCTGTGCAATACATTCTCCTCTTCCCTCAAATATCTTTTCTGACTGTATCCTCACTCCACTGCAAACTGCTGCTGTTTTTAACAGGGCTTGCTGCCGGCTGGCTGACTTTTTATTTTTAAATTTCAATTTTTTTTTAACCTTGTGTATAATTGTCACAAGTTTCTCTACTCTTTCATTAGGGTGGGTATTATGGGCAGCAGACACTACTTCGCCCGTTCACACTTCTCACTTATATACATTAGCTTCTCAAGGCTTGCGAGTTGACACCACTTTTCACATACAGATTTTGAACTCCTGTCTACTTCCTGCACAAACACGCAACTCTGAGACCTCCTTTCTAATGCCCTGCATTGCCTGCCAGCACCGTAGGGCTAAGTTACAACAGGTGTCTCTGGGTTGTCTGTGCAGCCCCTGTTGTCTCTCTAAGTCATTCCAGCCAAACCAAAGCCTCCAGCCTCAAACAATCTCTCTCTCTCTCTCTCTCTCTCTCTCTCTCTCTCTCTGCCAAAGTCTCCCAATAGTCCAGTTGGGCCGCATACTTGTGGCCAGGGGTATTGCTTATTGTTTGGTCATGTCTGCTGACTCTTACTTTAAAAAACTCCGCCGCCAGCCGCCTCCACCTCCTCTCCTCTGCTCAACTCTGATGCACTCTTAAAACACTCTGGGTGGCAAGCTAGCCTCTCAGGGCCAAGCTACAGGTGAATCTGGGTTGCCTTCAGCCTCTCTCTGCCTTATGCCAGCCAGCTGACATCTCCAGCTCCCAGCCTCAAACAATCCCCCCGTCTCTCTGCCAAAGTCTCCCAACAGTCCAGCCAGGCTGTGCAATTGTACCCTGTGGCTGGGGGTAGGGTCCAGCTTATAGCTTGGTCACATCTGGTGACTCTTGTTTTAAAAAAACTCCGCTGCCACCATTTCTGTCTGCACCAACACTGGACTCTGAGATGCTCTTAAAAGGCTTTGAGTGGCATGACAGCCTCTCAGGGCTAAGCTACAGCCATCTCTGAGTTGTAACTCTGTCTGAAACTGATGCCAGCCAAAGCCTCAAACCAGCCAACACCTGCACCAACACTTGATTCTGAGATGCTCTTGAAAGGCTCTGTGTGGCATGCCAGCCTCTCAGGGTTCAGCTACAGCTATCTCTGAATTGTGTCTTCAGTCTAACTCTGTCTCTAAGAGATATGCCAGCCAGCCCAAGCCACAAATCTATCTATTTTTCTCTGACATGCACTTCAAACATTCTGCATTGCATGCCAGCAGTGCAGACAGAGCCTAGCTCACAAGTGAACAAAGTGAAATGGAAGGGAACAGGTAGCAAAGCAAAGCAACGACATACCAGGTTCCAACATCTGCATCAACAGGACATCTGCAAAGATGAGAGCCTCTCTCTCAACAGACACCTCACAGTTGGTCGTGAGAGTTTTTCTCTAAGGATGTCCCTTCATCATCCATGATGTGGAACTCTAAGAAAAAGGCCTCTGGCCTGTTCCATTTTGCCCTGTGGGCTGCTTTGACTGACCTCTCCTTTCCCACATTTTGATCTGTGGATGCCTCGCATCTGCTGAGCTCCAGGTACCCAACTGCCCACCAAATCTGCAACTAGAAAGGTGCCCTGCCTGCCCAGCACTTCTTAGCTAAAAACTTGAGTTTCCCTTGATGCCAAGAGCTGAAAATTCTCAAGTTGCAATACCTTAAGAAGAGGTTTGACAACCTGAGTTTGAAGGATATGGCTCCAGCAGTTTTTTTAAAAAAAAAATTTAAAGCTCAAACTTTACAAAATTCCTAAAAATCAGCGGATGAAGAGATCTGCTTCAAAGTTGGCAAGGATAAAGACCTACCTAAGGTCTATCATGGTGCCAGGATGCATTTCTTTATCTTTAAAAATTACCGGTTTTTAAAAAAATATATTTTAAAACCTCAAACTTTTAAAAATCCCTTAAAATCAGCAGATGGACAGATTTGCTTCAAACTTGTCAAGGCTAAAGCTCTATCCGAGGACTATCATGGTACCAAGTTTCATCTCTTTATCTTTAAAAATTACAGTTTTTTAAAATATATATATTTTAAAACCTCAAACTTTTTTTAAAAATTCCTAAAGATCAACAGATGAACGGATCTACTTCAAATTTGGCATGGCTAAAGCCCTTCCTTAATGCTATCATGGTGCCAAGTTTCATCTCTTTATCTTTAAAAAAGGCAGAGCTGTACGCATTTTTGTTAATTCTCATTAAAGTAGAGATGCCCTTTGGCTGGGGAGGACGGGGAAAATCCAGATTTTTTGCCAAATATCATAATTTCTCCCCCCCTCCCGGATTTGTTAACAGAAATCCTGACAAATCCAGGTTTTTCCTGTCATATGGTCACCCTACAACGGTTTTGCAGAAGAGCGCTCCTGTTCTCTTCCCAGGTAAAAACAAAAAACAAAATGGCAGGCGTGATGTGCAACGACCCAGGAGGAAGCCAGGTTGTCACACTTCCTGGTGTGGCTTAACATGACAATCCCGGAAGCAGACACTTCCAGGATCGGCGCCTCTCCTGCCTTCTACACCCATCTGGTGTAGAAAGGGCCTCTCTTTCTCATCCCCTTCCCTTTTCCTTCCCACCCAACAGTCACTCTTGCCAGAGGGCTGATCACTTGCAGATGGCTTGTGAAATCAGTCAGAGGGTTGCATGAAGTTATGCTGAAGGCTGTATATATTATAAAGCCTTTCACAGCTCGGGACTGCAATACCTGATGGAACTCCTCTCCCTACCTTCTCTGGGTGCCTACTCCAAGGAAGGCTCGGAAGATAGCAATAAGGAAGGGGGCCTTCTCTGTGGTGCCCCCCACAATTATGGAATGATCTCCCCAAAGAGGCTTGCCTGGTGCCCACATTGTTATTGTGTCGGTGACCTTGTTCTTTCTACTGGCATTCAGCAATATGTGATGAGCTTAACTGATTTCAGTTCTGTTTTTAGGTTTGTTTGTCAGCTTATAGCTGACTATAGTTGTTTTTAGATGTATGCTTTTGTGTAAACTGTATGTTTTTATTATTTTAAATTCTGTATATCGTTTTTTATTGTTTTTATTTTATGTAAACCACCCAGAGAGCTTTGGCTATGGGGCAGTACAGAAATGTAATAAATAACAACAACAAGAACAACGCCATAGAGCCACAGGTTGCCCACCTTAGCTCTATGCATGTCTTTGCAGAAGCAGGGCACAATCCACAATACATTTCAGTGGGGTTTGTGCAGGACAAGTTCCTGATGGTTTATGCTCTTGGTGCTTTAATTTACTCACAAAGAGTTAACACTTGATATTACGAATCTTTTTTTTTCTTTTTTTTTTACTTACAAAAGAAAAGTAGTATTGGAATAAAAACATGAGCCCTTTCTGTCGGCTAGACAATTGGCAAATTAAAATTCATTAAGAATCTACAATATCAGAAGCAAACAGTTGCATAATAAACAAATATACTATAAGCCTGTGTGGTCCAAAGATCGAAAAGCTCAAGGGACTCATTGCTGGCCTTGGGCAAATTATCATCTCTCATGCTCAATTTCCAAACTATAGTTCTGGAGGAGAGATACTGTGAGAAGAAACAAGACAAAGAGAAAATACAATATAGT
This sequence comes from Anniella stebbinsi, assembly GCA_029215795.1. Lineage (NCBI taxonomy): Eukaryota > Metazoa > Chordata > Lepidosauria > Squamata > Anniellidae > Anniella > Anniella stebbinsi. Next base: position 43,188,880 of record JARDYH010000004.1, on the reverse strand, counting down.
ATCTACCAGCTTTAAACACTGGAGAGACACACTGGAAGAAGCTGTGGGCCAGATTGGGAAGAGGAGCAGGCCAGATTAGGCCAACAGGGTGGGCCAAATCCCTGGCTTCACACGGTAACCCCTTGGGCGCAACACAAAGCTACTCTGTGAGTGTTGGGAAGAGTGGCTGTTCTTCCTGCCACCAGCGGAATTCCTGCAGACCACATCCTTAGTTATCTCCAATCTGAGATTAGAAATTACAGCCCAGATTCCTGAGTGGCCCACATTTGGGGATGCACTTGGGGGGGCTTCTAGGACCCCACCTCCTGGAGGAACCCCAGGAGGCTCTGCAGCTTGGATTGAAAAGTCCAGCAGGCTGGATTAAGTTCTGCACCCCTGTGCTAAACAATGTAGTTCTTTGACTGGACTACATTTCAGATCTGTATTTATTTACTTTGCTCATAAACCTGAACTACACGCAGCTTCAGATCAGTGCACACTGTTCCACCTGGTTTTCTTGCTTGGGTTCAGGTGTTTAATGGGTGTTGAACAAAGACGATCTTGCCTCACAGTGGCATAGCTAGGTAATTTTTGACCCTGGACTTCATGGCTTTACGGGGAGGCTCTATAGATGGCCATGGGTATTATTTCAGTTATGAAGCATTCTTATCCCCCAGCAACCATTCCATCCTTTAAAACTGCTTTTACATTCCTGAAATCTTAGAACAACAACAACACTGCCTGCCAACCTTACTTTTAAAAAAAAAATAATACTCTGAGTATGTGCAGTTTTGCATTTTAAACTCACTTAAATCATAGCATCAGCATGACTACAGGAATTCAGTGGAGGTTGCTTCTGCTGCTTCAATGTCCTTATCACCCGCCACTCTCTGGGTGGTCATTTGGGAGCCCTCAGGGCTGCAGGGCCCTAGATGTACCACTGGCTTTAAGACGATACTTGAACTTCTGGGTGTTATTTCATCCTATATGTAATAGGCAATGGTTGGCAGAAACAGGAGACAGACAAATAGGCCACTTTGCTGAAAAACTGGGTCATGAAGATTTTTTTTAATGCCCCTTGCTGCTCAACAGCTCAGAGAATGGTAAGAGGAGTTTCCACACCTTTGGAAACAATCTTTCCCCTGCAAAGGCCCATGATTTTAGTGTCATTGGAATCCTTCTCTGAGGGGGAAGAGTTAGAAGGAGATGCCCAATTCCTGCAGGGCCTGTACCACAACAGGGGCTTGAACCCATTGAGGTGCCTACTGAGGTTCCAGTTACTCAGAAAGAGGGGAACTCCACCTCAGAGAAGGAGGCTGAGCACCTTGCAAGACCAAGGAATATCAGTGCCAAAGGAGGCAGGGCCAACTCAGAGAACCTCAACGAAGTGCCATGCTGCAGCAGAAGTCTATTCAGAGGAAAGGGGCTCCTCATAAGAAGGGCTCCAACCAGAGAACTCTTAACATACTGCAGCTGAGCCCTGGGTGGGGCAGCAGGCTCTGCTGTTAAAAGCTTTCAGTACCTGCCTAGGCACGTTGGAAACAACACTGTTCCAGCAGCTCCAGTGTCTTGTACCTTGCCCTGTGGTTGATGCTCCATGATACTGGTCCTTTGACTCTGCTTCTGGACTGTGCAATGTATCTGACTGCCTCACTGTGTTTTGACCTTTGCCTGCTCTTCTGACCACTGCTGCTTTAGCCTGACCCCACATATCTAACTGCTTGCCTGTGTTTGACCATTTGCCTACTTAATTGACCACTTGATTGTTTATGCCCCTGTATTGACTAGAGTGGGACACATGCCTTAGCAGGGGGTCAGCTAGGAACCTCTGAAAACCCCTAGCTCTGCTGCCCTTCCTCCATGGTGCCAATGCCTGTTTACCAGCCCTCTTTGAGCAAGCAGTGACAGGAGATGGCACAAGGGATTCTCTTCACCTGGCCCCTTTTTTTTTTTTTTTTTTTTTTTTTTACATCTTTGCAGATTGGACCCAGGAAAGCAGTGCAAAAGAATAAGCAGTAGTGGTGATGTTGGCAAAACTGTGGACGTACATGGGGAGGAAGAGAAGCCCAGTGATAATATTTTGGCTGTGGGGTGTGGGTAGAGCCTAGAACTAGTACTGTTGATGCCAGCCATTTTAAAATTGTAGAGACTTCTGAAGCACATCTGTCCTCAAGTAATTATTCCTGCCTTGCAAAGGAGCGTAGGGTGGCCACATGTCCTCTTCACTGAGAAGTTGCAGCGACTCTGCTTGCCATATTGGGCAGTGACTGGCATTTCCTGACACACAGGGCTGGTTCGCATGACATGAGGGTGGTTAATAAGCCACAGTGACTGGTTAACCACCCCTGTGCATGCCAGTTGCACACAGGCTCATTTTCTTAATTCCCCTCATTGGGCGCATCTTCTTGTGTCATCTGAACCCAGCAAGGATGGCTTGTTGGGGTGGTTAGTAAACCATCCAGAAGCCTGTTGTGGGATGCTTTGTTAACCACCTCAACAAGTCATCCTCACCAGATTTGGATGACATGAGAAGCCACAGTGGGCAGCATAAATCAGTAACTTGGCATCCACAGGTGCCACAACCTAGATGAACATGCTGAAATAAACAAGGTTGGGCTGTAGTGATTATGCAGACCAGGTCACGGACTTTCATACTACCATGGAAGCTGTAGTATATTCCTTCCTGCCAACGTTTGAAGAAAGCCTACACACTTATACACTTGGGCATGTGTAAGATCTCAGTTCAATCAAAAACTAGAGTTCCTGACTGTGTATGCACAGCTTATGTATGAACGTGCATAGTCTCTGTTCAGACCTTCAGATGAACAACATGCCTATGGGGGGAATGGGGACAGCAAATACTAGGTTGTAGTCAATGTTATGTCTACTTAGAGTAGACTCATTGAAATGAATGGAACTTAAGTTAGACAACCTGCTATCCAGATTCCATGAATATCTGAAGTCACTGAATGTCTGAAAATGTCCTACTATTGGTTCATAGTTATACCTTTTTAAAAGCATCCAGACCATATTAAGCACAAAGGTTTGTCTGAAGGGTGACTGGAGACCCTAAGTAAGGACCCAACCCCACCTTTGTGTTAAGCATCTCACTTGTGCACCAAGTGAAACAAACCAGAAGATTTTCAGTCTGATGTAACCGACATGGGAAATGAATGGACCGGAAACCAACAATTTGCTGTTTTAATTTCAGCAGTTGGAGTTGGTTCGCAAGAAATGAAGGAAGGGCTTTCCTGTTGAAAAACTTGGTTTTAGCCTTTTGTCAAAACAAGATTCCGCGAGAAAACAAGATGCAACAGGAAAACAGACACATGTTAACAAGAGCAGGGCTTGGTCTTCCAAAATATCTCCTCTCTTTCCTGTTTTGAAAACAGACAATGCACAGCTCCTTCTTTCCTTTACGATAAATGTAAAAAGGAAGGAAGGAAGCCGAGATGAAGTAGTCCCCTCTGTTAAGTAGACCACATAGTGACTGAGGTGCCCTTTATATGCTACAGCAGTGGTTTGGGAGCCTCTTGTTTGGGACTTCTTCACAGAATGAAGGCTTTATTCAGGACAGGTCAAATCTCTGCAGTATTTGAGATTTCATTTGTGTGAATTCTGTAGGCTCTAACTCCCTGTCTCCTGGTTGTTCTTAAGGGCACTGGGGGCAGGGAAGCAATCTCCATGATTCTTCCTTCCCCCTGGAGATCCCCTCTGCCTCTGAAAAGCTGTTCTGGAGGACTGGGGGACCTTCCAGAGAAGCATGAGAAGCAGTGGAAGGGGCTGAAGGGTAAATGGGCAAAGATCACTTTCATAGGATCTGGTGCTCTGCATAAATAGAAGGCCTTTTGTTCATGGAATGGCCAATCTGGATCCAACCCACTATTCAGAGATGATATATATGTATGTCCCAGTGAAGTCAAGGTAACTTTTGTGTTTTAAGTTCCATTGTTGCTCATTTGGGGAGTTTGTTCCAGAACCACCCCCTATGAGTATGTGATCATTTTACAGAAGTAAAATCCTGATACTTACACAGACATTTATCTAGCTAGGCCATCTGATCAGCTGCTCCCCTTAAACACTGGTCAACTTGTCTATACCTACATTCTCCTTCTCTTCTCATCAATCTATTCTTTCCTTGTGGACTGCCAGCAATTCCCCTTGTAACTTAATTCCCCACCCCCTGACCCTGTTATATTTTGTTTAAAATAAAAATATTTTGTAAAGTATAAATAATAAATAAATACCCCTTGGGTGTTGCATCAGAAAACTGGAAAATGTTATTTCTATGCCAGAATCATCTCCTGTGATTGTCGATATCGACTCACTACATAGGGGTTCTAACTTACCTCACATTTATTGCCCTGCCTGATATGCACATAATACACACTTTGTAACTATAATATGTGGAATTCCCAGAAAATAGTTGTGTTCTAGCCCAGCCTTCCCCAACCTGATCCCCTCCAGAATAATAATTTATTATATTTATATTCCGTCCCATAGCCGAAGCTCTCTGGGCAGTTTACAAAGGTAAAAGATTGAACAGAACACAACTCCCAGCATGCCCCAGCCAGTCTAATACATATGGAGGGCACAAGAATGGGGAAGACTGGTCTAGGCCATCCTTAATTGAAAATTCACATTACATCACTCCTTGGCATTTCATCAACAACACGGAACAACAAGAAGGCGTGGAACTCCAGGGACGCTGAAATTCTGGGACAGATGAGCAGATACCAACCTTAATATTGTCACATCAATCATGACTCTTAGTATGTCATAAAACAGGTGTTATAGATGAGCAGCAAGAAGAGATGAGTGGCAAGAAGAAGGTAAATGCTTTCACTGACTCCAGACTAGAATACAGTAGAAATCATAACTGGACCACCCATTCATGCCTAGGAACACTGGACTCCTGTGAGTATCTACACCCTGTAGCCCTCCAAATGATGTTGGACTCCATTCCCATTAGCCCTAGTCAATATGGTCAGTGGTCAGGGATGGCGGAACTTGTCCAGCAATGTTGGAAGGGCTGCAAATTCCCCCCATTCCTAGCTTACAGGAAAAGTAACATGCACACAGGACTAAATACTGCAAAAAGAATTTTAAAAAGGAAAATTTAATATCTTTGGCATGATATAGCTATATATAAACATTTCAACGCCTTTGAAGACTGGCAAGTTAATCACCCTGCTATTGAATAAAACCTGAAAAGACTTAACCATGGATGGATTATTCCAATTCTTATTAATTATATTATTATTATTATTATTTTATTCAACTAGTTGACATTTTGAGGACATAATATTGATTTCGCATGCAATTTCATGTTCTGTGCTTGTGGCCGATAATTTTTATGAAACTACTTTTTCAGTTACAGGAGATAAGTTTTGTAAATGGTGTGATTCCATTGGTCTTATATAGCACTTTCCAGGATGTAAATGTATTAACTGAAGCTCAATAACCAAATGCTGTGTGAAAAGTCACAAATCCAGTGGAAATCTATTCACAAATGTTATCTTTGTTCCAGTACCATACATTTTCTGTCTTAAGGAAACAACCACCAAACTGGTATCCCACCTCCTTTATGGCCAATGAGGAATGTCCAATTCATTACTCTCAATTTCTGGAGGGACTGTAATAACAATGTATGATTGGCCACATATGATTCTTGTGGCTTGTACCCAAACCACAACAAATTACACTTGACCGCCAGTAGTGTAGTGGAACATTTGAAGTTCAGGAACTCATCATGAAAGTCCCCATAGCCAAGGAGAGTCCACAATTATAGGCAGTTGTGTTGATCCTTATCAACAAACTAGTTTTAGGAGATTTGATCTGCGAGGAGCAGGTCTTTGGTAAAGCTAATGGGTCTTAATTGCTCAGTCAAGACCCAGCCACCCCAAAATACTTTGTTCACAACAATATAATGTTGCAGGGAAAATTCTTTTTCCCCACCTACTGAGAGGATTGCAGCTAACCTCAGAGGAAATAGGGAATTCAGGGGGGGGGGGGGGGCAGCAGATGATGTCAGTATCCTTGCTAACAAAAAGTGCTTGTGCTGCATCTCTGTGAGCCCTGGCTCCACTACAACACTGTTGATATCTCTCCCACACCTTTAACATATAACTCATTGTGTACTAGACCAAAGTGGTGAGATGCACAATATGAGAAGAACTGTTTCTCGTGAAGATCAATGAAAGCTGACCATTTCTCCCCATCTTGGCCTATTCAGAACCAGTTATTATCTGTCCACTATCCACATCAGCCTTTAGACGTCTATCATATTCAAATGGTTATTAATGACCAGGTTGGTTTCTACTCTTATTCCACCCTCCAAAAGGAGTGAGCAATTTTGGGAGGTCCGGAGGCCATTTCCATCGCTCTGAACCCCGTGCCCATGGGCCACACTCCATAGGGTGCCAGTGGAATTCTTCGGGGCAGTTTTAAAAAGAAAAATGGGCCTTTTGCTACTGATTTTCAGTGGCAAACCACACTAGAATGCTACATTGTCCAAATTTAGCTTGCAAATAAGCAAAATGTGATGATGGTAGTGTTCCATAGTTGTTTGCCATCAATTTTTGGCAGCAAATTGGCTTTTTTTCTGCCAATGCTGACAATTTTAACAGTGGCGGGGGGCTGTGGGGGCTGTGGTGTGGGTACATGTGGTCTCCAGCTTTATGTCTTCCAATGGTCCATATTTATCAGCTTTTTTCCCACTATTATGCTATGTGCAAATTCCTTACTCCCCACGCTATCAAAGCAAAACAGGTTATTCTGTACTCATAAGTTGGTATCACACCTTATGAATAGGCCGATCCCATATCAAACATGTAATGTGGTTCATTTCACATCCTGCCCTAAGTTACCCTTGTACAGCATTTCTGGAATAAGGATTGTAGTCAGGGAGAGGGGAAAATACAATGCAAACAGAGCAGGGGTGGAAAACTATGATCCAAATGGCTGTGCTTTGTGTCATCCATTTTCATGACACATCAATGAATACAATCTCAATAGAACTGCAAGCCTTATTCATTATAATTGTTATTAACATGTGTTGACTTCCTTAACAACTGGTTTAAAAACATGGATTTTTAATTAGATTTTAATCATAGCTGTTCCATTAAACAGGGTGTTCAGTGCCATTGACATTGCTATGAACAGTTTGTATCTGAGATGAGCATTCCCATCACCTCATGGGCTAACAGAAATATAAGAGAATTGATGGGAGGCTCTGAAAATTGTGTTCTAGTACATGTGAAACTATATGGGGCTCAGCTGGGGAGAAACAAGCAAAAATTAAAAAAGGGCCCAAAATGTGCATTGCCCCCCATAGGCTAAAGGGTGAAAATATATTTGGGGGGAGGGAGAATTTGTACGTTTGGGGGGAGTTTGTGCAGTTGCACACATGTGAATTTGCACAAATTTGCATTTGCGCAAATTCAGAAACTGAAAAAAAATCCAATGTTGTTGATCGGTGGATCAAAAGCACCTGACAATCCGTGAAACACAGACAGAAAGGGTTTTGCACAATCCGTCCATCCCTATCAGACGTCGCTGTTCCCTCTGAGCTTCACTGCAATCCTCCCAGAAGCTAGAGAGAAATGTCGTTTCTGGGCTAAATATAACGTTTTGCTTGTAATACAAAGTATTTGGGGGCAGTTTGGTCTTGAATGAGCAATTAAGACCCATTACAGAGGCCTGCTCCTTGTAGATGAAAATTCCCAGAACTGCTTTGTTGAGATGGAAAAACACAGCTGCCTGAAATTTTGGACTCTCTTTGGGGCCATGTTTAGGGGGACTATCATGATGAGCATGTGTGCTTCAAAGTTTACCATTACACTACTGGGTCTGTTGACTTTGTGCCTTGAAGGCTTCATGGAGGCTTTTGTTGCTGTTGGAAACAGGTTGTTAGATGTTAAAACTAGATAGACTTTCCCCAACTTGGGGACCTCTGGATGTGTTAGACGACAACTCCCATCATCCTCCAGCCAACACAGCCAATGGCCGTGATGGCTGGAGGAGGATGAGAGTTGTTGTCTAGTACATGCAGAGGGCATCAGATTGGGGAAGGCTGACAAGATGGACAAAATAGCAGCTGGTCGGTTGAAAGATGGGTCTGTGGTCTAATCCAGGGTGTGTGGAGAAGCTCATGGGGGCTGCATTCCAGTGGTGGGTGGACCAAAAGGGGGCAGGACCAAAACTACCAGCCTATTTTAGCTGCTATTGCCAGTTACTAAGCCTAAGGAGATGCATTTCATCTAAAAGATGCCTTTTAGAATGGGGGGAAAACCCTGCCAAAACCAGGAAACCACCAAATAATTGGTGGCTGGGGAAAAGGGCACCTGGCCCTCTGTGAAAGCCTGGAGGGCCAAATGGAGACCCCAGGAGGGCCAGATCTGACCCCCAGGCCTGAGGTTTCCCACCCTGGTCTAATCGTTGCTCTTCTCTGGCCTATTTTTATTTTATCTATTTATTTTATTTATTTATTTGAAATATCCAGGCAAAGCCTTCCCAAAGCTGCTTACATAAAACTCTGCCACATAGAACTACAATATCCCATTTCAATAAAAATACAATCATAAAAAAGTAGATGAAAACATTTCACAACCCAGCACCCACAGTTGTATAAAATTAATCCAAGCAGGGGTTGGGGGGGGGGGGCAATTTAAAACTAACAGCAATGTTGACAATTTAATCTGTAGAAACTCCACCTAGCATCTCAACTAGAAGCTGCTCGAAATAAATGTTGTTTTTTCTTCCAAGGTCTGTTGAAAAACTGGAATTGAAAAACTGGAATTGATGAAGCCAAAGGTATATATGTTGGTTTAGATTACAAAATATTTTCTAAAGGATACATGATGACACCTTGTAGTAGTCAATCAAAATCAATTATTAATCATCCTCAAATAATCCTGAACTGCCACATACAGTGAGATGATGTCATCTTTATTATAATAACTGAAGAATTAAAAACAAGATTGTTAACTGACTTGCAATCAGTGGACTCAATACTACTTTCAAAATCGCTGATTTATACAAAAGGTGTTTGTTTGTTTATCCTCTGTTGTATTTTCCTCCCACGGTGGTTCCTGAGAGCTACCGTGGCCCAATGCAAAAGCCAATGAACCCAACTGCTGGACTAAACCCAAGAAAGGCTAGAATCATGTTCTGATTTGACTATCAGCTAACTAGGGGTGTGCCTGTAAGGTGCTTTCCTTTGGAATCAACTCTGCTCATTCTGTGTATTTGATTGCTGTTACAAAGAGGGACAAAGCTGAGCCAGAATAATTTCTGTTGTCTGCACAATCCATGCCATGTGTTATTTTCTTAGGAATGGGATGCCCTTCCATTATACTAGCTTTTGCTAAAATGCTGAAGATGGGAGACAGAAGAACATCCCTTGAAGACATGCCTTAGGTGGTCCTGGGTGAGCTGCTATGACCCCCTCTAGATGGATTCCGTTTGACACCTGGTTAGCCGATTATGCGCATGATCGCTGAAGCGCTTTATCGTAAATGCTTGTATGCAGGAGGTAATTGAGCACTCAACTGGTGACCTTACCGGTTGTTTCAAATGTGCTTTACAGGTAGCTAATGCGGAGAATCGCTTGTTCACATAGGCAAAATGAGCTTTAACAGCCGGAGCAAAATAAAACTCACTATTTAATGCACATTCGATAATGCGCATAATCGGAGAGAAAACGCGTGTTCACATGTTCAACCCATCACTTGATGCTAGAATCAAGAAGTGATCAGCAGCATCTGTTCTGGTGCAAGTGCTCCTTGGGTGTACTGCTTTGGTTGCATTCCTTGGCCTCCTGATGATGACAGTAGAATTGCTACCCCCTAAAAATGTGTGGCCACCTGGAATTGCTGTGCAACCTGGGATAAAGCCTGGTTGGCATGAAAATGATGATCACTTGTTGATTCTAGCATCAAGTGATGGGTTGAACATGTGAACACTGCCGCTATCACCTCAAACTGCAATGCTACTCAATTGAATCAATTCATACACATTCAGCCAATTACTGTTTGACAAACATGCATCTGCACTGCTTCATTCCTGTAACCTCGAGTGACGACTTCTATGGGCAAATGCGCCATGACAGAGATATACCACCACAGAGGAAGCTTTTGTATCTCCTCACATCATTTCAAGCTAGGGCGGTCGCCAAAAAAAGGAAGTTTAGTTCAGTCGTTGCATGAGTTTTCAGCTGTGGTGGGAATTGTAATACAACACATCTTGAGGTTATCAGGTTGGGGAAAGCTGCTATACACACTTGTCTGGGAGCAAATCCCATTGAAGTCAATGGGGCTTACCTCTGCATAGAATGTGCATAGGATTGCACAGTTTGTTAATTAATTGAGTAGTCATTTAAACCTGCATCAATTTGCATATGAGGTTGGAAAACCATTCTCAGTAGGTATCATCCTAGGAGAGGACTTGCCCACCCCTCATACCCAGCAGTGAAGGGATCTAAGAAGCACGTGCTATCTGGAGTTTTTATAAGTGTTTGCATTTATTTTATTTTTAAACTGCCATTCTGCTCCCAGATAACAGGATCATCTTTTGAATCAACTCCACACTGCAGCCCTACTTCAAGCTCAAGGCTTCCCATGGTGCCCCTTCTCACAACTCAGTTATCCAGTGGACAACAAGCAATAAGTGTAATAAAGGGAGGTACTTCTTCACACCACACACAGATAAACGGTGGGATTATCTACTGACTGCCATCGATTTGGATGGCTTTAAAAGTGGGTTAGACAAAGTCCTGGAGGATACGGCTATCAATGGCTACTACTAGTCCAGTAATTATAGACAGTATGCCTAGGTATAGCAGTTGCTGGGGAACAAAAGCAGCAGAGAGCTCATGTTGCACTCATATCCTACTTGTGGGCTTTGCCACAGGCAGTTGGTTGGCCACTGGGTGAGCGGAACTAGACTAGACTAGACGTACTGGACTAGATGGACCCTTGGTCTGATCTGTCATGGCTCTTCCTATGTTCTTATGCCTGCTTTTGTGACTCAGCCTGCCAAGAAGGGCAAGCTTCTCCCTCATAAAAACATAAGAGCCATGCTGAATCAGACCAAGGGTCCTTCTAGCCCAGCACTCTGTTCATACAGCTGTCGACCAGGGAACCACAAGCAGGACACAGTGCAACCTTCCACCCATGTTCCCCAGCAACTGGTGTATATTGGCTTACTGCCTCCAATACTGGAGGTTGCACTGAGCCTCCCAGGACTGCTGGGAAGACTACACTCACCGATGCCCTTTGGTACGTGAAAAGGACTCTGCAAAAGATTAATCATGCCAAGAACCAAGACACCACACTCAGTGGACATTCACACGTGTGGCTGTCCGCCGGGAGCAAAAAGGGCTCGGTTTCTACACACACACACACACACACACACACACACACCGCACTCACTGGCGCGATCGCATAGGCTGGTGGGAAGCGCTCTGCCCGATCGCATTGCCTGTTTCCCCACCATCCCACCCCCCAGTGTCCTCCGGATGTTTTGGACTACAACTCCCATTAACTCCAGCCAGCATGGCCGATTATCAGGGATGACCGGAGTCGGAGTCGGAAAATCTGGTGGGCCCCACGTTGGTGGGGGAGGTTTCTCTGCCTGCGATGTCCAAGAAGACGCCTGTTTCCTGTCCCGGGGGTGAGAGCTGGGGTAGGGGCGGAGGGGGGGGTCGCCAGCAGGGGGGGAAAGCAGCACCCACCTGGACAGCGCCGACCAGTTCTTTCGGTTAAAAGACATGCTGATCTCCGCTCCCTGGCTTTGGCAGTGGCGGGCGGTTGCTGGTTACGGTTAATTATTGTTGTGCTATTTTTCTTCAAGGCGCTTGGAAAACTCCGCGGGGCATCAAGGCAGAAGTTCGATCCCGCGCGAAGCAGCCCCGCCGCGAAACGTCGAGTCCCGTTGCAAGTGCTCGGCTCCTTTTGCCCGCCCTCCCGTCCTCCTCCGCGCTCCTCCTCCTCCTCCTCTGCCCTTGCGCTGCGCACCTTTACCCTGCGGTGCCACCCGTCTACTGCCGGGCTGCCTGCATCACATGGCCTCTTATCTACCTTGACAGGCTGGGAGCTGTAATTTGTCTATTAGCAGCACCTTGCAAAAGGCACCCTGCGAGGGTGGGACGTGACCCAGCCTGCGCACAAAGGCAGCCATTCTTTGGTTGCCCGGGCTGGGGAAGGGTTTTCAGCTCCACGGTCGGGCCAAGGCGCCCTGGATTTTCGGGGGCAACTCCCTGTTTAGAACCAGTTTTTCCTGCCTCGCCGTCTCTGCCTCTAGTTTCTCCGTGGCTGTGCCGGCGCAGGAGGAGGAAGGCGGCGGCGGCGGGCGGCGGGCGGCGGGCGGCGGGCGACGGGAGGGGAGGGGAGGAGAAACACTCCGTCAAGTCATCGGTGTCCCACTTAATCAGAGTCGCCCACTTGCAACCTAGCCGCTTTCATGTCCATTTCAACAACAAAGAACACCTTTTGAAGGGGAGGGGGTATTTTTGCTTCTGCCGAGAGCCGCTCCGTCTAAGACTGTTCTCCCCAACCTGGTGCCCCCCAGATGTGTTGGACTGTGACTCCCATCATCCCCAAGCAGGGTAATTAGTCCAACACATCTGGAGGGCGCCAGGTTGGGGAAGGCTTGTCTTAGAGCTGCTGCTGCTCCGAAGGTATTGAACAATTCTTCTTCTTTTCTTTTCTTTTTACCGTCTGTGATTTAGGGCAATGACTGGCTAGTTTTGAGAGCTGCAGTACTTAGGAACTCAAGAGGCCAGAGGAGGCAGCTGCGGTGCAGTTCCAGCTGGCCTTTGGGGCCAAAGTCCAGGGCCCTGCAACCCTGCCCAATCCACACACACACATGATCACCCAAAGAGCAGCGAGTGATGTGGGCATCAGGAGAGCAGAAGCAAACTCCATTGAATTCCTATATTCAGGAAGGTACAATGATTTAAGTGAGTTTAAAATGCAAATCTGCTCGTGTGCACAGTTTTATTTATTTATTTAATCAAGATTGGCAGACACTGCTGTTATAGTTCTAAGGTATCAGGAATGTAAAGGCATGGAATGATGGGGATGGGTAAAGAAGAGACATGTTAGTTGTGTGCTTCAGAACTCAAGTAATAAAGGGGGCCATCTAAAGCCCTCCACTCCAAGATCATTAAATCCAGGGTAAAAAAAATGACTTTAGCTGCACCACTGCAAACCAAGAGCTTCCCTGTTCAACACCCATTGAACACCTGAGCCCATGTTACAAGCAAGAAAACAAGGTGGAACATGGTGCACTGATCTGAAGTTGCTTGTAGGACAGGTTTAGGAGCAAAGAAAACACATACAGATCTGAAACATAGGCCCCCTCCACAAGAATGCGCCTTTGCGCCTGGTTCCGCGATTATGCGCATTATCGCGGAGGCGCATTTACTCACAATCCCTCTGCACGGGAGGCGGCGAGAAGCGGCGAAGCGCATTAAAAGATGCCCAAAAAGCGCTTTCCAGGTAGTTAATGCGCATAATCGCTTGTTCACACAGCGAAAATGCGCTTTAACGGCCGGAGCAAAATAAAAGTCGCTATTTAACGCGCGTTCGAAAATGCGCATTATCGGGGAGATAACGCGCCTGTACGCCCGTTTTGCGCTCCGCTCGTGTGTAGGTAAAATTTATAATGAGCCTTCAAGGCTCATTAAACGCCCCGTGTGGAGGAGGCCCTTGTCTAGTCAAAGAACTACATGCAGAACCTAATCCAGCCTGCTGGGCTTTTCCATTCAAGCTGAAGAACCTCCTGGGGTTCTTTGAGGAGGTGGGGTCCTGGAAGAACTTCCCCCCAACAGGGCATCCTCAACAGGGGAATTCCCATTGACAATCCCTGTGGGCCAGTGGGGGAATCCCAACTGTAATCTCCAATCTCAGATTGGAGATAACAGTGGGGATATAGTCAGCAGGAATTCTGCTGGTAGCAGGTAGAGCAGCTGCTCTTCCCAGCACCAACACAGTAGCTTTGTATTGGCTGCTCTTCTCAATGGGGTCAAGTTGCTTTGTGAGGTATGTGGTGTCCAAGAGGTGCCACATGGCACATTAAGCCAGGGGCCTGGGCCAAGCCAGGAAGAGCAACTACTCTTCTCTAGCATGGGCAGAATCCCTGGATTTGCACCAGGGGTTATCTTTAAAGGCACAGAATTCTAGGGCATTCATACATGCATATTCATCACCCCATGACTCCAATATCAAGTGATGGCTTGCATGTGTGAAACGGTTATCCAAGATCAAACACAGAGCTTTCTTGATAGGATGGGCACAGATCCTTCCTTTCAATGCTCAGCTTAAAGAAACAATAAACAAACAAGGCAAAAACCCTATGCACACTTGCTAAGCAGTAAATCCATTTGAACTCAGAGGAAGAGTGCAGTGGAAGAATGCAGAAGCCTGTGGAACTCCCTGCCCCAAGAAATCTGGCTTCCCCTTCTTTATTAATATTCCACCACTTTCTGCAGGCATCCATATTTCAAGGGCCCCTTTACCTGCCTTCAGCATAGTTTTTGTTTGTTTATGTTCCTTCCAGAAATTGCATTGTAGTTTTTATGATTTTCTGCCCCTTTGTGTTGCTTACTTTTAAAAAAATGTCATATTTATTAATTCAATAAATTGTTACTAGCTGTTATTAAATTGTGCTTTTGTTTTTATTCCACTGTGTCAGCTACCTGGAATGCCTAATTACAAAACAGAAAGATGGGATACAAATCTGAAAAGAAATCAACTTACTTCTCACATATGCATAGGATTAGACTATATAAAGTTGATCCAGTCAGTCCCCTACACACACCATGAAACAAGTAGCCCTTCTGTTAGGCACACAGCTCTTTACTTGTGGGGAAATCCTGTACACTGAACTACTTTGCCAGGAAGAAGTTTAGTGCAGATGCTGGAGGTAAATGGATTTTGCCTTTAGTCCCTGGGCTAGATCTGGGAAACTTTTTAGGGTAAGGGGGCCAGATTCCCAATGATGCCAGGACATGGGCCCTGTCCCTGATGTGATCGGATCCTCACGTGGGGAAGGCAAGAGAGAAGGCAGCCCCAAAGCTATGGCTCAGTGGCTCATCTGCCCCCTCTCCCTTTGAGGGGGTGGGGTTTCAAGGAAGGGGCAGGGCTTCAAGGAGGGGGAGTGGCCTCACCCAATGATCCACAGACTGGATGGGCCAGCCTGGTTGACCTTATTTGGCCTATAGGTCAGAGGTTCCTCATCCCTGCCCATTTATTCACAGAGGAGTAAGGGGAAGTGTATGAACAGTTGTGCCCAATTGCTCATCAAAAAGTCAAAAGGATCCTGCCCAGTATTCTGGCCAACGAGTTCAAATGCAATGGAATTACTGACAAAGGATGTAAAATCTAATTCCATGTTAGTGCAATAATTTAATAAAAGTAAAGGGTTGTATCCAATATTAGTCTAACTTAACTCCAATTCATTTCAGTAGATCTACTCTAAGTAGCACTAACATTGGATATCACCCCAAAGGTTTAAGTGCATCAGTTTACTTTGATATAGGTTTTCACTGGGTCTAATGGAGGTACACTTGCCACGCCTGCCTCCCAGAGGCTCTCTCCACCAGGAACTGTATCACAACAGGCTTAGGCAATAAACTGTCTTGAAGTGCTCTCTTGGTTCCTCTACATCCCTGCAGAAGTAGCTTTTTGGGGTGGTGTGTACTGCTATTCCCAAATGCCATTACTGAGCAGCTTGCGAAGGGGAAGGAAGGTCCCTGGTTTGGTTTGGTTTGGTTTGGTTTTAGCTCTGTGAGAATCCAGAATGTGCTCACCACCAAATGTACCACATTCTCTCTCTCCAACATTTTCACAGCTGAATACAGAGAAGTGTTTGTGACAGGCCTGCGGTGTTCATTGCCAAGGATTGCTGACTGAGCCCCCACGCTCCCACCCATTGCTGAAATTCTGCTCTTCGTATTGTATGCTTAGGGAACTCTCTCCCAAGTAACATGAGGTTGGCCACTGTTCAATTGCAGTATTTTCAAACGCTTTGAAAACCCTCCCCTTTCTTTGAGTGGCCTTTAACTGATGCGTTTTATTGGTCATCCTGCTGTTTTATTGTTACCTTGTATTGTAGTGTCTTGGATAATGTTTTTCTCTTGTTTTTGAATACTGGTTCAATTTATATTTTATTATAATAGCAGCTGGACTCGTGCAGACCATCTGCGCACTAGTATTTTATTGCTCAGTAGCATACTTTTCCAGCTTTCCAGCTTTTCTGTGGGCACCCAGAAAAGCTGGGCATGAGACTGACTGGGAGTCCATTGGACTCTGTCCCCTCCCAGCCACCCCCCCAACACCCTCCCAGCCGCTCTCCCTGCTCGCCCCCACGGGACTTATCTGAGGCCTCCTCTCTGAGCTTCCCCTCTCAGCTGCTTCCCCTCCCTCTCAGCCACTCCCCCCCCCACTCCCAGCTGTGTGTATATATCCTGATGCTTAGCCTCACAAAGTTATTCTCATAGCTCAAAACCTCCAGCATACAAAGTTCTTCCCATAGCTTGGAATCTCCAGCCTGTCATAGCTCAGACCCTTCATGCCATGCATTGCCATGCATCGCTTTAGTGCATTGTGTTTTCATTGTTACACTTGTATTTTGTTCACCACCTTGGACGGACTTGGTTCAGAAAGGTGGTTTCTAAATATTTAAACAACCAACCAACGTGCAGTCTTCATTTCCTTGGCAATAGCCTGGGGTGGGAATTGAACCCTGAAAATAATATTTATGTGTTTGTTTGTTTGCTTGCTTGCTTGCTTGCTTATGTATAATTTTTATATGCGGGCCCATAACATAACATTACCTGGACAGTTCATAATAACTAAACATAAAAACAATTTAGATACAAAATAAAACAAAATATTATAAAATCAAAAGCAACATAAAATACAAGAAACAAAACTCACAACAATCCCAAAATTTCACAACAATCCCAAAATTAAGAATACACAGGCTTTAAAACTGAGAGGTGAACAGAATTGTCTTCACTTGGCCCCCCAAAAAACATACAGATGCCAGGTGAACAGCTTTTGGAACACTATCCCATAACCATGGTGCCATTGCCAAATAAGGCCTCTCTCTCTCATGGTTTCCCATCTCACTTCTTTCAGTAGGAGCACTAGGAGTAGAGTCTCTAAGGAGATGGCAGCTGTAGCAACTCACACTAACAATAATCTTACAAGCCACCCACCCTGGCAAAAATAGGAATGATGATTTACCAGGGATGACTGGTTTGGAATGATGCTAGCAAGGAATGATGGGAGTTGCAGTCCAAAACATCTTGAGGTTGCCAGATTGGAGAAGGCTGTCCTAATGTCTCAATTCTTATTTAGGAAACCACTGCTGTGGATGGTACCATGGACAGTGGGCTTTTCCTTGTGATGATTTCCAGGCAATCCATGAGCTCCATCAGATTTTATTGCACACTTGTTACTGGGCACTCACAGATTTTCGCGGGTCCCTCTCATGACGTCGTCTGCCTCCCACGTGCTTCCTTCCCCTTCTAGCCTTCTTCGTACAACAAAAACAGCCCAGTAAGTCCGCCTTATTTTTAAAGACAGAAGTTGCTGCTATCTCCTGCTGTGTGCAGGAGAAGCAGCGGGATCAAAACGGTCCACTGAATGGGCCATGTGCAAGTTGTTTACTTCCTCTTTCAAAAGAGGAAGTAATGAGGGACAAATGCTCAGGCAGAGAAGCAACGGTAAAGAAACGTGATTTTTTCCCCATGTGATGATGCTCCATGTTTCAGCTGTGATGGAGGTCCAAGTCTGGTTAGCGAAATTATATACTGGATGCATAGTGAGTCAAGGCAACTCAGATTTTCAGCATAGAATAAATGTGTACTACATTTTGCATGCATAAGGTGAAAGTGCAAATTTGATTCTGGAAGGTTTTTTTGGATACATTATGCAAAATATTTTGGTAAAGATCAATGGCAAGGAAAGCCTACTTCTAAAATGCAAATACTGGCCCTTTCTACACCTAAGATTGTAGAGGGAGGGAGGGGGGAGGATCACGGACTTACCTGCTTCTGTGATACTCCCCCAGGGTCTAGACGGCAGTGCAACATCCTGGAAGGGAAGAGGGACATCACAGCTGCCATTTTTTATCTTTTTACAGTAGAGGAGCCACGCGGCTCCAATCTGCAAAAAGGGGGGGGGGGAACCAGCACTCCAACCTGGGGATGGCGACATTGGTACCCACCCTATCCCCATGGGCACAGAGCCACCCCGCATGGCTCTGTGCCCATTTCAGGCCCCGGGAGCACACAGCACACCTCCCACAGGCCTCGGGATGGTCCTGGAACTGCGGGGAAAACTGGGATAACTGGGGAACCAGTTATCTCAGGACAATGGAGGGTTCATCTCTGCCTGCTCCCAGGATCCCCTGTGCGTCATTTAGACACATAGGGATGACCCTGGGGGGAAAGCATAGTGTAGGCCGAGCCAGAGTTAATTTGCTTTCCATTATTAATGGAATAATTAATGTTATTTTAAAAATAATATTAATGAGCTGTGCTGGAATGTGCACATGTTTGAATGGGTGATGTTCATCATTAAATTATAATGATGATGTCAATCCAATATTTACTTTATGCTTCTGTAGGATTATTATTTTTTACATTTATGTTGCAATTCAAACTATTTTTTAAAAAAAATTCACAGAATAAAATGCTTCAAAATGACAGGAAATGAGCCTAATAATCACTCAGTCGCCCAGTTCCATATACCATATTATTTAGAGAATGTAAGAGTTTTGAGCTGTAAGTAGGGATGTGCATGGCCGAAATTATTGTATCGTTATTGGAAATTCCGACATAAAAAAAAAATCAGGTCTGATCATATAGGGGGGTGCCCAAATTTGATCGGATCCAAAATCCGATAAATATCAGAATTTCCGATATGATAACAGCGTTTTTTCCCCATAGGTTTGCATTGGGGGAAAGAAAGCATTCCGCCAATGCAAGTCTATGGGGAAAAACACTGGGCTGGCACTCCCTCCCTCCCCCCACTTGCACTCCCTCCCCCCGCTCGCGCTCCTTACCCGTCACCGCCACCACCACCCCTTACTACTGCTAAACAGGCTTTCCGGCCTGTTCGTCAGTACAGAGAAGCGCCAAGTGATGCTGTCATCACTCGGCATGGCTCTGCACTGCCAAACAGGCCGGAAAGCCTGTTTAGCAGTATTACGGGGCAGTGGCGGTGGAGAAGGCTCAGGTAAGGATCACGAGGGGGGAGGGAGGAATCCCCCTTACCAGGGCCTTGTCCACCACCGTCTGCTGCTCCAAATTACTGAAAACTAGGTTTTGCAGCCTAGTTCTCAGTAGAGCAACGACATGCTGGGTGATGACATCACCCAGAGCATCGTCGCTCTACTGAGAATTAGGCCACAAAGCCTAGTTCTCAATAGTTCGGAGCAGCGGACAGCAGCGGACGGTGGTGGGGAAGACCCAGGTAAGGAGCGCAAGGGGGAGGGAAGGATCCCCCTTACCTGGGCCTTGTCCGCCGCTGTCAGTTGCCGTCCGCTGCTCCGAATTACTGAGAATTAGGCTTTGCGGCCTAGTTCTCAATAGAGCGACCATGCTCCAGGTGATGTCATCACCTGGCATGTCGTCACTCTACTGAGAACTAGGCTGCAAAGCCTAGTTCTCAGTAGTCCGAAGAAGCAGACGGTGGCAGACAAGGCCCAGGTAAGGAGTGTGAGCAGGAGAGAGGGAGGGAGGGCTGGCCCTAAACTGGGGGTCCGATAGTCTGATATGTCTGATAGTTATTGGACATAAGGATTTCAGATCCGATCAGATAGGGCCTCCAGGAATGTTTATTGTTATCGTTAATCGAATGTCCGATAACGACCTTATCAGTTTGTTATCAGACATCGGAACGATACAATACACATTCCTAGCTGTAAGTCTATTGGTATTCTACACATCTGAAAATTTAACAACAACAAAATCCTGTAGTTAAAGTTCTCAGTATTTAAACTAAACTAGCTGAAAATCACAGTATAATCTTTTTTAAAAACTTGTGTGTTTTTCTCATCCTCATGATAGAAGGTGATGGAAAGTTGAAAAACATGCTGGAGAAGAGATCAAGGAACCACAACTGTCCATGCTATGCTTTCCATTAAGGTTTTTGAGGGAGGTGAAAGTCTTGGATGCATACAAAATTAAAGTAGTGCCCTATTGAATGCTACTCAAGAATGAATATTTGGTCTCCTTTTCTTGAAGCTCTTTCCCCCCCCCACCACCACCACCACCAAATGTCGTATATGATGGAATATTTATGTTTCTGCACATGTAATTTCTTGTTCTTTTTTCTTCTTTTTATGATTTGTTTTTTGTTTAGTTTTGTTACATTTACAACAAAAAGAAAAAAGATGAATAATAAAAAGTAGTGCCCGATTGATCCAGACCAGTGACTTTTATATTGTAAGCCTAAAAACAGGACCCATCTTATTATTTATCTTTGTAAGCTGTACTCAGAGCAAGGTAAAAATGCATCATCATCATCATCATCATCATCATCATCATCATATTGCATGGACTAGTGGGACTTGTTTGTGAGCTGGCCTATACAGGTTTTTAGATTGTGTTAAGGGAGAAATGTCTACCTCAGTGCTCAAATTACTACTGGGAGAGAATTACTGGGAGAAGTATGATGTGGCTAAAATTATGAGGAGTCTTAGGCTCCCTCTACAAGGATTCGCTTTTGCGCCCGGTTCGGCGATTATGCGCATTATCGCAGACGCGCATTTACTCCTAATCCCTCTGCACGGGAGGCGGCGAGAGGCGGCGAAACGCATTAATAGATGTCCAAAAAGCGCTTTACAAGAAGTTAATGCGCATAATCGCTTGTTCACACGGAGAAAATGCGCTTTAACGGCCGGAGCAAAATAAAACTCGCGATTTAACGCGCATTCGAAAATGCGCATTATCGGGGATATAACGTGCCTCTACGCCCGATTTGCGCTCCGTTCTTGTAGAGGTAAAATTTTTAATGAACCTTCAAAGCGCATTAAACCTCTCTTGTAGAGGCACCCAGAGGCAGAGCTTGTGGATTTTGTTAACAGTTCCCCAAACAGTGGGTGTATGGGTGCACTTCCCATAGCAAATGCCCACACCTTCCTAAGGAGATCTGCCTTATCTCCTGGGAATCACGGCTTTCCTGGTCATATGGCATTTTCCAAATGTTCTGTTCAGCTGTATGCAGTATCCACTATATCCAAGCACTCAACAACATGCTCACCCAACAAAGGTGCCACCGAAGGGATCCGGCTCAGGTGTTCCTGTGAGCCAGGCAGATTTCCCTTTCGCAATGCCGTCCTTCTTGTCACCTCCCTTATTTTTATTCCCTGCATTTAATTTTCTTATCCAATAAACCTGAGTGACTGGTTGGTTTGCAAGCAATCTCCCATCCTGCAGGCGGAAAGGGAGGGGGACTTTCTTGTTTTTAACAGTTGAATGCAGACTGTTAACATAGCATTATTTTAATGAATGGTTCCCGACTGTAATTATGCTTTGAAATGATAAATCTGTCAGAAGTCATTCTCTTCCATTTTTAACCAACTTTTCTCTGCAGTCTGCTCATCTTAAGCAGAGTTTCATGAGCACAGAAAATGCAGGCTATTTGAAGCAATTCTTCAGAGCGGTCACCCTGCAACTTACAATGGACACGATAGTAATTGTAGTAGGAAGAAGAGGAAGAGGAAGAAGAAGAAGAGCCCCATACCTTCCCATTTGCAGTGGTAAGGCAAGAGAACCCAGTGCAGAATTAAGCTTCAGAAGTCATTGCCATAGGACACTGTTGAGGTTAAGAGCTTAGTTGATCTTTCAAAAGGATTGGGCATTTAATATGGACAATAACACCCACAGCACAGTCATTTCTAAAGGATGAAAAGATTCACACTTCAGGGATTAACTGTAATATGAAATTTAAACAATTATATAATAAAAGTTGTATCAGTTAGCAATCAGCTATGCTTTCACTCATGGTTTATTACCAATAATTGTGTATTAAGAAGACTTTGAAGAGCGATATAAATGTGTCAGGGCTGGGCATGTTTGGGCACCTGCCAAGGGCCCACACCCCAGAAGGGGCCCATTGACAAGAGCTCCTTGGACTTGCTCCACCGCTTCACCATTGCATCTGCCTCTCGCTCTGGCTCAGAGAATGGTCAAGCTACCAAGTGGTAGCTATGATGGGAAAAAGGATGACAAGCAATAGTAGCTTGTGACAATGGTGGTGAGAAGGTAGACTCACTTTGGATGTCTTGCCTAAGGGCCACCCCAAAACTTGGAGGTGGCACTGGACATCATCATCATCATCATCATCATCCAAATCTGTATTATATCACAATGGGGCAGATGCATTGGTGGTAGAGATTAATTAGTGTTGAATCAAAGCCATTCACAGAGTTAGCTATTGTGTGAATGGGTTTTAAAAAGTTAATTAGAGGTGTGAGAGGAGGGGCGATCTGGGTCAAGACCCTAGGGCTGTCTTTACACAGGGAAAGACCCACAGTGGCTGCTGATCTGTGCTGCATTAGTTATACAATGCAGACGTTACTTCACAGCCACCGTGGGGCTTTCCAGAGAAGCTGCGCTTTGAAAAAGTTGGGGACTTACACAGACTTTTTTAATATGAGCAATGTCAGTACAGTGGTCCTTGGTGGAAGACGACCGGCGATTGGTCGCCTTCTATTAGAAAGAGGGAGGGAGGGCAGCTCCAGTACCCAGATGGCCACCAGACCCCCCACGCTCCCTCCTCAGTGTCAAAATTACCCGACTCTACCACAAGAGAGTAAAATCATGAGATTTGGAGGGAGGTGGCACCAACTCAGCATTGTGAATTCAGCCCCCATGTTATGTGAACAGGGTTTTTTAATCCCCCTGCCCATAGTCCTATTTTAGATCAGGCTGTTCCCATACCTGCTATTTGCAGTATTTTAAAAAAAAATAAATAAAAGCAACACCATTCATGTAATTATTAATTGTGTGAATGGCAGCTCCTCTACTTGGCCATGAGACTGTGAAGACTGAAGACTAAATTGCTGCTCAGTCATGAAGCTCACTTGGAGGCCTTGGAGCTGTCACTATTTCTCAGCCTAAACTGCCTTACAGGGTTATTGTAAGGATAAAAAGATGTGGGGGTAGGAGAACGGGCAGATCATGCATGCTCCTCTTCTGAGTTCTTTGAAGACACGGTGAGATACAAATGTAATAAACAAATACACAATGCATACATACATTATGTTATTGCATAATACATACATGCAATGTGGAAGGTTCATTGTCAATATGCAGGAAGCAAAGGTGAACAACGTTTCATCCACATAGTTTTGATGAAAGCAATTAGAGAGCAAAGGGCATTTTTCCCCACACGGTGCTATACTGTCATTTTTGATACATCCTTACAATAAGACTGGGAATCCCACTTTACACCTGGAAGAATTCAAGGTTGATCTGAAAGCCTCCAAACCCATTTTGTTTCTTTCTGATATGATTGCCTCCCCCACAGCCCACACATGTTCTGTGTTTGTCACAGCAGTTTGCATTATCAGGCAGAAATCAACACATGACTTTTTTTTTTTAACTAGCATGGGCATTGAATAATGGGAAAAGCTGCCTCTCTTACCCAGAAACTGCCTTTCAGTTATTCCTGGTGTTTTGGTTGTGTGGTAGGGCTGTGACTAGATCCGGAGCAGGATCCTGAATCCGGAGCAGATCAGGCCGATCCGGGCTGATCTGGGCCCAATCAGAACCAGATCGGATCAGGGCCGGATCGGGCCAGATGGGATCCACAATCCAGATCTGCTACAGGTCCGTGTAGAGCACTCCCTCCCACTCTCCTCACTTTCTCCCTCCCTCCCCACAATCGCCCTCCTTATCTACAGCCTCCTCCTCAGCGTACCCTGTCATCCTCCGCGGCATCCTGCCTCCTCAATGTCGGCCGGCCACTTTCCCGCTCGCGCTGGGTGATGATGTCACCTGCCACGACCGGCAAATGTGGCACTCTAACACATGAGTACCTACAGCCCATCTCAATGTTCCCAAGTTTCATTTTGATATCTTTAAAATAAAGAAGTTATATCCCTTTCTTTCCCCCAGTGCAAGCCTATGGGGAAAATTAGGCATCCGAATCACGATTCGGAGATCCGAATCACGATTTGGATCCAGATTTGAAGCAGATCGGGGGAGGTCCGAATTGATCCGAGGTGGATCGGACCCGATTCGGACCTGACAGATCCGAATCAGATCGGGGGGACCATGCACAGCCCTAGTTTTAACCTATAAAGCCTTACATGGCTTGGGACCACAATACCTGACAGAACACCTTTCCCAACATGAACCTATCCGAACACTAAATTCAACATCTAAAGTCCTCCTCCGAGTGCCTACTACAAGGGAAGCTCGGAGGTCGGCAACAAGGGAGTGGGCCTTCTCTATGGTGGCCCCTCAACTGTGGAACGATCTCCCCAATGAGGCCCACCTGGCGCTAACATTGTTATCTTTTCGGCGCCAGGTCAAGACTTTCCTCTTCTCTCAGGCATTTAGCAACATCTGATGAGCCTGGGTTTGTTTTGGTTTTAGGCTTATAGCTTTTTAAAGTTATTACAGTGGTTTTAAATGTATGTGTATATTGTATGTTTTTGCTGTTTTAATTGTTTTAATCTTATGCAAACCGCCCAGAGAGCTTCGGCTATGGGGCGGTATACAAATGTAACTAACTAACTAACTAACTAAATAAATAAATAATTGCCCTGATGGGATAATGGCTGATAATTTTGTGGCAAGGGCCAGCATGATTGAACTTACTCATATGGTTGCAGATCTTTTCGATAGTTTCACGGAGAAGTGGCCTCCAGTGTGCTTTTGGAACACTAAAAAGGTAATTTTGCAGCTCCAGCCAGTGCTAAAATGTGCCATTAGCACTGAGAAGAGGTATGCCGCAGGGGCTTTTATGCAGGTCACCTCCACATATCAGACACAGGTGAGAGAAAACATACCTGTGTTGTATTGCCTGCAACCAAAGTTCTCTCTTCCCAAAAGCAAATTTCTTAGGTGCTATAGTTTGGGTCTCACCAGGGTGCAGCTATAGTTAGTTACAATTTTGACCAGTTGCCCAAATCTCACCCCTTCACTTTCATTTTCCCAGTGGGCATAAGGTTGCAACCTGGCATGGTCCTTTGCTATTGTCCTAGCTTTAGTTGTTGTGTACCAATATCAGCCTCTCATCTCGACTAACCTGAGCAATGAAGTTTTAATGTCCTCACACTTCAGGGAGACAATATGCTCCTTACATTCCACCAGCAAGTTACATTTATTTTGCTGCCTTGAAAGATTTATTTTCCAATCTTGTCTTCCAAAAAGCAATCAGCACCCAATATTTCCCAACCAGCAATTATTCTAACCTCAGGTTAATCAGTGGCATGGGAAGGGGTTATGGCTTGGTTTATGAGATAGTACAGATTATCTACAACACTTTCCCTTTCCCTTCCTGGCAGACAATCAGAGTTAAGGTGCTTCTAGTCCAGCAGCACAAAAAACCTAGTCCACATTTTGTAATAAAAGCATCAAACTTACACTTTCTGTGGATTGATAAATACATACCAACCATTTTCAGATATTGGAGCATTGTTGAGAAGTGAAGACATTGAATCTAGTGGAAAGAAGACCTTTTAAGAAATCTGCTAAAATAACATAGAAGCAATTATTATGGGAGATTTTGGCTGGTACTCCTGTAAAAGTCCAGGTTTCTCTGTGGAATGCAGAAATGACCCTGGCAGTTAACTTGGGCCCTTTCCGCACCATAGGGGTGGAGAGGACGGGAAGCGGGGAAACCTGGAAGTAGCCACTTCCGGGTTTGGCACGATGAGGCCGCACCACAGTGCGGCAGCCCAGGCTTCTCCTGGGCCACCACAAGTCGTGGCGGCCATTTAAAAAAAAAATCCGTGGAGGTGCGCATAAGCGCTCATGCTGAAAAGGTTAGTTTATTTTTCAAAAAAAACATGCGATCACGCCCCCCCCCTCCTCCCGCCATCCTGGAGATAGCGATTTCACTGTTCCCCCCCCCCTCCTGATGGCATCAGAGCCATGTGGTGTGGCTCCATGGCCATCGGTGCAGCCGCGCTTACTCGCATGTAAGCACGGCTGTGCCCAGGATGGCCGGCCACACCAGCCACCCATCTCACTTCCCTCCTGGGAGCAAGGAATGAACTGGGATAATAGCGCTCCCTGAACTCCCTGGAAAATGGAGGGCTGGCTCCTGCCTGTTTGCTGGATGCTCTGTGCATCATGCGGACTCCCTGCAAGCAGGCAGGGGCAGCCCCTCGAAAAATGGCCGGTGCAGAAAGGGCCTTGATCACACCCAAGCACCCTCTTCCCTTGAGCAGAGCCCAGCGAGCTCCTTGGTATATACCTGACCTGAAGGCAATGAAGCAAGAAGGAATATGGTTAAAACAGGGGTGGAGGAAAACTCATGTTGAGTCTGACCAAGCACAGGTTAGAGCTCAGCACACAGTGGAGAGCCAGTGTGATGTAGTGGCTAAAGTGTTTAACTAGGCATTGGGAGATCTGGGTTCTAGTTCCCACTCAGCCATGGAAGCCCACTGGGTGTCTTTGGGCCAGTCACAGACTCTCAGCAAAACTTACCTCACAGAGTTGTTGCTATGATGATAGAATGGAGAGGAGGTTTATCTATGCCGCTTTGGGTTCCTTAGAGGAAATAAGATGGGATATATATGCAATAATAAATAAATACATACATACATACATACATACATACATAAATAAATAAACAATTTAGCTTACTCTGTGGTGGTGATGGTGGCAAAAAGGGACTTCTTTGCCACCACCATTGCATCTTCTTAGTGTTGCCCAGCAGAGCTTTCCTGAGTGGTTCATGGCCTACTACAATCTGGGCCAGGGAGAGAAATGGCCCAGAGAGCTTCAGCTATTGGCTGGTATAGAAATGTAATAAATAAATAAACAAACAGTCCTGCTCATCAAAAGAATTGTAGCTATTAACATCAACAGAAAGGTCCATCAGAGGATTTCCTCACTAGTTTTATTTCCTACCTCTACAGGCTGTGGTTGGAGCAAGCACAATGTTTACAAGACCTTGTTATATGGGTGTGCAAAGTGCTAATTGCAAAAAATGTTTCTTTAAGGGGTGTTGATGGCAAAATGAAGATAAGTGACTCTTGATGGCTGGTGTCTACTACCCACTGTTCAGTACACATAGCTCGGGGCTAAAGAGAAACTGTTAGTCAGTTGGAATATAACCAACAGAAGAGACAGAAGTCTGAAGTTTGCAACCGTTTGGCGAGGAGCAGCCTTTGAGGTTCCAAGCTTATGCCGTTGCTTTTGAGCATACTTCCCCAACCTGGTGCCCTCTAGATGTTTTGTACTACAATTCCCAGGATTCCTGAGCATTGGCCATGCTGGCTGGGGCTAATAGGTATAAAATAGAAGTAATATCTTGCATTTATTGAGTAAGTATGCTAATTTTCATATATGTTATAAGGTGGAAATAATTTCTAAGTTTTGAGCCTCTTATTAATATTTTATATGCTCTTTACTTATAACCATTTATACTTTTAACATGTTTATGTACAGTGGCAAAACTATTGTGATAAACAATTATGACCATGTGGCTTTGTGTGTGTATATATATATATATATATATATATATACTTAGATTACCCTGAGGAAGGACCCTTAGGGTCTGAAACGTGTTGGATTTTGCTTTTTAAATAAACTACATCCTTTGTTCCACCCCTTTGCCCTTGGTGTTTTTGGCATCTCTATTGGGATTTTCCTCCTTTTTTGGCTTTTGGGAATTGCAGTCCATCACATATGGAGAGCACCAGATTGTTGGAGGCTGCCTTAGGAACTAGCCTTGTCCAGATGGACGGCTGACTGTTCCCCTCCACCATTGTTCAACTTTTATATCTGTAAATATACAAATATTTTTAAATGCCATATGTTTCCAGTATTCTCTCCTTTCATGGGAACCCACCCTATAAAATGCTGCCTCTGAATTTCCCTATCACTTAGGGAAGTGGTGGTGGTAGTGTGTGTGTTATATTGTTTCCCTTTTTGATTGCTGTACTCAAAAACCATTGCAGTTTATTGGCTTTTTTATGTTAACTAATGTAAAGCCCATGTCACCATGGGCACTAGTAGTCCTGCTCCTTTCCCGTTTTTTTGCCCCTCAGTCCCTTCACCACAAACGGGCTCCTGAATAATGCAAATGTGGCTCATGCATAGTGAATCCCCCTCCAAAATTTGCATGCAGTGTGGCTCCACCCCTTTTCTCACCTCGCCCATTTATCACCTCCATCCCCTTCCCCCTGCCTGCTGGTGTTGACAACCTAACCACACAGCTGTGCTGGGACCTGCCATTGTGGTACACTGATTGGCCAAGCAGGATTGTTTGCTGGCAGAGGGGCTGCCCTGCCTGTTTAGGGCAGAAGAAATTAATTGCTATTCAAGCTTGAGCTTTGAACTTTTTTGAAATTTCAAAATTTTTTGCACATCTACACTGGCCAAACTGCGGTTTAAAATAAAAATGACCAAAATCAGTCTGGTGGATCTCTAGTAATAAGCCATACACTGCTGTATTCTTATAAAAGATTTGTTAAATTTAGGTTTTTAAATGACTTTGATTGTTAGCTTCTAGCTCACCAAATGTGTATCATTTCTCACTTTTTTTCCTCTTCTTTTTTTTTAGCAGAAGCTAAACTTGGGCCTCCTCCACACGAGACGTTTAATGAGCCTTGAAGGCTCATTATAAATTTTACCTCCACACCAGCGGAGCGCAAAACGGGCATACAGGCGCGTTATCTCCCCGATAATGCGCATTTTCGAATGCGCGTTAAATAGCGACTTTTATTTTGCTCTGGCCGTTAAAGCGCATTTTCGCCATGTGAACAAGCGA
Organism: Anniella stebbinsi; assembly: GCA_029215795.1. Lineage (NCBI taxonomy): Eukaryota > Metazoa > Chordata > Lepidosauria > Squamata > Anniellidae > Anniella > Anniella stebbinsi. Next base: position 43,159,925 of record JARDYH010000004.1, on the reverse strand, counting down.
TTATGCACATTAACGTCTTCTAAAGCGCTTTTTGGACATCAATTAATGCGCTTCGCCGCCTCTCGCCGCCTCCCGTGCAGAGGGATTAGGCGTAAATGCGCCTCTGCGATAATGCGCATAATCCCCGAACCGGGCGCAAAAGCGCATCCTTGTGGAGGGGGCCTTGGCTACTTCTTGAACAAGGAACCCAGCTATTTCATGTCTTCATCTCAAGATTACTCTTCCCATCTCACTCCACAACACACAAACATTTTTCAGCATGCTACACTCAATGTACATTGTTGTTGTTGTTGTTGTTGTTGTTGTTGTTGTTGTTGTATTTATATACCATCCCATAGCTGAAGCTCTCTGGGCGGTTTACAAAGATTTAAAAAAATTGAACATTAAAAACCAATATACAAAATTTAAAAAGCATAAAAAGCATAAAAAACAGAGTACAAATATCTATTTCATACAACTATTCTGGGTCAAAAGAAAAAGGAAACTACTCAACATACACTGTTAAATGCCTGGGAGAAGAGCAAAGTCTTGACCTGACCCCAAAAAGATAATAATGTTGGTGCCAGGTGTGCCTCATCAGGGAGATCATTCCATAATTGGGGGGCCGCCACAGAAAAGGCCCTCTCCCTTGTTGCCATCCTCTGAGCTTCCCTCAGAGTAGGTACCCGGAGGACCTTTGATGTTGAGTGTCGTGTATGGGTAACTTCATGTTAGGAGAGATGTTCCATCAGGTATTGTGATCCCAAGACCCCCTCTAGATGGATTCCGTTTGACGCCTGTTCCTCCGATTATGCGCATCTTCTCGGAAACGCTTTATCGTAAATGCTTGTATGCAGGTGGTAATCGAGCACTCAACTGGTGACCTTGCCGGTTGTTTCAAATGCGCTTTACAAGTAGTTAATGCAGAGAATCACTTGTTCACATAGTCAAAATGCGCTTTAACGGCCGGAGCAAAATAAAACTCGCGATTTAACGTTCATTCGATAATGCGCATAATCAGAGAGAAAATGCACCTCTATGCCCGATTTGCGCTCCGTTCTTGTAGAGGTAATTTTTTTAATGCGCCTTGAAAGAGCTTTAAATGCCTCTTGTAGAGGCAGCCCAAGTCATGTAAGGCTTTATAGGTTAAAACCAGCACTTTGAATTGGGCTTGGAAACGTACAGGCAGCCAATGCAAGTGGGCCAGAGTCGGTCTTATATGTTCAAACCTTTTGGTTCCTGTTATCAATCTGGCCACTGCATTTTGCAAAAACTACAGCTTCTGAACCATCTTCAAAGGCATCCCCACATAGAACACATTGCAATAATCCAATTTGGAGATTACCAGAGCATAGACAACTGAAGTCAGGTTATCCCTGTCCTGATAGGGCTGTAGCTGGGCCACCAACCGAAGTTGGTAGAAAGCACTCTGTGCCATCGAGGCCACCTGAGCCTCAAGTGACAGAGCTGGTTCTAGGAGAACCCCCAAGCTATGAACCTGCTCCTTCAGGGGGAGTGCAACCCCATCCAGAACAGAAGAACCACCCACTAACAGCATCTCAGTCTTGTCTGGATTGAGTCTCAGTTTGTTAGCCCTCATCCAGACCATTGTCACTCAGATGCAACTGCATAACATTTAGTATTGTTTTAGCAATAAAATTAAATAAAACCACAATTGCACTTCCATATATGTATAAATATATGGAAAACAGACAAAACTTAGCAGTGGGACAATGACCTCTTATAGTGTGGGACAGCGGACGCAACACTGAAATTCAATTTTATGTAAGATTTTCTGGGTGAGGACACAGTCCACCTGCAACTCCGCAAATACGGAGTAAATCTGTAGAGGTTACATCAGTCTGTGGTGTGTGTGTGTTTAATAAGTGAGTCCAGAATCTGTCCTCAGATCTTTTTATCGAGCTCTCTGGGTACTGCCTTGTTTGTGCATGTGTGGCAAGGTTTAATCAGCAAGCCACTTACCTGCTCCAATGAGGGCATCCACTGGCTCCCTGGGGGGCAGAAGGAAGGTAATATTTAACTTTATCTCTGCTCTGTTTCTGGTACTTTAGCCTAGCAATAAGCAATGTAAAACAGCTGTGTTTGGGGTGGGTTTTTAAGACAAGTTGTACTTCTGACCTAAGCAAAGCTGGCGGTCACATAAACTTTACTCCTATCTTTGTGATTTATTCATTGCCCAATGCCGTACGGACTGCTACCAATTCTTGTGGAGAGAACAGATAATAATGAATCCCCAGCACATCTGAAGACATGATGGTGGGGATAGGGGAGGAAGTTCTCCTTAAGATATCCTAGCCCCAGGTCATTTGGAGTTTTAAAAGCCAACAACATCACTTTGAATTGAAACCAGTGTAATTTCTCGATGATAACGTTCCATCTAAAGGATGACATTGTACTCCATGAACCTGCCTAGATTATGTGCTCATCATCTGAGGACTGAGGCCCTCCTCTGAGTCCCAGCACCACCTGAAATTAGATGGTGTCCAGAAAAAGGGTATTTTTGGTCATGGACCCCTACTCATGGTTTGTTCTGCCCAAGGAGATTTGCCTGTGTGATGTCATTGTGGTACCAGCCATTTTTAGGATTCACCCAAGCATTCCACCATATAGTGTGAGCTGATTTTAACATTGGCTTTTTGCCCTCTGCTGGTTTTTTATTTACTGCCCTCTTCATTTGTTCCACATCTTGTTTTAATTGTGATTGATTTATTAGTGTATGCCGGCCTGGTAGTTTTACTGAAGGTTGGTCTATAAATGTCTTAAATAAATACATTCTGATTTTCTTTGTGCAAACGCTTGTTACACCTCATTAAAACGTACAAATGCTGCCATATAGTTCAGGACAGATGTGATGAACTTCTCAACCATTATCCAACAATTCCACTGTCTTTATGAGAAACTTTTTAATTTTTATTTGTAATTTTGAATCCCTGGATTATTTTTGCACTTGTGCATCCTTCCTCTGCATTTCCTTTTGCATAAAAGGCTATTTCAAAATCTCATCTCAAAGCTCCTTTTCACACCCTACCTCCATACAGTTTTTTCCTGCATGCCACCTCAAATATATTGGGATGTATAACTAGGAAGTAATTCTGATTGTGCGCCATCCAGAACTAGAACCATCATGATCAAAAATCAGCAATAGGAACTACATCCATGGTACATTAGAATGCCTGGGAGTATCACATAGGAAAAGGTGAAATTTAATCCATGTCACTACTTAACAACTGGTAGATCACATGACATGGGAAAGGCCACTCCACACTTTGCCCTGGGGTACTAGGGCTTTATGGCAACTTGCAAATTTTACAGGCTCTACTAACAAGATAGTGAAGTAAACAGACTCTTTTATTTGCACATGTGGGTTAAAGAGGGGTACTTAGGACATGCAGGCTATATCACAAATTTCCTTCCCTTTGACTGATTACTGATGAAGTGTCAGAGACATGGAGGTTCTCCTTTAAAAAACAAACAAAACAAACAAACATATTCACACAGTGCTTACACCTCAAGGTGGGCAAGCAAGGGTTTCACACTTTAGTCCTCAAGAAGTACTTCATTATTTCAAGTTCCTCTCAAATCATTCTTTCTATTACCTGCTGCTGATTGAGTGGCACCAAGTGAATTATATTTTAGCATGTCCTGAAGGTTGATGCTATCAATGTGAGAATTTCCACTTCTGTGAATTTAGGGTGACCATTGGAACGGATGACAGGGCTCCTGTATCTTTAACAGTTGAATCGAAAAGAGAATTTCAGCAGGTGTCATTTCCATGCATACAGCACCTAGTGATATTTCGTCTTCATCACAACAGTTAAGGCTGCAGAAGCCCTGCTCTCTTTTATATCTGGTCACTCTAATATAGCTCCTGGAACTTTAACTGTTGTGATAAATAGGGATTTTCACAAGGTGCTGCATGCATACGAATGACACCTACTGATATTCCCTTTTCTATACAACTGTTATAAATACAGGAGCCTGTCCTCCTTTCCATATGGTCACCCTTGGAATAAAAGTAAGTTTCTAGGTGTCCTGGGCAGGATCTAGACTATTGTTTTATAATGGTAATGAAGTGCACTGACAACTGTTGCAGCACAATCCACATTCCATATACCGCTTTCATAATGTTATATCCTGCTTTTTATTCCACATTCATAATGATTTGACATAAGGTGTAGATCTGGCAGCAATCATAATCATAAATTGTAAACTGTCAAGGACATTTAGTTAGGATTGTGGGTTCAAACAGGACTGTAGAACAAACTAGCTCTAACTGTAGACTAGAATGGCTACTGGCTCATCTAATAACTGCATTCTTGTTGTATGAGATGACCACATTTTTCTATGATGCACAAAGAACTCAGTGAACTTAAGTTACTGGTAAACTGCAGCCCAGCAGGCAATATGCTGATCTGTTGTGGTTTGTGGCAATATGCCCAGCTGGGTAATAATGTGTCCATGATGTACAAACTGCTTAGGATCAAATCAGAGCTAACATTGTCCCAGGAAAGGCCCATCGTAGGCACAGATGATGCACTTTGGTAAAATAATATTTTCTCACTAAAAAAGGAACTACAATACTGGAAGCAGAAGGATTAAATAGAATGTAAATGGTCCCTCCCTTCCCCAAGACATAGTACAACTGCAAAATGAGCTAGCAAACCCAAAAGCAGGAAAACTGATGGGTCACAGTGAATGGCTTTATTGGCCCACCCAAACATTGGTTGAGATACAGAAACTGCTGTGACATTTTAGAAACAGCGGTGCCAATTTATTCTTGACTGGACTTTCTTTCTTTCCTGGAGATTTCATAGGCAAAGGTGTACTTCATCACATGCTGTGCTCTTGTACAGCATCTTCCATTTCATTTTAACTAGGTTTGCACAGGAGAATTTTCTCAGGAATTGGGCCTATAATTCAAGCCACTCAAACCTATTGGGGCCAACTACACTTGACGTAAGTGATGTCCCAGTGCTTTTCTTTAAAAAAACAACCTTAAATTCAGAGCAGGGCTCTGGGGAAGCAGTAATGGGGGAGGGAGTTCCTCTTTTCCCCACCCTTAGACCTAAGATAGGGTGGGCTACTAGCTGTCCTGATTTAGAAAGGACTGTGCCTTATTTGAAGAGGTGCCCAGCCCAAGTCTGGTATAAAGTCAAAGAACCATAAGGAGGGAGAGCAGGTGAGCCTTGAAGTTACCCATCCACAGTTAGCACATGGATGGCAGAGTGAGCAATATTTCTAGCTAGACCATAGCTATTATTTCTAAATTTGCACTTTTATATGCTCTGCCATGCTGCGTCATTGCAGACTTTTAAGAAGGCCTTAAAAACGTATTATTTTATTGTGACCTTCTCTTCATAGGACTACTGGCATTGCTGTTGTTGCCATTGATGTTGCTGCTGGCTGCATTGTTGGTTTTATTGCTATTTTCTTTAATTTTTTATATATTTTTTATCGCTGGTAATATTTTAACATTTTTATGTATTTTATTGCTGTAAACCACCTGGGAAGGGAGATGGTTCTGCCCTGAAAGGCCAAGAAATATTATAAATAAATTAATACATAAATATCTGAATATGTAAATGTCATGCAAATTGGTTTCTTTTGTCCCCCCTCTTTTGGGGGGTGATGCATTTGCTCTTTGTTGGCGATGCATCTATTCTACCTTTTCCTTATTGAAATTGACCCTCCACCCATTATTTAGCTGGTTGGGGGGGGAAGGATGAGCAGAATATGTGTTCTTGTCTTTTCTCCCCAGTAGGACTGATTGCCGATGATGTGGGGGTGCTGACTGGGAAAACAACACAGGGGGGAAGGGTTAAACAATCCTTCTTCTAACACTGTCTGTTGTCCAGGATACATTACTGCTCCCCTGCACATGCACACACAAACACAGACAGCTGTGTTAAAAGTTATATAGGGAGGTCTGACCATGGATTTCCTATGTCAAGTGTTTTGCTTCTCTTTCTTCTACTAACATGGTGGGAATGGGTTTTCTTTGAACCACCTCTGGCTACAATTCTGCACAAAATATAGGATCAAAAAAGGCACAGGCAGAGCTTCCAGGCACGTACAGAAGTATCCACGCTTTCAAGTCTTTTTAAGGCACCCCTCCTCAGGGTCCAGCGTGTAATGCACATGGAAGTGCCTGGGAAAACAATAATCTTCCACTTTTTCATGGGTGCAGAAATTCTCAGCGAGAAGCCCCCTACCCCAGATGAGATTTACTGCACAAATCACAGTTTAGTAACCCTGACACTGACCCTCAAAAGAAGGCCCACTAGCTTCCTTTGATTGTCAACAAAGATCAAGATGTTTTGACAGTGGATCATAAAGCAGTGAATTATGAATAATAATAATAATAATAATAATAATAATAATAATAATTTATTTCTTACCCGCCTCTCCACATCATTAGTGGAAGTGCTTATCTTAAGTCAGCCTTTACTAATCAGGTGCCCTCCAGATATTTTGGACTACAGTTCCCATCAGCTCCAACTAGCATGACCAATGGCCCAAAGCAACTGGAGGCACTACCAGACTAAAGAATGCTGTGTTAAGTCAATGAGAACAAGACATTATAGGAGCCATATTCCCATACTTGGTCCCCATGTGATATAGACAATGATGCCATCTGCTGATAATGACTGGAATTACAGTTGCCCTTTTTGTCCATAAATGAACTTTTTAGAATGACAAATTACTAGACAGATGGTGCCAAAGCCCAGAACTCTAATGTATCTGCCAGAGATGAGCCCAATGAATGGGAGGGGGTAAATTGTCCCCTTTCAGAAGGAAGATGGATAAGTTATGGTGCGTATAAAAGATGAAATGATCAGAGTGACGTAAATTAATTTATTTCCAAATTTTGAGATTAAGTAAAAGAGAGAGAATATGTGAGGTGGCCACCTCAGATAGATGTTGGTGGCTGGGAAATGGTGGTGAGGGGATGGAGGACAGAGCTGCATGTGTCACAAGGCTCGCCATGTGACCCCTAAACTAGCCTGCTGCCCTTCAGTGTGGTGGTGGAAGACACTATCCCAGAACCAATGTTGATGTATGATTCATCTGCCAGTCCAGTCAGCTTCTGTAGGTGAAATGGGGGGAGAGGCACTGTCTTGTCCTTTAACTCAGGCAGCAAAAATACATGGATCAGCCCTAATACAGGCCTAATTCTCACTAACCTGTATGAGTAAACCTGTCTGGGCTTTACTATTCAGACTGTAAGTGGGGGGCGGCGGTTTCCACATGACTGAAAGCTCCCCCATTCAAAGAAATCCCTCCATGAAGAAAACTAATGTTTTCTTCATTCATTCATTCATTCATCATGTATGGGAAGAGTGTGCACCTCTCCCTCCCACAGTCTGAAGTGTTTGCCACCTCAGTGAAAACTAGGCATTAGTTTGAGGATTCTGTTCCACACAGTTTGATAGTTGATCTTCTGTTTTCCTGTCAGACCAACTGGGAACTTTTTAGTTTATGATTCACAGATGGTAAAGATTATGGGCAAGGGATATTCTTTCACTTGGTGGTTACCTTGCCTGTTTTGGCCAATGGCTCAAGCAACAATAGGGTGGCCACTTGTGCTAATTTACAGAGCACAGTCCTCTGTTTGAGGGGTTGCCCAGTCGAAGTCCAGCTTAACGATAAAGAACCCTGAGAACGGAGAGCAGCAGGGAACTTGAAGTCATCCAGCCACACCATCTGGGCAGCAGACTGAGCAGGCACACAATTCACAGTCTTCACCACTTTGGTGAGATTTGTATTTCTGTTTAACTTATACTAATTCTTTCCAGGTTTGCAACTATACATATAAATTAGCATAGACAAATTTTATGTAACATGGTAAACTTTCATCCTCTTTTTTTTGGGAGGGGGGGCGATACGTAAGTGGCCAACCTACACAATAATCACTTAAACACATGCACCCACACCTTCCATCTAACAAATATAGCCAAAAATTCCCCTTCTCACAGCAGTAGTTTGGTGGGGAACAACTCCCAGGAGAAAGCTGTTATGGAGAATATTATGATGGGATGCTAGTGACCATATTCCAAAAGGACCAGGTGGGAGAATTCTATGGTGGGGGAAGCTGCACCTATGAACCTCTGCCTTCCTCACAGGCCTTAAGAGATACAAATGCACAGTTTTGAATATCATTGCACCTAGTTACTTCTGTTGGTATTTTTCACCTTCTATAGAAAGTGCATGACCGTGGTTTCTCTTCTGCTAAGTCACTTTCTTCCCTCATCTGAGGCTGACCAGGTGGCCAAAACATAAGAAGCTGCCTTATTCCAAGTGAGACCATTGCTCTATCTAGTTGAGTATTGTCTACATCGATGGCAGTGGCTCTCTAGAGTTTCCAGCAGAGGTCTTTTCTATCTGGAGATGCCGGGGACTGAAACTGGGACCTTCTGGATACAAAGCATGTGCTCTTCCAATGACTGTACGGGGAACCCTGCTTGGGAGTGAATTCAGCAGCTACTTAAAGGTGCTTCTGCTGCCATGCTACCCTCTTCCCAGTGAAACTCTCTTGAATTATGTCTCCCATAGTCTTGTGGAGAGGCCACAGCTCAGTTGACAAGCACATGTTTTGCATGCATGGATAAGGTTCTGGATTTAATCCACATATCTCAAATTAAAGTCTCCCAAATAAGAGGGCTGGGAAAGACCCCTTACTTGTGTAGGGATAGAACGTCCATTGGTATGACTTTGTATAACGCAGCTTCTTATAAGTCCTTGCAAAATGCCACCTTCGGCATGAACCCATCTCACTGCGAAGATAAGGCTGAGGCCAAAACAGAAGCAAGCTTGTGTCAAATTAATAGGGTTGTGAAGATAACTGGAATGGGCAGTATGGAAATGGTGGAAGAGTAGATAGTGGCTCTGGGACTTTCCACCAGTATTAAACTTCATGCTATCACAAACAGCAGTATGATCTACCCACCATCATGTAGAGCAAGGATGCAGAACCTCAGGACCAGGGACCAAATCCAGCCACATCAGGCCCTTGGAGTTCCCCAGAAGGCAATGTCCCTTCCCCTGGTGCCACCTCTTCCCCCCTAGCACCAATCAATGGGTGGTTTCTTGGCTTTTGTAGAGGTTTTTCCCCCTTCTACAAATTTGGCAATGATGCAACTAAGGTTTTAATTAAGGCTTAGTTACTGCCAGTAAGAACTTCAACCTAAAGTGTGCTGGTATTGCTGGTATTTTGGCCCTGCCCACCACTGGAATGCAGCCTCCAAGAGCTTCTCCAAAATATAATTCAGCCCTTGGGTTAAAAAAATTTCCACACTCCTGATACACAGCCCTCAGAACATCAGAAAGAAACACAGATTCTGTATATTTGTTCTCAGTGCTGCTGGTTTTTTGTTTGCTTGTTGTTGTTTTTTATTATTGAACAGAAAGAAACAGTGGCTGCATCTCCCAAACTGTACAGATCAGAAGAAGTGGCATGGAGAGGGCTGAAGGACTTCCTGGCTGAGAAGAGGAGGCCACCAAAGCTTCCTTAGCAATGTCCTTGTCCGCGTTCAGTCAGTCAGTTATAGCATCAATACGGGCCTTCTGTGTAGCAAAGGAAGTCCTTCATGAAAGATTATCATCTCTGGCAAATTATCTTCCCATTGTACTTAATACATCCATCATCTCAGAACTGGCATGCCTCCAGGATAGCTAATATGGCCTGGGAGGGAATGTTGCCTTGCAAGATAATTGCAATGGTCATTCTATGGGCTCATGCTAGCAAGAGGGTGAATGTTTCCTTAAATGCAGTGACTCTTCAGCTAATGCAGGAAGATGTGGCAAGATGAGGGAGCACTAAGGGGCAAAAGAAAGGAAACAGATGTATGCAGGCACTGTGGGTCTTCACCTTTTCAAGCAGTACCTGAAACAAATGATCAGAGAATAAAAAGAAATAGTTTAATTGAATTGGAGTTAGCCCGTTTGAAGTTCTCTACAATAATGAAACAGACACTGACTTGGACAAGAACAAGGACTCCTTATTTTGAAAGATTAGTTATTGGATAACAAAATATCCAAGCATGTCAGCAGAAGAAAATAATCCAAGAAGCAAACAAAATGCCTATCATGGCTGGAATGAGGGGATAGGATGCTTAAGCAAATGTCCCCAGAATAGGCTCATGCATGGTTTCTCTGGAGAGATCAGTAGCTTGATGAGTTTATAAAAAGCCCCTTGCATTGAAAATTCATATGTATCAAGGGACACATCACCTGAATACATGCACTCAGCCCAAGCATTTCATGTTTGGCACAGCAGGAGGAGAAATTCTGCTGTCATAGTAGGCAAATGATGCCCTCGGCCAGATCTACACCAAGCAGGATGTAACATTTTGAAAGTGGTTTGAAAACAGTATATGGAATGTGTCACGAGCCCCAACAGTTGTCAATACTATTATAAACCGTTATAAAGAAGCAGTGTAGATCCTGCCCTGGTCTGAAACCACGTAGTACAGCAGTGCAGAAAGCAGTGGCTATGGGGAGTGAGAATTACTGTAATTCTGAACCAGCAGAAAACTGATGGAGGGAGAACCAGCAGGAAACAGATAAAGGGAATGGGAGCTTGGCTATACACAGCAGCCCTACTCACTATCTCTGTTTGCACAATCAAACAGCCCACATTAATTAAGCCACAGTGGGCTGCGGCACTGCCAAGTGTGTGGGTGGCCATTTTGAATATTCAAACTGTGGGTTGTCATTTTGGACAACCTCCAGGCAGCAGGGGTTGTGCAAGGGTTAATCAACCCTCACATAACCCATGACTTGTTCTAGGATGGTTTCACAATTTTCTACAAATCCTGATTTCTGTAAATATTCCCAGCCGTGATTTTGTAGAAATCATAGCTCATGGACAAAACCAAAAAGACGCGAGCTCTCACTTAGCACTTCTAGACCATCTGGCGGCTTGCCTTACACACTTAATAGGGTGATGCGACTGGTAGGAGTCCGGCGAGCAGAACATGAACAGGATGCGGGGGAGTTCACCCATCCCTACCCAGCATGCACTGCAGCTCAACATGGCTTGTAGGCAGTGGTGATCATGCAGACTGGGTCACTATGATGCATGAGAAATAACTATTTCCTTTCAACTAAAAGTTGGCTATCTACATATCCCTTTCTACAAAAGGCAAGGCATACATTCACAATTGAGGCTTTGGGAGACAATGAGGCATAAGGATTCAGGTATATTTTTGCAGGGCCCCAGTAGGTTTCCCTATGCTTAGGTTAGTCCTTTTCCCCATTCCAAATCTAGAACTATAGCCTAAGCATCCCATCCAGTTATTATTCTCCATTTTGCATAAAGAGAGGATACTGTTGGACTGATGACAAGATTTTTCAGGGTTTGCTGTTCCTGAATTGTACAACAACCTTTAGTAAGGTCCCTAAGGAAAGAGCCCATAACCAGGGCCAGCCCAAGAACAAGATGATGCCCCCTCCCATTCCATGTATGAAAGTCAACCGGACTGACTGTCTTCAACACTGATGTTGGAACAGCATCCTCCACTGCACCCGGAGGCATCAAGCTAACTAATTTAAAGGGTGTAGAGCAGGCCTCATGGCACACAACTTTCTCCTCCAACACACCTTGCTGCCACCTACCAGCATCTGCTGCCTGAGGTAACTGCTTTACTCCTCCTAAAGGTAGGGCCAGCCCTGCCCATAACCATAAGGAGTACCAATCTAATTTTGCAGAAATCAGGAGAAAATTGGTTAGAAGTCAAGCAGACTTTGGCTGTTTCTCACACAGCTGGGTAAAACTTGGCTCCCTGTTTCTGCTACTGAATGGCATGCAGAACCTATGAAAGAATTAAACGTTTAAGCCCAAGTATATATGTTCAGCGAATAAATGTTGTTTCACATCATTATCTCTGAGATTATGGTGCAGTGCCCTGACTGGTATGTTCGTAACTGTACCAGCAAGTCAGCCTCCTGGATGGCATGTTAATGGGGCACTCTCATGCTCAGGCTTGTATGTCTAATGGCATGGTGTTATAAATTTCCAAGTTATGACGCTTTCTTCTTTTTCTTTTTAATTAGCATGAGATACAAAGTCACGATGCACCCTGTAGATAACCTAGAGTGTGCCCCCAAATAGCTTTGAATCTGTTTCATATAAGCAGGCAGTACAAATTGCAGAGCTAAGACAAAATACATAGCCTAAACTTCTGGTATTGCATTAAAAGATACCTGGTCATGAAACCCTATGGATGTAGAAAAGGGTGCTGCTGAATGTCTACATCTCTGTGGTGCAAGTCCTAATTATTTGGCACTGGCAATACAAATACATTCAACTTAATACTGGAAGTGTCATTCAGGAATTATAACTGCAATGGGACTTGGCCCCCTTTCCAGTGATAAACAAAACTGATATGGACAGGAGATTAAGCAGATCAGAAGAAATTAAGAAAATGCAGTACTTTTCACTGTCCTGTCGGAGATTTGGCAGCATCAAACATCTTCTTCCTGCCCTCCATTCCTGACATGGCCTCTACATTTTTACGCCAGTCACCCACTTCTACGGGACGCTCCTGTGAAGGGAGACCAGGATGTTAAACCTTGCATTAATACCATGAGGACAGTATACTAAGGATCATCTAATGCAATCAGAGATGGGACAGTGTGTATTGTGTGATCCCATGCAATCAACACCAAAGGACAGTATAGGCACAGATTTCAGCAGCGTGAGAAGTCTGCTTTCTTTCTAAAGTTTCTAGCCTTTATGGCTGTGAAAATGAAAGTAGGTGGGCAGGGCACTGCCTTGTGAAATCTGAAAATCCAGAAAGAAAGCAGTGAATAAAATTGTCAAGGGCAAGAAGTTGAGGCCTCAATATCCATCACAACATCTTGCCTACTTCCAACAACTGGCAGAAATAAATTGTGCAGATTGACTTGATTTACATATTACAGAATTTGGTGCAAAAACAAATTACGTACACACTCAGCTTGTGTCAAACTGCTGCTCATGTCTATTCCTGGGGTACCTCTAGACGAGAGCTTTTCCCTGCAGTGGTGTCGAAGTGGTGGCAGGTGATGCACATGACGCAGCCGCCACTCCGAAGCTGTCTAGGGCCAAAGCCCCTAAACTCTGTAGTAAAAAAGTCGGACACTTACCCCGACGTTTTTTTTTTTCCTGTGGAGCCTGCACAGCCAATGGCGACAGCTGATTAGTCACCAACGGTTGGAAGAGGGCTGGTTCGGGCCCCGTGCGTCCCTCCCTTACTCCCCCTCTGGCTGCCCCATTCCTCTTCCCTCTCCGTGCTCAGCGCAACAGTGGCAGCAACTCCACACTTGCGCTCCTTCCCATGCAGATGCCGGGAAAGAGGCCGAGGGCGAGGGCCCAAGGCATCCCAGCGCCAAGGCTCCACCATCAAGATGGGGCCCTGATGTCATATATAGCCTAGGTCTCAGCAAGACTGTGAGGCCTTACCATTTGTAGTTAGATTTATTTAGAACTAGTTTGGAATGTCAGAATCTGTGCAAATTTATCTCCATCAGAGTTCTCAGGGGAGTAGCTTCACTCACTCCCTGTCTCGGCCTTGAGGCTGTAAGACATCTCCGAGAAACGGATATTGTATTTAAAAGGGGGGGCTTGTTGAAGGAGTGACTCAAATTGTAGCGTCATCTTGGTGGGCTGAGCCCTGGCGCCCTGCTTGGACATGGGCATGGCTTACGGGCCAGAACTCCTGTCTGTTAAGTGGTTTGAAAGAAGCCCATACCTCCCTTTATAAGCTGGAGGAAAGGTGAGAAACCTTTGCGAGGAACGTCTTTCGACTCATGGCCTGAAATCCCTCCCTGTTTGGATCCATCACCATTTGAGACTTTGAAAGCACTCTGCACATGGACTCTCTTCTATTTCAACTTTGGATTATGAAGGACTGTGCCATGAAAAGTGCTGTGAGGCTTTTCATAGACTTGAACTCTCTTTTGTCGTGGATTGTGTGTATTTGTTCATCAACTGCTCAGTGTAAGGGTAGACTGGGGTTGATATTTATCGTTGGACTTTTTCTCTGCAGACTCAGGTGGTGGGGAGTTCCCTGTACTAAAGAACCAGCATAGGACTTCTTGGGCCTGAGATTTTTACCCACCCCATGATCTTGTTTAAGCTTTGGCCATGTTCCCCTGAGTTACCAACTCGTGGCCACGTTTGGACTAGCTCCCTTGGGATGGTTTGTTAAGCCTTTCAAGAATGTCCCATTGTGATTGCCTGATGGAACAGACCAGAAATCATTTCCCTCCCTTGGTTGAGTTTGAAACCCATTTTTGGAACCATTGAGAAGGCAACTGGGAAACCAGAATGTTATTGCGTTGAGTAGCATTTTGACTGTACATTACCTTGGAGCCTAAAGCTTTCTGACCATCAATCAGCTTAAGTATTTCTGAAGTGCATAACCATTAAGCTTTCACCATGAGATTTCCCTCAATAAAAGAAGTCTCATTGGTGTGGATGTCCATGTCAGTTTGCCAGAACGTGTGAACGCCAGAGGGAGCAGGAAACATGACACCCATCATGAGCCATTGCTATGCACAAGGTTGAAGTGTTTGCATGTCAGTGCAAATGCTCTAAGATGTAAATGGGTAACGGCATGCAGAAAGTCTAATCCTGAGTTTTGCCTTTTTGAACAGAAGCCAGTAATGTCAAGTTGACCAAACTTTAGCAGTCACAGTAAACATAGGCAATTTGTCAATGCATGCAGAAAATAGAATCTAGATCATGTCAAGCTCACTATAGGCAAAGAACACACACCTGGTATGGGGAAATAATATTGGAAGACATTTTATCTTGAGGAGCATAAGTTGGTATACAGCCATTGCCCATCTATGCCTGAATTCCTATGAGAGAGTCTGGTTTCTTTAAAAATGTGTCATATTATTTCTTTGTATTTTCTGTCAGTTGTCTGCACCAAGTGATATTAATTGGGGAGGGAAGAATGGCCACCAGTTTCTTGTGTTGGCTGATGGCCACTGGTTTGTCTTATGACCTTGGAGGAATAAGTAAGAACATGGGAGTTGATCAACACACCAAGTGTGCTGAAGGTCTCTGGCATGGCCAGCGAGCACATAATCCAGGCAGCCCTCAAGAATATAAATCTAAGAAACATGCTCGCAGGGAATTTCGATGCATATCTGGACTGAGGCAGTGGTCCCCTCTACAAGGATTCGCTTTTGCGCCTGGTTAGGCGATTATGCGCATAATCGCAGAAGCGCATTTACAGCTAATCCCTCTGCACAAGAGGGGGCGAGAGGCGGCGAAGCGCATTAACAGATGTCCAAAATGCGCTTTACAAGTAGTTAATGCGCATAAGCGCTTATTCACACAGTCAAAATGCGCTTTAACGGACGGAGCAAAATAAAACTCGCGATTTAACGCACATTCGATAATGCGCATAATCGGGGAGATAACGCGCCTCTACGCCCGATTTGCGCTCCGTTCTTGTAGAGGTAATTTTTTTAATGCGCCTTGAAAGAGCTTTAAATGCCTCTTGTAGAGGCACCCAGTGCTGCATGTTGGCCGTTTGACTCGGGTCTTTCCACTGTAATTTACCTAAAGCTTCCAACAACTGAACAGGGAAGTAAGCTACCTTGCTAAGTATTATGTGTTTCCTTGTATCTTTTTGCCTGCTATGAAATAAAATCTCAGATTCTATCCACCTGTGTGTTTATTGCCTCTGAATCCTTAAAAGAACCTTTGCCTCTTGGCAAAACAACACTGTGTGTGTCTTCAAGCAGCTGCCACATATTTAGATGGTTGTAGAAAGAGGTCCTCGCTGGTGTTCAGGGAGTTTAGCACACTGTACTAACCATGCAATACTTTGAGGATCAAATTCAACACATCTTTTAAACCTAAATGGCATTCTTTAAACCCAGGAATACATGATAGTCTTTGGATCAGCTCCCTCTCAGGAATTTACCCCCTGCTAACATTTTTCAGATCCGAGTGACTTTATGAGTAATAAAAAGAAAGAGCCAGAACATTAAGCCTCCTGCTTCCTCCCTAAGCAGCCTTGCAAAACTGGCCATGGGTGTTGTGGGTTCCTTTCCTTATGAAGATATTATGACCTGCACCTCTTGAGATTGGAAAAGGTAAGGAATATCCATAGGAAATGTATCCATCATGCTGCTCTTTGCAGCCAGTCACGGGAAAATAAACACACAGTTAAACTTTCCTGCAAAAAGGAACATCACATGCGACCCCGAGCAAAGAAAGGGGGTGTGGGGCTTCCACTGACTGACCTTTTCCGTGTCCTCCTTCTTCACAGACTTGAGGTTAGCTCTCAGGTCCATGGAAACTTTGTGCTTTGAACCAAGCAGAGCTCGAAGCATGGCGTCAGCGGAGACACGGACACGCCGCAAAGGAGGACGTTTGAATTTTCCCCGAAGGTCAAGCACCTTCAGCTTCAGATCTTTAATCTATCACAGATAATACTCCACATGAGATCATATAATAAGCCATACAAGGGCCAAGGTTATGAGGGCCCTCTTGTTATTTCTCAGCAGGAAGCAGTTAACATAGAATCATAGAATAGTAGACTTGGAAAGGCCATATAAGGCCATCAAGTCCAACCCCCTGTTCAATGCAGGAATCCACCTAAAAGCATGGATGCACCCAACCCGCTTTACCACAGGAAGGAATGCTTTGGGAATGCCCTTGTGCTCAAAGATATTCCAGGCACAGAGAGGTATTCCTAGGAGCAATTTTACACCTGGATTGGTCACTGCCTCTTGCCATACTCAAAACAAAATTCAAAATTCACACTGAGTCTCCTTTTTTCAATTTGCATACACTTGATTTGTGCTGCTAACAAAGGAATAAGCAACTCCTGAGCTATAGCAGGAGAATTCATAGGCATGTCAAACTTGAGAACACCAAGAGCAGTCTTCTGTATGATGAATAAACTCATCGTTAGAATCTAGAACACACCTTCTTTTTGAAATTGTGTTCCAGAATTCTTATGGAAGTTCCAATAGGTCCTGAAATCTCCTATTTACAACTTAAATCAAGAGTCTGCTCCACCCAGATTATCTCAGGCCTCACTGCCATAAGAATCTGGTCCCAAACCCAAACAGAGAGCAGAACAATTAATACAAATTTACTGTAAATATCTGACAATTTAAGGAGGAATCATTTTGCCTCCTTCTTACCTCCCGTGTGTTATGGGTGCATTTTGCTTCAATGTCATATCTCTCCTCATCCACAATGTCTACCTTCTCATGTAACTCCCTGCACAGATCCTATACGATGCAAAGGAAAAGTGGTCAATGGGTGTTTTCTGATATTGTGATCTAGGCCCTCTGTTTTGTTTGATTATAACTAGTCATAAATCCCATTTATTTTCCTTTTTCTGTAGAAAATATGGAGAAACTGTCTTTTTATCAATTTGTGGAAGTTGGGGGAACTATGCTGCTGTGCTAGTAACAAAGTAATGTTAATGCTTCCCTCTAAAAGCATTGGCAAGGTGTTCTGTTATTCCCAGTGGGGACTGGGGGCTCCGATGTCAGTGGGGCAGTGAATCTGCTCCAGGTTTCAGTCAGGACTTTAATGGAGCTATCCAAGGTATGAAATATTTTGGATAGCTCTATTAGAGTTCTGACTGGGTGTGAATGAAACCCAGAGTGGATTCACCAGCACATTGACATTGGAGACATCAGCCTCCCCTGGTTATTTCTGGTATTCTGTCTGCCATACCTTTTCTTGACATACAGAACCAAGCAATAGGAAGACACCTTGATATCTTACATCAGCAATAGGCAACATTTGTACTCTTGGGAGCCACTCTGTTCTTCAGTCAGTGGTCAGGGCTCCAGAATAGTTGCATCGCCACGCAACCCCGCCTCCTTCATAAGTGGTCAGGCCTCAAAAATAAGTTGGCTCCATCTAGCACTCAGGCACTCAGTCAGTATTTACATATTACATACAGGTTATGTACAGGATCAATAAGAGAGAGATAATATTAAATATGGAGTATCTCCGTTTCTTACAACTTGGAAACATAGTTTTTTTCTTCATAAATGAAATGGTTAGCAAGGTTTTTACCATATCTTGCATGAAATTTGATAAGGCCTTCTGAGGTCAGATGGACAGGCCTCAGGGCTGGATCCAACCTGCAGGCCACCAAGAATGGCTATATGTCCTTCTTTTAGTAGACAGTCCTACCTGTGAATTGCCCATTCACAGGTAGCACTTTGACAGCAGACTGAGTAGGCAGCTACACAGGTCACCTGGACACAGTCTCCCCACTGTGTTGATAAGTATTGTATTATTTATAGATTTATTTATAAATGTGCATCTACAGATATATATTAGAATATGCACATTTTATTTGACATTGTATCCTCTTTTATCCTGTGTGTGTGTGGTGTTGCATTTCTTCTTTTGTGGTGAGATTTAAATGGGCACTTTAAGGTCACCAGTGCACCACCCCTTCTCATATAATGCTCAAAGTGGCTGGGGCGGGGGAGTATTTTTCCCTCCAGGTGGTTCCTTGAAGCATCCCTAAAACCTAGTTTAGACAAGAACCTCTCAAAAGTAAATGATTAGACTTCTTTCCTGCATCTGTGAATGCAAAAAAATAGACTGTCTGGAAATTTGAACTGAACCTCCTAATATGGCTTTATAATATAGACCTTTATAATCCTAAAACAAAATCATCACAAGCCATCTAAAATCTTGCTCTGTTTCCCAAAACATGAATCCACCTGGAGTTGGGCGAACGAAAGTCCACTGGTCCTCAGAGGTGTGATCCTTTCTGCTAAATATCTCTCCTTCTCTCCTTCTTTGTCCACTTGCTCTTGTTCCCATTGTTCTTTGGCTTTAGCCAGCATCAAACTCTGAAAGAAAGAGTTCAAAGCATTTCAAAGGCATGGGATCCATCGAGAGGTGATATGTTATCACCATTGCCATGTTTTCTGAGAGTTTTATGAAAACTACACCAGAGTTTCTACACCAGAGTTTTATGAAAAGAATTCACAGGCCTCTCCACAATGCATGAGGCAGAAATCCTACATAATCCCCAAATTTTGCATAGAAGAGCTTTTCCTGTACAGCTACATTCTAGGTAGCTCATTTTAACTAACACACGGTTGCCTCTGTTTAGACATGTCCAAGAGGAGCTAGAATTGCACCCTGACTCACCTTCAAAAGGAGTTTGCGCGAGGCTGTGATCTTGGATTTCCTCTATGGAGCAAAAATAAATAAATCAAGAAAGCCATTTTAAAAACAAGCAAAATCAACTGTTGAGCCATATTGCAAAATTCTTAAGAAAAACAAATCCAGGAATTGCTCACCTCCCTGAAGAAGGTCATTTTGAAGAAGGGATAAAGATTGGAGAAAACAGAATGAGCAGAGTGAGTACGCAAAATAAAATTTAATAATATTAACATGTATTGATACATTGGGAAAAAATGAAGACATTCCACCCCACCTGTACTACCCACTGCTCCCGGGGAGGGCATTTGTAGTAGCTCCTTCTTAGCCTCCTTAGTTGATCCTGTGTGTTGCTGTGCACCAATGAGACCCACTCCACAAAAACTAAACTAGTCACTTCTACACACTACGAATTCTAAATCCCATTCCTGTTATCTACTCTTAACCTCTTTATGAATCCTTACTGCTAGCTAACTGGTCTTGCTGGGCTGCAACTGCTCATCCACACATACCTCAAACTCAGCCCAGATTTCATGGAATATTCCTGGCCTTTCCCCTGCTACTGCTGCTGCTGCTGCTGCTGCTCCTGTAGGATGTCTGGCTTGTCCAGGCATCAGGCCCTCAACCTTTCATTTTCAACCTCAGAGCTAGCTCCAGATGTGAGGCCACCCCTGGCAAAATGACCTCCATCATCCATGGTCCCCTCCTAGTTAGCTGACCACCAAGAGTGAGCAGTTGCAACAACATGATCTGTCAGCTGCCATCATTGTAATTACCCACAATGCTTGGATGTAGCATCTTTCTGGAGTATGACCACCCATTTAAAATGGTGGCTTTCCAGCTGCCCACTGCTGCCACTCAGTAAGCAGAGAGAGAGCAGGGTGAACACCGAGCAGGCATCAACATATGTGGAGTTTGCCTGGGAGCTTAAGCCCAGGAGCTGCCCAAGGATGCAGAACTTGTACAATATACAGAGACAGCCTTCTCTGTCTCATTAGCACAGGGGTGTTGAATGTCTTTCAGTCCAAGGGCGAAATTCCATTTTGGAGAAGTTCTTGGGGGCCACTTTCTAGTTATGGGTGGGGTCAAGACAAAAAGGGCAGGGCCAACCCCCCCCCCCAAAAAAAAATACCAGCCTATTTTAGCTTAAAGCTCAGACTGCCAGTAACTAAGTCTGAGGAGAATCATCTCAATCTTTTAGAATGGGGAAAAACGTCACAGAACCCCACAGACCACCAAATGATTGGTGGTTGGGGGAAGGGGGTGGACATATGGGAACCTCCAGAGAGGCAGGCTGGATTTGGCCTTCAGGCCAGAAGTTCTGCACCTGTGGGCTAGCAGAAGTGCTAAAAGGATGGT
This sequence comes from Anniella stebbinsi, assembly GCA_029215795.1. Taxonomy (NCBI): domain Eukaryota; kingdom Metazoa; phylum Chordata; class Lepidosauria; order Squamata; family Anniellidae; genus Anniella; species Anniella stebbinsi. Next base: position 43,139,407 of record JARDYH010000004.1, on the reverse strand, counting down.
GAGATGCTTCAACTAATCTACTGTATGACGGATGGGTGCGATTCCATGGATTCTTCATTTATTATTATAATAGAGCCCACAATTCCAGAAGGAGGAAGCTAATATGTATTAGAAACATGTACAGATCAGTTCTGGGGAAGCAAGAGGGGAAAATGCAACACCACAAGACCACTGTGTTCAATCCTTATCTGGGAAAATTAATAGTTTGCTTACATTTAGACAATATGTGATTGAAAATGTTATTTGGGATTTCTCCACAATTGTGCTGCTCTGTGATCTAAAACATCACACACACTCACCGGGCTTTCCCTAATAGACTGGCATCATGAAGAACCTTGAAGACGGGCCCTCTCTGTAGCAACACCCACCCTCTGGAAAACTCTCCCTTGTACGGTTCAGGAGGTGGAAAAGGTAACGTCCTTCAAACTCCTCCTGAAAACATGCCTTTTTAGACAAGCTTTCCCTGGACCATAACTTATCCTGGTTTTATATGACATTTTAAAGTTTTAAAGTTTTCATTCTTGATGTTTGTATACCATGGTTTTAACTGCAAACTGCCCAGACAGCCTTGGCTGTTCGGCAGTCTAAATATGTAATAAATAAATAAAACGAGTATTCATATTTTGAATACTGGATCCCAGACCTGAATGTTAACATTGTTTTCACAACTGATCTCAAACCAGTTGATTCCTACTTCATCACCACATCTGTAAGTGGGATCGGGGTGGGTTGTTGATGGGTGAGTTCCCATCACTGAAACAAAAGGGTGGAATGGATTGGCTATCCCCAGCCCAGTGGGGCAGGAAAAAGAAAACATTCTTTTGCCAAATCCCCATGTTGAAGAACTCTGCTGCTAAACTTGGAAAGCCTATATTCGCTTCTGCCATCTAGTGGCTGTTTTGTGGAACTGCTTTATGAAGCTGCAACAGATTTGCTCTCAAACATTTCCTCAAAATTCCCTTTTGTGAATATTGTTGAATATTCTTCATACAACTTTTTGATATTTGCTATTTACTCATTGATCACAGAATTCAACATTTCATATCTGACAACTGATATGTGACAACAGATTCCCACTTGAAAATGGAGGGAGAGGCATCGGAGGTTGACAAAGTCATGAAAAGGACTTGCAAATTTTCGTGAGTGATTAATCACGAGAGTGCAATAAATCACTTGTGTGGAGAAGCTCTCAGGAAAGCTGGTCTATCATTACTGATTTATTTACAGATTTGTATGCTACCTTTCAGGGCAAAACCCTCCCAAGGTGGTTCACATGAAAAACCATTAAAAAGTACTACACAATTTATCATTATATATCAGTAAAAACTACAATCCAAGTTAAGAACATTACAACATTAAAAATACAGAAGTTTAAAAAGAATACAAAGCACCATACATATTAATTTAAAACACAGCCAGTGTGGTATAGTAGCTAAAGTGTTGGAGTGGGAGTCGGGAGATCTGGGTTCTAGTCCCCACTCGGCCATGGAAACACACTGGGTGACTTTGGGCCAGTCACAGACTCTCAGCCCAACCTACCTCACAAGATTGTTGTTGTGAGGATAAAATGGAGATGAGGAGGAGGATTATGTATGCCATCCTAGGTTCCTTGGAGGAAAAAAGGCAGGATATAAATGCAATAATAAATAAAAATAAAAAAGGGTCTTCAAGGTCTGCTTGAGAGCCATTGAAATTAGGGCCATACACCTCCTTAGGGATGAATTGCACAGAATCATAGAATCTTAGAATAGTAGAGTTGGAAGGGGCCTAAGGCCATCGAGTCCAACCCCCTGCTCAATATGGGCTACCACCCCATGTGTTGACCAGAGACCAAATCAGAGGCATCTCTATATTTGAGGCAAATAGGGCAGTGAACCCCTGCCTATCCACCTCCCACTTCTAGCAGAGAGATCCTCCCACAAGCAGGTACATTTGCTCCACTGCTTCTAAGTGCCGTATGAGGTCTTCTCCTGTACTCCTCCAGCAAACTCAGTAGAATATTGAGCATCTTCCTGTCTTCTGCTCACCAGCCCAAATGGCACCAGACGCAACTGGATCAAATAATGTCAGTGGGTGGGGCCATGCCTTCTGATGTCATTTGGCCCACAGAGGGTTGGATGGAGGGTTAACCCCCCCATACACACAGCCAATTTTGGTTTTCCCTAAGCATTGTGTGCTATGGTGGCAGGGGCGGTGGAATCAACATGAAGTTGTCATTTTCAGCAGCACCCCCTTGATACATCTCACATCGAGTTCTGCTTTAAGTGCCGAGTGCCATGCATGCGGTCACTGGGACCAAGCTCAGTCACTGCATCCAAGAAATGGGATGATTGCGCCTGAACTGGCAGTGAGTGGAGTGCAATTCAGAAAAAGAAAAGCAAGGTGGGGAGGGGAGGTGCCTCCTACTTACGGTTCAGGCATTGTACAAATGAATTGTGTGCCTACAAGTCGAAAGAAAGACAATCAGCGTCAGGGAATGAAACCCAAGGAATGAAACATTTAAAAAGTGATGCAAACCATTACTGCATAACATGAACACCCTCCCCACATTTAGAAAAGGCAGGACTGGAATAACAGTGTCTGTATTAACCCAGCAATAAAGTTTCAATACATAGTTTTAAAAACAAAAATTGGAAGCCCTACAGCTGTACCAAAAATATTACTGAAAGTGGATCTCTCAAGCTACTAAAAATGATTGTCACGACAGCAAACATTTATTTTGATTGTTCTTCTCCCCAAGACTAAGGGCAAATGTGTGTGTGTGTGTCCTGCTCTGATTTATATCACTAAGGCTGCAACCCTATATCTGCAAAGCAATTTGCTTCTGAACAAACATGTATAGCATTGGACAGCATGTCTGTTGCAAACCAGCTTTGTATCTGTCTAGCTTGATCTGCCTCTTGCTATTAGATGTAGAGGTCACCTTTTAGATTACCTTTTGTAGGTTTTGCAATTTCATGGCACATATGACACCTGCCTTTTAAATAGCAAATTCTGTATTTTCTGTAAATGGTGATCCACGGAAAAACATTTCTACTGCATAGATGGCTTGACTCAACTCTTGGTCTAGTAGCATTACCAGTCCTCTTTACTAGTAAAAGTTCATTATCTAAAGATGTCAAGAAATTATAATTGTCCCACATCAGGTGCTTAGTCTAGATCTAGGGAGCCCTGATGGCTTTTCCTAACTCTGTTCAGAGTACATTTGCCATGCTGGTGCATGCTGAATTATCCAAATGCATGGAAGATGGGGAGAAGCAATAGGCACAAGGCAGCTTAGCATCTGCTGGAAATACAGACTTTAGTTCAAGATGGAGCATTACTCCCTCCAAGAATATCTCTTATGGCCAATACATGTCTATTGTTTACTTTATGAACTGTAGCTACCAGAGAGGGAGGGAGGGAGGTTCAAGCAAAGATGAGATATATAGAAGGGCAGCCCCAATTTAGGAAACAAGAGCAGGAACATAATGTGGACCACAGAGTGAATAATTCCATGCATGTCAATAATTCACAGTTGCTTTGCCTCAAAAATGCAATTGCTTCCCAGTGCCTACAACCCCCTTCAGCCCCTCAATTTGACAGTGTAAAAATATTTCTTTTGGCTGGTATTTTTGGCATTAGGAACTTCCCTGGGAGGAATCAAATACTGAAAAATCCAAGTGTTAAACAGACAAGTGTTAAATGAATGAACGAATTCACATTTCAGAAGTGAAATTTATATAAAAGTAATTAGATTTAAAACTTTAATGCTTTTGAAGGTCTTTTTTCCGCTTTGCTTTTAGACATTCTTTCTCCCAGTTTATCCTTGGATTATATTTTTCAGTTTTTCTATACATACAGGCAACGTAGAAATCAAAGAAATTTGATAAGCATCATACAAGAGTTTGTCCTGAAAGACCTGTAGCTCAGCTATAGGTTTATTGGCTTTTGGTAAAATTGCTGTCTCACTGAAATCCTCCTAAATAAACATTAAATCAAGTGGAATTTTAATTTTAATTCAATGAAACCCATTCTTTCCTACATTCCTTTGATTACCAGTGCTTAAATTAATTTCAAATATTGTAGTATTTCCAAAATAGTTGCAGGAGTTGGCCACATTAGGATTCTGCAACAATAATTCTAGGTGGAACTTGTTTTGTGCAAATGCAAAGTCTCTAAATGCCTGAAAGAACATCATTTTGAGGTTTTTTTCCTCAATCATTTCACTTTTATGTCCTTCATTGCACCAATGTTTTCCACAAATAATATACCAATCCCATGAATGCCACTCGAAAGAGGATACAGAATCTATAAAAGAAATATTCTGGACTGGGTCTTTTTGCTCTTTCAAAAGAATTCTCTTGGATAGCATTCAGAAAGGATAATTCCTCCAGTTCAATTTCTAGTAAATTCCCATGGCAAAAGCAAAATTCTCTCCAAGGTCTGTGGTCAAACCCCAAATTTGTTTGGCTTCACCATATTGTGAAGTTAAGAAAATGTAGGCATCCTCAAAAACACAGAGAAGGCAAATTCAGTGTAGAATATAGATGAGTGTGTTCACATAAAATGGATACACAAAAAGAACTAACATCATTACAGAACCTCTACATCTAGAGAAGGCCTGGAATTTGATGCTGGAGAGAAACAATTTATTTATTTCTTAGACATGCCATTTTCCCAAGAGTCTGTTGCCTACCGTTAGCTGCTTGTACATTGTCTTTTCCATTACAGTTCTGATTATTGCCATCTGCTCCAGGGAATTTCCAGGAGCATTTTTCTTCAGATCTATTGATCCACAACTGAAACCTGCCCGTAAGCTTCTTGCTAATCTATCTGTCTCGTATTTGCAAGGTGAACAGTATAATAACAAAACAAAACAAAATCTCAGCTTGCCAGCAACTGCATTAGTGCTTACATGGCACTGGCATTGCATATATAATTGGTCTAAATGGCAGTTGTCTGGATCCATCCCCCACCAAGCTCCTACTTAGCCAGCTGATCTTTCCATCTTCCTTAAGTAAAATAAAGCAATCACTCCTTTCTCCCAGCTCCAACTCATAGATCATCACAGTCCATTGGTACACAACTGCCCCAAGCTAACTCTTTGATAAAGCACCTTACCTAGTGCAGTCCAGGCAGGAGAGAGGTGATGGCTGGAGGGTGGAAGTTTTCAGACTGTGAGGGGAAGAGGAAAGAATGGGAGTATTAAATTGAAGCCAGACTGCAACTGGTCAGTAAAAATAGAACAGATACATACACCCTTCGGCTACGCCCGCATTCACAGTGTAAGAGGCGACGTCCGCCTACGGATCACACACACCCGCATTGCGTACTCTCTGTACACACTATGCACTCACACATTACACTGCGCATATGTTGTGTGCACTCTGAGGACACGCCTACTGATGGGCAAGGCAGGCATAGATTCTGTCGATCAGCCTTCCCCAAGCTGATCCAGATCTGCACCAAGCAGGATACAACACTTTGAAAGCATTTTGAAACCAGTATGTGTAAGATGTCCTGGGCCCCAACAGTTGTCAATACCATTATAAACTGTTATAAAGCAGTAGTGTAGATCCTGCCCTGGTGCCTTCCAGATACTTTGGACTCCAGCTATGGTGGCTGGATGGCCTCATTGACAGAGGACAGTCCTCTCTTTGAAGGGCTGCCAGAGACTTTCCTCTGAAGGCATCTTCTCTCGGAAGAGCTGTCCAGGCCAAATCCAGTTTAAAGATACAGAACTGTAAGAATTGTTGTCCATCACCTGGACAGCAGACTGAGCAGGACTGAGCAGGAGGTCAGTTGGTCACAGTCTTCTACAGTATAGTGAGATCTATTGTATTTTTATTTAAATGATAATAATTATTTCTAAATTGGCATCCAGACATATATGTTAGCATATGCAAATGTTATGCAAATCACTGTCCTCTTTCATCCTCTTTTTGGTGATTCATAAGTGGCCACTCTAACTTCAACTCCCATCAGCCCAACCCAGTATGGCCAACAGTAAGGAATACTGGGAGTTGTAGTCCAAAGCATCTGGAGAACACCAAGTTGGGGAAGGCTGCTATAGACATACACTAGGGGTTGGGAACATCAGGCTCATGAACCAATTCCATCTCTCCTGGGGTTTCAGTCCAGCCCTCCTGAGTTTCTCAGATGGCCCCACCCCCTTCCAATGGCCCCACCTTCCCGCTTCTCCCTAACCACCAACCATTTGCTGGTTTCCCAACTTTTGTGCAGTTTTCCCCCCCAATTGTCAACGTTGAAATGGCTTTCCTAAAGCTTAGTTACTGGAAGCAAGAGCTTTAAGCTACATTAGGCTAATCATTTTGGTTTGCATTTCCCCCCCCCCCCACACACACACACACACACACACTGCCATTTACTTCTGGCCCTGTGCTCTTGGCTTTCGGCCCCCGCCCTCTGCTGGAATACGATTCCCAAAGAGCTTCTCTGAAACCGAATTTGGCTCTCTGGCTGAAAGAGGTTCCCAGCTTTTACATACACAATCAAAGAGAAACCTAGATCTCAAAACGAGAAGTACTGGTCCCCATGGATCAGCTTCAGCAAAATGACAAAATATACACATACTCTTACATATTGCCAGCACATATTTGCATCATCATCATCATCATCATCATCCTACTCATGTTTTATGTAGAAGTGCCTATCGTAATCAAAACAATAGTAATTAAAAGTCACATGACCTGGCCTGCAGATTCAGAGTCTTGAAAAGACCCCATGGTTTCTGTGGTGCAGAAGGACCCATAGGAGACCACAAGAAATCCTACACTGCTACTTCCATGGAAGGGGGAGATGACCCATCAGACCGGACAGCCCTTCAAATAGAGAATGCCTTCAAATAGAGGACCATCCCTGTAAAGTAGGACAAATGGCCACACTAGTGTAGAGGACTTTGCCAACTGAGAATATGGCATGCATAGATTTATTTTATTTTATTTTTAATGTGGCAACATTTCCCAGTTGAAAGGGTAACCCTCCTGCTTCCATTTAAGCAGAACTTCATAGGCAGGGCAGAGACCTGGGCTAATATTATTAGGAAGGGTGCATTCATGACAAGCTCTGGACACTAATAGCAGAAGGCTATAGGTCACGGTTGATGAGAGCAGTTGATGAGCTGAGATGGAGAAAGGGTAAGCTCAGGAGTCGACTGTCCCACAACTTTCTTTATTTCCAGTCCATATAAAAATCAATGTCTAAGAAAGATCTTGGTATTATGGATGGAAGCAGCCTTTGTTAAACATAACCTCAGCCCCTTCTTTGGAGTCTCATTCTTTTCTCTCTGAAGAGGTTGAATGAGGTGGGAGGATGGAGGACGCCCAGTGAGCTGCCTTTGCACCTGTTTTGCTGTGTATTTTTAGAGCAGACATTATGAGAATACAATACTATAGTCTAACGATCACAATGCCTGGCATTTTAATCCATGCTGCTATTATGGTGCAGGCAGAGAATACAGGCAGGAGGTTCAATTGCAGTGAGTGACAGGAGTGATGGATGCAGCAGGCTCCCACCACACCAGTGATGGGATGAGCAGCAGCTAGGAATGCAGTGAACCGAATGGCTCTTTCTAAGCTCTTTCTTACATTTTTATACCATTCTTCCTCCAATGACCTCTGGGTGATGTCGATTGTCCTACTCTACCCTATTTATCCTTGTAACAACCCTGTGAGGTAGGTTAGGTAGAGACAGAGTGATTCTCTGGCTCAAGATCACTCTTGAGCAACATAGCAGAGAAGGGATTTGAACCCGCCTCCCTGATCCTAGTCTAAGTACTGCACCACATTAGTGGTAGGCGCTTATGCCTGAAGATGGGACATACTCCATCACTAATTCTGCAACCAGACCCTTGGCAATCTACTTGGCTCAGAGCAGAGAAGCTGTTTCATCCCTGTGCTTGGTATGACATGATGTTGTCACTTTAAGACATTCCTCTGAGTGTCTGATATCAAGATATGCTTACGGCACTTGCATCTTGTGCTGAATGCGTTTAGCAAATGATCTTGTCATGGGATCTTGTGCATCTGACCATATACACAGGAAGAGATTCAAAAACATGAATTCTTCAAACAGCACCAAACCAAATGCCTCACAATTAGCTTAAGAAATAGTTTTGAATGGCCAGATCTACACCAAGCAGGATATGACACTTTGAAAACAGTTTGAAAACTGTATATGCAGTGTGTCCTAGAGCCTATCCACATTGCCCTTAAAACATATTCTGTTTAAAAACGTGTTTTTTAAGTCGTTTCATTACATGGTAGGACACACTGAGCAATACTTACATTTCATAGTGACTGCTTCCACGGTCCTCAATGTGTTCTCTGGTGTATTACAGGGTTAATTCCTTGACTCTTCTTCTTTAGTTTTTGTTTTGCAGGCTGCTTGAGTTACTGAGACAGAAGTAGGCAGGTCAAGCAGCCTGCAAAACAAAAACAAAAGAAGAAGAGGCAAGGATTAACCCAGAGAACACTTTGAGGACGGAGGAAGCAGTCACTATGAAAAGTAAGTACTGCTCAGTGTGTCCTACCACGTAATGAAATGACTTTAAAAAACACGCTTTTAAACAGAATATAAGTCGTTTTAAGGGCAATGTGGATAGGCTCCTGGGCCCAACAGTTGTCACTACTGTTTTCAACCATTTTAAAGCTGTAGTGTAGATCCTGCCTCAGACACAGAGTTGCAAACTCCAGAGTGTGACCTGAAATTAAGTCTAGTGGCCCAACAGAGGGTTCACATCTTTGAGCATTGCAATCACTGAGAAATACTGTTGTAATTGGACTTGGGTCCATCCTATATCAGTCCTATTGAATCCATCTACAGTGCTCAAAGCCATTTCCCCCTCTTTTGTTTGTTGTGTCTTAGGTGGACATAGAACTATTTCCTTTGATCTTTTTGTCAAAACCTATAAAAACTCTTCAAACCTCAGTATTCCAGTGATCCCAGCTGCCCCTACTGTGCTAAATTAGCTTGCTGAAACCACACAGTTCCTGGACTCCCCCACAAAGGAAAGATACGGTACAGCAAACCTGGTGCTCCATAGTTCTGTGGCCTTCTGATGGCCCATTACCTTGCTCTCTACTTGCATGATAAATCCCAGATGCCCTGGTTGCATCCATTGACACTAGCTCCTTTGCTGACATCACTTTGAGCCGCAGAACACCAGGGTTCTGCCACAGAGCCTCACTACTCTTTGTCCCAGACTATCCAACTCTGGCTGCCTAGGTAGCTGTACTAACAGAAGTGGTGGTCCACTGGCAACCTTGCCCAGGGATTCCTTTTGCTTCAACTTCAGGAATTTCCCCATACCCAGTGCCATCTTTAGGAATGATCTACCAGGAAGAATATTCTTAAGCTCTGCTCTATTTTCTGCAAGTCATTTCCCTACAAATCATAGCATCCATCATTCCCACTTAGCCTTAGAGCTCTAATTTGCCTACCCCAATTCTTGCAACCTCCTTGGAACCCAGAGCTTTGGGATCCTCTGAGGATTTGGGATCCTGGTCCATGACACTACGGTATGACCAATGTCAAAAGGTCTCTTAGACAAATCCTTATCCTACTTGGCACCAAAACATAATTCTGCAAGAAGATACACAATGTAGAACTCCTCTAATCTGGTCTTATTGGGAATGCTTTCCTCTAGTGACAATGAATATGGTGCATTAAGATCCCTTCATGTCTTCCGCCTAACACTCATCTTCTGGCTCAGTTTTGAACTGTGATACATACCCCTAAGTTCATTTGATAGCCCACCAGAAAAGAGGCGAAATCTGACATGGTTGGATTTTAGCAATGGTTTCTAGTTCTGCCACCTGGCTCTAGTCACCCCTTTAGGTGGGTGTGGGTGTGTGGGTGTGTTCTGCTTTGCTTCAAGTGGTACTGCTTAGGAAATAAACAACTTTTGCATTGGACTCTGACCTGGACCTGCCAAAAAGTGCTGGGCCTCACCCCAAGCCCAGTAAAAACCACTGAGCCCCACTGAAGCTCTGCCCAGGTACCATTTTATTTTATTTCAAGAGATTGGAATACTACTTGCTCAAAATATCCAGTGCCTCTAAATCGTGTGCATTTTGTTTACCACTGACAAACCACAACCTCACAATGGATTAGCTCCAAACCATGTTAGGTGATTTAGTTTCTATTTAAATCAGTGGGACTTTGGTTATAATTCACTTGTCCTATTGATTTCAATAGGACCTGACTACAACTAATACGCAGTGCAATCCTATGTACATTTACTTAGAAATAAGTCCTAGTGGGCCTGTTCAGACAACACTTCAGCTCTGTGGTTAGCAAAATTGTGGTTCTCTGGAGTTAGCACTAACCATAAATCATGCTATCATACACAACACTTTAAGCTTTAAGCTATGGTTAGAGCCGCTAATCATACTGCAGACAGTCTGACTGTGGTTAGTGAGTGAGCAGGGTTTAGCAAAACTCATCACACAAGACACCTTAAACCCTGCTGCTTAACTGAAAGCCTTAACCAGCAGGATTTAAGGTGCCTTCTGAACAGGCCCACTGTGTTCAATGGGTCTTACTTTGAGGATGGTTTGCTTAGGATTCCAACAGTCAGCCTAAGTTTGTGGGGGAGGGCTTTTTCAGCAGAAGGCATGGGTGTTCGGCTGGCTTGTATCCCACCATTTTTCATTTGATACCTCAGACCAACAATCTCCAACCTGGTGCCCTCCAGAAGTGTTGGATTGCAACTCCCATCATCCTCTCTCACATCTGGAGGGCACCAGATTGAGAAGTCTTCATTAGATGCTCTACCCCCCACCTGAAGGTGAGGCTTCAAAGAGCACCACCATTTTGTACTTAGAAGAGACCATAACAGCAACTCCATCTATTATGGAGGTGAATAAAATATTTTGGCAGAAGGATTTTATGATTACATCTCAGGACAAAATTGAGATTCTAGACTTAAGGTAGGAGAGCTACAAGGCTCCATGGTTTTAAAAAAACTGTTTTCCAAAGTTTTATGAAGTTAAGAATACAAAGAAAAAAGACTGTACGTTTACGACAGGTAGGGGCAAGAAGAAATGCTTGGAGAAAAGAGAAAAGTGCTGCCTACGCAGATCAGTCTTGGCATCTGTGCAAAGAGAAGGAATCAGTTACAGAGAAAGGATTATGTGAACCTCCTCAACCATTAGATTACTCACAACATGATACAATCAAGATCTATTTTATGAGATAAATATGAAGTTTGTTGATAGTTTCTGCATGAGTTTGGTCAAGTCAACTAATTTAGAACGGAGATATTTTTTCTGAGAAATTATCAAAATGTGTAGAACTGGAGGTTCCCTTGATTTGAGATGAGATCAGGTCCATTACTGGGATTTCCCAGATGTTAACAAACTATCCCAGGACAGTGGTTCACTTATTACATTAGGAGGCTATTTGTAATTTGGCAGCAGTACATAAAAGTAGGATGACCAACTGTCAGAAATTCCCTGGATTTATCAGGGGTTTTGTTCTATCATGGGTATCAGGGGGGACTTTTCTATAATTTTTTATCATGTTCAGGAAAGCGCTCTTTCCCGCCCCTGCCCCCCACTCCGATAGGAGCCTTCAAGGAGCGTGTCATTCCCAGGCATTATAGAAAAGGCCCTGATTGAAGAAGTGGGGGTGGGAATGACATGCTTTCCCCTCATCTACTCCAAATAGGGCCTTTAAGCAGCCACCCACTCACACGCCCAGGATCAACAAAGGGCTGTGAGCTCTCTCTTCATTTTAGAAATTAGGTGTCAGCCAGCTGGCTCAAAAAGGTACTTCTAGATTTTTAAGAACTACCTGTGACACACCTGTTTGGTTGGTTCAGACATCACCAAACCACAGCTTGGCATTACATGAGTGAAAGATGGGCTCATACACACCCTCCTCTCCCTTGTGCCCTCCCCTCCTTCCCTCACACCCTCCTGCACTTCTTCATTTGGGGCAAACCACAGTTTGCCATTACATCAGAACCAAGAAACTACAGTTTGTATATGCCTTCGAAACCAGAAGTGCAGCTATGAACAAACTGTAGTTTCCAGTTCTGAAGGAAAGAATAAACCCAAATTTGTTGGACTGGATGCAATGAGAAATTATGGTTTGCTGTGAAAGGGGAGAGGAATTGGAACATATGAGAGGAGGAGAAAGCTTGAGCTCACTTGTATAGTCTAGTGATGGTCTAGTGTCGCATGTGAGTTGATCCATACAGATGTAACAAGTGCAGCTGTCGCCGTCTTGTTATCTTGATGCCAGGAGGGAAAAGTTTCTGCTTAACTTCTACAAGGTTGCTGCAAGAGGCACAGGAGCAGAGTAAGGTGGCCATGTATCCTACTTTACAGAGGACCATCCTCTATTTCGTGGTGTCCTCTGTTTGAAGAGCTGTCCAGTCCACATCTGGTTTAAAGATTAAAAATCATTAGAAGGGAGAGTCAGAGGTTTGGAAATGGCCCATCAACAGTTAGCACTTGGGCAGCAAATTGAACAGCCACACAGGTCACCTAGTTGCAGTCTTCCCCACTATGGTGAGATGAATTGTATTCCTATTTAAATTAGAGTAATCATTTTGAAATTTGCATCTATGCATGTTTTATGCAAATTGACATTCCCTTTTTGTCCCCTTTTTTGGTGATGGAATAATTGCAGTCCTATGAAATAAAGGTTATAAGCCTATGTAGGTGAAATCAACAATAAGTAAGCAAATGAAATGCTAACACAAAGTGTTAATGGGCACTGTTTAATCAAAATACTTTTTAAAAAAATCTGTGTGTGTAAGTACCTAATTTTGTAAGAATTCTACAACCAGTTTGTTCAAGTGCAAAGCATTTATGGTTTTGTAGCTTTTTAAAAAATGTTCCTCATTAACATACCAAGGCGAACAGAAGAACTAGTTTCTTCAATGAATTCCCAGCCCGAGCCTTGCACAGGGATATTAAGCTCTAATTAGTTCTGCTGGAACCTTTATAAGGCAAGGGCTTGGGTGATTCTGTGCACTTAGCTTTTGGCCTGGTGCCAGCTAGTGGGGTTGTTGGTGCCTGCCCAGAAGTTGGTTTCAAGGCTTGGGAGAGCCAGAGGTAGCAAAGATTAAGTTGCTGTTCTGTTGGATCCACTGATCACTGAAGCAGGGCACAGGCACAGTCAAACAAAGGCTTTGCTCATCCTCAACTCATTGACATGTCAGGTTCCAGTCTCAGGTTCCCTCTTTTGTTGAGCTTCTAAGTTTGGGGGTGGGCTGGAATGAGGGAAAGGCCTTGTAGATGAAAGAACCAATGGAGGTAAAGGAGCAGAACTATCATTGAGCAATGAGAGCAGTGTCTCCTCAAACATTTGAACTTAGGCCATGTCTACACCAGGGATATATCCTGGGGTCATCTCTAGGTCATCCCTGTGCATCTAAATGATGCACAGGGGATCCCAGGGGCAACCGGGGATCCTGGGGGCAACCAGGGATGACCTAGGGATAAGCCCGGGATAAGCCCGAGATAGCGGAAACCAGGGATAACCTGGTTTTCCCGCCGTTCCAGGTCCTAAAATGGGCACAGAGCCACACAGGGTGGCTCTGTGCCCATGGTGGGGGGGGGGAACAATTTCACCATCCCCAGGATGGCAGGGGTGGGGGTGTAGGGGGTTCCCTTACCTTTTCCACCACGTGACAGCTCCTCTGTCTCTTAAAAAAAATGCAGCCGCAACGTCCCTTTCCTCCCAGGATGTTACGCTTCCATTTAGAAGTTGGGGGACAACCCTGGAAGCAGGTAAGTCTGGGATTGCCCCCCCTCCCTCTACACCTTTAGGTGTAGAAAGGGCCTTGGGGGGAGCTTAGAAAGAAACCCTCCATCTTTGAAGCCCACCACCTCATGCCAAGCCCACCAGCTCCCTGTAAAGATCTATGGATGAAAGCTAAATGGAAAAAACAAATGAGGGATTTCAAGTCTACTTAAGGTCATAAAGGTATACCTTAAAAAGTTTTCTCCTTTTATGAAAGAGGCAGAAATGGGCAAGGCTTGGAGTGAAATATTCAGCTTGATTTGCTTGTGTCTTTAATGGTTGCATGACAATTGTAGAAATTCAACGTATAGCTTTCCTACCCTGAGAAAAACTATTCCTGTTTGTCCAGACATTAAGAAGAGTACTGGGGTTTCTTGGGGGGTAGCAAGAGGGAGAAGAGACTCTTCATCAACCTTCCCCAGCCTGGTGCCCTCCAAATGTTTTTGACTACAACTCGCAGCATTCCTAACCATTGTCCTGACCATGCTACCTGGGGCTGATGGGAGTTGAAGTCCAAAGGTTGAGGAAGTCTGTTTTATGTGGAAACATTCCAGCTTTCTGAACTGCTTGAACCAAATCGTGTTCATAAATGTATGGGAACTGGCATTTGCTAAAGTTTCCAGCCCCTTGTGGCTCTAGCCAGGATCGATCCTGGGAAAACAGCCAAGGCCACAAGCCTTTGTCCCAAAGCTCAGGGGAGCAAATGCAGGCTGAACATGAAAAAACAAACAGAAAAACAAACAGAATGGTGTCCATGGGGCAAATCCAGGGCTGACAGGAATCTCTTTTTTTAACAATGCAATGCTATACATGTCTACTCAGAAGTAAGCCCAACTGAGTGTAAGGGGACTTACTCTCAAGTACATTCATGGCTAATAATTTTAATCCTTCATGGAGCTCAGAGACGTGAACGTGATTCTCCTCCCTACTTGTTTTATCCTTATAATAACCGTGTAGGTGAGGCTGAGAGATGGTGATTGGCCCAAAGTCACCCAGTGAGCTTTGTGGCTGAATGAGGATTTGAACCTGTGCCATGTCTGACATTCTAAGCCAGGGGTCCAAAACATCCAAAAGGCATCAGGTTGCCTACTGAGCCACTGTCAACCAGATCAGAAAATGGCTCTTTCTATGATGGGAGTGCATCTGTTTTCTCAAACAGGGAGACTAGAAAGCTCCCACATAGAGCCTATCTACACACGCAGGATAAAACACATTGAAAACATTTTGAAAACTGTATATGGAGTGTGTCCTGGGCCCCAACAGTTCTCAAAACTGTTATAAACCATTTTAAACCGTTTTAAAGCAATAGTGTAGATAGGCTCTCAATGGGACAATTCGTATCTTCAACTTCTTCTAGAGAAGGGCTGGATTCTGTTCAAAACTTCAGTTGTGGTTAAACAAACATTGACTAGTCAAACGACAAGCTAAGCATTTTGGTTAAGCATTTTGAGCTAAACATTATGGCTTAGTATGTCATGTGAACCATTACTTAACTTGTCGTGTGAAATATTCCTAACCACGGTGGCTACATAACCACAATTTAAACATGTACACTAACCATTTGCTGCAAAAGGGTTAGCAGCGTCACCATGGCTTAGCATGTTGTTGGAACAGGCCCATTAATGCTAACGAAACATGCTCACTTGGGTGATAAAAACTTTCCTCGATCAATCATTAACTCCTCTCCCTCGTTCTAACATGGAAATCTATTTTCCACAAGAAACAGAGGGTAGCATCACCCCCACCCCACCCCCAAAAATGCAACTGTTGACCCATAAGAAAAAATCCAGCATGCTATGACAATGATGCCATGGAAGCTTATCATAATAACAGGAAGTCATTGACACTATTTTAATTTAAAGTCAGTCACACCCTCCCCAACTCTAAAACAATACCAAACATTAAAACACTTGCTGTACAAGAGGGTTGATGTAGACCAAGGATTGGCAATGTATTGTCTTCCAGATATTGTTGGACTGCAGCTCCCATCATTCTTCACCACTGGCTGTGCTAATGGAAGCTGCAGTCCAACAACATCTGAAGGACCACAAGTCACCCTCATTTATGTATACTAAAATGTTACCCTCTTTTAGTGACTGCTGCCTCTCCTTTTATCCCCTCTCTATTTTCTCTCCGCTTCATCTTCTCCTCTGTCACTTCCTGTTTCTCCAATGAAAGCGTTTAGTCTCAGTTCTATTCCTGCTCCTGCTTTCAACTTCATAAGTATTGGAAGAACATTGTACCAATGCTTGGTATATGTACTACTATGATTTGTGATCCCTAACAACTATGCTTTTCTTTTGCCCATCAGTGAGCAAAAATGTTGCGCCTTAATATATTTTTCAGCAGTAGCCAATATTGTATTATCATCTCAAGGACTCAGAAGTCAGCTGAGCTGAAAAAGAAGCTTAGTTTTTGGACATTTTTGATTGCACTTTTCTACTAGTTGTCCCCGCCTTGCCCTGCCCTCCATCCACCCCCCACCCCCACCCCCGATCTTCTAGATTATTTGTTACAAAAAACATTCCTAGTCAAGCACTGACATATCTCCGTTTGGTCCTAGCGTTCTCACAGAACAATAAAAGGAGCATTAAAGATAAGTCTAAACAACTCCCACGAAAGAGGTAATAGATTCTTGAGAAAGAGATAATTCAATGTTCAACTAAAGGTCTGAGAGTCAATGGGATTTTAGGATATTAGACACCAAGAACCTAAACATATTATTAAAAGGGAATACACAACAATCAAACTACCCCAGTATTATCAGAACAGTACAGTCACGGTTGTTTCTGGTGTTCCAGGCCACAAGAGCATGTAATGTCAACATAATCTGGTGTACCAAAACATGCCTTTTAGTACTTTTTCTGCTTCCGTTTAGAATTCCAGCATAGTATCACGTCGTTTTCATTTAAATGGATGATCCCACCCTTCAAAAAGAGATATATCTCCCTTTAATGAAAAAAGCATTTAATGTTCTCTTTGAATTAGCCAAGATACAAACTTTTAATTGTCAGAAAAATCCCAATTCCAGATGTGTAGGCAAGCAAAAAAAAAATGACCCATGGAAATCTTAATGTGTTTGAAACGACAAAATAATACTAAATCTTACAGCTGTTTAAAACAGACATGGAGGCAAAAGGCATGCAAAAATTTCCCCACCATACAGTGGTCAGATTTCCTGTTGTGATTAGTCGGAAATGTAAAATCTTGCAGTAGCAATTCACAAGTACACACATCCGCTAGAAATAATCTTGACATACAGCCTGTCTGAATCTGTTATACTTTTCCTCAGTTGACTGAGTTACAGTGAACGCTGTAGATGGGATTCTGACATTTCCTTCCACTGGCAACTAGCTCTGTAAACTTTTGCCTACTCTATACTAGCATGCACCCATTACCAGGAACATCTCAGAGTATGTCCAGATTATGAGGCCATGAAGCCAGAGTTTAACAAAAACAAGGATGGCTTTTGACATTTGCACACTGGGGTGGAGGCACCAAAATCCCATGCCATCAATCCACACTGTGAAGATACTAGAGCAAGGCATGTCCCGTTCAAGTCCTTTGAACAATGAAAGTGTTCATTTCCTATATTTTTTAAAATAATAATAATGACAACAACAACAACAACAACAACAACAACAACAACAACACATAGCCTGTGTTCTGTATCTTAAAAACTTTGTAAAGGATTGGGCATGAAACAATCTTTTATGACAAACAGCTGCATTATTTTGGTCAGTTTTTGGAATGTTGCTGCATGTCTGCCCTTGGTTTGAACAGGAGACATGTGTAACCCTGTTGCTTGCGCATCCATCTCAACAGTCACACAGCCAGATCTTAAGATGCCTGACTTTAAAAAGCAATGTCAGAAGCCGCACAATGCCCAGTGAGATGCTAGTGTCCTCTCCATTTCCAGCCCTCCCTGAACAAAGGGATCATTTCGCCATCCCGCCCCATTGACCTTTTTAAAGGTAATAGCTACCAAAGTGAGTACGGTGTGGGACATCTTTAGAAACAACAGCTGAGCTTTTGTTGCCTTTAAAGATAGCTTTCTGTAGATAATTCCTTGAATATGTCCATTCCCCCCACCCCACTCCCGCCCAAAAAGGCTGTTGCTACACTGCCAGCTCCAAATGTCAAGAGAGACTGGAATACCGCCCAGACAACAGCAGCTGCTGCCAGAAAACTCCATTGTGTCATAGGAAGAGAAATTTCCAAGGTAAGATCCTAAACAAAGGGAGGATATCAACAGGTCTTTATCTGAACCAAATGCCACATTCCATGCCCACAAACAGACTGGGACAGTATGTATGTATGCATCTATCTATCCATTTGAAAGAACCCCCCAGCTTGTAGAACTCCCTCCTTGAGCATCTATGTGGTGCCACTTCTCTCCTTTCTTTCAAACCCCTCCCTCAAAACCCCTCTCTTTTGGTTTACCCTCTTGCAGCAGTACATTCCTAGGCATGTCTACTCAGAAGTAAGTCCCACTGAGTTTAATGAGACTGGTTCACAGGTAAGTGCAAACAGTGTTTTCATAGAATCATAGAATCATTGAATAGTAGAGTTGGAAAGGGCTGATAAAGCCATCGAGTCCAACCCCCTGCTCAGTGCAGGAATCCACCTTAAAGCATGCCTGACAGATGGTTGTCCAGCTGCCTCTTGAATGCCTCTAGTGTGGGAGAGCCCACGACCTCCCTAGGTCATTGGTTCCATTGTCATACTGCTCTAACAGTCAGGAACTTTTTCCTGATGTCCAACCAAAATCTGGCTTCCTGTAACTTGAGCCCATTATTCTGTGTCCTGCATTCTTTGATAATCAAGAAGAGATCCTGGCCCTTCTCTGTATGACAACCTTTCAAGTATTTGAAGAGTGCTATCATGTCACCTCTCAGTCTTCTCTTCTCCAGGCTAAACATGCCCAGTTCTTTCAGTCTCTCCTCATAGGTCTTTGTTTCCAGACCCCTAATCATCCTCATTGCCCTCCTCTGTACACGCTCCAGCTTATTCAGAGGAGGGCAACAAGGATGATCAGGGGTCTGGAAACAAAGACCTATGAGAAGCGACTGAAAGAACTGGGCGTGTTTAGCCTAGAGAAAAGAAGATGGGTTCTTGTTTTATGGGGTTTGTTTATATTTCATAAGTTGCTTTGTATGATTCATTTTTGGAGGGGAAACATGGACTATAAAAAATTCCAATAACCCAATACATAGCAGGGGTGGGCAACCTGCAGCACCCATCCTAATTTTAAAAGCTCTGTGCAAGCGATTGGTTGTGAAATCTGGCAAGATGACAAAGATGGCAGGAGGGATCTGTCTAGGGTGACCATATGAAAAAGAGGACAGGGCTCCTGTACCCTTAACAGTTGTGTAGAAAAGGGAATTTCAGCAGGCGTCATTTGTATGCCTGCAGCACCTGGTGAAATCCCCTCTTCATCACAACAGTTAAAGCTGCAGGAGCTATACTAGAGTGACCAGATACAAAAGAGGACAGGGCCAATTCAAAAGAACAGAATCGCCCTCTGGAGTGGGCTGGGGGTGGTTCCCTGCACAGCTTTAGTCTTAATTGCCCATTCAGGACTAAGACACTCCAAAATACTTTGCATTACAACAGGGATAGCTCACAACTAAAATTGTTGCTGAGAGAATTCGTTCCCCCACAAATTCTCCAGCTATTGTAGGATTTCTGCTAAGCTCAGAGGGAACAGATTATAGGTCAGGGGCCCTACTACTGACCTATAGTGCCCATGCTTTGCATGCGAAAGGTCCCCCAGTTTCTATCCCTCACATTTCCATGTAAGGCTGGCAAGGGCTCCTGTCTGAAACCCTGGAGAGCTGCTGCCAATCAATGCAGAGTAAGGATGGCCAACCATGTGTGCACTGGAACCAGCAGGCCTGGCCACCTGTGCAAGGGCACGATTGGATCCTGCCCCACATCTGCAGGTCAGAGTCATAGAAGTCCAAACTCATTTGAATCTGTTGCAATTTTCTCTGACATCCCAAATATAGAGTAAACAATACTGAGCTCGATGGATGAATGGTCCGGTCCCTGTGCTTCCTCTCCCATCTTCCCTTGCATTTTTGTTATCTTTGCCTTGCCAAATATCAACCCAGGTGTAGCCTTCATGAAACTGTGCAATTAAACGGTTGAATCCCCTAAATTTCCCCCATCTGCCAGTCTTGGGACCATGGCCACAGCTGGCCATAGCCTTTTTGCCAAATCACTAACAATGCCACATTAAGAAATCATGAAACCAACCCATGGCTTATGCTTGCACTCCATGACATTACTGAGATGAAATGGAGTCCCCAGGCTGCCTCCAGAGGGCAGCGCAGAACAGCGAATGGCGCATCTGGACAGTGAGCCAGTTGGGATGAAGCCCAGGGAATGTCCCTCTTTGGAGCACATAGTGTTCCAATCCAGGAGCAACAGAGGCAGCTGCACTGTTCTTGAACAGCAGCCAAGGAAAGTAAACAGGCTTTGTTTCTTATATTGCAGTTCCCCCCAGCTTCATCCATGCCCATAATGGATAGTTCTGGGTATTTGATTGCCTTCCAATCTGTAGAAGATTCCCTGTCCTCTGACTTGAAATGGCATGCTGATTTCTGGATAGGTTGTCACGCCCTTTCATTGGTGCAGCTAGATGCATGCAAGCTCTCCTGCTGCCCGAGAGGCAGGAGCATGCATGTGCTGCCATCACTGCCACACAACTCTTCTTTGTGCCCCACCCCTTCCCTTCGCTGCATCGTGCCCCCCACCCCCCCTTGCCTTCACTTTGCCACATCATGCCTCCTTCCCCTGCCTCACCACATGCTCTCCCACCACCCCCCCCTTGCTTCATCATGGCCCACCCCTTCCCCTTCCCTTTACCACTACCGCCACCACATCGGCTCTCTGGAGAGCCCATGGCTGGAGGATGCAGCTGGCAGGATTCTTGGCACAAGCCAGAGGGGGGCTGACGGAGAGTATCCATCCATCCTTTGCATTGCTCTGAGTGAAACAGAGGGCATGTACGCTGCTCCAGAGAGCCCCACCAGCCATTCTCTCGCGGCAGCATTTACCACAGCGCCCTCTGGAGTCCCTGCTGGCATCGCCTAGTCGGCAACTGCTCAGCAGAGCCCTGCTGGCCCCACTCTTCCACGGTGGCAAACGCCATGACGGGAGAATGGCTGGCTGTTGAAAGTGGCAGTGCTGGGCTCTCCTGGCAGAGATGGGGGAGAGCAACATAATTTGCCACTCCTCACACTCCACTGCCTGAGAAAGGGGTTTCACCCTGCCTCATAGGAGGGCCACCCCTGAATTGTAGACCCTGGACCAAATAGTCTTACGGGTGGATAGTGCATTACTTTAACATTTTTCTTCTCTTCCCCGCCACGCTCCATTCCCTGCTTTAAAACTGCTTCTACACTCATGGTATATATTAGAACAAAAAGCCAAGCAACACTAAAAGCCAACGCTATTAAAAAAAAAAAAAGGAAGAAAAAGAAATACTCAGAGCTTGTGCAGGTTCATATTTTAAACTCACTTAGATCATGGCACCATCATGACCACAAGAATAAAATGATGATTACTTCTGCTGTCCTGGTGCTAAAGAAAAAACATTTACTTGGGAATGAGACCTGTTTTGTTCAAGAAAGAGATAATATGTTTTAAAATGAAAATAATAAATTGACACTCTGTAGCCATGTACAGGCTTGGCCTTCCACCCACAGCTATAAAATGTTAAAAAAAAAAAAGAATAACGAAAGGATGCTGTGATGACCAGTGTTACACCTGGTGTTCCTAGCATGCTTGTGCCTTAACTGGTACAGACACCAGGCCTATCTGTCACTGCCCCTATCACCTGCTGCTCCCTTAGGGGTCATGGGGGGCTGCGCTTCAGCTCCATGGTCCAGCCAAAGCTGCACCACTGCTCCCTTCCCCTCGCAACCACTGCTCTTATGGGAAGCTGAGCCATAGGAAATATCAGCACCTTTGCTGGTCAACCTATGAGAGCAACTGACCCACAAGGCAGCACAAGTGACCTGGATCACGTATCTATTTACATATAAACCTCCATCTTTCCTCCAAGGAGCTCAGGGCAGAATTCATGGTTCTCCTCTTCCCTTTTATGAAGTAGGTTGGCCCAAGAGATAGGGACTGGCCCCAAATCACCAAAGGAGCTTCATGGCCAAGCAGAGTTTTGAACTTGGCTGTCCCCATCCCTTCTCTGGCACTAGGCACTACAACTCTCTGGCTCTCCCATCCAGGTCACCATCTCTTAGTTCACTCTAATTGACTCTGTTTAGCATTTATAGACTAATGGCTGTGTTCATAATAGAAAGGCTAGTCTGGGTGGCTCTGCCTAAGGTGGCATATTTGGGGGCATAATATAAGGACAGCAAACTCTTGAACATATTCCCCCCCCAAATAACCTACTTTTTTTACTGGTTCAATCATCTTGTGGCAGCAGGAAGTGAAACCCTCTCCAAGACAGCACTGGGCATGATGCCCAGTTCACACAGATTTCTTAGAGAAGGTGCTCTAGGAAGGCCGTTCCAATGCTGGAGGCTGGTGAGGGCAACCAAGGGCAGGGCAGTGATGTATGTTTTTCAGCACTAGCATTAAAAAAGGTTAAGGATGGTCTTGTTGATTGGGTCCGCAAACCCTACCTAGACATTTGCTGTCTAGTGTCCTGATCCTAAACACATTTCTGGACGCTAAGTCCAAATTATTTCAGTTACACAACTTAATTTCCATGTTGGTCTGTTTATAATTGCAGCTTCGGGATATTTTTGCATGAACTTTTCAATGCAAGACTAATTAATGATGAATTAATTTCAGATTTCTGTATGAGTAAGCTCACACCCGTGCTGTACAGCTGCTTCTAGCATAGGTAGTGCCATCTTTTTCTCTGCATTTCCTCCTCTCCATGCAGAGTAAGCCATCTGCTGATCCTTTAAAAAACCATGGACAATAGAAACAAAAGCTCGTTCCTGGGATTTGTCTCCACTTGACTGGTTGACCCAGCCATGGTCTGAAAGCACACAAGTTGGCTACATTGCTAAAGCTCAACAGGTTTGAGTCTGGTCGGTGTGTGGATAGGAGAGACTACCTTGAGTTGCGTCAAAGGAAGGCAGGGTTTAAATGTAACAAACTAACAAAAATGTATATTTCTTTATTTAGCAGTGCTAGGTTGAGTCCTATGTTCAACCTGAAACGATCCTAGTACTTAGTAGAGGCTAATCTGAATGCCTTTACCTCTTCCCACATTTCATCCTAAGACTGTGACTAAGGGTCAGACAAGCACAGTGGAGCTATGCATGCTAACTTCTACTCTTCTGTAAGCAGGCATGGCCCCAATTCAGATTGGGATTATGGTGCTCTGGGAGAGGAGATCCCCCCCCCCCATTCATTTTTTTATGAAATTCTACCATCGCCCCCATTGGGGGATTAAAAGTAAAGGAAAAAAGGCTCCACTAACTCACAATAGGGAGATAAAATTGCCTGATCATCAGTGCAGTAGGTTTGTGCAGTTTACATGACCACAGTGTGGCAGCTGCTTTGTGTTCAGCAGCTCACGATCAGAAGGAAGACCAGGAGGTAGTTCATCGAAGTCCTCCTCAAAGCAAATGGCTTCTGTGAAGTCCTTGGTGAAAGCCTTTAGTTTTCAGGACCACCTGAACCAAAGGGCAGTATCCAATGCTGCTGCTTCACAAGCAGGAATGACTGTTGGCACAATGGGAAGCTTGTGCAAAACTATCACTTCCAGAATGGGGACAAGTCAGTGGAAGTCGCAGAAAGACGCTCCACTGAATTGTCCCATCCCAGAAGCAGTCGCTTCGGCTAGTTTAACGGGTTGCATTAGCATATGCTACTTTCCTGTTGCTCTAGCAGCTGTTCCTGCTAGCACAGCATGTTTAGACTTTGACTGATTGCCAGCACTGGATCCTGCCTAAAGACTTAGAAATTTAGGAAGCCCCCTTATACCAAGTCAGATCATTTGTCTAGCCATAGTGTCTATACCGCATCCCCAACATGGTGCCCTCCAGATGTGCTAGACTAGAACTCCCATCATCCTTTTGGCTGATATTATTCTGTAAAATGCCATTCACAGTGCAGTAATAATACTAATACTAATAACAGCAGCAGCAACAGCATTCGTATGTAGTTTTTATTATTATTATCATTATTATTATTATTATTATTTTGTCTTATGGCATAAAATTCATTGTGCTGCAAAGAAAAAGACAAAAAGAACATTATCGTGGTTTTAGAAATGTATTCCCGCCATGTCTGATCAGTCCACAGTACCTACTGAAAAAATATGACAGTAATAATTGTTTTTTTTTTAACTTAGTAAATCTGTAGGATTCAAATCAACCACAGGAGGTCACCGTTGGCATTCATTTCAGAGATCTGGAAGCAGGTTGATAATATGGAAAAGAGCATCACTGTATTGTCATGGAGGGAAAGAAGATAAGCCAACAAAGCAAGTTGTCATAATTAGATGACTACTTTTTGAGATTTGCAGAAACACGGCACTGTTTACAACCCCTCCCCCCAAACTAGTACCTCCTCCAAAACTGTGAAAATGACATCCCCTTGGTAGAATGCCAAAAAAAATCACCATTTTCATATTGGTTCCGAATCTATACCAAAGTTTTTGTGCTAGTTTTGTCAGATTCTTTGCGGTAGCAAGTTTCAAAAATCAAAGCAAAATTAGCTTTCTAGCCAAGTAAGATTCCCTCTGATTGCTATCCATAAAAAAATTGTGCCAAACACCTGGAGTTTTCACTACTCTTTCCAGAGCTGCTCACCCTATGTAAAGAGTCAAGCATGGGTAACCTTGCTTGTTTTCACAACTAGATCTTTAAAGTACTTTGGATATTGCATAATGTATATGTTGCTTATTCTTGTAGTGCATTTTAGAACATCTGGTGTTATTTGTGTACTCTTTTAATTAGGCTGACCATCTGAAAAGGAGGACAGGGCTCGTGTAACTTTAACAGTTGTAGAGAAAAGGGAATTTCAGCTGGTGTCATTTGTATGCAATTAGTTCCTGGTGATATTCCCTCTTCATCACAACAGTTAAAGTTGCAAGCACTATACTAAAGTGACCATATACAAAGGAAGGCAGGGCTCTGCAACTTTAACTGTTGTGATGAAGAGGGAATTTCACCAGGAACTAATTGCATACAAATGACACCAGCTGAAATTCCCTTTTCTCTACAACTGTTAAAGTTACATGAGCCCTGTCCTCCTTTTCAGATGGTCAGCCTATTTTAATACACTTTATGGAGATATTGTATTTTTCTGTTGTTGTTTGAATTGGGAAGTGCTTGTTTGCTGTTCTGTTGTTGTACATATGCCTTTTCCACCCTTTGTTTTTGAGTACAGAAAATAACAGTTAAAAAGTAAATATAAGTAAGTAAAATAACATCATAATACCTGGCACAAGCTTAAAAAACAAATCAGCATAATCCTGACCACTAAAGCCATCCCAAACAGTCCCATGACTCACAAATGTCACCAGAATTACATGGATAGATGCCACATTGTGAGCATAGTCTTAACTCCTCTCTAGTTCCTTTTCTTCCAGTTTTCCCCTACTTCCTTGAAATTAATTAAATCACTGAGACAATGTCTGCACTTGTACATTTGGTTAAGTACAATTAATGGAGGACGTCCCAGGAAGGATCATACAGGAAAGTGAAAACAATGTATAACCATGGCATTGTACACTTGTGATGAATCATATGACAGATGACACTCCCTATCTGATCAAATGCCTATTGGTACATAGGCACAGGTATGTACAAATACATCAGGGCCATGAACTGAAAATGGGGAAGTAAGGGAGATCCATAGCACATTATTAATGTCAGCACAAAGGGTGCTTCCAGACGAGGCTGTTATGCAATCGCCCTGCCTTACTCACAAAATTTTACAGAGTTTCAAATGGCGTCTTCAGTTTGTAACCTTACTGTGTTTTTCCACTGATTCTTCCATCTCTTTTGCTTGCCACAAAAAAGATCCATTAAGGAGGGAAGGACAGAATAGCTGTACTATAGCTTTTGATTAGTAACACCAGTAGGAGCCATCCATCTGGAAGTATCCTAAAAGAAGGAAGCATCATAAGGATTTTCCTTCCCTTTGAGTAGAAGTGACTGCACTGTTGATATATGCTAACTATAGTGCTGAAAACCACTTCTGAGATATGTAGTTCAAAATAATATACATCATTTCAGTATGATGGGCCCAAGTCTCTTCAGTATGATGGGCCCAGGCCATTTAGGGCTATACAACTCTCATGTTAAAACAGCTCCACTGGCTTCCAATTTGTTTCTGGGCACAATTCAAAGTACTGGTTATGACCTACAAAGCCCTATATGGCTCAGGTCTAGGTTATCTGAAAGACCGTATTCTAGGGTGACCAGATTTTGGAAACCAAAATCCCGGTCCCCCCCCCGCCACCCCCCCAAAACAACCCCCCCACCAAGCCCCCCCCAAAAAAACACCAGCCTGGACCTACCGTGTTCTCTTCCTCTGCCACGCACGCTGGGTCCTCCGTTGCTGCCTCCGCCAGGTCAGCCGCCACCCCCAGGTCCCCCGCCGCCGCCGGGTCTTCCTCCACCACCGCCAGGTCCTTCGCCGCCTCTACCGGGCTCGTAAGGCCAGAGGCCGCGCGGAAGAGGCGGAAGAGGGTCAGATCTGGAAGTGATGTAATCGGCCCTCCCCCGCCTCTTCCGCGCGGGCGTCTGGGCTCCTCGGGGCTCGTCGCCATCGCAACGAGCCCCAAGGAGGCCAGAGGCCGCACGAAAAAGACGGGAGAGGGCCGGATCTGGAAATGATGTAATCGGCCCTCTCCCGCCTCTTCCATGTGGCCTCTGGCCTCACGAGCCCGGCAGCGGCGGCGAAGGACCTGGCGGTGGTGGAGGACCCGGCGGCGGAGGACCCAGCGGCGGTGGCGGCGGAGGAGCCCGGGAAGCGGCCGCCCCAGCAGATAAGTGCCTCCCCTCGCGCCTCCTGCTCCGGAGAGAAGTGGATGCCCCTGCAGGTAAGGCGCATGAGGCGCGAGGGGGGCCGCTTACCTGCTGGGGCGGCCGCTTCCTGGGCTCCTCCGCCGCCACCGCCGCCGGGTCTACCGCCGCTCATCGCCGCTCGCTGCCACCGCCGCGTGACCCATCACCACCCCGGTTTTCCCCCACCACCCCCGGTTGGCCCAGATCAGCCTAAGTTTCCCGGTTAGGACCGGGAAACCCCGGGCGATCTGGACACCCTACCGTCTTCTCCCTTATGAGCCTGCCCATGCTCAGAAATCTTCAGGGGAGGCCCTTCTCTCTGTCCCACCACCATCACAGGCATGCCTGGTGGGAAAGCGGGAGAGGGCCTTCTCGGTGGCTGCCCCAGAGTTCTGGAACTCTATTCTCAGGGAAGCTAGACTGGCTCCCTCCTTGGTGTGCTTTCAGAGGCAGGCTAAACCTTTTCTATTTCAGCAGGCCTTTGGGGAGTAGTTAAAACCCTGTGGATGTGCTGCTCATAGTTGGGTTTTTTTAAAACTATTTTGTATTTAAACTTTAAGATTGCTGTTTTCATTAGTCCACATACAAATGATGTTAGCAAGGAAGCTGCCTAATATTGGCCCTGTTCAGAAGACACCTTAAACCACGGCTTTAACCATGGTGAATAAGGCTTTTTGCCTTATTCACCATGGTTAAAGCCATGGTTTAAGGTGTCTTCTGAACAGGGCCACTAAGTCAGACCATTGGTCCATTGGACTCAGAATTGCCCAAACTGACTGGCAGTGACTCTTCAGGAATTCAGGCAGAATTCTTTCCTAGCCCTACCTGGAGATTACAATGATTGAACCTGAGACTTTCTGCATGCAAAGCATGAAGCTGAAAGTCCCTCGAATATGCCCAAAACTTTTCACCATGGTGAAAGTTAAATGCTTTTTTTTGCAATCTGTAAAATGTATAAGGAGTGTTTTTTGGAAGTCAACAGGCTCCTTGAGGATGGGTGTTCCAAAGATGACAATCAAGGTTTTATACGGTCTTTCAAAAGTAAATAAAGCTTTCTTTTCATCCTTCCTTTTGGATTAGCTACTTCCTCTACTCTGTTATGACAATGAAGAAAGATTTAAGAGGTGGGATGCTTTGCCAACTGTTGCAGTTGCTCCTCTCCCCTCTTTGGCATTTCTATAATAACATTATGTCCTTTGTTTTGGAAGTTTTCCCTGGTTCCATGTGTTCTAAAAACAGAACATCTTAGGTTAATTTATTGATGGTTTACCATCACCAGCAGGTTTTTAGCATCTCCCTGATGATTTATACCTATTTATTTATTTATTTATTGCATTTATATCCCACCTTTTTTCCTCCAAGGAACTTAAGGTGGTATACCTAATCCTCCTCACAGCAACAACCCTGTGAGTTAGGTTGGGCTGAGAGTTTGGGAGTAGCCCAAAGTCACCCAGTGAGCTTACACGGCTGGGTGGGGCCTACAACCTGGATCTCCTGACTCCCAGTCCAACACTCTAGCCACTATACCATACTGGCTCTCACATTGATTTGCAGATGTCCTGATGTTAAGGTTCTAGGGGCAGCCCAAGACCTTTGGCTGCCTGAGGTGAAGAACAAGAGGGTAGGGTGCTCCTTCCCATCTCATCAAAACACTGGCAGATGAACTTGTCTTCAACACTGATGATGGGACAACATCCTTCACTGCACCTGAAGGCAGCAGGCTAATTTAGGGGGCATAGAGCAAGATACATGGCCTTTAGGCTTTTGTCTATATGGTCTGTATACACCATCATGGCTGCACAGTTGCACCCCAAAGTTTATATGATGCAGCCCCCAACTTGCAGCCACATTGTGCTATTCCCAGCAAAGCTGCACATTTTTGATATGTTGTTTTACTGTGAGTTTTCACTTTGTTCTGATGTCACTACAGCACTTTGTGCATGTGTCAGTGGTTCAGTTTGGATGAAGAGAGTGGGCGCACTTAGGGGGCTGATCCCAGTGCAGGGTAGGTGCAAGAATACAGGGCAGGGGGTGGGGCTCTAGGTGAGGGTTTAGTAATAGCTGCCATGGAGACTTTAAATTCTCATTCTGGAATGAAAGTCAGGACAGTTATTATGTATTTGGCTACAGGCTTTCAAAGCTACAATGTTGTGCAGAGATGCTAGAAAACAAAAAACAAAAACAAACAAGAAGAGGTTTTGGCATTTTTCAGTCACTGTACATTTGCTGCCCATTACACACTGCGAATTTTCCTGGCTGGATAACTCTTGCTCTCTCCTGCCATTTAACCCTATTGATGCTGCTTCACAGCAGCAATGCTGCAGGTTTTGGGGAGAATCAGGAAGTAAAGCAATGCCATATAGGCACCCCCCCATGTCTCTCCCGAACGCCTTGCTGCCAGCTCCCAGCATCTGCTGCCTGAGATGACTGCTTCACTCTGCTTGTGGTAGGGTCTGCCCTGTATAGTTCACATGCTCTGAGCCTCAATGGCTGACAACAGGGCAGAGATACTGGAACTTGGAACCACCCAGTGAACTTGGTTGGTATTACTTCCAGAATGGGCAAACGGAAGCATGTTTAATCTTCTCACAACCTACAAGTAAACTTGTGGAATTTATTAAAAAGCTAGTCTAATCTCAGCTAGTGGCTTCTTCTTATCTCTGTTGGTTCCCACTCCACTCATCTGCATCATATCTGGCAGAGTAGTACAGGAGGAATAGTCTGTATAACTTTCACAGCCTACCTCTTGTTTTTTAAAGTAGCCAACAATTTGCATCTTATATAAATTAGCCTGCCCAGATTTGGGGGATTGGAATGTGACAACCCAAAGAATAGCCTAACATTTGGAAGAAGAAACAAAAGTGTTTGGGACTATCAGAGTCAAACAGATTTAAATTGTTGGTTTCTCCTTTTTAAAAAAACTTGTCTTCCTAGTGTTCCCCACCAAAAAGACCACAAAGTTTCAAATAACAATGTTTAAATTTTACTGCATAAAAATGACAATAGGAAAAAAAGATTTAAAAACTGAAAGGATACACTGTTGTCCATATACATACAAATACGCACATATGCACACATGAACACACACAAAATGCCACATGAACAATAAGGTAATAAGACTAGACTGTTTTATCCATGTCCCTTACAAGCCACATCATATTGTCATTAGTCCAGGTCTCAATCAGTTTTCCAATTCTAGCATCTCTAACTTTTCTTTCCTCTGGGACTCTAGACATCTTTCTTTCTCTCTTCTTCTTCTTCTTCTTCTTCTCCTCCTCCTCCTCCTCCTCCTCCTCCTCCTCCTCCTCCTCCTCCTCCTCCTTCTCTTTGCTTCTTTGCCTTAAGCTTTTATCTCTTAAAATTAGTTTTTCTTTCTTTCCCCAACTCAAACCAACCCGAAAGGTGGTTTCTGGTTCAGGAAAGTGGGAAAAGTGGCAGTAAACTTGGGGGCAGGCATTAACTCATGACATCACAAGCCCTGCCCATCAAACTACACCCACGATTAGCATTAATCCGAATGGACAGTGGAGGTTTACACAACCAAAATGCGATTGAACATCGGAGAAGAATTTGAAGTTGCGTTTAATCGACACCTTGGAAACACGCGTTAACGGAGGCTATAAGTTGCATAGACGTCTGATCTGTGCCCCACTTGTGTGTTCAAAATGCCGTCAGAGCGAAGTAAAGGCGACCCAAATAAGTCATGAAGAGGCACGCCATGAGATGCGATTAGATCATTCATTCCCCCTGCAGACACACATGACAGCATTGCCCACCCTCAGGGGAGGTTGCCCACTGCAATGCCTTTTAAATCTCTGTTCTGAATGTACCTCCTTGGGAAGCACACACAGATCAACAAGTCACTCAGAAACATGGGGGCATTCATCTAAGGATGGACATTCTTCATATTTTACATTCTAAAGCTCAATTCAGATGTGTTGGGAATCCATGGTTTCCCACTAGGAAAATGAGCCACAGCCAGCTTGGGCTTCACACACTCCCCCTCCTTCTCTTTTGTGGGCCAGAAGAGCAGATGGAATGCATTTGTTTTTTATTTTAAACTAACCGCACTTCCCTGTGTCATCTGAACTTGAAGAACTGTGGTTTGTTTTAAATCGTGGGTGGGCAGAAGGTATACCCGGAGCTAGTGATTGATCTCTGGGTGAGTTCTAACAGACTGGCCAGGGTTTATGAGCCTTTTCTGTGTACCTCATTCACCACTTTTGCACCACCAAATTGCCACTGAAATCTGA
The DNA here is from genome assembly GCA_029215795.1 of Anniella stebbinsi. Classification (NCBI taxonomy): domain Eukaryota; kingdom Metazoa; phylum Chordata; class Lepidosauria; order Squamata; family Anniellidae; genus Anniella; species Anniella stebbinsi. The sequence goes on along the minus strand of JARDYH010000004.1, from coordinate 43,108,386 downwards.
TGATGCAGCAGCAGTGGCAGCAAAACCTCCTGCAATTTTGCTTTACAATGAGGCACATGGGGAGCACAGTCCTTGTTTTCATTGCTATCATTTTTTCTGCTAAACCACCAAATTTTAGTGGAAAATGTGACGGTGGTGGTGAGTGGGGGCCATAAAAAACAGTGAGTGCAGTTTCCCAAATGTGGATGTCACAGGGAATTGTGGTTACTTTAAAATTACAAGCGGAGGCTTTGTTTCTCCTCCTCCGAAGGGAAAGAGAGGAGAGTTCAAGAGGACAGTGCATGCCGCAGCTTGTTCTCGCAGTGAGAAAGCATGATTTCCCATTACATCTGAACAAGGCCCACTGCTAAACCTTTTCAGCTTTGTGTGTGAAGTGTGTGTCCAATTTAGAAAAAAGTCAGCCTCAGCTCGGATCCCCCAAAGTGTTGCTTTATCTGAACACAATTTCCTCCAGCTGGTGATCTTACACAACCACTGCCCAACCATTCCCCTCTTTTTTTAGGCGCTTGGTGCAAGAGCTTTAAAGGTCAGTGAGCAGGATTTATCCTCCACAGTTCAAGAGCAAAATGACTCAGAGGTTGTTTTTTCTGGAAAAACAGAACAGCTTTTCTCTCCCAAACAGCTTGATGTTCCAGCCGCTACAGCTCCTAATGGCTGCAAGATTATGCAGCACTCCCATTGCATATGCTCCACTATGGCACATTCCTGAGCCAAAGATACCCATTCCTCCTACAGAAAGCTGCCATCAGTTTAAATCTCACCACTGGAGTGCCTCCAATGCACAGGGACATCTGTTCTCTGCTACCACAAAGCCTTTATATCACTTACATTAAATGAAAACAAGATCTCATTCCAACACAGGAGAGGGCATGGTCAATTTTTGCTTCTGGAACAGCACTTGGTACAAAACCAAGAGTCTGGCAGCGAGAGAAGAGGTGCATCTGTCTGCGTGGGTGAGAGATTTACAGACTGACAGCTGAGTCAGAACCCGTTTGCTCCAATAAGGAGGAAGAAGAAGAGGGAGGGAGGGAGAGAGCGTGGAGGGAGAGATTTCTTCAGGGAGGCAAAAGTTTATCCTTGTTTTCCTTGGGCAGAATCCCAGAAACCCTACAGCAAATGATAAATAAAACTGGAATATTTTGGTTCCAGGAAAAAGGCAGTGTCTTCCATTCAACATAGTGAGTTATTCACCCAAGTACACATTATACATTACAACAAAGAGTTTTGCAGCATCTGAAAAACTAATCAATCTAAGCTTTGATGAGCTAGAACCTGCTTTATTACATACATCTGATCAAGCTGGATGTGGCCCATAAAAGCACAATGCCACAATAAATGACACAAACAATTAAGGTGCAAAGAATTGGGAGGTGGGGGTGTTGAGAGAGCCTCAGGAACCAGGATTAGTAAACTGACAAGCAAAGGAAAAAATATTATGATTGAGCTCATATAGATACCTATTATTTTACCTGTTGGGAGTATGTAGGTAGGAGCATGCATTCTTTTAAATTACATAAAATTCTCCGTTTTATTTATTTATTTATTTACAATATTTATATACCGCTCCCTATTCAGAATTTTGGAGTGGTGGACAAAATAAAACAGAATAAAAACATATTAAAAGTACATTTTTAAAAGAAACAAAGTGCAAAATGAACTATGGCTGGTCATTAAGTAAAGACTTCCTGGAACAACGATGTTTTCAGGAGGCACCGGAAGGAATACAAAGTTGGTTCCTGCCTGACCTCCGGAGGCAGGGAATTCCATAGGAGGAGGGCCAACACACTCAAGGCTCTTCCCCGTAGACTCCAATCAGACAATAGGTCTATGTGGAACTACCAGGAGTATGCCCTCAGATGACCTCAGTGACCGGGCAAGGTTCAGAGGGGAGAAGGCGCTCTCTCAGGTATCCTGGTCCCAAATTGTTTAGGGCTTCATACACTAGTACAAGAACCTTAAACTGGCCTTGTAGTGAATAGGCAGCCAGTGCAGCTTCCTCAGCAAAGGAGTTACATGCTGGAAAGGGGCAGCTTTGGACAACAGCTGAGCTGCAGCATTGTGCACTAGCTCCATCTTCCAGAGCAGCTTTAAGGGCAGCCCCACATAGAGCGCATTGCAGTAATCCAATCTTGAGGTTACTAATGCCTGTACCACTGTGGCCAAGCTGTCCCTGTCCAGCAGAGGCCGTATCTGGCAAACCATGTGAAGCTGGTAAAAGGCAGTTTTCTACTGGATGAAAAATAGTCTGTGTTAAACAACAGTCTGCATTCTTTTAAAATGACTTATAAAAGATATTACGTCAAGTATTTTTATCTCCATTTTTTTAGTTTTAGTTTTTGTTTAAAGCAGAAGCTGCTTCCTGCACACAAGCACACACACACACACACAAGATCTCAGATCTGAGGCTTCTAGATGCTACTCCATTTGTTGAGAAATTCCATAATTTAAGAGCATGGCTCTTACAGGGATAAGCCACATATACCTAGAAACAAATCTCCTGTTTATTTGCTTTAGCAAGAGACTCCATGACTTTAACCTTTATTGCTTTCATTTTAAAAAAGACAACCCCTGAAGGCAGAGAGAAAAGTGATGCGAACCATCCACCCCACAGCCTTGCAGTTTATACAGTATGTTGGAAATATTGATCTCCCATACTCTAGATAGGAACACAGCAGAAAGAAAAGATCTGTGATGCTGGGTTAAAGAGGACATGGGATGAATCTATGCAGGTTTCAGGACCCCAGAAGAGGAGAGGGGCTAGATTCCCCACCCCCAAAGGTTGGCCGGGGGGGGGGCTAAGCCTCTCCACTCAAGGACGAACAGGAAAAAAGGCTGCTGTGGTAATCAAGACTAATTGATAAAAGAGGGAGAGGTGCTGCCCCCATATTCTAGGACCCAGCAACTGTTGGCACCATCTTGCTTGCTTCAGTTTGGCAGCTGAGCTTTGCTGAGGAGTAAGGAGCCAAGTAGAACTGTGTGCTAGTGTGGCGAGAGAGAGAGAGAGAGAGAGAGAGAGAGAGAGAGAGAGAGAGAGAGAGAGAGTTGAGGCTAAGTGAAGAGGGTGAACCCTGAACAGTGAACTTTTAGTTCTTCTCCCATTCTATAGTATTCATGAATTGTGTCTTTTCAAGTTGAGACTCCTTCTGATTTAATTTTGCTTTTACTATTGGGACTCCTTGACTTTCTTTTCCACATTAAAAACACTCCCACGGTTTCTGTGGGATGGCTTCATTTTGGAAGAACTAAGGGGTGAGGGGCTTTCAAGCAGAACCCAGAGTGGATGTCTGAGGCTGCAGTAGCTAAAAGGATAAAGCCTATGGACCTAACGTCCCAGGCCAGTAGCACACCCATAGTTTAAGGTACTTGAAAACATGAAAAGGTAATGTGAGAAAGGTAACATACACTTCTACTTACAATGGGAGATTTGTGGAAGGTAAAACCTCAGAAGCTGGTCCAGAGCCCAAACATCTTGTTGTCTCCCAGAAACGTATGTATTTGCTAACCTTAGTCAGTTACATTTCCTCCGGTCTTAAATTAACTCAGGCAACAGCCCAGAGAATGAAGAATGCTGAAAGAGCAGAATGTGTTACGCTTAGGGCCGAAATAGCACAAGGTGCAGGGTCAGAGTGAGGGCTATTTGGCAGACCTGGAGTGCAGTGCTCTGAACACAGTGAAGTTGGCCTTGCTAACTGGGATTCAAACATATTATAAGAATCAAGAATAAATGCAATACATACAACTGGATGGGGACTGAGTGCTAAAGTTTAGTGTCTGCCCACTCTGCAGTTCTCAGTTCTTTGTCATCATGAGTCCACGTTCTCATTCCCCTACCCCGACTTTCCCCCACTCCAATTGAATTCTCTTTTTTCTTGCTCTTTTCTACTTCAGCCCTCACCAGTGGGTTTTGCATTCTATGCGATCCAGATATCCCATATGAAAAAAATCCAGTATACATTTGCACAACTGGACACAAGATCCAGGCTTTCTTCGCAGTGTACCTCCAGTGCTATCCAAAGGATAATATTAACCTGATTAAATCTCCATGAACAGAGCCACCTTAAGCCCCACTCATTATGTAACTGTAACAACAACAACAACAACAACAACAACAAGCATCCAAACCTCGGTACAAATATTTTATATTAGAGCAAGCCCATACAGCTTTCTTTTGGTAGTATAACAACCACCATGCAGGTCCCAACAAAGAAAACCAGCCTCTAGGGATTTCAGGAAATACGTAGACATTTGGGGTTCTGGTTTAGTCAGCTTTTTGCCATGAAATTTAGGAGGCCCATTCAACACATTGCCCTGTTATTCAGTGCAAGCTTTCAAATGTGCCTTGAAAATTTGTTTCTTCCAGACTGCTTTCTGTAACAATGTTTTGATGCAGCTGATTCCTGAGACTACGTTCTTCCTTACAATACAGTATACTTACACTTTTACCATTCAAACGGACCTTAATGGATCTCCTCTTGTTGTCATATGCCACCTTGTGAGGGCTATATCCTAACAAGCAGCATATAAACCCTTAAAATAGAACTTATTTGGTTTCTATGCTAGCTCTTGCTAGGCAGATGGCTTCTGTGGCCTTATCTTTTTTTACTTTTTGCAGAGATTAAATGTTAAGATTTTTCAATCCACTGTGCCTTTGTAAGAGAATCATCACACTATAGAACACTTTGATCTTTGAACATCTCCATGTTGTCCTTCTCAACCCTTTTATACCAGCCATTTCTAACCTGGCATTCTCCAGATGAGTTAATTAAAAACATCAAAAGCAACCACCTCCAGCCAGTATGGTCCTGGTTGAGGATGATGTGTTATAATGCAACAGGGCACTAGGTCAAGGAAGGCTGTTTCCTATTATGTAGTTTCAGCTTGGGATAGAAGCTTAGGCCAGGTTCTGGGAACCCCTGAGCAATTTGAAAACATATCAGTGGCTCCTCAATAAGATCAGGAATGATAACCAAGCATTCCTGAAAGACGGCATGGCCACCCACTCTGAGTACTCCCTGTAACACCCAACCCTAGGGGAATGTTTGCCATGCTCCAGGATACACACTGAGTTCCCACAGGACAACAATAAAACCTGACAGGCCTGGTCCTATCTCCATGTAAAGAGACTGTGGCTGAATTCGGATAATACATTAAGCAACTGAGGGGGAGTGGAAACAATCGTCAATTGTGTTGTTTATTGTGTTGTGTGGTGGGTAACATGCCACTCACAAACTACTGACGGTATGCTATTCCAACCAAATAAGCAACTGAGAGAAACATCTGGCTTGCAAGTTGTTTAGCTCGAAGCCAGTTGTTTAAAGTGTTGTGTGGAGGGGTGAGTATGTTAATGGTGTGTGGTGAGTGGGTTAAAACACAAGCCCATAGAGGCAGGAAACAAGAGTGACCAAAGCGGCGGCTGCCACTCTGCTACAAGTGGTGCAACTTGCAGAGGCTGCTGGGATAGAACTGGGAGGACTGAGGGAGGAGGGAGGGTGGGGAGAGGGGCGGGGGCTGTGTCAGTCAAATGCTGGGTTGACTATTAGTCCACTCAATGCCAGCCCCAACCACCCACAGTTGTGTAAGAATATGTGTGGGGAGTACCCACAAAATAACCGTGAGTTGGCTACTCAACCCACCATTGACTAATGTGTTGTCCAAATACAGCCATTGTATGCCCTAGAAATCCACCCACCCCCATATTTGTCAATACACAGAGACTTTGTGCCAGACACACAAAGATGCCATGGCAATTTCAAAAGAGTTCTCTGCAGGTAGACATTTCTAAAACCTCTACCTTAGGCAATTTATAAAATTCAAGTTCGCAGCCATGTTTGTTGTGGTTGTTTATTTAGGAAAAAAACACTTGGTCTTTGTGGTACATTAAAGACTCATAAAATTTATTTTAAGAGTTTCAGTTTTCATGGACCACTACAGCCCATTTTATTAGATACCAAAAAAACAATGTGGCCACTGGGGTTGCCTGATCTTCTTAACACATGGCCTCATTATGTCCATATTCAAGTGTGCTTTTCGTTACAGTCCCTTCTTTATAACACATTCAGTTTCGTGTGGTGAACAAGAAATTGAACTCAATTGTCTACTGCAATAGTCTTCAACTTATCCAGATCCAGGACTTACCCTTACCCCAACATGGGGTTCACATAGGACCCATCTTTATATTTCACTGTATATCCCCATCTTGCTCTTTATTTTAAGATGGAAAGTTGTACAAAATAGTTTTATAAAAGTGGTAATTTTGGCAAGTGGAGCTTGTCAGGCAGGAATTCTCAACTATTAATATTTACATTTAGTCTCTGTGTGTGTCAACATTATTTTCAAAATGGTACAACCCATCTTAAGTCATCGCATGACCAATGTGCTGGTCTTAGTCCTCCAGCTGAAGACCAATTACCTAAGGCAGACTTAGAGAACCTTTGGTCCTCCACATGTTGATGAACTACTACTCTTATAAGCCACAGCCAGTGTGGTCTACGATAAGGCATGATGGGAGTAGTAGTTCATCAACATCTGGAAGGTCACAGGACCTCCAGCCACGGTCTAAGGAATGGGACTGCACTGATCCATACTGCAACAAGGTACAACAGAACAGAGAGAGCTATTTATATAAGATTCCCTCCCTCTTCTCCTCCCACATAACCTCATGGAATACTTGAATGAGATGTATGCAAGTTGGATTAGAGGGACGTACCACTCACTTATTACCATGGTAAGGTTCTTCCTTGCCAAGAGTGTGAGGATGTGGGTTATTTTGATCAATATACATCTAAATGTGTAGAACACCCTCATATTTTTTTATTACTGGCTAATTCTTTTACCATAGGTAGTCTTAACAAATACTCCCTTTGTGATCTCATGTACCTTGACTCATCATGTACAGTTCTGACAGCAATAGGACCATGTTATCAACAAAAGTCAGGCACAAGCCTATAAGCTACAGCGTAATGAGCCTAACTAGGAAATAATGATAAAGGCAGTTTTCTAAAGGAAGACAAATGACTGCATTGTTGATTTTCTTGAAAAGTTATTAATAAACAATTATAGTAGTGGATTTCCTGCATCAGCAAGGGGTTGGATTAGATAAAGTACCTTCCAACTCTATGATTCTATGATACATCAGCCCTATTCAGGTGTTTTGTCTTGTCTGAACAGGAACCTTTAATCCATGTAGGGAGCATACAGCCATGTATGCTGGCTCTACTCCAGCATCCCCATGGGCTGCCCCCACTATCTCTGTTCCCAACCTTCCTGTGTTGACTGGGAAAGTCAGATGAGTGCTCCTGTTTAAATGCTTGCAGCTTCCCTATCTGTGATCCTGCTAACAGTATCTAATGCGTCTAATACATTCACTTGAATGTGAGCAGAGCCCTTCATTTATTTTATTTATTTATTTACTGCATTTTTATCCCGCCCCTCAGCCAAAAAAGGCTCCCAGAGCGGCTTACATTCAATCATGTGACTAGGAACCCTGCTGTTCTAGGGTTTCTACTTGCATTCTAGTGAATGTACACAGAAGACTCCTTCATACTTTCCTGCTCAACATGAAAAGGTCAGGAACACAGAGGGCAGAGATATTGGGAGTGGGGACAGTGTGCCCTGTACACACATTGCTCTACCCTCCAAGGGCCTTCTCCCTGGCAAAAATGACATAAATAGCATCATCTTAGTGGGGATTCTAGGACTGGTGATCCCAATCTCATTCCTGCTGGATAACAATGCTTTGCTAGGGCATGGGGAATGCCCATCGTCCTGTGCCTGCCCCCTTCCTGTGCCCCAAAGTAAATTAATAGGCTTTGGAGCAGGGGAAGGTGGCAGTGGCATTCACAGATGAGTTGAGCTTCCGTGATTCAAACAGGGATGCTCACTTTTCTGAGCACTCCTGTTTGAATCCTTGCAACATCCCCACCTGTGATCCTACTAACAGTAGCTAATGCATCTAATGCAATGGATCAACAAAGTCGCAATGTTGCAAACTAATGCATCAAATGCAATGGATCAACAAGGCTGCAATGGTGTGATTCACTGAGCTGGAGCTATGGGCTGACAGGAGAGGACACTGGCTCAACCAGTATTCCCCTTGTTCTGTAGTTCTGAGCACAAGGGACTGGCATCTCAGAACTGCCCCCCCAACCAAATCCTAAATGGGCTCCTTCTGAAGGTGCTTAGATTTGTATTCAGTTTGTGCATTTAATCCTACAGGCATCTTCCTGGTAACAGGTGACTTCTCAAATCACAATAGCAGGCTCACAGTTGCTCCATCCAGGTCAGCTACTCAGTTCACCAGAGAGGGATGCTCTTTTTTAGTTTCTATGTCATCAGATAGTCACTAGCATGCTCAGCTTGAGTAAGGAGTCTCTCTTCCTCAATCTTTGTGGTTCAGTTAATTCCAGCAATGCCTATCCAGCACCAGGCTGGTGGGACACCAAGCGATGGAATGATTTTCTTTTGTCAGATTTGCTGCTGCTGCGTCTTGACTCTAGGCTACAAGGTCCATACATGTGCATCACCATAGATAAGGCTACTGACGGTAGAAAAGCAATCTATCTGTCCACAGCAGTTTGGTAGGAGACCTTGTCAGGTTCTCGTCAAGAGGTCAAAGCTGATGAGTATCACAGCAAAGACACAGTAGGAAAACAGAAGCCCATTCTAGCTATACGTGTGATCCATGTTTGCTGGTATTTTTGGCATCACTTCATTTTCCTTCAAGGATGCCACAGAAGAGAACTAAGAGGTCCACATTCAGTTGCAGCTGGAAATTGCCTTCTGTCCATTGGAAGCTGAATTCACAGCCATCAGCTCCTCTACTCTCTCCATGTTGAGCGGAGGACCTGGCTCCTTTGACCCATTCACCAGAATCTGGCTGGCTGGAGCTGCCTCTTGTTGAAATGCTGGAAAGGAAAGCGAGAGAAAGAAAAACTCATCAGTTAGACTGGAGACAAACTGAACAGGAGACCAAGCTGTTGCAGGTACCAGCCAGTGATGCGAGAAGGAATTCATACTGGTCTGTATCCAATAGTAGTCCAACTTAGAGTAGACCTATTGAAATGAATGGGATTTAAATTAGGCTGCCTCTACAAGAGGCATTTAAAGCTCTTTCAAGGCGCATTAAAAAATTTACCTCTACAAGAACGGAGCGCAAATCGGGCATAGAGGCGTGCTATCCCTCCGATTATGCGCATTATCGAATGCGCGTTAAACAGCGAGTTTTATTTTGCTCCGGCCGTTAAAGCACATTTTGACTATGTGAACAAGCGCTTATGCGCATTAACTACTTGTAAAGCGCATTTTGGTCATCCGTTAATGCGCTTCGCCGCCTCTCGCCGCCTCTCGTGCAGAGGTATTAGGCGTAAATGCGCTTCTGCGATTATGCGTAGAATCGCCTAACCGGGCGCAAAAGCGAATCCTTGTAGAGGGGACCCCAGACTAACGTTGGATACAACCCAATTCTCACAGGTTTGTTGCAATGTAAAGTAGCATAAAATACTTTGTATCCTGAGAAGTGCTACTGAAATAGTATTAAAAACACTAATATTAAATGTAAGCCCCATAAAGTCAAAACCTGGCTTACGAATCATAAAGAGTGCTCTGATTTGCCTTTTTAAAAGCAATTCTTGTCTCTAAAAATACACTTCTCAAAATGCAGTTTTAACGGCAGCAAAAGATACTTCATTATATCTAAAATTTTACAGTGGCTCCAATACTATTTTTTAAAACAACATCAACAATGCTTAATTGATTATGGTTGGTTATGGATGAGCTTGGAAAAAAGATTTCTCTTGAGAAATTCCTGCCTGTTCAGCAGCTTACAATGGGAGTTTTAATTACAAGTACACATTTGTTAAACTCTTCTCACCTCATCCCGGCAGAAGACCATATGTGATTCAGAAAGGAAGGAAGAGCTACTATGGGGTGCTGCCCCTGTTTCTGTCCGTCTACAAGGAAGCACCTTTGCTAAATGCTACCCAAGAGCAAAGTCGGGCTAGTGGATCAAGCCACATGGGTGGCATGGTACCCTATTGTTCCTCCCACAGAATAAGTGGAGGCTGGTGGCTTCAATATCAGTGGAGCGGTGAATCTGCTCCAGGTTTTAGACAGAACAAGTCAGAACTCTAAAGGAGCACCTTGGACAGCTCCTTTAGAGTTCTAGCTGAAACCAGAAACAGATTCACCAGCTCACTGCCATTGGAGCCACCAGCTCTACTGTATAGAACTATGGGCCAGCTTCAGCTGCAAAACCCCTAGTTTCATCAGTCTTGTTCGATGGTGCAAGCTATCCCCTACTCACTGGTCTGGTCACGTACTGAACAATAGCCTCATAGTCACTCACTGACTGATGAGGATTTGTATCATGAGAAGTTAGATCAGGGAAATAAAAACAGAAATCATCAAGGATATTTGCAAGGGGTGGGATGGAATGAGGGGGGTCACCAACAGCCTTGACTGCAGCAACATTTTTCCCTATGGGAGATGGACAGTACTGGAGAATGCCATACTTACAATGCTCAGGGCTGACAGCAGCATATCCTGGTATTTAAACACAGAATTGTGCCCATGATGAAGAAAGATGCAGGGAGAGGGAGGCATGTTTAAAGGGGTGTACAGGTGAGGAGTACAGACTCTTCCCATCCCACCCACACAAAAAGGGGACTCAGGAAGAGAAGTGTATGGGGGGAGGGCAGTCAGACCTTCAGTTGAGTTACCCTTTCTTCTTGATTGTGGCAATTCCATATTTAAACACACAGAACTGTGCCATCACATCTAGCTAGCTTTCAGTGATCCATCAGGCCAGTGAACTAAATTTTAACAAAAATGGGTAAAATTAAATGGGCTGAGGAGTGAGGGGGAAAGCCCTCTGTTTGAGCAACATTGTTATGCCTATCTAAAGGCAACACTGTCAAAGCAAAAAGAGATGCAGTAACTATCCCCTCTACTATCTCTCTTCAACCGCTTCGAATCCACCGTCTTAAATACTGCAGCAGCCAGTAAAGGGGCAAGAGAATTATGAGTCACACTCTGTAAGGACCATGAAGCATCATTTCAAGTTACCTTAAGACCTAATATTTTATGGCAGCTTTCCCCAACCTGTTGCCCTCCAGATGTGTTTGTCTGCAACTCCCATCATCCTCAGCCAACAAGGACAAAGGTCAAGCTGACTGGGGGATGATGGAAATTATAGTCCAACACTTCCAGAGGGCATCGGATTGGGGAAGGCTATTTGATGGTTTTTTTCTTTTCTGTTACTACTGGTACCCTATGCTATTCAGATCCTTTAAAAATACTTTTAAAAAAAACCTTGGTCCATGCCATAAAAAGGAGCATGATGTCTCAGCAGTGAAGAAGCTACAAAGTATTTTATCATTTTGTATTCCTTCATGGAGACATTCAGAGCGTCATCAGACGGGGGGGGGGGGGGATTGTGTTTCCCTATTGTTGCTTTTCTGTCCTACAATAGGGATGAGCAGCTTCCTTGTTCTTCACACAGGGAAGAAAGAGGAAGCAGGAAGGACCACATGGCCCATTCAATGGGCGTTTTTATCGTGCTTCTTTTCCTGCACACAGCAGGAAATGGCAGCAATTTTCACCTCAAAAAATAATAATCTTATTTTCTCATGGAGATGCATGGGAGGCAGATGTCAGCATCAAAAGGACCTGCGAAAAACCGTGATTGGCTAGTAACGAGTGTGCGATAAAACACTCGTCTGATGACACTCTCAGAAAGAAGAACTTCTATTTATGCTGCAACTACTTGATCTGCATGCTACAAGTGTCAGAAGAAGGAACAGGTCTGGGCTACATTTAGTGTGTCCTACTGTTAGACTGCCTTACCTTGTTGTCTCAGATAGTAGATTTTGGGGTACCATTAGGGGAGTCTCAATAATTATGTTTTTATTGTCAAAGGGGTGCCTAGAGCTGACCCACATTATTTAGCTGTCAAGGCAAAGAATAAGGTGGTGCCCTGTTCCCACTCCATGTACACAAGCTGAATGGACTGGCCCCAGAAATTTTCTTCCAACACGGATGATGGGACAGCATCCTCCACCGCACTTGAAGGCAGCAGGCTAGCCTAGGAGGCACAGGGCAGGCTGTATAGCACACAGTTTTCTCCTGCAACACTTTGCTGCCATGTCCCAGCATCTCTGCCTGAGGCAGCCACCTCACTTAACCTTAATGTTATGGTGCCATTTGGATTCTCTGCCTAAGGTGCCAACATATTTTGAGCCTTCTCTCCTATAAGGAGTATGTGTTTCGGAGATTCTTTCTGCAGCCACAAATCTTTGTTTGGCCTAAACTCTCCCAGGAATACCAAAGGCACATTTTCAAGAGCACTCGTGTCCCGTTAGTTACTCCCTGCTGCTCTCTAGCTCCCCTGTCCCATATCCAGAGTGGAAGAAGGATTAATACCTCCACTCTGCTGATGCATACTAATGGACTAATGACCGCAAACATGGAACCAGAGAGATGACATAGATTATATGAATGCATGAAGCAACCTTATGCTGAGTCAAGCTATCAGCCCATCTAGCCCAAAGCTGTCTGCGCTGGATAGCAGCTTTAGCTCAGTGCTGTCCCCGAGCGTCATCACATGGGAGGTTTAATGCACATTTGCCATGACTTTGATCCACTTTTTCAGGGCTGGACTCACTCAGGGCGAGAGAACAGCATGACGGGGACGACGTCATGCCAGTCCAGTGCTGAAAAAGTGGATCAAAGTCGTGGCAGATGTGCATTAAACCTTTGGTTCTGCTACCTGAGATCTGCTCAACTAGAGAAACAGAGGTAGCCAGACATGACTTTGAATCTGTGCCTGGCAGCGGGGACAGGGCCAATCTGGCTTAGGACCCTAGCATGGCAGCAGGGTGGTGGTGGGTTTAATATCCAAATTGGGCCTGCTACACCTACTCTACTGTAAAAATGGAGGGAGGGAGATGCTACCGCTAGACACAGATTTAAAGTAATGTCTGATTGGGGCCCCAGTGCATGCGAAGTACCATTCTGCTTCCATTATTCCCACAGCTAGCCCAGATTCGCCCCCTCGACGACCATCATGCTCCCCAGTGCCACGCAGCGCGCTGCGGTGCGCTCGGGCCCCCCATCCTTGCCCAAGGCGCTCACCCGCCCTGCAGCTGTGCCTGGCGCGCACGATCTGCACGGCCTGCTGGTTCTTGAAGCGCACCAGCGCCATGGTGATGTCGGCGTTCCAGCTGGAGTCCTCCTGGGGGCAGCGGAAGTCGATCTCGGCGCCACCGTCCGTCACCACGGTGAAGTAGATGTGCCGCTGCTTCCACTCCACGCACTCGACGGCTTTGACGTGCGCGAAGGCGATCTCCTTGCAGCGCGTCGAGCCCCGGCTGCTGGCCTCGAAGAGGCGCAGCCCCCGCTCGCTCAGCAGGCAGCGCTTCTTCTTCCAGAGCTGCAGCAGGCCCCCGCTGCGCTTCTCCAGCACCCCTTCTCGCAGCACCTTTTCCGACGCCATGGGCCCCAGGAGCGGCGAGCGCGCTGGCCACCGCGAGGGATGCGCTGGCCGTGGGAGCCGCCGCCGTCGCCGCGTGGTTTGCCGCCAGTGCTTTCCTTCTCTGGCTTGCGAGGGAGAAGGCGAGAGCGAAAGCGAGGGCCCGCCCTCTGCCGCGTGAGCCCCGGCAGTGGCTGGCTGCCCTCGCCTCTCTGCTGGCGGGATATGTTGCTACATGCCCGCCGCTGCTGCTGCCGCTGCTGCCGCCTCGCGCTTTCCTCTTCCCACTCGCATTCCTTTCCTACTCAGCCAGAGCCTCGCCCCAGCGTTGCCTGCCAGACACCGCTCACGCCCCGGCGCGGGCCGGCTCTGCTGGCAGCCTGAGGGGCCGGGCCGGGCCGGAGTGCCCAGCAAAGACGTCTCGCTCCTTTCCTGACTGGTTGGAGCTACTGCTGGCGAAGACCCACTCGTACGAACGCGGCCCATGCGGCCGGGCACAGGAGGCGCGTTTTTGGCAGCGCTGAGGCAGCCGCAACTAGTAGGGGCTCCGCTGCTTGGGTGTTCCACAAAGCGGGGGCCGAAAGCCGCATTTCAGACGGGATTTAAAAACACCCACCCACCGGGGAAGCGCTTTCCGTGAGCATCGTGGGCATGTGCGACCCCTGGAGGGTGTACTTCACCGCGGACCGAGCCATGTGCCAGACGCATATGTAATAAAAGGCAAGACAGCGGCATCTTCTAGGCCAGAGATGGAAGAAAATAAAAGCCGGAAGCATGTAATCAAAAACGGATCCTCGTGATTTAATATGATTTTTAAAGGGAATATACATACTAAGTAGGGATGTGCACTGGATCGGACCCGATCCACGATCCGAGTCCGGTCCAGTGGGAAATCGGATAAATTATCCGATTTCCGATCCCGCAGCTGGATCGGCCGATCCAATCCGAACCGGTCCGAAAAAGCTCCGAACCGGTTCGGCGGATCGGCGGATCGGCGGGCGCCCACTGGCGCCCACCGCCGCTTCCATTGGCGGGCGCCAGCGGGCGCCCGCCGATGAAAGTGGACAGCGGGGGGGGGAGGAGGGGGGCACTTACCTTCTCGGCCCGGTGGCTCCCGGCCGGCGCCGGCGCCTACTACTACTAGCAGGCTCCGCGGCCTGCTCTAGGGTGGCGCGCCGGGTGATGTCATCACCCGGCGCGCTACTCTAGAGCAGGCCGCGGAGCCTGCTGGTAGTAGTAGGCGCCGGCGCCGGACGGGAGCCACCGGGCCGGGAAGGTAAGGAGGGGGTGCGTGGAGGGGAGGAGGGGGCGCGCGGAGGGGGGAGGGGGGCCCTTACCTTTCCGGCCCGGCGGCTCCCGTCCGGCGCCGGCGCCTACTATTCCCAGCAGGCTCCGCGGCCTGCTCTAGGGTGGCGCGCCGGGTGATGTCATCACCCGGCGCGCTACTCTAGAGCAGGCCGCGGAGCCTGCTGGTAGTAGTAGGCGCCGGCGCCGGACGGGAGCCGCCGGGCCGGAAAGGTAAGGAGGGGGTGCGTGGAGGGGAGGAGGGGGCGCGCGGAGGGGGGAGGGGGGCCCTTACCTTTCCGGCCCGGCGGCTCCCGTCCGGCGCCGGCGCCTACTATTCCCAGCAGGCTCCGCGGCCTGCTCTAGGATGGCGCGCCGGGTGATGTCATCACCCGGCGCACTACTCTAGAGCAGGCCGCGGAGCCTGCTGGAAGTAGTAGGCGCCGGCGCCGGACGGGAGCCGCCGGGCCGGAAAGGTAAGGAGGGGGTGCGTGGAGGGGAGGAGGGGGCGCGCGGAGGGGGGAGGGGGGCCCTTACCTGCCCGGCCCGGCGGCTCCCGTCCGGCGCCGGCGCCTACTACTACCAGCAGGCTCCGCGGCCTGCTCCAGGGTGGCGCGCCGGGTGATGTCATCACCCGGCGCGCTACTCGAGAGTAGGCCGCGGAGCCCGCTGGTAGTAGCCGCCGGCGCCGGACGTGCCGAGAAGGTAAGTGGCGGGGAAGGGGGCTTACCCCCCCCCCCGGAGCCGTCCGCTTCTATCCGCTGGCGCCCGCGGGCGCCAGCGGATGGAAGCAGGCGGCCCCAGGGGGGGTAGGGAGCGCGGGGGAGGGGGTTTACCTGCCGGGGCCGTCCACAGCGGACGGCCCCGGGGGGGGGGAGGGAGTTAGGCCCCCCCTTACCCACCCGCCGCCATTTTTTCCTCATAGACTTGCATTGCAATGCAAGTCTATGGGGAAAAAAATGGCGGCCGATCCAAAAATTTCCGATTTTTGGATCGGGATCGGACTCGATCCGGTCCGGGGGGCCTCCGATTTTGTCCGAACCGGTCCGGGACAAAATTGGAGGTCCCGATCCGGGTCCCGATCCGATCCGGGGGGTCCGTGCACACCCCTAATACTAAGCACAGAGCACATCTGCCTCCACAGACTGAACCATAACAAACACAGACCCAGCACTTGTAGGCATCGCCACGGTGCAAGTATAGGGTTCCTCATGATCTTTACAAGCAAAATATCTCAACCCCCCATCCAAATACAGAGCACAATCGCCTCCATGCGCTGAACCATGAAAATCACGGGTTCATCACTCAGTTCAGGCAGAGCCCAAAAACATGGACCCAAGGCACGGATCCTCATGATTTTATATGATTTTTTACCTAGAAAATCCCCCAAACCACCATCCAGTACAGTGCACATCTGCCTCCACAGACTGAACCTGAAAAATTACCAATCCACCACTTGTGGACACTGGATCCAACGCACAGATCCTCATGGGTCCTCATGATTTTTCCATGGAAAATCCCCCAAACCATAATCAAACCATACAGCACATCTGCCTCCAGGGACTGAAACAAGAAAATTATGGATCCACCAATCATTGTGGTGGTGGTGGTTTCCTGTCAAAACAATGAGGATCCGTCTATGGGATCTATGTTTGCCCTGTGTCAGCACCAAAAAGCAGCACATCTATGATTTTCATGGTTCAGTCTGTGGAAGCCTATGTGCTGTGTGATTGGATGGTAGTTTTGGGACTTTCTCTGACAAAATGCAGAGGATCCATGCCTCAGATCCATGTTTTGTGCCGCTGCAGCACCAGTGGGTGCCAGCTCTGTGATCTTTGTAATTGAATCCATGGAGGCAAGATGTGGACTGAGATTGGATGGGGGATTGGAGGATTTAGCCTGTAAAAATTGTGAGGATCTGTGCCTTAGACCCATGTTTTGCAGATGTGATAGAGCCAAGAAATGACAGTTATGTGATTTTCATGGTTCAATCCATGGAGGCAGTGGTGCTCTGTAATTTGATGGTGTTTTATGAGGTGTTCCTTTTAAAAAAAACCATATAAAATCTCTAGGATCCATGACTTGCATCCATGTTTTTTGCACTGTGGTGGCACCAATGAATGGTGGGTTCATGATTTCCATGTAAAAATCATGAGGAACCATGGGGATCCGTGCCTCGGATACATGTTTTTGCGATGTGGCAGCACCCATGAGTGGCAGAACCATGATTTTTATAGTTCAGTCTGTGGAGGCAGCAGTGCTTTGTGATTGGATGGTGGTTTAGGGAGTGTTCCCTTTAAAAAGGATATAAAATCATGAGGATCCGTGCCTCAGAGCCATGTTTTTGCACCATGGCAGCACTTATGAATGCCAGATCTGTGGTTTTTATGGAGTCCATGGAGGCAGTTATGCCCTGTGATTTGATTGTGGTTTGGGGTATTTGTAAAAATTATGAAGAGCCACGAGGATCCGTGCCTCAGATCCATGCTTTTGCACAATGGCGATGCCAATGAGTGGCAAATACATGATTTGGGCTGCCTCTACAAGGGAGGTTTAAAGCTCTTTCAAGGTGTATTAAAAAATTTACCTCTACAAGAATGGAGCGCAAATCGGGCGTAGAAGCGCTTTAAACATCCGATTATGCGCATTATCGAATGTGCGTTAAATAGCAAGTTTTATTTTGCTCCGGCCATTAAAGCACATTTTGACTATGTGAACAAGCGATTCTCTGCATTAACTACCTGTAAAGCGCATTTGAAACAACCGGTAAGGTCACCTGTTGAGTACTCAATTACCTCCTGCATACAAGCATTTACGATAAAGCGCTTCTGCGAATATGCGCATAATCGGCTAACAAGGCGTAAAGCCGAATTCTTGTAGATGAGGCTTTGGAGACAGATGTGCTCATTGATATGATTTAGGGATGTGCACTGGATCGGACCCGATCCACGATCCGAGTCCGGTCCAGTGGGAAATCGGATAAATTATCCGATTTCCGATCCCGCAGCTGGATCGGCCGATCCAATCCGAACCGGTCCGAAAAAGCTCCGAACCGGTTCGGCGGATCGGCGGATCGGCGGGCGCCCACTGGCGCCCACCGCCGCTTCCATTGGCGGGCGCCAGCGGGCGCCCGCCGATGAAAGTGGACAGCGGGGGGGGAGGAGGGGGGCACTTACCTTCTCGGCCCGGTGGCTCCCGTCCGGCGCCGGCGCCTACTACTACTAGCAGGCTCCGCGGCCTGCTCTAGGGTGGCGCGCCGGGTGATGTCATCACCCGGCGCGCTACTCTAGAGCAGGCCGCGGAGCCTGCTGGTAGTAGTAGGCGCCGGCGCCGGACGGGAGCCACCGGGCCGGGAAGGTAAGGAGGGGGTGCGTGGAGGGGAGGAGGGGGCGCGCGGACGGGGGAGGGGGGAGGGGGGCCCTTACCTGCCCGGCCCGGCGGCTCCCGTCCGGCGCCGGCGCCTACTACTCCCAGCAGGCTCCGCGGCCTGCTCTAGGGTGGCGCGCCGGGTGATGTCATCACCCGGCGCGCTACTCTAGAGCAGGCCGCGGAGCCTGCTGGAAGTAGTAGGCGCCGGCGCCGGACGGGAGCCGCCGGGCCGGGAAGGTAAGGAGGGGGTGCGTGGAGGGGAGGAGGGGGCACGCGGAGGGGGGAGGGGGGAGGGGGCCCTTACCTGCCCGGCCCGGCGGCTCCCGTCCGGCGCCGGCGCCTACTACTCCCAGCAGGCTCCGCGGCCTGCTCTAGGGTGGCGCGCCGGGTGATGTCATCACCCGGCGCGCTACTCTAGAGCAGGCCGCGGAGCCTGCTGGAAGTAGTAGGCGCCGGCGCCGGACGGGAGCCGCCGGGCCGGGAAGGTAAGGAGGGGGTGCGTGGAGGGGAGGAGGGGGCGCGCGGAGGGGGGAGGGGGGCCCTTACCTGCCCGGCCCGGCGGCTCCCGTCCGGCGCCGGCGCCTACTACTCCCAGCAGGCTCCGCGGCCTGCTCTAGGGTGGCGCGCCGGGTGATGTCATCACCCGGCGCGCTACTCTAGAGCAGGCCGCGGAGCCTGCTGGAAGTAGTAGGCGCCGGCGCCGGACGGGAGCCGCCGGGCCGGGAAGGTAAGGAGGGGGTGCGTGGAGGGGAGGAGGGGGCGCGCGGAGGGGGGAGGGGGGAGGGGGGCCCTTACCTGCCCGGCCCGGCGGCTCCCGTCCGGCGCCGGCGCCTACTACTCCCAGCAGGCTCCGCGGCCTGCTCTAGGGTGGCGCGCCGGGTGATGTCATCACCCGGCGCGCTACTCTAGAGCAGGCCGCGGAGCCTGCTGGAAGTAGTAGGCGCCGGCGCCGGACGGGAGCCGCCGGGCCGGGAAGGTAAGGAGGGGGTGCGTGGAGGGGAGGAGGGGGCGCGCGGAGGGGGGAGGGGGGCCCTTACCTGCCCGGCCCGGCGGCTCCCATCCGGCGCCGGCGCCTACTACTCCCAGCAGGCTCCGCGGCCTGCTCTAGGGTGGCGCGCCGGGTGATGTCATCACCCGGCGCGCTACTCTAGAGCAGGCCGCGGAGCCTGCTGGAAGTAGTAGGCGCCGGCGCCGGACGGGAGCCGCCGGGCCGGGAAGGTAAGGAGGGGGTGCGTGGAGGGGAGGAGGGGGCGCGCGGAGGGGGGAGGGGGGAGGGGGGCCCTTACCTGCCCGGCCCGGCGGCTCCCGTCCGGCGCCGGCGCCTACTACTCCCAGCAGGCTCCGCGGCCTGCTCTAGGGTGGCGCGCCGGGTGATGTCATCACCCGGCGCGCTACTCTAGAGCAGGCCGCGGAGCCTGCTGGAAGTAGTAGGCGCCGGCGCCGGACGGGAGCCGCCGGGCCGGGAAGGTAAGGAGGGGGTGCGTGGAGGGGAGGAGGGGGCGCGCGGAGGGGGGAGGGGGGCCCTTACCTGCCCGGCCCGGCGGCTCCCGTCCGGCGCCGGCGCCTACTACTCCCAGCAGGCTCCGCGGCCTGCTCTAGGGTGGCGCGCCGGGTGATGTCATCACCCGGCGCGCTACTCTAGAGCAGGCCGCGGAGCCTGCTGGAAGTAGTAGGCGCCGGCGCCGGACGGGAGCCGCCGGGCCGGGAAGGTAAGGAGGGGGTGCGTGGAGGGGAGGAGGGGGCGCGCGGAGGGGGGAGGGGGGAGGGGGGCCCTTACCTGCCCGGCCCGGCGGCTCCCGTCTGGCGCCGGCGCCTACTACTCCCAGCAGGCTCCGCGGCCTGCTCTAGGGTGGCGCGCCGGGTGATGTCATCACCCGGCGCGCTACTCTAGAGCAGGCCGCGGAGCCTGCTGGAAGTAGTAGGCGCCGGCGCCGGACGGGAGCCGCCGGGCCGGGAAGGTAAGGAGGGGGTGCGTGGAGGGGAGGAGGGGGCGCGCGGAGGGGGGAGGGGGGAGGGGGGCCCTTACCTGCCCGGCCCGGCGGCTCCCGTCCGGCGCCGGCGCCTACTACTCCCAGCAGGCTCCGCGGCCTGCTCCAGGGTGGCGCGCCGGGTGATGTCATCACCCGGCGCGCTACTCGAGAGTAGGCCGCGGAGCCCGCTGGTAGTAGCCGCCGGCGCCGGACGGGCCGAGAAGGTAAGCAGTGGCGGGGAAGGGGGCTTACCCCCCCCCGGAGCCGTCCGCTTCTATCCGCTGGCGCCCGCGGGCGCCAGCGGATGGAAGCGGGCGGCCCCAGGGGGGGTAGGGAGCGCGGGGGAGGGGGTTTACCTGCCGGGGCCGTCCACAGCGGACGGCCCCGGGGGGGGGGAGGGAGTTAGGCCCCCCCTTACCCACCCGCCGCCATTTTTTCCTCATAGACTTGCATTGCAATGCAAGTCTATGGGGAAAAAAATGGCGGCCGATCCAAAAATGTACGATTTTTGGGTCGGGATCGGACTCGATCCGGTCCGGGGGGCCTCCGATTTTGTCCGAACCGGTCCGGGACAAAATTGGAGGTCCCGATCCGGGTCCCGATCCGATCCGGGGGGTCCGTGCACACCCCTAATATGATTGTGATTTGGGTGGTATCCCCTTTAAAAATGATATGAAATCAGGAGGATCCATTTTTGATTTCATGGATCTGACTTTTACCCAGTCTTGCCAGAGATGGGGAACCTGTGTCTCTCCAGATGTCCAGATTGGATTCCCATCACCCCTCTCCTTTGTCTATGCTGTCTAGGGCTGATAGGAGTTGCAGTCCAACAACATCTGAAGGAACACGTGTTCCCCAAACCCTGTTCTAAATAAAGCTACTTCAGGTGGGAAGGGTTTGCAGCAAAAAGTGGGGGGAGGGGTGTGTAGCTCATGTGTGGTTTAAACAAGCACCTGGAATATCAGAACGGTGATGGGGCAAAGGGTTAAGATCCCTTTCCCCTACAACCTTGGATCGAATTAAGACATGCTGAGGCCCTAAGCCATATTTAAATTCAGAAGCCCTATACCATAAAAATAAAGAGAAAAATGTGTATTACATTATAATAGGAAGGGCAATGAAAGGATACCATCTGCATTAGGGGGTGTTTATAGTTAAACAGTATTAGACCGCCTTCTCTGAAGATGGGTATAAAAGCATTAATAAGGTAAGTTAACTTTAACTTCTAAACTGACTCTAGTTTGCGCTTATTGTCTCCAATATCAAATGCTGTGATGCGATGCTTTCTCTCTATATGGCAACTTTGCAGTGAGTCAAACCAGACTTTCTAACATAGTTAAACCAAAGCAATTTCATATTAGTTATCTCCAACATATTTAGAGGCCCCTTATAATAAGAGGCCCTCAGGCATGGCTTACTTGGCGTGTTCCTAAATCCTGCAGTGCCCTACACACACACACACACACGCACGCACGCAGTAGTGGGAACAGCTGCTAGGTAAGGGCAGATTGACAGTGTTCCTCTCTCCTAAAGGTTGAAGTAGCAAATCTTGGATCTGTGTATGCTTACTCCTGCATGCCCCAGAGCTCTACTTGTACCCACATGAACATCAATCCACACTGACTCTCTAGGCTTACCTCGATATTGTATACAGTTCCATTCCCTGTAACCAGCCCTGTTTTATTTGTTAATGACTTGCAGTAGCTGGAGGCTGCTCTTGAGAGCAAGGGAAGGAAAGGTGGGTGGGGAAGGGATGAACAAACCTTTCTGCACCAGTCTATTCCCTCACAAAATCACCTCACTGCTTTCTACTCTGCTGCTTTTCTCTTTACAGGGGACCTGTTTGCCCCATGTGTGTTTGGGTGTGTGTTTGAGGGGGAGGGCAAGGAGGAGGCAGCTTTATTGGAAAGAAAGCTGGAGGGTAAGGAGTCATGTCCCCCACCCGCCCCAACCATCCTTCCTCTACTTCTGGTTGCAAACACTTCTTTCAATTGTCCAGGGGGTGATAATTCTGTAAAGTTCCACACCAATCTCTCCTCCTGCCCCCAACATACAATTTGGACTGCATACTCAGTCTGATACAGTACTAGCATTTAATCCCATCTCCGCAATGCAGTTTTGTAACACAGGAGCAAAACAAAGTGAGCCTCTCCTGATAGCTTATTTAAATAGTAGCTGCAGTACGCCTTTGTTTCTAAGTTTATAGAGGCATGGTATGCAAAATGCTTTTCAAGAAACCTGGAATGTGAATCCTACTAAGAGAGGAGTGGAATTTAGGCAACACAGGTTAGAGTGACACATCACCCTGAAAATCACTTTTTCAACCTCTTGTTGGTGACACACATGAATGTTGTTAATGCTGGGTAGACCATAGGAGAGAAATTAAGTATACACAACAAGCCCAGCAATGTTCAGCTGGTGGCCTACAGCAATGGTCTTCAACTGGTCTAGATTCGAGACCCACCTCAGATTCCCAACCTGCAACGTGGGACCCACTTTCACAAATTCACAATTGCCCAACATGGTTGAAACAGCTTTGCTGCAACCCATCTGGAATGATCTCAAGACCCACTTTTAGGTCGCGACCCACCAGTTGAAGACCGCTGGCCTATGGGATGCATGGAGGCTGTGTATAGCACTGTGGTGGCACCATATTGGATAAGCCATTTCTTCTCCAATCCCACTAGGTGCTAGGAGCTTCAAGGGAAATGACTCATACCCTTCTGGGTGCTGCCATAGGCCTACCTTGCAGAATGCAATACTCAAAAGAAGGCTAGAAGCTGCTACTAGTTGTTATATAATAATGCTATTGCATGCAACTACTTACGAAAATAGTCAAACATAGATAATAGCAACCAATACACATTCGTTGCTATCACGTTGATAAATTTCAACTCACAGTTATCTTCACTGTATAAGACCTGAAAACAACAGGTGGTTCCACTTTCTCATGTACTTTTACTGCAAATAATATTGCTGAAACAATACATCAATAACATTTGGTTTCATATTTCAACTAAGATTGCATTACATTCAAATTTATGGCAGCAATTGGTATTCACTTAGTAACATTAATTAGTTATATAACAGTAAAAGATTGTTGCTTTAACGAATATCCGGTAGTCTCTCGTTTCGACCTCTTCTTCAGAAATTTCTCTTACTGCTGAGCATTCCCCACGTAGGCAACAGGCTTTCACAAACAGGTATTAAATACTGGGACCTTCACATATAATTTCATTTTATTTGCCAGATACCTGTCTCCCGTTAGATACTGCCTTGAACTGCTCCTTGCAGAATACCTGGATGAACCACCACCACACTGAAGCAACTCAGAGCTGGAGCATTCTCTCTGCCCTTCAGATTTAAAAAGCTGGCCATTCCAGATCTGGCCAGTATAGGCTTTTAACATAAACATAAAGTGAAATCATCAACTAGTATGGCAGACAGCAGCAACATTAGCCTAGAGTTTTTAAAATAACAAATGAATGCCTTTTCTCATGGATGGAGGCATAAAGCAGCCTTCCCCAACCTGATACCCTCCAGATGTGTTGAACTACAGTGTCCACCATCCACAATTATGCTGGTTGAGGATGGTGCAAATTGTAGTCCAAACAAAATAAAAAGGACAAGGTCCCGAATAATGATATCAATATAAACACTCCTAGAGTAAGAGACCTACAAAATAGCACTGGGCCAAGAAGTTGCCAAATTTATAATAGAAATACAAGTGCAATTGTGCCAATTGGTTTACAGATGTACACAATCTGCCATAGTTCCAAAACAACTATATTAGTTATGCTTTTCTGTTTAACAACTTTATGTCTAATCTCTTTACAAACAGCCATTACAGTTATGTCTACAGATCTCCAGCAAAAACTGGATTAAGACCCAATGTTATGAATGTGTTTGTTTTCTCACCTTCAACCAACTAATATAGAAGGCTAATTTGCCTTTATCGGGACCAGTACCCCAGTGTCTATTTAGGAAGTGTTATTTTCTGCAATGTTATTAGTTATTGTCCTATTTAGAAAGTGTTGTTTTTTGCAACATTATCAGTTAATGTGAAATGTTATTAATCGAGTGAGATCTGTAGGAATATCTGAGGAAGACTTCATATGGTCAAAACGGAGATACACCCAGGATACTGGGTGAGAATGGCTATTGAACTGACCCAAGAAAGTTGTTCTTGTGTAAATGCCCACCACATGGAGCTGAAGCTCCAGTGTATTCTTTAAAAACAAGTGTAAAGCCCATGTCACCATGACTGCTAGTAGTCTGAGGGCAAAACATACTGTTCCTGTTATGTCAGTCCTACAGAAACTGTATCACAGTTACTTTCCTTCATTGCAACAGAGAACTTTTGCCCCTCAGTTCCTCACACCCGTCTCCACTGAGCGACATTCTTGTCTTCTCCTCAGGCCTCAAGTCCATCTCCTTCCCTCTCCCCCCACATTTTAAAACCTGTCCTTTCCTAGGGCCGCTTCTTTTCCTCCTTCTCCCAGCATTTGTTGCCACCTCCACCACCATCCCTGCCACCAATTTGGCCACTCTGAGAGCAGATTGGACTAGCAAAGCCCAAGGGCTCCCTCTGTCCCTGCCCTTGTGTTTTCTCCCTTGCACCTGCATGGCGCGGAACTACGTGGGAGCTGTATTTCCCGACCATCTCAAGCTCCTGGCCAGGGTGTATACTGTTTAGCCATTAATGTTCAAGCTTTGAACTTTTTTTGAAGTTTCAACATTTTCTGCAAGTCTACACTGCTCAAGCTTCAGTTCAAAACAAAAATGAGCAAAATCTCTCTGGTAGATCTCTAGTAATAAGCATTACGCTAACATATTCTTGTATAGATGGACCCCATCAGAGCAGATGGAGAGAAGCAATGTATTATCTGAGAAAGACTAACTGGGTACAGATTCTTCTGTGCATCTCTTTAAAACCCTATTGTCCTTTACAACGTAATAAAGCACAGGCTACTGCTGAATATACGGACATAGAGGAGTTAAGCAAGATTGGGTTGCATGCAATGCATGAATCCCTCTGTTAGATCCTAAGCATTGCTGTTTAGTTATGCTACTATTGAATTTCAGCTCAGCATATATGTATTTAACATAGTAGGGGTGTTGCAGTTCCTCCGGTGGCTGAATTTGACTAACAATTTGGTGTGCAGTTTCAGTGGTAAAATGCTGCAAGACAAAAGCTGGCTTACATGAGCAGTTTCCCCTGTGCATACAAATGAACCTTTCTGGTAAGTTTCCATTTTAGAAAATAGATTCTTGCAATGAAGAAAGTGTCTGGAAAACCATTTCAGCATAGGGAGAAGCCAAAGCTTTATAGGGCACTGCTTGGTGTGGAGGAGTGATGTGGGTTTATTTCAAAACCATGTAGACTGAATGAGGATGCAAGGAAGTCTTGAGGGCTTTGAGTTTGTAGTGAAGATAAGGACAGAGTGGTGGTTGCATCATGTGCAATGGAGGCTGGTGGTTCCAATTTCAGCAGGGCTGTGAATCCACTCTGGGTTTCAATAGGAACCAGCTTGAACTCTAAAGAAGCTATCCAAGGTACTGAACCTATTTTGCGGTTAGGGTTCAGCACCTGGGATGGCTCCTTTAGAGTTCTGTCTGGTTCTGACTGACACCCAGAATGGATTCACAGCCCCACCAAAATCAGAGCCACCGCTGATCATACATGGAGGAATTGGAACTCCAGTTCTGACACTGCAGTCCAAAACACATGGAACTCCGTGGAACTTGTGTATGACTACACATGCATAAGATTAAGTTATCCTGTGAATTGTTATTCCTGGGTGTCTGGTAGAGATGTAAAATTTCCAGGAAACAACCATTCCTCTGCCCCAAAACCGGACATTTTGGGAAAAATGGAAAAACAAGCAATATTTATTATTTTAGTGCTCTATACAGATCTAAAGTCACTTTGTTGCTTTAAGACAGCCTTCCCCAACCTAATGCCCTCCAGCTAGTCAGGACTTAAGCTCCCATCATCCTCAAGCAGCATGGCCAATGATCAGGAATACTGAGCACTGTAATCCAAAATATCCAGAGGGCACCAGGTTGGGGAGGGCTGCTTTAGGAACATAAAGTAGACTTTCCATTCCTAAAGTTATTTTATGTATAAGTTGGTTTGCTCATAAAATTATCATTATATTTTAAAAGTAAACAGTTACTAAATTCGTAATTATGGTCTGAATAGATTGGAACTACGTTAACTACATTAGCATCAGAAACTCAGGACTCTATAAAGCAGAACCCAAAATGTCAATAATGCACAATGGTGACTCTACTCACATGTTGGGAAACTGAGTATAAATGTCTATCAGTAACATATACTTTAGATCAATCATTTTAATTAGGAATAAAGGAAATAACTATGCTGGGACTCTTACAGAGAGGATTAAAACATTTCCTCCTATAGTTTCATTCTTTCCAGGCATTTTACATCTCTAATCTTTCTATAAAAGTGTTCTTATCACATAGCTTTTAGAAATCAGTTTTTGAGGGGGGGGAGTAAAAGCTGGGTATACTCTGTGTTAAATTCTAAAAGGAAAATATTTCGTAATCAAAATCTGTTCCATTTTTCAGGGAAAAACAAAAATGGGCCTTGGAAAAACCTGGAAACATTTCCCCCTTAATTTTTGTTTTGGGGGGTCCCCCTAGGCCTTCACACCTATAATGTCTGTACGGAAAAGAGTATTGCTGAAGGAACCTGTGCTTTTAAACCATTTCCAAGTAAGGTCCCCCACACCCCTGCCCTAGATGCTGGTAACAAATCTGTAGCCATAACTCACAAACATGTCACATGATTAGCCTACTTTCACTTTGGGCCTCCTCTTCTGATTTAGTTTGTTTCTCCCCCCCCCCTTAAAAAAAAAGCCACGATTTTCAAGGTAGAAATTCTACTTGTGATTCTGCTTCATTCTGTGTGTGCACTCCTGAGGGAGTTACATATCTTTGAGAAGGTATTTTAACTCTTAAAGAAGCTCGGAAGAAAGGCCATAGTTAGAGAACCTGGGAAACAGGCACATCCTGCAAATGCCCAGACGAAGAACCACTTGAGCCTACAGGGCAAAAGGCTGCTGGAGTGAGAGTGAGTCAGAGCATGTGAACTTTCCACAGTAATAAGAGAGGCGTGAATGTTAATGTTGCCATAATGATGCTAGCCAAGAAACCAGCTGAGTTCCTTTAAAAAAAAAAAAAAAAAAAGCTAGATAAAATCCAACAGAATAGAGTGCTACAAATGGTAATTTCAACTTCTATACGCAGAAGTTATTATAAAGCCCATGGCCAGGTCATCTGGGATCCATCTTTGCAGTTGGGGTAGAATCTAGAAGGTCAATTAGCTGTGGTTGGGGTTGCTGCAGTAACATCAATTATCATTATGTAGTTTCTTCAATTTGAAGAGGCCTTGAATTGTGGACATGGGTTGTAGTCACACTTGTGGGACAGCAGTAGTTCATTGACAGAGTAATACAGCAGTAAAGTACTCTGCTGCAATAGTGTTTGCTGCATGCAAATAAAACAAGTGTTTTGAGAGGGGGAGATTTCCTCTCCTCAAATCAGTAGAGTTCATGGTGTGAAAGACCCTTCCGAGGCTGTGCAGAGCCACTGCCCATGAAAGTCAATAGGGGTCAATGAATAGGACAGGCTGCATGCTCTTGGCAGGAAGGGGAAAGTGGAGACCTGAGCAGGCAGGGAGGCTAAAGGAACTAAAAGAGAACCTTAGAAATGATGGGTATTGGAAACACTGAGCAGAAAAAAGGGCACAGAGACAGGAAGGGCTCTCAGCAGGAGGAACATAGATAGGCAAGGGAGCTTTAGAAACTCAAAAGAACCTAGGATACAGGATTCTTCAAAGTCACACCCTCTGAGGAATTCTGTATTAATGGAGGCACAGCTGTGCCTCCATTGTTAAGGGCCGTCAGTAAAAAAACACATTCCGCTATGTTAAAGTGATAATTGGGGGGGGGGGTCATTCTAACAGCCATAAAATCAAAAATATTTCATCAACCTTTCTGAAATTTACAGGTGCCAGAAAGAAATGTTTGTTTTACATTACCTGAAAATTTCAAGAAGATTGGTGAAAGATTGAGGGAAGGAGAGCAGTTTAAGGTAGAAAAGGAATACAAACCTGTCTCCCTGCTTTTGTAAAATTTACTTCCAAGCTGAGACTTTTGTGCTCACAATTTGCATAATTTCTAGAGCCTTATTAATTAATGCAGAGGTGGGGTCTTCTTCCTCCTTGACTGTAGTTGGTGGAAAGCTTTTCATTTTTTTAAAATTCCCTTCGGTTGACTTTTAAGGACTATTTTAACCCCTCATTCAAGTCAATGAGGCGGCCATCTTCCCTCATAGCGCGACACACGCTCAGTAGCGTCACTCTCCCCCCTCCCTCCTGCCTTAGAATGTGGGGTGGGTGAGTGAAATGGCCGCTGCCTCTAGCACAGACCTTTTGAGTGAAGAAGAAGAAGAGTTTCTCTTTTCTCTTCTGGAACATGCATTCCTTTGGCTCTGAGAGTATTTTGGGCTATCTTCATAAGGCCAGTTTGCTCTTTTGCTCCCTGGTGAAGCAGGGTGTGGTTCCTCTGGATCCATGGTAACCTGATCTTCAGATCTCTCCAGGGAATAGGTGGCTATACCTTTCTTTCTATACCCCACCCCACCCCCACCCCATACACACACAGTGCTCCTTCCCTCTTTTCTAAGAGTTTGGTCCATACTGCTATAAGTTGAAAGCTTCAAACACTTCATTTAATTAGTTTGGGCCGGTGTTAAGTTTTAAGTACAACGTTGAAACCTTTCAAAGTGCTTCTAGGCCTACAACGCTGGTTTCGGCCTAGTCACCCTGTTTTTCTAATACGGTTTAGAAACAGTTGAGCTGTCGGTTTTTTTGCATAGTGAACACACATGGATTTTCTTTCTAATCTTTGCAGTCTGCACTGGCTCCCTCCTTGATTTGTTTTTAGATGCAGACAAACCCTTTTTTGTTCCAGCAGGCCTTTGGCAAATCATCTGGACCTCTGTCTATACCTTTGACTTTTAAATTGTTATGTATTTAAAATGTTTTAAATGCTTTAATATTGAAAAGTATTTAATTATATTTTTAACTTTTGTATATTTAGGCTGACCATATGAAAAGGAGGACAGGGCACATGTAACTTTAACAGTTGTAGAGAAAAGGGAATTTCAGCCGGTGTCATTTGTATGCAATTAGTCCCTGGTGAAATTCCCTCTTCATCATAGCAGTTAAAGTTGCAGGCACTATACTAGAGTGACCATATACAAAAGAAGGCAGGGCCCCTGCAACTTTAACTGTTGTGATGAAGAGGGAATTTCACCAGGAACTAATTGCATACAAATAACACTGGCTGAAATCCCGTTTTCTCTACAACTGTTAAAGTTACATGAGCCCTGTCCTCCTTTTCATATGGTATATAGTATATTCCTATTTATAGGTTTTAGCTCTATATGTTTTAGTTTTGTAAGGCTGCCCTGAGGCCCAGCATTGGGCAAAAGGCAGGATACTACTACTACTACTAGTAGTAGTAATGTTTCAGATTTCACTTCTGCATCTGATGTTCTTTTGCATTTACTTTTCTTTATAAACCATTCATATCTTAAGACTTCTTGTGTGGCATGTTTTCATTGGTTTAACAAGTTAAAGGGGGTATTCACTGTTTTCATGCTTATGTTATAAAATCTATTTTCAACAGGCCTAGTAACTTCAAGAGTAACAGAGTTGGGGAAAATCCTCAATCTCTTTGCTATCAGAGGCACTAAGTAAGGGACCCCTGGAGATAATTTAGACTGACCCCAACCACAAAACACTATTCCCCCTTCTGAAGAGATCTGGACCACAGACTACTAAAGACAAACAAAGTAGCAGGCCATAATAACAGTTCTCATGTGGCCATTTGCCTTATGAGGCAGGTGCTCTGCGGGCTACCAAATGGAGGGACCAACAGGCCATAAAGTTGCCTGGCTGGGTCTGCCAGAAATCCAGCCTCAGCACTCCTGGAAGGTCCATGTTCTATAGCACCTGCTGTCAGATGAACTTGAGGGAATCCCACCCTCCACCCCTGGGTTTAATTTACTGGCTTCCCCTGGCTGGACCTTGCAGGAAACTATAGGGACAGACAGAGCAGGCATTCATAGCACACATAGAATGCTGAGACTGGCAAATCTAAAAGCAAGTGTGTTGCTTTTCAAGAACCAAGGAAATTCAATGGGTCTTACTTTTGAGTAAATATCTAGGGATGGAAATGCAGCCTGTGCAAGAACTGAGTAGGGTGACCATATTTGAGAAACCAAAAAAGAGGACACCTGGGGGGACAGGAAAATGGCTTTCTGGGGCCACTTTAAAGTCCCTAATTGGAGCGGAGGAAGGGAAAGCATGTCATTGTCACCCCACCCCACTGCTCCAATCAGGCCCTTTTCTATCATGCCTGGGAATGACACGTTTTTCCCTTTTAAGGCCTTGATTGGAGCAGTGGGAGAGAATGACACACCTCCAGAAAGCATGTCATTCCCCCCGCCACACTGATGGTGGCCTTAAAAGGGAAAGTGTGTAATTCCAGGTCATTATAGACTATTGCATAAAATCCCCCCTGACACCGAAGATAGAACAAAAACCAGGAGAAATCTGGGGAAATCCTGACAGTTTTTTACTATTATTCATTATTGCATTTATATCCCACCTTTTTTCCACCAAGAAACCCAAGGCGGCATACATAATCCTCCTCCTCTCCATTTTATCCTCACAACAGCAACCCTGTGAGATGGGTTGGGCTGAGAGTCTGCAATTGGCCCAAAGTCACCCAATGGGTTTCCATGGCTAAGTGGGAAGTAGAACCCAGATCTCCCAGCTCCCAGTCCAACACTTTAGCCACTAGGCCACACCCTAGTGGTCACCCTAGAATTGAGCCATGCCAAGTTGGAAGCAGATCGGTTCGTGCCTTGATTTTTAGGATATTTTTTTAAAACGTTTGACTGATCATGAACAACTTAGGGCCACCTACTTCTCTTTTTTTGTTTAGAGCAGCCCTTCCCCAACCTGGTACCCTCCAAAGGTGTTGGACTACAACTCCCATCATTGCAAGTCAGTATGTCCCATGGTCAGGAATGCTGGGACTTGTCATCTCAAACACCTGGAGGGCAGCAGGATGGGGAATGCTGTTCCATACCCTTACCAAATACAGGGTCTGCCCAATACTTTTCTCTCACACACATCTCGCATATAGCAGCACTCTTGATAACAAAAGGGGCACTATTCATTACAGATCTAGAACCAGAGCATGTGCCAGGCACTTCCAACTTTTGGTCAATATCCTGCCCTTCAAAGAACCAATGTTTTTTTTCTTTAAATGTATTTAAACAAAATATACTGTTCACTCCCCACAATCCCTGCACAATACATCATCTTATCAAAGCAACAGTGTAGCAGAAGAGGTTTAGTTTGGCTGACTTGAACACCTTTCAAATGAGATTAGTTTGCAATCCTATACCTCTTGGGAGAAAGCCCTAGTGAATTCAGTGGCACTGACTTCTGAGAAGACATGTATAGGAGTCAACCTTCTCCAGCCTGGTGCTCTCCAGATGTGTTACACTGTAACTCCCATGTT
Organism: Anniella stebbinsi; assembly: GCA_029215795.1. Taxonomy (NCBI): domain Eukaryota; kingdom Metazoa; phylum Chordata; class Lepidosauria; order Squamata; family Anniellidae; genus Anniella; species Anniella stebbinsi. Next base: position 43,076,668 of record JARDYH010000004.1, on the reverse strand, counting down.
ATGTGTTATGGGGAAGACAAAAATAAATTCTTACTTAATTTTAAAATAATACTTACGCATGAAAGTATTAGGTGGTAGCTCTGCCTTTGATCTCACACTGCTGAACAAGTAAGAGAAATCCTTTATCTGATATTCAAGAAACAGACATCCAATGCCATGTGTTGAAAATTAATGTTGATGTCTGAAGGGCTATCTGGATTAGGTATTCAAGATTCATTCATTGTTGTTTAATTTGGTTTTGACAGTTTATTTAAAGTGATGCAGCTCTTTTGTAGTTCCTTGATTGATCACATATCTTAATGCTGGAAAACATCATACTTTAGTACAGATGTGGGCAGAAAATAGATCTATCCTGATGATTTGGACATCAACTCGCGGCATTCCTGATAACTGCCCATGCTGATAGGGGCTTTTACAAGTTGAATTCCAAAACATCTGGAGATCTACATTCTGCCTTCCCTTGTTCTTGAACAACATTTCCCAACCTGGTGCCTGTCAAATGTGTTGGGTTGCAATTCTCAACATAAGGAGATGCTCTAAGAAATGAGAAGTAGCTGGTCCTAAGTTGTTCATCATCATTTCCTACAACCCCACAGTCACCTCTGCATATCAAATTGCATATCTAGATTTTTGAGATGACAAGTCCCAGCATTCCTGACCATGGGACATACTGACTTGCAATGATGGGAGTTGTAGTCCAACACCTTTGGAGGGCACCAGGTTGGGGAAGGGCTGCTCTAAACAAACAAAGAGAAGTAGGTGGCCCTAAGTTGTTCGTGATCAGTTTTCCACAACCCCACAGTCACCTCTGCATATCATATTCTCCACCCTGTCCTCATGGTTTATCTGCTTTGGGAGAATGAGAATTTCACTTGCACTTTCTGCCTCCTTAGGGAGGATGTGGCGTTAAGGCTTGTGAGCCTTAACTCCCAATTTCCCTGCTTTTTGGTGCTTGGTTGGAATCTGTAGAGCCTTAACATTGTTTTTGTAAACCGTAGGTTTTTTGTTTAATGATCTTTTAAGCATTGCACTGAAGTCAAAAGCCCACAAAATGCAGCTTCTCCTGTCATTGCAACACCATCATGTGGGGAAGCACTCCAGGTTAAATTTTACCTTGTACGCAACTTTGAGAGTTTTAGGGGTTGCTTCAGAATCTGGGCCTGGGAACTCTAAAGGGGTGTGATGGCTTGAGAGGCCAAAGGATCAAGGTCACAAATTGATTTGAACAGATTACTAGTTATGGAAGATTAGCAAACCAGGTCACTCCAAACAGGCTAGGACTAGGACTAGCTGCCATCTGAAGGCATTAGAAAAATCTGAAGGGAATTTGACCAAAATGAATGGACTAATGGCATGCTGGGAAATAGCTGTACAGAGCCACCTGGTGAGGAGTGTGTGAATTGTCCTAAAGTAATAAAAGTTCAAGTGATTTTTCTACATTACCAGTATTAGCTGTAGCTGGAGGCTTCTGGGAGTAACAGCCTCTTTAAGGGCACCGTCATATGTATGTTTAGACAGCAAAAAGTCCTACAATTCCCAGCATTCCCCAGTCAACCACCCTTTTTTTTTGTTCAAACATGCATAGGATTGTACCCGAAGACTCTTTCACATCCTTCCCCAGGCCGTCCTTACCAAGACTGTCCCTGCCTGGGGACTGATGCTATTTAAAATAATAATTTAAAATAAAATCCTGATTTTCAGCCCCACACAGGCTCACAATCAAAACTTTAAAATATAAGATAATTTTGACAAAGTGAAACCACTGAACAAAATTGAGAATTAAAAAAACAGATAAACCTAAAATGGCCTTCCACAGGTATTTAATACCAAAGGTTTGGAAGCCTTAGCTCTGAAGAGGCTGATTTTAAACTTATATATTAATTCCCAGGATTTTGTTACTATAAACTGGAATCTTACCATGCAGCAGTGGTGGGGAACATGTGGGCCTCCCATCTGGAGGGCCACATGTTCCCCATCCCTGCCATACATCTGGATCCTCAGTGCTTTGCTGTTGAAACCCCTTTGATTTCACTCATGGATCCATTTGGTGAATTAGGTGAAAGTTATTTAAACATAAATAATGTTGCTCCAGGAGAGAGAAACCAGCCTTTAAAACAGTTGAGTGAGGGTCTGAGCTAGGGTCTGTCATTGGGATATAGGAGAATGATCAACTAGGGATGCCATGAATAATGCTTGATACAGTGAGGCAAAAGGGGGTTAGCTACTAGATTGGGCCAAGAGGAAGATCTAGAACAAAAACATGTTCTGTGATGACTCACTTGGTTCCAAAACTACCACCACCGCAATAGTTGGCTGTTAGTAGTAGTGCAAGATCTTTGCTGTATAAAACCTGAGCTGCCGCTTTCTACACCAGTAAAGTTGCAGTAATCTGCAGGAAAATCCCAGATGATACCAATAACCACATTTAACTGCAGCTGTCATTTGCTGACGATATTTTTAAAGCCTGCATTTTCGCTTGTTTGTACTGTGATTTTGTATAAGCAAAATATGCCTTGACCATGCTATTTTTTCTGTAGAAAGATGATAAATTCAATGAATATAAATAATTTTCAACCAATCAGTGAAATTAGATCTGTAATTCCAAATCATCTTGCAACTGCCACCCCCTGCATGCATTTCACTCCCAGTGTTGTAATGGTTTTGTTCCAATATTCTTTTGTTTATAATACTCTGGCCTACAGCTGGAGTGTACAACCCCCATCACCCGGAGGTTATATATTTTCATTAACTCAAGAGGGCCTCATTGCTAAAATAATGATTGTTATTGTTCACCTCCTTTTTCTCTCTGTGGCACACATTATCTTTTCTCTATACATTCACTGTCTGAACTCCCCTTTCTGTTAATCCTCTCCACTTCATATAGGGTTCCTTCTTTTTCTCTCCACTCCATAGCACACATTTTCTTCTCTTTACTTTCTGCATCACCAGAAATCTGCAATCTGGTCCATCTCCTTTTGCCATCTCCCAAACTATAGGTGCAGCCCCAATCTCTGTCCACCCTTCACTCCCTCACATCTTATCTGAAGCTGTCACTGGGTTTGGCACCACCACACTCACCCAGCAGTTAAAAAGGAATTGAATGCAGATGGGATCCATGCAGCATGGTTGGCTGGCTGCAACTGGCTAAGAAAACTGGCACTACTCCCATCACATAATTATGGGGAAAAGCAATGCAGGCATAGTCACATAGGTGCTCTCATCTCTCCACTCCAATGGTAGTGGTGGTGGTTGTTTATTATTTTTTTTATTATTTGATTTGCACCCCACCTTTCTACAAAAATGGCACTTAAGGCAACTGTTAACAGAGTTGGATGGATCTTAGCCACTTCCCTAGAGAGTTGAGGCTGCAAACAGTATTTGGAATTTCCCCAGGAATATGGTTGCAACTGCCCTTATGTTGCACAGGCCTTGCCTAGAGAAGTAATCCATCTCATTAGTCTGCTTCAAAGACTGCTGCATGAAAGTGCATCTAGGGCTTGAAATATCTATCATACTTCATACATACCAGTTAGTTGCTACCTCTGCCAGTGTGGGGTTCATAGACGAGAGTAGCATTAAGGCTAACATTTTTTAAGTTCTCTCCCCAATATGGAAATATTGATAGCAGATCTGGCACATAAGCTTCATGACTTGACATTTGTGAATTCTAGGGAGTCCTATACCTGCATTGAGAAATTTTCTGAAGCTAAAATATTCAGAGCACTGCCAGTAGAGGTCAGCAGACATCTTGAGTATACAGACAGCAAGATAAAGCATGCTCAGGGTATGATTCTGTTGCTTAAAGTGAACCTGCATGGAAGCCTCTGCTTCTTGCTTCAGCACTTTAGCATCAAATCAAGACAAGTCAAATCCAGAGAGTTGACCCCACCCCACCCGATTTGGATAGGAGAGTTGCCTCCATCAAGTGAAAACTGAAGGAATGGGAGGGGGCTGGGATTGACAGAAGGGGTATGACTGAGTTGAGACAAAGGAAATAATTGGATTCTCCTGTGGCATGAACCATTCTTATGTTTAAGTTGTTATCCACCTTGACACTTCAGAACAGAGAAAGCAATACATCTAAAATTAAGCAAATGTGGCATAAGACAATCCAAATGTGATGTGAATGGCAAAGCCCAACCCGCATTGGTTCCACCTGCCATTCATACTGGGAACAGAGACAGTGTGTGAAGCATACCCAAACCCTAAAGAACGCACAAGTCCACCTTTTAGCTATGAATTGATTTAGGCAGAGGAGCTCCATAAACACAGAGTTCCTGCATTTAGGGTTGTTTGTTCCTCCTGTTGTCAGCCATGAACTCTCCCCTGAAATCATTAATGCCTAAAATTTCTGGGTGGGCTAAACTGATTTTACTGGATTTGCCAGTTAGAACTTGCTTCCTGAGCTCAACATGTAGAGCTACATGATTTCCAGCAGTGACAAGATAAAAATATCTGTCTGCATTACTTCTATTCTGCGTCTCCACAGCAGAGGTGGGCAACCTGCAACCTTTAGCCTAATGTCAAAAACCCTCTGCAAGCAATTACTTCAGACCACTGGCAAGAGCTATCATTTCCTCTCCCAGCAGCCTGCTGAGTGGGAAGGAAGAGGGAAGGAGAAAGCAAACAAACAAGCAAACCACGGGCCCAGCCACTCATTGCTCTGATCCTGCCCACCAATGGCTTCAGCCCCACCACCAGCATGCAGACCCTGTCAGATCACCCCCTAGGGAAGATGGCCCTTAAGAGAAAAAAGGCTCTCCATCCCTGCTCTAAGTACAGATGTGCTATCTTTCCCACATCAACAGATTCATGGCTGGTCACAAGACAGTCAGACATTGATTCTTTTTTACCACTTTATTGAATACATAGAAGTTTCTTTGAATACAGCTCTTGTATATAAGAAACATTGTAAAAATGTTACTGCTCTGGTTTCTCAGGCTTACTCATAACAGATGTGTACTGCTATTGTTTCTCAGGCATACTTGTGTCAGATGTGTACAGAACTACAGAATTTTAATCTAATTCCACACTAATCGCCTAAAGAGATTAAAACATTACTCAGGTTGCATCCTAAAGGAAGGGATATGGGCATTTAGCTCACACAAAGATTATTTAGCCTAAGATGGGTCCATATTAAACTGAGAAATATATAGACTAGTTTCTCTATTAAAAAGTTCCAAGCCTGCTGAGACTTTGGACCAAGATTCTTCTCCTGAGCTTCATAAAAGAAAGAAGTGAGACTGTCAACCTTTGGTCCTATATCTGGATTTTATAAAATATACCACTTCTTTAATGTTGCTGGCGACTGGAATTCCCTCTGTACATTTCTCTGTGGTATGACAGGGGCTATTAGGGAGGGAGGGAGGGGGAGAGAGAGAGAGAGAAAGTGAAACCAATCTCATTAAGCAATTCCTTTCTTTAAGAGGGAAGTGACACAGTGGAATGATAACAACATAAACAACAGCAAATTGGATTTTCAGACCCTGTTTTCAATGGTCCCAGTTGCTGTAAGTAACAGAACAAAAGATGGAATCAAGGAAAATTATGTATCCTGGCTGTCTCAAATTCATTTACCTTTTAGGAATGACAGAAGTGCTGAGCAATATCACCAGGAAAAGCAGTTTCATATCAACCTCCAAATGATTATTTTTATATGATCCAAATTTCCCCAAATATATGAAATGGTGCCTAAATCAGTGGTCACTAGGGATGGGGGTGAAATTTGTTCAGTTCAAATTTTTATATGAGCTTAGCCGATTTGCACCTCTTGTGCCTATGTGCAAAACACAATTCAGTTGTAAGCTGAAATTTGCACTGTCTAGAATGTTGTGATGCAACTAACAAAAAGAAAAAATGTGTATATTACGGCAAATATGCAAAATAATGAATAATATTAGGGAACTATCAACTGCAAAAATTGTGCACATTAGGAAAAGTGGGGAAAATGTGAATATTAGAAGTGCACATGAAAATGCATACACATTTTAATATGGGCTTCTTTTGGTGATCGAATTAGTAACATGTGGCAGTGGGCTGAAATGAACTCAAAGTTGGGAAAATGAATGAAACCAAAGTTGGCAGATATGCTCATCCCTAGTGGCCACTGCTGAATATACTGACCTAGTAATACATCTACTGACATTGCAACAATTGCTTGAACTTATTAGTGTTAAGACTTCTGTCAAAATTTACTCTTAAAAACTTGAGGAATGTGTTTATTTACACATTATACATGTTTACACACTCTTTCCTTTTCCTTTGCTATACCATTCGTACATCTGAGTAGTTTCCTACTTTTCAACTCTTCATCCTTGCCATGTGCAATCATCCTTGGTATTTTGCACATGAATTGTTAAGACTTGATATCTATGTGACCTGTTCTCCCAAAAACCTCTATTATACTCCTGTCAGGTGAGAGGTGTTGGGAGGAAATTATTACATTGTTTTATATACAGAGATATCTATGCTCTCTGTTGTCTATAATTTCAACTATGGCTGAAAGCACTAGTGTGTATTAAAGGAGGCCATTTTGTTAATGTGAGCCATGGTGGGTTTCCATAGGATTTCAAGGGCCTATGGAAAAGGACCATGGTTGACTGCCCAGCTAGCAGGTGAACCAGTGATACACTGGAAAGCAGCAGATTCTGTTACTGTATTATTAACACATTTGCAAGAATTAGTGAACTGGCGTTATTCTTTGTGAGGGCTGGGTTGGATGAGCTCAGCATTGGCAAAGCATTCAGTGCTGGAAAGGAGACTTTAAAGCCACTAGTAGTTTAGCTCTTCACTGGGAATGGACAAGCGCTCCAGCTCCTTGCCCAAAGCCAAAGCCCTTGGGTCCAAAGTTCTTGGCATAGCAGCCTGCAAAAGAAGAGGGGCAGAGAGAAACAATCAGCAATTAAAATAGGCAAGTCTGTCAGTTAAGGGCCTTACTGAGCAAATTATATGGGCTGAGAAAGTAGTAAAATTATACCCAAATCGGGCTTCCTGCTTCAGGGCCAAACTATATACTCAATCTTGTGTAATTGTCCCAACCCCCACACACCATTTTCTTTTTCCAACATTCAGCAGCAGAGCATTCAATCTGTAGCAATGTGAGAGAAATAATTTTAGTAGAAAACCCACTGGAGGCAAGAGGGCTAAAGCCTCTTCCTGTCTCTACCACTACCCATTTTCCATGGCTGCATTTTGAAAAAAAAACAGCGACAGACAACATCAGGGAAATGCTACTTGAGACAGCTTCATATGTGGCTTGGCCCTCAGTTGTGCCAAGTAACAAGCAGACATAAAAGTTTTTATACACACAATTATTGTTAGAAATTATCTACAGGTAGGCAAATTGAGTCCCACACTCACATTACAAATCAGCAGACAAGTACAAATATAGAAGAGGAATCTAGGCTCCCTGCTTGATATTTTACTGAACTCCTAAGTGACTGTCCATTACATAAATAATATCTTACACTTTTTGCAACAATTTTGCATCTTAGCCCTCCCAATACTATTTGGAGAAGGACAGATCACCTTTGCAGAGGCCTTAGCAGCCATTTGACAACTGACCAGCAACTAACCCAGGTCACTGGTTACCCAACATAAGACATCCTGAAATAGCAATTCTTACCTTTGCAGTAGATTTCACCATCCTTATCAGCCAAAGTAGTGGACTCTAAGCTTTTGCCACATTTTGCACATCGAAAACAGGCTTTGTGCCATGACTGAGGACAACACAAGAGGCAAGTTACTAAAGTGCAAATAAGAGGATACACAGGAACAACTTTGTCTTCCTACATTAGGTATTGTCAAATACTTCATTTTACTAGGGCAGCAGTGCTCAGTGGTAATACCAGTAGGCCATTTATTCAGATTAGCATTTCTAATACTGGCTTGTTCTGAAATATTCCAGATGCTTTGAAAAACAGAAGAGCATTATTCTACTCTAAGAACAGAATAAAAAAGTGAGTCTGAATGGATTTACTGAATTTATTCTGTGTAGAGAACATCTGCAGAAAATATACACCAGTCACAAGTGATCACTTTGAGATTCTGACATTCTGAGCATTCAGCTCTTGCTATCCACAGACAGCAGGTTCTTACCTTCCCAGCTCCAACTACCTTCTCGGCAGCATACACAGCCTGTCCACAGCGGGGACAGCCATCAGATCCTCCCACCTTCTGCGCCATCCTAGATGCATTGGGATTGTTGGTAGGCTGATGGGGCTGGGCTCTGCAGAGTCCATACAGGAAAAAAAGTCATTTTATGTCTACATGTATGTATGTACAGAGTCTCTGCAAAGTAGGAAAATAGGTTGTGACTATGGAAGGCATGGGAGACAGGTAAGTTATAGGCTAGGAAACTTCCTGATCTTTCAATTTTGGCTGTTGAATGCAAGCTCAGTGATAAACCACGATGCATCCATGATTTGGAAGTAGCAATTCTGAGCATTATGGTACAAGACCACTAAACTTGTTTGCATCACAGAGACCTGGCTGGCTGAGGCATCTGGCCTGGTATTCACCATGAAATCTCAGCCATACACTCAATGCAACAGCAGCCAAGGATTAGAACTTTGGAGGGAAGTATACTGGCCGTTTTCTGTTAAAGTAACTTGGCCCTTAGAAGGTGTCCTGCACCAAATTTACACGCTATTCAGTAGATGTTACTTGTGTTAGAGGTCCAGGATAGGTTGGAGATTATGTTGGTCTGTTGAACACTATGCAGAGATCTAAGTTCAAACATCTGTCAGCATTACTGAAGATCTTAAGTAGATGGAATGGTAGCCCAACTCCTGACACTTTTGCCTCCCCAAATGCTTCCTCCCAGCCACGTCTTCTAGCAAGATTTGCTTACTTCCCATCTCTGATCCTGTCCAATGGGAAAATATTCAGCTGGAGGGAATAGATTATAGGGTTCAAAAGCACCCATCCCTCAACTGCTTCCCTCCTCCACCCATCACTCAAACTGCTTAAAAAAATTAACCCCGCTGTACAGTTGCGTTGAAGACCTGCATTCTAATATTTACAGATTTGCTGAACTTATATCTAGCTACGGCCTTACTCAAAATGGCATTTGAAGCCTATTTTGTTTTGAATTTGATTTTATCTATTTATGTACTTGTTGTTGTTCCCTATCTAGAGTGCATGAGATGGAGTACCTGAGATGTATACGTAAATTCATTAAACAAAAAACCTACGGTTTACAAAAACAATGTTAAGGCTCCACAATTTCCAACCAAGCACCAAAAAGCAAGGAAATTGGGAGTTAAGGCTCCCAAGCCTTAACGCCACATCCTCCCTAAGGAGGCAGAAAGTGCAAGTGAAATTCTCATTCTCCCAAAGCAGATAAACCATGAGGACAGGATGGAGAATATGATATGCAGAGGTGACTGTGGGGTTGTGGAAAACTGATCACGAACAACTTAGGGCCACCTACTTCTCTTTTTTTGTTTAGAGCAGCCCTTCCCCAACCTGGTGCCCTCCAAAGGTGCTGGACTACAACTCCCATGGTCAGGAATGCTGGGACTTGTCATCTCAAACACCTGGAGGGCAACAAGATGGGGAATGCTGTTCCATATCCTTACCAAATACAGGGTCTCAAACACATCTCTCAAACACATCTCGCATATAGCAGCACGCTTGATAACAAAAGGGGAACTATTCGTTACAGATCTAGAACCAGAGCATGTGCCAGGCACGTCCAACTTTTGGTCAATATCCTGCCCTTCAAAGAGCCAACGTTTTTTGTTTTTTCTTAAAAATGTATTTAAACAAAATATACTGTTCACTCCCCACAATCCCTCCACAATACATCATCTCATCAAAGCGACAGAGGAGCAGAAGAAGTTTAGTTTGGCTGTCTTGAACACCTTTCAGATAAGATTAGTTTGCAATCCTATACCTCTTGGGAGAAAGCCCTAGTGAATTCAGTGGCACTGGCTTCTGAGAAGACAAGTATAGGAGTCAACCTTCTCCAGCTTGGTGCTCTCCAGATGTGTTGCACTTTAACTCTCATGTTATGTGTTATGGGGAAGACAAAAATAAATTCTTACTTAATTTTAAAATAATACTGACGCATGAAAGTATTAGGTGGTAGCTCTGCCTTTGATCTCACACTGCTGAACAAGTAAGAGAAATCCTTTATCTGATATTCAAGAAACAGACATCCAATGCCATGTGTTGAAAACTAATGTTGACGTCTGAAGGGCTATCCGGATTAGGTATTCAAGATTCATTCATTGTTGTTTAATTTGGTTTATACAGTTTATTTAAAATGATGCAGCTCTTTTGTAGTTCCTTGATTGAGCACATATCTTAATGCTGGAAAACATCATACTTTAGTACAGATGTGGGCAGAAAATAGATCTATCCTGATGTTTTGGACATCAACTCGCGGCATTCCTGACAACTGCCCATGGTGATAGGGGCTTTTACAAGTTGAATTCCAAAACATCTGGAGATCTACATTCTGCCTTCCCTTGTTCTTGAACAACATTCCCCAACCTGCTGCCTGTCAGATGTGTTGGGTTGCAATTCTCAACATAAGGAGATGCTCTAAGAAATGAGAAGTAGCTGGTCCTAAGTTGTTCATCATCATTTCCTACAACCCCACAGTCACCTCTGCAGATCAAACTGTATATCTAGATTTTTGAAATGACAAGTCCCAGCATTCCTGACCATGGGACATACTGACTTGCAATGATGGGAGTTGTAGTCCAACACCTTTGGAGGGCACCAGGTTGGGGAAGGGCTGCTCTAAACAAACAAAGAGAAGTAGGTGGCCCTAAGTTGTTCGTGATCAGTTTTCCACAACCCCGCAGTCACCTCTGCATATCATATTCTCCATCCTGTCCTCATGGTTTATCTGCTTTGGGAGAATGAGAATTTCACTTGCACTTTCTGCCTCCTTAGGGAGCATGCGCCGTTAAGGCTTGGGAGCCTTAACTCCCAATTTCCTTGCTTTTTGGTGCTTGGTTGGAAACTGTGGAGCCTTAACATTGTTTTGTAAACCGTAGGTTTTTTGTTTAATGAATTTCATGGCTTTGTGTAATGGATGATTGGATATTATACAGTTGACAAGCAGCCAGCATCAGCTAGGATGTTATACCATTTTGACATCCAATGTAAAATCAAAGCTAGTGATATGTGTTGCACCCACTTTTCAAAATAATAAATGAACCCCAGAAGTTATGCTCTTTCACTTGAAATCTGAGGGGTCTTCATTTGAATTTTTCAATAGCCAATGTCCAGAAATAAAAGCTTTCTATGACTGACTCATGAAAAGAAGCATTTCATGTTTTGTGTCTGTATTTGGAGAGAACCTGAAAAAAAATTCTACTGGACTAAAAACTCCCTGATTAATTCTGGAAGCACACAAGATGATACAGGAAAATATCCTAAATTAGAATAAGTTACAGTATTTTATGCTACATGCTTTTTCTTCCTGTTTGCATCTGAAAGTAGCAGATTGTGATCATGTTTGTGTCAAATTTCAAGCCTGCATGGGCTGCATTTCCATCCATAGATATTTACTTAAAAGACCCATTGAATTTCCTTGGTTCTTTAAAAGCAACGTATTTGCTTTTAGATTTGCCACTCTCAGCACTTTGCGCGTGCTATGTATGCCTGCTCCGTCTACCCTATTGTTCCCTGCAAGGCCCAGCCAAGGGAGGTCAGTAAATTAAACCAAGGGATGAAGGATGGGATTCCTCCGTGTAAGGCGTAATTAGGAAAAGAATCCTAATTCTTGAACACTAATATGAAAAATAGTGGGTTCTCTGATTTTCCCTTGATGTATGTGGATTCTTTAATCTTACTATAGTTAAAATGACATATTTTAGTATTAGATTCATGACTGTATTAGCGGTAAGTTAGTTGGGAAACAAATGTATTAGGAAGTGTGAAAAGTGAGTGTATTGCATCGTTTGTGACAGACTTCACACGTAGTTTATGATATATATAGTAAGTAAAGAACAAACGAAGGATGCCTTTCTGTGTGAATATATGAAAGAGGCAGGCACACAGACATAGATAGACAGTGGGCCAGGCCTAAATTTCCAGCCTAACCTATCTTGCAGGGTTGTTGTGAGGGTAAAAGTAGCACATGCCATACACCCAAACATTACCAAACATCTGTTTTACATTTCTGTGAAAGTGAGCAGCAGAAGAAACTCACTAGATGGTTTTGGGCCAGTCATAGACTCTTAGCCTAACCTACCTCATGGGTTTTTGTGGGGGGGGAGATATGGCACTTGAAAGAATGATCAGTCTAGGGCTTTCCCCTTCCTCCTTACTAGAGAAGCTTCTTTGCAACTGATCAACTAAATGGAGTCTGAACATCCTCTTATATCACTACATCTGACCCAGTACCAAGAATAGCCATGTGGGTGTTTAGAAATATTGCTCAATTTAATTTTAATCTATCCAAGTTTGGATTTTTATTTTTATTTTTTTTGCTCTAAAAATAGCCTGTGATCAATGAATTCTGTATTACGGCTGTCAAAGATGTTGGTACTGGAGATAACAATACACAATAGTTTTGTTCAACCTGATAAAAAAATATTAGAAAAGCTAAGAGAATTCAGAATGTCACTGACTCTTCTGCCCTACAAGGTTGTTGTGCTGATAAAATGGAGGAGGATTGTGTAAGTCATCTTAGGTTCCTTGCAAGAGGAAAAAAAGGCAGGATATAAATGTAACACTAATAAACGTATTACTACTTTAATTAATTATTATTATTAATTATAATAACAATGAAGGAATAATTATTTAAAAATCAAATACATGGATTTTAAAAAAAAGAAAAGAAAAAGAGGGGGGAGCTTAACCCCTTCTCTTACGAAAAGCTTTGGTCCCTAAATATACACAGAGCTCTCAAAGAAAAGTACAACCAAATCCACACACCCCTTCAAGCTAGTGCAATGGGAATGAGACTCATTGCACTCAGAGGAACTAACTTCTGAGTAGACATGCCTTGGATTGAATTGATATGAAAATTAATGATCAGCAGCCATAATCAAATGAACATACAAGCATGCAAGCAAGTTGTTAATTGTAGAGTTATAGTGCTGTAAAGGAGAGGGAATTCTCACTCACATCTCTCCCTCTCTGCCTTCCAAGATTCCAGACTGTTTTTTTTAAATAAAGGCTACAATCTTCTACACACTTACCTGGGAGTAAGACCATTGCATTCAGTCAATGGAACTTACTTCTGAGAAGAGACTACAGTACTATCTTTGCTAGAGGAAGCAGCCATTGTAGCTGACACAGGAGGGGGGGGAGAGACTCTACTGAATGTGTGCCATAATCAAAATGGCCGCCAGATTTCTTAAAGAGGCACAGTTTAAATTTAATAAAATCCACTTAAGCGAATTTTTTAAAAAGAAAAGCAGTTCCACCTACACTAGAACAGGAGGAGGTAGACCCTGCCATTGGATTAATGAATAAGGCTCCCTGAAGGTAAGGACAGCTGCGCAAAAATAGTCGTAACCCCTGAGTTCAATTTTCGGTTTCGGATTCAGGGGATTCTTTAATCTTTTTACTTTAAACTGCTCTCCTTCCCTCAGTCTTTCACCAATCTTCTTGAAATTTTCAGGTAATGTAAAACAAACATTTCTTTCTGGCACCTGTAAATTTCAGAGAGATTAGTGAAACATTTTCGATTTTATTGCTGTTAGAATGACCCCTCCCCAATTATCACTTTAACATGGTGGAACGTGTTTTTTACTGACGGCCCTTAACAAGGGAGGCACTGCCGTGCCTCCCTTAATAAATACTCATCCTAGGTGAAGGAAATCAGAGTGTTACAACTGCTCTGAACCCAGAATTGCATATGAATTTATCAAATTCCTGTGCCATAGTTCATTATCATGAGGACTTTTCAACAAATGGAAGAGCATTATGATATTTAAATTAAATTTAGTGTTAGGATGACCTTTAAATTATAAGGGCTTCACCAGTGACCGTTGTCTGAGCAAGTGGGAAATAAAATCCTTGTCTTATTTGTTTCAAGGAAAATGGCCCCATTGGCAATGAAGATGCAAAAGGAATTACAACTCACTCTTCATGTTTGATCCCCAGTCCTTCCCCCTTGTCCATGCTCAAGGTCCCGGCTCCCTGCCCATATCCATAGCCTTTTGGTCCATATTTCTTCCCATAGCACGATTTGCAGTAGATCTCTTCTCCATGCACGGCTACTGTAGTGCTGTCCAAGTTCTTTTTACAAACCACTGCAAAAATTGGAGAGGGAAGAGACACAAATCAGAAATCATTTGCAAGCATAAGTACCTAGGGTTAATATGGATACAAGCAGGGATTTGAGACCAGCTTTCTTTAAAATGGTATTTTCTCTAAATAACACATCTTTTTTTGTTTGATGGTTTTGCTATTCTTGATTTAGAGCATTTGAAATGATTTCTAAAACAGGCAACCTGGAGAAGTTTTCTGGGTAGCCGTTAAATACTTTGTAAATTAATCTTTGTAAACTGTCCAGAGATCTTTGGCTATGGGGCGGTATATTAATGTAATAAAATAAATAAATAAATAAATACTAGAGCAAGCTTGGGCAACACATTGCTCATTGTCCAGATGTGGCCCTCCAGGGCCATTTGTGTGGTCCCATGGCTTCTGAAAGTGCAGCAATGCCCACAGTGATTTGTAGTAGGATTGGGGGGATGTGTATAAGTGCATGGGGGATATGTGTAGGGGTATAACTGTGTGAGGGCTCGGTATGCCAAGGTGTATGAACCACAGCCATGGACACAATACAACCCTCAACTCGAGGGAAATTACCCACCCGGCTATGGAGATTAGGGTCAAACTGGATAGGACATGAGAGATCCTCATGTTCTTCAAGCAGCTACACATGGTTGCTTTGGGACTATAGGTCTTATGTTTCCCTAATGTTTATGTTCTGTTACACTGCGTATTCTGTCATCCCTACTAGGCAAGAGCTCAATAGAGGAAGCACAGGGTTAGGTGATGGCAACTGACCTGGGACTGGAATAGAGCAGGCTCAATAGCTTGGACAGAATTGCAGGTGTTGACTAAGGATCAAAGCAGACATTATTTTAAATCTATATCTAACAGTTCAATCTTTTTCTTATTTTTTCATTTTTCCTGAAGAGTAGGTGCAGAGCACCTGATCCAGATTGGAACTATAATGTGAGTGGGATAGAGAGGCCTTTATGATCCAGATTAGACTCACTGTACCTACTCTTGAATAAAAATCGGGGGGAGGAGACATGGCTACTAGATATATGTTTGTATTAATGTCTGTTTTGGCCCTCAGGGACTGTGAGTTCAGGAGTACTCCTGCAGCTAAGGTAAAGATAGGGTACCACACCACTGGCCTAAAGCAACTAACAGGGTTTCAAAGCGAGCAAAGGAGAGTCCTTCTGGGAGCTCCACCTCCACAAGTTCTGCATCTTTCCCATAGTTGTTGACTTCTTCTGGGTAGTGAGGTCCTGAGGAATGAGAAGCTGGTAAGGGAATGCTCCACCAGACCTCCCGGCTCACTGGAAGTGTCCAGGGTCTACTCTGCAGAGTCAAAAGGCAGCAGCACCTCTTGGAGATTGATTGGACAGGGTTGTGATCAGACATGGAGGGCCCCATTTGTGAGGATCCAGGATCTATTTCTGACTCCTTGAAGTTGCTGCCAAGATTCTTGGTCTTGGGCCATGACATCCCTTAGGACTAATAGCAGTTTTTTTGAAGGGGAAGGAATTTGGGGAAATGGCAAAGGAAGCCAAGGACTTATATGAGACAATATTATTATCAATATTATTAATATTGTTATTATTAGCATTTCTTTACTGCCAAAGCTCTCTGGGCAGTTCACAACAATTTAACACGGGGGAAAATACAAACTACAACTTTAAAACATTATACAACATTACAACATCATAATAATTAGTGAAAGAAAAGAATGAACATGTACATCCTTTGTCATGTCTAGTTTATTATGACTGGGCCAAGTCCCTCCCATATAACTCATTTAAGCATTTAGGAGCATTGTGTAACGTGACAGTCAATTGCTTATTAGACAATGATTGACTTTTTTCAGAAATCAGAACACAGAAAGAAACACGTTATAGATCATCTTGAGCAATTTGCCCAGCAAGGTGGAAGACTTTGACCTCGATAAAAATGGAATGTCTTTCCAATTTGATCAAGCTCCAGGCTATGTATCTTGTTTACAAACTTCCATGCATAAATCTGTGTCACAGGATGCCAGTAAAGCAGGTAATTTCACAATAACTGGGATAGTGATCACATTCAAACGCTGGCTTTGTAGGAGCTGGGTGTCCACATGGAAGTTGTAGATAGAGTTGTGAAGGGAAAATGGAATGCTACCTTATTAACCTCATGACTAAAAAGAATGTTTCTGCCAGACTGGAGCCTGGGTTACCAATAACTAGAAGAGTCACTGTTATACACAAGCACATGTGCTTCCTAAACACAATTCTAACCAAAACTTTATTCATCTTCTCTTAACCCTTGCTTTGGATTCTAGAGTCAGAAAACAGGAAAGGGTAAGGAGGGGAGAAAGATGGGTGGTATCTAGGATAGAGGGAGATTAGAGTTGTGGTCCATTATTTAAGGACCCAAGAGGAGGAGTCTAATGTTAAGCTCCTTCTAGCCATGAAGAAATTAGAACCTTGATTCCAGTAGTGTCTTTAAATGATAGACACTGTTGTCACTGCCAACAGTAGTCAAGTAATACAGCCTCAGGAGGCGAGAGCTTGTCTCTTTGCCCAAAGTAAGTTATCTTACTCTTAAAGAATGCAAAAACAAAACAAAGTACTCCCCCTAGGATTGCCACAGTAGCAGCAGCCTCTATATACCTTGCAACTAAATATGGGACTCCCAGACTGAATATCCCAACCTCATTACCAAATATGGTGCTTTTCTTCCCTGTCTGATTTAGGTCTCTATCCAGAGAATTAACAGGAGGAGGAGCATCTAGATGTGCAGCCATGAAAGGAAGACTGCTAGAAAACTCTTCCGGCAGAAATAGCTAACGCTTCTGTAACTGTAGCCTGGAATAGAATGGAGTTTTCTGCTTCCCTGTCTGTAAAGCAGAACAATTTCAGCTGTGCCATTTCAATGGGCTAGGCCTTCATAACCATCTCAATGAGGATAAACGTTTATCAAAAATACTTTGTTTTATATTTCTGGATCCAAGTGTGGCTTCCTTTCATTCCAGTATTGCCCTGGTCTTAGAAAACAGACTATTTGCCCAGCACTATGTGCAAATCTTTGAGAGGCCAATTGCCAGATTCTTTGCTAAAATGCTAATCTATTTCTTTGAAATCAGGCCTTCTACTCTAATTTTATAAAGCAAAGAATCCATATCTATGAGCTGAGAAAATCTAAAAAGGTCTAGATTTTTGTTTTGTTTGGCAAGGACAGCTGTTTAGCATATCCACATATTTCAAGATGAATTTGGTGTTTGTTTTGACATACACCAAACCCACCACTTATTTACACTTCTGTTTCGTACAGTTGAGTCACTGATGAACTATGTTGCTCTCTGTTGTAATCAGTGAAACATGAACCAATTCATTACTGGTGTGTTCCCATAACTGCCCAGGGAAGTTGATACGTTTAGGAAATTTATTTGTCCACACAGAGATCAGAGCCTGAATCTCATTCTGAGCAGTTCAAGGTTAATTGGGACCAACGAGCTATATCCCTTTCCATTTAAGGGTTTAGTTAAGACCTTCCTGTTTTGCCAAGTTCTCTTGAGGGATTACGTTGGAGTGTTTTTTAAATGTTTATCTGCTGCAGCTTGATATCTTTTATTATTTGTTTAATTAGGATTACTTTACATCGCTTTGTGTATTTTTAATAGAAAAGTGGTGTAAAGGTTTCACAAGTAAATGACATGACAATTTTATTCCATCCCATCTTGTTTCACATTTGTAACATGGTTAATAATGCTGGTCATTCTTTGTGGGTTAGCAGCCCTTCAACACAGCTCTCTAATGTATATAGTGTGATCTTTGAGTGGTTCCCTGAGCCTAGAAACAATCAAATTATGCACTCAGACCCATTCAGCCTGGAAACAGGTGTGTGCTGTCTGTTTATATGCATTTATATAAATGGTATTGCAATTTGTATATTGTATTTTAATGGTTTTTAATTTTTGTGAACCGCCCAGAGAACTTTGGCTTGGGGCGGTATAGAAATAAAGTAAATGAAATGAACAGAAATTACTCCTAGGGTATAGAAATAAAGTAAATGAAATAAAATTACTCTTAGGGGCAATATGTACCTCTGTAGTATAAATGACTTTAAAAGCATGTACATCAATGTTTGCACCATGCTCCAGTTTTTGCACCATGCTTTGTTGCTCAGGCACTTTTCTCTCCAGCCTCTTTCCATTTTGTTGTGAAAATTAGACCCCACCCCCCGTCCCCACATTATACATTAATAGGGCAGATGAACAATATGATGTTGCCCTGGCCATGTCTACTTTGTTCCTTATCGAACATCTAAATGGGTTAATGTAGACCCAGGTACCAGAAGCTGGTATAGGTCCCCTCTACAAGGATTCACTTTTGCGCCCGGTTAGGCGATTATACGCATAATCGCTGAAGCGCATTTACAACTAATACCTCTGCACGAGAGTCAGCGAGAGGCGGTGAAGCGCATTAACGGATGACCAAAATGCGCTTTACAAGTAGTTAATGCGCATAAGCGCTTGTTCACATAGTCAAAATGCGCTTTAACGGCCGGAGCAAAATAAAACTCGCTATTTAACACGCATTCGATAATGCGCATAATCGGAGAGATAACGCGCCTCTATGCCCGATTTGCGCTCCGTTCTTGTAGAGGTAAATTTTTTTAAGCGCCTTGAAAGAGCTTTAAACCTCTCTTGTAGAGGCAGCCATAGATTAAACACTTCAAATGCACTAAAACAGAACACAATTTTGTTTCAGATGTCCATGTCTGCAGTAAAAAAACATGGCTTCCAGTTGTGAAGGTACAGAACAGCTGTTACTTTGGCATACTTCCCCTACTAAGGAGGGCAGTTCCTTCAATGCTTTGAGAGATTAGCAGGTCAACATAAACCATTAGCTGTATTTCCTCTCACTAGCTATTGTTTAACTTATTAAAAACCAAAGCAAGCCTTAGTATGTATGTGATTCTCAGAGGAAGAACACAAGATACAAGAGGTCAGCAGTCCCATACTGTATAAACAAAGACAAATACAGCATTTGTATGAATATAAACAAATGCTGGATGAAGTATGAAATAGGGCACAAGAACAAAAAGCTTTTAATTAAAAAAAAACAAAATACTAAACTAAAGAGGCTGTATGCTTGATTCTCAGCTTCAACAGTCAGGGCCTCTGAACTTATCAAGTTTAAAAGTCTGGCTATGGATTCATTGTTAAGTAGACTGGAGTGGAGACACAATAATATCTAAAGAGAGCAAGCCAATATGAAGCTACCGCATACAGAATCTTCTAAAACATATGACATATGCACATATATATGGGGAAAGTGTATATATTTAGAACTACAAATGTATTTGTTTCCAAAAATTGATAAATAGGTTCTAAAATTATTTAGACAGCAATCCTAATCATGCAGAAGAATAAATCCCATTGAACTCAGACGTACATCTGAGTAAAAACACTTAGGATTGCAGTCCTAAGCATTTGATCCTTCTTATATGCAGTGATGGAACAGAAAATATTTATTGATATGTCTTGCCATTATTGTTCTTTTTATGAGTCTGACTGCAGGATAATTAATGGGAATCTGCAACTGTCTAATTTGTGACTCAGGGTTTTCAGCCATTTTACTCCATGATTTTCTCTCATATAGGCAATGCAAAACATGTATTTAAAACTAGTAAGGTACAGTAGATAGAGGACACAAATCAGATCTACATAGATTTCATATGCATACCTACTTAGCTTGGGATACATTTATGCTACATGTGCCTCTATACCCTGTAGAGTACATACTTTACTGCTGTTCCTCCTGGGATGTTAGAAAAGCAACACAACCAATACAAGAACAACAACAGCAACTAACATTTGTATAGTGTTTTCAAGTGTTCAAAGTGCTTCACATGCATTACTTAGTTGTAATCCTTACAACAGCCCTTTGAGGTAAGTAAGTATTAGTATCCCCCATACTACAGATGCAGAGACTGAAGCTGAGAGTAAGTGGTTAGCCCAAGTGGCCCGGAAGCAACCCTAAAACATGGGCTGGGTTTGCAGGTGGCTTGCCAGCCATTCCAAACAACCCACTCTTGCTGGGTCCACACATAACAACAAGTTCTGGTGTGCTCCCACCGCACCTCAAAACTTCAAAATGGTGGTGGCCTCTGTAATGAAAAGCCCTGTGGTTAAATTCACCCACAGTGGCTTCTCATTACATCTGAACCAGGTCAGTGAATTCATGGCAGAGGGAAGATTTAAACCAGGGACATGCTGATTTATAGCTCAGCCACTTAACAGCATAATCCTACGCATATTTACTCAGAAATAAGGGCCACTGAGTTCAATGTGAGTTACTCCCTATTAAGGGTGTTTATGATTGTAGCTTTGGCCAATACACCACACTAGTTCTCTATTACACTGCTAGGGAGAAATGCTTGAATGGAAAGCCCTTTCAACATGGCACAGCCTCCATACTCTCTTACTCAATGCAAGGGAATATGAGATAGGTGATATTGTTCTTCTCAACATGGGTGGAAAGTAAACAACATCAGTAGTTAATCCTTGCATATTCTTTACATGACCACTTTAACAAGTGATGTACTTTATAGCTCAAGTGCTCATGGGTGTAAACTAATGCTGTTTGAAACCAAAGGTCTGATAAAAGGTCTTAATGACAAGTCTTAATTAGGTACAAATGTAACTAAGGGTTTTTTAGCATCTTAAACTACAATAAACTTATTATGGTATAAGTTTGTGTACATATCTGTTAACTTAGGAAATATTTCATGCATCTGATAAAGTGGACTGTAGTCCATGAAAGCCTATGCCATAATAAATGTGTTGGTCTTTAAGGTGACACACGACACAATTATTTTTGCTGCAACTGGCTAACATGGCTAATCTTCTGGAAACTGGTGTAAATATTTTTCAACTCATTGCATAGCCAAATACTATGAACATGAGGTGTTGCCTACAGAAGTTTCAAATTATATTTATCAGTCTGGATAATCCTATTCCTTCTGCCCAGATATCTTAGGAAGTGATGAATCCTGGAATTCAGAAGTTAGATATTTTAAGGATTTGTAAACTGCTTTGGACTTTGTGTTGGGTATCTTTCTCCCAAGAAGAGCTGTAAACCTGTAAACAATTCTTAAAATCTTTTGGAGAGTGTGCTCAACAAAAACCTCTGCAAAGCTTTCACCACCTTTCCTTCCTCTCTTTTCTCTTACTGGAAAGAAAGAAAAGCAAGAGCTAGGTTGCTCTTTAGTTCTGTGGCAGGAAAGCCAAATTTCAATTTGTTCCCCACAAGCAGCTGATGGAATTCCAGAGTTTATTTACCATGGTGACAAGAGTAAGTAATCTGGGGCACGTCCCTGTGAATAGAAAACCTGAGGCAGCCTTGCTTGGGCTACTATACTCACTGCACAAGAAGCAGGATTTGTGGAAACTGTTGCCTTCACATTGCACCTCCTCGGCAAAGTACACTGTTTTCTGGCATACACCACACTTTTTTCCTCCACCCCAGTTTGGCATCCTGTAAAAGTGGAGAAATGAGAAAAAATGTAACTGCCTGAAGACAAATTTTTAGAAGTATGCAGCAGGCAGAGGATGTACATTGAATTTTAGCACCAATTGCCAAGCAGGCACTTAAAATATGAAAGGCCCAATAATCATCCTACAAGAACCTGGGAAAAGATAATGGTTTGTGTGTCTTATTGATGTTATCTAGATACAATCCAGTTTAAAAAACAAAAACAAGGCTCAAATCCCTGCTTGTATCCTTAAGTGCAGGCCAGATGTCTGGAGACCAACAACAGCTCATGTTGTTTGCATCCACTGGCCCTCATTTTCTTCTGCTTTGGTTTGTTCTTTGACTTCCATGTCCATCTTTGTTCCTGCACTGATCTGCGTGCATTAGCAGTACCCATGTGCAAAGATAAACACAGGAATAAGAGGCTCAAATGGCAGCTTGCAACACACATTTGATTTGGGTGCCCCTTCTTTGAGCTGGCAGCATGCTGGTGAAGCAGATATCAACATGCCTTATCTATGATAGAGGGAGATATGTGTATTATAGAACAGTTGACTTTAGTAGGCTGCAGGTAGGCATTAAGGAGATTTGGAGTCATATTAGCATCACACTTCATTTCTAGTCCAAGACATGGAGGAGGGAGGAAATGAATGGTTAGATATAAGAAATGGCACATGCAGGAGGCAAGGAATCCAGTCCTTCCATCCATCCTCTCCTGCTTGTTGTAGCAAGCAGGACTCCAGGTACTGCACAACAAGTAAAGGAGGGCAAACAAATGGAACAGGGTCAGGGACTGAGTGGGAGAAGCTGCAGCTGCCTGTTCCTGCTTCATCAAGGATCTGAAAAGCAAAATGCAAAACCCCGAGTTGCAACCTGGTAACCATATTCAAGTAGCATTGCAGAAATTTATTTAATTATTAACTGTGCAATACAGATGCTCTGTGGGTATATAAAATTACCTGGGGTTCATGTTATGCAATACGTGCCTAAGGTAAAGTATTTCATGTGAATAAGCTTCCTGCAGAATAAACTGGCAAGGAGCATCCTCATCAAAGCCAAGTGCCCCAAAACTCATGAGGTTAGATTGAGTTCAACACGTCCACAACACAAGTGACAAATCTATATTATGTTCCTTTTAGTATGTCCCCAAGTAGGGTGAGCACATTTGGAATTTTGAGAAGAGAATCCTAGGCTCTCTTACAGAATGGCTGCCATGGGGGTGGAATGCCCATTCATAAAATGGCTGCCATGGTCAGTCCCAAAACACTGATTTTTCAGATGGAAAACTGGTGAGAGAAGACAAAAAGGTCATTTGCCCAAGAACTGAAGTACAAGATAGAGATGGGAATTGAGTTGCAAAATTCAAAACCACTGTTTTGAACCCAAATAAAGATGGCATTGGTGGGCAGCCCTTTGCTTTGCAGCATGCCAGTCTATCAGCTATTTCCCCCAATAAAATAAGAAATAAAAAATCAGGAGGGGCAAGGAGCTTGGCAGGCACCAAGAGAGGGGTCCGAGAGCACTATGTTGGAGGTCAATGGGCCACAAATCCTAGGATCCAATATTGCACTGATACATTGCTATTCAGGCTATACATAATCTACCAATTCATTAAAGGGGCAGAAGTAATAAAATAGAAGGGTGCGCCAGGATAGATGGAGCCAAAGGGGAGGATGGGGAACAAACAAGGAATATGACAAGGCAGTGCACAGCTTGAGAGCACAGGAGGCCTTTTCTCCTGAACAAGCTAAAAGTGAAATTGACATACAAACCACAGGCATTGTATTTCCTCAACCTCTCTAACTGGACATCAAAAACTCAGAACCGCGGCTCTGGCCCATGTCATGCCATTGAACCTCTACACTTGGTGGAATAGTGTGCAACCCACTCTTGACATATACCTAAACAAGCAAGTTATACCTAAGCAAGTTCCATCCAGAAGCCCAATTGGTACAATTCATTCCTCTAGAGAGAGTGTAGGAGATCTCATAAACTGAACCTCCAGCTCACACACTTTGAGTAAGAGAGCTTATCTTACCATTGCTTTAGTATATTGTGTTTTACTTAGCAAAATATAGTGATAATCTCTTTCTTTCTACCTACTGGAAAAAGAAACTAGCTTAATCTTCTCTTCATTAACAACCCAAGAGTCAAATACATATTTATTATTTTGGTTTTATGAATAGAACGTGGACCTTTATGAATATGTGCCACACCATAACTTTCCTAAGGTATTTCCTGCAATTTCTAGTCAAAGACTGACACACGCATACACATGATCTAAAGACCTATGCAAACTCTATGTAGCCAAATCTCACACTATTTAGAGCTAGATGTGTCAAGCAGCACTGTATTTTCCTTGGCAGAGCTCTTGGACACTTAACAGCTGCATAAGACAGAAAATTCAAACAAAGTTCTCCCCTTTGCTGCACTGCCCTACTAGGAAAAGGTGGACATATTGTGAAATTGTTCAAGGTGGAGTACTTCCAAAACAAACAAAAGATAATCAGGGGCAGCACTATGCACAGGCAAAGCAGGTTTTGAGTAAGTGACCGGATGCACAAGAGGACAGGGCTCCTGTAGTGCAAATAGTTGTGTAAACAAGGGGATTCTAGCAGGTGCAGTGTCCCCTATTCCTTCACAAGCCACACCTCTTCTACACACGAAGGCATATTCAAGGTATAGGAGCCCCATCCTCCTTGGCCTAATTTTGAAGTTATTTTCCAATCACAGACACACAAGCAGAATTGCCTGTACTGACTCACAGGCCTGCCCTTGGAGTACAGGGCTGCAGCCCCAGACTGAAGTAAACTGGCTGAACTACATGCTGCTGTTGTTACTGCCGGAAGCCTCAAGTTTGCCTGAGCAGTTCATCCATGTGAGAAACTTTCACTTTAAAAATAACAGCATGGACTGGAATAAGGATGGGAGATTTTGTGGCAACTGAAAAAAGCAGCACTTTTGTGGTCAGAGTGACCCCCCTCTGTTTAAATATTTACCTCAGTTGTCTACCTCACTACAAGCTTCCCGCCTTAATTTAACATATCTTGCAGACTGGCTTTCTGTGTTCTGCACCCCTCCCTCTCAGCCAAGTCATTCCAGCTGGGAACCTTGGATTGCCTTAAAAGGAGATGTGGCTTGGAGTCTCTCATTTCTTTCTGCTGAGGCAGGAGCCCAACAGGAAGGAAGCCAACTCTGGCTTTCAATAGAAGGGAGTGCCTAAAGATGATTATATTTCACATATACAATAGTAACTATGAGCATAGATAAAATCAGCCCAACTGCTGCAGGTAGCACAGACTGGACATAATCTCAGTATGTTCCAGACTCAGGAAGATAAGATATACAAGGAAGGACACTGCCCTTTAACAGCTGTATGGAAGAGGAAATTTCAGCATGTGCAGTTTCTCTCATGATAAGCTGTGCCTGCCAAAATTTTCTTTTCTGGGTTCAAGACTGGCCTTGCTGCTGATTGACAACCTGGAGCATTCCCTGGCCACTTTAAGGTGTGTTTTTAAAAAAAATGCTTGTGGAACCCTACTGAATCTGCTTTCATGATGTCAGATGAGGGGCGGGCGAGGGGGGGGGGCAGAGAATTTCTCAATCAGCCCAGCCTACAGCATCCCCATATAATGTAAAAAGCCTGAGGCCTGGGATTTACTGAGTAAGATTGGTTGTGTTTTTATATTGTATTTTATATTATGTTTTTATACTGTTGGTTGTGTTATATTTTGAATGGTTTTCATGGTTTTAAATTTTTGTAAACTGCCCAGAGAGCTTCGGCTATTGGGCAGTATAAAAATGCATAAAAAATAATTTTACAGATTACAGGCCCAAGTGGCATTACCAGTAACAGGTGCTTTCTTCAGCATCCTGGAGGGAGAAGAGAAACTATATTGTGGCTGAGGATTTCCATAATATGTTCAGTTTTGTTTCTCTCATATTTCCCTGCCCCCTCTTGTGTATGTGTGTGTGTATTGGAAATTGGAAATTCAGTGCTGGCTGAATAAATATTGCAGGTTCTTTCCACAATTTGTTTGAATATTTCATCTGTCTGGTATTTTTAACTTTTAGAAGCAACTTCATGGTTCTAGAATAAAAGGTAAGGACTTTGAACTATGTAATTTGTGACCTGTGTTAGCTTGTTTTGGCAGGATTACACTTGGACAAGGTGCCTGGGTTATGACAGACCATGATGAACCAAGTAAGATATTTGGCATACATGGGGAATTCCTGAAGTAGAATCCAAGAACATTTGCTTCGCCTACTCACCACCACTAATCATGGAGAGAACAATGTATGAACCTGTGATTTGCATGCACAAAAGTATACTACAAGTTGATGCAAGGCTCAAAGGCCTTAATTATCCCAAGTTGAAGCTGGAACAGCACATCACAGAGTTGATCTAGGACCAATTACATTCTGTGTTTATTCAGAAAAAGATTAGGAAAATAATAGAAAGATGGTAGAGCTTGATCCAAACTGAACTTCCACCTGCCTGCCAACCAATCACAATTACTGAATTTTTATTGCATAATATTCTTGGACATTTTGGATTTAGGTGAAGTGGTTTGTCATGCCACTGAAGACTATTGTTGAGATACCAAATCTAGCTGGATTATCTACAGAAACCTTGCTATGAAAAGATACCAGTACTCTGTGGACCAACATTATAAATGAATATGAAGGCAAACTGAATGTGTGGAGTTGGAATTTTGACATGTAAACTGAGGTATTTTGAGTGACAAGACTCTTTTGGAATCACCTTGAATTAGACAGGATATCTGATAATACAGTTTTATTTGGATCTGTCCAACCTCATTTCCTGATCATCATGTTGCTTTGATTTTATTTGTAAGTGCTTCATCACTGGCTAACACCTATAGTTCTGATTACTATTGAATCAGAGTATCTTCACAGGGGGAGTGGAGATGAAAAGAAACTAAAAGCTGAAATGTCTTAAAAATGCTCTGATTTGCTAAACACTCTGCCAGAGAGAGTCTGAAATCAAGTTAACCCAATAGCACAATCTGGGGATCACAGCCTAATTATCCTTAAAAATTGTATATACTTACAATGACTTAGAATGACTCATGTGACCACATTATGCTGTTTGACTATTGGCCCCTTTAGGCAAAGGCTCCTTTTCTCATGGTGTAGCAAGGGAAGTGCTTACCTCCAATCAAGAGGGGAAGGAAGCTACTGTGTGATTTTATTCTGCTTACTTAACTGTGATCAAGCTATGGTCTTAATTGCTTCAGGCTCTCCAAGAAGGGATATGAACATAATAAAACTCTGTCTGTTGAAATGGAAGATAAATTTGTTTGATGAATCTGCATGTGAAACGTTTTCAGCAGGCACTGATATTAAATACTCATAGCATATTATTGTTCAAGAATTCCAGGTTTCCAGCAACTCTCCATTTAACAGATATTGTTGACTGAACCATTCCAAGCAAGTGAAAGACCGGAAGATTGTGGGGGGACAGCTTTTGTGTTAGCACACCTTCAAATGGAAAAAACTGAGGCACTTAGATCAACTCTTTTAATAACTGAGGATTCAATCAGATTTTTTGAGCTAAAGCCCTAAGCCCCAGCCCAGAAATACACAGGCGTATCAGTGTATGGGCGGCTGTACACAGCTGTTCAATAGCTATCCTCTTCTTAAAAGCACTAATAACCTTTTTCAGAGAGATGTATGGGCTAAATCCACACAACCCATGTTCCTGAAGGGGATGGATAGATGGTCTCCTAAGGAGCTAATTGATGCCCTTAGCTTTGAAAAGACCGAATATTTGTTTGGTGAAAAAATCTTTGCTACCATTCACACAAAGAGCTTTAGGCAGGTACATACACAAGGCTGATTTCATAACTAAGCATTTCATTATTTATTTAATATCTATACTGCCCTTCATTATCAAAGCATAGATAATCATAGCAAATCACAGCCAAACTAGTAGATGCAATAGAACAGCAGATTCAACATAACTTAGTACTAAATGAAACAAACTGCAGATTCACTTCGGTTACAATCCTATACCCACTTACCTGGGCATATGTCACACTGAATATAATGGGACTTATTTCTGAAAAGGCAGATATAGGGCTACACCGTTAGACCGATTCAAAGATATTGCATTTTGCACTCTGCACATTGACCCTGTCCCTATCCACATGTATATTGCCTTCACTGGATTGGGGGTACTTGTGCAGAAAGAACCAGAATAAGGTTTGCCTGCACATGGAACCACGATGGATCCACACATGGACATCGACACATACAAACAACTATCATCCTATTAGTTGTGCATCACAATTGGAAATATGACAATATTGTATTCCTTTACCAAATTTAATTGCTCTCTTAAATTCTAAGAAGTTATAAGAGAACAGAGTAGTTAGAAACAGCTGAAAATATATTTGATAGTAATGTTTTCCAGATTTCCAGGGTTGTTGTTTTTTTAACGGTCTACAGGGTGTAGAGATATTGTATTTTGCAAAATGTTTGCATTGACATAGTTCCATGTAGCAGTGAAGCTTGTATGTAATTCTCAGCATTTTATAAAGAGAGAAAGTCTACAAGACACTCAATATTTAGGGCAGTATCCAATGCTGCCCACATGCTAGCAGAGCCGTCTGCTAGCACAATGGGAAGCTAGCAGATCCTGAAGCAAATGAAAATGAGTGGAAACACTTGTTTCCAGAACAGGACAAATTAGCGGAACTTGCAGAAGGAGTGCCACCTATCCCATTCCAGAAGTAATTGTTTGCGCTCATTTCTGGGGTTGCTTTACAAAGAGCCAACAATGGGTCCGACTGGTGCAACAGAAATATCAGAGAGCAGCGGCAGTATTGGATACAGTCCATGAAAATAATTACAATTTCCCAGTGAGTGACAAATGGAAAGCACCTGAAGAAATTTTCAATGTCTCAGTGCAATAAAAAAGTATAACCACATAAGGGAAACAATATCAGCAGCGGAAACTTTCCATTCATTAACCAAACATGAAGATCAAATATTTTGGTCTAAAAAGGGATCAGTTTAAGCAAACAGAAACAACTCAGTTCAATTTTCTAGTGTTCAATCTGAAAGAGAGCTTCGGCTATGGGGCGGTATACAAATGCAATAAATAAATAAATAAATAAATAAAAAGTCAAGATATTTACTTTAAAATTTCATCTGTGAATAAAGCTCAAGGCATCAAACGTGGTAGAATAGTAAGGGAATAAAATTGTTTGACAATGAACAGTTGTTGAATTGATATTGTCTTCAAACTGGAAATTTGATCTTTCCACGCTATGTAAGATTATGAATACTTATGTTTTCCCATGCTATATAAGGAACCAGGCTTAGGCTGTCTTTACGTGTGACAAAATTAATTATATATGATATGATTATTATTTCAGTATCAGTACTTCTGTTTCCCATGTCTATATTAAATGCATGCAACAGTAACCAGAACACATAATTTAAAAGTGGACAGCAGCAGCTTTCTGTATGTTTATTGCCATTTGGAAGCAATTCATTCTGGGCTATGAAAAAAAGGACTTTTTAAAGCATGATAGGATAGAACACCTAGTGGCTGAGTCCGCTGGGAATTTACCCAGTGCTACTAAGGGAGCCTGTTCAGGATTGGTTCACGCAATCAATTATCCTGTTGATCATAGGAGGCCAGATGATCATAGGAGGCCAGATGATCATAGGAGGAGCAGATGATCCATCTATCTGGTTCAGTATTGTCAGTTCTGACTGGCCGTTGCTTTCCAAGATCTAAAAGGATTGGAAAACTAACCAAAAACCTCACAGTCTTGTATTTTGCAAATCAGGATGACGGTGGCCCTATTGATTCACTTGTTTACCCATCTGGAAAGCTTACTTTTCCTTGTCCTGCTATAACAGAGAAGCTTTAACTGGTTGTGCTAGAATTTGAACCTGGGGCCTTCTGTATGCAAAAAAGATATTTGTTTGTTCAAAATGAGTTTACAGGCCCTTCCTATCAGATTTCAAACTAAGGTGATACAAGAGCAAATCTTTCATCTGCTACTTCAATGTAGCTGTATAGGCAACATGAAGACGTTAGTAGCAGTACAGATTTGAAGGTGGGAGGAAACGTAGCTTAGTGGTAGATACATGTTTTCATGCAGAAGGCTCCAGGTTCACTTCTTGGCATCTCCATGTAAGGGAGGATAAACTCCTGCCTGAAACCTTGGAAAGTCATTGCCTAGACAATACTGGGCTAGATGGACCGACGGTCTGACCCCGTATAAGGCTATGTTCCTATGTGTATGAGTTCTGGATTATTTAAAGCAAAGTACAAGGATGTGACCTTGTGTATCAGATGCATACATTAAAATGACACAATTCTAGTGTTGTTAGATCCTCCCTCATCACCTTAAGTATTCTGCAGATCAACAGGTTGTCTCCCAGTAGATCTCTGTCGTCTACTTAGTAATACCCTTGCCTGCTACAGCATATACCTAGAGCACACTTGCAGCTGTGCTAGGAGTTACAACTGTACTACCTTAGGAAAGGGGAGTGCATAGTTCGGAGAGGACTAGATGAATGGACTCTCAAAACCTAGCTGTGCAATAAGCTACATCTTGTCACACTGGAACAGTCATAGGAATGTTCCTTAAGAAAATTGTGATTTCTTCTTCTTAATGTCCCAAACTGTCCTAGGTACACAGAGGGGAGTTGTCTTAGTAAGCACCAGAGGATATAATTGGTTCAACTGCGGGGGTGGTGGAGATAGTCTTGTCTTGGCAGTTCTCAACAGATTAGAAAAGAAAGTTATGATGACTCCACATAAATCCTGAGACTCTAAGGATCAACCTATAATACTTTTTTAAAAAAATTAAAGCATTGTTAGCAGCTGGGAAGGTAGGGATTTCAATCAAGGAAATGGGGAGGGGAGGTGGTGAAGCCTTCTCTCCTAGAGCTGCAGTTCTGAACTGAAGTCACTTTAGCTGCTTTTAACACATTTTAAAAAGTGAGAGATCCCAAGTGAAACTAAACAATAATGCCATTATCAGATTAGCTCTCATCCATAACACTCAGGATATGGAAGAGGAAGCAGTGGTAGAAGCTTCTCATACCAGGTTAATTATGGCAAATAACGGTGTTGAATCTGAGTAGGACACAAAAAAGCTGCGCTTTCTTTTGCATTCAGACACACACATTCTTCCTTTGTTTCCATCTTTTTATTTCCCTCTCTTTCTACAAAATAAAGCAAGTGAATTTGATCTTTTTCAAGTATAAGTTTGGAACATCATCAAACCACAGCTACAATTTAATGTCAGAAGTGGGGCTGACATTATATATTGAAAGGGCAAAAAAACCAGGTCAGTTGCTGGTGAAATCAACTTCAAACCAGCACCAACCTATGTTAAACTAGCAGCATTAACACAGAATGGAAACAGTTGATGAAGCAATAAATTACAACCACTTAAGCTTAAGAGTAGGAGAGGGTGGCCTGGTAAATAGCATCTACAGAAAACAAGGGATTAAATATCGCTATCTATAATCAAGCTAAAGTAATTGGATTTACCTCAGTTTAGTCCCATTAGTGTTAATGGGATTCAGTGTGGCTTATGCAAAAGTTCAGTTAGAGCTGGGAAAGCAAGGACTGGATAATCCAGGTCAATGTGGGGAAATAATAGGCTGACCATATGAAAAGGAGGATAGGGCTCATGTAACTTTGCCTTCTTTTGTATACGGTCACTCTAGTATAGTGCCTACAACTTTAACTGTTGTGATGAAGAGGGAATTTCACCAGGAACTAATTGCATGCAAATGACACTGGCTGAAATTCCCTTTTCTCTACAACTGTTAAAGTTACATGAGCCCTGTCCTCCTTTTCTTATGGTCAGCCTAGAAATAACCTCCTAGTGTGTCACAGTGCGCCTCAGTAAGAAAATTGTTTAAGCTTCCTTGTATGAAAATTACAACAAAACTGACAACATTGCAAAGCTCATTCACATTCATGACAAATGGAGAAAAGGTTGGAAGAGGGCCCAAAGCATCCTTTTGAGGACCCAGAATTAAATGCCTGTTGCAGGAAAGAATTAGGAGCTTGCTGCACACCTCTTGTTTCATAAGTTTGTATTAGAAGTGAGTAGCTGGTATGTGTAACCTCCCAATTCCTTTTATACCACTAGTAATTCAAATTTAAGAGCCACTTAAATTTGCTGTTTTGCAATCTTATTGGCTGAATTCGGATGACACATTAAGCATCGGGGGTGGGGGTGGGGGAATAATCGTCAGTTGTACTATCATGTCGTCCGAATGCTGCCATAGTCAACTCAGTGCTAATCCTAATCCACACCACGGTTGATTATTTATTACCACGTTGTGTGGGCAGTATCCCATAGATGAACAACTGTAAAGTTTATTATTACCCCACCATTGACTATCGTGTTGTCTGAATTCAGCCATTGTCTTCTCCTTCACAACAACTCTAAGGCAAGTCAGGGGAACAATCTTTTTCCAGTTACAGATGGGAAACTGATGCTGAAAGAGAGAAAATGGGTGACCCAATGCCTAAAGAGAGAGAATTTAACTGGGATTTATATAGACTTACAACGTGGTCTGGAGCAGCCCCTCCACATGTCCAACTGTTCCAGACACTCAGAACCAAATCATTCAGTGGACAAAAATAAAAACCTTTAAGCAAGCTCAAAAGTTTTCTGTGGTTGTTATGACAATTTTAGTGATTATAGTCAATTGTGGTCAGAAAGGTTCTAAGCTTGGTCTACTAGGGAAGGAACACAGTCAGTCATGTAATTATCAGCCTGTTGAGTAACAGCATACTTTACCATAAATGGACAGTCTTTAGTACTAAACAGCAGTCAAATTCTTAAGTAAAGAGGTATTGCAACTAGATAAAGCAAGATGATAATTCCATTCAGCAGTGGCACACCTCATTCTATGGTTTGTCTAAAACCTTTCCACAACAAGCTTCAATGCTAGCTGACTTTTCCTTGCTGGGGAAGGATATGAGGATTCCCAACACCCACTTTGGAAGTCCATGAATTTGCTGCCATTATATGATCAACACTCTTCTAGGTATACTGAGATAGTTCCAATCATTGGCAACTATCTCCTAGCCTCAGCTTCTTGTTAAAATGGGAACATTTGCCTTAGGATGTGTAATGAGAATGAATAAATACAAATGTCACCAAAACTGAAGTTGAGGAATAGGATAAATGATAAAACTCAAATTATATTGTAAACAGGATTTGCAACTTTGCTGCAATCAAGTGCAAAATACAATTTAAGTTGGGGGTTTGCTCCTATTAAAATAGATCCTTTTATTTAAAATAAAAAACAAAAAATGTGACTATTGCAAAAAAAGAGACACCCCCACATGTGTTGCTCCCCCCAATCCACTCACCTTTCCCACATAAAAGATATAACTCATCTCCATTAACTTTAAAGAGTTTTTTTTAAACAATTCAATGGGAGGTGTTCCACTCCACCCATATTGTGTACATGCCTTGCAGTCAGAGAAATTACTCACATCATCATATCTAATGCATACTCAGTCAACCAGGCCCAATTTTTACAGAGAAGCCTACTGCTCATGAGTATCTGACATGTTCAGCTCTTTTGAAGGCGAGGCTTCAACTAGGTTTGAAAATTCTAGTCATTCAGGTGGCAACTATCATTGAATAAAGCTGGCCGTTCATAATTACAGCTGAAAAAGTAACCTTAGGGCATTTATAAAAGAACACAGACATTCATTTTGTTATGCAAATCGAACACTTACTTAATACACTACTCTAAAGATGAACACCTCCTGCCAACAAGATTTCATCAGACTGTTTCTATATGTATAGCAATAGTGCACGAATTACTCCATCCTGCCCCTCTGTAAGAATAACACCAACTAGTAGACCTCAGACGGAGTATTTTATGCAGGTCTGGGTACTGTACTTTTAAGATGTGATTAAGTTACAGGAGGTGGAATTTGGTTGAATATTAAGAGAAACTTCTTAATGGTGAAAACAGTTTGACAATGGAACCAATTGCCTGGGGTGGATGGAAGGTTCATCAAACAAAGACAGCTATTAGCGGGGGAGCTCTGGATTTCCTACAATGAACAGCAGATTGGAAGCACACATACACACCCAGTCCCAACTCTATGCTTCTAAGTTTCTAAGCATGGAAACAGTGAGCCTCAAAACGTTTATCAGTCAAGAAAGAAACACCTCCACCTCTTTAGGACAGCCACACCCACTGAGATTGTTGGATTATTATCCAGCAGTATCAAGAAGCTTTAGAGGTGCCCAAGCAAAATTTTCTTCAATGCCTTCTTGCTCCAAAAAAGTACTGACATCCAAAACTTTAAGACAGGAGTGGGGAAATCTGAATTCTCCAGATGCTGTTGGACTGCAGTTCTCCTTACGATTATCTATGCTGGTTGGGGCTGATAGGAGTTGGAATTCAACAACATCTGGAGAGTCATAAATTACTCACCCTTGCTGTAAAATGTATGCCCAATGGCTAAATCAGGTTTTGATAAAAAAAAAACCACTAGATCAGGCACAGCATCAGGCTTGCCTGCATGTTCTGGAGGAACAAGCATGCTACAAGGTTATACATGCAGAGAGAACTGTATACTGTATCACAGAACGAACTGCTTCAGGGTCGTTGTTTTTTTAAAAAAAACAACAACAACAACTAAGGCCAGCCATGGACAACGGACAAGTCATGGCGCCCCTCCAAACAGGAACTTTCCTAGGTCACGCTGCAAGAGCAGCGGCAGGAGAGGGACGTTCCCAACCCTCCATTTCCAGGGAGCTCCAGCTGGCCATGAAAGAACTTGATGGGAAAGGCGCGGCGCTTACCTGGCTCCTGCTGGCGCGTGCTGCTTCTGCTAGCTGCTGCGTCCTCTCGCTCGCTCCCACCACAGCTGGCCTGGCGCGAGTCTCTCGAGGGGGGCCTGTTATTGTGTTCTCCTCGGCAGAAGGCGTGTCCCTGATCTACATCCAGCCAGCTCAAAGAGAACAGTAAGGGAGGGAGGGTTCGGCTTTCCCTCGCTCGCTTTTCTTCCTTTTTTTGCACTCAGCACCACAAAAGGGCTGATGTCATGTTTCCTGAGGAAAAAAACAACTGGAGCGGGCGCGCAAACAGGCAAACCGGTCATGAGGCCGCGCTGCCCACACGAAGAGCTTCTCGGGACTGTGCAGAAGCTGCTTCCCGCCAAAGCAGCGGCTAAACGAAAGATAGCAAGAGCAGGAACCGAGACAGGGCGTAACCTACACGGGAAAGGATGTATATAAAAAAAAACACAAGCCAGGCTCTTTGGGGCACTTTAAACGACTCAGTTAGGCGGTCTGGTGTCCTCGAAACTATTCACGGGTTTTTGCTTGTGCAGACTTTACATAGCAGGGTAGACTTTTGGACAGAGATCCAAGGTCTCACTTCACAAGGCACCAGGGCTGGCTTAACCCATGTTGAAGTAAGTGAAGCAGCACACGTGGCCACCTAAGGAGGCAAGACCTACAACTCCCAGCATTCCCCAGCTAGCTTTGCTGACTGGGAAATGCTGGGAGTTGAGGGCTTTTTTTCTGTTAAACATGTATAGGAAATGCACCTTAAGCCCAAAATCTAAAATTACTGAACTGTCCAACTGAACACATTACACCTATCTGGAAGTTAACAAGAAGATATCTCCCTTAGTTTGATGCATTCCAGTAACGATCTGGAAACTCAATGTACTCCTCCAAAAGTCACTGGCTGAGTTCAGACTACACTTTAGGCAACAGAGGGGGGAAGAGGCAACTGTCCGTTCTGTTGATTATTGTGCTGTGGGGGGGGGGGACACAAGGGACAGTATATTATGTAACACTCCATTGTTTATCGGAGACCCGTTGCTTATCATGAGGCCGGGACTTTCAGCCATGCAACAGGGAGGGGCAACGTGTTGTGTAGGGGGCACCGCAAAAATAACGAGCCGTTAGTTGCCTCTTCCACTTTCCATTGCCTAAAGTGTCTCCTGAACTTAGCCATTTAGTGCCATTCTTACAATGTTCCAGAATTTGTTGAAGGAGTCTAATGTCTATGGAGAACTACAAAGTGGAAGTCATCTATCTTGGCTGTAGAATGCTTCTGTTATGTATATTCTGGGGTTTGTGCTATCATTTGGCCATAGTAGTGCCATAAGGTTCTTTGCTGATTCAGCAGTAGGATTGCCAACTTTTTTGACCCCCGACAAAGCTATTTTGCCTTTAGCAACTGCATGACAGTCAGAAATCCAACTGGAAGTGACTTTATATATCTATATCTATTGCCCACTACATTCTTATACTGGGAAACACTTCACCACATTAATTTGGTTTTGCCATGCAGCTGTTAAAGACACTGATACCTGTGCCACAAACAGTTGTCTTTCTGCCTCAACACACATGCCCACACATACACAAATATCTGTAGAATACTGTTTTGCTAAGGAATTATAAAACAACCTAAGTTCAATAGCCACATGACACCCTTAAGTAATGAACTCACTATTCTGTCTCACTGAAATATTTTGCAGATAAATAATCTGTGTAAGGAAAAACATTAAAATGACCAAGCATAAAGATGCAGTGCAATCACAGATTTCATACCGATTTGTAGAAACTGGTTTGAGCTCAAAGGGATCAGTCATACAACGGAAGTGTGACTAGCTGCAACGTCAAACAATGACAAAAATATATAAGGAGCAAATATGAACCAACCTTTATTTACACTGATTCTCTCAGGTGGCAGTTGACTATGGTGTTGTAAATCAAGTAAGCAGCTCCCTCCTGCCTTCTGTGTGTCTGTTTTCATTTTATAAACCATTTGCTTGCTGTTTTCTGAACCTCATCCAGCTTTATGATAATCCGCTTGACATGAAGTGTTCTTGAGAACTGCCAGCAGGGCTGATATCCTTTTGAAAAAAATGCTGGAGGTTTGCTTGAGTAATGTGTCACATTCTCTGTTTCAGCTTTCTTTGCAACATCTAGTGAAGGACCTTGTCTACCTATCCCAGATGGGGATGCACAAGTTCCATTGAGATTTATGTATTCTCCCACTGAACATTGCCCAAGAAGTGCTAACAGGAAATTTGTGCATTCCATGTTGGTGCTTCCATGTAAAGTCTGAAGTCACTCACACATTGAGTTCATTTATTACATATAATATGTTAATGCCATATTATTTTGCTATAAAATTTTAATACTATATGGTAGATTTAATAAATGACAATTTATGGTTGTTTATTTATTAAACAAACCTGCTGGTATCAACCACCATATGATTAGAGGCCACAGATGATAGCTTCTTACAGCTTCTGACAAATGCTTCTAGTAAGTGTCAGCCTCAGAGGTTCTGCAAGGCTGAGGAGAGAATTACCTGTATAGCCACAGAGTAAGCATGAGGGAAGATAATATAGTGGCAAGGAAAGGAAGCCTAATTTCCTGGTTCTACCCACCCCCTTCATTGTAGCCTCGGGCAGGACTTATGGCATTTCCATTTATTATGTAACCTCTTTTTATGCAAAGCCCAGCTGCTATGGGTTTTTAAGTTGTTTAAATTTACTGTTCCTCTTGATGAAAACATCACTCAATGGCAATGAAAGATGAGGTGGTTCTTCATTTTTCAAATAAACAAATGAAAAATCAGATCTGATCACCCATTCGTACTCCCTGTGTTTGTGCCCGGTAGTGAGTGTACGTACTTCTGATACAAAAGATGGGCTGACTGGAAAGTTGGCCAAAAGGTTAAACCTCTGAGATTTCGATCCCATACCAACTTACTTTGGAATAAGCCTTATTGAACTCATTGGGGCATACTTCTGAATAAACATGTATAAAGTTATACTGTAAGAAATGCATTATTCTTCCACCTGTGAACTATTGTGTTTATTCATCTCTTACATTTTCTTGATGTTTTAAAAGAGACTAGGTTTTTTAAGTGCTGCAGCTAGTGACTTAACTTTTGGTTTATGGATTTTTATGAGTTTTAAAGTTGTTTATGTTTACTGTTGCTGCTTATTTTGTTAACGGACTTGAGTAAAAGAAAAGAGTGATACAATAATAAATATAGAAAATAAAGAAACATTTATTTCAATTCTCAAGTGTTATTTAATTGAAGAAAGTAACATGTTGCATTTTCCTCCCAAAGATTAATTCAGAGAAGGAAGAATGCATGGTGATTCAGCTATTGTTTTTTGCATCTAATTTTGGATAAGTCTCAAGGGTGCAGCTGCCCCCTGGTGTTAAAAATGCACTATTACACACAGTACTTGAGGTATATTTAGGGTGCAATCCTATGCATATTTAGACAGAAAACAGTCCTACAACTCCCAGCATACCCCAGCCATTTGTTGTCGTCTCTGTATTATAGTTTAAGGACTCCAAAGCAGCTCACAAAGGTATATAAATGCAACATTTAAACAATAAAATAAAATACAAATGTGAAGCAGCAATATCCCAATGCTGATTAGCTTTTAGTTTTAGTTTTAAAAACAAAAAATCCTAAAGCTTGAACAGATTTTTTTTTTATGTGTGCATGCATGGTGCCAGACAAAGCCCCACAAGGACAGGCTATGAACAGTGAGCAGTTGGTGATAAATAGTGAGTTCAGGCAGCGAAGAGGTGGAATTAGGTAGCTGAAGTAGTAGCAGTTGGCAAAACTGAGAAGTAGGATCAGCAGCACCAGGGACAGCACCAAATGTTGGTCCAACAATTGGCAATGCTGAAGTGAGCCCTTATATCCTGTTGGACGTCCAACAATTGCTAAGATGTCAATCCCCACCACCGCAAGCTAAGGTGCTCAGAGCTTATCCTGTGTATGATATCAGATGAGAGCTTACAGTTGGTACAATGATACCAAAAAGAAAGAAAAAGGCTTACATGCTTTACTAGAAAGACTGACGCTCCAATTTGTATTCATCCATATTCAGAATCTGGAAATACATTTCTGTCCTCTATGAGTTTTGTGAGTTCTTTCACCTTGGATTCCCTTTAGGTGGGCTTGGAGATCATAGGACCCCTGGGCTAGACTCCTCCCCCTTGCGGTAACTCTTCAAAGGCTGCTTCATGAAAGCCACATTAAAACTTATATCAGAGAGAAAGCTTTATAGTGTAGCTCTTATTAGTAAAAATATAAAATTCATGTTATAATAATAATAATAATATAATATATTTCTTACCCTCCCTCAGGATTGAGACAAGGAACAACATTGATACAAATGACATAAAATACAAAAAACTGATTAAAAACATATAAAATTAATACATTATTAAAATACAGATAAAACTCTTAAAATTTGACTGGGTAGGCCTGCCAGAAGAGATTGGTTTTTATGGCTTTCTTAAAGTCAAAAAGACTATTAAGTTGACGAATCTCCTCCAGCAAGCCATTCCACAGTCTGGGAGCAGTCTGTTCCTATTATAAACTTCATCCATGTCTTGATGAGTTTAAGGGCATTAGAGAGAGGTGACTTATGCAATTGGAGTAAGAGTTTAGAATTCACCTGGGCTGTTTACTCAGCTATCCAATCATTAGGTGAAACAAATCATATAAAGAGCTCCTCCACTGCTCCTATTTTTTTTTCAGTACTGTTTACAAGGTTTCCTCATTCTTTCCTCTCTTTTAATTTTGGGTGGATGGGCACACTGCAGAGAGAAAAGTGGGCTTCCAGCCACCTGCCATATTTATTTCCTAAATAATTTCCTCTGTGGGCTCAGAGGCATTCTGGGGAAAAAAAGATGGTGGATGGAGGCCTGCACTTCAGTCTACATTGCACCCAATCACCTGGAGTAACTTTTTCAAAGATTTTGTAATCATCATTATTGTTTTTTAATTCCCTTGGGACTGGTGGCGCTTGTCTACAGATACAGTAGTGCCCATGGACATCACATAGAGATCCAGGCATACAGCCTCTCCACTCCCTGGGCCCTATGTCATTATTTTTATTTATTTTATTTAAAACATTTCTTAGCCGCCTTTCAGGGCAGAAGCTCCACCAAGATGGCTTACAACCATATATAAAACAGTATACACATTAAAAGCAATAAAAACATAGAAAGTAAAATATCAATTAAAACAATAAAAGCTAACATTAACAACTAATAATAAAACAGCAAGTAATAAAAAAGCAAGGGCAACAGCAGCAAAACAGTATTCCATTATGAAAAGGCCATAGTAAAATAAAACATTTTAAGGCATTCTTAAAAACCTGTAAGGATGGTGCATGGTGGATTGTCGGTGGGAGTTTGTTCCACAGGTGTGGGGCCATTGCTGAGAAGGCTCTCTCCCGTGTGGAAACCCACCTAATATCTCTCATTGATGAGCAGGTGAGAAGGGCCTATCCTTTTGATCTTAAAGTGCAGGCAGGCTGGTATGGGTGAAGGCAGTCCTTCAAGAAGCTTGATCCCAAACCGTTTTGGGCTTTAATGGTCAAAAACAGCACTTTGAATTGGGCTCGGAAACACACAGATAGCCAGTGCAGTATAGGCATTATGTGGTCAAATCACCTTGCCCCCACCAATACTTGGGCAGCCGCATTCTGCACCAGCTGAAGTTTCTGAACTGTCTTCAAAGGCAGCCACATGTAATTACTTCATACACCCTCTCTTTTTATTATTTTTCCTTTCTTCAACTCTCCATCATCTTTTTTTTCTTCAGGCCTTCATGTCTTCCACTAATCCCCCCGCCCCTGGGGTCTGGGTCCTTTATTTCACTCTACTGCAACTCTGTTCTGCTTACTTAGTTTTCCAGTCCTCAGCCCATTCACATAGTTCCTCTTGTCCCCAGAGCCTGTGGAAAATGTTTTCATCCCAGTCAAGTTGGCCCCTTTCCCTTTCCCTCACAGAATATGTTTTAAAATATTTCATAAGATCAAAATCATCTCAGACCAGAGACTTCTCTCCCACAAGGACAATACAATTACAGATAGATATGTCATTGTAACATTTGTTTGCCTTTCTAATGGCTGCCATGTATTTAGTGACTCTAAAATACTTTCCTCCTATAAATGGTAACAGGTAATTTAAATAAAGCCCAATCAGAACACTATTGTGTAACACCTACTCATCTGAAAAAATGTTTAAATCTCAAATGAGTGCCTGAAAAGCTAAGAACTAAATCACCCACAAGATGGAGCTGATGAGGTAAGATCAGCATGGAAAGAACATTTTAACCAGCTCTGAACATCCCAATATCCTGAAAACCATATTGCAAAAACATTCTGCTCTTAACCTTTAAAAGATCTCTCTCTCTCTCTCTCTCGCCCTCCCGCACTGGTTAATTTATACAGTGCTGTTTGCTTATAATTTATACAGCGGTGCCCAAGGGCACCGTAATGAACAGCTGCTATTCCCGTTTTACAGATAGAGAATTGGGCCGAACATGATATGGTTTAGCCAATGCTGTGCACTGAATTGATGGAAGAGATGGGCCTCTGGTCCCAATCTAGTTCTGATAAGTAGAAGTCATATCATTTTCTTGGAGCCTCCTTCTCCATATGTACAGATTGGTGGATAGGCTGTGCTTATATAGTGTTGAGGAAAGTATTGTGTAGACATACTGATGTTAATAATGTGTTTCAAAAGTTCCAGGGCTAATGGTAAGGCCCCGCTCCCTTCCTGATAACGAGTCTTTCCTATTCAATCCCTATCTCTACCCGTAGCCTGAACATGTAAGCTCGCAGCTGTAGACTCGCTCCGGGCAGCCCCTTCGAACTACCTTTCCCATGATGCTTTAAGTTGCCTGACTGCGCCCGCGCCTCAGTTCCTCCGGAGAGGGAGGGGGACGCGAGGAGTTGTAAAGATGGCGGCAGGGGCATTTGGCTCTCCTCCGGGCTGAGGCGATCGGTGCGGCTGCTACTACTGAGGGAGACAGACGGGTGTCGTCGTCGTCCTCCAGCGCCGCCGCTGCCACCATGTCAGAGCCGGGGCACTTGGGGGTGAAGCGGGCCGAGTCGGCGAGGCTCCGGCGAGCTGAGCAG
This sequence comes from Anniella stebbinsi, assembly GCA_029215795.1. Lineage (NCBI taxonomy): Eukaryota > Metazoa > Chordata > Lepidosauria > Squamata > Anniellidae > Anniella > Anniella stebbinsi. The sequence continues at coordinate 43,034,977 of JARDYH010000004.1, read as the reverse complement.
CTGAAGCGATGGAAGGGCTCCTTGACCGAGCTGGAGCCGGTGACTCCCGCCCGGAGCCGGCACCGTGGCGGGGCCCGCGTTCGCTTCGAGGACGGCGCCGTCTTCCTGGCCGCTTGCTCCAGCGGGGACACCGACGAGGTGAAGCGCCTGCTGGCCCGCGGAGCCCGTCTCAACACGGCCAACGTGGACGGGCTGACAGCGCTGCATCAGGTACCCCGGGCAGGAGCACCTGCCCCCCCCTCCAGCATCCCTAAATCCCCCTGCCCCATTGGGTTGGGCGGCAGAGACGGAGGGAGAAGTCGTGAGAATATCCTTACAGAAGGATTGATGACAAAATTGCCCAGTCATTTTCTTTTGCTTACAGTAAAGATGGCTTATAGACAGATAGATTATAGATAGTTCTCTTTTCTCATTTATCGCTCCTTCACACTCTTGCCCCTCTTCCTCCTACCCTGTTCCCCACCTCCCCATGATTGACCCACGCACAAATGGAGTAATATTCCCTGTAGGGATTGATGCTGACTCTCCTAGTCAGTAGTTTTCACAGGGTTGCACCAAGGATCCACAGCATGACTCATATCCTGCAGGATTTCTCTTCTCTTCCCCCACATTTTGAAGATATATGTTTTTTTTCTGCTTATCCCTGAGAAGTAACCTAGGTGAACTGACAGCACCATACATCCCTAGTAGTTGCTGTATACTGTAGGATTGAGAACAAGCAGTGCCTTGCTTGACCTATGGATGGTCAAATGCACAGTGAGGGTAATGCATCAGATATTGGGCATCCATCAGTGGAACTAGAAATCAGCTTGTTTCTCCCCTACTCTCCTTGAGCTGAGTCTCAAAAATTTTGTCTCAGTGAACATATGTAACTTTCCTGGAGCTACATTAAGAGCATTGTCCTTCTTTCTACTACAACTCTAACAACATCTTGCATGCTATCAGCACCATGCCCTAGCCATTTATTTATTTCAGTGGGAGTTTCCTTATTCAGGTAGCAGTTTCCATCCAAATTGTGTATTCATACACCACTGTAGCACAAACCACATATTTTTTGCCATTTGTTACTAATAAATAACATTTATGTATTCTCTTACCATGAATTCCCAGGGGGAAGATAAGGCCATAGAAATACATTTAGTTACTCTAATTTAAACCTACCCTGTCTCTTCTTTCATCCCCCCCCCCCAAAGGATGCAAAATATGGAGAAGACAGACTTTTTTGTTTATTTTTGTTTTTTTGTGTGTGTGGATCAAGCCAAAGTCAGACTGTTAAGTATGGACTGAAGTTTCATGTTTACACTTTAAATGGTGAATTTCACAACTATTTTGTTTGATTCTAAGTATCTTGATCTGCCTGGACCTATAGGAGGAGCCATCACTTCTAATGAAATATGCTTCAGTAAAAAAAATCTGTCACAGCTATTTATAGAGGGAGTTTTGTATTTTCTGCTCCTTCACTTACATGACTCTTTGGAATTCTAAAATAAACACTGGTTTGGACGTTAATATTGCAAAATAAGAAACTCCTTAAAAAGCTGAATATTTGGAAATGGTTTCAGCTTGAGGTACTGATGCACTTCTAAAGTATTGAAGTCTTATGAATTTATGATTGGTTCATTTATGAGGCTTTTCCATTAGTGGTAAGCTCAATGTTATGTCTTATCTACTGCCTTAATGTGTCCTGTATAGTTGCTGTGATACTTTTGACTTTCAAAACCCTTTCCCCTGGCAACCTTTACAAAGAGCACAACGTGCCAGGGTCTAAGATGAGCAACACAGACTTCTATTAATAGAATTCCTAGTGTGCACCAAAAGCATCCTCAAGAGGCTCCTCCTAACATGACAAAAGCATCCAAATGCAGTCATCTCTTCTATGGTTCCTGTGTCATGTTGTTCTTTTTAATGGAGCAGAGAAGATACTTTAGATTGGGAAACATCTGATAACACATATTTGAATCTATTGTCACTTAAGCTGATATTGGCCTGGTTTGTATGTAATGAGAAGCCACTGTGAGTGAATTTCACTGTGGTTTCTTGTTGCAGTGGCAGCCACCATTTTGGGTGGGCTGTTGGGGTGGTTGACAAGCCACCCACAACCTAAGACCGCCCATGGGTTCTGGATGGCTTGTCAACCACCCCAACAACCCACCCTTGCCAGGTTCACTTGTACAACAAGCTGCCACACATCCCTGCTGCGGCTTGAGTATTCAGAATGGCAGTGGAGGCCACAACAAAATACACAGTGGAGAAATTCACCCATGGTGTTTTTTTGTTGTTGTTGTTATATGCGAACAAGATATCTCAAAATAACTGTATTCATTTATTTCCTATTGTATGCAAGCTGATCACGGTGCGTTGATATTTTCTCACTAAGCTAACATTTCTCTGAAATGGTGGTGGTGGGGTTTATTCAGCATTGAAAGAAGACAGGTGACAAGCTGACATTACTTGTGGGTTTTTAAATGTCAGCTTAATAAATGCTAAAAAGCATAAATGAACTTTCAGTAATGTAGACATACATTATGCAGGATAAGCATATTTGCACATAATTTTGCATGATCTTTGGCATGGGGAAAGCGCAAGGAATTATTCAGGGCATGGAAATCTTATTCACTTACTATCCACTTTAGCTTCTAAGTCTTCATTGCCCACACTCCTTGAAGCATATATTTGCAGCTTATAAAGGCTTTAAAAATAATAATAATGGAAGAGCTGACTTCTTACCCAGTGCTAAATTTTGTGCTTGCAAGTAATTGTAGAATTCAAGCAATGAATTATTCATTTAAGAACGATGCAGTTTGCCTCATACAGCATCTGATCTGTTTAGGGCCTTGTGTGCATGTGACATTCTCTATGGACTTCACATTTGGTAGCACCTTAGTAATCCTGGGACTAAAACTAATTATGGTCTCCAAATGAGTTAAACACATAGCGTAATTGAAAACAAGGTGGCAATGCATGCTCTTGGGAAAGAGACTGATTTTGCTCCCTGACACACCAGGTTTGGAAGAGAATATGACATGTAAACAAGGTTTGTGTGTTGTTGCAAATAAACAACTGTTACATCTTGTCACAGATCACCTCCATAATATCAGAAAGCTCAAGATGGGATTTTCAGCCTTTAATAATGCCGGTGGGCTGCTGATAAAATGTTACACCAATTGGGAAAAATAACTGTTGGAATGATGACATCCATCTCCTCAGCTTCATTCTTGTAGTGTGATCCCACAGAGGTAGGCGTCAAGCCAGTGCAATCTTGAGCACATTGGAAATCACTCCATTTCATTTCAGTAAAAGACCCTAGGCTATCTATTGCATTCTACTTTGCTTGGTAGCATGGAACATACTCTGTTCCATGGTCCTAAGGGTTGCACTGAGTGATTTTATTGTTGAGCCCTCTCTGATGGTGAAAATCAGAGATGGAAATCATTTGGAAAATACTCACACAAACCCCAAAATAATGGTGATTTTTGTTCTCATTCTCACTGTGATGTTCTCCACAACAGGCCAAGTACAAGACGTTCATACTACCAGCTCTACTACTAAGTGTTCTCTGTTACTGGCATTAATTCTTGGCAGACCCGATCTCAAATGCTATATGGTGGGTGATGTGTCCCGAAATGTTTATGCTACAATTAAATGTAAATTATTCAGTGCCACTTCTGAAGACTTTCTAAAACAAGCAAAACAATTCTTATAAGATTTTAAAAAATTATGAGGATCTAACAGCTCCTAGTTTGTTTCCATGCTCAAAGTAATGGTATTGACCTTTGAAAGCATTCATGGTTACTTGTCTCCAAATGTGCCTGTTTGTACACTAAGATCATCCACAGAGGCCCTTTATGGGCACCTCTGAGATGTAGTGAGTGGCAATGGGGAAGGGCAATGGGCAATGGGTGCTGGTGGTACCCCAACTGTATAATGCTCTCGCCAGGAAACTCACCTGATGCCTACCTTGATGCAGTTTTGGTGCAAAAGACCTTTTTTATTTTCCTAGGCTTTTAAATTCTCTGCACATTGCTTTTATACTGCTTGGTGTTTAATTCTACTGATAGCTTATATATATATATATATTTATATTGTGGTGTATTAATGCTTTTCCTGGTCAATGACTTACCAGTTTAGGGTTTGAAATGTTAGTCCTTGAGTTTCATTCTCTGCTCCAACATCTCAGCTGAAAATACCACTTAAGAAATTAAACACTTTAATCTTTAGTTTGTTTAATACTGGCCCATTTTACAGGGTAGTTATAAGGATTATTGAGGTAATATATGCAAAACATGTTGAACACTTAAATTGTGCTATATAAATACCAAGTCTTTAACTTTCCAGTTACAGTGCTTTCTGGTATTTTAGCTGGAAGATTTTGTTTCATTTAATGAAAAACGCTTTAAAGGTTAGTTAATAGATGGAAAAACTTCACCGTAATGACTTCCTGAAGCCACCTTGAGTCCCATTATTGGGGAAAAGGTGGGATATACATAAATATAATAATAATAATAATAATAATAATAATAATAATAATAATAGTTTTGTTATTGTTGTTGTTTGGTTTAAAATTGCAGGGTTAACAGTGTAAGACAAACTACACTTGACCTAATGGGTTGTTGCTGCTGATGCAAATATGCATTTTGTATAAAGAATTTGTCACTGGGACAAGGCATGAGCAGGAAGGATTTTCTCCCTTCATCAGATGTGCAAGTTAAGTCAATATGATACTCAAGGGAAGTTTAGTTTGGACAAGTTGAAGTTTTAGCAATGACAAACAAACTGCAAAAGTTAGAATGTTCACTAATTTCATTGTTGCTTGTCTGATTAACTGATTATGCACAAACATGTTAATACATCAGGGGAAACCTAGGCTTGACTTCTGGTATACTTAGTTTGAACAAACAGCATACAAACATGTCTTATGAACCTTCAGGTTTCCTGTTGTACAGTGTTCACACACAAGCATGTTGTTGAGTTTTTCAATGAACATTGCTGCTTGCATGGTTATTTTACATGTGAACATGAAGTTTTGTTTTTTAAATCTTATAAAAAAAATTCCAAGTGTTTTTGTTCTAAGGGTTAAATAAATATTTTAACTTCTTGTAAAGAGCTTATGACATTCTTTATGATACCTATTATGATACTAAGTCAGACAATTGGTCCATTTAACGTAGTATTGTCAACAGTGACTGGTAGTGGCTCTCCAGAGTCAGGCAGGGTTCCTTACTAGCCGTACCTGGAGAAGCCTGCAATCGAATTTGGGTGCTTCTGCATGGAAAGCATCGCTCTACCATTGAGCTACGATCCCTCCCATGGTCCCACTCACTCCTGTGATGTAGTTCATTGGCTCAGGGACACCCAGTACACCAGACTTTCACATGCATGGCTGGAAGCACTTTGGTGTCTTGGCATTGACTGTGCCTTTCTTTACTTCCATTCTGGGGTAACTGCCATGTAGATGAGCCTTCCCCAATTTGATGCCCCTCCATCCCCACTGGATGAGGTTGAAGGAAGTTATAGTCCACATCTGAAGGGCACCAGTTTGGGGGAAGGCAGATGAAGATATTTGTTACTCATGTGTAAATAGTTCCGTCCTGGATTGAGTTTCTTACTTGTGAGCACACTACGTATTGTGTACCCATTCAAAGGTTAATGCTCATAAGAAAAGTTTTGCTTTGTGAGCTGCCAGATACATTATATATGTGTGAATGGTTCGCACATAATGCATAATTGTCATTTAATTACTTCACAAATTGCTGGGCATGAGTGGGAGGAAGTGTGCTGTCTTAGGCTTCCTCCTCACTTTCACTTTCAATTAACCTATGATTGCCCCATTTGTAAGTTGTTATCATGATGTCCAATCCTGGACACTCTGGGTTGTTTAGGGGTTAAACAATCCAGAGTTAACCCAACAATAAATAATAGAATTAACCCAACAATAAGTAATGATTTAAACATAAACCATCATTTAACTCCTTTTTCTCTTAATTATGTGATAGCCTCTGCCTTTGCCATGGTTTGTGTTAGTCAGGATATACTGCAGTCATAGGCATGCTTACTTGGAAGTGTCATTGAATTTAGTGGGCTTTACTTTTCAGTAAATATGCATAGTATCAGGCTGCAAGAAATCTTCATTATTCTGCCTTCTTTTGAATACCTGATATGGGATGCCCTTTCTAGCATACAAATATATATATATATATATATATATATATATATATATCAATAATCTAGAAGCTATTACCATTGAAGGTGCTTTTTTATCAGAACTTTATCAGAACTTGATTGTATATAGTGTCATTTACCTCACCTTAATACTTCACTATTGCTTTCCTTGTTGATTTAGGAATTCTCAAGTGTTCTACAGTTTGTCCACTTAAATATTGGATTGGTTCTCTCTGGCTTTTCCTTTAAGGTGGCATAGAGATCAGCATCTGATAGGAGAGATCTTCACTTGTTCACCATCTGAGATGGAGCAGCAAGTTACACTATTTAATTTCAAAGATTCTTTTAGGGTACAGTCCTATGCATGTTTAGAGAGAGAGAAAAGTCCTACAACTCTCAGCGTTCCCCACCCAGTATGCATTTTCCCTCTCAACATGCATAGGATTGTGCCCTAAGGCTAAAATTATAGACCCAATTTCTAGAGTATAAATCCCATTGAATTTAGTTGGACTTATTTCTCAAGAAACATCCATAGGACTGTGCTTTTCATGTTGCTACTGCTGTGCTCCTATTAAGAGTTGTAAGATAGAAATCAGGCTGCTTTGCATAACAGGTTAGGAATAACTATTCTGCTATTGTGATTTCTTTAAACTGTACTAAGGCACTGATTTGATAAAACATTCAGCTGTTCTGACCAGACATTAAAATGTAAAGGGCCGCTTCCAGTGTTTAACTTGTGTATGCAAGTTTGCGTAGAAATGGGTTTGACTCTGTCTTTTTGGAATTCTGAGAAAGGGAGGGGTCACCTCATCTATAGTCATATCAAGAAGCAGGGGAGGCTTCACTGAGATTTTGGGATTGTGGTGGATAGCTGGATGAAAATGTCAACCCAGTATATGATTTGATTTTGAGAATAATTAGAATCATAGAATAGTAGAGTTGGAAAGGGCCTATAAGGCCATCGAGTCCAACCCCCTGCTCAGTGCAGGAATCCACATTAAAGCATCCGTGACTGATGGTTTCCAGCTGCCTCTTGAATGCCTCTAGTATGGGAGAGCCCACGACCCCCCTAGGTAATTGGTTCCATTGTCGTATTGCTCTAACAGGACATTTTTCCTGATGTCCAGCCGGAATCTGGCTTCCTGTAACTTGAGCCCATTATTCCGTGTCCTGCACTCTGGGTTGATCAAGAAGAGATCCTGGTCCTCCTCTGTGTGACAACCTTTCAAGTATTTGAAGAGTGCTATCATATCTCCCCTCAATCTTCTCTTCTCCAGGCTAAACATGCCCAGTTCTTTCAGTCTCTCCTCATAGGGCTTTGTTTCCAGACCTCTGATCATCCTTGTTGCCCTCCTCTGAATACGCTCCAGCTTGTCTGTATCCTTCTTGAAGTGTGGTGCCCAGAACTGGACACAATACTCAAGTTGGGGCCTCGGCAGTGCTGAATAGAGGGGAACCAGTACCTCACGTGATTTGGAAGCTGTACTTCTATTAATGCAGCCCAAAATAGCATTTGCTTTTTTTGCAGCCATATCACACTGTTGGCTCATATTCAGCTTGTGATCTACAACAATTACAAGTTCCTTCTCGCTTGTTGTATTGCTGAGCCAAGTATCCCCCATCTTGTAACTGTGCATTTGTTTTTTCCCCCCTAGGTGTAGAACTTGTCATTTATCCCTATTAAATTTCATCCTGTTGTTTTCAGCCCAGCGCTGAAAGAAATAGAAACCAAACTATATCAATATCATAATAAAATTAATCCATGGTGTGACCATACTTGGAATACCATGTACAGTTCTGTTAACCGCACCTCAAAAATGATATTGTTTAGTTGATAAAAGGTGCAGAAAAGGACAACCATAATGATCAAGGGGCTGGAGCAATTCCCCTTTGAGGGAACATTACAACGTTTGGGGCTTTTTAACTTAGAAAAAAGGTGAGAAAGGAGGGACCTGACGGAGGTGTATAAAATTATGCATGGTGTGGAGGAAGTGGATAGGCAGATGTTTTTCTCTATCTCTCATGATACTAGAACTTGGGGTCATCCAATGAAGTAGAATGGGGGGGCGTTCAGGACAGATAAAAGGAAGTACTCTTTCAAACAGCACATAATTGAACTATGGAATTTGCTATCAGAAGGGATAGTGATGGCCATCAGTTTGAACAGCTTTAAAGAGGATTATTAGATTCATGGTGAATAAGGCTATCAGTGGTTTATATAGTAATGATGGCTATGTATTAACTCCAGTATCAGGGGCAGTATATCTCTGTATACCAATTGCTGGGAACACAAGTACTGTTGTAATCATGTCCTGCTTGTAGGCTTCCTACCAGCATTGGGTTGGCCACTGTGCCAGTAGAAAGGCATTTAGTTTGATCCAGCATGGTTCTTTTTATGTTCTTATTGACTGACAGGGGAGAGGAACAGGAGATGGTATCCCTGCTGGACCATTTCAACTGATCATCCTCAAAAATTGTAGCTGTCTTTTAAAATAGTAGTTCCTTCATTGCTTTGGTAACAGCTAATCTCCCTTGACTAGACAACTGGTGCCCGAGAAAATGGGGAACTATGGATTTTAAAAAGATATCTGCTGCTGGCTGCTGTAGCCTGTTCTGACTGTTGAAGTTAGCCCCCTCCATTCCTTATTATTCTAAAAAAGGGGAAGGGTCTGATCCACACACAGTACCTCTTTAGAAGGATGACATGTGAGCCAAGACATTGTTACTTTGAAGGAAAATAATTGCAGACTGTTACTAATTAGATGTAATTGTTCTGCTTAGTGGTAAAATGTGACATATTGGACATAATCACCTTTTCCTTCTTGTAAAGGATTTAATTTTTAGCAATTGAAAGGCTATCTTAATGTATGAAATCATTGCCTAAAAACAGTAAAATAATCTTGCAGTGGTCCATTTATGGGTAACCTCCACCTTTTGCTTTTCTAGCATTCATTATCAGAATTTGTGAAATCTTCTGAATGAAGAATGGTCACCTGCTATTAGTCTTTTATGTGTCACTGCCGTTTCAGGTCCAGATTAAACTTGGCTCATAGATACACTATGACCTGCTGAATTGATCTGACACAGCAACTGCTCACCATCCATTTCCGGACCATATGAAAAACAATCTTCTATTAATATCTTGTTCACTTTAGTCTTCCAAGTAGATACTGTTGTTTCTTTGCATTGCCTTTGAACTTTAATTTGATCTACAAAGACATTATTTATTATTATTATTATTATTATTATTATTTATTGCATTTATATACCGCCCCATAGCTGAAGCTCAATGATTTTATTGAATGATTTCAGTAATCATTCAATAAATGAAATCTCTATTGTCTCTTAACAAAGTAAAGGATGTTTTGCCATGTTAGGTAAAGACTAATAGGTTCTTATTATAAATCTGAACCAGTCTCAAGTGACAACATTTTAATCTATCTGGTCACTCATGAGATTAATCATTTTGCAGGATAGGAAAGTGTTTAGGTACTTTCCACACACTTCTTGTTATGCAGGTGAGCATGTGCACATTTTCTCTTCTAGTTATCAGTTTAATTTTCTATGGAGGCAGTAGTTGGCAAAGCTTGACTTAGTAGCCAGTCATTATTTTTGGCCTCTTGTGACCCCTTCCCTGCAATGCGCAGTGTGGGGAGAATAGTAGGATCTGTCTCTCAATTTGTGTTGAGTTTTGGAGGACATCCAGAGGAGCGCATGTCTCGTGACCTTCCATATCATATGATGCAAAGCGAGAGCCCTGAGGCATTTCCTGAAACATTTGGCACAACTCTCTAGTTCGCATTCCCTAAGCCTAAGTACATATAACTGAAATAATCATCTATTATTTTCCTGTTTCACCTGTGTTAGCATGTGCCCACATTCATATGTGTAATGTTCACATGGGCAGAAGAAACACATCTTTTTGGGGGGTCTTTAAGAGTCTCAGCATGCAATGGGGAGGTTACACTTACAGCCTAATGCCAAATATAACATGGGAGAATAGAAAATACTAGACACAACTGCAAAAGAGGAACACAGATATTGCTCTCTTAGAGTAGAGGAAAGGGTTTCTCCTTCTGTGGGATATTGTGGATAACAAGAATGCCCTTGTCACCAAAACACTGGGGTTGATTGGACACTGGTTCAGGCCGGGGGCAGACGGGCAAAGGCTTGAAGGGGGATCACAAGTACTACAAAGCCATGCTGTGGATCCCTCAATAAACCGAAAGTAAATCAATAAAAATATGAAAGGGGTAGACCTAACCAGTCAAGGGCTGGAACAGCCTGAATTGTCCTCAAAATTGGCCTTTTGAAAAGCACAGATGGAGAAACTGCTTTCCTCTACTCCAGAAGAGGCAAGATCTATGTTCCTTTTTTGCACATATGTCTAGTGCACTTCTCTCCCCTTTCCATATTTGATATTATGCTCCTTGAGGACAACTCTAAGTTCTAATTGTAGGTTGTTTTTGTAAGGTCAGTTACCTGAAGGAGGGTTTTCCCAAGATCAGAGAGGAGAAGGGTACCATAATGCTAGTGGGATTATCTTTCCCCCCACCATGGACGATGAGTGTAAGGCAAAAATGTGTTCTGTGTGCATGTTTTGAGTGGAGGTTGCAATCTTTAATGGGAGCTAATGTGTTTACTGGTAGTGGAGTTTTCTCTCACCAGGCCAATTCAGGGTGTTTTTTGGAAGACATTATGAGTTTAGGGCTGGGCAGGAGGAAGGCATCTGCATATATCTGGAGGTCTCACACTGCTATGCATAACTGGCAAGAAGCCCACCTACTGATTAATGTCATTAGAGGTCAGCAAGTACAAACTGTAATTTTTTTGTTCATGCTGCCCTAAGTATCTGTTTTAGTTCATATCCCCTGACAAAATGGAGATCTGAAGTCAAGAAGTGAGCACCAACCTCCATTTCCTTCCCCTTCTTCTACTCCCTTTCCCTCCATCACTTGGTTGGAATCAATCTTCTTATGGCTTAAAAATTACCACACACAGTGATGGTGCTAAATACATAAATAAACAACAAATGAGAATCACTTTGCTTCTGGCATTCTCCAAAGCATCCTGCAAAGGGAGGTAAAAGGCCTCCTCCCATATGCTTTGCTCATACAAGAGTACTTGGAAATGGGCAGGGATGGTCTGTCCTTCACACCTGTCATAAAGTGAAACCAACCCCCTCCAAATTCTCTGAGAACTGCAGACATGGTACGCAGTGTACTCAGTTGTGTGGAGGTAAAGAACATGTCTCTCAACTCCTGTGTTCTGAAATACCTCACCTCTCCCCCCACGTGAATACAGAGCACCATGGCCTGCAATGCTATAATGCTGCTTTCATTTCTTCTATGTAGAAAACAGATTTAAAGCTGAAATTCCAATAAATACAAGGTTAGCTAATAAGATTTAGAAATTATTTTTTTTACATCTCAGCAAGCAGAAGCTTCTGCTAACCTGTGATCCATTAAGCAAAATAAAATAAAAAATATATAACTGTCCTGTGTCCAGTGGCATGCTGCTTGCATTTTGCTTGACCAGGGCAGAATATCCATAGGAAGCTACCTTATATTGAGAGAGTCCATCTGATCCATCTAGCCAAATGGTCTCACTCAATATTGTCGACACTGACTGGTAGCAGCACTCCAGGGTTTCAGGAAAGAATTTTTCCAGCCCTACCTAAAGAACTTGGGAACTTCTGCATGCAAATCAGCTGCTCTACCACTGCGCCTGGATTTAGGGAGTTGGATATGTGAAGAGGGTCATGCTATAGGCAATATGGAGTAGTGGACTGGTGTCAATAATAATAATAATAATAATAGGTCATATGGCTTCATAAAGAGCTACTCAATAGCTACTTAATAGGAATCCATGTTTTTTAATGTTTGATCTTTTATTTTCTGCCTTGAATAGCCCTACTTCTTTGTTATATCACCTTCATGCATATAATTTTCTTTTATGGATTATATATCATTTAATGTTAAAATTGTTTGGTAGAATCCTATTGTATTTTGAGTCAGTGCCCTTAACAGAGTTATCTAAACATGTTTTCTTAAAAGTCACTATGGGCCTGTTCAGACAACATGCTAAGCCATGGTTAGGCCGTTAACTCTTTTGCAGCAAGTGGTTAGCGAGCATGTTTAAGTCATGGTTATGTAGCCACCATGGTTAGAAATGGTTCACATGACACATTAAGTCATGGTTCTCATAACACGCTGAGCCATAATGTTTAGCTCAAAACACTTAACCATCAGGGTTTAGCATGTCGTCTGAACAGGGCCACTGAGTTCAATGGGACTTTGCCTTGTTAATTATTGCAAGCTTGGAAGATGACTTTAGGCCCACTTACTTGCAAGTGCATTCCACTGAAATATTGAATCTTCAGCTTAAATATGTTTGGGATCAGAGTGCTAGACCTATCAGTTTTGAGGCAATATGTGTTCTAGGTTCCTAGGGAAAAGAACTAACTTCTTATGGCTTGCTTGTGTTGCCAGCTGTGGCTGATGCTGGCAATGGATTACTGTAATGACAATATAACTTTTTTTGTGTGTGTGAAACAACATTGATGTATCTTTTGAGCTTTTCTTTCAAAAACGTTTGTACTGACACAGAAAAGCTAGTAACACTCTGAAAAGTTGCTGTTTGCATTCTGGTATCTGGTGTGTTCTTAAGGGACATGCTGTTTCCCATGGAGTGCTATGTAAAAAGTTGAGGATTCATGGACCCTGTAAATGTTGCTTTTAATTGTGTAGAAGAGTAGTTGCGATGATGATGATGATGATGATGATGATGATGATATTTATATCCCGCCTTTTTCCCAATACTGGGACTCAAGGCAGCTTACAAATTAAAAAATGTCCAGTTAAAACAAATAGAGATATACAAAAATTTTAAAATATAATTAAACACAGTACGGTTTAAAAATATTTAAAGCATTTTAAAGCATTTTAAATACAAATAATTCAAAAAAAAAATCCAAACTATAAGCAGCACATCCACAAAGGTCTGAACTATTCCCCAAAAGCCTGCTGAAACAGAAAAGTTTTAGCCTGCCTCCAAAAGCACACCAAGGAGGGGGCCAGTCTAGCTTCCCTGGGAAGGGAGTTCCAGAGCCCCGGGGCAGTTGACAGAAATGTGAAAGCCAGTCTGAACTCTATGATCCTGTTCACACATAATGACAAATAGTGGGTTAAATAATTAAATTGTGGGTTACTGGAAGTATGCATCCTGAATTGGTTATGTTTGATTGTTTCCTTTAACCTTTTCAGGCTATGTTTAGCCTATGTTTATTTGTACTAAAATGGTGTAAAAATAAAGTTAAAAAAGAAGGAATGTGTATAAAATCAAAGTCAGTTTAACAATACATGATAGCATCTTTTATCCACTGAAAGATTAACCTTGGCTTCCATCACAAACTTAACTAAAAAGGTCTTGCACTGTGTTGTGAAGGGAAGAAAATTCTGTGGGTTGTTCTTTTTCACCTAGGACTTGCTGATTTGCCAGAAAATAAATCAACGTGGTCTTTTTGGCTATCTTAAAGTGACTCAGTTCAGATGTCATATTCTCAAACTCCCAAACCTTGGTTTTATAGATTGGGGACATACCATGGGGCTCACAGTCTTTTCCCTCCAATAGATTTTCTCCTCCCTTTCCTACTTTGTATAACCATAGTTTGCTGTGATAACCAAAGTGGTCAAACTATAGTTAACACTAACGAGTAATTCTCTCCAATGGTTTGAAAACATAGTAGCTTTGCAAACCTAGTTAGCTTTCCTCATATTTTTGCCCAATTTAGCCATCTTGGTTAACTGGTTATGAAACTCATGAAAGGAAGGAGGGAATCAACGTGCAGGAGAGGAGGAGGAAGTGGATAGCACAAGCCTGCTGCCATCCCTGATTTATCCCACTGACTCATTTTAGCTGTTATATTCCCAATTGTCCAAGCCATGAAGACATGCATTTTCTCTCCACTCTTTCTTCTTTATTACCGAGTAAAATGTATTCTACCTGCTCCCCACCCCCAATAAAACTGAAGAGCCATGTAGACATGTGTTAGAAATACTGTGTGCTACTTTTTGTGGTGCTTCCAGATTGTGCATAATTTGACTTAATCCTTGTCTAAACATAAACCCTAGTATTTTGTGGCTGCAGAGTACCTCCCACATATGAGAGGTGACAGGTGCAGTGAGTAGGCATGAGTCAGCAGAGTGTCTCACAATAACCTATGTGGACTCCACTGTCAATCTTACTTGAATGTCAGCTCTAAAGTTCACTAGTGACACAATTTCAAAATTGTCTCGTTGCTCTTTTAAGGAGATAGGCAGGAGCAGAAATCAAACATGTAGGCTTGGGAATTACTAGAGATATGAAAACACAAATGAAAGCACAGATGGTAGGGAGTACATAATGACACCAACTTATCTCTTCACAGTAAATGAAGAGAAATCACTAAATAAATAGCTGAAGACTCTTATTTCTGTTGAATATTGGGGTGTGAATGGGGAGATGACTGCATATTATAGAAGTCGTTTTCAGTGCATGTCCTAATTCTTGAATCTTTATCATTAATATGTGTGTGTTTTCTCTTAACAAATGAGTAAAACTTGTTAATGGAGCCTGTAGTAAATCCAGGGATTGCATGTAAGGATGAAGCCCCCCAGGGCAGAGCCCAGTTCAAAAATCTGTATTCAGGTTAGGTGAAGAGTTGCTGGCTTGTTTAAAAGGGGGGGGAAAGGGGGACTAGCTTTCCCTTGCTAGTTCTGGCAGTGGGCCTAACAAAAACACAAACAGGCGCACACAGCTAGGCCATGCTGTTCTCATCACTTTACAATTCTAGATCTGTGACAGTTTTACCAGACTTACATGGGAGTAATCCCCTTTGAACGCTGTGGGACATGTTTCTACTGGTTGTCAGGTACTAATGGTTGTCAGGTACTAAACTGTCAAATATAATGGTGCACAGCAGTGTCTATTCCGATCTACTTTCAAGTCTAGTATGTTAAAATAGTGTGACTTCAGTTGTCAAGACTCTTTCCTTTTCAGTAGAACTGTTGTGGTCCATTAATGTGTTAAATTGTGGAGGGGGGGGGTTCAACAATTAAGACAGGCTTCCCCAACCTGGTGGCCTCCAGATGTTTTTGACTTCCAACTCCCATCAACCCCAGCCAGCATGGCCAATGGTCAGGAATGATGAAAGTTACAGTCCAAAACATCTGGAGAATACCAGATTGAGGAAGGCAGAGTTAAAGCTTAAGTAACCTGTGAAAAATCCTGAGTGTACAGCCTTGCTAAAAACATACGAAACATTTTTCTGGATGAAACAGCAGTCTGTGGAGTCCTGCATTCTCTACATGAATTCCAGAATCCAGTAGGCATGAGTGGTCCATTAGAAACTGGCCTGTGGTGGACTGCAGTCTACTTTCTGTCTAATCTTTGTGAAATGTGTGAAGTAAAATGCATGCATATATTTGGTTATGGTGAAGGCTACTGAGCTTCTACAAGAGGGGAAAGGTTGGAGCATACGTGTTTGTTCTTTTTTTATATATATTTTTAAAACTGCCCTTCCATATAAATATTACCACAGTGGCTCGCACAATAAAACCAATAAAAACAATTAAAACAACAATAAACTAAACAAATTAACTCAGTAAATAAAACTACCAACAATAAAAAATAATAACTTAAAACCTGTAATTCCTTAAAGGTTATTCCCTCGCTTCTGATAACTTTAGAGAGTGGTTTCCCAGCCTCACATCATTCTCATCTACACGCTCTCTGTGCTCCAGACTTGCCTTTCAGCTTGTTTTTGCCACCTCCACCAGTTTTCAGCTGAACACATGCTTGTTATGTTTGTATGCTGAAGCAGCTTCCTGCATGTAAAAAGTCTACTTTTAAGTTGTTACTGTACCGAGACAGAATCTTGTAATAAAACCTTTTGTGTTCTGCAGTATTCTCGCACCGCATGATGCCAACAACTGCAGGGCCTGTTGTCAGTTGGGGAGAATGTTATGTAGCAGTTATACTGGCTCAGCAGCAGGGCTAGAAGATTAAAGGATACGGAAGTGGGAAATAGTAGAAATGATTCCACAATACTTGGGAAAATATTTAATGAGCTCACTGCAGGAAGGAGGCATTTACATAAACTGATTGTAAGATGGGTGAGTTATATTTTTCTGTCTTTGCAATCAATGTGAAATACCGATTTTCTGTTGGCACCTGAAATTACTGTTAAATTGGCTGCTAATAAACACTTCTGCACAATATTTCTGACTGACCGTGCCATCACTAAGACTAATAAGCGAATATTCATACTTCAGTTCCATTCTGTTTTTCCAGCTAACCTAGAGAAAACACTATAGTCTTGTTTTATTATCAGGTACTCTCGGTTTGAAGACATTATAGTTTTTCTTAGGGAAAACTGTTCATCTTCATGTGCAGATAATTTCTGAAAGGCTTTGTTTGCTTCGGATAACAAGTGAAGTCCATAGTAATTTCCAGCAGAGGGAATTTTTATTAAGCTGCAGGGAAGATGTAATTACATTGTACAGCCGTAAATATATTCTAGAAGTTTCCAGCCAATGAATTGACTGAAAGCATGGCCACTGTATCTGACAGTAGGTTGTTTGGCTTCCAGTGATAGGGACCTTACAGAGCCAATTCATAATTGGAAGAGTATAGCAATGTGTTGCATCTCCTAAATTCCAATGTGTACTCTACATGTCACACAGACCTGATTCACACAATCTTCGTGGCCTAAACAAGCCACAGTGGTTTGTATAAGCCACAGTGCATGCCAGTAGCCCTTTGCCTAATTATCTGCCTGGCTTATCATGTCATCCGAACCCAGGGGGAATGGCTTGTTGGAGGGGGAAACAACCCTCAAATAACAGATGGGCTGTTTGGGGGATTTGAGGGTTGTTTCCCCCTCAATAAGTCATACTGAAGTTTGAGTGCAAAGTAAATATTGTGTTCAGATGACAGTGATCGCGCAAACCGGGCCCTAGTAAGCTAGTTTCCATTTCTCTCTCTCAGATAGATAGATAGACAAGTCACTTTCTGAGTTTTGTGATGGTTGTTTTTTTTTTAAAGGAAAGCACAAGGTAGGAGTAGGTGCTGGTGCTCAATTCTAAATGGTTCTCACAGAGGTCTGTCAGTAAAAGTAAACTGAGTGCAGTCTCGGAACACAGTTGAGTGGAGGGAAAACCCTGACCTGCACACCGGTTGCTGGACTCATTGGGGCAGGCAACACTCCATTGGCGTCCACCTCTGCCCCGCAGTAGATTCCTTTGGTTTCCTCATAAGTTTAATCAGGCAAACTCTCTGGAGTAGGTTGCATAGAACTGGCTATAATTCAGTAAGCAAAATTATACCATTCTAATTCACTAAAGTAGGTGTAGGTAGGTAGTTCCCAAGTCTTTAACCAGAATGCAAGATCTTGTGAGAATTATAGTTTTTCCTTTTATAAGGTATGTAGTTTGGGTGAAGCTTGAACATGCAAAAGCAAACATTTAGATTGTGGGGAAATGCCTGCAATATTGAACAGGCTGCCCTCCCTGTACTAATAAAGCTGAAAATAATGAGGTTTGAGTGCAGAGTAAATGTAGTGTTGGGAGCAGTACCATAAAATTATTGAATGCTAGTATTTTAGCCCATAGCATTTTAATCCAAGGGTATAAGACTGATGATAGATCCATAAATCCATCTGTATGTCTCTGCAGTATGTGATTATCATTTTAAGGTGGGAGAAATCTTCAGTTTGAGTGGTGTAATAAATGATCTGTCATTGGCAGAGGGAGGCAATATGGAGAATGACTAATAGGGAGCTTTTGAAAGAATGGGTGCAAGATGGCTAACACTGATGTGTCAATAATGGTATAACCTTTGACTGTTCTGGTGTTCAACAAGGAAATCTGGGAAATGTTTGGGGCAATCCTGACTATCTCCTGAAAATACAGGGAGAGTTGCCTAGACTGACAGAATTGCTGATCACTGTACCCCTCTCTATTGGTGTTTGGAGATTTACCTGAACGTTTTCTGGCAGTGTCACCTCTGATGAATGTTCTGAGTGGTAAGCTCTGATCATGGGGTATGAAGGCAAGGGCATACCTTCCAATGCTGACAATTGCTAGTGGTGACAGTTGCAAGGCTATTTTGGGCATTTTATTCTCTCGTTCTTTGAACTCATGTGTCTGCTCCCAGACACTATTAACCCTGACACTGTTCAGCTGTCTGGAGGATTGCCTTTATGTGATGGAGATGTTTGCCCACTTGACATTCATACTGACAAAATAAAACTGCTACCTTCTTGAATGAAACAGAATTAAATGTTGGCCCCATTCTTACCTGACCCAGAGTGGCTTGAGAGTCACTTCCCTATGGCATGATCCTATGAATGGCATGTGTGTGAATATTGGAAATGCATGTGTGGATCCAATCATGTGAATCTTCCCACCTGATCATCGTCCCACCTCTGGACTATTAGGGGAAGAAGGTGGCCCATGTGATCAACCCTGCAAATATATTTCACACCACAGAGAAACAGCTCCCACAGCACCCTTTGTGTTACACTCTTTCAGAAAGTTGGATATAGCACATTTATGAAATTTAGTGCAATAACTGGAATTTTACAAACATTGACCTCTTACGCCATTTAAAGAGCTACCTTGAAAGTGTGAACATTGGGCATGAACCATGGGGATTGAATCCCCATTCAGGCCTCGAAGTTCCATGGATAAACTAGAATTTCAAAAGACTGGGAGGGGGAAGGGAAAATAGCAGGATCCTATTTCCCAGCATCTTTATTGACTCTGGATCAAGTTTCTCACTCTAACTTACCTCAAGCATTGATCTGAAGATAACAGTGGGGTAACCCTTTCCATGTATACCATTGTGAGCTGCTTGGGGAAAGGGTTTGGTATAAATGTGAAGATTAAGTAGTTTAAATGCTAATCTCATGTCCACATAGAACCTGGGAATTGATGATGTTGGTTCTGAGGTTGCCCAGATTTGATTTGGGGTGTAAATGAAACTACATATTCTATGGATGTACACAATAATAATGGTAAGGAATAATAAGGGTGTTTGGTTGGTTTTATGGATCCCCTTTGAAGTGTCTCCCCAGGCTTTCTGAAGGGTGCTTGAAACAAATTTCCACAATAATTTGAGGATTTTAGGTTTCAATTCCTTCATAGATTTAATTGTCCTGCTGAATATTTTGATATTTTTTGGCATCTAGATGTTGACGCAAGTGTAATAAACCACAAATGATAAAGTTGGGTATCTCGGGATTTTATTTTGAAATGTAAGGCTTATTCTATCTTATAACCACGAATTTACAGAGAAGTACCTTTTTCCTCTCAGGTCAGTGCATTTGCAGGATTTCTAAAAGAATGTAAAAAGATTTATTTTCAATGTTTGTCACTAGCAAAGGAATTTTTATAAAAGAAAGGTGTTTTGTATCTGATATGGGTGTTGTTTTGTGCTTTGTTTCTGTACTCAGTTTTAAGCATCGTTACGTCTTATCTTTTAGTGAATGTTAGTCTAAAATGTAGCCATTTTTGTTCTCCATGTAGCTCCTGATGAAGGATTTATCTGAAATGTGTTGAGCGGGTTGAGGATAAGACTAAAGATTAAAGAAATATTTTCATACAGCACCAGAGCTTGGCTCTCGTTTTTCTTCATTTTGTGGTGCTCTTTTCCCTCCTCTTTCCGTCATTATTCTATCTTAACATCTCATAGTTCCATATTTCAGAAGTAGTTTAACTTTCCTGCTGGTTGAAATCAACTTCAACTTGAAGTCAACAAGAGTAAACGTTAATCAAACATTAAAAACACAAACAATTTTAGTTTAGTGGTTTGTAAACTATGGTCTGGAAACCATTTGTGGTCCCTGAAATGAAAAAAGAGAAAAGAAGTAGAGGTTAAAGAGGCAACCCATTTTTAAAAATCTTTTAGCTTAGGTGTTAACACTTAAACAGAAAAAGCCTTATCTCTGACAGTGCATGCTGATGTGCTGGAGTCTTTAAAGAACTGCCAGCTATGTGTGTAGATAGGTCACCTCCTTGGTAGCTTTTTAGCAAAAAGGGCGGTATAGAGTTGTTGTTGTTGTTGTTGTTGTTGTTGCTATTATTATTATTATTATTATTATTATTATTATGGTTCACTAGTTCAAAAGCTTTTTAAGCTTCCACCCATATGGTGGATGTAAGGTGGTAACATGTGATGGTCCATATAAAACAAGCCAAACTACCATTTAAGAATCACCAATTTAGGCCAAATATTGATCTGTCTGGAACAGATTAGGATAGTGGGTTTTGTGTTCATTTCTTCAAAATAACTTGACATCTCCTATTATCTTTTTGGCAGAAAATATTGGCCAGCATTGTCCAAAACAACTTTTTAAGCTTGTTGTTGATCTGGACATAGCATAGTACCCTGTCTGCAGGTCTAATGCTTATATTGACACTAATTCACCTGACACCACAATGTTAATTTGAGCAGGAATTCTGATTTGATTCAGTTATGCATCTTAGTAAATACTTCATTCTGGGTTAGATTTGCTCTGCTAACAATAAAATATAGGTCATGTAATGTGAAGTTGCATAATGTCATAAATAAGAGAAGTTGTTCATGGCACAATAGTAAATGATGTGGATTGGATCTAGGCTTTTGCTCTGTGTCTAAATTAAGTTCCTGAAATGCTCAAAATAGCGACATTCAAACGTAAATACCTCTAGAGCATAGAAAGACTCCAGTTCTGCTTAATATTTGAATCCACTCTATAAATCCTTCAGTGGCCCCACAAATTAAGTCACTATACTATTATCAATGCAGGGACAGGTGGGGATTTAGGATGTTTGTCTTCTCTCCAGCTTCCATTCCTTAGGATTCAAATGGGATATTGACTGGTAATGACCAAAGCAGTAAGAGCTTAAAGGAATCTGGTCTTTTTATTTTCTGGGATCTGGTAAGCTTTCTTGGAGTCCAGTTAATCTAGTAATTTGTGGGGAAGGGAACCCTTTCATTCAGTTCCTTTGGTTGATGATGAATCTGAACTATTGTAGTTAGCTACAGTTGTTTTGTGGTATGTGGGACTTCGATCGGAACTCACATCTTCCCAGCACATCACAAGACACTGATACACAGCAAACATCCTCTCAGTGACACAGGAAGAAGAATTCATCATGGAACCCTCTAGGAGGTTGTAACACTGGATTAGATTTTTATATAGGGTACTTCTGCTGCTGCACTCAGGCTGAGAAAATCAGCAAACATCAGAGTTTACCACAGTCTCACCCATACAAATTATGATGCCCTCCACAGCTTCAGAAACAATATTGACACCATAATTAAATAGATCAACAGAGGAGGAGCTATTGTTCTTATGAACAAGTGTAATTAAATACAGGAGGCCAAGATGCAACTTTCTAACACTACATTTTATAGATACATATCCTTGAACCCCACTGAGGAATACCAAATGGAGTAGCACAGCTTGATGAAAGAATCTACTACAAATGTACGAGACCAAGTCTACACACTCATACACAATAGGAACTCCAGCTAGGTGTTTTTGATTGGCTTACTTTCTGAGGAAACTGCAATCAATTGACAGACTCCCAGAGAATACCATCCTTTCATGGATGTTGAGGCTTGTTTTACCAACATCCCCCACAAAGATAGACTATAAGACACCAGGAATATCATTTTAGATGGGGCTACAGCACATCTAGCTACCAAACTTTGCCCCCTCGTACTCACCCACAATTACTTCAGCTTTGGTGAGAACATGTATCTTCAAATCAATGGCACTGCCATGGGCACTTGCATGGCTTGACAGTATACCAACGTATTCATAACAGTGCTTTCTCAGATTCTGTCCCCCAAATCCTCTTCTCTACCTGAGCTTCATTGATGACATCTTTACCATCTACACTCATGGACTGAAGGCACTTGAGAAGTTCCACCAGGATTTCAGTAACTTTCACCCCACCATTAATCTCAGCCTAGACAAGTATATGCAACAGATTCACTTTCTCAACACTACTGTGCAACTACATAATAGACCTATAAGTAGGGATGTGCACACCAGAAAATATCGTATTTTATCGTTATCGTAATTTCAGACCAAAAAAAATATCGTCTCCGATAATATCATAGGTGAACCGTATCGATAATTATCGGAAATACAATATTTAATTTGCAGCCCCATTGTGCCCTATAGAGCTGATTTTTTTAAAGAAAAAATGCCTATAACTTCTGTATTTTCAAAGTTACAGGTTTGAAACTTGGTTACAATGCTTATGGGGTATGCCTAAGTATGCATATGAAATTTGAGATCAATCCCTCCAACCCTCGATTTTATATGAATTTATTAAAATTGTTTAAGTTCTGACAGGTCAAAAGTTGCATGATCTTTCAAAAATTCATATAAAATACAGGGGTGGATGGATTGATATGAAATTTGGCACATATGTGTAGCAACCTGTGCTAGACGTGTATGAAATTTGAAATTGATCCCTCCAACCCTCGATTTTATATGAATTTATTAAAGATCCTGTCATTCTGACCTGTCAGAACTTAAACGATCTTTAATAAATTCATATAAAATCGAGGGTTGGAGGGATCAATCTCAAATTTCATGCACATACTTAGGCATACCTCATAAGCCCTGTGACCAGGTTTCAAGCCTCTAACTTTGAAAATACAGAAGTTATAGGTTTATTTATAAGGCAATCCGATAATCCGATATAATCGGGCTGAAAATTATTGTCTCCGATGATTATCGTAGGAAGTTGTATCATATTGTTAATATTAATCGTATGCGCGATAAAGAGCATATCGTATCGTTATCGACATTTTAACGATATGATACACATCCCTACCTATAAGCACTACCTTGTATCGGAAACCTACTGACTACTACAATATTTACATGCTTCCAGCATTCCCCCAATACAAAATCCATTGTCCATAGCTGAGCCCTGTGATACAACTCGTTCGACTGAGACTCACAACTTAAGAAAGTACAGCAAGCATTTCTCAAACTACAATACCCACTCAATGAAGTGTGTGTCGGGGGGGGGGGGTAATAGCTGGAGAAGGCCAGATTGGTTACCAGGAATAATTTACTTCAGGACAGACCTAGAAGAGAAAAAGACAGATCACTGGTTGTCACCTGTAGATTCCAGCTGGAACCGCTCAAATGTATCATCAGTGATCTACCGCCCATCCTAGATAATGACTCCTCTCTCTCAGGCCTTGGGTGGCAGGCCTGTACTTGTTAACAGACACCCTCCCCAACCTAAAACAGCTACAATAAGCCACAAAAGAATGCAAACATGAAGACCTGACCCTGCAACAAACACAGATGCCAGCTCTTGTCTCTATCTATTTTGGCAATACTGTTATAGGACCTAATAATGTCACCCACAACATGAGGGGTTCATTCACTTGCTCATTTTCCTTTATTATAAATGCTGCCTTATGTCAGCAGTGCCCTTCTGCATTCTACATGGAGCAAAAAAGGCCAGTTTCTACAGAAAAGAACACATGGACACAAATCTGACACAAACTAGTGGGAGAATCTTTCAGCCTCGCAGGATACACTTTCACTGACCTTAAAGTTACTGTCAACTTGGCATTTGGCAATATCTGAGGAGCCTGTTTTTTTTTTGTTTTTTTGTTGTTGTTATTTGTAGCTTTTTTGGGCTGTTGTAGCGGTTTTAAATGTATGTGTGTATTGTGTGTATGTTGTATGTTTTTGCTGTTTTTAATTTTTGTATATTGTTTTTAATTGTTTTAATCCTATGTAAACCGCCCAGAGAGCTTCGGCTATGGGGTGGTATACAAGTCTAATAAATAAATAAAATAAATAAATAAACTTCAAAGGGAGATTAGCATGAGTGACTGCATCTGATGAAGTGGACTATAGTCCATGAAAGCTTATGCCAGAATAAATTTGTTACTCTTTAAGGTACCACAATGTTCTGTTGTTTAGGTTGGATATAACACATGTTGATGGGCAGCCATATAAATATAGTAAACAAACAAAATCAAATATAAATAAGTGGAATCATAGAGGCTTCCTAATTGATCCTGTCCTGTCAACCATTGTGCAAGCACCAGTGTAAAACTGCACACAACAAAGTATCTGGAGATGTGTCACAGTATGCAAAATGTGCAGCATGATCCAGGTAGAAGCATGTACATGTGATGCATTTAGATATCAGATGTGTTGTGTGGATTGAAGGGAGGCACATGTTTCCGATTGCAAACCCTAATGGTTGGAGTAGGGAGAAATTATGCATGCTACAATGTTTGGTTCATAATAAGGAACTTTAGCCTTGGAGTTTGCTTTGCAAATGAGTAAGCCATACACTGTAAGAGAGTTAAATAATAAATAAAGATATGAAAATGGAGGCGGGAAAGGTAACAATCTTGCATAAATGATTGCATAAGGACTTGTGAAAGAACATCTCTAGGTTTTAGTTTACTTCTCTCATGCAACAATTTTCTGCTTTTCCACTCACAGAAGGGTACTTTTGGATCCAACCCACTTTTTTTTCTTTTTTCTTTTTTCTTTTGCTTTTAGCCCATAGAGAGCAGAAATCAGGAGTATAATACCAAGTGGCCCAAAAGTAGGTATACAGTATAGTTTATTTGCATCTTATTAAATTAGGTATACAGTATAGTTTATTTGCATTTTATTACATCGTTTATTACATTTACATTTGTTTAACACTGTTTAATCTCGTACGTGCTCGAAATGTATTCCATCAACATTGCAACGTTCCTCGAACCTGTTCAGAACACTGTGACACACAGTACGACACAAATTCCGGTCTGCATCAATGTCCATAAATGCTTCTGAGATGAACTCTTTAATTCGTTCACTGTCTGGAGATTCCTCTCAAAAACTTTATTCTTTACTATGCCCCCCAAAAAGAAATCCATTGGTGTTAAGTCGGGTGAACGTGGCAGCCATTCAATGCTGCCACGTCGTCCGATCCAATGCTGTGGAAAGGAGTTGTCAAGATAGTCCCTTACTGCAGAAGCATAATGAGGAGGTGCCCCATCTTGTTGGAAGTGCAGTTCAGTGAAGTTAGCCCTGGTTCTGAGTTGTGGTATTAAAATGTCGCGTAACATGTTTAGGTAATTGTTACTATCCACAGTTGTATGGAAGAAAACCTGTCTTACAACACCTTCGCTGGACAGTGCAACCCACACTGTGACGCCTGGCTGGTTCAGTTGAGATGTGATAGTTAAATGAGGATTTTCATCTTCACAATACACACAGTTATGCTTGTTCACGTGGCCTGACAACTTGAAAGAAGCCTCATCTGACCAGATGATCTTATCAAGAAGGTCTGGTTCATTAGCGATTTGGTTACACATCATTTCACAGAATTGCAACCAATGGTCTGGGTCATCCTCCAGAAGACCATGTAACAGTCTTGGATGGTACAGCTTCAGTTTCAATTTACGCATTAAGCGTTGCAAGAACGTTCTAGGTATGGATAGCTGCTTAGACGCATGTCGTGTGGACTTTTTCGGAGTGTTCACAAATGTCAGAGCGACTCTCATCTCATTTTCCTCTGTCATAGACGTCCTAGGATGTCCAGATTTCAGTGCATTAGCCACTGCACCTGTAGCTTCAAATTTATCTCTAAGACAATAAATTGTCAGACGTGTTCGTGGAGGAGTGTCAGATGCTTCTTGCCACGCTGTGCGCACTCGCTCGGCATTTTCAGTCTTCCAGTACTGCTTTAGAATCCACTTTCTTTGTTCTTGACTGAAGTCTGCTGCCATCATTCACAGTATCAGTAAAAAAAAAATAACTAAAAAACTAAACAAGTGTATCTACTTTTGGGCCTCACTCCCCTCACTCTCCACACCTGTCACCACCTGTCACTCTTCCCAACTGTCATTCTGACTCCACCCACACATCTTCTACTCACACATTCTCTCCCCCTCCCATCAACATTCTAAACAACTGTATATCTACTTTTGGGCCACCCAGTATTTTGTCTGAATTCAGTTTCAAGATAATGCCGTCAGTCACACTATATAATAATGGCACTTGAGAATCACATGCTATTTTGGCTTGTGTTATAAATCCGTGAGAGCCTTATTCAGTGAGCTAGTACTTCTTGTGATGTATCAAGTACATATATTTGTGGAGTAAAATATTCCTTTAATAAGGAGTTTGTAACATACTCAAATTCAATATAGTGTTGATGTGCCCAGGACAAATAGATTTCTGCACTTTCAGCACTGCAAAGCTCAGACAACTGATAAAAATAAGTTGAGCTTAGTCAGTAGAAAGGGGATACTCTTTAGACAATAATAATATGGATGAGTCTCATGGTAAATTCTCAGTTCAAATTTCAACTGTTTCTGTGGCTTCATATACAAGAATAAATCTCCTGTGTGCAATTTTTTTGAATTTGTGTTTGACTCACAATTTCTTTGAAATCATACTTGGGATTCACTGCTTTAATTCCCACCATATGCCATTCCATCGAGTGCCTTGACACTTTCATTGAAGCTTTCCTGGAACAGCATGTTCCAAACCTTGCCCTGCTACATGGAATTTGATGCCATTCCTAACATGAATACCAAAAGATCACTTTACGTTGTGTTCAGGCCCCCACCCCCAGCTTTTAGGGGATTGGTGGGGAAGGTAAGGTAAAATTTTATGAAGATGTCAGAGGGAGCTGAAACATAGGTAGGCTCAGTATGAGAGTGAAGCCCCGGTATCATTTACAGCTGTTAAAACTGAAAATGATGATAGTTTGCTAATTTTAACAACCTGGTCTCTCTCTTCCTTCCCTGTTTCCCTTCTTTCCCCTAAGGCCTGTATAGATGAGAACCTGGACATGGTAAAGTTTCTGGTAGAATATGGAGCCAATGTAAATCAGCAAGATAACGAGGGCTGGACCCCACTTCATGCGGTTGCATCTTGTGGCTATCTGAACATAGCAGAGTGAGTGAGTTTCAGTGTGACCTGGATACTTATCTCCTTTACGGAGAGGGGTGCCATTTGGTAACTATTAATTTAAAATGACCTACCCAATTAAGTGCCTAAGTGAACTGTAGCCACAGTGGCTGAAATGTGTGCATATATTTCCTTTTGTATGGATAAACTTTATGAAATGTTAGCCAGCAGCAATGGAACTAATGGCTGAGCCCCTCTGAGTCTCTGTTGTGAAAGAAAAGATGTCTAAATTTGTTAGAGTGCATAGTACCCAATTGTGCTTCAGTGAATTAATTAATTAATTAGTTAATGCTTCATTAATGGAGCATTAGTGTAGACCAATGCTTGTGCAGTGTAACTTGTACTTGCTAGGGCAATGGGAAAAAGCAGTGATTTGCTGTCAAATTTTGGCAAGTGCCCTGGCAAAGCCCTGGGAAGTGCTAGTTACATTGCACAAACATTGGTTTATACTAGCGCTCCATTAGTGCTAGCACTGGAACACAATTGGATACTACCCAGTATTTCTAATGGTAAAGGAACCCTGACCTTCATGTTGTGGCCTTTCCATCTTTGGATTTTGACATATATTTTCAGTCACTTTGGCACAGCTATGGAGGGTTTACTCTAGGGTAGTAATCTGAACCTAGTATGAATCAGCATTTCGTTTAGGTTTTTACCTTGCAACAATATAGAGGGCAGTATTCCCCGGGATGCTTACTCCTTGCTAATTCTGTTGTGCCCTGCCAATTCTCTTCTGCAAGTGGTGCCCACTGCTTGTGGAATGGAGATTTTGTGCTTCCAGGGGCAAGCAGAAACAAGCAAAAATGCTCATTTCTGTAATGAGGCAGGTCAGTGGAGCTTGCATAAGGGAGCTCCACCAACCTGTCCTGATCCAGAAATGAGCATTTCCGCTCAGTTCAGAGCTTCCTCTAGGAAGTGTTAAATCTCTATTATGCAAGTGGTGGGCATCGGTTGCACAACAGAATCAGCGGATTACGCCAGAATTGGTGGGGGTATAAGAACTCCCCTGGATACTGCCCTTATTAGTGCATAGGCTGGTCCTTGGAGCAATCCTGTAAGTGGTATCTTTTGGTGTATTTAGACCAAAAGCTACCATATGGACTTGAAGAGAGTTATCACATAAAGTAGTGGGCAGTGATGTCTGTCTTAATGCAGGTCTGTTTCTATAAGCCCTGATCATGTCAAACATTAGTAAGAGGAACACGTTTGTTAAAAGGAGCACATTCCAATGGAATGATCTTTTAGAAGCAAGTTTATGGGAATTGATAGCATGGAAATGATTTGGGAGGAAGTATCTTCTCTTGAACATGGGGTAATGAGCTCCATAGATGAAAGCCGATGGAACGTTCTCTGATCATTTTGGCTGTGTTGCGATGCACTACAATGATACTTGCTGTGCAGATCTGGTCAGACATTCAAAACAAGATAAAGTAGAATAGATGGAGTCACAGAACCCTGAGCACTGTGGTGTTCTGGATGAACTATGTTTCTGAAAATAGGAGTGCATCAGGCCCATATCTAGGCTTTGTCTACATTTTGATTCTACCCAAAGAAAACAAGTGTTTTGTGTATCATTTGTCTCTTCTCAGTTTCTTTTAGGACAAAATTTGATTTTGTAAGTCTCAAAGATTTTGTGCAGTTTGTTATTACTTTCGTATTCAGTGTGAATGCAAATTTCAGAGATTTAGGATCATTAACTAGGAAATTAACTTAGGCTGAAATCCTATAAACACTTACCCGCAAGTAAGTCTAATTGAACTCAGTGAGACTTATTTCTGTGTAGACATGCATAAGATTGCATTGCACTGTTAGATGATAATCTGTCCTACACTGGAACAGGATGAGTAGTTTTGAAAGATGTATGAGAACTAGCCAAACTATAGGAATATTAGTTTAGCTGTTTGAATGTTTCTGCACAGAAAGGCTACATGAAAGATGTATACTGAGCAAGAAAATAAACTCAATAAAAATGTATTAAAATGGAGAAAACAGAATCTGGTTATTTCCAAAATATTATAGAAATATTAACGTTTCTTAAAGAATGATGTATTAATTGGCTAGTAAACTAACTGTTGCAACTATACACCTTGGCCAATTTTGGGATCAGAAAGATCACTATCAGAAGCTGCACAAATTCTAACTTCAGTGATAGAAGGGTGACTATTTGATGGTATTCTGTCCTTGTTTTAAAGCCTAGTCTCATTTGGCTCTCATCCATGTAGGTACTTGATCGGTCATGGGGCCAATGTAGCTGCTGTGAACAGTGAAAGTGAAGTCCCATCTGACCTTGCAGAAGAAGCAGCTATGAAGGATTTGCTCTTGGAACAAGTAAATAAACAAGGTAGGGTCTTTTTGGTGTTTTATAAGAAAAATAAATACTACTAAGAAAAGGAGAATGGAATTTCACTTCTGTAATGAAATCTTAGGAATAGCATGAAGTACAGTTAACTCATTTTGTCATTTTGTTCTATATTTATTTAGGCCATAAACAAAGAAAGATGAAAGTTCTAAAAACATTTAAATTATCTTCCATGCCATTGTACATTGGTTGCACTCCCCCGAGGCCACTGGTTTCTTTGCTTTTGTCTTGGGGTTTAGTCTGTGCTAAATTTAAAACATGGTTGCAGTACTGGTCACTTCATTTTTTTTGGCTGGCAATTGCCAATGAGCCTCCTCTGCAGAGCAACCATTTTTTACAGTGGTGTATGTGTGTGCGCGCGCGCATGATCTATGTAGAATTACTTGTATAGTGGCCTTTCATGTATGGAACTAGCCTAAGGGAGATTTTGCACAACATTACCTCCCCTTTTGAGTATTTACAAGGCTTAAAATTGTCTTATTATCATCCTCTGTGCTCACACTGGTTATTTTTGGCACTGCTGTTGCAACTTTACCGGCTCACTCTTTCTGTAAAGGCATTCTGAATATCCTATGAGGAGGACAAGCTAAGTTTGCTGATTGACACCTGTAGAAGGACTGATGTGTTGTTTCCGGTTCTATTTGTAATTGCAAGGTTAATTTTGTGAGACTTGCTGGTCCAGTGCTGGACACTGTATCTAGGGTGTTTTCTTTATTTGATTTTGACAATGTGGTGATTGGCCACTTACAATATGGGAAATGTGGAAGGTTGCCTAGAAGCCACACAGGGAGCTGCTGTGGAAAGTGCAATCCTTTCTAAATGTGTTAGTGAGTTCCGTTGGAAACAAAAACCAATTCAACTCCTACTTGTTGTAAAGCTTAATTTGGGTGATGGCGTTGTAGAAGTCTACATATGAAAGTTAGTCCTGGGTTAATTTTAGAGTGCTTGTACCTCTCAGCTGCAGTGAGTGGATTTCTACAATACACTCACTTTGTTCTTTGTATAGTCTTAGCAAACCTTGTTTGTAATTCAAGTGGCTCAAGAAAACTTGGGTGTGAAAAATACAAGCTTGAGATTTTTTCCAGCTCATTTAGAAACTTGCTTACTTTTCTTTGGCGCTCTTTCAGGCTTTAAACAAAATGAGCCAGATTAACAGTGTGACTATGACAGGCTTAACCAAAGTATTAGTTGGCTTCCCTCCAGCCTCGAAAAGCAATCTTAGTCTTAAGGAAGGAGTTCTGTTCATCTATATTTCTTTTGTGTGTGTGTGTGTGTGTGTGTGTGTGTGTATATAATATTCCAAGCTTCAGCAATCTAACATCTACTTATCTCTTTCTAACATTAAGCAAGCCCGATTAAAATTCTCATACTGGTCCTCAAGTGATGTTGTAGGGAAGAGGTAGGACACATATTTGGAATGGGGGATTGAATGACCCCCCTCCCCGGGCCATTGTGTCCTGGATGACGACACCTGGCTGTGGCCATACCCACTGACGTCATCTGGTTCCAGGCTGAAGCACTGGCTGCAGCTTCTCCAGCTGGGACTTCGGTCACTGACCACTTTGCCCATTCCGCACTTTCTACTTTTGGGGAGGCTATGGGATGGGCAAAGCTGCCTTGACTGAGGTACTGGCTGGAGGTTCCTCCAGCTGGGGCCTCATTTAGGGATCTGGCTTCGCTGCAGCTGCAGGGAAGCCACTCTTCAGTCAGGGTGGCTTTGCCCACCTCATGCCTTTCCTGATTGGGGAGGATGCAGAGTGGGTAAAGCCAATCGGGAAGGGATAATAGCTGGGATTTCCCTTCTCACTAAGCTTCAGGGGGTGAGGCTTTGTCCGAGGCCCCAGAAACTGGATGGCCTGGGCTGGCAGGCCAAATTGGCCTGCAGACTGGAGGTTCCCCATCCCTATTGTAAGGAGAGTAGAGGAACTGTTCACTCTCTTGAAAGCTGGCATATTTACTCCTTTTATACTGTAATACATACTGGTAGCAAAGAAAAATGTTTCCCCAACTTCTCAGATAGAAAAAGTAGACAGTGGACTTGTGCTAGAACTTGAGGTCATGCAATGAAAAGAATTGCATGATTAGGGACTGATAAAAGAAATTAATCTTCATATAGTGCTTCCTTAACATGAAATTGGTTTATGTGATTTTAAAAGGGGATTACCTCTGAATATCAGTTGCTGAGATCAAACAATGGGAGAGGCCTGATGCTTTCATGCTCCGCTTGTGGCCTTATTGGAAACATGCCGCTTAGTACTGTGGAAAACTGCTGAAGTAGACAGACCCTTGGTTTGACTAACAGAGTTCTTACATTCTTGGTTTGACTAGCAGAGTTCTTACATTCTGATCTCCTGGTTAAGGAAACCTGTGAGTGTTGGTCTAGTGGGAATTCTAATAGGCTTATCTCACCCCATATTTGTTCTTGAAGTTCAGGCTTTACTAGTGTTGATTTAATTTGTCGCATACAATCTATGGGTAGCCCCCAACCCCACAGCACCCTCTCAACATTGAAGAATAATCCAATTAATGTTATTCTTCCCTAGCTCACCTCCTTTGAATTTGTAATCAAACTCGTGGCATTCAATAAACAAACTAAGGCGACTCTATGCACATTTACATTGGAGTATGCCCTATGGAATTGTTGGATGTCATCAAGCACGAATAGGACATGTCTGCATGAGTATCTTTATCTATCAAGAATATAGCCACCTTGGGAGAACATATAGCTTAGTTTCTGGACACAAACAGCCCAAGTGTACTGATCGTTTCACCATTACAGGACTGGATGTTGATCAGGCAAGGAAAGCGGAAGAGCAACAAATGCTGCAGGATGCACGGCAGTGGCTAAACAGGAGGAAAATTGAAGATAGAAAGCAGCCCCGAACTGGGGCTACTGCTCTCCATGTAGCTGCAGCCAAGGGCTACTCTGAGGTGATGAGGTACTGATCCATTTTCATTATTTTCTATGCTTCTTGGACCTGTAATTCATGTTGGAGAAAGAGCACTACAGTATCCCTACAAGTTTCTGCCTGGGGTTTTCAAGAACTGGAGTTCAGGGGTAGTGGACTTGCAATATTTATGTTAAATCCCAACGTAAAATGGTGTTCTATTCTCTTTATTTTTTTCTATACTGCCCAAGAGCCGAAGCTCTCTATTCTGTTGCACATCCTTATTACCACCAGGTTAGGATGTCGTGCCAGTTGCAAAATACAGCCCAACATCTTTGGTGAGCCCACATAACCTGGAAGAGGCAGCCCGTGTACACTGAAAATTCACACTATGCCTTGGTTTCTCCAGAGAAAGAGGGATAATGATGCTGTTGGGGTAGTGGGCCTTTGACTATTCTTGGGCCCTTGCAAATCCCTAACCACTCCACCTTCTGGGGCCAGCGCCGTAAGGATGGAGCAGATGCTGTTATTTAACCATTGATTTCTATACCTGTTCTTTAAATGAAGGCCTCCAGGATTTTCTAAAGTTTGGCACTTTTTTCTTTTTGTTACAATTTATTGCCTGCAGCTAAGGTAAGGAACACACAATCTAATAGCAGTGCTCGGATAATGAGTAGCTTTTTTCCTTTCCTTTTTTTTTGGGGGGGGGGGGGGCTAAGCTAGATGCTCCAAGCATAGTAATTGCAGGGTAGGGCTGTAATTACAGGGTAGAGGCTTAGCTGCTACATCAGCATTAACTTTATGTAAGTATGAGATTTGCCTAGTTTATCAACCAGAGGGAAAATATGAGTGAATTTGTTTGTATCATTTGCCTGCTTTATGCTACTCTTCCAGGGCATGTCTTCACTTACTGTTGACCAGAACAGCAGAAAGCACCAGTGTTTGTACAGCTTTAATGAACATTACACTCTTATTTTTAGCTAAGTGCTCTTCTTTGGCAAGCAGAACATTGGTAGCTGACTCTTTTTAATAAGAATCTGTTTGCTTGCTTTCTGTACTTGGGGAGCTTCCTGTAGAAATCTTTACATTGTATTATTTATGTTTTCTATTTGTCAGGTGTAGTCATATGTTTTAGAATTGGGTGGTATCCTGTGCCTTTATGGTCCCACCAAATTTTCAGTGACAATGTTGGTACAAAACAAAATATCCCACAGTCCTTGGAATCTGGCCTGATATTTTCTTATAAAGAGAGTCTGCATTAATGTATGAAAGTGTCAATTGTTAAAGCTGAGCTCTAATTATTTAAAACTATGAATTGGATCCAGAGTAACTTAGTTGAACTTAGCTTTTATTGAATCAATGCCATAAGTTAATAATGGCTTGGCTTAGTTCCCATTGACATCAGTAGGAATTAAGTTCAACTAACATACAGTGCAACTACATGTCCTATATGTTGAATACAGTGGTGGTAAGTGTGGATCGGATTGCAGCCTAAATCTGTATGCAATCCATGGAGCTGAAAGCAGAGAAGCGGCATTTCTCAGGCAAAGCACAGACTTGCTGTATAATTTTAGACTATTATTTTGAACAATTCTTTGTTCATCACTTTCCTGCTTTGAAAACTATCCAAAATGTTCACAGAACATTAATTTCTCCTCTGAGCTGAGCATTTTGAAACTGATCGGCTGTTATGATATGAGTCAACATATTGTGCTATCTTCATAACTACAGTAATGTGCAGGTGCAAACACCAAAGGTAAGAATGATAGCCCCTGGCTGGACAGCAGTAGGAAAGCAGCCTTAACTGCCATTTAAAGCTCAGCATTGTGTTCTCTTCTCTAGCCCTTCTCTTCTGTCAGGAATTTGATATTGCCTTAAGACATACAACCCCCCACCATCCCATTCCAACATGTGGAAAACATTGTAGGAAAAAAATGGATGATATAGTTTCATAGTTGATCAGATGAAGTGAGGGGGAATTTTGAAAAGTAAGCAATATTCAGATAATATTCTAGCTGTTATGCTAAGAAAGGATTCACTTTTCAAGAGGAGTGAATTCAGTTGTAATGCACATGCAGAAAGGGTTTAATTCCCCGCCTTTCCATTCAAAAGAACCTTAGGTCTCAAGGCTAAGGGCTGAATTGCAGTTAGAGTGCTAGGCTAGATGGACTTAGTATAAGGCTAAATTGTATGTTGTGTAATGATAGTTTTTAATTTATATACTCAGAAATTAATGCACTGGAGAATGTCATTGCTGCAGACTCCACTTTTTTCCATAGGTTTGCTTCTACCTATCTAAAGCACTTCTCTAGAATATTATCTGTGTTCTGTGTTGTCTCATCTAGTTCCTGGCCTTCCTTAGGATCTAGTAACAATTACCACTTGTGTTATGTAGAAGCTGTTTCATACTTTCATCTTAAATCTGACTCTTTTTCACCACCTTGAGCTGTGTGCTTTACTACACTAGTTTCTGTCACAGGGTAAGCTTTTTTCACAAGCCACTGCACACTTGCTCACAATGGCTGGTAACTTCCAAGGCTGAACACTGCCATTTTTGCTTGCTTTCTTTTTCCTTAGACTCTTGATCCAAGCTGGGTTTGATGTGAACGTCCAAGACAGTGATGGCTGGACTCCACTCCATGCTGCTGCACACTGGGGAGTGAAGGAAGCTTGCTCTATTTTGGCTGAAGCACTGTGTGATATGGACATCAGGAACAAGCTGGTTAGTGAGCCTTAGACAAGTAAAATAACTCAAGAAATCCCAGAGAGGAGGACAGCTTTCTCTTAGAAATCTCGACCATGTTCCTTGGCAAGCCAAACATTATGTTAAATTGCACATTTGTATTTGTTGCCTAGCTTTAGTCATGGGGATGGCACTTTGAAAATGGCAAGACAGGGTTTGGAAGGCTGTACACACTCAAGGGGATAGAAATGATAATGTTCAGAGTAATAAAAGGAGAAAGAGAAGAAAATAGTTATAATTATACAGCCCAGTGATGTGGACAGGATCCTTGGAGAGGTGAGAGCCACCACATGTGTATTAGATCCTTGCCTTTCCTGGCTTATAAAAGCAGCCAGAGGGGGACTGGCTGAGAGGGTAAGTGGAGTGAGGTAGTCAGTGCCTCCCTTTGTCAAGGCAGGGTGCCAACCTGCTTAAAGGAGGCCATGGTAAGACCCACATTGAAAAAGCCCTCCTTGAACCCCACCGTATTGGATAATTACTGGCCAGTCTCCAACATTCCATTTTTGGGCTAAGTATTGGAGCATGTGGTGGCCTCCCAACTTCAGGAATTCCTGGATGAGACAGATTATCTAGATCCATTTCAATCTGGCTTCAGACCTGGTTATGGGACAGAAACAACTTTGGTTGCCTTGGTAACCCTAAGCCTGGAACTGGACAGGGGGAGTGTGTCCCTGTTGGTTCTGCTGAACCTCTCAGCAGCATTTGATACCATTGACCATGGTATCCTTCTTGGCCACCTTGCTGGGATGGGACTTGGAGGCAGTGTTTTACAGTGGCTCCATTCCTTCCTGGAGGGGTGATCCCAGAAGGTGGTGTTGGGTGACTTCTGTTTAACTCCTTGGCCATTGGCCTGTGAAGTCCCTCAGGTTTCTGTTTTGTCCCCCATGCTATTTAACATATACATGAAGCTGTTGAGAGAGGTTGTCCAGAGTTTTGGGGTGCGGTGCTATCATTATGCTGATGACACCCAACTCTGTTATTCCTTTCCACCGAATTCCGAGGAAGCTGTTTTAATTCTAAACCAGTGTCTGTGGGCAGTAATGGACTGGATGAGGGCAAACAAATTGAAGCTTAATCCAGATAAGACAGAGGTACTCCTGGTGAGTCAAAAGGAAGATCAGGGAATAGGGATTCAGCTTGTGTTGAAAACATAGGTCCACAGCTTGGGTGTACTTCTGGATTCAACCCTGAGCCTGGATGCCTAGGTTTCAACGGTGGCCAGGAGTGTATTTGCACAGTTAAATCTAGTGCACCAGCTGCACCCATTCCTAGAGATGTCGGATCTGGCCACAGTGACACATGCCTTAGTTACATCCCGATTGGGTTCCTGTAATGCACTGTACGTGGAGCTGCCTTTAAAGAGTGTTCGAAAACTTCAGCTGGTTCAAAGAGCTGCAGCCAGATTGTTGACCCGGGCTAGTTACTGGGAGCATACAACTCCCCTGTTAAAACAGCTTTACTGGCTTCCAGTCTGTTTCTGGGCACAATTCCAAGTGCTGGTTATGACCTATAAAGCCCTACACGGCTCTGGTCCAGGTTATCTGAAAGACTGTATTCTCCCTTACGAGCGTGCCCGTGCTTTGAGATCTTCAGGGGAAGCCCTTCTCTCAGTCCCACCACCATCACAGGCACGCCTGGTGGGAACACGGAAGAGGACCTTCTCGGTGGCTGCTCCAGTGCTCTGGAACTCTATTCCCAGGGAAACTAGACTGGCTCCCTTCTTGATGTACTTTCAGCAACAGGCAAAAACTTTTTTGTTCCGGCAGGCCTTTGGCAAACAATCTGGACCTCCGTCTATGCCTAGGACTTTAAAAATTGTTATGTATTTTAAATGTGTAACCCCATCCAGCACAGCTATTCCCTGATCTGCCTTTCATAGGTTTTAACTGTGTATGTTTTAACTTTGTAAAGTTGCCTTGGGGTCCATCATTGGGGAGAAGGCGGGATACAAATCATCATCATCATCATCATCATCATCATCATCATGGTTCAGAGTAGAGATGTAAATTTCTAGAAATTCTGAAGCCATGGAAAAAGGCCTGTTTTTTCTGGTTTTTTTCAGGGGGAAACAGATTTTTTTTGGAAAAATTGAAAAAGTGCAATATTAGCACGTTTTACAGATTGAAAGTCACTTTGTTACTTTAGGAACATAAAATGTAGTTATGTACAAATTGATTTGGCATAAAATTATCACGTTTGGTATATTAAAAATATAGTGCATTCAAGCAATTATTACAAATTTGAATTTACTTTCTTTTTTTTTTAACAAATGGAGCTACAAGCTCTTGAACTGAAGGAATACTTGAACTGTAAGGAACCTCTTTGGTTTTGCCAGTTTATGAGGAGCAGGCAAAAAACATTAAAAAAACAAACAGAAGAAACCATTAACATTAGTAACAAGGAAAGGTGATATCACTAAGGGTGATATGAAGGATTTCACATCCTGGTTGGCTTGCTTCTCCGGTCCCTTATAGCAGTTTATGCAAGACCAGTGTACACACCATGGCCATGCATCATAGGGCAATTATCGCATTCTAAATTCATAACTAGAAGCAGGGAGACCAGAGGGTAGCTTGCACCCAATGTGAAGTCAGATAGGCATTGTCATGTATCCACAGCTCCGTGGGAGCAGCTACTTTCAATTTAAGTGTAGAGGACAAACATAGACAATTAAGTACTGCCCCCGCCCTCGCTACCATACAGGGCTTCCTTGTTCCTGGTAGCTTTCAAGCTTCTTACTCTTTCTGCCTTTCTCTGAGCAAAATGGATTTTTAGCCAAGGTGCTAGGGTGTTGCCAATATAAATACAAGACTCAAGCTACACATGTAGAGAAAACTGCTATGGCTGAGCTTCTATGTAACAATATGGACATACCATCACCGCTCTATTTCTCCTTATATATATGATAACTAGAGTTGCAGCCTCTTCTAGAAATCACCATAGAAGTTCGAGTGGGGAAAAGAAGAAGCAGGTCCCATTGCTGATCTCTGGGAAACTCCGCTGCTGTTTTGCATTTATTCGGGGGTGGATAAAAGTTTATAGACTTTTATGGGTTTTCAG
This sequence comes from Anniella stebbinsi, assembly GCA_029215795.1. NCBI lineage: Eukaryota > Metazoa > Chordata > Lepidosauria > Squamata > Anniellidae > Anniella > Anniella stebbinsi. The sequence continues at coordinate 42,996,773 of JARDYH010000004.1, read as the reverse complement.
TAAGGAGATTACTCTAAATGAAAGGTTTTGGAATGGTAAAAGGATTCTTCTGTATGAGAGGCAGTGACATAATTTTTATTTAGCTACATTAGGCTGAAATTGCTTCTGGGCTGTTTGAAGGGCTTTTTCTTTAGCTTTTAATACTTCCAGGGATTTGTAGGTCTCTTGAAGAGTCTGTCTCAGGGGCATCATTTTTTGGATAGGGTGTGGATGGAGACTGAGATGAGAAACCATTTGGTGGGCATGGGAAAATGTGGCAAGCAAGAAATAGAAAATCCTTGGGGACATCAGCCCAGACAAATGGTGCCTGCCATGAGATATGTAGGAATGGGCATGGGTTTGTGCCAAATAGTAGCTCTTATCTTTGCTGTCGACAAATGTAAACTTGGTATATGAAACATCATTTATTCATTTTATATTATTTTATAATTTTACACTGAAATGTTATTTTTTGAGGAGTTTAACCAATATAACAAATGTATGGCTTCATTTGTAAAGAGCCTTGTATTTTGATGACCTGATGGGACAAGGCATTTGGGTTTACACTTGCCCTGATGATTCAGACTGAATGTTTACTGTGGCATCAATGTGTAAATATCCTTTGAACTATCCCTGGTACTTTATGGTCCCACTGATTACTTCTTATGTATAGGGAGCAGCTTAGTGTTTCCATTTTTGGGATGGCGCAATGAGATTTACAGTCCAATATGTTGCTATGGACCTCTTTAATTTGCAGATAAAATTGCTCATATTTAGTTTGACTTCAGGCCTGCTAATTAAAAATGCAGTTCAGGGTGTCAGAGTCCCTGTCTTGTATTTCAGTCAGTATTTCCCATTACTGTGAAAAGGCTTGCTTGGAAAATACGTAAGCCATCAACTACATTGTTCATTTTGGCTCACCAAGTTTGCTGATAGAAACTGGGTCCTTAATTGGCTTACTACTGACTTCTTATAACAGGGCAGACTGTGCCATAGCTTCCTCCCCAGCAATTCACTACCCTTTTTCTATCTTCTCATTTCTGGGAGCACTTGTCCAGAAAATTCATAGGTGCTTTATATATACTGGCTTTTGACTTGGGCATTGCTCTAAGGCTACGCTTGTAATTTTTGCTGACAGACACTTCACATAGAGATTGGTAGAGGTAATTATATGCTGTTGATCCTGTTGGATCTTGCTGTAACCTTTGCTAGAACTGCTCATGAAGTTCTGACTGTATTTGAGAGATCAGGAGAAGACCACAAGATCATGCATTCTCTCCCCCAGTCCCTTTCATACCTTGCACAAACTTTATCTGCCTGTCTGCCAGTGGACTTATAACCATGGTTAAGGATTTTGTCTGCACTAGTCTAAACCATGGTTATTGCTAACAGGGTTTTTTAAGTGGACTTGTAAACCTTGTTTAAGTCTGGTTAGCATTATGTTAACTGTGTTTAAGGTTAGTAGAGGCATAATCTGTAATCATGGTTAAGTCTATTGGTAAATGGCAAAGGAGGGATTGACAACAGAAAAGGGGGAATAATATTACATCTGCACTGGCTCACCCTGATACAAGAAAGTTTTGGTACCACTGTACCAAAATTCTTGGTGTAAAAATTAGCGTTGCAAGTTATTTTCAGATACTTTTCTACTGATGTGATAAATCCCATATTTTTTCTCCAGCTCCATACTTTTAGCTGACTCATCTTATAAAAATAACCAATTCATATAACTAAACACATGTTAACTTGGCAGCTAATATAAAATAAATAAATATGGGAAGATTGTTTGCCTACAGTTTTCTAGGGAAAACTAGGCAAACCATGAGGCTTCTTTTCAGTTTTGCCAAATACTGGAACAGGAAGTGTTGCAAGTTAAAAAAATTTCATTCGCATAAAGAATCTTCCTTTCATGCTAATGAGATGCCATCCTGTATAGCTCCTTTCTTTTTTCATCGCATGTGCCATCAGGGTCAGACGCCATTTGATGTTGCTGATGAGGGTTTGGTGGAACATTTAGAGATGCTGCAGAAGAAACAGAATATGGTGAGTTCCTTGCTATTCCTTTTGACTAGCCAAGATTCATGGACATCCTTGTCATGCTTCCTCAATTAATGGAATGAAACTAAATGCCAGTTTTCTGATAGTTCCTTCTGAGGTGTTTAATTAAATATCTCACAAGTAGAATTCCTAAATAATACATAATGCAGAAATGTAATAACTCCGTAACTTCCGAAAATGTCCTGGAAGTGGAATTTAGGAAGGCGGGAGAATGGAAAATCAGTTCTGTTCCCAAATGGACATATACAATCCAGGCCATTGAGCTGAGCTGTCCAAATTCCCCAATGAATTTTGACTGTTCCTGAGTCAAAATATGTTGCTAAATAGATGCTTAAAAAATAAGTTGTAGCAATGAGCTGTATTATAATTCAGCAAAAGTAGGCATGCTGTGCAATGAAGGACAGTACATACTTGTAGAATTATAAGACTTTATAATAAGGCATGCTGCTTTAAAAGAATGAACTAAAGATGCCTTTTAGAGTTGCTAACAACAGTGCAATACTATGCATGTCTGTTCAAACGAAAGCCAACTGAATTCATTTGGATTTACTCATGGGTAAGCGTGTATAATATATTTGTTAAGTATATTGTTTTTAATTGTTTTAATCTTATGTAAACCGCCCAGAGAGCTTCGGCTATGGGGCGGTATACAAATGTCATAAATAAATAAATATCCTTTAAACCAATGGTTACAGGAAGCCTGCATTTAATCCATATCTTCTTTTGCTTCATTAAAAGAAAAATTTCATGCCTGGATGACTCTTAGGGTATCATGTGTTGATCCAATTTCGCTGTCTCCATGGTTGTCTCATATTCAGATTATTGTAATTAATGAACCAACTTTGACATGCAAGAACCAGTGCAGTTTGTTCTAACGGAATGGCGGTCTATCTTCACGAGTGCCTTGTTAGTTCAAATATGAGCAATAGAGAGGTTTAAATCTCTTTACTTACCTAGGTTGTTATCTTTCTATCTAACTGTTCTGTAGCTGCCCTGGAAATGTTTGTGTATTGGGTAGTACTTCTATATTGAAGGGCAGGATATTAATTTATCAAACGTAAATCATAATTTCTTCAGTTTCAAAGAATCCAAACATTTTTGTTTCTGTTTCTCCTCAGGAAGGTTATCACAGAGGTTGATCCAACATCTGTCCATGCTAAATCTATAATTCTGGTTATTTCTTTAAATGATTGATATTGGGATAGATCCTGCCCATAGGCTTAACATTTAAGGATGGCAGACAATAGGAAAGTGGGGAGGTAGAGGAAAATTAGTCAGAAGAAGCCTTAGGGGAAAAGATGTTTGAGTAAATCTTAGCTCTCATTCCAGATTCTCTTTACTTACTGTCCTTTGAGTTTATTAACAGACAGGAAAAGTGAATACCCCACAGTAAAGATGATCAAATTCTGAATGAAATTTGACAGGTCTGCAGAGTAGGTCTCTGTAACCAGCTAGCCTTGTTGTGCAACAACATGTTGTCATTTTTTAAATATTCAGCCTTGCTTTTTGCTTAGTTGCCTGAATTGAGTATTAACACATTTTGGATTGAGAAATTGGCAGTGCATCCGCTTGAAGGAAAACAACCTGGGTGAACATTAATAGTTTATTTTTATTGCTTGGCTCTTTGTTTTCAGTTAGCATATGCCCTCCCTCCTCTCTCCTTTCAATATTCCTGAGTGACTTTACAAAATAATTTCACTGTTTTGGGACTGAAGCTTGCCAACTCTGGGCAGTGCCGTTTCTATATAGGGCACCACATTTGTTTCTAGAAAATGCCCTTTATCTATCTGGTTCACAGTCAAGATAACGCCTCTAGACCTTGCCAAGAGTTTGCATATAGGTGGATGGATGTCAACCACATATGGCTCTTTGGTATGTGAACCAATGTCTTATGGAGTCTTGATCATAGATTCCCCTTACCAAAAGGAAGAGCTAACTAGTCAAACAAGGTGCAGTTCTGCCATTTCTGTGAATCTCATTTTTAATATAGCCTAGAGCTATTAGTGGCTATTAATATATATTAAGTATATATATTATATTATATTATATTAATATAGCCTAGAGCTATTATTTTATCTACCTAGAGCTATTAGTGGTTCTTGAAAATGGCTTTCCAATTATGTTTTTGACAGCTGCGTAGCGAAGAGACAAGAAACAAGCTAATTGAAGCTGATATGAATGGGAAACTTCAAAGCGGACTCTTCAAAAAGTAAGATTTTCAGTCCACAAGGACATGGCATGGATATCTTGCAGTAGTCTTCCTGCACCTGGTGTCTGCCATATGTTTTGGACTTTAACTCCCATCAGCCCCTGCCAGCATGGCCAATGGTCAGGAATGATGGGAGTTGTCTAAAGCATCTGGAGGGCATCAGGTTGGGGAAGTGTTGTCTTGCAGGATTTGGTGTGAGCATTGAAGGGGAGAAAGGAAATGTAACCTACCTTGAGATTCTAAAAGTCAAGTGACGGACATGGCATGAAACAGGATTAGGTTATCAATGAGTTTTGCAGCTGGGGGACAGTCATGTTATATTTTTTAAAAATCCTCTTTTATTGAAGAGTATATGCTCCTCCTCCAGGAGCTGTTTTTAATATGGTCTAGTCCATTTCACTACTCCACTGACATGAGTGCAAGAAAAATGACTGGAGTTAGAAAACTAGGAAAAAAACAAGGCTCCCCCACCCATAACATTTGTACAGTTGTAAGCTTCTGATACTGGATTGGGGCTAGTGCATTATGATATTAAAGAGTGGAGTTGAGCACATTACTCTTAAGAAGTGATTCTATTCACAGTCTGTAGCATTCTTACATTGGGCTAGTTCACATGATTAAAACAACCACTGTGGCACAATTGCAGAATTACTGCCTGGCTGCAGCTTATCATGTCATCTGAACCCAGGTTACATGGCTTGGAGGGTTAAACAACCCTCAAATAACCATACAGCAGCCTGTGAGTTGTTTGACCATCCAACAAACCATGCTGCCTGGGTTCAGACAACATGATAAGTTGTGGATGGGTGATGATTATGCAAATCATGCCTGGCATATGGCAGCATGTGCTACAGCTCCCAGTTGTGTGAACTGGGTTATCGTCAGCCTCTTAAGCACGATGTTTAGTTAACTTGCTGTTCCGTTATGGTGAATACCTCTCTCAAACATCTTTGACACAGCAAAGAAAAGATTCTTTATGAGACAGACACTCTGAAATCCCTACAAAGAGAAGAGGAGAACAAAGAGTCCAGTAGCTCCAGTTCTGAGGAAGAGGAAGAAGCTGAGGAAGAGGAAGCTTCAGAGTCAGATACTGAAAAAGAGGCAGGTAATATATAGAATTGAGATTTTTGCCTTGTTGAATCGTAAAAGGCCAGGAAATTTATGAGGTCACAATTTTCCTCCAAGTATCTTTAAAAGCTTTATTCAGGCTCAATGTATAAGACAGTCCATGTAGATATTGAAAATTGATGGTCAATAGCGTAGGTGGGACTGGCAACAAAATGTTGCAGCATAGAGCGCTCCTTTTAAGGATTCCAGCCAATCCATCCCCTGATTATCCGTCTCTCCACACACACACACACACCATTGCTGTCATTCAGCATTTTATTGCTACTGAGCATGTCCAGTTGTTTTTGCACTACTGGGGGTGGGGGTGGCTCCCGAGTTTTTATTCTGAAGGTGTTTTTTACTTATACAAGCCTTGCTATTTCAGACAAATAGGTACTGGGTTTTTTGCACTAGATGCCTTTGTATTTTGGCAGAATAGGATGAACATTTCAGGCATAGTTGCCCCTTCTGAGGGGATCAAATCAAACTATTAGTTGAACAGGTTCAAGGGGTGGGGGGTTTAAGCAATAACAGTCTTTACAATTTGTACGTTTCAAAAAAAGGATGTGCTTATCCCCCTGTAGTCTTTGTGGACAATTGTCATTAAAATGACATACAGCATAGAAATGGCTGTAGCTAAGAAAGCCGCAAAATTTTGGAAGGTGCAGCTTCTTTGTGGAAGGGGGGTCTTCAAATTGGGGGGCACAGGAAGGGAAAAAAACAAGTATGAAAACGACATGCGTCATAGACAGGGGCTGAAGTGGGCTGAAACCCCCACATCAGCTAGCAGAGTGGGAGGAGCTTTTAATTATATACTCCCCACCACCACCAAGAGCCCCCTCTCACTGCTGGTGCTGTTGATGATGGGAGTTTCAGGGCGGGTGCTTTGGAGAGCCCTGCTGGCCTCTGTGGAATTTGCCACTGTCTTAGGGGAGCCAATGGAGCTCTCTGGAGCTGTTGCCCGTCCTGGTGACACACAGTTGGTGCTCCAGAGAGCCCTTCAGCTGCAGCAAATGCCACAAGAGGAGAGCAACCAGTGGGACTCTCCGGAACAACCACTTGTCCCCTGGCTCATCCTGAGGATCATTTCAGGGTGATTCAGAAGGCAGGTAGGTGGGCAGTCTTTCTGAAAAGTCACGTCAGCTGTAAACAGTGGCTGATATAGCACACCTAGGCTTAGTGCCTGTCTCTGACAGGTCCTTCCTCAGTGCCAGGCATTGTGGGAGGAGTTGTCCCCGGAGAGTGCCTGGCTGAGCTGCGCCAGCCACTGTTTACGGCCAACATGACTTTTCCAAGAGCAGCAGTAACAACAGCAATGGGAAGGGAGATGGGAGACACTGTGTGGGGGAGGGATGGTGGAAGGAGAAGCGTGATGCAGAGTGTGGGGGGGAGACAAGGCAGGGGGAGAGATGCGGCACATGGCTAGAGAAGTGCAGAAGAGGTGCATATGTGCTTTCTTGCCTCAGGTGGCAGAAGAGCTTGGACCGGGCCTGATCATAGGGGTGTCCCTAACTAGGCAACCTGCAGAATTTCAAAAGGATAGATGTAGGGGGTAATGGGGCATTCTGAATGAAAAAATAGTTTAAGGCCTTTTTGTGTGTTCTGCTCAATTGGCCCCAAGACACAGAGTGCAATAAGAGAGCAGTGGATGATGGATGTGTAGGAAAGGCAGAAGGACTGGGCCATCAAACATTTTTTTAAGCAAGCACCAAATGCTACACCCTCCTTGGTCCTACAGAGTCCACCAAAAGATAAGAAGCAAACAGCACCAAAACTGAAACACTCCTGCAATATATTACTTCAGTGGCCTGCCCCAAAGCACTGGGAATGAAGAGCCATGATAAAACCATGTACTGTGATTAGAAACTAGAGCTGTCAATCACAAAACCACACCCTGATCTCCCCCCCCCCCCTTTCCGGGCTTTCCTGGTGTTTTCCTTGTCTGGAATGCTTGGGGGGGGGGGAATGTATCAACGTTTGAAGACTTACTGTATGGAACTCTGTGTTCCTCCCAAACTGAATTGTTAATGAAGCTTCTGGTGGATTCAGACTCAGCTTTGGAAGAGCCAAATCCGAGACAAGCCCCTCAGTTATACAGAAGTTTGAAGGTATATGCCATTGAAATATACTGTAGGAAATATTTGTTCCAAACATACAGCCGCTTGAAGTCTAATGTTTATAAGGTGAAAAAATAAATTATTGGAAACAGAAGGGTGTGATAGTGCTTTAGCTGGATAGGAAGTGAATATTTTAAAATGTGGATTTCCTGGCTTCACTATGGATCTCCCAAAGGGTTGTTTTGCCATTTGTCTTAGGTGCTTTCCAGATGATCACTTTATACTGCTACAGATGTTCAGTCATTGCTCTTTATTTAAAGGGGATCCAGGCATCTCAATGGTAGTGCATTTTCTCAGTATTATACTGTAGCAGAATGATTACAATTTGTGAGTGCTGCCTAGAAGGGTTGTAAACATGCAGTAAAAACTTACTGGTTTGCTGACAAGCCACACAACTCCCCCCCCCTTTTTTTTTACCTAGGCTATACCCATAACTCCAACTCTCAGCCACAATTAGGAACTGAAATTAACAAATCAAAACAAAGTAATCAGCAATTAATCAATATTTCTTAAAACTGTGTTTTGGCAAAGTAAAAGTAGGGATCAAATGGAGAACTTGACGTTTTATAGGAAAAGTGCATGTACCACAGGACATGTACCACAAGTGTTGCACTCTGTGATGATTGACAGCATGATGATCTGCTGCTGCTTCATAGGGTTACTTTCAGATAAGTGCACTGAAGATTGTAGAACAGAAAAAAAATGCTAATAGTGGAAACCTTAAAATCCAGCTATTAGCTAACTATATCTTGACAATCTGTTTATGCTTTTACACTAATGGGTGTACGTACATTGTAGTCCCAAAGGAATTGAATCAGAAAGGCAATTGGTAGGTGTTATTAGTTGCTCCTCACCTTTCCCTAAGTGCCATTATCTAGCATATCCCTTTACAGAAGTGTAAGTGATTGTGTGCAGCAGTGTGTTTTAATTTACTCTAAAATCAGTCTATTCATAGGCTGTTTCTGAACTTCCAAAGTAGCTTGTCATGTAAAAGTGGGTGACTGCTGTCCAGAAAATGAAAAGGCCCCATGTATGAATCTGCCTTGCGTATTTCTCTGCATTGCAGCCATGGTTACAAACTGGAAGATATTACTCTCTAAAAACAGAATGTATTTCCCAGCATATATTGCTGCAGTACAGAATTAGACTAGTACTTTGTGCTATTAATAGCTCTCTCTGAAGCAGAAATTACTCATCAAAGGAGATACAGTAGTGTTGTCTTATCTAGCTTAAAAAAAAATCCAGTGTCATGGACTGGGAAAAAACAAGGAACCTCAAGCTATGTTGTTTTTTGTCATCAGCCAACTTAGGTACTGTGCAACGTGTAGGGAATATTGTCCAGGTGTGATTATTCTTGTTAGAAAAATGTGTGTTTCACTTGCTCCTTGAGACTATCCAAGTTCTATTTCCTCCCCTTAATTACTATATTTCATCTAATGGTATATGGCAAGCCAGTAAATCAATGTAGGTGGGTCACTTGTTGCCAGAGATAAAGGTCTAATCCAAAATGGATTGAAGGGAAGTGGATTGAAGGGAAGCTAAATTCCATTTTCTGTTCAATTCAGAATTCAGAATTTGGAGTAATTGTCACAACCAGCTAAAAATGATACTTCTAAAGTGAAGGTGAGGCTCTCTTGATTTATACATAGACAAAACAATTATTTGTGAAAATCACTCACTGCCTAAATTGAGAGAGCTCTGCAGGGATGTATTAAAACTGATGAACAGCTCTAACCTTTTCAGTGAAAGACTGCCACAGATTAACGTTTACAGACTGTACGGAAATAGTGTTAGGGGAAACATTTCTAATCAATAGATCTTCTGCAAATATTACTTTCTGGCTGGTGACTTTTGTTCAGGTTTTGGTAAAGTGACTTTTTATGCATTTACTTCTTGATGTTCTTTCTTGCTTTAAACCAAATGTGCAATAGCTTTTAATTTTCGCAGATCAAATAAACAACGGCTTTAATGACAGGAGCCCATTGTCCTGGTAAATCTAAAATGGTAGTAGAATATTCACAGCTATTTTGCCCCCTTCTTTTTTTCTGTCTTTTTAGAGAGAGAGGAAGAGCCCATTGCTAACCATTCCAACCATGAACCCAAAATTCTCATCACAGAACAAGTGCCGCCACCAGAGCATAACTCTTTCACTATGGCTCCAGCCAGGAAAGTAAGTTGAGATTGACTTAAAGTAACAACACACTTTGAATTTAAGAATGCAAGTCTATACAAATGTTCTTCGGAGTAAATAATTTTAAATTCAGTGGATATTGTTCCCAAATTCATTTTCAAAGGATTGGTATAGGTATCTCTTAATATTGAGCAGCGTGTTTAAAATGCATAGATGTTAAGATCTTCATGTTGACCTGAAAGTTGCCATTCTTCAACAAAGGAACTTCAAAGGGAGAGTCCAGCATGAAAATGCTGAATTGGAGCTGATGAAGAAGTTTGATTCTGTTTCTTTAGGCTTGAATTGAGACAATGGTTTCCTGTCATCCTACTGATGTTATTTAACAACGCAAAGCTAGGAGAATTGTGTATGATATATTCACTATGCTTATCTTGTATACTAGTGTGTATATTTAAGCTTTCTACAGAATTGTCAGGCTGTGTGTCTTGCATTTCATGGTTGTTTGGCATCATTCTTTACATTATTTTTTTCATTCCATATCTGTCTGTGTGCAGACATGCATACACTCTGTCAGCTGAAGATATCTCTTCATGGGGGCAAAAGACTCTCAGATGTTAATATTAAATTTAATAAACAATGCCATGGTAGGACTCTTAATTTACCCCATGGCTGTTACCATGCCTCAGTGTGGGTTGAATTCAGACTGGTCATACTTAGACTAGACTCATTGAAATCAATGGGAGTTAAGTTAGTCACGAGAGAGTCCCACTGATTTCAGTTGTCATACTCTAAGTATGTTTATGTCTGAATCCAACACACTATTTATTTATTTACAATATTTATATATCACTCGATATCTAAACCGCTTCCAGAGTGATGAAAAATAAAATTAAAAAGAATAAAATAAAAGCACAATATTAAAACATATAAAGAATAAAACACCATATTAAAAGATTTAAACAGAAACCGAGAATACATTTTTGTTTAAAGTGGGTTGTGTCCAAAATTTATTTGAGATCAGTATTTTGCCATGCAATGAATCTACAGAATTGTACCTCTTTAGGCTGGAGAATAGTGGTTTTTATCTTAGTATAAATGAAGATCTCTCCTTCGCTATATAATCTGGGACAATAGGAATATTCCCTATGTTTCATACTAAGAAATGAACTGCACACTCAAATTAACGTTAAGTAAGAGAAACATTGTAGTAATATAATATATATCGCTTAACAAGAATCCTGGATTTCTGCTCTGAAAATATTTTTGCCTGTTTTGAATTATGAATCCCCAAAGGAGCAGTTTTTGCTGTTGTTTTATCTTGTTTATGTTTTCTGTTGAGAAAAAAGCAATTGCATTTTTTTTCTTTATTTGAAATATTTTTATGCCGCTGTTCAGCCAAAAAGGCTCCCGGAATGGCTTAGATATATTCGATTATACAAAAGGCTTACAATCTAAAAGACATGACACGCCAGGAAAAAGGAATGCAGAGGGAAGAGGGGGATTAATATTTTTTGGAGGGGTTGTGGCTCTCCCTCTCATTTCCCTCAATTCATCCTGCTGGAGTGGCTGCTGGTGGTAAAAGTTGAGGTAGGAGGATCCTTCATGAAGGAAATTGTCAGTAGGGCCCTCTCTCTCTCTCTCTCTCTCTCTCTCTCTCTCTCTCTCTCATCTCCTTCTATACAGCCTGGAATGAAGCAGCTTATATGCTGGGGGAAGGATGAGGCCCACCTGGAACTCCAGGATGTGGATGTGTTTTTGTAATCAAGTCTTTATATAGAAGATTGTTAATAATTCTCTGTGTGCTGTAACAGCAATGCAATTGGCAGTGCTGTATGTACTACAAAGGCCATCCCAAGTTATGTAACTTCAGACTTGGTAGGACCATGTGTACCTGAGATACTACACAGTAATGGAATCAAGAATCAAGGCTTTTTCTTCCCAAGAAGCACAGAGTATAATTGGGGAGGAAATGGTGGTAACTCCCATACCAGTGTGGGCACATTTCTTTAATCAGCGGGATGAATGCTATCAGAGACTGATTTGAATTTATGTTTTACACCATTTGGGTGAATCTAGTTCTGCTACTAACAGTATCATGCTTCAGTTGGGTGAGGCCATCTTTGGAAAGAACTGACTGTTCGCTTGAGAAAAGATGAAGATCAGCTGTGTTTGCATGTAATGATTATTTGAGGGCTACTTGAGGGGACTGCCTAGGGAAGAGCTTGGCCACTCTCTTGTTACACTTGTATATTTCCCTTGCTACAAAGTGTCAGAGCACTATTCATGGAGTTGCTGGAAAGTCACCCTGACTAGCATCAGGCGCTGTCAGACCATTCAGCAATTCTCATGTCATTGGGTCAGCTTAGAATGGGGCAGGATTTTTAATTTTTTTATAACCTTGCTGTGATAGCGTGTCCTGCATCTTGGATCTGAATGGCCCCTCTGCAATACAAAACGTGTATGAGGAAGCATCATTTGGCCTTTAGACATTAGCCAGTATCCTCAGCTGCTCCTTAAAGCAGCAAGCAGCCTGAGCTACTAGGAGTCATGCTGGACAATGCTTTCTAAGCCACTGATGTGTGGGAGGGAGTCCACCCAAACAGATAAAGGTGTTGATAGTCATGAAGAGCCAAGCTCCTTGAGTAGTTGAGTCAATCTCAGTTAGATCACCACCACCATCAAAGCAATCATCAACCCAAATCCCGTTGCAGCTAATCAATGAAGATAGTTTATTAACAGTAGTATGCAAGAGAGGCACAGAGAGAGAAATGTAAAAATGCAAATTTACATTTCATTTCGATCTTTTAAAAAGGCATTTTACCAGCTCACTGAGCTTAGGATTCAGAAATTAAAGCATTAATAGTGCAATCCTATATATGTCTACACAGCAGTAATTTCCATTGAATTAATTGGGGCTTGCTCTCAGGTTTGCATCCTAAGAAGCTATTAAACAAAAAATGAACCCTAAGTCAGAAATTCCTCTGGACAAATGGGGCAGTATCCTACATCTCCTGTTTGCCAGCGGGACCCACTGCTAGTGCAATTGGGAGCTGGTGATTCTTAAAGAAACTGGAATTGAGCAGAAACATTCGTTTCTGGAACTGGGCAGAGCTCGCAGAAGGCTCCCACTGGTGCAACAGAAAGAGCAGAAATCTAGCAGAAATATTGGATCCTGCTCATGGATTTAGACAGTGGCCAGTATGTGGGGTTGATCTCTGACCAATCTGTTTGGATAGTTTGGTGGCTGAATGTTTAAACTTTTGCTTTTGTGACACACTAACCATTCATGATAGTTTCTCTCTGCATGTATTTGAACATTTTTTTGTATTATAGCTGCTTGAATATCTGAGTGGTGGGGAATCTCATTCCTGAAACAAACTGGGCTGAATTTACGTAAATTATCAGGGTTGCATCTGAAGTAATTTTGTAACTGCATAACTATAAAAGAATTAATGTTTTCAGAGATGTGTTTTAGAAGGCTATAATAACATTTTCCAGACATTTATAATACATAGACCTAGCTCTTTGAGTGATGTGCTTTTGATATTAATGGTAAAAGTGATACCATATAATTTAGTGCTATTATCTTCTTTAATGTGTGAATTTTTTTCATGTTGTACAGTTACAGTTATTTTGGATTATATGTTACTCTCAGAGTAGTAAAATGATTTGGGTATTCAATTTTCCTGAAATAGCCCCAACCCTTCTTCATTATCTTCTTCATACTCTTTTACAGTTTGCCCCATTGATCAACAAGTCTGAAGAGCAAAAGGATGAATCTCCCTCATCGTGGAGGCTAAGTCTGCGAAAAACTAGCAGTCAAAACACGCTTAGTGAAGGCAGTGTTCCTCGTGACACACTAAGAGACAAGGGTGACTCCATCTATCGCTCCTCTTCAACCCCTCGGATTTCTGCACTATTAGACAACAAAGAGAAGGTGCAGAATAATCAGACTTCCCTCACTTTGAAATGCGTGGCTTACCATCGTGTTAACGCCCTGTCCAGCTCATTCATTTTAAAAGCAGGTTTTTATTTCTGGTGCTGTACTCATTAGCTTTGAGGCAAAACAAGTACATAAGAAAGGCCATGCTAAATCAGACCAAAGGTTTATCTAGTCCAGTGGCCAACCAGCTGCCTCTGGGAAACCTACAAGAAGGATATGAGTGCAACAGCATCCTCCCATTTGCGTTCCCCAGCAAGTGGTATACAGAGGCATACTGCCTTTGATATTGGAGATAATATATAGCCATTGTGGCTAGTAGCCATTGTTAACCTTATCCTCCATTAAACAATAGAACTATATCCTGACATTAAAAAGAGAACATAACAAGAGTTCTGCTGGATCACACCAAGGGTTGATCAGGTCTGACATCCTGATTCCAACTATGGTTGAGAGAATGGATTCCATGACTGTACCTTCCTTCCCCTCTCGTGAGCACATTTCCAGCCTAGCCCCTAACCGTGGACAAGGATTACATCAGTGTTGGCCTTGACTTTAGTCAGTGCTAACCAAGGTTCACTCTTAACCATGGTTTTGAAACCAGCTTTAGATCCTGGAAGGCATGGAGAGGATCGGGGGAAATTTGAGTTAGTGTGGAGGGACTGGAGAAAGGGAGTGCACAATCTCAGACTGTGCCTGTTTCCCTTAACCATGCTTAATGGATTGGTAGCATCCCATTTGTCCTGGCCTATAGGGAGCAAGGAGAACAAAATTTCTAATGAGAGAGTTAATGATGATGGTGGAATTACATATCCTTATCTGTTTCCTCCAAATTTGCTATTTACAAAGCACTTGAAAACAGAGTATGTTTAGGAACCACTAGCATTTTTGACTGAAAAAATTCACTGTCATTAAGGAAATTGTTTTTATTTTAGCAGGACAAGGACAACAAAATCTATTTTGCTTCGGTAGCCCCTCGGAGGTTAAACAGTACAGGTGACATAGAAGAAAAGGAAAACAGGTAAGACCTTTTGAATTTGGAGCTTAGCTTTTATAGATGTGAATATTCATGAATTGAATCTTAGGAAAAGTCTCTCCCTCGCTATTTCTCTTACACACAATTAATTTACTCCTTATCAATCCAGTTACAGATATTTGAATTAAAGAAGAGTTGTTTGCTGAATGTCAGCTATCCTCCCAAACACATGTTTAAATTAAGCAGCAAATTATTTAGCAACACACAGTTCCATTACTTGTAAGGCTGCCTTTCTTTGATTTTTCCTTAGTATAACTGTGGGTTTTTCCCCCTTCTATATGCTTCTTGGCAATCAATCTTACTTGTAGGAATGACACAAGATCTCGATTGTAGAGAACGATGAATAACAACAGATTTTAAATATTGAGAATAGGAACTGACTTGCACTAGATAAAAGGGTTAGTATAATGTGCAGCCATATTCATACATTATTAATATTCACTGTTATCTAACAATCTTTGAATTTTGTTCCCCAACTTGCGCTCACTCTTGTTAGAGAGAGAGAGAGAGTGCTCCAGTGGGGAGGGGGAGAGAAGATTTAAAGAGAGAGAGAGAGAGAGATGGCCACTTTGGACATCACAATACACCATGGTGAAATAACCCATGTTACTCCCAACAAATGATCAGGCTTGCTGTGGCTTAGTCTTCTAGCTCCCTCCTGGCACATAGCCCAAGGGCTTTTGTGGTATAACTCTATCCCGGGAGTCTTTGCAGGAAAGACTGGTGATATAGCAGGAATTACAGTCTCTCTCTCTCTCGCGCACACACACACACACACAAGTGATCTGTTACAAATAGTCCTGTTCTTCAGATTTGATTGCATCTCCTGTTACCACAGTCCTTCTTATTCGTACTTCGATCCTTAAATGTAATAGACATTTTGTTTTCTGACCTAGAGCACATAGATCCAATTCCTGAGCAAGATGATATTTTCTGTACATTTTAAAATGAATGTAAGCATATATTCTTTGCCATAGAAAGGCTGTATGGACCTTTGCATTCTGCCATGTTGTCTCCCAGCTGTAGCTTGTTGTTGACAATCCTGGTATTTCGCATGCATTTGGGCATAGAA
The DNA here is from genome assembly GCA_029215795.1 of Anniella stebbinsi. Taxonomy (NCBI): domain Eukaryota; kingdom Metazoa; phylum Chordata; class Lepidosauria; order Squamata; family Anniellidae; genus Anniella; species Anniella stebbinsi. Next base: position 42,981,124 of record JARDYH010000004.1, on the reverse strand, counting down.
ATAGATCAGAACGTAGAACTGTATTTCAGTCTGAACTCTGTTTTGCTATTAATGACACATTTCTTAATACCCAGTGTGACTAGTAATAGGGTGTGACTTGGTTGTGAAGGTTTATTACTATAAGAAACATATCTGAACAGATTTCAGTTTAAGATCCTTTCTCTACTCCTTCAAACTTGTCTTTATAGAGAATCTGCTGTTAATTTGGTACGGAGCGGCCCTTACAACCGGCAACAGTGGAGGGATGAACCAAAGGGAAATGAAGCCCCTGCAAGTGGTGCACCTTCCACCTATGTATCTACCTATATGAAAAGGTGAGTCATATCAAAAACTCTGCTCTGGCCGGCGAGGGTAGGGATGGATGACGACGACAGATGGGTAGCACCTAAAACTAAAACCTCTGACTGATATAACTACCATGAAAATCAGGGATGTGATTTGGTAAGTCTTGCTTCTGTGCACATGTGCTGAAAGAGATGAAATTCCATATGTCAGTATGCTCACTGTTTTCGTTCCCACATGGAGAAATTGTATCCTATGTAGGAAAGATATTTTGTGAGGAGCAGTGGAAAGTGTCATTTTACTTCAAGGATGGTAACTCAGGGCCTGTATTCCAATTTATGAAGGGTCTTGGGGGGTGCATCCAGCTGTGACAGGCTAAGGACATGACGGGGGCAAGGACAGATGTAATTCTTACCAATTAGGATATTTTCCCACCAGGCATAGACAACACAGATCAATTCTATGGATGTCTACTCAGGACTAAGCTCCAGTGCAACCGCTTTCAGGGCTACAAAGCAGAGCTCAATATAAACAAGTGACTCAAGAGTAAGCTCCACTGCAACAAGTTTCATGCCTGCAAAGCAAAGCTCAACACTATGCAGGGTATTTAAAGTTAATTGCTTTAAATACCCTCTTATTTCCAATCAATGATTGGAGATAAGAGCAGAAGACGCTCGCAGGCTGGATAGGTTTCCCATCCCTGTTATACCTAGAGACTTAGTGGAGGTGGTTGTTGTAGTAGTAGAAACTACAGTATATCTGGATCCTTAAGTTAACATTTACTATTTAGGTCATTGAAAAACCTGTGTGGGTATGATTACCAAATTTGCACCATGTGATTATACAAATTGCTTTGAAATATTATAAAGATCAAGAAAGAGAATACGCAAAACATGTTTATATATGAGCATATTTTTATTTGTTTCAGCAGAAATTTTATACCGCTTTCGATAAAAATGATTATATGTTTACATTCTTTTTCTTATCTTTAATTGTTTCTCTCTCTTTTGATGTTAGCTTCCCATTCTAATTGTCACTGTTACTATAGAGGGCCTATTCAGATATTGTGACTGTTGCTGCTGCTAATCTCGGACTGAGCTTTATATGGCTTTTGTGCAATTGATGACCCAGAACATCTGTAGTTTGACCAAATAATGTGGTACAAAGTATGTACTGAGTATTGTGACTAGATTTTGAATACTCTGTGCAAACAATACAATAGGGATCCAAAGATACACAAGGCCAGTTCTGCATTCCAAAGGGGCTGGAGCTTGAAGTTGTCTTTGAACAACTGCATTTTTATTATGCTAAATTAGGTCCCTTGAACTTGAGTACAGCTTTCAGTTAATGTCTGAAGGATTGTCTATAGAATTAGTAAATAGACTTTTGCCTGATATGTCTGCAAAAAGTAGTAAAATTGAACTTAGAATAGCCTGTTTACAGTATGCCACTTTTGACACCATGTAGAAGTTCTCCTCTGACCACAGATGATTGGCAGCTATTATCTACTTCTTGTTATACCACTGGTGTAATCTACCTCATGTTGTTAGCTGTACGTGTAGCCTAATATGGGCTTGTTCAGACAACACACTAAGCCATGGTTAGGCCGGTAACCCTTTTTCAGCAAATGGTTAGTGAGCATGTTTAAACCATGGTTCTGTAGCCACCATGGTTAGGAATGGTTCACATGACACACTTAAGTCATGGTTATGACACGCTAAGCCAAAATGTTTAGTTCAAAATGCTTATCCACCATGGCTTAGCGTGTTGTCTGAACAGGGTCTAAGTCTAGTAAATAGGCTAAGCCCAGCTTATTCCACTGATGGTCTCATCCCACATATAATATTGCCAAAACATTGACACACCTTTGACGCCAAGATTGGCATACATCTCTAGACCTGACCTTTCTTCTTTATCCCATCTCTATCGGGTAATCACTAAGGAGTTTCCTATCCCTGTGTGTCATGCCTTAAATTAATGGAGTGTGTTGGTCTAGAGGATGTTCAGGTACTTTCTAGTTTCATTATCCTTGTAGTTCTGACATATTTAAAATCCATTAACAAATCAGTTCATCCAGGCCTCTCCACAAAACACTTCAAAATCTGACTGCAGAATTGATTTATATGAATCAGTTAGATAATCTTTTCAGATCTATTGCTTGGAAGGCTTTCCCATGTCAGGGAATTTTTCAGAAGCACTATAGGCTGCCTCTTAGTGAGGGAGTATTTCTGCAATAGTTAGCTTCTAGGAAATACATTGCTTCGCTCCAAGTTCTTGGATTGATACAGACGTGGCTTATGGTTAATCAAAGTACCGTTAGCTTGACTCTGGGAACACACTTTCAGTTTTTCCTTTAGCACTCTTCTGAAATCCTGGAATCCTTATTCTTTTTTTAAAGAAAGGTGGTAGAACAACACAGGAATGTGAATTGGTTAATGTAAATGGTTAAAAGCCTCTTTCATCAGACATTATATGTCATTATACTGTAAACAGAAGGCAGTATAAAATGTCAGGTGGACAATTATGGTTCATTATGAATTCCTTTCATTCCATTATAAATTATGGTTCATTATGAACCTGAATAGTGAATCTGGACATTCTGAATGTAATAAATTGGATTTTTAAAAAAATCATCTATGTTGGATTCAGTGATCTATCTGTATGTAAAAGACCTACTGCAAGATGGTGGGGTTAATGGCCCATAATTCCTTTGGAAAGGTTATATACATGTTTTGTTTAAAATTAGTTTTTTTTCCCAAGCTTAACTTTTTCATTCTTCCTCAAGCTCAACTTTAGCCAGCTTTCTCTTCACTTGCATATTTCTGGCCTTTCCTTCTTGGTCTGGACTCTTTCATTCTGTTCTGTGACCTAATAGAATACTTTGGCATGAATACAGTATGCACAACCAAGTTCTTATTTCCGTTTTTCTGTTCTTTTATCCTATTTCTTTATCTCTGATGTTTCTTCGACCTTGCTCATTTGATTTAGCCTAGGGAATTTTGACAGTCCAGACTGCATTTCTAGACAAGACTGATTTATAATCTTATCTCCCTTGCTTTCATTTTGCTGATACATAAATATCCTCTCAGCATCTAACCAGGGCCCTGTGCTGGTCTGCAACAATACTTTAGCTCTTCTCTGAAGGAAGTGATTTTCTGCTGTCTTACAGTGCTTCATTTGGTAGAAGTAGTGACCTCAGCAGTCCCTATATTTCAGCCAATCGCAATGCATCTTCTACTACCTCACCCACTTCCCTTGGTTCATCTACCTCATTGGGCACAGAGTGGCAGCTTGCCTCTCGCCCCTCATCCATCAGTTCTAACACTACAGCATCAGTCCACCAGTATACCAGGTAAGGGGTTATAATATGTCCAGATACCACTGAAGAGGTTTCATAAAAGAGCCCATTAAGTTCGGTGTCTAGGCTGTGATTCTTTATTATGTGATAAATAAATAGGTTCTTCCCAACAGGTTCTGCTACTGTTTATTTATTTATTTATTACATTTCTATACCGCCCATTAGTTGAAGTTGTTCGGGCAGTTTACAAGAGAATTAGTAAAATATTCTGGCTAGAAAGACGGGCCATATCATTTTTAAATGCCATACGATGCTAGTTTATCTGATTAGAGTACTGAACCATGCGTCTCTTTTTTTTTAGGTAATTTCTCAACCATGATAGAGATAAATGCAAAGCACACAGACCAGTCAAGCCTTTAAATTGAGTCAGTTTGGCATCTGATTCTTTGGGCTCTTAATATGTATATTACATAAATATTTAACCCTTCACTCTTGCTTATTTGTAAACTCCCTTAAACATGCCAGTAACTTTCACAACAGCCAGCTGTTTCATACAGACGACATTTTACTCTTTATTGATACCTCTATGATACTAACCCAGAGTTGGTGAACCTCTTGTCCTCCAGAAGATGTTGGACATCAACCTTGACCATGCTGGCTGTTGCTGATGGAAATCAACATTATCTGGAAGGCCATGGTTTCCCCACCCCTGTTCTAACCCAGCTTCATTGCATACTTTGTCAGTGTTGCTTTATGTACAGAAAAGGGATAATTGTTCCAGACTTACTTATTTTAACTATTTATTAATTGCTTACATGCAAGAAATTTCTACGCAATGTACAAAAACAAGTCTTTGGCTCAGTTCAGACAACATGTTAGTCAACGCCGTGTAAAAACTTCCACTCAACAGTTGAGTTTTTAGGAGGTACTCCCAACACAACTCCACCATTGTGTGACTGTGGGGGACCGAGGAGTTGAGCAAAATTCATTGCAATGTTTGATTGACAGTCCCTCCACCCTCTCTCCTTCCCCAGTCCTCCTGATGGTATCCCATCAGTCATTGCTTCAAAAAAACCCAACCCTGGCGGCTCTCCTAGAGCAGCACTCCCTCCTTTTGCCACTCTTGCCAAGGAACTCTGTAGTCAGTGGGAAACGTCAACGCAACGGAAAACTCCACAGAGCACGCCACACAATACACAACACAATGGTTGTGCAGGAACTCTTCTCTGCACAGTGTGGATATTCTGCGTGGAGTGTTTTCCCGCCAGGCAACCCCTTTTTCAGTGTAAAAATTCCATCGTAGAGTTCTAAAACCACAATTGAGAAATGTGTTGCCTGAACTGAGCCTTTACCTTCCTGGGAATGCCTGCTGGAAAAAGTATGACACCTGCCTAATTTTGTAGTGGTAGGGCATTCCAGAGAGTGGGCACAACACTAAAGGCCCTCTTCTGAACCACAGTGGACTGAACCTCTACCAGGAGGGCATCTCCTGATGAGCACAGCAGCCAAACAGGCTGGTAGGAGATCACACTTAAGTTTTACGCAACAACTGCTTTGTTTCACATTTTCTCTCCCCCCCACCCCCAGATGCTTTACAGTTATACACAAGCCTCTGTTTTATATTTTTCAGATCCCCTTACCGGCAACCGACTGATTCTGCTGTAGAGAAGAGCACAGAAGGCATCTCTTCTAGCATTCCATTAAGTGTCATAACAAATCTCACTGTACCCAGTACTGCCAACAGTGTTACAACTGCCAACTCTAACTCATTGACTGGAACAGAGACCTCTGCTGGTGATGCCAGGGATCGCAGAAGGTTAGGAAGCCTTTTAGTAGTTATTCTGCATATACCTGTGTGGCACACTCTGCTGAGCAGCAAATTGTTCAATTTCCCTTCATATTGCTTTAACAATGGATAAAAAACTTTCTCCAGGTTACTACTTCATTTTCTCCTAGAACCTGATCAGATAGTTCAGTAGAGCCAGAGCACTATCTGTGGGCAAAGTCATGTTGCAAATACATTTCAATGTAAGAAATTACTGTTGATGGACCTCATACTATTCATATAACAATTACTTGAGATGGGCATATCTATCCACTGCTGTAGGAAAGATTTTGTAGCTTTGGCATTTACGGTCAAAATGCTACTTTTGCTTATGAAAAATGGGTCCCAAACACTGCTTGGATAAGCTTTGAGGGTGTGCTTTTTCTTATCTGTGTGTATTTCATGCAAAAACTTAGGGGAAAATGTAGGAATGTTTTTATGTTTCCGCTGTCAGTTGTCTTCTTTGAATGCATACCTTCTCTAGAGTATTAGCCATCTTCATTTGTACAACAAAACCTTGGGATTCTGCTCAGTCTGGTTGTGTAAAATGTTTTATAATGCTAGATTCCATGAAATTACCATTGCAAGCAGTTGCTGAAATTTTCTACAGTACTAGGCTTATCTGGCACTATTGAAGTACACATTAGTTTTGCCCACATGTTTTGAAATTATCATAACTACCTAAAAGGAGGTGCTTTATGGACAAATACTCTCATCACTAATATGGTGTATGTTAGATGCCCGGTATTCTAAGGGGCAGTGAGGGCAATGGTAATTGCAGTGGGCTTCAGAATTGCAAACTCAGGCTATCTTTTTTCTCCCTGCCCCCCATCTGGTGATTAAGCTCTGTTGAGACCATCTCACTTTCAAATGAGATTAAAGCAGATGCTGTTTAAATGGTGATCAATTTTTGGATTTAAACTGGATTCCAAGAAATGTATATCACCTAGTTGGAAAACTACTGATTTTTTGAGAGAGAGCCAGAGTATCTTAAAATGAAAAATGGCAGACATCTGTCAGATATCACAATATGGGCTTTCAGCACTTAATGTCAGCTGTCACAATAGCACATTCATCTAATGCAGTGTTCCCAAACCTTCGAGTTGCTCTTAGCAACAACAACATAAACTCTCAGACTAATATTAGATCATTAAGATGCCTCCATAACAGGCAGCCTCAACTTGCCTCTTTGAAGCTACTGGATTAAAACTAAAATGCATTGCCAGATTTAGGGAGGAGGGAGTAAGCCACCTGGAATGTCTTTCCCTTCAAAAAGCTGCTGCTTCACTGACGTAGAGGCTATAATTGACTGATTTATTTTCTCTTCTTAGTCCTGTTGAAGGAAATCTGGGAGATGCAGCTCTTGAACAAGGATCTTACATGTGTTATGCCTTTATACAAAAATCTAAAGCCCCATACGATCAAGCTCCTATTCACGCTGTATTAATTCGTTCTGACAATGCGTGGGAGCTGCTTCAGTGTGATCCAATCCTTCACTGCATCCAGTAACATCTGAATTGAGGAACCACATGAGTGGTCCTTCCCAAATGGATGCCATTTGCTCATCCAGCGTGGCTTCTCATACAGGCATTAGTGAAACAGTGTAGGACAGCAGGAAATGGTTCCTCTGTAGTTCTGCTAATGTACAAAGTGGCCCTAAGTTAACACTTGACTATGCCATGATTCTAAATGTCTTATTTCAGAATAGATTTCAAATGGAGACTGCCATCATCTTCTGCTCTTGTTTTCAGCATCAACCATGGAAGTTTGGGAATTGACTGTAGGCTTACTTGGATACTGATGCATGTTCCTTTACCCTGAATTATCCTGTAGCATTTTATCAGTGTTGTGCTGAGTCAGCTGTCTTAAAACTTTCTTTGTGTTCATTGCTGCCTTAGAATAATAGAATCATAGAATAGTAGAGTTGGAAGGGGTCTATAAGGCCATTCTAACCCCCTGATCAATGCAGGGATCCGCCTTAAAGCATACCTGACAGATGGCTGTAAGCTGCCTTTTGAATGCCTCTAGTGTGGGAGAGCCCACGTCCTGCCTAGCTAATTGGTTCCATTGACATCCTGCTCTAACAATCAGGAAGTTTTTCCTGATGTCCAGCCGGAATCTGCTTTCCTGTAATTTGAGCCCATTATTTTGTATCTGGGATGACCGAGAAGAGATCCTGGCCCTCCTCTGTGTGACAACCTTTCAAGTATTTGAAGAGTGCTATCATGTCTCCCCTCAGTCTTCTCTTCTCCAGGCTAAACATGCCCAGTTCTTCTAGTCCCTCCTCATAGGGCTTTGTTTCCAGACCCCTGATCATCCATGTTGCCCTCCTCTGAACCCCTCCAGCTTGTCTGCATCCTTCTTGAAGTGTGGTGCCCAGAACTGGACACAATACTCAAGATGAGGCCTAATCAGTGCCGAATAGAGGGGAACCAGTGCCTCGTGTGATTTGGAAGCTATACTTCTAATAATGCAGCCCAAAATAGCATTTGCTTTTTTTGCAGCCACATCACACTGTTTGCTCATATTCAGCTTGTGATCTACAACAATTCCAAGATCCTTCTCGCTTGTAGTATTGCTGAGCCAAGTATTCCCCATCTTGTAACTGTGCATTTGGTTTCTTTTTCCTAGATGTAGAACTTGGCGTTTATCTCTATTAAATTTCATTCTATTGTTTTCAGCCCAGCACTCCAACCTATCAAGATCACTTTGAAGTTTGTTTCTGTCTTCCTGGGTATTAGCAATCCCACCCAATTTTGTGTTATCTGCAAATATGATGAACATTCCCTGCACCTCCTCATCCAAGTCATTGATAAAAATGTTGAAGAGCACTGGTCCTAGGACTGAGCCCTGCAGTACCCTGCTCGTTACCTCCCCTCCCCCCATTTGAGAAGGTACCATTGATAAGCACTCTTTGAGTCCGATTCTGTAGCCAACTGTGGATCCACCTAATAGTTGTTCCATCTAGCCCACTTTTAACTAGCTTGCTGATCAGAATGTCATGTGGTACTTTGTCAAAGGTTTTGCTGAAGTCAAGATATATTATGTCCACAGCATTCCCACAGTCCACAAGGGAAGTTACCCGATGAAAGAATGAGGTCAGATTAGCCTTAGTGAAATATGTTCATTTCCAGCCTATGCAGAAGCACTCTTTCTTGACCTTGCCATTGTTTATTCAGCCTTTGTATTAAAAAGAGTAACTAAAAACATTTGAGACATGATTTCTGGATTTGTTGTCATATGGTTGAAAATATTGCTTGTTTTGCAAACTGCAGAAATTATTAAGCAGCCTAACGGGATAAGATCGTAAATCAATATTAGGCATACAAATATGTCTGTGCCTTTGATATGTTGTCAAACTATGATATAATTATAAAAAAATAGTACTACTGAGGTTCTGAGATGGTTATAATGTATATGAAAAAATCCAGCAAAAAATGTTTTCCCTTCCAAATGCAAAGACTTAGAGGCTCCGTTTGGTGTCACTGTGTGAATGCTTTCAGTTGCTCATCTAAATTCACCACTGGGCATGTACAGAATTGTTACCCATTTCTATTCATTGCAGTGATGGGTTATGATTTACCAAGGTATGAACACAAGGAAGAAGTATTCATTTTAGAGGCAGTGCCTGATAACAGTAATCTGTTGAAATATCAAATGCTTCACATTGGATGTAGTAGCAGATGTTCAAGAGCGATTTCCAAAAACTCAACCTAGCAGATCTCTCTGCTCTCAAACTCTACTCACTATTTGAAAATTGGGCCCATCCTGTGGAATATGTATAATATAATTGTATAATATAATGAGTGAGCCTCCAGGAGACATTGACTGAGTTCGGATGACACAATAGTCAACAGTTGATTAAATAGTCCATGGGAGACTAAATAGTCCACAGTTGACTATTGTGTCATCTGTTAGGAAAAGACAATGCCACGGTTTGTTATTTTCAAGAAATAACCAACGCAAATAATCAATGGTGTGCAGAGTTGATTATCTGCACAACTATTGATTATTGTGTCATGTGGCGGGCTCTGTTGATTATTTCCCATGCTTACTAAGTCACGAGGCAAGAGTGGCAGAACACCCTGCTGTTCTTACCCAGCAGGGCTCTATAGGCAGGGAAAATAATCCCATCTGGGAAGCACTTGGGGAGCTACCGATCATACCGTCCCTTGGTGGGGCACCACGATCCATTGTGCCCCATAGGCTTCCCAAGACAAGCACATGCCATCCCTGGGTGGGGTACCACATGGTGCCCCATGTGTTCCCAGGGATGTGCACACCCCTTGCCCCCACCACGAAGGGAAAGTACTGGTGACAGGAGATGCTGGGAACTCCTACCACTGCTTGAGAGCAGCAGGAGCTCTTAGTGTCCCCTGTTGCCAGCTGCCACCACTTTGCACAAACAAGATTTGTTGCTATGTCAGTGGAGGGGGATGTTGTCAGGAGAGACTCTCCCAACAGCATCTCTCTCCGCCCTCGGCATAGCAACAATTGGGGAAGGAGGCGTTGCGGAGGAATACCATCCCCTGACAAGAGATGTATCACTCCACAACACCTCCTTCCCTGGCGTGGCCATAGCAACAAGGGAGGGGGTGGCTATAGCAACAAGGGTCCACCCTTGTTGCTATAGCCGCCCCCTTCCTTGTTGCTATGGCCCCGCCGGGAAAGGAGGCGGCAGTGTAAAACAGACTTATTTCCTGATAGGGTATAGAGCGCCCCGCACTGCGGGGCCATAGCAACAAGGAAGGGACCAGCTATAGCAACGAAAGTCTGTCCTTGTTGCTATAGATGCCCCCTTTCTTGTTGCTATGGCCTCACTGGGGAAGGAAGCAGCAGGCCGATCTCCTCTCCTATCAGTAGAGAAGACCTGTCTGCTGCTTCTTGCTATGGTGGCTGCCGCCGCAGCAAGAAGAGGCTATTGCTCCCCCACCTGCTTCTTGCTGCAGTGGTAATGGCAAAAGAAGCGCCACTGCCATTGCCGTAGCAACAAGCAGCATGTCTCCCCACTCCCCATGGAATGGCAGTGCCCCAATACGGTAAGTGGGAACCAGTGTCGCCATTTGGGGGGCAGGGCAGAAGGGGGGGAGAAACAAATAGTCAACTCTGTGGGCTCCGTTTACACCACGGTTGAGTATTAGCATGTTGCATTCAACGTAACATGCTAATACTCAACCATGGATTGGACTATGCCCATAGGGTTGACTATTGTGTTGTCCGAACGCGGCTATTAGAACTTTGGTTTAAAAGGTCAGACATAAATATGTCTTTGATGCTCTTCTATACACATTTGATCTTTTACTTTTTTAATTGTAAAAAGAAATGCCTTTTTCCACTTCTAGAGGAAACCTCCTCATGAGTAGCACATGATAATACTTGGGATGGTAAGAGTAAGAGAGCCAGAGAAAAAGTGTGAGAGACCAGGGTGGGCATGGGAAAGTGATGGAACTGGCACAAGACAGGTGACATGTATGGGAGAGAGAAGGACTATGGGGAAGAAATTGATAAGAGATAGAGCATGCATTGGAGTGGGAGGGAAGATCAATTCTCCTCCACTTTATTGATTAGGAGTTGTGCAGAGGAATGTATACACTGGAATTTACCAGCCAAACATTGATACTGGGCCTCTAGTCTTAATGTGTGTGGAGGTGGGGGTGGGATCTTTTATGCTCTTTTGAAAAGCTGTATTTTTTCCCCTTTCAGCATAACCTGATGAAGGCTTAAATCAGGCCCGTGGTGACCAAACAGTTGTATCTTAGGAATGTGACTCATGTTTGAGGCTGGACAATCTTGTACAAATTCTTACTGGCTGCCCAGCTTATCTGGGTTTTACTAGTAGCTGTTCAATGAGTAACTATTTTCTGGAGTCTAGGCTTCCCTGAATTATTCCAATAAGCAGGCTACTTTTAGCCATGACTTGCCAGGTCTAAAGCTATTTAGTAGAGTACATCTCCCCGTTAGAAAAAAAAGAAAAGAAAGTTAGTATGAAATAAAATCATTTTGGATGGAGAAAAGTCACATATGGGATTCAACCTGTAGAGTTACTGCATTTAATTATTTGAACTAAATAGCTTATCTTGCTAGAGCTTGGCTTTTTCTCTTGTCCTGCCTAGTCAGGAATCTGCTATTGATTCCCCAATTCTCTAACATGTGGCACAAACATATTGTGGTCTCTCAGTGTTGTTCCTTTGTCTTACCTTGAACTCTTCTTTATTTTGCTTCCTGCCTGGTTCGTTGTCCTCAGTTCATAAAATCTTTGGGATAAGAATCAAATCTTTGATCTTTGAAGAGTGCTGTGCACAGTTTATGGTGCTATTGATGTTTGATTGCAGTAGAAAAATATGGCAAAGAAAAATAATGTCCTGAAAGCATTCAGAAAATGTCTTCTGAGACATCTTCTCTATCTATAATTCTTAATTTAGCCAATCCCCCATTTTTAAACTGTAACTATGAACTAGTGCCTGGTCATGCTTTTTTCCCTCTTCCCTTTTCCTTTTTTGTCATGTCTTTTAGGCTATAAGGTTGAGGACAGAGATTATCTTATTATTGATCTTTGTAAACTACTCTTTTGGCTGAAGAGAACGGTAAACTCTCTTCAAATAAATAGTCAACTGAGCTTTGTTTAAAATACTGTGTAGGCTCTATGTCAAGGCTGCTGGATTCAGTTATTGTATTCATGCTTTGATTCTTGGTTGAAATGCTCACTGTGTGGTGGGTAACTCTATTGCTTGGTACAGTTATGAGTTTATACCATAGCACCCTGTAAATTATGTGCAGGCAATGTGGCACCCATGAGCACCAGTGTGCTCTCAGGCACCTTCCTATCTCCCCTCCTTTGTTCTTTTTTTTTTAAAGAACTACTGGCAACTAGGATTGCTTCAAAGTAAAGTGAGGGGCTATAACTTTTCCCATCTTTTTCCCCCCATGAATGCCTCTGGACTACATATGGGGCTCAGGCACATTTTTAGGAAATGAAGATGTTAGCTGCAGACTAATGTTTTCATCTGCAGCGCACCCATTTTGTGGTGGTGCCTATAACCATTTCTTAAATTGCCAGTTGTGCTCATGGGCCCCGAAAGGTTGCCAACTCCTGCTTTAAGTGAGTAAAAAAAAAAAGGCCAACAGAACAGTAAAATTAAAAAATCCCAGATCTCTTTGTATGGATGTATGCGTTTCTAGCCCTGTCTTTGATCAACAAGTTTGGATTTATTTCAGATTGAAGCATTTCATTTCCCAGAGCATGAATATTTTTATTCCTGCATGAATAGAGTACTTAAGGTATTGTCTTCCTGGAACAAGGGGACAGTTTCCCCCTCCCTGCTACATACTTGGTGCTGTGTGGGGAAAAGACCGCATGGGCCTTCACACACTTAAAGAAGCATGCAGTCATCCAACACCTGCTACTGAAAGCGCTTATCAGCCATGCGTTTGTAGTTAATCTCTTTACGATAAAGTTGTCCTTTTATTAAAAGAGCTGCCAATGCTGGTGCGATGATGTAGGAGGGGCAGGAATTCTGCCTGCTATTTGATTTTCCATGTTCAGAAGAGGAAACGTTGCGGTGGCTTTATCAGACATCAGGCTGCATTTTTATGTGCAAGAGGTCAGGGTGAGGAGTTGTGTGTTATTGTCGAAAACCTGGCTTCCTGTTCAGCAGCTGAGCAGGTGTACTAGCAAAGATTTCAGCTCCTGGGCAGACGTTCTGAAGAAGATCAAGGTGGGAGTTCAGTGCTACATTTTTTGCTAAGTGAAAAAACTGGAAGGTGGGCAGATTGAAGTAGATTGGCAGTTATCTAGACGTGATAAGCACTTGTAGACTTGGCTCATGTAGGAAATTAAGAGAAATACCCAAGACAACAAGTGAATATGTTGGGAATGTCTTAGAACTACAGTTTGCACCCAGCAAAATGACTGAAACATCTAGTTAAATGGCCTGTTTTTTTTAGTGTTTATATTTTATTCTGTTCTTTTCTTTCACAATACTAACTGAATTAATTGAATCTGTGTGCTTGATAACTTTGGTTTAGGATAGATACTTGACAATTTTTAACTGTGTACTCTCAGCAGTATTCGGTTCTTTATGCAGATTTTTACAGGAGATGAATAGATAATTCAATTACACTGTCTCTTATCCTTCATGTCTATTGATGGATTGAGTGGGAAATAAAGTAGTCTGTGTGGGCTTTTGTTTCTAACTTTCTTCTGTTCTTTCGTTTGTCAGTTTAGTAAAATTCTGTAGATTTTGCATTTAAATGGTTCAATGCACAATACGTGTAGTAAATGAGTGAAATATAAAACAAATAGGTCTCTAACAATTGAAACTTATTGTGACTAGCCTTTGTCCTTTGAAAAAGATGTGGGAAGTTGCTCATCTTTTCACTCCACAAGGTGGCGGCAGATCACTTGCTGTCCTGCTTTTAATTGCTAAGGAGTTGGAGTGCTTTTTTGGGGGGCGGCAGGGAGGGGGCAGTAATGTTGTCTATATGCTCACTTCTCTGTAGAGGCCCAGATTTCCTGATCTCTAAACAATGAATCAACAAATCTTTTTTCAAATCACAATAACTTGGTACCAACAGTCTCTTATGAACAAGAGGATATGGAGGAAATAGTTTACACTTCTGACATATGGATATGATGCTACTTCGTGGGTTGCATGCTGTTAGCTCTCTTCACTTTGGATGAGTGTCTCCATTGTCAGCTATAATATAAACTAAGATTTCACCTAGCACGAGTGTGTTTGCATAGTCCAAAATGGTTATATTTTCCCTGAAAATAGCAGAAAAAAACAACCAAGATTATCAAGGGGTTGGAGCAACTCCTCTATGAGGGAAGTTTGCAATGTTTGGGTTTCTTTAGCTTAGATAAAAAGTGAATAAGTGATGTATACAATTTATGCATGATGTGGATAGCCTGTGTCCTAATATAGAATCTGCAGCATTTAATGAAGCTGAATTGTGAGGATTCCGGACAGATGAAACGAAGTATTTCTTCATACATTGCATAGTCAAACTGTGGAATTTGCTACCTCAAGATGTATTGATGGCCACCAACTTGGATGGCTTTAAAAGGGAATTAGACTGATTCATGGAGGCTGCGAGTCCTGATGGATATATATTTCCTCCATTATCAGAAGCAGTATGCCACTCAAAATCAATGGTTAGGGATATGAGTGCTATTGCACTCATATTCTACTTGTGGGTTTCGCACAGGCAGCTGGTTGGCCACTGTGTGAACAAAATGCTGGACTAGAGAGGCCTTTGGTGTGATCCAGCAGAGTTCTTCTATGTTCTTGCTGCATCATTTGTGTAATTCTTCAGGCCTAATATTCTACATTATGTTTCTTAAACGTAGTTGTGTATTGTCATCATCTGAATTTTATGCATCTGCAGAGTAGTTTTACTTCTGTTTAGGCCTTCATTAACACCAAATTTGTCTGGGATGTGTACTTGGAAACTGTTCCCAGTATACAAAACCATTTGTTTTCCAGGCTGCATTTGAGCCACCATTATAAAGTACCTAAATCTTACAGGTGCTCATCAAATAATAGGACCCATTCATGACTACACTTAGTTGATGCAGAGAAAAAGAAGGCAGTGGATGCCCCCAAAATTGGATATAGACTGTTCTCTTCCGGCAGGCATATCCAGTGGAATTTTAGAATGTTTTAAGGATGTTTTTAAGATGTTTTAGGATTTTTATGCAGTTTTAATAATATGTGTCATGTTTTAATCAGTTTTATGTATTTTATCATGTTGTTGTTCCCCGCCTCGATCCAGACGGAGAGGCGGGTAAGAAATAAATTGTTGTTATTATTATTATTATTATTATTATTATTATTATTATTATATATGACTACAGTGCTATTGTGGGTAGAAGGAGGTTTCAAATCTTAATCTTGTGTCATAGAATGTCACAACATATTACTGAGATTAAGTCTTTAATCAGGCATCCCTTTAGATTCAAGATGCTTCCTTAGCTTTGATTACTTGTTGTTGATGTTCTGATCCATAGTCTTTTATTAACCCCCAACACCAAGTTATTTAGGTTTATAGCATTGAAAGGGATAAAAAAAATGTAGTCTAATCTTATTTGGAGGGCCACTCACTCACTAGCCCCTCCCATGGAATCCAAACCACAATGTGTCCAACCAAGAGTGGGTGCACTCTAGAAATGTGGGTGCAGACCAAATATATTTAGATTCCTTAGGCAAGTGAGGTAAAAGTCGTGCGGTAAAGGCTAACACACAAGAATATCCAAGGGCTGTAGCCCATTTCACCCAAGAGAAACCAGATATAGCACTTGAACCCAGGCTGGGTCATCCAAAACAAAACCAGCACCATGTGTCTAGTTATGGTAATAACTATGGTTGCTGTG
Source organism: Anniella stebbinsi (assembly GCA_029215795.1). Classification (NCBI taxonomy): domain Eukaryota; kingdom Metazoa; phylum Chordata; class Lepidosauria; order Squamata; family Anniellidae; genus Anniella; species Anniella stebbinsi. Next base: position 42,965,347 of record JARDYH010000004.1, on the reverse strand, counting down.
GTTGTCCCTCATCATTGGGGCAGGGGGATCTTGATTAACAGAGTTGACCACAATTGAAGCAGAATATATTTTTTCCTGTGCTGTCTTAATCTGTTAAAGTAGAATCAGAAGGCCAATAGCATTATGGTTAGAAGAGACACGGTTCTCTGTTAGGTGCAGACAAGCAATGGCTCTTAAGGTTTGAGTTAAGAAGCAGGAGAGAGGACTTAAGAAAAGGGGGTTCCGATGCATAGATTCAAGCACATGTGCTTGATTATTTTTTGTGTTTCTTTGCAATTCAAGATACACATGAGTAGGATCTGAGGATGGCAAACATCAGAATGTCACTGTGGCATTAACTTTGAGAATAATAGCTTTGGCTTTTGATTTCCGGTAGTGATTTGCCCTAATATACCCAGCATGTATAAGGATTTGTTTTTTATTGATAGTGACCATTTCTATATTTCTGATTCAAATACATTTTAAAACCAAATACGTGTTTGATCTAATTCTCTTGTAAAATACAGGTGTAAAATAAATCTGAATAATTATATGCCACATGAGAATTTATATGCAATCATGAACTTTATTCATCTGAATATCCAAAAGATCATAATCTAATAAAATGGCTCTACTACTGAGCCATTTCAGATGAAAAGGGGTCTAAGCACAGATAGAAGAAAATGCCAATCTGAAGAAGGTTCCTATGGATGTAATTGTTGAGTGATAGTTGTAATTCAAATTAGATCCAAGCTGGATTTCCTTATTAAGCCTTTTCTATTCATGACTGTAACACATCATAACCCACATATGCTCTTGAAATGTAAAATATTTAAGGTGAATAAAAATTATTTTTCAGGACTGCCAGAACTATTTGCAAGATTATTCACAAGTGATCTGTTAAAACAAGCCGCTTTAAGGAAGTTACAATACACGTAGTCTCTCAAATTTCTTAGCCCTTGCAGTTTTAGAGTCTTTCAACATTTTTGGTCTAATATTTTTCCCTATTCCTCATCTAAAATGCTTTTAGGATCTGATGCTTTTAGGCTCTGACACTTTATTTGCTGTGTCTGTTTGCCAGATGTATAAATCCTATCAGTTAAACTATGTTCAGTAATTTAATCTTTGTTTATGCTTAGATATATATTTGAGGTGGCAGATAAACATGAACTGGTTATGTCAAAAAGAAGGCCCTTGTATGTACAGTCGGGAACGTTATTCTTTATTTACTTGAATAGTGTTTTGTCTTCTCTTGCTTGAAAAATGCAGCTGTCCAGTGGATGGAATTTGGAAGCTCTAGTCAGCACTGCTTATGCTGTCTTCCTAAAGCTTGTGGGCAGCTTGTACGCAAATGGCCAATTGCTGTCCCTCTCTCATGCTTGCAAGATAACACTGACAACTCAAACATTTCCTAGGTTCCAAAAACTATAGTCCTAAAACTGTCTTTTAGCAGGCTTGAAGCTTTTGTCCTTAACTGATTTCCAATTGCATCTTCAGCTTCAAACAGCTTAATGCACACTTGTATTAAGAGAGAGATTATTTTTGTCTGACCTATCCCTTTCAAAAGAAGCAACTTGAAAGGCACTGAATCTCTGCTAAGTCACTTAATTATCCTAGTGCTGCCTTTGTAGGTTAGAATTAACTGCTGGTTATTCCTCCTTAAATTGTAGTACGCTCAGTAATTCCTTCTAGCTATAGGTATGAATTTGACACTTTCATTTTCTTTTTCTTTCCTTTTTCTCTCGTAATATAAGACAGATACATAGTTATGCAAAAGAGCTGACATAAAATGGCAGCCATCTTGAAATCACTCTAAGACAATGTTACATGAGTTACTGTATTAGTACTAAAGATACCAGTTTTCCTCCCCATATGTGAGGAATAAAAGCTGGTAATCGAATATTTTTATTACTGAGCAAAAAAAAACAAACCCCACCTATTTGAAAAGCCATAAACTCATACTTGCCTGATCTTAAAAGATATATTTTGTCTCTTTATTTTAGGTCATATCTGACTCCTGTACGGGATGAAGAAGCAGAATCTCTAAGAAAGGCACGCTCCAGGCAAGCTCGCCAAACTCGCAGGTCTACTCAGGTGAGAAAAAATAACTCTTGAACACCTGTTGAAATGGTGGGCTGCACCTTCTTTAATTCAAATTATTTAACCTGCCTTGTGGGGATATCTCTACTGCATCTTTGGATGAAGAGATTCCTACCTGTTCTTGATAATTAAATGTCCATTTTGAATAAAGAATTACTTCAAAAGATGTCCACACTCAATCTCTGTAAATCTCAAAAATCAAAAACAAAAAAGAGGAATTAATTACATGTTATACATATGGGAGTTTAAATTATGGCTGTTAAGAGCTAATTCTAATTATTTTGTTTTCTTCATGGATAAATACACAAGAAATGTGTGTCCTTGGGAAGCAAAATCTACATGGATATTTCACAACAATGTTTTACATGGATATTGCACTATAATATGCTGTGGAAGGAAAAACTTGAATCAGCTGTATAATGACATCACCAAATATTCATTGCTGTGAATTTGTATTAAGCATTTTCTTCCTCCTTTTAAAGAAATTGCCTGTTTAAGCCATACTAGCTGAATGATATATTAAAGCCATAATTGCTAACTAAGTTCACAGGCTCTGACCTTTACTTAGAAATTGGGCATTGTTATGCTTGTTTATTGTGGAAAGGGTAACCTAATCTGTGGTGGACCATCGATTTAGTGGAAAAGGTGTAATGATAACAAACACAGCTATAATAGATAGAGCTTTCTACCATTTCCCAGGGTGTAACACTTACAGATCTTCAGGAGGCAGAGAGAACCTTCAGCCGATCTCGGGCAGAGCGGCAGACTCAGGAACAGCCAAGTGAAAAATCAGAAAGAATTGAAGCAACTGAGGAGGGCAGTGCAACAACTGAGGAGGGCAGTGCAAGACAGGAAGACACTGCAACAAGGGAACCCAGGGAGAGCCATTCACGATGGAGTAGAAACTTGGATGAAGAGGTGAACAAAACCATTAGTAGTTACGACTTCTTTCCACATTAATTATGGCTTAAGAAGGTGTGATTTTTTTCTGTTAGGAATTTCCTGCCGGTTATCCTATGTTATTAGGAGAAATTGTATTGGATTCACTTTGGATCTACATGAACATCTTAATTTTTAGATAATGCTTTGATTCCCACTTCGCTGCCCCAGTCATAAAAACGTATAAGGAAAAAGAAGCCTAATGAAAGAACTACAGCGCTGTTCAGAATGGATATATGTTCTTTTCAAATATTCTGAATGCAACTGGTCAGAAGAATTACCAATGTTATCATTTTATTTAAAACCTGAAGGGCATGTGAGATGTCAGACCTTGGGAAAAGCCATTTAAATGGCTTTTGCGCAGGATGTGAGGGATGGAGCTGGAGGGCTACTAGCCCTGATGGTTTTGTGCTACCTCCAGGATCCAAGGCAGTAAGCCTGTGTGCACCAGTTGCTGGGGAACATAGGTGGGAGAGTGCTGCTGCACCGTATCTTGCTTTGTTGGTCCTCGGTCGACGGCTTGTTGGCCACTGTGTGAACAGTGCTGGACTAGATGAACCTTTGGTCTGATCCAGCATGGCACTGCTTATGTTCTTATGGTAGGATTCTTCAGAGTTCCTCTGAGGCTTCGGAGCCCCTGCAAGCCTGTAGATACTGTTACGACCTCGGAAGGGGGAATCTGATTCTTTCCTGCTCCCCCTCACAGCCACCATGGGGATTTAATTTAATTTCTGTAAACCGTCCAGAGTGCTTCGACTATGGGGCGGTATATAAATGTAAATAATTAATAATAATAATAATAATAATAATAATAATATCCGGCATCTGACCAGAGTCTTTCTCTTTGTTTTAACCACAAGGTAATATTTATGGCCACTTTGGAGATGTGCATGGATTCTAGGCTTTTAAATGGTTTAAGTTGTATGCAGACTGCAGTCCTAATGCTAGTTAGACATGGCTCAGGTTGGGTTTGCTGAATTTTCTGCAGTCTAAATGCATGTGGAACCACTCACAAGGGTGCATGTTGATTTTCACCATGAGGTGATTGTAAAAAACCATGTTGCAGGATGTGGGGGGGAATGGGGTCATCCTGGTTCACAGATCTACATTTTCTCTCTAGCTTACTCTCTCTCTGAAATCATTATTTTAAACTGAGATAGATTTTAGTCCTGTTTTTCACATTATTATTATACAATAGCACGAGTAGCCCCTGACTACTAACTCAAGTCATGATTCTTGCCCTTTCCATTCTGATTAGGATGGATGTAATGAACTTATTTTGTATATCTGGTTTACTATGTTGATGGAATAAGTTTGAGATGCACTGTCTCCAGTATCTTGCTAGTAGTAATCTATATTCTCTTGGTAACAATGATGTTACTAACCTTGATTATGCCCATGTTTGTCTTCTAGTCTGTTGGTCGTCGATTGAGGTGCTCAGCACAAGAAGACAAACCCACAAGCCCCGTCTCTCCTTCATTAGCTCCTTACCTTTATTCAAGTTCTCACCTGCCCAGGACAAGTAGATGTGTATCTTCTGATGCAGTGAGCCCAGCAGACTTCCAAAGCACATCTACCAACGACATGGAAAAAAATGGTATTTACTGTTGTAAACAGACCATGTTGTACAAATCTCTTGAGTCAGTGTCTGTTATAAGTAGCAGTTTTAATACTTCATACCACTCTCTCTCTCATGTGAGGGATACATGGCCTTATTGCAATATATTTGGAACACTGAATCTTGAATCTTCTCTAGGAACATCTCTAGGAATCAGAGTCCCTTCTGGAAGGCTCACGGTAATCTCTGCTGAACTTTTCTTTGAGCCAAAAACCCTACATAATATTTTAAAGTAAATCGGCTACTTGGAAGTCCCACTGATTTGATCCTTTGGAATTAAAATGTTAAATATAGATCATTAAGTGTTTAGGGCTGAACAACGTACACATGGGCCATCTTGCATTATTTTGAAAATTCTTCCATGGTTTCGATAAACTAATTTCCCTGACACTTTTTAGCTAAAGCTATATTTCTTTATACAGAACATGAAGATCAGGATCTGGATGACAAAACTTCAAACAAGCAGTCAGTTAGGGAGAGGCGACGACCGAAAGAGAGGCGGAGAGGCACAGGGATTTCTTTCTTTACACAAGAAGTAAGTAATGCTATTTCTGGAGATTGGGGAAGAGGACTAAAGATTAAGTTCTAATCTGTTGGAACAAGAAAATCACAGCTGCCAAATGATTGGGGGTGTGGCATGACATAACCCTAAAGCAAAAACCAAAGACCTTAATTGTGTAATATTGAGAATCAAATCCCTATACTATTTATAATGTCTGAGAATTCAAAATACATGAATAAATTTCAAAAATTCAACTTTCACGCATTGTGTACAACACCCATTAAAAGAACAGCATGGTAGCATCCAAAGGAACAAACAACACACTTAACTATGTATATATCAATAACCAATCCATTTACAAGAGCCCAGATAGCTTTTCAAAAACCACTTTTTCAAAAACCAGTACGTTCCTTGCAGTGATTTAGGTTGCTTTGCCAGTCATATTATCCAGAACGTAGTTCAATCAATAAATGTTGCTCAGTCATGCTGCTGGGACCAATTCTTAAATATATAACAAGATCCTTACAGGGATCTTCTGACTTTTATAAAGTTCTTCCTCCAGTTAAGTAAACTTTTCTTACTATCAATATAATAGGGAACCAGTGTTTATTTGAAATCTTCATGGTATCATTTAATATTGTATGTTTTTTATTTCCTAGGATGAGATGGATGGTACTGAAGAAGCAAAGGAGGATAGGGTAAGTAGAGGATCCAAAGTTTATACATTCACTTGATCTTTCAAATGAACTTTTGGTTGAAGGATTGTTCTCAATTCCTCCATTTTTGAAAGCTGTACATTTGAGTGAATGTCACTCCAATGCACCTTAGAATGTTTTTCTTTCTCTTCTGTCTGAATCAGGCCACATACCTAGAAATGGCAATGCTCGGCTATAAGTCAGTAGCTTTCTTTATTGTTTATTGGACTATAGCAGACTGAACTTGGCATGTGATCAATGTGTTTAAATTTTAATTATTTAATGTAATGTATTGTAATGTTTTCTTGGACAACAGCTAGAGAAAAGGTACTTAAGACTAGATTACTATACCCAGATATTTGTATCAGAATATCATGTGTAACAAGCTTGTTTTTTTTTTTGCCCAAATCCTTGGTATCATGGTAACATCTTAACAGCAGCTAAAAGTTACAGATGGACTTGTTTGTTGCTTAGTTGTTAAGTTTAAGTAGGCAGTTTTCCCCTTGTTTATACCTTTGACTGTGAAAGGTCTGGTTCTGATTGACGTTTAGAAGGTTTTGCTTTTTTTTCAGTTATCAAGTAATAATTCTACCTTCTCTTAGATCATGGAAATATCAAAGAATAAAAAGAGATCTCACTTCAATTTTGATTAGGACTGTTAGTATCTACTTTTGATATTTATTGCGATGAAACAAAAGAAATACTTTAACAATGAAAGAAAGCCACAAATTTTGCCAAACGTTTGCATTGCTGAGTGCTGATGGCACCCTTTTGTTTCCTTGGCTGCTAGTGCTTGGCTTCATTTCCCCCTTTCCCTTGCCCTCACAGTCCCTGCCCTCTTCTGAATACACTGTCATGAGCATCCATTATGGCATTGCATCAGTCTTAGCATCATAACATCACTGGCGAGAGAGGTGGCAGATATTGCTATGAACAGCATCAAAATAATTGGATTTGTAACAAATGCCAAACACAGGAAGGTGATTTTTGAGTGTGTGTGTGTATGTACATTTATGAAAACACATGTGAAATTGGATAAGTGGTTTTTGCTCAGCCGAATATGACCTTGATACAATATTATACTTTGAGACATGATTTGAATGGCCAAGCCATATAGCAGAGTTACCACTAGAGGGAGCATGTTCTGCAGTTGTCTAAGTCTGAAGTGATATTTGCATATGAAACCTACCTGTAAGAGTTTTTGGGATCCTTAATTTAGACTGGAAAATGCTTCTTGTGAAACAAATCATAATAATTTAGCTTTTCATCATTCAAATAAATTTCCTGAAATTACTACTAAGATAAAGAAGACAAAATTGGTAGAATAATTTGTGTTGGCCTTCATTCCTACCCCACCACCCATCCCCAGTAGTTGTAATAATTTTGCCAGATGCTGAGCTTGTGTTAACTTTCCATGGAATTGTATATACTATCAGAAACACGCAGGTAGACAGAAATCTGCGAGGGGACAGAGGAAGGGACTTCTGAGGTCATAGCACTGCTATCCTAAGCTGTGAGGTTCTCGCAGGTCCATAGGATTGCTCTCCCCAGCTGCAATCTTATACACACTTATCTGGAAGTAGCTCCCACTGAATTCGGTAAGACTTACTTCTGAGTAGCCATGTATAAGATTGCACTGTCAGGGAACACAGAGATTTCATTCAAGAAAAGTAAATGCTTAAAATACTGTAGTAGTTAAATGGGTTCATTTGTTCCGGTATAATTTTAAGTGTGAATAATAATTATGCTAGAAATACATTCCCATGTAAAGATGGGTCCTAGAAGTACAAGTGATTGTGATAGCTTTTCATTGGGAATCAAGAGTGGATATGTTCTGAAGTGGGGGATTATAATATTCTCATTTATGATGGTTGGTAGTAATATAGAACTCTAGGGCTATAAATCACTTTGAAATATCCTGAAGTAAATCCCTGCACTGATAAATTCATGCCATCTAGAACTGAGCTGAGTTTGGAGCTGAAAAAATCTCTCCCACTGCAAAATCCTCTACACTCCAGCCCTCTCTATTTTGATGGCGGGGGATTAATGCAAAATGGAGTGAAAATATTTTTGATCCTTATTAGGGTATTGTCTCAACTGATAAAGATTTCCAACTATTAGATAATTTAAGCAGTAGTTTTGATATGAGGATAGGCAAAATTAGAACATACAGGACTAAATGGTGAGTTAGACATTTAAACGAAAACCAGATGCAATTGGAAACCCTATAGTTCAAATTCACCAGGCCTGCGACACATAAACAGGATGCTCATCAGCTGTTTTTTGACATTTTTAAAATTATGGTCTTCAACTTGTTAATGTTCATCTAGTTCTTTTCAGGAACCTAGTGAAATCACAATGCTAAGATTTCAGCTTTTAAATCTGAATTGCAAGTTTTCTGCAGTACTGATCTTGCGTGTATTTAACACTTCCTTTGTGAGGAAAAAGTTGTGCCTTCTGTTCTCTTTGCACATTTAACAGCCTGGCAGAGCTAACTCTCCCCCGCCACCCACTCAGTCACTTTGTGGCTCCTGCCAATCTATCATGATCCCTTCTTCTCATTCCTCTAAGAGCAATGTCTTTATTAGGTTTAGGTTTGCCTTGGAGAGCTTTTAGTTTTCTGGGACTGTAACTACCTAATATGGTGAGGTATGCCCCAATCAGAGGCTGTTGCATGTTGCTTTGAGGCAGTAGAGCTTGCATGTAGGTGAACGTTTAGTAGGCTAATATAGAAAAGAGGCTGTTTAAATAGTAAACAGTAACATATTATGCTTTTAATTATTTCTGTAAATAGCATGGCTTGTGATGGACAATTCCTTTTTTGGGAATCCAGAGAGCATTGCCTAGAAATAACATTTTCCATTTTGTCTTGTTGTCTAGCACAGATGCAGTATAACACTGGGAAAGCTTTCATCTTGGCATATGTCCATAGCAGTGTGGGAGGGAAGGCATTTTTTAGATAAGTAGGACAAAACTAAGGCCCTCAATTATGAATAAATGTGGGGACATGTCTTTGAAATACTGGCTTTATAATCAAAGAACTCTGTGGTAATCAAAGAGCACTTACAAGTAGATTACAGGTCTGTTTCCCTGTAGTACACATAGTTGGCTGTATATCAGACTAATAAGAAGTGAGGGCATTAATGGCAGAAAATTATTTTACGTTGTTGATTTATAGCAGTCCTGAACAGTATTTGTATATTTAAATATAGTTTTTATCTCATGATCAGCCAGAATGCTAGGGATACTCTGAGTTAGAATTTTGATACAGTTTATTTTCCAGCTTTATTTCATGTTGCTATACACAAATACATTTCATATTTTCTTCAAGCCTAAGCTCCATGGATTGGATCCAGGTTTAGTCATGCTTAGAGGAGACTCTTGAAATCAATGACACTTACTTTAAAAATGATTTAAATTAAGATTTATTTCAGTGGGTCTACTCTGAGCATGAGGAAATCTGCATCCAAAGCCATGTGTGTAAAAAAAAAGTCTATCATGCTATTTTAACACCATTCTGATATTGAACCTAAAATTGCTAAACATTTAAAGCCAAATATAAAACAAAGTGGCATCTGGCTAGTTTTGTTTAAAGCACCTTCACAGATTCTTTAAACAGAACTAGCCAGATGCCATGTAAAATAGGATTGTGTTTATTGCTGTCTATGCACAAATTTATAAGATAAAGTCATGAAAGGGTTCAGTGACAGTGATCCTATCTTGGTTCTTAAACGTTTGATATGGATGAAAGCCCAAACAAATGTGGAAGTGTGGCCATTGGGGGGGGGGGGGGCAGGATAGAAAGACAGTCCAGTTAATATTTCCAGAAATATTCTTGGAAGTCAGAGTAACCTCCTCTACCAAAAACATTCAAGCAGATGTCTGACCCGGTTCTAATAGCCTCTGTATCCCTGTATATGTTCTTGGACAGTAGGCAGTACTGAGTACTTCAAAGCATTCAGTAGCCACAAACCTATGGTGGAATGGTCTGTCTTGTAGAAATGAGGGTATATCTGAGTATTTGCTTATGTATGTCTTGGGAAAATGAACTGCAATTGTGTTTGGGGAGAAATCGTTTATCCTTTTTCAAAATTTATTTTAAGGGAAATAATAAAATGATATATGGCCTTCAGATGATATGCTTGCTTTTCTTTTCATTTGAAAATGGGAAATCACAGGTTAAGAAACCTATGTTTTCTAAATGAGTACAGTCTTTCAGTAGGGAATGTTGCTTTGCTCTGTACACAGTCATTCCTTGGTCAGGTGGACACATAAAGTTGATGGAGTTGGGGTGTGTGCCATACTTTGTGCTCTCCCACATTCAGTCTGAATGCCTGAATATGGCTCATGTTTAGTGCTAAGCTATGATTAAAGTGTGGCACACACACCATCATCCCTGTGAGTTTGAAGGATCTTGATGTCCCTTCTGAAGATCTGGAGGCAGAATCTAAGCACGTGCAGCTGGACTTCCTTAGAAGCCTCTGCATGTTCAGGGAACACACTTAGAATCTCCCTTCAGATCTGCACGCTCAACAGATATGGGTCAGGAATGGAATGGGTGAGGGTGTTTGTGGGGACATTGGGGGTGGGGGTGGCACATGCACCCCAGTCCTCTACACACGTACCTTCAGATGTTGAGGCTGAATGCCTGAAGAGGGCTATGGTTTGTGTTGACCCTGGTAATGATCCTAAATATTCGGTGAACCTGTGGCTTAATTTGCTGAGCTAATTCCTTCCCCAGGAGATGCTAGCAAGACCTGCTTGTTAACTTACAAAGAAAAAGGTGTGGAAAGTCCTTTAACTATGGGTTTGGTCTATTTATTTTTTAATACTGCAGATTAACCATAATTAAGAGAAACCCACTTCAAGCCATGGTTTTACGTTGCGGATTTTGTAAACTGTAAGACTAATATCCTGATACTCCTAGGCCCCCTCTTCATGACGCCAGGAGCGCTGCACCCTGGCACCTCCCCGGCATTGCGCGGCGCATTTACGCCCCTTACGTTAGTCCTGATGTAAGGGGTGCGATGGCACTTTTTGCTTTGTTGCCGCCCGGACCGCCGAGCATTCGGCAGTGCGGCGGCAGCTGGAGGGGGGTCTGGGAGCCTTGGCTCCCCTACTCCCACGTAAGTGTTTTTAAAATTATTATTATTATTATTATTATTATTATTATTATTACAAAATGGGGGGAGGACTGTGGAGGCGCATCGATCTCCTCCCTTTTAACACTTAAATGGGGGGAGGACTGCCACAAACTAAAAAAGTCATGTTAAATATCTGACTTTTTTAGTTTGCGGCAAAGAGCCTTTGCTCCTAGATGTGTTCGCATTGGCAGGTGCGTCATGTAACGCAACTGCCACCAGTGCAAAGTCATGTTGATGGAAACTGTCCGTCTAGAGGTACCCCTATAGTAGTTCTGCGCATGACAATTGATTTTTATCAAGAATAGGAGTTCCATTACCAATCACTGTATTAACGTACATAGAATTTTGAGTCAACTTGATCAAGAATTGTTTCCTGATGAGGACCCTTGCAAATAAGCTATTAGTTCATTTCTTTTTTGTCTTTTCTTTTTTACTAATCTGTCTGTGCTGACATACCTATTCTAGTTTTTGTGCAGTGTCAACAGCCCAGAGAGTGAGGGGAAAACCAACTCTCTTCTACCTTACCAGCTTCCCTGGTTTGTCTCCTGGAAGCAATTCTTACTCACCTAAAGCAGCCAGATGAATAGTTATTTACAAACCTGATCTGGAGGACATGGAACAATGGGCTAAAGTTACAGGAAGCCAGATTCCGGCTGGACATCAGGAAAAACTTCCTGACTGTTAGAGCAGCACGACAATGGAACCAATTACCTAAGGAAATCGTGGGCTCTCCCACATTAGAGGCATTCAAGATGCAGCTGGACAGCCATCTGTCAGGTATGCTGCAAAATGGATTCCTGCATTCAACAGAAGGTTGGACTCTATGGCCTTATAGGCCCCTTCCAACTCTACTATTCTATTATCCTATGATAAGCCATTTTAAGGAATTAGAGCAAATTTATTTCACTCTACTCTGGATTATTTAGGAAATTTGACATGCTGAATATGCTACAAATTTGTACCTGAATGTGCTAAAATTGCTTCCTATAATTGCATTATTGAGAACTTTCTCAATTGCATATGATGTAAAAGTGAAAATTCGACTTGATCTCTCAGTTCAAAATGTACATTATATTTTTTCATAGATTTTTATTTTTTTATTTTAAAAGTAAAAACTTCACAAAGAAATTTAAATAAAATGCAACACCTCAACTTTCTCCAAGTAATCCAGAGTTGTTTGAAATAAGCTTTCTTCACAATTGTTTATCAGTAGGTTGTAAATATCCACCCAACAGAGTTGAAAGAACCTTTTTTGCTTCACCACCCAATTTTTGCCAAGCTATGAATAACTTTGCAACTTGTTTAAATTACTATTCAGGTTGCAGAACTTTTGCACATGTTTGCTCTTTGATTAGTCACATCCCTCCAAAGACTACATGATTATACTTTGTAATATTTTTAATGTGAGCAAAGCCGTATTCAGGAATGTATAGGCAAAGTTGGCATAGGGCAAATTGGGGGAGATGGGGCTGCTTTTGAGTACTATTTAAGGACTACAGATGATCAGTTACTGATTGCAGACAAAAAAAAAGTGCAACTCCTTTTAGTAAGAGTAACAGCTGCAACCAGTATGGTGGGTGCTTTCTTTTAGAAGTGGAGGCAGCAGCAACATATACATGCTGGCTGGGGGATGCTGGGAGTTGTAGTCCAACACATCTGGAGGGTACATGGTTAGGAAAAGCTGTTCTGGGGCAAGATAATATGGTGTGAGAGTAGCTTACCTGCAGAACAAAATACTGAAAGACAGGTCAGCTTGCCAGATGTCATAAACAGCCAAGAAAGTGGGGAGCTTTGGGAACAGAGCAAAAGGGCGGCAATATCTCTGAGATAGATTGAGGTGCGGTGGGAAAAAGGAGGTTGAGCAATCAGCCAGTGCAAGAGGGTGCGGAGAGACAAAGAAGAAGAAGAAGAAGAAGAAGAAGAAGAAGAAGAAGAAGAAGAAGAAGAAGACCGATGAGGAAACGGGGAAAAAGAGATTGGCCTAGGTGTTCTTGGGTTTGTTTTAAAGACTCTGCTGTTTGGAGTTAACTGCTTATAAACGGTGGCAGCTAGAGAGAGAAACAGAGAGCATTGTACCACAGTCTTGTTTCTTCCTGAACGTGCAGCTGTGAAGCCTACTTGAGAGGCAAGAACTCTTTGTGCTACTTCAGTAAATAAGTAATTCCCTATTTAACGGTAACTTGCATATACATTTAATTTGAAGAGTGAATTATTTCTATCAGATTTGGTTGTTTTTAAGTCTCTGAGATACGTTTCTAGATAACAAGTTCTGAAAGGATTAGCGTGGTCAAATGCCAAAGAGGACAGGACTCCTGCAGCTTGCATGACAATCTGCACCTTCTGAAATTCCCACTTCTACAAAGCTAGCGAAAATGCAGGTGCTCTGTGGCCTTTTGCATATGGCTACCCTGGAAAGGATCTTTTAAAACTAGTGAATCCATTAAGTAGGTGGAGGGGTTGTCAGAAGCAAAGGAACACCACCACCCCATGGCAACACACTAAGACTTGGGAGAAGAGGAGTCAAGGTCCAGGAACAACATTAGGCATTTAAAGACCATGGTCAGAGAAGCTAAGAAGGAGTTAATTAGGCTAGAGTTCAAGGGCGGAGTCAATAGCTACTGAATATACAGAAGAAAGCACTGGATCCGGGAAAGGAGGAGGAGGTGCAGGAAAAATTGCAGTAGGAGAGAGAGAGAGAGAGAGAGAGAATGAATGCCCCAGAGCTATGGGGTGGGCAGACTGGAGAAGGTATGCAGAGTCTGCTAGTTGTACTACAGCCAAGAACAGAGGGTGGAAGCTGGGAAAAAGGATACAGTATCTTGGCTGGGAGTGGCAAAAGCTAATGAAATAATGCGTAGGTGCAAATGCTAGTATCTTGTATTGTATGCTTATTAGACTTGGCCCACTGAAAATATTCCCTTTCACACAGCCAAATAGCAGATGGTCTGAGTGAAGAAATCCCCAGTTCAAATGTGAGCTCAGCCATGAACTCACTAATTGGCTATAGAGAAGCTACTTTTTCTTGGCCCCCATCTGTAATCTGGGGGTAATAATGCTGGCCTATCTTGTAGAGTTGTGGCACGGGTTGAGACAATGTATGGAAAACACTTAAGAAAAGTGCTAGGTGGAGGTTGGAAGATTCTCTGGTCTTCTGTTGCAGCAGAGCTTAGATTTGAAATGTGGGACTTTCATGTCATATATCAGTACTTATAACCACTATGCTGCTTCAGTTCTATAAACCATATATTTTTGAGAAAGAGAGAGACCTAGGCTTCTGTGGCTAAGGCAGGAAACCATGGGTCTCTCATACCTGTACTTTATAATGTATAACTAAATTTCTGGGTTGATATTGTACAATTGGCTATGTCTCTAGGACCCCACTAATTTGCCCTGTCCATATTTACGTAGTGTTCCAAGAAGAGAAGAGAAACAGCACAATGTAATATTTAAATAATATTTTCTTGCTACTACAAAGTCAAGTTTATTTTGGTTCCTAGATTGGCATCCACCAATATTTCAGTGAATATTCCTGTGCTCTATCCATGACTTCAAAAATATTGTGTATTGCAGAAGGCCATGCCCTCTGCAATGAACAACTTTGGTGAATCCCTCACTAAAGACTCCTGAGCAAATTTAGCAGTTCTCTTGTGGATCAGTAAGTGGTGAAAGAACAGAAAGCAGGAATAAATGGTAAACTCTCCCAATGCAGGGAAGTAAACAGTGGGGTCCCACACAGATCTGTATTGGGACCAGTGCTTTTCAACTTGTTCATAAGTGATCTGGAATTAGGAGTGAGCAATGAAGTGGCAAAGTTTGCTGATAACACCAAATTATTTAGGGTGGTTAAAACAAAAAGAGATTGTGAGGAGCTCCAGAAGGATCTCTCGAAACTGGGAGAATGGGCATCCAAATGGCAAATGCAGCTCATTGTAAGCAAGTGTAAAGTGATGCACGTTGGGGCAAAAAGCCAATTTCAGGTATAACCTAATGGAATCCGAGTTAGTGGTGACCAACCAAGAAAGAGATCTTGGGGTTCCAGTAGACAGTTCAATGAAAATGTCAACTTGCTGTCTGGCTGCTGTACAAAAAAAAAAGGGTGGGGGAGGAGGCAAACA
The DNA here is from genome assembly GCA_029215795.1 of Anniella stebbinsi. Classification (NCBI taxonomy): domain Eukaryota; kingdom Metazoa; phylum Chordata; class Lepidosauria; order Squamata; family Anniellidae; genus Anniella; species Anniella stebbinsi. The sequence goes on along the minus strand of JARDYH010000004.1, from coordinate 42,950,255 downwards.
TCATGTTAGGCTTTATTAGAAAAGGAATTGAGAATAAAACTCCCAGTATCGTACTACCTTTATACAAAATTATGATGTGACCACACTTAGAATACTGTGTACAGTTCTGGTCACTGCACGCACACAAAAGATACTGTAGGGCTGGAAAAAGTGCAAAAAAGGATCAACTAAAGTGATCAAGGGGCTGGAGCATCTCTCTATACCAGCTGGAATTGTTTAGCTTGGAAAAAAGGAGGGTAAGGGGAGGCCTGATAGAGGTGTGCAAAATTATGCATGGTGTGAAGAACATGGATAGGGAGAATGTGGATAGGGTCATCCCTTGAAGGTGATTGATGGGAGATTCAGGACAGATAAAAGGAAGTACTTCTTCACACAGCAGATAGTTAAACTATGGAATTCGCTACCACAAGATGTAGCGATATCCACCAATTTGGATGGCTTAAAAGGGATTTCGACAAATTCTTGGAGGAGAAGGCTATCAATGGCTACTACCGCTAAAGGCTATGTGCTACCTCCAGTCGCTAGGGAACATGGGTAGGAGGGTGCTATTGCACTTGTGTCCTGCTTGTGGGTTCCTGGTCGACTCTGTGAACAGAATGCTAGACTAGATGGACCCTTGGTCTGATCCAGCATGGCTCTTCTTATGTTCTTATATTTATAGAAGCTATTAATTCTGAAAAACCTTTGTGATACAGCCATTCTATTTGTAAATGCAATTGCAAAAAAAAAAGCATTTCTAAATATATGTTTATTCTCTAATAATACTATTGAAAGACATTAAAGATGAAGTTAGCATCTGATTATTAGGTTTATTACCCTATTAAGTCTCTCTTACTCTTCTCTGTAATTTTGTCTCATTGTTGGGATTCCGTCACTTGGCTTTGCCGTCCTAGAGCAGGAAGATGCAGTTAATTGCCCATAATATGGCCATTGTTGAGAAGGTGTTATGTAACGAATCAATTCTGTTAAATGGTACCAAATAACATGGATTTTAACTTTTGTCATTAGCACAGAAGTGAAGCAGAAATGTGTGAAGCTTTGTAAAATAGCATGGAAAATGCAGGTAGGGCATGGACTGCCCTACTGAGGATAGAAAAACAGCAGCTGCTGTTTATAAAGTTAATATGAATCAGTTCATAATTTGGAAGTAGATTGAGATTCAGCCACAATTCCAGATTTTAATACATAGAAATTAATATTAGGCACATTCCAGTCTTTCACACAATCCATTCATCTCTCTGTCCTATTGATCCCCCCCTCCCCCGGATGGGTCTTTGAGAGGAGGCCATAGGATGGAGAGGCCATAAAAATATTCATAACTAGGCCTCTCCCCACCCACTAGAAGGCCCCCTTTTTACCTCTCTGAGGTCCTCTGAGGCTGCTTTTGTGACCTTGGAAAGCAGGCACTGTGATTATTTCTGCAGTGGGTGCTGGGGATGGGGGTGGGATTCGATCACAGCTGTTTCCAGGGCTTCAGCAAGGGGACTCCAAAAACCCTATCGTCCCTGGGACACTCTCCAGGGATTACAGGATTGCTCTGTTCATTAGGAATATTTTCAGTAAACTGCATTCATGGTCTTTGGCTACTGGCATAAAGTGATCAAATTTTGTTTTAATTTACATATTTTCCCCAAGACTCTGCATGTGACAACATTTGGATGGTGTGCGGGTCCTCTGGAGTCCATTTCTTGGCTTCAAGCCTAGAAAGTTGAGGAATGTATCCACTTTCCTAGTCCTCTAAAGTGATCACCGTTTTAGTACATGTACATTCTGTTCCTCTTCAGCAACTCATATTTAAATGAAACTGGCGGTTTCCAAAAGTTGCCGTTTTAAAATGTGATTAAACTCCTGCATGTGCCAAGTGCGTGTCTTACAGGGGATGAATGAAAGTATGTTGTTCCTCTGAGTTACCATCTTTTGTTTTCTTACCAGTATTATGGATACACTAAGAGAGAGCTATGCTCTATCTTTGAGAAATATATGGTACGCTAACTTTGTAGGAACCCATATGAATTCATGGGCCCTATATTTTATGCCACAAGGCTATTATTAAAGATGATTGCCTTTAATTTAAAGATCCATTGTATGTCAGTTGAACAAGGAAGATCTTTGAACTGACAGGTGAATTCCTAAAGGTTTCATTGCTGCAAGGAATCTTTTACTACAGTCCCTTTTTCCAGGACTTGAAAACCTGCTGCTTGGTGATGGATCAGCAGCCAGTACATAGTAGGCAAAAGGCTTTGCTTGTCTTCCTTTTATGGGAAATTGCTGCAATGTTTTTACATCATGTTAAACACAGTCTAGTGCCAAGCTGTCTCCCCAACCCCCGCAAATGTTTTTACAATCCTTAAAGGGCGTGATCTTGCCATCATACTTAAGAAATGAGCCATTTCAAAGGCATCATTCCTGTAATCATACAGGATTCTGCTTAGAACAGTAAAAGTTGAACAATACATTAAAAGCAGTACTTGCAACAAAGTATTGCAATATGGAGTGCTCTTGTTCATGGTTCCAGACAGGTGAAATGAAGGAAGAAGAAGGTTCTCAAGATGCTGACTTTTTAATTATTTTTCCAAAGTTGAAGAGCTCTTCAACTTTGGAAAAATAATTTAAAAAGTCAGCATCTTGAGAACCTACTTCTCCCTTCATTTCACCTGATTTGGATGCTTTTCTCCCCCCGTTTTTTGCTCAGGGTTCCAGCCAGCCTGCCACCCATGCCCTCTTCTAGGATGCTCCATTCCATTCCCCTTCCTTCCTGTTTTTTTAGTTTTCCTTCCTCCATCAGTCAACTAGAATTTCTTGGCTACTCTGAGCATGCTCAATCCTTGTTGGGCTGTTTGTTTGTTTTTGGTTCTCCCTTTCCTTAGGTTTTTTTTTCCTCTAAAGATTGTTTTTGGACTTCTGCAAACCTCTGTGTTCCTCAAACCATACTAGTACCTCTCTCTTGTGTGTGAATGATGTTGTTTTGGCTACGTAAGAATCCATCCTCATCCCTGAACTTCAGAAAGCGAGGGAATGATTCTCCAGTTGAAATACTGAATCATCTGATGTTGGGCTGCATCTGACCCAACTCGTTTTTAAAAATTGCTTCTTAATGTTGAACTGTGAAGCGGAAACTAGCTGTCTTTCCATTCAGTCTGATTGAAGGCCTTGGAGTCTGCATTAAATCCTCCTTCTCCTTGTCCAGTGAAGTATGCTGGTGTGATTCTCCACGCTGACAGAAGATTCCCAGTGATTTCAAAGTCAGGCAGTGAGCCCACAGATGAAAACCATGAGGGGAACCCTATGCACATTCCTAAACTACATGTGCACATCTCAACTTGCACATGCATAACGATGGTCTGTGTCAGACTGAGACAGTCTCATTCTGTGGCATCAGCATGGCAGCTGCCAGCATAACCTAGGAGCAGGGCAGGAAGGGCATCCTACATGTATAAAAGGTTGTGAATACATTAAAGTGGCACAATGAGCAAAAGCATGTTTGGGATTCAAAACTTTACATTGGTTCTTCTGCTGGTTTCCAATAATATGATGAAAAGGTAGTATCAGAGCCCCTCTATGGAATTACAATTTATATTGTAAGCTAATAGCACTGCCATGGGATCTTAGTCGAATATTATACCATTTCCTCCTACATTTTGCCACAACATTTCCAAAATTAAATAGCAAACCAGGCATAATGATGTGATGGGAGCTAAATATTTACTTTATTTTGTACTACCAAAGTTTTTCCCCCCAGTATTGAGACTGCTTTTGCAGCCAAATGCATTTAATTTATCTTTATTCTAGGTGAATTGGACTGCAACCACAAATTAATTCAGATCATGCAAAAGATTTTGCCATGTTTGAGAACTGATAGTATTTGTACAATGGAATATCTAAAACTCAACCATCAATATGCCAACAGAAATCACCATGTGCCAGTGAAATTGCTCTCTGGCAGTTAGCACTAAAGTGTATTGAAATACTTTCTTAAGCTATAGCATGTATGCTATTATAATCTTAAGTAGCTCAGTGGCAGGGAAGAACCAGAGTTCCATTTTGGGAACAGAAATACTTCAAGATGCAGATCTACATCCTTCACCTCAAGCTCTAAGCTGCTAAAAGAGGAATGACAGAAACAGGAGAACGGGAGTACAAAGTTGAAAATTAAAAGAGCTCTCAAAATCACCAGTATCTTCCCCCACTCCCAAATTAGTAGCATGCTAAGAAGCTAGTAGTCTGTGTTTCTGTGCTGACCTCAGAGGAAGGGAAGCCCCCTTTTCTAGAGCCTGCGTGGAAATGCCTCTTAGCAGGCTACTTTAAAAAAAAATGCCTTCTATTGTGTAGACTGATGGAAGAAGGGCAAATCCTCTACCAGTGTGCTTGTTTTCTGTGTTGATCACAGAGAAAGGGGCTTTCCTTTCTCCAGAACTACTGCAGAAACCAAATGGACTGGTGAACAAGGGACAAAGAGAGCCGTCCCTTCACCAGCACACTCACTCGCTTGCATGGAAGCATTCTAGTTGCATATGGTATCTAATGACTCACCATAGGCACATTATAATGCTGTGTGTAGATTGGTGAAGGGGAGAGAAATGTATTGAGTCCTTGAAACAAAATATAAAAATATTGCACACTGTGCAGTAGAATGAAAACAGGATGGATTTAGTTATAAAATTCTTCCCTGATCATTTTTAGTGGAGTAAAGAAGATAGGTGGGTGCTAAAATGAAGGCGATCAAGGAAGTGTTCGTGCACTGGAGATAAGACGATAGGTGGGAAGTGGGAGTTATTTTTAAGGGATAATTATGTGTTTTAAATCTATGGAAAAGGAGATAGTAGGAAAGGGTGAAGTATCTCAACTCCCAGAGATAACTGGAATGACTGTTCGGAGGTAGAAGGGGAAATGATTAAGATTGGCAGGTGAACTAACTTGAATTGCACATCTTAATCACATGCTATGGATTTCTTGACATAGAAGACAGAAGATGTGAGTCTCTTAATGGAGGGTATTCCCCTCCCCAAACCCCTCAGATTGGACCTTGGATTATTTCTGAGTTAATCTGAGGCACGCTTCAGATAGATCTCTCATCTCTAGTTGTGAGCTGCTTTGGAGACTCCAGTAAAAAATGGGATATAAATATAACAAATTAACAATAGTTTCTGGTGAGAATGTCCCTTTAAAAAGCTATATATCTTCTTTATAACTTCTTCCCCTCCCATTTATGTTCTCATTTGTTTAATTTCTGCTTTCTGAAGTTGGGAGGGACTAATCTCCTGGGGATTTATTATTATGCCTTATTTGTAATAGCCTTATTACAAATAGCCTTATAGTTCCAGCATTCATGTTTCTCAAAGTCATTGTGACATTCCCCACTGAAAATTGCAGAAAGGAAGAAGTGGGATTGTGAGTGCTGGGATGTTGTAGAACTAGTTACTTCACGGTAAAGTAGCATTGACTTAGTTTGTATGACACAACAACCCATCGGAGATTAAGGCAAGGTTTTTAAAATCCTCAAATAACCCTTGCCGGCTAGGTTCGCATAACACGACAACCCCTGATAAGTCTTGGTTGGGGGTTGCATATTCATAATAGTGACTGGCACACACCGCAGCTCCTCGAGGGTAAATTAACTCACAATACACTGTTGTACCATGAGAACTGGCCTATTGAGACTGGAAGGGTAGAATCAAAATGGCACAGAACTACAGAACTGGAGGTTGGCTCCTAAATTGGTTGGGAGAAAGTTTATGGTTATAGTAGCTGAGTGGATATATTCAGTGAAATGTCTTGGTGAAAGGGAGGATTTAGGAAATTTTACAAGGATGGACTTCACAACGCTGAAGAAATTCTGGATTGATATACAAATTATACTTTCCAGTTCCTTTCTGTCTAAATCTTTAACTGTTAGAATGTTTGGTCTTTAATTAACAAATGCAGTGACCTGAAACTGAACACAGGCTCCCTGGCTCAATATGTCCTAAGTTGTGCATCCATTAGCTAGCTGTACTTTGTCTTTAAAAGCAGAACTTCCCTCCCCGCTGCCGCACCCCAGCTCCTTCTTGCAGTGCCTAGCCACTGCTGATTATGAATCACTCCATTGTTCTTGGTATATTGACACAATGTTAGGAAAAAGAAGTGTGTGCATGTAATTTGGAGATCATTAACTCCACCTTGATATTAAGTTGGTTTACCTTCAAGTTCTTTTCTGTTTTGATACTACCTTTGTCATGATACATGGTAGGCTACTTTGATTTGCTCTTTATTGTTTGGAAAACACAAACGATCTTGGAGGGAAAAGCAGAAATTCAAGAGACTTAGAAGGATGCATTCAGATTGTCCTGAGGTATGGGACTATTGTGCAAATTGATCTACTGAAGTAACAGAAGGGGATGTATATGTAAAAGATAATGAAAGTGCAAACATACTTTTCCTTATCCCAAATTCCATCTGATTGTAAGCAGCTTTCCCCCCAAAAGTAGGATTTTAACACACTTACTGTTTCTTCTTCTGTTTTCAACTGACTCGATCGATATTCATTGGCAGAAATCCTGGGTATATATGATACTAGTTGCTTTTCTAGTTTCTTAATCAGATTTGGCAAAATGAAGTCTTAATAGTTGTCTGCTTCACTTTATTCGCACACATGTCTTTAGCTTTATTCACACACATCCTTTGCCTAAAAAAAAAATGTTCCCACCTTGAAACTTACTAGATTTAATTCAAATTTAGACATACTTAGAGTAGACCAATGGAAATCAGTGGGACTGAAGTTGGTCAGTTTATCTTAAGTATGACTAAAGATCCAACTCACCGATTTGAAATTTGAATCTAAACAATGCTTAAAACTCAAATTGGTGATAGTACACACTTATTTGAGTCACACAAATTAAATTCTAATAAATTGTTGGAATGCAGAGCCAAACATTTATACAAAAACAACAACAACACGGTAATTAGTATGTTCTTATTGTTGATCAACATCTGTCTTTCAAATCTTTTAAACAAGCATCTGTATTAATATTCTTTATACACAGTCATTGCAATGTTAACATTTTGAGGTTTGCTCTTTCTCAACTGTTTGACCTAGATGTCCTTCAGGAGTTACAAAAGCAAAACCAATTAGTCTGTTCTCCTTGTATTTAAATTTTGTATTTCATTTTTATTTATTTAGGGGTTTCTGGCCCCCATTTCAATTCTGTTGGATTCACCTTAAAGTGGTGTCATTTAAAGTCAGTGCACAGCTTGTGTGCACATGACTTTAGTAAATATAAGACACCTAAACAAATGAGTGAATGTTTATACAAAAGTGAATTAGCATTACAATTTGTACTATTTATGTTTTATGGTACTTGTTAGTTGCAGCACAAGTAAGCCAATGGCGAAAGTTTTAAAGGGGAGTTTGCCTTTGGCCCTTGGTCATGTGTATCTGTTTTGCAACTTGTTCAGTTTTAATAAGCTTTAATTGCTTAGCATTCTGCTTTTAAGGGATTTTCACTTTTCATTCCATGGATTTGGACTACTTAATGGTGCTCTAAAATATCAAAAAGCCTTGTAAAAGGAGCAGCCCTTGTTACAACCACCTACAAAGTGCTAGAAAAGTGACTGGAACTTAGACCTCGCAAGTGTACTGATTTCTACTTTGACCTCCACCTTGAATCCTCTGGGCTTTTGGAACTGTCAAGCTTTCTTTCTCCTACAAGTAGCAGCCCAAATCCCAAGTTGAAAGGGAATCTATGCCTTTGGCTTCTCTCCAGCATTCCTTACTGAGCAAGTAAGGATTTGGAATGTCAGAAAATAGCAAGAGGGAGGGAAGATAGAAGTGCGTGAAGGCGTTCCTAACTTGGAGGATGGAACAAAACACAGCTTCATCTGGACTGCCCCTTTCTGAAACATTTGTTCCTTATTTGTACTTTCTCAGTAATGATGCAGCTCAGCTGCAGCAACGAAGATCTGCCTCAGCAAGGCTGTGGATTAAAAATGCTCTTGACTAAAATCTCTTCTTAGTCGGACAAACAAGTAATCTTTAGGCTTTGCCACTTTTTTGTGATCTCATTTCTTGCCCTCTTCATTGTTTGGAAATACTCTTTGCTGTATGAAATCTCTGAATGTCAGGACATCTTTTGGAAGACCTCAGGACGGGTTTCTGATTTGAAGGTGGCCCTCTCTAGCTCTCTGCAGTGCCAACAGAAACTCCTTGGGCTCTATCTTGTCATGATTAAAGCATTATGGAGTACAGCCCCGTGTGACATTTCTTTCTGCAGTCGTCAGCTGGGTGCCTAGAAACTTATAACTTTGAACACCGGTTGAAATACTATAATTGTCAAACTAGTTTCTTCTTACTTTAGAAGGCACCACCCAGCTGCACATAGTGAGACAGAAGTGAAGAGTTGGATCTTGTTGCTACTGAGAGGTGACCTGTTGCCTTACCACCACCCTGAATGGGCCATGTCGTCCTTGTATACCAGGAATAAGGAGTTTACTCGAAACAGAAAGTCTCAGTCTGATTCTCCCCCATCGTCTCCTTCCCCGATTGCAAAGACACTCAGAGTAAGCAGCCTTTTAATTTCTGTGTTATATTGCAACTTGCTGAGGGCTGATTATGATTGCAGATTACATGTGCCTTTTCCCACTTTAGTCTTGGTGTACCACTCATTTCTCTTCTGAAAGTGTCAATGTAAAATAAAGCCCCGACAAAGCTCTCTTGTAGAAGGAAACTTCAACAGTATAGAAATGCAAACTCTTCTAATCTTGGCTGTAGTTACTGTTTGAAGGATTGCAAGGAAATCACGTGTTTGCTTCCTATTTCTTCACAATGATTAGGAACTACATTTGCTGGATACTCTTAGTAGAGCATAGGCTTTGAAATGGAAATGAGGCAAAACCTGAACAGCTTGTTAAGCCTCTGTATGTTTCTCATATGTCATGTACTTAAATATTGCTAGCTTTTTGAAGTTTGACATCTGTCTTGGCTGTGAAATACTGATGGAATGTACAACTATGCTACTTTAAAGGTCCAGAAAATAGCCTCTTTGTGAGAAATACTTATGATGTTGAGATGACCAAAGTTCTATCTCACATTATTTTTCCAAATGCCAAGAGTTTCCAATTTGTAAGCATGCATTATAAAGGAACTTTAAAACTCAGATTCTTCAAGAGTTTTCCTGAATCACTGCTATTTCTGTACCAAGCACTAGAAAAAGAGTTATGAGTCAATCTAAACATCTCTTTCAATTTTTGATCATGAAGGGCACACTGAAACATTTCAGACTTACCTCTGTAGCTGTGACCATTAGAAACATCACACAACCATACCTCTGATATTAATATTATGTTATTCTGTCTGAGAAGGTATAGGAAATGGATATAATAGGCTGAAGCAGCTGTAACGAGTTAATTCTGATCAGTTTAGTAAAGATTTACTACATGTCTTGGCATATATACTCAGCAAAAGTATGAAGAACCAGCTATGGGACTCCAGTTGCCATCGTTCAGCAGTGAATTATGAACTAGAGAAACTGGTGAATTTCCCATTGTGTGCACTTCTTTTTAGATTTCACTTTCTTGTTAAAGCAGAATAGTTTTAGTTTGTTTGCAAACTTAACTGCAGGTAATTAATTTTAATCTGCTGTACAGAACACTATGTCTGTAGTGCTGTGGTTTCTGGGAAGCCATCCCAGGAGCATTTCAATATTGTGGACCTCCCTCTTTGCCCATGGAGAGGAAGGTCTGCTACTGAAGGCCTCCTTTTTTGGCCACATAAATCTCTGTCTGTGTTCCCACCATGGTAGAGAGAAAAATGGGATGTGTCAGATCAAGAGAGTTTTTGGATCCACTGGATCCAAGTTTCCCTCGTTTCCCCAGCAGGATCCTGAAAAGAGGGGAAACTACTCCAGCCAAGTAGGTGGCATGGTGAATTTCCCTTCCACTGGAGTCAATGGGAGATAGATTTTTTACAAAAAAAATATTATAATAAAAGAGGAAGAGGTAAAAGCTGTTCGTTCTGCTTGGATAGCACAAATTGGCAGGGCATAGGAAGTGGCAGTTCCTCCACCATGAATCCCTCATCCAGAACTTTAGGATTGCTCTGCTCGTGAACTACTGTGTAGTTTTAGTTCTTTCAAATCATGACAATTGCGGTACAGCCATGTCTCAAAATTTAGTAACAGCTCTGCAATGCATCACAGAGGTAACTAAGCATAATACTCAGTACCTAATTTAATGTGCTGTGATATGCATGTTCTGACCGGGTCATTTTGAGGGAAAATATCAGTAATTACAGAGCATTTTCTTTCATCTGGAATTATGAAGAACATTTTAAGCTAATCTTGGTTGAGAATTTATCTTCGGAAGAAAATGTTGGGGTCAGAGGTGGATAACTTTAAGGGTTTTTTTAAAGTTGTGATACTGCATCTTAGAAGCACCACTAATTAACTAAGGTGCTCATATACCCAGCTAATATCTTAGTCTTTAAGATCATTTGGGACACCTTCTTAGGTTATACGTCCCGTGCACTGCTTCTTTGCAGCACACTCCTGTCCTCCTTCACCTCCTCCATCCAGCTCCCCCACCCTCACAATAGTTCTCCCTCCTGGCTTCTTCAGGCCCCATCACTTCTCACTTTCTTTCTGAGGTATTTAGGCCTGTAGCTGTCAGGGATTTGTAACCTCACTCATCCCTTTCAATGGTATTGAGAAACCTACCAGTTTGAAAAACACTGAGTTACAACTATGTAAAGGAACCATATAGACAGACTACTGTCTGTGCAGTTGATTATTTAATGAGGCAATTTTCTTTGCCTGTCAATTAAGTTGCTTATTAGGATCCATTGTTGAGCAATTAAATCACTCCCACACACTCCGGAGAGCTCTTGTTATACTGAAATAGTAAACAAGTTAATCGGGTTTCCTTTAGGGATACACACCTTACTCTCTCTAGTTTTATAGCTTTCCATTTCCTGTCTTGTACAAGCACAATTTCATTTCAAAAAGTATGCCTCTGTCTCCATGCATGTTCTTTGTATGTGCATAGAAGGCCAATGTATATAGGACCAAGGCTCGTCCATTTGGGTGCTCCAATTCTCAACTGAAATCACTTTGCATCACCACAAAATAAACCTGTGATAGAAGTTAATTGCATGTATTCTGAAGCTGATTCAGTTTCCATATATTTTCCAGCATGCAGTTTGGGTTTTCACATGAGAGAAAGAGTCGGTCTCTGTTAGACAGTGTTTATATGAAGTTATTGCTTGTGCAGAATGGGTTTTGTTCATGTTCTGACTATTATGTTTGGAGTTGGGTAGGAAATTTCTCCAGTTCAGATTAGGCAGTTGCTCTGATATAGATGTGTGTGTGCATATATATTATGTTTTGTTTGCTGGAATCATATGCTCTACAAGCATATTTTTGCTGTGCACCTGTTCTCTGTGACTATATGGGGCTGGTGGATAGTCTTTTCTTTTAATGGTATATTAGACTAGTGGCCACTTAATTTCTTTTACAAGTGATTACATGAATAGAGGGCTACATATTAAGGGGCTGAGCCTTGCAGATCTAAGCTTTGGGATCGTAAGAACATAAGAAGAGCCATGCTGGCTCAGACCTAGGTAAATCTAGTCCAGCATTCAGTTCACACAGTGGCCAACTAGATGCCTGTGGGGAACCCACAAGTAGGGCATGAGTGCAATAACACCCTATTGGGTGTGATCCCGAGCAACTGCTTATGTAAGAACACTGCTTCTGATACTCGAAGTAGCATATTGTCATCAGGATGGATAGCCATTGATAGTCTTATCCTCCATGAATTTGTCTATTATCCTTTTAAAGCCATCCAAATTAGTGGCCCTGATTACATTTTGTGGTAGCAATTTCCAAAGTTTAACTATGTACTGTGAGAAGAAATACTTCCTTTTATCTATCCTGAATCTCCCACCAATCAGCTTCATGGGATGACCCCGGGTTCTAGTAGGCAAAGGAGAGATAGTAGAGAAAAGGGCTCAGATTAGGAGTGGATGCTTGAGAAGAAGCAGTAATCTGTCAAGAACCAGTACCCAAGATATGCTGATAGGCACTGAGGAAAGGGAGCAAGCCAAATTCTCTGCCTCTGGGACTTATGTTTGTAGGAAGCCTTATTCCATTTTAACACCTCTCAAGGCCAGGAGAGTAGGACTGAGAATATCATCAAACCCCAGAAGAGATACAAGGTGAGGCATCCTGATATTATGCCTCCAAAACATGTATGGCTGGAGGCTCCAACATTGTGCCCACCATCTCGCTTGATAGCCATAAAACGCCAGTTTTGTGGAAGAGAATTTTGATCTTGATTTTGGCTACTTACAATCTAGCAGGGCTACAAGTGCAAGCAGTTATATGTATTTGATTGGACTACAACCATTAAAACCTTAGGAAGTAAAACAGGTATAGCAATCCTAATTCATTGTGTGTAATACAGTATTAGGAGGACAATAAAACCCTAAAAGTAAATTTCATGAATAACATTCAAATCATTTGCTCATTGCCAGTCAGTAGTGAGAGCAATGGCAGGCCAGACTGGATCACACAGATTATTAACTTAGTTAAGTATCTGTTAGTAGCCAGTACCAAGATGTCAGACTGTCTATTAGTTGCCACTCTGCAAAAGTACAATTTTAGTGTACTTTTTAAACCCTGAAACATAATGACTGGAATCCAGTGAGTTATATGCACATTCTATTTTTTCCAGTTTCCTTTCCTTCCCACCCCAGCAAAAGCACAAATGGATCTTTGAATATCCCATAATTTAAAAAATGTTTTAAAGGGAAAATAATGTTGATGCATGCATATGATTCTCCCTCCCCAGAACTATGAACAGCTGTGAATCCCAAACCTGCTTTTTAAACTTTGAAATTCAAGCAGGTGAGAGGGATTAGGGGCAAGGTGGGGACAGAATCAGATACATGTATAAAACATGCAGGCAGATCCCTCGAGATCCTGGGTAATTATTTTTCTATTTTGCCCTCAAGATTTAGAAAATGTTTCTACTAGGTGACTTATCTTTATATTAAAAGCAACAATTAACAATGAAGGTCCTATCCTAAACCAAAGTCAACAAAGAAGCAAAATAGATTTAAGGTAATTGAGGGATTAAAAATGGCTACAGTAAAATATGTATTAATATGTAACCTATTGCATTACAATTGTATTAGAAAAACCTATTGGGAAACCAGCATTGTCACTATATGTGTATGTAACATGCTGTTTCTGTATAATTTTATATGTTATATTAACAAACAATTGAAATAATTGCTTATACTTTGTATGTTAGACTTGTCATTTTATTTAAGTTCATTTTAATGTAAACATTTTTAATCTGTAATTACCTAATAGTTTCCTTTATATTAAACAGATTAAGGCTGCAATCCTATATATGCTTACCTGGGAGTAATTTCCATTCAACTTCATGGGACTTACATCTGAGTAGATGTGGATAGGATTGCACTTTAAGAATTCTAAGATGCTTGATATACTGAAAATTGCTATAGAACACTAAATAACTTCCATACACAGTAACATTTATGCTATCCCCATTGGAACAGAGTGAAAGGAAGTTGTCTCTTCTAGGTTTCTAAGTTACTAATGGATTTTTTTTCTCAATATTGTCCTGATGCCATGTATTGAAATGTCTCTTGCAGCAAGTTGCACTCTTTCAAATAATGCAGTAGTGCTAGTATTTTATATTATATTAAGATCAGTTACCTCTGGCTTTCTTAGACCCCCTTTCTTAGATGTGTAACCAGTGAGATTATATGCCTTGTTTCTGTCCTATGACTTGATTTATTATTATTGTTTAAAACATTTCATTTTACTGTACAATCTGATAAAGACCATATTAAACTTACCAAGATATGTACATAAGAACAATCCTGCTGGACCAAACCAAAAACCTACCTAGTGCAGCATTGTTTTCCACAATAGCCAACCAGATGCCCATGTGAAGTCCATATGCACGTCATGAGGTCAACAGTCCATTGTTTCCCAGCAACTGGTATTCAGAGGCAGATGTGTTGAGTGCAGTTTCTAACAACTCATCTCTTAGATGACTGACTGCAAAAACCAGGATAGTAACAAGATTCTCAGGTCACCAGTGAGGAATACTCGTAATGCTCCTGGTCATGCCAGTCTGCTGTCTTTCTGGATATGTATGCTTCCACTGGAATAATAAAGTGGAAATGAAGAGATATCCTGATCACCAGCTGCCTAAATCCTCCAGAACTGTGACTATTTTTTTTACATGAAACACTGTAGAACAGGAGCCCGATAGCTGAAGTCAATTTCGGTGAAGCTGTCAGAGACCTTATTCCAGTAGTGGATGGGGCCAATGCCAACAGTGGCAGGGTCAAAATACCAACAATACCAGCAGATCTTAGTTTAAAGTTCTCACTGCCAGTAACTACGCTTTAGGCTAATGGAAATAAGTCTGCACAAAAGCTGGGAAGCTACCAAAGTTGGGCAGTCAAGGGCAAGGGGGCAAGGCCCAGAAAATGGGGGTTATGGCTGGACTCTCATTTTTCAGTAAAATTATATGTCTGTTATCATTTTATATGTTTGTTTCATAGAAGGGGGATAAAAACCAATGTACAAGAACCAAGTGCATGGGGAAACTGGACTCCATTAACTGAGACTTCTTGTCCTTTTCATCATTGTGTGTGTTGAACCTGACTTGAAGGAACATTTTCAAAGTGTCAGCAGGAAACTGCAGTTTCCATCTGCCAACAGTGCATACCATCTAAAGTAGAGGCCTGATTCTCATGGTGTGCATGGTTCTATGAGCAGTTTCTTGTAAAGTTGTGAAAGATGGCCTCTAGCATGGCAAAGGGTGAGATTTGAACTCATGGCCTTAAAGGAATGATCTGAGAGAAATTATCTCAATTAAACCACAACAATAGAGTGGCCATCCTTCTCAGACTTCAGTAATTTTCCATAAATACCTTGCATTCCTGTATTTGAAAAAGGTATAGTTAAAGTTGCAATATTCTTTTGTATATGGTCACTCGAGTATAGTGCATGCACCTTTAACTGTTGTGATGAAAAGGGAATATCACCAGGAACTAATTGCATACAAATGACACTGGCTGAAATTCCCTTTTCTCTACAACTGTTAAAGTTACATGAGCCGTGACCTGGATTTTATCTGGTCAGCCTAAATAACATATTTACCTTTAAAGTAGTAAAGAAAACTAAGTTTCTGAGTTCTGGCCTTTATTGAGTTAAATGCATTATGCAGACCTGAATGTCCTTAGGTTTGTGGCAGTAAAGTGCAGCTGCACAGAACTTGAAGATGCAGCTGGGAAATTGAGGCATAGGCCCAAAGTAATAAAGTCTAGCTTCAGACCTATTTGGGATTGGAACCACCTGCTAATCAGATGTAGATACCAGTTAAAATTTCAGAACATCTTTCTGATTAAACATGCATGGTTTTTACAGTGCATACTATAAACCATGATTAATGACGACTGATCCTTTAATATTACGTTCCAACAAAAACCAGGGAGTTTCCTGTTTAGTCCCTTGATTTATAGCTCCTGAAAACTATACTTCATGTTAGATTTACTGGAGTTATTCAGTTATTAATCACAAAAATAGGGTTGGAGTTGCTTACTAAGACAAATAAATGAAACTGAATTGTGATGCTGTAGCTCTCTAACTCCTTAACTTCACAGCCCTCTGTCAGATCTCCAACCCTTAGCAGCAATCCTAAACCAAAATAGCTGTTGTGATTCCCAGTAATCATTGTCTGTATGGGCATTATTGCGGTTTAACCAGCATTTACTAGTTTTTCAAGCATTGGGTTTAAAAGAGAAAAATAACGCATAGTATCAGTAGCTGTATATGAAATGAAGTATTCTGTCTATTATTGTCTATAATTACAGGGCAGGGTGTGCTCTATATTTTAGTGCTTGTAGAGCACAGCATAAACTGTAGCCAACAACTCCTTCCCCAGTAGAGAGACAATAAAGTTACATGGAGATGTAATGATAAGTTATGCCACCAGCTTCTTAACATCTCATAAAAGTATCTTCTTGTCCATTCATGCATACTTAAACTCTACTTTTCAGCTCCTGCGTAACTAAAATCCATGGCCTATAAATCACTCTTAGGTAAAATGGCATTCTTGCCTGAGACAGCACAAATCATGGTCTGAGAGGCAATAATAATTGTACAGTTTTAAGTGCATAACCCCTCCTTCTCTCATGTTTCCCATCCCATCTTTGCTGCCACTGGTCTACCTTTGGCCCGTGAAGACAGCCTGTTGTAGAACGGCTGCTGTAGATTTCAATCAGTTTGTAACATGGCATTTTACAAGAGGTTTGAATCAGTTGCTCAATTGCTCAGTCAGGAACAAGCTTGTTAGTTTAAGGCATGTGTTGTCTTGGCAACTAAATTGCTGACATCAGTGAGTGTTGCATACAAGTGGGTGGAGGGTGGGTGAATGGGCTCTAAAAACGGTTTTGTTTTTAAAACTTCAGAAAGTTCTTCTAAAATGGTTGCATGAAATGACCCATTAGGTTTACTTTCCAACATTAAATTCAACTTGAGACATGCATAAAACTTTTGCACAAGAACAGGATATGCATGTAGAATCTCTCAAATTAGTACTTTTACGTAGAGTTGAGATGAAAGTGTGGGCCAAGCCTGACAAACGTTTTTGCACCCTCAAAGGAACACTCACACACACATGTTTTGGGTGACTTTTCAAGGAGGCAAAAGGGTGTAAAGTTGTTTGGAGTTGGGAGAAGGGGAAACATATCAGCCTGTTACTGAGTCACCCTGTGTTTTCATATTTCATGGGCGGGCAATAAAAGTTAGTTGATCCACCTAAGTGCAAAGATGCAGGATAATGTTCATCTATCACTTTCTGGGAGAGGAACAGCACCTTACATTGGATACACATTCAGACAAGATGCTATCTGTCCTCATTGTGGTTTTCTTTCAGTAGGATGTGTATCCGCTAGGGATGTTGGGAGAAATCTGCAACAGAATCATATGAGTTTAGATATGTATGAATCCAATCTGCAGATTCCACAGTGAACCAGCCTTTCCTGAGACACATGGATTCCACAGACTTGCAGTTTGTTTGTCTTTTACTGTCCAGAATTTTATGCAAACTTAGTCATAAAAAATACGTAAAATAAAACAAAACGCCAGTTGAAAATGTGCATTTTCCTCATAGGCTAAAGTGTAAAAATGTGCATTTTGCAAAGATTTGCTCATTTGGGGGGATTTGCACATTTTTGCAAGTGCGAATGTGCACAATTGTGAACTTGTATAAATTTGGGAAATGGAAAAAATCCTATTCCGTCAGTGAGTGGACAATGGAGCAAAAGGCATCTGACAGTCTGTGAAACAGAGAGAAAACAGATTTTACAAGATGTATTCATCCTTAGGATCCGCATCCATTTTCTGGAGCTGTGAATTTGGATGTACATCCCATTGAAAGTAGGACAGTGAGGACAGATGGCATCTCATCTGTATGTGTATCCAATTTAAGATGCTGCTCTTCATTCAATAAGTGATAAGTACACTGAAACCTTTTTCTATGCAAAAAAAGAAAGTTAAGGAGAAAATATGTGATAAATTTTAATACTAATAAAATATATCACAAAAAAAACTATTCAACATATATATGTATAATAACAAAGTAAAAACAAAACTCTTATGATTCTGGCCAAACGCGTTTCAACAAAAGTGTCTTCTTCAGTGGCCCAATCACTGAAAATAAACAACAGAAATAATAAAACATTTAGTAGTGCCTCAGATGGAGGAACATTTAGTCTTTTCCAATATGTAATATAAGATTTTTTTAAATGACCCACCTAAATTGTTTGAGTACCAAGCAGAAGTTTTTCACAACGGGGCTGATTTAAATATTTCCCAAATAATGGGATTGTATCACTCCTCAAATTGGTGTGTATCGTACACCCTGGAGTGAAAGATATATACAGAAAAAATATTTAAATGCCCAATTATACTTTAACTTCACAGGAATGTACATCAATTTCCACCAAGAGTAAGTTAAGAGATACTCACAAATGTAATTCACTGGCTTTACTGCTTGTAAATAATAAGGTACTGCCCAGATAAACTCTTGACCACCAGGCTTTCATTATATACCCAGTTAGTAGGCTCATTATGTATATCAGCTGTGTTCACAGCTTTAGAAAAAGCTAGGAATTGCTCCCTCAATCTGTAACAGGCACACAACTACACCAGGAGTAATTACACACACACACCTCCATGGGGCTCCACTGCAGTGCATGCAGCCATCTTCTAAAGGTTTTCTTTAAATTGTTGGGGAGATTTGCAGTAACTGCTCTGAAAAAGAACTGCAAATTTGGGGGGAGTCCCTGTCTTTCTCAACTGTGTGGAAATTAGCCTCTATGCAGTCTCACCTTGTCAGTTTCCTTGTATGTTGCCTACTACTCCATTTGGGTGCTCCCTTTGACAGCTGGAACACACATGGAAATTAACAAGGCAAGGCTACACATATCCATCAGGCAAATCTGCGCTCTTGTGCACTTGAGAAGGAATAAGAAAAAATAATAAAAATATGAACACATATGTGTATTTCTGAATCCACCCACCCCAATATTTTTTAAAAAGAGGTGAACAAGTAATAGTCCCTCCAAAGTGCTGTTTGGACATCAGTAGAGGGATAATTATTAGCAAGGGAGGCTGGAGGTGGCATGGGTGAGATCGCAAAGAGTAGCAGGGTTGTTGTTGTTTTTTGCCACTCTTGCCAAGCAGCTCTCTGGCTGATTACAGGAATTCACAATAAAATCAGTCTTCTGGGTCCAGACAACCAACTGTGGGCATGAACAACCCTACAACAAACAATGGTTTCTCAAGGTGACTTGTTTACCAAAAAATAAGCTCCCCTGTGGAAAGTGCCACGAGATACAAACAACATGACATCCCATCATGGTGGGTTGTCATGTCATGCAAACCCAGTCAGTAGCTTCAGTAGTGGAACAGTGAGTTCTGGCTTCCCCTGTCCGTTTAGTGTGAGTGCATTGCAAGGACTTACTTTCACTGCACAACTTATTCTGGCTGTGGGGCACCATAATGTAATCACATGGCCTCTACAATCCTCAGTTAATTTGAATTATGCACCCAGTGGGGGAAAACATTTGTCTTTAAACCCTTGGAAGAGGGGTCAATGAATATTTCACCATCACAGCCACATTTTGTGCCCTAAACATCCATCTCTGAAAATTCAGTGCAACCTTACTAATATTGGTGACAATATTTGGTATATAACAATGCCAGATATTCTGCTGCACAGTGTGAACTAACCGGCTCTTCTTTGAACTCAGCCTCTTATAGGGGAGCAGAAATGTTTGTAAAGCTTTTTTGTTTTTGTTTGCAAACGCCATAAATATTGGGGGGGGGACCCTTTCCTTCACTTTTGGGGTCAAGTGTTGGCCACAGAAGAAAGTAATTGAAGCCAATTAAGCTAGTTTCTTTTTTGGCAAGAGAGACTCCGACTGTTCATGCTCTGGCTCTGCCTTTCAAAATCACATTGTCATGAAAACATTCTTTAAGGAACATGGTTTTAATTACACTTATGCCATCTGTAGAAGCTTTTGAGTTTTAAAAATAGAATCTAATGTTCCATAATCTTACACATATCAACAATCAAAACTGTATGTTTTTCCTGGCTCTTTACAATCCTTTTGTTGTCCAACTTCAGAGAATTTTCAATACGTAACCTTGTTTGTCTTTATTAAAAGCAGAAATGGAATGAGCACAGTTTAAGAAAAAAAATGTAGCAACTTGGTTTTATTTGCCTCTTTCTCTTCATTGCAACATTTGTTGCCACAGGCTTACAGTTGGATCAGCCAAGACTAGTTTGTTGAAATTCTCTCTGGGGCTTTTAAATACTCTCTTGTAGGTTGGCTAGAGTTGTTGCTGTTTAAGCTGCTTCCTCTCTTTGGGTCATACTGCTGCTTTCTATGCAAGAGACATTTATTTACATGCAAAATATAAACATACAATCAGCATCTTCCAGTGTTCGGGGAGGGGGGTGGGAGCTCTTCTTTTTCATGCATATGGCCTCAGAGATTCCCTTGTAGAGGGATGTGGAGCAGCACAAAGAAATATGTTTGTTGCCACTTCTCTGTGCTCTAATTTAGCATCTTTTAAAAGGTTGCCCCTCCAACAGTACAGAGATGCTCTCAATATTTGTTACATAGGATGCCCGTATTCAGGTATCTCAGGAGTCAGTGGAACTACATGTGCTTGCACCCACCAACAAGAGCTGTACCTGTATGCTTTCCTCATACCTATAGGGAATATCCCTGGTGGCAGAAGGCAGCATTCAGATGCTATTCCTGAGCTCATGGCAGGGAGGGAAATGCATTCTTCACTTCCTGCTTAGCCAGTACAAGGAGCCATTACATTTCTCACTTTCCCCCTCTCCTTCTTACCGAGGTTGGCAAGCAAGGGCAAGCTAGCCCTACCCTGGCTCCAAAATGATCATAGGTTCTGCAGGCAGGGTGGGTGAATAGGAGGGACTTGGCTTAGAAAAGTGCACCCCTTTGGTGTATTGTTTTGGATCCCATTTCCCTCTCCCTGCAATGGTCATCTTGGAAGTAAAGTGGAATGGTTGGCCTTCCCTTTGTCCCTGGGATAGCTGCATGGGAATTGGTCTTTGAGGGAGCTTCATGAAAGTCCACTTCCCCTCTCTCCATAAATCGATTATTTGGGGCTCAGAGGTGGGCTTTTTTCTTCTCTGCTGAATAATTTAGGGGTACCATTTTAGTTGATCAAATATTTCATGGGTTGATGGATCATTGCAGTTGTAATCTTAATGGATTTCTTATCTTGATCCTGTTCTGGCACTTAAGATTGCACAGTATGAGTGACAGTAGCTTCACAGTTCACACAGATGACTGGACTCCTGAAAATCTGATCCTGATTTCGAAAATTCACTTTAAGTGTACCTGGTACATACGAGTATTTCTGCAGCACTTTCTACCCACTCTGAGTTCAGTTGTTGCTACTTTTCATACTTTTTGCTTTTATAAGGTGATATTTATTTATGTCAGTTGACCTTGTTATTAGGTTTTATTAACTGTAAGCTTCTTCAAGGAGTAGGAAAGTTCTTTTTTTATCTTAAGGGAAAAAATATTTACCAATCATCTCTTTCTATCTTCTTTCAAAGGAAGATTGTAGCCAGTTGTGCTGGGTTTATAACGCAAAGTACTTTGGAACCTTAATTAAAATGCAGCCATTACCAACAGCTGCAGTAATGTCAAGGGCTGGCTTTTTTTTCTAACTCAATTCATAACACAGCTGCACACAGAAAGTTCATTCTTGTTTCAGCCACAGTTTTAATAAACTTAATCATGCAATCTTGGTTTATGTGGGATACAAGCAAGCCAAGCATATCCAAGGATTCCAAGTATTGGAAAAGGTCTAAACTTTCCAGTGAGCAACATCTGAAATGTCAAATTATTTCCTGTAACTTGTTAAGTTTTTATTCAGTTGGGTAACTCAACAATGCATCAATCCCCACTGCTTTAGTGGAACTTATTTCCAAGAAAGTGTGGTTATAATTACATCCTTTGTCTTTAAAAAAATGATTACATTCTCTTTGCTGGGGATATGCCTCTGCCTGGTAGTCTTTTCCATTACATCCAGCATGCCTAAACTGGTACAATGTATTGTACACTGCATGGTGTTTGCAGTGATGTCAAACTGGACCTTATATCTAGTCTGTCTTAAGACGCCATGGAGACTGCAGGTTCCACTTTTATTTTGCTAGAAATGATTCATATTTCCCACCTTTGAACAGTTATATATTTGAATAGATGTTATGCCTGAGAGAAACTTGCCTCAACATAACCTGCAGTTTTTTTTTCTTTTCCATAAATTGGCAAGAGAACTTCATTAGTATATATGTATTTCTAATGTTCACTTCCTTGTTTCTTCTGTGGCTCTTCTTTGAATACTGTCTCTATTCTAGCACATAAATATTTGGTTGTAATATTTGCTAATTTTAAAATTAAGTGGATTATCTCCATAAATTTGACATAGTATGAAAGGCTATCATTGAAAGGGATTAGCACTGGAGTATGTAATGTGCTCGAATGAATTTTGACATAAGCTTGGATTGATAATTTGTTTTACAGTCAAAGGGAATGGAGCTAAATGAATCTTTGAACCAAAAGATATACAATAGGAGTTGGGTTTCTGTACTGGAACAAGGAATTCTAGGAAGCAGAACTTGTTACAACCGTTCAAATAAGAACATCATTTGGGATCTGAGAAATAATTTGCTAGCCAAAATACACTTAATCTTTAGAAATGCCTGTAAAACTAGATTTTACTTTTAAATTATGAATACTTTATGATGACCCTAAAAGCCAGTGTGATCTTGAATACAATGTTGATTCTGAACTTGGGATATCTAGTTCAAATTTCTTTTTAAGTCACACTCATGAGAAAAATGTGGACAAGTGTGTCTCAGTGTCAATTTCCTCGAATGCAGATCAGAGAAAAAAATAGCCTGCCTCAGTGATGAGAATGAATACATAAGAACTAGCTACATTTTCACATCAAAATGTAATAGAGATAATTTAGGGTTAATATTAATTTATTGATTTTAATTTGAAGCCTCCCTAAAGAGATATATGAATATATAAAGTTGCCTTTTTAATTAAGACTTTGGTTGCATGTTAAGGACACGTCTAAATGATTATCAGTCGATTTTGCCAGTTCTAGCACAGGTCACAATATTACCTATTTTATGTATTTATTTTAAACATTTTTATATTGCTTACTATTTCTTTTTAAAAAAACCAAAGTGGTTCACATTAAAACATACCTTATGGCTATGGGTGTGAATCAAATAAGAAAAATCCTGGTCAGCCTTCTTCAAAACTCCTTCCTTTCCTGTCTTCTAATGAATTTTTTCAATCACACTGTTATAAAGAAGACACCCAATCAACTGTAAGCATCAACTAACAATAGAGTAATAAATATGCAGAAGAGTCTTATGATGATTGTGTAGGCATGCCTATAACAGGTATTTGGCTCTTACTGTTTAATATTTTGCCGTATATTTAAAATAGGTCAATGAGCTTATAGACAAGGTCCGGCAATGTTACCTTGCTGGTGTCATGGTACAATAACTAGTCATTCATTTTCACAATCGTCAGACTTCAGTGGCTGCAGCTTTACAATTGGAATGCTAACACTGATATTTTTTGTTGCTAACCTTGTCTTCTTTTGTTTCCCTTTTATAGCATGAAAGACTTTCCAGGTAAGATCTTCAGAATGCATGGTTTTGTTAAAGCATGCATTTCTATATGTTTCTTCCCTGCATCTTGAATGGATAGCGTTTTTCTTTAAGTGCTTATGAATTTAGGACTCAGACTCCTGATAAGCTATTTCAAGATTGTCAGTGATATAATAGGTCATCCTCCTATAATCTGAACTCCCGTTCCCATCCCAGAATCAAATTTGTATCGATAATGAGTAATGGAAGGAGATAAATGCTTGTTTTCTATAAGTTTGAATGAAGAATTCCTTTCCTTCCCACCTGCCTGAATAGAGAACAGTACAATGCAGTGGGGCAGGTGGGTGGGTATGGAGACACAATGGTGGAATTGTTACAGATAATAGGGTATATCTTTCTCTGCTTCTGTTTTTTTCTGAGATCACCCAAACATTAGAACTTAAGTTTATAAGTGGTCTAAGAGTGAGCAAAACTGCTGTTTTGTGCTGTGTTTTGACTCCAGGTTAGATGCAGCAAGTTCAAGCACTGGCACCAGTGATACCTACGGTGATCGACCGACAGGCCGCAGCAGTGCCTACACCAGAAGAGAGAACCGCCTGGCTGCTCTCAGCAGCAGAACAGAGGATGACAGTAGTAAAGATTATAAAAGAGTGGGTCACTGGCAAAGACACTCTTGAGCCCTTCTTTCTTCTTTATCCCTCCTCTCTCAGTAAATTAATAAGCAGCAATTTCAGGTGTAGCTGGAGTCTATTGGAGAAGAAGCAGATGATAACGCAAATTAAATAGATACATAAAAACCAAGATGGCAGATTCCCAACAAAAGAGTCTGTTCAAGGACAACTAGGCATCCATCAGTCATTGCAGTCCAAATAAAGCTGTAAAATGAGAAGTAAATGTATTCATCAGGACCTGATGTAAATGTATTCATCAGGTACATTAGTGTTCTCACCCTTTCTCTCTTCCTGAGTTGCCTTTGGCAGATCACTATCTTTAACCCAATTCCCTGCCAGTGAGCCGAAAGGATGTGTCTTGGATAGAGATGTGAAGGCCTGGAAAAAAACTGGAAAAATTCAGGGGGGAAATAGGTGTTTTTTCCTTTTTCCCCCCAAAATTTCCTTTTTTCCCCTTGGTGTTTTTTTTTTTTTTTTTGGAAAAAAATTGAAATATTCGGGAAAAAAGGGAAAAACCTGATTTCCCCCCAAAATTTGCCTGAGTTTTTTCTGGGCCTTCACATCTCTCTTGGAATGCTGCAGGGCTTCTATGAAACTGTGCCAAATAGGGGAATATCAGTAGTGGTTAAACTGCTTTTAGGACAGCTTGTCTACCATTACTCACCTCTTCATTGAGAATACCTGATAACTTTCCTTTGTTTCCTGAAACAGAATTCAACAGTTATATGAGGCACAGGAGTGTGCATGTGGGTTTGTATTTAGAGTTGCTGTTTTTTAGCCTTCTCTTCTAAAATTGGAAGTAGGCATTACCTGACGATACAGATTTGGCAGTTAATATAGCTGCAATAAAATCTGCTGGTCTCCGGACTCTGACAGTATGAGATTGGACAGCTATCATCCTCTGTTATAAGACTGTTGATGTTTCAGTATGTGAAGTTTTATCTTATTCTGAAGGCTAACTCCTATTTGTCTTTTTCTGTTCAGCTTTATGAGAGTGCCCTGACTGAGAATCAAAAGTTGAAATCAAAACTGCAAGACGCCCAGGTGGAGCTCTCCGATATCAAGTCAAAAATGGACAAAATAGCACAGGTGAAGACCTTGAAAGCAAGGGCTGTAATGAAAATGTTGCTAGGAAGAATAAAATGACTAATAGGCCTGGCAATAGGGAGTTGATGGCATCTGAGGAGCTTTGGTGATTCTCAGACCAACAATGCTAAAAATGGAAGCATTTTGGACAGTAATATTATGCCACATTGTTCCTTAATAAATACTTGCCTTTGGAAATAATTTCTTTGCATTATTCCCTACTGTTCTAACAATGCTTTTATTATAATTTCAATAGCAGAAGCAGGAAAAAACCTCTGACCGTTCGAGTATGCTTGAGATGGAAAAAAGGGTATGTTGTTTCTGCTTTCAGTGTCTACTTGCTTATTATAATGCTTTAGTGCTCATACTAATTTTGAAAGAAGAATACCACTACAGTAAACTGATTCTGTTCCTTCTTTATGAATGCTTGGGTAATACCCAATTCCTGATCTGTCTGGCTTCTCTGACTTGTTTATCAGCATATTATGAAGTTGTGCAGTTTGATAACTCACTACACATGTGGGCCAGAAATTCCTGTCCTAGTAAGTTTTATAACAGTCCTATAGCAGTTAATACTAAATAATTCAGCCTTCCCCAACCTGCCACTCTCCAGATGTGTTGGACTGCATATTCCCTGCCAGGAAGGCTATAAATTATTAAAATATTCTGTAGCACAACAGTGATTCATTGTATTCCAATGGCTTAGTTTGAAAAAGTTTCTTTTGAAGATGACAACCAAACAAATAATACTCCAGCATACTTTAGATTTAAATGTGAAACAAGTAACAAGCTTAATATGTAAAGAGATTACATTTGTCCTACTGAATCCTCTTTATCCAATAACAAAGCTCTGTTTCTTCTAGGATTTATCAGCGTATAAGATCATAGTGTCCTCAAACTACTGTTCTTTGAATTAGTACATCAGTTGTATTTTCAATCCTGTCGTCTTGTTTCCATTTTGATTTTTTTATTCACTCATTTTTGTTGAAAGCGTTGCATATGTATACAAACATCTTACAATGTATTTTATAAAATAAAGGCATTCAATCAGATGTATGTAAGAAATATTGTGAGGGGTACAACAGAAGCTGCAGCTATTATTGTTAGT
Organism: Anniella stebbinsi; assembly: GCA_029215795.1. Lineage (NCBI taxonomy): Eukaryota > Metazoa > Chordata > Lepidosauria > Squamata > Anniellidae > Anniella > Anniella stebbinsi. The sequence goes on along the minus strand of JARDYH010000004.1, from coordinate 42,924,128 downwards.
GGGACACTTGGAGCCTTCACACAACTCAGTCAAAGAGTATGGCATGAATGAGAACATAAGAGCAGCCCTGCTGAATGAAACCACAAGTCCATCTAATCCAGCCTTCTAAATCCCACAGCGGCCAACCAGAAACATCGAAGAAGCCCACAAGCAAGCCTTGAAGGCAATTCCCCGCCCTCGCTGTTGTTTCCCTAGCAACTGGTATTCCGTGATACACTGTCTCTGTACATGGAGGTACCATGTAGCCCTCATGACTAAATTCCATTGATATACCTGTCCTCCATAAATTGAGCTCCAGTCTGCCCGTCTCTCTTATTACTGGCACTTTCTGAACCACTGTGTGTTTTGTCTCTAATGAGATGTTGTTTCAGCACTTAGAACTCTTAGCCAGAGAGAAATTTGAAAGAAGACCACAGTCCCCTCTCTGCTTTAGTAGTCTTTGACTATACCAGTTTTGTTCCCTTCGGGACTGATGTATCTAGTACAGAACTCCCAACCTAGTGAAATAAAGTATCCTGGGGGTGTTATTGAAATTGTTCACATTCTGTCACCTGGGGCCAACAGTTGGCTCCTTTGCAGTGATGCTGCTGGCTTCTGATGGTCAGTGAGAAAACTGACTGTCAGTGAAGTGTGGAGAGCTGATGGGGTTTGGCTAGGTAGCTGGGGGTAGAGGGAGGAACAAGCAGGAGAGCTGGGAGGAGGCAGCCACAAGGTCCATGTAGAAGCCTGGGTTGTGAGAAGCAAGAGAGGAGAATGGAGATAAGACTGGACAGTGGGAAAGGTGTGTGCATGCGTGAAAGAACCGTGTGCATGCACAAAATGAAGATAGGCTTGCCATTCTTTGTTCTTAGTGTAAGTCTATGTTCTGTTTGAGAAACCTCTGGCCTGATACATTTTTCCTCATTAAAATGTCTATGATGACTGAATTTCCCCATATTGCACAAAAGACTATCATTGTGAAAATACTGTTTTCTCAACAGGAGAAACGAGCCCTTGAACGGAAGCTCTCTGAAATGGAAGAAGAGATGAAGGTATGAACATCTTCTGACTTCCCCCACCCCCACCCCCCACCCCTAGTGCATAGTGGCATCTTTTCAGATTGTTATGTACGAACAGTGTCAATCATAATGATAACCTTGTTGTTGGATGGATATTTTAGCACAGCTTGCTCACGCACACCACTGCTGCTCACGCATGCCCTACTGTAGGGAAGCATTTTCTAAAACTTCTCCTCAGGACTTCGTGCGCTCTTGTTCTTCAACATTTCTTTTTACCAAAATATAGTTGTTATCTGTGCCTGTGTTGTGCTTAAGGTCGGCTGCTCTGAGCTCCAGTAGATGCTTGCTCTAACCTAGTACAGGGCTGTTGGGCTGCTGGCCCTACAAAGTTTGAATTGGTATGCTAAAAAAGCTTGCCCAAAACTTTACCTGTAAGGAAAGGTTCTCCCACTTGCAAGAAAACCATTCCTCTCTTCCATGTTGCATTTCTCTTTTGGATTTTGTGTGCAGTGCACACGCTTCCTCACTCTTAGGGTGCCTCTACAAGAGCGATTTAAAGCTCTTTCAAGGCACATTAAAAATTTGACCTCTACAAGAGTGGAGCGCAAATTGGGGGTCGAGGCGCTTTTTCTATGGGATTATGCGCATTATCGAATGCGCGTTAAATAGCGAGTTTTAATTTACCGCGGCCGTTAACGTGCCTTATGACCATGTAAACAAACAATTCTCTGCATTAAACACCTCTAAAGTGCGTTTCATACAACCGATAAGGCAACCTGTTATGCGCTTAACCGCCTCCCACGTATAGTGATTTGCCGTAAAAGCGATTGCGAGAAGATGCGCATAATCGGATAACCAGGCGTCAAACCAAATTCTTGTAGAGGGAACCATAGCTGGTGGTTCTTTTATGATGAAGCCTAGGGGGTAGGATTCATTTATGTGGTCTGGGGAGTAGGATCAGTTTATCTAGCCTACTGATTGCAATATAGAGTGGCCTGTGCTTTAGAACACGATCCTATGCATGTTTAGACAGAAATAAGTCCTGCAACTCTCAGTATTCTCCAGCCAGCATGGCTGGCTGGGGAATGTTAAGAGTTGTAGGACTTTTTTTTCTGTCTGAATGTGCTTAATATTGCACCCTTAATGACTTCACTTCAGCTACTACTAAGATACTTGTACAGTTGTAAACAGCAGTTACTCCTTGGTGTACCAGCCATAGGGACAAGGTGTAAAGTGTATGTAGACCCAGACAGTGCAATTCTATACATGTCTACTTGGAAGTAAGTCCCATTGATTTACAGGCACTTACCCACTTGTAAATGAATATTGGATTGCAGCATATTTTAGGTTCACTTCATGTTAACAGATTCCTGTGCTTATCACCTTGGGTATCTTTTGGATAGAAAAGTTTCTAGTAAATGTTGTATCAATAATAAAACAAAACCCACTCATTTCTCTATAGAAGATTGAACAATTTCTGTACATAGATTGTAATATGTTGACGTTACCAATATGTAAATCATTGCCTATACATTTCCTAGGAAGCGGCAGACAATCAAGGTTTTTCCAGTTGTGTGTACACAGCATTTATGCATTTGTGGGATTGGGACATATTAAACTATACATATGGGAATAATTTACAATGAATGTAGCTAAAGCTCACTTGCTTTGTTACCAATCTGTCAGTAATATGTTAAAGCCTTTGGCCTGAAATGGCTAAAACCTTTGGGGACAACGTCCTACTTACCCCTTGTAAAGACTGCACCATATCTCCCAGAATTATCCCTGTTAAAAGTTACGTTGAATTTACTTTTGGTGCACAGTTTCTCTTTACACTGAAGCACTGCACAACTAAACACTTACAGCTGACAGTTATGTAAAGAAGTCATGAATAGGGCTGTGTGTTGACCTCAGAATCCGTGGTGGCTCAGATCTGAGGTGCAGCAGGCTGGCTCTGCATCTTTGGAGCCTTAAGAGAGCTTCTAAGGGGTGTGTGGTTTTTTTAAACTAATTTGAAACATTTTGTAAGCTCCCTGAACTCTCTCCATACATAGAAAATGCCAAGCTGAGAGGAAGGGACAGTTGGCCTGTTCTGTGACTGGCGGCTCTATTTTCCAATCAGGGAATAACTATACCAGGGCTCACCTTCTAAATCCTATCCCAGTGCTTGGGGAGGTATTGGAAAGAATTCCCCACCTCAGCTACACAAAATGCATTCCTGCTGCACCAGCCCCTCCATCTCCCTCCTCTCATTCAGTTGTTTATTATTATTATTATTATTATTATTACTATTTTCAGTATCTGCATTTCTTCAGTGCAACATCTCAACGCCGACCTTGGAACCCTTGGCTGCTCCAGCACAGTGCCTCAGTGCTGAGTGGGCAACTGTGTCTGGCAAAGCTGCTGCTTCAGTTTGCTGCTGCATCTTTCCCTGCTCAGCCTGGCTCCAGATTTTGAAAGGCCCTGAGCGGATTGCCTGTAGTGTTCCCCGCTGCACCAGTGTCTCCCAGCAGCAGCACTACTGCAGCTGCCAGCCTCTCCTTCCCCCTCAAGCTAATGAATGAGTGGGCTTAGCCAGCAGCAACAGCACTGTAATTGGTCAGGTGCTTAGCATTCATCCCCCATTCCTTTCAAGTGTTGCCACCAGGAAAGAAGGGGGGCACTGGCACTCAGTGTGGGCATCCCCACCAGCAGCAGTACTGTAATGGGCCACGCACCTCTTACAGGGCCATCAGCACCAGGTAATCCTGCAAGCAGGCTTACTATCAGGAGGCCCAAGCGGCAGTGGGTGCTAGGCAGGGAAGGGAAGACACTCACCCTCACGAGCTGTGCAAGGGTCCAGCAAATGCTCCAGTATGTCATATACTGACACTTGGTCTGCTATCTGCCTCATGCCAAGGTGGCTTGATGGCTAACATGCTGGCTGTTACAGATTACACACATTTGGTACTCACACCCAGTGTCACCTCTTCCTGCTGCTGCTTCTCTTTCAGTGCAGTATACCAACCTTTAACTCGGAGAAAGCACTTTGTCCCAGCACAGTGCCCCCGCACTGATCTGGAGCTTTGCCTGATGGAAGTACATGCCTTGCTCCTGCCTCTGCCTCTGTTCCAGAAATGCCTGCCCATCTCTCTACCTGCTTCTCTGTTCAGGTGCTAGTGCCTGCTTGTAAAGGTGTATGCATTATCCTTTCTCTGCCAACCCTCCTCTTATGCCAGGACTGCAGGGCATGGCAGGGCTTGCTTAGAATGCTGGACATGCAAGGCCTGCCTCCTGCCCACTTCCATCCTGATCATTTTGCACTTTCTGTGACTTTGGTACAAGTTGAGCAAAAAAACAATATATACTGTCTCTGTTCTTGAGTAGAAGGAGGCCAACTAGTGTTGGGAAAGGCCTCTCCTCCAGGGCTGAGGTGTCCCATGTGTCAGCATCCAGGGAATGCAGGGTCTCCCACTTGGTCCCCTGACAACCTTTTCCCACTTTTGGATAAGCAGACTCCACTTGGGCTTAAACAACACGTCTGTGAGGAAACAAAAAGAACAGAAGAAACAGAGGGAGGAAGAGATTGAGAGAAAGAGATGACAAAACTGAGTATGCCCTAACCATGGCACCTGTTCTTCTGAAATTTTGCAGAGAACCTATATATGAGCACCTCCATGTAAGGGAAGGGCATCAAACCCTTAAAAAAAACCTTCCAATATTAAATGTGCTTAGCAGAAAACACCAACACCAATTTGTCTGAAATTTGGCAGGCTTCACACCCTCCAAAGGGGTTACTATGCCTTCAGATTTAATCCTGGGGGGAAAGGCATGTGTTGAACTTCCCATTGTAATCAGTGGGTAAGACATTAAAGGTTTGGGAAAATGAGGTAAGGCAACCCTTTGCCTTGGATTCAAGGTGAAGTGTGAACTTAATCCAAGCCACCAAGCTGAGGCAACCCCCATTCTGAGCCAACAAGGCAGGTTCTGAGGTGAGCATTTTTTTCTGTGCAGAGCCTTAGTCATGAGGTATGATTTTTCCATCTCATGGCAGCTTTGGGGGGAAACTTTCTATACTGACTCTAGAATATTGCTTGAAGATAGTGGGGTCCATTGATGGAACAGTAAGTATATGTCAAGCTTCTGGTTTTCTTGCTACCCCATTGGAGTTTCAGTCTTTTTGAAATCTACAAAAATACTGCTTGGCATTTGACTGGAGCAACAATTTGCCCTTTGGTTTGCGATTTCTCTTTCTAGAAAACTGCTTTGGCAAACTATTTTCCTGCTATTACAATGTCTGGTTAATTTAGAGGCAAAATATTGTGCTGCCCTTGTGAATTGAAAATATTAAGCTGACTTTGCAGTACTGTTTCGGCTCAACCGATTCACAAATGTTCCTGTTCCCAGAATGTGTCTTTGATCTTCTTTTTGTTCGCCCCCTGGTGCTTATTGCTCTCGAAAGCAAGAACCGTTTGTGCTTCAAGGACAGGAGCTGTTGAAGCCCCTGCAACCATGGTAGTGATGAAAGCCGTTTCCCGTCACTGGAGATGGTTCTAATTTCCTAGTGCCCTTTAAAAAAGTTTCAGATGTTTTTACTGAGTGTGATCATTCTTTGACATCAAGCTCCATTTGGATTTCAGTTTATCTCTTTAAAAGGAAAAAGAAAAAAACTTTCAATAGCTGCAATTACAGTCCAGTTGCAGGGGAGGGGCTGCATCATCTCGACCAGCGATGCATGATTGCCTCTCATGTTAAAATGTAATTATTTATACGAGACCTGGTAAAGAATTGCAATGGGAATGCAGAGGAACAAACTCAGCACTATCTTGTTGAAAGGTGCAGTATCAGAATGAGGAAAATACAGAATTCAGCTACACGAGATAGCTACAGCTCTTCCTTGTTGTTGTGAAGGATAGTGTGACTAGCAAAAATTACTTTTAAAACTTCACTTGTATCGGAGTGGAAGAAGAGCAGTGCTGCTGTAATATGCATAAATAATATACAGTACCTATGAACACGAAGTATATAGGCACGGAAACTATTTCTGTGGCACTATTTTTAAATCACCAGTATTAATGTAGGCAAGGTGGTGAAATCATGAAAATCCTTGATAGATATTATTTATCATTTCCTTGTTGAAGTAGATTTTTAAAAATAAATACAGTATCCTTTAGTTGTCTGTCAAGTAAGTGTGTGTGAGAGAGAGAGAGAGAGAGAGAGAATAATGCAGGCCATTTTCCGCATGTCTTCTCTTGAATGACCTCCATTTCATGCATCACATGCCGTATCTGTCTGCAGCTTCTTTTTATAGCCAAAGTCACCTTGAGTTAGCAAAGCAAATATGCATGCCCCCCAACCTCAATCTCTCTTGTGCTTTTGTTGCATTTTGACTTATTTCTTCTCTAGAAATTTCCTTCTGAATGTACATCCTTGCCCTGCTGTGCAGCAAAAAAAAAATTCTTGCTCTCAGTGGCTCTTTTTTAAGAAGACAGGGAAAGCTGAGCTTGACACTTAACTCAGGCAGTGCTGCTAGGCTCTCAGGACTGCTTGATCATGGTGCTTCTTGGCTTAGCAGAGACACAGCTCAGCTATATAAACTGAATCAGCTGGAATGTTCAGCAATTGAGTCTTTTAAATTATTGACAAGTGGGATATCTGTTATTTTCAATGGTAAAACCTGAGATGGAGCATCCAGTATTCTTGTCTGGACCTGCTGACCCTTTGGATTCCCACTCTTATGGAGCATAATTATCATGAGCCACTGAACACCTAAATTAATGTAGCGTAAGCCAGGCATATCAGCTTATTAGTTCCTCTTCACAATCAAATATACATAGATGGGATAAGGAGAAGGAACAGGGATATTGGCCTGTTGGATGTGCCACTGTGCACTTTTACTGGATTTGTTTATCCGTCGCATGGGCTTAGTATTCTCTGCTTTAAAGAAAAGTCTCATAGGTTTAGCCAGAATGTTACAGAGGTTGTTTTGGGCTGGAGCCTACATTTAGTCAATACGTTTGAAGCTGCAAAAACAATGAAGACATGAAGGCTGGAACAGAATACAATTTTACAGATATTTTTCTGTTTTGGAAGTCAGTTGCTTCTATGTGAAATTATAGGTTGTTCTGAACACCATCACCCCCAGGAAGTAACACACTTCTGTTGGATTCATATTTGTCTTTACTGCAAGTTGTTATCACAAGAACATTGTGTCTTGTATTTTTGGATAAAAGGCTGAATTGTTCAGTGGTAGAATTTCTAATAGACTATACCTATAGTCAGTGCTTCCAAGATTATTCTTCCATTCATCTGCCACAGCTAAATATTCTCTAGAAAGTTTATCCTCAATTATACCTTGCTCATTGTGTTACATTAAGTGTCTGTATACTTATTTTCTAAAAGTGCCCTGATACTCTTACATGACCTAAAATGGTTTGAACCACTTAAAACAAGGGATGCCAACCATTTTCTGGTTGTGTATTATATCCATATGCACATACATGAACCTGTTTATATTTAGAGGAACCTTTGTGTTTTTAAAGATAAGACTATAAATGGGGTTTAATGTGTGAACTGCTGACTGAGCTAAAAGGAGCATAAAACACTGGTACGTTTATAGCAGGGGTGCTGACCCACCTGAGTTCCCAGTTGGGCTCCTTGGGGTTCCCCAGATGGTCACACCTACCTCCCCAGGCTCCACCACCTTCCCCCAGCCACCGATTATTTGGTGGGTTCTTGGCTTTTGTGCAGTTCTTTCCCCATTCGTAAATGTTGAAATGCCTCTCCTAAAGCTTAGTTACAGGTAGTAAGAGCTTTAAGCTAAAATGCGCTGGTGTTTTTTGTGTTTTGACCCCACCCCTTTTGCCTTTGGTCCTGCCCACTACTGGAATCCAGCCCCTGAAACCTCCTGAATGGAATTCAGCCCTCCTGCTGAAAGAGGCTGTGTAATTATGGAAGAATTCAGAGCATCACTAACTTAGGCAGTCTTAATTTACCTTTCCACCACAAATACTGCTGCGTGTTGTAGAATGCAGGATAGTGGGGTTATTAGGTGTACACCTTTTAAAGTAGTCTACTTCAGCTGTTACAGTATCCCTATTTACTATATATACAAAATGTCGCTTTTGCCAAGATATCAGACATATGAAAAGATTTATATAGATACTTAACTGCTCTGTCTGTTTTCTTCGGCCCAACATTAGTCATCTGTCAAATTGGAAAGGAATGTGGTGCTACAGGATTGCCCTGATGTGGCAATCCTGTACATAGCACCACATAATGAAGTTTAGGGATAATGAAGTTTAACACATTCCACAAGAGAACAAGAATGTTTCACTTCATAATGATAGTTTTGTCATTAAATTTGAAATCTGAGTAGCTTCCAGCCTGAAGAGTATGAACAGCACCTCTGGTTTCCTTTCAGTCTTTCTAATGCTCCCTGTGTTGTCTAGCTTCTTCTGTGCTTCCTCTGCTCTCCACCTCTCATGGCTGCTCTCCTTTTTTTCTTGCTTGCTGATTGAATTCATGTTTCTGTGCTGTTTTATATTCTCTGTTTTGTCTTTTGTCTATCTCCTCCATGTCTCACTTTGCAGAACCTTCACCAGCTCAAACAGACTCACACTTTGAGGCAGATGAATGAGCAGCTGCTGGCCGAAAACAGGGCTTTGACCCGGGTTGTAGCCAGGCTTTCGCAGTCCGCTGAGCCCCCAGAATCAGAAGAGCTATAGCATCTCCCCCTCCAGTTGATCTCACCTCTCCTTCCACTCTTTCAGGCAGGTCTTTGCTCTTATTGTCTGTCCAAGCTATCCACTACCCTTTCTACGTCCTTCCTAACCCTGTCAGATAAGACGTGTGACACTCAAATAGCAGTAAGCAAGTAGCTTCCTATTCACATGCGATTGGTTATAAACTTTACGTTTCTAATTCCTACAAGGTACAGTCTTGGAGGTACAGTTCTTGATTTATGCAGTCACTTCTCTTCAGGTATGCATTTTCCCCATATGGTTCTGTATCAGAGAATGATCTCCAGCATAATGATGGCTTTATTCAGAGTTTTTAAAGACTTAGTTGGAAAGGGGGTAAATGAAAGAGGTAGAACAAATATGCAGAAATTCAGCTCTCTTCTCATTATAAGTGTTCGAAAGGGATTGCAAGAATAATACAGTTCTGAACATCATATGATATAATTACTATTACCTAAATATATGTAAGTGACCAGAATTGGGTCATACGGATCATTATTAAGGATGGGTAAATATTGATTGATTTTATGACCCGTTATGTTATCTGGTATGAGTTACTAGTGATGCAGTTCAACTGTCTTAAAAACCACAATCTTGTTTCTGAATTCAATGTAGAGGTTGATTGTAGTCTAGCTGTGTTTTGTGAGCTACTGAGAGAAACTAACTATAAAGATCCAAGCCATCATGTGTGTGAGGTGCAATAGCTGAATTGTTTTCATAGATTGATGCAAATTAGATATATATAAATTTGATATATAGGAGCAAATTGATTATAGAAAACAGTAAGAGGTCATCATGATGGCTTTCTAAATTAAATGTTGTAAAATCTTAAAATATGAAATTTTTATACTGCTATAATGCAGTATACTCTTTTTCACACCAGTGTTTATATCATAGAATATGCCATTCAAGTTCCTGACCTAATCATCAGTCAAGCTCAATTACATTGCTAAGCATATTCATGGAAATATTAAGAGACTAGCTATTTGCATCGACAGGTTAGGGAAGTCTCAACTAAGAAACTTAGGGCTCATCTGCACCTAAGGGTGTAGAGGCAGAGAGAGGGAGGATCGCGGACTTACCTGCTTCCGCGATCCTCCCCCAGTGTCTATACGGCTGTGCGATGTCCCGGAAGGGAAGAGGGATGTTGCAGGCACCATTGTTGTTGTTTTTTAAGAGGAGCTGTGTGCGGCGAAAAAGGTAAGCAACCCCCCTGCCAAACCCTGTACCTAACACCCCCCTGCCATCCCAGGGATGGTGAAATTGCTGCCCCCACCCCACGCCCATGGGCACGGAGCCACCCCGTGTAGCTCCATGCCCATTTGAGAACCCAGGAGATCGTGCCACACCAGCCGCAGTCCTCGGGATTGTCCCAGGACCGCGGAAAAACCAGGATATCCCCGGGTTCAGTTATCCTGGGGTCATCTCTAGGTTGTCCCCAGTTGATCCCGGGATCCCCTGTGTGTCACATGGGCATACAAGGACAACCTAGAGACATCCCCAGGATATCTGGCCAGTGTAAACGTGGCCTTAGTTTTATAGATAACTATAAAATGCATGAAATGGGCAGGGGGGGAAATAAATATTTAGCCCCAATACTAAATTGATATGGTAACACATTAAAGATCACACAGCTAATTCAAACAAAAGGAAAACCATCTTTTTCTTAAAACTTATCATTAGCCTATGACCTGCTTCAGTAAACATAGTTCTAGGCATTAGTACAGCTGTTTTGTTTTTTTAAGTAAAAGGACTAGACAGCTTCATCAAAGATATGAGTGTCAAGAATACCCTGTTGAAAATTGGTCTAAGACTGCATAAATTTTTGCATTATCTTGATGATGATTTTACATATTATTGCAGCAGGCTCCAGTTAACATTCTTTGGGCTAGCAATTGGTGATCACTTCCTGCATACTAAAATTAGATAAAGGTTTATTCAATATCCTTCTAAGAATATCATGAATAAATAGTAATATATAAATATTTAAAGGATGTCGGAGTGATAGAGCATATTCTTTGCATGCAGAAGGTCCCAGATTAAATTCCTGGTATCTCCAGGTAGGGCTAGGGGGGAAAATCCTACCTGAAACCCTACAGAGCTGCTGCCAGTCAATGTTGACAGTACTGGGCTAGATGGACCAATGGTCTGACTTGGTATATGGCAGTTTCCTAATGTTCCTGTGCTTAAGGTTGCATTAGATGTTTTTCGTCTCCCTAATGAACATTTAAGGAGCCGGGAGAACTTCTTCACAGGATGTAAGATTTGAAGATGCGCGTACAATTTTAAGGAAGCATTAACATATTTGCTGATGTTTTGACCCTTCCCAAAGGTTGTTAGTTATACATGGTGTTTGCTTTATGTGCTTGGTGCCTTTCACTGAGGTATGCTTACTAAATGTAACAGTTGTAATCCAATGCTCCAAAGTATCACATTTTTAAGGACTTGATTCACTGAAGCAACACTCCAGTGAAGTGTTTGATTTGTTTCCCCCACTCCCTGCCTTATGTTGCAGTTAATTTGAGTAAGAGGACACTAAGGGACCACATTTCTTTGCTGATGCTAAACAAATGACTTCAATAGCTTTGCAGAGATACGTCATTCAAATGCCTTGTCTTCTAGCTCACAATGGTGTTACTAAATTTACCTGGCATACACCTTTGCACTGTGAAGAACAGTGCACCTCTAGGTATTAATGGAAGCACTACTATGGATAATTCATCCCCCAATAAATATGATTTCATTGTTTTTGTTTAATGAGAATTAATTGAAAGGGGAATCAACTAGTGAAACTTGCATAAATGTTTTGGGGAAACAAGCTGCAGATGTATTGTGTGCCATTCTTAAACTGACTTTCCTTTTCTTGTCCACTGCTTAAAATTACAGGAACTGCGTTAATTTGACCAGTCACCTCTTCTGTTTGGGCCCATGTGGTTCCAAGAAATTACTAAAGGATGACATTGGACTCATAAAACAACTTGATCTTACAATCTTGCATTTCCTTAATAATCTCACCTCTCTGTCCCACTTTCCTTTTTAAAAACTAAAAGAATGGCTGTACTCTTCAGTGTTAATTGAAGCATTTAGAAAGTTTCTGACTATTGTTGCAGGACTCATCCTGTGTTTGTCTCTGGTCACGCATTGGTGTGCAACTCATAGTGAAGCCATGAATCTCTGATATCTCTGTATCAACCTTGACAGAACCTTGTCTTCTCTTTGTGGAAACCGAATATGCAAATTTGAATGTTGCTTGAATAACCCACTACTACTTTAATTTCTGTTTGCTGAACACACAATGCATTGGGAACCTGCTATTGATGGGAGAAACTATTGGCAAGATATTATCAAACAATAATTTCAAAAGCAAACGCATCTACATGAACTCCCACTTTCTAGACTATGGGGGGTGGGATATACATGCACATAGATGTTTCTTTGGTGCATTTTAAGGATGGATTTGAATAATTTACACAGAAATATCAGGTTCTTGAACAAAATGTCATGTGTTATGTGTTACACATAAGATATAACAGAAATCCTATCTAACCAGACTATTGGTTCATAATTGTGACACTACGCATGATAAGTGTGGTGTGTAAATCTACCATAAGTTTCCTAGAACTATAGAATTTGCCTTCTAGTTTTAAAAGTGAACAATCTCTCTTGCATGGGATTTATTCATGTGTTTTAAAACACAATATAACAAAGTAAGTGCATTTCCTAAACTGAAGGAAAGCAAAAGTGCAAGTACTATTGTCCAGCGTAGTAAGCTTTTCATGTTGTACTAGATTACAATTGTTCTCCAAAATTTACTCATGCCTAATAGTACTTGCAGGCATATTTACATGTTAATGAGTATAAAATGCAGCCTAACATACTCACTTGAGTAGGCGCTACTCTGTACATGCGAGCATTGAAAGTTCAATTCCATGTGGGCTGAATATAGCAAATATATAGCATATGTCTCCTTATTGACATGGCTTGGCTGCTTCTAAGAGAAAATATTTTTCTGTGAATACCAGATTGCTGCTGTGTGGGTGGCTATGTGTTTCTCCCCACAACATGGCTGCAAAGGAATTTGGGGACAATCAATACTGACGTGTTTTGATGCTTTATTTTGTCTTTAAACAGGTTTTGACAGAGCTGAAGTCAGACAATCAGCGCCTGAAAGATGAAAATGGAGCACTTATCCGGGTCATCAGTAAACTGTCGAAGTAGTATATTGAGCATAGGCTGGGCATAAAGAGGAGATTTCTGTGCACAAACTGCCAACCTTGCCACCTGCTTCTGATCTTCCAGTTGAAAGTACTGCTGGCATTTCAGACATGGATCAGTTGGCCACACACACAGCTCCTTGCACCTTGCTGGGCATTCCCATATTGCACAGTGCTTATCCTGCCCCTCCCCAGCACACCCCACCATATGTTATTATTTTTGGAATGTTGAAATAACTCATTCAAAGGGGAAAAGACTGAGTTGGCACTGTCATAGGTGCCCAAACTATCTGCTGTAAATCCCATATCCGTCCACCATAATCTGACATAAAGAAGCATCTACTGTAGGAAGTGGTATAGAAGTGATTGTATAACACTGACCCAACATGTCTTAAGATACTGTCATGGAGTAGGAATAGGGAGTGAAGCTGGGAATTGTCATTGAGGATTTGTCGATCTTCCCTTCTGGAATTTGGAAGTCTGCAGCCTGTGAAAACCACAGTAACTTATTTCTCTGGGAGTCTGACAACGGTTACTTAGCTTGGAGAGTTGTGTTCTCCACGTGTCTCAGTAGTTGACTGGTTTATTTAATGTAAATTTTTAAATCTAATTTAATTGGGGGGGCAATCAATGGTTCCCCATTCTGTTTTGCTTCGCCTTTGCACCCCCCCCCCCAAGATGCTTCCTGCTGTTCCCTTCCATGGTTGCCTTTGCTAGCACTGTTTAGTCATAATGTGGTCTTATAACCTCTGCATTCTTGGCTATCACTTTTTCCTCTTGACCTTTTAAGAAGTCTAGGGGCAAGACATCTAACCAGAAAAGACCTGCGTATTGAATATCCAGTTGTATGAAATATTCATGCAGGTGGTACCTCTCTGCATAACTTTTTATTAGCAAAGCGACTCATTTTTCTGTGAAATGACAAAATTGCATGAAAAGCCCTGCAAACTACCTGGGCAAACAAGTCATATTTCTGATCATTTTCAAATGGAGGCAAAATCAGTTGACGATGAGAGTATTCTTGATTTGTAAAGCAAAAGAAGGTTGGTGAATAGAGGTGCTTATCCCAGTGGAAGATGATGACTTGTGGGAAGTCTTGACAAAAGTACTGCATAATGCGAGTATTTTAATACAGCAGTAAAATATGGATGAGTCAGCATCAAATGAGGACATCAACCACAGGATCTGCTATGTGCATACTGGAAATGAATGAATTCACTTTATGGATTCTCAGAATGTAACCGCTTCAGACACTGTGTTCCTCTACAAAGAACCAGATTTCATCTGCGGAACCTATTAAGAAGGTTTCTTGCCAATATTCTGACACCTTGCCAATGGGCATGGTCTCTGTTTTCCTTGTGTTCTTTTTCTTCCAAAGCATGGTATCAATTTTGTGAAGCTACAGTTTTGCACTAGCTTTAGATAGTGCTGACTGGTTAGAAAGGAACCTTTGGGATATGAGATTAATAGGTAAAAATGTGCAGTGGCAATGCAGGCATTTCTCTCAGTGCATGATCCAAGTTTGACTCCATGGGTAGCTTTCCTTCATAGTTTAGCTTTTCCCTATCCATGTGTATGTATTGCCCTCGTTCCACCAGCTGAGAAGAATTAAATGGAATTCTATTAAGAACCAGTGATGATGACTTCTGAATTAACCAATTAAAGTGCTTGCTTCTGTACAAAGGTTTCAAATTCTAGAAGGGTGAACTGTTTTTTGCTTGCCAACCTTGAGCAAAGAGAAATAGATCCTGAGTTCTCAGCAAACCATTGCCTTTTTTGAGGTGGTGGGGGCTGACATTCTGTATTCTCTTTGGAACAGCAGATAGTAGGATCCAGGATGGGTCAAAATATTATTTTGTACAATTCCACATTCTTTGCTACTATTCATTGCTTTTTGAAAATCTTCATTTTTATATGTTTGTTATTTTTTTGGCACTTCTCTTACTATCCAATTTGTTTCAGACCTAGGCTGGACTGGGGACAGGGTGGTGGTGGTGGTGAGGATTGCTTTCTCTACTGTGGAATCATAAAGGGTCTCCATCTCCTACTGTTCAGAGAGAGGGCTAATGCATGTGCTGATCTCTCTAGTGCTTATAATCCACTTTGTAGTAATTCCTGCATTCCGCTATTGCCACTTCTTCTCTGGAGTATAGCAGGTTAAACAAAACCCACAGTTTTAATGTACACAGCTGTAATGCCAAGATTATGATAGCTGATATAGCATGAAGAATGGTGCCATACAAAGTCAAGACTTTTAACGTTGGAATTTGATACATAAACTTGAATTCTGTTTAAGCTGAAAATTGTGTGAGCAAATTAATCTTGTTGACAAGGCAAACACTGACTATAATGTAGTGCTGTGGAAAAAAGGGTAAATCAGATTATTCCATGGGGATCATTGAGATCAATACAGCAGCAAGGTGTCAGGCATCTTGATATTCTGGGCAGCAAGGTATGCATTCTGATAGTGCTTCTACATTTTAATATTTAAGTTTGTCTTCTTTAAGAAGATCTCAAGCCTCCAAATCAATCACATGAACCCTATTTTTATCCCAGCACTGTAGTAAACACTGGCCTGGTTCAGGCGGTCATACCTTGGTTTAATAAGCTGAGATATCAATAAACATTTGCCCAAATATGTAGCCCTTTCAATCCTCCCTTTTTACGTGTCATGATCAAACTAGGAAATTACTAACTATAGTTTTTTCCCATTTCCACTGAATTGAAAAGCTATGATTATCTGCTTCAGAACAAGACATAATCTTAAGTCACAGTTTGAAGTTGGTTTAAGTTTCTGCCTTGTTCCAAAGCTGATTCACGTTGATCAGGAAACTATGCTTAATTAGAAACTTCTTGGTTTAATTATGGCTTAAGCAAATGGGTTGCATGCATAGGCAAAAGTCCTTTTGGTCAATGACTTAGCTGATATGGTTTTTAACAGATGGAACAAACTTTCCTGGAGAATTCAGGAGTGCCTTCTCATAAGCAGATTCATGCCTGTTTTTAAGCAAATCTGGAGAGGAAATATTATTACTAATGAATGATGATTGTTTTGTATTGGTAGATTTTAGAGTTCAGAAGGCTTTTATATAATGTTATAATTGTGCAGTCTGCTAGGACATTCTCTGCATAAATTTCAAATTATGTGGGTGAAACACTGAAAGTTTATTCTGCAATGTGAAAAGGGGTTTTTCAAGCTTGTGGGCCCAGGTAGGTTTTCCTTTAAAATAGGAAATGGACCTTTCTGCCTTACTACTTTCTTACTCGCAAAAGTTTTCACAGCTAAACGTACATCACAAGATGTATTTGCATGTCTATGGTCTTAACTTCTTCCACATCTATGTTGAAGTTCCTGTGTAACTTCTTTGACTTAAGAAGTGTAGCTTAGAGTAGGGAAGAAACAGGGCATGGGTTTCATTGCTTGCAAATGATGAAGGTAAGGTTTTAGATGGACAACTCGTTGGTCAAAGCGAAGTTTCTGATGAAACTAGAAGTGTGCAAAAAGGACTGAGTTGAGGAAACAAGTGCAAACAAGAGAGAAGTCTTGTGAGATTACTTTGTGGTTGCTTGGCTTGTATTAAGTGGAACTATGTTGCATTTTAGTAATATGGATGAACCACTGTTATATGAGGAAAAAAACTGAACAGTGAATGGGAAATCATTGAAAATGGGAAGGGGGTGCAGAGATATAGCTGCAAGAGCAAGACAGTGTACCTGACTTCATTGGTATTTAGTGATAGTTGATGTTGTATAGTATGGTAGCATATGCTCTCTGTATCCATATTGATTTACTGTTTAACAGAGGGAATTAATGGATGAAGCAACAGATCTGACCAGGTATGTTTCAGCCGGTCAGGGAGCAGCTTACCTCCAGGAATACAGAGTTTATGAATGCACTACATTCCATCAAATAAACTAATTTCAGATTGGTTAATGGTTTCCACTCCACGTGGACTTAATTTTGATTATTGGAAGCCAGCCTATAGTAATCTGATAGCATAGTTATTGATACCATAGCACTTTCTTTCTTTTAAGGCCTATAGATATAACCCAGTCTTGGATGTTTAGTTAAAACTCTTTTTCCCCATGGAGTAACCTGACATTCTAAGAGCAGCTATGAAGCTATTTGCCAATAAATCAAATCACTGGAAATAAATTATATGCAACCCCCTGGCTGTGCTTGAGCAGTGAAGAGACTTAACATTTGCTTTACATTGAGGAAAGGGAAGTTCTGTTCCGGGCTGAAGTGACGGGCCGATTTGAAACATTTAGCTTAAAATGTATTGTGCCACAGTGGTCTCTAATGAATTCCCAAGTTAGTCAACTTGATGTGTGAGTGTAAATGGTAGAGAGAGAAATGTAGGTCTTTTCCCCACTTACATCTGATACATTATGACTTGAGTCTCTTCCTCCCCCAGCTCCCCGCCCATTAGGTAGATGAAAGGTAATAAGGCCTGGGACTTACTGACAATGGGTTGTATCCAGACTTCAGCATACTTAGTATAGATCCATTGAAAATAATGCAATTTAAGTTAGTTATGATCAGCTTACGTCCCATTGACTAAGAATGATTGTCTGGATCCAACCCTATGAAAAGAAATCAGTGCTGAAATCAAAATACACTTGAAAAGATTTCTATTGCATCATGTTTGCTTAACACCATAACTTAGGGGTGGTGAGCCATTTTGGGTCTGGGGCCAGATTGCCCTCCAGATGTCAGGGGTTTATAGCATTTGTTCAGAATTGGAAAGATGTCAATACATTTCTGGAAGATTTTCTGAATCATGTAGTTGTTTGTTTGTTAATACTTGAAAGTGATATTTTTGTAGGACTTCCTGCAAGTGAGTCAGTTGAGAGGCATCTCCATGCCTCACTAAGAATGTAGTTTGTCCTTTGCACTCACATTGCTGCAACATCTATACTGCCCTTCTGCATTTTTGCTATAGGTTTTGGTGTAGGTTCCTTCTCAGCATGCTTTCATCTTGATTTTCACCATTCCACTTGGTCCACTGCCTTATTAGCCCTCCTGATGAACAGGGCAGCTCCTGAATTTGAAGTCCAGCACTTGTGGATGTACCTCCTTTTAGAGATATTAAGAATGCAAAGTAGGGGCCTCTTTCAAAAGGCAACTATATATTAATTTCAAGTTTTCAACACACACACCCCATGCCTTTTTATTGAATTATTTGTGTTTGGATAACGTTCACTTTCATGTTTGAAATCTTTTTGTGTGATTCTGCTAGAAGCAGCATGTTCCAAGAAAGGTGTTGCTGTGTTTTTAACCAAGATCACTCCATAGCAGCTCGCAGGTGAAATCAACCCAACTCCCAGGGCCAGTTTCTCTCCCCTGACAAATATTCTATCTTTCTCTGGGGCATGTTGGACCCTTGGTGAATGTAACTTTCAGGGCGTTCTCGCTAAAACCTCTTGAGTAACAGCAGGGCTGAAGCCCTCGCCACGAGATCTGTTGTGTTTCCCCCTCTCTAGCCCTCTTTAGCTTATGCTGTTGAGGAATCTAGTAACAGGTCCTCTCTGCAAATGCTAACTCCTGGAAACGAGATAGTGGTGTTCTGCTGTTGGCTCGCTAACTTCCCATGTGCAAGTATTCTGTACTTACCTGTTTTAAGGAGAGTTTTACAGATCTTTGTAAATACAGTACTTGGATAAAAGACTAGCCGGTGAGTGATGGAAAAGAATGTATTTTTATGCAACTTTTTGCGTGGCCTTTCAAACTCTTGAGATGAATGATTTTTGTTTTCCTGATTGTTATATAGTATTCTAAGTATTATATGTTTGAAAGTTTGGGAATAATATTCACATCTATGATGCTTGTAAACACAACAGTATTTATAAATGAATAAAATAAGTGCTTTAAGTCTGTCTGAGTCTGTTATAAATAGCAGGGGCATATTCTAACCATGCTTTAACAGGAAAATTTTTTTTTTCCCCTTACTGAAGAAACCTCTTCTGGTTGGTGTTTTAGGGAATTAAACATTTCCCCAACCTCTTCATCTGAATGTTCGCTTTCTGCAGAGCCCTTTGATTTCAGGTTCCATGGTCTTAGTCAAATGGGAAACCTGAACAAGGGGTTGGAAATAAGAGCAATGCGTGAGAGACTGGATACAATTATGTGAGAAGCAAAGCCATGGTAGAACCTGTGACCTTTCTTAACTTAACATTTACCTGATGTACCTGTCATTGGGAAGATCAGCTAGTGCAAGTTGAACAGGCTTTTAAATTGTGAAAAGGAGACATAAGAATTGCAATCCAAGTTCAACTACGTTGTGTCGAATGGCTCCATGAGGAAGGTATGAAATCTGGTATTGCTTTGCCTGGTTTCCTTATGAAGGGCAAATAATAGACAAATGTATCTATCTGCAACCTGCTTTGAATATGTGAATATGGGAATTACTGCCCCTAGTTCTTGGATTTCTGTACACAATTGCCTCAGATCCAATCCACCAGTTTCTTGTGAACATGGGATCTCTAATGAGCATGCACATACTACACCTACTTTCTGGACTTCCCTATTTACTTCATCAAGGTATTTGTCTGCATGAAGGGACAGAAATGAGCCAGTATGGTGTAGTGGTAGAGTGTTAGAATGGACTTGACAGATCCAAGTTCTAGTCCCCACTCGTCCATGAAGCTCACTGACTCTCAGCCTAACCTACCTCACAGGCTTTTGTGAAGACCATGTAAGCCACCTTGAATTCCTTGAAAGAGGAAATAAGGTGGACTATAAATGTAATAATAAATAGGGTTGTCCACTAAGTGAAATGCTGTAAAACAGCTACTCCTTAACAGGGTGGTGCATTGGAGGCCATCACTGAAGCATCCTAAAGGATAGCTTAGTGCAGGAGCTGCTTTCAGAAGAGTGTGGGCAAGGAGCTCCCTACCCAGGCTATTGGATCAATGCTGCCTCTAAGTACAGGCCAAGCATTTTCTTCTCTGACTTCATCCCAGTGCAGTGTGTGTACATGTGTGTCTGTGTTTCTATACACCAAGCTGCCATGAGATCTGCCAAAGCTTAGAGGATTGCTCATAAGCTTTGAGGCTTAACAAATACCCACTCTTAGACTAATAAAAGGGCAGATCACGTCTTCATTTTCTTCATGGTTGACTTCCTCCTTTGCCTAATTAGTAATTCCCTGCAGGCAGGCAGGCAAGCAAGCATATCCTGTGGTGGAAGGCAGCTAAGCGTCATAAAATGTATAGTGATTAAGCTTTTAATGAGAAACGCTGACCTGGTTTCCACAATCACCCTAGCCCACCATGGCTTGCTGGGTGGTCTATATAGCTAGTGCAGTGTTAAAGGATTTGAAATACTATTTGGATTTATTAACAGGTTACCTGGGTTTATCAACACTGTATACTGAGACCTGTTTACCAAGACTTTTCCAAAGTACAAACTGACTACAAAAAATCCCCTCTGATATTCTACCTCAGGAATGATCCACTAAGAGAGCAATCCTATGGTCCCTGGGTAAGTTATCTCTGGGAACGTAGGATCGTTAGAATTCTAAGGCTTCTAAGTACAGCAAAAACAATATTAATATCAATGACAAGTTAAAATTAGCCTTACCAAGCTGATTTACAAGGAATATTTGGGAGTAGCTTATCCAAACGGATAGCTTCCTGTGTTGTGTGTTCTTTGGAGGCTAGAAAATATGATTAGCTTAATCTTACTTTATTTGTGTTTCATTAAGCTACATTCCTATGGATACATGTCTATCTTTAAATTTTTTCTGTGTACACCTCCTAATCATAACAACATACATATAAAAACCCATTCCCCATCTGTGCTGTATACAATCACTGTTGCCCAGTCCAACAATGTATTTGTCCATAAGGGATTGCAATTATTAGGGAAGCCCACACACCTACTTGACTTAGTCTGTGTGCATTGTAAGATTCTACGTGCTTCTGTTGATCCGAGGGTAAAGTCCCCTAACGGCAGCAGAGCCCAAGTGGACTCAAATATGCATATGTGGTAGTCTGGAAAAAATACTCTGTTTTATGTGAAGGGATGGTACAAAA
Source organism: Anniella stebbinsi (assembly GCA_029215795.1). Classification (NCBI taxonomy): domain Eukaryota; kingdom Metazoa; phylum Chordata; class Lepidosauria; order Squamata; family Anniellidae; genus Anniella; species Anniella stebbinsi. The sequence goes on along the minus strand of JARDYH010000004.1, from coordinate 42,903,155 downwards.
AGTAATTAAGAAAAGAATGTTAGTCTTTGAATGTGAAAGGAAACACTGTCCTGATGTTTTAAGCATGCACTACTTGCTTCTAGGTAATGTTTCGAAAACCAACTGCTTTTGTTTAGAAGTTTTTATATTAAAATAAGTATTTATAATCAAAACAATGTAAAGAATTTGAAATCTGATTTGGATATATTAACAGATCTCCTGGGTTTATCATCACTGTAGACTGAGACCTGTTTACAAGACTCTTTCAAAGTATAAACTGTCTGCAAAATTTCCCCTCTCTGATATTCCATCTTGTGAACAATCCACTAAATAACCTAAGATTTCATTCCCCACCACCAGTGATTCAAACATAAAAAGAAGCTATCTTCAGTGCAACTCCATAAGGAAGGTTAAGGTGGGAAACAGTGATTTGGCCAAGGCTTTTTGGTGACCTTCGTTGCTGAGAAATACTATGAAACTGGGTCTCCCACAACCAGTGAGGACTACTCTCCCCTTGTGCTCAAGATACAGAGGAATTTTCAAAAACAACAATAATACTTGGGGAAAAAACAACAATAACCTTGCATTCTAATGTGTAAATAGGAAGGAACATGTTTAATCTTGAGATTCTGACTATCTCTGTGAGATCAATATTGTCAGATCCACCCATCTCTAGATTGGATCAAAGAGTAGGTAAGGTGAAACATTTTTAGATGTATCAATATCTACAATGCAGGAGGTCAGAATTCTAGACTACTGGATATCTGGAGTTTCACAACTCCTTATACTCTTGCCATAACTGGAAATAAGATTGCAAGTTTTTATTACCCTTGAGAATGGCCTAAAAACAGGTCTAAGTGGGTGGATCTGACCCTTCCCATCTCTACGTTAGCCAATTATGTAATGTGTATTATTAATTGTATGCTTGCAGAATGAAATATGAACATTTCCACATTATATTTTGCCATCTCAACATACACAACTGATGTTTAGAGGGAATTTATCATAATGCCCCTAAGGTATATTTTCTATTTGCTAATTTTGAGCCCATTGTTGTTTATATATTATTACACATAGCTTTCCCAGGGCACGTTACATTTCACTTAGTGTTAAAACTTCTCAGACATGTTAATATTTGCTCTTCAAATATCATGAGAACTTCTACTAGTTACTCTTCTTACACCTCTGTACTCCAGTACATGTGCTCATTCACTTGTAGACTTTGTTACACAGCACCCCTAAATTCTGTTATTTTGAAAAGAGGTAGCCTGCATATGGAAAGATTGTATTCTGGCCTTGGAGAAAGGCATCAAGAGGAGCCTCCATTAGGACCGCTCAAGCTTGCAGAACTGTACGTATGATTCTTTTGCAAACACCTTTCTAGTGAGCCCATTGTGTCCTGATTTCCTTTATTTATCCTTGCTAATACATAAAGATTCCAGATCTTGCCTCAGGGTGATGGTCAATGAAGAAATATTTTCTGTTGAATTTTACCCTTCCAGAAACCCCATGCTCCTTCCTCACCCATCCTCTTCCTGGTGGAAGCTGACCAAATCACTGGTTGCCTTCCACCAGGTTCCTCCCCCAGGTTGACCCCGGATTGGCCATGGAGTGACATTACACAGCAGAAACACTGTGTTGATATCTCTCCTTTTGAAGAAGTTGGGGTATATCCCCGACTTTCAAAACACAGCATCGCGGGGAAGCCTCACAGTGGCTGCGAACCTGCGCATTCGTCGTCTAACTGATGTGGCAGATTCACAATGTTTTAAATATCAGTAGTTTTTATGTTTTATGTTTTTAAATTTTGTATATTGACTTTTTAATGTTCAATCTTTTAATTTTTGTAAACCACCCAGACAGCTTCGGCTATGGGGCGATATAGAAATGTAATAAATAAATAAATAAATAATAATAATAATTGGCCATGAAAAACTGGCAACCTTGTCTGTGGTGCTGACCTTCCTTGGCTCTGGATCTGGATATGTGGGCCTGCCTTTCTCCATCTTGCTTGGACTGTCATCTCCTCCTGGTGGCAGAGATTGTGATGGAGCAGGACACCTGGAAACCCAAGACATGGGTTGGATAGACCCCCTGTTGGCCAGCACTGAGGCAGATTTGACCCGTTGGTCTGGACTTGCTATTAGTTTACAGCACTTTGGCCCTGCTGGAAAGACATTCAGTAGAATCCTTAGATGGATGGGCTGTGCTTGGATCAAAACATCTTAGTCCTTGAATAAAGTATACTCCCACAGTGATGGATGTAAAATGGTTCCTGGTTCTCACTGGCCAACAAACTCAAATTTGACCCATGGCTTCAAGCTGAGCTTACACTGTGACATAGCCTGGTGGCAGACCCATAACATGGTTTAGCTGGGGGGAATACTCCAGTCAGCTGATAACATCCTGTTTTCATCCTTCCAGACACTCCAAGGAGAATTTAGGCTCCCACTCACAGCGGCATGGCAGTATTTCCAGTGGAAGAATTGTTTAGCAACTTCTCTCAGAACAGATGCACTGGGGCCCTTCCAAATTCAGTCAGATTCAAATGGAACCTGGAGCAAAACATGAATATTACAAGAGCTCAGTGGAACTCTGCATTAGCCACAATAAAGTCTTTGCCAATGGATTTGAGGCTGTGCCTCACGCAGCAAAAGTGGTTACTTCAGGGTATTGGACCCCTACTTGGCATAACCACAACTGATAACTGCTGGAAAAGTGGCTCTTCAGTCAGAGGTACATGGGACTCACCTGATATGGTCCTGCCCATCAGCGGCCCTCTTTGGGGTTTGCATCAGGGCGAACATGAATCTTAACACCCCATACAAATTTAAGGGCATGGATCCCAGCTAACTAGATCCATACACAGAACCAGACAACCAGGATTGACAAGAACATTTTTAATTGCTAAGCATGTGCTGAGGTCCCTACAAAACCATAACTGAGTTGATGTTAACGCAAGTAGTCTCAGAGTAGTCAACATAGCTGAAGCAAGTAAATTGGGAAAATGTGTTTGGGATGGATTTTTGGAACTGTACATGGTGTACACTTGGACTGTGCCAAGGAGGAACATAACATATGAATTTTAGCTATAAATCAGAAGCATTTTGTATTATGTATGTTGCTATACACAGAGGCGGGGCATTTTATCTTTTTCCAGCATTTTATCTTCTCCTTAAAGACCCCTGAAGGTGAAAATAAGGGTTTTTCTCATCTACCTTCTGTGAATTTTGCATTCTTCCTTTCTAAGCTCAGCAACAGCTTCTTAAATTAACCAACTGGAGAAGAGCCTCCTCCAGATAGTTTCGGACATAGTGTACAAAAGAAAAAAAAAGGAAGAAAAAGTGGCATCAATAGACCTGTAGATGTGATGTGGTGTTTACAGCCTTACTGAATCATGACATTTACACCTGCCTCTAAAACTAGTACTTTATATTTAGATCTTCAGAATATTTGAAGCACTTTATATCAGCTTGATAATCCTTACAACTGCCCTATAAGGTAGGCCCATATTCTTAATATATTGCATGAGAGGCTAAATGGGTTTATGGCTGTGGGTAGATTTGGAACTTCCAGCAGTGCACACAGCAGAAGTGCCCTCCTCCCACCCCCCATTTTGCTGCAGTAGCTGGATTAGTCTTAACTTTAAATCAAGCACTTTAGAAATGTAATACGGAAGCCACGTGCAGAGAGGCTTGTGGGATCCCCTTTGTTGGTGTTTTCAGGAAAAGAATTGGATAGGCAGCTGATTGTGTAGCTTCTGAAACAGGAGTCCATGAGATTATTCTACCCAGTTGAATTTTAAGACTTGGTTGATTTTAATGATGTATTAATTTTTATATGCTTTTAATCAGTTTTATGTATTTTCTATTGTCTGTATGTTGTTGTTCCCCACCTCAATCTGGAAGGGAGAGGCGGGTAAGAAATAAATATTATTATTATTATTATTATATTATTATTATTATTGACACAAAGGGTAATTGGGGTCCTTTCCCTCTTCTTCACACAGTGCAGAGTTAAACTATGGAATTCACTTCCACAAGATGGAGTGATGGCCACCAATTTGGATGGTTTTAAAAGGGCATTGGATTCATTCCTGGGAAAGGCTATCCATAGCTACTAGTCCTGATAGCTATGTGCTACCTGCACTAACAGAGACAGTAAGCTTATATACACCAGTTGCTGGATAACATGGGCTGGAGAGTGCTGTTGCTGTCGTGTCCTGCTTGTGGGTTTCTTTTTGACAGCTGGTTGGCTACTGTGTGAACAGAATGCTGGGCTAGATGGACCCTTGGTCTGATTCAGCATGGCTCTCTGGATGTTCTTATGTCCTTTAAAACATGTGTTGGGAGGGCAATTTCCATCACTGCATATTCTCTTAATCCCTGTGTGCTAAGCTGCACCTGCCCAGACACCTCCTTCTCTGAAACTATGAAAGGGGGCTTGTGTTCCTTTGCATCTACATTCCAAGATCCAAGACGAGTGTGTAGCAAGGAGCCTGCATCTTCGTAAATAACAGGAACACAAAGAACGGCCGGGTCTTTCAGCTAGTTTCTTTAATAAGGAGACGCATATCGTTACAAAAAAACCATTTAACAATAAAGACAGAAACAGAGTCCACACGAGGGCAGGGAAGGGGGCATTAAAAGCAGCTTCCTGCAGGGTAGGGGTGGGAGTTGAAGGTCAGCCTTGCAGGGCTCAGGCTGTAACGGAAGTAGGGAAGATGCAGTGGGGTCCGGGCTTGACAGCAAACTCGGATGATTTGGGGAGTTTGTGAGTGACAGATCAAAATTGGGGGCAAAGGGAACGGAGACCCCAACCTGCCCCTGAAAATCAAACCTCTGAAGCTTTTCTGTAGCTTCTTGTAACCTAGCTTGTTTGTTTCACCTGGGCCACCTCTCCATGAGGCTACGTCCTCTACAGCTGCTCCTTCTGGAGTGCAGGTGTTCTCATGCTGTAGCCTTCTAAAACAGGATCTAAAAGTGCGAGCTCCCTGCCCCCTTTTCATCCAGCTACTGCCCTCTCCTCCCATCAGCCACATGCCAGTGAATCTCAAAGCTTTCCTCAGCATGCATCTGCTGTGGGGTAACACCCCACCCCCCAGCTGTTCCCTACACACACCCAATTACATGCTTACATAGCGAGGGCAGCTGCTCAGTTTGGAAAAGTCGCTTGCCATCTAAATTCTCCCCAAATGCCCTTGAGCAAGGCAATGTTGGGCACCAGATAAGCCCATGGCCAAGCGGGGGAAAGGCCAGAAGAGAGAACAGCACAGGTAGATCCTGCCTGGGCACTTTGTTCCCAGCATCTACCTGAGGATGCCAGGGGTTGATGCTGGCCCTGAGGGCAGGCTGATACAAAGGCTCCAGAGCGATGCTGTTCACAGCCAGATTTGAGAGGTCCCTGAAGGCTCTCCCTTCAGAGGTCAAACCCAAAGTAAGGCCTCAGACACAGACCAGCTCTGTCACCCACAAACGTCCCCAGGAATAACATAAGACATGGACAGCAAGACAGATGAAGGCAAGGGGTGGGAAGATGTTAGCGAGGGGGGAGGAGAGAGACTGAGGATCACCTGTCAGCCAATCCCAATTTCAGGATCCTGGCAGCCTGTGATCTAATATGGCTTCTAAATTTGCTTCAACAGTGAAATGCTTCAACACGACACGGAACACTGAAGCTGCAATGTTGCTGCTACCTGGATGTGGTAAAAATGCAACAAGTTACAGTTTTGCAAATATAGATTACAAGACATTGATGACATTCACTGCCATATTGTTGGTATTGTATTCCCCTTCCCACCCCCACCCCCGCTTTCAATGATATTTTTTTAATGGATCAGTCATGCTTCATTGCCTTTTTATTTAAAAAATTATTACTTTTTTTATTTAAAATAATCTTACAGTGTTACGATCATTCTCTCTCTCTCTCTCAATTTTTTATAGCCCTTACCCACCCACCCGCCCGCCCGCCGACCCTCTCTATCTCATTAGGTAAAATAAATTCATTCACACCACATTTTAAAAATAACTCTGTAGCCTGACTGTATTCTAGAAAATGGGGCAATGACATGGTGCATGGGTTCTGCTTTTTTGCATGCTGCTACTTACATACTGGCTAGTCATCATGCATTGTTTACAAGAGGGTTTTATTTATGTTAATAGATTTCTATATTGTTTTATATATAAGTACACACAAATGATGGGATTTGGATGAGGCTCAGATGGCTTGAGTTGGTTCACTTTTTCTCCCCTTTCTAAGTAAAAGAAGCTAAACCAAAATACATGAATATTGTGTATTCAAGTTACAGCTCCCCATTTTAGGTCGCACAAGTTGGAGACACTATTCTTAAATGACTGTGTGTTCTGACTTGGTTATTAGTGCTAATACTTCCATATCATTGGTTTCAAAGAGGACACCCTGGGTTGTCAGCGCAGGAACAGAAACAGAATCATGTTTGTGTGGTGATGTCGCTGTTTTGCAGTGTGATCCATTAAAAATGCAAAATCTCCAAATATTTTTGTTCCAATCCAGGCAAAGTCATCCATGCACATAAGAAGCCTTCCACCAACTACTGGTATAGAGGCATATCCCCACCTGCATTGCAATGCTCATTTGAGCATTCTTGAGCTGATTAATGCATCTTTTGATGCTAATTTCAATATGCATCCACATCTAGAACTACCAACTGCTACACCTGATTACTGGTGGATCATGGACACTAATTTCAGGATTTCTTTCTATCTTATGTCCACTAGTCCTGTAGATCTCACCTTACAGGCAAATGTGAAATAACAATATAAGCAGAAACACTAACCCAAGGTATGCACCAATACAATTAGTTTATGGATTTTGGAGTCAATGTATATTTGTCAATTGGGATTCTGGGTTTTATTTTTATTTTTTTCGTGTGAATTAAGTGCTTAACCCACCACTTTTAAATACAAATTACCAATCCAAGGAATGCAATGAAGTTTGTGAACTTTAAGAAGGGTGTGATTTAGCTCACATCACACAGTTACACATTAATTCGTCTTTAAGTCTTGCAGTCTTCAATGGCAGCTAAGAAATGCAATAAATGAATGAATTAATGAATTAATAAATGAAATAAATAAATAAATAAATAAATATTTAAGGTGCCACAAGACACTCTTGTATTTGCTACAAGAGACTATTGTGGCTATCCCTCTGGAAATGTTTTTACAGCTCGAAGTGTTCCACTCAAATAATGTTGAGTCTAAAAGAGAATTGATTCTAGGTTCTATAGCTGCTGGTAAAGGACTCTGCAGCCAGAAGGGTTTGAAGGCAGAAGGGGCAAAAGGAGCATAACCTGTGAAGATAAAATCAGCACTGTAAATTCACCATAGTCAAAAATAAACAAACCCTAATCTGTCTGTCAGCCTTTATCCAAATTATAGATGCCCTCAAAGACTAGGAATTGTACACCCACGCGCACCCATGCAGGCACCAATGCAACCCCTTGCATGCATTCAAGTGCTCTTCATTGTCTAAGAAAATGAAGCACTCCAGTTTTTGTTCAGAACCATATGAGAATCTTTGAGGGTTGAAGAACTCACGATGCCACTCTGCCTTCAAACAGCAAAGGCACCAGATATGCTGGTGCAACATTTTGCTCTTTGTGGAAAGAAAGACCTGTGATTCTCCCCTCTGTCATTGGAACTCCCTGACAATATAGCAATGATGTTTGGATGGCATGTGATTAGTGATGGGGCCAGGTCTAGCTTTTATTAAAAAACAAAACAAAACAAAAACATCTCATGCACAGATTCAGAACTCCACAAGGACACCCTTCTGTAATTACAACTTATAACCTTATATCCTTGCCAGTGGCAGCATTAAAAGCTAAGAGAGGCACAATAAAGGAATTGGGAATAAATTTAACCTACCCTTAACAGGAAACCAGCACCAAAGCTATCTTTACAGAGATGATGCAGTGAGTCAGATTTTTCTGTTTAAGCATAAGCCCCTGCAGGTTTCATTAAGAAATCAGTCCAGGTCTCTGGAGTTCCAAGACTCCCTTGCGGGGCTAGGACCACAACTCACAGATAGTAGTATTTCACCGACTATGTGCAGAGTGCATTGGACTGCAATCACAGCTGCTAAGATTTGATTAATCAAGGAAAGGAACTTGCGGGGGACATGTAGAAGGCCTTCAAAGAGTCCCTCCCCTTCTTTTTGGATCCTAAGAAGAGATTATTTTACCACCTGAAAAGCATTTAAGCAGCTGGTCATGGCTCTCCCTCTCTAGCTCTACAATGATTTGGTGGAAGGAGGAGAAAGGAACAGAGGCTTCAGCCAAAGCTAGGACAGCATTAGAATGGAGCACTACATTTAACAACTATGGCAAAAACAGCATAATTCCATCTGTGACCGATCCTGGGACAACTCTGCTTGCAGTAGCCTGTTCGGATGGAAATGACCCACATCTGAGGTCTACATTTTGGGCTGTGCAGGTGGGACTTTGCCCAATGGAATGCTGCTCCATGTGCGTGAGAGAAAAATGTCTGCATAGAAAAGTAGATGTCAAGAAGGATGACATGTTAATTTTCTACATGGCAGAGTCTTTGTTTGGTTTGGAGGGGGTTATGGAGAGGCATTCAGTCATCTGCAATCTAAATGGTACAGCTCCAAACACAGGGTTACCTCAGAGAGAGCAGCTCCTGAGTTTTCTTAGGTCCCCTCTACAAAGATTCACTTTTGCGCCCGGTTAGGCGATTATGCGCATAATCGCTGAAGCGCATTTACACCTAATACCTCTGCGCGAGAGGCGACAAGGCGCATTAACGGATGACCAAAATGCGCTTTATAAGTAGTTAATGCGCATAAGCGCTTGTTCACATAGTCAAAATGCGTTTTAACGGCCGGAGCAAAATAAAACTCGCGATTTAACGCGCATTCGATAATGCGCATAATCGGAGAGATAATGCGCCTCTACGCCCAATTTGGCTCCGTTCTTGTAGAGGTAAAATTTTTAATGCACCTTGAAAGAGCTTTAAACCTCTCTTGTAGAGGCAGCCTTACTTTCAGCCCTAGGCCACACAAGAAAGGAGCAGCTCTTTGAATGTATACTTCTACTCCACGAGTAGGCAGCATGCAACATTCAACAGTGTGGTGCCTAACCAAGCTGTTTTTTTCTAGGTCAACATAACTTACAGGGGGCAAAGGGCCAGCACAAAATCCTTTTAAAGTCAATATTGGCATGGAAGCCTTGTCCTTTCGGCCAGAATGGGAGGGGAGATGTTATTGCCAGACAGGCTGCAAAGCACAAGGCTGAATTTGCCCTGCATGCTGGATTCTTCCACTCCCTCTCTGCTTTAAATGTCTGTCTTATCTAATTCTGTTTCTACAAAAACAAAAATATAGGCCACTATTTGGCTGTGCAGCCAAAATATATAAAAATGGTCAGGGTAAGAATGACTTGCCCTGATCACATCCAAGCTAAGCCAACAAAGATGGTCCCACAAGAAATTGTCCTTGCCCAAAAAAGAAGTCCCCCACCCCACCCAACAGCACAATTGTTTGGGGGGGGTTAGTCACTCCAAATCTGCAACTTGAATATGGCCTGAGTTCCCCCATCCTCATGGCTGGAAACAGTTTCTCTCCCTCCAGCCAAAGTAATGTGTTTTGCAGACTTGGCTACCATCTGGAAAATTTCTGTACCCCAGTGCCAGTCCTGCAAGCCTAAACCAAGTCAATGACAGCAAAAGGCTGCTGATACTCCATGAAACTGCTCTATCTCTATCTGAACCATTCTCAGTCTCCTCTGAAGAAGCCCCCACCCTCACCTTGGGCTGTTAGCCATAATTCCCAACTAAATCCACACTAAATACAGAAGCAGAAAAGAAGCCCCTGTACGGAAGCTGACCCTGTGTTCTAATCCACCATGGTGACAAAATGGAATAAAAGAGAACCAAATTCAAACGCATCAGACCCAAATTTGCTGCTGTATGCTTGACATAATGGATTTGAATCGAAGGGGACAGATGGTCCATCAGGAAAACGGAGGCAGAAGGATGCTGCCAGCATCTACATCCCTCCCCTACCCACCCTATTTGCCTCCTTCTGTCAATAACCATCTGAACAAGGAGCCAGGATGTCCATGACATTGATAGCTGGCCCAATGTATGAAACAGGAAGGCCCTTCAGTGATCAGTGCAAATGCTAGATAGCAAATATGGCTTATCCCTCTGGGATCAGCAAAGAAACCATACATGTTTTTGGCAGCCAGACCGTGACTGTATACAGAGCAGGAGCTATGCCTGCATCTTTGGTCCTTTAGTTGGCATGGATTTCCTCTCCCTCTAACCTCTTGCCCTAGGCTCCCTCTTAGTTCAGTGTGGCATTGCGGGGAAGGAGAAGCCCCCAACTGGAAGTGTCTGTTCTCTCTGAATTCTTCAGCCCTGCTAACTCAGAAACCTGATGCTTAATCTAAGATGAACAAAGCACCCTGTGGGTCACTGGGCAAACTGTCCTGTTCTTTCTTTCCCCTTCTCCTATCCAGCAGATCTTGACCTTCAGAGCATTAGAGAAATATGTGAGCCTCAATCTCAGTCAACTCCTCACATTTACTTTCAGGTCCAAATGCCTTACAAAATCCAACTAGAATAGCTTAGGTTGTTGTGTCCTCAAAAGAAAAATGGAAGTGCGAGGCATGATGGGAAGTGTATGCAAATTAGTCCTGGGCTGCTGGGTTTTGTTTCAGGGTTGCAAGGCTGCATGGAGGTTCTTGCCGCAGCTTTTTATAAATGTTCTCGTGAATCATCAGCAATCTGGGCTTGGCTATTTGCATAAATATTCCATGATGCTGATCTTCAAATAAACAAAACACAAATCATATTCAGGGCTCTGCCCTGCACCTGGACAAAAGAGCAGAAGCTTACAGCTAGAAGTGCAGCTATCATACTCCCCACTATCTCCTAGTACCACTCCGCTGTTCTAATTAAGAATGGAAAGCTACAGGAAATGGAAGACCTACTGTATTACCTAGATGTTACACGGCAATTGGCATTAAGGCAACACCTGTGCCCCAAACTGCACTCCTCTCACCCCAGAGGATCAATCCACCAGCTATCCACATAATCAGAGGTGTTCCAGTGCCAGAGTTGCTCCTTGTTGCTCTCTGCTAGATGGCTAATGGCCAAAGGCCACCAAATCCAAAGTGTGTCGATGCTGCTACGGTCCATAAGAGCACCATTTCACGCACCTTGCTATTTTCCAAAGCAAGCACAGTGTATCTGGTCAACTCACATTGTCAGGCTCTGGTATGATCCTAGCACAATATTCAAAGGTCCACTTTTAAGGAAGAAAATCCCAAAGCGAGTAAAAGCAAAGCTGTTTTGTGCTGCTATTCATGGTGGTCTCAGGAAAACCCAAGAAAAAAGCTAGCTTTGCACTTGAAGAGAACAACATGGAGAGATGATGGAACATGCAGCAGACAAACTACTCTGAAGAATGCGAAAGGAACAACTGCGTCTTTACACCTTTCCCCCCCCGGATGCTCTTGAGTTCATCCAGAATCTCACTACCGCCATCAAAGGAAGGGTATTGCAGCTTAGAAAAATGGAACGGAACGGAAACCAAACGTTGCCTAACTGAGGTATTGATAGCTCTGGATCACTTTGAATGTTCAGTAGGTGATGCTGGGGTGTGGGGATGCCTATTTGTTTTTCCCGAGAGCTGCGTCCACCTCTTCTTCAGGCTTCAGGGAATGCCACTGGGCAATGGGGCGGCGTGGATTAGCCAACATGTCGGACCAGTGCCTGAGCTCTGTGCCACTGGAGTTGTTGCCGACAAATACTTTGCCAATGGCTTCATTCTTGCCCAGCTTGTCATAATCCAGCACAGTAATCACAACTTGCACTTTCTGGAGGGGAAACAAGAAGAGAGTGAAAGAGAGAGAGAGATTATTATTACAGCTCTATTGCAATGACTGCTAGGACCTACTGTAGGAAAGTGGGTTTCAGTTGATTTTTATGGCTCTTCTTATATAGTTATCATTTTGTACTGTTTTGTTTTTATATATTCATATTGAATTTTATTCTTTTAACTGTTCGTAATCTGCCCAGAAAATGCTTGTTATTGGGCAGATTAAAAATACAATAAATTAAATAATTAAATACATACATCGTTTAATTTTTTAGTGTAAATCTACTCAGAGAAGCCAATCCCACACTCTTTAAATAGATTCCTGCTGTGAAAGGAGGAATATGTTAGTTCCTGGCTTCCACATCTCTGGTTTTAAGGGCAACAGGATTGTCTTGAGATCAATGGGCAAACAACGGACAGTCACGGGGGGGGGGGGGGGGGGAGAGATTGGTTGAAAATCTACTTCCTGTAATTCATCATACAATCCTGATGGGTAATGTACTTCATTTTGAGTCCAACAAGGGATGCTTGCCAAGGTGAGACAAAATTACAGAGAGGCCTATTCACATACAAATCATTTACAAGAATGTGAATGAATACAAGGATGATGTATGATGACAAGAGCTGGAATGTTCACATCAATTAACTGGTTAGATTAATTTAGTGACCCTAATGAGAAAAGGAGTCCAAGATGAGTGGGAGTTTTTAAAAAAGGAAATTTTAAAGGCACAATTACAAACAATTCCAACAAGGAAAAAAGATAGAAGACAACAGAAGAAACCAATGTGGCTCTACAAAAAGCTTAGAGATGACCTGAAAATAAAAAAGGATACATATAGGAAGCGGAAGGAAAGCCAGGCTACAAAAGCACAGTACTAACAAGTAGCACAGAAGTGCCAAAATGGTGTCAGGAAGGCTAAAACTGAGAATGAGCTGGGGCTAGTGAGGGATGCTAAAAGCAATAAAAAGGCCTTCTTCAGATATGTGAATAGTAAAAGACAGAGGAAAGAAATAGTGGTTCAACTGCTTAATGAGGATGGCAAATTGGTAACAGATGACAAATAAAAGGCCGAAGTGCTCAATTCCTACTTTGACTCAGTCTTCTCTCAAAAGCGGGTCTATGACCCCCCTGGAAAAAGTGAAGTACAAGCTGAAGGGGCAGGATTGCAGTTTGAGATTGATAAACAAATGGTCAAGGAACACCTACTTTCTTTGAACGACTTCATCTCCAGGGCCCGACGAACTGCATCCTAGAGTAATAAAGGAGTTGGCAGAAGAACTCTCAGAACCACTGTCCATTATCTTTGTGAAATCTTGGAAGATGGGTGAAGTGCCGGATGACTGGAGGAGGGCTAATGTTGTCCCTATCTTCAAAAAGGGGGAAAAAGGAGGAACCTGGGAACTACATCCATCCCTGGGAAAATTTTGGAGCAGATTATAAAGAAGTCAATCTGTAAGCATCTTGAAAACAATGCAGTGATTACTAGAAGTCAGCATGGATTTGTCAAGAACAAATCCTGTCAGACTAATCTGATCTCATTTTTTGATTGGGTATCCTCCCTTGTGGACTGTGGGAATGCTATGGACATAGTATATCTTGACTTAAGCAAAGCTTTTGACAAAGTGCCCCATGACATTCTGATTAACAAACTAGTGAAAAGTGGGCTAGATGAAACAACTATTAGGTGGATCCACAGTTGGCTACAGAATCGGACTCAAAGAGTGCTTATCAGTGGTACCTTTTCACACTGGGGGGGAGGTAATGAGTGGGGTACCGCAGGGCTCAGTCTTGGGCCCAGTGCTCTTCAACATTTTTATTAATGATTTGGACGAGGAGGTGCAGAGAATGCTTATCAAACTTGCAGACGACACAAAATTGGGTGGGATCGCTAATACCCTGGAAGACAGAAACAAACTTCAAAGTGATCTTGATAAACTGGAGCATTGGGATGAAAACAACAGAATGAAATTTAATAGAGATAAATGCCAAGTTCTACACCTAGGAAAAAGAAACCAAATGCATAGTTACAAGATGGGGGATACCTGGCTCAGCAATATGGCAAGAGAAAAGGATCTTGGAATTGTTGTAGATCACAAGCTCAACATGAGCCAACAGTGTGAAGTGGCTGCAAAAAGAGCAAATGCTATTTTGGACTGCATTAATAGAAGTATAGCTTCCAAATCATGCGAGGTACTGGTTCCCTTCAATTCGCCACTGGTTAGGCCCCATCTTGAGTATTGTGTCCAGTTCTGGGCACCACACTTCAAGAAGGATGCAGACAAGCTGGAACGTGTTCAGAGGAGGGCAACAAGGATGATCAGGGGTCTGGAAACAAAGCCCTATGAGGAAAGACTGACAGAACTGGGCATATTTAGCCTAGAGAAGAGAAGATTGAGGGGAGATATGATAGCACTCTTCAAATACTTGAAAGGTTGTCACACGGAGGAGGACCAGGATCTCTTCTCGATCAACCCAGAGTGCAGGACACAGAATAATGGGCTCAAGTTACAGGAAGCCAGATTCCATCTGGACATCAGGAAAAAAATCCTGACTGTTAGAGCAGTACGACAATGGAACCAATTACCTAGGGAGTTCGTGGGCTCTCCCACACTAGAGGCATTCAAGAGGCAGCTGGACAACCACACTTTAAGGTGGATTCCTGCATTGAGCAGGGGGTTGGACTTGATGGCCTTGTAGGCCCCTTCCAACTCTATTCTATGATTTTATGATTCTAGTTGTAATCAACTAAAAGAGTGCCCCCAATTCACTGAGCAACTGATTTCTTTTTTTAAAAAAAAGTATTATTTTTAATAGAGGTATTGATAAAAATGTTCACATTGGAAGACAAGTCCTTTACAATGCCTTCTACCACACATATGTGCATTATCTAAATCAGACGTCCCCAACCTGGGGGACTCCAGATGTGTTTGACTGCAATTCCCATAATTCCCAGCCAGACTTGGGGAAGGCTGCTTCTGTGCAGGCCTAGCCTTGGCTGATCTCGCAGGCGCTGGGCAGCTCCATGATGGGTGGCGCACTAACAAGCCGTGGGTGCAGACGTGCACAAAAAGAAGTAAGCTAGATGGGTGGGGTGGGCGAGTGGAATGGGAGGCGAGCGAGCGAGCGAGCGGCTGCTTTTTGGTCCTGTTGGCTGCAGCAGGCCCTTTGGAAAAGGAGAGTGGCACAATCCGCCACTCATCCCATATTCTGCTGCCTACTGCTCCCACATCAGGCTGCTTCATGGTAAGGCTGGCCCTGTTTCTGCCACACATGTGTACAACATCTAAAGTAAATGATGCTTTTTACTTTTGAACTATTACTAATGATGTAGTCTCCTATTAACATATAATATCTTGTGTAAATATGTAGTGACTTGCTAGAATAGAGTTAGCAGCATCCACAGAGCCTATGCTCAGCATCTCAAGTCCTCCTCCAAGGGAGGTTCGGAAGACAGCAACAAGGAAGAGGACCTTCTCAATGGTGGCCCCCCAATTATGGAATGACTCCCAGATGAGGCCCACCTGGTGCCAACATTATCTTTTCAGTACCAGGTTAAGACCTTTCTCTTTTCTCAAGCATTTGTCAGCATATGATGAGTTTAATGAGGTTCTGGATTTGTCCTTTGGTTATGGTTGATTGCTCAAAGTTACTTTAGATATATATTGTCTCTGTATGTACTGTCTGTTTGTGCGTTTTATGTAAATGGATTTTAAACTTTATATACTTTTTTTAATCTTTGTAAACTGCAACTGCTCAGAGAGCTTCAGCTATGAGGTGGCATAGAAATAATAATAATAATAATAATAATAATAATAATAATAATAATAATACGAGCTGGTATATCATTCAGTAAAATCCATTGGTAAAAATTTTCTTGGATCTTTCCTCAACTGCGTCACCAGAAACCCAGGTTCACATCCCCATAAAACCATTATGCTCAGTCTATGACCTTGGGCAAGTCAACACCTCTCAGCCTACTGAACCTCACAGAGTTGCTGTGAGGATAAAATAGAGAGCAGGTGGGGGGGGGGGAGAGGACATGTATGATGCTTTGAGCTCCTTGTAGGAAAGGTGGAATTTGAATGAAATGAAATGAAATACTGCACATACTCTTTAGAATGCAATGCAAAGCATGCTCCTCTTCTGCATCCAGTCCCTTGGGGATGTGTCTTCCTCAAAGAATTATTGGTCCAAGCAGGCAGGGAACTTTATCACCCCACTGATGAGCCATGTGACCTGGGAACCCTGTGCATCACCCTCCCACAAATTTCCCTAAGTGAGAAGCATGTGAACCTGTATCTGCTCAAAGGGAATCTCAAAGCTGAAGGATTCATTGAAGTAGGGGTTCAGGGTCTTCTTCTTGACAGTGGTCTTCTTCTTCTTGAGTCTCTTGCCATTCTGCAGCAGGTGAATCTTCACATAGGGATCTGAAATGAAGACCAAGCAGTTCAGATTTTGCAGGCAGCAACACACTTCCAAAGACAAGGATACAGGGAAGAGAAACCTCAAGGAATTAGCTATGATGCAGAGAAGGAAAGAACGGACAGAAGTGCCATTAACGTTTTGCTCTGTGCTCCCAAATACTAGACAGTTCTGAGCATCCTTTATATAACATTTATTATGTAACATCTAAAGAAGTTGGTCATAGTGTACAAAGGCTTATGCCAGAATGAATTCGTTAGTCTTTAAAGTGCTGCAAGATTCTTTGTTGTTTTTGCTGCACAGACTAACGTGGTTAGCTTCAGGTCGTGTGCCTTTGTTTTAAAAGGGGTGCAACTGCAAGCAATAGGCAGCACAAGACCAGACATATGCTTCCCCAGTGATGTGGCTGCCACCTGAGATAGAAACTACATGGTCAGTATTGTACAGGCAGTTAGTTGATTGAAGCAACTTTCCACACATAGAGGTTTCAGCTATACCAATACAACCCTCCCTTTTTTGGTGGATGTGTTATGATGGTGCCGTAGATTAAACTGCCACAATAGTGGGGGGAGCTCCCTCACACTAGCCACTTCCCAAACAATGTTGCTCGCGCACGGAATGCTTAGCCTCCGTAAGCAAACTGCGTTCTGTACCAGTTTTTGAATTGTCTTCAGAGGCATCCCTGCAGAAAGCATGTTACAGTCTAGGCCATTATCACACGCGCGGTTTTAAGCACACTCACTGCGACTTTGATCCAGTCCTTCAATGTGGGAGGGACTCGCATGACGTTGTCCCCCTCCTGCTGTTCTTGCGCCCTGAGTGCTCCGTTTTTAGTTTCTGTTTCAATTTAACCCTGAACGGGCAAAGTCCGTTTCAGGCAAGTTTAGGCAAGTTCAACAGGCTGAGCTGAGGTATCGGAGCAAAACTGAACACGTGTGATTCAAAACACTACACTCGCATAGGAAATGGGGAACCCGCAGAAGCAATCCGGGGCGGAAATGGCCCTAGTCTGAATGGAACCAGGACCTGGGTAACTGAGGAAAGCTCTGCTTTCCCTAGATAATGAACCACCCTAAGAAGATAAAAAGCACAGCTAGCTAATGATGCCACCTGCATCTCCATAGATAGCATTGAGTCCAGGAGAACCTCCAGGCTGCATAACTGACTATCCAGGTGGAACAACAGCCCTGCTCAAAACCGGTTGCAAACCTCTATCCTGATCAACTATTTTCCCCGCAAACAGTACTTTGGCTTTATCTAGATGAAGCTTCAGCTTGTTTACCCTCAACCATCCCAAAATCTCCCCCAGATACTCTTCATGATTTCCATCACCTCTCTGGGACAAGAAGATGGAAAAGAGAGGAAATGCTCCTGGCTCAGGGCAGCAACTAAAATCCAAGGAGATACCAATAACGACTCTAGGGACAGAATCCCTGAGGGTTCTGAATCCGAGACTTTGCATTGACGACTGAGAAGTTTTCCATGATTCAAAGCTGAAACCATCTTAGAACGCAGAGGAGACACTTTTGTAATGAGAATGAACATTCTGCCCATACTAGGCTATACTTTCCTCATTACAAAGCAAGTGAAGGAAGAACTGCTTTACGCCTCAGTGTGAGAGAAAGAAGGCCCTGTGAATGCTTCTTGCTTCTCTACTGGCTCAGAGGTGCCATCTGGTGGATATGAAGTTGTCCTGCACTCACCTGAAAGTCCCCCGACATCCATCTTTTTCAAGTTCTTGGCCTCCAAGATACACACGGTGAGTTTTCCAGCAGTGGGCACATATCGTAATGAGATACAGATGTCACCCAATTTCTCTGGCTGTTGAAGGAAACAAGGAGAGCAATGGACTCGGGAATTCTATTCTGTGTCATAAATGTTCTGAATCAAAGATGAGGACATGGATAACATAACCACACTCTTCAAAATGTTCTGTGAACATGCCATTGTCTTTCTTTTCTTATGAATATCTAGCACAGCCTTTCCCAACTGAGCATCTTCCAGATGTGTGTTGGACTACAACACCCATCATCCCCAGTCAGTGCAACCATTGACTGGGGTGATGGCAGCTGTAGTCTAGCACATCTGGCGAGTGCCCAGTTGGGGAGAACTGGTCTAGCGTGCCCGCAAATCAAGTACTGCCGGAGACTGATGACCGTGAGTTCAAGTTCACAGTACACTGAAGTGTCTTTAGACATTGGCTGGTTTCGCACGACACATTAGGCAACCGGGGGGGGGGGGGGGGGGAAGGGGGAAGCAACTGTCAGTTGTGTTGCTTATTGTGTCGTGTGGAGGGTTACACACCACGCACACACAACTGACGGTATGTTATTCTGCCCAACTAAACAACGGAGAGAAACAACGGGCTTGCAATTGTTTAGCCCAAAGTCTGTTGTTTAAAGTGTCATCCGAAATCAACTGCCCTCTCTCTGTGCACTATTCCGTTTGGGCATAGAGTTCTGCCAGGCAGAGCAGCCGAAATCCCCCGGCTGCTCTGATACAGCCGGCAGAACTTGCGGTGCATGCTGGGATATGGCTGGAGGACTGAAGGAGGGGGGGAGGAAGGAGACGTAGCAACCAAGATGGACGCTGGAACTTTCAGCCGCTCAACGGACGGGGTAGCAACGTGTCGTTTGGGAAGCACCGCCTACGTAAAGCACAGTCAGTACACTATTTCCCCCTCCATTGCCTAATGTGTTGTGCGAAACCAGCCATCGATAGCTTAAGACAGGATGGAGAATAACCCCCCTCATAAAACCACTAAAGTGAGGAAACTCTTAATAATCTATTTTCTGAAAAGTAAGCACTAATTTAGAACTGGGCATTCATTAAGTCACCATAGACTTATCAATGCTAGATTTTAAATCCAAGGGCCCATCCTGCAAATGAGGCAGAAGGGAACTGGGCTTTTAGACTAGAATTCTGACTTTTTGATGGTGACAGTGGCAAATTCTCTCCCACCAAGACAGCTAAACACCAAAAGGTAAGAGTACAGTCTGGTTAGATGAAGAGTTTCCCTATTCTT
The DNA here is from genome assembly GCA_029215795.1 of Anniella stebbinsi. Classification (NCBI taxonomy): domain Eukaryota; kingdom Metazoa; phylum Chordata; class Lepidosauria; order Squamata; family Anniellidae; genus Anniella; species Anniella stebbinsi. The sequence goes on along the minus strand of JARDYH010000004.1, from coordinate 42,883,845 downwards.
CATAGAAGGCAGCTCAGCCCACAAGGATCTTTGCCTTCAACATTTGTATGTTTGCAATGCTGGCTGTTGCCATAGGCCATAGGACACTCAGTGAACAAAGAAGTTCTCTGAATGAGTGATTTATTGCATGCTCATGATTGGCCACTCATGGAATTTTGCAGATCAATTATATAACATTGTCAACATCCGGGATGTCTCTCACACTATCCCCCATTAATCTTGCTTTTAAAAAGATCGGAGGTAATGTGGGGATATTGTGGTATCTCCCTAATGTGTAAAGTTGGCATTGCATTATAATTCCACCACTAGATGGCACTGTCTCATTGAACACAATGGAGCCTTGCTGAGAAGGGAAATTTTCAATTCAAAATCATACGGCCCGATGTAAGGGAGTGCAATGTGAAAGTGGAAAGACTGTGGAGGACAAATCCCCCAGTAAGAATGCAGGGTGTTTCCTATGTGTAGAGAAGCTCTTGGTATCGGTATCATAATTGTACAGCTGAGGCCAAAAAAAAAAAAAAAAGACAGAAACAAATGGCAAAAGAAGAAAGCACACTCTCTTCACCTGCCTCTCCTTACCTCCTCTTTTTCTGCACTCTCAAGGTCCCTCCATTCTTCAATGGGCTGCCCCAAGTCCACAGTGTTCATGGGCACTTTGACTTCCCCAATGATGTCATGCTTGGAGAAGCGGTCGAAGTCATAGATGGCCATCACCAAGGTCTTTCCACCCAGCTCCTGATAGGGAATCTGTTACAGAGTAGGATTATTGTTCAACAACTTCTGCAGCATTGGCAAATTGAAAGGAACTACCTAAAAAGCTTTTGGAACAGTCTTGTGAGAACAGTCTTCTATGAAAATTAGGCAAGGTGAAACTTTTTTATTTAATAGCAACAAAAAACTAAAAAAAAAAACCCAAAACGAAAATGAATTGCAGAGGAGAAAAACTGAAAACTGCATAAAAACAAACCAATGAAAAACAAGACAGCCACAAAACGAAATGATTCAATGCTGACAAATCCAGTGTTTCTAAATGGATACTCTGGTTTCATTCACTTGAAACAAAAAACAGAGCGCCACTTTTCCATCAGTAGAGGTAAAAATCTAGAATTAGGACTATTTCTTCTTTAAACCATTTCTGTAAATTTAGCCAAATGTACGATTTCAAGTATTTTCACAAGCCATTGGGCCTGTTCAGAAGACACCTTAAGGCTTTTGGTTAAGCAGCAGGGTTTAAGGTGTCTTGTGCGATGCGTTTTGCTAAACCCTGCTCTCTCACTAACCACAGTTGGACTATCTGCAGCAGGGTTGCAGTGGTCTGTGCGAAAGCACAGCTTGTGGTTAGTGAGAGAAAACCACAGAGCCTGAAGTGTCATCTGAACAGGCCCATCCTGAGACAAGTGCTGAGCTGACAGCTTTGGCCCAGGAGTTTTCATTTGTTTGGGGAGGCTGAAGATGCCTGCCAAAGTCTGGATTAACCTTTGCAGAGCAGGTGAAATTCTAAGGATTTTCAGAGGGAGTGGTCTTACCTTCAAAGATGAAGTGGTCGAAGGTTGGTTGGTTAGTTTCTTTCCTTATGGGAAAAAAGCCTTGCCGCTGCTTCTAGGGCAGGATCTACACTACTGCTTTAAAACGGTTTATAACAGTAGTGACAACCTTTGGGGCCCAGGGCACACTCCATGTACAGTTTTCAAAATGTTTTCAAAGTGTTATGTTTTGCTTGGTGTAGATCTGGCCTAGGAGTAGCTTGGCTGCGTTGAACAACTCAGCCTCATTCCTGGCACAGGTTGTCCCTGGGTACAATCCTATGTGACACTGAGGTGTCCTGCTTAGGGGCATCCTTGAGGGAGGCATTTGCGGAAAGATGGCTGTCATCATTGTAGCTTTATCTCCTGACTCTTTTCTCTTTTATTGCTTGTTTTGTATTTATTATTGGCTTTAATATGTTATTTTAAACTGTGAGCTGCCTTGGGCATTTTTTAATGGAAAGATGGAGTAAAACTACTTTGAATAAAATAAAAACTATACTTTAAAAATGCAACAGCACACTCCAAATCAAATTACTGCTCTAATTTAATGAATGAATGCCTTGAGAATTGGCTTAATAACAGGATATCAAAGTTTACAATGCAGGAAACAAACACAGAGTGAGGTCAGAATTCTAGACTACTGGATATCTGGATATCTCTTTTACAGCTACTCTTTCCATACTGGAAGTGAATTTGTAGTTGTTTATTTCCCCAGACCGGGGGGGGTGGGTTTTAAACCTGTGGCCCTCCAGATGTTCTTCAACTACTAGATGTTCTTAACTCTGACCAGGGCCGGATTAAGGACAGCTGATGCCCTAAGCACAGCCCAGTAATGGTGCCCCCTTGGCCCTTCCATTGCTTAGCCGGCAAGACATTAAGACTCAATAAGTGCTGAAGGTGAAATAAGACATTAAGAACTCAGCTTTCTTCAAGGCCATTCCCCATGCCAGAATACACAACTATATTAAATATAAATTGTTTTTATTATATTTACTTAACACTAAATAGCAGCCAGCAATATAAGCCAATTACTTACTTATAACAAGGGCAATAGAAAAAAAATAAGAATTTTCATCACTGTTTTATGCATTTTTAATAAAACTGTTATAAGATAAAAATACAAATGCATTATTTTTTTTTAAAGGTGGTGATACTACACTTGATCTTAGCCAAAAGGCCGAGAACTTTATCTCTGGCATTACTTCTGGTGCATCTCCATCATTGGGTACCTTCTTTCTGATACATTTGCACGTTTGAGCTGCACTGTAATCAACATCTGGTAGTATTTCCTTTGGAAGTGCTTCAAATCTTTCAGAGTCATCTCTTAAAGTGCATAATTGGTCAGCTAATGACACGTACAGATCTGCACATGTTTTTAAGTTCACATCCTCATTTTGCAGAACTTGACTTGCTCTATGAATTTTTTGCAAAATTTCATCCCACATTATCAACATAGAAACAAATTCTAGTTGTTGTATCTTATTTGCAATATTGTCTGCTTCTCTTCTAGTGTCTCTCTTTTGTGACTGGTCTTCATCTAGACATTCTAAAGCTTTCAAAATCTTAAAGAAAGACTTCAGAATTGCTGCTGTTGCCATAGCATGTGCTTAGCACACTTTCATTTCTATGAAACTGGAATTCCTTAAAATTAGATGGCTACAGCTATGGTACTGGTACTCTGTGGTGCCCCCCTTCCCTTGGTGCCCTAAGCATGTGCTTATATTGCTTAAAGGTTAATCCAGGGCTGACTCTGACCATTAGTCATGCTGGCTAGGGCTGATGGGAGTTGGTGGCTGATAATGTAACATGTGCATCATCAATTGTAATCTGACAGAATGACTTATAGTCACAGCTACATTACACTGTGGAAGCACAACAATAGAACTGGCATTTTCAGGGACTTGACACAGTGCAGCTATCAGCTGCAGAGGATGCCTAGGCTAAGACAAGTCTTACCTTGAAGACAAACGTCTCATTGTAGGTTGGGTTGAGGGTCTTCTTTTGTACTTTGGTCTCATACTTCTTCTTCTTGTCCGGAAGTATGAAGACTTTGACATAAGGGTCTGAAGTGCCACCCATATCCAGTGCTGGGAGCTCAGCTGCTTGGAGGATTCCTACTGTGAGCTGTCAAGGAGGGAAAAACAGGTATCAGGACGCCAAAAAAACAAAACAAAAAAAGCTTTGCAATACAACATGCCAATCAATGGGTGGGTAGGAGGAGAAAGCTGGTCAGGTCCTGTATTTAACTTGCCATCTCTTTCTGCTGCTGCTAGACACTCTATGGGACCAGTTTCTTAGTCCTCATGAACCCAAACACACCATCTCTGAATGTATCATTAACTCTGTGGTCTAGTGCTTAGACTGGGAGTGGAAAGACCCAAATCCGTACTCAGCTGTGCAGCTTACTCAGTGACCGAGCCACCACCTCTCAGCCTAACCTACCTCACAAGGCTGTTGTAAGGATAAAGTGTGTGTGTGTGTGTGTGTGTGTGTGTGTGTGTGTGAACCAGGCCTTGAGCTCTTTGGAGGAAAGGTGGGATAGAAATGTAATTATAAGTAATTGCACAGACAGTGGCTTAGTTCAGAGTATATGCCAAACCACAGTTTGGACTAAGCTCAGTTTTAAAAGCAGACAAGCCATGGTTTACATGATCCTTTCACTCTGGCAGATGTCAGAGTGGGTGTGGAGAAACCCCAGTCTATCGGCTGGATGTGACCCATAGCCAAATTTCCTTTCACTGGCTCAATTCAGACGACATATTAGGCAACAGAGGGGTAAATAATGTACTGACCGTGCGTTAGGCAGGAGGAGCTCCACAGGCGACATGCTGCAGCCGGCGCTGCTCAGGACTGGCAAACGCCCCGGCTGCTACGAACTTGCGGTGGCCATTTTGGTTGCAGCCTCTCCTCCCTGTGTCCTCCAGCCGTATTCCAGCAGGCACCGTGAGTTCTGCCGGCTGCACAGAGCGGCCGGGTTTTTTTGGCTGCTCTAGGCAGCAGAACTCTATTCCGAAACGGAATAGTCCATGGAGAGAGGGGGGGCAGAATTCGGACGACACTTTAAACAACGGGGCTTCGGGCTAAACAACGTGCAAGCCCGTTGTTTCGCTCTGTTGTTTAAAGTGCCTGATTAATGTACTGTCAGTTGTGTGTGTGTTGTGTGTTGCCCTCCAAATGACACAATAAGCAACACAACTGACGATTGTTCCCCCCCTCCTCCGTTGTCTAATGTGTCGTCCGAATTGAGCCTCTATGTCATGCACCTCTCCAGATGGTGCACACACACTCTTCCCTCTCCAGACTGCCCCTTTCTCATTGTGTGCATGTGAGAAAGAGGGCACATGTGCTGTGCCACTGAGCTAACATCCCTCCCTGGCATGCACATACCTAAAATGTGCAAACTACAAGTGACACATGCTGTTTATGCAACTAACTGCAACACTGCGATATAGGTGCATTGTTGGTCTTCCTTTGATCTTTCATTGGTTTTAATGATTTTAGGGGGGGGGGGGTTTAAAAAAAATGTGATTATGGTTTTAATTTTTGTGAACCGCCCAGACAGCTTTGGCTATTGGGCAGTATAGAAATGTAATCTATCAATCAATCAATCAATCAAGCTGAAAGTGATAGGGAACCACCAGAAAGAACAGTAAGTGGGGATAACTGAGCTGTGTGCTTAGAGCTACAAGGAGGAAATGCTAGTGAGCCAGCAGCAAGAACCCATGGACCTGGTTTGCATGTACCAAGAAGCCACCGTGGGTGAATTTCCCTACGGGGCTTCTTATTGTGGTGGAAACCACCATTTTGAATGACAGGGGCATGCTGTAGCTTCTCCTTAAATGCAAAACCAGTGAGGGTGGATTGTTGGGATGGTTAACAAGCCTCCAGAAACAACTAAAACAGCCCTTGGGTTCTGGGTAACTTGCCAATCACCTTAACAACCCACCCTCACCAGATTCATGCATAACAACAAACTACGGGGCAGTCCCACCATAGCTCAAATACTCAAAATGGCGGCTGCCACCCCAGTGAGAAGCCCCGTAGGGAAATTCACTCATGGTGTCTTCTCAACTGGCCCACTGTGTAATTCTGATTTCCTGGTGCTCAGCACTTTCATCTCTAGGGCATGGCAGTTCCAGAGGCAGAGTGATGGCCAAAACCATGGTTTGTCAATTTGAGCATAATGGCAAACTCCAGTTTACACAAAATGTGGTTTACAGACCTGCTTCAAATCATGGTTTTCAATTCTGGTTTGATGGCCAAGCAAAAGGCAGGTGAAGGAAACTTCAGAGGCCTGCTGCTTCCCTCTCCCTTACCATGGGTCACCCACCATCAGCAGCTCTGTGGGAAGGACTCCAGGAGAGAGAGGGAAGTAAGTGAAGGCAACACTAGGAATCTACTCCAGTTGAGGTGGTTTTGTTTTGTCTAAGTTTATGCCTTTTGAGTGAACCTGTGGCATTTTATTATTATGAGGTGCTTTGGGGGCATTGGCCAAAAAGCAGTAAACATATGCACTAAATAAAGAGGTGAGAACTTCATGGATGTGTGGGGAACTGAACCTGAGTCTTCCTGGTCATAGTTAACATTCTAGCCATAATATCCTACTGGCTCTCATGACACTGTTAGACATCGAAAGTCCTTGCTTTTGTCACCCGCTACCAGTTCAGAGCAGCATTTTCCCCGTAGCAATTAAAATGGGGGCTGAGGCGATGAGACTCTTTGCCCTTGAAGAATGTGGACTCAAAACTATATGGCACCAGAGTCAACATGGAAAATGTTTGGCAATCGTGACAATTTTATTAGATCTAACTGAAATTTACATCCTTTTTGTTTCCTTATTAGTTATCCTAACATTTGCTGGGCATGGATAGCAATTTGTACACAGTGACTGAACAAACTGGATAAGCTAACCCCAGAAAAACTGGGGTACTTGTACCAGGAACCCAAGGAGATGGGACCAGGCACCTATCACCCCATGCTTCCGAGGCAGCTTGCAGGCTAAAGGAGTTACTGGCACTGGTCTTTCCAGTGCTGCTGCACCATTCTTATAATGGCCAGCAAGGGCACAGCAACTCATCTATGCGGTCAGACCATGTGGCCTGAGGATCCAATGGGGGCCTGGCTAGCTCTATATAACAGTTGCTCCAGGCTCAGTTCCTCAGTCTGAGCACCTTGTTCCACTGTCTCTGCTCACTTCTTCTGTCTCAAACCATTTGGACTTTGGCCTGTGGCCTCTTTAAGACCATCTGAGACCTGGCATAAGAACATAAGAAGGCTCATGCTGGATCAGCATTTTGTTCAGAATGGCCAACCAGCTGTTGACCAGGAACCCACAAGTAGAACACGAATGCAATACCACCCTTCCACCCATGTTCCCCAGCGACTGGTGTACATAGGCTTACTGCCTCTCCTACTGGAGGTAGGACATAGCCATCAGGACTAGTAGCCATTGATAGCCTTCTCTGCCAGGAACTTATCTAACCTTCTTTTAAAGCCATCCAAATGGGTGTCCATCTCTACATTTTGTGGTAGTGAATTCCATAGTTTATGCGCTGTGTGAAGAAGTACTTCCTCTTATCTATCCTGAATCTCCCACCAATCAGCTTCATAGGATGACCCCACTGGGTTCTAGTATTATGGGAGCAGGATAAAAATGTCTCCCTATCCACATTCTCGACATCATGCATAATTTTGTACACCTCTATCATGTCTCCCCTTAGGCTCCTTGCCCCCCAGCCTAAACAATCCCAGCTGTTGTAACCTTCCCTCATAGGGGAGATGCTCCATCCTCTTGATCATTTTAGTCGCCCTTTTTGGCACTTCTCTCCTGGACCTAGCCTGATGGTAACATCAGGACCCCTTTCTTGAAAATGTAGTATTTTTAAGGCAAGGCCATTGCTCTAAGTGCTGAGTGGCCATCTCCAAAGCTTATGTAGCTTCCCAGAACTGGCAGGAATGAGCTTCTGTCATCAGGACGACTCCCGTGATAGTAAAGGTTTAGGATGACATTTCTCCCATTGCTCTTGTTCTGCCTGTTCACTTGTGCACATTACCTGGTTAGCTTGGAAATCATAGTCTAGGGAGAACTGCAGCTTGCCCAGGTTCTCTGGCTCCTTCTCCTCTTCCTCTTCTCCACCCTCTTCTCCACCCTCTTCATCATCATCATCATCCTGTTTGTCCTGAAAGAGAAGCAGGACCACGACATTCTCCAAAGTGACACCACATACTGAGAGCCTACTTTCCCTTCACACACACACACACACCCTTTCTCCCATAGTCTTACCTTAGCAGAGAATTGCATGTGCATAACGTTCAGAAAATGTGACTTCAAGAATGAGAAAACAGGTTTCCAGGGGCAGATGAAAAGGGGGAAGAGAGCCTAAGGGTCCTCAATAGGATTGTACTCCTAATTGCATAGCTCTCTCTAAGAAAACTATGGTGTGTGGCTAGTTTTTCCTCCCCTATGTACAACACTAGTGCAGAGAATCAACTCCCCTCTGTTTATCGGATGGGAGACCTTGTGAAAGGTATAGGTGGAACACAATGCTACGACTAAGGCCTTCATCACACCTACCTGGTTTGCTTCTGCAGGTTCCCCCTCCGCTTCCTATACAGGTATAGCCTTTTGAATCACACGTGGTCGGTTTTGCTCCGATACCTCAGATCAGCCTGCTGAACTTGCCTGAAATGGACTTTGTCCGTTCAGGGTTAAATCGAAACAGAAACTGAAAATGGAGCACTCAGGGCATGAGACCAGCACGAGTGGGATGACATTATGCGAGTCCCTCGCTGAAGAAGTGGATCAAAGTTGCAGTGAGTGTGCTTAAAACCGTACGTGTGATAACGGCTTAAGGAAAGAACAATCTGTTCAGCACAAAGGCTTAGTGCCTAAGCTTTGGGAATACCAAGATTGGATTTTTAATCTAACTGGAAACTGTGAACCTGTGAACGTCCATAGGGACCAGTGTAGCCATGGGATTAGTCTAATGGATTTGTTAATGAAAGACACCAATCTCTAGCAAGAAGGACTATGGGAGATGGGGTAGCCACACAGCAGGATGAGCAGCCTGGATGTTCAGTGGCTATAAGGAGGTAGCAAATACTATTCAATGAAGGGATTGGTGGCTATCAAAAGAAACACGGACCTCAGCTAAATCCAACATTCTCTTTCTTACCTGCTTAAAACAAATGAGATCTGAACACTCATGCATGCATCCCTCCCTCCTGCCCAATGGTGTACGCTCATTGTTGTTACTCAAGCTTTTAAAACAAAACGTTATCAAATTTAGTTAAAGAGCTATAAACATGTTCTCAAAATTGGCTCCTTTTCCAGTGATGTCTGACAAACACGCACAGGCCATGAATACTTGGTAATTCAAGGTTTCATTTGCCATATGTTAGTCCATGTCAACTTGACTAAAGAAACTTATCCACTAACAAACTCACTTGTGGTTTTTAGATGCGATATTGATTATCAAGCAAAGACTTTATCCACTTAAATTAGCATAAAACTGAGTTTGAACTCAACCTCATTTCCAACTGGATACTTTTGGGAGAAACTAACTTGAAATTTAATCTCTTAAATCAGAATTCAAAGAATTTTTTTTTGCCTTCCCCAATTCAAATCCAATGCCAGGCTTAATACCATCATCTAAACAAAGTCTCAGTACAGAACTTCTGGGAGTATATCAGATTAAACCCCCTTCCCTTGTGTTGTTTGCAGTAGGACCTACCGTGAGTTGATATCCGGGTTAGTCAGAAAAGGTGGAGACAGAACAACACAGAAGGAGGACGAGAGCACAGAGAAGGAAGAGAAGGGCATTATAGAGACAAGAAACTGCACAAATCATCAACAACACCCAGTGCTCCTGAGAAACTGCAGATCCCACACCTTCAAAGGCACATTGTACATGGGAAGGGCTGATTCAGAAAGATGCCAGTTACAAGAAATAGATGTTGAATGCCCAATGACACATTGCAGTGAGAGTATGCTTTCTGAAAGAAAAGCAACTGCGTGGGGATCCAGACCAGCTCATGCTACTGATCTGGATTAGGGCCTTGCCAAAACCCACACTCCAGGATCCAATTTGCCCCCACAGGTGCTGTTTGCTGGAAACCAGCATGGGGCCCTGAACTGGACAGGGAGCACAATATGAATAGAGTCCCCACGCAGCTTTTCCTTTCAAGTAGGCTTAAGCATGCTTCCCCCCAACACACACACTATTTCTTTTAAAGTGTGTTTAATGTCATGTATAGTTTGGCCTGAGACACCACTATGTCTTGCTCCAATTTTAATTTTGCTTAGAAGGTGCAAAAATAGGCAGCTAGCCACACATGTCTGTTTAAACCAGCCAATTTCATCTTCCCATTTAATAGTAAATTGTCTCACAAAAATAATGGAAGGTAATTACTAGATCTGTGTTTCTCTGGATGCCAAAAAGCACAGGAATACATAGGGGGAAAGAGGGAAAGAAAAAAGAAAACATGACTTTCTATACAAATGACTAACTAGTGAGAGCATATTGGTGTCTGCTACCAGAAAGGGCCTTTTACAAAGAACAAGAAAAAACAAACCGAAGAAGAAGAAGAAGAAGAAGAAGAAGAAGAAGAAGAAGAAGAAGAAGAAGAAGAAGAAGAAGAGGGCAAAGAAAAGACCCATAGCTATTGTTATGGCCTGGTTAAGTGGATGTGATCTACAGAGAGGGCACAAGTTCTAATACTGCCTCTTCCTATTGGCACTCTTCCTTTGGCTAAAGCGGCCAATGCACAGCCACTGACGTCATTAGGCAGGGTTCTATTCCCCCTACACAATGATGGCAGATGACCTCTGTGCATTTGTGCAAGGTCTAGCCTGGCAATGGGCTATCACAGCAGAAGGCATGTAGGGAAATCATATGCTTGTATCATCGATTTCGTGAATAGTTCTCATTGTGAATGGAGACTCAGAGCGTCATCACACAGGGGGAAATCATCTTTGCTTACTGTCACTTCTTCGCCCACGTGTTTGTCCCTCATTACTTCCTTTTTTGAAAGAGGAAGTAAACAACTTGCATGTGGCCCATTCAGTGGGCCGTTTTGATCCTGCTGCGTCTCCTGCACATGGCAGGAGATAGCGGCAAGTTCCATCTCAAAAATAATTTGGATTTACCGGGGTCTTTTTTTGTCATGTGAAGAAGGCTAGAAGGGACGGGAAGCGTGTGGAAGGACCTGCGAAAATCTGTGAGTGCCCAGTAATAAGCGTGCAATAAAACGCTCATCTGATGGAGCTCTCAATGTACATTTCATTATCATGTTCATTCCATAGCACTGTGCCTTTTAGATGCTTGCCTTAGACTGGTTCTCCTGTTTGCTGAGAAAGCAAGTCTCAGAGGTTCGTACATCTTAATTACTGATGCATCTAGGCATCACACACTAATATCTAATGTATGTTTCCTGTCTGAAGATCCTGAATATTGCAATTAATGTTTGCACAAACATTTGCTTGAGTTAATCAATACTGATTGCAAGGTAATGGGAAACCCTGATTTAATACAGTCTGAGGGTTGCTTCACAGGCTACAGTTTCCCTAAACATTGAATCCAGTCTCAAATTGGAGTATGTATTACGAATATGGAAAGAGCCATGTAAATCTCAGCCCCCTCCCCATTACAAGTATTTGGCTACTTGGTTTTCAACTGTGCAAAGTGATATAAAGTAATAGGGAAGCTACACAATAAAGAAGCAGGCAGGGAGGACACAATTGCCTTGCCGTGAGAAAGGAAGAGTGTTGAATTTGAGGACTGGTGGTGGCTAAGCTAAGGAAGCATTTCCTGGTCTTCTGTGAAGTGAAAGGTGTGGGGAGATGTATATTCTGCCCCTAAATCAGAAGAACTCACAACTCCCCTCTTCACATGATGCCCCAAAGCACTAGGAGTCACTCAGACTTCCTACCACCTCTTCAAAATGTCTTAAGTGGGCCAGGAACCAGGCTAGTAGCAAGGATGTCATTCTTTCAATATATGTTCATGTTTGGAATGAGGACTCTACATGGCATGCAATACCACCGGATGGTCTCAATGATTGGGAACATAAGAAGCTCAACTAGGGCAAACTATTTGTCTATCTGGCACAGCTGGAGTTCTCCTTATCCTTAACTCTTTTTTTTAAAAAAAAGAGAGATGCCAAAGTTTGAACCAGGGACCTTGGCATACATAGCAAGTGCACGGTCATTGAGCTATGGTCCTACCTTCAGGGTGCACCTATATGCATGCTTAAGACAGAAAATAGTCCTACAACTCCCAGCATTGTAGGACTTCTTTCTGTCTAAACATGCTAGGATGTGCCCTAAATGACTCTGGGTTCTAGTGTTATGAGAAAGGGGGGAAATCTTCTCCCTCTCCACTTTCTCCACACTGTGGCCATGTCTACACCACGGATTTTTCCTGGGGTCATCCCTGTGCGTCCAAATGACACACAGGTGATCCCGGGGGCAGGCAGGGATGACTCCGCCATTTTCCCAGGGTAACTGGTTGCTCAGTTATCCCAATTTTCCTCACATCCCGGGACGAACCCAAGGACTGTGGGCGGTCTGGGTGCCGCTCCTGGCTCATCCTGCCTCCCCGCGAGTAGTGGGGTTCTGGAAATAGGCATGGAGCTGCGCAGGAGCAGTCCATGACCATCAGGGGTGGTGGGGGAGTGGGTTTGGAGCGTTTCTTTTCATTTTTACTCATTTTTGTCAGTGGAGCACAATTGCTCTCCGTCTCTGACGATTTTTTTAAAAATGGTGTCTGCGATGTGCCTCTTGCCTTCCAGGATGTCGCGCTGGCGTGTGCATGCTGGGGAATGATCCCGGAAGCAGGAAATCCTGGGTTCCTCCCCCCCGTGATGTAAAAAGGGCCTGTGTCTACTTTTACACACACGTATCCTGTTCCTCCTTACTCACCTTTTTTCTAAACAAAAAAACTCCAAACATTGTAATCTGTCCTCAAAGTGGAGTTATCATGAGAATAAAATGGGATAACCCCTATGTATATTATCTTGAACTCTTTGGATGAAGTGATGAAATTATGTGGCTGGGGCATACTGTGCGTTGTAGGACTTTTTTCACACATGATTGCACCCCTGTTCCTGATTTGTTAATTAATGGGAAGGAATGTTGTCTTACTGATTCCCGATCTTGACTTTTTATACAGCTTCTGGGTCTCACTACCAACACTGGTGCTGTTCTTCATGGAACCTAACATTCTACACCAAAAGTAGACATTTTTCAATGTTTCTAAAAAGATACATCCAGGGTATGTTTAGCCTGGGAAGAGACGATGAAGAGGGATATAATAGTGGTCTTCAAATATTTGAAGAGCTGTCATGCAGAATATGGAGCACAGGTTAGCTCTAGAGGACATAATTAGAACCAATGGGTGGAAATTGCAAGGAAGCAGATTTTGGCTAAGTGTTAGAAGATACACCCTAATGGTTAGAGCTGTTCAAGAGAGGGTGACACTGCCTGGTGGTGATGTGTTCTCTTTCACTGGGGATATTTCAGCAGAGGCTTTCCATCTGTCAGGGATGATACAGCTACATCCTGCATTTCAGATCATGCACTGAGCAGAATTCCAATTTTCTACTTCTAAATTAAGTTGTCCATCTTCTACTGCAAAAGCTGAGTATCATAGGGAAAACTGTGTGAAGAGGGAAAGGGGGAGGTACTCTACCACAATTCCCTGTGGTATCTTTGCACACAGCAGAGGGTTCTGGATGGCTAGACAGCCCTGGGCTGCGCTTCCTTAAAGCACCTCATGCAAACAGCCTCATTACCACATATACAAAGAAATACTTCTAGCAATTTGGGTTATAAAACTCCCTTTCCTCAGCCTGCTGCTCAAGTTACCAAATCAAAAGGCCCTGATATAAGAAGAATTTAAAGTTCCTCAAACCATTCAGAGCATGACTGGCTTAATTGCTAATGGATTCTGATGCTGAGGTAGTTTGATAGCTGCCAGCACAAGAAACAATAAAGCCCTGAGGAGCAAGAAAAAAACCCCATGCAATTGGTGAGATGGTGGCATCAAGCAGGATGCTGAACCAGACATTTTTCTGAGTTGGGATTTACAAACTGTCTTCTGTATATTGCTCCCATACATTCTCTAGTGCTTTTTGTGACCTTTAATTTTCTATCTGCATGTAAAAAGAAGTCACCATTGTTGGTGGGAGATTCCTAGTGCTATGTAGCCTGTGGATAGGGTTCACAGGTCTACCAAAAATACCACAATGCTGATGTTACCCTAATTCCCTTAGCTGCAAAGTTGTACCCAAAGTTTGAAACAAAGCAACCCCTGGCAGCATGGAACAGAGATGGCACTTGCTTGTAAGTTCCTATAGTGCTTTGATGCGGTTTTGTTTTTAAAAAGCTGGAAAATATAACAGCAAAGCTGTCCATCAAAGACATACCCACCCACACGACCATGTGTGTTTTGTTTGTGTGGGCAGCAAGACTGGATAGCTGGTCTGGTCTGCTTCCTGAAAGCTGTTGGCTTTCTAAATGTATTAGATGTGCATAAGTCCTATCACAGATTTACAATATGGTATACCCTACCTCAATCAAGTGCCCTCCAGCTGTTTTGGATGACAACTCCTAGCATTTCTGACCATTGGCCATGCTGGTTGAGGCTGATGTTTAATCATCTGGAGGGCACGTAGTTGGGAAATGATACCCTACTTAATTACTTTGGTTTAGGCCTGGAATTAATTACATTGGTTTTAGTGGAAATAAGGCTGAAGACCTATATTGGCTTGGATTCAGGATGTGCCTTCCACAAGAGGAAGGGACCTTTTGCGAGAGGAAGGGGCCTTCCATGGGAGGAAGAGTTCCACGTGCGGAAGGTCCCTCTGACTGATTTTTGGGAATGCCCCCTCCCATACACTGCAGCTCACCCCATTCAGCAAGATCTCCTGTCTCACTGTGTAGCATCCTCAGGGAGCTCAAGGGACTGCCATGTGAAGGAAGGGAAGTCCACTTTCCCCAGATCAGTTGCTCCAGCTTAAATCTGGATCCAACCAAATGTATTATCAGAATTTAAAAGTGGTATGCTAGGGACATTATTGTATGAGCTGTGCACGCTTATATCCCTGCTGCCTTTCTTCACGGGCTTTTGTAGTGCTTTAAAAATGGCAAAAGTTGATTGACCAGAGAATGCCCAAAGAAATGAACGTGGAGCCACAGGAGATTACATCCCTATCATACCATGTCTAAGTCTTAATGCACAATCCTATGCATGCTTAGACATAAACAGTTCTACAATTCCCAGCATTCCCCAGCCAGCCATGCTGGCTGGAGAATGCTGAGAGTTGCAGGACTTTCTTTTCCTTTAAAGATTACTGCCTGTTTCAAACTAAAGCTCCAATCCTAAGCATACTTACTAAGGAAAAACTCAAAGAGATTTGCTTCAAAATAAACAGGCTCAGGCTGACATGCATACTGCCTTGACTAATATTAAGGTTCAGTTTTATGATGCAGCTCATAGGGCTGATGCTGCAAGCATTGGAGGACCCAGTTCAAATCTCACTCCTAGCCCTACGTGAGTGGGGTTGACATGTACTTTCTGTATATAAAGAACTGAACTCTTTCTCATGCATTCTTATATAACCAATCTTCAGCTGGTGTTAAACACAAGCCAATGCTCTTCAAATCATGCTAACTGCAGCATCACACTTGATCTTTCCCAAGGGGTATATTTTCACCTGGCCTTTCATGTCTTTCATATTCATAGCATTTTTCATTCCCTTTTTGTCCTTCTTGTTCTTCTTCTTCTTGCAGCAGCATTTCTTGCAGATGCAAAAGCAGCAGGTGAGAATGAGCAGCCCAGCTACTACAGCAATGGCGATCAAGGCCCAGGGAGGCACTGAAACAAAAATGAATACAAAACACACCCATGGCACAGTCATCACTGTAGTCTGACAATAATAAGGAAGTTACTGTACTGGTGGTGGTGGGAATGGAGCCATAGGTAAAATCACACACCTCCTGGGAGATTTATGTATTTATTTAAAGCAGTGGTAGGCAACCTGGTATTCTCTAGATATTTTGGACAACTCCCATAATCCCCTGACCACTGGCATGTCGGCTGGGACTTACAGGAGTTGTAATTCAAAGCATCTGGAAGGATGTCTACTCTTGCTTTATAGAATATTTCCACTCTGACTGGGTTTGGATGTCATGATAACCCGCATTGGGTTAAATAAGCCCATTTCATCTACTGGTAGGGTTTTTTTCAAACCATGATGACTTATTTGGCCAATGCTTGTGTTCCCCAGCAAGTAATTAAAAGCCCAGAAGTAATTAATATCCTTATGGCTGATGGCTGTGGGACGAATGAAGGCAGCGCACAGAGACTTGGTCCTAGGCTGACCCTTTACATTTTACAGATATGAGCAGGTTTAGAAATGGTAGTGATGGGACAAGCAGACCAGAGTACTCTATCATTTTCAGAAATTCCCTAGATAGGATAGCAGATGTGAGCTACTTACAGGGAATCTTCTTCATTTCATTCATGAACTTGTCTTTAAACTTGGCAAAAATATCCTCCTTGCTCTCCGTTAGTCCTGAAGCCTCTGTTCCATTCTCCATTGACACTGCTGGGACTATCGTTGTGGTAGGGGGTAGTGGATTACCCGTGGTAGCAGCTATTATAGCTTCCGGCTTGGGATGTTTCTTGAAGAAGTTAAACCCCATCTTGACTGCTCTTCAGGTTCTCTGAAAATGTAGGAACATTGATAGTAACAGCATAGAACTACTCTAATTCACTTAATATTGAGGACATTTGCTTTTCCAGTTCATTTGCAAAAACAGATGATGATGTCAGTCATAATCCTACTGCTATCTCACAATACTCTATAAAGGAACGTTCTACTTATTCTTTGAGGCAAAGAGTGTCTCATGATGAAAACTCGATAGGTGGTGGTGTAGAATCGAGCCAGCCATGGACTGGTTGAGAAATCTTAATGTTAGTCCTATGTACGGTAAAGCCACTGAAATTAATGAGATTTGAATTAGTCATGATTAACCTTAGTCCCATTCATTTCAATAGGTATACTTTATGTTGGACTAACATTGGATACTACCCTTTGTATTTCTACCTCTAGTTCATCATAGATAATGCCATCAAGTCTTACATGTGATTGTGGCAGATCTGTGTCTTTATATGCGGGTTTCGCCTAATCAGGTATGAAACAGGAGGTGGAAGTCCAGGTTAAAGAGCAAAGGTGGTGCATAGCCATGGCTAATCAAACAGTAGTCTGTCCTGCAATGTCATTTATCCTTCAGCTGGGCACTGATATAGGAAGTGGGCCCACTGGAATAATAATAAAACATTCTGAGAGAGGGGAGCCAGGGGCATAAGCAGTAGGCAAACAAGGGCTTGGTACCTCTTACCTATATACCCTTCCATTATTTTAATCAAAGCCACTCATTCCCTGCTTTATACATGACTTTTATTAGAAGTAAGAACATAAATCTAGATCTGCCCGAAGACACAGGTATGCCACTCTCAGGGGTAGTTTGGACCCAAATGTGATAATCTTGTTTTCCGTAAATGAGGAATGATATTGAGATGAAAAATTCAGAAAACCCCGAATGAGGAGTTATGAAATTCCCATGTGGAGAGACTAATCAAGACAGGTTTTCAAGTTATGAAATGTCAAGCAATACAGAGAGCATGAATTGACCAACTGATATATTTCCCCCCACGATTTTAGTCGGGTCCTCCATCTTTGCTACTAGAAGATAAAAGAGCCAGATATTGAATTTTCACACAGGCTGTTAGTTTTAAGTTCCCCCTCTGTGCCAGTGATCAAGTGCAGACCTTGCAAAGAACTCTCTGGTCTTTAGTGCGTAATCCATAATTACATATATTATCTCTTGTAAGAAAGAAGGCACCCACTTATGGGCATTTTTTTAGCTCTACCATGTGACTGGGACATGCCATGCAAATATATTTACCATTCAGACTCTATGATGCCCTTATGAACAATTAGCTCAATTGTGGAAATATGGAGAAAGAGAACTACATGGTCAAATTCCCCCAAACAAAGCTGATTAAAATAATAAGTTTTATGCAGTGAAGCCACAACAATCTGGATTCTTTTTGGCATAATGGCAAGCAGTGAGAATATCCCAGTATGTCCCCAGCATGTTTGAGATCCTCATTCACCATCTTGTGAAAAACCTTGAAAAAGTAGCCAAGCGAGAAGGTACTGAGTCATTGTCCCCACAAATGTCAGATGTATCAGAGTCACCACCACCCCAAAAGTGGACATGTGGTGGATTTGCCACCTAACCAACATTAATGGAGGCACAGCCGTGCCTCCATTGTTAAGGGCCGTCAGTAAAAAACACATTCCGCCATGTTAAAGTGATAATTGGGGGGGAGGGGTCATTCTAACAGCCATAAAATCGAAAACGTTTCATCAACCTTTCTGAAATTTACAGGTGCCAGAAAGAAATGTTTGTTTTACATTACCTGAAAATTTCGAGAAGATTGGTGAAAGATTGAGGGAAGGAGAGCAGTTTAAGGTAGAAAAGGAATACAAATCTCTTTCCCTGCTTTTGTAAAATTTACTTCCGGGTTGAGACTTTTTGTGCTCACAATTTGCATAATTTCTAGAGCCTTATTAACTAATCCAGTGGTGGAGTCTTCTTTCTCCTTGACTGTAGTTGATGGAAAGCTTTTCGTTTTTTTAAAAATTCCCTTCGGTTGACTTTTAAGGACTATTTTAACCTCTCATTCAAGTCAATGAGGCGGCCATCTTCCCTCATAACGCGACACTGACACACGCTCAGTAGCGTCGCTCTCCTCCCTCCCTCCTGCCTTAGAATGTGGGGTGGGTGAGTGAAATGGCCGCTGCCTCTAGCACAGACCTTCTGAGTGAAGAAGAAGAAGAAGAAGAGTTTCTCTTTTCTCTTCTGGAACATGAATTCCTTTGGCTCTGAGAGTATTTTGGGCTATCTTCATAAGGCCAGTTTGCTCTTTTGCTCCCTGGTGAAGCAGGGTGTGGTTCCTCTGGATCCATGACAACCTGATCTTCAGATCTCTCCTGGGAATAGGTGGCTATACCTTTCTTTCTATCCCCACCCCCCACCCCATACACACACAGTGCTCCTTCCCTCTTTTCTAAGAGTTTGGTCCATACTGCTATAAGTTGAAAGCTTCAAACACTTCATTTAATTAGTTTGGGCCGGTGTTAAGGTTGAAGTACTACGTTGAAACCTTTCAAAGTGCTTCTGGGCTTACAACATTGGTTTCGGCCTAGTTACCCTGTTTTTCTAATAAGGTTTAGAAACAGTTGAGCTGTCGTTTATTTTGCATAGTGTACACACATGGAATTTCTTTCTAATCCTTGCAGTCTACACTGGCTCCCTCCTTAACGTGTTTTTGGATGCAGACAAACACTTTTTTGTTTCAGCAGGCCTTTGGCAAATCATCTGGACCTCTGTCTATACCTTTGACTTTTAAATTGTTAGGTATTTAAAATGTTTTAAATGCTTTAATATTGAAAAGTATTTAATTATATTTTTAACTTTTGTATATTTAGGCTGACCATATGAAAAGGAGAACAGGGCACATGTAACTTTAACAGTTGTAGAGAAAAAGGAATTTCAGCCAGTGTCATTTGTATGCAATTAGTCCCTGGTGAAATTCCCTCTGCATCACAACAGTTAAAGTTGCAGGCACTATACTAGAGTGACCATATACAAAAGAAGGCAGGGCCCCTGCAACTTTAACTGTTGTAATGAAGAGGGAATTTCACCAGGAACTAATTGCATACAAATAACACTGGCTGATATCCCGTTTTCTCTACAACTGTTAAAGTTACATGAGCCCTGTCCTCCTTTTCATATGGTATATAGTATATTCCTATTTATAGGTTTTAGCTCTATATGTTTTAGTTTTGTAAGGCTGCCCTGAGGCCCAGCATTGGGCAAAAGGCAGGATACTACTACTACTACTACTACTAGTAATGTTTCAGATTTCACTTCTGCATCTGATGTTCTTTTGCATTTACTTTTCTTTAGAAACCATTCATATCTTAAGACTTCTTGTGTGGCATGTTTCATTGGTTTAACAAGTTAAAAGAGGTATTCACTGTTTTCATGCTTATGTTATAAAATCTATTTTCAACAGGCCTAGTAACTTCAAGAGTAACAGAGTTGGGGAAAATCCTCAATCTCTTTGCTATCAGAGGCACTGAGTAAGGGACCCCTAGAGATAATTTAGACTGACCCCAACCACAAAACACTATTCCCCCTTCTGAAGAGATCTGGACCATGACTACTAAAGACAAACAAAGTAGCAGGCCATAATAACAGTTCTCATGTGGCCATTTGCCTTATGAGGCAGGTGCTCTGCGGGCTACCAAATGGAGGGACTAACAAGCCATAAAGTTGCCTGGCTGGGTCTGCCAGAAATCCAGCCTCAACACTCCTGGAAGGTCCATGTTCTATAGCACCTGCTGTCAGATGAACTTGAGGGACTCCCACCCTCCACCCCTGGGTTTACTGGCTTCCCCTGGCTGGACCTTGCAGGAAACTATAGGGACAGACACAGGCATTCATAGCACACATAGAATGCTGAGACTGGCAAATCTAAAAGCAAGTGTGTTGCTTTTCAAGAACCAAGGAAATTCAGTGGGTCTTACTTTTGAGTAAATATCTAGGGAGGGAAATGCAGCCTGTGCAAGAACTGAGTAGGGTGACCATATTTGGGAAACCAAAAAAGAGGACACCTAGTGGGTGGCAGGAAAATGGCTTTCTGGGGCCACCTTAAAGTCCCCAATTGGAGCGAAGGAGGGGAAAGAATGTCATTGTCACCCCACCCCACTGCTCCAATCAGGCCTTTTTCTATAATGTCTGGGAATGACACGTTTTTCCCTTTTAAGACCTTGATTGGGAGAGAATGACACACCTCCAGAAAGCATGTCATTCCCCCCTGCCACGCTAGTAGTGGCCTTAAAAGGGAAAGTGTGTAATTCCAGGTCATTATAGACTATTGCATAAAATCCCCCCGACACCGAGGATAGAACAAAAACCAGGAGAAATCTGGGGAAATCATGACAGTTTTTTTAAAAAAATATTATTGCATTTATATCACACCTTTTTTCTGCCAAGAAACCCAAGGTGGCATACATAATCCTCCTCCTCTCCATTTTATCCTCACAACAGCAACCCTGTGAGGTGGGTTAGGCTGAGAGTCTGCAACTGGCCCAAAGTCACCCAATGGGTTTCCATGGCTAAGTGGGGAGTAGAACCCAGAACTCCCAGCTCCCAGTCCAACACTTTAGCCACTACGCCACACCCTAATGGTCACCCTAGAATTGAGCCATGCCAAGTTGGAAGCAGATCCGTTTGTGCCTTGATTTTTAGGATAGTTTTTTTTAAAAGTTTGACTTCAATTTTTTTTCTAAAATTCAAGGCATGAACCAATCTGCTTTCAACTTGGCATGGCTAAAGCCTTACTTAAGAGGTACCATGGTGCCAAGTTTCATCTCTTCATCTTTATTAGTTTCTTTTTTTTTAAATGTACTGCTCAAGGCCCTAGACCCCAAAGAGGAGAATTGGGTTTGAAGTTAAAAAAAAATCCTAAAACTCAAGGCATAAACAGATCTGCTTCCAACTTGGCATGGCTCAATCCCTACTTAAGAACTACCATGATGGCAGGTTTCATCTCTTTATCTTTAAAAATGAGGGAGATGCAAGCATTTTGGTTGATTCATTAATGTTAAAAGTGAGTTCAACACATAACACTAGCTTTGATTTTATATTGGATGTCAAGATGGTATAACATCCTGGCTGACACTGGCTTGGTTGTCAACTGTATAATATCCAGTCATCCATTACAAAAACCTACGGTTTACAAAAACAATGTTAAGGCTCTACAGTTTCCAACCAAGCACCAAAAAGCAGGGAAATAGGGAGTTAAGGCTCACAAGTTTTAACGCCACATCCTCCCTAAGGAGGCAGAAAGTGCAAGTGAAATTCTCATTCTCCCAAAGCAGATAAACCATGAGGACAGGGTGGAGAATATGATATGCAGAGGTGACTGTGGGGTTGTGGAACACTGATCATGAACAACTTAGGGCCACCTACTTCTCTCTTTTGTTTAGAGCAGCCCTTCCCCAACCTGGTGCCCTCCAAAGGTGTTGGACTACAACTCCCATCATTGCAAGTCAGTTTGTCAGATGGTCAGGAATGCTGGGACTTGTCATCTCAAACACCTGGAGGGCAGCAGGATGGGGAATGCTGTTCCATACCCTTACCAAATACAAGGTCTGCCCAATACTTTTCTCTCACACACATCTCGCATATAGCAGCACTCTTGATAACAAAAGGGGCACTATTCATTACAGATCTAGAACCAGAGCATGTGCCAGGCACTTCCAACTTTTAGTCAATATCCTGCCTTTCAAAGAACCAATGTTTTTTTCTTTAAATCTATTTATAAAAAATATACTGTTCACTCCCCACAATCCCTGCACAATACATCATCTCATCAAAGCAACAGCGGAGCAGAAGAGGTTTAGTTTGGCTGTCTTGAACACCTTTCAGATGAGATTAGTTTGCAATCCTATACCTCTTGGGAGAAAGCCCTAGTGAATTCAGTGGCACTGGCTTCTGAGAAGACATGTATAGGAGTCAACCTTCTCCAGCCTGGTGCTCCCCAGATGTGTTGCACTGTAACTCCCATGTTATGTGTTATGGGGAAGACAAAAATCAATTCATACTTAATTTTAAAATAATACTTACGCATGAAAGTATTAGGTGGTGGCTCTGCCTTTGATCTCACACTGCTGAACAAGTAAGAGAAATCCTTTATCTGATATTCAAGAAACAGACATCCTATGCCATGTGTTGAAAACTAATGTTGATGTCTGAAGGGCTATCTGGATTAGGTGTTCAAGATTCATTCATTGTTGTTTCATTTGGTTTTGACAGTTTATTTAAAGTGATGCAGCTCTTTTGTAGTTCCTTGATTGATCACATATCTTAATGCTGGAAAACATCATACTTTAGTACAGATGTGGGCACAAATAGATCTATCCTGATGATTTGGACATCAACTCGCGGCATTCCTGATAACTGCCCATGCTGATAGGGGCTTTTACAAGTTGAATTCCAAAACATCTGGAGATCTACATTCTGCCTTCCCTTGTTCTTGAACAACATTCCCCAACCTGGTGCCTGTCAAATGTGTTGGGTTGCAACTCTCAACATAAGGAGATGCTCTAAGAAATGAGAAGTAGCTGGTCCTAAGTTGTTCATCATCATTTCCTACAACCCCACAGTCACCTCTGCAGTTCAAATTGCATATCTAGATTTTTGAGATGACAAGTCCCAGCATTCCTGACCATGGGACATACTGACTTGCAATGATGGGAGTTGTAGTCCAACACCTTTGGAGGGCACCAGGTTGGGGAAGGGCTGCACTAAACAAAAAAAAATTTTTTTTTTAAAACAATCAACTAACACTAACACTAAGCTAATTTAGAACAAATGTCTTTTCTTTCCTCAGAATGCTACGAACGAAATCGTCCGGAGAAGTCTCCCGCGAGGCGATCAGCTACGCGGTCGAAGAAGAACTGGGGTAAGGCGGGACCCGGAGCAGCTGAAAGCCCAGCAGGCAGTTTTTAAAGACATAACATCCAAGCTAAAAGGAAACTGGCAGCACTATGAGCCCAAGTTGGTATACTGGAGATAATCCATGCCTCCAGATGTTTTGGATTATCTGGTGCCTTCCAGCTATTTTGGACTACAAATCCCATAATTCCTGCCAATTGGCTGGGGCTGATGGGAGTTGCAGCAGGGCAGTAAGTTGCCTACCCCTGCTATAAAGATATGGGCCATGACCCAGGAAGTGGGGCAAGGCAATTCAACAGACTTGATGAACTTGGCAAATTTGCTGTGAGACATTATTGACTGCAGGGAGTTGATCCAAAGGGTGAAGCTTCTTAATACCACTTCTAGATGGGACCTGTTGCAATGCCCAATGTTTCATTTATCAGAGAAGTACAATATGTATTCTGGTCCCCATTAACATGTGCAGGCCCTTTAAATTAAGGTTCCTACAGAAGAAATTTGGTTGAGGGGCTTTGATGTCTTTACAAAAAGGGTTAAAGATTCACCCTTTTCTCCTGTTTTTCTCTGGGAATTGCTGGTAGGATATTGCTTGAGAGATGCATCACCTTCACCTGCATGTAGGGCTCAGCTGAACATTCTTCAGTGAACATTTTTGGTGTGAAAGGGGACTAACCATTTCCATGTTTGTTTGCTGGTGTTACCAGCCACTAGCAGCTGCTGCTTTGGTGCCTCTCCACCCCACCCCACCCCACCCCACCCCTTCCTTGCAATGGTAACATTGTCACTCTTGCTTAGGAAGGGGACATATTTGAAGAAAAACTGCACCAAAGACCAGCTGAATGGACCTGCGACGAAGCCTGCTGTGGAGCATCACCACCACGCCAAGCTCCAGGGAGAGGCGCACCAGATGTGCACTGAGGAAGGAGGGCACAGCTCCCCCTCCCAGCATTTGGGGCTCATCCCCAGTTGTATACAGGGATATACGTGGACATTGGGACCAGCGTACAGAGCCTAACCTGGGGCCCTCCATATAATTTGGACTACAACCCCCATCAGCCAATGGGCAGGGATGATGGGGGTTGTAGTTCAGACTGTCTGGAAGGCATCAGATTGGGGAAGGCTGGAGCACAGTGTTTTCGTACTGCAGTATTGGGAGTAGTGTTCAGGGGTAGTCACCTGAGCTTTTAGCAATTGAGGCAAAGAGGATGCAAGCGAGCTTGGCTACTGACAACTTCTTGTGCAGCTGCATCATCCTGTTACTTCTGTTGATTATGAGGCCATCCCATTTCCACCTGCGGTGGGGGGCACTTTGTTTTTACTATGCAGCTGTCAAGAGTTTGAGATCTGGAAGAAAAATAAGGCGTTCCTCCTCATCCCTGGAATTTCTCCTTCCACCTTGTTGAAGAGCAGGTGCCAAGTCATGTAGTGCTGGAGCAGCAGAAGTAGGTATGGTCTGGACAGCAGCCTGCCACACCTCTCCAGAACATGCTCTGCTGTGCTCTTCGAGAAGAAAGGCAGGTAGAATGGAGGAAAGGGACATGAGCAAGTAGTCAGGTCAGGGCTCCTTCCAGTTACTCTTTTTCCACACCTCTGTGCGAAGGTGCCAGAAAAAATGCAAAGCAATTGGTAGAAAACATTGTGCCAAGAGCTGAATAATATAAATTAGGCCCTCGATTTGCGTGTGTGTGGGATGGAGTGGAGTGGAAAAGGGATATGGTAACTCTATACAAGCATGCATTACGTCTCCCCTTAGGCAAGCAAAAACCTTGCTTTCCTCTTTTCCTACGCACTGCACTGCAGCAGGAGGAACCCCTCCCGTCACACACACACACCTCCCAGCATGAATCTATATCCACACCTTGTTCTGTTACCCAACTGAAAAAAATATTCCAGACTCTGCTGGAGTCACTCAGGGACTGAAATCCAAGGCATTCTGCTTCCAGCCCCTGCCTATAAAAATGTAGGTAACTCAGAAGCCTGGCAATTCAGTTCTAGAAATGCTACATGTTGTGTGTGCGCTGGCCTGCCAAATGGGTCTTTTGTTCTGGACCGTACACCTTTGTTAATTTATTTTCCTCACCTTCTGTACCTTCATGTGCTGTTTCTTTTCCTGGCAATGCTGCAGCTGCAATTCTCCAGGCTACTCATAGCTGCCCCACTAAGCCAATGGAACAAACCAGAATGGGTAGCTTGACAGAGCTTCTGTTCTTGCTTCTGACCAGCTCACCTCCAAGCCTGTCAGCAGAATGGGGCTTTAACAGTCCAATCCTATGCGGAGGAAACCACTAAGTTTAATGGGGATTACTCTGTACATTGTAGAGGGTTGGACTTAGGGTGACCAGATAAAATCCAGGTCAGGGCTCATGTAACTTTAACAGTTGTAGAGAAAAGGGAATTTCAGCCAGTGTTATTTGTATGCAATTAGTTCCTGGTGATATTTCCTCTTCATCACAACTGTTAAAGTTGCAGGGGCTTCTGCCTTCTTTTGTATATGGTCACTCTAGTATAGTGCCTGCAACTTTAACTGTTGTGATGAAGAGGGAATATCATCAGGAACTAATTGCATACAAACGACACTGGCTGAAATTCCCTTTTCTCTACAACTGTTAAAGTTACAGGAGCCCTGACCTGGATTTTATCTGGTCAGCCTAGTTGGACTAGATGATCCTTGTGGTCCCTTCCAACTCAACAATTCTATGATTCAATGTTTCGGTTGCACATATTCCTTCATTTAAGATGTATGAATGTCACAATACACACACATGTATTGGTGCAACCACAGACCAGGTTAAAACTGGCAACATGGCAGCTCTAACTCACCCCATGGGATTCCTTGGAAGAGTATCAAATCAAAAGTCCACAGTGTCACTGCTGCAAGGCTAAACCGATAAAGCTAGACAGGGGCAAGGAGGGAGCGCAGGATAGCCAGTAGGAAAAGCCTGCCCCTGCCCTGTGTTCCCATGCTTTCCCACCCCAACAGAAGACAGCCTCTCTCTCAGATTGGAGCTTTTTCATAATGCCCACGGATAACGTGGAGCACAGGTAAAAGTCACTGTAAATCAACACATTGGAAACCTGCAGTTTTGAGGGGGTGGGAATCCCGATGTGGCTGCAGGTTGGCAGCTGTGTCATTTAAACAACACAACACCACTACTCAGTCACTATGGGGTTAATAGACTGCATAGACATCCCAAAGCGTGCCACTTTCCTCCAAAAAAACCTAATTGGTCATTAAAATGAAGTGGATGTATTTCAAAGTGTATTTCATGGTGACTGCTAATGTGATGCTTATGAGAGGTCAAGGCGGGTTCTTCCTCTAAGATTCTGGGACTTCTGTTTTCTTCCGTTCCTCTCAAGCATCAGAGAAGGCCACAGTTAGATTAGATACTGGAAGGGATCAGCTATCCCTGAAGAATTCAGAAAAAACTGAAAATGCAGGGCATGCTTTACTAAATTAGGAAGTTTTTGTTTTAAAAAATGTTTTAGAAACATATTTCTAGCTTTCATGCTTGGGACATAATACACCATCATATTTCGAACTGGGGAAGTATTCCCCGCAATGCAATTTATTGCTTGAGCAAGGTGAGGCGCAATGTAAAGTGCAGCATGGGGGAGGGGGAATGGACACAAGGGAGCCTGTGCCCTCCCACCAACCAGGATCCCCCCATCTATGAAACTCTTTATGTGTTGCATTTGGGGGGAGTGCAGGAGAGGATTCAGTATCCCCCACCTGCCTGTTCATGCTGAGCTTCAAATTGCATCCACTCCCCACACCCCCATTTGATAAGAACTGGATCCTGCCTTCGTCACATCCCTTGCAGTCTGCAAAACTCAGATTCCGACCCATTCACAAATCCCTCCATCTCCTGAATTGTCATTTCACGCTTCCACATAAGAGGAGGTCCTGCATATTTATGAGTCAATATTTATGGCTGACTGGTAAACAGTGAGAGTGCTGGTGGGCAGCATCTTGTTGTTGCTCTTTGACATCTCTAACTGATTAATGCCAGTAGAAGCCAGCCAGCAACTGGTGTGCAAGTGCCTCTATAGGCCAAGTGTAATAGATTATTTTCCCCCCTCTGTAACAATTTAACATTTGAGAGAAGAGGAGGTTGGGGAAATGGGAGGGGGAGGGGTGTGGGTGGAGGAGGAGAGGCAGATCTCTGCAAGAGCCAATCTGGCGGTTCCATGGCTAATGGCTCCGTCAATCTCTCGCTTTCCGTTTCTTCCCCATTGTAACATAATAAATTTCAAGCCTCCATCAATCAAGAAGGGGGGGCTATTTAACATCCATGCTTCAACCTAAATGACAGCTTCTTAGGGCTATAAAAGAAATGCGGGGCGGGGGGGGCGGAAGGAGGGAGGTGAGCACCTATCCATCAGGCCCAATCTGTTGATGCAAAAAACAACAACAACATCACACGCTAACAGACACTCTTCAGCGCTATTGGACTCAAGTTGGGGAAGCAACGCCAATAGGCAAATCACCATTTTGACTGCTTACATTACACAACTGGAAAGACCCAAGTAGAAAGTCGGAGCTGCCTGAAGGTGGCAGCGGTAATGGCAGTGCTGAGTGGGGGCAAAGAGGATATTGCAAAGCAAAACCCCATGGGTGGTGGGTACGACTGATTTAAGTTGGGCATTTTCAGGTTTAAAAATATACTATTAAAACAAACCCATTCCATGTCCACCTTTGGGGATAAAAAACGGCTAAATCCTATACATTTTTCTTGCCTTTTCCGCTGTAGTGACTAAAGAACAGGAAATTGGTTCAGCCCCCAGTTCCCTGTGGCAAAAGAGTATTTTAAATGCTTTCAAATGTTTTAATATTGTAACATGTTTAATTATTTTTTTATTTTTGTATATCTTTATCTGTTTTAACTGTACACGTTTTAATTTATAAAGCCAATAATAATAATAATAACAACAACAACACATGATATGTGCAGCATGGAGAGACCTGGACAGAAGTGTTGAATGGGAGGAGGACACTGAGGTCCCCTCCACAAGGATTCGCTTTTGCACCCAGTTAGGCGATTATGCGCATCATCGCTGAAGCGCATTTACACCTAATACCTCTGCACGAGAGGCGGCGAAAGGCAGCGAAGCGCATTAACGGATGTCCAAAATGCGCTTTCCAAGTAGTTAATGCGCATAAGCGCTTGTTCACATAGTCAAAATGCGCTTTAACGGCCGGAGCAAAATAAAACTCGCGATTTAACACGCATTCGATAATGCGCATAATCGGAGAGATAACGCGCCTCTACGCCCGATTTGCGCTCCGTTCTTGTAGAGGTAAAAAAATTTAAGCGCCTTGAAAGAGCTTTAAACCTCTCTTGTAGAGGCAGCCTGACAAGTGTCAGTTCAACACTTATAAGTTCAACACTTATCTGCAGTCTTGCCCTGACAATTTCCTTGTATATCACTGACTCCCCTTTGGGGCTTCCATTGATAGCTGCAACATACAAGGACATTTACAAGGCAAGATTACACATATGCACACTTGTAAAAGAATGGGAAATAACAACAACAACAACAACAACAACAACAACAAACACATCTCTCCCACCTCAAAAAGCACCCCCCCCCCCAGGGGATGAAGAGGGGTAGTTATCGGAGAGGGGAGGAGACCAGGACAAAGAAACAAGACAGGTTCTGCAGCAAAGGCGCCTGGGATATGTGCTGGAGCTGGCTGAATGATCGATGGAGGGGGAGAACAAGCCTTGACAAACCTGATTGTCTGTTGGCCGTACTGTGGGTTGTTCAGCAAGCAACCAACTCACTGTGGCTTATTTGCAAGTTGGCTTAGCATGACGTGAACCTGCCCATTATCTTGTAATCCTTACAAAAGCCTTGATTATTAATGATCCCTATATTGCAAATAGGTGGGGGACACTAAGGCAAGGAGAGGGTAGATGGTCTAAAACCACATAGTTAACTCATGATAGGATTCAAACCAGGGGCCTTCTTATCTACACCTTAATGACCCACTTACACCAGATCAATGGTCCTTGTTACAGGCTTGCTGCCCTGATCCAAAATTCCCTATCAAATTTCCCAAATCAGTGTGCAATGTCTAGGGAAAAGCCAACTTAGAAACCCAGAAGCTCCTCTTCTTACTTTCAGGTATGTGGAACCTCTGCTGTTCAAATAAACTCTAACAAGTCCAGGACTTCTAGCATTCACTCTATGACCAGATTCACATGATTGCAGAGGGAGAAATAAGTCATGGTGACTTGTATCCCCCACTGCGTGTGCCCATGGCATACTGGGGAGATTTGCATAATTACCCTTGCTGGCTCAGCTTGCTGTGTCATGTGAACCTGGTTAACAAGCCACCCAGAACCCGTGGGCTCTTTTAGGGTTCTTGGGTTGCTTGTTAATCACAGCAATAAAACAGCCTTGCTTGATTTACACGACACAGCAAGCTGCACTGGTGAGTGTCAATATGCTATTCCCTCTGGCTGGCTTATTTCCCCCTCCATAAATGGATGAACAGGCCCAGGGGGCTGTCTTCACAGTGCCGGGTTGGCACCACCTCCCTCCAAAACCTCTCAGTTTTCTTCTGTTGGGGTACCATTGGGTAATCCCAACACCAAGGAGGGCACGTGCGGTTTCTGGATGGCCATCCAGGTACCAGAGCTGATGCCCCGCCCTCTTCCTGGTGGAAGGTGACCAATTGCCAGTTGCCTTCCACCAGGGACTGCCCTTGGATTGGTCCCAGAACAACATCAGATGGCGTAAGAGCCATACTGATGTCACTCCCATTGAAAATGTCGGGGTAAGTCCCTGACTTTTTCAATGCACAGCTTTGCAGGAAAGCCCTGCGGTTGCTGTGAAGCTGCATCTGCATCATATAACTGTGCCTGCATCATATAGACAGTGACTAGCCACCTGCTTCCAGCTGTGACTATTATAAGGGCAGACTTTATAACATTAACATCATGCAAGCTTTCTCTCCTTCCTCTCCCCCACCCTTGGAAAGCTTTCTCACTCTTTTGTGATATTTTGGTTGGTCCTGGTAAACATATTGTCCTATTGTAGATTTTGGATTTCTCTCTCATGCATACACCATGGCAGGACACAGTTACCTTTTCTTTTTCACTTATCAAGGAATTAGAAACTACAATCCAGTAGCTGTACATGACTTTCTCAATATCTCTGCAGCCATTTACTTTGCCTAGAAACAGCAACTCAGTCAAAATTTCTGCTAGTAGCCTCCAAATATCTGAGCTCCAAAAGGCAAAAATGTAGGGCATTCAAGAGGAAAGTGTCGAGTCAGTTAAGAGAATTGCAAGAGAAAGATAAGGATGGCAAGCGTGGTAAATGAATTAACAGTGCCTGCCACTGGGGTTAAGGAGAACTGAAAAGGGCTTTTAGACATTCATCGCCGAAGAAAGGGAGAGCAGGGCGATTAATAACTTCGGATGGAAATGAAATGTGCCGAGATATTGAACTGCGTCTTCCCAAATAGTCTTGGACAAGAAAAAAGTGAGCAGGAGCAGAACAGTATGACCTAGATTGCACAATTAAGCAATGCATGGCTGTTGGGTAGTGTGTAGGAGTGAGCAAGTGTGCTGTCTCCCACTTGCTTACCTCCAGTTTGCTTAAGAACCCAAGTTTGTGCTTTGTGATGTCCAGACCCAGAATTCTGGATTGCTGAGGGAAAAACAACCCAAAGTTTTAACCCATTGTTTGTTCTTCATTAAAACTCTTAAGTTGTTTCTCGCTCAGCAACCCAGAGTTCCAGGTTTGAACATCACAGAGGATTCCCAGGTTGTTTAGGGAAGTGGAAGTAGGTGAGCAGTCAGGAGCCAGCATGCTCACTCGCTCCTGCACATTCCCAAATAAGCCACAGTTTAACACAACATGGGTTATTTAATTGTACAAACTGGGTCTATAGGTGACATTGGCAATTGGAATGTCTATAGCCTTTTTATTGAACATAAACTTTTGAGGACATGTTAATAATATCAGCATTTCTGTTGATATAATTTAAAAAGCAAATGTCAGGTTTTCTTCTCAGCTAGGAGAAATACACGTTTTTTGGCTCAGTAGCCATATTTGGAGTTTTCAGTTTGCCCACCCCCATGTAATACGTGTATGTGCATATACCTTTAAAAGGCCTGCAGTTGTTAGCTTTCCTGTCCTTTCTGGAGGCCTGGGTGGGCCATCTATTTTATTCTATCTTTGTGTGGGCTTTGGAGCAAGGCAGTCTGCTGTGTGGCTCCTCAGGAGTTAGTCTTCTCTCAAGCATTTAACAATAAAGGAAACTTGTGGAAGAAGCTTCAGAGTCTGTTACTTGGCAGTCAGGCCTAGGGTGAGCTGCAATTTGGCAGGTAAACTCACCCCCACACTGTCCATGCCTGAGGGACATTATACACAAAAGGGCTGGATTGACACAACACGCTAACTGAACATGGGTTATCATGTTGTCAGTATGCTTTCTCTGCAGGGTGGTTAATGTGTCGTCTCAATGCAGCATGTTTTCCACAGGGTGGCTTGTTAATCATGCAGTGATTTTTCTTGAACAAGCCACCTTGAGAACCCATAGCTTGTTGTTGGGTTGCTCATGGTCGTTAACAAACCACTCTGCATGGTTAACAAGCAACCCTGTGGGAAAAGTGCTGCATCCTGACAATACAATAATTCACCCTGAGGAAAATGCACTGTGCTCAGACAACACGATAACCCACAGTCCAACAACAATCCACACTGGGTGGTTTATCGTGTTGTGTGAACCCAACCAAGGAGTACACAGCCTGTGGTAAAGCTACAAACAAATTGTTTGACCTACTCATTTCCTTTGTTGATAAATTACAGAATGAGAGGCATTCTTTGAGGGTTTCTTGTAGAGTATCTACTGTGGTGTCTCATGAGATCACACTTGAATTACACACGGTAATTCATGTTGACATAGAAATTGGCATATCTGGACAAAGCTGGAAACTTAATTGGCAGTAATACTACAAACAACATTGTCAATTAGACATAGTGCTAATTCAGTGCATGAAAATAAAATTACACAATGTGTACACAATGTGACTGCCTCTTACTTTTACGAACATCATTGTCCTCAAAAACAAATTCTTTCACAGATCATTCTTCATGCACAAACCTCTTTTTTTCTTCTAAATTGTTGTGATTTCTTGTTCTAAATTGTTTCATCTGTTCACTGTTTTATCAATGCACACTTCACAAGGCTGATAGAAAGTGGTCATGCCATACACAACACTGGGTGGAATTCATTGTGAATGAATTCTGAGTGAGCACCATTGAAATGAAGAGGACCTCTGAAAAAGTGTAAGTGTTTTCATGCATTCTTTTTAAATGGGGATTACATAGGAGACCTTTACAATGCAAATTTATTTTCTAAACTTTATATGAAGACTACGCATTTTCTATCTATAGTCCTGGAGGAAACCTTTTCTTTGTGTTTAAACACCCTCCCACTTATAGTGACTCATCCATCCATCATTTGTGAAAAACATATAGCACTAGTACTGCACGAAGAAGGCAAGTATGAGCATAGCCTAGGATTGGTATTATCAGATAAGCCCTTAGGAAGGAGTCATGGCACACCAGAGTGAATGTTTGTGTGTGAGTATGAGAGAGAAAAACAAGTAAAAAGAAACAGAGAGACAATAGATGAGTATAGACCATTTATCGAGAGTCATTTAGCACCTCAGCCTAACAGATTTATAATCCATCATGAAGTAGTGCCCTCTTTGTTAGATGTATGAAGATGTGTGTTTGCATGTATGCACACACTATCTTTATGCTGATAACACTTTATGCATCTGATGAACTGGGCTCTAGTCCACAAAGGCGGATGCCACAATAAATTTAAGGTGTCTTTAAGGTGTCATGGGAGTCTTTGGCCAATTGAGAAGTAAAGGTCATGCTCCAACAAAATATGAAGTGGGAGTGGGAACAAGTGATAAGATCCAGTATTCCTTCCCTCCCTCATGCATCCACCTTCAGGTTGTGGTTTGTAGAGCACACTTAAACCAGAGTTCCTGGTTTTGATGTCATGGAGAATCTGAGGAAGTTTCTTCTGAAGAGGGAGGGAAATGGGGAGAACAGGGATTATTCAAACTCATTGCACATTCTGCTCTAACACACCATAGTTTGTTCTGAATCAGGCCAAGAAAATCATGTGGGCTGGTGAGATGTGTGTTGTAATAGACCATAGGTCAAACTAGAGATGCGGCTAGAGATCTGAGATCACAATCTCTTGAGTTTTTAAAAACGTTACAAGTGGTTTGGGGGTGGGGGGTTTAGATTGGGAATGTGGAGGAAGGTTAGTCATTTCCCTGAAGCATTTTCCTGATTAAAATTGTCACGTAGAAGAAAACATCCCAGTGCCAAGTGGTTATCTATATATTTATACCCATGGGGAAAACAGCAGCAGGAAATGGGATGATTTCAGTCAAGAAGATGACATGGGGAAAAAGTCAACATTCCTCCTCCCTGGTGCTGAATCCCTGATCTGCATCTGCCCTCCTCCCAAAGCTATTACCGTATTTTCCGGCGTATAAGACGACTTTTTAACCCTGGAAAATCGTCTCTAAAGTCAGGGGTCGTCTTATACGCCGGGTATAGGACGGACATCACCCGGCGTGCTACTCTAGAGCAGGCCGCGAAGCCCGCTGTTAGTAGCCGCCGGCGCCGGACGGGAGCGGGCGTCCCGGAAAGGTAAGGAGGGGGCGCGTGGAGGGGAGGGGGGGCGCGCGGAGGGGAGGAGGGGGGGCGCGCGGAGGGGAGGAGGAGGGGGCGCGCGGAGAGGAGGGGGGGCACGTGGAGGGGAGTAGGGGGGCCCTTACCTTTCCGGGACGTCCATCGGGCGCGCGGAGGGGAGGAGGGGGGCACTCTCTACAAACGAGGCATTTTTCTTCCTCCTTCCTTGCCACTGGTTGAGGGACTAGCGTGGTAGAAGCAGTCTGCCTTTTATCCTAACCCGCTAAATGTCTTCACCACTAAGCCAGTGTGAGCGGGGAAAGTAGCCCTACTTTTTTTCTCCTACTCCCAAGGTGTGCGTTCGCTATGTTCCTGTGATGAAGTGAGTCTCCCTGTGACAGACATTGAGTGTCACTGCTCTTCAGACCTCAGAGTACCGGTGTGCATATGCATCCCAGAAAAGCCAAATGGAGAAAAAATAGCAGCTGTGATTGACCAGGGATAGGTACTAGAAGACAAGCACTGTCCCTGATAAATAGGAATAATTGCACTGTTTTATGTTTACATGTTTGATGACAAACAGCCTTATGTTTATAAGTGACAGTTTTCCTGCTAAGTACCTGCATGTCATAAGCATTTGAATTAAAATTACCATATGCTGATGTTTTTTTAATTTTTATTTGGTGTGCATTGGAAGAGGGGTAGTGTTATACGGCGAATATATCCCAAACTCTATATTTTAACTAGAAAAGTTGGGGGCCGTCTTATATGCCCGGTCGTCTTATACGCCGGAAAATACGGTACATTTCTTTCATTTTAATTGCAGGGGATTCTGATCACAGATCTCCCACACTTCACCTAGCTGTGCGTTACCACGGTTACCTCTTAAAAATGTGTCCTTTGTTAAGGGTCCTTTTTGTTCAACCAATGCATGTGAGAGGAAGCGAGGGAAGAGCAGAGGGAGGCATGGAAATTGACAGTACTCTATTGTAAAATAGATTTATTCGCCTTTTAAGACAAACCTCAACAGATTTACATTTATTTATTTATTTATTTATTTTTGCTGGTGGACATTCCACGCTGAGTTTGTAATCCATATACAGCAATGTGTAAGGAAAACAAAATAAATCATGGGAAGAAAAGTAAACAAAAAATATTGCTCTTGTTGTGTTTCCCAAAACCTCCCACCTTATTGGGAGACAATAAAGAGGTCTGCCACGTAATCCACAAAGCTTTATTCAGGCAATAAACATCTCTTCCCACCTGAAGAGAGTCTAACCTCTAGAAATTTTCCTCTAGGCAAAACTATGTGAACTAAGCAAGACAATTGTCCTTTCAAGAAAAAGGGAAAGCCTTTTCCCAGAACGCTTTAACTTCAAGTAGGCTGATTCTGAAGAAGCCTTTGGCGAGAAGCTAGCAGGGCTGATATTCTCTCACCTTCCTTTAGCTCCACCCGTTTGAGTCTGCGGTGGGCTCTAAGACCAGCTAGCTTTGAAGTGCCCTCCCCCTCTGAAGAATACTGTGTGTTGTTAACGTTTTCAGTAGAGATGTGCAACGGATCGATCCACGATCTGGACCCTATCCAGGGGAAATCGGATAAAATTATCCGATTTGATCCCCAGCACCTGGATCGGCCGATCCAATATGATCCGATCCGAAAAGGACCCGATCCGGAGAGTATTGGATCGGAGGATCGGACCCCCTCCCCCCACTCATGCTTCTCGCCTGCCGGGGCCATCCATGGACAGCCCCGGTAAGTAAGGAGGAGCGCGAGGGGGGGCTTACTTGCCGCGGCTGTCTGCTCCCATATGCGGGCGCCAGCGGACGGAAGCGAACAGGCCCGGCAGGTAAAGAGGAGCGCAAGGGGGGGGCTTACCAGCCAGGGCCCTCCGCTGCCATCCGCAGGCGCCAGTGGTCGCCAGCGGACGGCCCTGGCAAGTAAGGAGCGCGAGGCAGGAGGAGGCCCACTTACCTGCCGGGGCTGTCCGTTGCCATCTGCTGGCGCCCACGGGCGCCAGCAGATGGCCTGGGGAGGTAAGAACCGCGGGGGGGCTTATCTGCCGGGGCCGTCCACTGGCGCCCACAGGTGCTAGCGGATGGCCCCAGGAGGTAAGGAGAAGCGCGAGGGGGGAGGTCCCTCCCCGCTCTACTGAGGACTAGGCCGCTAAGTCTATGAGGAAAAATGGCAGCCGATCCGAAAATCGGACATTCAATTTTCAGATCGGGATTGGGTCCGATCCGATCCAGGGGACCTCCGATTTTGTTCCGATCTGATCCGGAACAAAATTGGAGGTCCCGATCCGGGTCCCAATCCAGGGGGGCCGTGCACATCCCCAGTTTTCAGTGATAAAGTCTGGTGAAGGTTCATTCCCAGCTGATGAAGAGCCCGCGAGAATCACCTCCCCCACTTCTTCTGCTTCAGAATCTGATTCCAACTGATTGCCAGGAACTCCTTCCCCTAGCCTAAGAGGAACAGGCCTAGTCACAACAGTTCTAAAAGAGACTTCACCATTCCTTTGCTTTTATAAAGAATTTGGTGGGGCTGTTCAGGCAACATGCTAACCCACAATCAGTGGTTGAGTGTGGGTTGTTGTTGAACCATGGGTTGTTTGTAGAACAGTCAGTTAGGTTGTTGTCTGAACATCCACAGTGTAGCTTGTAAGCTATGTAGGGTGGCTTGTTTACCACCCTGAACGCCCCAGGAACAAACCATGGGTTCTCAAGTTGGCTTGTTCAAGAAAATAAGCCACATTGTATGGTTAACAAGCCAACCTGTGGACATTCAGACAACAAGCTAAGTGTTAAAGTTCAGTTAACAGGGTCGCTAAGCAATCCAGGAATTCACCAGCTCTTTTCAGTGTCCACAGTGGGATCTCAGCACCTATAAGTCGTTTTAATTAGGAAAAATAAAATTTCCAGCATAGCGTTTGTTGCTGGAATACACACAGTCTACTCATATTCAAATTCTAGGATCATGTTGGCATCACCTATCTGTTTAATGGAGTATTTTAAACAACAGCAACAATAGGACCCATATTCAGAATAAAGACATGTGGAACGGCACAAGACATCAATCTGGTGTTTCTCTGTAAACAAAGTAGTCTGTAACAGGGGTAAAGTTCAGACCGGGGGGAGTGGAGTTTCTTGAGGTACATCTGCATGTTCGTTTGGAAAGGAAGTAAACATGCCTCCAGTGCAGGTCCAACCCACACTTTTTATATTCAAGTGACTGCATCTATCACACTAGAGGCCCTCCTATTATCAGCCCCATGCTACAGTCAGCATGGATGGCAAGATCAGCATAACCTGTATAATGTGCCCAGGACTAATCATGCTACAAACAAGACACCTGCTCCCCTTCCAACCATAAAATACCAGCGTTATTTGTTTCTCTGCACTCAGTTTCCAGTATGCAAATACCAAACCTTTTGCAGTCCTCCAAAGATGCCATCTGGAAGCACCTTTGAAGCTATTTACAGCATGAGTTTGCAATATGCACAAGTGCAGAGATGTCCTGAACTTCCCAAAATACATAGACAATCAGAGAGGCGGTGGGTGGTAAATCTGATTTAAATTTTCAGACAGCCTTGATCTGCTCTCAGACCTAGAGCATTTGATGAGAACAGAAGCAGCAGAGTGCTCTTGCCAGAACATAAACCTTGAATTCCACTCAAAGAGAACATCAGTGAAGCACAACACATTTCACCTTGTTTAACTTCTGACCTCCTATGATCCCTAGGGTGTAACAAGCTCTCAGCTCTTCAGAGCGTGGTTTGTTTGTCTACTCAAGTGTTTCCCTAAATCATTCCTGTAATTAAAATAAAAGCCAAGGAGGGATTTTATGTGAAGGAAGACATCAATCTATAACTTATGTTCCAGTTCTAATCATGGGAATGATCTATTAGCTGGTGTCCCCAACACGGTGCCCACAGGTGCTACAGCACCGAAGAGGCCACGCCACAGCACCCAACAGGCTCTCCCTGCTGCCTGCCCACCCTGCCTATTAACACTGCTCCATTGTCTTATGTGAGAAAAGAACATTGCAGTCCTGCAAAACAGCTGGGGCAGGTGGGCTATATTACCTCACTACTAGCCATTTTCAGAGGTGCAGCCTTGACCCCTGCAAGTCAGCGACCTGTTCAGATGACATGCTAAACCATGGTGGTTAAGCATTTTCAGCTAAACGTTATGGCTTAGCATGTCATGAGAACTACAAAATGGCTACATAATCACAGTTTAAACATGCTCACTAACCATTTGCTGCAAAAGGGTAAGCAGCCTAACTATGGCATACCGTGTCTGAACAGGCCCAATACAGTGCTGTCTCCTTGACATTCATACAGATGGGGAGGAAGCTGCACCTCTTAAAATGGATTGGGGGGAATCCCATCTGCACCCGAAGGGTATTCCGGAGCTGGTGTGTGTGTGTGTTGAAAACACTGGTCAGAGGGGCTGAGGGTGCCTCCAACCAGCTTTGTGCAACTGGTCACTCTTCCACAGGCACCCCAGCTTGAGGCTCAGAGTGAGAGCTGAGAGCTGGTTGCCATGATCAGAGGCACCCCAGCATGATGCAGTCAGAGTAAGAGCAACATACATGTGCACAGTGTAAGGGCATGACCTGGCTGAGAGTAAGAGCAGGGCAGCAGTTACCATAGGGTTGGGTGGGTGTGCTGGGTGGAGGTAGACCGGCTGGAAGGCTTGAGTGAGGAAAGTAGTGAAATGGCCATGCAGCTCTTTGCAGCTGTGTGTGTGTGTTTCTCTCTCTCTCTCTCTAATCAGGAGGACACGTAAAGTTGCCTCGTATGCAGCTGGACTGTTGGATCATCTTCTGGCATGGATAGGGTGACCATATGGAAAGGAGGACAGGGCTCCTGTATGTTTAACAGTTGTATTGGAAAGGGAATTTCAGCAGGTGCTATTTGTATGCATGCAGCACCTGGCGAAATTCCCTCTTCATCACAATTGTTAAAGATACAGAAGCCCTATCCTCCTTTTCATATGGTGACCCTAGCGTGGATTGGGGAGTGTGTACCCCTCCAGATGTTGTGAGACTGCAACTCCCATCAGCCCTAACCAGCATAGCCAATGGGATGATGAAAGTTGTAGGCCAACGACATCAGTAGGGCTGTTCATTCCCCATCCTTGTTCTAACCCAAAACAATCAATCCTCCAAAGATGTGGTCAAGATCTTTCCAAACCTTGCTAACAGGGATCAGTTAAACAGACATATAAACCTGGAGATGACAGGGATTGATCCCGGGGCCTTTTGCATGAAAAAGAATGTGCTCAGCTAACTGTGCTATAGTCCTTCCATTTCTAAGAAAGGAAATATTCTTTGAAAAATAGAAATTGAAATTCATAATTACTTCAAAGCAAAGGCACACAGCTTGGGAAAGTATTGCTGCCATTGGTTTCCTTTCCTTGTGTTTACCACTTGTTCTTTTTTTCCCCTTTTAAACAGCTCCCATGTCTGAGTGATACAATAGGAGAGGGCTTTGTTCTTAAAGGTTTTTGAAACAAACTGGAAGAAAAATCTACCCACTTTGTTCACAAGGTGTGATATAATAAATACCATACTATACTACAATACTGTGTTGTTATAGTAAACATCAGAAACTCTTGACATTAACCAGCCATTCAAATCTTAACATTTGAAGGAAATCTGTGGTAAATGTTGGAAAATTCTGCTGATATGTAAATCCCAAAACCAACCAAACATCTTTGGTTAATGCCCAAATTTTACCCTGATTTACCCTATATGTTGGCAAAGGGCCACATTCCATAATAAGAGACAATATTTGCTATGGTAGGT
The DNA here is from genome assembly GCA_029215795.1 of Anniella stebbinsi. Taxonomy (NCBI): domain Eukaryota; kingdom Metazoa; phylum Chordata; class Lepidosauria; order Squamata; family Anniellidae; genus Anniella; species Anniella stebbinsi. The sequence goes on along the minus strand of JARDYH010000004.1, from coordinate 42,844,220 downwards.
TGTTAAAAGCCTAAAATAATATAATGACACAAACATATTTCTCCCTCTTCCCACACACACACACACACACACACACACACAAATACAAAACATTTTTTCCACAATTCTGGATATTTTGGTTATAGTGTTGGGTGGAATGCAATTTCCTCACAACTGATGTGCTTCACTGGAGGAAAGATATTTGGAGACTCTGTGCATACCTGCACAATAGTTCGGTGAAAGACAATGAAGATGAGAACTATGAATGCAAAGTAAGCTTCTCTACTCAAAGGACATTCTGACTACTGCCAGTTCAATGCAAACTAGACTTTTAACACTGCTCAGTCCTGCCCTCTTATGGTTAATGCCAGGCTCATACCGGCTGTCATCAGAGAAGTGAGGAAGCAGGTATCCTGCATACCATGCAAAGAGAGAGTTAATACTGCAGCAGAGGAGAAGCAGAGAAAGTGCTGAGTCACTAAGCCACCTTTCACTGCAGCACTTTCATTCCACCAGATGCTTAGAACAATCCCAGGGCAGGAGCAGCGGAGCCAATCCTCTTCGACTTAGGTCATAGCAGCTGCTGTGACTCTCCCAGGACACCACTGCTACACAGTGCAGGGTGAGGAAGAAAATGTAGAGACACACTTAGCTCCCTGCAGTTATTGCAGCTACCTAACTGCAGAGGCTGTGATGCAACAATTCCCGTTTCATGCTTTCCCATGTTGAAGGTCCAGCTGCAGGCATAGCCACTGCCTTGGTGAAATTGCAAGCTCACTCCATCTTCTCAAATTCATGGAGAATACCAGAGCAGCCCTTCTGATGATTCTCGCACTCCCTGAAAAGCCTCAAGCAACACTTCAGTCTTTTGAACCCTCCCCCCCCCCCAAGATACCCTTTTTGTTCCCAACTAGTTTGTGAATTGCTCCTCAGGAATAATGTCAGGAATAATGCCTTGTGCAAGAAGGGAAGGACACTGTCTGTGAAGTTCCACAGTTGAGCAGATTGACTTGAGGGTGGTTTCACACATGGAAGTTTGCAAATCAGTTAAATCAGTCTGAAACATGAATATAACGTTAGCATTGACTACAACGCAATTTTGACTTCTCTGCATCCTATATTATTAATAAATTAGGCTGACCAGATAAAATCCAGGTTAGGGCTCATGTCACTTTAACAGTTGTAGAGAAAAGGGAATTTCAGCCAGTGTCATTTGTATGCAATTAGCTCCTGGTGATATTCCCTCTTCATCACAACTGTTAAAGTTGCAGGGGGCCTGCCTTTTTTTGTATATGGTCACTCTAGTATAGTGCATGCACCTTTAACTGTTGTGATGACGAGGGAATTTGACCAGGAACTAATTGCATACAAATGACACTGGCTGAAATTCCCTTTTCTCTACAACTGTTAGTTACATGAGCCCTGACCTGGATTTTATCTGGTCACCCTATAATAAATTATTATTATTATTATTATTAATCCTAAGAATGTATATAGTATCTTTGAAAATTCAAAGGGCAAGATCCTGGAGGAAACTAGGTTTTGAACTATGCACAAGAGAAATATCGAACTAAATTTACATTTGTGCAAGCAGTTTTGCATTATGCCCACTGTGCAACTCATTGTGCGTAACTCTTGTGAAACCCATTGTTAGGCTGACCATCTGAAAAGGAGGTCAGGGCTCATGTAACTTTAACAGTTGTAGAGAAAAGGGAATTTCAGCCAGTGTCATTTGTATGCAATTAGTTCCTGGTGTCATGTTTTAATCAGTTTTATGTATTTTATCATGTTGTTGTTCCCCGCCTCGATCCAGACGGAGAGGCGGGTAAGAAATAAATTGTTGTTGTTATTATTATTATTATTATTATTATTATTATTATTATTATATTCCCTCTTCATCACAACTGTTAAAGTTGCAGGGGGCCTGCCTTCTTTTGTATATGGTCACTCTAGTATAGCGCCTGCAACTTTAACGGTTGTGATGAAGAGGGAATTTCACCAGGAAGTAATTGCATACAAATGACACTGGCTGAAATTCCCTTTTCTCTACAACTGTTAAAGTTACATGAGCCCTGTCCTCCTTTTCAGATGGTCAGCCTACCCATTGTGCAACACGTTGTGCATTTCGCTTGCACAACTGGTTATGTAACTGCTTGCACCTGTTGTGTAGCTATTGTGCAACTAGTTACAAAAGCAACTGCTTGCCCAATGGAAAGATTCCGCTAGCACTATTTGAGTTTGCAGAATGTCACCATTGGATACTGTCCATAGTGCTGCACATATATAACGTTACCATAATCCTTACAACAACCTTGAAAGGTAGGTCAGTATCATCACCATCACCCTGTAAATAAGTGCTGAAGCTGAGGACTTGCCTAAGGCTACCTAGTGAGTTCTTGTCTGGGGTGAAATCTAAATTGGGGCTTGCTGATTTGCAGCCCAGTTTCTTAGGCAATAATCTGATATACACTTACTTGGGAGGAAGTTCCACTGAACTCAATAGGACTTCCTTCTAAGTAAATGCTGCCTTGTGCACCACTATGCCACACCAGCTCTTTGTCCTACATTCACAACATTCACACATAACACAAATAATGCAAGGGTACATTTGAGCTTCACGCCTTACAATGGAGCTCATCTCTGCTGCTCTGGTTTGGTCACATAAATTAAATCACATTCTGTTAGGCTTTGTAATATGCCACCTTTGGGCATGTTTTGAGGAGACCTAGCTGAAGAGCTAAACATTTCTGAATGTTCTTAAATTTTTGACCACACCACAGACAATTGAATCAGTAACATACCCACACCAACATGAATTTAAGGAGTTCAGTGAACTTGCTGCACAGAGAAAGTTTCCTTTTCCTACACACACACACACACACACAGAGAGAGAGAGAGAGAGAGAGAGAGCTACAAAGGAGGACAATGCTATTTTTATCCCCACTTGATAGTCAGGGAATTGATGCCTAGAATGGATGCGGAATAGAACTTAAAAGAATTTCCCAGGGTTTGTGTTTTTATTTTAGGCAAGCTGTCGGTCTTACTGGATTAACTCTGAAATTCAAGACCTAATTTGAATTCCACAAGGGATCAACTCAGGGCTGGTGCGCTTTTACAGGCCGAAATATGAAAGCAATACACAGGGCAATGGCATTGGGCATCTGCAAGAACCATAGCATATCTTTGCAATTAGCTGTTTGGTGGGGAGGAAGGGAAAGTGGAGACCAATCTTCTTATTTCTCCCCATCCTCACCATAGGCAAGTGGTAGTTAAAGACGGACCAGCACCAGCTGCTCTCCAGTCCCTTGCTCCCTAATATATCTGTTTCCTGGTTGAGTAACAAATATTGGAAAGGAAGGGAAGGACCTTATACTGCAGAAAAACTCCGAGAGAAATATGACAGAGCGGTCATCTGTATTCCTTGAAATAGGGATGTCAGAGGAATCTGTTCGTGGGGTGGAGTTCGACGAGCATTTGCAGGTTCGGCTTCCCAGACTCCGGCTCACACATCCCTGAGCTGGCTTGATTCATCACATGATGAGTTGGGCCAGCTCATGGTTTTCCGCTTTTTAAAATTTGCATTTTGCACAAAATTGCAGGTAATATTATGCATGGAGATTGCGATTTGTGCAAAATCACGGCCATAAATAGTGCAATTGGCATAGAATTCCAGCCGTAATATCTGCAAGTTTGCACAAACTTCACTATTTACAGCCGGGATTTTGCACAAATCACAATTTCCATAAATATTTGTGCCTGTGATTTTGCACAAATCATGATACATGGATTAAAAAAATGGCAACATTCCCAAGTTTCGGGAACCAACCTGTTGCTCAGCTCACAAATGTGACCAGGTTAGGGGTATTGTGTGGATCCATTGAGCCCAAAACAAACAGGATTCCCCAGCAACTGTCAACCCTACTTAAGACCCAAGCACTGTGCATGGTTGGTGTCACAAAATGCCCCACAGGGCCAAAGATAGAGTTAATTGAGAGCCTAGATTCCAGACAGATTAGGTAGGAAACCACACAGTTCAGGATCAATGTATTATCTGTGCTCTCAACAAGACCAGTGTACTGACCAGCAGAATGTCCAGCCATTTAGAGCACAGAAAGACACCCCAAGTTTTCAAGAATCAGCTGAAGCACAACATAACTGCAGCTCTGCATGGAGAACTTGATAACACCATCAAGTGCATACAGAGCCACAGCATTGTACACAGTTAGATCCTGATCCCTGGGCTGACGGATTCAGGCCTGTATGGTTGTTACAGTTTGAGAATGCTTTTGATTTGCAAAGGGTAGGTGACCATGCTTTGGAAAGTACCTGCTCAGCCCCACAAGCTGAGTTTATGAGGGGCCATACTCAGGGCAGAGAATGCTTCTGAGCAGTAACATCAATGGAAGTAGATAAGACACAGCAACAGTTTTTAGGAGCTCCAAGATGGCATTTGGGTTTCACACAAAACTGTTGAGTTTCATCAGCAAACGGACTTCTAACTAGGGATGTGCACGGACCCCAAAAATCGAATCGGAACTTCAGATTTTGTAAAGTATCGTATTGTTAAAATCGGATGTCTGTGTTATTGGATCAGATCCGATAACAATACAAAATCGGAAGTTCCGATTTCAATATCGGACCGCCATTTTAGGTGTTTTCCCCATAGGCTTGCATTGGGGGAAAGAAAGCTTTCCCCCAATGCAAGTCTATGGAGAAAACACCTAAAATGGTGGCCCTTCCCCCTTCCTCCCCCCACTCACGCTCCTTACCTAGTGCCATCCCGCGCTGCACTCCGCTGCCGTCCGCTGCTGCCGTCTACTGCTAATTAGGCTTTGGGCCTGGTTCTCAGTAGAGCGACGATGTGCCGGGTGATGTCATCACCCATCGCGTCGTGGTCTTCTGAGAACCAGGCCACAAAGCCTAATTCTCAGTAGATGGAAGCAGCGGACGGCAGCGCGGGACGCTTGCAGGTAAGGGGGGACCTCCCCCTCCCTCCCCCCCACTCGCACTCCTTACCTGCAGGCTTTGCGGCAGGCTTTGTGGCCTGCTTCTCAGTAGAGCAATGATGGCACCCAGCATGCCGGCGCTCTATTATGGAGCAGGCCGCAAGGCCTGTTTATCAGTAGTCCGGAAGCAGCGGGTGGCAGTGAGGAGGCAGCAGGTAAGGAGCGCGAGTGGGGGGAGGGAGGGAGGGGGAGGTCCCCACTCACCCTCCACCATGTTTTTGACATAGACTTGCATTGGAGGCCTGATTTTCCGATTTTTTTCTATATTAATCGGATTGAAAAAAATCGGGAAAAATCAGACCTCCTGCAGCCAGCATCGGAATCGGACATCAGATGCCCGATTTCCTCCGATTTATATCAGTATCAGGTATTGGGTCCAATACAATGCACATCCCTACTTCTAACCACTTACTGGACATATCTATATGGAAGAACTGGGGAAGATGGTGACCCATCTGATCATCATTTCTTAATCCACTTCCAAAGACAGCCTCCACTAAAAGCTGGCTCCTGGTGGGCAGTCTAGCATGATACAATTCTGCTATGCACTGAAATGTGAAAAAGAAAAGGTAGGGAAGGAAAAGCTATCTATTCCATCCCTGACTGACAGGCAGTGAGTTGAACCAAGGCACATGATGAGTCTCAATCACTTTATCAAAGTCGAAGTGGGAATTAGTCACTTTAAGTTGACTCTTGAAGGTTTATCCTGCACTTTGAACCCAGAAATCTTTGTTTCTGAGGACACAAAACCATTATCTCTAACCCCTACTCAAGTGGGATCCTCACTCCTCTTTGTAGCATACAAGCCCAGAAGTCTGAGTACCCCCAATGCTAAAGCGAAGCAAGCACGAACATGACCAGAACCTAAATGGGAGACTACTGGGATCACAATTTATTTATTATTTATTTATTTATTGCATTTTTATACCGCCCCATAGCCGAAGCTCTCTGGGCGGTTCACAAAAATTAAAACCATGAAATCATTTTAAAATATATAAAACAAGGCACAATCTAAAAACACAGAATAACATACAATATAAAAACACAACCAGAATAAAACCAAGCAGCAGGAATTAATACAGATTAAAATACAAAATACAATCCAAGCTGCTCTGAATTTTCTAAAGGAAAAGTGGACTATAAGTTTAAATATATACACGAGGCATATTTGGACTATAAGACAGGCATCATAGCCCAAACATGCTTAATTCTGCCCAATTTCAAAAGCTAAATGGGCCAAACAAGTATCTCTGCACTGGACATGGACTTTCCATTATACTCTAGAATTAGGTACAACTACTTAGGCCATTGAACTGTAAAAGTTCTATAAAATATCAGTTATAGACTAAGATTAATAATTAGAGAATTCCTTTGTTTCTTTAGTGAGTTTGATTAATTATTATGTACGTTCTTCTTTTTGTTGCTTTTATTTTGTTAATCTTAGAATTAGGCACCCTGGGCATATTCAAGTGATATCAGGGAACAGGATTGTAGGACAGTCAGAAGCTATACTATCTTCTCTAAACCATTTGTTCTTAATACATCTGATTTTCTTATACCACAAACAAAGGAGACGGAGGTTCACCTGTAAGACTATATAGCAATCTAGCCTTTCCATCCATGCACCAAACAGCTTATATATCCTTCCTAAAGCTCAGAATATTGAAATATATGTTCTGTTATCCAGGTCCCTGGCTCTTTAGTATGCAAGTCCTCAGTATAAAATCTAACCCTAGTAATCCTAGTAAGCCCCAAAGCTCATACCGCATGGAAGGCAGCTAAAAAAGAAGCTAATTTCACATTGTGAGATCCAGACAAGATTCTGGTCCTTTTAATATGCTCCAAGTAGCTTGCACATGACTAATTCTGCAGTACATTCTTTCCTATCTGGTCCTTACAGCACCCTGAGAGATAACCCATACCAGTCAGAGAAATATTGAGAAGGGGAATCAATAGCACTAGATTTAGGGATGAGTGCATGTGTGTGAGAGAGAGAAGATCCAAAGCTATAATATGCAACAGAAGGGCTAAAAACTCTATTTTGATCACATTAATTTTCATTAGTTCTAAAAGATACTCAATTTGGTCCCATAATTAAAAAGTGAAACACCTGCATTCCTCTAAAGTTGCATATCTTCTCCCACTAAAGGGCAATGGAGTTCTTTTGATTTATGTCCTACCTTGTGGCCCACTGGGATGCCTTCTGGCAAGACTACTGTGGGTTTTTTTTTTGTTTTTTTTTAATCCTATCCTTTCCACATGTCTAAAATTTAAGAGGGTATTGAATCAGAATCCTGTCTCTGTCCGTCAGCATTGGAGAAAGTTCTGATCCATCACTGTTATCACACCTCATGTTGCACAGAAATGCAAAAGTAACTAGGAACTAGGACAGAGAGCATTGATTAATTGCCACTATTAATGCATTAACTGCTGATTTAAAATGCAGTTTGCAGTAAAACACAATTAGCTGCAATCCTATACAAACTTACCTAGGTGTAAGTCCTATAGAACTCAATGGGACTTACTTCTGAGTAGAATCCTAGGCATTAGAATTCTGATGCCTAGAATTACAATATTAAACAAGATAAGTACACCTGATTCAATCTTAGTATGTTTCATTTTGGTCATGCCCTTTGTACTCAACCCTAGCATTCATGAGGATGAAGGGCAGTTTAAAAGTATTTTAAATAAATAAAAGATGATTAAAAAAAACAATAAGTTATGTCTATGTTATTGTTTAGAAGTTATAGTTACTTTGAATGTGTTCTATAATGAGACTCTGCAGTGTTCGTTTTAAGAGGTTGGCTGAAAACTTTAGATAGCATTTTATTTATTTATTTATTTATTTTATTACATTTGTATACCGCCCCATAGCTGAAGATCTCTGGGCGGTTTACATAAGATTAAAACAATTAAAAACAATATACAAAAATTAAAACAGCAAAAACATACAATATACACATACATTTAAAACCACTGTAATAACTTTAAAATGCTATAAACCTAAAAATAAAACAGACCCAGGCTCATCAGATATTGCTAAATGCCTGAGAGAAGAGGAAAGTCTTGACCTGGCGCCGAAAAGATAACAATGCTGGCGCCAGGCGGGCCTTGTCACAGAGATCGTTCCACAATTGGGGGGCCGCCACAGAGCAGGCCCTCTCCCTTGTTGCTGACCTCCAAGCTTTCCTCGGAGTAGGCACTTGGAGGAAGGCCTTAGATGTTGAATGTAGTGTTCGGGTAGGTTCATGTCAGGAAAGGCGTTCTGTCAGGTATTGTGGTCCCAAGCCGTGTAAGGCTTTCTAGGTTAAAACCAGCACCTTGAATCGGGCTCGGAAACATACAGGCAACCAATGCAAGCGGGCCAGAGTAGGTCTTATATGCTCGAACCTTCTGGTCCAAGTTATCAATCTGGCCGCTGCATTTTGCACAAGCTGCAGCTTCTGAACCGCCTTCAAAGGCAGCCCCATGTAGAGTACATTGCAGTAATCTAACCTGGAGGTTACCAGAGCATGGACAACTGAAGCCAGGTTATCCTTGTCCAGATAGGAGCATAGCTGGGCCACCAACCGAAGTTGGTAGAAGGCACTCCGTGCCACTGAGGCCACCTGAGCCTCAAGTGCAAGAGATGGTTCTAGGAGAACCCCCAAGCTACGAACCTGCTATTTAAAACAAATAGGTGTGCTTCTTGGGAACAAACACACATTTATAATTATTTATTTTATTTACTACATTTTATACTCCCCAGTAATTTTATACTCCCCAGTAATTAAATTATGGAATTCGCTACCACAAGTTGTAAGTGATGACCACCAACTTGGATGGCTTTAAAAAGGGGGTTGGATAAAATTCCTGGAGAAGAAGGCTGTTAATGGCTACTAGTCCTGATGGCTATGTGCTACCTCCAGTATCAGGGGCAGTAAGCCTATATACATCAGTTGCTGGGGAGCATGGGTGGGAGGGTGCTGTCACACCCGTGTCCTGCTTGTGGGCTCCTGGTGGACAGCTGATTGGCTACTGTATGAACAGAATGCTGGACTAGATGGACCCTTGGTCTGATCCAGCATGGCTCTTCTTATGTTCCTAAATCTCTCAGAGCGTTTCACAAAAATTGCCCACCCTACCCTTTGGTCCAGCAGTTGTTTTTTAACTTTAAAAAAAATCATAGGAAATCATGGATCTACAGACACCTCGTCTAAGTTTGGATTTGGCATGCCTCTCCCAAAGGTAGAGAATCTTTCGGGTAAAAAGCTATGTGGTTAAGAAACAAAAACATTAGAACTAAAGAACAGAGTGTGGATGGATAGAATTACAAATATGAGAAATTAGGCTGGACCAATTCACCCAAAGGGGTTCTGTGCACAAGAAAAGTAGCTATGTTCCTCAAATAACCTATCCATCACGTAAACTGCTACTCTTAGAGGCAGGCATCATAGATCTTTCCTGCCCCTATATTTGCAAGATCCAATACGCGATCAGTCTCTGTGTTTCTTAAAGTCTAAAGGCCCACTTGTATAGATATATATCAAGACATACTGGCTAAATCATTGTCACAGCACACACATAGGTAACTGAACTCCACATAAATCAATGTGTTTCTTTACACATTCTTTTCCTCCTCACTATGAGTCATAATCACTTGGCCTACTGCTGGTCGTGAGGTTGAATTTATCTAACAAATGTCAGTATCTTAACCCAAGTGTCTTTACTGACCACAATGCCCAGGTACCTTGTACTTCTCAGGGATTTCACATTTTGTTTTATCATCCTCTTCAACAATGATACACTAGAAATCTTCTGTTGGCTCTCTCTCTGTATTCATTCTTCGAATGTGTGTGTAATGCCTGATGCATATGGAGAGATTGTGGAGATAATTTGCCACTTCAGGCAATTGTTCAGCCTTTTAACTTCTTAGCTCAAGACTAGGATCTGAGTCTTAAGTCCGTAATATTAGCTACAGACCTCAGTGGAGTTAAACAGCGAAATGATTTGATTGCAAAATGAACAGAATCAAATGCACAGGACTTACCACAACCACTTGCACTGTGGAAACGTTGAGATGATTAATAGAGACAGATGATGGGCACACAACAAAATATCAGACAATTTACATCTAACCAGGTAATTTAAAGCTGCATTACACAAGCCATATCACAGAGTAAGTTGACTTATTTAATTATATTTATGTATCTAGTGTTTGTCACTACAACTCAAGGAGGTATACAGTGGCTTCCCAGGAAGTTAACCCATCCAGGCACTGACCAAATCTAGGCCTACTGAGCTTCAGAAAGTTGCTGTATCAGATACCTTCAGGACATAGCAGTGGCCTCAAAGAAATGTTCCATTTTAGCCAGAGGAATGATTTTTAGAAGCACTACTATAACTGACACCAATAATATAGGAAGCAGCCTTTTGGAAGAGTTGTACATTAGCCAGATCTATTAATAAACCCTGTAATATCAGAAAGGAGGAGGGGGGAGGGGGTAAATTAACTACAGGACAAGGGAAGTTAGTTAATGCCCAAAACAATACAAAAGCAATTTTAAAAAGATGGAGAGCCAAACAACCGTATACAAATATTAGGGGAAAATAGATATGGAGCAATGACTACAGACAAAGATAATTGAAGTTCAATTCATTTTCACTTATTTCTACCCTTTCAATCCAGATTTATATTGTGTCTCCTAGTAGCATACTTCTATTTCGTTCAAGGGCCTTCCTTTGCTAGGCAACTTGTAGTCCAGACAAGATGGCTTTGTGGGAGGAAAAGGCCATGATGAAGCAGGCAGACAGACAGACAGACAGGGAATTGTATCTCCTATTTGAGATAGTCTGGCAGTGCAATCCTTACTCAAGAGTAAATCCCATGGAGTTTAATGAAGTTGTTGATTTTTTGACATATTTCGTTGCACCCAATGCAAGAGATACTATCATGAACATTTTAGGGCCCTTGTCCCCAAAGCTATACAGCCATTAGCCTGTGAGATGCCACAAGGTTCTAACTTGTCCCCCATGCTTATTAACATCTACATGAAACTGGTAATGGAAGTCATTGGGAGGTTTGAGCCGAAGTGTCATCAGTATGTGGATGATATTCAACTCTACCTCTCATTTCTATCTACTCATCCCAAGGAGGCTGTGAAACTCTTGAACAAGTGTCTGAAGGGTGTTTTGGGATGGATGAAGATGAACAAGTTGAAACTTAATCCAGACAAGACAGAGGAACAGTGGGTTGGAAAACCAACTACTTTGAATGGAGGTTTACAGTTGTCTTAGATGGGGTTGCACTCCCCCTAAAAGACCAAGTGTGTGATCTAGGAGTCCCCCTGAGATCTCCACTAACTGGGGACGCCCAGGGGCTGTGGTGTCCAGGAGGGCATTTTACCAGCTTAGGCTGGTATGCTAGCTGCAGCCCTATCTGGAGAGGACAGACCTTGCTTCAGTTATCCATGCACTAGTGACGTCCAGGATGGAATGCTGTAATGTGCTGTATGTGGAGCTGCCTTTGAAGATGGTTCAGAAACTTCAGCTGGTGCAGAATGTGGCTACCCAAGTGTTGGTGGAGGTGAGGCAATTCGATCATATAATGCTTATACTGTGCCAACTGCTCTGGTTACCAGTGTGTTCTGAGTCCAATTTAAAGTGCTGGTTTTGACCTTTAAAACCTTAAATGGTTTGGGACCAAGTTACTTGAAGTACTGCCTTCATCCATATCATCACATCCACACTTTAAGATCAGAAAGAGAGACCCTTCTCATTTGCCCACCCAAGAGAGCAGTTAGGTGGGTGATACCTGAGAGGGCCTTCTCTGTAGTGGCCCCATACCTTTGGAACAAGCTCCCATCAGAGGTCCACCATACTTCATCATTGCAGGCTTTTAAGAAGGCATTGAAAACATATTATTTTACCATGGCCTTCTCTTCATATCATTAATGTTGTTGATGTTACTGCCATTTAATATTTAATATTTTAAATAAATAAATAAAAGAATCCAGGACAGCCCAAGGGGAGAAAGGTGGGGTCCCTGGCTACATGGTCAAGATGTAACATATAAAAGTGGCTTTAGCATAGCCATGTATCGTAGTAAATGATGACCGGCTTTGCACAGTGGGAATGAACATTACAAATATGGATTTAAATTGATACTCAGTACCAGTTTTAAATAGAAATAAATGATGGTGATGTGGTGAACACCTCATGGATTCTTAGCATCACAAATAATATTGAAAGTGTTGCAACAATGGTTGCTACACTCTGCAAAGGACTAGAAATATGGGTAAAGCCAGGAAGTTGCACTCTTAATGTACATTTAGAGACATGTCAGAGCAGGTGGCGGCTTTACCTTATTACATTAAAAATGGGTGTGTGAATAAGAGCCTATCTACACTACTGCTTTAAAACAGTTTAAAACAGTTTATATCAGTAGTGACAACTGTCGGGGCCCAGGACACACGCCATATCCAGTTTTCAAAACGTTTTCAAACTGTTGTATCCTGCTTGGTGTAGATAGGTTCTAAATCTCTAGTATTAGCAGAGTCAACAACGTGCAAGTCTCTTTAACCTGCTTGTACAATACTGGTCCTTAAGTACTGATAACTTACGTTTGCCAAACTGGAGTTTGAAGACAGAGCATTTTAGAGTTTGTAAAACTTTTGTGGTTAGTTTTGGTTTGAAAATTAAGGCCCAGTTCAGATATACTGGGAATGCAGTATCAATGGTTTAATATTAGAGTACATGCAGGTATGAATCTCTGCTCCCACTTCACATGCAAAGTGGAAGAAATCTGAATGTTCCATTTACAGTTTCAAACAAACCATAGTTGCCCATTAGATATGGGAAACTGTGGTTTGCTCAAACAATGGTAAGTTCAGTCAATCCATGGTTTAACATCCTGGTTTGTGAACAAGCTATCACTTGAACGAACTCCAGTTTCCTATATGCAGATGTAACAAGAAACTGCCATCTATTCCAAATCACAAATGGAAGCATTAAACTTTCTTCCTTTGCATAAAAAGGAAAAGGGAAGGGTGCAGCACACAAGCCTGAGGCTCACAGCTACTAATTCCCATACTGCTAAATCATGGTTTAGCAATATATCTGAACTAGGTCTAACAGTGCAATCCTCTTCCTGCTTAGACAGCAATTAAGCACTGATTATCTAAAATAGTTCTGCAAGGTCTGACCCAGATTTGGTTGGTGTACTCAACAAAACAATGAAATCAAGACCCTAGCTCTAATGGATAAGTAGCTTTTTGTGATTAAAGCTACTTATGATTAAACATGGGTGTGCAGTCGCATTAATACTTTACCTGCTGAGGGACTCGATTTAAATGCCCTTTGCTAATCAACATTCAGAAGAGACTTTCCAACTTCTGCTGCCAACTCAGGCAAGGCAATAAACACTTCTCCCCAACTCAAAACTCTCCACATACACACACACAAACTCCAAATGAAACTATAATCTGCTCAAAAATATCATTGCGACTTGGCTTGGTTCAATACCTTAAGCCTCCTTTGGACAGAGGAACAATCAGAACTTAAAGATGCATGGAGTGCTTGACCCATAGTGCTACACACCAATATGACCCAATCTAAACAAGCAATAAATTAGATTGCTCCAGAGCCCTGCACAGAATTAGTCATCATCTGGACTATGCTGTACTGAAATGCGCAAATAGAAGACTGTTCACAGTCGTCTTTTGTGGAAAGATGAGAAGTAATACACTAATATCCTTTATTGATATGCTCTAGCTATAAAGCAATATATTAATCTAGTTGTAATGAGATAATTGGCTATTGAGGGCACTTCCACTACATGAAACTCCTGCATGATATATGAGGCTCAAGACAGAAAATTCTTTATGAGAGAGCAGAACATGGTACAAAAGATCCATCATCACTCATAGGGTCACATTCACTTATTTTGTTGTGCTCTCATCTCAGACACAAACAGGCCTTCCAGGTTTTTGAAGCACTGCTTTCAAAAGTACATGCTGCTGCTGGTATTTATAGGATAGAATGAAATAAGGCAAAGATTGGTTGAAATTTTCTAGAATTTGTTCCATTTTTTTCAATTCGCAAACAAAATGCAGTAATCCAATTAAGCCATTATTGTATGACTGCATTCTACCAGCTACCCAACAAGTGACCACAAACTAGAGCAGATCTTTGTGACTGGATGTCCTGATGTGTTGCGTTTGATCAGTGTCTACTACACAAGCCATGCACACTGCTTGATGGGAACACTTGTAAGACCAATACAGAGTGTGCAGTTCACACCGCGGTCTTCCTACTTTTGGTGTGGAGATGTCCAGGAACAGGGATCTGCCTTCCCATGGAGCACCACCAACCATGGGGACATGCACCAGAAGTACAACCCACCCCACAAAAATGAGCAGAGGCAGAAAAAGAATTTTCTAAATAACACATCTAAGAGAACGAAACATGATATTTCCTCAGATAACCCAGAATCACAAAAAAGCATTGACAAGTGAATAGGAGAAGCACTGCCTGACCCTGTCACCCAGCACAAGCTCTCACTATGTCAGGAATGGAAATGGATGACAGAAGGTCAGAAAGATGACATCGGTGGACATGAAGGTTATTTTATTCAAAGCTTTCTTGCTTTATAAACTGATTCCTTTCCAAAGCTCTCATTTTCACACAACGTGATTCTAATACTTAGACGACAGCTTTGTCTGTCTCTTCACTTCTTTAGGAAGAGGGGGACGGAGCCCAAGGGATGAGCTACAATTTCAGAATCAAAGATGCATTTGAGAACTTCAGGTGGGCCCTTTCCACTACAAAACACACACAGCGGATGTGTGAGCATGACCAGCAGAAGCAGCAGAAAAGGTCTGCCTGTGGTCAAGTTAAACCAGCATTTAGCACAATGTTGGCACTAAATAATAGAAACAATTATAGCACTACACCAAGAAGTTTTCCAGGAGGAACACTCTTTGACTTTAGGGAGGGCATGTATCCTGAAACAGAAACATTTTGTATTTTGGCTTTTGCATGGATTCAAACTCATTAGATTTGTTTTGCATGCTTATAAATAGCTTAGATAGTCCACTTGGTAAACTTTAAAAAGCTATTTTTAAGTCACTAGGTTCAGGATCACAGGTTTCTGAATTTCAGTTCCTATGATTCACTGTGGATTCCCCCCACCCCGCCTTATTTACCTTTCATAGCACAGCTCCTAACAGTGCATTAGTTGGACACATTGGCTGTTTGATCCTTCCACTTCTACATAAGATAATTGTTCCCTGCTTTAGATACACAATCCAGCACAGGGACTAGGCAGGATCTACACTGCTGTTTTAAAGCGCTTTATAACACTAGTGACAACTGTTGTGGAGTGTGTCCTGGGCCCCAACAGTTGCCACTACTGTTATAAAGCGCTTTAAAGCACTTTAAAACAACAGTGTAGATCCGCTTGCTGTGCATAGAGAATATGTGTCAGAATGCAAACAATAGAGTCTTCATTGAGGGTGGTTTCTCACAACCAAGTTTATATGCACAAGTGAATGTGAGTTGACTCCTTGGGAGATGTGTGTGCAACAATTTCACCAGATCTCCAGATTATAATTTCACATAACCTTTAAAAAATATATATTAAAAGTGGGTTGTACCAGACCATGTTAAGTCACACACAGCATGGACAATGACTTAAACATTCATAAGACCAATTCTACAAAGACTATTGAAAAGGTCAACTCATTTAGATTTTGACACAAAATTTATGCTCATGAATGTCTGCTTTAAGAAAGGAGACTGAGAATCAGGTTACAAGTCTATGGTAACAGAATGCTGCTGCCCAGTTATCCATAAAAAGGATAAAAGTTTCCTTACTTTTAGGGAACTATGGATCCCAAGAATTCTATGAAGACTGCATCTAAGTAAAACCAGCCTCCATAATATGCATTGTTTTGCCTTTGGCCTACTGAGACCCTTTCCTATCTTCCACTTGAGAGCAGGGCTACAATCCAATCTCAAAAAGAGCACACAGCATACTGCACTACAAAATCTCGCCACTGGGATGGACCTCAAAGGACATGGTGCAAGTACTGGCATGACGAACAAAGACAATGCACATTTTCGTATGAAACATCCTAAAAATAATCATAACAAAGTACCAAATATTGGTAACTGAAACCTGTCAAAACCTTACTGAGTGGTAGCAATGGTTTTTTTTTTCAAGGCAACAAGACAATGTTCAGATATAAACACCAAAACTATGTATTCAAAGAATGAATTAAGGAGTTTCTCCCCATCCCTTCTTCCCTCATGCACAGTGATTCCTTCCCTTTCTTCTTCATTTGCGGCAAACCAAAGTTTGCTGTTACATCATAGTAACCATCTGCTTGCCCAGCAAGCCAGGATCAGCCTTGTTTACAACCATCATTTGCAGGGCAAAGCACATAGCCAAGCAAGTATGTGGCTCTATCTTTCACACTGCAATGGTCCATATTCACCCTGCCTTTCTCCTGCAAGAACTAGACCCTCAGTTAATAGTAGGCCTGCCAAGAGCAACCAAGCTATGACAATCCTAGGCATCATCCTATGCAGCACAAGGCAAAAGCAATCTGTTTGGAGATCTCTCCTACAGCGCAGTCAGCTGGACCGGCCCTGCAGCTCTATGCAAGCATGCACCTGTTAGGGTAGTTTCCTCTTCCAAACGGCTTTCAGTTGCCAAGGCGGCGCAATGCCAAACCACAACCGTGTTCCATTATAATGCCAAGTTGGCTTCATTAAAAGCGGGGATGGGGGGGCGGAGGAGAACCATCATGTCCTGCTTGTAAGAACAATTGCTATGACAGCCTGTAGGGGGCTCCATTCGATAGAAAAAGAAAATAGAAAAACACTGAATTAAAAAACCAAGTTTTATTTGCAGACGCCCAAAACAGACCTGATACCCATTGGATTTTGAACAAGAGTTGGTACAGAATTCCTTGTGCCTCTCCTTTCACCCCTCCTTCCCCCAAATGACAGTCATGAACAGCAAGGAACTTCTGTAAATGTTACTGATTATTATGAGTAACCTGGATTTACATTGCACAACAACCAGGAGTCTTAATCAAGAGCAGGCCTATTGGGCTTAGTCATACGTAAACACAGAAGCCAATGGTGATCTTTTATCATTAAGACAAGCTTGGTCTCCAAAGCAGAACCAAGAGAAAGCCGTTTTTCACTGGATGCTTATGCCTCAACTTGGGTGGATTAATGAGAAAGAAACCCTTTGTAAACTATTACAGTGGCGAGAGACATTATTGCTTGAATCTATGACATGAATGTTATGGAATGGTAATTCAAGCCTTAAAGACATGCTATGTTTGAGTGTTCAAAACACATGTATCTCAGTAATCTTTATTACTGCCCTCTAAGATAGGCTAGTGCTATCGTCCGCATAATGACCTGGTTTGCATGTAACAGCAAACCACCATGGGTTAATTCACTTGCTGGGCTTGTCATCAGGCACCAGGCATCATTTTAAAAAAGCAAGCCATGGCAGTGGGTGCGGCACGGTAGGGGCATGCTATTGGGGGGGGGGGGCACCACAGCTTGTCATGTTGTGCGAACCCAGCCAAGGTAAGTTGTTGGTATGATTAACAAATCACCCACAAACCTAAAACAACCCATAGGTTGGGGTGGTTTGTTACTCACCCCAACAAGCCACCCTCACTAGGTTCAGACGACACAACAAGCTATGCCGGCAATGGTAATTATGCAAATCCAGCCAGCACGTGACTGGCAAGTGCAAGGTAGTTAACAAGCCAGGTTTGTTAACCACCCTGCGATCCTGTGAACCAGGCTAGTGAGTCAGAGGCAAGACCAAAACCAGAGACCTCCAGAATTTTAAGGCTAGTGTAGTGTAGTAGCCACACTCTTTCAGCCTCAGACTCTCAGCAGTAATGTGGGATAATAATACAGAGCTATCTTATAATGATGTTGAGAAGTAATGTAGATGAATCACTTATGAAGAGCCCTGCTGGAAACCAAAATTCTCCAAGCATTCTATTCCCACAGTGGGTAACAAGACACCTATGGGAAGACCACAAGTAGGACTTGAACATGAGAATCCCCCTAGTCATGATACCTCTGCCTCTGATATTGGTATATACAGACATCATGAATCATATCAATTAATAGCATTCTCCTCCATGAATCAGTCTAATCCCCTTCTAAGCTTGTCCTAGTTGGTGGTCATCACTAAATTTCATAGCTTAACTATATGCCATGACGAAGTATTTCCTTTCGTCTGCCCTGAATATCTCATCATTCAGCTTCACTAAATGACATTGGATTCTAGTATTATTCACTTTCTCCACACCATCCATAATTTTATACACTTTTACTATGTTCCCCCATACTCACCATTTTTTCTAAGCTAAAAGGTATTTCCTCATAGGGCATTGCTCCAGCCCCTGGATCCTTTTGCTGCCCTTTTCTGGTCCTTTTCCAACTCTACCACAACCTTTTTAAGGTGCGGTAACCAGAACTTTTTTACACTCTAAAGCAGTCTTTGAATACTATGTTATTATCAACCAGTACCCTATATGCCAACTCCACAGTAATTCCTAATTTATATATTCAATTTATAAGATGATCTATAACAATAGTTCTCTGGGTGGCATGCAAGATAAAAACAAAATTACCAATTTCAATAAAATACAATCCGAATGCAGCAAAACACACAACTATGAAATTAAAAAAAATCTTTTTGAAACAGAGAGCAAGAGACTACAATTAAACAGTGCTACAATTAAAACAGGGAGCAGGAAATTGCAAAAATTCACAGGATTCAAACAATGCTAAACCACAGTGTGGATGAGGCATAACTCTGTGGTCCTGTTCAGACAATGCGCTAAGCTATGATGGTTAAGTGCTTTGAACTTACCATGATGGGTTATGTGTTGTGTGAACAGCATTTTTCTAACCATGGTGGCTTCATAACCATGGTTTAACCATGCTCATTAACCACTTGCTGCAAAAGGGTTAGCAGCCCTAATCATGGCTTAGTGTGTTGTCTGAACATGCCCTATTTCTCTTGTTCATCTAATATCAAGGAATCTGTCGAGGTTCTGAATTGATGCCTGGAGGTAGTCACGAATGAGGACTAACAAACTGAAGTTCAAGACAGATGTGCTCCCAGCTAAGAGAGAGACTCTGGAATAAAAGATTCAACCCATTTTGAATAGAGGTGTACTCCTCTGGAGAAATCCGGTCCATAGCTTGGGAGTGTTCATGGATTCAGCTTTACATCTTCATGACCATGTGGCAACAGCGGCCAGGAGTGCCATTGCCCAGCTTAGGTTGATATACCAGTTGTGCCCACTGACTATGATAACACATGCCTTAGTCATATCAAGACTGCATTACTGCTAGGGATGCATGAGAATTTCATTTTTGCTTTACAGCGGTACTGAAGTGCACTGACACCTACTGGGGCCCATGACACATGGCCTATACCGCTTTCATACCGCTTTCATAGTGTTATATGCTGCTTGGTGTAGATGTGTCATGGGCCCCAACAGGTGTCAGTGCACTTCAATACCACTATAAAGCAGTAGTGTAGATTCTGCCATGGTCTCCAATAGGCATTCACTAAGAATTGCTGGGCTCTCCAAATGCTGGACGAAGAAGGTGTTTTTTTTAAAAAAAACTAAAAAATAGGAAGAAGGCCCCTCAGCAACCAGCTACACTTGAAAAGGATATGTAAAAACCCTGTCCCCCTCCCCAAGGAGAAAATTCTCTGAATCCCTCCTCCCTGTGAAAGAGGCAGAAAAAACAATTTGTTGTTTATTTATTGCATTTTTATACCACTTAATAGCCAAAGCTCAATGCCTCTTTTGCAGGGAGAGAGGAAGTTCCCCAAAATAGGGGGCAGGATTCGGCCCAGCACTAATAATTACTGCAAGGCGCTCTACATGGGAGTCTTTGGAAGTTTCATTTGGGCCAGAATGCAGTATCAAGGATGTTAGTAGGTTCACTCCCACTATAGAATCATGTTATACCAATCCTGCAATGTCTGCACTGGTTGGCAATTTGCTTCTGGGCTCAATTCAACGTGTTGATAATTACTTTTAAAGCCTTAAGGGAGCAATCTTAAATCCCCCCAACACAGGGGTGTGGGGTTGGACATAGGATTGTTTGGTTTCCGGGCTCCAAGGTCAGAAATCACCTTTCTAGAAAAAATGAAGGTTGGCTGGAAAGCAGAGATGAAGATGGCATTCACCTTCCAGCTGTCCTTCATTAGATACTCAGTAACATCTGATTTGGGAGGCTGGTGACCATCCTCATAGGATTGCCCCCTATGGCTTGAGTCCAGGATATCTGAGGGATGGCCTCTTCCCATACCATCCTGCCTGCTCCCTATGATCAGGAGAGGCCTTTGTTGGTGTCCAACCTAGGGTGAAGGCACGGCTGATTGCAAGACAAGATAGGTATAGGGCAGTACGATATCAGAGAGCAACTTTTTTCACCAAGCGTGACCGCTCCCCTCCAGCTGTCTTTTGCTTTTGCCTGCTAAGTATCCACCTGCTTTATGTAAAGGTTAGGATTTAGCTGTGGTTTCTGCTTTTGTTGTATTTTTAATGTAGTTTTATTGAATGTTTGACTTTGGGTCCGTCTGATTTGGCAACAGTTATCCATGTCTTAGTCACATCGCATTTAAACTATTGCCATGCACTCTGTGTAAAGCTACTCTTGAAGAGCATTCAGACGTTTTAATGGGTGCAAACTGTAGCAGCTAGGCTGCTAACTGGTGCACGGCACCAAGATCATATTTACTCCAATAGTGAAACTACACTGGTTAAAAATGATTTTCTGGGCTCAATACAAGGTGTTGATTTTAACTTTTAAGGCACTAAATGGCTGAGGGCCTGGCTGCCTAAAGAATCACTTTTGAGGACACCTTTGCTCGTGGAAGCCCACTTGATGGGCAGATGTGAGAAGGCTTTCCTTTTATTGCTCTGAAATTGTGAAATTCCTTCTCCTTGGGTTTATGATCAGCTCCCATTTGCTTTGATTTCAAAAAGGTGTCAGGACTAGGCTGACCATCTGAAAAGGAGGACAGGGCTCATGTATCTTTAACAGTTGTATAGAAAAGGGAATTTCAGCTGGTGTCATTTGTATGCAATTAGTTCCTGGTGAAATTCCCTCTTCATCACAACAGTTAAAGTTGCAGGGGCCCTGCCTTCTTTTGTATAGGGTCACTCTAGTATAGTGCCTGCACCTTTAACAGTTGTGATGAAGAGGGAATTTCACCAGGAACTAATTGTATACAAATGACACTGGCTGAAATTCCCTTTTCTCTACAACTGTTAAAGTTACAGGAGCCCTGACCTCCTTTTCATATGGTCAGCCTAGTCGGGACGCATCATTTTAACATGCCCTCTTGGTAGATGGAGGACTCCAACCTCATATCCCTCCGCCTATTCAATGCCCTGGTGGCAAGAGCCAGGCAGGGAATGAGGACGGAGGCTTTTACAGCTTCCCACTCCTCCAATGTAATTTTCAGCTAGACAGGCCTTTGAGCGTTTCTAGCTGTTTTATCTTTCAAAAAGGCTCGTGGAACCAGTGAATTCACATTTCTCCCCTCCCCCACCCCAACCATCACACCTCTTTCCCCCCCTTTCCATCTTTTTCCAAGATTACTTCTGTGACCTCGGAGAACAGCCATGGAGCTTTCTGCAGCAGGTGCAGGGGAGGGGGAGGGAATCCACATTCAGTTTCTCCCATCTCCCCAAGGTCATAGCTGTGTCCATGAGGATATCTGCACCACCCTATGGGCCCTTGGACATCCTCCCAGGGACCATAGGATTGCTTTGTAAATCTGCGATCTCCTACACTCCATTTTACGACCACAACTAAATGTAGGCTTTGTGACTACAACACCAAGCCAGCATTTTTCTCTTCCCCATACCTCTGGCTCTGCTTAACACTATTTTCTGACATTTTGATTGGTCCTAATAAAAGTATTGCCAGACCACAGATTTTGGCATTTTTAATATGGACCAACACAGCTCCCATTGCTTTTTACTAATTATTATTAGCCTATTAACTATGAAAGTGTGTTGGGAAAGCTCTTTACCCTGTGTATACTAGTATTTGAATAAAAGTTTTTGTATCAGATTGAAGAATGGAGAGATGTTAGTGGAGCCAGAATACAGATAAATGTCAGGTGCCAATAATATTAAAGACACATTTGGGAATACACAGTATATTGTCTAGAACATAAATCATACTGGATGGCTCCTCTGAATCACTAAGCATCATTAAATTAGAAGTGCTACAAATCTTTTATAGAAAGTCCCCTTCTTCTAAGAGAGGTTTTAATATCTAATTTTATGCTTGCATTTATTTTTTTTACTTGTCCCTGCTGATAATACCACTTGCTGGTACAGTGAGCGAGATGATCTTTCATCTTTAATCCTCCACTGGTAAATGGGTAGAAAAGCCCTTATGCCAAAGAGACATGTGGTAGCCCATTACTAGAACTCCAGGATGGAGTGTCCCATTCTGGTGCCAAACGAACTGAATGACATGTCTGTAACTCCAGATTAAAGCAAACACCTTTTTATTTTCAAAAATGGGAAAGAGACAGCCAAACAAATCGATGAGCATTTTGCATAATTAGGCAACCAGCCTTCTGAAGTGTGACTAGCACATGTTCATTTTTTAGTTACATTATTTAATGCGCAAACCTGGAATACAATCAGATACATCTTTCCTTCCTCTTTCAGAATCTCCAGATGAGGGAGGGTGATTATGGAAGTTGGGTAGGGAATCTCAAGAGCTCCTATTCAGTCCATTTCAATCCTGCAAGCCCGAATGCAGCTTCCACCTTTGTATAATTATTTATTATTTCATTTATATCTGCATTTTCCCCCTTCTTGCATGGAAACCATGGCAGCTTACATAGGCTGACCATCTGAAAAGGAGGACAGGGCTCCTGTAACTTTAACAGTTGTAGAGAAAAGGGAATTTCAGCCAGTGTCATTTGTATGCAATTAGTTCCTGGTGAAATTCCCTCTTTATCACAACAGTTAAAGTTGCAGGGGCCCTGCCTTCTTTTGTATATGGTCACTCTAGTATAGTGCCTGCAACTTTAACTGTTGTGATGAAGAGGGGATTTCACCAGGAACTAATTGCATACAAATGACACTGGCTAAAATTCCCTTTTCTCTACAACTGTTAAAGTTACAGGAGTCCTGTCCTCCTTTTCAGATGGTCAGCCTAAAGGCTTACATGATCCTCCTCTTCCTCCTCTCCATTTTATCCTCACAACAACCCTGTGAAGTAGGTTAGGCTAAAAGTCAGTGACTGGCCCAAAATCACCCAGTGAGCTTCATGGACAAACTTGGACTAGAATCTGGATTTCCCAAGTCCCAGTTCAACACTCTAACCAATACACCATGCTAGCTCTCCCCCACATATGACAGATGTGGGGAATTATGGGCTGCACAACTCACGAAATGGAGAGAGGTGTGAGCACATAACCTGCCACTCCACATATTATATTTTTTTGCTGGAGGTTGTTCTTCCTGCACTGCCAGCTGTGTGCTAACATACTAGACTGGGAACAGAGAAAACTCCTAGGAGAATGTGCTTGTGATGAGTTTAGGTCTCATATGGGAGTGAACTCCCTCTTCCCAGACTGAGGCCCTCAGGTTGATTACAAGATGGGAATAAGTGAACAGGGCATAAATCAATCTCAACTTCTGGATATCTCTCCATGACAATCCCCTTAATATTCAGTAGACAAGGCAGGCACAACCTTAAGTTATACACAGGGGGAAATTACTTTGATCTGTTTCTCTTTTACCTCGTTGGGCCTTGAGATTATCAAACTCCTCAGATCCCCTGTAACTTGGTAATACATGAATAGCAGTACTTCATGGCTTAGCTCTTTTAAAGCCATCCATATGAGCCTACCCAATTTTGGGGGGATCTGCTAGGGAAGTCCTGCTTCAGGCCCTGTTGTTGCCTGTTTTAAAATCCCATAAGATTCAGGACAGATCTTTCTCACTGGTGGTATCACAGCTTTGGAACAAGCTGCCCTGGGATGTCCATTAGGACACCCTGTTATTAGCATTTAGGCAAAGTCTCAGGCATTTAAAACTGAATTGTTCTCTCAGGAATTTTAAACTGAAGTGTTGATATGGATAGTGCTGGATTTTTGATAGTTTTTTTAAACTGTTCTATTGTTTTAAGCTGGTTGATTTTTCAGAAATTCTATATTGCCTTGGATACCTTTGTATCTGAAGGGAGAGTAATACATGCCATGAACAAAATAAACAAAGTAGAAGGTGCAGGGCATATCTGGAATCACCAGGCAAAACACCGGGAATACTTTAAACAAAGTATACATTTTACTAAACGTAGGCACAGAATTAAGTGTAAACATTTCAAAGAAAGTAAATGCAACATAGCTAAAATACTAACCAGCTTAGAAAATGTCAATGATAGATTAGGCATACTGTTTGAGGAGTTACAGGTGCGTTCAGACAACACAATAGCCAATGGTGGGTTAATAGTCAACTCCACAGTTGATTATCAAGGGGGTACTCTCTACATGACATGATTCTAATCAAGCATGAGCTGGTTTCGCATGACACATTAGGCAATGGAGGGTGGGGGAAGCAACCGTCAGTTGTGTCGCTTATCATGTCGTGTGGAAGGTTACACACCACACACGCACAACTGACGGTATGCTATTCTGCCCAATTAAGCAATGTTGTGCGAAAGCAGCCATGGAGTGGATTAAAGCCAGCATCAAGTTGACTATTAGTCAATGGTGTGTTTGATCAATGCATGGCCCACCCTCTCTCCATCCCTCAGTCCTCCTACTGGCATCCCATCAGCCATTGTGAGTTCTGCTAGCTGGACTAGAATAGCAGCTGCCGCTTTGGTCGCTCTTGCCAGGGGACTCTGTAGACATCGAAAATAACCAACTGAGTGTGACAAAATAGTCAACGGTGCCCAACACATGACACAATAACCAATGTTTGTTCAAATAATCAAACACTGTACAAAGTTGGTTATTTGCATTGTTATTTCGGCCAAATATCCAACTGTGTTGTGAAAAAGTCCTGACATACGACACAATAACCAACCATTGACTATTTAATCCACCGTTGACTATTTAACCCACCGTTGGTTATTGTGTCATCTAAACCCAGTCACAGTCTCATAGTTCAGTAGGATTCAGTGAATAAAGCAGTCCATGAACAGAGTGCAACTGCCAGTGACATTCCAGCTCAGCCACAAAGATGAGTCAAATGCAATTTTGTTCTGAACCAGCTCTATAGGAATGTCAAAATTCCCTAAAGGGAAGACAGGTGATATAATTTCTAAACAACCCCAACCCCCCCCCCTCAGAGTTCCTAAAGTAAATTAAGAACTTCAATTTCAAAGCCAAAATTTCCCACAGATATTCACATAGGTATGGGAGAACTGATGCCAGGATAGACAGGAAACTACAGTGCAGTTTGCTCCCAGCAGGAGGTTCAGGTAATGATGTTTACATGTCAAAGAAGGACTGTGAACTTGATGAGCCATTAATTTGGGGCAGACAAGCAATCCTAAGCAGGAAGAACCATTTCTACTTGACAAACACAGGTCAAAAGGGAAAAATATCAGGAGCTGTTTACATCCCGCCAGCAGGAAACAGATTTTCCTCATCTGAATTCGGTAGATCTCAACATAGCTGTGTGTTAACACATAAGAGTACCTGACAAATCATGTTTCTATCATTCTATTCAGGCACACAGCTAGAATTCTTTCACAACACCTTTTGGAGACAGGACTCCAAAAGGAGACAAGCCCTGTCACAGTTGGATTAAAGGCATGCATTTAAAGTGGTCTGGTAGGATTATAGGAAGTTGCCTGATCACAGCCAGCCCTACCATTAGGCAGAATGAGGCAGTCACCTCAGGTGGCAGATGTTGGTAGGTGGCAGTAAGGCATTGGAGAAGAGAGCTGTGTGTTACACAGCCTGACCTGCACTCCTCAAACTAGTCTGCTGCCTTCAGGAGAAGTGGAAGTAAGATTCAACTGTCAGTCCAGGTGGCTTTTGGAATAGGAAGGGGCTCCATCTTGTCCTTTGCCTCAGGTGGCAAAATGTCTTGGGCTGGCCCTGTGCCTTATGAGTCAGACTGTTGGTACAACTAGCACAGTGCTGTCTACTGTGATTGAGAGCAGATCTCCAGGGTCTTTGATCCCTTTTAAACTCAAGATACCAGGAACTGAACCTGAGTATTTCTGCATACAAAGCATGTTCTCTCCACCATCCAAGTTATTCTCTAGTCTGATAGGCTCCAGCCCCAAAAGACTCCAAAGGGGAAGTGGCAGCTGGCAGACTGTCAACAGTGATTCTTTGCAGTTGTTGATCCTACTTTTCAAGAGATATTCTCCCTATATCTGAGTCTGCCTAACTGGTTCCTTAACTTTTCTTCTGCGTGACATGCTATTTGCACCTCCTCCTGATTTTCTATTCTGTCTTGGCTTGTAGTCTGCTCCTAAGCAGCTTCTGTTTATGGTCCTAAGTTTACTTTCCTAGATTTTTCCTGCCAAACCTTCTCCTGGATCATCTCCAATATAACTCTGATCCTGATCAGCCTCCCATCCAGAAACAATCCTGCAAAACTTGCCATCAACCTGGACTTGCTGTCCCTGGAACTGGATCAATTACTACATCGGTAGCAACCCATCGCTTGCTGTCTTTCCATACCATGATGTTCTGTTTGTTGGTACACACTGATTAACACTTAGATCAATTTAAATGTAGTCATTAAAGAAGCTAAATACAAAAAACAGTAACCACAGCTGGCTTAGATGCTCTGGCCTGTTCTCTGCAGTGCAGTACTCCAGGTGGAAAAATGACCTTTCAGTCTCTCCAGTGAGTCAATCTCTACAGCTAGTTCCAAAAGAACAGATGTACTTTCTGCATACAGACTCCATCTCTCCAGACAATAGGCACTGGGCAAGGATACAACCTAGCACCATGTATTTTCTATGCACCTACTGCTTTACTGATTAATTTTTGTTTTTATAAACTACACAGAGTTGCCACCCTGAAAGCAAAATAAAAGTTGAAAGTTCTGGCATTAAAAATATATCCAAACACATCTTTTGTTTCCCATATGTCTTTTTGGATTTGGGGGGCATTTTCCTCCAGACAGATTAGTTACCTCTCCCCACATTATATGCTTTACCAATGTTTTGGTCCACACAACTAGTATTAGAAGAATGTTGTTTCTTCCAAGGATGGATGGAAGAATGGAGTGGTGACTCCATTCTACTTTAATGATAGGTTAATATAGGATTGTTAGGAATATGAATAACGATAACAAAAGAAACAATAACAATAAAACAGTAGGAATCAATAAAAATAACAATTACAAGTAAAAACTAGCAAACCAAAATACATTTATCTCATGTTGGTTTCAACCTGGTGTTCCATTTGACCATTTGGCTGAAACATAGAAGCTGTGATCAAGAGGTGTATAAATTCTCATTGCTAGCACCTCAGCACAGTGGGAGTGTTCACTTTCGATAGTAGACAATGGGAAAGCAACAAGTGTGCATGTGTGGTGGGGAGCACACTGTTTTGTTTTTTCGAGATCAGTCAGGTCGTTGAGCCTGCGGAGGCTACAATTCACCAACGGCATTGATCTCTTTCCTCTTCCTCTTCCACTTTCCATACCTTTTCCTTTTTTATATCATTTATATTACATTTTAAGCCTGCATTTATATTACATTTTAAAAGTGCCTGTCCAGCACTTTTTAGATGCTTTACAAGTGATAAACAATAACAGCATCATTATTTCCTAGAAGGGATATAACCTCAACTACAAGCATATAATCATACAAGGTACTATCCTGTGAAGTCCATTTATTCATTTATAGCTTTTTTGCATTTTAAAGCCACTTTTTAGGGCTCCGCCCTCCCAAAGTAACATGCAAAAAGAAGGGAGACACAAGGTACAATTTAAAGTTGATCACATCAGAACAGATGTCTCGATTTACTTTGTGAAGCTGCTCTGCTGACATAAGCTATGATATCACTCAAAGGCAGGCTTGAAGAGCAAAGCCTGCCTACATACTATAGCAAAAAGGAATTCCAAGGACTCGGGGCAACCACCCAAAAGGCCCTGAGTTTGGTACATGCAAACCTCACTGTGCTTAATAGTGAGTGCTCAAGGAACTTCATAACATTGCATGGGTGGATTGCATGGGTGAAGGCAGTCCTTCAGAATGCCTGATCGTAAGCCATTAAGGGTGCAATCCTATGTTAATTTGGGCAGAAAAAAATCTTACAATTCCCAGCATACACCAGCCAGCCATGCTTTTTTCTGTCTAAATATGCATAGGATTTTGCCCTGAGAGCAGGACCTATTGGCATGATTTGCAAACAGAAACAAAATTCTCATATATCCCTAGTTAAGACCAGCATCTTAAAGTGGGCCCAGAAACAATGGAAAAATTGAACAATTTTGGATTATTAATTATGTTCTATTAGACTGATAAATAACATGTTTAAGATGAGGTGTTCATATATGGCCATTACTCTTCCAAAATGATTCTTAAAATCTCCATAATCAGAAGATGTTGACATAAAGACTAGAGATATAGAATTTCTAGAAACTTCTTCCAGTGACTTCAGATAGATGTTGAAGAGTACTGGAGAGGAGAGGATGGAACTCTGTGGTACCCTATTAGCCAAAGGCCATGAGGCAGAACAGAACTCACTACTACCTTCTAAAACTGACCATCTTGGAAGCAACAGACCTCTGTAATAATGAGCCTCCTAAGTCCAGGCCAGACAGTGAGGACAGGAGGATACCATAGTTGAGGGTACCAAATGCTCATAAGAGGTCAATTAGGATTAAGGGGCTGCATTCCCACCATCCTGTGCCCAGCAATTAACCAAGATTGTCTCTGTCCCAACCCCAGACTGGAATGAATAAAGGTAATCTGTTTCATCCAAAACTACCTGGAGCTGAGAGGCCATTACCCTCTCCAACACCTGACTCAGACTGCAAAGGTTATACACCAGGCAGGTTTTGTCTCAGATACACTGTGGTGGGAGAAAAGGGCATGCTACCTTTCTAACTGGTGCAAGGTGATGTATTACATTCCTTTTTCCTGTTGTGCTGGTTCAGTCAATGGCAACAGCATCTCTAAACACATTGATTTGGAACCATCCTCCATTGATTCTATAGAACATACACTGAGAACAATATAGTTAGCATTGCATCCAAACAGGACTATGTTATCTACTCAGAAGTAAATTCCACCGAATTCAATGTAGCTTACTCCTAGGTAAGAAGGTATAGGATAACAGCCTAAACTCAGAGCAGATTGTAGCTGTAAGACTCAGGAGTTCATGGCATCCATGACAACAATGGGCCTATCCCAATTGGTCTCTGGACCGACACATTCAGCAGGTCACACCCTCAGTGCTGTTTTCAGTTCCAAACAGACGGCTCTGTCATGGACAGACTATTTTCTGGTCAGGTTTAGTATCACGGCTACCACTCGCCCCTGCAGGGATGGCGGACCTATTAAGATGGTCCACCCTCAAAGGCTGATGGATCCTTCTGGATTCCAGAAAGCCTTAGAGTGTTCTATGGCTGGTATCAATGATGATTCTGTAGATGCCCTGGTCAATAGATGGAATCAAGACACAATCGCCCCCAAACGTCCTGTCCGACCCACTTCTAACCGGGCATCTTGGTATACAGAAGATCTCAGGGAGTTGAAGTGGGAAGGACGACAACTGGAGCGTCGATGGCGGAAAACTGGACTTATATTCAACAAGACACGACATAAAGAACATCTCCGTTCCTATGGGGTGGCAATATGTGCAGCGAAGAAAGCTTTCTTCTCTGCACGCATTGCATCTGCAAATTCACGACCAGTAGAACTGTTATGGGTGGTGAGGGGTCTAACCCAGGCACCTTCCCCCCTGAACCTGATCTTAGAGCCCTCGGTAGTTCGCTGTGATGCCTTTAATGATCATTTCACAGATAAAATCTCTCAGATAAGAGCTGACTTAGATGCCGTCGTTATAGCAGAGGCTGACAAAGGAGTGTCCAGAAACTCCACAAGTAGGATTACACTGGATCAGTTTCAATTGGTGAATACCAAGGACGTGGACAAGCTGCTTGGACGAGTGAGGACAACTCACCCTCTCGATCCCCATCCTACTTGGCTGGTCGTCCAGGGAGGAGATGCAGTTAGATCACAATTACAATATATTATTAATGCATCTCTCAGAGAGGGGAGTTTTCCATCATGTTTAAAAGTAGCGGTGGTATGGCCGCTTCTAAAAAAGACCTCCCTGGACCCCCTGGACCTTAATAACTACAGACCAGTATTAAATCCATTTTGGGGCAAGGTGATCGAGAGGGTGGTTGCCTTCCAACTCCAAGCAGTTTTGGATGACACTGATTTTCTAGACCCATTTCAAACTGGCTTCAGAGCGGCATACGGAGTTGAGACTGCTATGGTCACCTTAGTGGATGATCTACGCCTGAGTATTGACAGGGGGAGTGTGTCCCTGTTGGTACTTCTAGACCTCTCAGAGGCTTTCGATACCATCGACGATGGTATCCTTCTGGAACGCCTGAGGGGATTGGGAATCGGGGGCACTGTGCTTCAGTGGTTCTAGTCCTACCTCTCGGGCAGGTTCCAGATGGTGATGCTTGGGGATAGCTGCTCTGCAAAGAAGGAGCTGCTTGTGACGTACCACAAGGTGCCATCCTTTCCCCAATGCTGTTTAACATTTATATGAAACCGCTGGGAGAGATCATCCGGAGGCATGGGGCAGGGTGCTATCAGTACACTGATGACACCCAAATATATTTCTCTATGCCTTTGATAACAGCTTCAGCTAAGGATAGCGTGTCTCCTCTGAATGAATGCTTGGAGGCGGTAATGGGCTGGATGAAGAAAAACAAACTGAAGCTGAGTCCAGACAAGACGGAGGTGCTTGCTGTCAAAGGCCACAACCTGGGTTTGGAGGTGTGTCAACCAGTTCTGGATGGGGTTACACTCCCCCTGAAAGACTATATTCACAACTTGGGGGGTTGCTCCTGGTTCCATCGCTCCAAATGACAGCCCAGAAAGATGCGACGGCCAGGAGTGCCTATCAGTTTCGGCTGATATGCCAGCTGCGTCCCTTCCTAGAGTTGGAAGACCTAAAGATGGTAGTGCACATGCTGGTAACTTCGAGGCTCGACTTCTGCAATGTGCTGTACATAGGGCTGCCTAGTTCGGAAACTTCAACTAATTCAAAATATGGCAGCCAGGTTGATTACCAGTACACCTAGGGGTGACCATATTATGCCAGCTTTAAAATCGCTCCCTGGCTGCCAATTAGTTTCTGGGCGAAGTACAAAGTGTTGGTCATTACCTTTAAAGCCCTACATGGTTTTGGTCCAGGTAACCTGCGGGATCGCCTTCTCCCATACAATCTGCCCTGCACGCTCAGGTCCTCTGGGAAGAACTTACTACAGTCGGCCAAGACTAGGCTGACAACCGTTACCCAAAGGACCTTTTCTTCTGCTGCTCCCAGACTGTGGAATGGCCTGATGGAGGAGACTCGTCAACTTAACAGTCTTTTAGAATTTAAGAAAGCTATAAAGACTAGTCTCTTCTGGCAGGCATATCCAGTGGAATTTTAGAATGTTTTTAGGATGTTTTATTGCTATTTTAATAATGTGCATTATATTTTTAATCAGTTTTATGTATTTTATCATATTTTATATTTACTGCTGTTCTCCGCCTCGATCCAAACAGAGAGGTAGGTAAGAAATAAATTTATTATTATTATTATTATTATTATTTGAATGTACAGGAGAGGAAAAATTAAAACTGTCCTTGAATTTGCAAAGGGAATGATCTGATTTTATATTCAGATAGTTATAAACAAAGCAAGTGTTGAATCTACCATAAAAAATGCATTACTGTACAACTATAATATAACTCCCAAGTCATAAATTTATAGTTAGTCCTTGAAGCACTCCATTCAAGGTCCTTTCCTCCCAAGTCAGCAAATCATTTATCTGGGGGAAAGGCACAGCTCTTTCAGTTTGTATTACTTCCATCTGTAAACAAGTGATCCAGTCTTGAAAGAGGGTAAGTCATTCACACACAAATAGAGACAAAACATGCTAGCCAGCCAGCAATTGCCTTTTTTCTGGCCTGTGTGAGAACTAAGACCTATTTTGCATGTTCTAAGAAAGAAAAACAAAAAGCAGATACAGAAGTGACTCCTGATCATTGCACTTCTAGGTGATGGGCAACCATGGTTGGGAATAATGGGACTTGCAGTGAAACACATCTGGAAGGCACCAGGTTGGGGAGGCTGATGCATGCAGTTTCCCCCAATTTTGAATCCTCTGCTAATCTGATGAATTGGGAGTATGGAAGCGATTGCACTGAGCGTCATATATATGACTATCTGCCTCCTAGACAGAAGCCAGGGGAGAATGCTCAGTGCAATGAGCTCCTGTCCCTCAGGCAACATGTTTGTTCCCTTGAAGCCAATGTTTCTGACCTGGAGAAGGTGAGAAAGGTACAGATGTGACCTTTGTAAATGTGATCGCAGCATCCCAATCTTAGGGTTACAGCATGGAGAATGGGGGCCTCAGGGAAGCAGAGTGCTGCTCCAATGAAGAGGGAAAGGATCCCTTAAAAGGATCCCATTCTTTGGGGAATGAAAAAAATTGTCTCTCACACTGAGGATTTGCCACCATGGCCTGGGAGGCTTGTGTAGGCCACATGATGAATTGCTTGTCTGGTGCAAATGTTGCAGATATCACCTGTCGACTAGATAGCCTGGAAGATAGGGCTGGGCTGGAGTCTGCTGGCACCAATGAGGTGAGGAAATGCCCTGGAACATGAGGTCCTGGAAGCCCAATTTAGGTTGCTAAGTAGGAAGGTGAAAGCCAGCACTTCCAAGAGAGCTTTCTCTGAAATGTTATCTGTTCTACATGCAGGACCATCTAGACAGATGGAAATGAGGTGTCTCAATGCATGCTGTATGGAGGAGGGATTAAGAGTCATTAGACACTGGGGAACATTCTGGCACAAGCATGGCCTGTACAAAAGCAACAGGCTCCAAATGGAGACAGGGTGGAAGTAGGCCATGAGCATACAGTAAAGCATGATACCCTATCAAAGGGACCAAAGGGCCACAGGGGAAAATGCACATGCCAGAGACACCTGATGAGGGATAACATGTATAGGTGATTCTATGCTAATGCAGAAAGCCTCTGAGCCGAGATGAGAGAATTGGAGTGTTTAGTTTTAAAGAAGATCATAGATATAGTGGGCTTAAAAGAAACCTGGTGGAACAGAGGGAACCATTGAATCCTGTCATCTCCATACAAAATCTATAGACAGGATATGTACGGGCATATGGGGTGATGTCACACTGTATGTCAAAGAGAGCATAGTGACAAACTAAATATTAACCTTAAATGGGCAGAATCCTCCACAGAATCATTGTGAGTGACAGTAACAGGCTCCAAAAGTAATTTAGTACTGAGGTCATGCTACCATCTCCCGGACTAGAACACTCAGAGTGATCTCGAAATGGAAAATGAAATCAGGGAAGCATCCATAAGAAAATAAGAGCCATGCTGAATCAGACCTATCTAGTGCAGCACTCTGTTCACACAGTGGCCAAGCAGCTGCCTATGGGAAGCCCACAAGTAGGACATGAGTACAACAACAGCACCCCTCCCCATATACTTATGTTCTCCAGCAACTGATATACAAGCATACTGCCTCTGAAACTGAAGGTAATATATGGTCATTATGACTAGTAGCCATTGATAGACTTATCCTTTATAATTATTATTTTTATTTATTTATTTCTTACCCGCCTCTCCATTTGGATCGAGGCGTGGAACGACAATACGCATTTATCAAAGCCCTTTTAAAGACATCCAAGTTGGTGGCTATCACTACATCTGGTGGCAGAGAATTCCATGGTTTAAATGTGCACTGTTTGAAGAAGTACTTCTTTTTATCTATCTTGAATCTCCCACCATTCAGCTTCATGAGTTCTAGTTTTATGAGACAAGGAGAAGACTTCCAAAGTACAAAGTGTTGCAATTATCCTCACATAGACTGGAAATGCATGTTCCGGTGATGAATGACAAAGAGGTAAAATTTCTCAATGCCCTAAATGTCTGTGCCCCCTAAACAACTATGCCCTAGAATAGTTGGTCACAGAAGCAACCAGAGGCAACCCTGGATGTAAATTTAAGTTGTCCCAGGTCCTAGTGTGAGATGTGAGTGTTGTGGATCCAACCGGAAACTGTAATTATGAAGCAAGCAAATTCAATTTATATGCAACTGGAAAACTGCCAAGGAAGCCCAACACAATCATATTTGACTTCAAAAGAGGAAACTGCTCTAAAATGAGGGAACTGGTAAAAACAAAAACAAAAGTGGAAAGAGAAAGTCAATAGGATCAACTGTCTCCAGAATGCTTACTCAACATGATAATAATAGAAGTTCAGCTAGAATGTATACTGCAGGTCAGGAAGGGTAGCATAAAGTCCAAGAGGCCACCAGCATGGTTAACAAGCAGTGTCAAGAAAGCTATTAGAAAAAAAGGCATTTCCTCCAGAAAGTGGAAGTCTTGTTCAAATGGAAATCTTGGTGGGTTCTACTAAAATGTAGATCCAGCAAGCCTGAAGTCTGCCCTCCCCTGCTCTGAGCTGTCTGATACCAGTCAGGCAAAAAAGGGATGCTGGCAATTGGATTTATTAGTACTGGGGGGGGGGGGGGGGAACAGCACTCTAGGTAATAAGGTCAACCCTTTGACAGAAGGACCTTTAATCAGAAATGGATGTGTATTTCCTCTAACTTTGAATATATACAGTTACAATCAGTCCACTGTGTCACCTCATTAACTTAGTTTGATGCTGATCGTGTGTATCAAGGATATCCCGTGTTTGATTATTGTGTTATGTTCGATGTGTTTGGATGTTACATCCGTTTGTTATTAATGTAAAATTCAATAAAACATATATTTTTAAAAAAGAAATAGATGTGTATAGTTGCTCTATACTGAGTCAAAGCACTGGTTTTTCGAGGACTATTCCAACTGCCAGTGGTCTTTCCCAGGCCTGCTACTTGAGAAAGACCCTTTAAGTAAGGGTGCCAAACCACAGGCCTTGGAGCCAAATCTGGCCCTCCTGGAGTCCCAGTCCAGCCCTCCAGAGTTCCCCAAATGGGTGCAACCTCTTCTGCTGGCCCCACCCCCTTTTCCCCAATCACTGATCACTTGGTGCGGGTTTTTCCCCATTCTAAAAGGTTGAAATGCCTCTTCTAGGGCATTGTTACTGGCAGTAAGAGCTGGCATTTTTTGTATTTTTGCTCCACCCCTTTCACCTTCGTATAGCCCTCACCCCTAGGCTCTCTGAAACTGAATTCAGCCCCAGGGCTGAAAGAGGTTCTGGGCCATGGCTTTAAGTGGTGATGCCAGGGTTGAACACAGGAACTTCTGCATGTCAATGAGATGTTCTGCCTTCGAGCTATGCAGCCAGCCAAACATTTATATCCCATGAAGCATGCGTTCTTCTAGCTACGCTCCAGGCACACAACATGTTAGCAAATTGTATTGTCTGGCTTGAGAGAGGTTTCAGGGACCACTAACCATATACTTTAATTCTTGAAGCCCAAAACACTTGGTAACGATTTACAAAGATATCATTGAGTGGGGTCTGTCCTTTAATGTCTTTATATCCTCTTTTGATCGGATGAAGCTCAGATACACCTATTCAAGTTTGAGAAACAGGCTAGTTGGATAGAGCAAGAAGCAGTTACTCATCTCAATAGGGAAATGTACCTTTTGGCTCTTCACCCTATATAAGTTTCCTTTGGGTTCAGTCTTATAAGTCACTTTCTTAGACAACATTAAAAACTATCCAAGCTGTATATTGTTAGGTAAAATGTGACCTAAATCTAGTGTATGAATGGCCTTAACAAACTCAGTATTATAGTTTATTTCTCAATATAAGACACATAGGTAAGACTATTCAAGTTTTACAAGGAATGAGGTTTCAGTGTCTAACAATTTGCATGAAAATGAGCACCTGGTTTTAAATTATGGTGCGGGTTTGACACTAATGTTATTTATCTTGCTATAAATTTGTTTCTATTATAGTGCTGGTGTTCCTAAAATGAAATAAGACTCCATCTTACATAATGTCTCTTTCACGTTATGACAACTTCTATACTACTCGCTCTGACCCATTTTATAGGTTTTGCTAATATTATTTTATGCTGGCTTTTACAGACATTTTACAGCGTTAAAGATATGAATGCCCACATAACTGTTTTTATACCAATATGTTAAGTGAATAATGTGTGTACATGTTAGAAGTTGCCCCCAAAGAAGAAGCCTGATTCAGAACACTTTGGGCCTCAATGAATTGCATCTTGTTGACTTTTGAGGTCCCTTTGTTCAGTGTTCTAGGATAGAGGAGCTGTCCATGTGGCTGGTGCTGATATAGCCCCTGGTGACTGGTGTTAGCATGCGCATGCTAATCAGCAGCATAGTGGAGCCAGGGCTCAAGAGGGACACAGCTCCAGCACTTTTTTTAATAGCAGGGATGCTGACATCATCTGCCACCTCACCTTCCCTTTTGCCTCTGAGCTTAGCTGCAATCCTCACAGGAGCTGGGGAGAAATAAACTTTCCAAGCAACAATACATTATCCCCTATTGTAAGGTATTTGGGAGTAACTTAGTTTTGAATGGCCAGTTAAGACCCATTAGCTATACAAAAGTCCTACTCCTGATGGAGAGAAAAACTGCTAGAAATGCTTTGTTGATATGGATCAACACATGTCCCTGCATTTTGGACTCTCCTGGGCAGGTAGGGGCAGGGTGGATAAAAATCAATGATTTTTTAAAAAAAATTAAAAAAATTGATTTTTTAAATTTAAATCAGATTTTTTTAATAAAATGCTTTTTGAGGAAAAATCTATCTAAAATAGTTTTCTGTTTAAGATACATTAGAATCTAAAGGTTATTCATCATGAAATAAGGATTAGTTTTTAATTATGTAGCATGAGGCTGTATATTCATGCAATGTTTAAATTTTTTGGTAAATGAATTCCATTAATCCATTCACAATGTCATGCTCTTCCTGAGGTTTCTATAAGATTATTGGGCAATTTTCTATCTAGAAGATATTATCACAGATGCTTGGTTTTACAGTTCCAAAACTGTGAATTTGTGTCTGCAGAGATCAAATCGATATTTTTTTGATATAACTGTAAAACTAATCTGAAAAGTTATTCTAAAAATCAAACCTTCATCTGGTTGTAAATATTAAGATTATACCAGCAAGAATGAGTTTTTGGTTAATCTGAGTTGTGTAAAATATTAAGCTTATAGCGAGGAACAATGCACTTTTGGGGGGGGAGAAGTCACATGATTAAATCAAGTCTTTCTGAGTAGTGATTTAAATAATGACTTAAATCAAATCCATCCTGGGTAAGGGCATAGCTATATAGACTGTCACAATGAGCGCCTTCACTTCAAAACTTACCGCTACACCACTGATCCTAATGCACAACATAATGGCATTTCTCTTTAAGGGAGGGGTCACTCAAACCCTCTTATGCAGTCCAAGAACATGAGATAGGGCTACAAGGGGACATTGTGCAGGCCCACAATCCTGTCAGACAATCATTCAGAAGTTGTGTGTAGGGTCCTATGTCTCTGCATAGAGTTCTTCTGCATGTGTGTGGGGGGGGGGGGAGAGAGGTATCCTAATTGGCCTAGGATCCCCCCTCCTGTGGAAAAGCTCTCTGCACAGACCTGTGTAGGACTCCATCATGGGTCCACTGTATGAGGGCGAGGCAGATGCATGCATCAAAGGCAAGGGACAGGGCTACTCCATGCAACCATGAAAAAAGACAGCTGACTGCTATCATGAAAATGAAATTCTTTCAACCCATGAGCAGGGGGTGGGTGGGTGAGGGGCTCCCCCTTAGTCAGGGATGAATGAGAAAACTGGAATCTTCATATGACGCTGTTTGCTCCCTTTCCTCCTAAAGAAATTGACTTTGATGTTATGTATTTATTTCTGGTCTGGAAGGGACAGAGGAGAAAAGGCTAGAAGTCCAAGCAAACACAAGCAGGTAACCTCAGTTCTGAGTTCCACTTTCTGTTAAAGAAAATAACTTAGTTCAGGTTCATTTCACCTTCATGAATAAATGCACAGACCACAGATGCTTTGGTAAGCGGCACAGCTGGCATTAATGCAGTTTTCCAAGACCCTCTATATCATTTACATAACTTATGTAAAGTTATGAAAAGAGAGGCCATGTCCAGCATTCCTGACCTTCAGAAAAGTTTTTTTTAATTGCTAGTAGTCTCTACTCCAGAGCACTTCCTAATTAATCCAGCTTTCAACCTCCTGGGACAAAGGTATTATCCAGCTTTCCCAAAGCTAGATATTTTGGATTACAATACTCATGAGCCCCAGCCAGAATGGCAAATAGTCAGAGATTATGACAGCTGCAGTCCAAACCATCTGGAGGGCATCAGGTTGGGTGAAGGTTGCCGGGGTATCATCATGTTGCAGGAAGGGACGCAAGGCACAAATGACTTGCCCATGGCCATTCAGCCAATGAGCCCCATGGAACTAAGGGTATATTTATTACATTTTATGCATGTAATACAATTACACCATGACTTCAAGGCAAGAAATCCTCCTAAGATGCTAAGGCTCACAATTCCTTACCTCTATGTATTAGCTATCACATTAGGCTGAAGTTGCAGAGGGACACATAGAAGTTGCAGGAGAAATACTAAGGAGTACATGAGTCAAGAGGATGGACTAAAACTTCAAATTTCCCATAAATAAGCATGAGAGTTTGGAGAGAATCTTAGCCACATCTGCCCAATTCTGCTTGCTGAAACTGCTAATTTGAAAAAACCTCCCAGTTTTTCATGCTGACAGATGGTAAATGATGTTTCAGGAAATCAGAAAATACATTGGTAAAGTTAACCAAACTGGGTAATAACAAGAGCAGTGAAATAGATCAATTTCATAACATTTGTATATTTACTGAAAAGCAAGCCCCACTGTATTCAATTAAGCTTACTCCCAGGAAAGTGTAGCTTGAATCTCCCTACCATATGAGCTGGCAGCACATAAAAATCTGCCAGAGAAGCTCTCCTCTACATTCCTATATGGGTTGTGCTTGGTTGGGCTGTGAGAGGGGCTCTTCTCTGTAATCACACCTAGGCTGTGGTACTCTATAGACCCCCCTGATGGTTTCCCACCCTCTTGTGAAGACCTTTTCATTTCACCATATGTTTCGCAGAACTGTTGATCCATTTTACCTCTTGGAATTTACCTCAACAATCCAACACCCTACCCCAGCCCTCCTCAATTTGGCATCCTCCAGATGTGTTGGCTGGAGTCCCAAAACACCTGGAGGACCCCAGATTAGGGAAGGCTGTCCTACCCTAAACTAGGTTCTTTCACAAAGTTGGAGTCAAGATTAAGTCCTATTTTGTGCAGTTAGGCATGCCCAAACCCAATGAGGTCACGGGGCTTAGACATACCTATCTCTGTAAAATAAAAATAAATGTGATGCAAGTAACCTAATCTTGCTGTTAAATTGCTTCCCATTTATTCCCTAAGCCAATCAAAGCTATCTGTAGTTTTCACATTAGTCACTCAGCAAAACTTGCAGACTAACAGGTACCCTAAACCCTGTTCTAATCCTATATTAATTTCCATAAGGTTTAAATCAATAATTATTTCTAGGTCTAATGTGAAATCACAGGTCAACTACAAAACCCATAAATTTCAAAACACTACTGAACTTGGCAGTGTTTCTTGGTCTTTTCTCTTGACAACCTGGAATTAGATGTTGGCAAGCCTCAACTGGTTAACATTTACACAGCATTTTGTGACCTTGGAGCCAAGATGCTATTGGCAGAGCTTCCACTGGTGCCCAGAGTGATGATGGGATATATCTATGCAAAGGATGTGTACCATAAACTCAGTGCACGTTCCCATGAACAGCAACATCTCCAGGCTACTTTATCCCCTAAAGCTTTGGAGTAACAGCAGTAGCCTAGCAGCTTCAGCTTTAATTCACCACTGCTCAAGATGGAGCATTTAGGGAAAATATGGAGAACTAACCGGCCCAATGGAAGATGCTTTAATGCAGATCCAGGCTCAGCACAGCATGTAATGTAGAGCAGTACCCTTCCATTTTTCCAGACCTGAGACCCACCTTTATTAAGGGATTCACTTTTAATTTTCTGAGAGAAAAAAACTTTTGTCTATCTAGATCTCTCTCTCACCCTCCTTTGTCTACCACAAAAGAGTCAAGACACTGCAGCTGTGAGGAATGTGATCCCCCAACTGTTCATGGGCACCTACTGGCTAGTGTATGTGACATCACTAGTGGCATATAATTGCTTTCCCACCCCATATCAATGACATTTTGTAAACTTTTACAAAATTGATTACTTTTATAACACACTGATGGTCTTCAGAGGATGGGTTCTTCGTAGCATAGCATTCCCACTCTGTGGGAACATTCCGAGGCTTTTTAAAAAGGAGACAATAAAATCTTTGCAAACATCAAGCAAGAGGACATCCTCTTCTCTGCAGAAATTAAGTTTTTCTTGTGAGCTTTCTTCCCATCCTTTAAAAAAGATAGTTCTAGACTATAAATTCCTCTCCCAGGTATTGGAGTGCATTTCCCCTACACATGCCTTCTGTATTTAAACACACACATATACAGCTGGTCTATTGCAACATGGCTGCTACCTTTCCTCTGCAGCAAGGATGTTCCCCTATCCACTGCTTGGGGCAGGGGAGAGAAAACTGGGTCAAGGCTGGCATCTGGAAAAAGTTCCCCACAGAAAGAACCCTATACATCCCATTAAAACAAACCAAAAGTCTCATTATTTTAAACAAACCAAGAGCCCCAAAACATTCTTTTTTCAAAGAATTTTGCCATCAGGGATCTCAGCATTCTTGTGCTGAATCGAAATAGCACCTCAAGGTCCTATTCACTCAGCACTTCAGTAGTAGCAAGCCTTCCTCAGACAACAACCTAACCAGTCCAGTCAGGATCTTGAGGCTAAATCCTCCAACATGTGAAATGCATTTGAGAATGTACAAAGTGTCAACACCACCATCCCCAAGCAACCAAGCAGAGCCATGGCAAAGGCTTCAAAGTTATATAGACAGAGCACTTCTCCTTTAGAAATAAACCACTGAAGTTGGTAAATGCAATTAAAGGCAGAATGCAGAGGTTGGTGGCTCCGATTT
The DNA here is from genome assembly GCA_029215795.1 of Anniella stebbinsi. NCBI lineage: Eukaryota > Metazoa > Chordata > Lepidosauria > Squamata > Anniellidae > Anniella > Anniella stebbinsi. The sequence continues at coordinate 42,802,887 of JARDYH010000004.1, read as the reverse complement.
CGGTGGGTTTTGTCAGAACCAGCTAGAACTCTAAAAGGGCGATCCAAGATGCTGAACCCAGAATGGAATCACAGCGCCACTGAAATCGGAGCCACCAGCCTCCACTGCCCCCCCACCCCAGCCCACCCCGTCTTTTTGCGCTGCAGTTTCCACCCTCAACTCCACACCGCTTCATTTATAAAGAGAGACGAGCATCCAGAGTGACTCGAGCCGTTGAAAAAGCGCCCGTCTCTTAATGCAGAGAACAGGCGGTGGAAAGGACCTGCACTCTGCGTGTACTCAGAGACATGCTTCGTTTCCATTGTGTCCCAGGACTGAGCTCCCCCCCCCCCAAACCCCTTTAGGACCTCAGCCATGGCTACTCTCCAATGACGTCTTGCTAGGCGCGCGGGGGGGGGGGGGTCCTGCTTCGCCCTGCCGGGGAGGCGCCTACAGCTTCTGCAGCGCGGGCCGCCCTCTGCAAACTTTCGCCGCAGAGCCTGCCGCACACCCAGGGACGCCGAGCCAAGGCCGGCCCCTTTCCCTTTCCCTCCCACCGGATTTCCCGGGCGGGCGAGCCGCGCGTCCATTAACCACGCCGCGTAGTTAATCCCCTCGCCCTCGGGAATTCCCCTGAGCCGGGTACCAGTACAGGCTCGGCGGACGCAGAGAGAGCGAGCGGGCGAGCAAGGCGTTTGCGGTCTGCTGCACTCCTGCCGGCTCCCCGCCTTGTGCAGGGGGATTCCCTCCCTCTGTCCCTCTCGCGGGGTCCCCACCCCAAGCCACGAGGAGCCGGCGCTGCAGCCTTACCGGGTGAGGGGCACGGAGTCGCTGGGCGCTGCCCCTCTCTCTCTCTCTCTCACCGCCAGCCTGGACGCCGCAGAACTTGGACTCCTTGGAAAGCTCCCATCCAGGCAGCAGATGCGGCGGGTCCTCCCTCCTCCTCTCTGCAGTAGTACAAACACACCGCGCGCCCCGCTCGCGCTCGATTGTCATGCTTCTCACATCCGGCTGCATACAAGGCGGACGGGCCCGGCCCACACCTCCAGGGAAGGCGGGGAGACCCAAAAGGCGACCTCCTGGCCAGAGCAAGGACACGTGCTGCACCTCCGGCCCTTTCCTCGGCCCCTCCCAGTCGGATACAACCAAGTTGGAATGGGGGGCCGGGTGGGAGCAAGGGAGCAGGAGGGTCGGCTCCGCAACCTTTTGCGGCCTGAACAGCAACTTCCAATGCCCCCTTCCCTCCCACAGTCAAGGTCTCTAGTAGGGGCCAAGTTTTTTTGGCGCCTGAGGCAGAAAACTATCCTATAAGTGCGAGTAAATATGCAACAGAAATAAATTGAAATAACTAACCGTTTGCTGCCCTGCCCTTTCATGACACCTAAGATGAGCTGCCCGATACCCCTCAGCAGTGGAGGCTGGTAGCTCCGAGATCAGTGGGGCTGTAACCTGCTCTAGGGTTCAGCTCGAACCAATCAGAATTCCAACACCTTGGATAGCTCCTTTTCAGTTCTGACTCAAACCCAGAGCGGATTTATCGCTCCACTGACATCGGAGCCACTAACCTCCGCTGCGTCTCAGTGTACTCTAACGGTAGGGTTGGTATTTCCTCCTCCCAGTTGGGCAAAGGGCTGTGGTCCATAGAATTCAAGGTTGCACCTTACATTGGCCTCCAACCTCTTGGCTCTTTGAAAGGGCGTAAAGACACCTCTTTTTAATTCGACCCTTTGAATTGTGTAGTTGCTTTAAGGTTTTCCTGTTTTTAATGTTCTTGTTATTTTATTATTAAGATTTCATGTGTTTAAATTATGCACCACCACCACAGTAATAATGATAGTAATAATAGCTCTGCTTTCAAGTGCAGTGTGAGATTTGCTGGCAGGAACAGATTCGTTTTTAGAGGGTTTTTCTTTTTCACTAATAGGCTTCAGAGCATGTACATAGCACATTTCTCTTGCCAACTACATTTTAATTTAAAAAGTGGGATATAAATATATTGAAATTTAGAGATAATAATCATGATCTGCATATCTGAGGAGGCCAGCTGTCACATCAGAAATGGTGACCTTTACAGCAAAAAATTAAGCATGTTTACTCAGAAATAAGGCTATGTTCAATGGAACTTACTCACATGTAAGTGTGCATATTAGGATTTCAGCCATCCCATGATGCTGCCTTGTGTTGAGCACTATTGTAAGTTAATGCAAAAATTAAAAATAGTGGCATGAATCATCTTGCTTTTTAAATATTTTAATATTAAATATTAAATATCCTATGCATGTTTAGACAGAAAAAGTTCTACAACTCCCAGCATTCATCAGCCTGGGCATGCTGGTAATTAGAAGACCTTTTCTGTATAAATATGCATATGCGCCCTTAGCTACATGTTATATCACATGTACTGAGCCCATGGAGCATGGCTCATATTTCAAACTTTGAAAATTGCAAACCATTATTATTTTTATATTTTCTGTATAAAATTCTATATGGCAGATCTCAGTAGAGTGATAATGCCCTAGGACTGGGTAGTAGCATTTCACTATGTGTAAAATCAACTCCATGGTACACATGCATGCTGGAACAACTGTCTATGGGTATCCTAAAGGAAAAACCATTATATTTAACTGGGTACAGACTTTCATTACAAGTAGGCATGACTGTTGCTGTCTACCATTTTCTACCATTTTTCTGTACACAAATTTCTCGTAGCTCCAGTTATCCCCTGAGAGATTGTGGCTTGGCCAAGGTCATCCTGCAAGCATCACAGCTGAGTGGTAATTTGAACCTAAGTCTCCCATGACTTTATCAACCCATTATTAGCCCCTTAACTAATCAATTGAGGGCAGTTGCAGGTCAGATGTGCATCGGATTATGAATATGTGAGTTTTGCTAAGAGTTGCTGTGAGAATGCAGCAACAAGGATAGATTTCCAACTTTAGTTTCAATTGGATGTCTCTCCTAGTCATGTAATCCACATGTGTGTGTGTGTATTTATGAATTATGGATTATGCTGGGGTCTCCAGTGTGGTGCCCATTGGTATTTCAATCAATCAATCAGTCAACCTTTATTTACAGTCAATAGACCAAAGGCAAAACAAATATAACATACAGTCATGATGCTTGCAACTTAGCTGATATAAAAAGGGACTATAAATCTACAAATAAATACTATAAATAGTGAGTGTTAATATTAATCGTCCGCTAATGTCTGGTTCGAATAGCCAGATTCAGAAACTTAGCTACCGTTATTCGCTTATTTGTACCCTGGAGCAAAATACTTGTTAGGGCCTCAGAAGAACGCCCTGGGAGGGACTGTGTAATTGGCCAAATTAAGTCTACTCTGGCCGATTGGTAAAACCTACAAAAAAATAAAACATGTATTATAGATTCGACCTCGGTGTCATTGCAGGGGCAGCATCTGTTGTGCCAAGGAATTCCCTTGTAGCGGCCCTCCAATACCTTGACAGGAAAACATTAAACCTGGCTAGTGTAAAGGCCTTCCTATCCCCAATGACTATGGTGAACAGGGGCCCCTTGCTGCCCCAATTAACTCCTGGGTGTCTATATCTGTTAATCTTTGCTTGATGATTGCTCTTGCCTTATCAAGTCCTACCACTAGCAGGTAAGGGGGTGAAAGCCCTATGCTCGAAATCTTGTACTCTACTGCTTTCATCCAGGGAGATACAAATGAGTCTGTTAATACCTTATAGGCTAAAGAGTCGTGAGATATCGCAAGGTGGCACCTGAGCCAGAAGTGGACAGAAAAAATCCAGGCTTGGCATTTTAGCAAGTTAAGACCCACTTCCAAATTTAAAGCACCTCCTGAGACGCATCTAGGTACACCGAAGATTAACCTAAGGAAGGAGTGTTGAATTCCTTCAAGGTTACTTTTAAAGAGTGGAAACCATATCGGTGATCCATACAAAACTTGGGACACGACAGTGGATTTATATACTTGGGTAACTGCTGGTATATATTTCCCGCCCTTTGTAAAATAAAACCGGGCTAAAGCCCCAGAACTTTGTTCTACTTTGGTCTTAGTATATTTTATATGGGCCTTCCAGCTGAGAGCTTCGTGAAACCATATGCCTAGGTATTTATATGATTCCACTTGTTCGATTCTATTTCCTGCCAGAGTCCACTTATATCTCACTTTCCTGCTTGAAAAAAACATCACTTTAGTTTTTGAGAAATTAATTGTTAAAAGGTTTGATTTACAATATTCAGCAAAACCACTTAATAGTCTCTTTAAGCCCAACCTTGTCTGTGATATTAAAATAACATCATCCGCATAAAGGAGTATGGAGACTTTTGTTTGCCCAATCTTTGGAGAATGTGATGGTAAAGGAGCCAGCGTAGAAGGAAGGTCTGCCAAATATAGGTTGAATAAAGTCGGGGCAAGTACACACCCTTGTCTGACACCTCTAGTAGCAGTGATCTCCTTAGTCACATGGCCCTGTCTGCTACATCGGACTTGTGCTGTTGTGTTTGAATACAAAGATTGGATCAAGAAGAGTAGTCTACCTTCAATGGAGAGTTGCTCTAACTTTGACCACAGTCGGGCTCGAGGTATTGAATCAAAAGCTGCTTTAAGGCCAATAAATACTGTAAATAATTTACCTCCCTTAGGGGTAGAATATTTGTGTGCAAGATGAGCCAAAACTAAGGGGTGGTCCAACATTGAGCTGCCTGCTCTAAAACCGCTCTGTTCGACTCCCAAAATTCCATTGTCTAAAATCCATTCTTTTAATTTTAGGTTCAAGAAGCCTGCATATAACTTTCCTACTATGGAAAGAAGACTAATAGGGCGATAATTGACAGGATCATCTTTGGGGCCTTTTTTATATATTGGAATCACGAGGGCCTTCAGCCAGAGTGTTGGAATTTGTCCATGCTTATTTATTGATGTAAAAAGAGCTGCCAATACTGGAGACCACCAGGAGATGTCATTTTTTATAATTTCAGGTGTGATACCATCTGGACCAGGGGCCTTGCCCGTTTTTAACTTGCTTATTAGGTCCTCTATGATTTTGATATCAACCTTTGGCCAATCGGGCGAATCCACTGGCAACCTTGGGGAAGAGATTGGCATTCGTGTTTCCTTAAAAGCTATCCTAAAATGCTTCTCCCAGGTGTCCGCTGAAATACAGCATTCATTGTTTCCCCTGGTGTTTTTTAGTTCTCTTGACACTGTTTGCCAGAAGGATCTGGTGTCTTTGGTGACTGTAGCCGCAATCAGTACCTGCCATGACTCCTTGTCTGCCTCTCTTTTTTTTTTTTTTTGTAATAGCTTTTTATATTTTTTCTTTGTCTCATAGTAAGATCTTTTTTTTTTTGTAAATAAATAAATAAATACCATTGGTATTTATTTATTTATTTATTTACTAAAAAAAAAATTTCAAATTTGTTTTCCCTCCCCACAGGGAGGCTGGCATGCTGCAAAGCGAAGTGCTGCAGCATTCAGGTAAAATAGAGTAGTTTTGAGTTTGGGAGCTGAGACATCACTTCTTCCTTGTACTTAGGTTCTTGGATAAATCACTTCTCTTTTAGGGCTTCAGCACAACCAGCTGAAATTCTGCATTCTTACCAGAGCTTTCTACTTCCAGTTTCTTTGTGGGATTACAACTGGCTTCTTTACACAGCAGACATGTGATTTGAATTGAAAACTTCCTTTCTCAGCTACATTCTATTTAGTTTCATTATACAGTACCATCTAGTGGCTGCATTATACCAGAACATTGTCATTAACATTTGTTATTGGCTTATCTCCAATCTTTTTAAAAGCGGGATAAAGTTTTAAAAGTGTGGGAAACGCTCTGGAGGTTGACAACACCACATAAAGGACCCACAAACTTCCATGAGTGATCAATTACAAACACACAATGGAAGCCTTGTGTAGAAATGCTCTTAGTCTCTTCAGTTGCCTTCTAGGAAATGTGTGTTTTGTGACTGGCCATGCCTATCATGGTTGCCATTTTTGAATTGGCAATCTTGCCCCCCTGCTATGGTAGCTATTTTGTCAGAGTGCGTGTGACATTCTCAGCACTCCAAATGTGCCCACTGACTCAAAATTCCTGGACTAGAGAACATTTCTGCATATACTCAGTACAGAACTGAGTGTGGAGTGCCCACCATTATGGTCAAGGAGTGAGGCGTAAAAAGGAAAGCAGATTCTATCTTCTATGCAGTTAGGAGTTGGTGGCTAAAGTAGAAAGTGTATCTAAAGAATTCCTTTTCAATACACCCTGAACCCTTAGACCCGGGGCTTGAAACTGTCCTTTCTACGTGGAAAAGACTGGCAGCCGTTTTCTCTAGAAGGTTATTCTGGAGAGGCAGCGAGTGAAGCAAAGATGCAACCTGTCTTCACAAAGCAGCAAGATAATGCAGCAGACAAAACTGCAAGAGAAAGAGTGAGCTGCAAAAGAAAAACTGACCTAAGTGGGTTATACTTAAAATTTGATTCTGGACTTATCTTAATTTATCATGTACTGTATGTGATGGTGTTTAAATGGGAAGCCATTGTATTAAGTAAATGTCATTTGCCTTTGCGTAAATTCCTTTGTGGTGATTCCCTGTGTAGACCCTGTTTTAAAAAATCCTTGGTTTAGAATACATAAAAAGTAGACTGGAAAAGATATAGTTGGCTTTACAAGCATGCACACAGCACACAAACACACACACAGAGATGGAGTTGTGGAAAGTGTGCTGCAAGTCTATATACATTTGAGAGTAAGCCCCTGATGAACTCAGTGTTCATGTTTCCATGAAAACTTGCATAGCCTTGGACTATATGGCTGTGATCCTATGTACACCTGAGAGTATGTATGCATCATCGAACACAGTGGAACTCTTCCGAGTAAACGTAAAGGATTGTTCCTTGGATTCTCTTGCTTGCTGCAACTGCAGCAGAGGAACAGAAAAGGACAGATGAGAATAATAGGACAGACTTCGTATACAAGGCAACAATAACTCCCATCTGGTTTTGGAATACTAAAGATGATGAAAATGGTGAGCAAACAGGCAGGAATATCCAAATGAGCTATATCTGGGAGCCGTGTCATCAGTGCATTCTGAAAATAGGACAGTCTGTTCTAATCCTCCTCCACATCCAGAAAAATTGATTCTGATTGATTTTTGAAAATAATTGATAATGCAATAAGGGGGAGACATATAGCTAATGCTATAAGGAAGCTAGGCATGCTATAAAACTGCCTGGCTCAAGATGTACAACTACAGAAGGAGAGGCCATTCCAAATTGCCATTGATTTTATCATAACCAGCTAATTGATTCTAGCCAAGGTCTCTTTCGTCTCTGAGACACAGATTCTGTTATCAAGCCTGGCGTTAGTTTTTTCTTGAACCTACACAAATTTAACAAGAAGCAAATTACAGGAGTAGAGTCTTGTAGTTCATAAGTCTTCTGAGGTTAACTTCTCTGTGTCTTTTGAAAAATGGGAGGAAGTTCTCACTTGCATTAGTATTACTGCCCCTCCCAAAAAAAAAACTTCCAAGGAAAGGAATGATATTTTGCTTGTAAAGAGTAAAAATGAACAAGAATACCTACACTTGTACTTGTGTGTGCAACCTTAAGTCTATACCCATTTTTATTTACTCCATGTACTAAATGAGGCATAGGAAAATGGCACATGATCCCCCCCACTGGGAGGGTGCTGTTGCACCATGTCCTGCTTTGTTGGTCCCTGGTCAACAACTGGTTGGCCACTGTGTGAACAGAGTGCGGGATTAGATGGGCCCTTGGTCTGATCCAGTAGGGCTTATGTTCTTCTTATATTCTTAATTCTCATTTATAGATGTGTACTAATTCATTCTCTTCCTGCCCTCCCCACCATATAGCATCAATTTGATTGTGGTATGTTAGTGTGCATGAGTGACACTGTGCAAATTCAGTGTTTATTATTAATGACATTATTTCCAGAATAAGAACTCACATGTGCATGGAAGAATGTAGAAATATTAGTATTAGGAAAGGGAGTTGATGGAAGTAAAATGTAATAAAATGTAATAAGAATGTGGTCTGAACACAACTGAAGAGTATCTTCTACAGAAACAAACTTGATTGTAAACAAATGCTGATGCAGTTGTGACTACTAAATGTAACTTTGGCTACTATTGCAGAGATTGGGTTAGAGGCAGAATTTTTCCTCTCAGCTTTTCTACACAAGGCTAATAATCAGATGTATCTTATTCTGGTTTTGTCACAGAATTGAGATTTCAGCATTACATGAGAGTTTTCTTTCCTGCTCAATAACCTCTAGGTGTCACTATGGTGTGGTGGAAAAGCACAAATACACAAGTGGGAAAAAAATACTTTCACTTTCATAAAACTTGCTAAAAGTGCTCTTTAAAAAGAGAGGTGAAACTGGTAGGTTATGAGATCATCTAAAGAACCTGTAAATAACCATGAGCGGGGAATGACGAGCACACAATAAATGCTCTGTGTAGAAAAGCTCTCAGATTCTTTGGTACCTATTACTTTGGCTGCAATCCTTCCAGACCTTCCAAACTCTGTAGCTCTGTTCAGGTGTTTGCCTGAACACATGTGGGCTTAAAGTGGGTAGAGGGTTGGGGCCATGCACACTGGCCCTGCTCCCTACATCTTCATAATAATAATAATAATAATAATAATTTATTTCTTACCCGCCTCTCCGTCTGGATCGAGGCGGGGAACAACAACATGATAAAATACATAAAACTAATTAAAAACATGACAATTATTATTAAAACTGCATTAAAACATCCTAAAACATCCTAAAAACATTCTAAAAATTACACTGGATATGCCTGCCGGAAGAGAACAGTCTTTATAGCTTTCTTAAATTCTAAAAGACTGTTAAGTTGACGAGTCTCCTCCGGCAGGTCATTCCACATTGGTCCCATACCTCTTATCCTTGATAAGGCAGGATTCCTGATTGTGTGGAGTATTCTGCTTGTGTACAAGCAAACACAAGTAGAGCTCCTGCTCAGACCTTGCCAATTCAATATGGCAAGGTCTGAACTGAGGGGTTGGGACCAGAGTGCATGGCCCCAAACCTCTACCCCCTTTAAGCCCTCCCATGTTCAAGCAAATGAATGCTTGCCCAAGAATGAATGTTAGGGCCTATGAGTTAAGGAGCCATAGGTAGCTCCATAGTGGAGCACAAGCTTTGAATGCTGGAAGATTACAGGAACAACATCAAGCACCTCCAGTTAAGGGGGATCTTAAACAGAAGGATTGAGAAAGATCTGAGCCTACAATCGTGGAGAGCAAATACATTCTTGGTAAACAGCGCGTGCCAAAATGGATCAAGAGTCCAATTCAATGAGAAAGTTTTGTATATTATTTCTGCAGCATAAAACCAAAGGCCTGTACATTGTATTCATAATATTTCCATGATAGGCCAGGTTTCCCAGCGAAATTAATCAGGAACCTTGGCAATTACATTCTTCTATCCTAAATTCCTTCTGTATCACCACTTCTTTAGTCTTCCTGTTTATAGCCAACTCGGAGTTATTGTTGTAAACAGCTAGCCAATATTGAAATCTATATCATACCAACCTATTTCATAAACTTCATCATAGCTGGAGCCTAAATCACAGTGAGACATGAAAGGCATTGTAGAAATGAGCCTTGAAAGAAGAGGGGATTTTGTCTGACAAACATTGGCCCAGCCCAATTTCTGAATCTGTGGGTGGTCATAGATAAAACACTGTTGCTCCCTGGTTGAATCAACAGATTATCTTCTTCACAGAAAGATAATGGGAACCTAGGAATTCTATTTGAATCCACCCAAAACACGGTCCACACTTCTTCCTAAATAGGGGGACTGGAGTCAACCTTGATGCTCCTGTTATATTCATAAGAACATAAAAAGTGCCATGCTGGATCAGACCGAGGGTCCATCTAGTCCAGCACTCTGTTCACACAGTGGCCAACCAGCTGTCGACTAGGGAACAACAAAGCAGGACATGGTGCAACAGCAGCCGCCCACCCATGTTCATTCATTTATTCATTCATTACATTTCTATACTGCCCAATAGCCTAAGGTCTCTGGACAGTTTACAAAGATTAAAACCTTAAAAATTATAAAAAACGATGTACATACAAACATATAATCAGACATCACACACAGAGGCACACATACATCTAAAACAATTTTAAACTATCAACAACAAGAAAAGTCCAAGATCTGATTAAAGCCACATCATATTCTGCCACATCCCTAGGAGAAGAAGAAGGTCTTAACCTGCTGCTGAAAAGGCAATAATGCTGGCACCAGGCGGGCCTCATCAGGGAGATCATTCCATAATTGGGGGACTACCACCGAGAAGGTCCCCTCCTTTGTTGCTGCCTTCCAAGCCTCCCTTGGAGGAGGCACTTGAAGAAGAGCCTTAGATGCTGAACATAGTATACAGCTGGTTTCATGTCAGGAGAGGTGCTCCATCAGATATTGTGGTCCTACGCCATGTAAGGCTATTAACAACATGTATATACTGTAACACATTACAAATGTTCACTTCACATACATTATTGCAGTATTCCTTACAATAGCCCTATAGGGTAGGTTATTGTTATCACACCCATGTTGCAGGGGAAGTTGCCTAAGGTCAGCTGGTGGACTTGTGGCTGAAATGAGATTTCAACCAAGGACTTCCCAGAGCACAGTTCACACAGTTCTCATTAATATTCCCCACTCCATCTGAGCTGCACTATGCGCATCACACTGTATATTGGAAACCAGCTGCTGCATGGTAATGGATTTTTCCAAGGAAAGTGATTGAGGAATGCCAACACAGTTATGAGAGAAGTGAGTAAATGGTGAGCAAAGTGCAAGGCATGCAGTGAGCTGTGTGACAGGACCTTCCAGACTCATCACCCAGCTGATTGTTTAGGGATAAAGATATAGACACAGATCTATGTAAGGCATATCCAGCCTAGACCTATTGTTCTATGGAGGTAGTTAACTTCCTAATTAGAAAACATTGGAATTGTTGTTTATTTCCCCCACTGAGCAGACGGATTAAATTGCTTGTGAAGACAACTCTTCATTTCTTGCTTTGATTATGGAGGGACCACACTGATGTCCTAACAGCCTCTCAGGGATGATACTTGACAAGAAGCTGCACTTGGGGATGCTTCTTTCTTTATATTTCTGTTTTTGCTAAAGCAAAACAATTCTGATCCATTCCTGCACGCACACACCATCATGGATTGCTGAATGGCTGCTGGGTTTCCTTTTGTCCTCCAGGAATTGTTGCGTGATGCTAACTAGTCTGAAATTTAACTGATTCCATTACACCAGCATCAACTCCTGTTTCACCATGCTGCAGGGTTGGCTCCCAGGCAGATGGCAGTAGTTGGCCAAACTAGGGCTCCCTGGCCGCTTCCCAAGGGTGCCCATGTGCTGATTGCAGCTCTGGCATTCGGATAAACCCATGAATTTTCAGTTCCTATATCTATTTGTTTTCTTCAGCATAAAAGGATATTAAACGCTTTTGCAGTCAAAGAAAAATAAGAATGTATCCCTGCACTTTCCACTTTCACAAAGTACTACAAAGTGCCTAAAGCAGCAGTATTGAAACACAAACAATATAACAATTAAAAACCAGCAAACAATAAAAAGCACCTGCCGGCCCTTCCTGGGGCAGGTGGGGGGACCCCAACATCTAGAGGGAAGCCCAAAAGTATAAAAATCAAACAATAGCCAGGCCACAATCCGGCTGAAGCAAAATGTCTTATATTTCCATGGGACTAAGCACAATTTTGTTGTAGAAAAGGGTAATATAGTTTGAAAGTTAAAAATAATACAGTGTGCATCTGTAATCATCCACATGGCTGCCCCCTGGCTATAAGATGTTTGGTTTTGTTTTAATAAGAAAAAAATAAAAGATGCTATGGCAAGCATCTTCAGCCCTGATCTGCCCCCTGCATTCTCCTACCAGCACTGTGCTGAAACCTGTTTGACACTTCCCCATTATCTGCTCCTTTCTGTGGGCCCCTGAACTTTGGCTGCAAGGTCCTGCCCTACTCCACCACTGGTAAGGTAGCCAAGGGCTCTTTTAATTTCCCCTCTCCACTTTCTTTAACAGTTTAAAGCTCCTTGCTGCAACACGAAAGAGTGGGACTCACTGCACAAGATAAAAATTCTCTCTCGTTCCCAGAAAGAGGCAGCAGCTGTAGGATATCATAATGTATTGTTGTTTTCTAGATAATTGTATTGTAGGGGGAGAAACCATCTCCCCTCCCATGTACATAAGGAGGCAGCCATACAGTGAGGGAGAGCTTTATAGCAATTTACAGTGCAATTCTATACATGTCTACTTTCAAGTGAAACCCAGTGAATTCAATGGGACTTACTCCCAGGAATGTGTATAGGATTGTAGCCTTAGTAACTATGTATGCACAGCAAAGTAACGAAGAAAAGGGGGCTAAAACAGGAGATTGATCTCTCACACACACCTCATTTCACATTAAACTCTTTTGATCACCAGGCAGCTGGCAACCTTCCCATGTCCCAGGCCAGCACATAATTACAGGTAGTAAAGGCTGTGAGCTTCTCCAAGCAGTCCCTGCCAATTATGTGGACTGGTAAGCACAATTGTAGCTTCAAGATCTCAAGGCACTATGGTGAACTCACTGGGTGCAATCTCAGACCCCAAGTTACTGGTATCCTTCTGTAGGATTTCCATCACCAGTAGGTTAATTAAGTGCTATGCTCCCCCACATCTACCTGCCCTTCCTCTCCTTTTAATTTTTTTTTATTTTGAATTATTTTTAGGCTGCTTTTAAGGATAGAACCCTTTGGAATTGTTGAGCAATTAATTTCATACACGCATAGGGTGGGGTGAGAAGAAATGGCTCAAATAGAATTATGCAGAAGAACATAAGAAGTGTCATGCTGGATCAGACCAAGGGTCCATCTAGTCCAGCATTCTGTTCACACAGTCGCCAACCAGCTGCATATTGGAAGCCCATAAACAGGATATGAGTACAACAAAACCTTCCTACCCATGTTCCCCAGTAATAGAACATAGGCTTAGTGCCTCTGATACTGGAGGTAGTACATTAAAGAATAGATGCCAGAGTTTCCTCTCTGCTAATTCCCTGAGCATTTTAAGGACAACAGGTAAACTCAACATAAACCCTACTTAGATTATAGCCACTGAAATGAATGAAACTTAGGAAAACTTAAGTCCCATTCATTTTAATTGCTCTACACTAAATAGGGCTTATTTTGGATGTTACCCACTTACTTTAGAAGAAATACTGGGATAGGAAGATGTTTAAATGCTGCATTTTATCATATTGTATTTTTATTGCATTGTTCTTGCTTTTTACTAGTTATTTTTATTTTGTTAACTATCTAGAGCACATCAGCTATCTACATTATATATAAATATATATAGGCCTGGATGGCGTTGTTGTAGAAATCTGAACAGATCTATGATTTTCACCACAAAACATGTCCATTTCCCCTGACACGCATCTGACACGCATCTGACACGCATCTGACACGCATCCTACATGTGTTCGCTAATACGCACACCCAAACCGTCCACACACAGCACCCCAAAGCCCCATTTCCCACTGCCTGTCCATTGTATCCATTTCTGCAAATAGTCAAGCTGCTTGCAAGGGATTTGGCGGCGCAAGAACTGGGAGCTTGTCAATATTGCCAATGCTCCTTCTTCTCCAGATCAGACTCCATTGTAACCAGGAGTGTGACTCATCCAGATGTGGCACACCTGGAGAGACAAAATGACCATATAAGGGAATGATAGAAGTGGAGAGACGTTGCAAAGCATCTCTGGGTACAAGTAAAATAGCACATGGCAATGCAACGCCACATCTGGCCACTACTAGGGACTACTCGAGCGTAGCAGTAGCCGGAAATGATGTTTTTGGGGCTGTAAACCAATGGGATGAGGGCTAATGTCATGTGACATCTGATGTATAAAAGTATCTGTTTGAACCTTGGCGGGGTGTGACTCTGGAAGGCAGCGAGAGCGCCCAGTGGTCACCTATTCTGCGCAGAATAATAAATTAGTTTCCAAAGCTTCAGGAGGTCTTTCGTCAAGTGTTTCATATCTGGACTTTGGACACTTGGGAATAGCATAATTTATGCAACAGCGTGGGGGAGGAGCTGGCCTCTAGCAAAACCAGAAGTGGGCGAAACAGGCCTTCTGAGGCCTGCTGAAGCCAGGTCCAGGTTGCTCGAGGGCGGTCGCCATAGTGACAGCCCTCTAAGACCCCAGAGCTGGCTTCAGCAGGCCTTGGAAGGCCAGAACCGGAAGTGGGTGAAACGGGCCTTCTGAGGCCTGCTGAAGCCAGCTTTGGGGTCTTAGAAGGCTGTTGTCATTGCGACCGCACTCTAGCAACCCGGACCTGGCTTTAGCAGGCCTCGGAAGGCCGAAACCGGAAGTGGGCTAAACGGGCCTGCTGAGGTCTTCTGAAGCCAGCTCTGGGATCTTAGAAGACTGTCGCCATAGCGACCACCCTCTAGCAACCTGGACCTGGCTTTAGCAGGCCTCGGTAGGCCGAAACCGGAAGTTGGTGAAACGGGCCTTCTGAAGCCAGCTCTGGGGTCTTAGAAGGCTGTCGCCATGGCGACCGCACTCTAGCAACCCTGACCTGGCTTCAGCAGGCCTCAGAAGGCCAAAACTGGAAATGCCCAAAACGGGCCTTTCCTGGGGGGCTAATTTTCTGGATTTGGGGCCCAAACAAAGGGTTTCCCCCCGGATTCAGATTTCTCCCCATTTTTCTGGACAAAAACGGACCGATGGTCACCCTACACCAGTTCAAGACTTATGCCAGTTCAAGGCATCAAAACCAGTATTGTCAATGTTGTCTGACACTGGCACTCCAGGGTTTCAGGCAAGGTCTTGTAGCCCCATCTAGAGATGCTGAGGATTGAACCTGGGCCTTCTACACACAAAGCAGGTGCTCTTCAACTAAGCCACAGGCACACCCTCTTCAAGAATCCCAGAAAGCAGCAGGTGAAAGCAACAGCTCTCCCCTCTGTGTGGAAATCTGGAATTAGACATTGGCTGCGGAGTGGAAGGGGAGAGAGAAATAATATGGTCCAAAGCCACTCAGTGGTCCAAAGCCACTCACTACTCCAAGCCACCTGGGTCAGATCTATACCTTGTGTCAAATCACTATGATCCCATCATGGTAATGCTATATCTCTCTTGCACATTTATACCTCGTAGGACACACGATGACATTTGTTACAGTGTTTTGGATAATGTGGAATAAAAACCAGGAAATAACACTATGAAAGCAGCATATGAAATGTGTAATGTACTCCAACAGTTATCAGTGCACTTCAAGACTGCTATGAAGCAGTAGTGTAGATCTAGCCCCAGTGGAACATAAACCACGCCCTTGTGGTTCAATATTATCCTACATAATACATATAAAAGATGGTTGTTTAGGAAGCCCCAAAATGAGTATCGTTTCAAGGTCCACCATTGGAGATAAATTTGTGACAAAATGTGTGGCAGCATGCATAATCATTTGCCCTTTCCTGACATATTTCGTCCCCAAAGGT
This sequence comes from Anniella stebbinsi, assembly GCA_029215795.1. Lineage (NCBI taxonomy): Eukaryota > Metazoa > Chordata > Lepidosauria > Squamata > Anniellidae > Anniella > Anniella stebbinsi. Next base: position 42,787,357 of record JARDYH010000004.1, on the reverse strand, counting down.
CATATTGCTGTACAGAAATTAATGAGGAAAGCTTTGCAGTAACCCCCCATGAGATAGAGGAGTATTAACAGCCCTAATTATTGCCATTTATGAATCTTTGGGATTACTGCCATCTGTCACAGGCACTGGGGTTTTCCGAGCAACTCTACAGTCAGTTCAATTTTCATACAAACCACGTCCAGACTAGGCGTGAGAAACCGCCCTAAAGTGCGTTCAGGTGAATAATATGGTTACCCTGGGATGGTGTACTGGCAGGCTGTTTTTGTGTGATCAAAGAAGTGCTTGCTGCCACCACCACCTCCCAAGTTATCCTGGAATAATGAGGGATGCTTTATCACATGGAAAGAAAGAGACATTCCAAGGCTGCTTCCTCCTCCCCCATCCACGCAAACCCAGACCCCTGAGCATCTGCTATGTCAGGGGAGCAGAATTTCAAACACACGGCCACAGGCTGCTCCCCCCTCCCAATCCTAGCCCGCTGCCCCCTGCTTGCTGATGGTTTGATGATTTCCTGGCTTTTGTGCAGTCCCCCCCCTCCCCATTTCTAAAAGGTTGGAATGCTTCTTCCAAAGCTTCGTTACTGGCAGTAAGAGCTTTACGGTAAAATGAGCTAGTATTTTTATATATTTTGGCCCCACCCCTTTTGCTTTTGACTATGCCCCCTTTGCCTTTGGGCCCACTATCCCTGCAAAGTGACCCAAGAGCTTCCCTGAAATGGAATTTGGCCCTCAAGTTGAAAAAGGTTCTGTGCCCCTGCATTATGTGAATGGTACGTGTTGGAAAATAAGATCAAATGCTAAAAAGCTCTTTTCCTATGGTAATGATTCTCTCAAACTGGTTACTCAAGCTGGATGTTTTTAGCTGGGCCACACATTATTATTATTATTATTATTATTATTATTATTATTATTTATTCCATTTATATACTGCCCCATAGCCGAAGCTGTCTGGGCTGTTTACAAAAATTAAAAACATTGAACATTAAAAAAATAACCCAATATACAAAATTTTAAACCATAAAAGGATAAAAACAGGTTATAAATACAATATCATTTAAAAACAACTATTCTGGGTCAAACCACCATCACAACAACAAAACCCTCAACGTACGCTGTTAAATGCCTGGGAGAAGTGGAAAGTTTTGACCTGGTGCCGAAAAGATAACAATGTTGGCACCAGGTGAGCCTCGTCGGGGAGATCATTCCATAATTGGGGGGCCACCACTGAAAAGGCCACAGAGGTGTTCCACCCATCCACCAATCTCCCTCCCAATTGGAGTCTGCTTCTCTTTATCCATAAGAAATCAGTGGAGCCAGGCAAAGGTTCTTCTATCACACCAATGAATGCAAGAGCTCACGAATGCCCCAGCAGAACCCAGGTCCTGTTGACCTCAGGATGCAACTTAGGACAAGTGTAACTCTCCCATCTATAGCTCTCCTGATCCTTTTTTCTGCTACTGCAGCCCTAATGTCCAGCTTTTTCCCACCTCTTTTCTCTGGTTCTTTTCTTCCCTTTTACTCCCTCCCCAATTTCTGCCTTCAGCAACTACAACAAAAGTCCCCAGGACCACATTTGAGAAATCTCACCCTCAGCTACGGAGACTGATAACTAGACAGCCAGCCATGGAACTTGCCTGCATCCCAAGAGTCTCAGGCCTCCTCCACACGGGGCGTTTAATGAGCCTTGAAGGCTCATTATAAATTTTACCTACACACGAGCGGAGCGCAAAACGGGCGTACAGGCGCGTTATCTCCCCGATAATGCGCATTTTCGAACGCGCGTTAAATAGCGACTTTTATTTTGCTCCGGCCGTTAAAGCGCATTTTCGCTGTGTGAACAAGCGATTATGCGCATTAACTACCTGGAAAGTGCTTTTTGGGCATCTTTTAATGCGCTTCGCCGCTTCTCGCCGCCTCCCGTGCAGAGGGATTGTGAGTAAATGCGCCTCCGCGATAATGCGCATAATCGCGGAACCAGGCGCAAAGGCGCATTCTTGTGGAGGGGGCCTCAATCAGCATACAGTCCCCATGTGTAGCCAATGCAAAATCCACTGCAGCAATGAGCATCATGCAAAGCACAGGAACAAAAGACTAAAATGGAAACCTCTTTTTTGTGTGTTGTATTCTACGCAACAAATCCTGTTAGTCATTTCATACAATGCTGGAGGAATGAATCCATTTAAAATCTATTTCATACTTTTCTTTATACGACCAAAAGAAGAAGAAGAAGAGCTGTAGGATAAGCTTGATCCTATTTTGCAAGCAGATTTTTTCAACCCACAGGGTCTCAACTTTTTAGCCAAGGAATTTACAAATATACAGAGGAACCACCTTTATCTAGTGCATGAAATGGAACAAGTCCATCCATGATACATTTTACTCTTCAGGACTGAAACATAAAAGCTCTGGATCAAAGCAGCCACATTCTGTCGTCTCATTCACATCTCTACACATGAGCCAGTTCCTAGAGTGAAGCTACATGACACCTTAGATGTATTTAGGTTGTAACAAACACAATGTGATTTGTCAGTTTCTTCCTGAAGTGGAGATCACTGCCCATCCCCTACAAAGTGGTAAACAGGGAAGTGATTCCTTTGGAAGGAAGTTAGCAATTTACAACTGGAGTCAGATGATAGCTTTGTCAGAGAGTTAAAAATGGTATACTAGAGCACTTTTGCTCATGGTGTGTATACTGTGTACTAGATTTCTTTTGTCCCACTAAAGTCTCTTGTCAGATCAATTTTGCAAAGTTTTATACTGGTCCAAAAACCTGCAAAACCTGTTTGACCAAAAATTGTAGTGGGTCAAAGAGAATGTGGTTTTCTTTAAAATTATTGTTTACCTCCAACCTAGAGACTCCTGAGAAAAGAGCTTATGAGCACATTTCGAGTTCTAAAAGCAAAGTCGTATGAAAAAAGGCAGAGACATAATTATTTTCTTTATTCTGTATATAGCACCACTGATGAGGATGGTGCTTTACAGAGTAGAAGACAGGTCCCTGCTCCAAGGAGCCTACAATCAAAAATTTGAATCTAAAACATTCAGGGAAATGTCCCTGGAAAGGTTTCATGGCCAACCTGTTTGGGCATAACTTTTCAGCTTGTATACATTTACAACATGTGTGGCACAGACCTGAACCCAGACGATCTGTTGGTTCAAAACTCCCATACACTTGGCCAAAATAACTATGCATCATTTCATGAAACTATCTAAGAACATGTTTAGACAAAAAAAGTCTGGCTGGGGTATGCTGGGAGTTTTAGGATGTTTTACTATCTAAACATGCATAGGATTGCATCCTAAATCACATACTCCCATGCTTCATTTAAAGCCAAAAGTTACCTGGCAGGAAAGGGTTAGCCACATCTTTGCCACATCTTACCTTCTCCAAGTGATCCACAGTGCTAATTGCCTCTTTCACTGGGCATTACTTGTCTATATGCAAATTGCACCTATCTCAGGCAGTCCACCCCATTGGCAGACATCCCCTCAGCTATAGCTCATGACCCTCCTGATTAAATGATATAAAAGCATGGAACATTTTGTCCCTATGCCCTTGTCATGCTCTGATCATCTCAAGAGGTCCACTGAATTCCAGAATAGCCCTCACTCTCTACTGAAGTGCCCTTGATACATTAGCCTGCTATTTTCTTTTCTTTTACTGCACATACTCACTGCCTTTCTTTTATTTCCCCTGTACATTCTTCTTCAATAAACTGGATTAATTTAGAAACCTAAACTGGAATGGAGTTGTCTTTCCCACAACACCCTGCCACCATGATGCTTAGACCATTTGGTTTCTGCTATACAATTCTGAATTATTGGGAGGTAAGGAGGGGAGGAAGGGCTATTTGCTTGGCTGTTGCAGACTGGGAGCTTAGCTGGTGGTCCCCCTGATTCCTGAATTGTACACTGTAAATCGTAAGAAACATCACTCACCCCAACTTAGGTTGATTAGGAGTGAATGGTGACCATACCAAAAAGGAGTTGTAACTCAGTGGTAGAAAACATGTTTTGCATGCAAAAGGTCCCAGGTTTGATCCCCAGCATCTCCAATTTTATTTATTTATTTATTTAGCACCATCAATGTACATGATGCTATACACAGTAAAACAATAAAACAGCAACACCCTGCCACATAGGCTTACATTCCGATAAAATCACAAAACAATAAAAGGAAGGGAATGCACCAAACAGGCACAGGGGACATAAAACTAGCAGTACAAAAGTAAGGCAACAAAATCTCCTGCCTGAAACCCTGGAAAGCCACTGCCTATCAGTGTTGAACATATTGGGCTAGATGGACCAATGGTCTGACTCAGTATAAGGCAGCTTCCTATGTTGCAAGCGGGATGTCCTAATGGGTTGGCTCCTGAACATCAGCTCCCCACCTTCACAACAAGGCTTTAAAACAATATTCACATGAATATATATTGGCAACAAACTGAGTCCTTAAGGGCACAATCCTATGCATGTTTAGACGGGAGGAAAGTCCTACACCTCCCAGCATTCCCCAGCCAGCTATGCTGGGGCATGCATAGGATTGCACTTTAAAATTATCAACTTGGACTATTTGGGTAATGTTAGCAAAAGCAAGATACTGATCCAGATTTTGACCTCCATTTCAAATCTAACACCATATTTAATAATTTTGAATAATGCTGCTGCTTTGACATTCCTGCACATCCTGACTGAAAGGTGTTTGAGAGAGTTGCAACGTTTAAACAATCAATTTGTTGGATTAATCATTTTTTAAAAACCTTTTTACTTATTAAAAAGGTGCCCCCAATTAACCAGCCGGCAGATGTATATAGATCTGGATGTATAGATATCCAAACAATGTTTAACAGTGCTTATAAAAGTTGCAAATGGTAGGCAGCAAGAGGCACTCTTGCTGCTCCTGTGATGATGTCTGCAATGACATATCTAAAAAAGTGCTTCTTGTTTCAGAAATATTGGTTTTGCCCACATGCAAATTTATGCAAAGGGAATCAATAGCTGAATCAATTGATCATCTAAAACTCATATGATTCGTTGATCAAAAAATCATTAATTGGGTTCAACCCTAGTGTTTGGGTACCAAAAATAAATACAGCCTTAATTCATTTCCTCATCTTCAGTATTGTCCTGACTCTTCATGCAAGAGGGTATGTGAAATTAATAATATTCTGCATTGCCTTGTTCCAAGTGAGACACTGATGGCATTTACATGAGAAATTAGAGTGTGCTTGTTGCAAATGACTGAGTGCCTTTTCTGAGATAGACTTCAAACCTCCATGCATTTGCTATGTCTTAAATAGATGAGCTAATAAATATAAATAAATGGTGCCAGGGACTAATACGTTGCTGCCGCAGACTCTGAGAACACACTCCTTCTTTGTCATGATCTAGAGTTTGTTTCTGTAGGAAAAGATTATCTGCCTACCATGTTTTATGAGAGCACTGCCTACCCAAAAGCTGGAACTTTCAGGAAGCCAAATGGTGCACCAGACTCTGTGTGTTGGAAAGTGCAAATACAGGCAGAGGAAAACAAACAGGGCTACTATGAGGAGGACAACGTTTTTGAATGGGGAGGAATCTAGCGCCTACCAGTGCATTCACTAAAAAAAAAATCCCAGAGGTTATTTTACATGTCTGGTGGACAAGCAATACAAGACTTTTACCATGTAGCTCTGCCTTTGAGTGCAGGGTCCCCGTGAAACAATGGAGCTTTCCTTCCAGTGCAAACTGCAGGCATGGGACTCCCAATTTGGAGGGGAAAGGATTAATTTTTAAAGACATTTTGTGAAATTGAAAACCTGGTGTTTTTTTTTAACTAGGAGGCTGACAGGCTGCAAAGTGAAGGGCCAACCCCCAACATCATCTTTAGGAATGCCTCTGGAACCTACATGGGCCCCAGAGGCTTCCTTAGAAAATAACAAATGGGTGATTGGATGCAGTTCAGTTTTGTTTTGAAGTTTGAGAAGCCACCCAGAAAAAAAAGAAAGAAAGAAGATTGGGTGGTAGAATCGGGGGGGGGGGGTACAAATGGGTGAGAGGAGGGGGTGTTTTGCTTATCGTGTGTGTGTGTGTGTGTGTGTGTGGTGTGTCAGCTGACTTGTTTGTTTTGCCAGAGTGTGTGCACATTTGCGTGGGCTACATCTACATGACTGCTTTATAGCAGTATTGAAGTGCACTGATAACTGCTTGGGGGCACATTCCACATTCCATACACCACTTTCATAGTGTTATTTCCTGCTTTTTATTCCACCTTATCCAAAATGCCACAACAAATGTCATTGAGTGTCATCAGACAAGGGAGGGGGGAGAGAATCATGTTTTCTTTCCATCGCTTTCCTCCCCACTTCTGCCCCTCGATATTTCCTCTTTCTTTACACGGGGCCCATTCAGTGGGCATTTTTTATCACGCTGCTTTTCCTGCACACAGTAGGAAATGGTGACAAGTTTCTCTCCCCCCCCCCCAATGGATTTATCGGGGTCATATTTGTTGCGGAAAGAAGACCAAACAGCAGCAGACGCGCGGGAGGAGTATGGCGTCATCAAAAGGACCCGTGAAAAATTGTGAGTGGCCAGTAAAGAGCATGCGATAAAATGTTCATCTGATGATGCTCATTGTGTGTCTTACGAGGTATAAATGTGCAAAAGGGATATAGCATTACCATGATGGGTTCGTAATGATTTGACACAAGATAAATAAATCATGGCTTTGGTTCTTTGTGGGGGAAAATATGATTTGATATTTGGGTCCCAGACCCTTCCTTGCCTTGTTTCAGAACTCATCTGTTTGGCTTCTGGGAAATGGGTGCTGTGCTGTAGCTAGGGTGACCATATGAAAAGGAGGACCGGTCTCCTGTATCTTTAACGGTTGTATTAAAAGGGGGATTTCAGCAGGTATCATTTGTATGCGTGCAGCAACTGGTGAAATTCCCTCTTTATCACAACAGTTAAAGCTATACTAGCTATACTACAGTGACCAGATATAAAAGAGGGCAGGACTCCTGCAGCTTTAACTGTTGTGCTGAAGAGGGAATTTTACCAGGTGCAACCATTAAAGATACAGGAGCCCCTTCCTCCTTTTCATATAGTCACCCTAGCTGTAGCAGAACACTCTGGGTTCAAAACTGTGGTTTTGTATTTTGTAGCTCAGACCCCACTTCTACCTTGTACTTATGTTCCTTGGCAAGTTCATTTTCTTTCTGGAAAATGAGTGTTTTGGGACAGGCCCACCATAGCAGCGATTTTGTGAAGGGGCAATCCCCTCATTGGCAGCCATTTTGTGAATGGGCAATCCCTGCATGGCAGCCATTATGTGAGAGCACCCATAACACTATCTCAGAATTTCAAATGAGCCTAACAGCTCCAAAGGATTGGGGACCCCTGATATATAGTGTAAATGCTTTCCATCTGTACTATCAGAAAAGGTTTGCTCTCCTTTCCTGTTTATGACTATAAGCCATAGCTACAGTTTCATCTCAAGAATTGAAGTGCTGCATCCAGCAACAACAACAAAAATGGTCTTTCTCCTGTGCAATCAGATTTTATGCATCTTTACATAGATGTAACTCCTTTGAAATGTATTCAGAGGGTCTTTCTCCCAAGTAACTGTGCCCAATATTGTGTTCAGGAACCTCCCCTTGCCCTCCAGGTCATGGCTCCCCTCACCGGCTCCAGCAGACAAAGCCAGCCTGCTCATCCCATTTTTGCTACATGGCCATTAAGAAGGAACAAGAGTTAACGAGCCAAACTGTGCTGTAGTCTAGATAAAGACGGTGCAACAGAGAGGAATCTCAGGCTCTGTATCCAGTCTTGTTTCAGATAATTAAGTTACAAAGAAATATGTGATATGTCATCCTGTACAATATGAGTAAAGGATGAATAAAACAGCTGTCTGCAAACAGTCAACAGGATGGCAATACAAAAGGAGAAGAGGAAATATTTAGGATATAACTCGGAATCCTGGTAGGAAAGCAGTAAGGAAGATAACTGGATTGCTCTGTGTGTGTGTGTGTGTGTGTGTGTGTGTGCATCCTTCCTTGAAAAAGCATTATCTTGTCTAGTGTAATTGCCTCAACGGAGAAACAGGGGAAGCTAAATCACAAATGTGAATATAGCAGACTAGGTAATAACTTGAAGAAGAAGAAGAAATCCTAGTCCTTAACCTGTGACTTCCAGAGTCTCTTTGAAAGGTGTATATGGCAGTGTTTCTACTTGTATTGGAAAGTTAAGCTCTTAGATAAAAGTTACGGGCTGACTATTAAAACTTGGGTTCAAATGCTCCTAGTTCTTCCCAGGTTTCCAGCACAATCTTATGCATGTTTCCTAGGAAGAAAGTCCCACTATGTTTAATGGGGCTTATTCCCCCAAAAGTGTGCATAGGATTACAGCTTTCCTCTGTGAGTGTGGATATGCTGTTGTCAATATGCTTCCGTATTTTCCCCTCTATTGAGCCTTTTTGACTATAACCCTAACCACAAAATGGGCAGATCTGATTTGCAGGCTCTTGCGCTCCTTGACTGTCACCAAAACGCACCATTAGGTAAACTGGAAGTACTCCTGGGAAAGGCAGGTCGTTTTTTCTTCTGGAGCACACCCACACTAAAGGCCAACTGGTACATTAGCATGTGGCATATAGGTTTAGTTCAGTGGCCTCTTCTTCCTTGCATGGCATCTTCAGGAGTGGATGCTGCAGGTAAAAGAGCCTTTCCAGCCAGCTGAATTTCACCTGAACATTCCTCTACCAAGTTGTTTTTGTTTTTAATCCCTACTGGCATTGTTCCAGACTCAGGCTTACCTAGTAAAGGTGGCCAGGCAACTGTAACCTTGAAATATTCTGAGTAATTCTTGTATCTCACATCCCTTCTCAACTGCTCCCACCACAGCATCTTTATCTTCTTTTAAAATTTTTCTCTTCCTGTCCCACCTGCTGATGTTCTTTCCATCTTTCTTCTGCTTATTACCTCTTTAGGACTCTTTTTTCTACCCAACCTTTCCTTTTCTGAGCACTTGTAAGCTAGGGGAGGGAAGGGTGGGTTCAGACTTAACTAAGGGGATTAAAGGCCAAACTTCATGTTAAAAACTAACGAACATAATGGTAACCTAACAGCCCCTTTTTTCTCTTGAGAAGGAACTTTGGGAGAAGCTGATTGGCAAGCATGCATTTAAAAGCCTTTGACAGGAGCGAGACATTTGGGGCAATTTCAAATGGGAACTCAATAAGCAAGGAAAGGGTTAAGCACCACTTCCTCTTGCAACTTTTTCACTTCCAATCTTTTCCACCTGAAGCTGTTTTTTCATTGAAGAGGGAGAGAGAGAGAGAGAGAGAAGAGGCTGTCAGGCTACCGTTACATTAATTTTGATGTAACACATATGCAGTTTGGTTTGGAGTTATACCAGGGTAGTACAAACAGGTGCACACAACACTGTGCTATGGGATCAATTGCATGCATGCACAACCCAACTCCATGGCATGGGGGCAGGGGCCATGTCGCCAGGAGACCAGCCTACAACATCCTTTACTAGCTCAGAAGCATGATCTGCTACAGGCCCCTTCCTAGTCTTTCTTCTGTAATAGCTTGATGCAGGAGGCCACAAGGCAGAAACTTTCTTTCTTGTAATTAAATGTGTTGAGGATCAGGATGTCAGTGTAGTCCTGAAGGCATTCACAGAACTGGACAGAGTCACATTAACAAGGATGAGATCTGGTACTGATATGTATTTGTTTCTGCAATGATTTTACTGCCATGTTTTGTGACTGTTCTACAACCACACCAAAGTGGGACCTGCGTTGTGAGTCAATCGGTAGTCACTAATGTGGTGTGCTATATACCAAAATTGCACGAATATACAAATTAATATACATATATGTCAAGGAATTACAGGAGTCAGAGTATATCTAATGATTATTTTTATAGTGAAAATAGCCCTTCTATGCTGGCTGACTCACAATGCAGGTCCCACTTCGGTGTGTTTTTGTTTACAGTGTGAGGGCCCCCTCCCCTGTTTTGGTTTGTTCTACAACCACGGCAGCTCGGTTTGCTACTCATCCTCACTATCCTCCAAAAACAATGGACAAGGGGCCTCTATGTTACTATCAGAAAAGCCCATTTATCACAGGTGTTCAACAGTGGAAGCCTTTGGGATTTCCTAAAGCTATTTTAAATGGTCCAAATCTTTAAAGCAGTGCCCCCCTGCACAAAAACCCTTCTGTATCCTGTGCCTCCCAGTACCACCACATCCTCCTAATGTTAGGAGTCCCTGGTGATCATCTCTTTCCATCTTCTGTGCTATTTGTCGGCATTGAAAGTCAGGGGCCAGGTCACTGCTGCTCCTGCTGCTGTTCGCCTCTGTATAGTGAGCCCACCAGCCGCAAGCCTCTAGGCTAGGAAGGAAGGCAGTACGAGGAAGAAGAGGGTCAGCAGCCAGGAATGCACTAGTGCTTCCCAGGTGCTTCAGAAGGAGGAGTGGGGCACCAGAGGAGGTATGTGGAACAATGGAGCCCCACAGGAAAGGCAAGCACCATTGACTGCTGCAGAGCAACAGTAATGGTCTATGGAGTGGGGATAGGCCGAGGAGAGGGGGTGGGGCTTAGGAGAGATGGATGAGCCAAACTGAAAGGTCACAGGCCACCAGTAACCCTCCCCTTTTTTAAACACTGATTTACATAGTTTCCCCTAATTCTTCTCCTGCCCCCAACCCCAGTGTCCACTTGCTCACAGACATCTCCAACCATCCTTAGTGGATGGAATATGAATTCAGTAGTTTTGAAACTTGTCTCATCACATTCTAGCCCTAATGAGTTTTAAAGGATGCAGGATTTCTTTCTAATTAAATCCAAGAAGTTTCAGAATATGGTAACGGTGCTGCCTCGAGGTTTAAGGAAAATATGCTTTCAATTATTAATGGTATTTTAACGAGTATTCACATTCATAATGAGATACTTATGCTGGGGGCAGAAGAAAATGCCTATTTCATACGGTACTTCCACAGGTTCAATAAAGGTGCATAGACATATCAGTGGCCTCCCCACAGATTTCTCCAACCATATTTGCTGCGATCACACAGCAATGGAGCAACTAACACTTAAAGCAAGATGCTTGGGTAACGGCAGGTACTCACCAGCAGACTGGTCTCAGGGCCTGGATCACAACTTGCGCTGCAATTTAACATAATTTTGAATGAATGAATTAGAATAATGTTCATTTCAGCTCCCAAGTTCACAAGCAAAACAGATGCATGCAATTAAGAGTTCTTGGTAAAAGCTGAAGTCAAATGAATCACTTTTTATAATAGTATGCTTTCCATGGAAGCAATAACATTGGTCCATCATAGCATGGTGTACATTCTAAAAGGGTGTATCTATAACACTGGAAATTGTCATGAACCAGGATCCCTCAGAGGATCCAAACCTGTTGTCCTCTGAAGTACAGTGAACAGTTCAGGGAAAGGATTCAGTCATGCAAAGGTATCACAAGGCTTCCACCTCCTCAGGACCCAGTTCTTTTGAAAGATCCAGGGTGTTGGCTCCCTTACATCTAAGGGAAGCTGCCTTGCTCTCTTCAGACTTTGAGTCTTCAGCCATGAGGGCACTAGCATGCCACAGCCACTTTCACATTATTGCAGCTTGAGGCTGCAAGGACCATCCATGTCCCTTTAAGAAACAAAGCCTCAGTCAGTATGGAGGAGGAGCCAAACAGCCTAAAGAAAGTTAATCTCATATTCAAGGCTCAGTCTTGATCTGCTCCATTTTAGAGCGATATACAGGCAGCTTTATCTGGCTTTCATCCCCAGCACCACTTGGAGCTTTCCATGGTGCTGATCTATTTTTATCTGTCTTCCCTGACCTAGTGTCACCTCTGTTCACGATCCAACCCCTAGTAGAATCCTGCAACCTAATGCTCAGCTATGTGAAGCCCTCGCTGCAACAGGGCATCAACAGGACCCACAGATAGAAATGGTGCAGAAATGGACTTTACCTGTGATCCAACTGGATCAGAGCAATTGGCAAGGAGTTTTTGAAGTCAAACAGTATCTATTATATGCAGGCTTTGTGGTTCTCCATAAAATCAATTTTCCTGGAGCAAACTTTTAAAATGTGATTTAGTGTTATTGTAATGTCTTGGCACAATATACACCAAATATCATATAAACTCTATGCCATACTCTTTTTCATATTTCAGATTTAGAGTAAACAAACCCAGAACTACTTTTGTTCTCTTTTTGACACTCACTTCTGTGTACGAATTTGAGGTAAGTCTATGTGTCTCTTGGTGTGAACATATATAAGGACACTTACACATAAGATCAGCAAATACAATAGCCAAGTTGTAGGTCTGACAACATGTGAAGACTGAGCCACAACAGAACCCATGTGTAGAAGAACAATGCATCCTTTTAAAAAAGTGTATCTTGACGGATGAGACTCTCACCTATTGCCTTGATACATTCTTACTTAATTTTACCTCCCACGCATTAATCAGTTGTTGTTGTACTCATTTGTTCAGACTGAGTTTTTCTGATTGCTCCCCCATTGTTCACTCTGAACTATGTGCTGATTGTTTTGCTACTGTCTTGATTAAATAACCACCATTTCTGCAGATATTTTGATTGTGCAAAATCTCACAGAAATGCCATTGCAGGCATAGCTTTATGGTCCCATCTTCATGGGCATGTCTCCCATTTTTTTGTGCCAAAACAGAAGCAGAGGAAAAGCCCCCGCCCCCAAAAAAGAAGATGCCAGGGAAAACTGCACCTATAATATATCCTTGGTCATATTGGGTAGTATTGCTTTGGCCCTGGCACCACTTTTGGGCAGACAGACAACAAATCAACGTGAATTCTTCTCTGTGGTTTGGAAAAACAACAAAGCGTGTTGTGGCACCTAAAAGACTAACAAATTTATTGTGTCATAATAGATTGCACTGCAGTTATTTTCATCAGATGTATGAAGTATTGTCCTGAGTCCTACCCATGGGAGCTGTAAACGAGAAAGAAATGAAATGCTGAAAGTACAGGCAGTGATAGTTATGTTATTTTAATTTCTTAATTTAATTACATTATTAACAGTGGTCATTTGCAAAACCAGTTGGTAGTGATAACTCAGACACCCTCACATTGGTAAACACAGGTAATAAAATAGAACCTCTTAATAAATTTCAGTTCAGCTCTTCCACACTGTAACCTCCTTTTGAACTTCCTTTGTTCAAGGATGGTTTGGAGTCCAAAAAACATAAGCTACAATAAACCTGTTCATTTTTAAGGTGCCACGTGACTCTTTGTCATTTTAGATGCATTATGGATAACTAAAAAAAAAAAAAGCCCTAATGTGCAGATCCATATTTTAAATGCCAGGTAGCCCTCTGGTATCTAGAAACCACCCAAATTCTAGAACACTGGTTCATTATAGCAAGATGGCAATTATTTGAGGGGAGAGCATTGCCCTCTAACAAATCTGCTTCAACACTTGCACTTGTACTTGTAAATATGCCCGATTGATTCCTCCAAGTGAGTATGCTTTGGACACTGCTTTGGCTTGGAGCTTCTGACAGAACTGCTGCACAGCTACAGTAATTGGCTCTACAAGTTTTGATGTCCAGCTAGGTATCTGCGACAGGCACACAAAATATCTACACCTGCTGCTCGTTCTATCAATATAAGTCCCAATGGGCTCATTCTTGACTAGAAGGCACGAGGGCACCTCTCTCCAGTGTGTGCAAATTGTCATACTGAATTTTGCAGCGCTAAACAGAGCAATTGTGGGATGGGAGGGTCACACACACAGAGAGAATGGAAACAAGGGCTGAAAATATTTGGAGAAAAATGCACAATGGTTTGTACTGTATGAGATTCAGATTCAGAGTGCTTTAAGGGGCCTGAAAGAAGACACAAACTGCTGACTCAGTTTGTTTCCAAGTCAATAAAAGGCAACCCGATTCCTCAACTGCAGGAAGCAATCTGGGTCAGATATAGAAAGAAATGAGCTAATACAGTAAGGGGGGGGGGGGATGTGCTGTTCATATGGTTTTGGATAGCTGGGCTCAGGTTTAATGCAATAATGTTGGAATCTTCCAGAAAATATGTTAGTTAAATGACCTAATTAAACTGGAAGAGACACTAATGTGGAATATATATATATATATATATATATATATAATCTCCTTCTCCTCACAAACACCCTATAAAGTAGATTAGATAGTGATTTGCCTAGGGTCACTTAATAACTTAGCAGGAATTTGAACCCACATGTCCTCAATCTAAATCCAGTGTTTGGTCTACTACACCATACTGGCTAACTGGATGCTGGTAGATATATATCTCAGTGACTTAACAAAGTGCAAATTAAACAGAAAAAAGATATCTAGAAAGTAATTCAAAAATGTTCACACCCTGCTTTCTTTGTTGGCTTCAGAACTCTTTTGCAGCAGAATGCCTAGTTGTGACTGAAACCTGGTCCTACAACCTGGTTATGGAAATGTTTGAAAGTAAAGTCTGCAGGATTTGTGGGATAAGTTATGTCAGAGGCACTAAAAAGAGCTAAGAATTTGATTCAAAACTACCATAATAGGTGAAGCTAGGACACAGTGGCTTCTGTGATTTGGGCATGTGAAACAACTAGGAAGAAAAGGGACAAGGAAAGATGGCAACCCAGGGGCAAAATGGCTAGAAATAGGGGAAAATGCACAAGGCCATACTGTGGTCCTATGATCATGACTCTGAATGGCAATTTGGTGCCTATATCCAATAATTTTGCTTCTTCCCCCTGGCACATCACACATAGAACATGAGGGAGTGAGGTGGGGCAAGTGCCCCCTAGAGATAGGGTGACCATATGAAAAGGAAGACAGGGCTCCTGTAACTTTAACAGTTGCATAGTAAAGGGAATTTCAACAGATATAATTTGTATGCATGCTGCACCTGGTGAAATTCCATCTTCATCACAACAGTTAAAGCTGCAGGAGCCCTGCCCTCTTTGGTATCTGGACACTCTAATATAGCTCCTACAGCTTTAACTGTTGTGATGAAGAGGGAATTTCACCAGGTGCTGCATGCATACCAATGACACCTGCTGGAATTCCCTTTACTATGCAACTGTTAAAGATACCTAGGGAAGTAGTTCAACCTTGCTCTCCTCCTTGCTGGACCGCTGTGATGACTTGAAGGAAAGGCACTTTTTAAACCTTGTAACTGAATCATAAACTGGAAATTAAAATATGACTGCAGTCCTAAGCATGATCCCTTGAAAGTTCACTCCATCAAAATTACTAGTGAATTTTTATTCTGGTTTTATTCTCTTTGTTGTTGTTCACCATGCCAAAATATTTGGATGGGGAGTGGTATACTATATAAATATTGTAAATAAATAAATTAATAAATAAATTAGCACAAACCTCAGAGACAACGCCTTTAGGATAGGCGGATTCATGTGAAATACACTGTTATTTCTCTTTTTGAAATCTAATACGTGGGACAACGCTAACTCCCCCACATACAAATGCTCCTTCAATTACCATCCCTCAGTACTTTCCACCATTCGCTGCAATGTGACCTCAGCTTGGTCAGCAGCCAGGGCTAGCCCTACCATGATACCGAGTGAGACAGTCTCATCAGTTGGCAAATGCTAAGGAGGGGGGCAGCAAACAATGGCAAGATGTTGCAGGACAGAGCTGTGTGTGACACAGGGTGTGCCTGTTGCCCCCAAAGCTCCCTCACTAGGCTGAGGTATGGTGGATGACACTGTGCTGTCAACAGTGTTGGAACTTTCAGTCTAGTTGGCTTCTGTATGTAGAATGAGAGAAGAGGAATTATCTTGTCCTTTGCCTCAGGCAGAAAAATGTCTTGGGCTGGCCCTGTCAACAGCCACCTTGGTTTTAGAAATATGCTTGATCAGCCTGGCAGCTTCTACCATATCCAGTTTGCTTAAGAACAGCATGTTCTGCATACAGAGTACAGTGTGTGTGTGTGTGTGTGTGTGTGTGTGTGTGCACCAACAGTCTCCCTGGCCTCCTGCTCAGCATTCTGCTTTATTTATTATTAATTTCAATGCATAAACCTCCATCCACCTCAATTCCTTCCCATCCATCACCAGAATATCTAAGAGGTAGTAGCGCAAACATTAGAGCAGCGGCTCAGGCAGTGCTCTGGAGATATCAATCAGTGTTGTTAATAAATACACAGAAAATATGAATGATACCAAAAACAAAAACAAAAGAACCTTCCTCAAAACTCCTGCCCCAGACTACCTCTGTCCTCTGGGAAGAAAATATGATGCATTAGGGCAATGAGATTTAATGGATTCATCACTGCAATTAATTGACTTATGCAGAGGTAAGCCAGACTGAACACAGAGGGATTTTACCTCTGAGTAAACATGAGGAGAACTAGGCTATGAAGCTACAGTCGCATGACATAACATGTCCCCTGATTATTTCATGAGGTTGAAAACAAGCAAGGTCTGTGGTACAACCTGGGACTATTGGAGAAGGTACAGCTTTCTAGGAGGCTTTGCCTATACCTATGCTCCACCTGCTATTTCTTTGCAGGGCACGTATGAGCAAACTCTCCCTCCTTACCTCCCTCATATATTCAGGCACCACTGTGTGTACATTGGCAGCTCACATGTATGAAGAACAACACTATGAATTACTTACTTATAAGTGTCACATAGTATGGTCTTACAAAGCATCTTTGCATCCATACAGTGCTTTTGACCCATGCATGGACTGAGTAACATTAGATCATAGAATCGAGGAATCATAGAATAGTAGAGTTGGAAGGGGCCTATAAGGCCATCAAGTCTAACCCCCTGCTCAATGCAGGAATCTACTTTAAAGCATCCCTGACAGATGGTTGTCCAGCTGCCTTTTGAATGCTTCTAGTGTGGGAGAGCCCACCACCTCCCTAGGTAATTGGTTCCATTGTCGTATTGCTCTAACAGTCAGGAAATTTTTCCTGATGTCCAGCCGGTATCTGGCTTCCTGTGACTTGAGCCCATTATTTCATGTCCTGCACTGTCAGTTGATTGAGAAGAGATCCTGGCCCTCCTCTGTGTGACAACCTTTCAAGTATTTGAAGAGTGCTATCATGTCTCCCCTCAATCTTCTCTTCTCCAGGCTAAACATGCCCAGTTCTTTCAGTCTCTCCTCATAGGGCTTTGTTTCCAGACCCCTGCTCATCCTCATTGCCCTCCTCTGAACACGCTCCAGGTTGTCTGCATCCTTCTTGGAGTGTGGTGCCCAGAACTGGACACAATACTCAAAATGGGGCCTAACCAGTGCAGAATAGAGGGGAACCAGTACCTCGCGCGATTTGGAAGCTATACTTCTATTAATGCAGCCCAAAATAGCATTTGCTTTTTTTGCAGCCACATCACCCTGTTGGCTCATATTCAGCTTGTGATCTACAACAATTCCAAGATCCTTCTCGCTTGTCATATTGCTGAGCCAAGTATCCCCCATCTTATAACTGTGCATTTGGTTTCTTTTTCCTAGGTGTAGAACTTGGCATTTATCCCTATTAAATTTCATTCAGTTGTTTTCAGTCCAGTGCTCCAGTCTATCAAGATCACGTTGGATTTTTTTCTGGCTTCCAGGGTATTAGCGATCCCACCCAATTTTGTGTCATCTGCAAATTTGATAAGCATTCCCTGCACCCCCTTGTCCGAATCATTAATAAAAATGTTGAAGAGCACTGGGCCCAGGACTGAGCCCTGAGGTACCCTGCTCATTACCTCCCCCCAGTGTGAAAAGGTACCACTGATAAGCACTCTTTGAGTCCGATTCTGTAGCCAGCTGTGGATCCACTTAATAGTTGTTCCATCTAGCTCACTTTTCACTAGTTTGTTAATCAGAATATCATGGGGCACTTTGTCAAAAACTTTGCTAAAGTCATTCCCACAGTCTACAAGTCCCACAACATTCCCACAGTCCACAAGGGAAGTTACCCGATCAAAAACTGAGATCAGATTAGTCTGACAGGATTTGTTCTTGACAAATCCATGCTGGCTTCTAGTCATCACTACATAGTTTTCAAGGTGTTTACAGATTGGCTTCTTTATAATCTGCTCCAAAATTTTCCCAGGGATGGATGTCAGACTGACTAGTCTGTAGTTCCCAGGTTCCTCCTTTTTGCCTATTTTGAAGATTGGGACAACATTAGCCCTCCTCCAGTCATCCGACACTTCTCCCGTCTTCCATGATTTCCCAAAGATAATAGACAGTGGTTCTGAGAGTTCTTCTGCCAGTTCCTTTATTACTCTAGGATGCAGTTCGTCGGGACTTGGAGATTTGAACTCGTTCAAAGAAAGTAGGTGTTCCCTGACCATTTGTTTATCAATCTCAAACTGCAATCCTGCCCCTTCAGCTTGTACTTCACTTTTTCCAGGGGGGTCATAGACCCGCTTTTGAGAGAAGACTGAGCCAAAGTAGGAATTGAGCACTTTGGCCTTTTGTTTGTCCTCTGTTACCAATTTGCCATCCTCATGATGGCATCCTCCACAGGTCTCAGGGCTGGGACCCCTGCAGGCTGTGCATACCTGCTGTACGGCTTGCCGGCACCACAGCAGTGTGCAATGAAAGTGTGCACCTGAGATCCACATAATTGCCTATGCACAGGTGACCTCAGAAGGCAAAGGCAAAAGGAAATTGGCCTGAGCCATGGGCAGAACAAGACAGAAGCCTGAGAGGTCATCATGACCTTTGATAGATAGGCTTTTCCTGGCTTGATACTTGGCCTTGAATGTCCTCTTCTTCTCTTTTAACTGCACTCTCTATGTAGCAGATGCTAAAACAACCCTGAATAATTGAAGTGTTTCAGGCCACTGGAGGTAATTTATGTGCTAATCATAGGGAGAAGATGAATAACTATGGCTGCTGCTGGAGGTGTAGGGAAACAATTGAGGTAAGGAGCTTGTGCCTCCACCTCTTCATCTTCATGGAACAGCCCCCCTGTCCTGTATAATGTCAGAGCAGCAGCCCACACCTTGATGTTGGGCTTGTGGCTTGGCAGAATGAAAGCTAAAACTGTCTGAGATCCAGGGATGAAAATGCAATTGAAGTATCCTTAAGCCCCATCCGGCTATGGCGCCCCAAGCACACCTGGGCTTTACCAGCATCACAGTTACCTCTAGCTCAAGGATTTCTTAACATCTCAATCTTTTTGTCCATCAGTAGCAGTGGCTAGCTACTGACATCACTAAGTCGGAATCTTTAGTTACATTTTTTAAAGCAGCCTTCAAGCACATTTGTATCAGAAGAAGAGCAAGGGGGAAATGAAGGCAAATAAAATAATACTATCTGTAAGTCAAGAGCAATTGAGAGAATGTATGAGGTGTGTGGAGAACAACAAAGACCATGTGATTTCTTACTTTGGGAGAGGCCACAATAGAGTGAAATCTCACATATTTTGCATTCAGATGATCCCAGGCTCCTTTCCTGGTGTCTCTAGTTAAACTAATAATAGCAGCCGGACTGGGAAAGGTTTCTGTCCAAGACCTTGGAGAGCAACTGCCATCAGTTCAGAGGAGAGAGTACTGGACTGGTTTGACTCAGTATAAAGCAGGCTGACATCAGCCCAAAATATTGAGACAGTCCAATAAAAAGTGTACAGACTTTGAAAAGCCTTTGACAACATTCACCAAGATTTCATCTCACCCACACTTTCAGCATTATTGGTGCAACTAGACCTACAGCTGTCTTTCCTTTGGTCCAAGAGATCAAACAAAAATCAATGGGAAACATTTATTGATTGGCACCAATAAAAAGTAATGTGTTAAAAGTAATGCACAAATGGCATATACCATTCAAGTGCCATTCATCTCATCTCACCATTAGATGACGGGAGATGCTGAAGCCACAGTGGCCAGCCTAGAATGCTTCACACACACACACACACACACAAATACACACACATTCAGCACCTCAGATAGCTCTTTTAGAGTTCTGACAGGTGCTGACTGAAAATCAGAGTGGGTTCACAGTCCCACTGAAATCAGAGCCACCAGCCTCCACTGAAATAAAGTAGTACAAAATAATGTAGCCTTTACGTGTCTGCCCCGTTCACATATAAAACAGGGAGTGGGGCCTATTTTGACAAGTGAACCCTTCCTCTCCCCTGCCTTACCTCCTTGTCCTCCATTTTTGTCTCCCCTTTCTCCCAACCCTCTGTGATCAAGGCCTGGCTGGAAGAAAAGTGCTTGGGATAGTAATGAAGCTGAATGGTACAGGATTCAGGACCAACAAAAGGAAGCACTTCTTTACATGGGGTTGCGTTTGCAAATATAGGAACAGAACACAGTGGAAGCAAATACTCCTGCAGCAGGCAGCAGAACCATTGATCCTGTCTCAGATTTTGAAAGGGATCTTGGACCTCACTGCCTCCCCTCTCAAACAATACCAATCCAGCTAAGCTCACAGGCATCTGCCTCTATCCCATTTCAGGTGTTCTGCCTCTCTGCCTCAGCTCATTTCAGATTTTTAATGTGGGAAAAGCAGGATCGGCAGCAGACTATGCCCCTGACCTCGGTGGGTTCCTTACAAGATTTTCAGAGAGCCTTTGCACATACAGTGAAAGACATGGAGGGCTCTCTCCATACGATTGGGACCCCTGATTTTCACGTGGAGAGAAACTTTGGCATGTTCAGCCATTAGAACAAACAACCTCTAGACCAGGGTTGGTCTGCTGCCAAGGCCTCCCACCCCTCCCGCTGCATGCTGCCCCCCCCTCTACATGGCAATTAATCTTTTTTGGGGGGGGGATCTTCAATTGGCACCAATGGAAGCTTTGTAAAAACAGGTAATTGCTATGGGAGGGCAGGGCTGAGTTGGGAAGGCAGCTGTGAAGGGAGGTGGGGGAAGAGAAGGGGAAAGAGAGAAAGAGAGAAAGAGAATGTGAGCCTATCTACACTACTGCTTTAAAAAGGTTTATAACAGTTTTAAACCAATTAATAACCGTTATTAACCGGTTTAAAACTGTTATAAACTGTTTTAAAGCAGTAGCGTAGATAGGCTCTGAGTCTAGGGGCAAGAAAGACTGTAGACTGTGTGCATGGCAGGAGAAGAAGGAAACAAACAAAAGATCTTCAAAGGCTGGGGCATAGCATCCCCAGGGAACTAAACAAGGGGTATAATGAGATGGGTTGATGTTGAACTAATCAGATAGTACAGTCTATACAATTTTACCTACACCAACAGGAAAAGAGTCTCAAGCAGCCTGATCTACAGATTTCTCATTCTCCTATGCCATCTTTTGTGTTTGCAACTCCACAAAATGTGGTGCATGAGAGAGTATGTAGCCACTGGGCAAGCTCCAAGGTGCTGAAATGCAGTGGGAAAAATAAACAAATACCCACACCTCCTTTTCCCAAAAGTTACAATAGAAGCATTTTCAAAGTAGTGAAGAGAATGTGCACAATGCTTGTTTGAATCTTATCAGTTGTAGCATTAGTTCTTATACAGCACAGGGAAATGCAGGTTGCTTACCTGTAACCGTAGTTCTTCGAGTGGTCATCTGTGCAGTCACACATATGGGCTCGCGCCTATGGCGAGCTCAGTCCGGGAAACTTCTATAGCTAGCTTAGAGTTTTGGCGGGAACCCCTCCCCCCACCATCCCATCGTGCATGCTCTGGGTTCCCGCCTACCGCAGTTCTCTGAGACCGCGAGGCCTCGCACTAAGGTAAACGATAATAATATTCTCAGGTAAAAAAATAACAGTATTTAAGCATGAGCGAAAACCTCTTGCCAAACACAACAGCATTGCCAAGAGGGGATGGTGGGTGGGTTGTGTGACTGCACAGATGACCACTTGAAGAACTACGGTTACAGGTAAGCAACCTGCATTTCTTCTTCGTGGCTCTGTGCATCACACATATGGGCGATTAATCAGCAAAACTTACCGGAGGTGGGTAGGCATGCTGGGGGATCAATGGCATATAGAAGACAGGATGGACCTTCCAAATGAAGCGTCCTGTGCTGCTCTGATGTCAAGTCTGTAGTGCTTAACAAAAGTCGAGGCATTAGACCATGTTGCAGCCCTGCAGATATCCGGGATGGATGACCCATGCGAGAAGGCTGCGGAGGTGGCTTGTCCCCACGTGGAATGTGCAGTAAAAGAGCCAGGTGGCTCTTTGCCAATGACTTGGTAGGCAAGAACAATAGCGTCCACAATCCAACGGGAAAGGCGTTGCGGAGAAACTGCTAAACCTTTAGGCTTTCCACCATAACATACAAACAGTTTACGAGACTTTCGATAGGCCTCAGTCCTGGACTTATAAAAAGCTAACGCATGCCATACATCCAAGGCGTGTAATGTTGAACATAAGGGGTCAGTCGAAACCTTAAAGAACGTAGGGAGAACAATGTCTTGATTAACATGGAAATCCGTGGAGACCTTAGGAACAAAGGAAGGATCAGGGCATAACACAACCTTATTAGCGAAAAATTGCATATACAGGGGGTCAACGAGCAGTGTTGCTAGCTCCGATGCCCGTCTAGCTGATGTTATTGCAACCAGAAAAACTGTTTTTAACGTAAGTAAGTGGAAACTAGTAGTTGCAAGTGGCTCGAAAGGCTTAGCC
This sequence comes from Anniella stebbinsi, assembly GCA_029215795.1. Lineage (NCBI taxonomy): Eukaryota > Metazoa > Chordata > Lepidosauria > Squamata > Anniellidae > Anniella > Anniella stebbinsi. The sequence goes on along the minus strand of JARDYH010000004.1, from coordinate 42,764,793 downwards.
GTTAAGGCCGTTAGAACCACTGAGAGGCTCCACTGTGGAACCAGGGGACGCAACGACGGGAACAGGTTATGAAGGCCCTTAAAAAAAATCTTAGTGACAAGATGGGTAAATACGGAAAACCCGTCAACTAAACTGTGGTTGCCAGAAATGGCAGCTAAATAAACCTTTAAGGAAGAGGGCTTAAGTCCCACTGTGTGCAGAGAAAATAGGAAGTCAATGACGTCTGCTATGGGCCCTGCGTCACAACGGAACCCTTTTTCAGATGCAAAAACCTGGTAACGCTTCCATTTTCTGGCGTACGACGCCCTGGTGGAAGGCTTAATGGATGCCTCGAAAATAGTGCGCATGCCGGGCGGCATGGCTAGGTGTTGCCACCTGGTTGGATCCTCCAAGCTGTCAGGTTTAGCGACTGGAGGTCTGGATGTAGAACCATGCCCTTGGTTTTGGACAAAAGGTTTGGGGCGTTGGGAAGGCGCCAAATCTGATGTTTCGCCAGGCGAAAGAGATGGGTGAACCAGGGTTGTCTTGGCCACCAAGGGGCAATCATGATTGCGTTCGCCTGGTACCTGTACGCCCTCGCGACCGTCTGTGCGATTAGTGGGAAGGGGGGGAACATGTAGAGGAGGCCCCTGGACCAGTCCCATTGGAAGGCATCCCCCAGGGAGCCGCGATCGATTCCTGCACATGAGCAGAAGTTCTGGCAGACGGTGTTGGCAGGAGTCGCAAAAAGGTCTATGGAGGGCGTTCCCCATCTGGCGAATAGGAGGGGTAGAATTTCCCGTGACAGCTCCCACTCGTGGGTGTCGCGGAACGTGCGGCTGAGGTCGTCCGCTTTTTGGTTGTCTATCCCCACAATGTGTAGTGCTGAGAGGCAAATGTTTCTCGGGATAGTCCAATGTAGGATATCTAATGTCAGACTGAGGAGACGAGGGGAACAAGTCCCCGCTTCCTTGTTCAAGTACCACACAGCCGTGGTATTGTCTGATAAGATGTGGACGTGATGGCCACTTAAATGGAGCTGAAAGGCATGGAGGGCTCGCTGCACCGCAAGAAGTTCTAGCAGATTGATGTGTAGGAGGCTCTCTGAACATGACTACCTTCCTTGGATGCTCAGATCGTTTAGATGAGCTCCCCAGCCCTCCAAGGACGCGTCTGTCGTGGCGGTGCAGGATGGCCCGGGGCTGTGGAACGGCAAGCCTTGCGACAGATGAAGAGGAGTGGACCACCAAATGAGGGAGGAGCGGATGCGACCTGGAATGGTAAGTCTGACTCTGCAAGGGTTTTGGCCAGGAGAGAAGTTCTTGAGGAGGAGTTGTTGTAGAGGACGCATATGTAGGCGAGCCCAACGTACTACAAATACTGCTGAGGCCATGAGGCCTAGTAATCGAAGAACTGAGAAGGCTGTGGTCCGGTGGGTGAGCTGGAGCCGCGTAGCTAGGTCGTGAATTGTATGTCTTCGTTCCATGGTTAGATAGGCTCTGCCTACGGTGGAATCGAGTAGTACTCCTATAAATTGAATTCTTTGAGATGGTTGGAGAATAGATTTTTTTCTTGTTTACTTGCAGGCCAAGAGAGGAGAGGAGAGAAGAGACCGTGTGGACATCTTTCACCGCTTGGGCCCTGGACGGAGAGACTATTAACCAATCGTCCAGGTACGGGTACAACTCTATGTCTAGGGACCGCAGGTGGGCGCACACTGCTGCCATGCATTTTGTAAACACTCATGGCGCTGTCTTTAGGCTAAACGGGAGTACAGAGAATTGGTATGGCTGATTCCCGATAAGGAAGCGGAGATACTTCCGATGAGAGGGGTGGATCGTTATGTGGAAGTACGCGTCCTTTAGGTCGACCAGAGTAAACCATCTGTTCCGTTTTAACAGTGGTAAAATTTGCGACAGGGTCACCATGCGGAATTTCTTTGGTCTGATGTATTTGTTGAGAGCTCTGAGATCCATGATAGGTCGAAGGCCTCCGTCCTTCTTTGGCACCGTGAAATAACGGGAATAGAAGCCTGCTCGCAAGTAGCGGAGCGGAACCCATGTAATTGCGCCTTTTCCGAGGAGAGATGACGCCTCCTGGGACAGCATGTCTGATGGTGGCGTAAATTTCACGGAGCCAAGAGGAGGGAGGACTTGGAACTCTATTAGATACCCATTGGCAATGATGTCGAGTACCCAACGGTCTGCGGTGATGGTTGACCATACTGAGAGGAATGGTTGGAGTCTGTTGGCGGTGTTCTTGAGTCTTATTGGCGGAAGAAAGTCAAAGGCGCCATTTTGATCCGGCATCCTGCCTGCGGGGCTTGGTGAAACGAGTAGATTGCTTTCTAGCCTGATAAGAAGATGAAGCCTGCACTGCTTGGGAGCGTTGGGAGCGTTCTTGCTGCTGCCTAGGCTGGTACGGAACGTGGCGATACCATTTTCTAGGCCGGTAAGGCTGCTGCTGTTGGGCAGGAAGACCCATCTTTCACGCTGTCATCTTAGCCTTATGTATTGTATCCATGGTGGAATCTGTACTAGAGTTGAAAAGCCCGTCACCATCAAATGGCAGGTCTTCGATTCTGGCTTTGGTTTCCTGTGGCAAGTTAGATGATCTCAGCCAAGCATGGCGGCGCAGGGCAACTGCCCCAACCATCGCTTTTGCAGCACAGTCAGTTCGGTGACGTGAGGTGGTTAATTGTTGCTTTGAGAGTCTAATGGCCTCCGATTGGAAGACCCTCGCCAAGTCTCGTTGGTCGTCTGGTAGGTAATCTGTAAGCGTTGAGACCTTTTCCCAAAGGAAAAGCCGATAACGAGCCATCATGGCGTTGTAGTTGGCCATCTTAATGCCCAGGGACGCGGAAGAATAGATGCGACATCCAAATGTGTCCAGCTTCCTACCTTCTTTGTCCGTTGGGGCAGAATGGCCCTTAGCAGTCTTGCCTTGGGAAGTTTCGACTACAATCGAATTGGGCTTTGGATGCTGAAAAAGAAAAGACGCTTCAGACTCTTTCACCTTGTAGAGCGCGTCCAGCCTCTTAGAAGTATCACCCATTGTCGCAGGGTTAGTCCAGGATTGTTGGACGGTTTTCAGAAGTGTAGGCACTATAGGTAAAACTGGCTGTGGAGACGGATCAGCGTACATGACATCGAAGATCTTGTCCTCTACTGCCTCCGGTGGTTGCTGGATTTCAATGCCCAAAGATTGTGCCATACGCAATAGCTGCTCTGAGAAACCGCCCAGTTCCATTGAGGGCGAAGCCCTGTCTGAAGTTCCTACCCCATCGGGAGGCGATGGCATCGAAGGCGCTGGAGACGGTACCGAAGAGGTATCCGATGCATAATCGTCTCCCGACGACGGTGATGGGGCCAGCTGTTGCTCCGGTACCGAGGTCTGCACCGACGTCGTTGATGGCCGTCGACGGTGAGGTTGATCCTGGAAACCCACCGCAAGATCAGGCGCAGCCTGTAGACGAGCGCGTGGAAGCCGGTAAGGATCAAACCGGTAGCGATGCTCTCGATGTCAATGCCGTCTGGTCAGGTAGGAGCGGTCGGAATATGCGTCCCAATTTCTGGAGTGGGACCTGGAGCGCGATTGGGAGCAGATGGTACTTTCCCGAGACGCTCTCGACACCGGCGAGGAGGGCTGACCACGAGAAGTTCTCGACATCGGCGAAGAAGGTAAGATGGTAACAAGGTCCTGGTGCTCGGTACCGCGGATGCCAGGATGATCAATCGGTAATGTATCCATAAGGTCGACCTCCGAGCAGTCCACCGGTATCGGCGACGGCATTGAGGATCTCGGTGGCAAAGACAAAGGCCGGACAATAGTCGAAGGTGGACGTCGAGACTCGCGTGGTACCGAAGAAGGCGGTACCGGCGTAGAGATCACCCTAGCCGAGACCGGCGTGGACGGTGTCGGAATCGGTATCGGCGGAGTCGAGGTCGAGGTCGATACCGCCGGCGGTATCGATGACTTCTGCCTCAGTGATTTTGATGATTTTGATGACTTTGACGGTTTTGACGACTTATCTTTTGCTTTTGCTTTATGAGTCTTCTGTGCAGAGGTTGCCAGAGATGGCAAAACAGCCTGTCTCGGAAGTTCCTTAGCTGCAACCTGAGGCGGGGATGAGCTAGGCGATCCTGGGCTTGAGCGGTTTACTGGTGAAGGCCTACGCTCCCCAGAAGTAGACTGGTCCGATTCCATTGGGGCCGGGCGAGGTTTGTCGACAGCCGAAAGAGCCTTACTCCAAAGGAGACTGCGGAGACGATCCGCTCAGTTTCGTCGGGTTTGGCGGGAAAAACTCATACAGTGGGGACACGTATCTACAATGTGGGTTTCTCCGAGACACAACAGGCATAAAGAGTGTCCATCAGTCAGTGTCAATTTAGCTTGACATTTCGAGCAATGCTTAAATAGTTATGGGGGCTTTATAGTGGTAATGAGAAGCCACAGATATCTTTGCCAGCAACAGGGTCCAATTCATTACAACATTCAAAGTTTCAGGGACATATTTTTTCCATTCTGCATAATCCATTATTTGATTTTATAAAGTGCTTAAAATATACTAAGTGATTGTATATATATATATATATATATATATGCATTCCTGACTGCAGACTCAGGTATGAAGCCAAAGAATGGAAGAGGGGGGTGCTTTGCACAAGCTGGAGAGACTAATAGCACAATCCTAAGCATGCTTACTCAGATATAGGTCCAGTTGTGTTTAATGGTGCTTACTCCCAGGTAAGAGTACATAGTATTGCAGCCTTAAATAATTTATTTAAAAAGAATGTAATTCAAGCCTGTACACTATCATTAACATATGAGTAGGAATGTGACTTACTCCCATATATGTATGTATAAGATTGAAGTGTAAAAAAATTGTTATGGCATGCGTATTTGCCAACTTCATCAGATGCATAAAGAGTTATCCTAAGTCAGCTGATTGTGTGTGAAGTTATAAGCAGAGATGTGAAAGGGAAATGAAATGCAAATAGTACAGACTGTGACAATTACTTAAAGTTAAATGCATGTAAAATAAGCACCGTGACAATTCACAAATAAGCACAAATGACCAGTGTTGTTGATAACACAAATGCCCTGGCATCAGTAAGCCAAATAATACTTGCAGTGTTAACTCTTCCAAAATAGAGTGAGGAAGCAATAAACTGCAATAAAGAAATCAATTCCAGTGATGGGAAATCTACTCTTCTCCTTTGTCAGTTGTTTTAAATCAGGAATCAGGAACCCCTGGACTAAACAGAAAACTTTAAATTCACCATAAACACAAAATATGCTTTCTCCCTGGAAGGCCCAAACATGTTGTTACAGCCACTAAGTGATCATTCTTTGTTAAAGGATGGTATAAAAAACACTTGATATTTCCTCAATGGAAAGTCAAGGACTTGACTAAAGAATGTTACCATTCTTTAATGTTTCCCTTGATGGCCTTGAAATGCTGGCTTCAAAATGTGGGAGTAAGGGGAGGCAGAGAAACAGTTTGCAGTTAGTTTTGAATCCAGGGAAAGACGTCCCTTTCAGATGATCCAAGAGCGCGGGGAAGAAGACTGAGGCAGTGAATTTTGCCCCTGGCCTTTGGGTGTTCATGATCTGAAATCCTAGAAAACCAGGAGTCCTGATTGTGCCAGGGCTGCTTCCACAGATGTTTTAACAAACACACGCGGGTCGGGCTATCCCTCCCTCCTTGCCTTCACACATATTTATTAGAAACTCTGACATGAGCCAAAGCATCAGCCCGTTCTTTATCTGTGAGTCAATATCTCTTTGTCGTCATTCATACTGGTTTAAAGCCCTCCTATGCTCCTCTTGCATCTATATTTTGGCTAGACGAAGCATGATAACTTCTAACATTCCATAATTGCAACATTAAATCAAAAGGCATATGTTTCGGCACTTTAATTTTAAACCATATGCATTATTAAGATCCTTCATAGGGCTATCTGGAAAGTAGGGGGCTGGACATTAGTCATTAGAAACATCATTAATATGAGTGCTGTTATAGTCTTAGGAAGGTCTTTTCTCTCTGATGTACAGGCTTTCCACATACAGATAAATTTTGGGCATTTCTACACCAGGCTGTTTGCGTGGAATGGCCCCCGGCTGGTCCCTATGCTCTGATCGTATATATTAGGTACTTCCAGGATTGCCCTCCCTCCCTCTACATCCCTATGGTGTAGAAAGGGCCTTTGATTGAGGGGAGGGTTCAAAAACCACTAACGTCCCCCCCCCCCCCACACACATGTACACACATTCTAAGATGCATGGAGGGTTATCTTATATAAGTACCTGAACAACTGAGTGACATCTAAGGAAGCCTGGAAGACAGACAGAGCGAGATCATTTATATCAGAAGCATGTGTATTGACCACAGAAGAAACGATGTATTGAAGGTCATGCCAATAAACTGGACTGGAATATTGACAAGTGGCTGCTGCTACAGAAGGATGGGATTGCTGCAATCAGTGAGATTGCAGCTTTACTATGTTTAAAGCTGCTTTAATGGCTTTTTTAAAAAAATGAGTATGTTTTTTTTCAAACATGGAGGGTATTATTGCTTTTCTGTTTTTTTTTTAAAAAAGGGTTTTCTCATAGCTATTTGTTTCTAGCATGATTATGGTTATTTTATTAATTCCTAATAATGCAAGTAATAAAAACATAATAATTAGTTGTTCTTCCTGAGCCACCCAAGGCAGTTTTGGAGCATGTGAAATAGAAATGGTGAAGCAGAGTGCCTCTGGGCATGTGTGTAAATGCTGCCTGCTCCTTCAAAGTCATAGCATAGGATGTGGTGAAGGAAGGGCTGTGAAATGTGGAGAGGAAGGGAAAGCTGATTGAGTCATAGTTGGTAGAGTTGGAGAAAAGCAGAGAAGGACAAGGAATGAAGAAGATCGCCTGAGGCAAAAGATGAGGGGAAGCCACACAGTGGAGAAGCCAGGTAAGATTAAGAAGAGAAAGAGGCAGGGAGTCCAGACTTCAATCAATGAGGAACAGTGGAACTGAACAACAGGGGCTAGATGATGCTGAAGTTGGTTCCCAGTTCCTAACACTTATTTGTGTGAAATGTCAAAAGAGAACTCAATTAGTAAAGTGCATTAGGACCTAATGTTTAATTATTATTGACATGGTGTCTGTTGTGTTTGAACAGTGCCCTGCACACAGAGAAAGCTTTGGGGTGGACAGCACTCAACGCAATCCAGTAGTAGACACTCTGTTGGGTGTGTGTGTGTGTGTGTGGGTGTGTGTATGATTTGGGGAGTGGCCCCTTATTTGTTATTGTCATCTGGGGGTCATTACACAAACACAACTGTCTTGAATGGTGGCAATTGTTTGTTTTGAAGGGGACAGTCTCCCAATCATGGAGACATATGATAGGAGTAGCTCTGAGTCTAAGCTTAGTTTGGGTGAAAGTTCATTTAAACAATAGATTCTAATTTAGATAACTGATTAAGCTCACTTTTGAAATTTTATCCAAATAAGGAACTGGGAACTAATAACCAAGTTCACCATTGCTGAATAACCAAACATTTGGGATTGAGAACTTATCTTCCAGCTTCAAGGCTGTAATTTCAAGATACTGAGCCCTAGAAGGATTCACCAATGTACAATAAATCTAATGTGGCCAGGCATGCCTCTGCACATGACACTTTGGGCCTGTTCAGACAACACACTAAACTATGGTTAGGCTGCTAACTCTTTTGCAGCAAATGGTTAGTGAGCATGTTTAAACTGGTTATGTAGCCACCATGATGAGGAATGGTTCACATGACATGCTAAGCCATAATATTTAGCTCAAAATACTTAACAACTGTGGCTTAGTCAAAAAATGTTTGTAAGGCTATCTTAGCCTTCCCCAAGCCAGTGCCTACCAGATGTGATGGAACACAACTTGCATCGTTCCCAGCCAGTATAGCCATTGCCTCTAGTAGCCAATCCAGGCTCAGGCTGAAGGTTCTTGGTCCCTAGTAGGTAAGCCAATCATTTATCAAGATTGTAGCTCATAAATACATTGACAGTTCCATAAACTGTAACATCATATATGGTCAACAACAACAACAACAATTCATTGCATGGCCTGTCTCGGATTTCTCAAGTACTTTGGCCGCTCTGAATGCAAAAGAAGCTGCTTTCTCTACACTGTCCGTACTTCTCCTGGAAAATAACAGTTTAGTCATTTCTTGAACAGCTCAATGGTCTTCTCCTAAAATTAAACTGTCCAAATATTTTATGTCATTGTAAATGGCACAGGAGAAGAAATCGTGTGGTGAGCCCTCCCTCACCCTTTCCCCATAAATACGGGATCATAGCTCTCATCTTCTGAATGTGTGAGGACTAAAACTGGGGACAGGGCTGCAAACACTGGCACTACCCCCAATGTCCTCATGTCCCCCCTCAGGTCCCCTCCTGAGCAAGGTTTGCAGGGAAGTTAAATATAAGAATTTAAGAACACAAGAACAACCATGCTGGATCAATCCTAGGTTCCATCTAATCCAGCATTCTGTTCACCCAGTGGCAAAGTAGCTGCCCATGGGAAGTCTACAAGCAGGACATGCATGCAACAGCACCCTCCTGCCCATGTTCCCCACTAACTGGTGTATATAGGCATTTAGCCTCTGATACTGGAGATAAAATATAGCCACCAGGAGTAGTAGCCATTGATAACCTTTTCCTCCAGAAATTTGTCTAACCCTCTTTTAATGCCATCCAAATTGGTGGCCATCACTACATCTTGTGGCAGTGAATTCCATAGTTTAACTGTGTGAAGAAGTCCTTCCTTTTATCTGTCCTGAATCTCCCACCAATCAGTTTCACGTGATGACCCCAGGTTCTAGTATTATGAGAGAGGGAGAAAAATGTCTCCCTCTCCACACCATGCATAATTTTGTAGACCTCTATGTACTTGTGTTTCATTGAATGTGAGTAGGCCTCTTCACTTGGCCAGGGCCCTTATTGCATAGAAAGTTCAATATGCATTCAAGTGCAGGCAAGTTTAACTCCTGCTACTCAGCACAGCAAGGTCAGGGATCTGAGTGGCCAGGACCATTGGGCTGGGTCCTTCATGTGCTGTGTCATCCCTGTCTCCAGTGTTGGAAGAACATATGAAGAAGATTGAATGGATTGAAATTTAGCCCATAGGTGGGATTGCCTATGGCAGTATACATACCCCTTGTCCATTGGAGGTTGTCATAGTACTCTGTGGGTGCAGTGAAAGCTTGTTCTGCTCCATGTTTCTGGGCTGTGGCCCTGCGAAGCACAAATGCTTGGCCTGCAGTGATTGGAGTGGAGTGCGTGGCCTTGGCCAACAAAAAACATACCAGTGCATGGAGTTGAATGTCTCCCCACTGTGGTGGGTGGTGGTGGAGATGATTACAGCAGTATCATTCAAACATGATACCATATTCACATATGGCAAAGGGAATGGGATGGTGGAGACACAGGGGAGAGTCATAGCGGTTATCCTTGGCATCAGTCTCTTGATTTCCTTGTGATAGGGTGACCATATGGAAAGGAGGACCGGGCTCCTGTATCTTTAGCAGCTGCATAGTAAATAGAATTTCAGCAGGTGTCATTTGTATGCATGCAGCACCTGGTGAAATTCCCTCTTCATCACAACAGTTAAAGCTGCAGGAGCTATATTAGAGTGACCAGATACAAAAGATGGCAGGGCTCCTGCAGCTTTAACTGTTGTGATGAAGAGGGAATTTCACCAGGTGCTGCATGCATACAAATGACACCTGCTGAAATTCTCTTCTCAATACAACTGTTAAAGACACAGGAGCCCTGTCCTCTTTTTCATATGGTCACCCTGCTGTGTGAGGTGTTCTGTCCTGGCACCCCCCAGTTTTTAGAATGGAGCTGTTGGTTGTTTGCATCTGGAGTCCCAAGATGAAGTCTGTGTTAGAGTTCTAAGCCGAGAAGCGTTAGCACTGTAATCAAGTTCCATGTGTGTTATGAAGCCAGGCTGTTTTGTGCAACATGCCCTTTCTCCATATTCCCCATCACCAAAGTGCCCCCCTTGTGATATCTTAGAGTGCACAACATGAGACCAGAGTAGGATAGCCCATAGCATGTGTCTTTTCAGTTGCATTCTGGTCTCCCCATGTGGGGTTTATATACCAGTGTTGGTGTGCTATGATTGGGTGTTGAGTTACACCACATCTTATGCTGTGTTCTGACGATGTGAACTGGATGGTGATCAATGGAGGGTGGATTTTAATCCCCCCTCCTATTAAATTCAGTGGGAGGAAAATTATTTGTGCCAGATCTGGGGCTGGTGTCGAGTTATGTTGTCACAGATATATGTCCATGAATTTAAGGGGTACAGCATATGGCATAAGTGTGCTCTTCTCCCATTATGAGCTCATAACTCTGTTCTATTTTAGACATTCTGTCAGTATCTTTGTTGGTGGAACAGCTCCATTGGCAGTGTGTTTCCAGGATTCCCCCCACCCAATGTCAGTGGTAGATCTAACCACCAGTTTATCAAGGCCATGTCCCTCAGCCAATGTACCTTATGTGTAAGTTTGCACCCTCAAAAATTACTCTGAGCAGCTGATGTAAACTGATGTAAACAGAGATGAAGAGTTTTGATCCAAGCTATATGACTGCAAGTCTTAGTATCATGCAGGCTTCCCCAACTGGGCACTCTCCAGATATGTTGTACTACAACTCCCATCATGCCTAACCAGGATGGCCACCAGGATGGCTGGGCATAATAAGGGTTGTATTTAGGGATGCATGGATTTTGGAAAATCCGTTTTGTCTGTGTTTTGCAGATTGTCAGGTACCTTTCATTCAGACATCCTTTCACTGATGGAAATGGATTTTTTCCCAATTCCCCGAATTTGCATAAATTTGCACGTTTGTACAAATTTGCACTTGTGCACATGCAGAATTGCAGAAATGTACCCCCCCCCCCAAATATGCAATATTCACTAAAATTTGTTTTTTATTGCTTTAGCCTATGGGGAAAATATGCATTTATGTCTGATTTTTTTTTCTTTCACTCATTTTTCTACAAATAAATTTGTGTAAAATTCTGCAAAGTTTTTAAAAAAGGTCTGCAAGTCCACCAGATCCGTGCAATTTGGGAAAAGATGGTCCATTGAGGAACGTTCAGGTCGGATTCATAGAAATCTGAATGTATTTGGTTCTGTTGCAAATTTCTCCCACATCCCTAGCTGTACTACAACACAGCTGGAGGGCCCTTGATTGGGGAAGGCTGGTGTAACAGCTGGTAGAGCCTCTTTCCCTGAGTGCATTTTCTTAGTCCACTTGTATGCCTTGTACATGTAGACAGTGCACAACTATTCCTAGTGGAAATTGTCGCCATTTCATATTCTTCATCACAGGCAGGTGCTATATACTATAATGGTCTAACTCCTATCTCTATTCCCCAAAGATGGGAGTTAGAACAGAACGTAGAGCAAGTAAACTTTTGTATGCATCTTGCAATACCTTTCAGAAACAACTTTACTTGTGCCTAGGGAGATAATTTCAAGCTTCAAATTTTGCAAAATCAAGTTCAACCTGAGAAATGGTGCCCAATCCATAGTGATACACACACATACGCAGCCCACTTCAGTGATCTTTCTTCTTTAGATGTGACTCAGCTCATAATCTCAGGGCAGCTCCTCTCCTCAAATATCTGAAAATGTCTACACCAAGCCCATGTATTTTTGTTAATCAAACTTATCTGTGGCTTTCCAGCTGCCATGGAGAAAATGAATGATTCCCAGAGCAGCTATGAATTAACTGTGCTCTTCACCTCCATGTGCTTTATGTAGCTCACAGAGGCTGCTTGAATTACTACCTCACTTAGAGCCTTTATTGTCCTGAATCTAATACAAAGACATGGGCAACACAACAAACAGTAAATGAAATAAATCTGAGAGGAAAGTCAGACATCTATAGTGTCATAATGGCAGCTGAGCTCTTGGGGATGGATACAAATAAATGACCTCTTGCTGCTATTTGTATAAACTTATATCATGCTCTGTTTTCATCCCAGGAGACTGATTCTCTACGGCATGTTGCAAACCCAATGCACACCTCCATCAAATACCCACAAACCCCAAATACATTTACCCTTTCCTTTTTTGGCAAGGTAGCGCAGGGGTGGTCAAACTGTGGCCTTCCAGATATTTAGGCCTCAGCCCTAGCCAGCATAGCCAATGGTGAAGGATGTTGAGGGTTGTTGGCCAAAACAATTGGAGGGCCATAAGGGGCCCACCCCTCCCTGGGCTAGAAGGGCAGGTGCAAAAATTAGCACCAGGACAGGCAATCAAGTACACTATTCTAGGTACCAGTAATGGGGGGGGGGATAGCATATCAAAGCTTAACATCATAGCTCACTAACTAGGAAACTTGCTGATGCGGCAAAACATGGTTCTGATCTTAAAGTTTCTGGATCTGGTGCAGCCTTCCTAGTGCAGGAGGGATAATCATATTTATAAGGTTCCCTCCCCCCCCACCTTCTTGGAAAAACACCACCACCAACATCAACAACCATGTAACATGTTGGGGAGACTGCCACTCTAGAACATTGGGGTTGTATCCAATTGTATTTGTCTGCGAGTGGAGTGGACATTGCTGGTGGAATGGATTTCCCTTCACTCCTACAGCCCCTCTCCTCTGGAGCAGATTTGGAGGGGTGCAGGTGGAAAGAGAGAAAGGCGACGTCCCATAGTGGTAGCAGAAGTCCCACTAATTCTCATCCCATCAACTGGTTTTTATCTTGACTACCATTTTATAAACCAGTCCAAATTACAGCCTAAAGACTACAGAGAAAATGGAAAAGACCCACAGGACATAACTCAAGCAAAGTGTGGCAATTTGTAGACCTTTCCCCCTAACAAGATACTTTTCTGTTTGCAGATAGATTTTGTTTTGTTTTTAACTAGGGAAGCATTAAAGTGAAAATAAATGTTAATATTAATTTTGAGTCTTTCCTCCCTCTCAAACTTTCCACTGCTGGATCACATTTCAACCTTGTGAGGTTCTGTGCCTCCTGCTGGATCCATAGGGTGCGTTTTATAATGGAATTGTGCTTAGTGCAAAACCACATTTAAAATAATGGTTTTCATTAACAGTCAATTGCCTTGAGAGAGACTGAGAAAGCACCTGGTATTTCTCCCCTTCTTTATTTTGCCCTCCTTCCAACAAAGAGAATCCCGCCCACCACCACCGACATTGGACAGCGCTGATACTTACAATTAACAATGAGTTTATAATTTTATTATTATGGTTGAGAGATGTTGCTTTCTCATCAACTCCACCTTGAGACTATGCTGGAATTCCAAGCTGGGCTCAATTAGAAATTAAACTTCCAAGCAGGTGGGTGGTGGAGATCAGCAAGAAGAAGTGAAAGCGGGAACAGGATTACATTTTCACAATGTATAATGTCTTCCACGTTTCTTATTACTTTCACCTCCTGTCAGGAACTTTACATATACAGCTTCAGATAGACAGATAAATAGATAGGGCATCTGTTGCATGCACACCCACACAAAGTTTCCCATAGAGGCACCACAACTGCAGATCTGTGAATGTGCAAATTAAAAAGATATTTCCAGATGAGAATGAACTAGAGGTGGATGATGTTCCTTCAGGTCATGTCAGATTGGCTAAGAAACAAACCAAACTACTTCTCCCAAAATGAGAAATAGCTCATTTCCAAGTGAGTCCAAATGCAACCCACTAAGCTGCTACCAGTCCCAATTCCCAGCCACCCAATCTACCAGCACCCTAACCCTTTCCCTTTAAAGAACACTTACCCAGCCAGGGCAACACCCAGTCTTGAGGAGAGGGTAGGAAGGAAGTCTCTTCTCCCTCTCCCCAGTTTGGCATAATGGAATTGCCAAACATACTTATGTTATGAGGCGGTCAAAGGATTGACTTTAAGCATTTTTCTACAAACAGGTATATGTCAATATTAGGGTGACCATATGAAAGGGAGGACAGGGCTTCTGTATCTTTAACAGTTGTATAAAAAAAGAAATTTCAGCAGGTGTCATTTGTATGCACGCAGCATCTGGTGATATTCCCTCTTCATCACAACAGTTAAAGCTGCAGGAGCCCTGCCCTCTTAAGCTTCTGCATTCTGTTCTTTGCTGTGGGTTTGGTAATGACATGCACTATGATTTTAACTGTGGGTGTGTTCTCCCCACACATCACCTCTATTCCGATTCCCCCAGTGTGGATCAGATTCTCCAGTACTATAAATCTGTGCATTGATTTCAAAGTTGCTATTTAGTCTGGTATGAGCAAAGGATCTAGTCCTTTGTGTTTTGGTTTGATTATTACATTCCAAACAGATAAGCATGCCCTGGAATTGATTCTGCCATAGTTCCTGCAGTTTGGATAATTAAAAGACCAGGCCAATGGCTGCAATGTGTACTCCTTGACAGGCTGTGATGTATTTTGTTTACTCAAATCATTTGAGAATCTGAAAGATGCCTGCTGTGGCTAGGAGCTGGAAAGTTTGCTTTTAAGAAAATAATCTAATCTAGCTATTTCTTTTTTAAAAAAGCCACTCTAATCCTTTTTCACATATGTAAGTGCCTATCTACAGATGCAAGAATCCAAATTAGCCATGTCAAAGGGCCAGTCAGGGAAGATCTGTCTTTGAAACAGCCTGTTCTTCTTTTTCAAGGACTCTTTGATCAAGGTCAAGCTTCCTTTCTGTGAACAAGGCTTTTCTGTAGCAATAGTTTCACAAGGGCAAAGTATACGCTCCACCCAGAGGGATCATGTCATGGCAATGCTTCATAATAAATCATTATTATCAGCCTGTGTATTGTGCTCCAAGTTGGCCCTACATATTCACAACATGGCTTCTCTGGCACATCTATAGGAACCAGGCGCTATGTCAGCACATGGCATCCTTGTGTAGCTGCTGTGGCCATCATGCCCCAGAAGGATAGACAGTTGTGCTGATGGGTACCCTGCCCCTGCATGGCCTGAGAGCTATCTGCCATTTACATTTCCAAACATAGTATTTCAGTCTTCTCCAACCTGGTGCCCTCCAGATGTGTTGGACTACAGCTCCATAATTCCCAGCCAGCATGGCCATGCTGGGAGTTATAGGGCATTTTTCTGTCTAAACATGCATAGGATTGCACCGTTAGTCACTATAGAATTGCCTTCCTGAACCAGTTGACCTAAAAATCTCTTGGACTACAATTCCCACTATCCCCAGGTAGCATGGCCACAATGTCTGGGATTGATGGGAGTTGTCATGCCAAGTTGGGGATGGGGAAGGCTGCTATAGAACTAGCTCTATCAGCACACTCCAACAATGATGACAGATAGGCTCTCTCACAAGACCTAGACAGAGAAATATACTTCCTTCTCTGTGCCATTGGGGAGTGTGTGAGAGAGAGAGTATTGCATCCACACGGTTGAGACTAGGGTTGTGCACAACTCCCCCCCAACTTACCTTGGAGGCCTTTTCGACTCTGGGCACTTCAAAGGGTGCCCACCTTGGCTTGGCACCGAAGCTGGTGAAAGGCCAACCAGGAGCCCATTGGACTTCTGCCTCCTTGCAGCCCCCTCCCCCCTTGCCCCTCCCCCCTGGGTTGTAGTTCAAAACATCTGGAGGACACCACGTCACCTGTTTCTGCAATGCCCCTATTCAGGTGTTCATGCCTCATGTTCACTGGTCCCTGCCCTCCATCACCTGCTGCCGTCCCCCATGGAGGGCAAAGCTCCGAAGAGAAAAGTCTGCCCTGCATGTAGAGCCTCTGCACATGATTTAGACTGCTGTTTCAAACCTTCCTCCTCCAATGTGTGGAGGGTGACCAGCCCCAGCAATGGAAAGGATGGGGCCAATGAGTGTGGTACCACTCTCCTGTGATTCAGATTGTGTGGGGCTTGAGTACCTGAAAAGCACAATCAGTGTGTACACTTCTAAAGGGTCATGGCACCTGTTTTCAACTGGGTTGAAGGAAGAAGAAGTATGATTCCTTTGGTAAATGAAGCCCCACAAGAATTTACAAGGATTATCCTTGAGTGCAATGGCTGATTGCCTCCTGCCTTCTCTCTCAAGCTGTTGAATATGAAAGGGTAGGAAACAGACTGTCTGTAATAGATCAAGATTAATGAAGTTCAAACAGCATTTAATTACTACACTCTTTGATAAGAAGTTACAGTAGCATGCACATAGTCATTAATAATGTTCACATCCACCATGTTTGGATGGCATGCAAAATCAGGTAACGCTGCCCCTTTCTTCCCAATGTCATTCAGGACAGTGTCAAAATGGTAAGCTACAAGTAAATGCAGGTTGCTTACCTGTAACTATAGTTCTTCGAGTGGTCATCTGTGCATTCACACATATGGGCTCACGCCTACGGTTACACAGTTCCCAGCAGCATCCCACTAAATACAAGCCAAGCTCTTGCAAATAGTTCTGGAGAAGGCAAAATACAGCTCTTTCTGGGTTGGTTCTTCTTCGTGGTCTCTGTGCATCACACATATGGGCTCGCGCCGGTGCCGAGCCTATCTTGGGACTCCTATAGCTAGCTTAGATATTTTTGGCGGGAACCCCTCCCCCCACTGCTCCAACGCGCATGCTCCGGGTTCCCGCTCACCTCAGTTCCTAGAGACCGTCTGGCCTCGTGACCAAGATGATACGTCACTAAGATTAGTACTAAGCAGGAGCAAGGCGAGTAACCAATTGACAGTGATGCCAAGAAGGGACGGTGGGAGGGTTGTGTGAATGCACAGATGACCACTCGAAGAACTACAGTTACAGGTAAGCAACCTGCATTTCTTCTTCATGGTCTCTGTGCATCACACATATGGGCGATTAACAAGCCACTTACCGGAGGTGGGATGCACGCTGTCTTGGTTACTGCAGCACTGCAGATAGCACCGATCTTCCAAAGGCATAGTCTTGTTGAGCTCTGATGTCAAGCTTATAGTGCTTGATGAATGTGGAGACCCTAGACCACGTAGCAGCCTTACAGAGGTCAGGGATTGAGATTCTGTGGTTCAGAGCAGTAGAGGTCGCCTGCCCATGCGTTGAGTGGGCATTCAGTCGTTGTGGGATGTCTTTGCCTGCCAGTTGTTAGGCCAATGAGATAGTTCGAACGATCCATTTGGAGAATCATTGCAGTGAAACGGGTAGGCCTTTAGTCTTGCCCCCATAGCAGATGAAGAGGTTGCGAGATTTTCAATAATGGTTGAACTGGGACTTGTAGAAGGCTAAGGCCCTGCGCACATCCAGGGAATGCAATTTAGCTGACAACGGATCAGTCGTTGTTTGGAAGAACGATGGCAAGACAATGTCTTGGTTAAGATGGAAATTCAAGACTACTTTGGGTACAAATGAGGGTCCTGGTCGCAAGATGACTCGGTCTCTGAAAAACTGAGTATACAGTGGGTCAAGAAGTAGGGCGCAGAGCTCTGATGCTTGTCTGGCCGATGTGATGGCTACAAGAAATGCTGTTTTGAGCGTGAGAAGTCTCAAGTCAATGGTGGCGAGGGGTTCGAACGGTTTTGTAGTGAGAGCGGTAAGCACCACTGAGAGGCTCCATTGTGGAATCGGTGATCGGTGAGGCGGGAGGATGTTGCGAAGTCCTCTTAGGAAGCTTTTGGACAGTGGGTGTGCCATGATGGAATAGCTGTCCAGGAAATCATGGTGGGTCGATATGTCTGCTAGGTAAACTTTAATAAACGAGGCTTTCAGCCCTTTGTCGTGTAGAGAATAGAGGAACTTCAGAACTGATGGCATGGAAGAAGAATTGGGATCAAAACCTTCTGTCTGCGCGAACTGTAGGAAGGAGTTCCACTTCCTAGCGTATGAGGCCCTCGTGGTAGGCTTTCTGGCCGCTTCTAGAATTGAACGGACCTGAGATGTAAGCGCTAGGTTATGCCACCTGGATGGATTTTCCACGTGGAAAGCTTGAGAGAGTCTAGGTTCGGGTGTAACAATCCACTGCCTGTATTCGTCAACAGGTCTGGACGGACTGGAAGGTGCCATGTTCGACCCTGCGAGAGGCGGAGAAGTGGGGTGAACCAAGTTTGTCTCGGCCACCATGGAGCTATTACGATTGCGTTTATCGTGTTCCGTGTTAGTCTGGCAACTACCAGATTCAGTAGGGGAAATGGCGGGAATATGTACATCAGACCCATGGTCCATGGTACCACGAAGGCATCTCCCAGGGAGTGGTGGCCCAGACCCGCTCTGGAGCAATAGGCTGGACAGACTGCGTTCTCGCTTGTCGCAAGGAGGTCCACTACCGGAGTGCCCCATGTGTCGAAGATGTTGCTGAGGACAGTCGGCGCTAGACCCCATTCGTGAGTATCGAGGAAACGTCTGCTGAGTATGTCACTCCGGTAGTGGACCTCCGGCTGTTGTCTTTCCCTGCAATATGCACTGCCAACAATCTGATGCCGTGTCGGATGGCCCAAAGCAATATGGTCCTGGTCAGATGGAGTAGAGTAGAGGAGCGAGTTCCTCCCTCTTTGTTGACATACCACACGACTGCGGTGTTGTCGGAAAGGACCTGGACATGGTGGCCCCGAAGGTGGTTCTGGAAGGCACATAGCGCACGTTGCACCGCTAACAGT
Source organism: Anniella stebbinsi (assembly GCA_029215795.1). NCBI lineage: Eukaryota > Metazoa > Chordata > Lepidosauria > Squamata > Anniellidae > Anniella > Anniella stebbinsi. Next base: position 42,746,217 of record JARDYH010000004.1, on the reverse strand, counting down.
TCCAACACGTTGATGTGGTAGGATCGTTCCATATGAGACCAACGACCTTGGCAGTTGAGGTCTCCGCTGTGAGCCCCCCAACCCAGGAGGGATGCGTCCGTAGTTATGCTGCGTGACGGTCCCAGGTCCATGAATGGCATTCCAGCCAACAAGTTTCGCGTGTTCATCCACCACCGTAGAGAGTCCCTGACATCTCTGGAGATAGAAAATCTCACTCTCCGCGGGTTCAAGGTGGGATTGAATTTCCGGAGGAGGAGATGTTGGAGCAGCCGCATGTGAAGGCGTGCCCACCGAACCACGAAGACAGAGGCTGCCATGAAGCCCAGAAGTTGGAGAACATGCAGGGCCGATGTCTGATGCCGGCGGTAGAGGCGTCGAGCTGCATCCACCAGCGTCAAAGCTCTGTCCCTTGGCAAGGAGGCACGGCCTACTGTCGAGTCTAGGCGAACTCCGATGAACTGGAGCGACTGTGTCGGGTGAAAAGTGGACTTTTCTGAATTGATTAGAAGGCCCAATGATGAGAGGAGGTTGACGACCGTGGCGACGTCCTTCTGCACGCTGTGGTATGAGGACGAGACGATGAGCCACTCGTTTAAATAAGGGTATAACTCTATACCCCGTGAGCGTAGGTGGGCACATACCTCAGCCATACACTTTGTGAAGACCCTTGGCGCCGACTTGAGGCCAAATGGTAGGACTGCAAACTGGAAGACTTGGTTTCCCACTACGAACCGAAGGTATCTGCGATGAGAAGGATGGATGGTTATGTGGAAGTAGGCATCTTTTAAGTCTATTAAAGTAAACCAGCGATTCTTCCGTAGAAGGGGCAGAACTGCGGCCAACGTGACCATCCGGAATTTTTTTGTTACGATGAATTTGTTTAGATGCCTTAAATCCATAATAGGCCGAAGTCCCCCATCCTTCTTTGGGACCGTGAAATAGCATGAGTAAAAACCTGTCCTCAGATTGGTCCGGGTGAGTTTTGTTATGGCACCTTTGCTTAGTAAGGAGGCTGTCTCTTGCCTCAACGTGGCAGATGAAGGCATTATTCTCACGGTTCCAAGAGGAGGGAAGGCTTTGAACTATATTTTGTACCCTTGGCAGATGGTTCGTAGGACCCATTTGTCTGTTGTTATGAGTTGCCAAGAGTGTTGGAATCGATGAAGGGTATGTCCGAATTGAGGGTGTTCTGCTGGATGGGGGGGCGAAGTCAAAGGCGCCGTTTCTGCGCAGGGTCCGGCCTATTGCGTGGCTTAGTAACGCGCGAGGAAGGCTTCCTTTGATGAAAGGCGGCAGTGGAACCCGACGGTTGATACCGTGATGTACGGTCTTGTTGCTGGCGAGGTTGGTAAGGAAGAGGTCTGTACCACTTCCGAGTGTGAAAGGTGGGTTGATGCTGTTGTACAAACCCCATCTTCCATGCTGTGACCTTGGCCTTATGGATGGTATCCATGGCTGTGTCAGTGGTGGCGTTGAAAAGGCCCTGACCGTCAAAGGGCAGATCTTCGATCCGAGTACGGGTCTCTTGAGGAAGGTTGGCAGAGCGCAACCAAGCATGTGCGTAATGCCACTGCCCCATCATGGCCTTCGCAGCACAATCAGTTTGATGCTTAGAAGTCTCAAGCTGTTGTTTAGACAGGCGTAGTGCCTCAGTCTGAAATACCCTGGCCAGCTCCCGTTGGTCCTCAGGCAAGTAAGTCATAAGGGCCGACATTTTCTCCCACAGGAAAACCTGATAGTGGGACATCATGGCCTGATAGTTGGTGACTTTGATATTAAGGACGGCAGAGGAATATATACGCCTTCCAAAGGAATCGAGCTTGCATCCCTCCTTGTCCGTCAGGGCAGAGTGGCTCTTTGAAGATTTTCCCTGCGACGCCTCAACCACGATGGAGTTTGGTTTGGGGTGGACGAACAAGAAAGGAGCCTCTGATTCCTTGATTTTATATAGCGCATCCAAGCGTTTTGATGTGGGGCCCATTGTTGTCGGGTTAGCCCAGGACTGTTGGACCGTCTTTAACAAAGTTGGAACCATTGGTAGAGCGAGCTGTGCTGAGGGTTCCACATATATGACGTCAAAGATACGGTCAGTGACGGCTTCTTCTGGCTGGTGGTGCTCAATGCCAAGCGATTGGGCCATTTGAAGCATCTGTTCAGTAAAGTTACCAAGCTCCATTGAAGGTGACGCATTGTCCTTTGTGCCAACCTCGGTCTCAGGTGATGGTAGTGACGGAGGAGGAGACCTCACCGAAGAGGAGTCTGACGCGTAGTCTTCAATGGAGCGAGGCGACGACTGGGTCGGCAAGCGTGAGCGGCGTTGTATGGTAACCGTAGAAGCAGCAGTAGTGACAGTGACCGCTGGAGGTATGCCAGTGGCGTGCGTGGTTGAGCGCATCATGCGTTCCCCAGTATAAGGGTCGAATCTGTAACGAGGCCGAGTAGAGTAAGAGTGGCATGAGTGGTCGGAGTATCTGTCCCAGTCGGGAGCTTGAGAGCGCGATCTGGAGTGCGAGCGTCGCCTCGCCGCACAATCAATTCGAGATTGGGACCTAGACCGCGAACGCCGGCTCACTGGATATTGCGATGTCCGAGATGCTGGGGACACTGAGCGGGCGGAGCATTCAGGCGATGCCGGTGCCATTCTGATTGACTCGGCAGCAGACGGTGGCCCGGTCAACCTCCGTGTTGGAGAAAGCTGTGCTGAAGGGAATAGCTCCTCTAACGGCGATAACTGCAGTGCGGAGCGAGAAGGGGACAGTAAGAGCAGCACCGCGTCGTCTGCTGGTGAGGACCTAGTTGGCACCGAGAGTGATTTTCGGGCACTTGAGGATGTCGGTACCGAAGTCATCGGTACCGATGCTGTCGGTATCGACAGCGGAGACGTTTGCCGCGATGGATGGTGGCTTGATGTCGAAGAGCTCCTGCCCGGTACCGCTGTCGATGGGATCGATACCTGGGGCTTCGGTGTGGATGGCGTCGGTGTCGACGGGGTCGATACCGAAGGTCTCGATGTATGCCCCGATGTCGAAGATTTCGGCGGCATCGACGCCGATGTCGGTCCCGACGATTGCTGCGGTACTGCAGCAGCTGAAGTCGAGGACTTTTTGGGCACTTTAGCTGGTTTCCCCTGCTTTTCCTTCAATCTCCGTTTCAGCCCCAAGTCTTTTGAAGGCTTGGATCTTTCAGAATGTTTAGTGGGCTCAGCAATCCCCGAAGGGCCCCCCGACGTTGCTGGGTCTGAGCGACTTACAGCGATCGACTCGCGCTCCCCAGAAATGGTGGCCGAGTGTGGTCCCGGCTGAGGGGTATCTACTGCAGCCAATGCGTTTTTCCACAGCAACCCCCTGAGTCGATCAGCCCGGTTTCTCCGGGTCTGCCTAGAGAAACTCATGCAATGAGTGCATGTTTCCATGATATGGGCCTCTCCCAAACAAACAAACACAGAGAGTGCCCGTCCGTAAGGGTAATCTTCGCTCTGCAGTGGGAGCATTTCTTAAACAGGGCGGTCTGCGCCATAACAGGAGCAGGCCGAATAACTAACTAAACAGATATATATATATTTTAATCTAATTCATTTTAAAAAAAATTAATTTATTTTTTTAGAACACTATAACTATAACTATATTATCTAAGCTAACCTATCCTAACTAATTTCTATTTGTTTCACAGCAGGATAATACGAACGATTGTTTGGAGGAGTCGTCCGCGAGTCTAAACAAGGCGGCGGTCGAAAAGGAACTGAGGTGAGCGGGAACCCGGAGCATGCGCGTTGGAGCGGTGGGGGGAGGGGTTCCCGCCAAAAATATCTAAGCTAGCTATAGGAGTCCCGAGATAGGCTCGGCACCGGCGCGAGCCCATATGTGTGATGCACAGAGACCACGAAGAAGAACCAACCCAGAAAGAGCTGTATTTTGCCTTCTCCAGAACTATTTGCAAGAGCTTGGCTTGTATTTAGTGGGATGCTGCTGGGAACTGTGTAACCGTAGGTTGATCATATGAAAAGGAGGACAGGGCTCCTGTATCTTTAACACTTGTATAGAAAAGAGGATTCTAGCAGGTGTCATTTGTATGCATGCACAGCACCTGGTGAAATTCCCTCTTTGTCACAACATGTAAAGCTGCAGGAGCCCTCCCCTCTTTTGTATCTGGTCACTTGCCTTTTAAAAGGATAAAGTAAATTCAAGCATAGGTCTATCAGCGGCATTAGCTATGTTAGCTAAATAGAATCTCCATGTACAAACCATTATACCTCTGAACACCAGATGCTGAGGACAAAGTGCTGGAAATGGCTTTCACCTTAATTCCTAGCTTGTGAGCTTCTAAAGGTATCCAGCTTCCCACCATTCAAAACAAACCTTTGTTCTGGTCCAGCAGAGTTACAGTCCTGTGAGAAGGCTGTACCACCTCAACCTGTGAGCATTTGAGTCAATCCTTCCCCAAATCTTACCAAGTGGTGTTCATTGAGGAAAAAAATATTTGAAACTTGGATCCAAGGAAAAGTTTCACTTTGTTATGAACATTCTTTTATTGGTACTATTTTTGTCCAATGTTGGAACTCTAAAGGGTCAGGATGAAATGCAGCTATATTACAAACTCAGTTAAAGGCACCCCGGCAACCCATAATGGCAATGATCCAATGTCAGTGCATCACTAGTAGAATGAGACTTTAAGTTGGTCTCTAAAGAAAATCCACTGCCACTGGTTTTTATCTACTGTGCCTGCAGGCATTATGGTGGTCCAGTGAAGCATTATTTCTTGACCTGCACTACGTTTATTATTCAACAGCATTTTACCACTGCTCATTCATCTTTTTTGTTCAACTTGCAGCACTTTTGGTGCCAGTTGAAGATTTATGGCAGAAGCAGGGACGTTTGCCTGGTACTATTGTTCTTAGTGAAAAGAAGAGGACTTATCCTAAATGAATAAGCAAATTTGACTACAGTATCTAACTACTACAGATGGTCTCCCTGCCCCCAAAATGCCCTGCCCAGAATAGGAAAACACAAGAATTTTCGTACAGCATTTAGGCTGCAATCCTATGGTCTCTGGAAAGGTGTCCCAGAGGTCATAGGATAGAATGCATCCCCCTCTCTGCCTACAGAGAACAGTGATGTTGTCAGGGTAGGACGTTGGGGCAGAGGTCCAAGGCTCCACACAGTGAAATGAGCAAGAGTGCCCCTAAGCACAATAGGGCTGACTTACCACAATTTGAACTAATACACCCACCATAAAGACTCAAGATCACCAAGTCCAGAGTCTAAAGTTTCTTAACTGCTCCACTTGTGGAGAAGGGTGTTCTAGGGGGCGGAATTGCAGGGCCAGCACAATATGTTTTACTACCCGAGGTGGGAGGACCTGCCTCCTCTTACCTCCTGCTTGTTGCTGGGTAGTGGCAGTGGCAGCATAAGCATCCCTCAATGCCTCACTCTGAGCGTTCCTTCTTCAGGGGGAGGCATTCTGGGCAAAGTGGCCAGGGAGGCCACCTGTGCTACCATGGAGCAAGCCGTCTCTGTGGCCACTTCACCCACAATGCCTCGTGTGGCAGAATGTCCCCTCAGAACAAGGCATTGTGCCCAGTGGATGCTCTGGACATCCATGCCCTCTGCTTTCCTGCTGTGGCTAATGCACCCAGAGTGCTCTGTGGTGGACAGGCAGGCAGCAGCCACTGCCGCACAGCCAAAAAACACGACTGACGGCGGTGGTGGTGATGGGTGCCTCTCCAGTTGGCAGATAGGGGCAATATGCCAACCCTCCCAGCCCACCACTTGAGGCAAGGATCACACCCTGCCTCATAGGAGACACAGTCCTGTGGAGGTGATTTGAGGAAGGCTTTGGGATTGCTGAATCCAAAGCCCTCCTGTTCCACTGACATGTCCCTGGAACAGAAGAAAATATGTCAGCCGTGGAGCTAGCATACTGAATTTCCCTCCCATTGAGACCAATGGAAGGGGAACTTGGTAAGCACACAAACACAAGGGATAAAGGGGGGAGAAGAAAAGCCCTCCCCCATGCACAGATGCCTTCTCTCCTGGTCAGTGCAAGCCCAGTAAGGCTTCAGATCTGGCAGTGGCCATGCTGGGGCTTGCCCCAGCCCAGGAAGGCAGGATTGCTCTGCCAGGGTCAAATCCTAAGCATGCTTACTTGGAAGAAATTTCCACTGCAGTAAGTCTGTGTATATCAATTCAAGGAAGCCATATGAAGTACAGAATAACAAGGGATACAAAGCAATTCAATATAGTATTTGACATGGCTCAGTAGTTGAGCTTATGAGGCAAACTGAAATTAGGTTAATCTAAATTTTATTGAAATGTTTCTCAAACTTTTTTGAATGCTCCCCTTCTAAATTAATTCATCTTCTCCCCACCCCCAAAATGGCAAGAACCATGTGTTCTACAGGTAAGTGTGTACAGATCCTTGTACATAGCCCTGGGCATACCACCTCCTGCTGTAAACGATGACCTGTGCTTTATGGTAGTCAACCCAACACTAGCATGCCAGATTTCTCTGCTCCCCTCTTATAACCATACACAGATTTTTTTTTGGGGGGGGGAGGCATAACTCAGCGGTAGAGCTTTGTATGTCCAGCAACTCCAGATAGGATCTAAAAAGTCTTCTGTTCTGTCTGAGTCCTGGAGAGTCGCTGCAGTGGCAGGCAGTGTGGCAAGCAATATTAGATGGATCAGTGGTCTGACTTGGTATAAGGCACAGGTCCCCTATGTGGTACCCATGGGTGCCATGGCACCTGCAGGCACTTCCAGTGGCACCTGCAAAGCTGTTCATTCCCTGCCCCTTAAAAAAACAACACTTTTTTAAAACTAAACACAATGAAAAGCATAGAGGTGCCACGTTCTCCATCCTTTTCCTGCCAGGAAACAACTCTTTCCATTTCCTTCTCCTTCCCTCCCTCTACCCTTGCTGTTTCTCTCCCACTACCACTACCTCTTGAGTAGCCAGGGCTCAATGGCAGCCATTATGTGAATAGCCACATCCTCCATGGGAGCCATTTGTGGTGGTGCCCACAGGCATTTTTCAAACTGCCAAATATGGCCACAGGTCACACAAGGTTGGGAGGGAAGGGCATAAGGCTTGGCCCCTAGTTTGAGAATTACTGTTGCGAATCATCCCTCCCCCATGCCTTTAAAAAGTAGTTGGAAAGATCAGCTGGCACAAAACGCAGCAGCAAGTAGGTCCAGGGATACTCCAAGTCAAACGTGCTCATTAGCTGGGTGCAGGTGCACACAGGATTCCTTACTCCCAGTGCCACCAGTTCAAAACCCACTACAGGCTCAAGTTCTGATAAGAATCAGCCACGTTCTCAGGATACCATTAAAATGGCCTGTGGGGAAAGTCAACCCATTGATCTTCAGGGATAATGATTATTATTATTATTATTATTATTAATAATAATAATAATAATAGCAGCATCGGCAATAGCAGCAACAGCAGTAAAAACTTTCACCAAAAAGTCAAAAGGCTGAATTGTATACAATGCAGGAAAGCACATTCAACCCCACACTGAAGTCCTGCATCAACCCTTAAACAATATTAGCAAAACCAGATGAGAATACTAATAAGATAATTAGTATGGTTGCTAAACAAGTGATATCATTATGTCAGTAATAGCATGTCCTCATGAAATGCTGAAAGCTTGTATATAGCTCCCTGAAGACAAGAAGGAAAAGACCATGCCTGAACACTATCCTTTGCCTTCTCTCAATAATATTTCTCAGTGGACCTAAAAACTCAGGTGTATAGTTTGACATTAGGGCCAGAGGGTGCTGGGCTCACTGTATTTAAAGCCCAGTCCAAATCCTGGCATGTAAGGTGGAGTAGATGGACTCTAAAGAATAGGTCCTATTATTGCAGGAGACCCATGTGATATATAAGGGGTAGAAAGAAATGACTGAGACTCTGTCCCTTTCTTTCCCATTCCTGCTAGAGTCCTGTAACAGCTATACTGTGATGCAGTCAGGGCAGGAAGAGAACTCCAGCATAGTTGAGCCTATGTCTCCATCTGCACTGGAAAAGGGGCTGGGAATAGACATGAGGGTGGGGGTTACTGCTAGGGATGTCAGAAAAATCTGCAATAGATTCAAATGAGTTCAGATTTCTATGAAACTGACCTGCAGATGGTGGAATGGACCAGCTTTTTCTGAGTCATGTAGATTCCTTGGACTTGTGGACCATTTTTTTAAAAAAAAAAAAACTTTGGGGGGGGGGGATTTGCACAGTAGCAAAAATTTGAAATCAGGAATGATATTCTCATACATCCCTAAATACAGGAACAAAATTCTTGTACATCCCTAAAAAAAAATCTGATTCTGTCAATAAGCGGACCACAGAACAAAAGATGCTTGACCATCAGCAAAACACAGACAGAGCATTTAATCAAATCCGCACAACCCTTCCTACTGCACATCATCCTTGGAGCTGTTTCTAGCCAAGTGAGAGCTGGTAGCCACATGTTAAATCACAACCGCCACTGTCCCAGCTTAATCCACAGCTCCATTCACGGCACTTTCCTTACATTGTGATGGATTCCATTCCCATATCTGAGATCAATAAAAGTAAATTATTCAGGTCTTGGCATTTCCTGATCTTTGCACTAATAAGCCCTGCACTTCCAAGATGTGTACATAGCTTTGCTACCGATCAGGAAGCAAATCTAATTAAGTAAAAACCTAATTAGTTGGAGGTGCTTGGGCCTCTAATAAATTTTCTTGATTCTAAACTTGTAGCTTGATCATAAACCCTGCAATGCCAACCACAGAACAAGGTCCCACATTTTGCTTGGAATTAAATTTATCATGTAGACCCAGTTCCTTTTACAGCTCCCAATACAGCTTGGAGATGATCAGTTCCATGGTCTGTTTGGGACAATAGGTCAGTGACAGGGCCCATGCTGTAGGCCCCAGGATGCATCCCTCAGACTCTGAGGAGGACTCCCCCCTCCAGCTTCTCCTGCAGGAGCATGAGGCTACAGAAATAACCATGGGCTTGTATCCCAAGGGGTTGAGCTAGCATCTCAAGGGGTGGAGCCTTTGCAACCCTTGGGCATGCCAGCCTTCTTCAGGCCTCAGTTGTCTGCAGTCTCTTGCCGGGACAACAGCTCTCCTTGTGAAGAAACACTCCAGTAGCCCATATGGCATTCTGTCCAGGGTTCTGACAGCTCTTTGCTTTGTTCTCCTGGACCTGATTGTGCTTTACTCAACTTGACTCCCTTCTACCTGACACTAAACTATCGGTCAGTGCAAATGCTATTAATTCTGTCCTTTGGGGATCAAGCCAAGCTAGAAGAAGACCTAGAAATGACTCTAATCCTGCACACTCCCATTTCTAAATTGGAGTTTTGAAGAGTTTCCACACCAAGGAACAATTGTGGCTAATCACACAGAAGTGCTTATTCAAGTTTTATAGATGAGAGGAAAAGATTTGAGTGTGGACCAGGTCAAGATACAAGATTAAATCGCATTAAGGAGTACAGGCCAGATTTAAGGTTCTTGTACTAGTGTGCAAAGCCCTAAACAACTTGGGACCAGGATAACTGAGAGAGAGCCTTCTCCCCTATCAACCTGCCCAGTCACTGAGGTAATCTGAGGGAATACTCCTGGTGGTTCCACATAGACCTATTGTCCGATTGGAGTGCACCAGGGGAAGAGCCTTTAGTGTGGTGGCCCCCATCCTATGGAATTCCCTGCCTCTGGAGGTCAGGCAGGCACCAACTTTGTATTCCTTCCGGTGCCTCCTGAAAACTTTATTCCAGGAAGCCTTCCCTTAATGACCAGCCATAGTTTATTTTGCACTTTGTTTCTTTTAAAAATGTATTTTTATTATGTTTTATCCTGCTTTCATCCTATTTTATTTTGTCCAGCACTCCAAAATTTTGAATGGGGAGCAGTATATACATATTGTAAATAAATAAAATAAAATAAATGATGGAAGTGAAAGCACTGTCCACTCCAGTGTTCCCAGGCCGTCTCCCACTGACCAGTTACAGGGGGACTTAGCTTCAGGCCCTTGGGCAAGGCACTATCCATGGGCCTCCTCCATCAGCAAGTCTACCTTCTCACTGTCATTGTCACCAGCTGTTATTGCTCCTCACCCTCTTTCTCACCATTGCTACCACTTGCTTGCTTGACAAGCAGAGGGCCAGAGAGCAGGTAAGCAGTGGCATCTACGGCTCCTGCTTCTCACCAACTCCAACTCGAGAGTGAGAGGCAGGTGAACAAACAAGTTGCAACCGTGGATGGGAGGAATGGTGAACAGTGGGCCCCTGCTGGGGTGGGGACCCTCAGCAGGTGCCTAACCATGCCTACCCTTAAGGATCTGCAGGTGTTCATAACTGCAGTGCTAATTAGTACTGTGTTAAAAAGATGTGCAAAGTCTGGCCCTGCTGAAATGGCTGAACCACGACCCTCATCTGATCTGCATCCAACTCCTTCTAGCATGAAGGCCAGATCTACACCTTGTGTCAAATCATTACAAATGTGGAATAAAAAGGAGGATATAACTCAGAAGTAAGACCCGTTGAGTTCAGTGTGATTTACACCAAAGTAAATATGATCTTTTAAAAAAAGACAAAACCTCAAAATGGTACTGGAAAATTGAATTCTATTTAATTGTAAAATGCTCTTTAAAAATGCTTGATACATTTTGGAAATAACCACTATCACATGGACCCAAAATTGTTATTTCCCTATTAAGGCAACAATGTTTAGGGTTTGGCTCCTCCTCCTCCTTTGTATTTGGTGCCTCCCCTTTTTCCTTTCCTTCTGTCTTGGGTCCCCTCTACAATCGGTTGGCCGATTATGTGCATCTTCTCCCAATTGCTTTTATGTCTAATCCCTATACATGGGAGGAGATGAAGCGCATTACTGGTTGTATGAAATGCGCTTTAAAGTTGTTTGCATGCAGAGCATCGCTTGTTAACATGGTCATAAAGCGCTTTAACTCCTGTGGTAAATTAAAACTCGCTATTTAATGCGCATTAGATAATGCGCATAATCAGACAGAAAAGCACCTTGACCCCCAATTTGCGCTCCTTTCATGTGGAGGTAAAATCGGTAATGTGCTTTGAAAGAGCTTTAAATCGCTCTTGTAGAGGCACCCATGGTCACCAGACACTATTTGATACTGTGAGTTTCTTTTAGAACTGCTGCTCAGTATCAGGCGTATTGGTTCCTGAGTAGAGCTGAAAACTGATATTTGAAAGGAGAAAGAATGAATGTTGCACTGAACAGCCCATGAATTCGAATTCAAACTTCTCAATCTTTGCACATGAAAAATGAAAAATACACTAATGCTTAAACCTTGTATTTGAAAGATCTTTCAAATGAAAAAAGAAAAAAAAGAAAAATACATATGTTTAAACCTTGCATTTGAAAGTCCTTTTCAATTCAAATCTAAGGTTGCTAAGGTACATCCATTTACCTGAATGAATATTTAAAGTTGATCTACACATGCACACAAAACGCTTTTTGCCTCAGCAGTTCTCCACAGTGGCTTTGTCTCTGGCCCACAAGAGCTGTTCTCTCTGCTGCTTCCTTGAGACATTCTCAAGGTGAAGCTGTCTTTGCTTCACTCTCCTGTCTTGTAGGGCTGCTTTCTTGACAGCTCCTTGATCCAGGATGGAATGCAAAACATCTGGAGCTCCTGTCCAGAGTATGTGTTCGGAGAAAGGCTGAAAAGGAAATGATCTCTGTGCTATATACCCACAAAAGTACAGAAAGACAAACCAACTATCTTACTTTAAAACAGCACCTTTGTGGGTCAACTATGGCAATTTTTGCTGAGGTATTGGTGCATCTTGCCCTCAGTATTTATGTGATAAAAGTATCCTTTGCATGACAAAATTTGTAAATTTGTTGCCTTAGTAGGAAAAGGGCATAAAATGGCAACCAAAATGATCAAGGGGCAGAGCAACACCCCTTTGAGGAAAGGTTACAACACTTGCTTTTTTTTTGTTTGTTTAGAAAATAGGTGATTAAGAGGGGGACATGATAAAAGTGTATAAAATTATTCATGTTTCATTTATTTTCATTTCATTCATTACATTTATATCCCGCCCCATAGCCGAAGCTCTCTGGGCAGTTTACAAAATGCAAGTTTACAGTAGAAATATCACAAAAAATATTCAACAATATGCTACAACAATATATAACAATATACTAAACAACACATCACAGTAATACTCAAAAATATACTAAATACAAGTTTACAGCAAAACAGAACAGATAAGGGGAAAAAATACACAACTTGGTTGGAATAACATCTCTCCCCCTGAAGCAACGCCTCCCAACTTCAGCTCCAGGCTTGCTTTTTAAAGTCTCCAGGCGTGGGAGGGGGATAGGGGAGATGAATTTGTTTGGCATCAGACTTTGAATCTGATAGATAGATCCTCTGTGTATTTATACAATCCTCTTTGAAAGCCATCTAAGTGAATGGCCATCTCCTAAAAGTGAGTTCCATATAAAAATATATGCATCTTTTCCAAGCAAGACTACATTTTGGCACCGTTGAGCTTTGTTGGTTGTTTTTTTTATTGTTCGCAGCTTTCTTTGTAGACATCTTTTGGGCTTCATTCATTCATCTGTCTGTTAAGTCTTGCTGAGTAGGGATCCCTCCTTCCACGCACCAGTCCAGGAGAAGAATGTTATATTATTTGGAGCAGATAAAATAAATACTTTATCACACAGTACGTTGTTAAACTGTGAAATTCACTACCACAACATACAGTGGTGGTCACCAACTTGGACAACTTTAAAGGGGGATCAGAAAAAGTCATGGAGGAGAAGGCTATCAATGTCTGTTAGTCATGATGGCTATACATTATCTCAATTACTAGATAGTATAGCTCTGAACATCAGTTTCTCAGGAACATGAGTGAGAGGTTGCTATTGCACTCGTGTCATGCTTGTGCGCTTCCCATAAACTTCAGGTGGACCACTTTAGGAACAGAAGGCTCTATTAAATAGACCTTTGGTCTGATCCAGCAAGGTTCTTCTTATGTCCTCAAAATACTATTCAGAACATGGTGATTTGCAATCTTAATACACTGGGATGTGAAGGGAAATGTCACTTCTTGATTAACCCCACTTCATATAAATCAACATTTCCCAAACTGGTGCCCTCCAGACCTTTTGGACTTCAGAGCCCATCAGCCCCAGCCAGCTTGGTCAATGGTCAGGAATACTGGGAGTGATCATCCAAATTATCTGGAGGGGACCAAGTTGGGGAAGGCAGTACTAAATGGTGCATGTGGGAATTGCCTACAATTGTTTGTCCTAAAGTGATATGGATTGAAGATCAGCCAAAGCTTTTGCACAAATGATCTGATATCCACATGTCATCTTAGACTTACTGTTTAAAAAACAAGATCTCAGATGAAACGTTGCTTCTGTAAACTCAGAAGCCACCTTTGTCTTCTGGCCAGGAACCGTACCTAAAGCTGCAATCCTGTGCGAACGTACAAAGGAGTAAATCCCATTGAACTCATGACAGTTGTGTTTGTTGAGATTGAACAAAGACGTTTTCTGTTATTAAAAGACTTGCAACATTCCTATGTTCATATTACAACTATTTAACACCACACTGTAATTTTGTAACTTCTGATATATGAATCCATAAGTCTAACATACATCTAGCTCTATACTGTGAGTCAGTCTCAGATATTTAAATACAAAATATCCCATGGCATTGGCCTTCCAGAAACAGGTCATAGAGAACAAACAGATTTGGAACAGTTCAAATTGCGCCTGCTCTTTGCTTAAGAGACGTACAGCAACTAATGACCAAAATACAGAAGAACCTATCTCCTACAGCCTATTTCCTAGCTTTTAGTCAAAGATTGTAATTGTAATTTTAGTTTTGTGTGTCTATCCATGACCCTAAAGTGTTTTGTGTATTTACCCATGACCCTAACACCTTAGCTGTTTGTGCTGCTTTGTTTGAAACACCCACTATGCCTGGGGATGCACCCATAAAATTAGTGTGAAGTGGACTGTTATTCACTGGTGGATCTCAATTTACCTTTTGTGAGTCAGTGGAGAGAGGAGCGTAGCTTTGTATCCACTTTACTGTCAGAGGACAGTTCTCTAGAATCATAGAATCACAGAACAGCAGAGTTAGAAGAGGCCTATAAGACCATTGAGTCCACATTAAAGCATAACTGACAGATGGCTGTCCAGCTGCATCTTTAATGCCTCTAGTGTGGGAGAGCCCACAACCTCCCTAGGTAATTGGTTCCATTGTTGCACTGCTCTAACAGTCAGGGAAGTTTTCCTGATGTTCAACCAAAATCTGGCTTCCTGTAACTTGAGCCCATTACTCCATGTCCTGCACTCTGGGATGATTGAGAAGAGATCCTGGCCCTCCTCTGTGTGACAACCTTTCAAGTACTTGAAGAGTGGTATCATGCCTCCCCCCAGGCTTCTCCTCCCAGTTATTTCAGCCTCTCCTCATAGGGCTTTTTTTTCCAGATCCTTGTTCACCCTCGTGGCTATCCTCTGAACCATCCTTCTTGAAGTGTGGTGCCCAAAACTGGATGCAGTACTCAAGATGAGGCCTAATCAGTACCAAATATTTGAAGACATTCTCTATTTGCAGAGCTGTCCAATCCAAGTCATGTAAGTAGGGTGCACAGGTGCATTGAAGTTGCCCATCAGCAGTGAGCATCTGGACAGCAGACTGAGCTGGAATACAGGTCACCTGTTCACAGTCTTCCCCATTAAAGTGGTGAGATGTATTTCTGTTTAAATTATTCCTAATGTTGCATCTATGCATTTAAATTAATATATGCAATTTTTAAGCAGTTCTTGTGTCCTCTTTTCACTCTTTTTTGGTGACTCATTCCCCCTTTTTTTAGTGATCCATAATTGGTCACCCTAGGAGACCCTCAAAGATACAAGAAACACTTGGTCTAAATTGATCGTGTGTTTCCTTATGCCGGACTAGGAATTGCATGTGTAGACTAATTTATCAACCAAGTATAAGTGAGTAAGGCTTCAAGGCACTTTTTTTTATTAATTGCAGCAGGTTGACTCATACAAATTTGGTGCAAGGTTGCATAGACCTACAGTGACACTTGAATAATAAAATATACATTTGTGTTATCTTTAATGGTTAATTTGCACATTATAGGTGCTTGGTATAGTATTTGTGACCGTTAATCTCCACACTGCCTAACCTGAAAATTTAATAATCACTAACGGATGAACTCTCATTTGCTATTAAATATCTAGAGCAGACATATCAATAACATGAACGCCTGTAAGACTTGTAGATTGAATTTTAGGGGCAGCAATGTACAACTGCCAAATGCACTTCTTAGGAGACATTCAGGCTTTAACCCCGATATCAGATTGAATCTGATGAATTCCACACAGATATATCTGACTGGCAGCTTGCTAGAGCCAGTAGTAGAATAATATGTCCCTGGGGACATGCTCTGTATGTTTAGTGATGGCAGAGAGACAGATCTGTGGTTCCCATGCAAAAGGTGTGCATTCTTACTCTCAGCTATTACATTAGTAACACTTTAATGCAATAAATGTAATAAATAGTTTCCCACTCAAGGGTGGCATACATGAAGTTATTCCATTTTATAACCACATCAACCCTTTGAAGTAAGTTAAGCTAGCCCAGCCTTGTTCAATCTGGTGCCCTCCAGATCTGCTGGATCACAGCTACCATGCTTGATATGGATGATGGGAATTGTAATTCAACATATCTGGAGGGCACCAGGTTGGAGAAGGCTGAGCTAGGAGGTAAAGTCTGGGCCTAGTTTGTTTATTTATTTATTTATTTATTTATTTGTGACATCTATATACTGCTGAATCTAATAAAATCTCTCTGAGGTTCACAATATTAAAATACAATATTTAATACACGACATTAAAACAAAGCATTAAAAGCACTTCCAACAACAGTAAAAACATTAAGGAGCAGTAAAATGGAGCACCATAATTAACTTACTTACAGCCCAGGGAAAGCCTGGTTAAACAAGGGTGTTTTCACTGGTTTGCCCTGTTATAGATCCACTCAGCAGACACCCAGCTTCAACTGCAGAGACAATCTGCCAAGGAGAGCACCGCTGAAGTCCCAGGATCCAGCCACAAGTATGAGATCTTTAAGGAGGGATTCCTCAGCCAAGGAAGGAAGAGCCTGGCATGGACATCAGGGCCTGCACCAGCTTGAATGACCTTAGTCTGAAGCTGACCATTGTCTGAGCAACTTGTCAGGCTTGGAGCTGTCTGAAGTCCTGAAGCTCATGTCTGACTGGCTCTCTGAGCTGCTCCTTCCTCACCCAACGCAACTAACTGCTACAATCCATTTGTCCCATATGGCTTGGTATGCTCATTGAGGGCTTCAAATCATCCCATGTGCCCCTGACGGAGATCAGAAGAAGATACTCAGGAAGCTACACCACATTTGCTCTCCTGACAACTATTGTGGCTGCATTGAGCTGCTTATAAGATTAGAGCAGCTCAAAGCAATCTCAGGTATAAATTGCCAGATTTACTGTATATTAAAGAATATACTTTATTTGAATGATCTGTCTTTCACTCCAGAATACCACACTTCCATTACACATTCATTATATTGAACATTATATATATATAGAGTATCCCTTATTTGCTCTGGAAATACTAACTTTCCTTAGCAAGACTTTGAATTAGAATTCCATGTTTTCTGTGGCTAGATAATACTGTACTACCTTACAGGGTAGTTGTAAGGTGTAATGAAGCCAACTTCCCCCCTCCTTTCTAAAAATGTCTCTGAAGAAAGAGCATGTCCAGACATCTATAGGCTGGGGGGGGGGGGGACTGCATTACCACACATTCAAGGCTGACTCATTACCCTCACTACCTTATGACTCAGACATATATTAAATAGGCAGATGCAGGAATCACCTGGAGGACACATAGTAAGGTCATCCCTGGCACTGATTGGAACCCCATTAGAAATATGTCTGTTTGTGAAATCTTCCTTTGAGCAGTATCCAATTATATCTTTCTGCTAGTAGAAATGATGTTGTGCTAGCAGTAACTAGATTCTGGACTATGTACAAGAGGAGACTCCAACTAAATGTATGTTTGCACAAGCGTGGTTGTGCAACCAGTTGCACATTATACTTGTGCAACCAGTTGTGCAACCAGTTGCCAAATTGATTGCACATTATGCTTGCACAACTGGTTGTGCAACTGACTGCACATTACACTTGCACAAGTGGTTGAACATTATGCTTGTGCAACTAGTTGCACATTGCTAGCTCTGCAAACACTCTTTGAATTTGTGGAATGATACCATTGGATACTGCCCTTTGTTTTCAAGCAGATGGCAAAGAGTCAAGACAAGAGTAACCAATGCGTACAGGTTTTCCTCCTGCCCCGCCCCATCCATAAGCTGCTTTGGTGAGTTATTCTTAAGGTTTTAGGTTCCTGATAAGTTTGAGTTAGCTATTTTCACGTTTCATTTCATTTTAAAAGCAACTGACCATTTCTGAACTTCTCTGTACTTGGTTCTTGAATGAATATATTCAACTTTAAACTGAAGATGGTTTAGTTCCTTTGCCTACTCTGACGTTGATCTTATAGAGCCCATCTAGACCAGTTGGTACATTCTATTGCAGTTTTAAGGAGTTTGAAGGAAGATCTGGGGGAAATGACTATCCTGCCCCATAAATATGAGCCATAAGCCTGGAATCTCACATATCCAGGATATAAAGGATATTATTAACTATGCTAGTGGTAGCAATATACTTCTGAAAGGTACAACAAAGGCTGCCTTGCAGCCTGTCCTACTTTGCGTGGTTAGAGGTGCAGACTTTTGTTTCCCACATTAAAGCTATAGCAAGAGAATGTAGGTGAAGCACTTAGTGCAATATAAATATGAAGTATTCTTATTAAATATAGTGGTGGGATTGGAAGGAAAATGGACCCATGCAATGTTCCATATGGTCAGTCTCTTCTTTTAAACTGGGTCACCTCAAGTCTATGTGTGCATCATGATCACACCAGGGATTTGTGGCCTGGATAGGTGCTACATTATTAAATACAGAGAGGTTGGGAGGGGGGGGGAACTCTTAAATGAGATGCTGGCTCTGTGAAATGCTGCAGGTGTAAGCTTTTTTTAACATGCTGACATCATGTTTAAATCAAACCTAAGGGGATGTATCAACTCTAAATCTTGATGATGAGTCTGTTCTGTCTGGCTCAGTGGGTAGAACATTTGGTTTAGAGGCAGGTAATCCAGTATCAGTTCTTCCTCGTACCCAAACTACATGTTACACTAATTGTGTAGCTGAGAGTTAGCTTTTTATTTACTCTTAATGTGCAGCTTCAAGTCAGATTGGGACCCACGTGCAATGGGAATGGAGGATTAAACTTCCCCCACTGTTCCCCCACCACCACCTCTTGGAATATCAGGAAAAGAACAGTGGAGAGTTTTAATCTTCTCTTCCCATTGCGCAATACTCCTGATCTGAATGGGGGCTGTTCCTGCTTACACTAGAGTAAATAAAAAGCAGATTTTCTGGTACATGCTATGTGATTAGCATAGCGTGTAGTTTGGCTCTCACCTCTGAAGCTCATTTGATGACCTTGGGGAAGTCACTTTATTCCTCTAGTTAGAATTCCTAGGAAGAAATATGTATACATAACACTATGTTATATGGATTTTGGCCCTTCAAAAAATTTACGGGAACCTCCAGGGAGGTTCCTGGCATACCACGATGGGGATGAAAATGCTTCCCTGCCTCAATTGATCTACATGGGGCTGTGTGTATGTGTGTAAGAGGGAGGGGGGATGGTGTATACGTATCCATGTGAATTATGTGTGTGAGAGTGGGATGGCCATAGCCACTGATGGCATGCAGCCCCTGGGAGGTTTCCCAAATGGCAATTGAGCCCTTAGCCCAAAAATGTTTTTTACCCTTGCCTTAAAGAACAGAGACCATGGGGTTTGGGCCTTTTCCTTCATACATGATGCCATTTTTTAAAAAATACTATAGCTAGTGGGTCATGTTTGTAGTTGCTGATGGTTCCAGTTTGCTATTCAGGGCCTTTTCTAAACCTGCCAGGCTTAACAGCATCTGGAGCAACAGATGGGCTGCAATAGGTTTACAAGGAAATAATTGCATCAAGGCATCCAGCTGGTACTGAATGAGTGGTTTATAATGGGGGGAACTCCAAACGGACATTTGTTATCCCTTTAATCTTCAAATTGGGCAATGCCATGAGTATTAAAATGTAAGACAACAGCTCTATGGAAAAGCTAGAGGCTGTGGGCAAATTGCAACAGGATGGGGTGTGATGTGTATATTTAGGAAATTACTGTCAGGGGTTATATGTAGGAAAACCCTCTGGAAAATTTGATGGAGGTGTGTTTCAGAAGTCTGGAAGGGTGGACTAGAAAGGCATTTATCTATTTTATAGTCCAAGACAAGGATACATGAGGAAGAAGTTCATAGGCAGTGGTGTAGTGGTAAATTGTGAAGGACAGGTGCTCCTCATGACAGCCGCCATAACCATGCCACCAGGGAGAATCCAAACATGCAGGCAGCTGTGTTGATCCATATCAACAAACCACTTTTAGCCATTTTCATCTTCACCAGGAGCAGCTCTTTAGTTCCTGACCAAACTACTTCTCATTATAACATGAAGCAAAAGATTGCTGCTGGGAAAATTCATTTCCCCCCAGCTACTGTGAGGATTGCAGCTAAACTCAGAGGGAGGTCTGAGGGATAGAGGTGGTGGCAGATGACATCGGCATCCCTGCTAGAAAGAAATGCTGGCACTACATCCCTCTGAACCTGGCTTCACTACACCACTGTTCATAGGGCCGTGTTCCCATGTCCCAGCATTGCATGAAGGGACAATTTGTTCCCTTGTGGTGGTGGAAGTATCCCAACTCTAGCACAAACACTGGTATGCACCCTTCCTATTGGCTGTCTTATGTGCCAGTTCCCTTTTATGACATAGATAAGCCATATGTAAGATGTCTGTCTCCCCAGAGCAGTGAGATCAACCTCTTCAATGTGGGTGGATCATGGGGATGGGTTTGACTCACCTTTCCTCTCCAGAGCAAAACTATCATACTTCCCCAGCTGCCTTTATGCTCCCTGCGTCTCCCTTGTTGGTCAGCTTTAGATGGCCTCATCCATTCCAACCAGACTCCTGCCATCCTCTCAAAAGCCCTGCTGCCTTCCTTCTTTCTTGCAAGCAGGATGACCAGAGAACTGGAATCACCCCAGCAATTGTCTGTTCCGGGTGTTTCTTAGGGTGCTCCTTTGTGCATCATGCAAGGGACTGTCAATGAGGGATGCAGTCAGGATATTGGCAGAGACAGGTATAAAAGTCAATGCCAGTCCTTTAAATGGCATTCTGTGACCTGCTAATTGGTTGTGAAGCTCAAAGTAGCAACAAAATCCTGCATGGCTCTTCTTTATCAGTGGGACAGAGCAGGATACTTTTCTCCACTGGTCCAGTAAAGGGAGAAACATCACCACAAACCGTTTAGCTGTATCCAACCCTAGGGCATAGGTGAGTCTAAGGGTGAACACAGGTAACCATATGAGGAGGTGCTTGCTGTCAAAGGCCGCAACCTGGGTTTGGAGGTGTGTCAACCGGTTCTGGATGGGGTTACACTCCCCCTGAAAGACTGTGTTCGCAGCTTGGGGGTGCTCCTGGATCCGTCGCTCCAAATGACAGCCCAGATAGATGCGACGGCCAGGAGTGCCTACTATCAGCTTCGGCTGATACGCCAGCTGCGCCCCTTCCTAGAGTTGGAAGACCTAAAGATGGTGGTGCACGCGCTGGTAACTTCGAGGCTTGACTTCTGCAATGCGCTGTACATAGGGCTACCTTTGTGCCTAGTCCGGAAACTTCAACTAGTTCAAAATATGGCAGCCAGGTTGGTCACCGGTACATCTAGGAGTGACCATATTACGCCAGCTTTAAAATCGCTCCACTGGCTGCCAATTAGTTTCCGGGCGAAGTATAAAGTGTTGGTCATTACCTTTAAAGCCCTACATGGTTTGGGTCCAGGTTACCTGCGGGATCGCCTTCTCCCGTACAATCCGCCCCGCACGCTCAGGTCCTCTGGGAAGAACTTACTGCGGTCGGCCAAGACTAGGCTGACAACTGTTACCCAGAGGACCTTCTCTTCTGCCGCTCCCAGACTGTGGAATGACCTGCCGGAGGAGACTCGTCAACTTAACAGTCTTTTAGAATTTAAGAAAGCTATAAAGACTGTTCTCTTCCGGCAGGCATATCCAGTGTAATTTTTAGAATGTTTTTAGGATGTTTTAGGATGTTTTAATGATGTTTTAGGATGTTTTAATGCAGTTTTAATAATATTTGTCATGTTTTAATTAGTTTTATGTATTTTATCATGCTGTTGTTCCCCGCCTCGATCTAGATGGAGAGGCGGGTAAGAAATAAATCGTTATTATTATTATTATTATTCAAGCAGCTCCATTGGCTTCCAGTCTGTTTTCGGGCACAATTCAAAGTGTTGGTTATGACCTATAAAGCCCTATACGGCTCAGGTTCAGGTTATCTGTAAGACCATATTCTCCCTCATGAGCCTGCCCATTACCTTAGGTCTTCAGGGAAAGCCCTTCTCTCTATCCTACCACCATCACAGGCACGCCTGGTGGGAACGCAGTAGAGGGCCTTCTCGGTGGCTGACCCGGGGCTCTGGAACTCCCTTCCCAGGGAAGCTAGACTGGCTGCCTCCTTGGAGTGCTTTCAGAGGCAGGTTAAAACTTTTCTGTTTCAGCAGGTCTTTGGGGAGTAGTTTAGACCTCTGCGGATGTGTTGTTTATACTTTGGAGTCCCCCTCCCAATTAATTGTATTTAAAATGTTTTTAACTGTTTAAAATATTTTAAAATTGTACTATGTTTAATTATATTTTTAATTTTTGTAGATCACTATTTGTTTTCACTGTACATGTTTTAATTTGTAAGCCGCCTTGAGTCCCAGTATTGGGGAAAAGGTGGGATATAATAATAATAATAATAATAATAATAATAATAATAATAATACCACATTCCTGAACTAGATCAAAAATCCAAGGGAGCAGGAATGGAATAGTAAGATCCTCCTCAACACATGGCAGAATAATACAGACAAACAGTTTACCAAGTGGTTTCATTCACAGAGTGGTACATTACAATTTTGGGACAATTGGTTGTCTGCATTTACTCCAAATCAAGGATAAAATTGGGTGAGTGTGACAGCAGGTGCAGAACATGTGAAAAAGCTAATGGAATGTCAGCAAAATATTGTGGGCCCTGTATATTTTATTATAACATTTCCAAAATATGTCCAGTAAGTTATACCAATGCATGTGCACGATTTACATTTATATGAGTAAAGATGTCTTTTTTCAGTAAAGGATCGAATGTGGACCGTTTTCATAATATTCTTACATTGTTACTGTTTTCTTTGGCCCTTATATAATGAATCAAAATAGAGTATGTGTGTAGTTTATTTGTCAGCAGCAGAATATTTATGCTTGGAGTATAACATTGTGTGGGTAACTTCAAAACATATAATTCATCCCTAGTCCAGGGTTCTTTCTAAAAAATCCATGCACTTCAGGACTCAGTGCCTGATGCAGAGTTCAGAAAGTCTGTGCCTACAATTACGACATTGCCTGTATTTCTACAATATGGAAGGGCACCTGGCTGGTACTCTGGAAAATTAGAACATTAAATGTAGGGGCAAGGAGAAATATGTCACTTGCCTTCCTGTATAATAGATCTAATCACAATGACAGCTCATGAATAGAAAGCTTTAATATTGCTAGAACTGATGACAGTCCTAATGGCCACAAAAGCAATGATGGGATATCACACAGCACAGGGCATTAGGAAAGGATTTCTTGTTATGTTGCAAGGCATATGGTGCCTACTGGGACCCTGTAAAATTATTAAGCAATTTCCTAACACAGTATGCGTAGCAGCCCATTCTTGGAGATGACTGCCATTAACAACAAAGCACACAGTCAAGGCAGAATTCCAATACTGTGTTTGATTTTTTTTCCAAAGATGCCAGTGCAAACTGGTATGCACATATTTATGTGCTATTAATAAGAGCCAGACACACTACAGGAACAGCTACATTAATCAATATCCTTTAATTCAGGGTACAATCCTATTGTCCCTTGAACATAGCCATAGGATAAAGAGGCACTCTCTCACTCTCCACCTGCAGAGAAGGAGGTCTGCTCATGCAAGCCTCCTCTGAGCAGTGGTGGGAGGGAAACAAAAGCAAAGGTGTTACTGAGCACAATTCAACAAGACACAGCTCTTCTGCAGCTGGTTGCATATGTCACTGTGAGATTTAGCTCCTGAATCATTCCATAAACAGAAATTTATTTGGAAAAAAAGTTACAATTTCCTCTGTCAGGAACAAATGTATGGCAACCTTTGCTCACCCACAGACACCCACAAAGGCAATTCAGCCAAATCTTTAGCTGAACGACAGTGTTAAATACAGTACATAGTGCTCCATGCAGCATTTAGTGACTGGCCCTGTTCTTGATGTATGCAAGGATGTATCATGATATGCTTGTTTTGCTTGGGGGCTGAGAGACATGAATAGGATGTGATACCTGACAGATGCCTCTGGTTCATATGAGTTCATAAATTGCTCAAACTCTATGGATGAGTCTGCCTGAGCCACTGGTTCCATACATTAACAGAAAAGCTGGCTTAAGTGTATGTAAAGCTGGTATTTTAAAGGCAGCAGCCCCAAGTTAACCCTCTTCATGCTCCTGAGCAACTGGGAGGAAAGAAATAAAAATAAACTCATCCCATGATGGCTGCCCCACTCCCAGCCCTGCTCTCCCACTCAGTTCTCCCCTGCCATAAACGGCGGTATTTCACCCAAGTCAGGAGGAAGTTGCCACCACATCTGACAGCAATTTTAAAGGCAGCAAATTTCCAACCACCTTCATGTGGAACAAGCCAACCTGCTCCTCTGGTGCAAGGGAGTATAGAGCGGAAGAATGAAGCCTCTAAAGCCCTGTTCAGATGTTCAAAAACTGTAAGCATGGAAGGGAGATGGAGATGGAGATGGACACACAGGCCCTGCCCCCTCCTGAAGAGAACCTCTAACCATGAAGAGAAACTCTAACCATGTATCGCTGAATGTAGTTACAGCGTTCTACATTATTATAACGAGATTGGGCGTGGAGGACATAGTGCTCACATTCCTGTCTCCCTTCCACGTGTACAATTTTGAGCACCTCAAAGGGACTTCAGTGGCTTCCCACAGGGATCTAATTTGCCCTTGTGGGAACATGATGCTGCACTAGATAGGTCTTTGGTGAGATCCAGCAGGGCTCTTCTTATGTTCTTATGTGGACATGCTTCCTAGACCAGTCGCATCCATGTATGGTGTATACTACTGGCAGGAGATTGCATGGGAAGAAGGGAAGTCAGTTTCTGCTTCAGTAGCCATCCCACATTTCACCCTTCAGAATGTCTGCCATCCTGTGGGGCCAACATAGTTAGAAACAAATACCTTGCTAAGAAAAATTATATTGAATCTGGTATTTGCACATTGCTTCCATCTGGTGGTTAGAAATTCATTTTGCAGTCCTAAAAGCTGTAACAGCATTATCATCTAATGACAATTTTCTGAATGCTACACCATTTCCTTATGACGATTTCAAAGGTAAAATACTTGTTACCTTGCTGTGTGTCTGAACTGCCCATTCATAATTAATTTCTATACTGGAATGTTGCTGACAACCATAACTATTTGGCTAGCAAAGCACTATCTCTATTTTGCCTTATCTCTATCAGAAAACTATTACTTGAGAATAGAATCTTGTAGTTTTTCTAGTGTGCAACAGATTCTGAAAGCTCAGAAGATTGGAAAACAAGATGTTGCATCACCATTAAAAATGTACACATTAGTAGCATCTATATACAAATGTGAATTCTGAAATTAATGTATCAAAAATTATTTTGTAGACTATGCTATGAGGCTAATGACCATACTGTTTATATTCTGTTTAGTACAGTTATATCATCCCTTTATTCTGAAGAGTTCACGGAAGCATCTACGGTTCTTATGCACACAACAACCCTGTGAGGTAGGATAAGCTGAAAGCAGGTGACTGACACATGAACTTCATGGCAGCATGCAGATTTGACACCAAGCCCCCCCCAGGCCTTCATCAACACTCTAATCAGTACACTACACCAACTTTCTAGAAACTCTTTGTGCCTCTGACAAAAGCTGAAGGTTGTATATTTACCCCCATTGCTCATTGTGTCTTGGTCCTGCTGCCAATTTTGAATTACGTTATTTGACTGAAGTCCTTGCAAAAGAAAACCAACATAGGGTAAGTAAGTTTTAAAAATTTCCATCTCCACCCTGCTTGACTAGGCACCATGTGCAGACTTGGAGAGAAAGCAATACTCCCAGAGATATTAATGTTTCTGTAGCAGTTGCTCAATGAAGCAGATGTCTGCAAAATCGTAATCAGCCACAACGCATGGAAAGTGGCAGACAACAGCACCATAGGCATGCCATCCATCCGTCCCACATTTTACAATGGCTAATATAATACAGGCAATTTAGAGAGTAAATATTAACCAACAGAATCCGATGTGACTGTGTGTTAGAAAGGAGGGGGCTCTACTGAAAAGGGGGAGCAGGACTAAGAGACAGCAATATCATCATAGGCTTCTTGGTTTGTACACTGCTGTGGATGCTATCCCAGTCAACGCCTGCTCTTTTGGGGTACAGACGGGCAGGTAGGCTAGAAAGGAGACTGAAAGGGTCAAACAGGAAGGAACTGACTTCTGAAAGGATTCTCAGGACTGTCCAACCATATTGCTTGCTTCTGTTCTTCCATTTCTACCCACAGTTGCCAGGTCCCAAAGTACACAGGCTCATAATGCCTGCTCATTTGGGAAAGGAGGACAGAGCTCCTGTATCTTTAACAGTTGTAGATAAAGGGGGATTTCAGCAGGTGTCATTTGTATACATGCAGCACCTGGTGAAACTCCCTCTTCATCACAACAGTTAAAGATGCAGGAGCCCTGCCCTCTTGACCAGATACAACAGAGGGCAAGGCTCCTGCAGCTTTAACTGTTGTGATGAAGAGGGAATTTCACCAGGTGCTGTATGCATGCAAATGACACATGCTGAAATTGCCTTTTCTCTACAACTGTTAAAGATGCAGGAGCCTTGCCCTCCTTTCCATATGGTCACCCTATACTCAGAATAGCTAGTAAAACAGGGCTGCACAACCTCAAATCCAGAGGTCAAATCTGGCCCTCCTAGGGTTCTAATATGGCCCTCTGGCCTTCCTCGGATGGCCCCACTCCCTTCCCCTGCCCCCACTCCTTTCCTCCAACCACCCAAAAGGTTGAAATGCTTCTCCTAAGGCTTCGTTATTGGCAGCAAGAGCTTTAAGCTACAATATGCTTGTATGGTTAGCCCGTCCCCTTTGGCTTTTGGCCCTGCCCAACAGTGGAATGCTGCCCCTAAGAATTTCTCTGAAATTGAATTTGGCCCTCGGGCTGAAAGAGGTTGAACACTCTGGTATAAAGGCTTATAAAGGGAACAAAAGTGACGCTTCAAAATGAGCAAATGGTCACTTTGGGACAGAAGAAACAGGTGTAAGGCATGTGACTAGCCAGCATCAAGTCACAGCCCCTGGAACTTAGAAGGCAGCTCTTCAGAACAGGAGGGAGAAGTCTAGCTATTGTTGCAGTTTTCATGGTGATGGAACGATCAGGGAAGCTGCATCT
This sequence comes from Anniella stebbinsi, assembly GCA_029215795.1. Taxonomy (NCBI): domain Eukaryota; kingdom Metazoa; phylum Chordata; class Lepidosauria; order Squamata; family Anniellidae; genus Anniella; species Anniella stebbinsi. The sequence continues at coordinate 42,719,437 of JARDYH010000004.1, read as the reverse complement.
GCAGAACTGTCCCCTTTTTATTGTTTTATTGTCAAAGACAGGGGAAATTTGTCACTCAGTCTGGCAAGCTTATGCCCCAACTAATTCCAAGATTTCCAGTTTTTAAGGCCAAATGGAGAGATTGCTGCGGCCAAATCTCAATTGAGAAGTGATCAAGCTCAGCTAATACTTTCTTTGCAATGCATGGCTTGACTTGCTGTAAATATCACATGAGGAATGATGCTAGATGCTAGGTAGCTGAGATGAGACCATGTTTCTCAATCAAAAGGTCCCCGTGATGAGAAGGTCAGAAGGACACACTTAATTATATGTATGCAACTGATGATAATTAACATTCCTTTAGTTTGCTGTGGGTTTAGGGAGTTGGGACGTGGCTTTGTGTACAAAAGATACTCCATGTATAGCTGTTGCAGTGCACAGATTCCAACAGACCACCACTGTCAGCTACGAGGTTATCAAATACTTAAGTGCCAGAGAGTGCAAAGTCTTTTTGCATTGGGAACTGTCAGTGTCTGTGTGCTTTGCAGTGGGACTCTGAAAATGCACCTAGTTCATGGTGGCACAAAATAGCAGAGTGCCAAGATGCTGAGGACTTGAAATACTTGTGCTGCTCTTTGCTTTATTTGGAGATCAATGCAATTATAAAGGTCAAAACATGATTAGAAGACCACTGACTGCTATCAATGCATCTTTCTCCCACTGCTTTCTTTTTGCCTCTTCTATAGCATCACTATACACTTGCAGTGCATGCAGTCTCCACCAGCACTACACACAATATGGATTGGGGCGGGGGGGGGGGGGGAGCTGATGGCTCCGATATCATTGGGGCTGTGAATTCACTCTGAGTTTTAGTCAGAACCAGGCAGAACTCTAAAGAAGCTATCCAAGAAGCTTCACCTTTGCAATGGGTGCCACCAGCCTCCACTGGGAAGATCCTTTCCATCCATTTTAGGATGAAGATAAGAATCCTCCATTCCATCCAACTACTCGAGTGCATTATTCTCATCCATGTGCTCCTTACCACATTCAACACTCTGAACTTGTGACATCTGTTACCCAGAGGACCTTCTCTTCTGCTGCTCCCAGACTGTGGAACGACTTGCTGGAAGAGATCTGCCAACTTAACAGTCTTCTAGAATTTAAGAGAGCAATAAAGACTGATCTCTTCCGGAAGGCCTACTCAATCGAATTTCAAGTCTTTGTTGATTTTAATAATGTATTAATTTTTACAGGCTTTTAATCAGTTTTGTGTATTTTATATGTATTTTATATTGTTTTTACTGATGTTGTTCCCTGCCTCGATCCAGAGGGAGAGGTGGATAAGAAATAAATAAATTTATTATTATTATTATTCAGTGCAGAACGCAGGTCATGCATCTAAAGCATGCAGAGACATCCTTTCTGTAAGAATCTCAAACAGAAGCAATGTATCTAATTTGTGATGTATGTAAATTAGTGTGTGTGTGTGTGTGTGTGTGTGTATTCTGAAGTAAGTACAACTGAGTCCAGTTCTGGCTACTACATTATAAGAAGGATATTGACAAACTGGAGTGTTTATTTTTTATTTATTTTATTCTATTATTTATTATATGTATATCCCACTTTTTTTCTCTTGCAAGGAACCCAGTGCAGTTTACATGGTCCTCCTCCTCCTCTCCATTTTATCCTCACAACAATCCTGTAAGGTAAGTTAGGTTGAGAGCTAATGACTGGCCCACAGTCATCCAATGAGCTTCATGGCAGAGTAGGGACTAGAACCTGGATCTCCCGAGTCCCACTTCAACACACTAACCAGTATATCACACTGTGTTTAGAGGAGGGTACTGAAGATGTTGAGGAGCCTTGGAGACCAAATCAAATGAGGGAAGGTTGGGCATGACTAGCCTGGAGAAAAGACAATTCAGAAGTGTTATGATAACCAACTTCCAATGTTTGAAGAGCTGTCACATAGATGATGGAACAAATTTGTTTTCTGTTGTTCCAGAAGCCAGAGCCTGAATAAATGGGTTCAAATGACCAAAAAAAAAAATTTCAACTAAACATTAGGATGAACTTCCTGACAAGTCAAGCTGGCTGATAGACTTTCTCAGGAGGCGGTGGGCTCTCTTTCATTAGAGTTTTTTAAGCAGAGATAGGATGGTCACCTATCAGTGTTACTGTGGTAGTGGATTTCCTGCACTGGAAGGGGTTGGACTAGATGGTCTTTAAGGGAACTTCCTATTCTATGATTCTATGTTAGCCATGATAGCTGTATAGAAATATCATGTTCAGATATACAGTTCTGAATATATATGCATGCAATTCTGAATACTGGGGACAAACAACAGGGGACGGCTGGCATGCTGGCATGTTGGAAATAAGATCCTGCACAAGATTGACCATTGGTTTGATCCAACAAGGCTCTTCTTAACTGCTGTTTCCAAGTAACAGTTCTTTCCCCCAGCATTGCTGGACAATATTCCCAATTATTCCACAGTACAGGTAATACAAACATTACTGAATGTTCTAAGACAGTCATGCCTCCCCTTACCTGTTTTTCGAGACACAAAGGAAAGGATTAACACCTTTTCTGGAGGTCCTAGGAACTTTACAAGTTGAGACCATTGTTTCCAACTCTAAAACCCATACTGTATCGATTTGTCATCCCAACATGATTAAAGATGAAAATCGGATTTGCTTGTGTGAGAGATTTATGTCATCTGCATTCTACTTTGTCATCCAGCCAATCTGTAGCCTGGAACTCCCCAGTAAACCAAGATATGGTTTGGCTTGGCATTTGGGAGTAACTATGTTAAAAGCTCATTCCATTTTATGATTCCAGAGTGATATCTGAGCATCAACAGGAGTGCCAGCCACGTCAGCTGGAAACTTCCAAGAGCTTTCAGGAGTGCTTCTAATACCATAAGACTATGGGGTTGGACAATCTCAATCAGTCCACCACTCCTGTGAAGGGGAATGGCCATTGACAATCTAAACTTCACTAGGAAGTGGGCTGACCATGGCAACAGGGTCACACAGAACCACCCTAATTCCATACTTCCAGTCCCATACTTGGTTGGAAACACCAGGTTAAGAGTACAACCTGCAGAATTTGTCAAACTGCGGACATAATGAAATAGCCTCATGGTTCTCATGGTGGCCATGAATTCTAGGGCTGTGCATGGATCTGGATCCCAAATCCAAAGCGGATCGGGCTGATCCGGGTCTCCCGGACCCGGATCTGAACCAGATCAGTTCGGGCCGGATTGGATCTGCAATCCAGATCCAATCCAGAGCCGTGCAGAGCCCTCCCTCCCTCCCCCCACTCCCTCCCTCTCCCTCCCTCTCCCCCCAATCGCGCTGCCTACCTTCTGCCTCCTCCACGTAGTCCTCGGCATCGCCCTCCCTCCTCGATGTTGGTCGCCGCTTTCCCGCTCGCATCGGGTGATGACATCACCCGCCAGTCACGTCAGGTGACATCACCGGCGTGAACAGGAAAGCGGAGGCCGACATCAAGGAGGGAAGGTGACGCCGAGGACTACTCAGAGGAGGCAGAAGGTAAGCAGGGCGATTGGGGGGAGGGAGGGAGCAAGGGGGAGTGCTGTGCATGGATCCAGATTGGATCCGGATCCGAGTCGAATCGGGCCCGATCTGGACCTGACAGATCGGGATCCAGATTGGATCGGGGGGTCCATGCACAGCCCTAATGAATTCCCAAGCTGGTCCCCTAAAAAGGCCACTACATGAATATTGAATTCCCCTAGATCTACTGTCCTGGTGTTCTCCAACATAACGGTGGAAACCACCTCAGGCAGGGACACTGCTGGTATGCAGTCTCCCTGTCTGAAGTACACTTGCAGAATCCCTGCTATATCTCTCTGGCCCAAGACCAGGTACAGATACTCAAACCCAGCACCTGAGTGGACTGGTCCCCCAGTGAGGGAGGATGGATTCCTTATAGATGACAACAATCCCCTTTCCTGACATGCCAGCCTATGTTGGTGCTGCACTATGTAACCAAGTGCACAGAGCTGATATAGGTCAATGCCACTTAGCTTGTCCACCGAAGTCTCTGTGACACACACCAGGTCAGGCCCTTCATCCACAGTCAAATCATAGAGGAGGACTGTTTTAGTTTGGACTGACTTGGCATTAACAAGCAGCACCCCAAGGCCAAAGAGATGGTGATGGGGCTACCCAAATCCTTCTGGGTAGGGGGAGGGGTGATCAACTCTTGGAGCTCTCACCAACTCCTTCCTTTGGCTGGTTCTTTTGATGCCACTATAAAGTTGTGGGATGAAAAACCATCCACCAGCAAGAGCTTTCTCCTGCACTTTATTATATAAATTTTAAGGACACAATCTAATCTTGCCCACCCAATTGCATCCATGGAGTGTCCCACACACTCGCACATGCACTGCTATCCATGTGGGGCTTTCCTGTGGCCAACCCCCACCCCTCCCTATTGGCTGTATTTCTATGAGCAAAAAAACTGCACTCATAGAAAGGCTGTTCATGCTGCAGACACATATCCAAAGGGTGGGTTACCTCTACTGAATGCTTGGAGGCCTGGCTTGAGGCACACATACCTCAGTGCCTGACAACAGTCAGTCTCCAGTGCTTTCCTTCCTACATTGTCAACATTCTGCTTACCCAGAAGGCCAGGCAAATTAGGCTTTATGGACCAAGGGTGCCCTCTAGTTGTCCTTTCATCCTGAAAAGAGTCAGCTGACCTCCCATCTTTAATAGGGTCAGTTGAATCTACAAGCCAAGCAGGACATGCCAGGCCCCATGAAGTCCTTGCAACCAAGCCAGGCATCAGTCTGAGCAGCAGCACCAGAGAACTCTTGGCACCATGCCAGGCTGTATCCGTGTCTCAATCCAGTATCTGACTGCCAGCCTGTCTTTGACCCAATCTTCTGCCTCTGGCCCTTTGTTCCTCATTTGCCTGACCTCCAGCCCATTGGTGACCATGAGTCTGGCCCTTCAGAACCCCCAGATAGAGCCTGTCTCAGAGCTAGGCTAAAGTGTGACAGTATTTGCACATTTCCTTCTGAGATGTTGAGGCCACTCAAAATGACAGGCCCTGGACACATGCCTAGTCTGTCTACTGGTAATTCCAAGCTTGCTTTCGATAAACAGTTCCTTCCTTATGATGCATTTAGTGGATCCAAACAATCTGGAAGGGAGAGTGTGGCATGGGGAGCATCTTTTTCAGCAGTAGTGCTGGACAGGTATTGGCATCACCTTAATTGCACCCAACAATAGGCTCTGATTGATAGAGCAGATAAGAACTGGATCTTGGTTGCACAGCCATCCATCATCTTAACTACTGCCAGCTGCTCAGTTTTTCCCCAGGAACTTCTCCAGCATCCTCCATGGTTCAGAGATGCGTGTGCTCCCCACAGTCACGGAGAGGCATTCTGTTCAAGGACACCGCTGTACCGCGCAGTTTATTTATGTGCTTTCACAGCCCTGATGGGATGGGCAATTGCAATTACAGGCTGTACTGTTTCAGCCAGCTGAGGCATTTTAGGGGAAATGCCATTTCTGCATCAGCCCAGCTGCCCCTGCTATAGGGCTGGATTTCTCTCATGCGATTCCATTTCAGTGTTTATCATAAAAGCAAGTCCTCTTGAAGTAGCAGCTTTATTTCATTTTAGTTAGTGTGGGGTTTTGTTTTGTTTTTTAAATCATTTGATACTGTTCTGTAATGATGAAATAAAATTCAAGTACAGTTCCATAAAATGGGGAAAGACAAGAGGTTCTCCTTTTTCTTAACTTTTTGATATGTAATACTTCCCAGTGCTGCAGTAATATGTTTCTTTTCTCTCTACCTTTTTTTTTGTTTAATAACATCAATTTGTTTCGACCTGCAGAAAACATCATTTTAATAAGACCTCTTTGTGACTCCTGTGTACCTACTGGTTTTGTGGAGGCCTCATACTGTGTGAATTGACCCTAAGTACAATAAGCAAATGCAGTCTTTAGAAATAATGGGCCTGTTCAGATAACACTTCAGGCTCTGTGGTTAGCGAAACTGTGGTTCTCTGGGATTAGCACTAACCATAAGCCATGCTGTCGCACACAACACGTTAAGCCACAGTTAGCGCTGCTAAACTTGCTGCAGATGGTCCGACTGGGTCTAGAAAGTGACCAGGGTTTAGCAAAATGCATCGCACAAGACACCTTAAACCCTGCTGCTTAGCCAAAAGACTTAACCAGCAGGATTTAAGGTGTCTTCTGAATAGGCCCAATAGTGACACTTCCCTTTAAAATGGGGTTACAATGACCTTGTTCAGATGAAACTCTATGCAATGGTTGACTAAGCATTTTGAGCTAAATGTTACGGCTTTGTGTGTCATGTGAACCATGACTTAGTTTGTCATGTGAACCATTCCTAACCATGGTGGCTACATGACCACAGTTTAAACATGCTCTCTAACCATTTGCTGCAAAAGGTTTAGTGGTCTAACCATGGCTTAGTGTGTTGTATGAACAGGCCTAGTGACAGAAACTGACCACATCCATACATTCAGTGATCACATGCAATGTATGATTCACACCATAAGACAGGGATGCAAAACGTGTTGCCCGTGGGCTCCATATAGTCTGCCAAATGTCTGCTGCCATGGCTGCAGTGTAGGCTGGTGGCCCTGATTTTGATGGGGCTGTGAATCCAATCTGGATTTCTGTCAGAATAAGCCAGAACTTTAAAGGACCTATCCAAGGTGCTGGACCTATTTGGGGGGATAGGTTTAAGCACATTGGACAGCTCTATTGGAGTTCTGGCTAGTTTTGAATGAAATCCGGAATGAATTCACAGCCCCACCAAAATCAGAGCCACCAGCCTCCACGGCATAGTGGCACTTCCTATCCCTTGCTTATCTCCGAATTCCCATGATGAGAGACCAGGGATAAGCAGTGATTGCCTTGGGGAGACTGGGGCAGGGAAGTGGCTGCAGCCTCTTTCTTCTTCAGCATCCCTAAAGCAGCCCAGACTGCTGGTGTCCTGCCTAAGCCCGTGAGTCTACTCTCCACATGATCTGCTGGTGTGCACACATCCTCTGGGTGTTAAAAACAAAGCCTCAGCAGTTCAGGTCTTGCACATTATTTTGAGAAATGGGCTTTTGCTCAGTTACCTTCATTCATACTAGGAGCCAACAAGGTGCTGTTTAGTTGTTGCAGGACTCAATTAGATTTCCAGCTATTGCAAAGCACCGCTTCTATGGGCAAAATTGAATGCAGAGATTTATACTGCTCAATAGCATTGTTCAACTCACTGCAATGAGTTTTGCAGAGCACAATAAAACTACCAACAAGCTTGAAGGATATCCTAAAAGCATCTATGCTTATGCTGGTGAAATGATTCTCCCTGGCAGTTGAAACATACTATGAAGCAAAGATTTCTATTCCATTGTAATGAAAACAGCATTTAAAGGCATTTTCAAAGCAATCAGCAAATGGATGTTCTACCATTCTCTCCTCTCCCCTTTACACTACATCTCTTTGCTTTAAATTTTTTATTAAGCCTTATTGCAATGTTCTGAAAAATTCCACAGACCCTTCACAAAGAGTCATTTCTAATTTAACTAGAAAGCAAGAAAATATCATTTCTTGTTATCAGCTCATCTGGTTACAGAACAATAGGATCCCATGTGGCCAATGTGTTCTTTCCCTTTGCTCATCATTTTGCCTTCTAATGAACTTCGAATGCACTTGCACAGAGAGGGGAAGGGTAGTAAGATAACTGAGTTCTGGGGCTACTACTTGAGTTCAGAGATTAAGAATAGACAGATCAGATCTTTCTCCATTACTTTGTTAATGGCTAGCTACGTAGCTGTGAATCTATTACCATTCAGACATTGCCCAGTTAATGCACACATTAGGAATTCGTGTGGGCCAAAATTTTAGACAAAACATTATCCAAGCCAAGCTAATCTAACGGTCTGAAGGTATGTGAGGCAGCCAACTTTCTGAAGCTAAGCAGAACTGGGTTTAGTCAGTTCTTGGAGGGGAGATAACCTGGGAATCCCATGTAACCACCTTGAACTCCATGAGGGAAGAAAACTGGGATATAAATGAAATAAATTGTTGTTGTTGCTGTTACACAAAATAAGATACTCAATCTAAACTGACTTGACACTTTTCATAATGAGATTCTCCTCCTCCCAACTAGAGGGGTGAAACCTCCATCACATTCCCATGCCAAGAACATACTCAAACCTACTTTAGTTAGTATGACACCATTGTGTTCAGATACTCCAGAGTATAGGACCAGAAAAAGGATTCGATAAACATTAGGAGGAACTTCCTGTTGAGTGGTAGAACACACTGCCTTGGAAGCTGATGGACTCTTGTTCATTACAGAATTTTAAACAGAGACTGGATAGCCATCTGTCAGAGATGTTGTCGTAGTGGATTTCCTGCACTGCTATCTAGCTGGTCTAGGTAATCAATGACATCCCTTTCAACACTAAATTTCTATGAATTACAACAGCCTACCCCAACCTGGTGCTGGCCCTCAAGATTTTGGACTTTCACTCCCATCAGCCCCAGCCAGCATGGCCAATGAGAGTTGTAGTCCAAAATATCTGCAAGGATCCAGGTTGGGGAAGGCTGAATTAGAGTGTCAATCTAGAAAAGAAGTGTGCAGGCTGGCATGCATGAATGGGCAGCTTGATAATTCAGCCCGAGCAATGAGTTGCCCGGACTGAAGAACCAGCCCAGAGTTACGGAACCAGGTTAAATCCTGTTGGGCCCTTGTGTTACTTGACACCTGCTGAACTAGTAGCTGTGATACCACCCTCTGGCCATCTGCAATAGTTGTATTGAAGCACAGCAGAGAGAACAGAGCGTCTATTTCCTCTATGCTGAAATGAGGTAAGACTGCTAGACTCTCCCATTCGAGACCATACAGAAAGATGGAAGAAATGTGAATCAGACAAGCTGGAGGGGATTCAGAGGAGGGCAACAAGGATGAACAGCAGTCTGGAAACAAAGACCTATGAGGAGAGACTGAAAGAACTAAGCATGTTTAGCCTTGAGAAGACTGAGGGGAGACATGTTAGCACTCTTCAAATACTTGAAAGGTTGTCACACAGAGGAGGACCAGGACCTCTTCTCAATCAACCCAGAGTGCAGGACATGGAATAATGGGCTCAAGTTACAGGAAGCCAGATTCTGGCTGGACATCATGAAAAACTTCCTGATCATTAGAGCAATACAACAATGGAACCAATTACCTAGGGAGGTCGTGGGCTCTCCCACATTAGAGGCATTCAAGAGGCAGCTGGAAAATCATCGGTCAGGTATGCTTTAAGGTGGATTCCTGCATTGAGCAGGGGGTTGGACTCGATGGCCTTATAGGCCCCTTCCAACTCTGCTATTCTATGATTCTGTGAATCTCCCTGGTACCATACGAAAAGATGGAAGAAATGTGAATTGCTTTTCAAGGCATGTGCCATGTGGAGGTTGATTAGTTGAACCTGCTTCCAGATGATGTCTTCTTTCCACACAGTGAGCCATGTATGCACCCACCCACCCAGGCACCCACACACTGCATGGTGTTAGTGCCATGCTGGTGCCACTACCCACAAACATTCCAGCTGGCACCTTGTGGTAGCACGCACACAAACCGTGCGGTGTGGACTAATCCACATGGCTACCCAGTACACACATAAATGGCTCATTGCATGAAGTAGATGCCACCAAGAGGCCGTTTTCAGTGGTTTCATAACTCTTTGATAAGAAGCAGGCTTGTGGTTATTTCCATTCACATCTTCTCTGCAAACAGTGGAGCATTTTCTACATACACACCCATCACGGGGGACAGTTAGGAGCAATATATTGCAGCTAGATTCCAACGCACAAATGATTCCCTGGGGAGTCTAAGCCAAAACTACCAGGGGAGCGGAGGGGAGAGAAGGAGGAAGACCATTGGTTGAAGTGAGAACAAGTGTCGGTTAAAATCCATTACACTTCAGATTTCATTAACCAACCCATGTGGGCTAAATTGTTGGACAAAACATTCTCCAAGCCAGGCTAATAAGGGAAGATTTTAGTCATTCCCCGGCTTCCCATCCTGCCAAGTACAATTCCTGAATTATGTTCATAATATGCCTATTACCCACGCAATGGGCTTTCCCATTAACATTTATATGGCATTGTATATGAGGCATTCCCCGCCTGCATTCATCCACAGAGGGAGACAAGACATGGAGCAGCACGCTTGATCCAGTCCACTGAATTGGTTGGGCACAGTTTTAATTAGAGACAGTTCAGCTGCTAATTTCCCTGGGACTACGCAGCGCTGAGTCATCCCCCCCTCCCTGCTGCCCAGTCCCCCCCCCCCTCTGCCCGCGCGCGCGCGCGCGCACTCACACACCTCCCTGAACTCGCCCTGCCTTCTCCGGTGCAAAGGGATGCTTTCCTGCTGACTGAATGACAAACTGCACTGCAGAAGCAAGTAGAGAAAGCGAGGGGCGGCGGAGCCGGCAGCCGCAGTCAGCAGTCAGGTCTCGGTTCTTCTCCCGGCTCTGTGGGGAGCCTGCTGCTGCTGCTGCTTGCTGCTGCTGCTGCAAAAGGTTACTACTGCTCAGTTTTTGCAATCAGTTCAGTTCCAGCACCAGGGCTGATCACAGCTGGGAGCCGCCAGGGCTCCGTCCTAAAACCAGAAACTCAGGTCCAATCCTAGATGATGTTTCCCCGGAGGGTTTGGCTCCTATCCGTGTAATGCTAGCCGGAAGCTTAGGATTTCTCACATCCTGGCTAGTTTGTGTCTGTTATGTTGCTAAAATGTGTGCATAGGAGAAACAGGCACTCTTACGCTCCACACAGGCCCATTCATGTGCTATATAACAGGAGACATGCCCCCCTAATAAATATATAGGCTAGAATCCAGAGGCATCTCCCACCCACACAAAGGAGGCCTATGGCAGTTGATGCCTCACAAGCACACGTGCTGCTTTCCCTTACAGTGGAAGAGTGCTGCTTGCACACATGGGAAACACCACTGAATCATGGCCTAAGAGCTGTTCAGATCACATTCTCTTAACTAGAGCTGTGCTGAAAATTTATCCTATGAAAATTTTGACCATTCTCATTCAATTCGATAGAAACGAAATTGCTTTCAAGAAGAAATTTTGGAGAAGTTCTCATGGGTTTGTTTCAGGGTTCCTGGGCTTACCTTGCTTATGAGATGATAGAGGAGTGTGTGTGTGAGCGTCCTGCCTTTCATTGTACAATCATCCCTCTGACAGCCTGTAGCCTCCTTGACTTCCTGCGCTTCCTGCCCAGGGGAAAGACATCATGAATTTATTCCTCCCATAGGGCCTTTTCAAATGAGGAAGTGCAGGCAGCCTGGGAGACTGTAGAGCAATGGAGAGGTGTATAATAGGAAAAAATATATAGACAGTCCCCTCAGCCACCTCACAGTGATTAAAGTCAGAAACACCACGAAGATGCATTAAAAATATATTCCTGAGATTTTTTCTTTTCTTACCTCCTAGAAATAAAAGGACTTGAAACAGTACTTTCTTTTTTGGGGAGAAGAAAGCATAAAAGAGTCAGAGAGTCAGAGAGAAGAGAGGGAGAAGACCAGAGCATGCAGAAGGAGCAGGAAGAAGCAGCCTAGAAAAGTCTAGATAAAAAGTACTTTGGTTTTTGCAACTTTTATTTTCTTTTAATCCCGTTGTTTCACTCATCTCTATTGAGTAAATACCTTTAGTTGTAGGTTGCTTGTTTTAATATTCCAGGAAACAGTTGTGTTAAACCCCAAGTGCCTGGTGTGTCAATCACCTCATGTCTACAGCCTAAACCCCATGTTAATGGGAAAAGGATCATAAAGGAAGGAAGGTGGGACTCTTAAGGAGGCAAGAGATCCTTAAGGAGTTGCGCAAGGGGTCCAGGTAATCAAAGGAACTCACAAAGACATACATCTGGTTTCTATGATGATCCTATACCCTATGCATTGCATCAGGTTACATCCAGGGAAAGGTTTGCACAGTGTCACAGTGCTTCTAAAAAAGCTTTTCTTCATGGCATTTGCACACTCCAAGATTTCTATTGTTGCAATCAATTTGTGGGATGAATACAGTCCCTAAAGAGGGACAGAAAAATGTTAGTTGTTTCCAGCTTTCTCTTTTAAATAAGCTTTAAAACTGTTTTTCTATGCTTTTGAAATCTTGTATGCAAATTAAGATCTGTGGATATCAAGGGTTCAAGATCCACCAGGGAGAGAAAGATTCTTTTGTCAAGCAGTCAGGGCCTAGACATGCAAATAGGGCAGTCACAGACACACAATGGCTGAATTCGGACGACACAATAAGCAACTGGGGGGGGGGGGGGGACAATCGTCAGTTGTATTGACTATCGTTTTGTCCGAATGCTGCCATAGTCAACTCAGCGCTAATCCTAATCCACAACACAGTTGATTATTTATTACCATGTTGTGTGGGGAGTACCCCCTAGATGAACAACTGTAAAGTTGATTATTACTCCACCATTGACTATCGTGTTGTCCGAATTCAGCCACTGTCACTGACAACAGCAGCCTCCAGTGGCTCATTCCATGGGGCATGTGGTTGAGATATGGGGATTTGAGCCCCAGTGGTGGGGAGGGAAGAAATGTCCCCACTTACCTTGTACATGCCCTTGGAGAAAATAATACTGTCAGGGGCTAAAGAAAGGAAACTTCCAGGACTAGAACACACACTTCAAATATCACAAAGAGTTCCCTAACGTTTCAGCCACAGTAGCAACTGAACACAACTGGAGATATTTTCCTTCCTCCCTGTCCCCAGCCCTATGTCACAGGGCTTTTCTATATAAGGCATTTATCGTGTGTTCATCATTCCCTATGCATGGTTGTTTACAGGTACTTTAGATGACATTGTGGCCCTCTTGTTTTGTTTCTTTGTCTGACCTGCACTTTGGGTGAATTTTATTTTTTTAATTGAGGAAACGCAGCATTTAATTGTGAAAGTGAAACAAAGCGTTCTTTCCTGTTGTGCACTTGTGCTATTCCACTATACCACAGTGCCACCTAGAGGTTATGTAGTGAAAAAGCAGGAAAGGAAATGCTCCTTATGTAGTGCTCAGATCTCAGCTCTGTTGTGAAACCGAAAGTAGATACAGCAGGCTAACAGTCAATTAACAGCTGTGGAACAGCTGTTGAAACAGTTTATGTGTTGGAGATCCCTGGTTTCAATCGAGGGTTTAACCCTACACCAGGAAAGTGGGATGGACTCCTGACGAATCCTCTAGCCCAAGGTAGGAGACCTTTGGTCCTCCAGATGATCTTGGATGCCAACTCCCATCAGCCCCACCTAACATGGCCAATGGCCAAGGGTGTTGGAGTTGTAATCTAACAACATCTGGAGGGCCTTCAGCTATCAGATCTTCAGGATAGGGCTCCACCCTTATTTATTACAAAAATGTATACCTTGGTCTGCCAGGTAAATGTTTATTTATTATTTATTTGATTTATATCCCATCTTTCCTCCCATAAAAAGAAATGATGCTCAGGTGGCTAACAGTAATAAAAGCCCAGATCAAAATAAACAGTTAAAACAATCCTACAAACAAATAGATATAAAAAGAAATACCTCAGAGCGGTTAACTCATCATTTTAAAATAGGCACAATACATTTAAAAACAAATCATCAGGATGGGAAAGGAGAAGCAATATAAGCCATCTTAAAACAACCATTAAAAACACAACCACTAAAAGCGCTGGGTAATATGAAGGTCTTCACTTGGTGCCAAGGGGGGAACCTCCAAGGGGAGAGAGATCTGGAGTTGTGGTGTTGCCAGTGAAAAGGACAATCAGCAGGGAAAACAACACAGAGTTGGTTGTTTCCCCCTCACCCACGCATGCCAGTTGCTTGCCTGGGCTTACCCTAATTACTTATTCCATGCCACAAGTTGCCTTGTCATCTGAACCCGGTGGTCTGTGCAGGCATAGTAACTTTTAACCCACCCTACAACCTATGGCTTGCACTGGGGGTTGCAGGACAGGCGAAAAGTCACTACAGCCATGCCACGCACTTGGTTCGGATGGTATGGCAACCTGCAATGAGGCATGGGTAATTAGGGTAATCCCGGTCACGCTGATCGTCTGAACCCAGCCACAGAAGGCAGGGGCTGGGGGAACCTTTTCTATCTGCTGGGTGGCAAATCTTCATATTAAACAATGTTTCCATTGTGACACAATCCTTGGAACTTAGCTCACAGTTCTGCCAATCCCATGAGGGCTCATTCCTTGACTATGTAGCACGACTGCTTTCTAAACATACCCAAACCATTACTGCAAGAACAGCGTCATCATCCTAGAACGGCTCCCCTGAAGCACTCAACTAAGAAAATGGGAGCAGACAGAATCAAGTGTTTGTGCCAACGTAGAGCAGGGCGTATTCTGTCTGGCATGTTCTGTACTGCAGCATCCATTGCAACAAAAGGCTGAGCAATGTCAGGCTGCACGTTTCAAGAGTGATTTCAATGGGGGAGCTGGCGATTTGTGCTCTCCGTTCCATCACCTATAGAAAAGGCCACATTTTGCTTTGACTTGCCCATGCAGGTAGAGTTTTCTTCAGTGTTTTTTTTTTTAAAAAAGAGGCCAGAATTTCACCCAAAGTTTTCTGTGTAGCCAGGTTATATATCTCGGTTAGAGGAAAAGGATCTGGGATCTGCCTACATGGAGCTTCATAAGAACGGACAAGTATAAGGAAATATGGGGGGGGGGGGACTGCAACTAACAGAATACCTTGCAAGTGTAAAAGCGATAATAAATGTGTACGTCTTTCCTTCACTTGACCTTCCTTCGGACTCTAAGCACTGGAGTAAGCTGGCCAAACCATGTCATGGCAAATTCTCTTTTAGAGATGGCAGAATTAAGGCCCAAACTGCAGTCCCCAAGCCATTCAGGCAATACTAAGGAAACTGTGTTGGGACAGGCCAGAACTCTTTTGCATGTTACAGCTTTAAAATGTTGTGATGAAAATGGCTTCAGACTAGCTAGATTTCTGAAATGTAAAGTAGTTCCAGAGGCTTTTAGTGTGCAATTTCACTGCCTTGTTCATGGAATCTTAAAGGGGGGGGGGGGTCCAGATGTCACTGAGCTTCTTCAGACGGGGGTGTGTGAGGAATTGAGTTTCCCTTCCATCACTTTGCCTCGTGCTACTGTCCCACAATAGGGACGAGCAGCCTCCTCTGTCTTCACATACTGAAGAAAGAGGAAGTAAACAAAGACCATGTGGCCCATTGAAGTGGGTGTTTTCATTGCGCTGCTTTTCCCTCACACAGCATGAAATGGTGGCACATTTCACTGTAGGAGAAAAGATTGGACTTTCCGTGGTCTTTTTTTAACAGGAAGATGACCAGAAGCAGTGGGAGGAGGACATCGTCACGAAAAGGACCCTTGAAAATCCATGAGTGCCCAGTAATGAGTGTTCTATAAAATGCTCGTCTGATGACGCTCATTATCTTCAATTTGTAGCCCTGATGTGGTTTCCTACCACTTCTTCTGGCTTTTTTTTTTCTTGTCAGAAAAAAATCTGTTAAGGAAGAACAGTGGGAAGAGCTCCACAATGCATTTTGATTGGTAATGCAAGGAGTCTTCCATCTGGAAGCATCCCTAGTCAACCTGACCAACACCAGGCCCTCCTCTTCACAGTGCCTGGATAGCGTTGCGCCAGTGGCAGCAGGCGTCGTGGCCTGCATTGATGCCCCTTCCGGCCATCTACACCGGAAGGAGCATCAAGGCAGCTTTTCTTGCCGCCGCCACGTGCTCGTCTCCCCAGCGGCAGCTGGAGGAATGGCTGGGAGCATCAGCTCCCCTCTGATAAGTTTTTTTAAAATTTCTTTTTTTAAAATGGGGGAGAGGCTCGGAGGTGCGGAGGTAATTTTTTTATTTTAGTTTTTAGAATGGGGGGAGGTTAGGAGGCATGGAGGTTAGGTTTGTTTTAGTTTAGTTTTTAGAATGGTGGGAAGGTAGGAGGCACAGACGTGGTGCAGCGAGCTTATGGCTTGCTGTTCCATCCCTTCCCTGCCCAGCCCATGGTGACCAATCAGTGGTTGCCATAGACTGGGCACGCCTCGCAGAAGCTCAGGAGCAACAGCGACAGATGGCAAAAGCTGTTGTCACGTCGCTCAAAGCTAAAGAAGTCGGGCTAAATGCCTGACTTTTTTAGTGTGGAGCTTTGGGGCTTTGCCCCTAGATGGCTTCAGAGTGGCAGCAGCATCACGTAATCCACCAGGCACCACTCCGAAGCCACTGTGGGGGAAAGTGACCACCTAGAGGTACCCCAGGTTTCTTAAGCCGCCCACCCAGTGGTGGAGTAGTACGTGTTGAAGTGCAGGCACTCATCATGATAGTCCCCTTAGCGAGGCTCCCAAGAAGAGTTCAAAAATGTAGGCAGTAATGTTTGATCCATATCAACAAACAACTTCTAACAGTTTTCATCCATACCAGGAACAGGTCTTTTATAAATTGATTGGGTCGTAATTGCTTGCTCAAGATCAGTCCCCCCCCCCCCACAAAATGCTTTGCATTACATCAGGGTTAGCTCACAATATATATATCGCTGAGAAAATACATAACCCTCCCTCCCTCCTGCAGCTACTATGAGGATTGCAGCTAAGCTCAGAAGAAACATGGATGTCTGGGGGAGGGGGTGGCAGTTGACATCAGCATCCCTGCTAATAAAAAAGTGTCAGCACTGCATTCCTACAAAGCCCTGGCTCCACTACACCACCAGCCATCCCCCAAAACCCATTCATGAGCAGCCTTTTGGCTGGTATATGGCTACTTTAATTTCCTTTACGGATCAATAACAGAAGCTTTCATCCCTCCACCACATCACCCTCCATCCTGTTGGTTAAGAGCTGCCAGCTTGGTTTTGAATGTCCTTGCTTTACAGGAATTGCCTAATTTCTGTCAGATTGCAGTGTGGAGTAAGAAGCACCCTTGTATCTTTTCTCAGTCTAAATAATTGTTCAACAATTGGTTCAAATGTGTCTTCCTTTGCATGAAGAGGTGAGATCTCAGAGTATTTCTAAGCCTGGTGTGACATAGGCAGATCCAGTATAGATCAGTCCAGTTCTAAAAGGGTTTGGGGAAGTTGGCCATCCATGTCCCCTAACAGACTCTCTTTGACTATGAAGGGAAATTCAAGAGAGTACAGTTGGACCTGACTTACTATAACGTAAGCTTCCAGTTTCCTTGTTTGGGGACTAACATGTCCCTTGGTGCAATGACAGCCCCTGTCCTCAAACATTTCTTTAGATTAAGGGGAAATTGTGTTGTCTTACCACAGCTTTGCTTCTTGCTTTTCTTGTGCAGTTGTAATGAGCTGCATTACACGGTCATAGAGGGGTGACCATGTGGTCTATAATTGAAAACTTCCCCTCCTCTCCATCTTCAGCCTTGAATGGGACAGCACCCTCTAGTGGGTGCTTTGTAGTGCAATTTCGACAGCACATGGTAGTAAATCCCTCGTTATTTCAGAAGAATTGGGATATCCAGGATATTTTTTTAGAACAGAATAACCAGGGAAGGCACAAGAGATGTGTAAGAGGTTGATGCCATCATCGAAAGATCCATAGACCTCTATGAGTGGCTAGTCACGAGTATGCCTTATTTCCCTCATGTGAAGAGCTCCTGGGACTCTTTGAAATGGCTTGAAAACAAAAGATTCTTGGAAACGTGTAATTTAAGGGTATCAAACATCTTTCAGCCCAAGGTCCGAATTCCATTTCAATAAAGCTCTTGGTGGCTTTATTGTATCCCCATAGTGGGTGGGGCTAAATGCAAAAGAACAAATCTCCCAAATTACCAGCACATTTTAGCTGGTAAATGCCTCAGGAGAGGCATTTAAACATTTTAGGGTGCAATACTATACAAATGTAGACAGAAAAAAGCCTACAATCCCAGCATGCCCCAGCCAACCATGCTAGCTGAGGCATTCTGGGAATTATAGGCCTTTTTCCATCTAAGAGCATGCTGGCTGGCGCATGCTGGGAGTTGTAGGCCTTTTTTCCATCTAAACATCCATAGGATTGCACCTTTAGAATGAGAAAAAAATGAGCAAAAGTTGGGAAACCAAGAAACAATTGGCAATCAGGTAAAAGAGGGTGGGACCAGGGGGAAAGGGTGTGGCCACCTCGGGGAACCCCAGAGGCCAGATTGGTACTACAGGCAGCCTACGTTTGGCCCATAGGCCTGAGGTTCAACATCCCTGATGTAAGTGTTGGTGATGTTAGAAAAGAAAAAAATATAACTATTGTATATAATCATTTATACAGAGAGGGTTAAGTCAGAGAATGAAAGGATTTGTCTAAAGATTCTTGTATTTTTCTACTTGAAATGTTTTTTTGCCATTTAACAGCATTTTCTTTGTTTTCTGTTTAAATGCCGTGCCATTTCAGGTTTGGTTTAAGGGAAACTCAATTTTCTTTTAAATTGCTATACTGTGACTTGATTCTTCCCTCTGCCAACTCACACTAATGTTATGGTGCTATCAATGCAGATAAATATATCTTTAAAAGGGCATAGATAGATAGATAGATAGATAGATAGATAGATAGATAGATAGATAAGGATGGCATTTTAAAGGAGTGGCTTTAGCTATTACTGACAAGTTTAGGACCTCTGAGAGGCAGGGCAACTGGCGCGTAAGGTGAGCAGGTTAGGAGAAACCCTGCTTGTCCTATTTTCTGAGTCAAAAAGCCTTCTATTCTAGAGCAGCATCTGCCAACCCGATGCCCTCCAGATGTGTTAGACTACAACACAGCTACAATGCTGGAAGTGGTAGAGTTTCTCTACATGCAACTTTTATTGTAAGTTATTTACATTTTGTTGTGGGTCATTTATATGACACTGCCAACCTCTAGGGCCCCTCGCATGTTTTCTGGCCATTTTAGCAGCTTTATTCTCAATGGACAAAATGCAGTAAGATATTTCATCAATCTTTGGAGCACGATAAATTTCCAGTATATTTCTGAAATCCTGCTATATTGCAACTATACTACATCACTATCTAATGGCTATAGAATGAAACATATAGTACTTGCTCAGAAAGAAAAGCCCTGAGTGAAACTACATGAAAAGGAGCCGATCTTAAACTCACAAGGAATTTGGAAGCAGAAGCCTTGGTAAGGGTGTGGGATTTGAACCTCATGTAGAAATGCCTGTAGTCCAACACAACTGGAGTACACCAGGCTAGGGAAGGCTGCTCTAGAGTTCAGACTTTATTTCCTGTGAGTCTTGAAGGTTCAACACAGTATGGGACTAGAAACATTTGAAAAGAAGCTATACCTGCTCTTTGCTCTGTGGGAGATGGAGGGTCTTTGTGTGTGTTTTTAATGCTGATTCATAATTGAATGAACTGAAGGTTTGCCAAGTTGGCTTGCAGTTCAAAAACCCTGGATCCAGGCCAGCTGTACTTTGGCATGCAAAAATACATGTTGGTTAGTTGAACGGAGAAACTACTTCTGCTACAAAGCATTATAGGTAGGAGGCAAAGTATTCTGGAGACAATGGCTGAATTCGGACAACATGATAGTCAATGGTGGGATAATAATCAACTCTACAGTTGTTCATCTAGGGCAGTGATGGCGAACCTATGACACGCGTGTCAGCACTGACACGCGTAGCCATTTCTGATGACACGCGGACGCTGAGGCGGCCGCATGCTAGGCTGACCAGGTGGCTCGGTGGCGGTGGCGGTGGAGGAGCCCGGGAAGCGGACGCCCCTGCAGGTAAGCACGAAGGGGGGCACTTACCTGCTGGGGCGGCCGCTTCCCGGGCTCCTCCGCCGCCTTCGCCGCCGCTGCCGGGCTCGTAAGGCCAGAGGCCGCGCGGAAGAGGTGGGAGAGGGCCGGATCCGGAAGCGACGTAACCGGCCCTCTCCCGCCTCTTCCGCGCGGCCTCTGGCCTCCTTGGGGCTCAGTCGCGATGGCGATGACCCCTGAGGAGCCCGGACGCCCGCGGCCGCCTCTTCCGCGCGGCCGGACGCCCACGCGGAAGAGGCGGGTGCGGGCGTCCGGGCTCCTCAGGGGTCATCACCATCGCGATTGAGCCCCAGGAGGCCAGAGGCCGCGCGGAAGAGGCGGGAGAGGGCCGGCTACGTCACTTCCGGATCCGGCCCTCTCCCGCCTCTTCCACGCGGGCGGAGACGGAGGACCCTGCGCAGCCGCGCGGGCGGCGGAGGAACCCGGCGGTAGGTCCAGGCTCGTTTTTTTGGGGGGGGTGGCTTGGTGGGGGGATTGTTTTGGGGGGGGCAGGGGGGGACCGGGATTTTGATTTTTAAAATCTGGTCACCCTACGTGCATGCCGAGAAGGATGTTTCAATAAATAATGTTTTTTCCTCAAAGTGACACACCACCCGAGTTATGCTCAGTTTTTTGGCGAAGTTTGACACACCAAGCTCAAAAGGTTGCCCATCACTGATCTAGGGGGTACTCCCCATACAACATGATAATAAATAATCAACTGTGGTGTGGATTAGGATCAGCGCTGAGTTAACTATGGCAGCATTCAGACGACACTATAGTCAATACAACTAACGATTGTTTCCCCACCCCATTTGCTTATTTTGTCGTCCGAATTCAGCCAATGTTTTCACTGTTGAGGTATAAGTACACTGGCGATTCAAGCTGCGTGTGATCTAGATTATCGTGTAAGATTTGATTAATACACTGGTAATTGTGCCAAGTTTAGTTTGTCCAATACTTGAGGACATTTGATGTTATCAAAATCCCATTATAGATTAAAGAAGCCATGAACACAAATTAGCCACTGCATCTGAGACGCAGCAGTTAGTCATGGTGATAACTCTGTTATTAGGACTCATCATCAAATGCCATGTTGAGAGTGAGCCTAATGTAATGGCTAAGAGTGTGAGGTGTTGAGTGGATTTTCCTTTCCTGGTTCCAATCTCACCTTAGCTGCAAATTCACTAGGCAATCTGTGTCAAAACATAGTGAAGGGAGTCACACAAATAAGTGTATGGCAAAACCAATTCATGAAGGGATAAAGAAAAGGATTAGTGTATTGATCATAAAGTAAGATCCCCTGTTATGGGCATCCACAGTATGAGGATAATAATATTGGCTTACCTGGCAAGGATGTTGTATGGGTTACTGAAACAATGTATGCATCTGGCTTTACACATTATATAAATGCTATGCATTATTATTACTTTAGGAAGCACAACATGCTGAACGGGTAGGCAACAGGGTGCTCCTGGGCAGCACTGCACCCCTAGACACCTTTCCTGACTTCTATAGCAGCCATTTTGTGGTGGTGCCTAGAAAAGTTTCTCAAATTGCCAAACATGCCCATGGCCCAAAAAGGTTGCCTGGCCCTGGTGTAGAATATTTGGATCAGTGATCTAGAATAGCTATGTTTGGGGTATCTAGGATCTATTGCCATTTCAGTTCTGGAAAAACCCATAGTAGAATGGGCTAAACTGATCTCACCCCAAACTGAGGGGCGGCAGGGACCTCTAACACAACTCATTTTGTCCCCAAATCCCTTCCAACCTGAGCCTATGGGTCACAATGCCAACAAAGTAGTAGTTTGAAGCACAGTGACCATTTTATCTGCAAAAATAGGACTTTGCATGCCAGTGTAGTGTGTCAGCCTGGCATACTGTGGTTTGCTGCTACTATACTGGCATCATGTCCCACCCTCAGCATCTCCGTATAGCAGCATTGTGCGCACCTGTGTATGTAGATAGGAAACAGGTGGACTGAGGCCTGGCAGTAACCTACCTATGCACCATCTGATTGGCATATCAGCCATCATGGAGCCAGTGATATTGCTACAAATTAAAGTTGCTGCCAAAGTTCAGGATATTAATTTGCTCCGATCAGAATGCTCAAATGTATTATGAGTTGTCAGCTGGCTTGGAATGGAAAGTGAGATTGTGCATATGCATGCTCAGTGTTCAAGGTGACTGGGCTGTTTTGTAGATGCATGTACAGAAGTCTGCTACCATTACTCCCAATGGTTTCTTAGCAATGCTCATGCTGTAATTGAAACTCTTGCTGAAACTCTTGTTGATCACTGCGAAACCTTTCTGAACGACAAAGCCAGGCTCATATGCAGACATTCTTACATGCTAATCTCTTCCACTCAATGAAACTCTCACTGATGGCTGCAGACTATGTGACCAAATCACTCAACTAAGTAAGTTCCCTCTTTGAGTAAATGGAATCTTTTTTATGATTTCTTGCCAACATATCGCTACTGTGCCCCCATCCAGATCTAAAATCCTCCCATATTTCCAGTTGTGTTTGTTTTGGAAGTGGGGAATGTTTGGATTTCCAAACAGCTTTCTGCCACATGGCTAGTTTCAAGAACTACCATTCCCAGGGGAATTACCGGAGGAAGCTGTTGGCTTTGATGTCAGTGGGGCTGTGAATCCACTCTGGATTTCAGTCAAACCAGTTCAGAACTCTACAGCAGCTATCCAAGGTGCTGAATTATGTGCTGAACTCCCACCTCCCAATTTTTTTCAGCACCTTGGATAGCTTCTTTAGAGTTTTGACTGGTTCTGTTTGAAACCAACAACGGATTTGCAGCCCCACCAATATCGGAGCCATCAGCCTCCACTGGGTATCACAAAAAGGTGTGTACGTGCAGCAAAATAAGCATGCACACATCAACATTATGAGCTCCCAGACAACTCTCAGAAAGCTCAATGTTTCCTCCCCAAGAGTTCTCAGATCAAACTCATAATTACCAAGCCAGATCTGAATCAAACTGCGTGGAGCTCACTCATCCCTAGTAGTAATTATGGTCATGACGTATTGTATGTGAAAGTATGTGTGTGTCACGTATGTCCAGAAATGTTTACCCACTTCCAGATGAGTTAGAAACTTGACATGGTGACACAGTGATAGGTCTGGCTGTACAATGTACCAGAAAAATCTAAAAACACAAATTTTGGGATTTTAAGTATTTTTAAAGAATTTAATAAAAACCTAGGTTTATGCCTACAACTTCCAGCATGCCTTGGGTGGAACTCCCAGCATGCCTTGGGCAGGAGGCCAGACTTACTGGCCTTTAGCGGCCATTGTGAGTAGCTGCTGTGTGTCTTTTACAACCCCGACTCCTAAGGTTGGTCGCAAACAGTAAACCCAATTCCACATAAAAGGAAACAACCCACATAAATGGGTTGCATCCATTTGGAGTGCTTCCTCCCACCCTCTGCGTGGTTTTAAAATGTAACTAGATACAACAGCATGACTTTGAGGGGCCAAACATGCTCAAAGGCTCTCCGTCCTGATCTCACTGTTTTCTCATAATCTGGGGGAAGCAAGTGTGTAGCCTTTGCCCGTAAGAGGGAGGGAGGAAGGGGGCACTCTGTGCATGCCCAGAAACAGACCTGACAAAGGGGGGAAGTGCCCAGCCCAGCCTTGGCCCTTCAGTACAGGCTCCTGATGTAGCACTTGGTGGGTGAGAAGCACAGGCCAAGGCAATCCCAGCAGGATTGGCCGGAGCTGGGTGCGTCCACTGATAGCCGCTTACCTCCCCTCCTTGCTGATGCTACTCCTCAACACTCTATCGAGAAGCATCATCAGCAACAAGGGGATGTCTCAGATGATGCAGGCACCTGCAGGCTGCCAAAGGCATGCTGGGAGGTGTAATATTGGCATGTACGAAGGTTGATTTAAAATAAAGTATGGGTGAGCAAACCCTGACCTCTCACTAACTGTCTTTGTTCTCCTACCTGACCTTCTCCAACTGCCACTAACCCAGCCCACCATTCCATTCTAGCCTCAGCTATATCAGTCAATCCTCCATTCACTCTTCTGTCTCAATGGTATAGTCAGGCTGTTACATAAAAATCATAAACTTTATTCAGAAATCCACAAGCAGGGTGCCACAACTAAGATGGCCTGCTCTCTAGTTGTCTTCCACCACACTCAGATGGTATTCAAAGATTAACATATTACTAAGGGACCTAAGTGTATGCCTACAACTCCCAGCATGCCTTAGGCAGGAGGGAAGACTTATCAGGCTTTGGCAGCCATTATTTGGTAGTGGCTCGCCCTCCTGAGCCTGAAAGAAGAGTGCCTGGGGCCAGCTGCCTCAGTTGCTAGGCCCCATTGGGAGCAGGAGGGGAGGAAGCTGCAGCACTGGGCCCATTGCCAATGGCAACCAAGCAAACAATCAGTCAGCAAGCCAGCTCCCTCACAGCCTACCTATGGGCACTGATTGCACAGTGTAGTGTGGACTGGCTCAGCCAGACTTAAATTCCCATGAGCTTCAGCAGCAGGACTCCCATTGGGCAAGTCGGGCACCACAGCAAAAGGCATGCCGGGAGTTGTAGTTTTTGTTTTCTGTGGGGACAAGGAAAATTATGGCGACAGCTTCAAGGCAGTCCTGGCCATGCATTGAAGGTGGTGGGGGGGAATAATTTAATTTGTTTTAAAGTTACCTCACAGGCCTAGAACTGGCCTACCTTGAAGGGTTGTCATGAGGGTGAGAGAGGAAAAAAAGAAAGGAATTTAATTTGTTTAAAGGTTAATTCACAGGCCTAACACCAGCCTGCTACTTTAAGATGATTACCTCACAGACATATATTTTAGGGGGCCCAAGCAACTCCAGGAAGAAACTTGAAATCTGGCACGCTGATAGGTCTGGCTGTACAATGTACCAGAAAAATCTAAAAACATGAAATTTTGGATTTTAAGTATTTTTATGTCAGATAAAAGGCCCAAATCACCAGGCCTTGACCATCCTGGCTCTCTGCCAAAATGTAGATATTATACAATAAATTCTGCCAATAAAGTATTCTGTGTTCTGGCTCATTTTTTTTTTCATAATAATAACTTCAGAGCACATGCGTACAACAGTTCCTCACGTCCACTGAGATCCGCTTCCTTACTATATGTTATTCAGATATCTGGACAATGCTGGGTATATTTTGAAAACATATGCCTCATCCCTTCCCTAGGCAAGTTGAACTTACCTTCCTTGCCTTGAACAGGAGAGTCCTGATGTAGCTCCTTTGCCTATTCTATGGATTAGGTGGCTCTCTACAATGGAAGAGTTGGATTAAATTATTCATATGTGATCTTCAAACCTGAGTAAGTAAAGCCATTTTTGAGCTGAAGACTGTACTATGACATTTTGCCAGTAATTATTTCCATTTCTGGGATCAATGGTGCTCCTGGGTGACACCCAGGGAAGCTTTGAGCACTGTTTGTGAAGGCCACTTAAGTGTGTGTTAGACAAAATGCTTTGATGGAGGGCTGTTCTTGCTGTTCCTTATCAATGAGAAGAACAAGGCAACAGGAGTTCACCTCCCAAGCTGCCCCACTTCTTTACTGTGTGACCTTGGGGAAGTGACATTCTGTATCTTAGCCTTTCCCAGGCTTGAGAATTTGAAGTTAAAATTCAATGCACACAGTAATAGTGAAAAGCGACACTGGTTCTAATTGCCGTTTGAAGACTGCAGCAACCTCAGCAAATGAGGTAGACTGGTGAGACAGGATGCAGCAGATGGCAGCTGACCCCCTGCCATACACACCATTTCTAGTGCAAGTAGAGGAAGAAAAATTGCAGCAAGGAAAGTGGTGATGGTGGGGAGAACCTATTTACCAGAAGATTATGGGAACAAAATAGGAGTCTATGTCTAAATAGGTTCCATGAGACCCACCCTTATATCATTTTGAAGATACTCGGACCGCTATGGAAACAGTATGGTTCTTCAGGGGCTTTTGCCAGCTGGCTGGATTTGGATTTCAGGAGGGTTAGATTTAGCCCCTGGTCCTGAGGTTCCCCACCCAGTGCTACACCTTGATATTAGGCTTTCCTGTGGATGATAACACCCAGCTGGAGAAAGACATCAGTTATACAGGAGGCAAGGTTGATGGAGCAGGTGTATCAGAGCATAAGAATTGCTTTGCTGGATCAGCCAAGAGCTTGCCTAATGCAGCATCCTCTTCTCCACAGTGGCCAGCCATGAATGCCTCTGGGAAATTCACAAATTGGGTACAAAGGCAACACACACACAGTTGTTTGCCCCCAGCATCTTGCATTTAGAGGTATACTGCCCCACCTAACATGGATGTGCCATTTAGCCATGATGGCTAATCACTGTTGATAGTCCTACCCTCTGAAGGTAAAGTGCACCCAGACTCTTTGGCGGAGGTTGCAGTGGGATTCAAACTGGCATCCACAGCAATGCAAAGCAGGCAGAGTGGGAGCTCAGTGCTAGAGCACATGTTTCGCATGCAGAAGGTCTCAAGTTCAATCCCTGGCTTCTCGAGGTAGGTATAGGAGGAAAATACTGCCTGAAACCCTGGAGATTTACTGGCAATCAGTGTCAACGATACTGGGCTAGATGGACCACTGGTCTGACTTGGTATAAGGCAGTTTCCTGTGTTCCTAATTTGTCACATGCTCTCAAGACTACTCCAGTTCTATGCCTATAGTCATCTATCTACTCTGTTCCATTTCTCCTGGCACTACAGTCCTTGAAATGTGAAAGGCACAAAATCATTAGCAGAGGTCTGTCATGGACTGTGATATGTTAGGTTAGATTCCTCCATTTCCATGAATGATTGTTTGGAGGTGGAAACATGAAGCCTTGTCTCCAAACTGTTGACTCCATGAGCTTGAATAGTTGGGTCCTGCTGCTTGATGAATGTCACTGAACCCAGTTCTCTTGGCTGAGCCCGAAACTTTCACATTTTGAAGACATATCTCTCACACACATGTAAAGTCTTTCCTCTTTCATCCCATTTTCTTCCAACAGTGACCCTTGTTCCACCTGGTGCCCTCCAGATGGTTTGGACTACAACTCCCAGGGTTCCTAACCATGGCCATGTTGGCTGGGCTGATGGGGGTTGGTCTAAAACCTCTGAAAGGCGCAAGGTTGGGGAAGGCTGAGCTAGAAGTTTAATTATTCCACGTTGTCAGGTGCCTTAGAGTGGTCTAAGGAGCCATGTTGTGCTTCTGCAACATCAGGACCTGGCTTTGCTATGAAGCTCTACGATCATAATCTAACCCAGAGTTAAGTGAGCTTAAATCCATTGAAATCAATGGGCTTGAGTTTAACACCATCAAACTGTGGTGGATTTTATGAGTGTTGCAAAGAGGGACCCCCCACCCCAGAAGAAACAATCAGGCTCCTTTTCACCCTCAATGTACTCAGCCCAGTTCCTGCATTGAGCCTGCTCACTGAATGGAGGTAGCTCAGTGTAGGTTTTCCCCAGCCTAATGTAATAGCCCACTTTCTGATCCCCTAACTGCTGTTGTTAATATCATGGGCCACACAGACTTATGTCAAGAAAATGTATTATTTGGTCTCAAGGGGACGGAATGTTTTGCCTCATTCCTTGTGGGACTAGTTCAGCCCTCTCCAGTGGCATAACACCACCTTGCACTCCTGACAGGGATATTTTCCCATCCCTTGACCATTTGATTTGGTTTTATCTCTTGCAAGGATGTGGCCTGAGAAATTTAGAAGAAGGAATCTCCTGGGAAATACTCTGTTTGGCAGCCATTGGGAAATAACATTTTCCCTGTTGATCACTGAAATAGTAAGAGGCAGGAACCCATCAAGAGCAATGCTAAACAGCACACAACTGCACAAAATTGGATTAACAGGCAAGACAGTGGGGTAAAAGGACTGAGATAATATAAATGAAATTGTAACATGATTGAACTATGCAAACAACTGTATAACAATATCATCAGTATACATATATACATGACAGAATAATAGTTACAAGAAACAGGTTCACAAATTGGCAATGAACAGAGAAGCATAAAAATTATACTAAAAAACCTTTACAATTTGTTATGCTTGTCTGCCACATGCTTTTATGCTTCTCTGTTTAACCTTATAATTTGAAAAATTGTATGTTTCTTTAGTCAATCCGACTTGGAGGACATTTAAAGGTGTTTTGGGACAGAGGAACAATTTAAGAATCGCCTCACCTTTCTCCCACGGCACAAGCTAATTAGTGGTGGTGAATTTCAGTTGTTTAGCTGAACTTTATATTACCTCTTATCTTGTCTTCAAATTCTGTATGTGTAACCTTAGTTTGGGGATTGATTTCCATTTGTATTATGTTAAGTTTTGCAGTAACTATAGTGAGGTCCTGAGGAAGCTGTGGCGAAACAGGTGTAAAATCCGGAATTCTGATAAGTTTTCTCTCGCCCAGCAATTCATCGCCAATCCATGATTCTGTTTTTGGTAACTATTACTCTGTCCTGTATAGATGTGCACTGATGTTATTGTTATATATCTGTTTGCATAGTTCAATCATGTTATAATTTCTTTCATATTATAGCAATCCTTTTACCCCACTGTCTTGCCTGTTATTCAGATTTTGCACAGTTGTGCTCTCATTGGGTTCTTGCAATTGCTGCCTCGGTTTTGGGTTTCCATAGTAAGAGGCAGGGCCATATTGCAAAAGGCTTTGAGCTTCCAAAGCAAGTCACTCACACTGCCAGGTGTTACATATTTGCTATCAACAGGACAGTAATAAAGTATTGGTAAACACTGATTTATTCAGCCTGAAAAATATACATGGGGTAGTAGATCCAGGCTGCAAAGGAATCTAGCATAAGTTCCTGCCCCAACGCTTGCAACACCACTGTAGAAAGAACACCAGGGGGAAAGGACCACCTGAGATAGCTGGAGGAAAAAAACTCAGAATAGCTATGTACCTATCCTAGATGCCATTGGATCTCACCTTCAGAGGTAATTTCCTTGCCCCTGTTCAAATACTGCCAATTTCCAGATTGCCACAGTTCAGGTGCCCAATTACAACAACACAACATTTTGCAGTGCCACATTGGACACTGACTAACTCATACTTACTCATAGAAAACATAAGACCTTCGACTGCTTTCAGCTTTCTGGATGTTTGCCATGTATTCCAGAATTACAAAGATGATGGGACTGAATGGGGGTGTCAAGGGATGGGCCTAAAACTGGGTAACTTAATCCCCTTGCTGTATAATGAGATGGATATAGTGTAACAATGCAGGCAGCATGAAGCCGGCCATTTCAGAGAGTATTGCAAGTTGATAGAATTTTTCACACAACAGTCAGCCATACTAAGGATATTTCATCTGGACTGTAATGCCGTGGCATCTTCTATAGGAAAGGGTAGACTGGAACCTGAACTGAAGCTCTCCTAATATTCAACAGTGCAGTATCTGTACCACAAGGATGCTGCCTCTTCCTTACATGCTTTTGCATTCATGCATCCCCAATACTGGCATCCTTCAATGATTTCCTCTCTCCTCAAGCCTGCACTAAGTCTAGCATAGCATACACAAATGCATACCCCTCTGCATTGGTCTTTTCCATGTACATAAAGCATATAATCACAATAGGATACAGAAAATCCCAGGTGCATTGGCACATACTACATTTCAATCTAAGCACAGATTTCACAATCTCCCATGCGCATTTCCTGAGACCAACATAAATATAGATAAGCACATGCGCACCACACTACAAGATCTCCTCAGCTATAAACATATGCAGCTCTGGCTCAAGGATAAACACACTCCTTGAAAAGTATCTGAACCAGCTGCATTATACACAGTTCATGGTCTTCATCATTCTATACAGGTTCATGCATCTACAAGTTCACTGGAGCTAAATCCAACACTGAGAATTAAGGGCATGCATATCACCCCCCACCATCCCCATGTATTCCCCCAACCTCAGTATCTGTACCAGACTTTATGCTCATATAAAACTTAGGGGTGCTTCACACATAACAGCTTCCCAAAGTTCACAGGAAAATAACCAGTCATAGCATGCTTCAGGATTTCTCTCACCCCCCCCCCCACACACACACCCCAATACCAAAATGTTCGCAACCTAGGGGAAA
Source organism: Anniella stebbinsi (assembly GCA_029215795.1). NCBI lineage: Eukaryota > Metazoa > Chordata > Lepidosauria > Squamata > Anniellidae > Anniella > Anniella stebbinsi. The sequence continues at coordinate 42,689,581 of JARDYH010000004.1, read as the reverse complement.
TCTTATGTATGGATAAGGAGCTGCATATAGAGGCAATGGATGAAAACTTGTATAGGAGAAAACTATAGGACTTTTCTCCCAAATGTATAGGTCCTTTCAAGGACAGCTCCATAAAGTCTTTTCTTGCTTGCTTTATCTACTCTGGGATTTTTTGGTGCCAGAACTCCCTAATAACTAAAAATCTCTGAGCATCACAGCATCCAGAGAGGGCACATTGATTCACTGCACTCCCATTATAGACAGCAGTAAAATGTATGAGGAAAGAGAGAGTTGATGGTAGAACCAATGGCAGCATCAGGAAAGTTTCCCAGGAGCCTTGGCAAGAACCAAATGCTGCTCAGATCTGTACTCCTGGAGTTCAAAGCAGCCTGACACCCATCTAATGAGGCCATCTAGGTCTGGAGCCAATGACAGCAAGCTGGCTGAGACTGTATGTGTGTTCCAAGAGGAGACTGCAGTAGGAAGGGTGAGCTAGGCCTTATCAGGAACAGACGGAGCTAATGACTCAGGAGCTGGAAAATCGTTATCTCCCATCTCATCTTGTAAGCACTCCAGAGCTATAATAGACTGGGAGCTTGGAAAGTAACTTGCCCTGTGCCAGCCAGCCAGCAAACAATCAGCAGATTCATCCCCAGAGTTCTCATCCTGCAGTCCACCTCAGAGAGTTACCAAGGATTGCATTTCCCCCCTTCAAAACAGAAGCTACAGACGTAAGCCCAAGCTTCCCCTGTCCCTTATCCAAAGATCTGATTGCACTGAAAGGTCACATTACTGGATTTCTCTATGCAATCATGGGCACAGGTAAATGACTGTATGAAGAATGATTTGTGTAAACTGAGTGGTATATGCAGAGAGCTGGCAGCCATCTCCACAATCCCTCGTGTGCTCTCCCCGACAGATGCAGTCATGAAGATGGGTGCTGTCTCACTGTTTGTACTGCCTGGTTCATGTGAACCTTTCTCCATGTGGTTGTGTACCTATGTATGGTATATGGTAAAAATTCAGTACTGTGGTCCATACATATTTTTCTGTGCAACGCTGGGTTGAACCTGTCTAAGGTATCAATGGAGCTAGTGTTTGCTTGAGAAGTTACTTTCGGCAAGTTCCGCCTAGGTAGAGAAGCCGTCCTAGTTTACTTGCCCAAACTGTGTCACATGCAGTGACCCATTTTCTTTTTCACAAATTCTCCCTTTCCCTCCCTGGATTCCTCTTGTTCACATGTCACCTGATTAGGTATGTTTGAACACTGACGCATCTGGCTTTTGGTGCAGTGGATTGTCCTGTGCCCAGTACAGTCCATTCTTCCCTTTGGGGAACCATCGTACCCCACCAAACAGTGGCAGAGAGGGCTGAGTCAGCATATCCTTTGAGCAATGGCAGGGAGTGATTCCCTGCTTCAACTATTGCAAATAGGCATAGATCTGAAAAAGGCAAAGACTCCATATCCCCATAGGCTCTGAAATGTTCTTAGAATGAATCTCCATGTAATGGATCCAACCCACTTCAAAAGTGGGTTCTTACCTTTCCTGAAACCTCACATCTATTGAATTTGAAATCTAAATTTTGGATCCATGCATTTCCCATGCCAGGAAAGTTAGTGAAGCACTCTCTCCAGAGAAGTGTGCTATGTATTCACTGGGAACACATTGCACCAATATCTGACCACACAAGTGGGATCTAAAGCCGAAGTGCTGCAGAGCAGGTGACAGAGACCCACTGCATGCCTAACACTCAAATTGCAGCATTGTCATGACTCTGAAACAGGACAGGACGTAGATGTGGGTATATGTGTATAACATCCCCTTTTGATATCTTTGCTTGCCTGATCTGTAACTGTCTTGATTTTAACCTTGATGGGGCAGATGGAGGGGACAGCTTCCGCCACGTCTTCAGTCTGCACGCCAGGTCAGGAGTTGGGGACTCTCTGCCTTGTAAAGACTATAACAACCTAGGAAGGATGGAGCTTCCCCGCACCCCCTCCCCGTCTTCGATGCTTGCCTTTTACAGTACAACCCGATTTCTTGTGCCTTGCACCAATCAGAAGTAAACCGCTGATCAGTGTTCTCATCCCGAATACACCAAGGCAGGTGCCCCTTCCGCGTTCCGGCTCCAGGAGCCCCCCAACACCTCGGGAGCTGTCCATTCAGCACTCTCGGCAAGACGAGACCGAGTTGACCGTCCAGTCAGCACCACGGATAGAGAATGCTCTACTTCGCTGCTTGAGGACGGGTCCCTTCCTGTGAAATCCCCGCTTGGGTCGGCGTGACCCCTCACTTCTTCCAGCCTCTCCGCTAGCTAACCCGCCGCAGAGAACGACGGGTTAGCTTCGCGGTATGTCTTACTCTCCCCGTCCCAGCCTTTGGTCCCAAAGCCCCGCTGCTGCTTAGGGGACCCCCGCTGGAGAGAAAGGGAGATCTAGTTTGTGCTACACCCCCAAAGTGACATCTGAGCAAACAGAGGCAAACAAAGAACAAGGAGGAAAGTGAAACTTACTCGCTTGCTGGTGCGGGGAGACACGCGCGCGCACACACACACGCACACGCACGCGCGCACGGACTGTCCGAGGAGAGCTGAAGACTCGGGAGTCCGCAGGTCAGTGCTTCCAAATGCTGCAGTTGCTTTTCCCAACCGCCCCTCCAGGGCTCCCGCGCGTCGCTGTCTTCTGCAGATCTCCCACCTCATTGGCGGAGAGGCTGCTCAACAGAATAAAGCTCCTGAATTAATTGAGAAGGGGACTCGCTTTCCTCCCCCTCCCCCCCGCACCCCGCCCTCCTTCGGCTCCTCGGTGGTGCAGTTCACTAGCCAACCCCAGAGGGCGGTTTTAGCTCCTCCCCTCCATCCCAACTCCTTTCCAAGAGCCCGCATCGAGACTTGCTGAGCTTTGCAGTCTGAATTAGGCGAGTGAGAAGGGGGAAGCCTGCCGTATCGATGGAAAAGCCTGCTAAGTCAGCTGCAGTGGCGGCAGGGGTGCGGGGGTGGGCGGGGGTGGAGAACGTGGTCGGAGGGAAAACTATGTGTGAGCCGTGTGTGTGTTAGTGATTGCTTTATTGCAGTAAGTGAAGATATCAATACCCCAAGGAGGGGAAACTGGATTTGCAGTGATCGTGTATGGATACGCAAGGGAGGGTTTGCAGTGCTGTGCAGAAAATACAGACATGGAAGTCTCCTGTGCACCAACACCTGTAAATAAAGGGGAAGGAAACTTAACAAGGGTATCGTCTAAGCTCCACTCAAGGTCAGAGAGAGCGGCTGCGGTTAGGAATAGGCCCATCATATTACCCATTGAAATAGTCCATCGCATTGCACATCGGCAGGACACTCACTTCTTTTGACATAATAATACAGTGCCAAGCTCTCTGTAAATCTTTAGCTCAGAGCAGACAATGAATCCCTAACAATCCTCCCCAAAGCACCAGCAAACGCTACCCGGGTCTTTCTTAATCTCTGCATTGTGCTGAAGATGCAATTTGGTGGAGCATGCCAGTGGTTCACAACTTTTCATTCCAAAACTAGCCATACACATGGGTAAAATGCAAGGGACTGATTACTGAAGGGTAAAATGCAAGGGTCTGGTTACTGAAGGGTAAAATTCAAGGGACTGGTTACTGAAAGAGAGAGAGAGAGAGAGAATCTGCCATAGTCTGTGCTACAATTGTCCATCATACAAGAATTTGAATCTATTCAGAAAAAACTACCCACTGGCTAAAATCCCTATATAATTACTCAGTAAGGCCCTGATCCATGGGCTTGGTAACTGGCTGGTGACACAGACAGATTAGCATGAAAGTATTTTGTATCTGTTCCTATGTGCAACAGCTTCCTTTTTCCCTAAGAGGAAAATCCTGGAGTAAGTGTTTCTTTTGTTTTATTGCCCACCTTATACCAAGGGCTCAGGGCAGGTGAAAGGAGTTTTATCTGAAGTTAAAGGGAAAAAATTCTCTGCTGCCAGAGGACTCATCCTCTATCTAACATGGCTGAACATCAACAATATTGATCACTTGGCCCCACATCTTTCTGAGAACCACTACCTTTAAAATCTCAATGCCTAAAAATGAGCCCATTATTCATATGAAGCCTTTCCATGATTATTTGGCTGAATTGGTTTTGACAATGGGCAGGGAACAAACTTTAGGCACTCTGCAGAAGTGGACAATAAGATATTCATTTTGTGAATTGCCTGTAGTCACCTAAATCAAGCAATTCCCACATGCGAGATTGAGATGTCCCCGCAGTTTATGGGATTTTTGTTGCCAGGCAATTGGCAATGACTGTTTTGGCAGTCTGGTGAGAGTGATTGATGACCTTAACTTTTATATTGAGACCTGATAGGTGGGTCCTAATCTAGGACAAAATTTTCTTTGTGACTCTCTTTGATGGATTACCTGGGAAATGCTAGCCCAAACTATATGGCAGGGGTTGTTTCAATTCTACCACTCTGGGACATCAAAAGGTCTCCTGCACTCTTAGCGATGCAACCTATTTTCCATTTCTATGACTTCTGATAGGAACTCCTTCTCAGAGCACCATCATGGTGCCACATATCTCAAAGGCCGCCTCAAAACCTGTCAACCCTGGGACATAGGCAGTCACAAAGCAGGAACCAAGAACCAGAAGTTGAAGACAACAATCCTATACACACTTACTTGGGAATAAATCTCAATGAACTCAATGGGGCTGACTCTTGAATGGACATGCATAGGATTGTACTGCCATGCACTAGATGCAGTGAATATTGCTGTTATCCAGGCAAGTTCCAATCTGACCTTGGAAGTCATTATAATCTTTTCAGGTCCAATGAACTGCAGAAGCCCTGCCAAGGCTCCTGCAGCTTTAACTGTCGCAATGAAGAGGGAATTTCACCAGGTGCTGCATGCATACAAATGGCACCTGCTGAAATTCCCTTTTCTATACAATTGTTAAAGATACAGAAGCCCTGTCCTTCTTTCCATATAATACTACTGCCCAGGGAACACTAGCTTGGTGGCTATCCCCCATGGGGCAGCAGCAAACAGAGATGGCGTTCCTGATTCTAGTGCAGCAGCTTCTGACAAAATCTACCCTTTCCATAATGTTCTTGCTTTAAACATTTAGTTCTAATTCCCAACTAGAACAAAGCATAAGTGTTGTACGCTTAATTGTATTAGTGTTTCACCCTTCTGCAGGGAAGGGCTAAGTGAGTTTGAGTAAACCTCAGAAGCATTCTGGCTGAAAGACCTAGTGAAAAGAAAAACATCCACCCACCTATCAATGCAGACATTGTTCCAAAACAAGGCTCTTGAGGGCCAGCATCTTGTGTAGAGGTACCTTGCCATGTTACCCAAGCTCCATAAGCATTGTCCCATATACCAAGAAACCATTAACTATAAAGGATGGAATCAAACTGGAGTGTTTGGGGAATTCTTAGTAGGAGTTAACAAGATGTGAAATATATTATTGTTATCTCAGCAAAGTCCTCAGTGTGATTTAAGCCAAAAGTTCATTTTCCATACTGGGGAGAGGAACAGGCCACTGAGTTCTTACTCAGCTAATCAGTGGCAAGTGTTACTATAGTCCTCTTGACAGTGAACTGCATTGCATATACTTACTAGGACAATTAATATAACTGAACCCTCACATTTATTTGATGTTCAACACAGACTGCCATACAGATTCTCACACAACAATTTTTTGAGTCTTATTTCTAATAAGCCCTTGAACATCTAGAAATTGGGAGGAGGGAACACAGAAAAGAACGATCCTTGTTTGAAAGGATTGATGATGCTGTGAGATTGTTTGATGGAATAATTTAAAAGATCTATGTTCTTTACTAAGAGACAATAATTAGAATTTCAAACTTCAGCAGTGTTCTTACTGATCGCTTTTGGATTCTTTGATTTAAGCTTTCGGCAGGCTGAAATGCTTTGTAAGAAGTACCTGCAAATGAGTTTGTATTCCCCTACCTCACACCTATTCACACCTTGAGTGCTGCTTTTACATGCTCTAGGATTTGCCCCCAAAGCCTAAGAAATCTCTTTTCAGATATAAATTATTTCATCAACATTTTGTCAGTGATTTTAAATTGTTGTACAACATGTAACACATTTTGCTGTCAATTCCCACCCACCCCTAAAAAAAAACCTTACATCTCATTCGTAAAAACAGAAGCTGGTTTCCATTGCATTTGTAGTCACTCAAGGCCAGTTCACAGTGAGTCTTGTGCGGATAATCCACTGGATGGGAGTGAGCCCCAGGCACATGAGGATTTCCCCACCATGTGTATAGCCATTACTGACAACTGGAGCAGACATGTATGCCTGCCCAAATGAGCCAGTGTGGCATAGTGGTTGGAGTGTTGGACTGGGAGCTGGGAGATCTGAGTTCTAGTCCCCACTCGGCCATGGCAGTTCACTGGGTGACTTTGAACCAGTCACAGACTCTCAGCCCAGTCTCCCTTGCAGGGTTGTTGTCGTGAGGATAAAATGGAGAGGAGGAGAATTGTGTACCCTGCCTTGGATTCCTTGGAGGAAAAAAGGCAGGATATAAATGCAATAAATTAACAAATATAAATGAGTAGGCCTCTACTTGTGCAATGTGAACTGTGAAAAAGGAATGGATATATCACACCAGTTTTGAAATCATTGCACAGGTTGCCAGTGAAGTATTGAATACAATTCAGATTGTTAGTACAAAGCCCAAAGTGCCTCAGGGTCCAGGTACTTGAAGAACCATCTTACTCAGTACTGAATGTCCTAGGATTTAAGATTGGCTTTGGGGCTCTGCTAGTGGTGCCCTTGAGGAGTGTGGCCACTGCACATAATGACAGGGCCGTCTCGGTGGTAGTAGATTGGCTGTCCCACATGATGTTATCCTTTAGACACCAGATAAAAATGCATTTATTTGTGCAAGCTTTTGGGGTATAGGAAAATTGCTCTATTTTGCTGTTGTTGTTGATAATGATGATGATTGTGCTGATAGTTTCAGTGTATTTTATTATATATTTGCAATTTTAGAATTCTGATTTTAATGGTGTTTGCGTGCTATGTTATGTTTTATGTAGGTTATTAGCCGACCTGGGCGCTTTGTGAGGGAAAAACTATGTAAACAGTTGGTAAGAGAGCACCTTCTCCTTTACCAATCTGCCTGGTCCCTAAGATCATCAGGGACATGCTCCTGGTGGTTCCACAAGGACCTATAGCCTACCTGGAATCAATCAGGAGAAGAGACTTCAGTGTGGTGGCCCCCTTCCTATGGAATTCCCTGCCTTTGGAAATCACCCAGGTGCCAACATTGTATTGCTTCTGACATCTTCTGAAAACATTATTATTTCAGGAAGCCTGTTAGTTGTCATCCAAAATAAACAGAGGGCACCAAGATGTCTACCCTGATATAGACCCATGCGTAAGCCAGGTGAGTCAATGCTGTGTGGCAGTTTGTCAGCCTTCCCCAAAATGGTGCCCTCCAGATGCTTTGGACTATTTATTTTTATTTATCTTATAGATTTGCTGCATGTTTGTCCTGCTTTTCAGACAATGATTATCTTCCAAAGAGGCTTACATCAATCAAATAGAGAGACAGGCCTTACCTTCAGGCTTATAGATTACAACCCCCATAACCCCTGATTATTGATCATGCTGGCTGGGGCTGATGGAAATTGTAGTTCAAAACATCTGGAGGGACCAGGTTTGGGGAAAGCTGGGTTGTGGCATGACTAGGATGAAGGAGGGATAAGTTTCCACTCTGCCATGAAGCCCACTGGGTCAGCTTGAGCCAGTCATTATCTCCCAGCCTAACTGGCTTCACAGGGTTCTTGTGAGGATAAAACAGGGGAGAGGGAGTTTTGCTTGGAGCAACTTGCAAGAAGGGTGGGATAAAAATATAATGGATAAATAAATGATGTGCATATGCCTCATCTCTCATTAAAGGCTAAATGCAGAGTGGGGGCGAAGGCACATGGCTGAGAGTTGTGGTCCTTCCGTGTGCATAGCTGATATATCCCATCTCTGTGTGAACCAGGCTGTCGAATGTGCAAGGGAAATAGTGTTTGCGCTTTGTGCACACAAACATTACTGCTCTGTTGAAAGCAAGTGCTTTCCTTCTACGGCTATCTACATTTTTGAATGTACATTTTATTAATTTTAGTATATACTTATCAATAAAAACTTGTATTAAACAACTTATCATACATGTATACATTTTTATACATGTATACATGTATACATTTTTATCCCCATTTAATTCCCCTCCTTTCGCCTTCCTCCTTCCCTTCCCATTTCAAATTCACTATAAAAAATTCCAACCAATTAAAAACTATGGATTTTTTAAGAAGAGCTTTCCATTCATCATTCATATCTTCAGGCAAGCAACAAAAATATAATCAAAATAAGTAGAAAAACTCTGATTAAGGGGGGAGAACAAAAGGGAGAAAGAATAAAGGGAAAGATGAAGAGGGAGGGGGAGGGAGAGTCGGGGAAAAGAGAGTGAAGTAAAAAACAAACAAACCAGCAACTAATGATCAACCACACACTCTTCTCATACTCCTGGTTAGAAACCAATCTGTCCTAGTACCATTGCTCTGTCACCATCTAACTATTAGGATTCTACAGAGAAGCCAAGTTCCCACCCTTAACAGGGAGCAATGAATTGTGGGGTTAGCAGGCCGGCAGCGAAGCGAGAAGGGCTGGCAAAGAGCGGTGGCAGAGCTACAGCCGCCGCAGCACAGCCGCCGCAGCACAGCCGCCGCAGCACAGCCGCCGCAGCACAGCCGCCGCAGCACAGCCGCCGCAGCACAGCCGCCGCAGCACAGCCGCCGCAGCACAGCCGCCGCAGCACAGCCGCCGCAGCATCTCCTTCCCCGGAGGGGATTGCTGAGCCAATCAGTGCAATGATGGGGTGGGGCCAAAGAGGCGGACCCAGCAGAGGGAGATTGCTCCTTTGTTCTGTCTTCAGTTCAACCTGAGGCTCCCAAAGGCAGACCTCCCATGCGGCTCAAGGATTGCCTGTTTTAAGCACTTAGTGTGGAATCCTATGCATGTCTACTTAGAAGTAAGTCCCATTGCTATCAAGGGGAGTAAAGGATGGCAGCCTTAGAAACCAGCAGTCTGCCTCCTTATAGCTCCTATTCCATCCACATTGGTATTTGGTGATTTGTTGCAATGCCAAGGCATTTCAAAACCAAAGCATGAAGGGCTTTCCAATGAGACATGGAGGAGGAAGGGGCGGTTTCTAATTAGAAAGGGCAGGAGCATGCCCAAAGTCAGGAAAAGGCTGGAAGCTACTTTTCCAGGGAATCAAGGACAATAATTAAATAGAGGGGAATGGGAACCAGAGCAGTAACTGACTATGTGGTCAATGTGTCATTGAAAAAATTCTGTGGATTACGATTGCAGCTTGTTGGGCTAGAGCAGCTGGGGGATTATGGGAGTTGCAGTGCAACACATCTGGAGGACATCAGGTTGGGGAAGGCTTGGGTGAGGGGCTACAGAGGAATGTTCTTTAGGCTGAACAGAAGGGCTCCTTGCTGCACAGAGAGTGCTAGTATGAAACAAACACACAAAGCCAGCAAAGAACAACGTGCTGTGGCACAATCTGGCAATCATAAAGGTGATGTCATCTTTTTGGGAAGTACAACCATTCTCCTCCTGTGCGTTTGATGTTCCCTTTGTTGTCTTGACATTGTAATATGAAGAAAGGAAAAGCTTGATTCTACTTATGCTAGTGTAAAGCCAATGTAGCCATGGGCGCTAGTAGTCTGAAGGCTAATCATATTGTTCCTTGACTCCCGCTAAGTCAATCCTCCAGAAGTTGTGTGGAGGTTACTTTCCTTCAACGCAACTGAGGACTTTTGGCCCTCGCTTCCTCACCCTTGTTGCTGCTGAATGGCATTTGCTGCTTCTTCACAGGACACAAGCCCACCTCCTTCCCTCTTTCCCCACATGTTCAAAACCAGTTTCTCCCAGGGCCGCTTCATTTCCTCTTCTGCTGCAACCTCAGAGCATTCACCACCACCTCCACCACCGTCCCTGCTGCCAATATGGCTGCTCCAAGAACAGGCTTGCTTCTCAAGGCCCAAGTACCTCCCTCTGTCCCCATCGTTGTGCTGTTCTCCTGCCTACCTGTGCAGCATGAAGCTACATGGGAACTGTAGTTCCCAACTGCCTTAGGCTCCTGGCCAGGACACAGAAACCTAGTGTGTCGCTATTAAAGCTCAAGTTTTGAAATTTTGAAATTTTCTGCATGTCTGCACTGCTCAAGATTCGGTTTAAAACAAAATCAATCTGGCAGATCTTGAACAAAATCAGTCTGGTAGATCTTGAGTAATAAGCTTTACATTGCCGTATTCTTATATAAGATGGTGATTGATATGGTGGGTGTCTTGATATTGATATTGCATGGTGATCCATGGCAATCCAGTGCAACTCTGCATATTTCCCAAACTGCAGATCACCATGACTTCAGCTTTTTTCTAGAGGGCTATGAGTCTATAGTCCTGGTTTCTACATTGGAATGGAGAGTCACATCCTGTGCATGCACAGTTCCCCACATGTGCGTCCATATAATCCCAAGATGAAACCCGACAAGGGATAAAGCAGTGGTAAGAAATTTAAGGTCTGAATCAGGGGTAGGCAACCTGGAGCCCTCCCAATGTTTTGGACTACAATTCCCATAATAAGCATAGCCAAGGGACAGAGATTATGGAAGTGGTGCCCAAAACATCTGGAGGACACCAGGTTGCCTTCCGCTGATTTGAATTATCAGTGAATACAGCATTTGATAATTTAACATTTTGTATTTTGCTTCCTGTTCTCCTTTTCTCCCTGTAACCTCTTGCATTTCTTAACATATATCTTACATGTTTTGCCATAGAAGTATTGTGTAGTTCTTGAAATGAGGTGAACTAGCAAATGTTGTGGGGTTGGATCCAGGAACTGCAGCCCTCAAGAGAACCCACCACCCAATTTGGGGGGATCCCCACTCCCTTCTATACCACAGCCCAGCCCATTCAGCAGAATCTCTTGACTCGCTGGACCAGTTTGCATGATAGTTGCAATGCATGCCAGAAGCCATTTTGAATATTCAGGCTGTGGCAGGTGATCCCCATGACTTGTCATGTTGTACAAACTGGTGGCTTATGCAAGGGTTAAACTGTTTTCGGGTTATGCTGTTTTAGGGTTATGTAAGGATTGTTTAACCCTCACACAAGCCACCCTCATTGGGTTTGCACAACATAATATGCCACAGCAACTGCCTGCCATGGCTTGGATATTCCAAACTGTGGCCAGCACAGTAATCATACAAACCCAGGCTTTGTGTAGCATTTTTAGGTCTGGAGGGGCTGCCAAGGGAAGGAGGAAGTTTACTGCTACCATTGCAGTTGATCCAGCATAAATCTGGATCCAACCCTGAATGCTTTGACTCAGTGGTTTCTAAATATTTCAGGACTAAATTCAAATTATTTTGAATTCACTGCTTAGTAAGATTAAACTGAAGCAGGGCTAGTAGTAGCCCATAGCAATCAGATTATTGTTCAGAGTGGTTGGGTTTCACCATCATTATACTTAAATAAGTGAGAAAAGGTTGGTTTGTGGCAATTGCAATAAAGGAATGGACAGCTTAAATTCCTGGCTGCTAGTGGAATTGTTAATTCAAGTTGAAGAAGACAATGACTAGAATGAAAATGTAATTTTTCTCAGGGACAGTGACTGTTCTGAGAAACCATGAACACACTAGCAATAGGAAAACATTTCCAGAGGCTCAAATGGCTTTTACAATGAGCAATCTGCCCAATTTTTCACAAGACAAACATCCCAAGTTTAGAGACTTATATAAGGAATTACGCCATTACTTTGTGGACTTCTTTGTTTGCTCCAATGAGCAAGACTTCATGCATAAAACAAGACAACTTGGGCATGCAAAATATTTCATTCTTCTTCATGCAAGACTTCATGCATAAAACAAGACAACCTGGCCCATGCACATGTGGGGTTTGGATCATGCCCACTCTGTGAATGAGTTTACTACTAGGGTTGCAACCTCATTGATATAAAATTTAATCAGTTACAATGACTGGAACATTTAGGGTTAGAAAAACAATGAGGGCGGGTACATGGTGGAAGTGTATAAAATTTGTATGGTTTGGAGAAAGTGGACAGGCAGGTTCACCCTTCAACCAAGGGTGATCCCATGACGCTGATTCTGGGGTCATCCCATGGTGGGCATGTACCCTGTGCTGCCATACTCCTTGAACCAAAGACAACCTGAGAAATAGAGCATAACTTTTCTGCTTCCTTTGCTGGCAGGCTACTGCCGTCTTAAATAGCTGTCCGTGTGGGAAGATAGTCCTAGGGCTTGGCATGTGTCTTTTTGTTTTAACCTAGCAGAGGAATGCCATGTTATGAAGTGCAGGGAATTTTAAAATGGACACCCAGAACAATAGCCTGGAACACCCTCCACGCCAGGCAGCTTCCCAGAAGATCTTTAACTGTGCCTATTTGTAATGTATGTGACCTCAGGCCCAAAATGCATAAAGGAATAACAAAAACAAGAGAGCATCTGGGCATATGCAGATTGTGGTTCTTCAAGCCAAGTAGACTGTCCTAGCTCCTCACATAGGAGATTAAAAGCCAGGGTTGTGGTTGCTCTTGTTTAGAATTGGCCCACTGAACCCAGATATTAAGTATATTTACTTAGAAGCAAATCCCACTAAGTTCAATGGAATGTACTCTCTAGTAAGTGTGCTTAAGGCTATAGTCTTCACATTTATTCTACAACTGAGCCAGTTTCACTAACCATGTGCCCTACTTTGTAGAGGACAGTCCTTTATTTGAAGGGCTGTTTGGTCAAAACCCAGCATCAAGGGCCTTGATGTTGGGCATTAATAGTGTAATGGTTAGAGTGCTAGACTGGGACTCAAGCAAGTCAAGTTCAAGTCCCCCCCACATGGCCATAAAACTCACTGGGTGACCTTGGGCTTGTCATTACTCTCAGCCTAACCTACCTCACAGGCTTGTTGTAAGGATAAAGTGGAAAGAAAGGATGTAAGCCACCTTGGGCGCCTTGGTCATCTGGTTGCAGCCTTCCCCACTATGATAGATGTATTATATTTCTGTTTCAATTATAGCAATTATTTAGCACACATTTTTGGCACCATTTCTTTGTCCTCCCTTTTGGCAAGGTGCAAGTGCCCCCATAGCCACCATCACCCACCCTCGCATGACAGCTCTAGCTGGTCTTTCAGTAGCTCACTGTTCAGGACTGTGGAAACTGGTGGCTCTGGTGTCAGAGAAGTGGTGAATTCATTCCAAGTTTCAGTCAGAACTCTCACAGAGCTATCTAAGGTGCGAGCACTGACATTAGAGCCATCAGACTCCATTGGTTCAGGAGCATCTGCCTCTTCTCTGCTCAGGGTGTCATCCTGAGCTCCTGTGCCTGGGAGATGCAGCCATCACCCTGACCCTTAATTTTGCAGCGGCTTGTTATTGATTATCCAGGCAGAGGGAGGGCAACCAGAGTGGGAGAGCAATGCTGCTCAATCTCATGGTGTCAGTCATGAGGCCGGAAGGAGAAATGTAGATGGAGAAGGCCATCCATCATCCAACCTCCAGGGTTGCAATCAGGGAAGGGTGCAAAGGCAGCTCTCTGCACTGTCACTGGGACAACAAAAACTGTGATCGATGGGGGAAGTCACTGAGGAAGGTCAGCTGGGATGGCCACATCTTCTAATCACAATCATGGTCATTCCCCCCACCAGCCTGAGTCACAGAGAACGGCTCCATAGTAATATAATGGCCAGCAGTTATTTTGTAAGAGGAAGTGAGCTATGTCTATAATGAGCTTGGATGGCTTGAAGGATGAGGCCCACTCTCCCGGCTAAATAATATTTAAAAAGCACATAGAAAGCTGCCTTAACTGAGTCAGGCTGTTGATCCATTTAGCCCAGTATTGTCAACACTGACTGGCAGGATTCCTTCCTAGCCTTACCTGGAGATGCTGGGGATTGAACAAATTGGTTACGGCCATCAACTTGGATGGCTTCAAAAGGGGGGTTGACAATTTATGGTGGATAAAGCTATCAGTGGCTATTGATGGCTATACGCTCCTTCCAGTGCCAGAGGCAGGATGCCTCTGTGCACCACTTGCTGGGGACCACGAGCAGGAGGGTGCTACTGTTGCACTCATGTCCTACTTGTGGTTTTCCTGGAGACAGCTGGTTGGCCACGGTGTGAACAGGAGGCTGAACAGGATGGACCTTGTTCTGATGCCTTTTTTATGTTCTTATGAACCTGGGACCTTCTATATGCAATGCAGGTGCTCTATCACTGAGCTACAGTCTCTTCCACTATAACTCAGCAGTGTTGTGGTACATAACACAATGCTTTGTGTTGCATAACAGTATGCTTTAGGGAAGAATTAAGAACACAAGGAAATCAACAAGGGAATGCTGTATTAAAGGCAGCTTATTAGGTCTTGGACAATATTGTGCAGTGGTTTGTGAAATAGTTAACCCAGAATACCAAGGAAGGGCACGGATCCAAAATCTTGATTCTGCCAGCTGAAGAATGCCTTTGCAGATGGAGATGCATGTCCCCCTCCCCCACATACCCCATTGCCCTACAAATCTCCTCCAGAGGATTGGGTGAACTGCTGCAACCACTTGCAACAGTTTTAGATCAGTTATGGCATGCCCTCCCCTGGAGATCTGGCTGGCAGGCGCCAATGCTGGCCACTTTTTGGGGCCATGTTAAACTTGGCTCTTTACCTAAGCTTTTAGGTCTTACTGATGATGGTACCTTGGTTTTGATTTGCTTGCTTGGGTTATTAGTGCTGATTTTATACCGTTGATGAGCCTAATGGATTGTGGTTTTATGTCAGATTGTTGTATTACTGTGTTTTGGCTTAAGATCAATTAATAGATGGTGGACTAGAAGTATAAATAAATAAATAAATAAATAAATAAATATGGCACTGTGCAGGAAAAATTGTCTATTTTCTGTTACTTTGGCTTACAGCAATACATCACTTTCTTTCATTTTGATCAACTTAGGTTCCTCTAGATATTGTACCATCCAACTAGGAAAGATTTAAAATGCAGCTGTACGAGCTAACTTGGAACTGTTTCACACAGTGTACCTTTGATACAGGTATCTCAACAGTCTACAGGGCAGAATAAGGGGCGTGGCTATGATCGAGTCAGAGTAGAGTCGCAGATCTTCTGAGCTCCCTATAAAAGCTATGAAATAAGCACTAATTCCTTATCGTAAAGATTAATAAAAGGCATGAAATATTGTCTGGAAGTGAATGATTGCTCAGGGTGAGTTGGAAACGAGCGAGAGCTGGCTGGAGCTGGATTGCTGAACGCTGCCTAAAAGTGAAAGTGAATTCCTTTGGACAAAGGAGGAGAGACGCCATGAATGAGGTAATTTATGGACTTATAATAACACAGCTTGCTTGACTTAAAGTATTAAAAGGCATTATATATAGACTGGAAATGAACAATCTTAGAAGGGGGATTTGAGAGCAGCAAGAAATTGTTGATTGCTGGCTGTTCCGGCTGGATGCAAAAGGGAGACTAAGGAGCGAGACGCCATTATTGGACTGATTTATGGACTATAATTGGCAGATAGCCTGTTTAATGGCACATTTGGAGGGAGTTTGAGAAGAAATTGAGTTAACTCCCAGTGAACTTGAAGTATTGGCTGCAACGCAGAGACATAAGTGAGGGGCCTCCAGGTGAAAGAGGGAGGGAATTTTATGAAGAAGCAGAGACGGCAGAAGCCCTCTATTCCCACCCCCGCCTGGGTAAGACCCGTAAGAGAGAGAGGATCAGATCGATTGTGGCACAGACTGACCCGGGTGGATCTTCAAGAAATGCCGGATAAGAAAAAATCTCCCGTTAAGGGCTCTGTTTCGCAATCTTCAGAGCCAGCTGCAATACCGAAGATACCCAGAGGAGGGCAGCCAGACCCAATGGATGAATTGAAGGATGACATAAAAAACATGCTTATTGGATTGGAACAACGTTTAGCGAAGCGCATTTCAGATACGCAGACTGAACTCATGACGGGTTTAAAGCAAGTGGTGATGGATGTTGGAGTGCTTCAGGCAGATACTAAAGTTCTGGCGGGAGTTTGTAAGAAACAGGATGACCAGCTATCTCAACATGAACTACGCCTTATCGCTATGGAGGATCGCGATAGACGGGCTAATATTCGCATTAGAAAATATCCAGAACAAGAAGGAGAGACTTTAAAAGATTTAAGAGATACTATTTTGACATGGATAAAAGTACAACTTCCAGATGAGGCCTGGCAGGAAGCTGATCTCGAACGGGTGCATAGAGTTGGTTCTAAGCGTAAAGGAGTGCTTCCAAGGGACATAATTGTTAAATTTGCAAATTATTATAAAAAAGAAAAATTTATGCAGGCAATCAGACGACAAGCTCAACCAAAGATTCAAGCAACAGCAATAGAAATCTATCAGGATTTATCGGCGCATACCGTCCAGTGGAGGAAGAGTGTCAAAATTTGTACAGCAGCATTGAGGAAGAAATCGATAACCTACAACTGGGGATACCCAGTATTTTTGAGATTCTTCTGGCAAGGGAAGCAAGAAAGAATAACATCGTGCGAGCAGGGAATCGAGTTGTTGGAGAAGTTGGGCATAATCGATGCCAAGGATCTGGGAGAAATAGTCCAAGTGGAAGGAGCGGTTGGAGGTTCCACAGATCAGCTAGAAGGAGCGGTCGGAGGTTCCAGTCAATGAAAAGGGATTAGAGGGGAAAGAGTAAAAAAGGAGGGGAGGATCGGACTTTGCTCTGTGGGTTGGGCCGTGTTCCCCCCCCCTGAAGAGTTCTAAAATAATTGGGACCAGAGCCCAGATGACTGGTGAGGAGGGGGGTAAAAATGGGTGTGTGTGTGGGGGGGGGAAAGGGTGGGGGGGTATGTGTTTCACTGACCGAGACCAATTTAATGACGTGGTTGAAAGTAAGAAATGGAGAATAGATTGAGATGTGCAACTCTAAATGTTAAGGGGCTAGGAACGGTGGTTAAAAGACGAAGAATTGAAACATTATTGAAAAGAGAAAAAATAGATATAATTTTTTTGCAGGAAACTCATCAGATAAAGGATGGGGCTAATGAGTTACGAATGAGGGAAGTAGGAGTGTATGAAAAGTCATTTGGTACTTCTAAAGCGAGAGGTGTGGCAATAATAATATCGAAGAAATGTGGTGTTAATATTCAAAATATAAAGAAAGATAAGAATGGAAGGATCCTTATAATTTACTGTACGTTGGAAGAGGAAGAATTTGTGCTGATAAACGTCTATGCTCCAAATGGGAAACAAATTGATTTTATTAAAGAAGTATTTAATATGGTGGGAGATTTAGGGAAAAAGAATATTGTGATGGCTGGAGATTTTAATATGGTACTAGATAAAGGGAAAGATAGAGATAATATAACAAGAGATAGTAGAGGAGAGGGTAAGACAGAATTAGCTAAATTAATGGAGAGGAAAGAATTAATGGATGTATGGAGAGTTCTAAAAGGGCAAGAAAGAAAATATACATTTTATTCACCTAGATTTAAGAGCTACTCAAGGATTGATTATATTTTTATATCAAAGAATATGGTACCTAAATTAACAGATTGTGATATTGGAGTAATTAAGATCACAGACCATGCTCTAATGATGATGGACATCAAGTTAAAGAAGGATTATAAACAAGCAAAGAGATGGAGAATGGACGGAAGAATTTTTAAAAATAAAAACATAGTGGATAAATTAAAAAAGGAACTGCAGGAAATATGGCAGATAAATGAAAAAGGAGCTAATTCGCAAGGATTATTATGGGATACGATGAAAGCAGTAATAAGAGGGATCTGTATTAGGGAAATGTCCACACTTAAAAAGCAACAGGAAGTACTTAATAAAAAGGTTGAAGAAGAGATAAGGAGTTTAGAGGAGAGACTGAGACAGTCAAAAGATAAGCGATTATATGCCCTAATTCAGGCTAAAAAAAAGGAATTGGAGAAAGAAGAAATAGAACAGGTCCAAAAGAATTTATTATATTTAAAGAGAGATTTTTTTGAATTTAGTAATAGAAATTCCAGATTGCTGGCTAGATCCACGCAGTCAGAGAAGGCTAAGAATATGATAGGGACAATAAGAGATAAGTTAGGGAATAGATGTAATGTAATGAAAGATAAATTAAGGATTTTTCAGGATTTTTATAAAGATTTATATACTTCAGAGGCGCTTTCACAAGAAAAGATTCGGGAATATGTAGAAAGGAATTGGAAAATAAGACTGGAGGATCAAGATAGGGAGTGTATGGAAGCCTTGGTTACTGATAAAGAAATTGAGGGAATTATTGGAAAACTAAAAGGA
This sequence comes from Anniella stebbinsi, assembly GCA_029215795.1. NCBI lineage: Eukaryota > Metazoa > Chordata > Lepidosauria > Squamata > Anniellidae > Anniella > Anniella stebbinsi. The sequence goes on along the minus strand of JARDYH010000004.1, from coordinate 42,671,218 downwards.
GGTAAGTCTCCGGGGATTGATGGTCTGGGGCCGGAATTTTATAAAATATTTAAAGATATTTTAATACCTAGATTAAAAAAATTATTCAATAATATAATAGAAGGAGGAATGACCCCGCCATCGTGGGACCAGTCCCTGGTTGTATTAATACAGAAGCCAGGCAAGGACTTGACAGATCCAGCGTCATATAGACCAATATCTTTAATAAATCAGGATGCAAAAATATTTTCAGCAATTATGGCTAAAAGAATGGGTACATTTATATTTAAATATATTAAAAATGATCAATGCGGATTTATTTTAGGTAGGAAAATGCCGAATTTAATTGGGAGAGTTATAAATATAATAAATATTATAAAAAAAAGAAAACTAAAAGCAGGATTATTAGCTCTGGATATTTTTAAAGCCTTTGATTGCGTGGAATGGCCAGCGTTAAAAATAATATTAAAAACATTTGGGTTTGGACATAAATTTATGGGAGTGATAAATCAGATGTATAAAAATAATAAAGCGGAAATAATGGTTAATGATGGGTTAAAGCAACAAATAATACTAGCCCGAGGAACTAGGCAAGGATGTCCACTTTCACCGATTTTATTTGCAATAGTTATAGAAATTTTAGCAAATGTAATTAGGGAAGATGAAAGATTAAAGGGGATAGGAAGAAAAAACAAGATTAAAGTAAATATGTTTGCGGATGATACGTTATTGACAATACAAGACCCCCTAGAAAGTGGGGAGATGATTCAGAAACATTTGAGAGAATTTGGGGAAATTACAGGATTACAAGTTAATTGGGGGAAGTCAGAAATGATGTTGTATAACTATAACAAGGAAGAGATGGAGAAATGTAAAGTTAAGTTAGGATTAAGACATAAAAATATAATAAGATATTTAGGAGTTAATATAGATAAAGAATTAGAAAGAATAGAGGAACTTAATTTTGTAAGCTTAAGAAAAGAGGTAGGGGAGAAATTACAGATTTATAGAAAATTAAAACATTCTTGGTTTGGTAGAATAGCGGTTATTAAAATGAAGATATTACCTAAGGTTAATTTTTTGTTTAGAATGCTACCTATTAGAATTTCAGCAGCTGAGCTTAAAAATTGGCAAAATATGATTAATGCATATTGTAATGGGGATAAAAGAGCTAGGATAAATAAGGGGTTATGGTATAAGACTCAAAAGAAAGGAGGTTTAGGACTTCCTAACATTAAGAATTATTATATTGCTAATCAGTTAAGATATGTTATTCATGCTATTTTAGGGGAGCAAGATTTGGAATGGCTGGAATCGCAAACAGTAGAGATAGAATGTAAACTGCGAAATATATTTTTTACCAAAATGCAGAAGAAAGAATGGAAGGTACTGGACAACCCATTATTGGAAAATATAATGTCGATATGGGAGAAGTATAGGGGGAAGTTGATACCAGGAGATTCTCCGCTAGCCCCAGTTGTAGTAGTGGGAAACTTCCCAAGAGCATTAAAATCAGAGATGGAAGTGAGACTGAAAGAACAAGATATTTTTAAGCTAAGGAATTGGATGGGAAAGATGAAAGATAGTGAGTCTATTAAAGATTTGTTTAAAGGACAGAAGATAGCGTGGTTTAAGTCTCTGCAACTGGTAAAATGGACAGAGGAATGGAGGAAAAAAAATAAGAAATGTAGAAATAATACCAGATTTGAAGATTTAATTGAACAAATAGAAAAAAAAGAGGAAGCCAGAGCTAAAAAAGGACTCACTAGCGAGATATATAAAATTTTAATAGAGGGGGAAAGTCAGGACTCACTTAAGATTATAAAAGAGGTATGGGAAGAAGATATTAGGGAAAAAATTAATGAAGATAATTGGGGAAGGATGTGGAATGTAAGAATGTTGAAATTACTGTCGATTAGAATTAAGGAGAACTATTATAAGATAGTTTGGAGATGGTATCTAACACCTGTAAGATTTCATCAGATTGATAAAAAAGTGTCTAAGAATTGTTGGAGGGGATGTCAGGAGGTTGGGACCTATTTTCACATGTGGTGGAGCTGTGAACAAATACAAAAATTCTGGGAAAAGGTATTTAAAGAAATAAGTGATATAATTGGAAGTAAATTGGAATTAAACCCGAAGATAGCTCTACTAGCAATATGGGATAGCAGGAATAAGCATATAATTAATAGAGAATTGGTAAACAACCTCCTGGCACCCGTTAGAATAATGATTGCTAAAAATTGGAAAGGGCAACGAAGTTATAAAATAGAAGATTGGTATAAAGAAATTTGGGATATAGCATTGAATGATATGTTGACATGTAAAATGAAAATAATGAGGGGAATGTCCAGTAAGAGTGATTTTGGAGATATATGGAATCCCTTTTTGGAATATGTTTTAAGATCGGGAAAGGGACAGTCGCCTTCAAAAGAGTCATTAAAATTCTGGAAGGAAGATGAATGAATGGGAGTAGGTCTCGGGGGGGGTGCACGGGGGTAGTCGAGGGAGTTAGTTGTTTTACATTATGTATTATGTGTATGTTTGTTTGTTTTGTTGAAAAATGAATAAAAATTATACTAAAAAAAAAAAAAAATACAGGGCAGAATAAGACCAACGTTCAGACACCATTTTGAGATACTGGGCCATTATTGTTCTCCTTTCCGTTAACTGAGACAAGACAGAACGAGGCAGCTTGTGGTGGTTCTTTGCTGGCTTTCCTTAGGCCACATAGACCTTAAATCACTGTGGTGGGATTGGCTTGTTGAAATCCGATGACTAGTGGATGACTCATAAGTGGACTCAGCCAATATCATCAAGACTGAGATAGTGTCATGGAGGTCCGGAAGGGACAGAGTTGTTCCAGCCAAAGCTTCAGAGTGCATTGATTCATTTCTATCTGGTTCCCACTGCAGTAAAGAGCTACTGGAATGAAGTAGCCCCCCTACTTAAAAAGGGCCCATTATTCCCTTTGCTATTGACTCATCCCATTGGATGCAGCTACATCCAATGGGATGCTTTTGACCCATCCCATTGGATGCAGCTACATCTCAAACCGCCACCTAAAAATAAGAGCACTGGCTGATTCACTGGCCAGAAGCCAGAACTCACTCTTCTCAGCCCCCACTTCCTGTTCTTCTCCTATTATGACTTAGGAAGAAGTAGACTCATAGGACTTCATATCCTTACTCCTTATCAGGGCCAGCTCTACCATTAGACAGAGAGAGGCAGCTACCACAGGCAGCTGATTTTTGATGTCACTGCCACAAAAGGGGAGCAAATGGTTAATTAATAAATTAAATGAGTATAATGGAATGTATTTTTTTACAGCCAGGAAGGGAAAGAGTAGCTTGTGGGATTTTCTGCCTCAGATGCCAAAATATCTTGGCCAGTCCTGGATACTGTGCATCATGACTTGGGGTGTGCGTGGGGGGGTCCACTTGCTGTTCTGCTTTAGCAGCAAAATGCCTCAGGCTGGCCCTGCTTAGAGTTGTCTGCTTGTTTCATCCATAGCCTATTTATCCAAAATTTGGCATCCATGTTCCTTCATTAGTCCTCTGAAGATTCCATCTGCCTTTGAATGATCTGAGAGTCCCACCATAATCCCTACCCATGTAGAGCACTATGGAAGCAGAAATGTGCAAATTCAGCCCAGTAACAAAGTATTGCTTGATTGGCTAGAAGACAAATGGTGTGGCTTTTAGATACACCTTTCCTGGCAACACATAAAATCATAGCCTCCATATCTACATGTACATTATTACTACTTTCCTCTCAGTAGCTTACATTCCCATGTGCTTCCTCCCACTGATTCTAACTTTCTTGTCTAACTCCTAAACATCCACAGCTGAAATGTAACTAGCTTTTTTCAAGCTGGGCAACACCCTTACTTCCAGATGAAAGCAAGAAAACTTGGTTCCCTATGTTGGAGCCTGCCTATCTTTCTCCAGTCCAGTTCCATGACAACGTGTAGTTCACACCACAGTGTTGTCACAGAATGCCAAGAGCTCTCTTTAAGAAACTTTTCTTTTTTAAAAATGTACTGGATTCTCAAGGGGCCTTTAATATAGCAAAGGAAGACACAACAAGAACTTGAATATGTTCAAATAAATGCTTGTGGCAGAGGTGGGATCTCATTCACAAATTAGGTGCCATTTCTGAGCAGGAAATATAAATGACCATCAGTCTTGCCAATTTTTTAAAATTTAGTTTTTGCTTGGATATTTCTGGCATGTTTCTGTCCCTTTAACTGCATGATAAGCAGTAATCCAGCAGGTGAAGCATTTCCAATTTCCTGTGTTACCATGCCATGAATCACTTAACCTACTGAATAACTGTCTGTTGCAAAGTGTCAGAAGAGATCTGCCCTCCCACTTGCAAAGTGGTAGCCTTCGTGACAATTTGAACAAATTCCCAAAAGTGGTTAAGCCAGCCACCCTTTAAAGTGTACTCCAGCCACAAACGATTCAGGTTTGATGGATAAAGAAATGTCACCTGTTTGGGTTGCCCATGCTCTATTATACCTGTCCCTTTAAAAGTCACTTGACACAGACAGTAAGTAGGAGAAGTTTTTTTCTACCATTGGCCTCTGTGCCAGGAAAAGCATCAGCCACTGACTCTTGTTAAAGATGCAGCAGCAAGATCAGTAAAAGTTGTCAGCTCTAACTGTGGTTAAAAAGAGATCCCAGACACCAGAGCACAAGATTTCCTGCAAAGACACAGCTTCTCATCTGGAAGCCTCACATCTCAAATCAGGCTTGGGGTGGGGGAAGTGTACTAACTCAGCAGTAAGAGAAATTCACTCTGCATGTATTCAATGGCACTCTTGCCTTTATTATTGCTCCGCTTGCATCAGGGCTGAATCTGTGTTGCAATTGACAATATGCCCTGCTCAGATGAATTCAGATTGTCCTATTCACAGCAGGGCTGGCTTCTCCCTGCAGGGAATCTCCTTTCTGTACTCAGAAGTGTGTACAAATTCCATTTTTCATTGCAGCCGGAGGAGCCTGAACTATTGAAGAGAAGCTACCAGAAAGAATTCAAAAGCTGGTAAGAAGCAAGGGCAGACTGCTGTGGGAGAAGGACAATCCAGAACTTGCCAGGGTTAGGTCATGTTGCAATTTTTTGAACAATCCTCTGTCTCTTTTCCAGATAGGTTTACTAGAGGTTTTTTGCAGCCACACTGTTCATCCGGGCAAGGTGCAGGAAGCTGGGTCAATTCCAAATAGCCATGGTGCCATCTGCTGGCTGAACAGTGCAGCTCATCATAACTTCTTACCATACAAATGGGGCACACGATTTCCGTTTTGCAGACCATTTGCTAGTACATAGGCCATCAGTGGTAGATAGGTCATCAACAGGGCTAGAAATAGAAGATACATATGCCTCCACATGTATAATGCAGCAAGTAAACAACCAAGAAATCAGGCAGCAATTCTGTTAAGAGGCATAGCCATTGCTTGGCACAGTAAAGGGCTGATTCACGCTTCATACAGCGAGTGCATGTACCCTGTGTTTTCTGCAGTAAACACCCCCAATATGTGAATTTGCACCTCAAAATGAGTGTGTTTTTTTAAAAAAATGCTTGGGATGTGGGGCATTACTTCTTTCTGATTCCACATTAGTATTATAAGGCAAACATGTTTAGTCATGCTTGCTTCATAACAAATTGGTCCTACTCCAATCCCAAGTATATGGATACCTTTGAAATGTGAAGTCGTCACTGGTTCTCCACGACCCATGTGTCACTGGTGTGATGAGCCGAGAGTGTTCTAGAGACAAGCAGAGTGGCGACTTCATCGAAACCCTGAGAGGTGTATCTCCTTCCATCAGTAAGCCAGCCTTGTCCTAGGTTACAATAGTGCTCTCATGGGTACAGCAAGTCTCTCTCATAATAGTCAGTCCTGCAGTACAGAACCACCCTGGAGGCTCAGAGTAGAGCCTGTTGGGTCCTCATTGAGAAAAATTGAGTTTTCAGCAAGTGAGTGACGTGACTAATCAACTATGCACATAACCTGCCTAGGACAGACCAAGGACAAAGAAAGTGCAGTCCTAGTAGATATATGCCTTAAAGGGTTATAGAGGTGAGAGGGTTGCTCCAATTTCCAAAAATGTTTGGCATTTCTGCCTCTGACAAATGAACTCCATTTTAAACATAAAGATTCAGTTCAGCTGCCATTCTAGAATTCTCTACCCTTCCCACAAAGCCTTTGTTTAGCTCTATCACTAAAAGATGCTTGTGTTTTGATTGACAGTCTCAAAGCAGCCCACATCTGTAGGGTTACAATCCTAAATGCTTGCTTAAGAGAAAGCTCTATTGCAATGTGCAACCCATGTGCCCCCTACCCCCAGTGTGCCCCCCAAAAATGCATATATATATGCAGGCACTATACTAGAGTGACCATATACAAAAGAAGGCAGGGCCCGTGCAACTTTAACTGTTGTGATGAAGAGGGAATTTCACCAGGAACTAATTGCATACAAATGACACTGGTTGAAATTCCCTTTTCTCTACAACTGTTAAAGTTACAGGAGTCCTGTCCTTCTTTTCAGATGGTCAGCCTAATATATATATATATATATATATATATATATATATATATGTCAGCCCCAGCAGCTAAGGAGTACCAAGATAAATGTGGCTTGTTTGGTGCTCCGTAGCCACTACACTGTGCCAAAATGGTTAAATTTAATGGTTAAATTGTAAACAAGTTATTGTTGTTCTGTAGCTTTGATTAAATGTTGTGCCAATTCAGGGGAATTCATGTGGATTTTGTCTTCTTTTTTTACCTCTTTCATTCTTTTTCTTATTATTTGTGATGTTTATATACTGCTAAATAAATATAACAAAATCCCTGAGCAGTTGACATATAAATCTTAAAATCACAATTAAAACACAATATTAAAAACACAAGATTTAAAACACTTCCAATTACAATGAAAGCAATACAAGGAGCCGTAAGATGGAGTGGCATGATTAATTTAATTACAGCCCAGAGAAAGCCTGAGTGAACAAGTGTGTTTTCAGGAGGCGTTTGGGGGGTGTCACATTTTCTGTTTCCAGAACTGCACGAGAGAAGGTTTTCCAAAGTGTGGGTGACACTATGGAGAAGGCCTGCCTTTGGGACATTACACTGCAACATTCGGACTGACCAGCAAGGCCTCCTCTGATGATCTTAAAGGTCGCCTGGGGTATGTATAAGGGTCTTGCGCTATCATTATTAATATCCTCAGGGAAGGGTCTTCTGTCTGTCCTGCTACCAACTGAAGCACATTTTGCAGGAATATGAGAGAGCTTCGGTGCCTGCTCCCAGATTCTGGGGCTCCCTGCCAAGGGAGGCCAGGCTACCTCCATATCTGTTGTCCTTTCTTTGGCTGCCAAAGATTTTTTTTTCAGCTGACCTTTGACTTTTAAGCTAACTTAAATTTTAATCTGGTCAGTGCTGCTTTTTTCCATTTTAATTATCATTTTGTAGTTTATCTGTATTTTTATTGTTAGCCACCTTGAGCGCTATTTATAGTGGAAGGGTGGGATACTAACTAACTAACTAACTAACTAACTAACTAACGGCATGCTGCCTAGAGAATGACTCCTATACACTAAGTAATGAACTGAATAAATAAAATAAATACAGGGGATGCAGACAGGCCCAATTTTCTCAGTTATTATGACAATTATATTTATGTGTGTGTATGTGGGGTGGGGAAAAAGGCCAGGTTTATTTGGTGGAAGGAGAGCAGTAACACTCTGGCAGCATCTCTTGGCCCTGAGCTGCTGCAGTGAGCAACAGGCAGGCCACTCACTCTCTCCAGTTGCACTGTCCACCATACAGCCTTACAAATACAGTCCCATTCCCCAAAGATGCTGTTGCTGATATGTCTCAGCTGACACCTATTGCAGATTAGAAATCAGCTCACTGCGCCAAGACTATCTGTAATCATTAGGACAGTATTATTGTTTGACTGTATCCCTCCTAGGCTGGGTTTAAATCCAGTGACCTTGAGTATCTCGGCACCAGTTTTCTTTGTTTTTCAGCCAACCAACAGTCTTTAATATAATGGCCTAACAAACCTTAATTGGTCCACTTCCCCTCCTGGGCCCTAGCCTGATTCTGCTCTTGACTACCTCCCTTTCAAAAGCAAGGAGTTTACTGGTTAACATTGCCTGTCCATATCTCAAGCTCATTGCATTGGCAAGCTGCTTTGCATGGCATGAGGAGACACAATCAATGCCTGTCATTGTTCTTCGAAATGCAAACAGAGTTCCTGTCAGATTTTGTGAGGCTGGGCTTACAAACAAAGTGACCAAGGAGCAGATAACAAAGAGCCCATGCAGAACACGCAGGAAATAACCCGATCACTCAGAAGAGTGCACCCAAAATGGCACTAAATGTTCAGATAATGGAGCAGAATCAATCACCCACTACCTAGCTGATGTGAGGAGTCAGGCTGACTCCTCAATGAACTCTGATCCACATTCACCAGACGGCCCAGTGCTGGGCTGCGGGAGGGTAGAGCAATGTCACAGGAGGTAGAGAAACTATCTACACCAAGCAGGATACAACACTTTGAAAACATTTTGAAAACTGTGTATGGCATATGTCCTGGGCCCCAACACTTGTCACAACTGTTATAAACCGTTTTAAACCATTTTAAAGCAGTAGTGTATTTATTTTATTTATTTATTTTATTCCATTTATATACCACCCCTTAGCCGAAGCTCTCTGGGCGGTTTACAAAAATTAAAAACATTGTACAATTAAAACACCGACATACACAATTTAAAAGCATAAAGCATAAAAAAAAGTTAAAATTACAATATCCTTCTGGGTCAAAGCACAACAACAACACAAAAACCCTTATCATATGCTGTTAAATAAGTGTAGATAAGTAAGTTACATAAGGGGGCTTGAGTTCACAAAGTTAAGAGAAATACCACGTTAGTTAAGTGATATAGCAGCAAGGAGAGGTAAAAAGGACAAGAGCCATGTTGCTGGGGCTTTGCAGTATTGAAATGGACAGTTACTGCAACTGAATGTAATCCTCCAGTCAGAATTACACCAGAATTTCAATCAGGCTATTAGGAAAGAGATGACGTTGTAATCTTTTCTGCGTCAGGTCAAGACTTTCCTCTTCTCCCATGCATTTAACAGTGTATGTTTAGGGGGTTTTGATGTTGTTGTTGTTGTTTGACCCAGAATAGTTGTTTTAAATGGATATTGTATTTATAATCTGTTTTTATGCTGTTTATAGTTTTAAAATTTTGTATATCAGTTTCTTAATGTTCAATATTTTAAATTTTTGTAAACCGCCCAGAGAGGTTTGGCTATGGGGCAGTATATAAATGCAATAAAAAAATAATATGTGGAGTCAGGGATGGGTAAAACCAGGACTGTTTGAGCATGCTGAATTGACACTCCATTTGCCTTGCTCGCATTTTCATTTTTCTTTTTATTTGAACATGAAAAGTGCACATTTCTGAGCACATTTTTCAAAAATGTACACTCCCCCCAACCACCTCAATTGACTAAAGCATGACAATGGGTGTGTGTATCGATGGTGGTGGTAAAATACACTTTTAAAATACGCATTTTCTGAATGTGACCATAAATTCAGGAACATTTCTGATAAAATACATTCATATTCTGAGTTTTAAGTGTGTGGGGGGGCATTCTGCATGAACTGAACTGAAATTCTCGAACATCCCTAGGTGGATTCCCCCCCACACACCTATACACAAATCACATCATTTAAGAACATAATTGTTCATTAACTGCAATAGTCACGGCCTGCAATTTCCCTTTCATGTTCTGAATATCTCCAAAATCAGGCCCTTAAAAGGTATGTTGTGGACCAAAGGACTTCATAACCCCCACATTTTTGTTCTCCCATCAACTGCAGATTCCTGCTCTGGGCCAGTAAAGTTATCCTTATTTCGCAGGTCCAAAAAACTGTATTCTGGTATTGACACACCACAGGTTCAAATAGTCTCAGAAACCAGACCTCCATCCCTAGAGGAAGGTGAAACCTGTTTGGCATTGGAACTCCTGGACTATGTTACATAACTATAGGGTGACCATATTTTGGAAACCAAAAAGGAGGACAACATGGCCGCCCCAAATGGGGCGTGCCCACCAACATGGCCAGCCCCAAGGGGGCGTGCCCACCAACATAGCCGGCCCCCAAGGGGGCATGCCCACCCAAACATGGTGTTGGTCATATGTCTGATTTCACAGCACACAATTAAGACAAACCTGTTCTATATAACATCTTAATTTATTTCAATAAAGCTTACTCCCAGATAAATGAATATAGGATTGCAGCCTCTTCACATCTACTCTAACAAGCGCAAGCCCTTCCTGTCAAGGAGAACTATGCACTCCCCAGAACCTGGCATCGTGGATCATGCAACCAACAGGTGCTCTCCAGAAAGATGCTTTCAGAGCCTAGGAAATCCAGACACACTCAAACAAGTCAAGCCAAGCTATGCTATGCTGTGACAGAACAATTCTGGGACAAGACAATACTTTGCAATCAACTAGACATAACATTCATAAACAAAACAAAAAAAACACAACAATCTCATTGACATAACAATACCTAATCACAAAAATGTTGCAGAAAAGGAAGAGGAAAAGAGAGAAAAATATACAATACACCACAGGCTATGAAAATTAAAGAACTGTGGCAGGAGGAAAAAGTTACAATTATGCCGTTAGTCACAGCAGTCACCAGCATCACATCATTTATTATTTATTTTACAGAAAACCTTCAGAAACTAGGCCTACCAAAACACATCCACACCAACATCCAGAAAGCAGTCATACTTAAAACATGCTCAAGTCAGGAAATGCCTGAATCAGTAAAAGACATCATGACCTGGCCATGCCAGTCATGTTCACCGAGAAAAAACACCAAGAAAAGAGACCAGATACAAAAGAAGGGAGGGCTCCTGCAGCTTTAACTGTTGTGGTGATGATGGAATTTCACCATGTGCTGCATGCATACAAATGACACCAGCTGAAATTCACTTTTCTGTACAACTGTTAAAGATACAAGAGCCCTGTCCTAAGGGGTTTGAGAGGCAAGTGGTATAAGGTTTTGATGCACTTGGTGCCAACTATAGCCACCTGAACTTTTAGAAGTTTTTGCAATATATATATATGGTTGTGTAATATAAGACAATAGCCCCAACACTGTTTTGTGAGATCTATGTCAGTAGAGCCAACCTTTATAGCTTGCTAACCAGCAATTACTTCGTGATTGGACGCTACATAGAAAAATAATTTCTCTAGTTTTTTTTAAAAATTGCTACCAAGCAAAGTTTTCCTCCTCCTGGACCCCCTCTAGATGGATTCCGTTTGACGCCTGTTCTTCCGATTATGCACATATTCGCTGAAGCGCTTTATCGTAAATGCTTGTATGCAGGAGGTAACTGACCACTCAACAGGTGACCTTACCGGTTGTTTCAAATCTGCTTTACAAGTAGTTAATACGAAGAATCGCTTGTTCACATAGTCAAAATGCGCTTTAACGGCCAGAGCAAAATAAAACTCGCTATTTAATGCACATTCGATAATGCGCATAATCGGAGAGAAAACGCGCCTCTACGCCCAATTTGCGCTCCGTTTTTGTAGAGGTAAATTTTTAATGAGCCTTGAAAGAGCTTTAAATGCTTCTTGTAGAGGCAGACCTTTTAAAACGTTGACTTTAGTAATGTTTGCTCATATACATAATTTATTTATTACTTTTCTATCCTGCCTTTTCTCCAAGGAGCCCAAGGTGACATAATGGAGCTCACTGGGTGACTTTGGGCCAGTCACAGACTTTCAGTCAAACCTTCCTCACAGGGTTGTTATTGTGAGGATAAAATGGAGGAGGAGGATAATGTATGCCGCCTTGGATTCCTTGGAAGAAAAAAGGCAGGAGCTAAATGTAATAAAATAAAATAAAAATAAAATAAATGGACATCAAAGAGTTAAGAGAGGCCAGGAAAGGAGATTAAATGGGGTCCCCTCTACAAGGATTCGCTTTTGCGCCCGGTTAGGCGATTATGCGCATAATCGCTGAAGCGCATTTACACCTAATCCCTCTGCATGAGAGGCGGCGAAGTGCATTAACAGATGTCCAAAATGCGCTTTACAAGTAGTTAATGCGCATAAGCGCTTATTCACACAGTCAAAATGCGCTTTAACGGACGGAGCAAAATAAAACTCGCGATTTAACGCACATTCGATAATGCGCATAATCGGGGAGATACCACGCCTCTATGCCTGATTTGCGCTCCGTTCTTGTAGAGGTTATTTTTTAAATGCGCCTTGAAAGAGCTTTAAATGCCTCTTGTAGAGGCACCCTGGGAAAGGGTCCCTAGACCTGAGGCTCTTTGTATCTGGTGCAATGTTACTGCCTGATATTCAGTTGGGACAGGAACCAGATTGATATTAAGTATAAGACTGCTTTTAAATTCATCACTCTTGCAATGCATGGTATTGCAATTTCTCCATCTGCTTATTATAAACTACTTCAGTGGAAAATGGAGTGAGAGTGTGGGAGTCTCACAATTTAATTCTGAAGTCATATACTTGCAGTTTACCAGCAGCACAATTTGGTGGGGGCTACTCTTGTCTCTTTGTTTTTATGTAGAACTTACATGACTTCTGCCAAGATGAGTGACTTACCACAGAAAATGGAAAGGTTTAAAAATAGAGATGTAAACTGGAAAGGAATTGATTGGGTAAATAATATTATTTGCACTTTGAAGAGCCTTAAGAAATGGAGCAATAAGCACACTCTTCTGCAGATAGAGCAAACTCTATGGAGTGATAACATATTTCTCTAAACCTTTTCATTTCAGGGCTTTAAAAATGTTATCTTAAAATAAGGAAAGAAACTTCATATGCACCCTGTGATAAATTATCAATATGATACTTTAATTTATAAATGTGAGAAATTCATATACCACTCTCAGTATCACTTGTGGTGGGGGTGGACCCAACATTTTTTATTTCTACACAGTTGTAAGCGAGGATCAACCTGTTGATAATTCTTAGAACTTTCGTGCTGCTTTCAGGGACTTTAGAGGAAACCTGTCAGTATATAAATTTGTAGAAAAGTGCTGATTCGGGTAAAATTTATGCCGGTTTGCATTCTGAAGTAGGGCATAATCCAGGCAAAGTAAAGCAACTTAATCAACAACACTGACAATATTTTCTTCTCTTCCCCACAAAATTCTTCCTTTTTACTCAGTGTGTTCACATATATTTAAAGCACAATCCTACACATGTCTACACAGAAGGAAGTCCCATTGAGTACAATGAGGCTTTCTTCCAGATAAGGGGGTACAGGATTGCAGCTTTAATTTTTAGATCCTCTTATGTTTGTCAGTAGCATTTATACTACTAATCATGCATATTAAAATTACCACCACCTCTCCCTATGCTGCCGGTGTCCTGCAGCTGCTTGCCCCGGCTTCTTACCTTGCACACTTTCGCCGTGCAGCTGCCAGCCAGCCAGCCCCAGCTTCTTGCTCTGCATGCCGCTGGCCAGCTACCCATCTGCCACACCTAGTGGGCTGCTGCGCTAGGCCATGCTGTGGCTCCAAGCCCAGGCCAGGCCAATCACTGCTGAAGCAGGCCTTCCAAGGCCCATCCATGGCAAATCTGGATTCCTAATACCTCGTCGCCATGGCGACGAGGCACTAGGACCCCAGATTTGCCATGGGTGGCCCTCGGAATGCCCATTTCGGCCACTTCCGAAAGTGCCTGAAACAGGCCTTCTGAGGCCATCCCTCTGCAGGCAACAAGGCACTAGGACCCCAGATCTGCAGAGAGCAAGCCTCAGTAGGCCCGTTTCAGGAAGTGTCCAAAACGGGTTTTTCGGGGGGCTAAATTTCCGGATTTGCCCCCCGAAAACAGGATTTCCCCCCAGATTTGGATTTGCCCGTCATTTCCCAGACATGTCCGGACAAATCCGGGCGGATGGGCACCCTACAAGCAATCTAGTTCATTGGACAGAAAGGTGGTAATGAGATGGAGACAAAGACTACAATCTGCCTGTAGACAGCAGCAATTGGCAGGTGAATCAGGAACAAACTACAGGTGAAGAACCAGATTGTCCTTGAACTGTACCACTTCAAAATGCAGGGAGGTCACATTGTTGAATATCTGCCCACTGCCACCACCACAAAACAACCTCCCTACCCATGAAAAGCTAATATGTCAGTTATAGCCTTTTCTTCTCCCTGATGTGCTACTTAGCTATGTGCATATGGCCTTTGATGGAAGGCAGCAATCTGTGTAGTGGTACATCTGTATTCTGAAGTGGTACAGGGCCAGGAGGACTGTACTATGTGGTCCCTTAAGTCAAATTCCCTCTTATAGAATCATTGAGGTGGAAGGGACTTAAAAGGGACAAAACTCTGGTTCTTGTCAAGATCTTTCCAAACAGAGAGGATCAACATGCAGGCAACACAGGAGATAACTTTATTTAAAGTTCAAATGGTGTTAAGACAGTCTGATACACCCAGAAAAAACAGGCTGCATGAGATGAGCAGCTTAGCCAAGACAGATGAGTTGGTGAAGAGCAATGTACTTTGCTTGTTGTTTTTAATTTTTATTTTGTTTGCTTCAAAAGCCTTTTCCTGGCCTCCCCCCCCCCCCTTTACCACAAGTACAAATGGTCCATGTTGGAAACAGTCCAGATGGCAGTTGTTCCCCATGATTGTGTCCGCAGCTATGTACAACATCTGGAATTTTGATTTCATTTTGTCTACATCAGGTATAAAACAGATTTCAGGTTTACAAAGAACTGTATGTGAAAGAAAGAGAATAAAACAAAAACAAACAGAAAGGTGCCCGAGAGAGAAAGTCAAAGAAGCCAGAGCAAAGGTAGCATAGAAATGGGGACCAAAAATCTTCCAAGAAATTTAAAAAAGTGCTATAAAAACCCCTGGAAGGAATACCATGCAGTTAAGAAACACAGAATCTGTCAAGTACACAGCTCTTCTAAAACAGGAACTTTTTTAATTAAAAAAAAGCATTTTAATTAGAAAAAAGCTAAAATTGTAAGGTTTGGGCCACCATTCAGCAGTAGCTAATGAATTGAGGAGCCCCTAGATTTTGGTGCTATCCCAGCTTCGCCTCCAAGTCAAGACCTTCATGTCTTGGCAAGAGCAGAAGGATGACATGTCTTTGGCAGGGACAGTGGGGAAGGGATGCTACGTTTGCAGATGGGTTGATGAATTAGTGCAATTTTCAGTTTTCCAGCAGCCTCCTTCTAGCTTTCCATGGGACTGAAACCCCCAGCTACTTAGTATCAATGCTCCTGGTAGGAACCACTAGGGACAGACATCCAGCTTTGCCCTTTGGAGTTTCATGATCAGATGGATGAAATTCCCAAATCCCCCATTTTTAATTAATTTGCAATATAGGGTTGAAGTTGGGATAGCATTAAAGTCTGGCCTTTATTTCCCTCTGTCTTCCAACACTGCATTTGCTGCAAAGTAGTAGGGCTATGCATTGCCTCGGCCCAAATGCAAGGCGGTACTGGGGCAGCCCGAGGTGCCCCAAGGCCAGAGCAGATCAGCACCGAATCTTCGGGGTGCCTCGGGCCGATTCAGGGAGGTGCTGGGCCACTCTCCCCCACCCGCCCAGGAAAGGCGGTGCAAGGCCAGTCATGAATCCAGGTGAATCCACTGGACTCACCTCCCTCTCCCTCACTGCCCTCCCTGATCACCTCCCACCACCACTGCTGGGTCTTACCTTTAAATCACATCCTCCTCCCTAAGAGCCGAGCCACGAATTAAATCTACCATGGGGGCTTTCTATTTTCAATACAGCAATGGCTGCCAACTATGGGGGCCGTAAAAGCCATTTCCCCTTTAAAGGGCAATTTAAAGGTAAGTCCCAGCAGTGCTGGCTTTGGGTTGGGTGAGGTGAGGAGGGGGCTGTGGAGGGTCGGGAGTCCAATGGACGCCCAGTCAGCCTTGCACCCAGCTTTCCTGGGTGTCAGCCACACGGCCGGCACCAGAAACCCGCAAGGCCGACCTGATTTGGGGGGACACCCCCCCCCAATTGCCCTGAGTTGAATCGGGCCTGTTTCGGAGGCTCTGAAACAGCCTCCGAGGCAAGTTGGGGAGGCTGTGCACAGCCCTACAAAGTAGCTTGCAGGACATCAAGTCCAACCATCTTTTCTTTTTTTGGTATATGTCCCATTGCTCTTTGTGCAGTTGAATCTCAGTGCTGGTGCCGGTGCTCCGCTGCTCAGACTGAACAAGAAGGGGATCTTGCCCTGTGGCCTTACTCCTATCTGGATACCAGAGTGCACAAAGTGGGGAAATCAAGTGGTGTTACTTCAGATTTACAACCACAAGTGCCTATAGCTCAGCATAGTTGCCATAGCTCAGTTACCATTTACTTTGCTTGTAGAAAGGCACATCCAGTAAAAACAAAAAGAAGCCCCAAAGAATCTCAGGAAATACAGCTGAAAAAGGTCTCCCAACTGGGAAAGCTGCTGCCAGTGAGAGTAAACAGTACTGGAGAAGATGGATCAAGGATTAGTATAAGGCAAGCTTCATATATGTTGTTGAGCAGGTGAAGGAGAGGGAAACTCAGGCTCCTTAAGGTTGACCCCTGATATTTGCAAGAGATGCACAAGAACTATGGCCAAGGGATTAGGTAACCACATTTTCCATTTTAACCTTTTGGGTGAGTTTACCAATGAATTGTGCTTGAATGTTGTCATTGCTGATGGCTCTGCTAGCTTCAGTTGCAATTTCTAAGAAGCATAACAGCATCTCAACCTGTTTTCATTTTGTTGGGAAGCCAATGCATAGAGGGCATAGCCAGATGCTTTCAAATGTATTACAGCCATGCTGCTTGGCTATGGAAGAAATCTATGGCCGACGCTCCCATGAGACTCAAGAGACAGAAAGTACATTTGCCTACTACCCCTTCTTCCCATATGCTCCACCTCCCTGATACCACCTCTTATCTCACAAGGTTTCCTCCTATTTTGAGTCCTGATTTAACCTCTCGTGTTCGATACAGCTGCCATACTATACTTTCCATTATCCATTGGGATGATTCGCATTGCAACCATGCTTGCTCAGAAGCAAGTCCTACTGATTAAAACGAGACGTTTGAGGTAAGGACCCTTCAGAGTCACATCCTAAACAAGATTAAGGAGGAAAGGGCAAGGACGTGGCCAACGTGCAGTCAGGCACCTGATAAACCACTCTCTTTATAGGCTTGCTGTAACCGAATAGCATCATCTTTGGAGGCTGCGATCAAGTGAATGAGGGAGAATAGGTTAGAATTAGCAAGACCAGTCTTGTGTCCTCCAGATGTATCGGGACTATAACTCCCAGATTCTGTGAGTGGAAATTCATCACACCTGGAGGGTACCAGATGGGGGAAGGCTGAGCAAGAAGGAGGTGAGGCTGACCAGGCATGGCTGTGGTTTGGAGGGCCTCTGTGGCCCTGTCTGACCACATGACAACTTCAAGGCTACTCCTGAAGCTGACATTGCTTCTTGACAAGCATGTCAAGAGTGGTTGCTTGGAGAGCCTTCACCTATTTCTGGCTTAAAGACAGCCCTTCCCTCTTCTTGGCAGGCCACTCCATGCTTTTGCAACTTTCAGGCTTCATTGATTATTACAGTGCACTCTTATGTAGGGTTGCCCTTGAATATGTTTCAAACAATTCAGCTGCTGCACACTTTCTAATGGGTATGACCGAAGCACTGGACTCCTATTCAGACTGTTTTATGCCAGATGCCCTGGTTGCCCATTTGCTTTTGAGTCTAGGTCAAGGCACTGCTTTTAACTTTTAAAGACTTGCAATGCCTGGGCACCCTTATTCCTCAAAGACAGTCCCTCTGTGCATAATGCCACATACCAGCTGATACTTACTTAGCAGGTTTTACTGTCCATGCTATTCTTTTGGAAAGTGGCAGACACCAGGCTTGAAAAGCATAGTGTAGCATTTCAAAAAGTGCAGGAATGGGCAACTAAAATGAGTAAGGGGCTGGAGCAACTTCCCTGCGAGGAAAGGTTACAACATTGGGGACTGTTTAGCTTAGAGAAAAGGCAAGTGAGGAGGGAGCTGATAGAGGTGTCGTGAAAGTGGATATTGTATTATATTTAATTGAACATAAAACAAAGCGCCATAATTTTGGCCTCCAGGACATACAGCCAATGGGCCTGCACACATTTGCAATAGGATATAAGGTCCCATTTGTCATGGTGCAAGTCCACCTTTCTTCCCCACCCCCACCCCACTTAGCAGCAAGGACTACTGTGCCAGTAGCCATGGGGCCCTGATTCATTCTGAGCAAGCCTGGGAGATCTGCAGATCCAGTGGGTTTACCTGCAAGCACACTTTTTAGGAATAAGGGAGGCTAAAGTTTATAGTTTTAAAAGCACTCACAACACAAGTGGTTTTAGAACTCTTTCAAAGAGAAATGGCCTAGTTCAAATGGTGTGTGTGTGTGTGTGTGTGTGTGTATGAAAGAAAGAACGAGAGAGACTTCCAATTAATTTTAGAATGACTATCTTCAGAATGTTCTGCCCAGGTCACCATTTGTCACTTGAACATAATCCTCTTGAACACAGTAGAGCTTGCTTCTGAGTAAATGTTCCCCGGGGGGTGGGGGGGGTGGAATTACCTTGGGTAAAGTCCATTACAAAGAAATTGAAGTTTAATTAATGATTAAATTAATGATTAAAGATGGATATTTTTCTTTGGTACGAGTAGCACCTGCCAAGTTTAACCATCTGGATTGTGTAAAAGTTAGATTTTTCTGAATAATGAAAACCTCAACCTCAATACTAAACAACTCTTAGCATACTTAAAATATGCAAAGTAATGGCTTTCTAAGATAGGTGGTAACCCTGTCCTCTACCTACCGGTATCCTGTAGCGTACTTGCTGTTTTTAACAGTTTGCTGCATTAAGCAAAATGGCCCAGTCTCTAACAGTTCCCCTGAGCAGTGGCCAAAACATACAAAACAGGAAGCTAGAACTGAATGAGGACAGGGACCTGTTCATCTCTAATTAATTCTGAATTAACTTGTTCCAGTAAGATTCCCCCACCCCGATCACTTCACCCCACTTAACTGGGACTTACCCCTGCCAGATGTACTTTTCTGCCTTGGAGTGCCATTACAATAGCACTAGGCCAGAGAGAGTGACTAGGAAGGCAGTGCTGAACTTCTTCAGCTCATTGCACCAGCCTTACTCAATGTTACCATCTTAGTGAAAAGTGTTGAGCAAATGCAGTGTGAGCAGCATGAGAAACGGGGTTGGCCAAGTCCCATTGGAAGAAGGCAATTTGCCCCCACCTTCTCCCACTGGCCCATAGCAACTGCTGGCAGGTGTACATCATACAATCAGAAATACGTCAGCACAGCACATTTACTCACACAGAGTACAAAAGAACTTCCCCAGCATGACGCATCACAGACACAGGGTCCAGCCCCCCCCCCCCCAATGGCTGGTCCCTCAGACTCATTCAAGCTATTCAATTACAGGTTATTTACAGCATATCCTTATCCTACAAGAGCAAAACAGCGGAGGAAGGCAAATGAGGAACCTTTGTGTCAAACCCAGTTCAAAGTTTGGCATCTTGTACATCACTGTGCAAAATAGCCCCAATACAACAGCGCACTCGGGGTTAGCGTGGGGTGCTCAGCGAGAACATTGCAATTCCAAGAAAACCAACAAGGAGGGAAAGGGACAAACAGAATGGAGAGGGAAGAGGAGAGGGAGAAAGCACCAAACATGAAGACAGGGCCTGTCCTGACTGGAGAGATGGCAAAGAAGCACACAGAACAAATGTCCTACCTTTGGCTGGGTTAATGCAACTTCTGTTGTCTCCTTAAGGCTGCAATCCCAAGCATGTTTATGAAGTCCTGTTTGACTCAGTGTAAATATGCCCAAGATCAGGCTGCAAAAAGTGCCTGTAAATGGCCGATTTGTGAGCCAAATTGTTAGTGCCTCCTTATTTGCGATCAATGACTCTGGACTCAACGCCATGTTAGCAGAGTTATCCGTGACTTTTCAATGGTTAGACAGAGTGATCTGTAAATTTGGTACAGCTACGAAAGATTGACATGCAGGGATGGACAACATAGCACATGGGAGAAATGAGTCCACTCTTTCTGCTTACAGTGCTTCTTCTCTTGAAAAGTGCAGTTGGGTTCTGTTCAGGATGCTCATTAGCAAAATAAGACGGCAGGAAATTACCCTGGGCTTTTACATGATCCAGAGAAAGAGGCAATGCCTATGCAGCCACAGAGTGCCGGGGGTGGGGTGGGGGCTTAACGCAATTAGTCAGCAATAAATGACAGAGCAGGAGTGGGCCGCTTTCAGGTTTCCAGGATCTACTTGGTTTTTTTACTAGAATCCTGAGATCCATCAACTGGAGCCAGGTGCAAAAGACATATTTTTGAGCCCAGGAATTTGCTAATACAAGAACTAAATTACACTCCTACCACACAAAAATCCAGTCCTGGTCATCCCAACCTTTCTTAATTTCAGCATAATTTAGGGTGGAGGAGGTATCCATCGCTAAACAATGGGGAGTCAGAAATCCTTGCTCTACTGCATATCATCTAGAGATCTACCAGTAGATCCAGATCTACCTTCTGTCCACCCTTGCCCCGGAGCACTATTGCAGGGAAAGGTGAAAGCACTAACTTGATAAGCAGTTCATTCATTCTAACACTATTCAAGCTACAGCTTTTATGATCCTTTCTTTGAATTTTTATTATTGCATATGTTGTTGTTTTTTTGCAATACAAGCCATTGCCCATTTATCCCTTTTGCGTCCTGCTCGCCCATTTTTTTGTGTGAGTTTTTAGATGAACTTCTTTTAAGTTAGTGCTTTTTAGTATTACATGATGATAGACATTAATAATGCAAAGAAATTAGCTCCAACTGTAGTGGCTGGGGGGGGGGGGGAATACCATGGGATTATATATAATGCAGGGCTAAATATTAGCAAGTCGCTGTAGGGACTCCAAAGTGAGATCAGGTCTCCTCTCTAAGTGCTAAGGAAGGAGGACATTTGCAATTGGAAATTTAGCAAGCAAAGGTTTTTGAAGATCTGCCAGCCTTCCCTTAACCTGGTGCCCATCAGATACCTTGGACTGCAACTCCCATCATCACTGAACAGCATGGCTAATGTCTATGGATACGTTAAATAAGAAAAGCATGGCAACTATGAGGGTTTTTAAAACCCAGGATACATGGAATAAAGATGGAGAGAACATAAGAAGAGCCATACTGGATCAGACCAAGGGTCCATCTAGTCCAGCACTCCATCACACAGAGGCCAACCGGCTGTCGACCAGGGGCTGCAGTGCCTCATACCATCTACTGAAAGACTGAATAGATCATTCTCTCTCGGCTGCTCTGCTTGTACACCAAGGAAGCTGCTGATCATCTCTGGTTCCCCAACCGCTGCAGCAATAGTTTAAAAATGTGGGTTCAATTCTAAAGCTGCTCAAAAACCAGTCAAGGGGCATTAAGCAGAGCAGGGAGTAGGATCCCAAAGCCTCATTTGCCCAACATACCCTACCCCCAGCCATCAACTATATCAGTACTGGAACTGGCATAATTAATTCCATCCCCTTGGAGTCAATGGGTGGGGGGAGAATAAGCCCCGCACCCCACTCCAGCAATAGGATTGCTCTGCTCGACTTTTAAAAAATCATGTGAAGAATGGTTATGTGCATAGCAGCCATGCATTTGGATTGTGGCAGAATGTTCATCCAGGACTACTAGGCAGCCAATCGAATCAAATTAGAATTTTCAACAGAAGTACTTGTTAAACCAGCCAGTGTGCATTTTCTATGATAGGCCAAGCCTATTCACCGCCTGCTGGGTTCCAGAGTATACTAATACCTTCAAGGTTTCAATTACATAAAACAAGATATATATGTGTGTGTGTATTCAAATATATATGTGTGTGTGTGTGTGTGTGTGTGTGTGTGTATTCAAAGAGAATCTAGCATCTTAGATCTGCACAGGCCAAACGGCTGGAATCTCCCATAGTGCTGTTGCATGGATTCATCCTTCAGTGAATTGTTGCAGCCATATTTGAATGGTAGAGTTATCCTGCAGCCAGCCAACAAAGGAAAGTGGGGGGAAATTGCACCAAGCTGTTTTTCTTACAATGAAAAGGCCTCTTTGATTTTATGGTTCCTTAGGGAAAATTCAGGGATAGAAACTTTATGTGCCCTCCAGCCTGTTCTGACTGGCAGCTGTGGCGTAGCAGATAAGGGCATTCATCTCAACTTCTCCAGTAAGTGAAAGCACATTACTAATAATGATCAAGGCTGGGGCTTGCTTGATGTCAATCAGAAAGCTGTAGCCCTTTTACAGAGATAGTAAAGGCCCTTCTGGTGTGTCTCTCAAGGACTATACCTGCATGTATCTGTGATTTCACCATCAAGTCGGTTTGTTCCCTCCCATTTCCACTCTTCTGCCACTGGCTTTTGTAATATCTTGCCTGATGAAGAGATCTAGAGATCTTGAAAGCTTGCGCATTTTTGTGACTTTTGGATTGGCCTAATTAAGGCATTACACTAATACGGATTTTGGATTTACTCTTAAAGAGTATTTTAGTTTCCTGACATGGATTTTTCTTATGACTAAAATGGAGAATCAGATCAAAATTTAATAAATGCTCCCATTTGCCATGTGCATGATATTCTTGGAGAAATTCAAATCCATGAGCTTGCTTGTGCTAGAATGTATGTTCATAACCTTGTGCAACAGGATGGAAATTTTCTGAACCACATCAACTGAGAAATGTGGGGAGATCTGATGCAGGAAACAGGTGAGAAAGACCTTGCAAGGTAGTAATGGGAGGGATGCCCAAATTCCTAGCAAGGGAAGGTAGAACCTTTCCACTCCATATAGTTTAGAAAATGTCTTCTTTGCTCACTGCAAATTCATGGGCTTTACGATTGCCCATTCTACAAGTTAGACCAATGTAAAAAGATGGAGCTATATGTTTTTGCTTACCCTCTGGCATCAGCGTTGCAGATTCACTTTGGAGTCCCAGTCAAAGTTGAGGCCAGATAGCCAGTCTTGCTCCCAACCAGGAGGGAGGGTGGGCAGATGGGAGGGGGTGTCTCCACCTGGAGAGGGGGAATTGGCAGGAAATGAAGTGAGGCTGTTTCAGTGGTTTGGGTTCAGTTGTGGAGCCTAACTTGGGTGCTCACTACCATGTGCGGTGGGGGAATGAGCAAAGGCCAGGCTACATCTAGAGGGCACAGTGGAGGGTTGAGGAAGGAAACTGTCACTGCAAGAGGAGGTGGGGACAAAGCCTGTGCAAAAGAGCTGAGGCAAGTACTTGTCTCCAACAAAGTGTGTGTAGGGGGAGTGAATGCCCCTGGTTGCATCCCTGCCTCCGCACCAGAGAAGTGGCAGGATGAGAAGTGCTACAGATCAATGGTAGAACACAAGCTTTGTACGGAGAAGATTCCAAGTGCAATTTCTGGCATCTCTTGGTTAGGGCTGGAAAAATATCTGCCTGAAACGTTCCCCCATTCCAGCTGTTTTTCTAGCACTAAATGAGAAATTTAGACTGCAACAGAGGTGACATCAATATGCAACATGTAAAACATGGCTCTGATCTTCTTAGGTCAATTAGCTAGAACGGTCTTGACAGCAACAGAAAGAGCTGGTGGAAATGAAGCAAAGTAGATTGGGAGTCTGGGTTGAGGTCCTCCCTCTGAGTGGCAATCTTTATTCCAGCCAAAGGGGCAGAAGGTGGTCATAAAAAAGGAGTCACATTTCCTGAGAGAGACCTGTTCCACTCTGAGGTGGGGACAACATTTGGCCTAGTGCTATATGCTTTACAAACAAAATGTCTCCCCCATTTGTTAGGGATGCTGGAACCACATAACCACTTGTAGATGTATAAGTTGGTAGGGAGAGAAGGGTGGTTTTGTTCCCAGTGTCTAGGTGCCTTGGGATGAAAGGCATCTACCACCTACCACCTAGAAGTTGATCACCTAAAAAGAGTTCCAAGCAACACTATCAGTGATGGGAGCAGAACCAAGCCCAGCAGGCAAGGCATTAAATATGACCCTGTCTTCCCTCCCTGGGCTCCTTGTGCTGAAGAGGAGAGATCCAACGTTTGGCCTGGGGATAAACTGCATGCTACATTAAATGTGTAGCATGCAGCTGATCTTTTTACTTTAATGGAAGCACATGGGCCTCTGATCTGGGTCAGGACCATTGTGCATGGGTAGGCAATATTAAACCTTCCCAACCAGCTGCTTCCCGGTGTAAACTCAACTCCCGCACACAGGGGCTAAAACAAAAGGGGAAACCCCAATTGGTGGCAAAGGAGGCCTTTTCTTTTTAGCCCCCACATGGGAGGGGAGATTTGGGAGAAAGAACTGGGTGGAAAGGTTTAACTCCACCCCCCCACACCTTTACTAAAATGTTGTCGTCCTGATTTATATCAGGATCTTGCAGGCTTACACTAAAGGAAAACAACTATTAGGATCAGCTACATGCTACACACTTAATGTAATGAGTAGTTTAGCCTTAAACCCACACAACAGGCTGCTTCCTGTGCTCAAAAAAGAGCAATATCTGCCTGCTCATGGCTGGAGGCTTCCCTCCCCCATCCCCATCTTTGAAACCGTGACATTAAGGCAGAGTTTCAAAACCACGGGCAACAACCCAGTCCAGTCATTCAAGTTGCATTTTTGCTCAGATTATCAGAGTTTGATAGCAGCACGGCTTCACATTAAAGCACAAATGCACCCTACTTGGGCCAATGTAGGCAGGGCTCTGCAGTGCTCAACATGTTTGTGCATGAGGTCAATGAGGAAAACATAAATGGCCAATAAATGCTCATCTATGGTTCATTACTACCTGGCCTTCCAGTCTAGACCCTTCCCTCTCCTGTTCAGATTAGGATTGGGGGGGGGGGATGTTAGCAGCAAATCAGCTACCACTCAGAAGACTCCAGTAGCCAACATCATCAGCACTGGGCAAGCAGAGCATGGCTAACAGTCCTAGATTAATTCAAAATCAGCAAAGTGAAGGTTAGTAGCCAGTTAACTACATTCTGCTTAAAGGAGAGAGAGAGACTTCAAAAAGGGAGACCTCAATTATGACAGAGACAGTCAATGCTACCTCAATGCTGGCTGGGGATGATGGGAGTTATAGTTTGACACATCTGGCGGGCACCAGGCTGGGGGAGGCTTGTGAAGTGTAGTCATGTGACATTTGAGATCAAGAACACTTACAGCCCTCTTTTGTTCACAATTACAACCCAAATTAAGCACAGTTTTCAAAACAGGAGGCAGCCTTAACAGGGAGGCCCTGATGATTCATGGGAGAAGCCCAAGTTAAACAAAAATTGGGCAACGAAGAGCAGAGGCTGCACCCAAGAAACAGGGCATCAAGAATGTCACTTTTGTATCTTATACAGTCCTATCACATGGCAAGTTGAGTTGTCATTTGGCTCAAGGAAAGCACTGCAAAATCTTCCTGCATTTAATTTTTTTATTACTTGAAATTAATTACCATGGTGCCGGCCAACCTTTCTGGCAAGTGTGCAACAACTCAAGTCTGACGTATGAGATAGCACCATTTGAGTGAACAGTACAGTACACATGCAAAACCCTGTTCCTTGCATTTGTTTTGCTTTGCTGCCACTGAGTCAGGGAGCAGTTAGCGATATGCCACTAAAAAGGCAGGTCAACCTGCAGACATGACTCAGCAGTAGCCAGGCCCATGGGCCCTCCTGTTCCTGTTCATCCGGCATGTTGCAAACACCTGCAGCTTGTGCTACTTGTGGCTTCTGTATAACAGGCTGACTGCACATTAATTACATCATAAACAGCACACTGCTTCTCTGAATGTGGATCCACCACCGACGCACAAGAGGGAAATATCAGCAGGTTCAGGGAAAACCCAAGGTTTAAAGTAGTAAAAAGAAAATGTTTAGGAGAAGCACCTAAGGGTGACACACCCATCCACCCCCACTAAACAGCCCAATGAGGACTGTGCATGTTCAGTGGCCACTGAACGTTGAGTATCTGTTTGGGGGAAGGAATGGAAAACGGGGTGGGGTGGAATGGAGTATCAGCTAGCTAGCCCACTGAACAGTAGTACTCCACACTGCAATATTCTGTTGCTGATCCAACTTGTTATAATTACATTATAGTTATCTTAGGTGAACAAACAGACCTTGACTTCAGGAAACTCACTATGGCAAAATTGGGAGGGAAACCCTAAAGCTATATACATTCTGTTTATTGACTGGGTAAGTGCAGAACTTGGCACATAATCTGCAGTCCTGAGAATAGTCACTCTCACTTTCTAAAATCACATCTTCTAGACCTCACGGTTGCAGAGAAAATACTGAAAATATGGGCCTAAATGCTCAGTGTCCGTAAATGCTCAAAACTATACGGGGCGAAGCATGACCTCTAATAAATCAGAGTGAAATCCTTGAGGTATTTGGCACAGTATATCTATCTACAGACCTAGTTACCAATCGTTCAGTGTAAGAGAAACTCTGTTGGCTTCTATTTCATAAGAATGGTGAAAGGGCAATGGCTAGATTAATATGTTTTATCAGTAAAACTATAATCAAAGGTGTTCCACTGGATAGGAAGAGAATACTGCATGGCGTAAAGGCTATTAGGTGACACCAGGAGCTCTGAAATTCTGCTTTCTATATTGTACTATATATAGTCTGTTGGAATATGAACTGAACCATTATGAAACTTAAGTTGGAAAAGCCGTGATGAGCATTATGGAGAAACTAATGATTACCTGGCTTCTGCCACAAAGACGGAAATTCAGATATCTAACTTATTTTATTAGGGACAAGTGTCCCTTTCCCATTGTCTAATCTCTTCTGGCTGGAGGTTGGCAAAGTAGCCTCAAAACTCATCAGCAAGCCATTTAAGTATGTTAGCCTGACACCCTGGCCTGACACCCATAACTTCCTTTTCAAAGTTCCCCTCCAGGAAAACTGGAGGGCAAGTGGATGGGCTTGTGAAATGTGTGATGAACCCCCTCTCTCATTTGCAGAGAGGGCTAGCCAATGGCTAGAGAGGGCTTCCCCCTAGCCAATGGAAACTCCCTTGAGGCAAGTCCACAAGGCAAGGCATGCCAATTTTATACATCAATTCCAAATAACTCCCTCAGTATAGCTCCGACCTAAATCAGAGCACTGCTTTGTACCTGTTAAGACAGCTGACAGTACTAAGGCAGAAACAGAAATAGAAAACAAGATTTTTGTTCGATTTGGAAGGCCTAGCCCTATTCTCTGATGGCTGCTTGCTTGGGAAGAAAAGAAATGACATCCAAGACTCAACCTGGAATGCTGTGCATGTTGAATTACAGTGCTAGTTTTTTGTTTAAACTAAATCTGTAGAAGATATCTACTACCTTCTCTCCCCAAGGTGAGTAGAAGAGAAAATGAACCAAGGGAAAGGGGAGTCACAAGCATGTCAGTATGTAACAGTAGAGGTGAGAGGCATACTTAGCTTTGAAGACATTTGATGGCTTTGCCATCCAAGCAGAGGACCACAGTGAAGCTTCCTCCCCTTGGTCCCAGTCTGCAGGCCTCTTGTGCTTTTAAGAATGGAATGACAAAGAATGGGGCCAGAAGGGGAGCCTATCAGCACATTGTGCATCTCTGAGAAGGTTGTGCTGCTGATTCAACCCTGTGTGCATCTGATGCAAGCTGCAAGGAACCACAAGGCGGGTTTGGTTACTGGAGGTCATCCAGTCAGCACCGATATTCGTTTGGAAGGATCACGGCAAAGGAATTTACAGAGCGGTAAAACAAGTAGAGGGTGTACTGAACAAAAAACCCACAATGAGATAGAGAGGCTCTTCCTTGTGGAACCAATGCCAGGTTGTTAAAAACAAAACCAAGGTGTAATTCCTAGAACCAAAGAGTAAACAGAATGGCCCAACTTAACCAAAATAAAATGGGGGAGGAAAACAAAAACAAAGCAGAGTTTATTGGGAATCTGAATGTAAAAGGACCATCATGCAGATTAAATAAGGAGGGTACAAAGACAGAGTTAACAGTCCTAGGCCTTTGCCTATGTTTGTGGTGGTGGGGAAGCTGAAGGGCAGCATCCAGAGAGAAAAGGCTACGGCAGCAGTTGGTTTGCTGCAGCAGCGACTCTTCCCATTCCCAATGCTTACAGGTTCCTTTCTGGGTTTTTGCTTTTCTTTACTTTATAAAAAGATCCTCATTTTAGGGAACCACAATCCTGGCTGCTGCCCTGCCTGTTGCCACTGCCCTGCAGAAATGCAGTGGCCAGTTCTGCGAGGTTTCCAAAGTCTCTGCCCCACAGAGAAACGTCAACGCTGGCAACCCTGGACCCGAGGGATTTATTAATGCCCCCCCCCCACCTCAGTCATACTGCAAAGCCCAGGAGTTTATGACAGAGCCAGACAGCCTAATGATAAGAATCATTATTCTCCTACCACCGTAGTCCTTGGGGCGGAGGGAGCAGTTTCTTGCAGAGGAGCAGTGAACTGCCTCCTCTTCCATTGTCCATCTGCACAGATCCCAACGCAAAGGATGGCTGCCTCCCTGCCCCTCTGTGGTATTCTGTCCCAGACCACAGGTTCCAGATACAAAAAACAAAGAAGAACCAGGAGCGAAGGCAGCTGAGACCAGCTCACTCCAATCTCCGTTCCATCCTGATCCAGTCCTCTTTAGAGTGCAGACTGCACATTGGGGTCCAGGGTTTCTCGGTCAGGAGACTCAATGTAGTTGGCTGCTTCCTGGAGCTTCAGCAACATTGCCATCTGTGTGGGGAGGGGAGGGGGAAAGACCAGAAAAACGTTATAGTAGTCCAAGGCTCTTTTTATAAACATAGAACTCAATAAATGTCCGTCGGTCTATAGTGCCTGAGAATAAGCCAGCACGTGCCTAACGAATACCCAAAAAGAATATGGGAGGGGTTATTGGCAATCAGAATTCCCAGGTAGATGAGGAGGGGAGCCATGAAACTATGTTTTCAGTGCAGATATGTTTATCATCTGTGCTTTGGATAAGATGGAGTGTCCTTATCAGGGGAGCAGACAAGTGTTCAGACCTTGTGGCACAAAAAAAGAGCTCAGGCAAAGCTTAAATACAGTGGTTTGCATGATGGGACCTTGTTAGGGTTGCTTACAGCTTCACTGTACACAGAAAATGAAGTTTTTTTAAAAAAATAGTTATATCCATGTCTTGGTTATTATGTGCCTTTGATTCAGGAGGGTACTTGGGCTACAAGAGCAGTCCAAGAAAGCGTTGAATCTCAAAGGGATAGATAAACATGCTCAGGGAGGAGACTGTAATTCAGTTTCACAAATCCAGAGGGCTTGGACGGTTTCCTCCCCAGTGGGGGGGTGGGGGGGGTGGGATCGTGCTTAGAAGACAGGGTGCATCAGAGGAATTAAAGCTGTAACCTTTACAAACCAGCTGCATATCTTGTTTATTTTGCTAATTTGTACACTGCTCTTCAATAAGTATTACTTGGATGGTTATCAAGCTAAAAAATGACAAAAAGCATTCTAAGAAAGCACACAAAACAAGAACAATAATTATAGAATCATAGAATAGTAGAGTTGGAAGGGGCCTATAAGGCCATCAAGTCCAACCCCCTGCTCAGTGCAGGAATCCATCTTAAAGCCTCCCTGACAGATGGTTATCCAGCTGCCTCCTGAATGCCTCTAATGTGGGAGAGCCCACGACCTCCCTAGGTAATTGGTTCCATTGTCATACTGCTTGAACAGTCAGGATGTCCAGCCGGAATCTGGCTTCCTGTAACTTGAGCCCATTATTCCATGTCCTGCACTCTGGGATGATCAAGAAGAGCTCCTGGCCCTCCTCTGTGTGACAACCTTTCAAGTATTTGAAGAGTGCTAACATCTCCCCTCATTAAAAGCTCATCAGATATTGAAAGCTTGAGAAAATGAAAACGTCTTTGCCTGGCACCAAAAAGACATCCACATAGTGTCAGGCAACCCTCCTGCCCATCGCCAGGAGAAAATCCCATGAAGTTGCATATGTTCTTTAAAGATAAGACTGTGGAGTTCTAAACAGAACCAGATAGATTTTGGCAAATGTAGTTAGTGAGAATGGATAAGTTAACAAAGGACAGGTATGTATGCATGAGCTGAAACAGTCCAAACCCATGCCTCTACCCTATCATGACTAATCCACCCTAGATAGATTAGAGATAGATTGAAATGATAGATTTCAAGGCCAGCTCACATACCGTTTAGAAGGCGCATTTACCCCAGGTGCCCTACCCTAAAGGGTTTGCCTAGCAGCAGCTTCTCTCAGAGTTTACGAAGGCTACCGTTTGCTGCTGCTCTCTACCCTACAATGTCCACAATTCTGCCAAGGGCACATGCATTGGCAAAGCCAAAACTATCCCATGTAGCTGTCTCAGTTGATATGTGAAGCCAGCTTCTTTCTCTGGCTTATACGTTTATGCCACCTTGTGGCCAAATCCTCACAGTGCCACCCAGCACAGTCATTTTCAGGCTCTTCTTCCTGGTCAAGGGCAATCATGCTCGCTGAGGTCACCAATGCAGTCTCTGTTATGTGGCAATGTGGAGCAGAGTTTCCCTCTTGCCCATGTGGAGATGCAGGCTCTAAAGTGCTAAACTGATCTCTCAATCAATACTTGTGCTGCTATTCTAGACTCAAAGATATTTCCAATAGGGGTAGGGAGAGAGAGGGAGGGAAGGAGGAGGTGGCAATAAGGGGCAGATGGACACAAGAGAGAAGGCAACCACTATTACAGTAATACAATTGTGTCCCACAGGGCAGCTGAATGATACACACTTAGCAATTGCCTGTATAATTGTGTAAATCTTTAAAAGCAACTTCTGATCCCACTGGGACTTCCTGCTCCCCCCTCCAGGTTGTTCTGCAGCACCACCTGCCTTGTGGGGGAGTGGCCTACATAATACAAGGCACTCAAGACAAGATGGTAACCATGGGCCCATTCTGTAAAACCAGCCATCCTGGAAGTGCCAAAGCCTCATTGTGTTTTTACTTTGGGAAGAAATTCCCGGTGGAGCTATTTCTGTTTAATGCCTATAGCTGCTAGATGCTGTTCGAAACACACTAGTGACACAGTTACTGCCCAGACGTCTTGAAATGTACAACTGGTATCAATCTTGCACCAACCCAATGTTCAATTGAATCATAGTCCTTGGCATGGCCAGCTCCACCAAGTGGCAAGGCAGAGCAGTTTGCCCATGCACCATGGATGTTTCAAAGGCCCAATGAGCTGAGCTCTGGAAGCAGGCGTGATCTCTAAATCTATTCCCATGCTGCTCTCCAAATGTTCTGGAGATCAGCAGGGAGGGTGGATTAAGATTTCTGGGAGTGTGCTGTCACGGGGGTGGGTGGGAAGGAGGTCCCTTGTCTGGAGTGAAGTGGGAGGGACTCACTGGAGATTGCCCACAAACCTGGAGCTAGCTTGAGTCCTTGGAGTCCCAAATTGTTTCAAACAAACAAAACACACATGTGGTGTCTGCTGCAAGCATAAAAGGAAAAGGCAGAGTTTGTGATGCCAAGTGGAGAAGGGGAAAATCTGTCATGTTAGTCACCAAGCGTTTCAGGAGAGATTTGCTGCTTGAGGGCAAAACAAATACGAAGGGTACAAAATAAGGGTTTAGGGCAAGTCACCTCACAAGCCAAGATGAAGTTTCTTTTAACAGAATAAAATGATAAGTTTTATGGAATGGAGTTCATAAGGTGTCTCCCAGTGAGAGGGGGAGATTCACTCTCTTTGCTTTATAGCAGGGATGGGGAACCGGCTGGCCTCCAGGATGGATGCAGATTTTGGATTGTGGTTTCTCCTCCTCCCCTGTGCACAGTGGCTAGCCTACCTTCTGCACAGGAGGAATGCAGTGGTGTTCAGGGATATGAAAGTGGGGGAGGAAAGGGTTAACCTTGATAGACGTTGCTGTCCGAGGGGGGATTTTCATCAGGGAGGAAGAAAGCAAAAAGGGGGGAGAGAGAAGGGAATAGACAAAGGAAGAGAGACTCTAGCCCTTTCCATCTCAGTAAACAGCCCCTGAGAGTTGGGGGAATAAGCTCTTGACATTAAAAATAAAATTCCCCATTCCTACTTTACAGCCATTGGAAAGTCATCATAAAGTCCCTGACTGGCTAAACGCATAGCTGGCTGTGGAATTCTGGGAGTTGTAATCCAACATCTCTAAAGGGCACCAGGTTGACAAAGGCTGCAGTAACCAATGTGCCAGCTAAACCTTTTGCTACAAAGAAATGGCTGGCAAGGTATGACAGTGCAAGGATGACATGTGCCACTCGTCCAACGGGATGCTTCTGAGCTTCCAACTTAATTCGTCACGCTGAGAATTACAAGGATCCGTTCAGCTTATTCCTCGGCCCCTGCCCTCCTCTACAGCCTGCAGACGTACCAGGGGGTCTGATTCCAGGGAGTTTGGTGTAGAATCCTTTCCGCTCCGTTCCTCGGGGGGTGAGACGGTGCTGTGGGGCCCCACGCTGGGTGGGGGAAGGTGATAGAGCTTTGACTGGTCTTGTTGGGCCGACGGCCATGGCAACGTGTCTCGCACCCATTCCACAGGGTCTTCCCAGGCAGCTTTCTGCCCATGCACCTGGAGCAGGGATAGGCAAGACAAGAGCATTGACACTTACTGGTGCCTGGCTGGCATTTGTGGCAGCAGTCAGAGAAATGAGCCACATTTACATCCACTCTTTCCATCCTCTGGTGAGAGGCAGGGTCAAAGCTCAGAGCAAATTCAAGCAGGAGTTGGACAATGCCTGAAAATCAAACAGCTTTGCTGCAAGATACTTCAATGTGGCTCATTCAGAGCAGAGCAAAAGGGCAGTTTGTAGCCAAGCAATCGATCTATGCAAATAGGTTCAGGCTACAGCATCATGCTGGATGGGGATGAGGATGTGTGGAAAAATACCTTGATCCCATCCTTTGCTCCCTCCTGAAGGTAGGGGATGATGGAATTGTTCCACAGGTCGATGAACCAGGTTCGGAAATCCTCAATACCGATGGGGCATGACAAGAAGAAACAAGGGCCTGCAAAGCAAAGTGAGGAAGGGAGGATGAGCCACTAGCCAGTGTGAAAATGTCAAACTCTTGTAATATTTTGGCCACAGGGGGTCACTTCTATGCCACAATGGCGATGGCTATGCCAGATACAGGGAGTCAGTATGGTGTAGACCTAGCAACTCCTTACTAAACTGGAAAGGAATACATTAACATCTGGTGCCTATGCTATTGGATTCAAGGGATCGGTTCTGTCACTAAATAGGGATACTGCTGGACTACTGAGTAGCTTAAAGAAGCTCAACCTTAAAAGGACAGGCTCAAACCCAGATGACTGCTAATACTGTAGCCCCGTCCCACACAATCACGTTCAACAGAAATAACCAAAGAAAATTCCATGAATTTGGCTGTCAACGATGTAGCAGAAAGCAGAGCTTAATTTGAGCCAGTGCTCAGTCCAGGAAATTCTCTTTAAAACTAGAGTTCTAGCACTTTGAAGTAATAACTGGATATTCCTCTGAGCATATGCAGATTATTAATTTTCTCATCACTGGGTCCATAGCCACACACCTAACCCAGTAAAATTAATGACAGGGATGCTCAATGAGAGGTTGTCTCTTCTGTGCCCTGGAATCCCTCTTTTGTTTCACCACTAGAAACAGCACACAACTTGATCCAGGATGGGCTTTCATTACAGCTTCCCAACCCAGCTTCCTGAACCACATCTCCAGCCAACATAGATCAAGCCTTACCAATAAGGAAATCGGAGGTACTGTGCTTTTCCAGGAAGGTGTGAAGATGATACCAGAGCTTGGGCACCCAGTCCAGCACACGCAACAGCTCTTCCCGGTTGGCATTGACATCACTGTCAGACTCAAGCAGCTTCCGGCGTAGGTAGCGCACCAAGAAACCATTGGCCGGTTCTACATTATTGGAGAATGTCAGCATCCTGCAGGGTATAATATGGGGACAAATTAATGATAGAACCGGAAGCGAACAATCCTCTTTCAAAGCATTTTCTAGACCAGCTTTCCTTGACCTGGTGCTCTCCAGGTGTTATGGACCAACTCCCATCAGCCTCAGTCAGTATGACCAATGGTCAGGAATTCTGGGAGTTGTAGTCAAAAACATCTGGAGAGCACAAGGTTGGAGAAGGCAGGTCTAGACCAATAGACAGAGCAGGGAAAGGAGTTATACCTGTTTTCTCAAACAACAATGGTCTAATGTAACTCACATATGCACAAACACATATACAAAACATGAATCCTTTACACAGCATAATCACTGTGTTTGAAACCCAGGTGATCTTGGACAGAAGAGGAGATGCTAGTGGAAAACCCAGCACAATCCCACTCTCTTCAGTGGGTTCAGTACTGCTGTCCTTACCTAAAGCTGAGGTGGAGGCCATGGTTTGGAGTCATCTTCACAGGCTGATTGGTTGTTCCAATGATGTAAGGGCTGGTGAGGAAGAGGAACAAGAGCTCCATCAGGCACTACATATCCCATTTGCTCTCTGAAGAAGGCATGTTTGGAAGTCCTTTACTCTACCACTTCTTCACTTTCAACACAGCTAGATTATTCACTTGGGACGGTGTTCCCCAACCTGGTGGCCATGCTGGCTGGGGATGATGGGAGTTAGAGTTTAACACATCAAAAGGGCAAAAAGACGGGAAGGCTGCACTAGGATATCTACATTACAACCATCTTAGAAGCAGATCTTGGCAATGACTAGCACATGTATTTTTCTTGTATCAATCCCCCTTCTTCAAGACAGCAGAACAAAACACTGCTTCTCCAGAGCAGCTGTAGAGAAAGAATGCAGAGGGTTTTTTTGGGGGGGGGGGAGGGAAGTTCCCCTAATAAAAATAGGGGCTATTCCAGAAACTGGTAGAGGAAGTTATCCTGTATTTAGGATTGTAAGATACTGTAAGTTTCCTTGAGCAGGCATTTTGCCTACAATTCAGGATATACAATTTTAATATAAAAAGAAACAAATATACAATAAAACGTGGCTGGGCCCCTTCCTGGAACAAATCATTTCAGAGACCCATAGTAATGGGGACACATCTTTCTCTGGTCAAACTGATAGTACAGAAAAAAGAGTGGTAATAGCCAATGTTTTCTGGCAAGTGTGCCACAAGTATGTATTTATGCACAATGCAATGCATGCTCAGCTCTCTTTGTTTTTGGGTGGCTTTGCCTCTAGCTGAGCTGGAGAGCAGGCAGCAACACAATGTTAGAAAGACAGGCTCACTATCTCTCATCCCATGTTGGCCACTCATGGCATAGAACTAGTGATGAGAAAGTCCTCTTCTATAGCGTGGCAGTAAAAAAAAAAAAAAAGATGATGCAAGCCCCGGAGGCAACAGTAAAGCCATGCTATCATCAACAGCTGCCTAGTGTGAGATGCAGCATGGGAAGAAGTAAATGCAAATCAGAATGCACTGTTGCACTTGTAACTTTGAATATCTCCTTGGGGGCAGGATCACTATTAAAATGCATGAGCTGAATGCTAATGTATAGTAAACTTCTCACCATTTGTGGTACTTGCAGGTGAGTGCTCCATTGACAAGCTCACTGATGGAGCCAGGTTCGCTGAGGTCATCAAGGAGAATGACCAATGGCACATCTATCCCTGTTTCCCGATCAATCTGATTGGCCAGATTGGAGAGGTAAAGCTGCAGGTCCTGGTAAAGAATTATGCAAAATGGAAGTAAGTTGGTCAGCATGAGGAAAATAGGTATACACCAATCACTAAATGAAGACATGCAGGGGTGTTCGGAAAGGTGGCCAGATGGTGGTGAATCCACAAGGATGGGTAGGACTGAGGACCACTATCAAGGAATAGAAGGGAACATTGGCAAAGGGCTGGAAGAGCAGGGTAATGAAGATTAAGGCTGCAATTCCATACTTACTTAACCAAGAGAAAACCACACTGAACTTAACAGGAATTGCTTCTGGGAAGAAATATATTTAGGATTGTGCTATATGAATGAAATCCCTCAGCTGAAATTACAGGGGGACTGTGACTTAGGAATGAAGGCTATTGGCAGGGCTGTGCAAAAAGTCAGAGAGTTTGCCCCTGTGACTGTGCAGAAATGAAGGGGTAGCTGTTCCCAGCCAGGGGGTTCTAACCTTGCATGACTGCTGGTGCATGTTGAAAGTGTTGACAATGCCATCAGTGACCTCGCGGCCTGAGCGCTCCACCAAATACTCAGCCAGTCGATTGGTCAAGTAGGTCTTGCCAGTTCCGCTTGGCCCAGAGAGGATAAGGCGTCGGTGCTTGAGCAGAAGGCTTATATAGTGTTGCATCATGGGCTTGGGGATAAGGGTCTCAAACACCAAGCTGTCGACACACTTCTCTTTCAAGCCTACGTAGAAGATAGTGGCTGTTACAAGACATGCTCCCTCTCACATTCAGGGACTTCCGAACATCCCAGGCTCCTTTTTCCATCACAACATTCCCTCCTGAGCCATGACAGGCTCCTTTCTTCTACAATAATCCCGATATTTTAATGCTATCAAATTACTGACAACTCCCACTGCTACCACCATACCAAGGCCCTCATCTTCTGTTGATTAGTCCCACATAGCACATAGCAGTCTAACACCTCTCTCTCTCTCTCTCTCTCTCTCTCTCTCTCTCTCTCTCTGTGCCCTGGATCAGACTCTGGGAAATGTGTTTTGTTCTAACCAAAGTTAGTTAACAAACCAGGATGTCACACCATGGCTTTATACAGGTTTATTTTAACTAACTTTGTTTAGAACAAACCAGAGTTTATATGTAACAGAGAAGTGTGACTTGTTTAAAGTGAAAACAGAAGCTCTTTCCCCTTGCGGGCAGAGGAGGAGGAAAGGGGAGGAGAAATGTGAAATCCCGAGGCTCAATGCAGCTTGTTCCAAATAATCTAAGTATGGGTTAGATAATAATCTGAAAGGGGCTTAGATCTGGGACTTCTATTTCAATCCACAGGAAAACGAAAGAGAAAAATATTCCCTGCAGTATAGCCAAGCACAGATCCTCACTTACAGCAGCTTTCCCCAAACTGGTGCCCTCCAGGTGTTTTGGATCACAACTCCCAGAATTCTAGCCCACTGGCCAAGCTGGCTGGGACTGATGGGTGTTGAAGTACAAAACATCTGGAGGGCATCAGATTGGGGAAGGCCTAAAACAATTAAGTGCGGCACTTAGCAGCTCTAGTGTCCCATTGCCACTTCTGAACTTGGCAGCGCTCTCCAGATGCTCTCTCACTCAGAGGTCCCTGTTGCATTTCCCCCTCTTCTTTGTTCTGGCCCAGCCAGCTGCTTGAAGCTGGACAGGATAGAAATCAACGGAAGGGCAGAGATAGCCTGGCATGTCACTAGTGCTAAATGAACATTACGAACTAGTCGTGGCAGTACCTTTCAACGTCACAGCGATACTGGTCATACCCCGTCGGCACGGAGGCAGTTCCGGTGGCTCTGTGTCCAAGACCCGCTTGATGTGGCTGATGCTGTAGCCATAGACAGACTCAACACTTAGCCCCAACGTGAGAGCAGGGTCCATCTTGTTGACATACTCCTGAGTGAAGACAGGGAGGGGCTCAGATCAGATCAGGTCTCAGAAATAGGTCTAACTCTAAACAGCTTTCTCAAACTGGATGCCTTCCAGATGTGTAGGGCTACAACTCCCAGCACCTCCCACCCAGCCACCTGGGGCCACATGTTCCCCTATCCCTGCCCCAATGCAAAGGAGGATTGCATAGTGCAATGCCATAAGGACAGTAGTTCCAGAAGAGTTCAGCAAAAAAGCCTGCTGCCATTTTGTCCTTAAGGAGCTATTTATCCTCTGTTTCTGTTGGGCATAAGAGGTGCCCTTCCATTTTTTTCCCCTCCACCGCTAGCTCAGTTTGGAGAGAACATTTTCTGAAAGTGGTAACTCAGAAGAAGAGTCACTAGATTGTTAAGATCAGTCAGTTTATCTCCATGCTGCTAGTGTTTAACATCCTCCAGTCCATGTCTCTACATACAGCTAAAGCCTAGGAGGGGAAAGTGGGGTAAGGATAGATGTGTGGAGTACTTGAACCCTAATGGGTTAATATTCCAGGTATTTCACATGAAGTTTCTGAAGATGAGAGCTCAGCCCACAGTTTGTCATTAGCACCTCACCTTGAAGACCTGGCAGACAGCTTCATCCAGCATTTTCCAGTCCAGTTTCCCACTCACTTTACTACTGCCCAGGTAGAACTCCTGCTGCTTCAGGTCCTGGAAGCCAAAAAGGGAGAGATAAACATGGCTTTGATTGGGAAATTGTTGCCACCAGTTTTTAATGGCCACCAGATCAATTCCGGAGGCACTGTCTTCAGACACTGATCCTTCCTGCACTTCCACTGGTGCTTACCCCTTTGATGATGTGCTGAGGTGGCATGCGCACTACAATTCGTAGCGTCATCTCATCCTTCTGGGGGCCAGCACTGATGCCATCCATTGGCGACAACTCTGGAGAGGGAAAGAGACAGTATAAACTCTGTGCAAAAGAAGACACCATTGTCAAAGGAACCCCCATGTGGACAACAACAACAACAACAAACCCTCCTTCCTTTATCTTCCTACAGCAGCCCTGAAGGCCACACATAATGGGGTGAAGGGGCATGCACACAGGTTCCCTTACAAAAATGCCTCAGCATGCAGAGATGGGGAGGTTAAAAGCAACCAGGCATTTTGCAGCAGAAAGGGAACTGCTAATGGTGGCATTATGGTCCTCTTTTCCCTGTTCCCCACCCCATACCTGTATCTGTCAAGCTGGGACTGAAAGGGTGACTGAGCTGGAGCCCTAGAGAGCGTCGCGGAGAGGAGGCAGCAGATGAGCTCAAGACATGGCTCGGGATGGAGCTTGGGACTGATGAGGGCCCTGGAGTCACCTTCAGCCGGTCATTCTCAGCTTTCAATAGATCCACCTCCAGCTGCAGGGAATGGACAGAGAGCAGGGGCTGGCATGAGAGTTCTGATAGCAACAACACAGATGCCAGAGTCCCCCAAACAGAAGCCATAGAAGTAAATTCTAAGAGATGGAAGTACCGGGCTTTGGAGAGTTCCACAGCCCGATACAACCCCAAGGTGCCTTTCCTACAAGTTCTCTACTTCCTGCTTGTTAGCAAACCCTGAGTAGCAATATTTAAACAATAGAGAAGACAGCAGAGTAATATCCTGGGCTCATGGATCTTCCCTTAAAATGCTGAGTTAACAAAACAGAATGGATTTGAGCTCCAAAAGCCACAGCCCAGGTCTTCCATGCTCTGTCTGTCTCTCCCTCTGATTCTCTGCCTTTCTCGCAGTATTGGTCTGGTTCATCTGCCACTGCAGACTACTTCTCTCTTTTTTGTGTGTGCAACAATACAGCCCCTTAAAACATTATTACTGGGTCAATATCAGAGAAAGAGAGCACTTAATTGGTTAAGGCAATACTGGTGTCCTTTACTGTAACCTGTCCCATGAAGAGTTCTGTGAAAGTCAAAAGCTTGCTTGCTCTCACCAGCAGATCATGGGCCTGTTGACAGACATTTATCACATAGCCTGCTTGGTCTCTTTGTGAAAACACAACAACAGCAGGTGCTTAGAAACGGAAATTCCTGTGGTGGTCAATGACCTCAGTGGTGCTAGCTATGCAGCAGGGCACAGCACCCACCTGCATGTTGTGCATCGTTTCGCGCAGCTGATCCAGCTGGTGGGCCGAGTTTAGGGCTTCCAGGCGAATGTCTGTCAGTTTCATTTCCTTTTCCCACAGCTCTGAGCGCAGCTCTGAGACTTCCTTTTTCTCAGGCTCCTCTTCTTCATTAGTCTGGAAGAGCCTGTGCAAGGGATGAAAAGACAGTGAGACAGGTGCACAAATGCTGGCAAGGACTATAGTGGGTAAAGACTGGGAGGGATTGTGCCAGCTGAGGACTGCTGCTTCAGGCTAAAGATCTTGCAGAGGATGGGAATCTTATCTCACTGCTGTGCTCTCCTACCAAGCCTGAACCAGAAAGATACTCTACAATCTATTTTTCCACACACCAGCCTCTTAATAACCATGTCACTCAAATGCATGCAATGTTTAGCACAATGCTGATCAACTGAATTGGATCCACAGACCTTAAAGGGAGACATTATTGCACCCGAGAAGGGGAGTGGAGCTCAAACAGAGAACACAATGGGTTGGAACCAGACCGACTGTTCTTTGAAAGGAAGAATTCCTGTCATTCCAGGAACAGACCACAATCCACTGGAGGCTCCCTACTGGTGGTGGGGAGGAACAATTTTTGCCAATCTCCCCTTCCTGCTGCTCTGGAGGGTCCCCAGCAGTTTTCCAGGAGTCACAGATGGCTACAGGAGGAAGAAGACTGGCAAAAAATGCCTCCCTCCAGTGTAAGTGGATTTTTGCCAATTGTAAGTCTGGATCCAACCCAATGGGACTAATGAAGAGAACTTTATTATTCATCTTATGGGTGTGGGGATCTGAGGCCCCCAAACAGTGACCCATTTGAATCCATTCTAGGATATTTTGCCACTTAGGGTCATTTGTACATAGGCAGGATATAAATTGAATTAATCATCATCATCATCATCATCATCTTAAAGGATACTGGCTCAGATGAAGATTCTTCCAGGGTCAGCCTACCAACAGATTTATCCCCCCTACTTTCACCCCCAAATAAATAGGGGGCTACACTTACTCAGTGTTATCAATGCCCACGGAAGAGGAGTTGGAAGATTTGATGGAGGGTGAGGCTGTCTCCATGGATCCATGCTGCAGCTTGGGGGATGATGGCGCTGAAGAGTCAGGGGTGGCAATTTCCTCTATATCAGAATAGGAAGAGGCAGATTTGGGGCCCTTCTTGATGCTGAAAGCCTTGTTGAAAGAGCTCCTCAACTGAAGGGGGAAATTAAGATGTAGAGAAGGTTGGAATAGTCCTCCAAGACTTGTTGCTGGAAAGCAGAGGGCATTGCACCATGGGGTGAGCAGGCAACAGAGGCAGCTTGTGCCTTTGACACTGTATTTTGTTGCACCCTATAACCGCTTTGCACTTTTCAGGACATCCAGCCATCTAGACTCCCTTTTGATCTGCTTCTCACCCAAGCTCAGACCCAAATACCATCTCAATACACATTTCTTACAGCTACATTCTCCCAACACAACACCCCTTTAAAGAGTGTATACACAGGGTCTTCACTGTGGTTTAATTAATCCTTGGCTCCATGCTCACACCCTTTAATGCCAATTAGAATCTCACCCCACCCATAAGCATGCATTGACAGGATGAGAAAAAAATCACTTTTTTGAGCACCCTTTCAAGAACATGAATGCAACCATGTCAAGATGATTGTTCAAGGGTATCTAATTTGCATTAAACTCCTCTTAACTATACTACTCAAGCAACTAAGCACTAAGTTGTAGAGTGCTCAGAATGGGGATTCAGCAGAAATACTGGTGGCTTTCTAGCATGCCAATTTCCACAGCTTGGGCTCAAAGACTCCAGAGAGCGGGAGCACTTCTAGTCCCCAATGGAACATGAAATGCCTCAAGCCAAGTCCACTCCCAGCAAGGAAGCTGAACGGATTCCAAACGTTGTTATATTATCCCACCATAAAAAGAACTGAGCAGCTCTCATAGTCGGTAACCATAAATCTGGGCTCTTAGGGGAAGCAAAATGTTTAAAACAGGAGGAACTAAGGAACATACAGAGCCCAGGCATGACTTGCAGGTCTAAGGGCCAATAAGTGATCTGTTCCAGGTAGGGAAAGAATCAGACGTGTGGCAGATTCTCTTCTCGTAGCTTGAATGGGAATGCAAGTAAGCAATCCTATTCTATCTACTATAAAAGGAAGAAAGGACATCTTAGCAGCCTGAGCCTTGGGCTTGTCCAAACTTCCACAGGAGTTCGTAGCCAGCAATAACATGCCACAGGCCAGATGTGTACATGCATTTAAGTACTGCTGTCATGCCAGATGTGGAAGATGCAAAATGGTATAGTCTTATCAGTTAAAGTGTTCTGTAGTTCTTGCATCTTTCTGAAGAGAGGGAAGGTTTTATTCACACATGCAAATAATCAATGGCATTGTGGGGCAGAGGGGAGAATTACCTGTGTGCAACGTAATTACAGTTAACTACAATCTACCACCATGTCCTCTTGAAACAATCCTAGATTTTTAATGAGTGTGCAAATCCTATGTTAAGGAAGCCTCAAGTTAGCTGCTGGTGTCCCTATAGTTGCAGCCCTGCCTGGGAAAAGCACTTGGAAGAACACAAACCAGTTTATATGTGCTTCCCAGATTTACTTCTTTGAAGTTTTATCACTTTGCCTACGGGCAGTGGCAGCAGGAAGGTAGAGCAGACTCAAAATCCTTCCATCAGATAGCAGCCAGCTTGCTGAAGTTAAACAGGACTGGTCCGTGCATGGGAACCCTTTGTATACCTGGAGTTCCATCATGGCGGAGAAGTAGGGTATAAAAGTGATAAATAAGTCTCTAGCCAGGGAATAAAGGAACAGGGAAAAAGTATCGAGGCATCTGCTCTGTTACCGAGGCATGTAAAAGGGGAGAGTGCTGCATTTACAGGTTGCATCTTTTTCATCACAAGTTCAGGCATCAGCTGCTGTAACGAAGACAACCATTTGACTTATTGTTACAGTGGGCGAAGTAACTTCAGAACCCACTAGGGGGATCCAGCCACTGTTATGGTAGGTAGGGTGTCTCTTCTTGCATTCATACATGCAGTTCCTTATCCAATGTAACCGATTGTGTCGATGCTAGCACATGGTGTGTGTAGAGAAGTAGGGAACAAAATAGGCAATATGACCTCTGCCCTTTGGGTGTGAACAGGCCCTAAGAGCACTTAAAGGCTCATCCTGCTACAACCGGAGTCCTCCGGTTTTGAATTTGTACGTGTCCAATCAGACTTGGTTATGGCTGATACATTCATGAAGAGATCCATATATCTTATCTCTCTTGATTCCCTCACCTCCAAACCTGGTAGAGATTCTGCCAAATCCACAAGTAAGAATGTTAAGCTGCTCTCCTTCCCCACAGAGCATGATTTAATGGGAAAACACACATCCGTCCAGGAAGCTAAGATCTAAGAGGGCCCATTAATTTTGCATTCAATGGCTTGTCTGCCAAGAGGCTGCAGAAGCAGCCTTTCATCTCCTAATAGGCAACGGCGTGATCAATATTACAAAAAAAGTTTTTTTTTAAAAAAAGAGTCAAGTCCAACATGGCTGTGTGCTTTGCTCTTGAGGGGAATAGTTAATGTGCAATCCCAACCATGCTCAGGCGGAGCATGCAACATGCACCCACGCACACACACGCTCAGACACAAAATAGGCATCGATCCACACACATATTGAGACAGTAGCTGGGAGAATAGCCACTGTAATGGGTGAAGGTGCAACTGGAATGGGAGGGGGTGTTTGCTATCTTCCCCCCCACAAGCCAGTCTGGGGGCACACAAGAGGCCAGGGGACTGGAGCTGTTAGGGTTTGAACCTCTCTACCCTCTCATCTGGCCTCAAATGGCATTAGGCAGGATCTGGGCTGTACACATAGGAAAGCACTTTCCTGCTGTAAAATGCAGCAGCATTGAGCCCTTGCTGGTGATTCCGGACACAGAGTCAGATTTTATTCATAGCAGCGATGAATATGCCTTCAAGAAGGAAGGACCTTTAGTGTAGGCACCTGCCAGAGTTTTCCTATCATGTCCTTGGCTAAGCCTGGCCTGACAGAAATGGGAGAGCACACTTCATGGAATCTCATCATTTGAATAATTGTA
The DNA here is from genome assembly GCA_029215795.1 of Anniella stebbinsi. Taxonomy (NCBI): domain Eukaryota; kingdom Metazoa; phylum Chordata; class Lepidosauria; order Squamata; family Anniellidae; genus Anniella; species Anniella stebbinsi. The sequence goes on along the minus strand of JARDYH010000004.1, from coordinate 42,627,394 downwards.
GACAGAAGAGACACCCAAACAAAGCTTAGATTGGATTTGGGAGTCACAGCCAGACTGCTGAGGGTGGCTCTATCTACTTATTTATTTAAAGGGATTTATATCCCATCCTTTAACAGGTTCCTAGGGTGGCTTACCAAAACAAAAAAACCACGTAAGGGTTACATTATGGCACAAGTGATTTCTGCAACACAACAGTTGCTAAATTTGGAATTTTCCCTTAACAGAAGCAAAGAGAAACTGCCCGACTTGCAATATCTATCTATCTATCTATCTATCTATCTATCTATCTATCTATCTATCACTCCCAGTATGAAAAAGGAAGATACTCAAATATATTCATCAATATTCTCAAAATTGTGTGTGTGTGTGTGTGTGTGTGAGAGAGAGAGAGAGAGAGAGAGAGAGAGAGAGAGAGGGAGAGAGGGAGAGGGAGGGAGGGAGGAATTGAGTGTGAGTGAGTGAGATTGAGTGAGAGTAGGTGGGACATATACAGTGGTGGCCAAAATTGTGGACACTTTTTGAAATTTTCATGTTTTGCAACTTTGAATGCTTATAGAAAATGTTCTGTTTCACAAAGTTCAAATGTTTCTATATCAATTGAAAGAGAATTTAATGCTGAATTGAAAACAAAAAACAGAATACAAATACCTGCAGTTAAAAAAAAATTATGCTTACTTTATTCTAAAAAGAAACACAAGTTGTGACTGAGTTGAGAAGCAGTTTGGAATTGCAAACCATATTGGCCAATCACAGTCCTTGTTTTGGGGACCAATCATATGGCAGTAGCTGTGTTACCTCATGTTTCAAGTTGGGGAAAGTCAGTTTTGCTGTTTGTTCTGTAGAAGACAGAACAAATATCACTGTATCTGAGGCACAATTGGAGATTGTGAATATTTGAATTATTTCTCATATAAAAATTGTACATCATAAATAGTGAAATGGCACCAAGGAAAAGAGTTGATTGGACACCCAGGAGAAGAAGCAGGATTGTTGTATTACGTGAATCAGGTCTTTCCTATGCTAAAATTGCAAGGCACGTTGGTCGTTCAGTGACTACATCCGGAGTTCGACAGTTTTGTTTACGATATAACGAAACAAAGTCAATTAAAAACAAGGCAGGAAAAGGCCGTAAAAAGTGCACATCATCTGTTGATGACAGAAGAATAAAAAGGCTGTCTCAAGGAGAGAAAAATTTCATCTGAGGCCATCAAAGACGTACTTGATGCAACTGGTGTTTCTGTCAGTTCCAGAACGATAAGGAGAAGACTATCAGATTTTGGACTAAAAGGTAGGATTCTGAGAAAAAAGCCATTTCTGAATCTAAAGCAGCGCTGGAAATGACTACAGTGGGCAAAAGAACACAGTGAATGGACAGAAGATCAGTGGAAGCAAGTTATTTGGAGTGATGAAAGTAAGATAAGCTTATTTGGTAGTGATGGGCGAAAATATGTGAGACGTTGCAAAACATGAAAATTTCAAAAAGTGTCCACAATTTTGGCCTCCACTGTAGCTTCCAAATAGATGGGGGAGTTTAGAAAAAACATGGTGTTTTGTGACATACACCTCCCCATTCAGTTTGGGGGTAGAAGACAGAAAGCCTCATCAGTTACTCGTGGCACAAATAGTATATTATGTGCTATTATTAAGATGTCTTTTAATGATCACCCCCAAAAATTCAATTCTTGGAGCCCCTTTTCCACCAGTAACTCTCTAGTCCTTAAGGAGAGTTGTCAGGCTGGTGGCATCAGGGATGGATTCAAAGCCATATTAACAACAGACGTGAAACTTCCCCCCAGCACCAGTGCAGTGGCCCCTTGCAGTGCGGCTTGGTGGCGCAGGCATAAGAGCGAATACGATGGTTAGTTTCACGAGTGCTGTGCTGTCCCAACACAATGGAGTGGCCAGTCAGGAGGAAGACATAAGGAAAGGACTGGTGAAGGGGGGGGGGGGTAGGGGAGGGGACAGGGAAGTTCCAAGCTTACCTCATACACCTGGAAAAAAAAGATTGGGATCAGCATTGAAGGAAGAAAGGGAGGAAAAAAGAACACAGCAAGACTTAATCATGCGTTCAGCTCAGATCCCTGCCTGTAACAAGCTAAGGTGCACAGAGCAGCACACAGAAAACAGGGTAGTCTCCTATACCAGCCTTTCCAAGGGGATGACACACCTACTGAACTGAGAGAGAGGTATGAGTGAGCTCTCGTCCCCCTTTGGGGACAGTGGAAAAAAAGCAAGGCTGCAAGGTTGACATACAAAGAAAGTAAGGGTCACATCAGCAGCACAAGTAATAACTTGCCATGCAGAAACTTGTTGTGATGCAATCATTGCTTTAAATAATAATTGTACATGTGCTTAAAAATGTCCCCAGTGCATTTCAGGTCAAACTACTCCTTTTTAAAAAGGTATCTTGAAAACCTGGAAGCGTTTCTGGTCCCATTCTTGACTCAAGATAATACTGCTGGATTGAGAGAAGAAAGAACTTCCAATGCTTAGAGGTTACTGGGGCAGAGGGGGGAGGTCATTTAGCTTTTAAGGACATTTTAAGTGCATGTGGAATTATTTTAAGAAAAACCAGATATTTTTAAGAATGATTGCATTGACACTCACACAGCATCCCTGTCTACCTGTTGGGCCTTCACATCAATACCATCCTTAAGGCTAGCCATCTTAGCAGTGGATCTAGCTTGGAAACAAGAGCAGACTCTCATTTGGACTCAAGAGCAAAAACAGATGGAAACTAATATCTTAGCAGAGATCTCCGCTCTAAGCAGTCACTAGTACATTCTGCTAGCTAGTTGCCCTGACACCCAGTTACCATTTCACTAGCTATTTGACAACACACACAGCAGGTCTTCATCCCCATGCACAGCCTGCACTTGCTTCCTCTGGCTTCCCCTCCTCCTTGACCTACCCAGCTTTTCTTCTTCTTCTTCTTTGCATCTGCATCCTTGCCACTGCCGATGCTGGAATGGCTGGTAATGCTGTTCAGGCTGGATATACTGTCAGATGAATTTTGCCTCTTGATCCGTAGCTCTGGAAGAGACACAGAGAAAGGAAGACATAGACATACTCAGAATGTACAGACAGACTACGGCACTCTCACAAGCATCCACGTTCTCTGTTTCTCAGCCTCAAGCCTGAACTCAGCTATCAAAGAGCATCTTCTCCTCTGTACTTTGTTCCCATTCATGGATTATAACCACAGGGAAGCTGGAATTCTGCCTTGAAGACAAATCAACGTATTCACCTAAAAGGCATTAAGTTAGACAGGGCCTGGTGAAGCAAAGATAGTACAGAAGGGAGCAAATGGATGCAATAGGAGAAGAGGAACAAGACCCAGAACCCTCAGGAAAGATGGGAAGTTGGGTGCATTCAGAATCAATGTTGGATTGGTCTCCTATGCTGGTCTCCTACAAGGTTTTTGTGCTGCAGCAAGCTCACCAAGAGGGTGAGTGAGACCACCATGACCCACCCCTCTACTCCTTTAGATTCTATACCCTATATGGAATATCAGAAGGTAGGGAAGGAGCTATAACCATTAGCTGCTTGTATTGATGTGCTGTTTTACCATAGCACAATGCTAATAATGGCTGTTTCCTTCTATAGAACCAATTTGGAACCTTCCAAATCACGTGGATCATCTCCAAGGATAGAGGCGTCTCTCCTTTTCAGAAAGTTATCCTCCATACGTTAGCAGGGTGGGGGGGAAAGAAATAGTAATTGGGAGGCAGGGCTAGTGTGCTTCCCCCTCCTTGCATATTTACTGAATCTGGATTCTTAATACCTGATTAGGGCATATGGAGACTGAATATGGGACTTTCTCCATCTCTCTCCCACTCTTATTGCTAAGGGCTGTAAGTCTGGGAAGGTGAAAGAAGCAGCCAGATGTACAATCTATATAGTGTAGCCCTACGCAAGAGAGAACACAGGGATCGCTTTACTCACTACCATCAAACCTTAAAGCCTCCATAGAAGTGTGTATTGCAACTGATTATGATTAAAGCACATTCCATGCAAGGACCATGCCTGGTTACTCCTTTTCCTGCCCTTAAAAGAACCACATATCAATGGATCCCAGCCCATCATCATTCCACCATTCAGCAGGTACAGATCAAAAGGTTCACAAGGACAGTGCGTGCAGAAGGCTGTGCTCACCTTTGGGTGTAATGTCAGTTCCATTCAGGGCCCCTTGGATAACCGCCTGGGCTTCTGAGTTCTTTTTCTTCAAGAAATCAATAGTTTCTCGCAAGTCCACCAACTCGGTGTCCTAGAAGATGACACATAACTGATGAATGCTTGGGGTTATTGTTATCATTTTACTCAGAGTTTAGCTGTAAGAATATGTTAGGGAAAGATGATGGAAAGGAAACAAGAGCACCCAGTTGGGAAGGCTGGAGGCAACCCTGGGCCCTGCTTTAAACCCCCTCTACCGGCCCAGCACAGCATGCAGCCGAATATAGCCACCTTTTTAATTTCCCACAATGACACCAACCTCACAACCCTCCAAAGAATTGTGAGGAATTTAAATGGGGGCTAGATCCAGTAGCCCAGTGCTACTTAAGAGCTTTGCCAGCACAGCCAGGTATGGTTCCCAGGGCCCACTGATAGAGGATAGGAACTACCAGGGGACACTCTGCCCAGGACCCCAAACACCTGGGGGTGGCATGTGTACCACTGCAGGCACAGAGAAAAGACATTCTGGGTTCTCCATGACCAAACTTCAGTGTGATCAGATAGGTGTTTGAGAAGGAAGGGCTCTTCTCTCCTCACATGTTGTCTTGGAATTATTGTAAGTCTCATGGAGAAACACTGTATTTTCACCTTTTTGTTTAAGTTTCGTAATGTTTTAATACTTTGAGTGACCTCTATGAGTCTATAATGTGTCTGAGTAGGCCAGAAGCCTAACTTTGTTACTGTGAATTATGAACAGAGGCATTTGGCAGTTTAAAAGTTACCTTTGCTTTGATTGGTCAGGTGGGTCAACAAAGATGACTGGTAGTTAGAAATTCCATAAGGAAAGTAATGGGTTGGGATTTTTAAAAAGAATAGGGAGAAGTTTGTTAGAGATAGCTGGAAACATAACGGGAAGTTGAAGTTCCTGATGGTTAGCTGAAGGGAGAAGTGCTTAGAAGTGTTCATTGCGGTTTCCCCTATCACAGGCCTCACCTTCTCTTCTGCAGTGTCTGCAAGCTGTCGGAGACGGGATGTCATGTTCACCAGGCTCTGTTCAAAGGCTGCTACTAAGTTAGCCTGGAGACAAAAAGAAGAGGGTGCTATACTCACACTCCTGGCACAAGAAATAATTTCAGGCAAAGAAACAGTGAGGGGAGGTATCACAGAATAGTGATAGACAGAGCTTGATCATCTTGCTTGCCACCCTTGCCATGGCCAGAGAGAAACTAGGTTTGGGTGAGTGAGATGTGCTCCAGGCTTCCTTTGAACCCAGAGATAAAAAAGAGAGGGGATGAACTCCACCCCCCTCCTGTGCCCCAAAGTTCTGCTGCAGCCTACACTAGCAAAACAGTAAGTGCTCACTAGAGGGCGCTCCTCTTCCATGTAAAAAGCCAACGCCACCCCCAACCGCACCCCCACCCATTTCCTGTGATTTTGCTGCAAGACAATCAAGGGCAAATTAGAGCTCTGGACTGCATGGCCACTATGGATGTTCAGAACTGCACAGACTCTGCCTGAGTCCAGTGGCTCTAATCAGAATCGTAGTTTCCAGGTGGAATATATTTCTAGGGATCACTGTCGGAGAATGCAAGCTTGAAAACATAAGGCCACATCAGACAGTGTACTGAGCCAAAGGGATCTTCATGATCCAGATACTGCAAAATGGAAGTGGGTTTATGCCCAGCAAACCATGCAATGCCTTTCAGTCCTCATCTCAGTTCTGCCCTACCCCTTCCAGAATTTCTTGGCCTTCACCTCTGCAACATTTATCCCTTTTCTCCTACACTGCCTAAATTACTTCTGAATGCAAAATAAATAAACATATAGTAATTAAAGTAAATAAATTAATGGTTGGCATGAAACCAGAGACAAAGTGTTGGGACTTTGCCAGAGCCAAGAGGCATTTATGACAGCATCAATAAAGAAGGGCAACTCACGTTGGCTGAGAGCTGGGATGTTAGTGTCGCCACCTTCTCTTGGGATGACTCCAACTCGCGCCGCAGTTTGCGGATTTGCTACAGGAGACAGACAGAGAAAGGAGAAGAGTCAGGGAGCAGGAAGGTCCTTTGCTCTCCACCAACGGTCAAGAGCAGTCCAGCAGTGGGGAAGAAAGAGAGGAGCTTACTGTACCTCAGACTGCATCCTCTCCTCAGCCTGGCAGCACATGATGGGACAGAGGAGAGACAGAGAGGCAGGCGGTTAGGGTATAAGAAGCAGAGGCATTCACAAGCACAGCTGATAGCACAGGTGAGTGGCCATGCTTAGAACCCACAGCCTCCACTGCAATTTTCCACCCCCATTTCACCCTCTTTGTGGGCAATGCTACACAGCTAATTGTATTACACCCCCTGGTTACAACTTGCCAAGCCCTGACTTAGCTGTATCCCACCCTACTTGAAAAGATTGCAGCAGGAGATCACCCCAGGGTGGGGTGGGAGAGGAAGGAGGACACTGCTGGAATGCAGCACAGAGAAAGCAAAGGATAGGACAGGCTGGCTGGTGAAGGGAACACAGCTTACGGAGGAGTAAGTGGAGGAAGCACTGGATGCCAGGGACAGCACGGATCCATGAACTGCAATAGACAGAGAGAGAGAAACACATGTCATGGGGCATCTCCTGGCCATGAAAGCGAAAGCCACTGACCACAAAGGGGCCTAGGGAGTATCGGCACACATGGGAAGTGCGGGAAAGGGGAAATCAAGAGGTCAGGTGTGAACAAAGGTTTGGGATCACAATATCAAAAGCAGCCTAAGTTAATATGAGGGCTCTCTTGGGGGCTAATGCAGAAAATTTGATTAGAAGAGCATTTCGTTCCTGGAAGTAACTGATGAGATTCCTTTGCCTGTGAAGGTGTAAGACACTTTCAGTGGGCACACTTGGAGGACCATGCATCCTAGCACGTCTCAAAGGAATGGATTTCCTGGGGCAAAGGGGAAATGCCCTGGTAGTACAGCTACCAGGGGCGCTTTCGTGTTGCTGTTTTGGCTTTTAAATACGTATCAGTTCAATGCAAAATATCAAGTACAAATGGATTGTAAATACCCAACAAGAATACAATTAAACAGCAGGGACAGAGGGCTCAACCTAGACAGAGACCCAGGTGGCAGCAGCATGAGGAAGGGTAATGGAATACCCCACTTAAATCCCAACCCAGATCAGACCCCACACCTGCCAAATAAATTAGCCCTTTGTTGCCATATGCAGAGTAATTCTTCTTTGGTCTACTTTAGGTCATCTTAAATACTATACAGATAACATACCCCAAAAAGAAGGACAGCCAGCAGCCAAACTAGAAGCTGACTCTGCCCAATGGAAGGCAATCATTGTGGACTAGGTAGAGTGCCTGCCTCCTGGTTGTGATGGTGCTGGGCAGGCAGGAGGAAGGAAGGAGTGTTCAAAAAGGCACTGTTGCATCCATCTAGACCTTCCCTCCCTAACTCCCCCATGTCACTTTGCTGCCCCATAAGCCCTTCCTGCAGCTGCACCAGCCACCTTCCAAGACATCCTGTGCTCTTGGAGAAGATCTGATGGGACAGAGTTTTTTGCGACTGTATCCCTCTCACCATTATTACTGAGGAGGAGACTCTTGTCCTCCTGGCTGGGTGCAGGACTCTCACCATCATCCACAGGGTCACGGAAGGAGCCCGAGCGGATCATGCCTTTGGGCCGGTCTGCCAGAGAGAGAGTGCTGCCCATTGGGGAGGTATTGTACAGTTCGAAGGTGGAGTCGTGAGTGGGGATGCTGTTAGACCGGGTGATCCTCGAGGTGTTGGCTGTAGTGGGGCTCACTGCAGGAGAAGGGGGCAGGGGAGGAGAGGCTAGTCAGAGCAGCTCAAAGCCAGGGACAGGGTCTAACAAACGGGGTGGGCTACACATGGAGATGATAGCCAAGATGGAGATGGGGAAGGATAGGACCAGTAAATACACACCACACCTGTGTAACTGTATCACATACACAGGTTCGTGACTTAAGTTGTTAGGAGCACCTTGGACACAACACACAACACAACACTTGCCTCTCTCTCACTCCAGGGAATATAATATTCCCAACAACAACAACAACAATTTACATTGGCTAAGTGTCTCTCGCTCACAGAAACTGGTAGTGCTCAGTATACTTTCATCCCCTCCCCCTTTAAAAAATAGGTTAGAATCGGGAATAATTTACTATACCAAATGGAAGAAATGGAAAGACACAAACAGATGCAACAATACATACAACAGTATATATACAGACAAACCCCAGACTGTTAATATGGACTGTGTGCTTTCTTGTTCATTTATTTAAAATTATTTAGTTAGTTAGTTAGTTTATCCCTCAATGGCGAGATGCGTTAGCTCAAAGGGACTGCATAATTTCATTCATCCTTTATTAATTTATACAGCCTGCTTAATTTCATTTTCACTTTTGCCCAACCCAATCCCCCTTAAAATAAACAAAAAAAACCCTGCATTTTTCTGTGTGTCCCCTCAACATTTCTATTATTATTATTATTATTATTATTATTATTATTATTATTATTATTATTTTGTCATTATTTATTACATTTTTATAATGCCCAATAGCTGAAGCTTTCTGGGCGGTTATATTCACTTAATTTTAACTCCCCATCTCTAAAGGTAATACAATATGCCTTCTTGACATGACCCTGTCCTTGGACTCTGGGTGAGCTAGTAATGCTGTCTTAGAAGGAAGAAAATTAAGGAAATGGAACTCAGAAAATATAAACAGGCAATAGCTTCAGTTGGACCGCAGTGATCTATAATATCTGCCTCCAGAGCTTCCTTTTGTAGGAAAGCAGAAGGAAAGGGAACAAACCAATATTAGTGAGTGGCGGCTTTCCAACCAATGGCATGGAGAGAGCAGGAGGAGAGGGCAGCTCGGATTGGTCATCTGATTCCTGCAGCCCTCCAATGGTGTGGGAATGCCGCCTCTCCTTGGCCTCTTCTTGGGACTGGATTTGATACCTGCCAAAACCAAGGGAAAGAGGAGTAGAAGACAGATGAAGGAGAGAACCATAAAAGAGCTGTGGTATGTGTGGATCAACATAGCTCATCCAGGGGAATTCTAATTGTGAGGCAGATCTTCTCAAAATCAAAGAACCAGCCCCCAGTTTTGCAATCAGAACCACATAGGGTTGAATCCAGTGTTAATCCAAATTAAGTCCCATTCACTTCAGTGGGTCTACTCTAAGTAGGACTAACATTGGATACAAGCCATAGTCACCTCTCTATGCCCATGAAAGTTTGCAAAAAAAAACAAAAAACCTGCCTCTGGGCTGAGTAAGAGAGGAAACAAGGAGGATCAACCCTTCTTTCTTAATTTTTTCTGATTTTCCCTTCCCCAAAGTTTCCTGATACTTTATAAGAAAATTCGGAGATGCAACTGCTTTATTCAAAATGGCCAGTTTAAACGTATACTCTGCAATTGCAAAGACGTTTGAAATTTCAAATCGTCACTGGTTGCAATTGGCCTGAGAGCACCTAATTCTATAGCAACCTTCACCAACATGGTATTATCCAGATGTGCCATGCTGGCTGGGAATGATGAGAGTTCTGCTTCACCACATCTGGAAGGCATCAGGTTGGGGAAGGCTATTTTATAGCAATGTTAATATTAAGGAAGTGTGGATGACTGGGAGCCAATAAGCTGATTGCAACTTTCACCACTATCATTTAGGCACCCTTCCTGAAGGGAACTAATGAAAATAGATAAACCAGGGCCACAGTTCTATACACAACTACTTGCAAATAAGTCCCACTAAAATCTATGGAACTTACTTAAGAACAAAACTGAATAGCTTGGGCTGTAGTACATGCATTGATCTCAGTAAATATTTGATTGCTGCTACAAAAATAAATGGAGGCCATATTCACTTTTAGTTAATAATAAAAGTTAAAGTTAACGTTTATTTAGTAAGATTTTAGTGAGGCAATAGTAAATGTTGCAGTTTTCCAATTTGCACAATAAATTCTGGGGCACATTATTACTATCACAGCCCTTAGAAAATAAAAAAATAAAAAAGACAATTTAATTAATACTGAATGGTACTTGTAAGGCTCTGTGCTCCAAATATGTGGGGAAACTTTGCTTGCCCTTGCCAGATGTGATCAAGCAACAGAAACACAAAGTCAGGGATGTAACCAGACTCCTAGTCTGATTTAATTTTAATAGAAACAGGGTGGGCCACTGTTATAAACTACCATGGTTAATCGATTTTCTATGGGATCCTGCTTCTGTAGTGCTGTAGAATCTCAAGTTCCCTGCTTAAGTAAATGATAAACAGCAGGCTCAGAATTATATACAGTGTTGATTTGTGAGAAACACTTCGATTTCTTTGGCTGGTCATTTTGTACTGGCATAAATAAAGCGAAAAGCTGCAGGACATTCCCACCAGGCTTTAAAATAAGGGATAAAACTGGTGATGACCACCAGTTTGTATGCATTGAAAAACATAAAGGAGGGGATAGAGACAGGAATTATTATTACCTTAGTCCCTTCTTGGGCAATGTATTCCGATCACGGTTAGAGCTGCAAGAACGGAAATGAACAACAGTACTTGTTAATTATTTCCCGGAGTCCAGCTGTGGTTCCTAATAGGAGGTAAATTGGTTGTGATGGTCTGGGAATGTAAAGCCTATTGGGCTTAGATTAGAAGCTTAGAGTTTGTATTTGCGCCATTGGTGCCACTAGAACTTTGCCATGTGCACGGGTACAAGAAGCCTGAACTGGAAGACTATGGTGGAGTTTGTATATAAGGTTTCCCTACTACATTGTTACCTCCCTACTTCCACCTCTGAAATGAAATTACCTTCTTGGTTACACTGTGAAAATTTAATTTCAGAGGCTGGAAATTGCTTTATGAAGAAACCCCTTTGTAAAAGCATCACAACCACTACATGGTGGGCAAGATCTCGTCATATATAAGCAACCCTCTTCCCCTTCTTCTACCTCTCCAGATGTGTGATCCTGGGGCTCCCTGTCCAGGCAATCTCACTGGGCTCCTCCTCGGCAGCAACAGGAGGGGTTGGCGTCGTGGTGGGAACAGTAGTATTGCCTACAGAGAAGGCACTGTGCAGGCTCATAGGCATCTGTAAGGATTCCATGCTCCTGTGCAACCCCGAAAGCTTGGGGTACATGCGGGTTTCCTTGGGGATGCTGAAGCCACCCATGAGCTCTAGGCCCTGGGAGAAGCTAGCAGAGTTAATGTTAAGGACTGGAGCAGGGCTTGGTGTGAAACACGACGTGAGGTGGGTGCCCACCACGTTCACGGCAGCTGGGTGTGACTCTTGCAGTTTGCCACCATGCATCTGATGGAGCTCATTTGAGGAAGGAAGGTCCAGACTGTTGGAGTTCACCTTGTCCAGGTTGGCCAAAGAAGGGGCTTTTACATAGCTTTTGGCAGCTGACCTGCAGAGGAAGAGCAGTACAGTGTTAAGGCAGCATCACACCATGCATGGTGAAATATGAATTCCGGCACAAAAATGTCTTAGGATCTGCACCATTTTGAGAATAAGAATTTTGATGATGATGATGATGATGATGATTACTATTATTATTATTAAAGCAAGTTTCTAGCAATTCTAACTACAGAACTATAATCCTATTTTTTTTTGTACAGAATTCTAAACATAGAAACACACACACACACGCCTTCCTGTGAGAAGTCTGTGAATCCAGAGGAATGGTATGAGAGGTCACTCCTGCATTGGCGGGGTGTGTGTCCTGCTGATGGGTGGGTGAGCAAGGTTTATATCTGCACTCCTTTACCATCACAGCAAGAATGATTTCCCAATCTGGAGATCCACTCATTGCCCTCCAAGTCATCGTAATGCAGTCAAGTTTCAAGTAAGGTAAGATATTAAATTAAAGTAAGGCTTTGCAGTTATTTCCCTCATCATATTGAAGAGTTTGAATCATTCGGATATTAAGTTTTGAGTTAAATTTACCAAGGACAATTCAATTCTTTGTCACAGCGAAGTGGCCTTTGGGTTCAGATATGGCAACATTCATTCCCTCAAGACAACTGAAATCATGGCAGAGACAGCATATCAACAAAGCATACACCAAGGACTAAGTAACAGACAGCAGATGGAAAGAGTTCTTGCAATCTATAGGCCGAGTATCCAATATCATCTCAGAAAGCAAGCCAGGCTAAGGGCCTGCCGGGAAAAACCCAAAGTTCCTACCTGAGTGGTGTTGGTGGCAGCTCAGCCACTTTGGCAGGGGTCTGGTGGCCACCTTGAGCCTTTGGGGTGTTTTCAGGGGAGCCAATGCTCTTAAGCGAGACGCAGTCAGAGTCCAACGCCACTGCTTTAGCTTTGGCTTTCTCTTTCTCCCTGTCTGTCTGATTCACCGGCACTGGTGTGCTCCGGCCGGCGCCAATTTTAGAGGGCTCCTTCAGTCGCGAGACAGAGATGCCCCCTTTTGTGCTGAGGAGGCTGGGGTCAATGCTGCTGCTGACAGGCCGCGGCCCACTGCGCCCACCAGTCACGCTCATGGAGCTAGATTTGGCTGGGCGTGGCAGGCTCCGGTACTGGATATTGGTGCGGGCCCCTGGGGCCATGAAGCCAGGCTCTGCCACGTTAGAGACATCCAGGCTGGTTTTCCTGCCATTGACTGGCTTGACTGGGATGCTGGAGTTCTTTTGGATCTTGCCAAGCGTAGCTGATCCACCAGCTTGCATCACAGTGGCCGTGCCAGTTGCAGGAGGTGGCTTCTTGTTGTACCCAAAGGAGCCAGAAGTGGTGGTCCGGGTAAGCCCAGAAGGAGGCTTCTTAGCGTCGGAAATCCGATCTCGGCCAGCATCAGAAGACGAACGCTGCAGGCCGGCATTCTTTACGGACAGCTTGTTCTTGTCCGTTGCTTTTGCTTCAGGCTTACCTGAGAGAAAGAGAAAGAAAGACTTTAAAAGGATCCAATCAGGAAGGAACAAAGTTTGAAACAACTACAAGGAAAAGGTGTTTTCTGCAGGCAGTTTTTTTAGGTGCTCAAAAACTACTTAGTCACAATCAATGAATAAGGGGAGGTGTCAGTGAATAAGGGGAAAGTCAGTGTGACACAAAGGGAGATGTCATTATAAGGATTTCTCATGCTATGTTGTATTTTTTTTAAGTAAACTTATCTCAAACATCTGATTTGACAACAATGTATGAGCAGGAAGCGAAAGGGGTTCCCAGTCAAACATGCACTTATCAGGCAAGAGGAAAATAGCACATTTTTCTGAAGTGTGTGTTTTTCCTTGTTGAAGACAGAAAGGGAAACTCTCATTCTCCCTTACTATTGGCTATGCTGGCTATGGCTGATAGGCATTGGAGTCCAACAACATCTGAAGGGCCACACATTCCCCATCCCTGATCTATGACCAACTCTAGATGATTAAGGTAGCTAGGAATGTGTTCACTGCATCCTAGGTCTACATCTCAGTGAAATATTTAGACGTATTCCCCACGCCGTCATGCACCCTTGGTTTGGCTTCTCCAGATGCTAGCAGACAATAAGACTCCACTCCCTCTTCCAACCTCACCTGCCACTTTGAGCGTCTGGGCTGTGTGGGTAATGGGGGAAGTCACTGCTACAGGGGGTGTTTTGCCCTTTTTCAAGGAGCCTGGGGGCCCCAAACTGACTGGCTTCTTCAGCTCCCCGCCTTTGGCAGGAGCCTCATCGCAGCTTTCAGAGCGCTCCCGTCGCCATTTGGAGGAACTGTGCTCCATTTTCAGACTCCCACTGTCATAGTCCATCTTCTTCTGAGCTTTCTCTTCCGGCTCACCGTACCAGTTCAGTCCACTCTCCGCCAGTGAGCGCTTCTCAGAGTCTGTGCGCAGCTGCAGGGAGGATACCAAAAGGGACATTGTCAGCTTGAGATCTCAACCCATGATGCTCCCCAAACCCCCAAGTCACTGGTACAATGGAAACTGCCTTATATCACATCAGACTATTTGAACATCTAGCCCACTGGCAGCAGTTGACTGGCAACATCTCTCCAGAGTCCATCTCTTTCACATCACCTTCTATCTGTTCCTTTTTTAACTTGGGGTGCCACGGATTGAACCTGGGACTTAGCAGAGCTCTACCACTGAGCTGCAGTCCCTATCTCACCATACCCCCTCAAACAGCTGCAGCACAGACTGGCTTTGCAAGAGAAAGGAACGTAGTCCTTCAGTTCCAAAGACACAGATAGAAAATGGGGCAAGCTGTGTGTATATACTTGTTGAATCTGTCAGGGATGCTTTAAACTGGGTTCCTGCACTGAGCAGGGATTTGGAATCAATGGCCTAAGTGGCCCCTTCCAACTCTATGAAAAACCCTAAATCCTCCATTTCATCTGCAGCTGGTCCGCGTTTTAAGGAGAGAGGCACGTCTGGATTGGATTCCATGCAACTTCTTTCCTCAGTCCCAAATCTGCTAGTACAGTTTAAAAGGATAGTTGGTTTCTCGGGCCACCATGAGCACTTGGCCTACCTACCGCTATGGCAGAGTTCCTGCGGGAAGCCGTGGGTGTGGAAGGCAGGGAATTGAGTGAGGAGCTGGCATTGAATTCTTCTGAGCTGAGATTGTCCGAGGCATCGCTGAGGCCGCTACTGATAGAACTGCTCTCATCCCAGCTGAAACACATGGGAAACAACAATGCTTAACAACAGTTATCATGGAGTTAACATTAAGAAAATGAATAAAGCATCCATACCTACAACAGTACATGAGGGCAAACAAGTGTTAGCACCTGGAGAAAATATTTAATTGATTATGGGGTAGGAGAGGAAATTCTACCCTAACCCCAAAACATATAGAGAGAGAAATAAAGCAGTAGAATTAAAGCATAGCAAGACTAAAATATGAGAAATAGTACAAACCAAAGCTCAGATGTTTGGACAACATGGCAAACCATGGCAAGCCAGGCACCCATGGGATGGGTGCCATGCAAAAATGGTGCCTGTGGGCACCCAGCTCACTGAGACAGCCCCTGCAAGTAAATTAAGCCATGACGGGCTGTTGTGAAATGCGAATCAGGTCATTCCAATGTCAGTCCAAAGAAGAAGAAGCTTATGATTTTGATGACTATCTAAGACTGCACCCTCTAAACTATTTTAACATAAATTAAATATTCCTTAGTACTCCCTTTACTATGTCACTCACAAAACCACATGGAACAAAAACTGGCAAAAGGATAGATGTGTTGCATTACTTTCAGTGCACACTTGTAAGTAGTGGGGATGCTTTAATTTCCCCCTGCTCCATGTAAATTACAAATTCAATTTCAACTGCTAGGCTTGCTCAGAGGATTTAAACAAATGATCAGGATTGTTTACCCCGGGTGAATTGAACCAAAGTAACTGCCACTTCTTGGTTCTGAATCCAAAGACACTTAAACAGATAGAAAACAAGGGGGAAATCCCACCCAAAATCTATACAGTATGTTTTGTAAAAATGCTTAAGATATACAAAAACATTTTTTTCCAGCTCAGCTGCATATCTGAAAACACAGTGTTGGAAACGAAAAAGGCAGCCAGAACACTGGTTGTAAATGGCCTGATTCTGGAGCATCCCAGAAGGAGAATCAGGGACACAGTAGGTATGAGTAACTGTTGCCAATCCTCCCACATTGGATAGGGTTTCAGGAACACCATGAACAAGAAGACGTCTCTTTCTTATGTGGAGGGTCTGGGAGGAGCAGGTGCTTTGGAGAAGGAAGAGGAAATGTGTTTCTCAAATAAAAGACTTTATTCATCGCCTCTGTTGCTTTGCACATAAAACTCTAAGAAGAGTAGAGAAGATTCGGCTCAAATAATGACAGGTCCATGTCTGATAAGAGTTCCTTTTTAAAAAGCTCAGATGTCTAAACACTTCATTAGGGGTCCTGTATAAAAAGGGTCTGCATACAACGTTTGCCAATCGGAATCATATTTAGCATTGTAATGTAGAAGTAATCAAACCACCTGAGGACTACAATAGAGTCTATTAAAAACTAGGGAAGACTATGGGAGGCTTTGTAGCACTGCCTTGAATTCTCCACTCAGGAATTCAAAAGGCTGTTCATGTTCCATGTTATTTGCCCAAAATCCATGCCAAGAAAACACAGATCCTGCATTTGTGTGTTTATCCAAAGTGAGCAAAGTTATTTGGTTTGCTTGCTTTATTGCAGCTTTTCCCAAAATCTGCTATATTAAGAGTTTGCATCAGATTCCACATTCTGTGCAGAATCTCAGAGACAATAAATAGCCCTGGTTACCTATGTGGCAGTCCCGAGTTTGATGTCAGTTCCCCTATGAACACCCGAGTTTTATTAACACATGATTTGTCCTCATCTCGGTCAATAGTTATAGCTAATGCAACATCTTAACCAAAATGATTTGGCTAAGATGACCACAGTTCCTTCCTTTGTACCACAGAATGTGTAATTGGGAGCAGAACAACATCCCAGAACAAGGCAGCAGACCTGGACATATTGCACCTGATCATTTTACATTTCCAGCACCAGCGAAGGGGAGGGGGGAGAGGGGGAGAGAGAAGTGTTTCCCCAGGAGAAGTGTTGAAGCAGGAGACTTGACAGATGCTAATGCAGGCATTAACGATTGTCTTACATTGTGACATTTATTGTGTGGTGCTGCCAATGTCAGCCAATAGCATGGCTGTGAAGCATATCACAGGTAGATCATTAAAGAAAGCAGAAGGGATTGATTTGGTTTAGCACAGTATGGTTATTATCCTTCATTAGCATTTGTTGATATGGAGAACTTCTTGTTTGAAGATTTGAGAATCCAAAGGTGTTTGTAAAAAAAGAATATGTCTGGATTCTAGGACAGGAGAGTTTGAGCTGGAACTCTGACTAAGCATTTGTGTGGGCTCTGATATCACCAGCTCTTCCTCTACCCTCTATCTCAGCTTTGCAGAGGTTGCCCCTGTCTGCCCAGACAGGGCAACCTCCATCCTCCAGGCAAGTAGGAAAAACTTCCACCCTTCCTATTGGTATCAGCCCCAGTCAGAATTATTCCCTTGCTTCCTCATAGTCACAAGCAATCAGCCCCACAGTGGGTTGCCCACATTCACCTCTTAGTTCACAACAGACTGTGCCTCATAAAATGTAACACCAGTCGGCTGACAAAAAAAGCTGAGGGATAACCAAGCCTTTCTTTCCCTCACAGAGAGACTGGTGCAAAAGTAGGGATGTATGAGGAATTTGTTTGTTTTTCGCCAGAATTTGCCTAGTTCGCATCTTCCAGACTCAAACGTGCTCTATTGTCAAAGTCTGTAAAGTTCAAAGCTTGCAATGCAAATCACAGAACAAAAAAAAGTGTTTGAAAAATGCATACATTTGGAAAATGCGTGTGTAAAAAGTATACTTTTGAAAAATGCATACAAACATGCTTTACACAATTGGACAAAATATGTACATTTAAAAATGCACACAATTGAAGCATACCTTTGGGGAAATGTACATAAAAATACACATGAAGTCATACGGAAAGCAAAAACCTGATTGTACTGAAATGGACACAAGCTGGAATGAGCTTCAAGGTGGAATTCAGAGAACCTCTAAGAGCTTGGGTTTTGCTGATTCACACATTCCTATGCAAAAGGCAGCTTTTGATTGCCCCTGGAATGATGGGATTCCAATGACCAGAATTGGGGTGGGTATTGGACTCTTATAATACAATCCAGTGCTGGGCTTGGTGGGTGGGTGGGTAGGTATGACTAGAGCCAAGAAGTGAAGAGAAAAGGGTGGGAAGGACACTCCTGTTAGAAGAATCTTTAACATGTTTTCACTCCATCCACAGATCCATCCGAGCAGCTGCAGGCTGCACTCAACCAACCACATGCCAGGATCTCCAAGTGTTCAACCATTAAACAGATGGTTAGTGCTGGGGGTCGGGGGAGAGAGTATTTTTAGAATCAGGACAAGGGGTTGGATAGAGATAAAGATTTCAAAACGTTTGAGAAACACTTGGTCTAGATTAAGGATGTCAGAGGAATCAGCAACACTTTCAAATGAGTTTGGATTTCTATGACTCTGACCTATGGATTCCACAACAGACTGAGTTGCGCAGACTTGTGGGTTGGTTTTTTTTCTGATTTGGGGGGGATTTATGATAATGTGCACTTGTACAAATGCACATTTGCAAACAGGAACTCTCATACATGTGAAATAAATAAATAATCCAAGTCGCTCCATAAGCAGACAACAGAATGAAAGACACCTGATAATGCACGAAACACAGACGGAACGGATTTAACAAAATCCATACATTCCTAGTCTAGAGCAAAGACACAGCAGGAAAGGCTGTACAATGGGCACCACCATGGCTCCCCACCTTTCCTGCTGCTGCACTGCCGCTGGGTATTACCCTCTCTCTCTCAAAATCTCTCTCTCTCTCTCTCTCTCAAAATCTCTCCCTCTCAAAATCTCTGCCAGTGCTTGTGCATAACTAAGCACTCTACAGCCACAATTTGCGCAAATCATGCTAATTGCAGCAGTAATTTGCCCAAGTCAAATTACTCTTTCCCTTTTTACAGAAAAAATGGGAAAATCCAGAGTTCCGGCTGGCTCCAGGTAAATCTGTTCAACCCCCAAGAGGACCAAATTTCCCTGCGACAGACATCCCTAGCTCTAAGTAGCGCAAATAGTCACAATTATTCCAGTCTGACTTGGGCTCATTCGGCAGTTTTCAGTCGGAACCAGCTTTGCGAAGGACTGCAGTCTAGTATAAGAATCTTTGAGAATGCAAGGTTTAAGATAAAAACAGGTGGAGTGGCAGAGCCTCTACTTGCATATCCCACCCCTGGAAACCAGTGTGAAAATTACCAGCTTTGCACTTCAAGATCAATCCTGAATATGCTCAGAGTTCAGGCACATTTTCCTACTTACCTTGTTATTAATGCGTAAAAATAACTGCATCTAATTAATATGAAAAAAAAGTTATACCTTCTTCCTTGACAGAAGCTCCATGTCATTAAGAGCTGCAGGGCAAGCCGTAATTCAGCAGGTGAAGGCTCCTCCCCCCCCCCCCCCGCGCATGTATCTAAATGTTGGAGAAAGTTGTGCCTGTTATTTGTAAAAAGCTTAGTTGCTGCTGTGATGATTTGTTCATGTGCTTCAAACTTTAATCAGACATAAACAACCACAGCTGATGAGAAAGTGAGAGAGGAAGAAAAAGAGTTTTGTTTTAAGCCATGCTTCCTTGGCTCCCCCCTTCACCTATGCTGCCTACCCAGGTTTCTCAGAAGAGTCCCAGGCAAATTCAGTCTCCCTCTTCACTTACAGCTGCCAGGCAGCTCTGCCATATCTCATTCCCCCTCACAGACATTTGTTCCCAAGGATGAGAGGAGCAGCTGAGTTGCAGGAGCAACTGAGGAATTGGTTGCAGAAATTTTGCTGTGGTGCTAGAGTGCCTTTCGGAAACATGAAAATAAGTAAAAGAAAATAAAAATCCACATCCCACCAAGAACCCAGCCCTTCCCCAGCCTGGTGACCTCCAGATGTATTGAAATGCAACTCCCATTAGCCCCAGCCAGCATAGCAAATAGTCAGGAATGCTTGACGTTGTAGTCCAAAACATCTGGAGGGCACCAGGTTGGGGAAGGCTGCCTTAACCTGATACTTCCGGTCTGTACAGAAACAGAGTCTTAATAATAAGGGCTTCAAGTCCCTTTAGAACTTCCTGTGGTTCTGCTATCTCCCCCACCCACCCACCCACCTCCTCCTGGCCGCTTCCCAGTTGTATTTATTGCTCTCTAGCCCTATTCTTGTTCCTGAAAGATCTTTTGGCCAGGGATGCCTGGGAAATAGGATCTTACTAATTCTGATCAAACTGATCCACATCTCTTGGACTAACATGCAGTTTAATATATAATTATCTTTTGGATTACACACGTCTCCAAATTTCATGATGCAGTAATGAGACAGAATGGACCTATGAATGAACTAATGAGGAATTGATCCCACATTCCCTGTGTTTGGCCCCTTATCTCTGTTAACATCCAGTGTTTTAAACACATTATTCACTGGCTGGCTAAGATAATCACAACAATGCACAGAAAATGCAAAACAAGACCAACAAAAATCTAAATCGCTACTCACACCCTAAGAGGAGGAGGAGAATCAATAGTTAGAAAGAACTAATATCTAGAGAGAACCTAACCTGTTAATCTTTGTCTTAAGTTATCTAAACTGTACTGCAAGATAAATGTCTACTCTGTACACCCCTACTTTGCTCCTTCCCCACAGAACAACTGAGCCTTATTGGCACACCCAACAGCTGAGGTGGGGGGAGAGCAAGGCTGAAAGGGTGGACATAGCAATGGATCACATTTACTTGCTCTCTAGGGCTCTTCAACACTTTTACAGCGAAATGATGTCAGTATATTAACAAAGACTCAATACCCAGAGTCAGGGCCAAATTCTGAGAAACTAAACAAGCACTTGGACACATTTTGACTCTGAAATTCTACCAAAGTTCTGCTGCATGTTATGAGTACAGAAACTTCTGAGACAAATTCCTGAGGGTAGTTCTAGACAAGGCTTTTATGGTGCCATTTCCCTGCCTCGTTCATGTAATTTTATGTGGGCTTCAGATGTCATTGTCTTCAACTCATAACCCTCCTGTATTTTCGTTAGTCATTTCTATTACTACAGTTATTCCATTAAGAAAGAAAAGATGAACAGCTGCTCAGTGCCTTCTCTTTGGTAGCACCCAAAATCCTCTCCAAAACAAAAATGTCACTCCCACCATTCCAAAGCCCTTTAAACCAGTATCCTGCCCAGCCCATACACATAAACACCACCTGTGTGCTCTGTTTATCTACCTATTCTTAAAGTCATGACCTTGTAGCTTGCAAGACCCTGCAGTTACAACCACAGCTAAAGTTTTTTTAAAAAAATGCAAAAAGGGACGTGTGGGTCTGGATGTAGGGAGAACAGCAACACACACACACACACACACACACACACACACCAGTTCATCTATCTCAAAAGCATTCAACGGAACTCAGATTTCCTTAATGTTTTCTTAGGTATCAGTTAAATACACGTGCGCAAAGAGATAACCTCCTGGGAGGTATTAATTTGAGTTAGAAGGCACTTGCTTCCTTATCATTACTTGACATGTTGCGCAGCCCAGCTCTCCAACCTCCTGTCAACATCAGGGCTCACCAGTAGAACAGTTGAACTAATAATAACGAAGGAAGTGCTGCTAACCCTAATCCCAGATATATGTGGGGGCAGGTATGGAAAGACCCAAGGCAAAGGGAGTGACTTCCAACAAAGCTTGGACCTAACACCTCTGCCAGTTGGTCATATGGCTTTCTTTAGGATAACCAGGAAGGAAGGAGGCCAGAGGCAGCTAATGGCATCTCCCAGCCTCAGTGATGGAAGAGAATCTTGCTGACAATGCCCTAGCAGGCCATGTGGAAAAACCCATCTTTTCAGCTGTCAATCAAGCCATCTCAAGTGAAGAATGTTGCTCGGTCACTGCATTGCTCTAAAGCTCCAGGCTGGAGTGGCAGCTGCCACCTCTCCCTAAGGTCCATCTTTCCAGCAATTGAGGGACCCAGAGGGCATCCCAGCACAAGCAGGAATGGAGCTTCTTCCATCAGGATAAGCACAGGCCCCTTTCAGGTCACTGCTCGAGTAGGTCAGTAGTATCCCCCTAGGCTATTTTAGCAAGTCTAGACAAGGTCTGGAGCAGGAGAACGATGAAGAGGGCAAATGCCAGCTTCCTGAATGAAAAAAGAGAGACCAAAGGAGTGGGGAGGAAAGACACTGGCTCTCCTAGACTACAATTTATGCACTCCTCTAGTGCTTTACTCAATGAAACAATGCCATCAGCTGCTCATTTCCAGAGATATCTGGGCGATCCAATGGGATGAAAGAATTTCTGTGCTCTTATTCATATCTAATCACATCTCTCACAAGCAGAAGAGTCTTTGAAACAAAAGAACATGGAAGCTGTGGAACATATGAGATGCTTTAATCGAGACATGTGAATGAGTGAGGAAAATACAAAGCTCAAGAGCTGGTGACAGTTTGGAGATAATGGTCTGGAAGAAGTATCAGTGGATAGCAGCCCTATTGCGATAATTTTGTTTTTCAGCAACATCTGCATAGGAGCCAATAACTACTTACCAAAGCTCAGTAAACCAATGAAAGGTTGTAGAAAGTTAATCAGGCAGTATCAGAAAGCCTCTGAATTTCGTGACCAGATGTGAAAGATGAGATGGAAATGAAGGAACAAAGAACACAAATTCTCCAGGCTATGTTCTCTATTAGTTAACACAGGTGTCAGATTTTGTTTGCCTCCACTGAGAGCTCATGGACATGAACATTCAAAATTTCCCACATTAGGTATCTAGTATAAACTTCTGATATGCCTGCTTTTGGGATACTGTGTGCAGTTCTGGTTGTCCTATCTCAAAAAGGGTATCATAGAGCTGGAGAAAGTACAGAAAACAGCAAGAATCAGGATTCGGGAAAATGTTTATGAATACATAATAATAATAATAATAATAATAATAATAATAATAATAATAATTTATAACCCGCCTCTCCCTCCAGATCGAGGTGGGGAACAACAACAAATATAAAATACAAAGACCACAATAGATGAGATATTAAAAACAAATAAAAACCAACACATCATTAAAAACATCTTAAAATTCAACTGGATAGGCTTGCCGGAAGAGAGCAGTCTTCATGGCACTCTTAAATTCATGAAGACTGCTAAGTTGTTGAATCTCCTCCGGCAGACTATTCCACAGTCTGGGAGCGGTAGAAGAGAAGGTCCTCTGGGTAACACTCAGCCTAGTTCTGGCTGATTTGAGTAAGTTCTTCCCAGAGGACCTGAGTGTGCGAGGTGGATTATACGGGAAAAGGCGATCCCGCAGGTAACTTGGACCCAAACCATGTAGGGCTTTAAAGGTAATAACCAACACTTTCTACTTCACCCGGAAACTGACTGGCAGCCAATGAAGTGGTTTTAAAACTGGTTTAAAAAGGTTTCTTTTGTTGTTTTGAAAGAAGACTATGATACAGGTTCATAAAATTACTAGCATGTTTACATCCGACATGATATAACAAAGGGTCTTTGCTGGCTAAGATATTGCATTCTCTGCTTGCCATTGGCTAAATAGTTAAGTGCCAAGAGAGACTTCAATATTATAATCGTATGGTCAATGGCCATTTTGGTGAAATTAAAATACTGGTATTGCCTGCATGTCAGAGATTTTGAGCACACTTTGTTGGCACAAATTGGCAGTCTTGGTGCTTTTAGGATGGAAAGGAATTGCCTACAGAGGACACCTTTCCTTGCTTATGGTATGCTATGTTTGGAATGGGGAGAGTGAATAAAAAAGTCAACCCCCTCTCTCAAAACGCTAAAGCACACCGCCTTCCAATTTGATTGCCAATGCATTGAAAATCAGCCTTCCCCAACATGGCTACCTCCAGATGTGTTGGACTGCAACTCCCATCATCTGCCATAAGCATGGCCAATTGTCATTTAACTGGGATGGTGGGAGTTGTAGCCCAACACATTTGGAGGGGTCCAGATTAGGGAAAGCTGCTCAAAGAAGCAAAAGGAAGTACTTCATACACTACATTTATTCATTTTTAAAAATTTATATCCTGTCTTTTCACCAAAAATGCCACTCAAAACAGCTAATGATAGTAAAATACAGATAAAAACAATCTCAATTAAAACATACGAACAAATCAATTAAAACCACAGCAATAAAAAGAAAAAGACAATACCCATTTAAAACTCTTTTAGCAGCGAACCAGCTTACATATCAAAGGCTTGCCTAAAAAAAATCTTTGCCACCTGTGACTCACTCATAATCAGGTTGGGTTAAAGAATCTTACAATGGTGTCACAGTGACAAGGAAGAGGTGGGTAAAATCGGCAATTTCTTAGTTCATTAATAAAAAATGAATGTGTGTCAATTGCAGCATATTAGGCAAAGTAACAGTTTCAAAGTTGCAATTAAATTCTTGACCACTTAATTTGTTGTTATAAAGGGGTAGATTTTATTTAAGAGTCACAACTCCAGTCTATTTTGACAGTTACAATCTACAGCTCTATGGCAGAGGCGCAAGTAAAGAGCCAATGCATTCTAAGGACTATCTGTCTGAAACAAATTGAATATTTCAACCCCATTTCCTGCAAGAGAGCCTTTAAAACAAGGTACTACAGAGAGCAAAACTCTGGTAGCTCCAGGAAAGAACTACCAGAGTAGTTACCAACTACACTGGAGGTATGTTGCCTTTCCTGATGTAACTATGCATGTCCTATACAGCCAGAGGGAGCAATGGAGAGAGCCTTTTGAGTTACCAATTATATCCATTCAGGTCTCAGTTGATCAAGGTGCAGTAAAGTTCTCTTTGAGGAGACAAAAATGTGCTACTAAGGATTAATTCCAAGCCTCTTATTGCATTGTTTGGTGACTAGTAAGCATTAAGTACTACTATCCTACATTAAAAGAGCTGGAGTGGGGGAAACATACTTTTGGTCAATCAGAAATCAGGTTCTAATTTAAACCAAGGCAGGTCTAGCTAAATAAAATCCACCCTTTTAAAACAACACATTAAGTGGCCAAGAATATACTAGGGCTATCCCACCCTCAGTTTGGCTACAGTATGTATTAGTTCCTGGAGGGAGAGAAATTGTCTTCTTTGATGATCTATCTTCTAATACATCCCCCCCCCCTCCAATGGCCGGATGAAAAGCGGGACTGTCAGGCAGCCAGCTCGGACAGTCGGTTGAACAGTGCACTGTTTGTATCTGCACCAACAACTGCAAGAACATATGGAGGGGGCGGCCCTCTTCCCACTGGGAAAAGCACCAATACTAACAAGCCTTCCGGCTTGAGAGGATCCTTGTTTGCAAACTCAGCTTGTTTGGAGCAAAGACAGGATGGGGGGGGGGGGAGGGAGAACATAGAGGGATGAAGAAATGAGGAGAAAAGGATAGAACAAGAAGTGTAGTGTCCTCTTGTTCAAAAGCCCAGCGAGACATCACTTTAAACAGGAAGAAGCTTAACACATCCTGGGTTCAACCTGACAGGTGTTAGATCTCAGTGAACTGCATGGAAGTGGAGAATTTGTTCTCTGCAATTTCAATATAATTTCATAAGCCACACTTACACTAGAGGAACTCATTAGTACAGAGCGTGTAACCGAGCATCTTCCAATTTCAGTTGCCTGCTGCAACTAATTCTAACATGGCACTTGCTGCCATTATGGCCAGCAAGGTTCTCCTGTACCCTTTGTAGATGAAGCTTCAAGAGGCCATTTTTATTAGGGATGTGCACGCCCGAAAATATCGTATTTTATCATTATCGGAATTTCGGACCAAAAAAATTATCGTCTCCGATAATATCGTAGTTTAATTGTATCATCTTCACGATAATTATCAGAAATTCGATATTTAATTTGCAGCCCCATTGTGCCCTATAGAGCTGAATGTTTTAGAAAAATGCCTATAACGTCTGTATTTTCAAAGTTACAGGCTTGAAACTTGGTCACAATGCTTATGGGGTATGCCTAAGTATGTGTATGAAATTTGAGATCGATCCTTCGAACCTTCGATTTTATATGAATTTATTAAAGAACATTTAAGTTCTGACAAGTCAGAATGACAGCTCGCCCGGTCAACCAGCTTTCAGAACGAGCATGATCTTAAAAAAAATCATAGAAAATCGAGGGTTTGGGCAATTGCTCTGATTTTTTTTCACAAATGACCAGCCAGATCCCATCTTCAATATCCCACAAGTTTCAAGTTTTTAGCTTTAAAAATGAAGAAGTTATAGTGGGGGCTGGGGCTTTTGGGGGACCCCCTATAACTTTTTAATTTGAGATTGGATCTTGCTAGTCCTGGCTCCCCAAGTTTCATGTCATTATCTTTTCAAATAAAAAAGTTAGGCACACGTTTCCCCCAATGCAAGCCTATGGGGAAAAAAAGCAGACAACAACATGACAGCATGGAGGCCTGGTCAACCAACTGTGTCAATAAAGCTGCATGAACTTTAATAAATACATGATGCTACACATATGTGTCAAATTTCAGATCAATCCCTCCACCCCTGTATTTTATATAATAATAATAATAATAATAATAATTATTATTATTATTATTATTTGTAGCCCACCTCTCCCTCCGGATCGAGGCGGGGAACAACAACAATATAAAACATAAAAATCACAACAGTTAAATTTTTTTAAAAAAAACAAGAGAAAAATACAACATTAAAAACATTTTTTAATTTTAATTTAATTTAATTTTTTAAAGATCCTACAACTTTTTGACAGGTCTGAATGAACGCACGTGATGAGCTGTCATTCTGACCTGTCAGAACTTAAACGATCTTTAATAAATTCATATAAACCGAGGGCTGGAGGGATTGATCTCAAATTTCATACACATACTTAGGCATACCCCATAAGCACTGTGACCAAGTTTCAAGCCTCTAACTTTGAAAATACAGAAGTTATAGGTTTATTTATATGGCAGTCCGATAATCCGATATAATCGGGTTGAAAATTTTCGGATCAGATATTTTTCGGAGGTTTTTCTACTGTATCGTTATCGTTAATCGGATGTCCAATAACAACCTTATCATATCATTATCAGACATTTTAACGATACGATACACATCCCTAATTTTTATGGCATACCCTGCTCTCAATCACTGGAATATGAGAATCTACTACTTGTTTCTGCCCCAGTCTTTCCTATTAGGTAGCATCAAGCTGTGAACTTTGGGACTTAAAAGGCAGCTAGGTGCAATCAGGATTCAGCTCCTCTGTAGTGCAACTCACCCCCACAAATAGAGGGCTGAGAAGAGGAAGCTCTAACTCCTTGGCAGGCTCATTCTTTTCCTCCAATGACTTGGAATCCAGCCTTGACTCTTCCTCTTTCCTTGCCTAGGCTGAGCTTTGGTTAAGTTGGGGTTATCTGACTCAACATGTTGCTACAATTGTCATGGCAGTGAATGAAGGAGGGAGGGGATAGAACAGGGGAAATAATACATTGCAGACTTAGGTAAATTTGCAGCAGACCTGTGGTGCAGTGAGAAATAGAGTGTTCCTTCTCATCTCGGTCTTTCTTGGTCAGGATTTGTTGGAAGGATCTTTCCTAGAGCTTAGTTAGGCAAATACAGCTTCCTTTTACTTCATAGGAGATGGGATATTTGCCTTTGGCCAGGCCGAGATGGATCATTATTTAAATAATGTCCTATTCTACCTACCACTTCTCTGCCTGTGTGACAACACTGTAAGATTCTTTAACCAACCTGAATATGAGAGTGCCAATTGCCTGGATTTTGCACATATGTTGATTTCACCACCACTACCCTGAGTCAATTCACATTATCATCAACATGGAATTGGCACCACAAATAAAAGAAATCACATCCTTGTTGTATGTCATGCTCATTAACTACTAACTTTTACCTTTATACTAATGAATGATAAATTTGGATTCCCCACTTCATCTATAAGCATGCAGTGAAAAGAGGAAATAAATCCCTTCCTTTACCAATATTTATCCAGCCCCAAGCAGGTACAACAGGGTTCCTAATAGGTACTAAAGAATAACCAATCAAAATTCAAATGTCTCAACTAAGTTTGTCTCAAGCATTTATTTCAAAAGATGCATATACCACCCTTCAATATAAATATGCCCAGGGCAATTAACAGAATCATAAGAATGGTTTTATTGTAGACTCCAAGGTCTTCACAATTTCTGGCTGAAGAATACTGTTGAGCCACTGCGATGGTTTGATGAATGCAGGGTGTGTGGGGACAGATTTCCTTTTGTATCATAAAATCACAGAACAGCAGATGCTGGTTTAATTCAAACATGTAACAGGCTAGTTGATTTCTTTGCAGACCACAAATCATCAGCAAGAGAGCATGCCAAGTGAAAGTTTTGGTTCCCCTTATTATGTCTCTGATTTCAAGTCAGCATCCCTGATTTCAAAAGGCAGTGCCATTGATTTCTGAGAAGCATGATGTAAAAGCAGACCAGTAGGGAGGAGGCCATCTCTACAGTACAACATGGACCTTCTTCCGTCATTTTCTCACACTGATAAATTCACATAACTTAAGCACAATCCCCATCCCAAAATAGCAAATAGTGATCGTCATACCTCACGTGTACTCTTTTCTATATCTTGCCAGCTTGCAGTGCTGCCCCTATTGAATTCAATAGCAAAACTCCCATTAAATTGAATGGAGCAGGATTACAACCTTCACCAGAGTCTTCTAAAAGGCTAGAATTTCTAAAAGTAAATCTGGCCTTTACTTTCATAACCATATTTATTTGTTGCTGTCTAACTTGGCATTGCTTTAGAAATGTTATGCTTGCCTTACAAGGAGCATCTGTGGTCAGCTGGCTTCCCATACAAGCCAGAGAGTTACACAGTATTTCCTCCTGTGGGAGAGAGGTTGAACTAAGAGAGGTCACTGTTTCATACTGCAAATGAAACCATTAACTAGCAGATATAATTCTTCTTCTCTCTACAACACCAAGCTGATCACAGCTGGAATGTCACTCACTTTGCTGAACACCTCAGTAATAGGCAGATGGGAAGGAACTGACTAGAGAATACCTGAGAATAGAAAGATGATCAGAAAAGATGTTCTAGTTAGAATCCAAGAGCTGAGATGAGAGAAAGGAATGCCAAAGTAGACAAATATAAGCAGTTAATGACAAGGGAAGAAAAGAACTGTTCAAGACAGAAAAGTAATGTACAATTATTACTGATGAGAAAGCTAGGAAAGAACAGACGTGGACCCAACCTAACTCCCTGCTGAGTAAAAGTGGAGGGAATCACATGGGTATTCTAATGGGAATTGGAACACCATCACCTATATTTGGGCATTTAGCTTAAGCAAAGTCAAAAACAAATGTCCAACTGAAAGCAATGTTATGCTTGTAGGGATTCAGAAATGTAACATAGGTTAAAATGTGATCTCATATCACAGGTGTGCAGAACCCTCAACCCGTGGGCCCAATCTGTCCCACTGGGCTCCCCAATTCAGCCCAGAGAATTCAGCCCAGAGATCTTCCTTTGCACACAGTGAAGCCTGGCCCCCAGCCAGGGAGCAAATAACATCAGACAGGCATAGCCACACCCACTGGACATATGGCCCATGGAAGGCTGGGTGGAAGGTCATCCAGCCCTTACCCCAAAGTTGTTCTACACCCGTCTTATCTGACCAACTCCTGTTGGAGAGGCTACACAAGTTTCAAAGTCTTAGAACTGTTCAAAAGAGTCTGAAATATTTTGGTCCATCTTAGAAGTGCTCTTCTGTCAAGGACCTACAAGAACTGAAGTGTGGAGTGGGATGGGCAGAAGTGGAGGCCAGCCATGATGGGGATGGTGGAACAAAGGAGTGAGAGTCATTTGTCTTGGGTGGTGAAAAGCCTACAGCTATCTCTGAGTGGCTACAACTCCTATATTCTATAGGTGCCTTTGCAGAATGAGAGAACAGCTCCTCCTGTTCACTTAGCTATAATATAAGCTTTCAGTTCAACCTTAAGTGCTTCCACTGGTCACTTGCTAAAGGAAGGACTGTACCATCCCCAGCAGCTGAAAGTATTCAAAGTGAGCGGCATCATCTTTTTAAGGGGCTGAAATTCATTAGGGCTTGCGGTAGTTAACACCTGGCCCTAGGCCATGAATATCTGTGGCTTGTGCTTAAACTCCCTTTAAATCGTCTCTTTCATGCTCCTGAACATAGTTACATTGAAGGGATTTTGTTTTAAGTACCACATCAAATTCTGGAGGGTTGCTTACGAGGCACTGAAGTGAGAAGCAACAAGAGGTTTGGCAGGGCGCAAAGGAGAAGTACCAAAGAGGATCCCAAAGGCAGAGAGAGGCCACCAAAGTTATTTTGGCAGTTCAGTATGGAACATAAATGTCCCTCCCCTTCCATGCTCTCTCTCTCTCTCTCTCTTTTCCTGCTTGCATCCTTCCCTTGACCTCACAATCACTCCAGTGAGGGGGAGTCAGTCGTCTGCTCCATTAAATGTCTGTGGTTTGAAGCAGTTCTGAGTAAGCCAAGCTAATCTAGCCAGCAAATCCCATGGCGGCAAGGAAAGAGGAATCCTATGGAAAAAAGAGTTTGTGGGTGAGAGCAAGAGAAGGGAGGCTGCATTTCTCAAAATGATAATTAATCCCCTGGAAGGCAGGAGTCCACAGCGAACAGACTCCTTGCAGCAATGGGAGGTTGGTATAGACACAGTGAACTGTTTGGGTCCTTTACAAGCCCTTCTGACTAATTGCTCTCTAAAGCTTTCTATAAATAGCATAAACCTGTAGGGTAAGATATAGTCTTCATTAAGAAATGTAATGTTATATTTAACAGAAGAAGGACAATGGTAAAAATCAACATTATTGCTTGGAAATTGTTGTTGTTGGGGGGACATACACAACACATGGGTGATTTGGAGACATTTTATCAGTATGACCATCTATAGGACTTTCGCACAACTCACATCTTCTAAGCAATCAGTCTATGTGGGTGGTAACCAAAGACTCAGGGGCATCTCATTTTATTTGATATGACCAAGAGGATAATTTTTCCTGCTCTGAGTGAACCCAGATGGCTCAGGAATGAGAAAAGGCAAGTTCTTGTATGTGACTCCGGATCTCTCTTTATGCTGATCCTAAGTATTATTCTCATGGCAGGCCACCCACCCAAAATAAGGGCATTATCATGCAGTCAAATCAGTCCCAAACAGATCAAACCTGGTTTTAATTTAACTTTTTTAAAAAAGTTATATCTTATGCATTAGTATTTCTACTCCAAGGGCAGCCAACAAGTAATAATAACTAATTACAAACAACAAACACGAACATACTGAAGCAACAGATAAAACATATATAAAAAGCAGAGACCAAAACAACAACAACAACAACAACAACAACAACAACATAGCAACAGCAGAGAAAAATGAATTAAAATTATTTTTTAAAAGGCCCAGCATCACATGAAATTCAGCACCAGATAAAGACATTAAGAGCAAGCACCAGGCAAGCCTTGCCGGAGAGAGCAGTCTAAATTTGGGATGGTTCTAGAAAAAAGGCCCTCTCATAGCCACCATCACCTCAGGTCTGTCTAACCTCAACCCTAACTGAGTTAACAGAAGTTGCTCTTCTGTG
Source organism: Anniella stebbinsi (assembly GCA_029215795.1). NCBI lineage: Eukaryota > Metazoa > Chordata > Lepidosauria > Squamata > Anniellidae > Anniella > Anniella stebbinsi. The sequence goes on along the minus strand of JARDYH010000004.1, from coordinate 42,596,065 downwards.
AATATGCAAAGCATGGGAACTCCAGTTATATGCAGATACCTTCCTGCCCATGAAGTAACTTAAAAGTAAGCCGACACACGAGCAGCTTAAAACTGGCCAGTCTAAATTCCTGATACAAAATATCCTCCAATCCTGAAGTATCCTAGTTTCCAGATAGGCTACTAACTTAAAGAACCTCCTGGTCTCTTTTGTTCTTGGAACTGACACAAGCAGAATCAAGCTAATGAATCCTTTGTTTAATCCATCCTGAGCATGCCCAAAATTGTTGCCCCCTGGGTATTCTCTGCAAAACTCTATAACTACTGGTGAGTGAAACCCCTCATGGTGCTTAAAAATAGAGAGGCCCTATCATTAACTTTCAGAAAGCATTGTACAGCTATTCTGACTTTTCTTCATATTTTCTGTGGTAAGAGAAAAAATGGAAGAAGCACTGGAAAAAACATGGGAAGGAAAACACAGGAGGGAAAACTACAAATGGAAGGCAATGATGACTGGACTATATGCACAATTCTGTGAATGAGACAGGGGAATTGTACCATAAAAGCCTCATCTGGAAGCACCCTCAAGTGTTGATTACAGGATTCAATGTGCACGGATGCTCTGTTGCATTGACCTGCAATTCTCGTGGAGTTTTCCCAGTATGTTGCCTATTCCTTGTGATCTGTTCCTAGCACCATCCCTCCTTCTGGGTCCGAACCCATGTTTCCAGGACCACAGCTTTTCTCTCTGCTTATGCTACTTGCTACCTTAAACAGAGCTTCAGTCCCCATGAAGCACCCACTGCTGCATTTGGACAATGCCCATTTCAGTGGTGGCAGCCTGGCCACCTTTCTGAGATACTCAAAGGGAGTCTACACTTACTCAAGAGACCTCCAGACCCACTATTGAGATTATGGACCGTTGCATGTTATTCACAGATCAAGTTAGGTCCATACCCCAAAGTGGGAGTAAGTGACATAACTGTTAGGATTGTTGGCTTTAGGCTTACCCTTGCTACGGCCACGTTAAGAACCACATGGCCAAACTAAGAACCAAGGGTATATTGCTGAGGTTTTAAGGGGTATTGTACCAGGCACGTCAAAATCTTGAATACTTTTCTGACTTCCTCTGCCTTTTCCTCAAGTTGCTATTTTCCTTGGATTGGCCAGGGTTTCAGGAGAGGTATCACTTCACTGCCCTCTACCTCTAATTCTATTTTAGCAACCCAATTCTGATTAGCCTGTCATGGGTCCCCCATCTTCACCTCTGGAGCCTTTGTCCATACAGGACAAAAGCCACTGTGCAAGCAGTGATCTTTTAAACATGGGTGGCTATCTCATTGTGAATTCTCAGTCAATTCCCAAGTGACTCTGACCAACCAGGAAGTGAAGGTCTTTGCTTTCCCCTCCCTCTGAAACAGGTAATTTAGACGTGCTCTGAGACTTTGTCTCTCTTTCTCCTTATAGCGCTCGGATCCTTGCCTGTTCTGTATCTTCTGTGGCCAACCCTTGCCACTGAAACACATTTTGCCTGTTGCACTTATGCTGCCTTGCCATTGACCAAACACCTTCCCTCACCATAGGCGAGATAAGAACCAGGGGCTTCCTGGCTCATCACTCAACCATCAGCCACTAGGCTTACAGCAGTAGCTTAGCATGGTGTGCTAGCTCTGCAATGGGGATAAGGGGCCATGGCATCTGTTGCTTCGGTAGATCGGAAGGAGTGAGGAGGTCTCAAATGCACGCAAGGGAAATCCCCACGGTATTAAGCTGGCTACTGCACACTGCTGCATGCAGCCACCAGCATGCACTCTTGTGACGAATATGACCCTGAGCAACAGGAAGGCGGCTTTCCCAGCTGCAGTTCTTTTGCTGTCTGGCACAGATTCAAAGTCGAAGCCTCGCAGACAGCCTGTGCACAGAGAAGGGGATGAGCCTAACATTTCCTTAAGAAGAATAAATTACCAAGGGCTGGGTGGGCACATAAGGAAGGGCAGGGACAAAAGGCTCATTTACACACTCTTGTTCCTAGTCTCCAGATTTCTTCCCCCTTCAGTGTATTTGCTTTTTCTTTTCAAAACAAAGGGCAGAACCCACAGCACTGCCTGGCTTAACAGTCTGCTCCTTAATGAGGACCAACTGTGAGGGAAGTGTTGACTCAGCCTTTTGTTGCCCAGCCACGTTCGCTAACATTACAGCCACCCACTCACTGTCCCCATCCAGGTACACTATAAAGTATAGCCAAGCTCGGGGCAAGCACCATTTATATGAACAGCGGAGAGAAGGAGGCCAAAGACCTCAAACGGGCCACACCCCGCCTCTTCCCCCCCCCCAAGTTTCTTTTTTTCTCAGAACAAATGGGGCTTTAGATCTTTCCAGTCAAAAATGTTACAAAATAAGCTTCTGCCACTTCATTCAAGAGGAGCTTTAGCCAGCATCACCTTTTGCAAAGGAAATAGTAACATGTTCCTTTCTCAAACATTCTTGTGTCCTGGGCCTTCCTCATTTCCCGTAACAAAATGCAATTTTGGAGAGTCCCAGCCTTTTTTTAAAAAAAGCCTGGAGAGGCAGCTTCTTTCTATGAATGTCTATTTCAGTCTCAGCAGCCAGTCCCCCCCCCCCCAACTGCCTCCCACAATTGCTCTTGCAATTGCTTCAGAATAGTCTGTCATTACAGTAAGCAAATACAATACAGCATTGCTGGGCAGACCTCAGGCTTGTGGGTTCTACTTGGTTGTTGTTTTTTTTAACTAGAACCAACCAGAACCTAGTGCAAAAGACATAGACTTAGAATTAAAGAATACTAAGCTTGGGAATTTGTTTTGAGTAACAGAGCTTATAGTCCTTCTGCACAAAAATCTTGCCCTGGTCATCCCAAGCTCTCTTTATTTCAGCAACATAAATTAGGAGTGGTAGGCAGCAGAAGCAGGGGAATGGGGCGGGGGTGGCATCATTTTGTTGCTGCTATTTATAAACAATTTGGAGTCAGAAAACTTTGTCCATCTATTGCAAAACATCCAGAGATCTACCAGTAGATCCAGATCTACCTTCTGCCCAGTCACACAATGTAGGGCAAGGTTCCTGCACCTTTAGTAATTTTCTGTAGAAGAGTAAGTTTCGTGAAATTTCCCCTACTACAACACTATTACATGGAAAGCTCTCTTAAGCCAGGTCAGACAATTTCTCCAACAAGAACCCAGCTCTGTCTACGCAGACTTGAAGTAAGCTCTCTAGTGTCTCAACAGAGATCTTTTAAGGGTGCAATTCTATGCATGTTTAGGCAGAGAAAAGTCCTGCAACTCCCAGCATTCCCCAACCAGCATACTGGGAATTACAGTACTTTTTTTCTGTCTAAACATGCTTAATATTGCACCCTAAATCACCTTCCAACTAGAAATTGTAGGGATTGAACCTGGGACCTTCTGCTTGCAATGCATGTGTTACCACTGAGCTATGGTCCTCCTGTCGTCTACGTCTTGGCCCTTAACAAAACCAAGTAAAATCTGGGAAGAAGGCAGTCAAGTACACCAAGCACAATGGAAAGCCAAACAATATAGAGATTGGACTCCCAAAGCCAGATGCCGCTGCAGTTACATAGAGTCCATTTTGGTGATCATCTTATTGGTTACCATCTTGCTTTTTACTTCCCAAGATAACAATAGGCTGACCATATGAAAAGGAGGACAGGGCTCCTGTAACTTTAACAGTTGTAGAGAAAAGGGAATTTCAGCCAGTGTTATTTGTATGCAATTAGTTCCTGGTGAAATTCCCTCTTCATCACAACAGTTAAAGTTGCAGGGGCCCTGCCTTCTTTTGTATATGGTCACTCTAGTATAGTGCCTGCAACTTTAACTGTTGTGATGAAGAGGGAATTTCACCAGGAACTAATTGCATACAAATGACACCAGCTGAAATCCCCTTTTCTCTACAACTGTTAAAGTTACAGGAGCCCTGTCCTCCTTTTCATATGGTCAGCCTAATAACAGATACATAAATATTATGAAACAAAGAGACCACTTCTTAGGCCTGGCCTACACATGCAGCAGAATAAGGTAGACAAGTCCTGAGGTGGTAGAACAGACTACAGGTAAGGAATATTACTTTTGACTGCTCCCTCACATAACAAATTACCTGCAAATACAGAGCTAGCACATCAGTGAGAAAGGTTCTACCACAGTCCTTTGCCTACTGTGTTGGTTTTCTATTTCCAGTGAGAGAGAGAGAGAGAGAGAGAGAGAGAGAGAAATACAAAACTGTGACCCTCTCCCCACAACCTAGTCTGAAATAATACTATTCATTCTACTACCACAGCATTCTACCACCACATTCTGCTGCAAGTCTCAGCTGCATTTGGCCTAACCTATGGTAGATAATTAGTGAAACTGTGTGTGTACGTGCATGTAAGCACACTTGACCAGCAACATCCGCGCAGTACTCTTATCCTTTCAGTTATTTCCTTCCTCTAACGAAAAGAAATTACTTTTGGAATAGAATGATTTTCAAAGACTGATATACCAGCCAGAATCAAGTGAAAAAAGGACATGACAACTTCCTGCCCTAGTCATAAAGCACCAGTTCTCTTTGACCCTCTCCTTCACACACACACACACACACACACACACACACTGCACACTGTTGGCCAATAAGTCTCCATCCCAAATCACAGCAAATTATCTGGTGCTGGTCCTTTTAAAATATAATTTAATTTATTTTTTTCTGTTGTTGCTATGTTATAGTTGTTTTGGTCTCTGCTTTTTAAATATGTTTTATCTGTTGCTTTGGTATGTTGGTGTTTGTTGTTTTTAATTAGTTATTATTACTTGTTGGCTGCCCTTGGAGTAGAAATACTGATGCGTGGGATATGACTTTTTAAAAAAAAGTTACATTAAAACCAGGTTTGATCTGTTTGGGACTGATGTGACTACATGATAATGCCGTTATTTTGGGTGGGTGGCCTGCCATGAGAATAATACTTAGACTCAGCATAAAGAGAGATCTGGAGCCACATACAAGGAAGAGAAGGGTGCTAATCTGATTTTAACAGCAAAAATGGTGGGCAGATGAAGAATGCCTACATGATTGGGGTAGTTTCATGTTTAAAGAAATGAAACCATCATGCCTGGTTTGGTCCTCAGATATCAGAAAAGCAGCAGCCAGAGACCCAATATTGCCTGAGGATTCCTGATACTAGGCACACAAAGAGCAATATAGAATAGGGCACTGCTCCTCTGCTGGTTCTGTTGAGCTTGCAGTGGGTCCCTCAAGTGCAACAGGAAGTAGCACTTCCTAAAGGAACCCAGGAAATGAGTGAAAACACTAGTTTCAAGAACAGGTCAGGTCAGGGATGCTTTCTGGAAGCTCTGCTGGCCTATGCCGTTCTGGAAATGAGTGCTTCTACTAGTTTCCAATTGCTTTGGGAGCTCCTAGGTTCCATTTCAGTAGTGGTAGATCCTGCTTGTGTACAGGCAGTATTGGATTGCCCATTATCTCCAAGCACAAGTGGGACTACATAATGAGCAACATGGAAATCTGCAAAAAAAAGCACATTCGCCCCCTTTATTTCCCAAAATGTTTAGGAACACTTAACTCATGTGGTGAAACGCTCTGTATTTTCCCTTTCCCACCCCTGCCAGTGTCAGCCCATGAGATGAACATGGCCAGGGAAATTAATAATATAATAATATCACAACAGGTTCCTATATATTTGTGGTTCCTGTATATTATGGAGAAAATGGTGAGAACCTGACATAGGGATTGGATTTATTTAATACAACTGCCTAAAGTCAAATAATAAAAATAAAACCATTTGTTCTGATCTCATGCAATAATAATTAGTTGAGCAGAAATGTTTTTGGGGCCTGTTCAGGCAACACCTTAAACCCTCCTGGTTAAGGCTTTTTGGCTAAGAAACAGGGTTTAAGGTATTGTGTACAATGCATTTTGCTAAATCCTAATCACTAACCGTGTTCTGCAGGAGGGTTAGCAGCTCTAACCATGGCTTAAAGTGTTTTATCCAATCCCGCCGAAATCATAGAGCTTGGCGTCAAGAGAGAGCTAAATCGCTTAGGCCACTCTAGTCAGCAAGCTAGATCTCTGCTCCTGATGGCTGCCATGCTAAGATCACGCCGGCCACCATTTCGTGATCTCGGGGCTGCCAAAATGACCACCAGGGTAAAGTGGGCGCCCCTCTCAAAATGGCGGCGCTCTCAGGACGGTGCTGCTGTGCTCCAAATTGCTCTGGTGAGCATCCTGGCCAGTGAAAGAGGGGATGGTATGCATATTCCTGAGCGGGGAGTGTCCTGACCAGGGATGATGGTGGCGCTCATCCACTTCAATGCAAATAAGGCAGACAGAAGAAACAATCCTAAAATGGCGGGCACTCCGCAAAGGATACTGGGATAAGGTGCAGAGCATTCGGAAAACTCAGGAGCTCAGCTGAAATATTTGTTGTTAGCGTTTGGCTTAGGAAACCAGGAACTGGGCAAGGTTTACGGTGTTGTGTTTGACAGCATGGCTTATGGTTAATACTAACCCCAGAGAACCACAGTTTCGCTAACCACAGTCCCTGAAATGTCATCTGAACAGGCCCAGTACACACAAGATATGCACAAACCAACATTCTGATGGAAGCAAAAATGAGGATCACAGGGATGATCTAATATACCCAATGTACTTTTGGCACAACACAGAAATGTAAGTATTTCTGACTTCCAGAGGAAGGGGGGAAAGGATGGGTTGATTTGCGCCAATGAAATTTAATTCACTAAGAAAAACAGCTGACAAATGATTAAATAAAGTTTCCAACTTTTAATTCATAGAGTTCCGGAACAAGCATGTGTATTAGCTGGCTGCTATAACAAATAAAGCATATTTGTTTGCAACTAAATAGAGCCTTTATACTATTAATGAGCATAACATATGATCTCTGATCATGCAACTCACATGCCTTTTTCACTACAGAATTTATATCTGTTTAAGTCAACAATTGCATAATTAAGAATTTGTTTGATTTTTTCCATACACATTCAAGGACACTAAACAAGATCACTTGTTTGAAGTGCCCAGAGCTTTGCTGAAGGAACTGTGGAAAAGAACTCATCTTCCATTACATGGAAAATAAATGTTTAACAACATATGACTATGTTGAATAATAAGCACAACACCAGTTTGTAATGGTGAATTAGGGGCTAAGAGGAACCTCCTTTTCAACCTTCCCTACCCATTTCCTCCGCTTCCCACCTTTTCCCCAAATTGACCCTTCTAAAGGATGGTGGAGCAGTGACAGGGTGTCTGGTGGCAGAGACCTCATCATTCTTATAGAATGCCCATTACTGGGGAGCATGGGAAATATAGTTTCCAGTGCCTCTCAGCTTACTCTTGTTTGGATTGGAAACTACATTCTACAAATTCTTTGGCATTAATGGATGCTCCATGCAAGAACCACGGCTTTAATGGCAAAGCCTGTGATGCAAGCCTCTCTCCTCTTCAAGAAGAGATGTTTGGGGAAAGGGGGCAGCAATGGGGAGAGCTGGTAAAGGGCAAGTTCATTTTGAGCTGGGATTGGACTTCAGAGAGGGTTGGGTTCAAGGTTTTCTGAACTGGGAGAGGTCATTTCTAAACCCATCCACCCACAATTCTGAACTACAGTATTCATCACTAGATTTAATCCCCAGCACCTAGTCTCCAAAAATATTGATACATGTATTTAGGAACATAACATGTTTACATAGCATGTGCAGGGCTGGTATTTAAAAACTGGATACTGACTCCCAAAAGTGAGACATATCTCTCTTCTAGCCCTGAAACAGGTTGTGAATGGGCAGATTAATTATCTGCTACACTCTAAACACACATTTTGTAAATTTATCTTGGCTCTGTTTGAAAAAGGTTGAGACACTTCTAATCCCTATTAAAAGTGTCTACATGCAGCTTAATATAGATTAAGCACAGGCTAATTAATCCTAAAGAAAAACAACCAATCCTACTCAGTTCAGTGAAGAAACATTATCTAAAGCCAAATCCTTCAAATGGCTGTGCATAAACATACCCACACACATGATCACGCATCTAGCGTTACCAAAGCGGCAGTCAAGTACCCCAGTCTCTGGTTCTCCATTGTTTGCCTTCATCTATGTATTCCCCAATCTTGTGCCCTGCAGAAGTTATGGACTTCAACACCCATCAGTCCTGGCCACCATGGTCAGGAATCTTGGGAATTGCAGTCCAAAACATCTGGAGGGCATCAGGTGGTGGAAGGCTGATGGAGGTGAAGAAAGATGACACTATACTCATCTTCTATTTATGGAACAACAAGACTGGAGTCTGGAGATAGAGGCAACTAACACCCTTTGCCTGGTGGGTCACCTTTGTGTTATATAAGCACACTGTAAGGCAATACCACCAGTGTGAGTCTTTCTAAACGTTCCTGAAGAGGCATGGGAGGAATCATGAAGGCTTTAGAGAGGTTCCAGTATATGTAAAGTGAATCTAACATTCCCCACCATAAAAACAAATAACACATGCGCACACACACACACACGCACACACCATTGTCACCACCACTTCAAATATATACCCTTTATTTGTACTACAGAAACTTCCTATGAGGGAAAAGATAAAACAGAACAAGCCAGTAGTAACTTGGACACCAAGCAGATGCAAATCTAGTTTGCTCTGATGAGGTGCTTGCTTCAGACAGACATCACAGGATGCACTGTAATATGTTACCTGGAATATAAGAAACCTCCATCAGCATCTCCACCTATTCTTTTCTCCAAGTTCCATTCTGTATACCTGCTTTCAATCCAGCTTGCTCATCCATGCTTGGGGAAGCCAGCAAAGTTGACAGAGCTGGGGGTTTTTTTCCAGGGAATTAGCCTTTCCTCAGAAGTAGGGGAATAGGGAAGATCTCTAGGCAGCTTATAGCTCGAAGGGCTTTTAACTGAAGTGGCTGCAATAGGTCTATTGAAAGCTTTGTAGAGGACAAGAGGCCTTTAATGGTATAATAATGGACACTCGGACTAATCAATGGGCATGCCAGGCTTGCAATGAGCCTAGCCATTGAAGTCTGAAGTGAACTTGAGTGTAAAAGACAACAAATGATTCAAGGAGAGGGGCTAAACAGTGAAGAGAAACAGAATGGGTTTGAAGAGAGATTATATTCCTGGGCTCTCCACAAAACCTAAAAACTACTCCTGCCCACTCCTCACATACCAAACACTCCTGAATCTTCTATTTCTCCTTGCTCTTCCAAATATCACCCATCTCTTTTGATGCCCCCCACACAAGTGATCCATATGTTCCTGCTCTCTTATCCTCCGGATCTGATCCTCAACTTATTTACTTGAAAGTAAGCCCTTCTGATTCTAACGCAACTCACATTCAAGTATGCTTTAGCTACTTCGGCCTGTGAATACTCTTTCCCCAATATCTGCCAATTCTCTGCTACAACCCACAATTTTTTTTCTGGTTTTCTATGATTGATCAAACAAATAGAGGAGTGTGAGGAATCTTAGATGTTTGGTCACAAGCTTCTTCCCTGAGACCAATCTACAGTATCTAAAGAGCCTATTCAAGCCATTTCACTCCAGAGGGCACTGGAGTACCAGGCAGCCAGCAAACATTGTTGCTGCAGTTCCTTATATATTGGAGAGGAAATTGCTTTACTGTTTCCCTTCATCTTTCCAACTGCTTTCCCCCTAGGAATCACAGGGGGTGGGGTGGTGGCAGGCAAGGAGGAGGTCAGGCAAATACAAAATAGCCTTTGGAAACTGGGTAACAAGAGGGCCACCGTTTAGGGACTGTGTAGCGTGTTTAGGAGCATCCAAATAACAGGATTCAATTCCATATAGAAATTTTACTGAGCAACTTGAGATAGAATTCCTAGCCTGCTAGAAGGGCTCTCCCAAAGATGCTTGGAAGAGCCAAGGGTCTCTGAAGCTGTCTCAATTTTTTTTTCATTGATTTTTTTCTGGAAATGGAGGAAAGCAAGGATGAAATTCAGCCCTTATGCCAGCAAATTAATATGTTGCTTTATTTTAAAGTGTCAGTCCTCTGAATCATTCAAGACTCCTCTTTGCAAGCAGTAGATCCTGGGCATTTTTAAAGCATCCTTTCAGTAACCATGCAGACACTCAAAAACCTAACTCATTGAATAGGCAGCTATGGACACAATCATTTGCTATGGCTGACAACTTTTTTTTTTTTGGAAGAGCATCTGCACTTTTATTACATGCATAATAGGCAAAAACACAGCAAATACCCTCCCCACCCCAAAGATAACTGTATCACTTACCAGAAAAGAGATGTAGCTGTTGAATTTCTGACTATCGTGCAACAGATAAAGGTATAACAGGAGACCTTTGAGTGGGAAAATAAACTATATCTTTTAGCCCAGAGAGGTGCTTCTCTGGATTAACTGCAGCACCACATGCCAACAAATGACAGCAAATTATAGGTCCTTCAACAGCTACTACGTATCAATCTAAAATGGAACCTCCATACTCAGGAGCAGTATATCTGTCAAAGCCATCTTCTCTTTTGTTTACCAGATATAGGATAATCTCCATCCTGTTGAGAGCTTCCGAGGGGCAACTGGTTCACCACAGTAGAGGAAGATGGACCTTTGGTTTGATCTAATATGAAAATGCCTGTGTTCTTAGTAGTTCAAAATTGAGGACACTTCCTACTTTGGCTTGTTCAGCAAATCTCTTGGTAACAGTCATGCCTGCTCATAATAGGATATAATATACAATACTATCTAAGAATAGTACTAAGAACTGAAACTCAGCCACCCTTTCCAACAGCAACTCCATGAATCATTCAAACAGCCAAATTGTCATCTAGTCTTTTATTATTATTTTATTATTATTGTGGCAGCCTGTAAGTTGGTCCAATTTCTGAGCCAAGCTCCTCAGGCTATGTTGGGGCGATGCTGTCAGTCTCTCTTTGGCTGTCTTCTCAACTGCCAAATGCAATAATAGGCTAACCTAAACCAGGGAGAGTCTATCATTCCCCACCACACCTCTTTCTGAGAGCATAATATTTACAGTTAATCTACTGCAAATAGAATTTGGGACACATGGCAGAGCCTGGCAAGGAAAAAGTGCTCATACAAGTGTGTGGGTCCATTTATTTGTCAAATTTCTATCCCTTCTTTCCACCAAATATTACTCAAGGTATAAAAATAGGTAAGTAAAACTTCAATAAAAATGAGCAATCAGTTGGCTAAAGCAACATTTACAGTGGCCATCATAACAGCCAGCTTATGAGGCTAAAGGAATGTCTGAATATAAATGTACTTGCCTATGGATGAAAATTCAGCAGAAAAGGGACAAGATAGACCTACCTTGGCAAGGAGCTCTAGAGCTTGGGAACAACTATGAGAAAATCTCTCTCAAATTACCATATGTTAGTGGGGCAGAAAGAAGGCCCTCTCCCCAAGATCTTAAAACTTGGGCAGGCTGGTCTGGGAAAACAGTTTTTCAGATAATGTGATCCTAAGTCATGTAGGGAACTGTGCCCAGAAACAAACCAGTATACAGTGAAGCTGTTTTAACATGGAAGTCACATGCACTTTATAATCAGCCCTGGTCAGTAGTCCAGCTGCAGCATTCTGAAACCAGCTGAAGTAACTGAACACTCTTCAAAGGCAGCTCACATAAAGTGTGCTGCAGTGGTCCAAATAAGATGTACTTAAAACACAGGTAACTATAGCCATATCTGACATCTCCAAGAACCAGTTGGCACATTAGCGTTAACTGTGCAAAAGTATACTTGGGCATCCAGCTTCAGGGCCGAATCCAGGAGTACACTCAAACTGCAACACTGAATCTTCATGCAGAATAGAAATGTATCTCCGTCAGGTTGATTCCCTATTCCCTAGTCCAGTGATGGGCAACCTTTTGAGCTTGGTGTGTCAAACTTCGCCAAAAAACTGAGCATAACTCGGGTGGTGTGTCACTTTGAGGAAAAAACATTATTTTGCGATATTTATAGTTTAAATAACGTAAAAAACATAAACTCTAAGACTCTAGTCGCAAATGTTTCATCCTCAGGAGCAGCAAATGTTTCATCCTCGGCTACTCGAGGATGAAACATCCTTCTCGGCATGCGGTAGGGTGACCAGATTTTAAAAATCAAAATCCCGGTCCCCCCCCGCCCAAAACAACCCCCCCACCAAGCCACCCCCCCCCCAAAAAAAACAAGCCTGGACCTACCGCCGGATTCCTCCACCGCCCGCGCAGCCGCGCGGGGTCTTCTGTCGCCGCCCGCGCGGAAGAGGCAGGAGAGGGCCGGATCCGGAAGTGACGTAGCCGGTCCTCTTCCGCGCGGCCTCTGGCCTCCTGGGGCTCAATCGCGATGGCGATGACCCCTGAGGAGCCCGGACGCCCGCACCCGCCTCTTCCGCGCGGGCGTCCGGCCGCGCTGAAGAGGCGGGCGCAGGCGTCCGGGCTCCTCAGGGGTCATCGCCATCGCGATTGAGCCCCAAGGAGGCCAGAGGCTGCGCGGAAGAGGCGGGAGAGGGCCGGTTACATCACTTCCGGATCCGGCCCTGGCCCTCTCCCGCCTCTTCCGCGCGGCCTCTGGCCTTACGAGCCCGGCGGCGAAGGCGGCGGAGGAGCCCGGGAAGCGGCCGCCTCAGCAGGTAAGTGCCCCCCTTCGTGCTTACCTGCAGGGGCTTCCGCTTCCCGGGCTCCGCCACCGCCACTGGGTCTCGCTGCCACCGCCGCGTGACCACCCGCCACCCGCCCGCCTCAGCGGCCGCATGTCATCAGAAATGGCTACGCGTGTCAGTGCTGACACGCGTGTCATAGGTTCGCCATCACTGCTAGTCTTTCTGCTAACCTGAAGCACCTCTTGCCTTGTCTGGATTAAGCTTCAGTTTGTTCACCAGTTCATTACAGACATCAGACGCTGATTTAAAACTTGAACAGCTTCCTTGGATTTAGATGGGAAACAGGTTCAGGTGTCATAGGCATATTAGTGTCACCAAACCCCAGACAACCTCACCCAAAGATTTCATTTAGGTATTAAATATCCTGGAGAACAAGATCCATATACCAATGCCCAAGGTATCAAATAGAAGTCCCCCAACTCTACTCTCTAGTATCTCTTCTCCATTAGGCTTAGAACTACCATAAAATAATGCTTCCACATGCCAACCCAGCCAGGTGATCCAGAAAGATACCACCATTGTTGGTATCAAAAGTTACAGAGGGTCCAAAAGAACCAATAGGAATGCACTGAGCTGCAAAGGAAGAGCTGGACTGGGAAAGAAAGGATTGCAACTGGAGTTAAGAGACATCAGCAGGGGAAAAAAAGCACTTGGCATCAAATACTGAGTGGGAGCCAGCTGTAAGGAAAGCCCCCCCCCCCCAATAATTTGTACCATTTAGGTACTTGGCTCAGGTGTATCAAACTATAAAAGGCAATTGCCATTGATACAAATCCATCAGAAATATGAATCCTGGGGTCAGAATTACAGCAAGAGAACCACCCCATCTTAATAAGACAGTAAAGTTCATGGAAAAGTTTTATTGTCCTTTCACTTGAGATATAATGCTAACTCAATATGGAGACAAAGTTCATAACTTTAAAAGTAACTTAGCAAAACAGCAATTCAGGTGATTTTTTAAATTTATTTTTTGCATTTGGCTAGAGCTCGACCATGTAATGGAATAACAGATATGCCAAGCCAAGCGAGGAATTAAGATATCAGCACATGAAGCTCTTATACTACATCAGGTCTCTATTCAATCTATTCCCATGCTGTCTACTCGAGAATCTCAGGTACGGGTCCCATTCCTGGCCCAAGATCCTTTGCCACTGGACCATAGTACCTGATAGAACGCCTTTCCCGACATGAACCTACCCGTACACTACGCTCAACATCAGAGGTCCTCCTCCAGGTGCTTACTCCAAGGGAAGCTCAGAGGATGGCAACAAGGGAGAGGGCATTCTCTGTGGTGGCCCCCCAATTATGGAATGATCTCCCCAATGAGGCCCGCCTGGCGCCAACACTGTTACCTTTTCGGCACCAGGTCAAAACTTTTCTTTTCTCCCAGGCATTTTAACAGCTTAAATTGAGGTTTTAACTGACTTTGTGGCCAGGCTTAACAGTTTAAAATGTTTTAAATGTCAGCTGTTTTATGTTTATGGTTTTAAATTTTGTATATTGTCTTTTTAGTGTTCAATCTTTTAATTTTTGTAAACCGCCCAGAGAGCTTCAGCTATCGGGCGGTATATAAATGTAATAAATAATAATAATATTATTATAATAATGGTCTCTTCCTTGTCATGAAGGCACCAGCTGATCCCTACTGAAGAAGCAAGGCTATGTGCCTTTGCAGCTCATTCCAGCTCTGACTGCATGGTGTGAAACACAATACAAGGCCAGAGTGTTGAGTTGGATGTTAAGAAACCTAGGTTCAAGTTCTTGCTCAACTATGGAAAACACTGACCATAGGCAAATTACTCTCAGCCTAATGACAAGGCTGTTGTGTGACTAGAACACTGCTTTATGGCTGTTTCCACATCTCCTACCGCTACCAATCAAAAAGCATTGACCAGCTCTTAAGATTTTTTTTCTTGGAAAACATAGAAGGGCTACAAACAGAACCCTTGTAAAATTCCATGAATGAGGCAGTGCAACTGCACAATAAAAGGCTCATCTGGATTTTTAAAAGGGCCTTTTTTAGGAATAGCCCCAAACTTCAAACATTCAATTTGGGCTGGTTCTTTTCTAAACACTCATAGAAGTTTGACTTAAACACATTGGGTCAAAAATGCAATGAGGTTATTAGCCAGAAATCCTGCCTGCCTGGGAGCATCAGTTCTCTTTCTCGAAGGAAACCTGGGTCAAAGATTTCCCCTTTGTATCCAGTTTCCATTTCCTCCTCCTGCAGACTCTAGCTTCCTTGTGGAAAGAACTAGGTTTTAGTTATTCAGCAGACAGAGGATGGATACAATCAGAGTAGAGTATGGTTTCACTGCCTCTTAGAACGGAATGCAGCTACACATATACCGTCAGAAAAACCGTAGACATCTGGCTATAAGATTTTCATAGAGAACAGCTGAGTATTTCAAGGCAGAAATTTACAACCTGCACATCCACTGTCCAAAAAGGGAAGCATGTTATGCTTAGCATAAAGTTGTCTGTTGTCTTGTTTGTTTTACCAGGAAATGTATGATGACCAGAAACCAGGCAAAACACAGTGCTTCTGCTGCCCTGTTAAGTCAATCCAGTGAAAGAAAACTTAAGCAGTACTTTGAAAGCTGGAGAAGTCAAATATTTGATACCCCTTCCCACTGTAGATGTCTCTCCTTCGGAAACAGCTAGCACCCATGTGATATTGCAATGCACCCTTGGGAAGCATGCTGCAGATGGAAGGAAATGGGACATTCAAGATTTAGTGGGGAGCAAAGTCCTTTTGTTTTCAACTGATGAACTGGTTTGCAAGATCAGGAGTGGCGAATGATTCCCCCAGGTGGCAGAATTTCTGAGGATTTAAATCCCCAGAAAGCAAAACCAGAAAAAAAGGGAAACGACTATGAGTTCCAGCATTCCTTATCTTCCCAACCCCTCCCACCCCCACCCCACCCCCACAGGAAGAATTTCAGCTTCCTTGGAAAGCTTGCCCCTGTGCTCCCAGGCAGCAAATGCCTAGGACAAGTCTTCTAACCAGGCTGTAACTCTCTTCCTTTCCTAGGCAGGCTTCTTCTTTCCCTATCTGCTCATAATAGGGCCCCGCGGATGTCCACCCATGCCTGCCGCTTGCAAAAACAAACGGTGCGCTCGTTTGCTCCTTGCAAGCCGGTCTCACGCGACCATGTGCTTCACCGTACGCCAGGGGCTGCTTCCCTAGTACAAATTCAAACCGTCCAAGTCCCACCTATTCTTTCCCTCGAGGCCTCGGCCCCGCCCCTCCACGAAAGATCGCATTTCGCAGGGGATGGGGTGAGTGAGAGACCGTCGTTATCGCCGGGCTCATTTCAAATAAAAAAACGCACAGCAAGAAAGAGGAGGAACGAGGGCCAGGTTCCCCTAAGGAGAAGCGAGGCTGCGGGCTCCCAAACGGTCCGCGAACAGTGCAGGGAGCGGAAGAACGGCCGCGGATCACAATGAAGGAAAGAATCTGAAAATCCGATGTGGCTGGAGGAATCGCACTCATCTCTCTGTTGCATGCATCGTGCCAAGGAAATGCCATGCTCTCCGCCACCCCCGGGCGTGCTGGTGTCGTTTCCCCAGACCGCGATCAATATCGCTGTGTGGCACGTTGCAATTAAACCGCGCTCGTTTCCTGCAAGTAATATTTGACTGAAAATTCTAGACGGCGCTAAAAGAAGAGCATTGCTCCACCAAAGAGGCTTCCTCATAAGTAAAACCATTCCCCCCTTTGTAGCTGACGTCCGACCTTGCACGTTAGCGTGTGTGTGTGTGAGCGAGAGACACGGAGGGTGGGTGGGTGAATGTCGTTTTTGCAATGTGAGCCCACACCCATTCAGCCGGGGCTTCTACATTTACAGAGAGCCTTGCATTAAACTCGCGTGAGCCCATGCCTTCCTCACTCCATACCTGACGCCCAACGGACATAGTTTAAAGGCGGCGGCGGCGGCGGCTTCTCCCCCTCCCCGAGTCCTGTTATTGTTTCTGCTTCGACGTGACCCCCAGCGAGTCCATCTCGCACGGAGATCGCGCGTGCCGACGCCGGAGTGGGCGAGGGTCCCACGGCACAGAAAACTGTCAGCGGAGCCGGCTCTGGCCGAGGCAATTTCTGACTGACTGAGGAGGCGTCGCCCCCCACCCGACTCCTTTGCAAGGAGCCTTCCAGCCGGAGAGCAACGAAGCGCGCGAGCTTTGCCCGCGGCAGCCGCGCTCGTTTCCAGGGCAAAGCAACTGCGAGCCCACCTGTGCCCCTCCCTTACCTGCTGGGCCTGGCAAAATGCACCGTCCGGAGCGCCCTCCCCGACCTCTGCAACGGGGCATGGAGCATTTTCTCGAGTCGTCCTTAGGAACTCAAAGCAAGCCCGGCCAGCATCAGCTCCCTGTTAGTCGCTCAGCCTCCCAGAAAGCGGCCACATGAAGCAGGCTGGGAGGGAGAAGAAATTAGACCCTTCCCTCGGTCCCTCCTTCGCCCTCCCCTCACTCTCCCTCTGATGGCTCCTGTCAGCTACACTTAAAGCTGCAGCGCCCCATTTCCCCCCAGCGCCGACTCGTTCTCCCCGCCTCCCGATGCTGCCTCTTTAACACCCACTGCAGGTACAGCAGACAAAGGGCTGTTTGGGTTTGCCGAGTCGATTTCTCCTTGCAGCAGAAACCGCCGCGCAAAGATCCATGCCGCCCGGAGAAAAGGAAAGGGCTTCTCCTAATCAAACAGTCCCGGGGAGGGGATTCGCTGCGGCGGCAGCACCCTAACTTGCGTTATCCCTTTTTTGCACCCTGCTACATACCCTTTGCCCTGCGTAGTCCATGTTCCCAGAACAGCTTTCATCCTGGCAACAGGCAAGCCAAAAGTCTTTGTTCTTCACCAGGCTCTTCTGTCCCTGGTTGCGCGACGGTGTATCTGTGTGCTTGTACAGTTAATTGCAATCATACAATCAATCAGGCGCCCTGCTACCAGGGGGGAAAATGCTTCGGGGATTCCTGCTAGCAAGAGAGGCAGAGGTTTTCCTGCATCTGGATTCAACAAAGATCCTCCTATTTTCAAATACTACAAAGCTCCTCCATTGCCATCTAAATCGATGCTTAAACACAGCAAAGCAGCTATAATTCCAGCAGACAGCTATTCATGACCCTTTCTGATGTTGTAGCAGCAGCAGCAGCCCCCACCCCTTTCATCTTGAATAGTCTGATGTAGCTTGGTGAAAAAAATTCCTAACTCATCCAGTCCAGGGACTTCCTACTGGCACTATCTGTGGATTCGTGCCAAATCCTGATGGGCACGTTTGCACGGTCAAACGCAATAGCCATTAGCTATAGTTCTAGTTCTTACACTGGTCATGTCCTTTTATTCTCGTCCATAACCTGAGGTAAGAGAATAATAACCAATGTAATCTATAAGAGCTGCTGTAATAAGATTGGAGCTGGGAAGGCTTCAGTTTCAATCTGACACTAGTCATGCAAGGTAGACTTAGGCCTCATCTACAAGAATTCGCCTTTACGCCTGGTTAAGCGATTATGTGCATATTCGCAGAAGCGCATTTATGCCTAATACCTCTGTACAAGAGGCGGCGAAGCGCATTACTGGACGACCGAAACGCGATTTAAACTGTTGACATGCGGAGAATCGCTTGTTCACATAGTCAAAATGCGCTTTAACGGCCGGAGCAAAATAAAACTCACTATTTAACGCACATTCAATAATGCACATAATCGGAGAGACAACATGCCTCTACGCCCGATTTGCGCTCCGTTCTTGTAGAGGTAAATTTTTTAATGCGCCTTGAAAGAGCTTTAAATGCCTCTTGTAGAGGCAGCCTTACACAAACCATTATTCCCATAGCCTTCAATTTCCTCATCCGCAACGTGGGGATATCGAAAGGAAAACATATATGTGAAGAGCTGGGATAGTTTTCAGGTTTTCAGCCTTCTCCAACCTGGTGACTTCCAGATGTTTTGGACTTCAATTCCTATCAGCCCCAACCAGCATGGCCAATGGTCAGGAATGCTGGGAGCTGTAGCCCAAATAATCTGGAGTGTGCCAGATTAGGGAGGGCTGATTTATACCATCAAATGCATAGAGCAAGACTGTAGCCCTGTGCCTTCCAACTTCAATTAATCCCCTTGCCCTCTCTCCTCCCCAATTGAGTGTGATTAGCATCTGATGTAAAGTGTTCCCAGCCACTGCTGTAACATGAGGCTCCAGGTGTTTGTTGCAGGAGCACCTGCAATCTCTGAATGGGAGAAACCAAGGAAGGCAAAACTCCATAATATATGGGAGTCACTATCCTTCCTCGCATTCTATCCTGATCATGGTGCTTGTTGTGATAATCACTGCCTATAGACTGAGATTATAGATTAAAATGCCATGAATAAAGCCAGACTGGTTAGCATAAAGGCAACAGTGTTCAGGAATGCTTAAAGCTGCACAGTAACTACCTGTTCTTCAATCTTGCCCCCAAAAAGACATTTCAGTAGAGAGAGGTTTCTGGCTATATCCTCTATATACTAGAGGATTCAAAGATAGTTGGTAATGACCCCAAGTTTCAATTTCTGAGCCACAAAGCCCATCAGGTAGGCTTGACTTAGTCAGTATCTCTCAGTCTAACCAATCTTATTGAGTTTTCGGTGGGAATACATAATAGTGCATACAAGCAAAACTGTAGAAGTCAAGAACTGTGAACCTAGTGCCTGGGAAATCAGCACCAAGAGTTTTGTTTTAGCAAGAATTACCAACTACAAATTCAAGGCAATCCCACAGCATGTTTTCCTGCATTTGAGGTTTTGAAGTTAAAGTTTGCCTTTCTACATTTTTATTAACTTCGTACAAAATATAGTCCCCTCCCCACCTTGACTTCCCTCCTGTCATTGTCTTGACAGAAGGGAAGTAGACAGAGAGCAGGTAAGATGGATAAGCCTCCTCCCAAACATTCAACTGGTCCCTCTGTATTGGCACTGCACAGCTCTCAGACATAAATCTGCAAAGCCCCTGATGTGCAGACATCTGGAGCAACACCTCCCAAGGTCAGGTAAAGGCCCTCTGTGAACAGCTGTCTGACCACCTCTCACTGACATTGCCTTAATGCTTGTTCAAACGGGATGCAAAGCCTCTAAACCCATTTAGGCGTCAGGTGCTGAGTCAGAAGAGTGTGGTAAAATTCAGTCATACCTCTGTTACACCATTTGAGCTGTTGTAATCAGGTCATCCTGACTCAGCTTAAGCTTAAAGGAGGCAGTTTCAAGCTGAGACATGCTCAGAAAATACTTAGAAAGGAGGAATCATGGACAAGAGGAAACAAAGACATCACTGAAGCTGCTGCCATCACTAGGTACAACTAAGGCATGTGAGGTCAGTGGTCATGATTCAGGTCTACAGGGTCTTCCTCACCCTGTTCCAAGGCCCTCTTCTCTCTCTACTGCAGGTCAGCATCTTAACTATGGGGTAAGGATATTTGTGATGCTCTTTTAAACCTCACCTTTCTCAAGTTCAGTGTATAGACCTAGATTAAGACTTATGTATATTTCAATATGATCTAGAGTCACACAAAAGGGAGGACAGATGGAAAGAAATACCACTAAGGACAGCTCCACTGAATGAACCTGATTCCCTGAGTATACCTCTAATAGCCCTGCCAGTCAGTGCATAATAACAACCAAGGCAATTGATGGCCAACCCCATTGCTATTCAAGTCACACAAATGCCTCCTATCAATTTTTACATGCGCTGAATGAGGCTTATCTTCAAGTGTGGAAAACTAGGTGGTTTATATATTTTTAAAAACCCCAAAGACACCCATTAAGAGTGTCTTGTGAAAAGGCTATCTTGGACAAATTCCTCTAACTGTTAAATCCAGTGAAATCAATGGCTTTTCCCAGCATTTTTTAAGACTGCAGCTCATGGAATAATTCAGAGCAATGATTCTTAACCTTTTGAGGACCAGCACATTTAAAACTGGACATGCAGACACTACCATAGCTAAGTAATACTGCTTTACTTAGATATACACCAAAGCAAAATGCTTTAAATAGCCTTCTTTTAGTTGTCACTTTGACTGGAATTCAAGAATTGCTGCATGGAATCTGAAATACTAGAAACATAAATTATAAATAAACTATATGCTGCATTTTTAACCCTTGCTACTAATTTTATTTATCCTGTTTTTATTATGTGGCATTCAGTTTTTATTGTTATTTTGTATTTTATGTCTTTACTTGTACTTCAAACACAGTACTCAAGTAAATGGGCTGTCTAAAAGTATAAGAAATAAACAATAAAATAAATAATCTGTTTTTTTTCTCTATCTCGTGGATAATTATGAACTAGCCCAAAGGCTCTCTTTCCATGGGTGAAAAACATTGTTACAGTGCCTCCAGTGTTCCCACTGCTGGCTATAATAATGTAGCTCCACCTATACACAATGTGCTTTTACCTACCATACCTGACAATGGGATAGCTTCACTTTAATGCAGAGTGCTATATCCTTGGAGCATGACCCATGTCCTTACACAAGTCAGCCAGTCAACAATTCATTTTTGTTTGATGACATTTACTCCTTTGCTGGTTTACAATAGTCAATAAAACTACATAGTAAGATACGTTAGCAGTCAGTGTGTATAAAAGAACATTATTCTCCCAGCTGAATGATCTTGCTCTCTTTCAGCCATTTCATAAAGGAGTAGAAAGGCTTGCAACTCCAATCTGAAAGTCGTTTGTTCCTTGTCTTGTACCAGTAATTTGTATTTACAGAGCTTCCTGAACTTTGCAGCAGGATAGCAAGGGTTAAACATAATGTTAGCAAAGCTGAAATAACATGTCCCTATGGACTAGGAAATAAGTAATTCCTTCCTCAAACTTCCCTTTGCTTGGCAGAGCCCTTTACTAAATTCCCTTGTCAATGAACCTTCAGACTACACCTTGTTTATTCCTGTGTCCAGAGAAACTATAAAACAGTGAGCAATAGATCTGATTCCCTATTTTTTATTAACTCCATGTATGTGAGAATAGTTGCAGTGTGAGTGCAAGTGTACATGTAAGTGTGGGTACACAGATGTGTGAGCTGGGTATGCATGTTTTAAGTGTGTGTGTGTGTGTGTGTGTGTGTGTGAGAGAGAGAGAGAGAGAGAGAGAGAGCGAGCGGAGAACCGCCTAGTACTTTTGAGCCAGCCTTTCCCAACTTGGTGCCCTGCAGATGTGTTGGACTTCAATTCCTATCAGCCCCAGCCAGCACGGTCAATGGTCAGGAATGCTGGGAGTTGTAGTCTAAAACATCTGGAGAGCACCAGATTGGGGAAGACTGCTCTGAGTATAAGTATGCTGTGGCTAACTAGATATCAGGTGGTTCTATAACTTGGAACCCTACCAACTCCTCTCATACAAAGTGCTCGTATTAACATTCAAAGCCCTAAACGGCTTGGGCCCAGGTTATCTGAAGGAATGCCTCTTTCCCATATGTACCTGCCCGGACCCTAAGATCATCCTCGGGGGTCCTTCTCCGTGAACCCCTGCCAAAGAAAGTGAGGCAGGTGGCTACCAGGAGGAGGGCCTTCTCTGTGGTGGCACCCCGGCTGTGGAATGAGCTCCCTAGAGGGGTTCACATGGCACTACATTTTACTCCTTTAGATGCCAGGTGAAGACCTTTTTTTATTTTCACAGTATTTTCACAGTTCTTCAGTTTGATTTTTAACCTTGTTCTTTAAATGTGTATTTTAAATCCGTATAAATTTCTGCATGGCTGCTCAGTTTTTATCCTGGTTGTGCTTTTATACTGTATTTTAAATTATGTTTTATACTGTCGTCGTTTTATATTTTGAATGGTTTTTATGGTTTTCATTTTTGTAAACTGCCCAGAGAGCTTCGGCTATTGGGCGGTATAGAAATGCAATAAATAAATAAATAAATAAATAAATAATACAGAATACAGAATTGCTAAGCAGCTCACAGCAACAAGAATCCAAGATACTAAATGGTGCAATTCAGAAGAAACGAATGCTGGTCAGACAGACCTGTAAGCAGGGCACCACATGAAAGCAGGCCACAGCTCACTCCAAAGGAATCCCCGCGTATAGCGTGATTAAAAGGACCATTCATTATTTAGTCTTCCTGTGTGTTGCTCCACTCCACTTCTCCCCTGAGCTCACTGCCTGCCTTGTAAATTAGTTGGCTTGAAGAAGCCCATCTTCCCCACCCTCTCCTGGAGCCCACTGCTTGCCTTGTAAATCAGCTAGTTTAAGCCTTATGCTTTCTCTCCTTTCTTCAGTTCTCAGGCCAGCATTCTGGAGAGTTATAGAAAGTGACTCTTAAATCATATCCGACAGAAGACTGACCTTCTCCAGACTTCTGAAGCTGCCACTCCCCAGCACCTTTACTATTCTCCTCCTTTTGATTCTCCCTCCTGATTGTCTTCCAGCTGACTCCAGGGTGCCTGATTTCATGAATATGAATAGTGTAATCATACATATGTCTACTCAAAAGTAAGCAACACTCATTTCAAAGGGACTTACTCCCAGATAAGTGTGGATAGGATTGCAGCCTAAGTCTAGCTTTGCTGTACAGAACTATCCATTCCAAATTCCCTGTAAGTCCCATGCAGAATACTGTACATATAAAAACAAGCAGATGCTTCGTGCAACACCATTCTTGTCTCAGCAATACTGAGATAGAGAAAATGCAATCAACTACACTAGCAGGTACCCCTCAGATCTGATGTATTAGCTGAGCTAACAAAAGCCAGCACTGAATTCCACAGCTCACAAAATTCCATTTTGTCCCACTATTTAAAAGGATTGGAGAAACGGAGGAGGCAGAAATTATAATATTTCAGAAGAACAACTGACAATTAAGGATTGAGAGCAGACTTTGGACCATTAGTTTTTCATGCATGCATATACTTACTCCCTTTCCTTCTCTCTCTCTCTCTCTCTCTCTTTCTTCCTCCCTCTCTCTCTTTCTCTCTCCCCCCTCCCATTTTAACAACTTTCATTCAGTTGATGGATTGGAATTTTTCCTAACCTTGGGAGGCACTGTCAAGCAACAGGGCAGACTCTATGAAATTGCAAGTTCTGATTATCATGGTGCAACTTTACATTCCAGATTCAATAATCCAAAATAACGACCACCCCTTAATTCCATATCTACAATCACTAAAGCAAATTCGAATCCCTCTCTTCTCACAAGTGTGCACTGGGTACTAGCCTCTACATTATGCCAGCCATGTTGAAGCAGGTTGGAACAACTTCCATGTGGTGGCTGTGGCATACTGTATAGACTCCTGCATCACGTAAAGAGTCTCTGGCTCAATTCGGACGACACAATAACCAACTAGTGTGGGGGAAACAATCAGCAGTTGTTTTGACTATTGTGTCATCCGAATGCTGCCATAGTCAACTCAGCGCTGATCCTCATCCACACCACAGTTGATTATTTATTACCATGTTGTGTGGGGAGTGCCCCCTAGGGTTAGCGTGAGGGTTAGGATTAGTCAACCCACCATTGACTATCGTGTCGTCCGAATTGAGCCAGTGTGTGAATACCAGCAGATGCTATGAGTGACCACCCAGGAACATATAGTCTCCATACAATGTGGTCAAACTAGCATGGAAACTCTCAATGCAATGTGGCAGGTTTACATGGCAAACCACTCTAATGACCTGGTTTGCATGTTGCAAACAACCCACAATTTGTTAACTGGGATGTCGATAATAAAGGGGGAATGAGTGTGTTGGCTCCAGACTTCTCCCACTGAATTAAACAACCCAGGGACAGAGAGGGAAGGGGGAGGAACAACCCAGACTTGCTATCCAAGAACAAATAACGGGTTACAAGTCTGGATTGTTCTTCCTCCAACAACCTCCAATTCCGGGTTGAGATGTCATGATTAACAATCCAGGGGCAGAGGGTCCATGGGTTGTTTAACTCTGTGGGCTGGCAGGAACCAGCACGCTCACTCCCACTCCTCCATGGCTAACCAGGGTTTGTTTTAACCCTGGGTAGCTGCTGCAATGTGCAAATTGAGGCTGGCTCCATTCAGAAGACACCTTAAACCATGGTTTTAACCATGGCGAATAAGGCTTTTTGCCTTGTTCACTGTGCTTAAAACTGTAGTTTAAGGTGTCTTCTGAACAGGGCCAGTATGAGTCACATGGCATGAAGCACTTGTCACATATAGAACCTGTTTTAGTCAGCCTCCACATAGCTAATTGTATGTGTGAAGTAGGTGGCGGGCTGGGGGAAAGAATCAGTCCTTTTATCACTCTTTTAGCCATTTTGATTTGAACACAACAGGATGGTTAAACTGTATTAAGGGATAAATGATCTGTGCTAAGTAAATGATTCCAGACAAATGGGAAACATAACTAGGACGGACCAACCAATCACCTGGCAGTTCTGCTAACTGTGAAGATCTGCCAACTAAATCTTGACAAGCAAAGGCTGAGAGATAGGACCAATCTAAATAAAAGGAGGAAGCAGCCTTGGAGAGCCATTATTCTCCCTATAAAAATTGGCATGGAGAAGGCAGCGTCTGCTGATATGGCAAAAGGAAGGCAGCACAGATTTATACAGCTCTGATGCTGCCAAGCAAGTGGGATGACAGCTGCTAGGAGAATGTGGCATACTCTGAGCATGCACCTGTTATCTTTGGGGTTCACTCACACACACCATCACTGTCCAGTCCTTGATAGGATGAAGCCTATGGAATGCAGCTTTGATGCAAAGACATTTCTCTCCTTCCAGAGAACTATTAAAAACTGGAGTGATAAAATATAAGGTGTTTCATGTTCTTGAATCAAATCTGAATTATCATCTCCCTTTGGTTGTCTTAGTCTTTCTTAAAGTGGCCTGTGTGACTCATCTTAAGGAAGGATATGGAGATTTCCAGAGGTACGTAGTTGGAGCATGAAAGGTGTGTGCAGAGTACCTTCACGCCATGGTCTCCTGCTACCTCCCATGCTCCAAGAAACTGGCAAAGTGGCTTGGTAGGTGGACCTCAATCTTCCAGCAACCTCCCATGAAGGCAGCAATGGAAAGATACATAAATGTACTCCCAATACTTCTCCTTCCTCTGCCCTTTCCCCAACTCAGCTGTTGTTGTGTCTTTCCCTGAAGTTCCAGTTTATTTTCTTTGATTCCTCTTTTTGCTCCTTCATCCAAATCTCTGAGCTTCTGTCCTGGTTTCCTGGTCCCCTTTGGAAGTCTAGGTTCTATGTCCAACAGGGCAGGGGGTTGTCAACATTTCCCATAGTTTTGTAGGAATATGGCAAATCAACCTCTGCTCACCCCCTCACACTGTATAGCCTATTCAGATTAATGCAGAGCCAGGGCACAAACAGGAATTCTTCATTCAAACATCCTCCAGAGTAAAGGATTGATGTAGATCTTTGCCCATTTCTGCTTAATGGCCCATCAAGAGAAACAGAATCCATCCAGCAGATGGCAGAACCAAGGTGGGTTGTGGCAAAGTGCTTCATTTTGGAATTTTCCATGAGAAAGAATGAATGATTAGGATGAAGTCACTTAAGGGAGGGGGATCATTATACAGGAATAGGGTAAAAGGATTCACTTTCTAGAATTCACAGTTCAGTAAGGAGGGAACATATATATTCAGCGGCAGAGGGGATGGGGACTCAAAAACACTTCCCTGTTGTACTGCCATTTGGCTTCTATACTTAATTTCTTTGTAGGATGTTGGAATGTGGTGAAAATGGTTGGCTACAAGTGCATTGGTTCCATGGAGTTGATGAATCCATAACATTTGACAGATCAATTAGGGAAAGGCCCACAGCTCAGGGTAGAGCAGATGCTTTGATGCAGAAGGTCTCACGTTCAATCCCCGGAATCTCTAGGTAGAGTTAGCAAAGCATCCTGCCTGAAATTCTGGACCGTCACTGCCAATCAGTGTCAAGAATACTGGGCTAGATGGGCCAATGGTCTGATGCAGTATAAGGCAGCTTTCTATGTTCCTATGTCCTAACCCCAAAGTATGATCTTCTCTGATGCAAGAGAAATTGAGAGCTGGTGATATGTTTGTTACTCGTAAGGCTTGGGGTTAGCTTTTCTAACATGCAAATGGAGAGTAAATGAAGTCACTCATGCAGATTTTGCAGATCAGCAAAATTACTTGAGATCAGATCAGTCCCAGAAAAAGGACAGTGGTTGTCAACTAGCCAGAGAGGCAGATGGAGGGAGACCCTGGGCTGCTCCTGTCCCCCTTATAGCAACTTGATGTGCAGAAATCAGCACATTAAATTTCTGAGGGCTTTGTCACCTGCTAATGGCCAACACATAAACTTGATGGATAAAAGTTGGTAAAAACATTGGTAACCTTACCTGAGAAATTCCCTCACAGGGTTTGTGCCCACCTAAAACATAAATCTATAAAAGGTGTGGGGAAAACAACTCAGCAAAACTTTTTAAGATTACCACTAAATCTTAATTATTCAAATATGAAATGGTTGTTTTTAAACTGTGCATTTTCCTCAGTCCCCAGGTATCCTGTGTCCTCTAGCTCTTTGTTCACATATTTAAGTCCACATAGTAGTATTCTCTCCTCAACATCTAAGTAAAAACTAAATATGTTGATTTAAAAACAAAATAACTAGAAGTCAGGGAAACAAAAGGGTTAATGGCATTTTGTTTTCATTCAAAAATTGCTGTGGAGCAGGCAGAGACAGAGACAAAGGGAGGGAGAAGACTAATTTGCCAGAGAGCTTCTTGGTATGTGTCTGTCTGTGGTTAGGGAAATTAGGGGAGGGGGAAGGAAGCATACAAGATCATGCAGCTAAAACCAATACAATTGGTTTCTCCTGCAGTTGGCTGAGGAAAGATCCAATCACATTTAAAACAAAACAAAACCAGAGTAGCTGACTCAGACCGTTAGTGGGTGGATGCAGGTTTGAGGGGGTTGCCAGGTTTGATTCAAAACAAAGCAGCTACATTTAGTGCACCCAATGGCAGACTCTTCCTCATTCTTCCCTTTGAGCTCCGTTGCAGGATATAAAACAAGTTGCTTTTGGGTGCAACTCTCCTTAGCTTAGAATCGCACTGGGAAAGTTGATCTTTCTCTAAACTCATCCAACTCCGTAACATAACAAATTTGAAGCATTCAAGTCAACACTACAGCTGCCTCAGAACAGAATGATGTAGGTTTTATGAGTCATGGATTTCACACCAAAAGCAGTTCAAGTGAATCAGAGAAGTGAATCCTCTTTCTTCCTTGAGCATGCATAGCTCACAGTTGAAGGCATGTACCTCTTTGTCACAAACACACACACACACACACACACCCTTCTTATGCATACCATCATTAAAATTAACCACACCATTTTAATAGCTATACTGTGCTATGGGCAACCCACAGCAGGATAAATTTGCCACACCAGATATTCTAAGCCCTGACAGTAGTAATGCTCCTAAACCCATGGGCAAATTATCTTTTCAAGTATTGGAAACTGAATTTATTCATTCCTTCCTATTTGGTGCAAATTACAACATAACAAGTGGGAAAGAATGAACAAGCAAATGCAGTTCTCCATACTTGGAAATGTAAATTTTCCATGAGTCTGTGAGCTTCAGGAGTAGACATTGTTGGGTACCTACCAAGGACCACACATCAGCAGGGGTGAGTGGCTTGCCTTCTTCTAGAACCCCGTGAGCAACAGCCTGGGCTCTGACTCCAACTCAGATGAGAAGGGATTGGCAAGATCAGTTGGATGCAGAGCTCAGTACCATAACCAGCCCTGATCACATCTGTTCCCTGAATAGGGACCTCCAGAGTCCATATCCTCAGAGCCTGCACACTCTAAGGATCCAACCCAAGGACATTACACACACTTTCATTGGCTCATCAGTGCAGGCAATGGACAGAATTGTCTGTAAGGAGGTAGAATGCTAGGCTCCCAAATGAAAGGCCTGCCCTTTAAGGAAGGCTTTCTGTTCTTCAAGGAAGGGGTGGGCCTAGGGTGGGGCATCTGGCTCTAGAAGAATGAAAGACTTCAGACCAGTCCTAGACCTTGTTGGAGCAAGTTGGTCACTTGGAGCTCTCCACTGTGCTGCAACTATTGGCTTGCTGTGCCCTGAGGGCTTCGTGTTCAAGATCAGAGCAGGTCACCACAGGATCTCCAGCCTTCCTGTTCCTTGCCATTGCTGCCTGTTCCTTCTAAGCAAATAAGCAATGTCAAGCGTGAGAAGACAGAGCACTATTCTCCACTTGCCTTGCTCTTTCCTTCTGTGCAGCTGTGGGGATTGTATCCCAAAGAGAGGGAAAAAGAATGGGCAATGGTGAAAACAGTGGGGCAGAAATGGTTTTGCTTGAGAGGGGGCAACTTAGAACTTGTTGTCCAAAGACCCTCCAAAATCTGGAACCAGCACTGCTGTCAGGGCTTAGAATATCTGGCGGGACATACTAGAACTGTGTACTGTGATCTGCCCATAGTAGAGCACAGTAACTAAAACAGTGCACCTAATATTAATCACGGTATGTACAAAATGGATGAGTGTATGTGAAGGAGACAGAAGTATGTCTTCATTTGTGACTTATGAACCTTAAGTGTGCTAGTGTAGGGGCAGAATGTTCCTACACATCTTGTGTTAGCATATATTATTTTAAGATTTATATCCTTCCAAACATGGCTCCAGAGAGCCTCAGGGTGGCTAACAAAATAGTATAAAACAATAAATATATTAAAAAAACACTATTGATTTAAATTCCATATATACAATAACACACCAGAGGGAAGTAGAAAAGCTTGTCCAGCAAAAAAACCCCGCAAACAATCTGTCTGGGAAGAATGAGAAATGTCCCTTTGCTCATAAAGACAGTTTGAGTAAAAGATAACCACCTACTATTCTGGCCAGATCTACACCAAGCAGGATATAACACTTTGAAAGCAGTTTGAAAATGTATATGGAATATGTTATGGGCCCTAACAGTTGTCAGTGCACTTCAATACCGTTATAAAGCAGTATGTAGATCCTGCCTCTGTTAATATAGTACTTGATTATCCTCAACTAGAATTGCCTTTATGATCAAGATTATCACCAAAGGGTTACTCTTCATTCCTGCCTACACCAGGCAGCTTTAAAAGGCAAGTTATTGAATGCAGGTCATATGTCCTTATCAACTGAAGTCTTGACAGTCTCCCCCCCACATCAATTATGAGTGAATTACCAGCAGCAGCTAAGAATGAACTTTCTGAATACTTTTGATCAAACCCATTCCCTCTGCTCTGGAGTCCCTGACATTGGCCATCTGGAGTTACTTAGTAATAAGAGGGAAATCACTCTCTGCATGCTCAGAGGCACTCTTCTTTTCCTCCAGCCAGTGCCCCCAAAGTTCCGACTAACAAACAGGGGATAGTCTATATTGTATTCTTCTAGTAGACAGAAACAAAACTGGAGGGAATAGTGATTTGCTCTCTAGGCATCTGTAACTGATCTGGGCTCTTTTCCTCGTGATTTCATTTCTGCTTAATTGGATAGAAAAATAATTAACTCCATAAGCCAATATTTCCATTTGTGGGGTAGGATGTCATTCCTGGCCTGTCTGCTATACAGCAGGAAAAAGATGCTGGCTCCATCTTCGCAGAACCGCCATCTTATTTCTTTCAAGTTCTCCAATTAAAAGTAATTCTGAGCGTCTTTTCTGCCAAAACTCCATATATTTTTCTCCTCTTCAAGGGCCTAAACCGCTCTAGGATACATTCTGGCTTCAGGAGAAAGCCTTGTTCACGGACTTGGGCCAGAAATTCCCTATTTGAGCTCAGTCTGGCCAACAATAATCATTAGGAGCTTGTAAGTATTTAATTCATTAAAGACACCACTTTTGCCTTTTAACCTCAATCAGCTAACACAGCACACACTGCCACATTTTTTGGTCCTGAACAGTGACACAATGGAGTCAGGGCTCAGAGGTCAAAGTGCTAGGATGTTCTGTTTAGCAGGGACTATGACATCATGTGCCATCCCACTCAGGCTTCCCTGTTCCTTCTCAGCTTAGCTGTAATCCTCACAGTAGCTGAAGGGAAATGGATTTTCCCAGCAACAATATATTGTTGGCAGCTATCCCTGTTGTAATAAAAAGTGTTTTTGGGTTTTTTTTGGGGGGGGGGTTGTTTGTTTTTTGTTTCTCCTTGGCAGCATGGGTAAGGGGACCATCATGATGAGCACCAGCACTTCAAAATTTTACCAGTACACCTCTGGACCTGATAAAGAAAACTACTTTTGCTCCAGCTTTTGCGTGCCCATGACAAGGGGACCTAAGGGCAATAGCTCTGTTGGTAGTGCACCTGTTTTGCATGCAGAAGGTCCCAGATTCAATCCCTGGCATCTGCCATTAAAGGTTGCATTTGACCGGAAAGAACTCTGCCTAAGATTCCAAAGAGCCACATCCAGTCAGCACAGGCCAACGGAGGCTGTGCTACCACCTTGGAAAGCTCCTTTAGAGTTCTGACTGTTCCTGACTGAAACCTGGAGTGGATTCACTACCTGACTGACATAGGAGCCTCCGGCCTCCGCTAGGATAGGCAACACTGGGGAAGATGGACCTATGGTCCAACTCTGTATAAGACATTTTCTTATATATCTGCTGGTTTCACCTCCATCTTCTGAGATAGCATCTGCCTTGGCAAACTGACCAAAAGTCAGACTCCCCAGCCTTCTTTGTTCTCCTAATATATTCCACACACATTCTATTGATGTCGATGGAAAGTTCCTCTTGTGGATTACAGTTTTATCCCATATTTAATCCAAGGAATTCAAGATTATGTACATGGTGCCCCTCCTCTTTTTATTCACATATCCACCCTATGAGCTAGGTTGGGCTAAGATACAGACACATCAGACACCCTATGAGGTAGGTTAGGCTGAGAGGAAGTGACTGGGCCAAGATTACCTGGTGACCTTCACGACCGAGTGGAGATTTTAATCCCAGTCTAAATCTAATAATCAGTTTGCTATATCTACTGCAATTAATGCTGTACCACAGGGACAGGCAATTTGTGGCCTTCTAGATGTTGTTGGACTGCAGCTCCCATCATCCATGACCACTGGTTGTGCTGGTTAGGGCTGATGGAAGTGGCAGTCCAACAACATTTGGGGGGTTACAAGTTGACCACCCAGCTGTATTGTATGCATTGCTGTGTTCCAAGTAAGGCTTTTAGTTGCCTAAATTGTTTGGCATCTAAAGATGCTGGGTTCATTGATATCTTCCTCCAACAAGGATTGGGAGAGCAAGGCCATCAGCTATTATAGAGGCCAGAGGGGGTATCTAAAGTTGGGTGGGTGTGTTTTTGTTTTAATGCAGGAATTATCTCTGCCACACAACTTGCAGCAAAAGACTGCAATTCTAGGAGCCAACGCAGAAAGGGCTACTTCACCCAGCTTCCAAACTTCATGCACTGCTTTCCCATGAGCATTCATAATCTAGTAAGTGCTGTCACCAAAACTTTTCTAACTGCTGCATTTCGGTCCTGTATCACCCATATTTCTGTGCTAAGCAGCTAAAGCTCATCTGTGGTCAGAAACATGCAACATCCAGGATACTCAGCTAAGTTCTCTACACACACATAACATTCCATTACTTTACCAA
Organism: Anniella stebbinsi; assembly: GCA_029215795.1. Lineage (NCBI taxonomy): Eukaryota > Metazoa > Chordata > Lepidosauria > Squamata > Anniellidae > Anniella > Anniella stebbinsi. Next base: position 42,563,846 of record JARDYH010000004.1, on the reverse strand, counting down.
GGAGTCTGGTAATAGTGGGGTCTAGTTTCCTGGCATGATGCTCAGGCAAGCAAGGGGGAGGCGCAAGCAGTCCCTTAATGGTTCTTTCTAACAGTTATCCAATTGTACCAATGACATCAGCATCAAATCACAACCATGTGCCCTGGCTCTGAAATCATCTGGACTAAGCTGCAGAGGTCCGTTTACAGCTGCTGTCCACAGAGCAATACTTTGACAGTCGGATATGGAGAGGCACATTGCATACATGGATCACAGAAGCCATAACAGGTACACCATTAATCAACTGCAGCAAGATAGAATCCACGCCTCGGTTTACTTAAAGGAAATAACCAAGTCCTCAAAGAGGAAGGTGACTGCTGTAAGATCACCGATGCAGAAAAAGGTAGCATATCCATCACACTGGGCTTGCTACAAAGACTGTGCATGAAAGGATCCCCTTCCCAAAAGAAACCCAGCATTCTTCTATTCATGTTTGTACTCCTTGTCTGTTACAGGCCTTTCCAACCTAAAGCGTGGGTGTATATAGTTGGGACCAGTTCCTGACTCTGGGCTGATCTGTGTGAGATGGATGGCTCCCAGCAGAGTCCCTGGGCTGGTATTTTCCATGTGAACTTCAAAGCCCTCCTGCTTTGGTGGGGCCTTTCCTGAACTGCTAAGGTTTTGAGTGTCAGAGCCAATCAGCAGGACCAGGTCAGACTCTCCAAATCGCTTCCATCTTTTGCATGGTGCTGAAATGTGACACCACACACACATATACACATTTACTTGCTTGCTTGCTATTTCCACTGGAATAAGCCTCTTTACAAAAGCGCTTTTGGGAACCACAGAAGAGGAGATCTGCTTAGGCACATCCCATTCGTATTGCTGCATCTCAGCCATATGTCCAACTAACAAAGTTGTTTTTTGGGGACTGTCTAGAGCACTAGGATCCTAACACTGTAGGTCTGGAATGCAAAGGTGGAAGAAAAACCTCACACACCTCTAGAAACATCAGGCAGGAATGCCTTAAAGACAAATAAATAAAAACCTTGCAATTTTCTATTGGTGCTCTCCGCATTGTGGGGTGACAATGGCTATACTTTTAAATGTTCTGAGGCACTGAGATCCCATCAGATCCTTTGGTAAGAGGACCAGTGGAGTCAGAATGCCTACATTTTCCCTATGAAAGGATAAACACCATCTCCAGGCGAAGACCCAGAGACCTTAACTGCCTTCCATCGAAGCTTTTGTGCAAACTGCTTAAACCCCTTTCTGGCTGATTCAGGCCTATTGAAAAAGGCAAATGGTACACAGGAAGGTTCCCCTTCCATTCCAACACAATGTGTGCCAACCACAGACTGCCTGCAACACCCAGATTGCCATTCAATCTTGATTTCTCCCCAGCAAAGTTGGCCCGTGTGATAGGGAAGTAGTGATTGATGTATATAGCAGACCTGGAAGCCAAATGGCTTTGTTAGTGCCATTAACAAAACCAAAACACTGGATGCCCAGAAGGAAAATTGCACTGGAGTCTAACAAACAAAAGAAGAGAAATGACCAGCACAGTTCTACAGATGTATTAACACAAGTGTTTTGCGCAAATAAATAAATAAAAAACCTCTCTTTCAAGAACATTCTATCTGGGAACTGGATACACCATACACACATCATTCTCCATTGCATACAGCCAGATGGCTGCAGCTGCACCGCACATGTCTTTTCCTTGCACAGAGCTTTATATACAGCACACACTGCATATGTAGACTGCCAGCTGGCATTTCACCCATCCTCAACATAACTGTACACATGCATTACATCTCCTAAGACACCCACATGCAAACACATTTCCAGCCCCATAACCACGCAAGCTTCAAGTCTCCCTGCTTTGCTAAACAATCCCCATGGCAGCTAACAACTCTACATGACATATTGCACACTTTTACAACTGTTCACACAAACACCCACCTTTTCCCTTCAGGCAAGCTGCAGCCATGGAGCCTCAGTCACTGTTCCAGAGTAATTCCTTTCATTTAGCCTGAGCTTTGCAAAGTGGGGGAACCCACACTAATAAAAAGCACACATTATATTTCACCTCCATCTGCAAAAGCACAGCAGCCACAATTGCAGGGAAACCAGAGAGGAGCCTGCTGTCACATCACCCAATTAAGGCATCCCATTCTGGCAAGCGAGCAATGCCAGAGACATGACTGGGGAGTGTTGCTCCCAACATCCTACATTCCGTCCGTCTGACCTAGACAGATTTCTCCAGGTTGTAGCGAGAATGCCAGCTGGCTGAGGGCCAGTACAGTTGGCCATAGCTGTTCTCCCAGGGCCACGTTCACTGAAAGAATACTATATTTCTCTCAGGGAGCAAGGGTGGTTCATTGCAATGAATTATCAGGAAGGGAGGAATCATAAATTGCTAGTGAAAAGCTTAGGCCCTATATAACACTGACCAAATACCACTTGTGTTAATTCTGTTGAATAAAGAGAGGCCACAGTGGGTTGGTTTTTTTTTTAATTAATTGGCAGATGATTTTCTTTCAGACAAAAGATAAATTAATTGTGCATTCTCTATACACAATGCATAATAAACTTATGGAATATCCTGCCATAAGATCTGACAGTGGCCACTGACTCAGAGTGCTTCCAGATGAGGCTTTTATTGTGCAATCACTCTGCCTCATTCATGAAATTTTACAGGGGGTCCAGACATTTTCATCTTCCATTTGCAACTCTTTGCTTTTTCTGTATTTTTTATTACAACAAAAACTATTAAGGAGGAAAGGTTGGAATAGTTGCAATGTCTTTTGATTGGTAGCTTTAGCAGGAGCCTTTGGACTGGAAGTACCCTTTGATGACTTTAAAACGGGATTAGACAAATGCATGGATAGTCATTAGGGCCCAAACTAACTGCTCTTCTAATAATGCATAATGTAGCTTTGTGTGATACTTTTATTTACTCCTGTATAAACACACACAGCCCCAATTCAGATTGGGACCTTGGCACTCCAAGAAGAAGGGTTAAACCTTCCCCCATCAATTTCCCCCTTGATTCCACTCCCCGCAGGGGAAAAAGAAAAAAGTGTCTGCATTGGAGGCAATGGAGGATTTTCTCCTCCCTCTATGGTCCTGGTCTAAACTGGGCCCACACACACTTACACAGGAATAAAACTATAATGCATAGCTAAACTATGCATGACTAGAAGAATGGTTAGTTTTGCCCTAAGTCATGATAGCCATAGGATTAATGAGGAAGAAACAACAAGGGTGAGCAGTTGTCCATATATGCTGTTTGTGGCATTTCCAGAAGCATCTGGATGGTTAAAGTTGGAAATGGGATGCTGGTCTAGTTGAATCATTTTTGTGATCCTGTAGAGCTCTTCTTGGAATGAAGGTTTGGTAACCATTATGCTCAGGCAACAGCCCAAGACATTTTGCTACCTGAGTTGAATAACAAGATGGCACCTCCTCCCCAGTGGCATACACTGCTCTGTCCTCCAAGAGAGGGGAACAGCTGGAGAGTTCAGGAGAACAGCTGAGAGACTGCCACCACTGTCTGTCAGCATATACTGCCTGAGGTGTTTGCCTTATCCTGTCTAACAGTAGGGCCTGCCCTAACAGTGTGGCAGACTTTTTATTTATCTGCTTGCTAGGGGTGCCTCTACAAGAGAGGTTTAATGTGCTTTGAAGGTTCATTAAAAATTTTACCTCTACAAGAACGGAGCGCAAATCGGGCGTAGAGGCGCGTTATCTCCCCGATAATGCGCATTTTCGAATGCGCGTTAAATCGCAAGTTTTATTTTGCTCCGGCTGTTAAAGCGCATTTGCCCCGTGTGAACAAGCGATTATGCGCATTAACTTCTTGTAAAGCGCTTTTGGGACATCTATTAATGCGTTTCGCCGCCTCTCGCAGCCTCCCATGCAGAGGGATTAGGAGTAAATGCGTGTCTGCGATAATGCGCATAATCGCACAACCGGGCGCAAAAGCGCATCCTTGTAGAGGGGGCCTAGGTTTTCATTACCAACTCAGTAACCTCTGTGGTGAATTCTACCAGAAGTTAGTTTATTCAGCTTTTACTCTGATATTTCAAAACCCTCTCTAGGATGCCATTGTGAAGTTTTAGTACTGTGATATAGAAAGAGTTAACATCTTCCACTTTAGGCTGGCTGGTCTTTCATAGCAGCCCTTCCTTTATTTCCCACGAAGTCATTACCTGCATGTGATGAAGTCTAACCTTCAGTGAGAGAGTAAGATTTACAGGAGAGAGGATAATATTCACTTCCTCCTGCTTATTAAACTTCAGCAAATGTTTATAAAACTGCCAAACATACTGAAATAAGCAAACTCAATCCCCAGAGCTGAGAGCAAGACTGGTTCACAGCACAACGTTGGATGCTTTTAAAGTGATGATGACCTCATGGATACTTCTTATAGCATCCTCTTGATTGTTCATAAGCTCTCATGAAATCTTCTCTGCTACAAAGCCCCAAACAGTTTTGATGTCTGAAGCTGAGGGGAGAATGACCAGCCAATAAGGATAGGAGAAGGTGATGCTGCATACTCCTGCAAGGTTTCTGGTTAATAATGTGTGATGCTGGGAAACAGGAGATGTTCTCCCCAAACCCCACTGAACCAGCAAGCTTAGCCAAACAGCTGCTTTTGCCTCCAGATGGTATTAGGCAAAAGAAAGACCACTGGGAAGAGCCTCCCAATCGAAAGCAGAAAAGACTGATGGGAGATACATGTTGTGCACCTGCAGTGGGCTAAGTGGAAAAGGAGAATTTATCAGATTTGACCCAGGAGTCTGAATCTGCCATCTTTGTTGCACGCTGTCCATGGTGTTTTGTTCTGTTTGTTTAAATGGAAGTTTCCATCCCAAAGAGTCATACACACAGACCTGGTTGATACATAATGATAACCCATGCTTTATTTAACCCATTGGTTATTGAATTCTTGGTTGTTGTGATGTGTGAACCCAGGTGTACTAATAAACCATGGTTTGTTAACTACAAATAACCCACAGAGTGAACCCATGGTTTGTTGTTGGATTGTAAAGCCTTACGAGAAGCATTTCAACATTTTAGAATGGGAGAAACTGTGCAAAAACTCAGAAAACACCAAACGATTGGTGGCCAAGGAAAAGGAGGCAAGGCCAGGGAGCATGACCATCTAGGGAACCTCAGAGGGCCAAATTTGGCCCCCAGACCTGAGGTTCTGCATCCCTGGTTTAAACAATATGAACCTTAGGATTCCACAGAGTCCTGACTTCAATAAGCAGTAAGAAGTTTCAGGACAGGCAGTCAGCTTCCTCATGATGAGAGAGTACCAGAGAGTTATTGTGTTTTTGTACTTTTCAAATATCTATTGAACAGAAGATGGAGGGGGAGTAGGCAGGCATGGTGACAGGTGGTGCTTGTACAACCTCAGTCCTGTCTCCCCAAAGCAACAGCATACCCTTGCAGGTGCCCCATGGCCACTTTTAGCCAGCCAGTGGCAAGCTCAAGCTGCTGCTGCTGCTGCTGCTGCTGCTGCTGCTGCTGCTGCTGCTTCTTCTTCTTCTTCTTCTTCTTCTTCTTCTTCTTCTTCTTCTCTAATTTTAACTGCAAAACTATTGCCTTCCACTCCTACCCTGGCAGGTGAGACATGATTCAAATTTCATTGGCTTGGAAGAGCTACCAGACATCAAAAGCTATTAAGCAAGCTCTCTCAACTATCAAGCTTTACAAAAGCCAAGAGAAAGATAGTGATTTCTTCTCTATACATAACAGAATAGTATATCCCAAAACATAATGCTGTCCAAGATATTAACTAATCTGGAAAACTACTCTCATGCTTTATGTTTAACTTCCCCTGATTCCTCATGCCTAGAGCTATGATCCCTCTCCAAGAGGGAAGGGGAGCCAGTCCATTGCTCACTTGCAGATAAACCTGTGCTTACATATAGCAATTCACATAAAGTCTGGTCCGAAAAGGGCCACAGCAGCTTAAGACAGGCCAGGCACCAATTCCACCTCTGCCCTTCTTTGCATGCATGTGCAAGCACAGACACACGGCCCTTTTAGCCCATTGTGGAATAATAAAATAGTCAGATGCTGCTAGTCAGTGAGAACGAGCAAGCATTGCCTCATAAACCACAACATAGAACATGATCCCAGAGGCTGTGTTTGCATCCAGAAAAATACAGCTGCTTCCAAATCCCCATCTCACTAACTGTCAGCACTGCCAACATGCTAAAGGATTTTTGTTTTGTTGTTTTAAATCTCAAGGCTCTGCATTGGCTGGAGTTCTAAGATGTCCTGGAGCATCTGGCCAAACAGACATCTTCTCCAAATGTCTCCACCCCACTATGTATCCTAACTGCCTAACTTGAGAAGCTGTGTGGAAAAGAACTCTTAGAAGTCTCCTGCAAAGACTCTATGGGGCAAGATACTCCTCTCTCTCTCTCTCTCTCTCTCTCTCTCTCTCTCTCACACACACACACACACACACACGTGTGTAAACACACAGGTTGCTTGTCTATATAATTTCTAATTCTTGTTCATTCGAGACCCAATATACTAGTCTCCTTGAAGAAAATAATTCCTTTGACTACAACTGTACAATACGTAAATACATACATACATACATACATATATTCTTGGCAGTACTACCGGGCAAAAGTTTTAAGTTTTTTTAGGGCTCTTTGAAACTGTCCATTAAAATACTACTTATTTTATTATCACCCCCCTCCCTCCAAAAGTGGGGTGTTGGCAAGAAATGAGAAAAATAAACATTTTAATTTTGAACCAACACAAAGTAAAAAAGCTCTTTCAGTTTCTTTTGCTTCAGATACTCTGCTTAGTTAGGGTGACCAGATGGCCCGGGGTTTCCCGGTCCTAACCGGGAAACCTGGGGCAATCCGGGCCAACTGGGGGGCGGCGGGGGCAAACCGGGGTGGCGGGGGGTCACGTGGCGGTGGCAGCGAGCGACGAGCGGCGGTAGACCCGGCGGCGGTGGCGGCGGAGGAGCCCGGGAAGCGGCCGCCCCAGCAGGTAAGTGCCCTCCCTCGCGCCTCGCGCTCCTTACCTGCAGGGGCGTCCGCTTCCCTCCGGTGCTCGAATCTACTGAGAAACAGGCTTCGCGGCCTGTCCCTCAGTAGCGTGCCGGGCGATGACCACCCGGCACGCCGCGAAGCCTGTTTCTCAGTAGATTCAAGCACCGGAGGGAAGCGGACGCCCCTGCAGGTAAGGAATGTGAGGCGGGAGGTGCGAGACGGGAGGCGCGAGCGAGGCGGGGTACATACCTGCTGGGGCAGCTGCTTCCCGGGCTCCTCCGCCGCCACCGCCGCCGGGTCCTTCACCGCCGCCGCTGGGCTCGTAAGGCCAGAGGCTGTGCGGAAGTGGCGGGAGAGGGCCGGTTCCAAAAGTGACGTAATCGGCCCTCTCCTGCCTCTTCGGCGCGGCCTCTGGCCTTACGAGCCTGGCGGTGAAGGACATGGCGGCGGCAGACCCGGCGGCGGAGGAGGAAGACCCAGCGGCGGGGGACCTGGGGGCGGTGGCGGAGGACCCGGCAGGGGCGGCGGAGGAAGAGAACCCGGTAGGTCCGGGCTGATTTTTTTTGGGGGGGGGGTGGCTTGGTGGGGGGGTTGTTTTGGGTGGCGGGGGGGACCGGGATTTTGGGTTCCAAAATCTGGTCACCCTAGCTTAGGTATCAATTAGGTATGTATTTATTTGTTTCTATTTCACCTTTTTTCCTCTTTCAAGGAACTCAAGGTAGCTTACATGGTCCTCTTCCTCTCCATTTTATTCTCACAACAACTCTGTGAAGTACGTTTGGCTAAGAGTCAGTGATTGGCACAAAGTCATGAAGTGAATTTCATGGCTGAGTGGGGGCTAGAACCCCCCTCTCTCTCTCAATCTCTCTCTCTCTCCATTTCTCATTTTGATATTTCTGGTTGGATCTCTTGAATTAGGCTTTAGAGAACTCACAGGGGGCCTCCCGAGCCCATGGCAAAGCATACTTTCCAGGGTCTCCAGAAAGTGTGCAATTCCCCAGGTCATGCCATGAGCGTGGCGTGGGAAATTGTGCACTTTCTGGAGGCCCTGGAAAGTACGCTTTGCCTTCCCCCCTCCACGCCAATCGGGTCCTTAAAGGCCCTCTTAATGCAAGGTTAAGAGGGCCTATAAGGCTCTGATTGGCGCGGGGAGCAGGAACACGATTTCCCCAGCCTGGGGCAATCATGTCCCCCCCACTAACGGGGACCTTAAATGCCCTGTCAATAAGGCCTTTAAGGTCCCCATCGCTGGTTGGGGGGGAGTGGTGATATTCTGCTCAGAATCAGAACAGAAACTAGCTTGGAATGGGGCAGCGAAAGCTGCTGTGGGCAATGCTTAATATGGGAATGCAGTGAAACCAGCATTTTGCTATGACCTCCCAACTTGCTCTCTTAATGCTGCCACCTTCCATTTACGGTATATAGGTGCAACCACAGTCAAGAGCCTGTAAGTCTTCAAGAGCTGTAGAAGCTGAAGAAGAAGTCTACAGAGGAGAGAAGAAAATCTCTTGATAAAATGGCTGGGAGGGCTTTTTATTTATTTATTTTGCCCGAGGTGGTTCATTCTATTCACGTTTAAGATTTTTAGGAAGAATTCAGGGAAGGGTACTGTTTTAGGACAAAGTGTACTAGGAAATACGTTCGTATTAGTGATGTTGCTGAAATTCATAATGTGAATTGGTCCAGCAGATATTGCTTGGACGCACTACAAATTGAGGATCATCTCCCATTTACATTCTTCAACTCGGAACATAAAAAATATATTCTGCATATGTATGGTCAGCATTCAAGCTGACCAAGCTGTTTTGTAGGTACTTGTGCCAAAGTTCTTTAATATGAACCTCTTACTCTCAATGAAACTGTCACAGATTGCTGTTAACATTATGATCAGACTACACAATCAAGCAACCAATCTTTGTATCTTTTTTGTCTAAGTCCTAAGCATTCATTGCCGCTCATGCAAAAATGTGCACAAGCTCCCCACAACCAAAGGCTGACTTTTAAGTCCTAGGGAACTGTGCAGGCCCTGAGCTAGCCCCCAGAGCACTGACCAAGGAAGCGCTTGAGACATGGGGACAAATTTGTAGTGTAATCCCTGATTTTGAAAGCTCCCAACCCAAATGATTCAAGTCTGGATAAAGAATCCAGGAAACATTTTGACCTATTGAGTCTTGTATCGGTGGGAAGGTGAAGAAGCCTGTCCTCCTCAGACTCAGAGCAGGAGTCTTCAGGGTCCAGCTCCAATCCATCATTCTCTGCTAGCACTGGCTCCATCAACAGGACCCATAATGAACATTGCAGCCAATGTTCATTATGGATCCATTCAACAGGGGCAACAAAGTGTTTAATCTTCTTGGGCCTTTTGCTCTAATCTCTGGTGGATTTTAAGGGTTGGGGATATCTAGTCCAATTCGCTAGAAGATGAGGCCAGGACCATGGACTGCCAAGAATGGATGGATTATTACAGGGACTTACAATAGCCCGCCCTTGGCCATGCCTCTGTCTACTCCTGACAGGCCTTGAGGTAGAAGAATGTGCTGCCACCCTCTGCCTAGGTTTCAAACCATTTTGCAGCCAACGTTTTTGGCTAAAGCAGTGGAGGAAAGTCTTTTCTTCAATTGCTTGGGAGTGGGGAGTAGTTCAAAACCTGGCAGGACTTACACTTCTCCCCTCTGAAAGGGGATATTCAAGCCGGCTAGCCCTGCCTTATTCGTTTATTTACTTGATTTGTACTCCTCCTTTCTACCAAAAATAGCACTCAAGGCAGTCTACAAATCATCAATAAAACTTGATTAAATCAATAATAATGAAAATGTATTAAAACACAATTAAAAATATAGTAATAACACAATAAAAAACAGCATCCAACACAACAGACATGCTTGCATGCCAAAGATCTGCTTGAATAAAAAGGCCTTTGTCTGCCAGAGGGGGAGTGTAACTAGCCTCCCTCGCAAGTGAGTTCCACAGTTTGGGAGCAGTCACTGAGAAGGCCCACTTTTGCATTGCCACCAAATTTACCTCTGAAAGCAGCAATATCAAAAGAAGGGCCTCCCCCAAAGATCTTAAGTCAGCACCAGCACTGTAATTGTAAATAGATCAATAGCCAGTGAAGCTGTTGTAACAAGGTCCCTGCAACTGGCCCCAGTCAACAGTCTGGCTGCAGCATTCTGGACCAACTGAAGTTTCTGTACTGTTTTCAAAGGCAGCACCACAATGAGCATGATACAGTAGTCCAAATGGGATGTAACTTAGGCATGTGACTGTGGCCAGATCAGACCTCTCTAGGAACAGGTGCAGTTAGTGCACTAACCTCAGCCAGCAAACATGGGCATTCAGGTTCAGGGCCAATTCCAAGAGTACACCCAAACTGTAAGCCTGAGTCTTCAGGGGGAATGTAACCCCATCCAGCACAGGATGAATCCCTATTCCCTGACTTACTTTTTGACTAACAAGGAGCACCTCCATCTTGTCTGGATTAAGCTTCAATTTGTCCATTACCAACATCAGGCACCAGTTTAGAAACAGAACAGCTTCCTTGGATTTAGATAGAAAGGAGACATAGAGTTGGGTGTCATCAGCATACTGGTGGAACCAAACCTACAAACTACCGACAATCTCTCCCAGCAGTTTTGTGCATATGTTAAATAGCATGAGGATGAGATGGACCCTTGAGGGACACCACAGGCCAACAGCCATAGCATCAAATAGGAATACCCTAGCACCACCTTCTGAAATCGCCCCTCCAGGAAGGACTGGGGCCTCCCAGTCACATTTCACTCCCTTCTGGGCAGGAAGAAGAGTTGAACCCCTTCCTGTTGTCTCTCCTATCATTTTATGAGAAAGCTGAGTGTGCCATTGCCAATGACAGAGTTCTAAGAGAACAGCTGTGTGTTAAAGGTGTGGCATGGCCAATCTAAGGTTTATAAGCCCCAAGGTAGCACTAATAAAGTATATGTCAATAAAATCTGGAAATGATGTTTATTGCAGCAACATGCACTGCTGCCCTCCACTAAGCACACTTTCTCCTTCCCAGTACTTCAATCACTAGGGAGGCTCACAACCTTCATGGTCCAATGGTGTCCTGTCTCTCAAAGGGCAGCTTTCACATCTGGAATCACTTTGTTTCTTACTCTTTGTAGCAGTAAGCCCACCCCCTCCATCCATACCTTCAAAGCCACTGGTTTCGCTCTAGGCTCAAGGTAGTAATGGCTGCAGACCTCACAGGTCTGCTCTGTTGCATTTCCCTCCTAGCAGGCTAAAGCTCTACTGGATATTGAACTACAGGTGGCTGAGAGGCACCACTCAGTCAACGAAGAAGAAAGCAAAGGGGGAAAGGATAAAAGAAGAACACAAGTATGAGATGCCCGATGGGGAGTAAGGCAACATGGATAATAAATCATTAGACCTTCAGCACCACCTTCAGTATTTATGTTAAATAAAAAATGGCCTGGTCCTGCTCAGTTCATCTCAGTATCAAAGGACATGCCCTTGTAATATTGCTCTTGCAATTGCAAGATAAGAGATGGGGGGAGTGTACGTCATGTTTGTTTTCAACAAAAATGGACCCATACGTGCAACCTCTGCTGTGCCAACACTAGCTCCAAATTCCCCTAGCCTTTTCAATAGGGATTGCTCAAGGATTTCATTCAGTCCACATCTTTAAGTGAACCAACCTAATTCACACTTCCCGGACTAATACATTGAGCAGAAGACAGTTATCCTTTGATTATCACAATTTTCCAAATTTTGCAATATAGTGCTTGGCTAAGAAGAAGTATCTATCTATCTATCTATCTATCTATTGAGTTAAAATGTGTACAACAATTTGTAATTTAAGAAAAATGCTTACTAAACTGGTATGCATGCAAAATAAATATTTTATGAAATAAATGTTTTAAACATGCACATTTTTGTGCACTTTTATTTTTTAATTGCAGGTTGATATTGAAACAGGATGGAAGGGACTTATGAATTAACACAGGTAAATTGGCAAGGATTGGAATAGACTGGTCTGTCATCCCTACTTCTCAGGTATTGAAATAATGATACTATTTTATCATTGTTTCAGTACCTTCATCAGAGTCTTCATCAGAGTTCAGATTCATCCCCAATTTTGGGACTCATAGAATGCAGCCTTATATGAAGTCAGACCATTGGTCCAGCTAGCTCAGTATTCTTCACACAGACCATTAATGATTCTCCAAGGTTTCAGCCAGGGAACTTTCCTAGCCCTACCTGGAGATGCTAGGGACTGAACATGTCTAAAAACATGTGCTCATGGCTGGCGTCAAGAATCAGCATGTTCTTGTGCTTGCCAAGGGTCCACACCCCAGTAAGGGCCTACTGGTAAGAGCCACCTGCATCTGCTCCCCACTTCATCCTTGCAATCTACCTCTCACTGTGGCACAGACAACTATGATGGTATGAAGGAAGGAGGAGCAGCAAATGCCGCTGCCTGTTTGCTCATTGTCCCTCTGCCTGGCAAGTAAACAGGTGGTAGCAATGACAAGGAAGGGGAGGAGAATGAGGATGAGGATAAGCTGCTGCAATGGTGATGAGAAAGTAGACTCACTGAGGGAGGGCCCCCTCCCCACTGAGGGTGTCTTGCCCAAGGGCCCTCCAAAACCTGGAGCTAGCACAGTGTGTGATCTACCACTGAGCTATAGTTCATTCCCAACACAGAACTATCAAAGATGAAAGGATGAACCCTCAGCTCCAAGAGCACTGCATCCTGACTAATGCTAGGAAAAAAATTGGCTTTTCAAATTTGCATATTAAATCCAATGATTTGTTTTCATGACCACATTTAAATTGTATTCTGTGAATCCATCATACTCTGTATTTGCAGCAGACATTCATTTTGGCTCTAATTCAGATCCTGTAGCAGTGGTATCAGACCAAACCACGTATATTTCTGTTCAACTTGAAGGCACAGGTCTTTTCTCCCTTTCCCCATCTCACTGAGCAAGGTCAGACCAAATCAAACTGACAGACATGAACCCTAACCCAACCAGCCTCCTTTCGCCGTTTGCATCACAGTTTATCTGTTCACCAGATGACAAAAGGCAAGGGGCAAACCACTTGGAGGGACAAGGCTGCAGAAAGCAGAAAAAGTCCTGGCTTCTTGGCTTTCTATTGCCAAAGACAAACCCAGGAGGGGGAAGTCAGAGGAGTCTGTGTAAATACTGCATAGTGCAAAGACAGGGTCAAGGCATGCCGGAATGACTCACTGTTTAAGCAAACATGACCCAGGCATTGCAAGGGAGAGATCAGCATGGGGGTGGGAGAAGCTGCTTTTCATCCAGGAGAGAAGGAGAATTCCAAATTTGGAGCAGTTCATCGAGATATTTTGGGCAAGACTACCCTATCACCATAATTTACAAGACTGCCTGCACTGGATACATTAATAGCTCTTTAATGTGAATGTAATATATAACTCAGCTGTAATGGGTGCGGTTACTGAGATACTGTTAGAAAAACAGTCCAAGTCCAAGAGGGGTAAACTGTATCGCTTAATAGTCTATGGATAAAAATCTTATGAATGTTAATGCTTGGACTCAGGTATCATTTATGGATAGGGCTAGTCATATTCTAATACCTATCCTACTTCCTTTGTCCACTTGCCTGGAATATAAAGTGATGTGTTTCTGTCTTGCAATTCTAATTAACCATTTTTTAAAAAAAGGAGGTAAAGTGTGTGTGTTTTTTAAAAAAAACCTAACAAACCCACCCACATATCTCAAATGAACAGCCTTGGTGTATAAGCAGATACAATAACATTACTGCCTTTTGGAATTTTTGACAGGTCTGATTTGTTGGTAAGTATTTTTTTCACTGATCTTTGAGAATCTTTTGTACAAGAAGAATCATAATCAAAAAAGAAAATCACTCTTAAATCAAGGTGTCTGGTGCATGACAATGTAAGGATTATTTAGTAGGTTGAAATTCAAACAGATCTTTGCCTTATCTTGAAAGAACCCTGGAACAATTACACCCTACTTGCGAACTCACTGAAATTACCCAACATTTTGAATGTTGCCAGGAAATGTAAGAGATTTGTATAGTCAAAAGCACCATACTTAATCAGAATTTGCATGTAAAGAGACACATAAGGCAAGGACCTGTCAGCATGCTCATTGATGACTCTTGCAGTGGAAAGAGATGCCAGCTGAAAAGCATGGAATCATTTGGAGCTTTCATTCAAATAATCCAAGCAAACATTTGATAACAACAACCACCACCACCCCACAATGTGATATGATAACTTTAAGGCCAAACTAGACAATGTGCAGGAGATCTATGATGAGGAAATGGTGCTGGAAAACAGGGTTAACTCTTTCTCACTCTGCTGTTATCCGAATTATTCCACCCCGGCTATTAGTCCTATGTGACAAAATATACATATGAGTACCTGTAGGTTTTCCTCACGAGGCATATAACTTCAGGAGGGGAGTCATTTTACTTGGCATGGAGGAAAGGATTAAACCCCTCCTTCCTAACCGCAGTCCAGAGCTGCTACATACATATACACACTTTGTGGTTGCTTTTTTTTTAAATCAAACTATGGGAAGTCCTAATGGCAGGCTTCCCACTGCACATCTAGTTATACTCCAAGAGTCTCCCTGGCAGTGATATTTACTCAAGACAGTATCCAAATGAAAGGCTGAAGCTCATACTTTTAAGGCACTGTATAGTAAGACTTGTTGAAGGACCAGAAAATGTGCTGGGGGCATTTTTATAGTGATTTTTTGTATAGGAGCACAGCAATTCCTGTGTGCATGTATATGCTGTGCCTTGTGTGCCGTGTGTGAGACAGAGAGAAGGGTGGGATGCTATGACAGGTCTCTTCCATTTCCTTCCTCTGATTCCTGTGACAAGCCTATAGCTCTAAGTACATTACACTCGAATGTCACGGTACACATTTTACTGAGCTCTTGCTATGACTGGGTAATTCCAAGCCTCTGGCATCCTTTGAAGTCCAGATTACCATAGGCTTTGCTGGGAGAAGCCAGACTATTGATTATTATGCCTCGTGTTTTTTTTGTTTCCTGGTTATAAAAGGCCACAGTCTTAATTAGCCCTGCATTTAATCCATCTCCTTAGGCTGCCCAGAAGATCTTGTAAATTCATCACCATGATCCCTTCAGGATTCATTTTGAGGGAAGGGGTGTTCTTGAAATCCCATGGCAGTGAACTTGAGAAGCTGGGAATGGAATTCAGATGATTGATCTCTTTGGTTAAGTCCCTCAGATCTCATAACAACAACAACAACAACAACAAGCCAGGGAATAGAATTCAGATGATTGATCTCTTGGGTTAAGTACCTCAAATCTTACTACTACTACTACTACTTATTATTGTTATATATTATTTCAGCTATTATTATTTTTTAGAAAGGTATCAGGTATAGGAAAAAATAAGGTCACACAAAATGCTTACATCAGTTTAGGCTTCTTTCATTATGCAGCACTGACATGATCCCCAAAAGAATCCCCACAGCAACACCCCTGTCATCACAATGTTAGTTCTGAAGAATCTAAAAAGTGTCATCCAAACGGTTTGAAAACACATACTGATTGATTGATTGATTTTGCCACTTCATCACTATCATCACCTCCACACCACTGTTTACAGCTACAACTATTACTGCTACTACTTTTTCCACAGTCCTTTCAGAACTTTCACAACAACCACAGAGGGAGGCATCATGAGTAGCTGTTTATGTGCCCTGGAGGAATGTTAATGAACAAAATGACACAGACGGATCTGATGCTGGTTGCAACTTAGTTGCCTGGATATTATTACTGAGTTTGAGTGAGACTATGAGAGACCACACAAATGTTTGGTTTTTTGGTTGTTTCAGAATGGAATTAAAATCCTCACACACACCCAGTTCCTTTGAATATCAGTGTAGGAGCTGGCAAACATTAAACTCATTGCCACAAGAGAAGCTGTGCATCTACTGCGACTATTCCAAGTCTAACCAGAGTGCCAGTGTGGTGTAGTGATTAGACTGTTGGACTGGAATTTGAAAGGCTTAGGTTCTAGTCCCCACTCAGCCAGAAAGCTCAATGGGTGACTTTGGGCCAATTACTGGCTCTTAGTCTAACCTACCTCATAGGACTGTTGTGAGAATAAAATAGAGAGGATGATGTTCATGGATGCCACCTTGGAGGAATGGCAGGATACAAGTGTAACTAACTAACAAATAAATAGACAGCAACAAACACACACCAGTGTAACGAAAATGATGTACAGTTGGGATGAGGAAGTTTCTGGCCACAGGATCTCTCATACCATGATTGCAAAAGGGTGCTGCAGAGGAGGATGAAAAAGGAACATCCACTTTCAGCACCAAAACAGCATATGTACAATCTAACAGATAAAGCTGATGAGGGAACAGGACAAACACAGGCAGATCCACAAGCAACGTATGCATTTATTGGAGTGACTGTCTTCAGATTGCAGAACTATACCAAAAGGAGATGAAACTTCCACATATTCATTTTTGAATCAATATACCATGTCCATCTCAAGAGAAAGGCAGCTCCTTACTCTCCTCCTCCTCTTCCTCTTCTTCTTGGAAAAAATGAAACAGGGATCTGGATTCCACATGCACAGCCAGATACCACCAGATGTGAGAAACATAGCACTGGGGTAATTAAAAAAAATTGATTATACATAAGCTGTTACCATTTAAAACTGGAAACTGCTCTGAGGTTTATCACTCCACAGTATAAATATCATACCTCTTTTCTCAGCTGCTAATCTGGCTTCTCTGATTCAAAAACTTGCAAAGCATCTGCAGAAATGCAGGATGCGTAGCACTGGATTTATTTATTTATTAATTACATTTATATCCCACCTTTTTTCGTCCAAGGAACCCAAGGCGGCATACATTCTCCTCTCCATTTTATCCTCACAACAACAACCCTGTGAGGTAGGTTGGGCTGAGAGTCTGTGACTGGCCCAAAGCCACCCAGTGGGTTTCCATGGCTGAGTGGGAAATAGAACCCAGATCTCCTGACTCCCAGTCCAACGCTTTAGCCACTACACCACACTGTATTGTGTCTCTACACCCACAAGGCAGGACCTCTTTCAGCCCCAAGGCTGAATTCCATTTCTGAGAAGCTTTTGGTGGTCACATCCCAGTGGTGGGCAGGGCCAAAGGGATAAGGCCAAATACCAATACTACCACCGTATTTTAGCTTAAAGCTCTTCATTGCCAGCTAATATGCCTCTCGTAGAGGCATTTCAATCTTTTCAAATGGAGCAAAAAACTGCACAAAAGCTCAGAAATTACCAACAATTGGTGGCTGAAAGAAAAGTGATGGGGCCATGAGAAGGGAGTGTAGCCAACTGGGGAACCCTGGAGGTCTGAATTGGGACCCCAGGAGGGTGGATTTGGCTCCCAAGGCTTGACATTCTGCACCTTTGCTCTACAGCTTCTGGACTTGGTATGCTGCATACACAAAAAGAGTGACATTTAGCCTATTGATCCTGTGTCAGGCCCAGGTGCTTCCCTGGCCATCTATACCAGTATCAAAGTATGGCAGTGAGGCACTTGTCTAAGATCCTATACCTACAATCTGTTCATTCACATAGGATTCTACTTGGCAATCAATGTTGCTGGAGTTCCTTTTTAAATTTGTTCTTATTTTTGAGAGGAAAAAAGCCCACTGTGTTCAACAGGAACTCCAACAACAACAGCTGCAGAGCAGAGCTGGATCAGTTCCCCTTAGATTCAGGGAAGAACATTCAGTTTCGTGAGTCATTGCAACTGAAGCAATACATTCCCCTCTCTCCCCTTGAAATGCATTAGCAGATCACTTCTTAAATCTAAACGCAAATACATAATCCACTCTTGTACATCATCACTCCTTTGGATTAGCATCCCCACAACCATGCAGAACAATCAAAACCAGAAGGTCTTCAGTTTATTGCTGGGTCAGTGGCTAAAAACACCAACATGTAATGCATAGTTACAGATGTCTGCTTAGAACAGCATTTCCCAATATGGTCCGTCCCCCCACCCGCCGCCCTGTGCACATATGTTTGGACTTCAAATCCCTTCATCTCTGACCATTGGTCATGCTGGCTGGGCTGATGGGAATTGTGGTGCAAAACATCCTGGAGGGAACTACATTGGGGAGGGCTGTCTTAAAACATTGCATTTGCAGACTTCACCACAGTGAATTTTGGAGAAAAAAGAAACTTCAGGCAGGCTTCCCACAATTCATGATCAATAGACATAAATGAGAAGGGCAGATCCAGAAGGAAGACATCAAGGGAACCACACTCCTCTGCAGCCCCAAGTTCTTCCCTACTGAGGACAAGCTTTGGATATATGGCATTGGTGCACTACAGACGAATGTTTCCATGACCCTGGATTTCTGTTGCAGGTAACAAGCACAACAAAAATGCAGGGCCATGGATCCAGTTTAAATAAGATGTATTAATGCCAGTAGTACAGCACCAAGCGCCACAGCTCCTGTTTGCACATATGAGGCTAAGGGGACATTTTCTTTTACCTTAGCTTCATACAATGAAATTGCTTTTGGGAGACAATTTCTCTCCACATAGAGGGGGGGGACAGGGGGGGATGGATTGGACCTGAATTGCAAAAAGGTAAAGGACATCAGGACACTTGATAATTGGTCACCAGAAATGACACGTGGATAGAGAGAAGCCAACTACTAATGTACCACTGCCACTGCAAAAGAGAGTTAACCATTTTAATGGTTTTTTTTACTACAGATGTGCTCTCAATGCATATACATATATAATGCTTTGAAAGCATATCTATAGTATTTTCCTAGTAGTGAAGTATCCTCAAATTAAACCTTGAGCATAGTCTGACTTGGCTGAGCCCACATTCCTGTTGCTATTCACGAAATACAGGGCAGCTGGACTCCTTTCAAGAGGAAAGGTGGGAGGGCTTCCCCTGAGAAATTCTTTGAAATCACCCTCAAGCTTGACACATTTTGGGCACTCCTAAAGTAAGCAACCTGGTGCAAATAAGCCAGAAACCATACGATCAATGAAGAGAAAAAGAAATCTCTTTAGTAAAGAGTCTTTCTCTCCTGGATTCCCCCAAGGGTTGCACTTCGTGTGCACTGCCTATTCACACAAATTCGTTTGAGTTTATGTTTAACCCTCATTATTCCCTAAGCCATACTGCTAAAATTTAGAGCTGATGGAAAAAGGAAGAAATGCAATGAAAAGAGAAGAATATCAGAAATAATTTTGAATGCATGCAAGCTGGAAATGAAATTCAACTATGAATTCTCCATGACTTGTTCCCTATGGTAAGACAATTTTATCACAATGAAACCAAGAATTCTAATAACAGAGTAAACCCAGAGAACATGCTAAACTATCCACAGAATACACACTGCAGACTCCTAGAGCATCCTTAGCATGACTGCTGTGTAGTTACCATACTCTGCTACCATGGAAACATGCCTTTGCTCATTTCCCCTCTCTGAGCATCTGCAAAGCAATCACGGCTTCTTCTTTTTTGCTACTCATGCAAATATAGTAATCAGGCTGGGCAGCTTGCCAGTCAGCTTTCCCCAGAATAGCTGACATGAACCTGCAGGAGGCTGGCAAAACCTCACCCTAGATTTTAGTATCACGAACACAAATCTGCAAGTGATGGTTTGAATGTATTGGTCAAGGCTCAGGTGGAGAAAAGACTGCCCCCCCTTCCAAAGCTCTAGCAGCACAAATCTTTGAGCTATGCAGTGCATGTGGATCAAAATTTATTTCAAGGAGACTACAGCTGTGGATAGGAGCAGTGGCATAGCCTTTGAGGATCTCCTTTGGTAGCAAAAGCAGCCAATATTGGGAGTGGCCAATGTCAATTTAGCACAATACCAGGGAAGTTCTGCCTGCCTGGGACACTTCCAGGAGCCTTTTCTCCTTCATGCTCAGTAGCAAGAAAAAGGTTGCAGTTAGCAACAACTCACCTGCCCACTCCATAGCAAGTGCAAAATGTTTTTAGAAGTCCCTGGTAGCCCTTCTGCTTTGCAGCTCAATCAATTACAAACTCACAGGAAATTGCTGCCTGTAAATTGTCCTGAAAAAATGTGTCAGGCTCAGCTATTAACTGCAGGGCAGGCCCATTAAATCTGCCACTCACTATGTTGCCTCCTGCAGTTACCCTCTTATTCTGGCAGCTGCCAAGGAATCACAGCCAGTCCAAGGAGCCTGGTGTCTCTGTTATACCAGGTTCTTCCATTAATGCCATCAGGATATGTGTGTGTGCGGACACCCTAGCACTTCTAGGAAGCCCACACAGTGGGTTTATCTTTGAGAAAACAAAATCACAGTATCACTCCTAAAGTCTCTACTGCGTTATTTTGGCCCACCGTCAGCATCACCTGTAGCAATTGGGGAAAATGTCTACTGATTCTCACATTAGAACTTTAGAACATGAGTGAGACACAGACATTACAAAGGGAAAGAAGTGTACAGTTACTGACCAGGTTTACATGCACATGGGTGATTAAAAAGCAAGGGTGGCTTATCAACACCCTCCCCCCACATGCTGGATCCATGCTGCCCAATTGCCCTAATTACCCTTACTAAGAAGGGTGGGTGAGTGGGTGGGGTGGTTAACAAACCACCCAGCAATCCTGCTGAGATAGGTAACTCCTTCTTGCTCCATCTGACTAGCTTGTTTCCCAAACTTAAACAGATGTATCTGAGATTCGCCAGATCAAGAGAGAATATAATGGCTTTAAATGACAGACCCCACTCAGTGATAGATTTATGAATCCAGCTGAGTGTTCTGGGCATCAAGAATATATATGGGCTGTGGTCTCTGAAACTTCTCTCAAGCCAAATAACACAAAGTGGTACCACAAAATATACTCTATTGCTCAAACAGTATTACAGAATAACAAATCATGCAATGATAAAACAAAGAAAACACATTACTACATGCAATGCAATTAGGCTGATTAGAAGCATAATAAAAATCATGGCTAGCATACTGCTCAGTAAAATTAAAGTGCTATTCCTCTCAACCAACAAAGCAGTCATCATTGTAGTTATCAATGTGGCAAGCATGATTTGCAGAGATTAGGTAATCATGTTGGGTAGGAATTTCGTTCTCCCAAGATCTCTCTGGGCAACCAGAACTGACCTTTGCCTTTTATAATCCTCACAATGTCAATAATTTCATCCTTACGTTCAGACTTGATCATACTGCTATTCTCAATGTAACCAGGACTAGTATTGACACAAGTAATACCTAACTGAAAGTATCTCTGCTAAACAGATTCTGCTTCCAGCACCCAACCTACCCACTGGTGGAAACCTCCATTCAATTCCAAGAATACACTGCATTACTCATAGTTATCTCATAACAAGTATACAGAACTAGTCACGTCTGTTACTGATCACTTACAGTCATCATATACAGATAATTAGGAATGGCACTATGAAATACAATGACTTCTTACTAACAATATATGTTACATTCATACTGTGTGGTACTACAACAGAGTGTGGGTTCTGCGTGGTTTGTTAGCCATCTCAGCAACATACCCTTGTTGGGTTTGCATGTTATGACAGCCCACACCCAACAAGGGTAATTAGAAAAATGAGTTGGTGCATGGGGGTAGTGGTGGTTAATTAGCCACCATGGCTTATTAACCGCCCTCATGTCATGTAAACCAGGCCCGTCAACAGAACTGGGGAGACCAAAGCTCACCAGGTGAACCTGGGCCAGTAACCAACTCTCTGCCTAACCTATTTCACAGGATCGAGTGGGGGAAAGGCTTTAGAGCAATGGTCTCCAACTGGTTCAAATCTGAGACCCACCTCAGTCTCCCAACCTGCAACATGGGACCCACTTTCGTAATTTCCTCCACGTCCAGCATGGCAGCAACAGCTTTGCCATGACCCATCTGAACTGATCCCACAACCCATTTTTGGGTCACGACCCACCAGTTGAAGACCAGTGCTTTAGAGGAAATGTAGTAAACAAACAAACAAACTAAAACAAACTCAATAGACAAAGTAGAACAGCATCTCCTATTCATTTTTGCCACATTTTATATTCATGACACGTCATGTGTTTTGTTTTACTTGTAATTGTAGTTAGTCATTCCAAGTACTCTGGGAGAAACAGAATAGAAATGTAACTAAATAAATAACCCTTAACGTACACTGCCAATATGCTGCCTTAAAGCAGTGGTTTTCATTTGGTGGGCTGTGTCCCCCAAGAGTACGGGGGTCAAAACTAAAATCATTCACATGCCAAGCCAAAGTTTATTTTTGCACAGGAGAAATAAACATATTTTAATAGCAAGGCAAAGTTCATTTTTACTGCGTTCGTTAATGAGACACTTGTGCTTGTTTGGCATCAATTCATTTTTTTATGTTTGGTTTGAATTAAAGGGACACTCAGAAGCCTGTCATTCTCCACATTCTTTGCTCCCTCATTCTCTGAAGTATTTGGTTAATGTTCTTATTTATTTATTTACTACAGTTGCACAATAGGATCAAAGAGAGAGAGAATTGTCACCCACAAAAATAAGGAGAAAAAGTTTTACAAACCTCTGTTCATTTAATAGCCTCCTTCCTACTGAGCACGTGCACCGAAATTTTCTCAAGTAACTGGGCAAAACCATCTCTTGCCCCTCACTCAGCAGAATATACTGGCTTCTCAGGAAGGCAGTACAGCCAGCTTTGAGCACAACGGGGCAGTGGTTCACTAGTCCCAGCAGCCCCTTTGTCTGGCATCAGTCCCAGTGGAACATTGGTTTGTATGCAGTGGGCAGGTAAAACTGGGAATGCCCTCCTCAGTAAAGATTTGAGGGGATCTCTAAATGAATGACTTATACAACGCTTGTGACAGGCCACTCCCAGAAGTTTGTGGGTTGCCTTCATGATGTCATAAACAAACAGGACATCTCCCACCGTTTCCCCCAGCAGTTCTGTGTGTATTTTTAAACACAGAGACAATTCAGTATCTATTTATGACAAGTTTTTATTCCACCACTAGATGGTGAAGTTTCATTGCAATTTATTCTTTTAAATGACATTCCCTTTTCAATTAAAAATCACATGGTCACTGTTCATCACTATCTGAAGGAGTCTGTTTTGAACGCTAAATGATCCAAGACTGGGGGCTTGTGGTAAGAAAGCAGAGAGTTGTTGTTTTTTCTAATGTAGAGAATCTCTGAGGGTCTGGCTAACCTCTGCTGGGTTGCTGTTGGTGATTGGAAACCAGGTGCAAGGCCATGTTTGTTTGTGAACCACTATAATAGCTGCAGCAGAGATTCCGTTATGGATTCCATTCAGGGGGAAAGAATTTCTCCTTTTCAAACATCCTAAGGAAAGGATAGGTTGGGAACTTCCCTCTTCATCGGTGATCATTAGGGATTTGCCTGCTGCTACAGGAACAATTGCAACAATCAATGGAAACGTTGGGGATATGAAATCATTCTGCTGGCATAAAAAGTATAGAATTGTCTAATACATTTGCCCAAGTTTGAAATATTAGACTTCTATGCTAGATAGGAATTATTCTTAAATTATGTATTGATTTTTATTGTCGAAAAATCCCTATGTTCTCAAGTTTTATGGTAAAGGAGGTATTACGTCAATTGAGACTATTTTATGTTCTTTGGAAAATACCATATTTAGCCATGGAGGACACAATCTACCACCACAGGAAGATTTTCTACCACCTAAAGAGGGACTTTGCACTCAGGGCTCCACTCCCTGCAACCACTAGGACCAATTCTGGCCCACTAGTATTGGTTGCCTGTATGTTTCCGAGCCCGATTCAAGGTGCTGGGTTTAACCTATAAAGCCTTACATGGTTTGGGACCACAATACCTGATGGAACGCCTTTCCCGACATGAACCTACCCGTACACTACGCTCAACATCAAAAGTCCTCCTCCGGGTGCCTACTCCGAGGGAAGCTCAGAGGACGGCAACAAGGGAGAGGGCCTTCTCTGTGGTGGCCCCCCAATTATGGAATGATCTCCCCGATGAGGCCCGCCTGGCGCTAACACTGTTATCTTTTCGGCGCCTGGTCAAAACTTTTCTTTTCTCCCAGGCATTTTAACAGCCTAAGTTGAGGTTTTAACTGACTTTGTGGCCAGGCTTAACAGTTTAAAATGTTTTAAATGTCAGCTGTTTTATGTTTATGGTTTTAAAATTTTGTATATTGTCTTTTTAGTGTTCAATCTTTTAATTTTTGTAAACCGCCCGGAGAGCTTTGGTATATAAATGTAAATAATAATAATAATAATAATAATAACAACAACAACAATAATAATAATACAACAATTTGGCCTCAATTAATTGTTTTTTGCCTAGTGTACTACCTAAAATTAATCTCTGGCCTTGCTAATATAACAGGAATCTGTGCATTTTGCCCAAGGCAAGAGGCAGATCAGAGTTATAGCTGGACTTTGTGTTTTCAGAAATGGAGATCAAACATTGCTGCATCTCCCTCCGAAAATGCAGAGCTAGGCATCATATGATACTTGCAACATCTACCACTGATGAATTCATTCAGTCTGCGATCTCCAATTTGCGATTGGGTCTTGTTAAACTGTAGTTCTCATGGCCACCAAATCTGGCCAAATGTTTGGACTTTCCTTCTTCCCCCAACTCCTGTGTGTTGTACCATCTAGCCTGATGAAGAGTTCTGGAGAGTTTGAAAGCTAGCACATTGTTGTAAGGTGTTTTTGGTCCTAATAAAAGTATTGCCCAATTGTGGATTTTGGATTTTATTTTTTTTCTCTCTTGGAGCAGCTTTTTAAAAACTATTCTGCATTTAAATTTAAATTTCCAAAGCAACTTACAGACAAACACAAACCCACAATAAAAGTAACAATAAATAATGGCAGAGACAGTGTGAAACACTAAAAACAGTATCAATTAAAGAATTGGCAGATAAAAAAGACCTAGGGTGCCTCTACAAGAGGCATTTAAAGCTCTTTCAAGGCGCATTAAAAAAATTACCTCTACAAGAACGGAGCGCAAATCGGGCGTAGAGGCACGTTATCTCCCCGATTATGCGCATTATCGGATGCGCGTTAAATCACGAGTTTTATTTTGCTCCGTCCATTAAAGCGCATTTTTTACTGTGTGAATAAGCGCTTATGCGCATTAACTACTTGTAAAGCGCATTTTGGACATCAGTTAATGCGCTTCGCCGCCTCTCGCCGCCTCTCGTGCAGAGGGATTAGGCGTAAATGCGCTTCTGCGATTATGCACATAATCGCCTAACCAGGCGCAAAAGCGAATCCTTGTAGAGGGGACCCTAATCTGGCACCCCAAACTTATCAAATTGGGCACAACATGCAGCCATGAAGAGTCCATAATCAGGGTGCCACCACAGAAAAGCCCCTTTCCCAACCACCACCTGCCTAATGTCAGGGATTCCTGGAGAAAGATCTCTGATGCAGAGCTGAACACATTTATTTATTGGTTTGTTAAATTTCTATCACCAAATGGTGCTTCAAGGCAGCTAACAACAGTAAAATGCAAAGTAAAAAATCATTATTATATATTATTTATTTATTGAATTTTTATACCATCCAATAGCTGAAGCTCTCTGGGCAGTTTACAAATAAATAAAACATCAATAAAAACAATAAAAACAACAGCCAGTGAGTTGACCAAAATGAAACATTTACAGCGGCCATCATAACAGCCAGCTTATGAGGCCAAAGGTGTAAGGTGTAAGGTTTGCTGGTGTAAGGTCAAAGACAGGAGACTTCTGATGATGTGGACCTGGCAACCCTAGAATCCATCTTGACTTTCTTTTTGGACCCTACTGAGATTTGGAAATGGGCCCACAGGATTGCCTCCCACACCTCGTGTCCATTAACAGTGAGCCTGTACTTCTAGCCCATGTGGAAATGCTCTCCTGCAAGTGATTAAACAAACAGGCTGTAACAAAAACATAGGTACAATGGGCAGCAAAGCCAATATAACAGTACTACACCTCGGCATGTCTCTGAGAAGAAAAGGCCTGCAAATGCAGGCACCAGATGTCCTTTATTTGAAGAGAATGTCCTTTAATTCAGAACATAGCAGTCACAGGACACCCCAGCCATCTCCTTACTTCACAAGATCACAGCTCCATAGAAGTAGAGAAATTAATTAAAAATATAGTTCTTTCTTTCTTTCTTTCTAAAGCAAGAAAGAAAGAAAGAAAGACGACTGTCCCTTAGATTTGAAATTATGATCTGGCAGCCCATTTTACATAAAACTCCAGCTAGATGTCTCCCTGAGGCTTTTCCACCCACCCTGAATATGAGCTATGTATTATAATAGTATGTCTTCTTTATCAAACCACTTAAGAAAAACGGGGAGAGAGAGAAATGCCCACACAGAGCAAAGGCCGACACACCTCTATGTTAGCCTGAATCCCACATCACCTGCTAAGAATTGTGGTTTGTCACCAGAACCCTCAAACAGCTGGGGTTTCACTTGCTTCAAGCTGTCATGTAACCAGCCAAACACCCTCTCTCTTGTACTGCAACAAAATCGAGCACCAGGAATTATTTATTTTCTCTTGCACTGAAACAGGAAACCTCCAATATGCTAGGATTTTGGCATTAGGACAAGCTTGAGGGATGGGAAACTTAGGAAGAAGAGCGGGGCTGGATTTTTATGCAACTGAATATAGGCCAAATCTGAGGAGAGCATCCCAAAACCATCTGTGTGGAAAGGGACAAGTTTTGAGAAGAAACACAGTCATGGAAACGTGAAATCCAAATGCATCCACCTGTCCATAAAACAGCCTGGCAGTACCACCAGCCGTATCATTTGCAGAGCGCAAATGCTGTCTCACACATGCACGTTTATCATTTGATTATTTCAACATCAACCAATGACTTCCTGTATGAATGTGTTACCACAAATCTGTCACCTGATGTCTCCTTGGACACAATATTTTTTCGTTCACACATACTCATCTACCTGCCATCAAGTAATGAGTAGTTAAATAGTATACATGCATGTGTGAACCATCTCTCAGTTTAAAATAAGTTCAAATCCTGACATTATAGGCCTGATTCTAGGGAATACCTAGTGCTTTCTTTTTCTATAAAGAATCCCTTGGAATAGAGATAAGGAGTCTAGCATTTTCCCCTCCCCTTCAGCAGTCTACATGCAGAAATTAAGCAGGTGAAGGTTTTCCTAGAATGGATGGGGAAATCGTCACCTACTTAAATTTCTGCATATCAGGTTGCTGTTGAAAGCCCAGGACCTTAATTTGATATTACACATTACCTGACAAGAAACAGCCCTTCATCTCTCCACATGGATTCCACCACTTAAGCTTCACAGTATCTAGCTCTGTTCAGATCTATACTGCTAGTGATAAGTTCCATTATTTTAATATCCCAATAATAGCAATGTTGCGAGGCCTCACAGCTGGACTCGGGACTTGTCACAATTACACATCTGCAGACCAGAGCTGTGGCATTAACAAGGACTCTCTAGCGTAGCTTTCCATGACATGTGAGTATTTTTAGGCCCGAGTCTACACCCCTTCCCTCAATAGAGCTCTGGGACTTTTAAAATCCTTCCAATGATAAATGGAAAACTCATGACATAATATCTCACTCTGTGAGTTTCCATCTCTCCCAAGCAGCAGGAGGTTAGCAGCCAAAAGAAAACAAGGCCAAAGGCTTTCATTTCCAAACAACCCAACAATTCAGAGTATAATATTCAAATTAAGAACGTAAGAACATAAGAAGTGTCATGCTGGACCAGATTGAGGATCTATCTAGTCCAGCACTCTGAGTCCAGAGTGTTGGATTAGATGGCCAACCAGCTTGTCGACCAGGGACCAACGAAGCAGGACATGGTGCAACAGCACCCTCCCACCCATGTTCCCCAGCAAGGATAGAAGTGCATGTTACCAAATATTTACAAATCTGCAGAAACCAAGGAATGCAATAGCCCCTTGTTGTAACATACAAAACCAGACATAGGATACTCGCATCTATCAGTGCACCCAGGCTGCAACATAGTAAACACCCAGGAGACTTCTGATGATCTCAGGAATGGTTTAGAAAAAGAAAACATAAATACGTTGAGCTCTTTTATTCTACATGAGGCATTTATTGTGCGCTCATGATTCCTTACTCACGGTTGTTTATAGGTTCTTTAGACAACATCATGATCCTCCAGTTTCATTTCTGTTTTTTTAGAGTACTTTCCTAGGGTTTTATAGAACGAGGAAAATGCAGTATTATTTCTCAAATTTGTACTGGTGTATTTGCATTATTCTGCTATAGCACAGCTCCTCCTAGAGATTATATAGCAGGAAAACAAGTCTGGGTAGAGCTAAGGATCTCTATTCTGCGATGAAACTGATAGTAGATACAGCAATTAACAGCCTCATTTAGAAAAGCTCGTTAACTATAGTGTTCCCAACAAAAAATATTTTCCAAGATCCATTCTGAATTGGTCAGTTCGCCAAACTATTTTTTCCCCGGAGTTGTCAGCTGACCTCTCCAGACTGGATCCCACTCAGCTTCTTTCATTACACTGGAGAAAAAATGTAGGTACTGGGTACAATCTCTTTGTGTGTGATTATCTCAGACTACAGTTTGGATCAGTTTTACCTGGGCTACAGGATTCTAAAAAAGATATGTAAATTAAAGTGTCCTTGGGTGAGATTTTTATGCCAAGCTAGGGCAACCATATGGAAAGGAGGACAGGGCTCCTGTCTCTTTAACAGTTGTATTGAAAAGGGAATTTCAGCAGGCGTCATTTGTATGCATGCAGCACCTAGTGAAATTCCCTCTTCATCACAACAGTTAAAGCTGCAGGAGCTATACTAGAGTTACCAGATACAAAAGAGGGCAGGGCTCCTGCAGCTTTAACTGTTGCTATGAAGAGGGATTTCACCAGGTGCTGCATATATACACATGACACCTGCTGAAATTCCCTTTTCTATGCAACTGTTAAAGATACAGGAGCCGTGTCCTCCTTTCCATATGGTCACCCTATGCCAGGCCCAATATGGTTTCAACTGACCAAGAAATATGAGAGCTCAATAAATTCCAGTATCAGATCCTTCAGGTGCTTTCCATTAAAAAAAAAAAAAAGAACAGCAGCACACTGATAAGCCATCCTGCATAATAACTCTATTAAAGAACTTAGCTTTGCATTGCTGGCAAAGAATTTCTGTTTAGCTCTTTTTTGCTGCTTTTCAGATCTAGCTTTGAGTCCTATTAACATGTGGCAAACTGCATGGAAAAGCTGCAATTAAGCCTCTGCATATGACAAGTTACAGGACTGCCAGATCACAACCTAGAAATCCTGCTATATCTTAAAAAGTTACAAGACAGCACAAGAGGATGCAACTACTGTGCCTTCCTTCCAGTTCTTCCACCAGTTCCTTTGTCCCCTCTCTTCCACAAACTTCTAAGAAGTAGGAGTAGGTAAGGGCTACGAACAGAGTGGGCTAGAGGTAGAATGGCTGTATCCTCTCCTTTTGTCTCAGAATTTTGAACATAAAGGCAGTATTTCCAGGTTATGATCTAAATAACCTACAAAGAGTGCTGGTCAGGGCCAGTTTCATAGCACCAGAAAATACCTGATTTTCAATAAAAACAATGTGTTGCTGCAACTTGACCAAACAATATGAAGCAATTGCCCATGAAAACCAAGCAACTGTTCCATATTGCTGATCAAGAAGCAAGTATTGTCAGAAGTAAGGATATACGTATTTTGTTAAATAAGTTCCATCTGTGATTCGTGGATATCCAGGCATCTCCATTGTTCACTCATTGACAGATTTGGATTTCCCCACCCCCTTTTTCCACCACAATTTACAGAACTTTCACCAGCATGTAAATTTTTACATATTCTTAGCTCAGGGTACAATCAGGTCATGTCTAAACATAAGGGTGTAGAGGGAGGGAGGTGGAAGGATCGCAGACTTACCTGCTTCTGCGATCCTCCCCCAGCGTCTAAACAGAAGCACACCATTTTTTTTCTTTTTTAAAAAAAATGAAGTGGAGCCATGAGTGGCCCCGATTCTGCAGAAACAGGCACAAGAACCAAAAAAACCTGCACCCCAACCCCCCGCCATCCTGGGGATGGCAAAATTGCTCCCCCTCCATGGCCATGGAGCCACCCCACGCAGCTCCATGCCCGTTTTAGGATACAGGCCGGTGGAAAAACCAGGATATCCCCAGTTTTCGTTATTCCGGGGTCATCCCAGGGTCATCCCTAGGTCATCCCCGGTAGCCCCCGGGATCCCTTGATTCACGACTCTTGGATAAATGCTTGGTGTAGACATGGCCCCAATGAACAGAATGCACACATGCACACATGCACACATACACACACGCACACACACACACAAAAAAGATTGCCACACAGCAGATGCTGAAGAGAGATCAGAGATGTATAAAAGGTTGTTTGTGGGGGGGGGAGGTATTCAGAAGCCAAAAAAGTTACCCAGAGCAGCTCTGTGTTAAGTCAGATGACTAGTTGGTGGACAATCAAGTCCTTAAATTTCACGTAGAAATTAATCTCATTTCAAGAAACATGTTTATGATCTAGGATTATGGATTAGAATATCTCGGATTAAGGTGACTGGGGAAACTTGTTATATTACCAATGGAGTTCATCCAGCCTAATGTAGTGGCACAAACATAAGCAAAACAATCAAACTGAGCAAGGTATTTTCTTGTGAAGTAATACCTAATCAACTCCTCTGTTGTTTCCTTATCTGACTCCGCCTACAAAACATGCTTTTAAGAGGTGCATCCAGAGCTACTATGAGTAGCAGACATTTGTTATTGACCTGCAAGTGAAACAGCTCCAATGTTAAGGGAGACTAAAATCCAAACATGCGCTATAGTCCAGGTGTACAGAACTTACTTCAGCTCAAGGGCCGAATTCCATTTTGGAGAAGCTCCTGGGACCACATTCCAGGGGTGGGTGGAGCCAATGGGGAAAAAAGAGAAGGGGACAAAAATGCCAGCCTATTTTAGCTTGAAGCTTTTACTGCCAGTAACTGTTGGGTGTCAGATGCTTCGTAGACAATTCACAGGGCTGGCCCTGTGAATTGTAGACTGAAGACTTGGCAATTTGTCATGAGAAAATGTATCTCTGCTTCTCTGGTATGTGCTTATCTCAAATGGTAGGCCGAAGGCCTTGAAGGTTCTCTGGGAATTAAACTATGCTTTGCAAAGGTGGGGGCTATCTTCCTCACACTGTGGCGTCATCAGAAGAGGTTGAACCGTGCCGCCCTGTTGGCACGTGAGTTTAGATTACAGGCCTGAAGCCCTGTCTATCAAAGTAGCTTAGAATTGCCCAGCCTCCACACTATATTGCCTTTGTCCTGAGAGTAATTCCTTTGCTAGGAATTATCTCGTCTATGCTCTTGCTGCTCTGCTGCTGCTGTGAGTTACTATCTGATGTAGAATTGTGTGATGCACTCTGTACATGTTCTATTGCTGTGTGGACTTGTTACTTCTAAAGAACTCTGCCATGAAAAGTGCACTGTGGCTTTTCATAAATTTGGACTTGAGAGTACTGTTCTGGATTCGTGTTCTATAGCTTGCTGTCTCCCTCCATGGAGCCAAAGTTACGGGCAGAGGGAGGCAGAAGCTGATCGTTGCTGTTCTGAAACTCGTGTGTGTGTGAGACCTGTGAGAGGACCTTCCTCAGAGCTAAAGCTACGTGAATTGGGAAGGCTCCCTAGGTCGAAGAGGTTCATTCCCTGGCTTCTGGCTTCCGTGGTCAGCTCAGCGTTCCCTGACAGGCTGAGTGAAGATTTAGTTGCCAGTTGACCGATATACTACTGTTAGGAGGCCTAATCCTAGAGTCTCTCTATGTTCCAGAGGATTCCAGTGCAGCGTGGCCGCTCCTGCCCTCTAAGGACTAGAGTTAATCTCTAAATGTCAGTCCCTGAGTGAGTGCTGTTCTCATTAAGCCGTTCTACCTGAAAGCTGTGTGGTCCGTCTTCAGCTTCAAGTGTGTGTTTGCAGAAATGAAACCGTTATGCTTTGAATTCCGTGTGATTACAATAAAAGAAATCTCACTGTTATTGTTGTGTATCAGTGTACCTGAAGTCGTGAGCAAGAACTTTAGAGAGTTAGCCAGAGTCACGACAGTAACTATGCTTTAGGAGAGACATTTCAACCTTTTAGAATAAGGGGGAAAGCTCCACAACAGCTCAGAAACCACGCAATGATTTGTGGCTGGGGAAAAGAGTGCACAGCCTTCTGGGAAATGTGGAGGGGGCTGGATTGAAACACCCATAGGGTCAGATTTGACCCCCTGGGCTGAGTTTCTGCACCCCTGGCATAGACTATCACTCTGATTGGCATTTGATGACGCTATATAGAGAACATCTAATCTCTAGATTTCTCTAGCTATCCATTCATCCCCATCTACATCCTCTGCTATCTATTACCTTGCCAGCCAACAACATGCCCCCTCCTCTCTGCTCCTACGGAATCTACACAGAAATCGAAGAGTGAAAATTCTGTCCATAGCTTATTTCTATCCAATTCTATCTATCTTCAGCCAGACACCACTTCCTACTTCATCCACCTACAAAACAGAATTTGCTTGGCTCCAGCGAATAACAAATATATGTTTTGTAGAAGCAGCTTGCCACAAGCTGGACTGGGTATTTGCTTTGTAGAAGCACTAAATGCATGCCAAGTTTCCAGAAGACAAACAAAACACTCTAGTCTCCAATGATTTCAGAAGGATGCACCATCTCGTCACAGCGCGAACTTGCTATCTGCTACTGGTAGTATCCTCTTGGTAGCAACTTAAGTGTCAACATATACCATACTGGCAAGGATATTCGGTGCAAAAACAGTGCAAAAACAGCAATGTCTTCTGCCCCCTTCCTTTCAGAATCACAGAACCTGTTTTGATAAGGCAGAGAGGTGCTTAAGGTAAAATGGGCTGGACAAAGATAACCTTAGCTTTGCAAAGATATTTCAGCTGAAGCTGCTGCAAGAATCTTCCAAGGCCCACTTCTGATGCTAAGCAGTTAACTTTGCGCATGTGTGATGCTCGACAGCAGTACTCACCCTGTGGTGATATCATCATCCTCGGTCATTGTTTTGCCCATTAAGTCACTGTCACTCATGTACCCAGATTTGAGATCGATGTCATCAGCATCAAGCGACTCCACAAGTTCCAGGCGGGAAATGTGGCTGAGCTTGCTGGGGCTGCGCATGGGCATGGTGTGGGAATAATGAGCTCGCTCCCCATGCATGTACCAGCTGGGGGTGCCTTCTGAACGGCAGCCCCCACCCACTGAAGGGGCATCCCCAGCCTGCAGCCGTGGGCTGGACTGGCCATAGCGCCAGGAGAGGGGGGAAGAACGGTTTGACAGGCTGGATACACTGCGGGGATTGGCTTCGTCGCTGTCATAACACGTCATCTCCAGGGAGCTGCAGGAACAGAACAGAGAGGAAGGTTTGAGGGCTAGAAGTGGAAAGAGGCAGGCAGATTCAGCCAGGCACTCCTGAAAATCAAAACACCTAGAAGAAAGATGCACTCAGAATCACAGGTCTTGGGAATGTTTTTGTTTGTTTGTTTTGCTTTGTTAGCCTGAGACTGTAAAGTCAGGCTGAAGCCAGGTTTGTGCACTAGGCCTAATGGGATCCAGAGAAAGTGCAAATGCCAAGTGAATAAATAAGACCACGTGCCTATTATTCTCTAACGGGCTACCAGATTCAGGACAGGACTAAGCTCCAGTACTTCTGTCTATCTGCACAGGAAGGCGAATATTCTGCAAGCATAGCTCCTCCTCCAACCACTGCAGGATTGCAATAGGAGCAGCTGTACCTCCCATCATTTTTTCTACTCAAGTACTAAACCACAGGTGTTCTGTTCCACAGTGATGTTGAGAACCTTAAGCATTTGACATCTGTGCTGAATGCCAAAGCCGGATGTTAAAAACAGAGAATAAAGGACTAGGGGCGCCTCCCCCAACCTGGTGCCCTCCAGATGTGTTGGACTGCGATTCCAATCATGGTACAATGGGAGTTGTAATCCAACACACCTCAAGGACAGCAAATTGGTGGAGACTGACTGAGGAGTTGTTCCTGGAAAGTTAAACCAGTGCAGATAATGCTACTGCACGTGAGTGTATGGACAGGACCAAATCAAAAGACAAGGTAAGGAAGCATTCCATTCCATTTGTACACAGATGTACCATGACTCAAAGCAATGAAAAGATACAAAGTTTCTACTCTGTATTTCAGGAATTCCCACCCAATATGACTCTGGACTGCTGTAGGCATCTGGTTGGCCACTGGGTAAAAGGATGCTGGACTAAATAGGTCTTCTGTTTGATCTCACAAGGTTCTCCTTATGTTCTTATGGAAGCCTCCTCAAAGTCAAACTCTTATCTGCCTGGCAGAGCTCTACCGCACAGTGGGATTCTGTGAGTCATTGTTTTAAAAAAATTCAATTGTTTTTGATCACAGTGAATGCACAATTCTCATTTGTTGCATGCAATCCTGGTATTTTCCATTGCTGTTATGCCGTTGGAGAGGATATTGCATTTCCCTAGCACTCAATGTGCTACATTTTGTAGATAGAGAAATTGGATTAGTTCTTCAACATGTGCATTCTTTGCTATTGCTGTTTGGGATTTGGCTGTTTGAGTGTCATAGACACCTACTAGATCCTCCACAGTTCTTCTCCAGGAGTGGTGTGTGTGTGTGTGTGTGTGTGTGTGTGTGTGCTCCTGAAAGCTAAACATACCTGCTCTCGAGTGCGGGCCTGTACTTTTACCCTGATATTTAATTTTCCTTTTAACAGGCAGCAAACAGAAATTCAGTTATCTCTTCCCTCATACCCACTCCATATCCATTATGCATTAGGTGTAGAATGGGGGGGATGTCGGACTATTATCTTTTAATGGGGAATTGTGCGACAATCAAGCAAAGACTAAAATTGGGTTAGTGCACACAGTTCACCTGATCTTTCAAGGCACTTTGATGCCCCATGTTGTAGATGTACCCAGCAAGTTGTAGATGTACCCACCCCACACACCATATGACATAAAAAGCAGGCTTGGGAATTGGTGTGTAAAGAGCATGAAGGTATTATCAACGCAACAGTGCAGCATGTTGTGTGTTTCCATTACAAATAAAGGAAGGCAGGAGAGTTAATGGCTCTTGCTGATGCCCCAGCTCCTAAGCATGCCTTTCATTTAGATTTAATAAAAGCTGTTACTGGACATCAAATACAAAGTGATTATTAAAACCATCTCTGGAATGGATTCACAGCTCCAGGAGAGATGAAGCTTGGCCTATGAAGCCCTATGGACATGGTTTCAATAATTACAATGATGCATAAATATTGTCTTATTAAACTGAAATTAAATCTGGGTTTTTGGCATTTTAATTGCATGGGAAAGCCCACCTTCCAGGCTATTTCCAAGAGGGAAGTGCCACTGAACTTTGATGTGGCACAAAAGAAATGGCAGTGCGTTTTGTACAATACCATATTTAGCTGTCCACAAGAGGGATCCTAAAACTGGAGGAAGATTACATTCTACTACCTAAAGGTGGGACTCAGGAGCTAGGGTGAGACTCACCGTCTAAAATCATCTCCAGCTTTGCTAAACTAAAGCCTACCAGAGAGAGAGAGAGAGAGAGAGAGAGCTTCTACTCTCTCCCTCTCAAAGGATACATGCATTCTGCTTAGAGATGGAGACAGATTTGAGTAAATTCTGGCTTTTATATTTCCCACCAAAATAGGGAATAGCCAGTGTTATGTCTTAGTCCTAGTAGCTCTTGTTAAAAGCTAAAATCTATTTTGCACTTAGCACATGTTAATCTAATTGACAATGTGATCCTATGCACATCTATTAGAAATGGAGTTCAAAGCAACTTAATCTCAGGTAAGTGTGTATAGAATTGCAGCCTAAGTCTGAATAAACTCAAACTCAAACTATGAATTTTGGAGCTTTTCCATCAGGCCCAGAATTTTTTATTTCCCACACCTTTTTTCCTGTTTTGCTTAATATCCAGCCCGTAGAAGAGTTCTAGAGAACTCAAAAGCTTACTCACTCTATTTGTGAATAAAGGTATTACTCTGGTTGGTAGATTTTAATATATTCCAGTATTACTGAGTGCCCCCTGCTGGCAAAGTTGCACACAGCACAGAGTATCAAGTACTTCTTCCACCCTGGGGATTTCCACTAACATGTAACATTGCCTTTCAGCTCCAATCTGATAGTCAGGTCATGAAGACAACACACTCCAAATTCTCAGTAGTAGAATCCCACCACTGCATATCAGAATGATTGATTTTAGCAGTGCAGCAGAGACCAGAGCTGATGAGATCAGCAGCATTAAGGACTGGGTTAAATTTGGCTCTCCTTGCACTGGTTTGCTGGCCCTCAAGTAGCAGCAGCTTAACAGAAGAAGTCCCAATAGCAAGATGTTAAAACTGGTAATACTCATATTTGAAACACATGTTTTAAACAACAAGGTGTAACCATTCAGGAAGCTTGCCACTGGACAGCAACAAACTCAACAAAATGTAGTGCTCCCAAAATAGATATTGCATTCTCCTAATGATTTAAAGCAGCCTCCTCCAACCTAGTGCCCTCCAGATGTGTTTGAGTGCAACTCCTAATATTTCCAGCCAGCATAGCCATGTTGGCTGGGAATGCTGAGATCTGCAGTCCAACACATCTGGTAGATACCAGATTGCGGAAGGCTGACTTAAAGTTTTATACACAGAAAATAGCTATAAATACTAATAGTCCGTAACAATCACCAGCCTGTTTTACACTGGTAGTCAAGAACATAGGAAGCTGTCCAGTTCTGTCTGTTCTGACTGACAGAGATTTCCCAGGGTCTCAAGTTGGAATGCCAAAAATAAGGCTAAGAGATACTAGGTTTTGTCTTGTTTTTAACATGCAGAGAATCATCTAATATACGAATGCGATAGTATGCCTATTACTCAAGATGTACCAGACCTAGTTTGTTCATCTTTGTTTTAAACTGAAGCTCAAACAAGACATGCAAAAAAAATGGAAAGTTCAAAAAAGTTCAAAGCTCAAGCTTTGATAACAATTAATTTCCTCCCCTCTACCAGCAGGATGAAGGACAGCTGTGCTCAGCCAATCAGTGTGGTATGAAGGTGGGCCCTCGGTGCAGCGGTGTGATTAGGTTGCCGCCGCCAGCGGGGAAGGAGATAGTTATGGAGGTGGTCAATCAGTCCACATGAGGGGCGGGGGGGGGGGGGGGAAGGTCGTGCTGCATGCACATTTTGAAGAGGGGATTCACTATGCATGAGCCTCAATTGCATTATTCAGGAGCCCGTTTGTGGTGAGGGGACTGAGGGGCAAAAAAGCGAGAAAGGAGCAGGACTACTAGCGCCCATGGTGACATGGACTTTACACTACTTTATATGAGGGAATAAAAATGTGACTCAACCCATCCCACCACCTGCAGTCCGAAGAGATACAAGTTCAGGAAGAACTGTACCACCACCTGGTTTTGTTGAATGTGAAGTTTAATCCCAAGCTTTGATGAGATCTAGTTTTGAGGTGAAGGACAGGTCAAAGGCTGAGAGGTCAGCAGCATTATCTGGGAGTTATTTTACTAAATATAATCCTTGTTCTACAGGTCCCTCTGATCTCTGCTCACTTTTGGCACTCTATGATTCACCTCTGATCATATGCTGTATTTTTTTATTACATGGTTTAATCTTTTGCCAAGAAGTGTGGGTGTGGCAGGTCATGTATGTTATTTTATGCACTGTATTCACACACAGTTTTGTTTTGTTTAAAGGAACTTCCCCAATGATTCCAGTCTAAAAATAATGCTGTATTTTATCCTTAGGTTAGGGCTGTCTTACAAGGCTGAAAATGGGGCTCTGGAAGATGAATCTGCCTACAGCAGCACCCTTCATATGCTTTGGATTACAACTTCCATCAGCCCCAACTTGAATTGTGGGAGCTGTAGTCCAAGCTATCTGGAGGGCACCGGGTTGTCTACTCCTAGCGTGGAGAAAAATCAATGAAAAGATGTAGTGATAATTTCTGAAGTGTGGGCACTTATCACAACATTCCCCATGACCATGCCCCCAAAGGGTAAAAATTCAGGAAGCTGTGTTGATCCATCTGTCTGACTATGTATTATATATGCCTATTATAATGGGTGTTAATTACCCATTCAAGACCAGGCCATCTCAAAATACATTGCATTACAACAGGAAACAGTGCACAACAATATACTGCTGCTGGAAAAATCAATTTTCTCCCAGCTACTGTGAGGACTGCTACTAAATTCAGAAGGAACAGGGATGTCTTAGGTGGGTGACAGATGA
Source organism: Anniella stebbinsi (assembly GCA_029215795.1). Taxonomy (NCBI): domain Eukaryota; kingdom Metazoa; phylum Chordata; class Lepidosauria; order Squamata; family Anniellidae; genus Anniella; species Anniella stebbinsi. The sequence continues at coordinate 42,525,490 of JARDYH010000004.1, read as the reverse complement.
TGTCCTTATTCCTGCTATTCAAAAAGTCCTGTCACTTCAACCCTGTGAGACTTGGCTCCACTACACCACTGCTCATCAGGTAGGAAACATAAATTAATAAATACAACAAAGAGTCTTGTGGCTCCATGAGGACTAACAAATTTAATAATACTCCATGCATCTGATGAAGTAGGTTATAGTCCATGAAATCTTATGGCAGAATAAATGTGTTAGTCTTTTAGGTACCACAACACTCTTTGTTGTTTTTTCTTCACTAGACTAACAAGGCTACCCTCTAGGAATGCATTCACAAAACAACTGTTTTGCATTCAAACAGTATTTGCAAACTAGTAGACTGCCCCAACCACCACAAGACTGGATCCTGCTTGCCTTCCTCCCTAATCTAAGGCTTAGTTCTCATTGAGATTATGAACTTTTGTGTGAACTATGCTTCAGACTGCTGGGGAAGGCCAATATGATAGAATGCTGATGCAGATTTTTAAAAAACTACAGTATAAGATAAAAAAATAAAAACCAAAATAAAACCTAGCAGCAGTGCAAAGACTTAAAATACAGTAACAGATTTAAACAACAGAAACTGAAAGACTAAAGTGCCTGGGAAAATAAGGTCTTCACCTGGTCCCGAGACCACAACTTAGGTGCCAGGGGAGCTTCTCTAGGGAGCTCCCTCTACAACTGGGGTGCCACAACAGAAAAGGCCCTCTTCATTTCATTTGCTTCATGCACTTGGAGAGCTCAGCTCGGACGTGTAGGAACTTATCATACAGTTGGGAAGCCACGATGATGGAAGAGACCCTCAGCTTTGCATTCATCTACCTTGCTGTAGTGTGCACAGTTTGTACTGGCTTTAGTCCATGCACTTGCTCTGCCCAGTTGGTTTGGAGCCACACAGCAGGGCTCAATTGACAGACCTTTTGGGGTTTTGCCACATACACAGTCCTGAGGCCTTCAATTCCAAGGCATATATTAAATCTGCCTCTGTGCTTGTTCTTTGCACTTTCTGCACAATCAGTTTCTAGGTCTTGATTTCTGCACAAGATTCCGCTGTATGTGCGAGTTTCTGCAAACTTGCTTCACTACAGAAACTGAACTTTAGCTTCATGAGAATTTCAGTTTCTTTTTCTTTCTTTTTTAATATGCCAATTCTCATGGGTATAGAGAAAAGTCTGAAACTGCATAGATAACATCTGCTGAAATCTGAGAAAATAAATTGGGGTTTTGATAGGCTCCCATGTGGCTTCTTAACTCTATATTGTTGCACCTATTACCTAGAAGTCATGCTCCACTTACTCCTTAACTGCTACCACACCAGTTTACTCCAAAATGTTTTTTCAGTAAAGAATTTGCTCATTCCCTGGCCATGTACGTTAAGCATTGCATTCTAGACAAACGTACCACACTAACATACCCAGCAGATGCATTTCCAGCCTGTTGGAATTTATGGCTCCTTCTGTATGTCACCTCCATATGCCCACAAAGACCCGCTGTGTGCTCAGTCATGGCATGATTGGCTTATACTTGCTTCATGTAGAAGCAGCCTTACAACCGAGGAGCTCAATGTAAGAGGGGGGAAACTTCTAGTGCAGCAATCTGCATGAGTCTGAGGCTGATGAGAACATCAGCTAACCTATTGCTGACTTTTGCTTATTTCTACCATATGAGCCTTCCTAAACAAAGAGCTTTGTTTGATATCCTTGGATAAGTCCCACCCAAATAGATGTACATAAGTCTGTGTTTAATTGGCTTTCATAATGCTTGGGGGTGGGGAGGTTGGAATGGAGTGAACTTAGTACTTTTGGGTGCTTTAGTTCCTACTGAACAATGAATCTCTAATACAGCCTTCCCCTACCTGGTGACCTCTGGATGTGTTGGACTACAATTCCCAGCATGCCCCAACCAGATCTAACATTTCTGTTGGCCAGGAAGGGAAAACCTGATACATGATTATAAGCAAGAAAGTTCAATGCAGTGAAATTAGATGGAGCAGGGGGAGAGGAAATAAAATGTATACTGGCAATTTGGGGCAATGTGAGGATACAAGTCACGATGTGCACATGCAGAGACAGAAATGTCATTAATAGGGTTAGAGTTAGGGTTTAGTGGATAGAAAGCAGGGCTTAGTTCAGGTTCAAATCCTTACTCAGCCAGGAAGCTCACCCTATGATTAGCCTCACCTACCACTCAAGCATTATTCTATGCCCCCCCCCCTGCAAAAGTTGGATGAAGGGCAGGATAAAATATGAATGAATGGAACCTGATGGGCATGGTCACAAATGCAGCTGTTATACAGATGTTTTGCAAAGGAACATGTAGCTATAAATGCCCACAAACATTCCTTGCACCATTGGCTATTAATGATATTTCTATCTGTGCATGTGCACATCGTGGCTTGTATCCACACTTTCCCTGTTCGTTCTGAGCTGGCCTCCCTCAATCTTCCCAGAGAGTTTATCCCTTTTACCTTCCTCTGCCTCTCGGCTAGCCCAGCAATCCCAAGTCTAGTTTTCCTCTATGATTAACTAATACTTGGATGTCTTCCATGAAGCAACCTCCCCTGATTCAAACTTCTCCACATTTAGCAAAGCAAATCAACTGGAAGCCACCCAGCATTCCTCCCCTTGCTGCAGTGACTCATCTGGGTGGGGTTCATCAAGCAGCTCCCATCCTGCACGGAATGAGGCAGACAGCATGAAACTCTCATTCTGCAGCATGCACCGCCAGCAGAAACATTTTGGGTGGGTGTGGAGGGTAAAAGTCAGGGAGAGAAGAAGGAGAAAGATGAACAGCAGTTGGATAGTGGGGGGACCGCATTCAGAGAAGCAGCCTATCATAACATGCAGCTGGCTTAATATTTATAAACTGTCTATAATCAGCATTAATCTTTGGATTTATGCATGAAACTTGCTCCAGGTGGCTCACAATAATGTCAAGCCCAAGCTGGTGGTAACAGGAAGTTACATTCATGTGGAAGCTCTGTGGGGATGAAGTTAAAACTACACTGTCAGAAACAGAGACCTTACTACTAGGAGTCTTCCCATCATTTTCAAGCCAGTGTGGTGCAGTGGTTAGAGGGTTGGACTGAGACTTCGGAGATCCGGGTTCTAGTCTCCACATAGCCATGAAGCTCAGTGGGTGACTTTGGACTAGTCAGCCTAACCTACCTTGCAGGGTTGCTTTGGGGATAAAATGGAGAGGAGGACGATGACTATGCAAGATGCCTTTGGCTCCTTGCAGGAGGAAAAAGGCGAGACACACATGTAATAATCTCTACCTATAAAACTGAAAGTATGTGTGTGGGATGTATGTCCGGAAATGTTTACCCACTTCCAGATGACTTAGAATCTTGAAATTTGGCATGCTGATAGGTCTGGCTGTACAATTTACCAGAAAAATCTAAAAACATGAATTTGGGGGTTTTAAGTATTTTTAAAGAATTTAATTTAAAAAAACCCTAGGCTTATGCCTACAACTCTCAGCATGCCTTGAGTGAGAGGTCTGACTTACCAGCCTTTGGCAGCCATTGTAAGTGCACAGATGGGCAGCCGCTATGTGCCTTTCACAACCCAGACTCCTATGGTCGGTCTCAAGTAGTCAACTCAATTCCACATAAAAGGAAACAGCCCACATAAATGGACTGCCTTCATTTGCAGTGCCTACTACTCACATGCATGGTTTTAAAATCATAACTAGATAAAACAGTGTGACTTTGAGAGGCCAAACTCTGAACATGCTCAAAGGCACCCCATCCTGATATCACTGTTTTCTCAGAAAGTGTGCATGCAGACTTTGCCCTTAGGAGAAAGGGGAGGCACTCTGCACATGCCTAGAAAGAGGCCCGATGAAGGGGGGCAAGTGCCTGGCCTGGCCCTGAGCCTTCAGTAGAGGCTCCTGATGGAGCACTTGGTAGGGGAGAAGCATGAGCTGAGGCAGTCCCAGCAGGACTTGGCCAGAGCTAGATGTGTCCACTGACAGCCGCTTACTTCCCCTCCTCAGCGACGCTACTCCTCAATGCTTTATTGAGGAGCACCATCGGCAATGAGAGGAGAGAAGCACCTCTCAGAGGATGCAGGCACTTCTGGGCCGCCAAAGGCATACTAGGAGGTGTAGTACTGGCATGTAGAGTGGATGATTTTAAATATAGCATGGGTTAGCAAACCAGGTCACTATGGACAAACTAGGTCACAATCCTAACTCAGATCCCACTTTCCTGATATCTCCCTGTCTTTGTTCTCCTTCTACCTGACTTTCTCCAACTGCCACTAACCCTGCCCACCATTCCATTCTAGCCTCAGCTATCAATCATTTCTCCAGTCACACTTCTAATTCAATGGTATAGTCAGGCTTTTATGTAAAAATCATAAACCTTATTCAGTAATTCCTGCATCTGTCTTGGAACATTGTGGTTTAGTTATAATGGGCGGGGGAGGGGGGGATGCAGCATAAAAAAAATCTCATCAACTTAAAAGACCTTGGAAAATAAAATAAACATATTCACTTAGCACTGGAAAGCCATTAATGCAGTCAATAGGCAAGCTTGCCTGGGAAAGAGAAATCCATAAGCAATGGGCCACAACTAAGAAGGCCCGCTCTCCAGTTGTCTCCCACACCTCAGATGGTGTTCAAAGATTAACACATTATTCAGGGACCTAGGCTTATGCCTACAACTCCCAGCATGCCTTGGGTGGGAGGGCTTATTGGGCTTTGGCAGCCATTGTCTGGAAGTGGCTCGCCATCTTTGGCCTGAAGGGAGAGCTGCCTCGGTCACTAGGCACCATTAGGAGCTGGAGGGCAGGAGGGTGCAGCTCTAGGCCCGCTGCCAACGGCAACAACTGAGCTAACCTTCAGTGAGCCAGCCAGCCAGCTCCCTCATGGCCTACCTACGGGTACCAATTGCACAGTCACTTGCCGTGAGTCTCAGTGGCAGGATTCCCATTGGGCAAGTTGGGCACTGTAGTGAAAGGAATGCTGGGAGTTGTAGTTTTTGTTTTCTGTGGGGGCAAGGAAAATCATGGCGGTGGCTTCAAGGCGGCCCTGGCCATGCATCAGGGGTGAGAGAGAGAGGAAAAAAAGAAACAAATTCAATTTGTTTTAAAGTTATCTCACAGGCCTTGCATCAGCCTACCTTGCAGGGTTGTAAAGAGGGTGAGAGAGAATGTAATTCTATCAAAAGTTAACTCACAGGCCTAGCACTGTCCTACTACTTTAAGATGATTACCTTTAAGATGATTACCCGAGCCATGCCAGGTATATCAGCTAGTAAATATATAAATAAAAATTCTGCCTCATTTCCATACCAGTTTCCTTAGGTAAAATTCAGGAGGTAGCTTAGGATCCCAATGAGAACTACGGAGACAAAGAGCAGATGTAAGCACAGAGTGGTCCCTGTTTTCCTCATTCTCTGCTGCTGAGTGACAGCCTAGTCACAAATTCCATTTACTCAGCTCAGGGAATGGGCTCACCTTGCCAGCTGATGTCTAATCCCACCCCCCTCCAAATTACAATGATATAGACAAGCACACACACTGCTGTGGTTTGCTCACTGGAGGTCCAAAAAGCTGCAGTTACTGCATTAGCTCATTTGGACAGTAGAAAGCCAAGGGAAAGTTTTATTAAAGAGAAGCCGGTGCCAGTGCCCTGGACTTAGGAACAGGAGGGCCAGGGCTGAGGCTTTGCTGGGACAATTCCACAATGTGGCACTAACGCTTCTCCTGCCCTTAAAGTAACAGGGATCCTTTGTGAATTACAACACCATGTCTCGGACGGGATAAGCTCCCCACTCCACTCAAATCTCTCTCAAAAAAAGTAAACAAGACTAATTGAGCCAATGGTATCAGATGTTTGAAAGGAAGCTTTGGAAAGTGATGGACATGCTTGACATAAAACACAAGGAGCTCTCAAATTGAATCCATTCTGCTCTGAGCTACTTCCCCCAAAATTCACAATGATTTAAATAGATAGGGATGCCCCTGAATTTCCCAGCCTCCAGATTTCACCTCAGGTTTGGAGGTTCTGAATGATGTGGTCATGGCATGGCACCAAAGGCTTCTGCTATTATTTCCATTTGGATTTCCAGGATCTGTAAAGACCACTACATATGCTCAGTTTGCAGCATTCCATTCCTTCCATTTGTTCATGTGTATGTGCCTTTTTCCTTTTCAGGTAAGCCGTGCACATAACTGTGTACATCAAAACGGTGAGTTCTTCAGAAGCATAATTATTTTTTAACCAAAAAGAGCCATGCTGGATCAGACCAAAGACTTATCAGTCCAGCATTCAGCTCCCACAATGGCCAATCAGATGTCTGTGGAAAGTTCAAAAGCAGAACATGAGCACAACAGCATCCTCCTGTTCATATGCCCCAGTAACTGGCACTGAGAAGCATACTCCCTCCAATACTGGAAGTAATATACAGCCCTCACGATTAACAACCATTGAAATCCTCCATGAATTTGTCTATTTAAACTAAGTGCTAGGTGAAGATGTAATTTGTTTTATTTGTCTCAAATCTTCCAGTTTCATTGGAGGAATCCCGTTCTAGTATGAAGAGAGAGAGAAAAATTCTCTCCATCCACTTTCTCCATACCATGCATAATTTTATAGACCTCTATCACATCTTCCTTGCTAGCCTTTTTTTCTAAGCTTTTCCAGCTCTACACTCAATATGAACGTTATCTATTTGGATGAAAAAGGCAGCTTTGGGGTAGTATGCCTTGGCTTCCACATTCAGGAAAACATCCTATAGTCACATCACCGTATGCAACAGAGAGGAAGTCCAAGGTCAAAGAACTGAACCAACCAACTTAATGTAAAATAACTACATGACTTCATAGGAGCAGTAATTTATTTAGGCAATGTCTATGAGCAAAAATGTGTAACAAAGCCTTTTCAAAACATTTGACCCATCAGAATCGATCAACTTCTGCTTGTTATTGGATGTGCTCCACTAGCGCTTCTGTCCTTTGATGCTAGGAAGGGATAGGCAGGAATTGGATGGAATTGGATGTGGCCAGATGAATGTTTTAATTTTTGTATATTGTTTTTAAGTGTTTTAATCTTATGTAAACCGCCCAGAGAGCTTTGGCTATGGGGCAGAACACAAATGCAATAAATAAATAAATGATACACCCAAATGCCAGATCAACTCCTGAGGCCATGAGCAGGGGGAACAGAGAAACAGAGGCCTCACCTGTGAGATACTTGGGAGCCCCGCAAGCTGGACATGGTCTCCTCTAGGTTCTGTCGTAGGTCAAGCACATTCTGCACAGTCCTCTTTCTCTGGGATTCAGGATCTGTTGGGAAAAAAGGGTATTAGTTCCATGGTGAATTGTGGAAAGGATAATGAATAAATTAAAAATACAGTTCGAATGAATCCATGTATGGCTCTTATCCCTCAGCTCATCTGTTACTTATCAGCACAACATCTGCGCTCCTACTAAACTTTGCATGAATGTACTGTTTGCCCACCCACTTGTATCTGTTTATCTTTTTCCCTGAGTTGACTGCATGTGTGTGGGCACCCTCTGACCAGTCCAATTTGGCCGTGGTGGTAAATTCAATTGTACAAAGTACCAAACACTTGGAGGGAATGGTACTGGGATCCTAAACCCGTCTGATTTTAACATTAGCAATGGAAAATATATCTATAAAACATGGACTGGCATTTGGGAATAAGCCCACCACCAATATATTCATTGCTGCCTCCTGAATGAGGCACTTTCTGTGTCATTCATCTTGGTCTATGCCCAATGTCTTTGGCACATTTCTCCACCTTTTCTATTGGCCTGCAGGTTTTTATGTCCTCTTCCACACCACATTCCTCACTATATTTTTCTAAGGCTCCTGAATTCTCTGGGAGAATACTGCTTTTCTGCTCCCTTTGCAAGAGAGAAAATATCCAACTTGAATAAGTAAGGCTGATAAGCACAGACATTTCCTAATAAAACTGATCATCTGGAAGAGTCTACAATTTTAATCCAAAGACAACAATGTATTACTAATTCTCCTTAATATTCCTTTCATTCTCATATTAAATGGCTATTTGGCAAGGTTACAATGCTTTAATGCTCTTTTAACCTGTGCAAAATATCTTCTACTTCTTTCAGTGACTGCATTTGGTCCATTAAAGGTATTGCTAAATCATCTATATGTAAAGATAGGTTATATTATTTGTTCTAATCTTTATATGACATATCCATGGAAGCACTGACTTGTCATACCTAACCACTTGAGAAAACTTCAGTTATTGGGTGGTCTAAAATTGTAAACAATAAATACAATCAGCTAAAAAGTCATGTGGATTATTATTCTTTTAAACATACCCCAATTTTGGTGCAAACTGTCTTTCAAGCTCTGTCATTCATCTTCTGAAACACACTGTGAAATAAGCTATTCCCATTTCAGAAATGGGGAGCAGAATCTATGAGAATAACTTCCATAAGTTCATGCATTGAGTATATGGCTGTACAAGGATATGAATACAAAGTTTGCAAGTCAAAGTCTAACACACTGCCCACTGTCCAGAGAAAGACCATCCAACCAACCAACCGACGCTTGCCAAAGAGCAGCCTAGTATGACATAGCATGCATATATGTTGTACACACACACCCCTTCAGCAAATCTTCCAGGAAGGTCTACGAAGAGAATCCTTCTGTCCCATATCTCTTATCTAGAGCAGCCATAATTATGGGAATTGCAGTCCAACACATCTGGACAGTGCCAGGTTGGGGAAACCTGGTCCAGATCAAGCATTAATGAATGCTAAAGACAACTGTGCTTTATCCTAGTTGCTCAACAACATCACACAACTGGAACCTAATACATCTGCCATTAGGGAAGCAAACAAATTGAGGCTTAATCCAGACAAGTCAGAGGTGCTCCTGGGCAGTCAAAAGGCAGATCAGGGGATTCAGTATGTGCTGGATGGGGCTACACTCCCCCTGAAGACACAGGTTCACAGCTTGGGTGTACCCCTGCATTCAGCCCTAAGCCTGGATGCCCAGGTTTCAGTGGTGGCCAGAAGTGCATTTGCACTGTTAAAGCTTGTGCGCTAGCTGTGCCTGTTCCTTGAGATGTTGGACCTGGCCACGGTGACACACGCCTTATTTACATCCCATTTAGATTACTGTAATGCGCTCTATGTGGGGCTGCCTTTGAAGAGTGTTCGGAAACTTCAACTGGTTCAAAGAGCTGCGGCCAGATTGTTGACAGGGGCTGGCTATAGGGAGAATACAACTCCCCTGTTGAAACAGCTCCACTGGCTTCCGGTCTGTTTTCGGGCACAATTCAAAGTGCTGGTTATGACCTATAAAGCCCTATAAGGCTGGTCCAGGTTATTTGAAATACAGTATTCTACCTTATGAGACTTCCCATCCCCTGAGGTCTTCAGCGGAGGCCCTTCTCTCTGTCCCACCACCATCACAGGCACGCCTGGTAGGAATGCAGGAGAGGGCCTTCTCAGTAAACTAGACTGGCTCCCTCCTTGGTGTGCTATCGGAGGCAGGCTAGAACATTTCTGTTTCAGCAGGCATTTGGGGAGTAGTTTAGACCTCTGTGGATGTGCTGTTTATATTTTGGATTTTAAAAAAATTATTCGTAATTAAAATGTTTTAAAATGTTTTAAATATTTTAAAATTCTACTATGTTTAATTATATTTTTTATTTTTGCATATCCCTATTTGTTTTAACTGTACATTCTAATTTGTAAGCCACTTTGAGTCCCAGTATTGGGGAAAAGGTGGAATAATAATAATAATAATAATAATAATAATAATGTTTGCCAATGAATTCAGCTCTCAAAAGACTAAACTTGCATGCCAACGTTGGCCTCCTCCTGAACCACCTCAAGCAGACCTTAAAGCGAATTCAGAACATTCTGCCTCAAAGATCAGTAGTAATGATGGACTATATCACTATCCACATTCAGTGGGAGCCTCTGTAGCCTGTTATCCTCTATAACAGTGGTAGTCAAACTGTGTTCCAGGGACTACTGAGGTGCCCTGGAAAATTATCAGGGGCCCTTCAATTATAAGTGTTGCTCATCCAAGGCTACTTCTGCTAGAACTGAACATCTGCAGCTGTGGTAAGTTGTGGGTTAGCCTGAACCATAGAAAGATTCTTTGGAGTACATTTGATTATTATTACTTCTGGAAAATCATGGCAGACATTTTCATCTCATGTTTTATTATGCTTGAGGCACGTGTAACAAAGCCAGACAGCTGCAATGTTACTTCTCCAACCAACGCTTTGCCCTGTCCTATTTTAATCTGGCACAAGACAACACACCTGGCAGTCAGATCTGAATCGCAAAATTCAGCCTGCAGATTCCTGCTTGTAACCCACCTGGCAGGAGTGGAGTCATATGCCACACTTGAAAGACTTTTGAAAGCCATTCTTAGCTTAGCAGGAAGATCTGTGGCGGTAACTCTGAAGGAAAAGAGGTGAAGGGGAAATACTTTTTTTTTTTAACCAACACAAAACAGGAGCCATAACGGAAACTCTGGGAAAGCAGCCAGTTGATTGAAACTGGAATGAATAGCAGCAGCTGATACACTCAGCAGCAGGTATGCTCATTCCCTGGAATATGAACTACTGTTGCTGCTCCTCTCAAGAATTCCATTCTGACCTCACATGCAGGAATTTGGAGTTAGCTGCTCAGTCTGAAGACTGCACCATTGTCAAGGGAAGCAGAGCAAAGCTTCCCAGCTAGACAGCTAATAGGCCACCATGCAAGAGCAATCCCTCTGTGCATGACGACCACTTCCTGCTACTATTTACTTACAAATATAAAGGACAGGGCTTCATTATTTATGATAAATATAAAGGATAGGACATAACGAAAGAATGCTGAGATTCCAACAGGAAAGGTAACGGTTAACTGATAGCTAGTGAAGGGCGGCAAAGCTGGGATGCTGGGATATAAAGCATTTCAGCCCTAGAGTAGGAATAGGCAACTGATGGCCCAGGGCTTATTCCGTCCCTCTGAGACCTTACTATTTCACTCCACAGCATAGCCATCAAGCTCAAAGACATCCCATAACTCTTGTAACAAGTATGTCCTACTTAAAAACACAACTGTCCCTTCCTGATGACATAATCCAGTAGGACAGAAGGTTAATTCTATTATAATACACACTCACATAGAGACACACACACTATTCTCCCTGATATGTATGGTAACAGCCTCCATAACAGTACCCGTTTAAGTTCAGAAGGAAAGAATGCTGTCAAACCCTCATTGCTGTTTATGGGGTGAGAAAGTCCTTTGCATGTGAGCCAATGCAATTGTGTGAATGCAATTAACCTGCACATTTTTGTTAAGTGAATAGCGGTTGAGGGGAAGACTAAGCATCTGCTGGAACATGAAGTTGGAATGGGGGAGTTTAACTTTCTGACTTGGTTTGCATGGAAGAATGCACTGTGGGTGAATTTCCCAAAGGGGATTCTTGACACACCAGCTGCCACTATTTTGAATGTTCAAGCAATCGGGTGGGGCGGGGTGCCATAGCTTGTTGTCACGTGCAAATCTGGTGAGGATAGGTTGATGGGGTAGTTAACAATCCACCCACAACCCTCAACCCTAAAACAGCCCAAGGATTCTGGGCGGTTTGTCAACCACCCTAACAATCCACCCTCGCCAGATTAGCACATAACAACAAGCTACAATGCATCCCCATTGTGGCTTAAATATTAAAAATGGTGATTACCGCCACAGTGAGAAAGCTCCACAGGAAAATTCACCCATGGTGGTTTCTTGTTATGTGTGAAATGAGCCTCTTCCAACCCCCAACCCCACCCCACCATGGTATGGTATGGACAAGAAGCACCTCTCTGGGGCTGCTTTTTGCATTTCAAGGGCAGCTCAATGAACAAAGCCAGTGTTATTGACCCTTTAAGTCCTTGTTCAATTTTAAAAATATGCCCCCTGTAAACATGAGTTGCCAACCAGGGGCCTAGAAGAAGCCAGAATTGGTATGCTCTAGAAAATGTGATATACCTGTTGCTATCAAGCTGCCACTTTCAGCTAAATTCCAAGGCAGTCCTCAGAAAGCAGCTATCCTACAATGATCACAAACCATTGCAAGAGCTACAAACCAATAGAAAAGAGAAGACTGATTAATGGACTAGAAGGGAGGAGGAATTAGATTAAGGTACATATTTGTGGTCTCTGTCACCAACTCTTCTCTCCATTTGTGCCCCCTCTAACAAAATAGTTAAAATATAATTCTCTTGGATAAATAATATACCATGCAATTCTTTTTATACAGTGGTTCAGGAATGAATAACACAGTTCCAGTCCTTAAGTCTAAACATGCAATCAGTCTGGAAAAAGAGTATGAAGCTTTATTTTGTCTTACAGTTTTACAAGCAATAGTTTCACAGTGGTGTTGTCTCCTCTAAACTGTGAAATATACTATGAATATAGTGAAATGTTAGGCCAAACTGACCAAAGGTTTTCTGGCAACAAATATTGCCTGGAACTTTTTCTGAGCGGCTTCTCATGGCCCTGCTTCCCATCCACCCAGCTTTTTCTTTCCCTGAGCAAGGAAGCAATTGGTTCAACCCATACAATTCAGATACAGTTCCAGATGTTATGGCCTGCAGCAGCCAGGAAGGTGGCTTAAGCCAGTTATTATACATACAGTAGCAGCAGGGTAGGAACCGGAGGTGAGAGTGCAAACCACACACAGAGCACATAGGGCACTCTAGGACCAAAAGAATTGGAGTGGGCCCATTTCCAGTCTGGATCTGCACTCTTGAAATAATAAACCCCAGATGCATACAGAAACACTGCACCAAGCAAACATTCTACCTTCAGCAAATTCTTATAATAAAAGCCAAAACAACGAGCTTGCTAATGGATAGTAGGCTTGATGACCACCTGGATGGGAGCTCCACCTAAGCTCCACACTGACTTTTCTTAATACAGAACATCTCAAATTAAAACTGATTTTCCAAGACTGAAATTCCCCATTTCAGTCTGGGGGGGAATGGGAGGGGTGATATTAATTCCCCACTCCTCACAATACAGAAAACTGCACATTTCACCCAAGGATTCAAGATTTCCAACAATTTTACATCTCTAGCTCAGGCCAACCAATAGAGAGAAACATCTTCATACAAACTGCAGTAAAGGGACAATTAAAAATATAGCCAGATTTTTTTCATTTTCAACAACTTTCAGCTGATGCATTAATTTCCCCCACAGCTTGAGCCCAAATATTTTATGTTCATCTGACAACCCAGACCTGTTTCACAGAAGCATCATACTGCTGGGTGCATAGTTATGCCATCAATTGTTATGCTTGACAATGAAAAATATAATGCCATGTGCATTATATTGTCATGACACTAGTTCTAGAGTACCAACTTATAAAAACTCCTTGTTTCCAGGCAACATTTACGCAGCAGAAACAAACATTATGAATGAAATGTTGATGTAACAGGTTAAGCACATTTGCAAAGTGTGACTTTAATATGGAATTCTCAGACATGAAAAAAGAGCTTTATTACAAATCATGTAGGTTTCTTTATGATTTCTAGAATGTGAAATTTTGTATATCATTCATCAATTCTATATGTGCAATACGGCACTTGAATAACTGGAGTTTTAACCCCACGTTACACAGTGGCTCAATTCGGACGACACGTTAACCAACGGTTGTTAAGTTAAACAACCGTCAGTGGGTTAACCAAATGTGTTGTCCGAATTCAGCCACACAACGGTTAACCAACCCACGGTTGTTTAAGTTGCAGTTTTAAACAACCGAGTTAAACAACTCGCTTGCGAGTTGTTTAAAAGTTAGTCAATTGACTAACGTGTTGTCCGAATTCAGCCACTTGAGTTGCGTTGGTTAAACAACTGAGATGAGTACGTTAATACAAAAGACCATAGAGGAGAGCGGCAAGAGCAGCAGACAGCGAACGGGAGCTCAGGCATGGATGAAACAGATCGCTGGTTTCGCCGCCATAGCAACCAGGACGCCCGCCTCCCCCACCAGGCAGCCGGCACGGAGCTCAAAAAGGAGCCAGCTCCTGCAAGCACTCACGCAGGGTGCCCAGTCAGCTACCCAAACAGACAGGGAAGCGCACCAGAAGGGCACTATGGCAAAGGGGAGGGAGGGGGAGACGGAATACGCAACAACCCCAGGTGCCCTGGAGCAAGGGGCAGCCCCCCCCACACACCAAGAGGGAGAACAACACCCCATCCAAAGTAGACCCCCCACTGCACCGCCACCTCCACCCTCGCATCACCCAGAAGGACGAGGGCAGGGGAAGCGGCGACCAGAGAGCCCCCCCTCATCCGCCCGACACGGCTGGACAGTGAGCCTTTGCCAGGCCCCGAGAATCCCTTTGGGGAGCGTCGCGCCCGTGCGGAGACGTCCCGGGTGCGTGAGAGCATCAGTGCCTGGATCTGGCTGCGCTACCCCCATCCCATGTGAGCGTCGGCTGTGGAGTCCCATCTCTGGACTGGCATCTCTCCCTGGCATGGCCCCCTCTCCACCTCCTCCCCTTGGCACGTTCCGTGCTTGGCTCCCTCGGGGTGTAGCGTTGGCTATCCCCTCTTCACCGCTGTGCCTTCCAGCCACCTCCTCCTCCATTCCCGGGGGCACCTGTCCTCTCCATAGGTTCTGCCCTGGCATAGTGGTGCCCATGTGCCTTACTGCCCATGTCTGATTTTCCTGCTGAATAAAGATTTCCCAACCGCCCCACTCTCGCCTTCTTTCCTGTGTGTGCGGGTGGTTGCTCTAGGAGGGAGGTGGGAGGGGGCTGGGGGAGGTGGGTGACTCTCACAGATGCCAGGTCTCCCATATAGGGTGGGCGGGAGTGGCTCCCTGGTGTGTGGGTGCCAATGTTTGGGGAGCATTGCTGGTTGTTACTCTTGTGTAGGTGCTGCGGTTCCTCCTGGCTGCCTCTTTGCCCGAGGCTGCTGAGTTCCGCCCAGTGACTGAGGCGGCCAATGGGGTTTGGGAGGCATGTCCTGCATCGGCTTCAATGGCGGCAGCCATGGTTTTCGGCCGCAGTGCCTTCTGGGATACCTGCTGGAGGACTAACGGGGTTTGGTAGGCGGGGAAAATAGCGGCCGAGCTGTCAGTCAGAACCGAGTACGTTATTAACCACCAGGGTGGTTAACTTAACTTTGCATCCCCTGCTGCAGCATGTCGTCCGAATTGAGGCCGCCTTTTTAACCCACTGTCAGTGGGTTAAGTCCTCTCAGTTGAACTAGAACTAGGCTGGCGAGTGTTACCCAGAGGACCTTTTCTTCCATCGCTCCCAGACTATGGAATGGTCTGTCGGAGGAGGTTAGACAAATTGACAGTCTTCATGAATTTAAGAGAGTCATGAAGACTGTCCTCTTCCAACAGGCCTATCCAGATGAATTTTAAATTGTTTTTAATGTTGTATTGTTCTCTTGCTTTTTAAAAATTTTAACTGTTGTGATTTTTATGTTTACATTGTTGCTGTTCCCCGCCTCGATCCGGAGGGAGAGGCGGGTTACAAATAATAATAATTATTATTATTATTATTATTAACGTGTCGTCCAAATTGAGCCATTGTGTGTGTGTGTGTGTGTGTGTGTGTGTGTGTGTAGGGTCACTTTTTAATCAGTATACTCTGATGTTTAACATAGCCATGAAACACCACAGATTCACACATAAAGAATTAGAAATGAAGCCAATAAATCAAGATCTGTTCATGAGCAAACACTCCAAATTCCCTATTTACCAGGAAAGTTCCTATTTGCAAGCATGTTTTCCTGGTAAATCACTGGCCCTATTTTTGCATTTTAGGGTGAGCTGTTAGGAGATGTCATTCTTCAGGGTTCTGCTTCTTCCCCCAAGCCTTTACAACAGCTTTCCCCAACTTGGTGCCTCTCCAAATGTACTGGGCTACAACTCCCATTATCCCCAACCAGCATGGAGAGGATAGGCATTGCAATACAACATATCTGGAAAGGCACCAGCTTGGGGAAGGCTGCTCTAGGAGTTAAATCTTCGAGTGGGGATTGGATGCATCACTTCTAGCAACTATGCATGTGCCTATGCATCTATGCATGATGCAGTGCCTCATTTGCCAGGTCACATCATGTAAGTGATGAGACTTGAACTGTTGATAGCCTATTGCAGAACAACTGTGCTTCTTTAAGGTCCCCTTTTCATGTCAGCACATCAGCACCGGGATGCCTTGGGAACTTGCACTCGCACTCCTTCCTGGCATCTGCACAGGAAGGAGCGCGAGTGTGGAGTTGGCACTGCCGCATCAAGCACCAGGGAGAGGGGAGGAACGGGGCAGCCAGAGGGGGAGGGGAGGAAGGGAGGGACGTGAAGTGGCTCTACTCCTTCTGACCTCCCTCTGGCTGCCCCGTTCCTCTCCGCCCCCGTTATATATATATATATATATATATATATATATATATACTGTAGATGCGAAGGTTCACATCTACTGGGCGGAACGGGGCAGCCAGAGGGAGGTCAGAGGGAGGTGAGCCGGTTTGGGTGCCATGTGTCCCTCTCTTCCTCCCCCTACGACTGCACCCTTCCTTTCCCCGTTTTTATTTTTTTATTATTTATTTTTTTAAAAAAAATCTGTAGATGTGATCCTTCTCCCATACAATCCACCCCGCATGCTCAGGTCCTCTGGGAAGAACTTATTGCAGTCGGCCAAGACTAGGCTGACATCCATTACCCAGAAGACCTTCTCTTCTGCTGCTCCCAGGCTGTGGAACGACCTGCCGGAAGAGATACGCCAACTCACCAGTCTTCAAGAATTTAAGAGAGCGATAAGGACTGATCTCTTCCGGCAGGCCTACCCAGTAGAATTTTAAGATTTTGTTGTTTTAATAACATATTAACTTTATATGCTTTTAATCAGTTTTATGTTTTTTCTATGGATTTTACATTGTTTTTACTCATGTTGTTCCTCGCCTCGATCCAGAGGGAGAGGCAGGTAAGAAATAAATAAATAAATAAATAATAATTATATAAACCGCGGGGAAGGAATGGGGCAGCTGAAAGGGGATGAAGAGAGGGATGCATGGCGCCCATACCGGCCCTCCTCCAGCCAATGGCGACCAATCAGCTGTCACCATCAGCTGTTGTGGCACGCTCTGCAGAAAAAAAAAGTCAGGGTAAGTGCCCAACTTTTTTAAAGCGGAGTTTAAGGGTTTTGCCCTTGGAGGGCTTCGGAGTGGTAGCAGCATCACGTAGATCACCTGCCGCCACTCCAAAGCCACCGTGGGGAAGGGACCCCGTCTAGAGGTATCCTAGAACATCTTTAACCAAAACAGCAAACATCTTCCTGGTTTTCAAATAGGTGGGAGATAAATTACTAATCTATTACAATGTGTAATAGTGGGCAAAGTAGCCTTCACCTATGTGTACTAGTGGAAGGGGGCAGAAGGAAGGACTTGAGCAATGATTTCTGCTAGGAAAATTGTGGCGTTACAAGCACATCCCTGTTTTCCTCTGTATGTGAGCTTAGCTTGTTAAACCTAAAGGTAAAGTCACAAACACACAATTTGATTCAGCTTTCTAAAAGGGCCTCTCTCCTATTACCTCTCCCACTGTCGCTCTTCATCATCTCCATAATGAACGTCCAAAAATGCTATTTATTCATTTATATGAAAGGCAACTGGCCAAGCGGGGAGCAAAATGAGCTCTGGCATCAAGTGGCAAGCTTCACATTATATTCATCCAGTTTAATTTACCCTGCACAAAACATTCTTAGCCCACATACAGTCAGACTCACAACACATAAACATTTATAGATCCTACTTCTTGCAGCCATCTATTCAACTGCAGGAGTTCAATCCTATGAAGGCATCTTCTTTAGAATACTGCGCAAATTCATACTTTTTCTATCATGTCAGATTTAGACTGGAGTTGGAGATCTGGGTTCAAATTCCCACTCACTTATAAAGTTTAGGGCCAAACTAGACATAACATTCATTAATAGTAGCCATGGAAGGCCCCAATCTGATCAAGACTATAGCACTGGAGAAGGGGAGCGAGGCATTTAACTCTGTTAAAATAAAATAAAAAGCTCTGCAGCAAGGTTTGGTTTTGTTGTTATTGTTTTTTGCAGGTTTGCATCTGTTTTCGCCACTTTGTCCTTGGATTCCTGCTGAATTTATAATCTGACATTGTTTTCAGTTATAAGTGTTTAAATTGGGGTTTGTTTGTTTTTTACTTTCTTCTTTACTTTGCAAGCAAAGGAGGCATACAATTGCTTACTAATAACAACAACAAGAATCAGTCAATTCATCCATGGTAAACTATTTTGCCCACTAGCACTCTAGCTCATTAAAAGTTCTACAGTCTAATGCTAGGCATGTTTACTTCAAAGTCATATTTTGTGTAATGAAGCATACTTCCAAATAAGTGTGTATAGGATTGCTGCCTTAGCCTTCAAGCAGATGATCTTGCTTTAGTAGTATCACATGTGTACAAAGTAAGGATGTCCAGATTTTGTGTAATCTGTCCCGTGTGTGTTTTGTGGATTCTACAGTGTCATTCATTCTGGCATCTATTCACAGATGGATTCAATCCCCCCTTCCATTATGTGGGAAAATATGCATGTAATTCCATAAGTGAGTTTGCAACAATTTATATAATTTATGTTAGTGCATAACATTTAGCTTTTCCCTGCATATATTTCCCAGGATGGCTTATGTCTCAGCAGAAATGGTCATATTTTCCTACAAATAAATTTGCGTAAATTTCAGGAAAGTTAAAAAAAAAAATCTAAAAGTCCACCAACTGCACAGCCCGAGAGGCCAGTCCACAGCAGATTCTGCAACTTCAGTTCTCAGAAACATGAACTTATTTTAGTCCATCTCAAATTTCTCTTGAATCCCTAGTACAAAGATCCCAGAAGAAATTTGTCTCTTGTCTCTAAGAAGATATATTTCTGTAAAGTGTGTAAAGTCCATTGCCAAAGGTTTTGGATGCTTTGTTTTAATTGCTATAGCAACCAGATACTATCCAGGCTTATACAGGAAATAAATTAATTTCAAATAGGAAACCTGATTTAAATCAATTATTTAAATTGGCCCTTTTCCTTTATTAAAAGCACCTTGATTTAAAGCCATCGATCCTGTTATTGAACACTACCAATAAATATCCGTAGCACTTACTTGCAATTTCCTTAGCCAAAATTGCATCTTCCATAGAAAATGGTCTTTTTACAAAGCTCTCTAAATATCTCTTGGCAAGATGCATCAGCCTCAATAATCATGATGTTTCAACTAAATCTCCTATTAAAAATCAGTGTTGTGTGTAGACAGAGAAAGCCCCAATGAAAATTATGCTGTCTATGTAGTGAAAAGATGGCACATTATTTCAGCAGCTCCATGTACAACACAGGAGGTTGCAGGTAGCCAAGGCAAGACACCTTTATTGATTTTCTGTTTTTGTTGTAACAGTCATCTCATACACAAAGAAGAAACTGATTGATGCTCAAAAAGGCTATATAACCTTGCAGTGATCCAATGGTAGTTGCCTAGCAGTGGAATTGCTGAAGGGACAGACCGCAAAATCAGTTTCCAAGAGAATCAATGAGTCCAGACAATCTAAAAACGAGCTTCTCTTTCATCTTCAGAGAACAGTTAATACCATCCGAGGTCAAGCAGAACAGAACAGAGCAGCCACAGGAAAAAGGAATTTGGTTTATCTAAAGCCTCACTTAATACTTGCGAGTTTCAAATGTTTTTATTGTATTTCTTTCCTTTTCTAAACTAGCATGGCTGTACTTAAAATGAGTAACTTAAAGGAAGGACCTCTGATGTTTGGAAGACATGGATCTTGAGATACATGAAAATGTAACAAGGAAGTAGCAACACAGGCATCTGTTTCTGGAAAAAGATCACTACCCAGTGGTGTTTTGAATGGTATGTATCTACTCTCAAGAAACACCAGCTATCTCCCTCTCTACCATTTTTTCACTTTTAAGGAAGTGAGCAAACCAACATCACAAAAAATGTGTTACATTTAAAGGCTGCATGATCTGAAGACTACTTGTGCAACCAACATGTCCCCTACCCTCCTCCTCCCTGCAGCTCCCTGTGGACCCCAAAAAGCCTCTTTGAAACTTTGGGGGATCTCCTGAATAGAGTGGGATGTGTCATGTGGGATTGAATTGGGAGAAGGGAATCACCCAGATTGGATGAAGGATCTTTCCATGAGCAGAGCTCTGCTGGAGTAAGATTCCTCCACCTGAATTGGGGCGAACCCTCCCTCCCACTGCAGCCGCTATAAGACAGCCTACACTGTTTAAGGGGGCTGCTCAACCCTCTGAAGAAGCTTTTCAGGGCCTACAAAGGGGAGGGGGGAGAAGAAAGATCAACAGTTGAACAAGTGGAACCTTTTTATAATAACCAATTTATAGGAAGTGGATCTTACATCTTTTTCCAGTTCAAAGCCTTGCTTAATAAAAAACATAAGGAGAGCCATGCTGGATCAGACCATGGGTCCATCTAGTTGGCATTCTGTTCACAAAATGGCCAATCAGCTGCCTATGGGAAGTCCACAAGTAGAACATGTATACAATAGAATACTTCCGCTTGTGTTCCCCAGCAACTGGTATACATAGGCCTTTGATACTGGAGGCATCATATAGTCATCATGATTAGCAGCCACTGATAGTCTTATGCTCCATGATTTTGTTTTATTCTTTTAAAACCACCCAAATTGGTAGCCATCATTGTATCTTGTGGTAGCTAACTATGTGCTGGGTGAAGAACATCCTTTTATCTGTCCTGAATCTCCCACCAATCAAAGTGAGGAAATGGTTTGACTCTCCCCAAGAATCAAGGGAAGGTAGGCTAGGGAATCAAAAGACCAAAGTGGAAGTCAGGAAAAATGAAGACTACACTTAGCAACCTCTCTAGGAAAGGGCGAGTTTGGACGATCATGGCAAGGGAAGCAACCCTCGTGGATGCTTCCTCTGCTCCATGTGTGCCACGTGCACGCCCACCATTTGCATTATTCCCTACACTGCAGTGTGGGTTGGCATGTCATCCGAAATTGGCAAGAGGTGGGTGTCGTACCTACGCTACAACCTCTACAGTACATATGGTGGTTGCACGCATAGTGCACGTGGGGGCAGGGACAGCAGCCACGATGGTTGCTTCCCTCGCCACGATTATCGCTGCCTACCCCACACTGAAAACTATGGCTTTCAGCAGATAGCTCATCCTCGTGCTAGGATGTGGCTTTACAGTCTTTGCCAATAACTGACATAGATTTAGATCTGAAGTATAGAAGATAATTTGGTAACCCTCCCAACCAGTTTTTCCTTTTCGTATTACTTTTCCATTCAACCTGGGGCTGCAGGTGTTAAGGGACCTTGAGTTCTCAATGAAGAAGCATAGGATGTTCAGGACTGCGGCTGCAATCAGCCATAGACCAGAAGCTGCGGAGACTACATGATGCTGTTTGTTGTGGACAGTGCCTGTCTGTGTATAGGCCTACAGAAAACGAACAGAGGACAAGCAGCACCCAAAACAGTAGCCCCCCTGCAGAGATTCCTGTGGGTAGTTGACACAAAATAGCTCACTGTTTGAGGAAATCGGAATGAAACAGGCTTTTTGTTGACTTGTTCTGTGGTGGCTTATTAGGAGGGTGAGTGGGTATATTTATCAGTGTTTGTGTGTATCTATGTGTGTCTGTGTTTATATGCCTAGTAAAATTAGCCAGTATGCAGAAAGGACCTACTTAGATGACTCAAGGTCTGCAAAGGCTGCCTTATAGGGAAAGGCTTCTTGTATGCAATCTCTTCTTATCCGTGGATGGGGCAGCAGACATGGTCTGTAAATGCATATTCCCAATAGCAGGCAGTTTATGAATGTTATATGATGCTCAGAAGATAAACCAAGAAACAGAGACTAGAAATAAGGCTCAAGGTCCTAAAAGAAGAAATGGGCCCTGGTGCCATCTGTTCTGGAAAGTGACCAATTCCATGGTATCACCTGAACGTTCTTTTCCCAAATATGTCATTTTCTAAGAGACATGATCTCATGTCTCAAAAGGTGTTAGAGCTATACATCTGACTATCAGGTGAATGTGTATGTGCACCACATATGCACCAACAAATGCACACACACCAGAAGAAGGAAATTTAGATGACAAAGCTGCTTGCAACATAGGTACAATTCCATTTCTGTAAGTGCAGCAAAAATAGTTATTGTCTTGCATGGTTGATGTTCCTAGCTTCTGGGAGTATAAAACTAGTCAAAAACCCATCACAAAATCCCAAAGTCTAAGTATTCAAAATGTGGTATTTCCAGGCAGTTTTTCTCTTCAGACTGTCAAGGCCAAATTTATAAGCTCCAATATCTAGGTCAAAAAGTGACAAATGGCTTGGAAATTAGCACTTCAATTCTCTTGCAAACAGAGGTAGATACATGGTAGTATGTGCAACACCAGAACGTAACTTCATCTATTCAAATGCATGGATGGGAAGAGGAAGAATTCCTTGACTGATATACGTACCTTAACAACAAATACGCCCATACAGAATAGTCTGTAAAATATAAATGGATTAAAGTTCTTCACTATAGATCTGGGTGCAATCTATTACACACTTGTCAAGCTTCCATAAATATGGTTTAATAATTAACTGGTCATTAAGCCCTGTGAAATAGCTCTTTCACTAAATTTTAATTACTACCCAAATGTGTTTAAAGATCATTAATAATATCACAACCAACCATAAAGGATTCTGATGAATTTTTACCTATGTTTTGGAATGCGCTCCATGCTAAACTGTACAGAATCTAATCCAACCCATACTGATTGTCTCTGGGACTATTCCAATAGAGTTTTATATTATAAGATAAGCATATACCAGAAAATGGAAGACCACTTAGAATCTTAGTAGATTTGAAAGACACAAGAAATCTAATTATTTTCAAAGATACTTCACCATGGGATTGTGTGGTTAAAGGAGACTAGATTATATAAACTACAATTGTGCAAGGGAGTGTCACAGCCAGTATAGCATTGTATTACTTTTGACTTCCAGCTGTATAAATTGGGGTGGACAACTTGTGGCCCTCCAAATGTTTGGCCTACAACCCCCATCAGCACTACCCATCATAGTGAATGGTGAGAGCTGATGGGATCAGAAGCATCCCTGCTATAAATAGAGCTCAATTTACTAGAGGATGGACTTCTCTGCAGGTGACCATCCAATTTTAAGAAAAGCAAGAGTTGAATCTACAACACTGCAATAAATTTCCCAAGGCAATGCAGCCTCCCCCAGATGCTTATATGGGAGCATGTAATGAGACTTGCACTGAATATTCATCTCAGATTATCTTGCATGAAGCTGACTGGGAAGGGAGTAATTTAAGGAAGCAATTGCCACTGACAGGGTAAATAAATAAATAGATTTCTGATTCTCTACTCTGCTATTGCATCTTCTAGAGGAACAAATCAAGTCTGGGGGGAGGGAACAGCTGTAATAAATTAATGAAGGTATAGAAAATCCAAGGTTAGAATAATTACCTAATGACAAATAAAAGTACTAATCCTATGACACAGCCCAAGGAGTTTAGCAGTCATCACTAAGGCAGCTTTTGTTCAGCACTTTGAGACCCCAATTACATGAAGTTCCAAGTTTCACTTCTGTTCAACTTTATTTCCAGCAATTCAGTCTGAAGAAACTGGCTCCAGTCAGTCTCTGACTGCAGTGGAACTTTCTCATAAGAACTTTTAGGATAGCAGCCAGTGGACAACTGATGGGAAAATTCAATACATTGAACATGTTCACATACACATTATTAGCTCCCTATAGTGGACAGAATTTTATTTAGACCTGGGGGATCAATGATCATTGCTGTGGCACATAGTTAAATTACTAGCTACTAACTAAGTTGCTACAGCACATTTCAATGACTAATGATTAAGCATAGGCATACTTTTCATGGTTTACACCTGACAAAGAGCAGATAAATTTATGTGTCTGTTATAAATACATGTGTGTGCTATAAGACTGCTGAATTTGTATTACAATCTTTAGCGTCTCTGCTCTTCTTTCCCAGGTTCCCTAAAACAGTACACACTATCCCATCTATCAGCTTCAATAGTCATGCTGTTTCTAGGATGTTTATCAACATGCCACTGGAGTTTAAAGGATCGCTTTCCCGATCAGGAGTAAAATGCTCTGGTAAAAATGCAAGAGAGTAGAACAGCAGATGGCCATTGGAGAAAATGAAGAGGTGCCTCAGAGATCAGAGCTGGAATTTCAGAGAACTGGGCAGCATCACCCACAGTTTGTTATACATTTGCACTGCATTTATCTGCATTGTTTCTGACTCACAGAAAAAGCATTTATATGGAGAGGGGAGGGGAGGCCCCTGGAAGCAGTTCTTTGGACTAGTGGGTGGATGGTAAAGCAATTAAGAAGGGATGAGTTCAGAGCTGGGATTGCACTTTATACCACAATCTGCCAATTCCAGCCTTCTCCAACACTTACATTTCTGTACAAGAAGCCCGTCTTCTGCTGCATCCAACCACAAGATGGCAGCAACAGGCCTTGGATGTCAAGGCTAGGCTAAATCAGAAATTTGTTCAGAACTTGTCTAGCAATGCTCAGCATGGGAGAGAAGAACACCCATAGTAGCCATCTAGTCTGTCTGTTCTGAAGGCAGCAATCCATAGCCTGGGAATAACCTCTGAATTAAACCCATTACTCAACAACAGATGGATCCCTTCCCAATGTTGGAGGGAGCTACATGGCTGGGTGACTAACAAAAGTAAAATCCCTTCTCCTATTACTAGGAACTCTAGCACATATCTTCCTCTGCCAAACAGTATCATGCTAAAGAAAGCAGACAGGAGTAGATCCCCTTGGAGGAGTTGGAAGGGGTCATTTTTATTACTGTTCTTGAGTCCAAATTAAAACCTTTTCAGCTGTTTATTTTATTTATTATTACATTTATATCTCACCTTTTTTCCTCCAAAGAATCCAATGTGGCTTACATGAGCCTCTTCCTCTCCATTTTATCATCACAGCAAGCCTATGAGGTAGGTTAGGCTGAGAGTCAGTGACAGCCCCAAAGTAACCCAGGGAGTCTCATGGTCAAGTGGGAAATTGAACCTGGATCTCCCAAATCCAGTCCAACACTCCACAGTGGCTGAGGGTTGAGAACATAATCTGAAGCACCTCAAAATATACAAATGACTGATCATGAATCATTCTCACAACAAAATGTCCCTGCATATTCAAATAATGTAGAGAAGGCCAGAATAGGAGTATTTCCAACAAGCCAGCTTTGCATATGCAAAGAGATTTGGGTGAGGGAAAGCATTCAACATGCCATGATGCCAGACCTGCCTTCTGAAATGGCACTGAGCCAGGAAGTTTGAATCTGTTTCAAACTAAGGACATTGTGGACACTTTTCTTCCAGTTTAACGTAATCTTCATGAATTTGTTATGTTCTCCCACTTTCTCAGTTGCAGCCAATCTACGCTTTGGGGTGCTATTCAATTGGAAACAAACCAGTGGTACATAGGGTGGCCAATTACACATCACCCCAAAAGAGGAAATGCACCACAAAAGATTTGCATAAAATTTGCATATGCCAATGTATATGTATAGATGCACATTTAGGAATAATTGATATAATTTAAATAGAAATACAATACACCTCATCACAGGGGCTATAAAAGACTGTGACCTGGTGACCTCTGTGCTTGCTCTCTTTAAACTACGCATGGACTGAATAGTCTTTCAAACAGACAATGCCTTCAAATAGTGAATTGTCCTCTGAAAGCCCTTCAAACACAGGACTGTCCTGTGTAAAGCAGGACACATGGCCACCCTTAAAGACTCACAATTCCATGCCCACATTGAATCAAAACTAGAATTGCTTTGCTAGAATGCAGGTGGAGGAAAACTCATGCTAAGTCTGATCGGACACGGGCTAGAGCTCATTATTGAGCCTACTCTGTGGCGGTGAGGGTGGCGAAGAGACAGTTCTTCTCCACCAGCATTGCATCTTCACAGTGTCGTCCGGCGGAGCTTTTCCGGGTGGTTCGTGGCCTGCTATACTCTGGGCCAGGGCGAGAGATGGTGGAACCCTCGGTAGCACGCTGTGACGAGTTTGCACGGCACTTTGAAGATAAAGTCGCTCAGATTCGTCTTGAATTGGACACCACGCTTAATGCAGCTCCGCTAGTAGAGGCGTTCAGAGCACCGTCTGGTCCAGTTTTGTTGGATGAGTTTCAGTTACTGAGGCCTGAGGATGTGGACAAGGTGTTTGGCCAAGTCCGGTCGACCACTTGTGTGCTTGACCCTTGCCCGTCGTGGCTAATTACATCAAATAAGGATGGGACCGCCGGCTGGGTCCAGGAGGTTGTAAATGCCTCCTTGAGAGAGGGAGTGGTGCCGGCCTCATTAAAAGAGGTGGTAATCAGACCACTCCTGAAAAAGCCTAACCTGGACCTGGAAGATGTTAACAACTATAGTCCGGTGGCGAACATTCCTTTCCTGGGCAAGGTGCTTGAGCGGGTGGTTGCAGGACAACTCCAGACACTCTTGAATGAAACGGATTATTTAGATCCATTTCAATTGGGTTTCAGGCCTGGTTTTGGAACAGAAACTGCCTTGGTTGCCCTGTGGGATGACCTTTGCCGGGAGAGGGACAGGGGGAGTGCGACCCTGTTGGTTCTCTTGGACCTCTCAGCGGCTTTCGATACCATCGACCATGGTATCCTTCTGGATAGGTTGTCTGGGCTGGCAGTTGGAGGCACTGCGCTGCAGTGGTTCTGTTCCTACTTAGATGGCCGTTTTCAGAAGGTGGTGCTGGGGGATTATTGCTCTGTGCCGTGGCATTTAAGCCATGGGGTTCCACAGGGCTCTATTTTACCCCCTATGCTGTTTAACATATACATGAAGCCGCTGGGAGAGGTTATCCGGAGATGTGGGCTGAGATGTCACCAATATGTGGATGACACCCAGCTCTACCTCTCTTTTTCAACAAACCCAGGTGAGGCAGTGGCTGTTCTGAATCAGTGCCTGAGCACGGCAATGGACTGGATGAGGGCTAACAAACTGAGACTCAATCCAGACAAGAAGGAGGTACTGTTAGCGGGTGGTTCGTCTGTCCGGCGAGGTGATGTTCACCCTGTTCTGGAGGGGGTTGCACTCCCCCTAAAGGATCGGGTCCGTAGTTTGGGGGTGCTCTTGGATCCAGAACTGTCACTTGAGGCACAGGTGAACTCGGTGGCAAAGAGCACCTTTTACCAGCTTAGGCTGATATACCAACTGCGCCCTTATCTGGACAGAGATAGCCTAGCTACAGTTATCCATGCTCTCATAACCTCTCATTTGGATTACTGCAATGCGTTATACGTGGGGCTGTCTTTGAAAATGGTCCGGAAACTTCAGCTGGTACAAAACAGGGCAGCCAGATTGTTAACAGGGACTGGCCAACGAGACCATATTACGCCAGTCCTTTTCCAACTTCACTGGCTGCCGATCCAGGTCCGGGCCCAATTCAAAGTGCTGGTACTAACATTTAAAGCCCTAAACGGCTTGGGGCCAGGTTATCTAAAGAAACGCCTCCTCCCATATGTACCTGCCCGGACCCTAAGATCATCTACAGGGGTCCTTCTCCATGAGCCCCTGCCAAAGGAAGTGAGGCAGGTGGCCACTAGGAGGAGGGCTTTCTCCACTGTGGCACCCTGGCTGTGGAATGAGCTCCCCAGAGAGGTTCGCCTGGCACCTACTTTGTACTCTTTTCGTCGCCAGGTGAAGACCTTTTTATTCTCCCAGTATTTTAACAGTTAAATTAACTCAATTTTAATCCTTGCTGTTTTAAATTTGTATTTTAATCTGTATTAATTCCTGCTGCTTGGTTTTATTCTGGTTGTGTTTTTATATTGTATGTTATTTTAGATTGTGGCTTGTTTTATATTTTTAAAATGATTTCATGGTTTTAATTTTTGTGAACTGCCCAGAGAGCTTTGGCTATGGGGCGGTATAAAAATGCAATAAATAAATAAATAAATAAATAAATAAATACACCATGAGGGAGTAAGGAAGGTTTGGCTCAAACACCACCACCACCACCCCGAACTCTTGGCAAAATTAGGCTACTTTGCTCTAACTTGTTCCCCAATCATCACTGACTCTTTGGACTCCACAGTCCTGCCATCCCACTGCATATGTCCTCACGAGAAATAGTAGAAGTGGAGCCGATTTCAGCATATTGCAGAGAATAACAACAAACCACACTCCTCCTGTGCACGTGAAGATGAGGCCCAAGTGGGATTCATGGAAAAGGAGAGTTATTTTGTGCAACCCTTTTGGCCTGAGCACATGAACAGGCCACAAATGGCAGTACCACCTTAATGGAGTTTTGCCCTTATGAGACAGCACTGCCAACATTTCCTTTCAGCAAAGAATCCACCATTTATTTAAAGTTTCCATTATGGACATGCTTAAGTGTTTCCTGCCAACCTTTTGCTTCACTACACAACTTCTCTCAGCAAGATGGAGCAGGAGGGTTGCTATAGCAACACAGACAGAAACAGGAGCATCATTGACAGGAAGAAAACACTAAACAGGTTCCACTTTTCCCAAGATGCCCACAATCAAAAGGGTGCAGTCTATTTATCACAGAGAGAAAATGGCTAGAGAAACTGTTAAGAGAGCCACTATATTTTATTAAGTTAATCAAAAATTGCATCGCATTTTAACCTTTTGGTATGAATAGAGAGAATAAATAGCTCTCCTACACTGGCAGTTTTGAAACTGAGGAACTGCAGGCTCAAACACTGCTTATATCCAGTGTGTCTCAGCTCTTTTATACCCTTCCTGAGCTATTCCTGTATGGCCTGATAGTCTTTACTTGCAGCTCCACCCTACTTCTAGAAGAATGGTTCGCTCATGCCAATGGACTCTGCAACAATGGGATACAAATGTGATAAACAAACAACATTTCTTTGGCTAAGGCACGGGGCAGTTAAAGGATAGTGGGGAGGAGTGGTTCCCTCAAGAGTGTTTAAAGACAGAGTGGTGATTATAATTCACCTTAGAAAAAATGGGAACACTCCAAGTAAATATCTTGAATTAAAAAGATGTAAGACTGCAAGAACAACCCCAAAGATATGGAAACCTTGGGGAGGGGAAAGTAGCCCTGTTACCCTAGTTGACTTGACTTTGGGAAACAAAGAATAATCAAAGTGTACTAAAAGATAACTATTCTTTAATTAAATGATCTTAAGAATATATCCTAAAGTGTGTGGTGGTGACATCCATCTATACACATACACAGAGAAAGAGAGAGAGAAACTATTAAATTCATGGAAATATTCATCTCCCAGTTCCAAACAAGCGCAATTCTGCACAAGGATGAACGGAAGATTTCTAAAGGCAAGTGGTAAAAGAAAGGGATGGATTCCTTTCCTTGTGCAGTGAACATTGACTGAATTAATGACATGACACTAATGGAATTATCACTGTACTATATACAAATATGAGCTAGGTTTCACAGCTGCAATAAAACAGTCATAAAGCACCAAAATCCTGAATAGCTGTGGCTGTTACTTTTCTTCTTGTTGTCTCTGTTGACTTTCTATTTGGAAGTGAAAGAGTACCAGTCACAGCATCTTTTCGAATCCTAGCAAAAGCATTTATGTTCTGTTTCCTGCCATCTTCCCAATGACACTGCCTAATGTTGCTAATACCTCTAGTGTCTGGAACTCAAATAAATTTCACAGCTCAACCATTTTCAATACTCACAAATGGATCTGAATTTTGCAAACAGAACTCAATGCTGTATTCTCCCTTATGAGCTTGCCCGTCCCCTGAGGTCTTCAGGGGAGGTCGTTCTATCCATCCCACCACCATCACAGGCATGCCTGGTGGGAATAAGGGAGAGGGCCTTCTCAGTGGCTGCCCCGGGGCTCTGGAACTCCCTTCCCAAGGAAGCTAGACTAGCTCCCTCCTTAGTGTGCTTTCGGAGGCAAGCTAAAACTTTTCTGTTTCAGCAGGCCTTTGGGGAGTAATTCAGGCCTTTGTGAATGTACTGCTAATAGTTCAGATTTTTAATTATGTGTATTTATAATGTTTTTAAATGTTTTAAATATTTTAAAATTGTACTATGTTTAATTATATTTTTAATTTTTGTATATTGCTATTTGTTTTAACTGTACATGTTGTAATTTGTAAGCTGCCTTGAGTCCCATTATTGGGAAAAGGGCGGGATATAAATATAATAATAACAACAACAACAGACCACTTACAGATACAGGCATATTTAAGGCATGACAGCAATCACAACCTGATCACTGCTTCCATTTTAATTCCGAAGTGCCCTCTTCATTATTTAGCTTACCCTGTCTTTCCCTGTAGCAAAGGTTTGAACCCATCTGCAATGACAACCTGCAACAAGCTTCAACATGTCCACTTGGTATCACTGATGATACCAGTTGCTGGATTGGCAAAACAGCTAGGCAGCCCCTGATAAAATAGTAATGGGCTGGTATTCATGATAGCCACCTAAATGTGGGTCAGCAGCACAACTCCTCTCTCCAGTTCTCTGTATCACTTGGAGCACAATATGTATCCCTTAGAAAGTCCCATGAACAACATATATGGCATTATCAGTCATTTCTCAAATAATTTATCTTTCATATTCTACTATGCCTCTAAAGATAATTGAGAATACTACCCCTAACATCCATATCTAAGACCATCTGCACAAAATGCACATGGAAATCTTCATCCTGCATGGAAATCGTCATCCTGCATTCAATAAGTCTTAAGCATAAGAATGGGCCTGGATCAGTTTAAATGATTTCCTAATGCCAGTGTGACTGGTCATAGCTGTTCTGGCATCCTAAGCAAAATATCAAACTAGCTCCCTCTATCCATATCCAATCCTTGAGCTGCTGAGCTTGATTTCCTCCATTCAGCAATCCTTGCCCAAATGGCTTAAATCTGAAGACCTTTTCATTTATTATAGAACAGGGGTGTTGAATCTCTTTAGTCCAGGGACTGAATTCCGTATCGGAGAAGCTCTTCAGGGCAACATTTCATTGATGGTGGGGTTGATGGCAAAGCTGGACAGGGTTGAAGGCAAAGGGGGGGAACCCCAAAAACCAAAAATTCCAGCATATTTTAGCTTAAAGCTCTTGCTGCCAGTAACTAAACCTTAGGAGAGCATTTCAAGCTTTTAGAATGGGATAAAAACTACACAAAACCTGGGAAAACACCCATCAGTAGTCAGGGGAAAGGAGGCAGAGCCATCTGGGGAACTCAGGAGAGCCTGATTTGGTCCCCAGGTCTGAGGCTCTGCACCCCTGCAATCTAGGCATGTTTATGATGTGCATAGAGAGCCCCATCATGTATACAATGTCACTCTCTGCCCCCATGCATGCTGAAGCCCCCCAAACATCTGGAAAAGGCTTGCAATAGGGCTTATCAAGGCAGAAGCCAGAACACTCCAACTTTCTCTCCCAAACATTTTTAGTGGCAATAATTACTTGTTGTCACTCAGGGATGAAAATAGATTAATTAAGCACATCTCCTTAGCACACAGGGACTGATCTGAATCTGAAATCCTCAATGCTTCTTTATGGAATTAGCCACATTTCCTGAACTGGAAGTGGGCCTTTATACTGAAATGTTTGCTGACAATCTTGCTAAAGAAAATATCTGCATTTGCTGACCTGTTTTCTGTTTGCAACAAGTTTCTTTTCCAAACAGCTAACAAATCGCTCTAGGAGATGAACAGTACCCAAGGTTCAGTTCTACACTCATGTTTATTTCTGACTTGTCCTACATTTCAGTTAGTTTGGAGATTTGGATAGCCCAAGGAAAAGCAATTATGACAACTGCTTGAAGCATTTTACTTCCATGTGCCTACCGTCATTTAAATAACATTCTTCCTAAGCAGTCATTCTGACCCTATCAGCCCTACACAATATCTGTAAGGCCATGAGTAAAGTCTGCACATGTTGCTTGCATCATGAGTTACTGCCCCCAAGAAAGTTCATCAGGGAATGTCATCTGATAACCCACTCTGCACACTTGCTATCATGGCTGTGTCCCCTTCCTCTGCAACATCACACACAAATGTATTGGTAAATGTATATCTTACTCATATTTGCCCCTGTAATCATCATGGCATTTGCTTACCTTCCTCAGACTCCAGCCCTCTTGTTGATCTCTCTCTCTCTCTCTCTCTCTCTCTCTCTCTCTCTCTCTCTCAATTTCAATCTCTGTGACTAGCTTAATTTATTTTAATACAGCTACCTAATTCAGGGTGAGGCTTTATCATGTGCCTGTTAACATGCAATTGCATACAGCAAAAGAAAGCCTAGGGAAGCTTTGGAGGGTCATCCCATAAAAGTGGTGGGCAGTTCAGGACAGATAAAAGGAAGTACTTCTTCACACAGTGCATAGTTAAAGTATGGAATTCATTTCAGCAAGATGTAGTGATGACCACCAATCTGGATGGCTCTAAAAGGGGGTTAGACAAATTCCTGGAGGAAAAGGCTAGCAACAGCTACTACTCCTGATGGTTCCATGCTACCTCCATTATCAGAGGCTGAATGTACACCAATTGCTGGGGAACATGGGCAGGAGGGTGCTGTTGCACTCATGTCCTACTTGTGGATTTCCCGTGGGCAGTTGGCCACTGGGTGAACAGAATGCTGGACTAGATGGACCCTTGATCTGATCCAGCATGGCTCTTCTTGTGTTCTTCTATTCTTATGAAGCTAAGTTTCTGTCCAAGTCTGGCAGAGTGAAGTCATGACAGAGTGTCTGATTCCCACAGTAGAGGATGATGCCCTCAATATTAATGGCAGATGTGGAGAAGGCTTGGTCCATTACATCGTTATTAGAATGCATGGTCCAAATTTGGTAGCAATATTAAAAAGAATCAGCTTCTGCACAGACAGAGTAGCAGACATCTTGTTTTCTTAGTGAGTAAAGCAAGTATCATGGTGGTTATCTAAATTTAAAATAATCTAAAACTGAATTTGAAATAAGTTTATATGTTATCCTAGGGCCAAAAAAGGCATTTTTTTCAAAGAAATCCTATCAAACTAAAGGTATCACTATTGGGCCTCTTCAAAACTCAGGTCACCTTTAGCAATCCAGCTGTACCAATGGATACGGTTAGCTATGTAGTCAGTATAATATTTGGCTGCATCAGACTTTCCAGTTCAGGAGCCCATTTGGGACAGGCCTAAAATGGTCAGATGTTATAGTAGTTGTAGTACCAAGAAATTACTAGCATTTCCACCATCCCTGGTGATATTATTTCATCCTTCGCTGCCCATGAAGAAAAGAAGATTTATCTCTTCAGCCCCAAAATGTTAAAAAGGAAACAGTCTATTCTGAAGTGGTACAGTCCCTTCTATCTCGCTTCTCCCTCATTCTACTGCTCATCTAGACCCAGCTTATTGAAGAAACAATAGAATTTTTCACAATTCTGTCTCACATATGGCTTAGCTTACTCTGTGCCGGAAAGGTGGCCTCTGGTATGAAATAATCTTCACTCTCCAAGATGTGAATGGTTTTATTCTTTATATCATATATTTTAATGGTTTTTAATTTTTGTGCACTACCCAGAGAGCTTTGGCTATGGAGTGGTATAAAAATGTAATAAATGAAATGAAATGAAACATTAGATGCAAGACACACACACATACAATCATTTTCAGGCTTTCCTAGAAATCATCACTGTGACTTGGGATATGTGTGTGTACTAACCCTCAGCTTTTTGGATGGCATGGGAGTTGGGGAGTATATAGGGCCTCTTGATTTGAAGAACAGATATACAAATACAACCCCATCCTATTCAGACTTTTCTATTAAGCGGCAGAGTATACTGGATTATATGTGTGCCAAATTTCGGCTTCCTAGTTGGTAGGGGAGTACTTAACCATTTGGGTACATGTTGAGTCCTCTGTTTTAGGGAAGGAATGTATAAATGTCACATTCCCCAACTGCTGAAACAATTGGGTGACTTTGAACTACATATTACGAAATTTCAGGGCTCTCACTCATCGGGGCATATCTAAAAACGATACCCCTCTAAGTATGAGTGAGTGAAGTGTAAACTTCTAATATAAAATCTCTTAAAAGATTTCCTCAGCTATATATCCCACCCAGAGCACAGCTAGTAATAGATATCACTTCCTACTCCTTTAGAAGTGCTCTCTCATGTAGTCTGCCCCTTAAGAAGCACTCCTTCACCCTTATGAAACCCAATGGGATCCTTACGTACAGGCTATCTGTGTTTATTGTAGACTGCTATCATGTCTTCCCTTTGTGAGGAGCAACAACATCACTCAAAACCCTACGATGGCCAGCTGATCCCCATATCTCCTTCTGAACATCCTGCGTTGCTATGGAGATGGCAGCAGTGCCTTTACTAAACAAACAAAGGTCATGAAAGCACCAGAGAAAGGGAGATACTGCTGAACAGCAGAGAAAGATGAGCGATATGTGAGCAGAGAAGGAAAATGCATGAACGGGTCTAGAAACAAAGGTAGGATCGACAGAGCACGGTCCAGTTACCAACTGAGCTTTCATCAGCAGGTGAAGACCTTCCTATTTGTTTTTCTACTAGTGGTTTTTGCTTTAGTTGGCTGCTCTTATACCTGTCAAAAAACAAGAGAGAAGGTATTTTCAAGAGGCTGAAAATGCTTTAATAAGCCCAACAAGTTTTGGAAAGATATTTCCTTCTTCATATACCTGCTGTTATACCTGCTCTTATTGTTCTTATCTGCAGCTGTTTTATTGTTTTTACTTGGGCTTTTAATTTGTTTGTAGTACTTGTAAATTACAGCCATTAGCCACCTTAGTCACCTATTGCAGAAAAATGGGCTATACATTTAAAAAATATATATATAAACTAGGAAACCTGCTCTTGTTGACTACAGTTCATCTTCACCTTTGCCTCAACCCATCCTCAACTGCACAAGAGGTGGATCTGACAGCACCCACCTGCAAACTTTTCAACCTCAACCCGCACATACACCTGGTTCCCCTTTGTGAAAGCAGGAAACAGCACAGCTTAAGCGCTGGCCCACAGAGATGAAGCCTAATGGCCCCAGCTTATCTCAGATGCCCCTTCTCTCTGCCTTTCCCCATCCTCCAGAGAGCAGTTTTTCCATGCTTACTGCAAAAACAAGTCTTGCTTGTCACCTGGTAAAAGGGTGAACTCAGAAACGGCATTCTTAAGCAGCAAGTGTCATCTGTCCCTTTTCACAAAAGACAATTTGGCCACACCAGCAAGGCATCGTTCAAAAGCCAGTGGCATCCAGTACTGCAGTATTCTTTGACATATTTGTACCCTTCCCTTCCTCCAAACCACCAAAGGGAGCATACATGAGATGACCCTATTTTATCTTCACAACTACCCTCTACCCACTTTCCCAGTGTTCTCCTTCACAGTCTGTAGACCCTTTGTCATAAACTGGGTAGATCACTGGTACAATAAAGGAGCGCAGGCCATAGTAGAAGTCTCCCATTTGCCTGGAAAGGTACCTCCCCAAAAGGTATGGGAGAGGTGAGAGACAAACATGTGTGGTGGGGAAGGAGTGCTACAGATCCTCCCTACCACCACTACAAAAGGGAGTGGAAGAAAACTATGGGAAAAGCTAAATTTCAGTGGCTTGGATGGGAACCTATCACTTACCTTTCCATTCCAAAGTTACAAACAGACCGAAGTCAGCCCATGAAGAACTGCTCTTTATAGATGCTCCATGGACTGACTCCTTGCAAGGAAGGGGAGGATATAAATGTGAGCATTTATTTATTTATTACATTTCTATACCACTCATCAGTTGAAGTTCTCTGGGCAGTTCACAAAATAAAATTTAATTAAAACCATAAAATACAATAACATACTAAAACATAGTATAAAAACCTTTTGTTTAAAACAGAATAAACCCAAGTAGGAACTAAGATAAAAGCCAGCAGCAGTGCAAAGATCTGAAAATGCACTAACACAATTTTAAAACTGAAGGGCTAGAAAGCCTGGGAAAATAGAAAGTTTTTCATTGGCGCTGGCCAGGTGAGCCTCTCTGGGGAGGTAATTCCACAAAACCACAGAAAAACCATCTCCTTAGTAGCATTCCATCTCACTTTCTTTGGTGGGGGCTCCCAGAGAAGGACCACTCAAGATGATGTTAGGGTCTTAACAGGCATATATGGGAGGAGACAATCCTTCAGGTGACCTGTCCCCAAACTGTTTAGGATTTTGTAGGTTAATACCAATACTTTGAATTGGGTCTGGAAATGGACTGGAAGCTAGTGCAGATCATAAACCGCTGGCATAATATGATCGACCAGTCACCGTTAGCAATCACACTGGTCTGTTTTGGATCAGCTGAAATTTTCAGACCATTTTCAAAGGCAGCCCCATCTATAATGCTTTGCAATAATCCAAACAAGAAGTGGATAACTTGGTATATCATCCTAACCTGATAAAAGATACTCCATGACACCAAAGCCATGTGTGCCTCCAATGAGAGTCCTAGATCCAAGAGCACACCCAAACTATGGACCTAATCCTCTAGGGGGAGTGCAGCCCCCTCCACAACAGGTTGAATATCACTCATCCAAGCAGAAGAACCACCCTGTAATAGTACTTCCATCTTATCTGGATTGAGTTTCACATAATTGATCCTCATCCAGTCCATTACCACACCAAGGCACTAACACAGTACACCCACTGCCTTACCTGGGTTTCATGTAGATGTTGAATAGCAAGGGGGGGATAAAATAGAGTCCTGTGTCACCCCATGGCATAACTGCTAAGGGATAAAGCAATAACCCCACAGCACCACCTTCTGGAATTGGCCATCCAAACAGAAGCAGAACCACTGTATGTGACAGTGACACTTGCTTACAGCCGCATGCTGTTTTTAATCTTACACAATGACCTGTTCATATGACAAGATCCCCCATGATGGGTTGTCATCCTTGTTTGTTTCAGTGTGGCTTGTTGTGACATCTGAGCCTGATGCTGTTTCCTCGGTGTGGTTTGTTAATCATGCACAAGCCACCCTGAGAACCCATGGCTTGCTGGGTTGTTCAGGGTGACTCGTTTTCAGGGTGGTTCGTCCTTATGTCTGAACTAGCCCAATGTCTTCAAGCAGCCCCTTGGTTCAAACACAAATCTGGGTTGAAAACTGCTCCCTCTGACACTATAAAGACGTTAATGGTGAAAAGGAATTTGCTATAAAAGAACATTGCTATAATTCTGAGTCATTATTGTGGGGTCCCATTATACAGTAGTAGCAACAGTAATGAATCTCCTTGGCCAGGGAGATATTTTAGGTGATTGCAAGATTCCTTCCAACCAACTGGAAAAATAATAATAAGCCTGCAATAAAAGGCAATATTGCAGAGCAATAAAGGTTCTTCTGCCCCAACAGAACATTCCTGGATCTATAAATCCTTTCACAGATTTGTATGTCCCAATAAACTGACTTTTTGTGCTGTAATGACACATTACATAGCTGCTCACCTGGGAAGCCACTGGCTAGCTCTGCCTGTTTAAAGGTCTCCCTCCCCAAATTGAAGAGGAGAAAGGATTAAACCCTAAACCATTGCTGTCCTAGGAAAGGGAGAGCCCCAGCATGTCACAGTCATGCACAGGTGAGGGGTGAAGGTTATTTCTATATTAACTTTCAAGCTACCAAACTTGCCTAGTGATTGGAAAGAGGTAGCGCAGGGGAGTCATAGGCCCTGTTCACACAGACAGAACCTTAATGCCAGGAGCTGCTACAGCAAAAAACAAAACAAAAAAATGATATTAGGAATATCTGGATTGCACTCTCCTGCCCCATGTGGTTAACTACCCAGGGTGGCATTTCCCTGCTCCATTGTGATTCTGCCCCCCAGGAAGTCCTTGACCAGCTATGGCTATAAAGGCTCCCAGGTTAGACTTGGATTTTGCCTTGACAACAAGCCCTCGTCACTGTGTCTGCCAGACTGCTAAACTTAGCTCAAATGTGCAAAGATTTGCTCTACTGCAGCTTCCCAACCAGGTGTCCTCCAGATGTTTTGGACTACAACTCCCAGCATTCCTAACCATTGGCCATGCTAGTTAGGGCTGATGAGAGATGAAGTCTAAAACATCTGGAGGGCACCAGATTGGGGAAGGCTGCCCTACTGCCTACCTTTCTACCTGTTTGCCAACCTAGTCATATGACAGATTTTCTCTTGGTCTCCAATCCCAGGGGATTTTACACCTAACTTCTCACTCTGCTCCCCTCTCTAAGGCTGTCTAAGCCCCAGAGCCCAAACACTTAAGAAACATGTTTTTATTACCCCATTGCTCTTTTAGATATAGCAGAGGTCTAGAACCTCAGGCCCAGGGGCTAAATCCAGCCCCCTGGAGATCCCAATTTGGCCTGCCACAGTTTCTCAGATGACACTTCCCCTAGCCATAGCCTTTTCCCCCCAACCACTGATCTTTTGGTGATTTATGGCTTTTGTGCAGCTTTTCCCCATTATAAAAGATTGAAAAGCCTCTCCTAGTTGCTGGCAGGCTCAGTTACTGCCATTAAATACTGGCTTAGTTACTGGCAGTAAGAGCTTTACACTAAAATGTGCTGGTATTTTGGCTTCACCCCTTTTGCCTTTGCCCCCACCCACCATGGGAATGTGGCCCCTGAGAGCTTCTCCAAAATAAAATCCAGTCCTTGGGCTGAAAGGGATTCTGCACCCCTGCTATATAGGTAGTGTTTTCTGCCTCAACAGAATTTCTCTCTAAGCATATAAGAAGTTCCCTCTGTGATTGTATGGCTCAGTTCAGTGAGGTGAAGAATAGCATCCTTGTTCAAGTAATTGTTACAAGAATAGGGCCTGTTCTACTCTTTCCTAGTGTGACTTCATTAGCTACAGAGTATGGCGAT
Source organism: Anniella stebbinsi (assembly GCA_029215795.1). Lineage (NCBI taxonomy): Eukaryota > Metazoa > Chordata > Lepidosauria > Squamata > Anniellidae > Anniella > Anniella stebbinsi. Next base: position 42,486,594 of record JARDYH010000004.1, on the reverse strand, counting down.
TTGCACTGCACTACAGGAAACAGTATTGAGAAGTTCCCTGAGATATTCCCATACAACATCAACAAACATGATATTCTCAGGAAGGAAAGATCAGTGGGTGGGTAGGACAGCATTTTCTTCTGAAAATGCAGCAGACATTGTTTCCACACACAAATGGCTCTCGATAATGAACTCAGCTAGTGCATTCCAACAGGATTTTAGTTCAAACAGGGCCATTGAGAAACAACAGGGTGGTATCAGCACAGAGAAATGTTTTTTAAAAAACGGTAGGGGAATACATTAAGTGGGCACCCCTCCCCAAAAACAGTCCAAGAGAGAATGCTGAGTGTTGGGGGGGGAGAGAGACAATGGAATGGAGTAATCTATAAGAGGGCATCACTGATAGCTGGGACAGCGAACAGGAGCACTCCACCTTGCAACATTTCATTGTCATCTGTTACTTCTGAGGGGGCCTACTCCCCCTTGCAGCAAGGAGTAAGTGGATACTTCACAGCCATTTTCAATAGCCTAATTGCCAACCTTAAGCATTCATGTGTTTTGACCAAAAGCCAACAAAATCATGAGATTTAGTCCAAAGTAAAAAATGTCAGCCTTTCTTTGCCCTTTGGAGCCCCTTGTTTCATATTTCTTTTCTGCAGCCCAAAGGATAAACATTCAGTTTCTTATTAAACGGAAGCTGACCAGTTCCATAAAATCACATGACTCTAGGGAGCTGGCATTTCAGAGAAATACATCCAATATATACCATGAGATTTTGCAAAATTCTAGTGAAAGTACAAAACAAAAATCCATGCGAGGGTAGCCAAATAAACAAACTACTGTGACATCCATCGCTTCCCCCAGTTCTTATTGACAGGCTGACAAGTGAGAGAGATGACTTATTAAAAGTCATCACCTACACTGTTTCTGAAGAAATAATATTTAATATTTGTGTAGTGATTAAAAGTTTCAAAGCGTTTCACATGCATTAACTAACTGTAACCCTTAGAACACAGACAAGGCTTTTATGGTACCATCACCCTGTCACATTCACGGAAATTTACAGGGGATTTAAATGACATCATCTGCAACTCATAACCCTCTCGGGTTTTCCCACTGGTTCTCCAACCATTTATCTTTTCACAAATAATCCGTTAAGAAAGGAAAGATGGAATAGCTGTATAATGGCTTTCTGTTAGTAGCACTAGGAGCCTTCCAGCTGGAAACATCCTAAGTCTGTATTATTAATTATTGTCCCCAGTATTGCAAATGGAGGGACTGAGAGAGAATGACTTGACTAAGACCACCTAGCGAGATCATGGCAGAAGCGAGATTTGATCCATAGACTTCCTGATTTGTGATTCAGTCTATCACATACTATACCACACTATACTATGTGGTATAAGATGCTACTTGGCCCTTACTGGGCACATGGAATCTAACTGAAGAAGTATTCAAACTTCAGTATCAGTGATGAAAACATTTTGCAACTAATACAGTATTCCTTGCAACTGACATGACAGACACTAGATTGCTTAGTCCTCTTGAAGATGGCGGGGTCATCACACCATTCTTGGGCTTGGGGACAAGTGGGCCAACTGCATACCCCAGAGAGCTTTAATGGAGACTACTGATGAAGCTACCAAGTTCTACAAACCACCACAACAACTGAAGCTCACTGCTTGGTATGGTGAGAACCATCTCTGTCCAAAGAGTATTCAGTGCCTACTGACATACAATTTGAAGGGCTCGGTGCATTTTAAGGTTGTTCCAATTCACTAAGAAATGGTACCCGAATCTACATTAGTAACGAACCAACCTATATTTCCTGGAATCTTTTCCCATCTGAAATGAGGTCAATGAATGGAGAAGATAGATAACCTGTAAGATTTGGACTATCTTTTGTATGGAAATCTCTTTTATCAGCAGAATCTGCACCTGAGTATAGCTCATTGGCCAAGGTATTTTGCACTCTTAACTCCTAAGAGAGACACTCAAATGGTTAAGTAAGGTGAAGACAGCAACACTTACATTAGAGACTGAACCGACAGGACCTGTGGCAAAACTGCTGAAAGTACATCTGCCAAAGGATAAGCCAGTGATAATCAACTCGTTCATTCATTCATTCATTCAGTCATTAATTTATTACATTTCTGTACCACCCAAAAGCCAAAGTTCTCTCAGCAGTTCACAACATGATAAAATATAATATAAAAACGGTAACATTCAAAATTTTAAAATACTTAGAAAAGAGGTTAAAAACAATTAACAACAAAGTTACCAGGACCTGATTAAAAAAAACCAAAAAGCCCCACTGTACGCTATCAAATGTTGGGAATAGAGGAAACTCTTTGCATGATGCCAAAAAGATGGCAATATTGGCACCAGACAGATCTGTACTATTGGGGGACCACCACTGAGAAGGCCCTCTCCCTTGCTGCCAGCCTCCAAACCTCCCATGGAGGAAGTACTCACACGAAGGCCTTAGATAGCACAGATTACAAAAGCCAGATAATCTATGTCCAGATAGAGGTATAGGTGGCCACCAGCTGAAGCTGATAAAAGGCATTTCATGTCACTGAAGTCCCCTGTGACTCAAGTGACAGTGATGAATCCAAGAGAACCTGCAAGCTATGAACTTGCCACTTCAGGGGAGTGCAACTCCATCCAGAACAGGACGAACCCCCTCCATCCGGTCCAAAAAACCACCCACTAACAGCATCTCAGTCTTGTCTGGACTGAGCCTCAGTTTACTAGCCCTCATCTAGTCCACTGTTGCAGCCAGGCACTGATTTAGCACATCCATAGCTTTACCTGATGATGAAAAGGAGAAATAGAGCTGCATGTCACCAACATACTGATGGCAATGCACGCCAAAAGTCCAGGTGATCCCACTCAAGTTTCATTTAAATGTAAAATAGCACAGGATAAAAAGCTGAACCCTGTGGAACCCCATACTGGAAAATCCACAGGGCCAAGCCATATCCCCCAAGTACTATGTTCCAGAGCTATCCATCCAAGTAAGAATGTAGCACCTCCCACTCCCAGCTCAGGCAGTCACCCCAGAAGGTTGATTGTAACAAAAGATAAAGCTAGAACAAGAAGAATGAACAGGGTCATACTCCCTGTGTCTTTGTCCTGACATAGGTCCTCACAGAGGGCGACCAAAGCAGTTTCTGTGCCAAAACCTGGCCTGAACCCCAACCAAAATGGATCCAAATAACTGATCTCATCCAAGAGTGACTGGAGCAGGTCAGCAATGGCCCACTCAAGGACCCTGCCCAGGAAAGGCATATTCATTGGCAGAGTACAGGGAGAATTTCTTTCTGGTGGTCTGGGCCACTCCTCTCACAAAGAGGTATTAATCACCTCCTTGCCCCAGCTGGCTCATTTCTATTGGTTCTGCAACAGCATGTCCTCGACAATGATTAAAGTGTAAAATCCTTGTGTTTTCAACCATGCTGTAAGTGAAAAAGTCCCCATCTTACACACAGGGAGGACAACCATCTTTCACACATTGTGTGATTACCATTAAGTTCACATTTATAATGCCTTCTTCAAATGCAATTAGATAGCCTTGGAATCACTAACATAGAATCCATCTCCAACTCATTTTCCTGCACAGCCAGTCCTAGAGGCAAAGGCAACTTGTTAACAGCGCCTTCGCTGTTAAATTAATTCCCCTTCACTCCCCAACTTCAGCAGTTATTTAAAAGAATAAATTATCAACTAAGAAGGGTAATTGAGCTATTTTTGTTTCCTCGACGATCACTGAACAATTCAGTAATACTCTGGGCTAAATCTTCATGTCACAAAGAAGCAACATTCATACAAAAAAATGCATCCACAACAACAACAACAACACTCAGATGTCCTTGCTGTAAGCTCTACAGTTACTGATGATGGTATATTGATGGTACTCAATATCTTGGGAACAGGTAAGAATTTTAACAATTATTAAATGTTCATCACCATAACACCTGGAAGGAATGTCCATATCAACTGGTGCCTGATCATATGTGATTTTTTCCCTACAGATAATTTAGACCTGGATGCAGATGAGAAAATGCTAACAAAATGACTTGATTTACATCCATATGGTACAGTAAAGGCAACTGAGAGCACAAACAAATCTAATGAAAGGCTACATCACAAAGAAGCAATAACTAGTAAATTTGCTCAGAAAAGACCAAAAGCTATTACTGCCCAAAGAAAACCCAACTGCATACAAAATATGATCTGAAAGATTCAGTCCTGAAATAAATAGGCTGGAGAGCAATAGATTTACCAATGAATAGTTATTGATACTATAATGGTCCCAAGCTACCCCTAATTTCCCTAGTTTTTTCCCCCTAATACAAATGTTCTATGTACTCTAGTTCCCAAAGTGCAGTAATCAATGATGTTTCAGAGACAATGAACAATTTATTGTTTTATTTATTTTATTTATTACATTTATATCCCACCTTTTTTCCTCCAAGGAACTCAAGGTGGCATACATACTCATCTCCATTTTATCCTCACAACAACAACCCCATGAGGTAGGTTGAGCTGAGAGTCTGCGACTGGTCCAAAATCATATAGTGAGCTTCCATGGCTGAGTGGGGACTAGAACTTGGAACTCCAGACTCCCAGCCCAACAGTCTAGCCACTACACTGGCTCTACATGCTACTAATGTGCACCTAACCTTTGTTTGATCTGCTTAACCTGCACGCTAGAGGGTAGTAGTTCCATTGTTGACTTGCCCCTCTCAATGGCTGAACTTCCTCCAGCTGCACAAATGCATGTCCAGCTTTTGTTCACCCACCACCGACTCAAAGCTGCTATAATTTGGCAGCTCTATCTTTCTTCACTTCAGTAATTGCTGTCTTTCTCGACTCCCTGCCTTTGGCAATAAGTTAATTTTTCTCCAGATGGATGACGATAAGAAAAAGAAAGTTTGCCCCAATGGAGATTTTGAAGATTCCAATTGAGTCTGTTATGCATTGACATCTGCTTTAGACAAATCATCTGCTTTAGACAAATCACTGTGCCTAGGTACCATATTCTACTTTTTGAAATGCATCCACACTACTAGAACAGGGATAAGCAGCATAAGGCATGCAGACTGAAACCGAATCAGCAAGCCCCCCCACACACACAATCTTTCACCCGGAATATCTAGCATGGGGTGTGTAGCACAGGCTGTGTATACTTTACATTGGCTCAATTCGGACGACACAATAAACAACTGGTGGGGGGAAACAATTGTCAGTTGTTTTGACTATTGTGTCATCCGAATGCTGCCATAGTCAACTCAGCGCTGATCCTAATCCACACCACAGTTGATTATTTATTACCATGTTGTGGGGGGAGTACCCCCTAGTTGAACAACTGTAAAGTTGATTATTACCCCACCATTAACTATTGTGTCATCCGAACTGAGCCATTGTTTAACCTGCCACAGTGGTCTTTTCAGAATTCAGATCATCATGACCCTGAGTCAATGGGATGGCTAACCAAAGTTAAATGGGCCCATTACAATAAAATCCTATCTTGGGCAAACTATTTCTGGGGGTTCGATACATCCTTGGGTAAGCAATGATTTCAATGACAGGTGCATATTCAGAAAAGTTTCAAGTTTGAGTGTTTGTTCAAGGAATTCACAGGAATTTCGCTCTGTGGCTTAGGGCAAGTTATTTTCTCTCAGCTTAACCTATATCACTGGCTTGTTGTTGTGAATATATGACAGTGTTATGAGAATACAGAATAAGAATTATAAAGCAGTTTGCACAATGAAAAATGATGATGTATATTAATGGGAAAATATAGCCTTTCCTGAGGAACAAATAACTAAGTGTTTCATTTTATCTCAAAATAGTCTCTGCACCTCTGCCCTCACAGGACAGTTGCCATCCGACTTTTACATTATTAAGATGAATGTTGTTCATTCAAGACCAATAAACTGGGCCCCAGCTGTTGTAAATCAGTGATATTAACTCTAGCGGGATTGTGCTACTGCTCAGACTTCCACACAGCTACCTTTCAGGGGTTCTTAAGCTAGACCTCTTCCTCTATTCCAAGATTCCTACATAAAGTAATTAGTATTTGCTTGAAAAGAGGGAGGGGGATGGAAGGTTGTATCAAGCATATTACACCTTGGTAAAATGAGAAAGATTTAAAGCCCTGTCCTTTTAAAAGAAGTCAGGTAATTGGGACTGTCATAGTATTTCCAAACCAAAAATGGGGAAACCAAGATTGTAGGGATCTATAGCAGTTCTGGAAATAAGTCTGTACATGTTAATACTCCATAATGATCTGGTTTTTTCTTTAGAAGCATGTTCACCCACACATACGATTGGCCTGAAAGAGAGAGCCGGCAGTTTCCCAATTTCCAAAATAGCTTCCCTTCCCTGATCATCTAGAGGCAATCCACAAGACATTTCCAAATGTATCATAAATTTCACCTCAATCCTCTCTCTAAAATGAGAGAGAGGTAAAAAGATGACACTCTTGGCCCATTAAGTTGCACTGGTTTTCTTCTTTCAAGCCTCTATTCTTGACTCTGGACCGATATTGGCGGGGATGGAGGATCCTTCAGCTACTTAAAAAGGTCTCTTTGAGAGCTATAAAAATGGCAGCATGAAATCATAAGTCCCACTTTAATATGCCGAACAAAACTATGCTCAGTCATAGGAGCCAGCAAGGGTTGGCCCAGTTTAAAATTTTTCATACCTATTCAGAACATTGTGCTGACATAGAGGTTTTAACTTATCCTTAGAGACACTGCAAGGCAGAGGGCAGAGAATAGTGGCTTCATCAACTACCAGTTGAGAAAAGAACTTTCATTTCAGCCAGATCAGCATTTCTCCTGCTAAGCCATGTGAATCTCTCTCAATAAATTGAAAGGAGCTAAGAGACCCGAAACTTGAACATCACCAAACTTAAGCAAGCCAAGCTTTTTAAAGAGATCCAAAGTTTTTCAGGAAAGGAAGTCTATAAATCTAGTTAATTAGGTTTTCACACACACATACAGAATCCCAAGCGAGTTCTCCATTTACCAGATTGTACTGGGATACAGCTTGTCATCCCATCTCCCTGCAATGGGAAATTCTTTAGGCATACCCAGCGCTCACATGGACTACAAATGCAGAGAGCCATCACCCATTACCATTTATTAGACAAATGTGACATTTGTCCCAGGTTTCAGCAGCCAGTAGATCCAGGGAGTTATTTCTCACCAACTACCAAGGGCATTTCTACATGAGGCTTTTCTTCCTGGAACTCTGCTGCTGTTTCTGCTCCCTCTTCAGTCACAGGCCCTTTACATTGGCTGGTTTTATTCTGGAACTTTCTGTTTCTTTTCTTTGCACAGAGAGGCTGCACTTCTTCTGAGCAGAGGCATTGTTGCGAGTCAAAGGTTTGACTCCTTCATCTATCTCTGTGGTTCATGCCCATTTCCTTCCCCCTAGCTGGTTATTGTCACCCTGTCGTGATTGATACAGCTCTCCAGTACTGTATCCAGCCCAGCCTCACTGTAAAAAAGCAACAACTACCCAGGTTTCTACAGACACGAGGGAAATCTCATGCGCCCAGAGGTAAAGCAAGTGGAAGGGAAATAGCAAATTCTGAAGACTTACAACACAGTCACAAGCCTTGTTATTCAAGACCTAAGCAGTGAGTGGTGGAGACTTAACAGGGATAAGATGGAGGTGGGATATTGCGAATTTTAACCTCCCCCCAAATATCCAAGAGACTGAAGGTTTCTTGGTGTTGCCAAGAAATCCCATGACCCTGGCGGGCATGCGGATCAGCAGCAGCAGGAAAAACACTGTGGTCAACATTCTCACTCATGTCATTATCTATCCTTGTTCAGCAATGACCATCTTGCCAACCTGCTGACACAACTGCAAATGGCGGAGGTGGAAGTGCCCAGGTGGAGGCAACACACTGCCCCATCATTGTCACAGCTTCATAACCACACCCCTCAATTCCACCCATATAAACCAATATGGCAACAATACATGGGCAGGCAATGGCAGTCTGATGGCGTGAGTAGGAAAAATACTGCATTTTCCCTGGCTTAAAATAAGTTAGGCGAGGAGAAATCTCGGGGAAAAACAGTAGAATGACGGCATCATGTAAAGTTCCCAGTAAGTCCCATGCCTGAGGAATCATCATGTAGAGAAGCCCCAAGAATGAGATCCCCTTTTCCTCCCCATGTCACATCTTCCCGTCCATCTTAATAATTTCAGATAGGTATCATCACATTCCTGAGATACTTGATTATTTTTATAAACCAGTTTGAGATGTCACTTCAAACTGCATCTATAGTTGCATGCTCTGGTCAGTGTTCCCACAAACACATTATTTAACCGATGCAATAAATAATCTAAAGGATGCACTCTGTGCTTCAGATTAGTGGACAACAGTGATATAGGCTGAATTTTCATTTTTTCCTGTTTCCTTTGCTTCATCACCATGGCTGAGTTACTTTTCCCAGGTGACTGCTAAACAAATACCCTTTGGAACAAATTGCAAAAGTGATAGATAATAGCTAAGCCAGGCAAAGCCCCAAAAGAATAGCCCTGAAGAAGAATCTATCAGAGGGACCAATTTGTTCAAAAAGAAGGTAGGTATTCTACAAATTACAAATATGTGAGCAGACACTTTGGAAACACACATACACCTATATCTACCTAAATATTCTAAAACAAAACAAAACAAAGAAAAGAAAATAAATGTTAACAAAAGAAGATGGAGGGGAGCAGACGTATTGTGTTCCACTAACTAAATCTCTAGAAAGGTTCTATGATGCTTTGTTCTCACAGATGGAGCAGTATTCTAGAACAGCAGGGAAGTATCAGTTCCCCTCCTCTCTCTTGTAAAAAAAATAAAATAGTTTCAACAGGAATATGGAAATTCAATATTACAGATGGATCTTTTCTTGGACTTTTTCTCGTTTCCAAGGCAACAAGACTCAGTGTCTTCTGCTAGTTGCCATAGCAATTTCACCTGATTTCTGGTTGAGCAATGTGTTGGGAGATAAAGCAAGACAAGTCCCTTTACTGTCATAAGAGTTCCTGGCCTTATGCATTAAAGTTACTGGGGAAAGTGATAAGAAATGGGTCTTTACACAATGCTGTTAACCCGTTGATTCAAAAGGATGGAAAGAAAGGACTGCATCTATCCAGAGCATAATCCATTCCTTGGTTAGCTATTTCAGTATCATCCAGAAGTACAACATGCAGTGACAGTCATCATACGCCCTATTTAAAGAGGCAAATCACATTATCAGTAAATTGTTAATATAAGACTCTGTTCTATTTTCTTTATTTATTTTCTTTCTTTAAATGGGCAGATAAGATACAGTTGTTCAGATGTTGACTCTAACTGAACCAACTATGTTGGCAAAATAGGTTAGTGGGTTTCTAGGTTGCACAAAACACATTTAAGACAAGAAATAGGCCAGATTCCTGCCCCAAATGTGCAAAGTTCAATCATCTGGACTTCAACATCTTATGAGACAATTCTAAACAAGAAAGGATTGTTTTTATATTTTGAGCAAAGGCTTAAATAGAAGTTACACTTAACAAAAATATTACAGGACTCTAAAAGCTGGGGCTTATAAACACAATTTATACCAGGAAGGTTCAGTAAGACAGTGTCATGCAGCCCTAGCTTGTCTAACCGGGATCACCAACTGTTGACCAGAGGTGAAACAGGCTCCCAACGCTATTTCATTTGGCCTCTGAGGATCCCAACACTACCAAATGCATCATAAAACATTTGCCCATAATTCCACTTGTAAGGCAAAGGGGGTGAGGGAAAGTACTCAGGTTGTAAGAAACTGTCCACACATAAATATCACATCTCTCTTTTTGACTATATAAGCTATACGTATGTATTTGCATATAATATTATGCCAGAGCACATGCACTCCATAATTAAGAAGCCTTTACTGTAAGGTGGCACCAGCTTTATTACGGAGTCTGATCACTCATAGTGGGGAGTCAATTTGTTTCATAAAATATACTATTGGCCCCAGGACTGCTGCCTAACCAAAAAACAAAATGCCCCACAAATACAGAAACTCACTATCTCTGCTCTGAAGATGGTGGTCTTACTTCAAAGCGGGCAGGGATCTAAAAGACGTGTGTTTCACTTTCCCATAAACCAAAGCTGGCTACAGCTCAGATGTGGTCACCAACAAGCAAAAGCTGCTCTGACTGTTCAACGGTCCAAGTAGGAGATACAGGATCTCTTGGTTCCCTTTTAAATGGATAATCCAATGATCTGAAGTGCCACAGAAACAATAATTTCCTAACCAGGCTAAAGCGGAGGTCCCTGTTGTTTTTGGACCCCTGGGCACATTTGAGAATTTGAGATACCACTGTGGGAACCACCACAAAATGCCTAATCATTGGATCACCATTTTGGCATCTACCTTTCGCATCTATGAATCTTAGACTGTGTCTTATTCAGCAAAAACTTTTACTTTGTGTCTAATAGCCATCACAACGTCTCTTTAATAAGGGGTTGTCTAATTCAGTTAATTGCAGGCAGTGCAATATAACTAATGCTTTTTAAAATGTATGTTTTGGAGATATCCAGTAGTTGCTTCTTTGTGCGGGGAGGATATTACGCAGAATTTTTGTACTGGAACAGTCTTTAATATTCACTGATGTACACACACTTTTAAATTATTTACCAGCTTCATGGTAATTAGCAAATGGTCAGTGTAAATTGATTCTTTGCACCCTTTTGACAGCTAAATGACCTTAGGCCAGATCTACACCTCATGTCGTAGCAATACGATCCCATCATGGCGATGCTATATCCCTCTTGCACAGTTATACCTCAAGGCACACACAATGATATCTGTTGTGGCATTTTAGACAATACGGAATAAATAAATAGCAGGAAATGTCGCTAGAAAAATGGTATATGGAATGCATAAAGTGCCCCAACAGTTATCGGCGCACCTCAATCCTGATAAAAAATACCAGTGTAGATCTAGCCTAATATTACAAAATTGGAAGGATAAACATTCACCTTCTATAATGCAATAGATTGAGGACCTGACAACACTTCCAGTATCTAAATGGGTGGCATATTGATGTCACCTTCAAATGGATACTTATTTGGATGTTTGGTCCACTTTTGTTGCAGCCCATGTACATTGTATGGATATCATACATATCCATGTGTGTATATTTTAAAAATGGGGGGAAATAATAAAACATTTTGTGGACCAGCAAAAACCATGTCGGGGACTTGTGGGTAACATGGTATCTGTGCTGCATTTGGGAACCCTGGGCTAAAGGAAGTGGGGAGTCTTATGAAAAACCTATAAGGTGGTTATTGGCTGTCATTCATTTTCCCTATTACAAGTGAACAAAAGCAACTCTCTTTGGTGTACATGCTAATAATAACGCTGTGAAAATACTGTAAAATGTATGCAATGTGATTTGCTATATGCTAATGTAACCTATAGAGTGTATACCGCATAAAAATGCAAGCAAGGGCTTTTCCAAAGAGCTAGTTTAGGGTGACCAGATAAAATCCAGGTCAGGGCTCATGTAACTTTAACAGTTGTAGAGAAAAGGGAATTTCAGCCAGTGTCATTTGTATGCAATTAGTTCCTGGTGAAATTCCCTCTTCATCACAACAGTTAAAGTTGCAGGGGCCCTGCCTTCTTTTGTATATGGACACTTGAGTATAGTGCCTGCACCTTTAACTGTTGTGATGAAGAGGGAATTTCACCAGGGACTAATTGCATACAAATGACACTGGCTGAAATTCCCTTTTCTCTACAATTGTTAAAGTTACATGAGACCTGACCTGGATTTTATCTGGTCACCCTAGTTTATAGCACATTAAATGCACCATTGATAGTACTTTATTGTGCAAGATCTAAATGCCTTTCCATAAGGAAGCACTTAAATGTTTAATGATAACACTTTTCTCAGCCTTCAAGCTCCAATATTGTTCAACAAGGATATCTCCAGAGTTTACCTTGAGACTAGTCAGATTCTGAAATTCATCTGTAAAATGAATCCTCTTTACAGAATCTCCTGTCTCCTACACTAGGGAACACATAATGCAGCCATGAATTAATTAGGTCTCTTCACGACATTTTCTTATGAGCCTCCCCTTATCTGTTCAGTTGATTAATTCTTCCCAGTGCTAAGGAATTATGTGATGCTCTACCTTGATCAAATTAAACTAAGGATATGCTCCTACACAGGGCTGCTGTAGAAGTTTACAGAATTTTTTGGTCACCTGTACAATGTTCTCTCCAAGATTAAATTCAAGGGAAGCCAGTTCTGCCAGTTTCCATGCAGCAGACTTGGATGTACAGAGCACAAGAAACCTCCCCAAGAAGCAGGATTTCAAATTAGATGGTAAATGAATTTTAAAATAGGCTGACCAGATAAAATCCAGGTCAGGGCTCATGTAACTTTAACAGTTGTACAGAAAAGGGAATTTCAGCCAGTGTCATTTGTATGCAATTAGTTCCTGGTGAAATTCCCTCTTCATCACAACAGTTAAAGGTGCATGCACTATACTAGAGTGACCATATACAAAAGAAGGCAGGGCCCCTGCAACTTTAACTGTTGTGATGAAGAGGGAATTTCACCAGGAACTAATTGCATACAAATGACACTGGCTGAAATTCCCTTTTTTCTACAACTGTTAAAGTTACATGAGCCCTGACCTGGATTTTATCTGGTCACCCTATTTTAAAATGCATAAATGTACAAGTGGTGCTTTAAACAATACATACCCACAAAAAAGGCAGCCAACATTCCGGAAGCATTGTGTGGAGAGGCAAAACTGAAAACTAAATCATCACTGGAATGAGAAACCATACATCTGTAATTTGCAGTGTGACGGTGAGGTTCACAGTGCAGGGGGAGGGGGAGGAACCATGATGATTCTTCTATTGTTTTACATTTTTACATTTATATCCTGCCTCTGTTCCAAGGAACTCAAGGTGGTGTGCATGATTCCCCCACTCTCATTTCATCAGGACACCCAGTGAGCTTCATGACTGAGTGGGAATTTGAACCTGGCTCTCCCCACTCCTAGTCCGGCCCCCTAACCACCACACATTATTTACATTTGCACCCTAATATCAAAGTATTGTAACACCAAAGGAAAGATCAGAACCTAAATCCAAAGCTCTGTTACTCAGTCAAACTGCTACAACCAAGCAGGTCAATGTATTAATGGGTGTGAAATCTGGTGGGAATGCATTGACTAATTGCAAACCCATTCTCCTGATCAACTCAAGTTGGCAATCCACAATTAAAGTAAGAATGTCTCAAATCACTTTTGCCTTGTTTATATTTATAATCAGTCTTAAAACAGAGCAATTTAAGACATTCAGCCTGATTCAAGAGTTTCTTCACAGCAGGCAGCTGTGAATTTGAACTTAGCTTCTCTGATTGTGCTCTAAGCTGCAAGAGAGAGGGGCAGGAAATAGGGAAAGGGGAAATAGCCTTCAACTCATAGGGGGATAAACTAGCCAAGCTCTCTGGATGCTCCCTGTTCTTACAGATCCTCTGTGGGCCTAAACCAAAGCATAACTAGCAAAGAAGCATAGAAATGGAGTTTCCCACTGAGAAAGGGGAAGTAACCAAAGGGAACTCTCTGATTAGCATCTGCCAAGCTGTGGGTGAGTAATTCACAATGAGCCAGCAAGACACTCCAGGGCCTCTTCATTTCCATAGCTTACTTTAGTCAAATGCTTTCTATGAATTCTGGAGGGGTAGACCCATTGCTCTGTTGTAGCAAAAGCATCTTGTGGCACCTTAAAGGCTCACACATTTTCACAAATAAGCCCAACCTGCCTCAGATAGCTAGAAACCACATGAAGAATATTTCCCCCAGTTTATCTAATCACAGCCTGTAAAAGGCAAACATTTATCCAGCTGCTTTGCCCTTGCTCTTGGGTGGCTGACAATATGTCAGAAAAAGTGTAGTGTCAGTTGATTGTACCAGATCCTATCTTAAGTTCAAGGAATAAACATATAAATATGCTTTAAAAATAAACTTTTTGAAGTTACTAAAATTTATGAAGGTAGAAGTTGGGCAGGTGAGGGTAAGGATCAAGATCATGTATGAGAAGCAGTTTAAACATCCCCAAAACACTATTTAAATGCTAAGAACATGTGTGTATCTCTTAAGGATGGTTGTTTAAACCCGTTCAGGTGAAAATACAAAGATGAAAATACCAAGATACAAGGCTACAGTTTCTTCAGTCTAGCTAATACAACCCATCAGCTGAGCTCTTGTATGCATGGTGATTTTTTTTAAAAAGCCACCTGTTCAGTGATACGTGGGATCTTATCCTATATTGCTTATCAATTTCTCATCTGCATGCCCTGGGAAGTTAGTCAGAAAAGGATAAATTATACAAACCAGAGTAAAGAAATACAATATAAGAGTACACAGGTCAGAGTTTCAGGGACTCCTGCCTTACATGGACACTATCTGCTTTGGAGTAGAAATTTCAAAACTCTGTCCTGAAGAAGTACTGATGGTAGAACATTAGGTCTTGCAAATATGAATGTTCTGCAAGCTTGTATATTCTTAAGAGATGTCAAATAAGAAGGTGAGATACCATAACCAGCCAGAAGCCCATGTGCCCTGGGGGACTAGTTCAAATGCCAAGTATTATTAAGAGGATGAGGAAGATGATATCAATGGCATTTGTAGATGTAGCTAAGAAGGTCTAGGGGCTATCACACAACAAGACAACTCACTCACAGTGAGCCTGCAGTGCATGTGGGGTGCATGCGTACAGGATGCATGCAGTTAAACAACACTCACATTACCCTAGAACTGACCATGGGTTATATAAGGGTTGTTTAACCCTTGCATAACCCATGCTCGCTAGATTCTGCTTCGTAAGATGATTCCTTTGCACTGCATTGGCTGAGGTCTGGCCCAGTTGCTACAAGCAGCTTGATGAACAATACACCGCAAGACTGAATCCTATTACCTGTGATGACTTATCAGTTCCTGACCCCCAGCATCAAAGCCCATTAACCATAAAATATATGTATTGTTATAAATCAACATGTGTGAGTTTGTATTAAGATCAGATTTCATCATAAACTAGAATGTATTTGTCAAAACAACTGGCTTTTATTTTGTTTCAAATCTGACTGATATAAAATCAAGTACAAATCAATATGGGGAGGAAGGGAAGGGCCATCATTCATATCCCTAGACACACCTGTTATCTGTATCATTGTTGATGTTTTGCTTAGCATATTCATATAATTCTAGGTCAGGTAGGGGTACAATGTTTGAGGACCAGAGGTTCCATGCAAATAAATAATATGTAGCCTCGAGTCTATTTCATCTCCTTCCAATCATGATTTCCTAGATGACATGCACATTCCCCCATTTAAGCCAACTGGACTGTTTTGCTATTAGGATTGTGCCCAAGTAGTGGGGTTCCCATTTAAAATGCATCTGGGTTTATTAGGATTTACCTATTAGTCCAAGAGCTAATTATTAGATACAGATACATCCCACACATCTCACAATTACTGTCCTCCCACAGAACGGATAAAGCAAATCCAAATTGGAACATTATAATACACACACACAGAGCTTTTCAGTCTGGATTTTCCTACTAGGAACTAATTGCTGGTGCCAAAACTTCCTGAGTTGTTGGAATCTACAAATGTTTCCTTCAGGCAGCTGCCCAAGTACACACAAGTAATAATGAATAACATGACACAAGGAATCATTATGAACCAAAATGAATGCTTTCATTTGCACCAATCAAGGGTTGTTCGGTTTTGTTTTGTTTTTGTCTCTCTATGGAGCCAGCTCTGTTAACAATGCTGACTCTAGCTTTCTGTTGCCTTCTGCTTGGTGTACTGTACTTCAGGCTCCTTTTAACTGCCTGAGGTTAATGGATTACTTTTCACTGGCTACTTCTTGCCATACAAGCTGAGTTTATAGCTGATCTTTAGCAGAGTTTTATTCCCAGGCAGAGTGTAGTCTCTTTTTACTGCAACCCTGATTGCATGGCATGTGGGAAGGAAACAGAACTGTAGAGACAACGACAGCTTTGTGTCAGATTCACCAAGTCAGAGTCCAAGGGGAATGCGACACCCCAAATGGTTTTCTCCACAAACTATTTGGCATGTACGTTGCCTTCTGTCTTCTGTCCCTAAGGCCAACCCAGAGATGAACAGTGATGTGGAGGGCAAATGTGTGTGAGAGATGCTATAATAATGTGTGTGAGAGATGCTATAGAGCTCCAAGAATCCTATTCCGATATTGCCACTGTGATTATCACTTGCTGTGTCACACTGGGCCTGTTCCGATGACACTTCAGCCTCTGTGGTTAGCAAAACTGTGGTTCTCTGGGGTTAGCACTAACCACAAGCCATGCTGTCACACACAACACACAACACTTTAAGCCATGGTTAGAGCCGCTAACCCTGCTGCAGGTCCGACTGTGATTAGTGAGTGAGCACGGTTTAGCAAAACACGTCACACAAGACACCTTAAACTCTGCTGCTTAACCAAAAGCCTTAATCAGCAGAGTTTAAGGTGTCTTCTAAACAGGCCCATTATAAAACAGGTGAAAAGAGAGGCCCCATGTTTGCTTCATGACATGATAACATCACTCTGGAACAGGAGAAAGGGTGTCATATCCTTCTGCATGCCCTCACAGCCCCGATCAGTCCCAGCTATACAAAGAATTCCCTTTCTGGCATTTCACCACTTGAAAGTTCTGTCCTACTATCCACAACCTAGATTTACTGTTCATTGATAAAAAGGATTTGCTTCGCATCTATATTATCTTCCTGTCTTTCACAACTTTGGTGGAAGGTACTATCTTCCAAGGTAAAAGCCTCTTCTTAACACTACTTCAGCAGCAGGACAGGTGTTGCAGTGCATGCTCTTCTACGCTGTTTCGCTAATGTAAGAACTCCAAGATGGCACAGGAAGGCTTGGCAGTGTGGCTATTCCTGGGAGGCAAGGCAACATTTGTACGGGCTGTCAGCACCTCAGTGGCCCCTCCCATGTGATCTCAGGGACATTATATTAATGTTATGACATGGGACAAGGTGGCAAGAAAGGAAGCAAAGGCTGTGCATGCATTTGTGCAGCTGGAGGACGTTCAGCCATTGAGAGGGGCAAGTCACCTTTGGAACTTCAAGGGTGACCACTTATGCATCGCCAAGAAAGAGGCCAAATGAGGACAGAGATTTGCATAAAATAAACATATTCTATATTTTATATATAGATGCACATTTAGAAATAATTCATATAAATTAATTAGATATATAATAAATCTCACCATAGTGGGGAAGATTGACTAGGTGACTTGTATGCCTGATCAGTCTGCTGGCCAAGTGCAAAGTGTTGATGAATTACTTCAGGACTCTTTGCCTGCTCTCTTTTTATACGGTTCTTTATCTTTAAACAGGACTTGGGACTGGACAGCCTTTCAAACAGAGGGTACCTTCAAATAGAGTACTGTCCTCTGTAAAGCAGGATAGACATGACCACCCTACCATGGGAAGAAGTCATTTTGCCACTATTTCCACACCACTGAAATAAACTAAGCTGGGGACATGGCGCCAGAGCAAGGGACACAAAGCCAGCAACTACGAAAGCTGTAATGTCACATGACTAGATTTCCATTTCTAGGTGGCATTGTTAGGCCATACTAGAATATTCCAGTTTATATTAACTATAGTGCATCGACCATCACTCCCCATGAACCTTACATTACAGTTTAGAATGACTCTTGTGTAGGAGGAAGACGTCTGCTTATCCACTGAAACCCAGGCAGTCCTTGGCCTCCCAGATTCAGGCCCCCCAGTTAAGGATGCAATTCTAAGAACAGCAATTTTGAAAGGACTACTGAAGTTTAAGATGTTTACTCCCCAGCTAATGTGTATAGAATCAGTACTGACTGCCCCTAAAGAAAGCATATATTATAGTTAGATTTGCCACATTCTTTGATTGGTTCAGTGTTTGCAATGCTACACCATCACCAGTGGCTGTCCAGTCTCTCTTTTATTCCAACATCCTGTAATGCCTTCATTTTGTACCACATCAGAGAAGGTAAGAGAAAGGGGAGTTCAGCTGTTGCAGCAATATAAGTAGGGTAGCCATGCTCCCTGGCATGGGACTTCAGCTCTCCGTTGGTGTCCTAAGGACACCAGAAACAAATACATAGTTGTTGGGGGAGGGGGGGTTAATTATCATTATACCCCACCTTTTGACAATAAGGCTCCCAAGGCAGCTTATAATGGAGTTTATTTTAAGTACACAATAAATCATAGTAATAAAATACAATTAATAGCAAATTATTAGAAGAAACAGGCACAATAAAATAAACTACAACAGGAGATTTAACTATTAAAATATGCCAAATTCCTGGCAAAATAGGACTTTATAAATAATACTATTGGGGCAACAATTTCTATAGAATCTCTGTACGTTTCATGTATAATCTCAGACACAGCAAAGTACAGCCAATCACAAGGGGCCTTCAGGTTTCTCAGACCAGCAAGTAAGGCTGACAGGCAAAGCAGTCAAAATCCCTTTCAAGAGTTGTCCAGGGGTGGGGGAGGGGCAGAAGTGCCTTTCTGCTGGGGAGCGTGTGGAGCCTGAAGGACTTTATGCCAGCAAACAGGCCCCTGAATTTCACAGGCAGGACAGAGGTAGCCTTGGATCTGCTGGTTCCAAGGCCCCTTCATTTGCCATGGAGGTCCCAGGATCAGCCCCTCCTCTATGCCAGTCTGGAGCTAATGCAACTAACCCCCCCAATGGAACCAATGGGGTGGGAAACAACCAAGAACTGCATGGGAAAGAGACAGGTAAGATTGCCCCTGCATCTCCTCCCCTGTCCAAGCACAAGTCAGCAGGGCTTCAGAAGTGGTGGAGAGTCAGCCATTTTGAACTACCTGGACCCCGTTTAAGATTGCACTGTTTGAAGCTTTTACACAGGTCAGTGAGTAACACTTCACCCACTCTGGCCTATTGAAGCAAACGGCAGCGATGTCATCCGAGTTCGGTGAACTCAGGTCCAGAAATAAACTTTGAGGGTTCAGTAATGCTCATTTACAAGGACAGGCAAGCATTAGAAGCCCTGGAATTCTTCTCCAGCTTGGATTAAAATTAGCTGCTGAAGAGCTCCCATTTGGGGGTAAACAGCTCAACACATTTCCAAATCAATCTGATGGGAGCTATGGGGAGCTTGTCTATCTCTTGGAAAGCAGTTTTAAGAGCTGCTGTATCAAGTCTCCCTCCACATTCTTCCTTTGGCTAGAACTGAGTGGTGCTAAAATCCTACCTAACATCCTGCAGATCTCTACTATTGGCTCAGATCCTGACAACAGGCTGGGTGTCAGCATGTTGCATCGTCAGGCACTGCCAGGACACAAATGCCCCAATTCAGCTTGCTGCTGATGCCCTGGGTCCCCTTGGTGGCTTGGTCTAGGAGCTGCCATTTTAATTTCCCACAATGCCCCTGACACAGCAACACTCTGAGAAACTGTGACAAATAAAAATGGTAGCCCCAAGCCACCTGGTGCTGATTGCTATATCGCCGTTGCCACCCATCACCTGGAGGTAAGCCAGTCAGGGCTCACCCACAGAAGGGGGCAATGTTTAAGCAGTAAATTTTGAAATCATAATGACAGTCCCCATAGTCATGCCCCCAGAGTTAGATCAAAAATTCTGGATGCTGTGTTGGTCCGTGTCAACAGCCCAGGTCAAGCATTTCTTATCTCTATCAGGAACTTTTGTAAAGTTAATGAGTCTTAATTGCCCATTCAAGACCAAGTCACCCCCAAATACCTTGCATTACAACAGGAAATAGTATATTGTTGCTGGGAAAACCCATTCCACACACCCCCCAGAAATTGGGAAGATTGCAGCTAAGGTCAGAGGAAACAGGGAAGTCTGAGGTGGGTGGCAGTTACTAATAGCATCCATGCTAATAAAGAGGTGCCAGTGCTTTATCCCTGCGAGCCCTGACTCCACTATACCACTGGTGTAGGAAGGGAGCGTACTAGAGGGATCCCCTCAAACCATATTAAACTAATGAACTTCAACAACAAAGGAAGATACAGACGAGAGCATGGGGGGGGGGGGGCACTCCAGTGGTCAGGAAAACCAGGCAACCTGGATCCAATAGTGTAAGTGTACAGAGATGTAATCAGTACAGCAGCCTCCTATGCTCTAGTGAGGCTGGGAAGAGCAACAGGCATTGAGAGGTTTGTGGGGCATAAAATCAAGAGAGGGTGTTTTAAGTGCGTGAAAGCAAAGCGATATCAAATTGTTCAGGATCCCCCTTCTCCCTTCCCGTCAAGCATCCGCAGAGCCCATATCACATGCTCAGCTATCATGCTGTTTTGGCATACATGTCTTTGATTTTTACAAGAAGGTTTTTTTCAGCTCAAAGCCAGGACTGTCTCACCACAAGAGCCAAGCTCCATACTCTGGGGCAGTATAAAGACAAGCAGGAAAAGTTTTATTCAGGGAGATGAGCAGTTCACATTTGTTTTCTGACTGCTGGAACTATATATCTTATGGGACTTAATGAACAAGGGACCTTTTGTCCCTCCCTCCTAGCGACTAGATCCTTGTTTAGAGAAATGCGTTGCAAATACAATTCTCCACAGATTGCGTTGGGCTCCATGACAAAAAGATACATGCTATCTGTCCATCACAGGAACTAACAAGCAGTATTTTCCCACAACAAGCAGCAATTCTTATAACCCCTTCTTTTCCCAATGACAAGAGATAGTTCTCATTCATAGAAAGGCTTTTATCCCAAAACAATTTTAAAACATAATGTGAAGGGAATCCCTGACATGCAGCCACCTCTGAGGCAGAATGCAACAGCTGCTAAATAACCAACAGTGACAACCCCAAGCAATTTAGGACCGGATATTAAATTGTGGGTGAAGCTGCGTCAGGAAAAATTGAATTGTTTAGGTTGGATTTTAGCCAGAAAAAAATGGGCCTAATAGTTTCATTTCTGCAAAAAGGAGCGAAGCTGTTTTAGATTCCATAGCAGGTTCTGGGTTTTATGGGTGCAGCAAAGAAATACAGGAGCGCAGAAGGAGAGTTCTCATATGCACCACCAGAGGGCTATCCCAAAGGGAAGGCACAAACATAAAATCAAGTAATTACTGTCATTAGGAAGGTTCCTGGAAGTCTCATGTTCAGCCCTACTTAGCTTGCAAATAGACAGAGACAGAAGTTTTGCTAGACCATGGACACATCACCACAAAAAAGGTACTAATTATCAAAAATATGAGATTGACACTGGTGGGCTTTAGGTTTTTTTTGAATTGCAATTAGGATCTGGCTTTCCTCTATTTTGGTTTTTACTGGTCTTATCAAAAATAGTAACGATCAGATGACAATAGAGAGGGCCCAGATAAGCCCCATGTATTTCTTCCCCCACCTAATAAAGGAGGAGGAAAATAAGGCAGGAGGCTCCCAGAAAAAGCTGACAAACATAGTAAAAGTTAAACTAGGGTGAGAATAGAACTGCAATTAGGATCTGGCTTTGTCCTCGAAGTGCCTGGCATATCATTTGTTGGGGCAGATGACACCAAGACTCTCTTTTAGGGTCATTAACAAAGCAATCCGCACCAGCTAACTTCTCAACGTAAGATTGGCAAATTTCCCTTCAAAACCCCCCATTTCTGAAACGGAAGTACAACTATCCATCTTCAAGGATTCTCCTTCTCTCTCTCTCTTTCTCTCTGTTTCACCAGCATTGGAATGCATCCCAGTCTCTAATGCATTTAATCCTTCAAAGCACACTATCTGGAAGAATAGTGCTTTTTTTTTCTTAAATAGAAAGCTTTGGTCAGAGTTTAAAGGAATTGCATAGGAAAAGAGAGGAGAGGAGTCTGTACAGAATAGAAAATTAAATACAAACTGCTGAGTTGTCACCCCAACACAATAATAATTCCCAAATTGTGGGCCAGGGCACAATAGTATGCTGTGAGGAAACTGCAAGGATGCCACGATAAATACATGGATTGACTAATTAAAGTTCCTCTGAGCCCTAAGTACCAAAGGCTACCTACTGTCTCTCTGTGTTATTAACTGCTCCCACCGTACCTCTTTTCTTTCCAGGTAGCCTCCTTTGAGGGTGGGCAATTCTGCCGTATCTCTATATTGAGCCAAATCAACTGCCCTCAAAGAAGTTCACCCCCACCCCCTGTATCTCTGCAGGGCTTGCCTCTTTTTAATGAGGGAGGACTCCCAAGGCCAGAGATCCCTATGGAAATAGAAAGGGTGGGTTTCTCCAAGGGCAGGTGCTTCTTATTCTTATTCTTCAGCAAGCTTAAAGTAAAAGCTTCTTGGGTTTAAAAGTAAAGTAAGCCTCCCATCATAAATTCATATATATAAAATAATGCGGTGAATAGTATGCCTCTAACGCTGTAGGTTATAAAGCACTTGTTTCCTCTGGGGAGAAGAACGCAATCAAGATAGAGGAGATTTCACATTTCACATGTGGGAAATCTCCTTTATCCAAGATGGTGTTAACCATGCTAATTCTCAGGATGCGTGATTAAGTGATGACAGCCTTGTTATTGCATTGACTACCCTGCCTAATCCAGGAGTGCTGAGGACTGAGGGAATGTGTTTTGACACATGTAGTCAAATCTGCATGTAGTTGACATTCTATGAATGCCAGGCTAATAGGAATTATTTATAATGAAGGGTCAGGAAGCAGGTGGTGATGCAGGAAAGAGGTGACCTCTGTGGAACCACTACAGTTTACTAACCAAGCTCTTTATTCATTTCGCACAGCTTATTTGCATAATTATATCAAGGCAGATACTTTTCTTTTTTTAAATAATGTAGTGCTATAAAGAGAATAAAAGCAAACCTTCTCCTGCTTCAGGGTGTAGGAGAAAGTGCAGATGGGGCTCTAGTAGGCATCTTCCTTCTCACATCCTCTCTACAGCATATGGAACATTTGTGTCCATAAGGACAGGAATGTTTGTAAAGGCTGGCCAGAAAACTGAAGTATTCATCTCCAGCCAAAAAAAAATTCTGCTTTCTCTAGTCTGAATCAATATGATATATACAAATAGGAGGGTTGCTGCTTTTATTTAATTTTAGGAGCAGTCACAGAGCACCATATGAACCATAGTTCCCAAATCCCTCTTGTTCATTCTTCCATATAGCCCAGTTGACACATCACAGTAAGCCAGGTTTTGTTTTTTAAAACTGGCTTACTGTGAACTAGCAAGGGTGCTCATATTTGCTGCTCAATCACTTCCACTTGGGTCTTTCTACTAGCAACACCAGCTAAACACCAGGGACTCCTACTAGCAGCACCAGGGACTCTCCATCTATAGTTTGTTTAGTGTGGCATCTGAGCTGGGAACTCTGGCTTGTTGCTCTCCTAACAAGTCAGAGCAATAAATCAGGAACCCTGGCTTGCAACTCTGGCTTGTTAGGAGAGGAACAAACCAGAGTTCCCAGTTTGGACATCACACTAAAAACATGGGCGGAGAGTCCCTTACTTTTTTAGCCATTCCCACTGGCAGGAGGAGCCAAGCATGAGTAACAGAACAGTGTGCACCACAAGTTGGCTCTTTCATGGTAAGCCAGAATGACTCAGCTAGCTGGTAAATTATTTTCACATAAGTGTGTGTGTGTGTGTGTGTGTGTTCACATACACACATACAAGTGCACACACAATATTCTGTATTCATCCTTCTCAAGACTGGGTTCCCATGAAGCATTGTAGTAACTCAATCATTTGGAGTCAGTTGCTACCTTTAACCTGTTTCAAGCTGGGAAAACATTTCCTCCACATTTTTCAAACAGTCTCAATTTTCCTTTTTCCTGCAGTTAACCAAAATCCACTGCAACAGAGGATGAAGGATACTGAACTAAAGAAATCCAATCTGCAAATGCAAAAGACAACATGCCACCCTAGCCTACTGGGTAGGGTGACCAGATAAAATCCAGGTCAGGGCTCATGTAACTTTAACAGTTGTAGAGAAAAGGGCATTTCAGCCAGTGTCATTTGTATGCAATTAGTTCCTGGTGAAATTCCCTCTTCATCACAACTGTTAAAGTTGCAGGGGCCCTGCCTTCTTTTGTATATGGTCACTCTAGTATAGTGCCTGCAACGTTAACTGTTATGATGAAGAGGGAATTTCACCAGGAACTAATTGCATACAAATGACACTGGCTGAAATGCCCTTTTCTCTACAACTGTTAAAGTTACATGAGCCCTGACCTGGATTTATCTGGTCACGCTATTACTGGGTTCTTCACCTCATTCTCTTTTCATCCATTTGCAGAAATACTGATATAATTGTCAGAAGTGAGCTATTTGCAGGAATACTACAACACCCAAATTCAATAAGATGTTTTTAATAATGTATTTGTTTTTATCTGTTTTAACGGTTTATCTATTTTATTGTTTTATATTTATATTTGGTATTGTTCCCCGCCTCGATCTAGATGGAGAGGCGGGTTAGAAATGAAATAAATAAATAAAATAAAAATAAATAAATAATATTGCTAAATTAACAGCTACCTTTTGTTGAAACTCACAGCTGGCTGGCTAATTCTTAGGAAATATGGAAAGAAAAGACAGAATATATGTTCAAGGCAGTATGGAAACTCTTTAATTACAATTCTCAACACCAAACATTGCTCTGCTATCTCTGCAACATGTATCTCAAAACCCAAACCATTAATAGAAAATATGTCCCACCATATTCAATAGCATATCTCCAAGCATGCATACTCAAGATCAGGCTGCAAGGAAACTCAAGAAATGGCAGCCAAATGATTCACAGCTACAAAACACAGAAAGAAGTATGCAGACTGGTGAGCTGAAGTAGAGGCAGCAGCTGTAGATGAACAAAGTACTCAAGGGGCAGCCAGCAAAACACAAGCGCAAATCCCACTTTCTCACACTGACAGTCAAAGCACGTAAGCCTGTGCAGAAAACAATGTGTTAAAACACCCAATATACATGCCCTGTCAGGCAGGGCTAAGGAAGACAGTAAAGTGCAGAAAAACAGACTTCACATACTACAGCAGGTTTTATTCTTCTTCTGTCTGAAGCCTACCATGCACCACACTCTGGCTCAGTTTGGACGACATATTAAGCAACGGAGGGGTAAAAACGTACTGACCATGCGTTAGGCAGGAGAAGCTCCACAGACGACACTCTGCAGCCAGCGCTGCTCGGAACCAGCAAACGCCCCTGCTACTACGAACTTGCGGCGGCCATTTTGGTTGCAGTCTCTCCTCCGTCTGTCCTCCAGCCGTATCCCAGCATGCACCGTGAGTTCTGCCGGCTGCATAGAGCAGCTGGGGTTTTTTTGGCTGCTCTAGGCAGCAAAACTCTATTCCGAAACAGAATAGTCCACGGAGAGAGGGGGGGCTGAATTCGGATGACACTTTAAACAATGGGGCTTTGGACTAAACAACGTGCAAGCCCGTTGTTTCGCTCTGTTGTTTAAAGTGCCTGATTAACGTACTGTCAGTTGTGTGTGCGTTGTGTGTTGCCCTCCAGATGACACAATAAGCAACACAACTGACGATTGTGCCCCCCCATCTCCGTTGCCTAATGTGTCATCCGAACTGAGCCTCTGACTGGGTTCAGACAATAACCAATGGTGGCTGGTTAGTCAATAGTCAGTGGCTGGTTATTTAACCCATCATGGTTTATTGTGTTGTGTGGTAGGAGTTTTTTTTAACCAAAATAACCAACACAAATTATCAATGTCGTGCAGAGATGACTATCTGAACTGCCATTAGCTACCGTGCTGTGTGGAGGGCACCGTTAGTTATTTCCTCGGCCAGCATTGTTATTTCATCAGCCACAGAGTCGCAAGTCAAGAGCAGTTAAAGCAGCAGCTGCCACTCCAATTCAGCCGGCAGGATAGATTTTTGGCAGCAATGGCTGATGGGATACTAGCGGGAGGACTGAGGGGAGAGAGGGTGGGAAATGAGTGAATCAACTCAGCGTGGACTAATACTCTCAACTCAATGTTGATTCTAATCCACACTATGGTTGATTACTATCGTGTTGTGTGGAGAATACCCCCCTAGATAAATATGTGCTCTGCCACTGGGCTATGGCATCCAAACATCTGTTAAGTGGAAGTAGACACCTATGGAGGAATGTTCATGCTGGAAGGTGTACATGAGTATACATCAGGCATGGGGAACATGTGGACTTCCAGATGTTGTTGGACTGCAATTCCCATCAGCCCTAGCGATCATAGACAATGATCACAGATTATGGAAATTGTAGTCCAACAATAACTAGAGGGCCATATGTTCTACATACCTTGTATACATGATTTATCCTACAAGGTTACTATCTCTATATAGAAAACGTCACATCTGAAGTGACTAGGCTGACCATATGAAAAGGAGGACAGGGCTCATGTGACTTTAACAGTTGTAGAGAAAAGGGAATTTCAGCCAGTGTCATTTGTATGCAATTACTTCCTGGTGAAATTCCCTCTTCATCACAACAGTTAAAGTTGCAGGGGTCCTACTTTCTTTTGTATATGGTCACTCTAGTATAGCCTGCAACTTTAACTGTTGTGATGAAGAGGGAATTTCACCAGGAACTAATTGCATACAAATGACACTGGCTGAAATTCCCTTTTCTCTACAACTGTTAAAGTTACATGAGCCCTGTCCTCCTTTTCATATGGTCAGCCTAGAAGTGACCCTCGATGGATTACATTCTATTTTAAAAATGAGACTGGCTCCCTAGACTGAAAGATCATTGAACTCCAGAAATCCCTTGCAAAGGTTAGGGTTTATAGACCATTGTCATATAAACACTTAACATTACTTGATTAAGTTAATAAAAGATTTTGGCTTCAAAAGTCTTTTAATATCAACAGTGCTTTCCAAACCACAACATTATTCTTGTAATTCATTTCTGGAAATGCTTTCAAAATAATAATAAAAAAGACATTTGATGAGGTAAACCTGTAGTGACAGTGGTGCTAATGGCTCAGTCAACATTATCTCGGTTGGCAGGGCACTTCATTGAGAAGACAGATAGGGTCACATTTCCTTTTACACACGCGTCTCAATGGAGATGAATTCATTACCCATCAGAATTGTTCTTTACCTGATGAAAAAGACCTTTGAAGTCTGGTTGGATTCTTTTCCACAATGTGTATTAAGAAGGGACAAGTAGGACCTACAACAAAAGGTTGCAGTGAAGCATGGTCCTGTTCTTCAACAAATCACTTTCTGTTATTGATTGACTTTTGATTCTGGTGATCTGGTAGAGTAAAGAAGGGTTTGGAGGTAGAACAGAAGAAAGAAGAGCAGTGTTTGGCTATGTACACAGGGCTGGTGAACAAAGCCAAAAGCAGGATTTGTGGGTTGACCAGGGTGACTCCATCCAACATTACACAACTAGACCACCCTCCCACTGACATCTCTCCCACAGCAGGGGACAAGGGGAGAGCTGGGATGAGAAGGCATGGCATGCCACATCTGGCCCTCATCCCTTGGCTAAAGTATTAGGGTGCATTTTAATTTAGAAAACAAGATAGCAAAGATAGGATGATAGAAGTTTATGTATGATGTAGAGAAATTGATAGAGAGAATATATTTTACTACTCATAATACTAGACTTTGGGATCACTCAATGATTGACAACAGATTCAGGACAGAAAAAAGAAAATACATCCTTCACACAACATATCATTATTATTCTTTTGAATTTGCTGCCAAAAGCCATGGCAAGGACCACTGGCTTAGATGATTTAAAAGAGATTAATCAAATTAATCAACAATAATCAGTCTATCAACAGCTATTAGACAAGACAGCTAAATGAAGCCTCCATGTTGAGGCAGTAAACCAATGAATTCCAGTTACTTGGATGTAACAGTACAGGAGGTCTACTGCCTTCATGCAATCCTCGTAGACTCCCTGAAGGTATCTTGTTGATCACTGTGGGAAAATGGACTAGATGGACCTTTGGTCTGATCCAGCAGGACTGTCTCTCTTTACCAAGGTCTAGGCTTAATGCACTATGTAAACCTATTGTGTAAGACTTCCTAATTTGCATTTGTATTATACGGGACTGGGTGGCCATGTCCCCTTATTGCAGTACTATTTCATCTTCATACAGTTATCGTAAAAGACAGGATATTGATCAAGCAATAGTGGGATCACTGTCTCCATCATAGACTCTCAAGAGCCGAGTATATTATCCTCTCCATGTAAAAGCAGTGGAGATGCAGCTACAAAAAGCGGGGACGTGACTCAGTCCAAGGTCAAATAGGGCAGCTCTGGGAATATGAAGCAGCTTCTGAGACCATTTCCTGAATCGAAAGCTGAACCAGTCAATAAATAGGAAACCATTTGTGAATATTTTGTCATCTTCATTTGAAATTGCATCAGAAAACATGTATAAAAATTCAGGAAGTTGAGCTGCAAACCACTAAGTCTTGAGCCTTCCATAATTAGATATGCAATACTTCTTCCGAATGAAAGAAATTGCTAGCTTGAGTTGGGTTTCCTCTGGATGGACTTAAGAGCAAACTTCATTTAAAGACTGGCATCAAACTGGCAGTTGGATATATGCTCTGAATTGATAGCAGCAGTGCGTGCTATTACTTATAGCTGTAGAACTTTTTCAGGAACAGAGTAACAAACAAACATTCCAACAGGGCTACATAGGTCATTCCGGAATGGAGCTTTATGGAGCGCAAGCATAGTATCTTCATTCTGCCGGGAGTCAACCACATGAGATCCTCATGCATGCATGCAGGGCTGATTGTACATTAACTGTGTTTTCAATGGACTGTTGTATTGAAGCATTGTGACAGGCTAGTGGCTGTGCAGCCCCAGGGCACGTTGATTCCCAAAGTACTGAAATGTTAAACTGTATAATTGCCTGCCTTGTACCAAGCGGTTCATAATAGAAGGCTGCCCTTCTCTTCACTCCTGCAGAGAAGCAATTAGACCCCATGGATAGGCACTTGCAGGCCTCAGGGAATTTCCAAGTGTGGAAAACTGGATGAACTACACACCAACATTTGAGCATCTCAAGACCTCTGGTTGGAATCCCTACTGCTTTTCATTTAGTAAGAGAATTATTAAGCAAGGGACTTCATAAGAGAGGGCACCAACTAGCCTTTTTACATTAAAGCTCTACTGGAAGGCTAAATCATAGGTAAAGCTTGAGTGAGGTGGCAAATAGCTCTGGGAGCAACATCTTGTCTTGCCTGTTCAATTTTTTCCCTTCAGGCTTCTTCATACAATACAAGCACCCTGAAGAACCTCATTTGCCTTACAGCAGTGGAGTCCATTTGCCTGTACTCTTTGGAGACAAATTGAGGCTGGGGTTGCTATAAATAATATATGTAAGTATTGATCATAGAATCATAGAATAGTAGAGTTGGAAGGGGCCTATAAGGCCATCGAGTCCAACCCCCTGCTCGATGCAGAAATCCACCTTAAAGCATACCTGACGGATGGCTGTCCAGCTGCTTCTTGAATACCTCTAGTGGGGGAAAGCCTATGACCTCCCTAGGTCATTGGTTCCATTGTCGTACTGCTCTAACAGTCAGGACATTTTTCTTGATGTCCAGCCGGAATTTGGCTTCCTGTAACTTGAGCCCATTATTCCATGTCCTGCACTCTGGGATGATCAAGAAGAGATCCTGGCCCTCCTCTGTGTGACAACCTTTCATGCATTTGAAGAGTGCTATCGTGTCTCCTTTCAAACATCTCTTCTCCAGGCTAAACATGCCCAGTTCTTTCTGTCTCTCCTCATAGGGCTTTGTTTCCAGACTCCTGGTCATCCTCGTTGCCTTCCTCTGAACACACTCCAGCTTGTCTGCATCCATCTTGAAGTGTGGTGCCCAGAACTGGCCACAATACTCGAGATGAGGCCTAACCAGTGCCAAATAGAGGGGAACTAGTACCTCACGCAGTTTTGAAGCTCTACTTCTATTAATGTTGCCCAAACTAGCATTTGCTTTTTTGCAGCTGCATCACACCGTTGGCGCATATTCAGCTTGTGATCTACAACAATTCCAAGATCCTTCTCGCTTGTAGTATTGCTGAGCCAATTATTCCCCATCTTGTAACTGTGCATTTGGTTTCTTTTTCCTAGGTGTAGAGTTTGGCATTTATCACATAAGAAAACTTTTCGTGAAAGATAAAGTTGTAACATTCAGTTTGTCAATGCTTATGACATAATGCTTATGTGATTGGATTCACAGGGTTAAGCTATGTGGAGCACAGCTAGAAAGTTTAGATCAGATTTTGATATTACATATGTCATGGGATTGGAAAAAGGATTCATTGATATGGACTGTGAGTGATAATACTTACTGTGATGGCCCCAACTCATAGTGAGTTGTATGAACCAACATTTCTAGGTGATAGAGAAATCACCACAAGCATGCTGATCCTACAGCAAGCATCATGAACAGACAAATGGTTATTGGTGAAACTCAGAAAAATCCAGCAAGAAGAAAGTAATTGAGTTCAACTCTCTTATTCTGACCAATTAAATCACATTCAATAATCACATGGGGAATGCATGACTAGACAGTCATCATGCACTGCATAGTAAGTGACAACCCTCATGCAGGGCTGTGGACAGCCCTCCAACTCACCTTGGAGACCATTTTGGAGCCTCCAAAACCGCTCTGATTTGACTTGGGACACTTTGGGAGTGCCCACCTTGCCTTAGCACTGAAACCAAAGCGAGATTTGACGCCCTTGAAGTGGGTCAGCCTTGTAGATTCCTGGGTACTGGCTGTGCAGCCAGCACCCAGGAAAGCCAGGTGCAAGGCTGACTAGGAGTCCATGGGACTTCCCATTCCCTGCTTGCAGCCCCCTCACCCCCCTTTTCCCCTCACCCCCCAACCCAGACCTACCACCACTGGGACTTCCCTGTAAATTGCGTCCTCCTCCCAGAGAGCTGAGCCGCAATTTGAAGTTAAGTTCATGGCGGCTCTCTGTTTTTACTATATTTATGGCTGCAAACTACGGCTGCCATAAAAGATCCTTTAAGGGGAACGGCCCTTTATAGCCACCATAGTTTGTGGCCATAGATATAGTAAAAACAGCGAGCTGTCATGATCTTAACTTTAAATCGTGGCTCAGCTCTCTGGAAGGAGGATGCAATTTACAGTAGGGTGACCAGATAAAATCCAGGTCAGGGCTCATGTAACTTTAACAGTTGTAGAGGAAAGGGAATTTCAGCCAGTGTCATTTGTAGGCAATTAGTTCCTGGTGAAATTCCCTCTTCATCACACCAGTTAAAGTTGCAGGGGCCCTGCCTTCTTTTGTATATGGTCACTCTAGTATAGTGCATGCACCTTTAACTGTTGTGATGAAGAGGGAATTTCACCAGGAACTAATTGCATATAAATGACACTGGCTGAAATTCCCTTTTCTCTACAACTGTTAAAGTTACATGAGCCCTGACCTGGATGTTATCTGGTCAGCCTAATTTACAGGTAAGTCTCAGTGGCAGGAGGTGACTGGGGAGAGCAAGGAGGAGGGGGAGGGGGAGGATCCAGTGAGTCCAATGGACTCACCTGAACTCATGGCTGGCCTTGTGCTGGCTTTCCCAGGTGGGGGGAGCAGCCCAGCACCACCCCATATTGGCCCAAGGCACCCCGAGGCTTCAGTGTTGATCTGCTTTGGTGCCGATCTGCTTCGGACTTGGAGCACTTCAGGCTGACCTCGTACCACCTTTGATCCAGACCGAATTGGCATTCAGGGATTCAGCCCAAGGCAGTGCACAGCCCTACTTTCATTCAACAAGTAAAAAAAAAAAAACCACAGGAAGGTACCAGGTTGAGTCAGGTTACTTCCTAAAGGAGGGCCTCAATCTGTAGTCTATCGGGGACACAATCAGGGGGCAGGAGTGACCTATGGTAGAGTTCCATGATTCAAAATGCAACTACATTGAAACATTTTGCAAACCCAACATAAATACCCTAAAACAACTATGATTACAATTACAACCGCACATTTTGATAATAAAACTGTAGCCACTTGACACATGGAGACTGAATCGACAACACCACAGCTCTTCACAGCCACTTAGCCTAGATAGCCAGCACAATTCATCCACCTTGTTGTTGTTGTTTTATCATTCCTTTTCTCCTGCCCCCCACATCCTCCTATATCTCTAGGCTTTTCCTACTTCTCATTTCAGAGCAGCAGTCTAGAAATGTTAGCTTCATGCCAATTTCACACCTAAATGCACATCAAGGTCCTACCTATGAATCATCCCTCACCGTGTGAATGCATCTGCTGAAACAAAAATTCAGCCAATACAGCATTAAAAAGCTCTATTTCACATGAGACAGAAAATGCCAATGGAACCTCTCCACCGCCCACTCCACTCTGACCCCTTGTGACGTTATTCTAAATTTGTAGCAATTCTAACAACATTGGAAGATTTTTTATAGGTTTACATTGGATCAAATATAATTTGACCAACACCAGAAATCTCCCTCTCCCAATCCTCACCCAAAGACAAACCCATGCAAATACTGTAGTGACCTTGTCTTATATCTCCTTGTCAAAGACCCCCAACCCTTTCTATACCCCCAAATCTGTATACTGCCTAGATGTCTTGACATTAAATCAATGCACTGGGGCAGCTGTTACCTAGAACCTTATATGAAAAGTTAGAAATCATTGTCACAGAATATTATAAAATGGGGCTACAGCATAATTAATCCCTCCCCCTGCAGTGAACAATATTATTTGAGTTCAATAATTATGATGATGTTGGATGTACTGTACACTTTCCTCTGCCATTGTTTCTCAGTTATATTTTATCTAAACAGATGCAAATCCCTCTCCACTGGATGCACTGAAAGACAGTATGCATTTGCAAGCAACCAGGCAAAAAGCACTGATGTGCATGTTGTTCTTTAGTAGGGAAAAGCTCTACATGGAGACCTCAATTTAATAATTCCTCTGAACCCATTTTTAGAAATGGCATGACAGTCAGTCTGGCTTTACCAAGAAATTCTCATGATTTATTATTCTAAAAGCACCAATGCCATATAAATTAGCGTAGGTTTTTTAAAGTTTCAGCTTTTTAACAAAGTTTCTGCAAAACTATTTTCTAATAGTTTTGCAGAAATATTAGAGAACTATTAGAGAACTATTCCTTCTGTTCTCTAGGAAAGAAAAGAGAGGGAATCCCTAAAAGACGGCAAATTTGATTTTCTTCTGAACCAATATTTTTGAATTTTTTACGGATGGGTCTCCAATGACAAGGACATGTAGGCTGCTATTTAAAACATACTGGCTGCATTCAGACAACACTTTAGTCAATGGTGGGTTGAGTAGCCAACTCACAGTTGATTATTTTGTGGGTACTCCCCACACAACATATTCCTACACAACTGTGCGTGGTTGGGGCTGGGGTTGAGTGGACTAATAGTCAACCCAACATTTGACTGACACAGCCCCTGCCCCTCTCCCCACCCTCCCTCCTCCCTCAGTCCCCCCAGTTCTATCCCAGCAGCCTCTGCAAGTTGCACCAGTTGTAGCAGAGTGGCAGCCGCCGCTTTGGTCGCTCTTGCCACCTGCCTCTACGGGCTTGTGTTTTAACCCACTCACCACACGCCATGAACACACTCACCCCTCCACACAACACTTTAAACAACTGGCTTCGAGCTAAACAACTTGCAACCCAGTTGTTTCTCTCAGTTGCTTATTTGGGCGCAATAGCATACCGTCAGTAGTTTGTGAGTGGTGTGTTACCCTCCACACAACTCAATAAGCAACACAACTGACGATTGTTCCCCCCCCCCCAGTTGCTTAATGTGTTGTCTGAATGCAGCCATTTACTAGGAAGTAAGTCTTACTGGACTCAATAGAACCTACTTATATTTATTTATTTATTTATTTATTTACTGCATTTTCATACCGCCCAATAGCCGAAGCTCTCTGGGAAGTTTACAAAAATTAAAACCATAAAAACCATTCAAAATATAAAACAATGACAGTATAAAAACATAATTTAAAATACAGTATAAAAGCACAACCTGGATAAAAACCAAGCAGCCATGCAGAACTTGATAGGGATTTACTTCTGAGTAGACATCTTTAGGATTACACTGTTAAATCTAGCAATAGGACACTAGTTTACCTTTAAGTTCCTGGATCTGGGTAAGTTTCAAGATGTGACTGTTACCCTCCTACATTATTTCCTATAGTAAGCTCCTAGAACGTGTGCATTTTGCATGTGACATATGTGTTATCTGTATCTATATAGCCCGCTGTGTTCAACACTTTGGGCCAATTTCCACAAACAGACTAAGAGCATGTCTGGTCAGAAGTCGTTCTATTCCCCAGACCTACACATGCCAGCATCAGTCAAACTGAGGCACATCTCTACAACTTGCCATCACAGGGATCATCAACAGTGTGATGCACCTACTGCTGAAGCTGGCTTCCAGCATTCTAGTTCTGACTACCATGTTGACTTAAGATACTGGATAGGTAGACATGAATGTGCATTTTATCATAAGGAAGCATGATGATCAGAATGGTGCTGGCAGCCCCAGCAACCACCAAGAACTTTAGGAACAATGAGTAAGAAAGGAGAAAGCTAGAACCAATGGCTTGATGACCCTGAGGTGGCTCACAGGCCATCTGTTAATGAAATGAGGTATCTTTACCATTCCGAATGGTAACCCTTGACTGCTAAAGATAGAAAGCTGCCATCTATAGAATCAGACAGCTGATCTATCTAGCTCAATGTTGTCTATACCAGGAGTGGGGAACTTCAGGCACAGGTACCAAATCTGGCTCTCTAGGATTCACCAGAGGGCCCCACTTCCTTCCCTGGGCCCCACCCCCTTTCCACAACCACGAACCACCAACAGTTTGGTGGTTTGTCAGCTTTTGTCCAATTTGCCTCCATTCTAAAAGCTTGAAATGCCTTTCCTAAGGCTTACTTAATGGCAGTAAGAGCCTTATGCCACAGTATGCTGGTATATTTGGTATTTTTCATCCCACCCCCTTTTTCTTCAAGCCCCATTCACCACAAGAATGCAGCTCCTGAGAGCTTCTCTGAAATTGCATTTGGCCCTAAAGCTGAAAGAGATTCCCCATCCCTGGTCTATGCTGATTGGCAGCAGTTCTCCAAGGTTTTAGACTGAAGTCTTTCATAGGTGGAGATGCTGCGGATTGGACCAGGGACTTTCTGTATGCAAAGCATGTATTCTGCACTACAGAGAATGGGGCATAGAAGTACCTTTAACTACCTAATATTTATCCATTTAAAAGTACACTGTTGTTGTTTTTAAAGAAGAAAGATTTCCCTTATATCTCTGTGACATCAGACCATGTCAGCTGTTTTGCCAACACATAGCACATTGGAGTAATATAGATGTCTGGTTGCTTGTTTTACATGTTTTATTTTATTATATAATACAACTCATTTTAGTAGGAATATGTAAAAAAAAAGTATTGAGTGTATTAGTGGAAAAGCAGATTATACATCATTTACACAGTAAGTGTGAATTGCCCCAGATCTGGCTGTCTTTCTGGTGTGGACATAGCAATGTTTATTCATACATGATAGAGCTACCTGTGCTTTTGCTAATGGAGTGGGATAGGCAGAATGACTCTGTATGGAATGTAGCTATTAATATTTTGCAAGCATCAAATCAAACTAAAAATATTTCTTTTTCTTTGAAAATGTACACATTCTGGGTTATGTGTACATAGGTTTCAGTGCTTCTTGACTTCTCCCACCAGCACAGA
The DNA here is from genome assembly GCA_029215795.1 of Anniella stebbinsi. Classification (NCBI taxonomy): domain Eukaryota; kingdom Metazoa; phylum Chordata; class Lepidosauria; order Squamata; family Anniellidae; genus Anniella; species Anniella stebbinsi. The sequence goes on along the minus strand of JARDYH010000004.1, from coordinate 42,450,826 downwards.
TCCAAGACGAAGGTATCTGTTTTCTAAAGCCATCATGTGGGAGGCATTTTCAAGCTGTGAAGCACTGATGTAGAAGCCAGAACTTCTAGCTCTTGAATCCCAAAATGAAGCTGGCAACAGTGCTGTTTTGTCTTGGAAAAGTATGAAAGGGTGGAAACCAAAAACCACAAGTATATCCCAAGATTGCTTGATCTAAAGTTAGTGTCCTCACAACCTCCCTCTTGTTAATTTGTTTTCCCATTGTGGGAATCATATGAGATGTTAACCCTTCTGCCATATTTAAGCATTTTTGAAACATAAAATCTGAAATGTAACTATTTTAGTTTGACTTGAGTGACAGACTAAGGGTTGTTTCACACAACAATTGTTTTCTGGTACAGATACTAGACTATGTCTAGTATCTATCTCCTGTGATTTGAGAATAGTCCACATGCCTTTAAATCACATGTCTCCTATGAATTGAGAATAGTCCACATGCCTTTAAATCACTGCCTTTAAATCACTGCCTTAAATCACTGCCTTTCACAGCTATGAAAGAGTCGGGGTGGCGCTTCCATGTATTTCATTAAGAAAAGCAACATTTTAAACAAATATGTTCCATTCTCAACTGGCATGAGGCACTCATATTTTGTACTCTACCATGAAAGGTAGAAATGTCTACACTTGCTAAAATCAATACAACATTAAAAGTTTCTCATTCCTTTAGGGAAAGGCTTCCTCAACTATGCACTCCTTGCTAGCTGTTATTTGTTGCACTTCTGCATGCACATCTGTTCGCCCATGACTTCGTAAATGAGTAATCCTTGCTTTTATTAATTGGACTTAGCTTCTGCAGCAAAGAAAATCATACACTGTTGGTTCATCCACATGATTAAAAATGTAAAAGGCTAGTTATTCTTATCTATGCTTAACAAAGGCCTAATATTCGAACAGAAGATAAACATGATGTGAACGAAAATTGTCACAACACTCAGTGCTGCAAGTCTGCAGAATTGATTTTACTGCTCGACACCCTTACGTATCAACTGTGAGATTCTTCACATTGATTCACAAAGGGGGGGATATCAACTGGTCAACTGTCGATCAATTGGTTTGTGAAGTGAAGGAAAACTCTAGAGTTTAGGCCAAGCATAGCATTCAACCAAAAGCTCAGGAAAAGAGACAAATCTTCAGTGGAGGTTGGTAGCTCCAATGCCAGTGGGTTTCTCAGTCCCACTGACATTGGAGCCACCAGTCTCCACTGCAAATCTTCTACACCTTCCACAATCGTTCATGGCACAGCATTGTTTCATTCAGGGAATTATGGTGGCAAGTTTTACAGCAAGTGCAAAGGTAATTCAACAAAATCCCCTTCAGAATTAACTGGGCTGGAACCATTAGAAGGTTTGGCTGTGGAACATCATGAAAAAGGTATCAGAAGATTAAGAAATAACAGCTAGCAAGGAGTGCACAGTTGATTATACCTCCTAAGCAGCAAGGCACCTTCAAATGTGTTGACATTTCCATGTGCTTAAACAATCGGGGCTAGACCCAAATTGTCCAGACATTTCTGAGCCTATCTATACTACAAACTTTAATGGTCATGGCTTTCCCCCCAAAAAACAGAGAATTGTAGATTGGTGAGATGCTGAAAAATCTCTGTTCAAGATCCCTTAACCTCTGCCATTGCATTCTCCCCTCACTACCTGCTGCTCCAAGATTTCTCAGGGTTCCATGGGACAAGTGAGGCAACAACTGTTAAACCAGTTTAAGTCTTAAGTTTCAATATGTCATCTGTCAGGATATTTCAGATTCATCCAGTAGAATTGTACAAAAGCTCAATTCCCACAGGTTGTAACCAAGGCAGAATAAAACATGTCTGCACTCTAAAAAAAAACGAGTTAAGAAAGCATCTAGACACAACACCACATGACAGAATGGCTGGTAGGATACAGGAATCACAGTAATGCATAGTATTACAGAACTAAATACTCTCCATTGTTCCACTGCATCCTCCTAACATACTCACACACACACACCATCACATTATCATTTACCAATGAGTTCTCAATGAGTGTCAGGTAACGCCAGCCGCAAAGCTCCAATTTGGCTTGACACCCAATCCTTGAATTTAAAAAAGTGTTTGTTTTTAGTGCTTCGGTCTAGAACCGTTACATACTTTACAGACACAGAGGCTGAATTTGGACAACACGTTAGTCAATTGACTAACTTTTAAACAATTCGCAAGTGAGTTGTTTAACTCAGTTGTTTAAAACTGCAACTTAAACAACTGTGGGTTGGTTAACCGTTGTGTGGCTGAATTCGGACGACACGTTAGGTTAACCCACTGACGGTTGTTTAACTTAACAACCGTTGGTTAACGTGTCGTCCGAATTGAGCCAGAGTGTTCTCTGACTGCATTCTCAAAAGGCTGTAAGACTAGCGAACCAAACAACATTTGCGAGGTGTCATCTGAAAATAAAGTGGATCAAAATAACTGAGCTAATTTTAATTTTATGTAGGTTGTTCACAGCCCTTGGAATTCAGATTCTAAAGATGAGTCTATACTTTTGATACCCAACATAGGTCAGGGAACCTCATGTTGTGCTTCTATGTTGCAAAGAAGTGGTCTGAGCTTTGTAAGTGGGATGCTTTCCCACTAAAAACCTCTCTCCCCACACAGAAGGCTCCATCACAAATGCTTTTTTTCCTCAGTTTGCGTCCGTGGTTTCCCCCTCCATTTTCTTAGTGAATCTAGCGCTGTGCACTTTCACGTCTGTGCATTGTTGCACTACTTACTTCAGCTCGTGCATCTTTTCACCTGTATCGCTACTATACCAGGGAAATCTCCCACCCTGCCCCCTACATTCCCCTTCCCCCTGCAGTTAAATTTTTGCAGCCTGAAACTGCGCAATTACAGTAAAACAACACACTATGCTTTCCCCTAAGATCATATTAAACAATATAAGTCAAGAAAAAGTATTACATTAGGGTCGACTAATGTTTTTCAAAGGTCCCCTAAGTGCTAAAGTGCTCCACACCAGAACTAGGAAGGCTCTTTACGACATCAAAGCCTGTAAGGCAATGGCAGCCAAAGCGACCATCATAAATCTATATAACCAGAGCTTCTGTGACGTCAGAGCAGATCACCCAACAAGTGTAACAATATGAAAGAACTACCGGTTCAGACTGAATGGGTTGTGCTTGCTAGGAGGAATGCGGAAGTAGTTAAAGACAACAACTGCTTCTGGCCTGGGGAGAGAGAGGCCACAGTCTGAGAGAGCTATGTAGAAAAACCTCTTGTTTAAATAAAACTTAAATGTTTGTTTATAAAGCAGAGTGTCCAATTCTATAAGGTGTAATCCACTAACTTTGAAACATCAAGCAGGTATGACTCTTCATAATGATGATGCACTTGCTATTATACTCATGAAATGAAGATCAGAAATTTGTACTGAAATCTAGATTTAAATTACTTTAAATGTAGATACAGAAGACTCTGACCAAGGGCACCTCTAGTGAGAAACTAGACTTCCACAAAGGTCTTAGAACCCAAGCTGTATTTTCCCTACAATTCCCAAGCATTGTGTTTGTAGCTCATTATCCCTTAAGTTCTGGTGTTCTAACAAACTGATGACATCTTCCTTTTGGTATATAAGACGGAACCAGAGGATACAAAAATTCAGAAGCAGAAAAATGAAAATGCATTGGTGTCAATGCAGAGTTCCTGTAATATTTTCTGACTGAGAAAAGCTTGGTTCTAGACTTTGATAGAACCTTCTGATCTCTGTTCCTATTGAAATAGGCAATAACTCATTTTTTGTGAACTACCAAGAGAGTTTTGGATACTGGGTGGTATAGAAATGAAATAAAAGAAATGAAATTGGAAATTCCATTGGATTTATTCCATCTACATGGCAAGTAGTATTAAAGATAATGCTCTTGGGTCATACCAAATTAATGTTGTACCACTATGTTGGATGCTCCAAATTCTCAGTTCAGCACACATCTGCAGTGCACAGAACTGGAAACATTTTAAATGAGTAGAAAACGGAAGCTACTGCCTCTGCAGTTATATGCAGACTAGCTTCCTAACACTAGTTGCACTTTCTAAAGCATCTGTTTTACATAAATAACCCTATACTACAACATTTGCAGTGAAACAAGTTTGCTATGCATTATACACCAATGCATAATATGTTCTATATTGTGGTTTCCTATTTGATTTACTTAGCATCATTACCCTACAGGAACTACAAGAAAGCTAGCATTCAAAGGGAGTATAATGGGAAGAACATAAGAAGGACTATCTAGTCCAGCATTCTGTTGCCACATTGCCTCTCTTCAATGTCCTTTATATGAAGATCCTCCCATTTCCCATTTCCCTTGCTTCATTAGTATTCCTTTCTGTCCCTTCTCTATGGCCCCTTGCTACCCCCTCTGTTCTCACACTTCCAATCCTTCTGCCTCTCCTGCCACTCTTCTCTTTTTATTCATATTCCCTCCTGCCCCCAAATTATCTTACTCTTGCAATCACTCTTGCTCCTTGCAAATTTCCATCTCCAAATGCAAAAAGAAAATGGGAGTGGGAACAGGAGGGGCCATGGATAAAAAGAGGAGTAATTAAGCCCACTGAAAGTTGATATGAAACTCACTCAAACTCTGTTATCTAAGGCCTCACGTGTGCAAGAGCTGGAGTTCAAGTTGAGTCAGGAAGCTACACTAAAGTGCAAGAAAAGAAAGTGCATACTGGCAAGTACCTACACTCCTCACTACTCAGTTTTGAGTCTGAAGACAACTGCTTCTCCAGAACTCCCCCTTGCCATAAGGAAAATGAGATGCTATATTATGCACTCTGCTACTCCAGCAAAGGGATTCAATCTTCTGACGGTACTAGGATCCACTGTTCAACAGAACAAAATAGACACTTCCTTCTAGGAGCAGGCAAATCCAAACTTTTCCCCTCAAATTAAATGAAAAAAATACATTACTTCCTGGATTGGACATGACAAAAAAAACCAAGCAGGGGATGAAAGAGGCAGCTGGGGAACACACAATTTGAAAAGAACAAATTAGAAAACAGCAAGTATAATGACAGTGTCTGATGAGAGCTGCTCTGCAATGTCACTCTTGCTTTACCAACAGACACAGCAGCTGCTTTTGCATTACCACTCATCGCAACGCTGCAATGCAGACAACATTTCTTGCCCTTCTTCCCCTCCTCCCTCTGCTCTGCTACTTGATCTAGACAAGTTGCAGTGCTTTGTTATAAGCAAGCCCCTTCTTCCCAACTTTCCCCCATGGTACGCTTCTCCCCATTTTAGGTTACACTCTGCTCTCTCTCACCTTGAGAGCTGTCCAACACCTTCACCGCTCTCAATTTATAGAGCAACTTCAAATTCTCCCCATCCATGTACAAGAAAAGTGGGGAGAAACCAGGTGCAAGAACTGGTTGCAAGTCCAAGAAACCAGTTGTAAGAAGTGAGGAATGCTCTGCAGAGCAGATTCTGAGTGCTTGGCCTGGAAATATAGTTACAGTTTGCTTCTCACAGCGGTGCTCTACAGAAATAAGAAATGAGACACCGTGGGCTGGGAAAGTGAAAGCCGTCGTGCACCACAGGGAATCTCCAAAGAATGCAGCAGTGGCAACATGGTTGAGAAGACAATGATGCTAGCAGGACTGAAAACTGTGACCGGTCCTGTCTGCAAGCAGCTAGTTAAACTGCAACTCCATACTTGTCTTATACTGACCCACTTCACCATAACCATGGCTGCTTTTACGTTAAAATAATAATAATAATAATAATAATAATAATAATAATAATATCAGGGATCTCTCACATGGCATGGCATTTGGCCTTAAAGGGGGAGGGGGACAACCATTTGAGAATGATATGGAGAAATAATGGAAAACTAGAAGCTGGAAGCAGAACTGTAGAGCTGAAGTCAGGAGGGTGACATTGCAACAGTGAAGAGCAGAGCATGGGAAGATGTCATATATAACTTTAGGGCCAGAATTACTCTTCTGAGCAACACAAGGATGTACCATCACAAATGGTTGGCATCATTAAGGAGGTTATGCACCTTTAAAAAGAGGTTATCTCCTGCTCTGCAATGACCTGGAAAAAATCTCTCAAGGAAATGCAGCCTCCAACTCCGCCTGGGTGCTTCCATGGGAGCTTCTAATGAGATGTGAGATGAATATTCATCTCAGATCAACTAGTATGAAGCTGACTGGAAAGAAAATAACTCAAGGTAGCAGTTGTCCTAGACATGGTGCAGGGTGTGTGAAGTGAGAGCCAGTGTGGTACAGTGCCAGGGTGTTGAAATTGGACAGATTAGACTGGGTTCAAGTTCCCACTAAAGCTCACTGGGTAGCCTTACACTGGTCATTGTCTCTCAGAGCAAACTACCTCACAGGATTGTGGGGATAAAAATGGGGGGACATGTATGCCACTTGGAGGTCTCTGGGTTCTAGTATTATGTGAGAAAGGGGTGGACAAATAGCAACCAAGTTTATAAAGCTTCAGAATCTATGTTGTGCATCATTATTTGTGAGAATAAACTTTGCAAGAAAACCTCCAAGCAATGACCATTCTGGACATCCCTCCACATTCAGCCAATTTACATAACAGTAGCTTTGTTGGTGAGACCAAGTGGCCATTCAGCTTAACAGTCCTATCAGCATCAATGCCCAATATTTGAATGCCACAGAAAAGTTGTCAAGAGAACAGGCATGAATTGGTTGCTTGATTCCATCAATAATTTCATGCTTTCAGCAATCTAAAGTTCAGAAGGCTACATCAATAGATGGCAGAACTATAATCTGGAAATTAAGTTTCAATTCCTAGCCCAACATTTTCCTTTCCCAAAAAAAAGATTCAAAGGCATTATCCTGCAGATTTTCCTCCTTCTCAAAATCCACTGGTATGATTGGTACAGTCTGCTACCCAATGGCATCTAAACAATCAGTTCAAAATGAGTCCTCCCATATTTTAGCATTTACACTGTAAACTTTACATGATGATACTGCAAGTCCTGATTCATAGGCAATAGCAGGAATAGCCATACTACAAGTGGAACAACTGAGCTGCTGCTCCTAATGCTTCTTTGTAAACTGCACATAGCACCCAGAAGACAAATCATTAGGATGGAAGCAGAAACTGACTAGTCTCACTGGAAAGGCTGGAAAAGGCCAGTGTGAGTTTCACCTTGGCAATGGATTCAGTTTAAGATACAAGAGGAACTATGTTGCCAAACAAAAAGCTGACAACGAATTTCTCCAGACTTTGCCTCTCATTTCCAATGGAACGGCACTCCCCTCTTTGTAAACTCTGCACTGGATCATAACATGATGGTAGTCCAACATCATGTTGGTCAACATCAATGATAATGTGAGCACTGTCCAATAGGCAGATGACTGTTACTTGTTCAAACAAGGTTGTCATATTCTTTGGAGAGAAGAAGGTAGTTTTGCTCTTTGACTGAAAAGAGTAACGTAAAAACACAACTGGATGGTAACATTTTAAGAATACTTGTAAGCTCTGTTCATTGTAACTTTCAGCAGTTACTATATCTAGCTACTCCAGAGCTTAGCTCAATCAGCTCACTGTTTGCATTTATTTTGTTGGGTGTATGAATTTTATTCTATTTTCCCTAAATTAATTTCAGTTTGGTTGTTTAAGATTATTAATTTTTCTCAAAGAGGACTCTACCCCAAGACTATAAACGTTTTACAAGATTTGACAATATTATTTAAAATGTCTAAAGTATTTGACAGAAATAAAAAAATATTTATGAGCTCTTGACTTTGCTCCATGGCACAAATTTAGGAAGTGGTATGAGGGAACATTTTTCTGCAACCTAACAACAGAAGAACAGATTAGATAGAATCATAGGTCGAAAAGCGACATGAAGAACATCAAGCCACTGTACTTTTATATAATTATAGTCCTTTTCATCAGATTATATTCAACTGATTATAAGGGAGGTAGAGGCCAAAGCTGCCCAAGATGGGGGAGAAAGGGAAGAAAATAACAAAACTGAATTAAAGTTCAACACACAAAGAACACACCTTAAACTAAGGCAACTAAAACCGGAATCTTCTACAGATCACCATCCATACCAGATGCTTTGCAGAACAAGAAGCAATAAACCAGTTATTTTATGGTAATTGAGTCCTACGTTTACCTAATCTATATGCCAGAGTGATGGCTCCAGCTTCTTTACAGCAGCTCTTGGGGGTGGGGGGCATCCCTGCCTTGGTTTTCTCCAGGTCAAGAGTGACTTGATCCCCAAGCCCTTCAGAATTCTATCAGAAATAGTTTGGTGTCATTGGTTCTGTGGAGTTAAAGCTGCCAAAATGCTGGGATTATTTGTCTTCAGCATCCTTTAGATACAAACCACTGAGAGTCCAATAAGGGTAAAGGAAGTGACGGATTTATTGTGAAACCATATAAGAAATATTATTTTCAAAGAAAATAAAATTCTAAAACACAGCTAAAAACATTTTAAAGACAACCTTAATTTATACTTTACCTTCTATAGAAGGACTACATTATATCACTATATCTTTCTAAATTGCCCAGAGATATTTGGCTATTGGGTTGTATAGAAATGATATGTAATGACACAGGTTTCTCATCCACTGTCAAGATGCCTTCCCGACGCTTCTGAACCCCACTCTCCTGACTATTATCCAATTTCGGGGCATGTGGGTGGGTGTAATCTCTTAAGGTTTTCCCAGGCTGATCAGTCATTTGTAAATCCATTAATTAGCAATGGTCTGGCTTGCAAACTGTCTCCCAATCCTCCCCTCCCAATTGAAAATCTGCAATCCACATCCCATTTTAACAGAAATTTGAACAGACCAGATTCACTATGTCCCCAAAGAGATGCAGCAAATACTATCAGACTGGCAAACGTAAGCACAATGGTGCACCTATTGTTTACAGCAGGGGTAGGCAACCCACACCTTTAGGATCACATGCAGCCCTCAGCCTAATTTCCCAAACCTTCTGTATGTGATCAATTCAAACATCTGGCAAGAGAGATTTGTCCTTTTCCTGGTATTCTGCTGTTTAGGAAGGATGACAGGAAGGGGGTGGCAGAAAAAGAAAAGGGGTGATCCACCCACTTTTGGCTCTGGCTCTGCCCACTACTGGCTTCATCCACAACTACCATTGACATGCAGGCCCCAATAGATTACCAGTAACGGAATGCAGCCATCAATGCTGCCTACCCCTAGTTTACACCAAATGTTGAGGGAGACACTGAATGCAAAGTTATATCTTCCATATAAGAACACGCTTGAGTTGACCAAAGATCCATCTAATCCCAGATTCTGTTTCAGCCAGAAGCTTCTGGAAAGCTTACAAACAGGGCAAGAAGGCAACACTCTTCCTTTATTGCTTGTCCTGAACACTGCTTTTGCCATGGAGGTTCCATTTAACTCTACCGGTGAATTACTGTTGATGGAATTATCTAGACAGGTTGCTACGTTGGAATAGACAAATGGAAAAAATTTAATCCTGCAGAGCACCCTTCCCAGCCTGGTGCCCTCCCACAACTCCCAGAATCCCCCAACCAGTATGGCTAGCTGGTTGGAGAAAGCTGCCTTAGAATAACCCAATGGAGGCTGGTGGCTCTGATGTTGGTGGAGCCGTGAATCTGTTCCAGGTTTCAGTTAGAACTAATCAGTACTCTAAGAGAGCTATCCAAGGTGCTCTTGAACTTGGATATCTCCTTCTGAGTTCTGACTAGTTCTGACTGAAACCTAGAGCGGATTCACCGCCCCATTGACATGGGAGCCACCAGCCACCACTGGAATAACCTGCTCAGAGAAGCCAGTTAGCAAGTTAAGATGTGTAAGGCACACAGAATCCAATGTAAATGGTTCAGTCTGCTTTTTTTTTTTAAAAAAAAAAACACCTTTGAGTGATTTAAAACCTGCACAAAAACTGAAATACATTCCCAGTTTATCCTCACAATAACCCTGGGAGGTAGGTTATGCTGAGAGAAAGTGACTGGCCAAAGATCATCTAGTCATCTTCATGATTGAGGGGTGATTTGAACCCAGGCCTTCTCCATCCTAGTCTGACAAGCCAACTACTTTGCCACATTGGCCCTCATCGAGAGATAGATTAATAACAATATATTTTGTACCTATTTTGCATTCACATACAAACATAGACTTGTGGCCCTGCTTGAGGTTACACGATCATAGACATTTAACTTTTATGTACAGCTTCCTTACTGCACTGACATTCCTTAACCAGTCCACTCTCTGTATAACTACCTAATCCATATACCACAAGCTTTCATAGCTCACCTCAGCCTCTAGTTGACATGAAATGTATAATTTGTACGTTGAAAATAGTCACTATAAAAACAGATGTTTCTGTTGCAACATCCTCTAGAGATCCCTCCCAACACATGAAGACACATTCCTCCTGTAAAATCTGTGAATGTTCTTTACAAAGTCTCAAATATTGTTGAGGAATATTAATAATTCTGAAAGCACAAATACTTCATTGGCTGCCACTTGTAATCCCCCTGCTCTCAATCTCAGGATGGTCTGCCAAATCCTCCCAACAAACAACCACCACAGCCACATGAGCCCTGTTCTCTTCCTTTGGTCTTCACCTCCCATGAGAATCTCTTCTCTCTTAAAGGAACAGGAACACTTTCCATGTGTGCATCAGATTTCAGCTGTAGAAGAACCAAGAAAACTTTGATACCACCATCAGCCAATGAGGCCCAAGCCTCATAAGTATGACCACTGCTTAACACCACAATCATGAACCCATTCCATAGGTGTAAATTCCACTGAAATGAATAGGAAGTCTTTTTCAAGTCATATTAGGATCAAGGTGCAAACAGTAAGCTCAATGAGCAGCGGCTGTGACACCACCATGCTGTGCACTACAGGTGGTAAGTGAATTACAGTTGCTAAACTAAAAATCTATTTAATTCAATGGGGCTGAGTTCCAAGTAGGCATATTTAGGAATTGGCTGTAAGAATGCTAACAGTTAGGCTAGCAGTTGTTTTGGACTTCAATTCTCATCAGTCTCATCCAGCATGGCCAATGGTCAGAAATCCTGGGAGTCATAGTCCAAAACATCTGTAGAGCACTATATTACAATAAAAACTGTCACAAGGAGGTCTATAATAGTTAAAAGAACTATCCGAGGCAGAGAAAAACAAAACAGACTGGGAGGAAATCTTCTGAGACTTTAAATTAAATGGTGTCGAAGTCTCAGGTTACTAGAGAAAGCAGGAAGAATCTCTCAAGCAAAGCCCTATAGGTCACATGGAACAAGGTCACCACACACTGGAATTTGATATAGGCTAATGCAAATGACATGAGCAGGGAAGGAAAGTTCTTAATGAGAAGGAGATCATGTGATGGGTATAAGTAGTAGTAATGTCATATACAATAGGAAGAGTCGAGAATGGCCAGAAGATAAGCTTTCTTGCATCAGATTCCATTAGAGTGGGTGCGCCTGAAAAGAAGGTCTTTAGCATTTTGAATGCCCAAGCTAAAAAGATGAGAAAGCTCCTCTCTCCTCCAACAACCTAACAATAATACCATGCCCTGCTCCCCACCCACCCCCAGTATAAAATTTGCCATTTTCTCTCCCTGCAGAAGCACTGAACATCAAGATGGTGCTGGGCATCAAAGAAAAGTCATATCTTATAAAAGAGCTACATGCCTGATACTGTTCTAGGGGTGTAATTCACAACACACACACACTGAAGCAGATGGCAAACAATACTTATGGAATAGGGTATGACCAAAATTTAGCATCTCTTCAGAAGCATGGAATCTACAATGGCTGAATTGGGACAACACAATAGTCAACTGGGGAGGGGGAAACAATCGTCAGTTGTATTGACTATCATGTCGTCCGAATGCTGCCACAGTCAATTCAGCGCTGATCCTAATCCACACCACGGTTGATTATTTATTACCATGTTGTGTGGGGAGTACCCCCTATATGAACAACTGCAAAGTTGATTACTACCCGACCATTGACTATCGTGTTGTCTGAATTCAGCCAATGTCTCTTCAATGCCAGGGACCTGTCTTTTGCTTGTTTGCTCCCTGTTTAAATTATCAGAATCCCCATGATTCACCAAAGAGTACGAAAGCAAAAGTGCATACTCAGAATCTTTTAATACAGCCTTCCTCATCTTGAGGCATGCTGGGAATTGTAGTCCAACACATCTGGAAGGCCCCAGCTGGGAGAAGGCTATCTTAACAATTAAGGCATTAACTAATCTGTGTTAAGTGATCCTGGATACACACTCTTGCTCTGAACATAAGAAGCCATGGATAGTAGGGTATGAGAGGAGTCACAGCAACCCACACCATGGGTAATTAGGGTAATCCTGTCACATGATCGGCATGCGTGGGGGAGGTGAAAACAACTGACACTGTGTTGTTTCTCCTGCTGGTTGTCTGACCCAGCCTATAGGTTTGTGGTTGAATGAAAGCAAAAGTAAGGAAGTTGGAGAAAAAATTGAATAGCCTTGAGATAATCAGGACACTGACTAAAGCAGTTGTTTTCACTTTTGGTCTATGTTTAAAACAATATTAAACTTCTAACAAATACAAATCTCAAGCCTCCTGTTTATGTATATACATTTAAACAATTCCTATCTCACATGGCTAAGCCTGAGAAATGAACTAATAGCAAAGCAGAAACAGACCCAGGAAAAAGGAATCAAAGCTTCAGTATTGTTCAGCCTACTTTAACAAAAGAACTTCAATATGAGCCACAATCAATGGAAGAAGAAAAAACCCTCTTAGACCTTCAGTTCTATATTTCAGCTGCAGCACTTCTTCTTTCTGGCTTATTAATATGTGTTTCAGGCTTGCCTCCCCACTCTCTCAGTCTTTCTCTTAAGACATTGTGGTCAAGGACTGGCAACAGGCTACAAAATGATATTCCCGTACGAGCATTGCATACTCTCTTTAGGTTGTGCATGTCATTCAACTTGAAAAATGTCATGTCAGTGTACAGTTTTCCAAAATGGCAGAATTCAAATCCTACACATTTCTCACTTTGGGAAAAGCAGAATTACAGGGTGAAGGACATTTCAGATATTAGGGTGCAAGGCTGTACTTTAAGAAAAACTAGGCTCAGTTCCTTGACCTATTACATTCTCTGTCTTTTACTTCTTTACCATATTTATATCCTGATCTTTCCTCCAGCCCAAAACAGCATACAAGAGATTATCTGCAAAAATGACAGCCTTCCCAGCAGGATTTGAACTTGGACCTCTCTGGTCCAAGTCCATCTCTTCATCCACCTCACTGGCCCAGTTCAGGCATACATATCTCAACTTATTATTAAGCCAAGATATACATGAGCCTTGTATCCATGTGCTCAATCCTTCTGCCACCACTTCCCTTCCCATCAGGCCATGGTTGAAGTTCCTGGTTAATTAACATTAATTTCTCATTAGATTCAAAACAAGATGGGTTTGTGCCAGATTTGGCACAAACCAATCTGAAACCATGGTTTGAAGTTAGTTTCAGATCCTAGGTTGTTCCTATCCTGGTTTGGCTAAAATGAGAAACTATTGTTAATTAACCCCAGAAATCTTCAATCATGTTGCTCCAAGAAGGGAGGAGGGAAGGGGCAGCATAAAGATGGACCAAGTAGGTACAAGGCTAACTCAGCTAAACAAATCAAAATATGAATGGGCCACTGACTTTCACCTATGAAATTGTGAGAGCCCTCAATTTCCTGCAGGTTTATTTACAGATATGAAATAAATGAGAAAGCCAAAAAGTATCTGTGCAAGCTGCAGAACAGAAAACTGGCATAGCTGCATAGTACTCAAAATCAGAAGAAACATTGGGTCTAGGACATCATACCTACAAGTCTTAAGAGTGTGATTGTCTTGGGAGGGGCTGTAGCACAGTAATAGAGCACATGCTCTACATGTAGAAGGTGCTGAATTCAACCCTCCAATTTCTCCAGGTAGGGCTGGGGGGGGGGGGAAATCCCTGAAACCCTGGAGAGCTACTGCCAGTATCGACAACACTGGGCCAGCTGGACCAATGGTCTGACTCAATATAAGGCAGCTCCCTATGTTCCTATGAATGACACTGATTTTGTCTGACCTCATGTACAGCATATTACAGAAAACTATCTACAATAATCACCAGCCCGTGCCTGTCTAAAACATATACTGAATGACTGCAAATGCTTTTAGTGAAAGAACACAGAAAGCTTTCCGAGAAAGACCATTAATATCCTCTGGTATTTGACAGGGACAACCCCTGCAGCAAAATCATGATGGGTAAGGGTTCTTAATAGCATTCCAGATGGCCAAAGACCTTGGGTCAAGCTTCTTTCTATGTATTACATATACAGATATATTGCCTATACTAGGACTGCAGACTAAACCTTGAGTTGATTAATCAAGGGGGAATCTTTATTATCTGTCAGGGCAAATTTTCATCAATGTGATTACGAATCAAGGACACACTTCTCTTCAAAAGGACTGTTTTGGTTCTGATGCGTTAACTATAATACAGAATGAGAAAAATATTAAAGATTACCTTCTAACAATGTGTAGCTTGTGTGTCCTTACCCTTCCCTAAATACTTCAGAAATATTAGCATTCACATTGCTTTTTGAGTGATCAAAGCAATTCACATACAGTATCCCAGGATTCCATACAACAAACCTATAATGTGAGTCTGCATTGTTATCCCCATATTGCAGTTAGTGGGGCGAGGTTGAAAGAAGTAGCTTGCATAAGACTGCTAGTGAGTTCATGGCTGCAATGAAATTTGCACTGGATATTCCAGCTCCTACTCTTTGCCACTATTCTTGAAATGCTGATACTAAGCAAATATATTCACATTAAGTTCACTTGAATAAACAGATAAGATATTAATCAGCTAAAAATCATTTCATTTGTTGACAACCCTAATATATGTATGCATACATTCACATACTACATTGCACCAAGGTGCACAGTTAAGGAAATCAGAACCTCTGCACTTTTCCTAATGCAAATTCAATCTAAATCTCCTTTAAGATCACCACTCATTTTTCTAGCAATATCTGAGAAACAGAGACACCTGCCAGGAGATTTCTACCCCCATTTTGCAGACCTAGTGGCTTTTAGAGGTTTATTTAACTTCCATTCGGCATATTGCAAACAGATTTGAAAACTCTCTGGGATTGCTTGATTGACAGGTGTGCAATGCCATTCATATGCTAAGAGACTGGGGAAAGGGTGAAGCCCAGGAGTCAAAGCAAGCAACTGGTGAAGAAGTCCCAAGTTCTATTCCTACTACTATTTCAGTGTATACTCTATGGTTATGTTCCTTCACCTTCAAATGATATGTAGCCCACTGATAGTATCAACTTGACCCTAGTTATACACCAAAGGAGATACGGCTAATTGATGCCAAGGGTACATTTGTATCAGCTATATTTAGCCCAATACATACTTGGATATACCACATACAGATGATGCAATTTGTGCTTCATTTTGAGTCCCATTGGTGATCTGTTCCAGGATGTCCCTTCAGTTCGTCTGGACAAACATTTCAGGATGTCCATCATCCTGATTTTCTCTACTACTATAAGGGAATTTCTCTCCCTATTTTTAAAATCCTGACATTACATATAATCTATGCAACAAACTACACCCAAAGACATACTACTTCCTTTCTTTTACGGGTAAGAGAGTTGTTATTTTCACAGTCTGAGCTGCCAGTCTATCCCAAAGAGACATGTCTGCATTAAAACATAACACTAAACCATGGTTTAGCATTAAAAGAATATGCTTAGCTTCCATCCAGGCTCACACACTCTTCCTGCTTCCATTTTAGATTAACTGCAGTTTAGTGTGCCTTTTAACCACTAAACTATGGTTTATCTTAATTATCCCAGGATGTGAAAACAACTCAGCTTCATAAATTATGGTCTGAGGTTAGCTTATTTCCACTAACCATAGCTAAGATTAACCACAGTTTGTCCAGGTTTGAATGACACAGCAAGCTGTACGTAATCAAAAATGGAAGCAAAAGTTCTGAACTCCTCTTCACAGCTGTAATGGAGAGGAGTGTGCAAGCTCAAGAGGAGATTATACTCATTCTTATAATGTTAAACTGTGGTTTAGCATTACATCTGAACCTGCCCAACATGGTAGGGCATAGCTACCTGAGCACATATTAAGCACTGTGTATAGTTTGTGAGCTGCTCACAATACTGGGAAGAGGAAGAACAAAAATATGGAACATGTGGGAAAAGTAGCACTGCAGCATAGATGGACAATGAGCACACTGAAGCATAAAAAAATGCAAAAAGAAGCACTGATACAGAAGGACCGGAAGTGTACCATACTGATTTACATCAGCATAATGATAGCAGCGGAATGATGCTTTCTACCTCTATAATGTTATCTTCATTTCCTTTGCCCCATCCCTGAAAACACAGGCTTTTTACAAGAGTGTCTCTAGCTTCTGGCATGGGTTTTGTAAAACGGACACATCACAATCAAACAAAATTAAGGTCATCTCATCAAAGTAGATAAAGGTAATCCAGATGATAATTTTGTTCTTAGATTTCTGAAAAGCTTTTGATGAGATCCCTCACAAAGTCTCCCAAAATGTTACATAGCCGTGGGATGAAATGGAAGGTCTTTTTTCTGGATCACGTTAAATACAGGAATTAAGAGAGGAGGAATTTATGAGCTGTTACCTCAATGAAAAGAGGTGTACAGTGAAGTGCCTCCAAGGATCTGTACTGAAACTTGCTCTTGTTAACATATTCATTAACAACCTACAAAAAGGTGTGATCAGATTTGCAGATGATGCCAAATAATTTAAAGCAGTTGAATCATAGGCATGCTGTGAAGAGTTTTAGAAAGCTCCCATAGCTCTACAGGGAAGAACAACAAAATGGCAAATGAATTTCAGTGACGGTAGATGTCAAGTGACATACTTTGAGGATGAATACCCCCAGCAAGGTGGAGCATCAAATTAGCTATTGCTACTCAAAATCACTACAGACATGTAGCTCTCTGAAAATGGTAGCACGTACGTGCTACTGTCACCAAAATGATAACAGAATGCTATGAATGATTTAAAAAGAATACAATAGAGCATAACTTGAGCAGTTTGGCCATCTTAAGTAAAAAGAAAGAGGAAGAAGCATCAAGAGGCACAACAGAAGTGACCAGGAATATGATGCCTTTTATTCAAAGAAAAACTAAAGAGGTTAGAACTTTAACCTAGAAAAGAGATTCCAATGAGATAAATAAAATATACAATACTAGGCTGACCATATAAAAAGGAGGACAGGGCTCATGTAACTTTAACAGTTGTAGAGAAAAGGGAATTTCAGCCAGTGTCATTTGTATGCAATTAGTTCCTGGTGAAATCCCCTCTTCATCACAACAGTTAAAGTTGCAGGCACTATACTAGAGTGACCATATACAAAAGAAGGCAGGGCCCCTGCAACTTTAATTGTTGTGATGAAGAGGGAATTTCACCAGGAACTAATTGCATACAAATGACACTGGCTGAAATTCCCTTTCCTCTACAACTGTTAAAGTTACATGAGCCCTGTCCTCCTTTTCATATGGTCAGCCTATACAATACACTTGGACTAAAGAGACTCTCTGCTGTTTCTATAAGACACAGCAGAGAGAAAATATTTTTCTCATATTGAATTGTCTGCCAGTTCATTCTGGACACTTTCAGGACAGGATATTGGGCTGGAGACATGTACAACTGATTTGACAGAATATAGGTGTTTATGTAATCTTATGAATTTCCTGTAATCTTCCCTCACTTCACCCAGTTCAGGAACACCTGGTAAAAACATGGAAAAATCTACATATGTTCAGGATGCTCCGCGATTAGCAAAGTAATGAGTAGAATGAAGAATCTGGTGTTCCAGGCTAGCTCCCAATCTTGCATTTTGCAAAATTATTGAGAATTATGCACATATGTTTAAATATGCTGAAGCAAGGCAAGAGGGAGTGATTCTAGGGACTCGGAAGAGCCAGAAATCAGGTTTCATGCTTCATTTGCCTTTCCTTTTAGTCCAGGCAAGGTTTGATACACCCTTCAGCTTTATGATTTATTTCTTCTTTGGAACAGGGGGAGGGGGATACAGGCAGCAGGTCAATTCTCAGCTGAGACTGCAGTGTGCTGTCCTTTCTGTGGGAAGCTTCAGCGAAATGAAAGTCCGAGTGTTTCACCTAGAAACACAAACCAGCTGCTGAGCAACCCACTTCATCTATCACCCACCAGCTACACACAAGCAACCCCCCAACTCCTGCATCACTTTTTGTGGTGATTATTTATATGTATTCACTTGTAAACTAAAGAACCTAATCTTTGCTATAGCTAAGAGATGAGCGAGGGGGTAATGTGCATTACACAAAAGTTTTACTACATGTATCTACAGACTTACAATTCCCCAATGGCAATGCTCCCTGTTATTCCCTCCCATGAATTTGCCAATGCTCACTCTTCAAAAATACATCTCTATTTGCTACACCAGACCTGTATGCCACACTTTCCCCCAATTCTGCTAGTGCTCAGTAATGCTCCAGTGGTGTGTTGGCTTCAACTCTATCCAATGTGCTTGGTTACTAAGAGCTGCTTAATTCACGATGGTTTATCTAGACAAAGATAATACACTCGTGTTTCAAAATGGCACACGTATTTCACTTGCCATTATTAAACTCACATCATTTTCAAATATGACAGCGTTCACCAGTGCACAAGTTTTCCTACACAGATATATTCTCAGTGGTAGAAAGCTGCCTTAAACAGAGCCATCTAGCTGAGTATAGTTTACATCAGCCTTCCCCAAATTAATGCCCTCCAGAAGTGTTGGGACTACAATTCCCAGCATGCTCCACATAGTCATGCTGGTTGGGGCATGCTGGGACTTGAAAACCAACACATCTAGAGGGCACCAGGTTGGGGAAGGCTGGTCTACATTCAGGAGAGCCCTCCAGGATTTTCGATAGGTCTTTTTCCAAGCCCTTAGTGGGAATTAAAGGACTGAACCTGGGACCTTTAGCACACAAACCATGTGCTACCACTGAGCTATGGCCCTTTCTCCATTACTTGTGTAATGCTGCCCCAGTAACACTTATTCTATTTTGTCTTTCTGCTATTCTGCTATTATTCAACAACTGTCCCTACAGTAAAGTTAGTATCCCTACTCTACCCTCTCCACATTTTAGCCTCATATCCCACCCTGGCAAAGGTCCTTTTCTATTATTCCAGTGCGGAGTTAAGTTTCCCCATTCCTCAGTTGCTCCTAATTCCGGGTCTCCTTCCCCATACAAACTGTTCTGCCTGGGTGCCTGCAGCCTTATCTCCTCCCAATTCCAGCTCTGGTCTCCCACCCCATAAATATAGTACGACTGGCACCCCAACCAATACCCTTTCTCTAGTTCAGCCAGTAGCAATAGTTGCCAGTCAACCCAAAGGGTGTGGTAGTTTTGCAAGATATAGACAGCAAGTGACTCAAGTATGCAGACAGTTCAAAGGATCCTAAGTTTCTAGGAGCACCAATCTAGTGTGATACCCATCCTCCCAGACTTTCCACTCCCAAATGCAGACACTTCTGTTGAATTCTCTCTTCCCTGCACACAGCTCAGTTAGAGAACAGCATTTACAGCAGCGGGGCGGAGGGGGGGGAGAATAGAGAGAGCAGGGAGTTTTATATTCTGTAGTGATGGATCATTACGAGCCGTTGCATAGAAACCAAATTGTTGGTGCTCAGGAGGTGCTGCTATTTATTCCCCCTATGCTAAGCCTATGACATTCGCAAAGCAGCCATTCCTGGGCGGATGCCTCAAATAGAGGGATTCCAGGTGGAGAAAGAGTAAGAGCAGCAATGAAGCACTAGCAACTGCTGTTCCTATGCAGATCTCCCTAGTAACCAAACAGAGTCTATTCCTCTCTGTCTATTCTAGGAGGCATCAACACATCCATCCATCCATCCCTGCAGCCTTCAGCCCCTCTTGTCATGTCGCAGGCTTTCATTTCAACTGCAGCTGGCACAGAGCTATGTTAGCGACCACTCCCCTCTTTCACTAACAGCAACCAGAAGGCAACGATGGCTTGCTCTGTGCCCAGCATGTCTGCTATATCTTATGTGCACACACCCCTTATGGGAAAATACACCCATAGCCTAGCTTACAATCCAGCTGTCTGCAGCATCTCATACTCCATGCTCTCTCAGCTCTGTGGATGACAGCTCATGTTGCAGTCAAAATTTTGGTTTCTCTCTCACACACACAAACACACGCACACACACACACCGCTATCGTTGCACACTCATGAACTGCTTACAGGAAAAGCAGAATGTCTGCATGATATAGCTGCAAACACAGAAAAGGATCATTGCCATGGTCCCTCCCTAACAGAATAAATGAGGTGTCATCCATTTTAGCACCAATACTTGCATTCCCACCTCCCTCCAGTCACATACAACCAGTCCTCCTGAACTCCTGGTCTAGGATGTTCTATTTTTACAGTTTTCCCTTGCTAATGCAACCTGCTCTGCTTCATTAGCCTGAAATAAAGAGGGTTGGGGTGTGGGGGAGGCAGTTTCTCTGTTCCTTGACCTGGCCATATGTTTTAAGCAAGAAGGATTCAGAACAGTTTCTCTTCCATCTTGCCCACTTCTACTACCTGTTTTGTCTTTTCCCAATTCAGCCAGATTGGAGTTGCTTCTTTTGCAGAGGGAAGGAAGGGACTATTTGCTATACTCAAGGGGCAAACAAAAATATGAATGAAGGTGGCAGGAAAGCTTCCCAGAATGCTGACAGCTGTAGGCTGACCCTATTGAATATAATAATCAGTTTTCGCCTGGAGTAGACCTGGCAACTTACACTTCCTATCCCCTTGCACTGAGCAGAGCAAAGGAGACCCGAAGCAGCACCAATTTGCAGAGAGAGAAAGAAGCCAGATGAGGATCCCACCCCAACGCATGCAAGGCAGCCCAAACCCAAGAGTGCCGGTCTGCACCTGCCCTCTGGAGGACCGCTTCCTCCTCCCACTCAAGTCTCCCCAATAACCTTCACCGAGCAAGGCGAGCATCCAGGAGCACGAGAAGCGCAGAGAGAGACCGACTCACCGAGCATCTGGCTGAAGAGCAGTTGCTCCAGGTCGCCCAGCACGGTAACTACCAGCTCGGGATCCACCTTCAGGAAAGCCTTCTCCTCCGTAGGCGCCCCCTTCCCCGCCGGCTGGGGAGCCGTTTGTTGCTGCTTCTGCTGAGCCGCCTTGCCTTTGCTGGAGAGGATCTCGTCGTCCGACTTGAGGTCGTCGCCATTGCCGGCTTCGGGCGCCTTGCTGAGGGGCTTGACCTCGGCGTAGGGCCCGCGCGGGATGCGGCTGGGCTTGCCCAAGTTGGAGGGCAGCGGCGCCAGCGGCGGCTTGTTGGCGGCGGCCGGGGCGAGCTTGGCCTGGAAGAGCGAATGCTCGGAGCGGGAGAGGTTCTTGGACATGAGCGACGAGGGCGCCTCCTTGCCGCCTTTTAGGCTCCTGCCGCCGAAGCCCTTGGCCGCCTTGGCCATGTCGTCGCTCCACTTGGGCTCGTAGAGCTGCATCTTCTTCTCGCTGTCCGTCAGGAAGGACAGGTTGGTGAGCGACTTCTGCTTGCGCAGGTTCGAGGCCAGCGGCACGCGGCCCTCCACGCTGCCCGCCTTGAAGACCTTCAGCTCGGCCGCCTTGGGCGCCGCCACCCCGGCGGGGCCCTTGGCGTTGGCGCGCTTCTGCATCATGGCCTTGTGGCCCTCGGAGGTCGCCGTCGATGCCGCCGACGCCTTCTTCAAGCCCCTCAGCTCCTCTGACCCTTCCTCGCCGTTCAGCTCCACGTCCTGCGGCAAGCTCTTGACGTTGCTGCTGCTGTTGCTGCCGCCGCCGCTGCTGCCAAGCATCTTCCTCCCGCCCGCCGCGAGGAAACCATTTAAAAGCCCAGCCTCTGAAGCACGGGGGAGAAGAAAGAATGAAAGAAGAAGAGAAAAACGGGGAGGACGGGGGTGGGGGGGAGAGGAGGAAAAAAGGAGGGACGAGGGGCAAAGGAGGAGGAGGAGGTGGGGGGATAAAACAGAAAAAGAGACACGCTATCAAAGCAGCCGGTGCCACCTTCCCCGCCCCGGGCGCGCTCACCGAGGCGCACAGCCCCTCCTATCTCCTCCAGCGCCGCTGAGGAGACTGAGGGGGACCAAAGCGAATGCCAAGGCAAACAAAAAAGGGGGGCGGCTTCCCTCTCTGCCCGCTCGCGAGATGCTCTCCAGCTCGGCAGAGAAAGGGAGTGGAGGGCGCGAGAGACCCGCGCGAGGCTATTTCTGGCTCTGCGAGGAGGAGGAGGAGGCGGGAGTAATTGTGCGTGAGGGTGTGTGTTCACATATGAAGCAGTACGCGTGCGCGCGCGCTGCCTGCCTGCCTGCCTCCGCGCTTGAGAGGACTGAACACTGGGAGATAAGGGAGCTTTCGATAGCGAAAGACAAGGAGGCGCGCCCAGCAGGGTCAGGGGGACTTCAGCCCCTGGCCAGGGAGACAACCGAGGTTTTGGGTGCGGATCTGACTAATACCCTAGCGCTATTTTTTGGCTCTCATGTGACATAGAAGTCTCTGTCCTGAGAGGACCAATACAAGTAGCCCCAAGGCTGAGCTTTAACTTGATTTTTTAAAAAATGTTTAAAAGAGGCCCAGATTCAAGACTGTCACCCCTTTTGTTCTGGAAGCCTCTCCCTAAAGGGTGAAAACCAGATAATCTGCACATGCTCTTATGCAGTCTTCCAATAATCATTTCCAAGGATGAACCCTGGTGCTGAAAGCCCCTGTCGAATCTTGACTCAAGTTCTCTCTAGGATACCCATTGGGTTTTACTGCTAACCACATCCTTCGCTTGCAGCAGTTCCACAGTAATAGTTCTCTAATACAAAATATGCCTGCTGGAGCCCAGTCTGCTTTCGTTCTAATCACAGCATTAGACTGCAGCCTATCAGTTTCTCAACATGCACCCATGTAACAATATATGCACATATTACAACATGTGTTAATGACCTTACAAATGGAAAAGTTGGCATTTCTTATCATGAAGGAGCTTCCAGATAGGAATTCAGTCAAATATGTAGCATCTTTTCTGTCCATTGTCAAGTATGAAAACGTTTGACTGCCACTCAGAAAGGGTCACTAGAAAGCCCAGAAAAGGAATGCCGGAATCTGAGCTCCCTGTGCCTTGCACTGGCGGAAGAACAGTGTTTTCCCAAGCAGAATGGTTTTCCACTTTCTCAATCAGAAACAACAAATTCTAAAAGCAAATAAAGAGGCAATTTAAAAAAATCAAGAGGGAAGACCAGAAAGTCAATCAAAGGTGCAGCCAAAGGCCTGGCAAACCAAACCAAAGTCTACCTGGTGACAGGAGCCCAATTAAAAGGAGCCTAGATAGATCTTTCAGGAAAGTGTGTTCCACATCCTGAGTGCCACAACAGAGAAGACCCTTCCCTATGTTTTTGCCAACCATATTTCTGACAGAGGCAGAACATGAAGAAAGGACTCCCCAGTTGACCATAGTAGATGGGAAGGCTGATATGGGAGAAGAACCCATGCTGTTTAGGGTTTAAAGGTGATGAGCAGTGGAGGCTGATGGCTCTGATGTCAGTGGGGCAGTGGTGCTCATCGGAGCCACCAGCCTCCACTAGTGACCAGCACTTTGCCTGAAATGGGCTAAGAGCCAGTGACAATGGTATAAAGCTGAGTCATAAGCTCCCCATATTATGAGTTTTTAGAGTCCCAAGGAAATGACCTTCTGGACTTGGAATCTTCTAACTACAATGAGAACTAATGCAGCCTACTGACAAAGAGATTGTGCTGAAAAGTCTGCAATTCAATTCTTGTTTCTCCCAAAGATTCTTTATTTGGTCTTCAGTAAAGTACTTCTTCTCCAATAATAATATTGAGCTACCTTACAGGTTTGTTGTAAAGATTAGCGAGATAATGGCCCAATTCGTATATAACGCCAATTCATTAGTTGTTTAAACCATGGGATGTTTGGGTCATGAGGAGCATGTGAGCGAGTGAGTGTGCTGCCTCCCACCTGCTCACCATTTCCACTTTGCATCCAATTTCTCAAACAGAGGAACACCCCATTCCTGCATTGTTTGATGTAATATCCAAACCCAGAACTCTGAGTTGTTGAGGGACAGACAACCCAGAGTCTGAACCCAGGGTTTATTGTTGGCTTAAAACTCTGGGCTCATCTACACCTGCAGCCCTTTGGGGAATGGGGAGGGACGATCACGGATTTTACCACTTCTGGGATCGTCCTTCGGGGACCACACACCAGCAAGTTGTCCCAGAAGTAAAGAGGGACGTTCCAGGTCACCATTTCTTTTTTAAAAAAGGAGACATTTGCGCAATTGCGCGGGCGTGATCCTGCGCAAAGGAACAAGTTTCTAAAAAAAATAAAAATACAACAAACTCAGCACTGGAAGATGCCAAGCATCATCCCAAAGATGGCAAAAATGCTCCCCCCTCCCCCCAATGCCCATGGACTCCCCCTTGCACAGCTCCATGCCTATTTCCTGAGCCCCACTACTCACGGGGAAGAGGGATGTCCCTGGGAGGAAGAGCCACACTGTCCGTAGAGCTTGGGATGGTCCTGAGATGGCAGGAAAAAATGGGGAAAAAGCAGTCCCAGCTATCCCAGGAGAACATAGTGTTTGTCCCCGGTTCACCCTGGGATCAGCTATGCATCATTTGGATGAGCAGGGACGACCTCATGAACACCCTGGGATAAATGGTAAGTGTAGGCAAGCACTCTATGTTGTTTGTCCCTCAAAAACCAGAGTTCTGGGTTTGGATGTCGCATCAAACAACCCAGAAATGGAGCATTGCTAGGATGTTTGAGAACCCAGATGCAAAGCAGAAGCGATGAGCAGGTGGGGGGGGGCAGCATGCTTGCTAGCTCATATGTGGCCCTGACAATTCATGGGTTGAATTGAATAGACAACCCATGAAT
The DNA here is from genome assembly GCA_029215795.1 of Anniella stebbinsi. Classification (NCBI taxonomy): domain Eukaryota; kingdom Metazoa; phylum Chordata; class Lepidosauria; order Squamata; family Anniellidae; genus Anniella; species Anniella stebbinsi. Next base: position 42,425,806 of record JARDYH010000004.1, on the reverse strand, counting down.
TGTCATTACATATGAACCAGGTCAATGTGTTTGTTAAATACTTTGACCACTCATTTATCAACTACATGAGAAACTTTATTAGATTTTACCTGCTTTAGAAATATGATTGATGGTGATGAATTTTCAGACCAGAAAGTTTATCACCTCAGTTCTCTACAGGGCCTAGCACACTTTCTGTGCTAACACATTGTCCCGAAGATACTTACTGGGAAATACATCTCACTGATTTCAATGGAACATCTTTCAAAATCAACATGCATAGGAATGTACCTTCAGCATAAATAGCAATTATAGTAGTAGTGCAGAAAAATCCCCCAAGTGGTAGGATTAAAACAACACACAATTTGGTGTGCCAGTTTCCAACCATAACTGGCTCATAACTGGTTGAAAAAAAGGGGGGGGGGGAATCCTAGTAGAGACAATCATCCATTTTGCAAAAGGATCCTGAAATTAAGCAAATAGGGTCAACCTGATGGTGTCAAACCAGGCAAGACTCAGCTTGTCTATTTATGGGAGAGCATTGGTGATTCCTACAGACATCCATAAAGCAAACCGCTAGAAGAGGAAGTGTCCACGTAGTCCTGAGTCACTGCAGCACTGCTGGTCAGCAGAAACCAGCCCTCAAATCCCCAACCAATTTAGATAAAGTAGGGCAGGGCTGCTATCTCTGCATGGACAGACAGTGTCTTAGAACTTTTATGTCTCATCAATGTTACTCATCCTATGTGGGCTCTTGCTGGGTTTTCACTTGAGCTGCAGCTGTTCAGAATACTTTGCCTTCAGGGCATTGCAAGGAGGGGATGCTTTATCAGTGGCTGGGCAGGAACCAAAAGAATCTGAAGAAGCACTCTATACAAACAGGTTGATATCAGCAGCTCCAAACTCCTTTTCCTTGCATGAGATCAGATTCATCCCAACTGAGCCTCCACTCCAGCCCGCACATGTCCCTGTCACTACTAATTTATCCAAACTCTCCAATAGCCGGCTTAATCTAGCCTTTCTCCTTATCTGATAAGCTTCCACACCACCCCAGATTGTTAGGTGGTCTGCCACATATGAAAAGAGGGCCAAGATATGCATTTAGTCCTCAGGGAGCTAATATGAACTAGTTTGAGAGATAATCTGTCTATGGCCAATTCAAAGACAGGTGTTCAGGGAAGAGAAGAGGACAACCTGATGTGTCTGATAAGAGGGGAGTGATTATGAATTTGAGGCATAAAAGTAGGAACTTTGGGTAAGTTTGAGGTTATTCTCATATTTGGCATGTTATGTTTTATTGCAAACCACCAAATACAGTGACATAGGAAGGTGGGATAAAAATAATTGTTTTATTTTTATCCCACCTTCCTATGTCACTATGGAAATAATATGTTTCCATATGCCAAGACAGTGACACAAAAGCACATGCGATCATGCTTAAGGAAGATACTTTCTCTTATGCTGATGCAAACCCCAGCCCAAATACTGGTACATCCATATCCCCTGTGTCACATACCAAGCCACAGAGTGGGACTGGGAGGCCTGAATCAAAGCCACACACCTGTGGCTCCTGTCTAGAGTTACAAACAGGAGCGCATCTCCATAGTAATAATTCCATCTCATTCCCACAGCTTCCTTCTCATACACAGCTGGACTCAGCTGTTTCTCTGCATGCCTTCACTGTGAGGCTTTTGCCTACAGCTATCATATTAAGGTTGTCATCTTATGCACAGTTCCCTGAAAGCAAGTGCCACTGAACTCGAATATTTACTTCTGAATACAAAGGCATAGAGTGGGGTTGCCTGTTGCTCTTTATTTTTGTTGGCATTTTTGCAGGCCTGACCCAACAACCCTTTCAGGTCTTGTGATCAGAGTGCCACCAGGCCCAGCCCTACTATTAGGCAGAGTGAGGTGACTGCCTCAGGTGGCAGATGCACCAGCTATTCCTTTGGAGGACCTCCACCCAGTCTATTCCTCTCAATTGGAAGACAGAGCTATATGTGCTACACAGCCTGTCCTGCACCCCTTAAACAAGCCTTCTGCCCCAGGTCTGCTGGAGGAAGCTGTCCCACACAGGTAGTATTGAAGTAAGATTCAAAAGTCAGTCCAGTCAGCCTTTGTATATGGAATGGAATGAGCAACATCCCCCTCCGGCAGCAAAATATCTTGCTGCCCACACACTGCCCTCTGATTAAGGGGAAATGGAGCATCTGCTGTCTACTGAGCAACAGGATTAGATCACTAGATGTTTGGTTGTGGTATGCTGCTTGCATTTGAAAAGCTGAGGAATAGCCACCTTTCTATTTCTGCCTGGGTGGAGAATGTGGGATGAAAATGGCTGTGATATGTATATGCAATCCTGGGATTTTCCTGCAGTTTGGCATTTCATTTCAAGAGCCCTTCAGAGGCATGTCATGCAGAGAGCAGATCAGGCGGTTTTCCACTTGGCAAATCAGCGTGGATTGCCCTGCCTGCCCTGCAAATTGGAAGTTTTCTGTTTCCTTTGTGAAGCAAAACCAGCCAATCCAATGTGGACTAAAGCCCATGAGGCAAAACTACTTGTGATTCCAAAGGAAAAGTAAAGCTCAAAGTAGTGACATGAAAATGAATGTTCATTTCTATATCCCCCAAAGTGAACCCCATCCCAGCTCCTCTTAAAGCAGCAGGTCTCATGCAAGCCACAACACAAGAAACAGTTCACTTTCCTTTCTCCAAAGATTCACAGCAGAGTGAGGCTTTGGCTCCAAAGATATCCTCCTTCCATGAGGATCTATACTAGCAAAGGAGAGTCCTTTACCTAACAGCCAGAAGTATTTTATGCCAGCAAATCCATATTATGCACTCAAGTAATACATGATACAAAGCAAAGCATTTCATAAATTAATTTGCATGATTAATAATTACTGCAATATATCTCTTTTTGCAGAAGCTGCAATTGCCTTGGCAAACACTGAGATTTCAGAAAGGAGAGAGAAACAAGGGCCATAATTCATTATGAAGCAGGAAGCAAATGGCATGCAGGTCAGAAAAACTATTCATTAGAACAACTTCCACAGTGGTAGCCCTATTAAGTCTGTTACAGCAAAAACAACAGTCTTGTGGCACCTGACAAATGGATTATGGTCGGCATCTCCAACCTTTTCGGGGAGGGGCAGTGGGCACATTTGGAATTTTCAGTGTCATGAACACTCTCACAAAATGGCTGCCAATGGGGGGGGGGGGCTGAGCTAGAGGTGGAATCTGAACTCCAAAACAGAAAACCATTCTTTTGAGCCCAAAGAAAGATGGCACTGGAGGGCAGCCCTTTGCTTTGCTGTCAGCCTCCCAGTTTTAAAATAAACTTTTTAAAAAATCTTAAGAAATAAAATACAAATCAGGAGGCGCGGGGAGCCTGGTGAATGCCAGGAGAGGTGTCCACAGGCACCAAATTGGAGATTCCAGTATTGTGGCATAAGCTTTTGCGATCTAGACCTTTGTATGTATACATATATATGTACCAACTGAGGATAATGTTACATATTATAGTAACTAAATAGGAGTGAGACATACTGGGTTTCTCTGCTCTTTCTGTAACATGCAGTATACTTTACCTTGTGCTGTGACATCATTACCCCGCCTCCACTGGCAGCATCCAATGATGTGAAATAGGAGGCTGGGAAACACATTGTGCAATGACATCAGCATGGCATGATACATGAAAATTGTACTACACATGGAGGAGTACAAAGGGAACTGCAACGCTAGGCTGCTGTTTTTGGCACCAGGCCTGTGTCTGCCCCTGCTTCAATGAGCTTCAGATAGACGCTGTGCAGGCAGGCAAAATGTTGCAGTTGAGTCTTCTAGAAGGTAGCAGGCAGAGCTCTGAATCGTCAGGGTTTAGAGATGGGTTTTTTTACACAGCTTGCCACTTCTCAAAGAAAAAGATCTACACATTATCTGGGGAAATGGCATCTTGTGCTCTTTCTAGTCAGGAAGGATGCTACTGTGATCTTCTGTGTGTACCCACTTATAAAGAGGGAAATTGATGGAAAACCTTTCAAAACATAATATCTCAGACACCCTATCTGACAAGAGAGTCTGTCCTGCTCCAATTGTAGTGGAGGAAGAAGAGGAGGTTGGGGGGGGGGGGGGGTAGGGGGAGAGGCAAGTGATTGGCCAGCAGCCGGATAAGAGTGGCAGAGGTGAAAAGGCACTTCAGTAACCAGAATGATGGCTGTCCTTTCCAGTTTTTAACAAGCCATTAGCAACTGAACAACTGGAATTTTGTTCCCCTGGTGTGAACATCATGGGAATCAATCACTCTGCCCGCCTGCCCGCCCTGAAACCTATCTTCAGCTCGTTTCAAGCTATTATTCATATCCAGCCCAAAGCAAATTGTGTGCCTTAAGCTTTACAACATACGAATGGAAGAACTGGGATTTGAACCCAAGAAGACATCCCTGACCAGGCTCTTAAGGTGCTTCATTGAGGCTTTTATTCCCACTTCCCTTCCTTATTCAAGGAATTTTACAAGGGGCCCAGATGTCAGCATCTTGCCTTGGTAACCCTCCTGTGTCTTTCCACCTCTTTTTCCTTATCACAGGAAATTAATTAAGGAGGGAAAGATGAAACAGCAGCACGTCTTCCTATTGGTCGCACTAGGAGCCCTCTGTCTACAACCAGCCAGTCTAAGAGTGTCATCAGACGGGGAAGGGATCATGTTTCCCTATTGTTGCTTCCCCCCCCCCCACTTCTGTTCCACAATACTTTGTCTTTCTTCACATGCGGAAGAAAGAGGAAGTAAACAACGACCACGTGGCCTATTCAGTGGGCGTTTTTATGGCTCTGCTTTTCTTGCATACAGCAGGAAATGGCGGCACGTTTTGCTTCCAAACAAAAATCGGATTTACCCGGGTCTTATTTTTGTCACGGAAAGACTAGAAGGAGCAGGAGGCAGACGGCATCATCAAAAAACTTGAGTGGCCAGTAACGAACATGCAATAAAACACTCGTCTGATGACACTCTAAGTCAGGGTATTGAACCTCTTTCCACCTGGGACTTAAATTCAGTTTCGGAGAGGCCCCTAATGACCAATTCCAATGGTGGGAGGGGATAAAAGCAAAGGTGGGGGCATAGACAAAAGGGGTGAGACCAAAATATCCTAAATACCAGCATATTGTAGCATATAGCCCTTCCTGCAGTAACCAAGCCTTAGAAGAGGTATTTCATCCTTTTAGAATGGGGGGAAACTGCACAAAAGCCACGAAACCACCACATGATCAGTGGTCAGGGGAGGGGCCGGGGGAGGGATCATGGCCATTTTGGGGGACCCCAGAGGGCCAGATTAGCACTCAGGCAGGTCTGAGGTTCAACACCTCTAGTCTAAGTAGTTTTATTATTGGGGGCAAGGGCGGGGGTTGACTCAGCCAGCTACTAGTTTTCAAAGAATGTGCTCTTCCCATGCAGAAAGAGAGAAGTGGTCCTATCCAATAGAAGAATCAAAGACAATGCATCTGATGACTGCAGTAGGCTTGCCTGTGGCATGGAGTTTTTTTTCACAGGCTGCTGAGAGTGATAGAACTGCAGGAATAAGGGTGATGAAGTTGGTTCCTGATTTCAGCTTCCTGCCTCAGGGAGCCTGTGGCTGCAACCCTAGGCACATTCATAAGGGAGTGAGCTCCATTGAACTCGGTGGGACGCTTCCAAGTAAACATGCTGTTCATCTGTGACACAATCAAAAGTAAAGGCTGGCCATCTCCATGCTTGGATTATAGCCAGCAAGCAGAGATAAACAGGCACACCACCCACCAGAAACAAATAGCCCGAACCACCCTTCTCTTCCCCATCCCCAGTCATGCCCTAGGGAATGGAGCCTGGCTGAATGCTTTCCCCTCATCCATGGTATTCAAATAAAAAAATCAAAAGAAAATAAAAATAAAGGGAAGTGGGCTTTGATTATAGTCAGGGGTTGTTGTTGTTTTGGCTAATTATCTTTCCTGTGGGAGGGGGCAATTAACTTTATCTGGTGACCTCACAGAAGATTCTATGGCAACAGACAGGATATATCGCATTAGAGGACATTACTATAAGTGGGGAGAGAAAGAACTGAACAGAAATTTCCTTCAGGCAGAGAACTCAAGAGTCAACTTCTCTGCATGCAAGCAGAGCCAATAGTAGCTCTTACATCACACCACAGGAACTAGGATTTGGGAAGTGGGGACTAATCAGATATCCTATTGCATAAAACCTGAACCGATATTTTAATGAAACACCACCCTCACCCTGATAAACAATCTAAAAGGAAATGTATAAACTCTTCCAGTCCTGAGACAAAGAAGTCTCCACCTTCTGTCCACCATATATCACTAATTTAACAACCGATGCTGAAAGTAAAATCAATTAAACTAGATTAGGTTTTTTTAATATATAAAAAAACATTGTTAATTTAAAAATGGTTGAATATTTAAATATTTAGAATGTCCAGTTTAATTTACTTGAAGACACAACAGGCAGTTCTTGAAATGAAGGTTGGTAAATGTAATTAGTTGCTGGTCTGATCAAGTTCTTCAAGTTTTGCAAGTGTATGTTGTATATTTAAATTGTCAATAGCATTGGTTCAAAATCCTAAATTCAGTAATAAAATACATGTGACACACTTCAAGCTAAGTAGATTGGAGCCAAAATCAATAGCTATGCCAAACAATTAAGATCTAATATCAGTATCTGTTCAAAAACGGAGGCTTCTGTTGCACATAATGATAAGCATAATTTAATGCTATGGAGACAAGGTGCTCCCTCTTCCCTCTCCTCTGGTTCATCCGGGTCACTTTTAAGCTAACTTGAGTTTCCCATTGTGTTCAAACTCTTGGAATTCCCTGGGATAGGTAACATGATGCCTCCAGGTGTTTTGGACTACATCTCCCATCAGCCCTGCCCAGCATGGCCAATAGTAAGGGAGTTGTACTTCAAAACATCTTGGAAGCACCATGTTGCTTATTCCTCATGTAAACTATCATTTGTTAACAAGCCGGGATTATAAACCATGGTTTGATCCTGGTTTTTTTTTTAAGATCTTGTAGCTTAAACTAACTAGAATTCCCCCATGTTCAGACAAAATAAGATATTCTAGTTAGGTTCAAAGCAGAAGAAAAAGCGTCTAATCTCTTCTTCATGGCTGCACCTGAAGAGGAAAGGGGAGGGGAAGCACATGAGCCTAGGAGCTCCATCAGACGAGTGTTTCATTGCAAACTCATTACTGGGCACTCACAGATTTTCATAGGTCCCCTCTAACGATGTCGTCTGCATCCCCTTAACTGGAAATGACAGTGACTGAACCAAGGATCTTGCACATGCAAAGCATGCGCTCTTCACCACATGCATTATGGCCCCTTCCCTGCAGCATCGTAAAAGCAGTACTGTCATTATTCTATGAAAGGTAAAGAAAGAAGAAAACCAGCAGCTACAGCCAACAGAGTCGAGAAGGAAAACACATGCCAATTGAAGCAGTGGAGAGTACCAAATATTTCCCATGGGCAATACTGCAAAAGGCCACAACATTTTCCAGTGGAGGAAGTAGTTGCTACTGGTGACAGTGCTGCTTGCGTAGCAGTCAGAACAGAAGTCAAAGAAATGGGTCACAATCCTGCAATTGAGAGACACACTTCTGCAGGGCCAGACACAAATCCCCAGGTAACTCCCCATCTTTCCCAGCCACCAATAACTGTGTGTACCAGGATAGCTGCTTTATGTGGTTTTAGGCCGGTGCTTCTGAATCCTCAAAGCAAAACAAACCAATATTCCCAAACATGGGACAACTTTCAAAGGAATAAGCAGTGTTCATTTGTTGCAGAAACATCTTTGTTGTCCAAACATAGGGAAAGTTTATTCAAGAAAAACAAAGAAGATAAAAAAATGGATATATAACAAAAATAAACACAAAACAGTGTGCTAGGAAATCCATTGTCCTATCTTAAATACTGAATAGACCAGAGCAATTACTAAACATTTCAAGCCAGCTTTGTTATTCTAAGCCTAGACAGCTCACCAGCTCTCTCTGTCACATGCGGTAACTGGTATCCAACAAACATGAAAGACTAAAGAAGGGGAAATGTAGCTAGAGGGACACCCTTTCTATTGAGATTGAGGGGCTAGTGACATCACACAAACCCATACGGTTTAGAGTAGGGGTCCCCAACCTTTTTGGGTCTGCTAGCATATTTTAAATTTTGAGGAAATATTGTGTGCACCCCCACAAAATGGCCACCATGAGGGGCCATGGCCAATCTGAAAATAGTTGCCTATGGGGACATGGGCAGTCACAACATTCAAATAGAAATACATCTCACCAAGGTGTTGATTGGTATTGTCCTCATGCCCAGCTGCTTTTAGGTTTCCCAGAATTCACAAATCAACAACTATGTGGTTAACAACCCATAGTTAAACCACAGACAAGGGCTCATGCGTAATTACAACCCATGATTCAATGACAATCCATACTCAACCCATATTCTGGGTTGTTATTATGTGTGAACCAAGCCACAGAACGCATGATTCGCCAGCTGCACTCTGTTGAGTAAAATTTCTATTCAGGTTAATAACAGGACTGGACAGTTGCTGAGTGTCCAGAGGACTGAGGTTCAGAAAGGAGTCATCCATGAATTGCACGGAAGTGTAAAACAAACCGTCAAAATGGAGCAGGAGCAGCGCTTACCTTCGGAAGGAATCGAGCGCGCTATGGCGGCGGAGCGCAGGAAGTGCTATCGGTGTGGAAAGTTGGGGCACATACGGAAGTTCTGCAGGGTGAAGCTGCAGTCGAAAGGAACCGGGCAGTCGAGCTGAGGAAACCAGCAGCCCGAGGGTGAGAGAGCGCAAAGCGCCCAATATGTGTCTGTCACCGTGAAATCCGATGAGGCTAAGCAAGAGGAAATCTGGCTGATAGACTCGGCTTCCAGTCAAACGCTTTCCAATAACGAAGAGGCGTTTGTGAATCTACGGGCTGGATCCACGGATTCAGTCACATTGGCTGATGGGAGAAAAGCCCCTGTTAAAGGGGAAGGGTCTTGTTTTATACCATGTTTAGGAAGAAATTTGAATAACGTTCTGTACATTCCTTCTTTAGATTACAGCCTTTTGTCCGTAGCCAGTTTGGTTGGAGAAGAAGGATATGTTGTGACGTTTAAAGGAAATCTCTGCGCAGTGGAAAAAGCAGGGAAAATTTACACGTAAGGTGACCTTAAAAACGGTCTGTTTATCATGAGATCAGGTAAACCAGTGGTAGGACAAATTGGAAATGCTCCAATTCAATAGAATTGTATTCATTTGTTGCACAGGAGGATGGGTCATGCTAGTTTAAAGGTTTTAAAACAGATGCCAAAAGTGTGTGAGGGAATTCAACTCAATGGGTGTGAAAGATTTTTGGATTGCAAGGTCTGTAAGCAATCAAAATCTAAGGTTCATACAATCAATAGAAAGAGTGACAGAGTTTCAAATGAGGTTTTTGAACTCATCCATGCTGATTTGGTGGGACCTTTCCCAGCAAGCATTGGTGGAGCAAAATATGTCCTGGTGATATTGGATGATAAATCCCAGTTTAGTTGGGTCTATATGTTAAAAAAGAAATCTGATACCTTTCAGACTTTCAAAGCCTGGTTAACATGGGAGGAACGTAGATTTCAGAAACAAGTGTTGCAGATTCAGTCCGAGCGAGGTGGTGAATTTACTAGCAATGAATTCTTAAGGTGGACTGAAAGAAATGGAATTTCTCAGAGGTTTACTGATCCGTTTGCACCCTGGCAAAATGGTGCCACTGAGAGGAGAAATGGTCTTTTGCAAACTGTAAAAGATTATTTGATGTTAGATGCTGAAATTGAGCAAAGTCTCTGGGCAGAAGCATTCTTAACAGCACATTATTTACTCAATCGGACCTGGTCAAGTGTGACTAACAATACACCTTTTTTCTTGTTACATGGGGAGAAACCTGATCTCTCTCATCTCCGTACTTGGGGAGCATGGGCATTTGTGCATATCCCAAAGAATCAAAGGGAGAATGCAAAGCAGTTCGATTACGCTTTGTTGGGTATGAATGTATAACTTCTAAGTCATGGAGGTTTTATCTGGGAAATGGAAAGGTTGTGGTGTCCAGATCTGCAAATTTTGAGGAGCAAAACTGGCAGAGGGTTCATTCTAGCCCTGAAATGATGCTACATTTCTCACCGGCTGGGAGAAATGAAGGGGAGGAAAAGAAAGAGTTAATGTCTCATTCTGGAGCTGATGCTCCCAGAGAGGAGCATTTAACTTTGGCTGCCTCTACAAGAGAGGTTTAAAGCTCTTTCAAGGCGCTTTAAAAAAATTACCTCTACAAGAATAGAGCGCAAATCGGGCGTAGAGGCGCGTTATCTCTCCGATTATGCGCATTATCGAATGCGCGTTTAATCGCGAGTTTTATTTTGCTTCGGCTATTAAAGCGCATTTTGACTATGTGAACAAGCGCTTATGCGCATTAACTACTTGTAAAGAGCATTTTGGTCATCCATTAATGCGCTTCGCCGCCTCTCACCGCCTCTCGTGCAGAGGTATTAGGTGTAAATGCGCTTCAGCGATTATGCGCATAATCGCCTAACCAGGCGCAAAAGCGAATCCTTGTAGAGGGGACCTTTGTCCCCTATAGAGAGCAATGGAGAGCAACCCAATGGAGAGCAAAGTGTTGGTTTAAGGAGGTCTGAGAGAGTTACCAAAGGGAAACCGCCTGTGCGATATGGGTTTGAAGAACAAAGTGCAAGAGTATGCATGGTTGGCTATGAGCCTCAAAACTATGAAGAGGTACTTAATTTATCAAAGCAAGAAAAGGATAAATGGTTTTTTGCGATGGGAAATGAATTAAGGAATTTCACTGAGCATGGTGTGTATGTACCTACTCAGTTACCTCAAGGGAAAAAAATCAGTTGCATGTCGATGGGTGTATAAAAAGAAGATATTAGAATCTGGAGAAGTCAAATACAAGGCAAGATTGGCAGAAAAGGGGTTCTCACAGATCAAAGGAATTGATTTTGATCAAACTTTTTCACCGATGTGTAAAGCAAGCATTTTAAGGTTGGTTCTGAGCATAGCAGCAAAAAATGCTATGGTGGTTAGACATTATGATGTGGACACAGCTTATTTGAATGCAGATTTACAGGAGCAAATTTACATGCAACCCCCCCCCCCCCGGTTTTGATGAAAAATCTGAGGAGGTGTGGTTGTTAAAGAAAGCTGTATATGGGTTGAAGCAATCAGCAGGATGCTGGAATACTTGCTTGAATTCTACCTTGGTTGAAGATTTAGGTTTTCAAAGGGAAATTGCAGACCCATGTTTGTACACAAAGGGAGAAGGTAAATGGTTTTATTGTAATTTTATTGTTTGTAGATGATTTACTTATAATGGCTAAGTTAGGCTGACCATATGAAAAGGAGGACAGGACTCATGTAACTTTAACAGTTGCAGAGAAAAGGGAATTTCAGCCTGCGTCATTTGTATGCAATTAGTACCTGGTGAAATCACCTCTTCATCAAAGCAATTAAAGTTGCATGCACTATACTAGAGTGACCAGATACAAAAGAGGGCAGGGCCCCTGCAGCTTTAACTGTTGTAATGAAGAGGGAATTCCACCAGGTACAAATTGCATACAAATGACTCTGGCTTAAATTCCCTCTTCTCTACAACTGTTAAAGTTACAGGAGCCCTGTCCTCCTTTTCATATGGTCAGCCTAGCTAAGTTTACAAGCCAAATACAGAAAATTACAAAATGTTTGGAAGAAAAGTACAAACTGAAATCCCTGGATGAAGTAAGCAATTACTTGGGTGTACAGATCACCAAAACAGGTGATGAGAATTATATACTCAACCAGAAGCAGAAAATCGTGAATCTGCTGGATTTCTGTGGAATGAGTGATTGCAAAGGAGTACAGAGTCCTATGTTACCTGAGTTTAGGTCAAATATGGAAGGAGATAGTTTTAGTGATCCAGAACTGTACAAATCTGTAATAGGAAGTCTGCTTTATATCAGTCAATGGACAAGAGCAGACATTGCTTGTGCAGTGGGCATTCTTAGCCAGCAGGTGGCTAGTCCTACAAATGCTGCTTGGCAAGGAGTAAAGAGGGTGTTACGTTACTTAAAAGCCAAACAAAATCTGTGTTTAACATTATCATTTTTTTGAAGATGAGTCTTTAAAGTGTTATGTTGACAGTGATTGGGCAGGGAATCCCTTAGATCGGAAATCAATGAGTGGAATGGCAATAATTCTTGGAAAATCGCTTATGCTGTGGAAATCGAAGAAGCAAGCTTGTGTTGCCACGTCGTCCTGCGAGGCTGAATATGCTGCCTTATCTGAATCATGTGGGGAAATTACATGGTTTATACAGTTGTTAAAAGATCTGAATGTGAAATGTTCTTTGCCAGTCAAAGTATATGAGGATTCACAGTCTTGTATTGCTCTAGCTAATACAGAGATGTTAAAATCCAGAACCAAGCATGTAGCAATTAGATTTTTCAACATAAAGGAGCATATTGAAAGGAGATTTATAAAATTGTTTTACTGTGAGTCAAAACAAAATGTGGCGGATATTTTCACCAAGCCTTTGGTGGTGCAACATCATGAAGAACTAATTGGAAAGTTAGATTTTGGATTACATGATGTCAATCAATCACTTATGTCTCCCAATGGGTGAAAGAGATAGCCCAGAAGATCCACTTGATAGGGCTTCCTCCTTTTGTTTTACTTAATTCGGACATCAGAGTAGCTAAGAGTCTTGTGAGCCAAAGACTGAAAGATATAGATCTTCAGGAGCTGAAGGGTAAGGCCCGCGGCCCATGTTCCCCACACTCTTTAGAGCTATTGAGAGAGGATGGAAAAGATGGAATGAACTATTTGAGATGGTTAACAGTGCCCAAATTTAGAAGAGCCTTCTCTCTAGCAAGATTTAATGCCCTCCCTTCTAACTTACTGGTAGGAAGATTTAAGAAAACCCCTATCGAAGAGAGACTCTGTCCGTGTAATAATTTAGAGGTAGAGTCGGTCGAACACATGTTGATTAAGTGCATCTTCTATAGAGATGATAGGATCACCTTAATTGGCCCCTTAATTAAAGATTTAGCTGATAAGAACCCTCGCGAAATAGTAGTCTTTTTACTTCAGGGCAAAGACAAATATATTACAACCCAAGTAGCCAAATTTGTCCATAATATACTGGTCTGCAGAGCTCAAGTAGTTATATAAGATGTTCAGATTTAACGTACCCGTGAATATACTGTATAAATACTACTGACTGTTTATCTGTTTTTCTGGCCTGTCGGCCGCAATAAAGTTGATTGATTGATTGATGTATAAACAAAGTTTTAATTCATCTGATGTTTCAATTTTGAGGGGGTGTTGAGTAAAATTTCTATTCAGATGAATAAAAGGACTGGACAGTTGCTGAGTGTTCAGAGGACTGACTATTGCACCTGATGTCAATTAACAGGGGAGTGTTTTTTTCTATCAGCTTTTGTAAAGGTCAAAGAGATAGTGGTTTTTCCCCTGGGAGGTTTTTCTGCATTTTTGTGCAAAGTCATTGTCCATGGAAATGTATATATTTTTCCTTGCATGGATCTCTGGAATACGCTTACTCTGCTGTAAGTGAACCGGGAACACTAAACTCCCAGAAATACCCTTCCTAGAGTTGAAGACATAAAGACGGTAGTGCACGCGCTGGTAACTTCGAGGCTCGACTTCTGTAATGCGCTGTACATTGGGCTATCTTTGTGCCTAGTCCGGAAACTTCAACTAGTTCAGAATATGGCAGCCAGGTTGGTCACTGGTACACCTAGGGGTGATCATATTATACCAATTTTAAAGTCTCTTCACTGGCTGCCAATTACTTTCTGGGCAAAGTACAAAGTGTTGGTTATTACCTTTAAAGCCCTACATGGTTTGGGTCCAGGTTACCTGCGGGATCGCCTTCTCCCATACAATCTCATTTGGCAATATCTGAGGAGCCTGGGTTTGTTTTGTTTTGCTTTGTTTTTGTAGTTTTTGAAGTGTTGATGTGGTTTTTAAATGTATAGATTGTGTGTATGTTGTATGTTTTTGCTGTTTTAAATTTTGTATATTGTTTTTAATTGTTTTTAATCCTATGTAAACCGCCCAGAGAGCTTCGGCTATGGGGCGGTATACAAATGTAATTAATAAATAAATAAATAAATAAATAAATAAATAAATCTGCCCCACACACTCAGGTCATCTGGGAAGAACCTACTTCAGTCAGCTAAAACTAGGTTGACAGGTATTACCCAGAGGACCTTCTCTTTTGCTGCTCCCAGACTATGGAATGGCCTGCCAGAGAATACTCATCAACTTAACAGTCTTAGAATTTAAGAAAGCTATAAAGACTAGTCTCTTCCGGCAGGCATATCCAGAGGAATTTTAGAATGTTTTTAGGATGTTTTATTGCTATTTTAATAATGTGTACCATGTTTTTAATCAGTTTTATGTATTTTATCATATTTTATATTTACTGCTGTTCCCTGCCTTGATCCAAATGGAGAGGCAGGTAATAATAATAATTTATTATTATTATTATTATTATTATTATTATTATTATTATTATTGAGAGTTAGATCTTGTCTACAAGAAAAAAAGTAATTGTATGGTTCTTTCCTCCCATACACAAACATGGCTTTGGGTAGAGAAAACATTACTTTGGTCAAAATAAGCAAATATTAATTTCCTTCATGCTTTGAATCATGCAGGAAAGTCTATAGGGATTCACGATGTCTGGAAGAAACTCATATTTCAGAAGGCATACCGCTAAAACTGCTGCCAGCAGAAAATGAAATCCCAAAGGAGATTGACAGTGCACTCCAAGTTATTCTTGCCTTCCACAGAATTCAAAATGCCTTGTATGATGGTTCTCTATCACACCATGCCCCAGATCTTACAAACTGTACCCTGGCAGCAGATTTTCCAAAAATATAATAAGTTGAGGAAGCAAAAAGACTATTTCTGTATCATATTTATTTGGAAGTATTTTTAGCCCATTTTTAAGGGTGGAACCCTCCCAAGATGACATCCAAGTTATATATTTTTTAAAAAAATACAAAATAATAACATTAAATACAAACAGTGATTACAAATAAAACCAGCAGCCTCAAGGTTTTTTTTAAAAAAAGATAGTGACAACAGGTAGGCCTTCAGAGTGCTCCTGAAGACCTCCAAAGAAGGAGTCTGACCCACCCCACCCCACCCCACGGAAGCGCATTCCAAAGGTGTGAGACCACTGCCAAAAAGGCCCTCTCCCTTGCATTTACCAACCTAACCACACTTTGTAGCAGACAAGTAAGAAGGGCCTCTGTTGACGATCTCAGCATGCAGGTACGCTGCTATGGATAAAGGCAATAGTAATTGTATATACATATATAAATATATAAAGGTAACCACACCAGACTATAAACTGGTTGTATAGGTGTAGCACATGAGGAGTTCCTTATTGCAAAACCCGGTGTCAAATGGATCCAACGGACCTGGAACCATGTGTCAGTTACAGTCCAACAGACCGGGAGGGCACCAGGTTGGGGAAGGCTGCCTTATAGTGTTCTTGGACTCATCCGTGGAATTTCTAAAGCCCAGAAGGGATTTTGAATGTCCAAAGCTCCGGCTCTTATTTTTATGAACAGAAGATGCAATCCACTTTGGCGCTGCTTACACACAAAACCCATTGATAGGAATGAAGGTTGTGCGCCAGAGCACTGCTTGCCAAATTGAAATGAGAAGATATAATCATCTTTAGTAATGTTGTAAATTGCACTCCCTCAAGGAAAACATTTTTTTCCTCTTCTTTCTGGAGTGGTTCCACATCCTACAGATGTGCTAGATAGCAAAGCATAGGGCTGGAGAAAGGCAACAGTTTTTAAAGAAGTGCAAAAAAGAAAGAAAAAAGAGGCTTTACTTTCCATCATATACACCAAACCTCCTCCAAGGTGGTGCACTCCAGATATGTTGGACTACAGCTGCCATCATCCCCACCCTTGCTGGCTGGGGCATACTGGCAATTGTAGTCTAATATACCTAGGGGGGAACAAGCTTGGGAAAGGCTAGCATACACAACCCTGTTGTCCCACTGTCGCCTGTGGTCAAATACATTTTGCAGGGTTTTTCCAATCAATCCCAGAGGTGAAAGTGGGCAAAGTGCTCACACTTGGAAGAGCCATCCCTCTTCCAAACTCCCTTCAGGGCAATCATCGATCTCCATCCTTTCATGCAGTTGAACTAGAATCTGGACAGAAATCTCTAGACAGATGGCATAACTCAAGTTTTACCTTTCCTGTATAACCCTGAAATACCACTGCAAATCCAGAAGGGCATGCCTGAATCCCAAAGCTGGTACAGTACATCAAGTTGCGCATTGGAATGACTCATAATTCACAAGTCTAGACTAGCCGTTTGGCTCTCTCCAAAGAGCACAGTACTCACTTCTGTGGCTATAGAAGCTTCCTTCCCCACCATCACACAATTTAATATACTGTGGCATACATCATACTATGGAAGCACATAAGGTGGGGAAAATCATACTAACCACAGGAGGTTGCAGCCTTACTTTAGGCCTTTGTTTGCTTTACTCATACCAACCTGCAAAAATTCAGTACGAAGCATATCTCAAATGCCTAACAAACATGGGAACAGAATTGAACAATTGCTCATGGATCTTGGAAAGTTAAAAATGATCCATAAATGAACCCACCCCCTTCTCTCTCTCTCTCTCTCTCTCTCTCTCTCTCTCTCTCTCTCTCACACACACACACACACACACACACTGTTTTTATATTCTTTGCACATCCCTAGAGTATCCCACCATTCTCTTCTTCAGAGCCAGTTCCTTTGCTACCTAGGCAACAGCTATCCCAGTATCATTCATTTTTTAAAAAAAAAAGTAGTAGTAGTAGTAGAACAGAGATCTCTGATGAATTTACAAAATCAATTTGCACAGGGCATTTCTTTCTCTCCGCCCTCCCCCCCCCCAAATAATTTCTACAAGGAATAAGATAACTCAATTTCCCCTCTTCCTTTCTCCCCACTCCCCCCCCCCCCCCGGTGTATCAGTAGCTGCAATAAGCTGCACGTAGCCTGCAAATATAGCAGTGAATGGTTCATTGAAAAATGAATTTGTAAACATGGATTCAACCACTGGCCTGGTGGGGGTGCAGGTAAAACACTTGTGTAGACAGGATGCACCAGGCAACAGCTTCTATTAAGTGCAGAGACTTTATTTCCTAATTCTCGTCTTTGGCAAATAAGTCCCCTGTGGATATAAGATCTCTAGATGTCAGAGTACATCTACCATGGAGCTCAGTGGGTGCATTTTGCTCTCATTTTTAATGCAACCTCCACTCTCATTTTCAAACATCCTTTGAAATGGGCTCTCCCTGCTTTTCAGAGCAAGGGAAAGCAAGTAAAAAGACAGAGAAAAGAAGGTCTGCACAGTCTTTGAGCAAAGATAATTGAGCAATTAAACAATTAGAGGAAAGGAACAATGCTACTGTATTTCTCTTCCTGTGTAGAACTGGGGGTTGATTTCAGTTCCAGCCTCCTGATAGGATGTGCCATAAGCCTTCTCCCAAGACAGCAGTGAAATCAATTTATTCTGTATACTGTCCATTCTTCCTTGGCTCAGCCGGGCGATGTTTCATGGGAAACATCCCCACAAAGGTGGGAAATCGCTTTCCAGAATAATTACATTTATAGAAATAATGGTGTTTGTTCTGACAAAAAAAGGATGAGAGGAAGCTCAGAGCCAATCAAGGGGAAAACAGATGCCACAATGCATAAAATTGCATGGGAGTTCTTGTGCCATGAAATATGTTTGTAATGAGATGGGGTTGAGCTGGATGACCTCAGGGTCTCTTCCAGCTCAGTGATTCTGTGGTTGGACTGTTGAGGTCTAGTCAATAGAAGGACTTCTGAAATGTTCAAACCTGCCAAACCAGTCTGGCTTTGTCAGGTAAAATAGTGCACAAGAATCTTTTCATTGCCATAAGCCTCTGGTGATGTCATCCAAAAGAAACCAAACCCTGGCTAAAGCGCTTGTGCCCTTGAAGTTCCCCTTGCTCTGAGAATTAGGGTGCAAGGACATAACAACATGAAAAGGTTTAAAAACCAACAAGATCATCAATATCAGCCTTCCCCAACCAGGTGTGTTCCAGACATGTTGGACTACAACTCCCATCTTTCACAACCAGCATGGCCAATACATCTGCCGTCCAACACATTGGGAAGACAGCAGGTTGGGGAAGGCAGCATGACAGGACTATTCCAAGTGGCACCTGGAATTAGGTCCCAAGTGCGATTCCTTTGCATTTCTGTGCAGAGATGAATGCATTTATTTCACAAGGTAGCCTTAGGGGGAAATAGTTGCCATGCAGAATGGAATTACACCAGGAGTTACTTTGTCATGTAATTTATATTTTGAAGGGGGGAAATCAGGATGTGTAGATGGGATTATTCAGAGCAATACACAGAATTACCTTCTACATGTTTTATGTTTTACACTTTTACAGTGCACTAATCCTGATTTTTAAAGAGCAAAGCAGCTGAGGAGTGGAAGTTTCCTCCCTTGGGAATTCCAGGCACATGTATTTGGGATCAGCATAGAAGAGTCACAGGCCTTTAGCTACCACTTGCATGTTGTGGCTACGCACATACACACACTCCAACTGAGAACATCTGATGAAATGGCTCTCGTCTAGTCCATGAAAGCTGCTGACACAATAAACCTGTTAGCCTTTAAGGTGCTGCAGAACTGTCATTGTTCTTCCTGCACCACCTCACAGCAGCATGACTACATCCATGGCATCTAAACATGTATACATGAGTTGATGTGAGGACATGGATGCAAAGGCCATTATTTCTGTGTTGCGGTTTTCTTTCTGGCCTTAGGAGAGGTGGCAATGCCATTCAGCTAACCTTCCTTCAGTTCCTCCCCTTTGCATGGCGTTATGATGAGACGAATGAAGCCGCTTAGAGAAGGATGTAAACAGAATCTGGCAGAGTATCTGAAAATCAGCTCTTTGGCCCCCTCCACAAGGATGCGCTTTTGCGCCCGGTTCGGGGATTATGCGCATTTTCGCGGAGGCGCATTTACGCCTAATCCCTCTGCACGGGAGGCGGCGAGAAGCGGCCAAGTGCATTAAAAGATGCCCAAAAAGCACTTTACAGGTAGTTAATGCGCATAATCGCTTGTTCACACAGCGAAAATGCGCTTTAACGGCCGGAGCAAAATAAAAGTCGCTATTTAACGCGCGTTCGAAAATGCGCATTATCGGGGAGATAACGCGCCTGTACGCCCGTTTTGCGCTCCGCTCGTGTGTAGGTAAAATTTATAATGAGCCTTCAAGGCTCATTAAACGTCTCGTGTGGAGGAGGCCTTTGCCTTAAGCGCCATAGCTGAACACAGCTCCCATAATGTTGATTTGGTTCAGGCAACCTGGTTGGATTCCTATATCCTGGTTGGAAAGGGCTAAGAGGGAATCCCATTTCATGTGCAGAGTGAATCTTATATGTTTGGGAATGAGGCTGTATCACTGTCACCAGAGAGCCATGGTGCTTATATACACCTAGTGGACAAGGAGGTGGCTATTGATGCTACTTGCCAATTTTACTACCCAGCCATAGATGTGAAGGGAGTGCAGCATCTCTACACCCACTCCCTCACATCCTCCCATGCAGCTGCAACTCCAGTGAGTGGGAACCCAGCCCCCGTGCCAGATCTGCATTCGCCAGCCCCTTCCAGCCTGGTCACGCTGGATAAAGTTTCACCCACAGGGCCAAGCAGAGGCCCTTTCCTTGCCAAGCACTACAATTTCCAGCCACAGTAAATTAAACAGCAGGAACTTGCGGAAGAGCTGCCGGAGAGATGTGGCAGCGACCCCCAGCTTCTATGGTCCCAGGCAGGTCATGGTCCAGGACAGCTGGTCCCGGCTGGCCCTCAACTCACAGGATCATATATCCTAAAGAGAGTGGGAAAGCAAAGACCAAAGCCAAGGCAGTTCTGCTCCCACGTTGCTGGGGTGCATGATGAAATTACGCTGCACTGGGAAACAAATAGTTTCTCTTCCTTCCACAGTGGTCTGTCATTCTTCTATAGAGTAAATGAAGAGTGTGGCAAAACAATTAATGAGGAGGGAAGACAAGGAAAACTGCAGGCCAAGGGTGCTCTACGTGAGTCCCCTCAGAGTTAAAGGGCTCTTAGCACTATCACTTGAAAGGCAATCTGCAGTTATTTAATCTTTCCCCCTTAATGGATTCTTTCTTTCTTTATTATATTTCTATACCACCTGAAGACGTTGTTCAGACAACATGCTAAGCCAAGGTGGTTAAGCATTTTGAACTAAACATTATGGCTTAGTGTGTCATGTGAACTGTGACTTAGCATGTTGTGTGAACCATTCTTAATCATGGTCACTAACCACAGTTTAAACACGCTCACTAACCATTTGCTGCAAAAGGGTTAGCAGCCTAACCGTGGCTTAGTGTGTTGTCTGAACAGGCCCAATATTCAAAGCTCTCTGGGAGGTTCACAAGAACAACACTTAAAAGCACAAAAGACAATAACATAGGGCAGTTTTCAGGGCTGCCACAGGGACTCCACTTGTTCTATTGTGCCTGGAAATGAGCAGAAACTTTCGTCACCAGAATACGGCAGGCAGGGCAGGGCAGGGCAGTGGGGCCAGTTGGCCCGGGGCCCACAATTTTGAGGGGGCACTCCGACAAGGAGGTCCCCCCCAGCTTTCACTACTGCTTCCGTTTTTCTGACATTGCCAGCAACAGTGGCCTCTAATGAGAAGAGCTTCAGTGTCCTAAAACGTATCAAGTCATACTTTCGGTCCACAATGGTGCAAGAACGTTTGAATGGACTAGCAGTTTTGAACATTAACAGTGACAAGGCAAAGTTGCTTGATTTTTCTGTTGTTATTGATGAATTTGCCCAAAGAAAAGCTCATAAAGCATTTCTGAATGTGAAGAAGTAATGTCTTACACCTTGAATAAAAGTGCTTCTCATTACCTTTTTTAATAAATTGTTCTAGTTCATATACGTATGTATTTAGCACTGAATCAGTGCCACTGATTAAAAAATACTTAATGAGCAGTTTGAAATGGGGGCGGCACACACTTCCCATCTGGCCTGGGCATATTACCAGCTCTGCACGGCCCTGGGGGCAAGTCATCAGAGCAACCTTCTGTGAGCTCCGCTGACCTGAAGCAACTGGAAAAGGAATCACTAGCTTCCCATGGCACTAGCAGTGGGGCCTGCTGGCTTGTGGCCACGTTGGATACTGCCCATTGTAAAACAGAATAAAACTAAACTAAAAACCAGGGTAAGTGCCAGCAGCAATGCAAAGATCTAAAAACACACTAACACGTTTTTTTAATGGAGGGACTGAAAAGTAAGACAGGGCAAAAAAGGCAGAAGAAGAGGTGGGAAAACAGGGGAGAGAATGAATGGAAGCCAACATTCTCTGGACCCCCTAGGAAATTCCATGAATGAGGCAGGGCAACTGCACAATCAAAGCCTCATCCTGGAGCATCCTTCAGGTCTGGTAGGGTCCCCTTTTCTCAATAGGTTAGGGCTGGCCTGAGCTGTGAGTGTGATGGCACAAGGGGGAGCTGTGCTCCTGGGGTTGCTGGTTCTCTAATGAAGCATGTACTGCCTCTTCATCCTGTTATCCGATGTGAGCTCTCTGCCCACAACTACCTCTGTTCCAGCTCCAAGAAATCCCATTCTGCCCTCCCTCCCACTTTTCATTTATCTATGCGATTTCAGTCACAAACAGCTAAAGATTATAGTTTGTCAAGGTTTGGCAGGAGTCCAAGTAGTAGACGCAAAGACAGTGTGTCAAAGAACGTCCTTGTAAATAAAACCAGTGTGGTGTAGTGGCTAGAGTGTTGGACTGGGAGTCAGAAGATCCGGGTTCTTGTCCCCACTCGGCCATGGAAGCTCACTGGGTGACTTTCGGCCAGTCACAGACTCTCAGCCTAACCTACCTCACAGGGTTGTTGTTGTGAGGATAAAATGGAGAAGAGAAGGATTATGTATGCTGCCTTGAGTTCCTTAAGGTGGAAAAAGGTGGGATATAAATGTAATTATAAATAAAAATAAATAAACATTATGCAAAAACTAGACATTATCATTTTACCAATAATTCCAATGTAACATATTAATAATAACAACTAGCAGTAAAACATTTTCTTTCTCTTTCTTTCTTTCTTTCTCTCTCTCTCTCTCTCTCTCTCTCTCTCTTTTACACACACACACACACTCACACACTCACACACTCACACACACACACACACACCCTTATTTCTATCCTTATTTCTACATAGCATATATGAGGGGTAGGCCAGTTGTGGCCTTCCAGATGTTTTGGCCTTCAACTACCATCATTCCTCACCAGTGGCAATGCTGACTAGGGCTGATAGGAGTTGTAGGCCAAAAGATCTTAAGAGCCACAAGTTGCCTGCTCCTGTTATATAGTCATACGGCCTATTCAGGCATTCTCCCTCACGTGATTCTAACTGCATGAGGAGGGAAAGAGCGAGGCTGTGTGCATTGGCTATCCCCCTCCTACTATGCTGCATCTCTGCTACTGCCTTCCAGATGTTAAATAACATGGGGAACCTACCAAGTAGCGAGCCCCCTTATTTCAGAAACCCCCCATTCAACAGGTGGAAGGTTATGAAAGGGATATGACAGAAGGAGCAAAGGCAGCACACAGGGCCCTGCCCCTCCTGTGATTAGAATCATAGGGATGTCTTGAAGACGACACATTGGTGCTGCGAGCCCTCAAACCTCTGTGTTTGCACTCCTGCAGGGTTGTCCCCATGTGAAGGAGCCAGCGTGGGGGTTTGTATCAATGACAGGGGAGAGGAGCCGCTCTGCCACATCTTCTTAGCCAGCGGGGAGCTCTGGCTTAGCTCCTCTGGTCGTCCCCCAATCCCATTGCTTTCAATGGAGAGCTAATTCATGTGTAAAGATGAATATTTCGAAACAATTATTATAATTTAAATAGAAATAAAATATATCCCACCATACTATTGAAGACTGTGACCAGGTGACTTGTGTGCTCAGGTGCTAATGGCTGATGGCAACAGGTCTTATGGTTCATTATCGTTATACTGGAATTGGACAGGACAGCACTTCACATATAGGGCACATTCAAATAGAGGACCATCCTGTGGCAGCCCTTCAAATAGAGGACTATCCTCTGTAAAGTAGGACACTCAGCCACCCCAAGTGTGTCACTACATGGCACCATGGGCAATTATAATGGCGGTCAGTTTCTGCTTATCAGAGCACCAGAAAAGGGGGCTTGGGGCATTATCTCCAGTGGGCATTTGGCAGTTGCCCTACGATGCCACTTGCTGGTGCTGGGCTTGACCCCTGGCATCTGCCTCGCCGTTTCCTTCCCACTGACAATATACTACAACTTCTCCTGCCCTGAGACCCTGTGACAACTTGTCCAAATAGCTCTCCCTTTCCACTGGGCTGTCTTTTCCTCAGCCGTCTATTTCCTCAGTTGACGTTTCCCTCTGTCCCCTTCCTTCGACCAACTTGCGTCTAGCTTTCGTTTATTATTTACTTTCACCATTTACAAACCTGCCTTTCTATAAAATATTCAAGCCAGCTTACAATCAAGGATAAAACAATGCACAACTGGAAAAACAAGAAATGGTTAATGCCAACAACAATACTTTGAGCCAAAGTTGCTTTTCCTGCCCAGAGGGCCTGTGGGAAAAGGCAGCAGAGGACAATGGGTGGCAGCTCATGATCACCACCTCCTTGTGCAGTTACCAATGGCAAACAAGGCACAACTCTCTCTCAGTCTGGGAACCCTCTTTGTGGCTGTACCTCCACCTCTCAAATAGCTATTCCTAGCCTGTCGCTGAGAGCACAAAAGGTCTAGATGTTGTGCAGTGCCTTCGAGCTGAACGCGTACATACACACAAACAGCCATGGAAGCCACCATCTGCCCTCTCATTCACCTCTGGTACATGTCATGCCATTAGGCATATTGCAGCCTTTCCCCTCCCCTCCTCCAGTAATGATTTTGCCCACCCCCACCCCCGCCTCCAGCGCATCGGTCGTGACATGACCCATCCTCTCAGGAGCTGCCAAGCTGACTCCAGAGCTCCCATCTGTCAAAGCAGTCAGGTTACCAGCAATGCTGGATAAATCCATCTGCCTCCTCCCATTTAAACATAACACAGCCCTAGCTGCAGCAGCAATGACAACGGGCAGGAAAAGTAATGCTAGGCGTTGAGAAGGCAAGTGTGGGGTGTATCATGGCGACTGAATTGGAAAACATTCTGGAATTTTTTAGGTTAGTTTGTATAGCGTAATCTGCATCAGAGAGGTGGGGGGATCACTTTGCATCGGAAAATGTTCTGATGCCTTAGATAGCAATGTAATTTAACATGTTTACTTCACATGTATTTTGCAAATAAAGCTAAAGAAATTAATAATACCCCAGGTTCGGGGGTTTTTGTCCCAATATACCACAAGTGTTTGACCTGAGATATTAAAGCACACTTATGGGGCAATCCTATCCATGTTTAGATAGGAAAAAAGCCCTACAACACCCAGTATTCCGATTCAGGTTTCACTAAACATGCAAAGAAGGGTGCACACTAGCCCCACCCCCTTCATTGCCATTTCCAAACTCCCTTTCCTTATTTATTTATTTATTTCTTATATTTTTAATCTACCCAATAACAAAAGTTCTCTACACGTGGGTGGTGACTTTCTTAAGGAGAGAGCTTCCTCTATCTGTGGAGACTCTCCATGCAATTGGGAACCCAAAATTATGTGGAGAGCCTCCACGGGACACAGGAGTCCACATGTAGAGGGCAACCAAAATGGTGACAGAGGGGCTGTGGCTAGCGCATTCCCCCTCCTTGTGCATTTAGGGCCAAATTTAGGGCGTGAGGGACAGCAGAGGGTTTTATAGCGCCACCACACTCCTTTGCAGTGATTTTTAATAGATGGGCTTCTGAGCTCCTCTAGTTGCCTTGAACTGCTGGGGAAGGGCTGGGAGCTTGAGAGGCCTTTGGAGCTGCCAGATCCTTGACCTCTCCTAAGCATGTTCAGATTTTGTGAAATCCATCCCATGTGTGTTTCATGGATTGTGCAGTGTCATTTGTTCTGGCGACTGTTCACAGACGGATTTAAATTATTTTTTCCATTATGCAGAAAAATACGCTAATAATTCCTTAAGAAAGTGTGCAACAATTTACATCATTTATGTTAGTACATAACATTTATTGTCTCCCATTCCATTCAACATTTCCCCATATGTATTTTTCCAGCATGGCATATATCTCAGCAGAAACAAGTGCGTTTTCCTGCAAATAAATATGCATAAAATTCAGGAAAGTAAAAAAATCCAGAAGTTCGTGGACTCCACACGGTCTGAGGAGGGCAGTTCACAGCAGATTTCGCAGGTCGGATTCTAGAAATCCAAACTCATTTTAGCCCATCTCTAATTTTTCCATCATCCCTAACATCTCCTCTCCCCAACCCGCCTGCAAGTATGCTCCCTCCCGCTCTCCATATCCTTCCTGAGGTCGGAGGTCAGACCTCGGGTGAGGAACTGCTGCAGGGCTTTCCATGGTGACTGGGAGGAGCTGTAGAGATCCATGAGCCAATCTCCTCCTCCGAGACTGGAACTCTGTCTTTGGCCTTGGAGGAGGGGATCTGCAGCATCCTATGGCACCCCAGATGCTGTCAAGGTGCCACAAAACTGCTCTGTTAATGAACATTGGATCAGAATGCCAGAATAGGGCTTTTGGGTTGATGATATTTCTGTATCTTTTTTTGTTTTATAATTAAGTTTACTGTTTTTGTATCTTTTCCTGTTTGTATCCTGGTCTGTTGACTGCAATATATAAAATAACCTCCCAATTTTCACTTCTGTAAATTTTGACTAGTTCATTGCCTAAAGTTGACAATGCTGAAAATTATCCAAACAGTTTACATCATTTAACAGTTAAACTATCAGAGAATGTGGCCAGGAGAGTATGAAATTACCAAAATAGCAAATCTTATCTGTAGTTCTGGTTCCCCAGCCATATGCCATGATAATAATAAACACACCTAGTTAGCAGCTTCAGGCTTCATCTCTAAACATACGCCCATGGAAATATGCTAGCTGAATTCAACAGATTTTCTTCCAAGTAAACATGTTTACAATCAGGCAGAGAAAATGGAGTTTCTTCTGCCTTTGCTGACTGGGGAGGGGGTAGACATGGTGGTGGTGACTCCCAGAACTAAACAGGAGCATTAGAAGCATTTGAGGTGGTCCAAGGCTCAAATTCCAAGGAAGCTAGGGGACCATTTAGCTTGTGTGACTTCCCCATTAGCTACTGTTTTTAGAAGGTTCCAGGGGACCCACTATTTGGTTAACATTGGAGGAAGTCCGGGGTGGGTCTTCTGGATTTCATTATGGACTCCCCTATTCCCCCGCCTCATTCCTCCTCCAATAATTAAAACACAGAGCTGGTCTGGCAGAATCAATGTCTCTCTGCCCACTTCTTCCATCCAGGCAGCGGAGGCTGGTGGCTCCGATATCAGTGAATCCGTTCCAGGTTTTGGTCAGAACCAGTCATAACTAAAGGAGCTATCCAAGGTGCAAAATACCTTTAGAGTTCTGAGTGGTTCTGACTGAAACCGTGAGCAGCTTTGCTGCCCCACTGAAATCGGAGCCACCAGCTTTTACTGCATCCAGGGAGTCCTTTCTTGCAAAGCTCCCTCATGGGCCCATAATCCTGTTACCTCAGACATGTTGTCCATTCTTCTCCTCAGAGGCCCCAGGGTGGATTTGCATCCCCTGCCTTAATGGGACTAATTCCATTGCATTCCAGTAATGTGAGTCAGTAACAGATCCCAAGCTTCATCCTTCCAAATCCTAGGAAAAACAATCACTCTGCTTTACCTGTAGTCACTGTCCAGTATGCCAGTTCCCCCCCCCACCCCGAAAATGTATCTGCCCCAAAGATTAAGGCAACTGGTTAAAATTTGAAAACTGTTTTCCCTTAATAAAAAAAAATGAAATTCAAGAGGATCATGAAGCAATGCTATAGGAGATGGGCATAGCTTTTCTGGTATGAGAGAGAGAGAGAGAGAGAGAGAGAGAGAGAGAGAGAGAGACGCAAGATGAGTAGTGCATCTAAGAACATGTATATTTCTATCTATCTTTTTAAATGATGGGAAGAAGCAGTATCTCCTTAACATAGTGCATGCTTTGTAGACAAAAAATCCCAGTCCCTTGCTTCTCCAAATTGGATTGGGAAAGACACCAGTCTGAACACCCTGGGGAGCCGCTGCCAGTCAATGTGGACAAAACCAAGTTAGAAAGATCAAAGGTCTTACTTGATATAAGGCAGCTTCCTAGGTTCCTTACAAAATGGTGTGGGAGGAGGGAACAATTGTGTTTTTCATAATTATAATGTCACAGTCACTATCCAATAGGTGCCCATAATGTTTGTACGTTGTCATTCTATACAGCACTTGGAATCAAAGAAGAAATACTAGCTGGAGGAAGAATGGCATTTTCCTAGCATCAGGACCAGCAACTGCCATAGCAGAATTACCTATCTCCCTTTACCCAGGCACAGACTATATAAAACTGAATGAGGGTTACTATTGGCTTGGCCACTGCATTCCTGAACAATCACTGTCACCTGCCACTCACCTTTTTAAAAATGCTAGACCAGTATGAGCCAGTAAGCCATAATCTTAATGAATGGCATCTGACAGATGTGCAGATGTTCCTCTTGCTATCTTAGCACAGTATTGTCCAAAGTCCCTTCTCATTCCTGAAAGATGTACTGACATCCAACAGCATAAGACTAAGCTGCAGGACACATTTAGGGTGATCTCAGGCATTGAAATATATTTAAGAAATATCTCTAAGGGAAATAGAAATAACTATTCAGCCACATAGGGAAAAAAAGATTCTAACTAAACCAAGATATACACAAAAAGGGAGAGAGGTCTCAGGATGCTATAGAAAGGATTATACAAAAGCCCACCTTTCTATAGCATCCTGAGATTTCTCTCCCTTTTTGTGTAACTAATATCTCTCCTAGATATTAACTTAGTGGGCATTCCTTCCTCTGATAGCAAACTCAGCTGGTGAGTGCCAACAGGATTGTATTCAAGAAGAGCAACTGAGAAACAAGAGGGAAGTACCAGTATGCTCAGCAGGACCCCAAGATTTGCAGAATTACACACACACCCAAAAACACCACCCATGAGAAAAAAACCTAAAGAAGCAGGGGGGAAAGGGGGGAAAGAGAGAGAGAGAGAGAGAGAGAGAGAGAGAGAGAGGCCAAAACACTCCAATTGTCACATCCCCTGGTTTTGAGGTTCCACATTACCCTGAGGAGGACTTTGATTCAGATAGGTCAAAGGTCTCCCCACTTCAGGGGGAGCCCTTTACATCCCCTTCTAAAACTTCTTAGCCTGAGGATGTATCTCTCTTATCATCTCACTTTGAGGATGACTCCCCTGCAGTTCATCCTGTCCTTCAGCCATGCAGGACATGACTCCGGCCCACTAAGAACTATAATCAGCAGCGGGAATGGAGCCAACAAAAGACCAGGCTCTGCCAGACAGCTTAAGGTCTCAGTTGACTGCAGTCCTTTGCTGAGACAACAGCTCCTAATATCAGAATACACCAGTCAGCACTTCATGCAGTGTGCTATCCAAGATTCTGATGTGTCTTCTGCCTTACCTGATGTGATCCAGAACAGACAGTGAACACCTGTGCTACAGTCCACTTCCCCTGAGCATTTTCAGTGGCCACAAAATGCTAGATGTTAGTTGGGGGCAGAGAGTGAAAAAAACAGCAGTTGTGCAATGGATTATCTTGAAAAAGGGCATGGCTGGCTGGCACACTGAATAGGATCACTGCACATGTCAACACTTTGTTGCAGGTCCCACTTATATGACTTAATAGTAACCAAAAAACACTTATATATCCATTTCCAATTAAGCACACAATCCTGGCTGGTGTCAGGATCAAGCCTGTTCTCCCTAGCGTAGAGAAAGGTGTTTTAGGGCTGAAATCAGGCTAAGAAGAAGGAGGAGGAGTATATCAGCCAAGAAAGGAAGGGGGAGAGGAGACTTTAGAAGTATATCAGCCAAGAAAGGAAGGGGGAGAGGAGACTTCAAGGCTCGACTTCTGCAATGCACTGTACATAGGGCTACCTTTGTGCCTAGTCTGGAAACTTCAACTAGTTCAAAATATGGCAGCCAGGTTGGTCACCGGTACACCTAGGGGTGACCACATTACATCAATCCTAAAATCACTCCACTGGCTGCCAATTAGTTTCTGGGTGAAATATAAAGTGTTAGTTATTACCTTTAAAGCCCTACATGGTTTGGGTCCAGGTTACCTGTGGGATCGCCTTCTCCCATATAATCCGCCCCACATGCTCAGGTCCTCTGGGAATCAGCCAGAACTAGGCTGACGAGTGTTACCCAGAGGACCTTCTCTTCTGCTGCTCCAAGACTGTGGAATGGCCTGCTGGAGGAGGTTCGACAAATCAGCAGTCTCCTTGAATTTAAGAGAGCCGTGAAGACTGATCTCTTCCGGCAGGCCTACCTAGTTGAATTTTAATATGTTTTTAATAATGTGTTAGTTTTTATTTGTTTTTACTTGTTTTAAATGTTTTATCTATTTTATGGTCCTTGTATTTATATTTATTGTTGTTCCCCACTTGATCTGGAGGGAGAGGCAGGTTAGAAATAATATTATTATTATTATTATTATTATTATTATTATTATTATTATCCTCCAAGACTCTTCAGGAGGCAAGGATGAATCTTCCAAGAAGCTTATCGGATAGGATGCTGAAGGCTCAGAGCCAATTCCCCCCCACACCCCTGGGAACTCAGTCTTTGTCGGAGGGGGAGGGGACATCAGAGTTGACAGATCCCAGAGGGTCAGGTGAGTGGAGTTGAGAAGAGGTGAGAGGTGGTCCATTAGGATAGCCACTCACCAGAAGCTTCTCCAAAAAGACCCTCCCTGAGGTAAAGTGTCTGTTGGAGTACAGAAACTATCCAGTTTTAGTTGAAAGGCAACTGCCTAGCTCGGTTAGGCTAATTAAGCTTAGAGGCATAGGCGTGCGTACAGGTGGTTCACCTGGTGCCCAGGCACCATCTAATGAAAAGTCCGAGAAATGTGTGGCACGGAGAGAAGGGTGGGAAGCAGGCCGGGCATTGTCCGAAGCTATGGAAAGTGCACAGATGGCCTACACTATTAGCATAACTAACACGCTAATAGTGTAGGCCACCTGCGCACTTTCCGGAGCTTCGGACAATGTGTGGCCTCCTCTGCCCCCTCCATCCCGCACCTTTCCCAGTATGAAAGGGTCTCTTAATGCTTGAATTAAGAGGCCCTTTCACACTGGGAAAGGTGGGAGGGGGTGGAGGAGGGGGCAGAGCAGGCCACACGTTCTCCAGAGCTCCGGAAAGCGTGGAGATCACCTAACACCATTAGCGTGGCTGGGAGGATTCTCCCAGCCACGCTAATGGTGTTAGGTGATCTCCACGCCTCTAGAGAACATGCGGCCTGCTCTATCCCCCTCCCACCTTTCCCAGTATGAAACGGCTTCTTACTTCAAGTGTTAATAGACCCTTTCATATGGGGAAAGGTGTGTGTGGGGGGGGAACGGAGCAGTCACAGCTTACCTGCTCTCTTCTCTCCCCCAGTCTCGCGATACTTCAGGATGAGACTTCTGACATTTCATCCCCATCTCGCGAGACTTGTGGGAGAGGCGGGGTCTGAGTACGAGCAGCAAAAAAGAAGGAGGCAGCAGCAGCGTGGGCCTGGGGGTAAGTAAGGCAGGGCGGGCAGCGTGGGCAGGCAGAGGGCTGGGCATGTGGGTGGTCGAGCAGCAGGTGGCGGTCGAGCGAGCAAGCGAGCAGTGGGTGAGCGAGTAGTGGGCAGGTCGGGTGGGCAGGCGGCGGGCAGCGCAGGCGGGCTGCTGGCAGCTGAGCAGCAGGAAGCCTAAGGATGAAGGTGCGATGGGTGAGGTGGGGGCTCAAACTGCAGGCTCAAAGGAGTGGTTTTCTGCTTTGCACACAGAACCTCAGTCTAATTACCAGCCAATATGCTTCACTTTGCTTTTTTAAAAATGGGTTTCTGCAGAAGCAAACAAATGTGGATTCAAAGGACACAGAGTTTTGTGTTTTGGATGTTCAGACTCCACCTCTGCTTATTGCTCCTATTTCTGCTTACCCAGGTGCCCAAGTCTCTGAACTTTCTTGCCAGTTCTTTTATATATTACCTGCAAGTATTTTCATGTATATATCAAAAAGTACAACATTATGATGTATAACATATGACCCCGTGCCTTTTACAGCTACTCAATGTTCCTACATAGCTTTTCAGACAAGGGAATAACTTTGGATCATTTCACTTGCATGTGTTGTAGATCACAAGCTGAATATGAGCCAACAGTGTGATGTGGCTGCAAAAAAAGCAAATGCTATTTTGAGATGCATTAATAGAGTATAGCTTCCAAATCGCATGAGGTACTGGCTCCCCTTTATTTGGCACTGGTTAGGCCTCATCTTGAATATTGCATCCAGTTCTGGGCACCACACTTCAAGAGGGATGCATACAACTTGGAGGCCTAAATCCAATTGCTACTCCTAACTAGAATAGACACAGTGAATCAATGGGAACTTGTTAAGTCCACACTTATCTAAATTTCATTGCTTCAATGTGTTTGCTCTGGTGTGGACTAGCAATTGGACTGGTGATCTGGTCTGTTTCTGTAATAGCCAGAAATTCAGAATGTGATACTGCTGGACCCAGAGTTCAGCCACCTGAAAATCTGATTTTTCTTTTAAAAAAGGATTATAGCCTTTATGGCTGCAAAAATGTCATTGGAAGTGTGTCATAATGCCTGCTGAAATCTCAGCATTTGTATTCTTTGATGGTGATGTAACCCACTTTTGTTTTTGAGAGACATGTTTGTAAAATAATCCTGGGAAGTGGTGATGTTGTAGTTCTGTCCCTTTCTCCCTTTTTCCAAGCTCTGACTGCATTTCACAACAGTAATTGTTTAGTTGTAGGATTCAGAGATGCTCGACGATATCATATTTTATTGACTTTTCGATTCTGGTTTACAGTTCAGTAAATCAGACGTGTGACCAAGGTCACACACCCTTGGGGACGGTTATGTCAGGATGGGCACACATCCTTGGGGGCTGGACATGTTGGGATGGGCATGCCTCCTTGAGGGTCGGCTATGATGTCCTTCTTTTTGTTTTCAAAAATATGGTCACCCTTGTTAAATGGAATTTTCTCCCAATTTTACCTTAAGAAATCCCTGGGGGCACCACCTAATGAAATGTGCTTCGCACGATTATGCTTAGAGGATACCTCCTAGCATTCGCACTCCCATCAGGTGTGAAGAGATGTTTATTTGTTGAATAAAGCTTTGTGGATTACACAGCAGACCTCTTTATTGTCTTGCATCTCAGCAACAGCTGGCTGTGGAATGTTGGAGGTTGTAGGACGTTTTTCTGTATAGGATTGCGCCTTAAAATATATAGGATTACACCTTAAGCTGATTAAATTCCTGTTAAAAGCAAGCTCTGCTTTTCCCTCCAACTAGCATCATGGATATCATACATGAACACTGCATGGGTGTCATTAAAAATGCTATGAAAAACAACTATGCTCCTTAAGTTAGGGAAAGTGAAAGGAAGAGCACATAAGAGTGTAACATATCTTGGCAGTTTGATATAATTGACTTTATTCAGCTCTTGAGACTATGGATATACTATGACATTTTTCTCATGGAAATTATGTGGTTGTCCCAACATAATTCAAACTAGTACAACAGTAGAGGAAGACTGAATAAATATGTCTCCCTATGGGAGCCTGTCTACCATGGATCAAGATATGAACCTCTCAAAACTTGGTGGACCTCTTCCATGGAAGAGAAAGGCATTTAAAGGAGTGTTAAATATATTAGCTGAAAGACCAGAGAGACTTTGATCAGAGAAGCATGCTTGGAAAGAAAGGGGAATTGGCTTAGGAATTAACATTTTAACCAAGACAGTATGAGAAAATAAACGAATAATTGCTTTGATATGAAATCACAGCTACCATTTAGCCAAGAAAATACAAGTTCAAAATACAGAATATCCTATCCCTTGTACAGCATAATTCTTCAGTTTATACTGCCACACCCAGCAATCCATTCTGGCTTGGATCCAAAGTAGCGCTTAATAGAGTTTTGCTCACACTGGAAGAAGGGGTGGAGAGATGATCTTCATGATTCTTCCTTCCCCCTGCACCCTCCTTCACCCTCTCAAAGGTTGCTATGGAGGGCTGGGTACCCCTGGAGCAGCATGAGAAAAGGTACAGGGGGCTGCAGGGGAATCAGTGAAGATCACCTCTTCAGCCACTCTCTCCAGCAGGATCCCGGTGCTGATCTGGATCCAACCCACTGTGTGCTGAATGCGTTGAAATGGCCGATCGGGATCAAACCCACTGTGTGCTGCATGTAGGAGAAATGTTATATCCCTGCAATAGAAGTACTTCCTTCTGGGAGGGTGTCTGGATCCTTCAGAGCAAATCAACATTTAGTGTGTGTGTGTGCGTGCGTGTGTGCGAGTGCACAAAAGAACTCGGGCTAGGTGGATGAAAGAGACAGGAGCACACCACATGCCAAAATTTTGCAGAACATCTGCAGAATAAACTGGGAAAATGGACTTCGATTTGCCTGTTACATTTTAAATTCAAGTTTTCTATCACTTTTGTTCTCTTTTCTCAATATTCTGCTATTGGCCTTGAGATACAAAGCATTCTGTGTTGACATAAAAAGGAATTTTTGAAGCAACCTTCACAATAATTGCCCTGTCCTTCAGCTTTAATGCTCAGTAATGATGGAACTGATTGATCAAGGGTTATTTCTAACACCACACTGTACCTCCAGGCATATTTAGCTAAACAGCCTCTATAAGTCTTAGCTGTGTTTTGCCCACAAATCAGGTTTTCAAAATAGGTCTGATCCAAACATGTGCTTATCTAATCGGCTAAGTGGAAAAATCCAACTGAGTTATCAAACTTCAATTTCTCCTGTTGCTTTTTATTGGCTTGTAAAAACAACAACTACTACTACTACTACTTGTACAGAGCATTAGGGTGTTCAAGCTGATCCATATTTAATAGCTGTGTTCACACATCACTTTAAGCCACAAATGATGAGTTTATAAGCCAGAATGTGAACAAGGAGTGTTCTAGTATATGCAACCAGTTCACTCTCACTTTGGCCCCCTCTACAAGATTTCACTTTGACACCTGGTTCCCCGATTATGCGCATCTCCTGACAATCGCTTTTATGCCTATTACCTATATACGAGAGGCACTGAAGTGCATTACTGGCTGTATAAAACTCGCTTTAAAGTTGTTGATATGCATGCAAATGTTGCTGAAAGTAATGTGCTTTGTCCCAGGAAACTGCCCAAATAGGTTTTGCACCCTTTATTCTCCCCGCCTACCAGAATC
Organism: Anniella stebbinsi; assembly: GCA_029215795.1. NCBI lineage: Eukaryota > Metazoa > Chordata > Lepidosauria > Squamata > Anniellidae > Anniella > Anniella stebbinsi. The sequence continues at coordinate 42,391,252 of JARDYH010000004.1, read as the reverse complement.
TCCCGCCTTTGGTTACCTAGGTTACCTGCCGGGAATGATGTAGTTAACCTGTTCGGCTACCTCTCCCCCCCCCCTTTGCCCGATAGCCATTTGAACTGAACTGCTCAGGAGTAAATGGGAATGTGCCTCATAAGTTTCCCCCTCCAGCACCCTTTGAAAACTTATTTATAGTCAGGGCTGCCTCCCACCCACCCCCTTTGTCCAATTGCCATTTGAACTGAACTGCTCAGGAGTAAATGGGAATGTGCCTCACACACACACACGCCAAAACAGACAGGGGGATGCTGCTTCGTTCCTTCTCCCTCCTCTTCCCAGTGAGCACACACACACATACACAGCTCATGTCAGGAATCCTGCAAGAAGCGAGGGAATGATATGTCTAAACTGATCGCTAATTATGTACACATGAGCACATGCTTCCTACCCCCTTTACTTCTCTTGAAACCACTTCCATCTGGCCCCGTGTCTCCATGAACGAAATATTCCATCAGGGGAGTTAAAGTAAACTTTATTTTCAGTTCACATTGGGTCTCGTCTTCCTGGAGCTTCCATCCAGAGAGATGGAGAACAAGGAGGAAGTTGCCAGGAGGAGGCAGGAAATAAAACTAAACGAAAAAGTGGGAGGTTTTCCCAGCGAAGTGGCAGTTCTATGCATGACATCAAGACCATCTGATTGTTAATGCGCCTCCTCACAAAATTGTTTACATGGACATAAGGCACTTTTACTCCCGTGGTAAATTAAAACTCACTATTTAACGCGTATTCAAAAATTTGAATATTCGGAGATAAAACGCGCCTGGACCCCTGATTTGTGCTCCGCTCTTGTAGAGGTAAATTTGGTAATGCACCTTGAAAGAGCTTTAAATCGCTCTTGTAGAGGCACCCTTTGTCCTCTTTCTTCACACAAGTGGGTAAAATAACTAGGAAAGGAGAGCTTCTTGTTCTCGTTGGCTTATAAGTCCAGGTTTATATGGGAGTAATAAATCAGGATCCCAAGTTCAGGCATCAAGAGAAGCTCTCCCTTTACTGGTTAGTTTATCCACTTGCACAAAGGGAGAGGCGAAGTTGGAAAAAAAACATTAATGTTCTGCTCATTCATGTTTTGGTTTATTAAACCATGACTCATGCCTTAAACTGACATGAAAATGCTGCTATATTGTCCCAGCCACCTATTTAGGACTATGTGTACTCTGTACTTAAAAAGTTAAAATTATTTGTCCAAGAAAAGTTGAGTTCTGAGAGTCATCCATATTACTTATGCTAATTGAACAAAATCTGCACCACCAATCTCATTTTGCAACTTTTATTATTAGTTCGAATAATTTATTTTTTCTTTACTGATGATGGGGTAAGAGAGAAACTGTGCAGGCTGCACCTCCAACCTCCTAGATAAATCTTATTAACCATCTTTTTGGTTTCTGGGTTTTCAACAAACATTCCCCATGCACTTTCAAGCATACCATCATAGTCATAAAGGCTAGAAAGAAACTTGATAGAGGGAGGAGGAGGAGGAGGAGGAGGAGGAGGAGGAGGCTGAGATTCTCAGGTAGCTGAATTCTGTGCCAAGCTTCACATTTTATACTTTCTCTGCCTTGCATTGATACTCAGCTTAAATGACCAAGCTACCAATACTGGAATGTGAACGTCCATTCCTGAAAGCACTCAAGATTCTTCTACCATAGGTAATGATGTTCCCCCATTTATTTTGCTTCTGAAATAGCAGCCAAAATGGTGACGTGCCACAAATCTTAGACTATTAAAATATGCTGCTAGAATTATCTTAGCTTTAACTGAGACCAGTATATCCAGATTTCACTGTCATTGCACCTTCAAGTATTGCTTCCTAGGCAAACAACACAGGCTCCTCAAAATGTTATTTTGAATCTATTACGTTTGAAAACACCATGCATTGGTCTACACAGTTAGAATGTTGTGTCTTTAACATGCATGCCTCAACTTACAAGTACCATCAATGTACCACCTACAGCACAATCCTGTACATGTTTACTTCAAAGTTAAGTCCCACTGTGTTCAATGGAACTTACTCCACACTCCGTAAGTGTGTTTAGGGTTACTGCTGCAATTAGATCAAAGACGTAAACTCACAGTGTTTCCAGCCATTGTCCCCCATCTGTGTTTTGAGGGAAGGGTTCTTCTAGTGACCAACATAGGGGCTTTGTCATAATTGATAGTCAAATCACTTTCTAAATGGTACGTCCCAAGACAAGACAGCAATTGATGATGGCATCTAGGAGTCTGTGAGAGAAGAACTATTTTGTCTACGTACATCAGAACTACTACTGATCTCCCACCAACAAAGCAATCCTTTCTTTAATAATATTATTTGAAGGAGAGTGTAAATATAAGAAAAATAAATTCCATAGGCATTTTAAAGCATTTCCCCCCTTAAGGTAGAAAAGTAGCTGCTGGAGAGGTGGGAGAGAGAGATTGAGCAAAACAACAGCTGGAGGGAAAAGGCTTTTCCTCAAGACTACAGCATTGTGGGACTGTTTTTGTTTCAAAAAGAAAACATTGGGAGGAGGAAATACATGTTACTGACCCTGTTCAGAAGACACACTAAGCCACAGTGGTTAAGTATTTTGAGCTAAACGTTATGGCTTAACGTGTTGTATGAACCACGACTTAGCAAGTTGTGTAAACCATTCCTAACCATGCTGTCTACATAACGATGTTTAAACATGCTTGTTAATTATTTGCTGCAAAAGTCTTAGCGGACTAACCATGGCTTCACATGTCATCTGAACAGGGTCATAGTAGATCATGCAGAGTTAAGGCTTAGCCTTCATTCTATCCGAAGTGCTATCTTACCGTTCCTCTCATGCTTTCAGAACCCATCCTTAAATAATATATCCGGTGTTTTTTCTTTAAGAATGCCAAGCAAAATCATAAAAATGTCAATCAGTGAAGGCCTGGCTATTTCCAGAATTGCATCAACTACCATGAAATCCTAAAATATCTACTCAGAAGTAAGTTTGAGTGAGCTTAATGGGACTTATGCCCACGTAAATTTAGATAGGATTGCAGCTTATAGAATAGCAAGCTCTTTCCATTCCTTTAACAAACTGCAAATTAACTCCAAATAGAGAACCTGCATGCAATTTGTCACTGATCTCTTCTTCTTTCACTCAATGGGACCAGCTCAATCTTAGCCTGATCTTCTGATCTTCTGAACTCAGGAATCTTTAAGTGCCATATACCTGGCGTATTCAAAAGCACTCATCAGACTGCCTGTTTATAATGGTCCATCCTTATCTTAAAAAATACAAATGATCTTCAGCTGGATTAAGTCCTACTGTTTTGCTTCTACAGTCCCAAAAGGAAGCATATGACCAAGTGGTAGAAACAACCATTTGTATTTTTGAATAATAGAAAATGTTTGCACTACATTTGTTGCCACAGCTGGCATTGGTTACATATCTGGAGAGTTTAGAATCCCAGCATTTTTCTTTGTAGGCAACAAGGATACTCTTGACTATTTTATGTTTACCTATTCATAACCTATATAGTAGCCTGGGAATTCCTCACCAGATGTTGCTGGAAGAGAAAGGGGGCTACATAGACAAATGATAAAGCCACCTCTGCTTTTTTGCTCATTCAGTGGGCAAACAATAAGAGACCAAAGCTACTGGATTAACACTGAATTTAAACTTAGTTTAGAAAGTATGCACTCTGATCCATTGCCTCCCCATAAGGAAGTGATCCCTCCAGCATTTTTACTTACCCATGCCTCTCAGGCTGAGTTCAGCCCCTTCAGTAGGGCTGGGCTGCTGCTGTGCATTACATGCATTCTCCTCCTTAGGGAGGCTGTTCCTCTCTTTCTCAATCTGTCGCCTGGTAGGAAGAGAAAGCACATCAAATCAGTCACTCCGTACCCATTATATATGGTCAGCTAAATAAACATACTACCCAGGCATAGCTCAGTCCATTGTTCAGTAAAGGACTTCTGAGCAGCTCCTTCTAGGAAGCACTGACTGCCTCAGCTGGTGCCAACTCACATGGCACTGAATATTTCAGCTGAATTAAGCTATACCAACCCAGGGTTTTTTTTAGTGTGCAGTTGGACACAAAATGTGCAGTTGGGAAAAATAATGTGCAGTTGGAAATCTGATAATGTCAGTTGTGAAAGAGAAATAATGTGTTTGGCTTGGGCGGGGGCAGGGGGTATCTGACAAGGCATTTGTGCAGTTGGAAAATTCTGACAAGGCATTTGTGCAGTTGGAAAATTTGCTTTTAAAAAAACCCTGTACCAACCTCAGCACATGGAGAGGAAGTCATGCAATTGTTGCATTATGGACCTCCATCTTACACTGCATCACACCTTTAGTGTGTGTCTTAACAAAGTAGTAACATGATAAATGGACACAGGGGAAAGCAATCATGCAACCCATTTACTATGTGTAAATCTCTGCATAGATCCACTTAAGCCAATTTTTTCACATGTCTGGGCCAGTGTCAAGGGTAGGCATGGTTGGGCACCTATCCATGGGCCCACTAAGAAAACCTCCTGGACTTGCTCCTCTTCTTCACCATTTCAACTGGCTTGTTCACCTGCCTCTTGCTTTGGCCCAGACAATGGTGCTGGTGGGAAGAAGGAACAGTAGATGCCACATCCTCCTTGCTCAGCGGCTCTGTGCCTGTCAAGCAAGCAAGTGGCAGTAATGATAAGACAGAAGAGGAGCAATAGCAGTAAGGGACAATGGTGGTGAGAAGGGAGACTCCCTGAGGGAGGTGTCCCACTGAAGTGTCTTGCCCAAGGGCCCTCACAAAACCAAAACCAGCTGGCCCTAAGTGAGATCTACCTATCTTGGTTTTAGCACTGGACCCTAAAGTGAAGTTGCTTCTCTTGTTACTGAACTCCTTCTCCCACCTTTGGCTCACACCTTCTGCATATTTGACAAAGTGCTAGCCTTTATCTTTTTTTTAAAAAGCAGGATGTGTGGGGAGATTTCATTTCCTGTGGCATATCTGTTAGCATTTTGGTAGTAAGGGAGCAAACCAGGGACCATCCTTTCTTTCCATCCCTTTAAGCTGGGTGAATCTGACTGATTTATCCAGGAACGTTTTGTTATGATTTTACAGAATGTCACTTACCGATACTGGAAAGGGGCTACAGTGGCCATGATGGGATGGTTGTGTTGTGGCACAGAAGAAAAACTGATCGGTCCAGCATGTAGCACAGGCCCCTTATTCAGGTTGCTTGTGTCCAGCGAGATCACCTGAGGCTTATCTTCTGACTTGGATGCTCCACTTCCTTTGCAGCTAGCTTCTGAAACCCACTGGCCTTTCACTGGACAGCTCTGAGGCCTCTTTGTAGCGGGTCCCTCTGAAGACTTGGACAACAAAGTCTCGCTATACAAGCTGAGATAGGAAGGGCTCTTCCCTGGGAGGTGAGAGGCCTTTGCAGGTTCAGAAAGGGTGCTGGATTTCCCGAGACCCTTCTTGACACCAAGGCTGCTGCTATCTTCCCCTTGTTTTGAGGTATCCTTGACTCTCTCTGTTGCCTGAATGACAACTTTCTTAGCTGCTCCAGCAGCTCTGGAACTGGCCTTTGGCAGCCCCCGGGGGCTGCTGCAGCCAGACGTCATGCTCAGGCTGAGACTGGAGTCCATCCCATCTGCCCCACCATGACACTCAGCCCCCTCTGCCTGCCCAGGGCTTGCAGCTGCTGGAGGCTTGAAAATGAGCTTCTGCTTGGGTCCTTTAGGAGCTCCACTGCTTGAGCTAGCCAGTCCCTTCCCTGTCCTAGGCGATGATGCCCTCTGTGAGGGAACAGCTCCCACACTGTTCTGTCTTGGGGGCAATTTGGGAGATGCTGCCAGAGTGTGTATCTTGCTGTGGGATGCAGCTCTGGGAACAGGTATAGAGGAGGCATAATGGCTACGTCCAGCTGCATTCACATTGGCTGTTCCATTCATCATCAGCAAAGCTTGGTTGGAGAAGGATCAGTCTGAGAGAAAAGAAATGCAGAGCGAGTTAAGACTAGAGCTTCTGCAGCCAAGTCTATCTATCCCAGGGTTAGCCTCCCTTCAGCCTTCCTTTTACTGAGCATTAATTTAACTTTTTTCAAGTGGCCATCCCTCAAGGAGGAAGGTCACTACCCATATAATATTGATGTCAAAGCCTGGCAGCTCAGAAAATGAAAACAGTTGCTTAGATGTGCTAAAATTAGTATGTTGACAGTTTTCCATGCCTTCATTTCATTTTTAACATTTACACATGTAAGGGAAGGGTATGCTATCAAGTTATCATGTCTTAAAATGTTTACAAGTATTCCAATATAAAAAAATTCAGAGTAAAGAACTGAATGTGTTTGAATATAAACATTTAAACCACACAATAAGTGGACTTCATCTATTTTTTCCTCCTCATCAAAACTTTCCATTCAAACTATTTTGGGCTATTGGTGGGGGGGAAACCTTTCAGATATTTATACAACACACCATAGTGTCCTTTTTCAGTATGGTTTTCTAAAATAAGTCAAACATGCTAAATGAGATCCAAATAAATTTAAGGCATTTTTTAAAATCCATTAAATACACATTACTAGGATGTTTAATTTAAAAATAAAAATAAAAATCCAATGCCCTGCACAAATAACCAGCACTGCCAAAATGTTGTTTTCTATTAGTTTCTTCCTTCTATGTTGTAAGCAATCAGAGGAATTCACAAGTAATTGAGGAATCTTTTCTTAACTTCCCAATTTCTGATACTTGGTTTCAGTATAAGAACCACACAGGGCAAATGTGCAGCAGATCCCAGTGCTGGCTCAAGGAATGCTCCCACATTACAAAGCCCTTGGTTTCAGCTAGAAACTTGCATATCACAGCTGACTCATGTCTATTTTCCTTCACTGGAAATCCTACTGCCAGTGAGCAAGTGATAGACACTTCCTTTTATCCCAGGCCGATATGCTGAGTTCCTCTAATGTAGACGACTCAGCCTCTGCAGCTTGAATACTATTATGGAGACAGAGTAATGATTGCATAGCCAGGATTGATTATTATTATTATTTATTCCATTTATATACCGCCCCATAGCCAAAGATCTCTGGGCGGTTTACAAAAATTAAAAACATTGAACATTAAAAAAACACCGATATACAAAATTAAAAAGCATAAAAACAAGTTATAATTACAATATCCTTTAAAAGCAACAATTCTGGGTCAAACTCTAAAGGCCAGATTCTGGGAAACAAATAAGGAACAGGCTATCCCATCCTGCTCAGGAGCGCCTGGGAGCAGCTGGGGGGGGGGGGTGAGGTGGCCTCTACAGGATGCTGGGTTCAATGGGCCTTGGCGTCGAGGGATGCGGCGTCCTCCCCTCAGCCTGGCCACCCCCCCCCCCCGTGGCTGCATCACAGGCATCTCCCTCCCCACAACACCAATACTGAAGAAAAAGGTCAGCCAACCCGAGCTATGTGCTTCCAGTGTTAAGTCTGATTCGATGGCCTTATAGGCCCCTTCCAACTCTACTATTCTATGATTCTATGATTAGATAGAACGTTCAAATGACATAATGATGTCCCCAAAATTCAAAACTGTAAACAAGGAAACCAGAAGTTGCAACAAGGAAATCTCTATCACAAAGTTGCCACCATTCATCACAACAACCATTCCAAAGAAACCCAAGTCATGTGTCTCAAGGTATGATCTCACATGTATGTTGCCACCACCAGACTTCTCTTTACCACTAAGGGTGCAATCCTATGCATGTTTAGACAGGGAAAAAGTTGTACAGCTTCCAGCCAGCCAAGCCTTCTAAGAATCCCTCTAACAAATATTGAAAAATGTCACAGAAAGCTGACGCCTGCCAGACAGAGGTGCACTAACTGCTGTGGTCCATTGCACATTGCAACACCTGTCTCCTATAATTCAATGTTCTGGTCATTCTCTGCTGCACTGTTCTGTCTCACTTTCTCCCAAGGGCTACCATGAAAAAGGTCAATTTCTAAGCCTCTGTGTAACAATTCAGCAGTCTCCACTCCATGCTGCTTTGGGACTAACCCAGCTATAGGGACATCAGATGCTCCAAACGACTTTTAGGAACATAAAAAAAGCCACGTTAAACTAGATGGATCAAGGCTCCATCTCCTCCAGCATTCTGATCACACAGAATATCCACACAGTCCCTGGCTTGGGAGAAAGCCACAAGGAGGACAAGGAGGCAACAGCACCCTCTCACTCATGTTCCCCAGCAAGTATACAGTGGCATACTGCCACTAATACTAGAGGTAGTGTATAGCCATCATGGTAGTCACGGATAGCCTTGTCTATCATGAACTTAACTGAAGAACATAAGAAGAGCCACGCTGGATCAGAACAATGGTCTGTCTAGTCCAGCACACTGTTCACACAGTGGCCAACCAGCTATCAATGGGAAACTTACAAACAAGACATGAGTGCAACAGTACCCTGCCACCCATGTAAAGTCCCCATTTATTTATTTATTTACATTATTTATATACAATTCCCCATTCAAGAATTTTGGAGTTGTGGATCAATTGAATAAAACAATTAAAAAACAGAATAAAAACACACTTAAAGTACATTTTTAAAAGTACATTTTTAAAGCCATCCAAATAAGTGGCCATCACTACATCGTGTGGTAGTGAATTCCATAGTTTTATTTTGTACTGTATGAAGAAGTGCTTCCTTTTACCTAGCAACAAAGGAGAGGGCCTTCTTGGTGGTGGTTCCCCAATTGCAACATACTCTCCCCGAGAAGATCCCCCTGGTGCCAACCTTTCGGTGCCAGGTGAGGATTTTCCTCTACTCCCAGGCATTTGACAGCATATCATAAGTTTTAACCAGTTCTGGGATTTTTATTGTAGATTGTTTGAAATTGTTTTTGTTTGTCATTTGTTTTATATTTTATATTGTATTCTAAAGGTCTTAATCTTTTGTAAACTGCCCAGAGAGCTGTGGCTATTGGGTGGTAATAGAAATGTCATACACAGTAACAAAATAACAATATCTGTCCTGAAATCTCTCACCAATCAACGTCCTGGGTCGAATATTATTAGAGAGGCAGAAAAAAGTCTCCTTGTCCACTTTCTCCATACCATGCACCATTCTCCAGGCTGTTGCTTTGAGCAGGGCTCCCTGCCTTCCTGCATTGCAGCACCCTGCCCAGCCACTCCTTCTACTCAAGCTTCCTGCATTGCAGCCCAGCACCAGCTGCCTGTGGAAGGAAGAGCGTGCAGGGTGAAACTGAGGGAGTGGGGAGAGGGTCGACTCACCAAACCGTGGGCTTACACACAGCCACCACTGCTCACATGCTGCAGCCTCTGACGTGCAGGAATGCGAGACCTGGGAGTTCCATTCCAATTTCTCACCAGATGTTTGCTGACCCAAACATCCTTCTCTCGTGCGCATGGGATCCTGTGCTGCCTGCCAAGCAGGGATTCTGGAGCTTGGCGGGAGGGGGGCACAGGACAGCTCTTTGATACTAAGCTAATTTACGTTGTCGCTAAGCCTGGCTGATGATGCAGGCTTGGCTGCCCCTCTCACACTTCTCAGACCATCAGGCGTTTATCAATAGCTCCCTGACAACCAAGCTGTTCTGCTTCCAGAAAGAAATATCCTTTCCCGAATTGGTTTTCCCCACCCCTCTCTTTAGCCTATTCCTCCAGCTGCTGTCTTGGCTCCAAGTGTGCTCCATCTGGAAGGGCAGGAAAGAAATCTAGTTCCTCAGAGGAAGTTTGTGCTGGGATGTGTGTGTGTGTGTGTGTGTGTGTGTGTGTGTGTGTTTAATGGTGCTTCAAGGACACTATTCTCGCTGGCTCATTTCTTGAGATGCAAGAACAATCCTAGGGAAGAAATGTATTCTAGAAGCAGGAGGCAGAATCTCCCAAATTCTGACCTGCTACACAGCCCCATGGGCAAGTTGCTTATCTCTGTATCAATACATACCTTAGGTGTGGTCATTTTAGCTTGAAGCACATGGCTCTAAGTCTGGCCTATTTATCCACACACACAGATCTGACTCATTTTAATCATCTGCGTTAAAGGAAATCCCTCACAGGCCATGAAGGGGCATGGCTTTATCTCCTTCCTGGTCACAGCAAGATAACCCACAACTTTCCCACACAAGTATTCAAGGAGGAGTTACACATTTCAGAACTAAACACCAGAATCAGAGAAGAATATATTAGTTTCCCTCATGGATCCCAAGACATTTTGCTGCCCAAGCCAAAGAACGAGATGGCGCCCCCTCCCTTCTATGTACAAATAACTAAACTGGACTGGCAGTTGAATCTTACTTCAATACTACGAGCATCATCAGACGGGGTGAAATCGTGTTTCCCTACAGTCGCCTTGCCTCCTGCTGCTGTCCCACAATAGCGATGAACAGCTTCCTCTTTCTTCACACGGAGAAGAAAGAGGAAGCAAGCAATGACCATGTGGCCCATTCAGTCATCATTTTTACTGCGCTGGTTCTCCAGCACACAGCAGGAAATGGTGGCAAGTTTTGCTATAATCCAAAAAATTGGATTTCCTCCGTCTTATTTTACGATGGAAAAAAGACCAGAAAGAACAGGAGATGTGCAGGAGGTGGACAGAATCGTCAAAAGGACCCGCAAAAAAATGTGAGTGGCCAGTAACGAGCATGCGATAAAACACTAGTCTGATGACGCTTTACTGCTATTACTACTACAACAACTATTAATGATGATAATGATAATGATGATGGTTTGGGTACCAAACACATCTTTATTTCAACTTTTCACTAGGCAGAAAGATCAATACATAAGTTCCATTAAGTCTTCGGGGCTCATAGACCACGTCCATCAAGAGTTCTAACCCATCTGGTGCAGGTATTAGGGATGCCACAGTTTGAACCTGGAACTTTATGAGCTAAGGATAGGACTTAGGCTAGATCTAGATCTACACTACTGCTTTATAGCAGTATTGAAGTGCACTGTTGGGGCACAATCCACATTCCATATATTTCTTTCATAGTGTTATAACCTGCTTTTTATTCCACATTCATAATGATTTGACACAAGGTGTAGATCTGGCCCTAGTCCAAAGAGCTACATAGGAATATGTATGCTTGGGCCTCTTATTCGGGAAAGGGAATAGAGGTGTGTGTTGGCTTCTGTGACTGTCACACAGTATGTAACCTCTTGATTGGCCAAGGCTGCTGTAAACAGCAGGATCCTTTCTTGGTTAATAGAACTGTTACTTCTGTATTTCAGGCTCCCTCTTAAGGCAGCTTCAGCTGTTGTTGAGATTCCCCCTGATTTTTCTCAGCTTCCAATATGGACTGCTTGATTATTTTGGGCTCTCTGGTTCACCAGCTTTCTCCCACCTGGCATTCCTGCTCTAGTGCCCAGGCAAGCTCTGCACCTGCTACTGCTCATGCAGTGCAAAGAATTAGACCTGCAAGAAGCTGGCGGATGCATCCAGAGAGCAACATCACCAAGGCACTGTGCCAGGGAAGTTCACAACTGTGTCTCCCAGGGGAGATGTGAAGATTCTGACAGCAAAATATGAAGGGAGGGGGGAAGAGCCAGGGAGAGAGAGGAAAAGATTTCTAGTGATGTAACAGAGACTCCCACATGCATAGCCTGCCAGCTCGAACTGCGCTGCCGAGTCAGATGCCAAATAACGTTGGGTTACACAGTGCCGGGCCTGATTTGGAATGTCTCCCATCTAAGCAAGAAGGGAAATATAGGTCAGGCTTTCAGAGTGCATCAGAGGATACAGTAAAATGAGGGGGGGAACAGGTTGATAGAATCTCTGTAATCCCAGGGCAGAACCAGGCTGGTAGTGTATTTAATATTTTAAAAAGTACAGCACGTCCGGAAAACCAGGCTGCCTTCTCTGAAAAGGTCGCAGGGTTTCAATGCCATCCACCGGCACACAGCTAAATAAACCCAAAACTCTTGTTTCCTGCAACCCTTGTGCCCTCCTCAATCATTTGACCTGTAGGCCCATCCCATTCAAGAAGGGGGAACATATAAAATTATGGAATAAAATTTATCAGACAAGGCCTAGCTGTTTTCAGATACAAGCAACAACTACACAAACTTTGATTGCACTGGAAGGTAGGAGGCACAAGACTTCCTTCAGGGATTTTGATTTGGAGAAGAGGACAAGCTGCAGCTCAGAGGGAGAGAGGAGGGGGACAGGAGGTAACCCCAAAAGCCAGCAGAAACAATCATTTTTCACTGGTCCTGAACCAGTGACTGCTGGTGGCTCTGATGGTTTCAATCACAAGAAAGGGGATTTTGACTAAACACTAGGAAGAACTTCCTGATGGTGGAGCAGACAACCTTGGGAGATGGTGGGCTCTCCTTCATTAGAAGGTTTTAACCAAAGGCTGAATGGCCAGCTATCAAGCATGCTGTAGCAGCAGATTTCCTGCATCAAGAGGGGACTGGACTACATGACTTTTGAGATCCTCTCTAAATCTATGATTCTATAACACAATTTTTGCATATCAGAAACCAAATTAATCTTTAATTCAAAGGAAAGCATTTAACTGAGACTGCTTCCCATGAAGCTTCGACGTCCCTAAATGAACAACCTTTCACTTACTATCCTTGTCACTGCTAAAGAGGAAGGCATACAACCCCCTCCCCATCACTTTGCATCTGATCAGGAGCTAGCAGTTCTGGAACAACCTTCTCTCTTTGCATTAAACAAGCAAGGCAAGAAGCCTGCTCCATCTGTAACAGGACTGCTACAGAAATGGCATTAGTGTCTCCAACTCTTCATTTCACCTTGGACTCCAACATGAATTTTGATATATATATATATATATATATATATATATATATATATATCAACATCATTAAGAGGGGAGGCCACTTCATATTAAGCAGACATGAGGAAGCAACTAGGGAGAGACCAGGCGTTGCACACTGACAGTGTATTTCCACAATGGAAGCCTGTACTGATCTACTCAAGTCTTCCTTGTCCAACCCAGGGGTGTTCACTCCTTCCCAGGTCACGGCACTTTCTCTAGAATGAGAGAGGACCATGGTTTTCTCTTTGAAGACTTAGGTTGGGTTTGCACAATCACAGGGGGAAACCACACAGTCTGGGTTGTTTCTTCTGCCCCTGCACATACCTCTTGTGTGTCTGCCAGTTGCTTAATTATATGTTGAAGGTTGACATGATTCCATGGCAGAATTTAGCTGTGTGAATCCTCCTTGATTAGTTGTTGGATTGATTTTCATTTTATCAGTCTGACAAGCAGCCTGGCTGTCATATTCAACGATGACTCCAGCAACTCTGAGGTTGGCATTGCTTTTTATTCCTTAAAATGGCAGCCTCAGTTTATAAAGCAGAGATTAACAGCTCACTTGCTCTAGAGTAGCCCTTTTTAAATCCATGGGGCTGCTTCAGAGTACATGATCATAGATGGAAGTCACACCACGATATAAAAGTCTCAATTAGTGTTCAGCAATGTAGCACCTATAGCAGGGGCGTAGACCCTCTGGGGAGGGGGCAAATCTAGCCCTGTGAGGTTCCCCAGATGGCCATGCCTTCTTCCCGTGACCTGGGGCTGGCCCTACCATTAGGCAGAGTAAAGCAATTGCCTCAGGTGGAAGGTGGCAACAAGATGCTGGAGAAGAGCTGTGTACCATGCAGTCTGCTCCACACCGCTTAAGTTAGCCTAGTGGAGGATGCTATTCATCAACGCTAAAGACAGATTCAGCTGCCAGCCCAGTCAGCTTTTGTACTTGGAATGGGAGGGGCACTATCTTGTCCTTTGCCTCAGGCAGCGAAATGGCCCAGGCTTGCTCTGACCCTGCCTCCTTTCCCCTGACCACCCATCATTTGGTGTTCCCAGCTTTTGTGCGCTTCTTTCCAATTCTAAAGGTCGAAATGCCTCTCCTAACAGCTAAAATATGCCAGTATTTTTAGTATTTGGGCCCTTCCCCCTCTGCCTTCAGCCCCACTCCATTTTGCTTTCAGTCCCAAACCACTGGAATGCACACCATGAGAGGGTTTTCCAAACTGGAATTCACCACCTAGGCTGAAAAAGGATGAGCACACCTGGCCTAGAGGCACAGCCTGGAGCTGATATGCTCACAAGCACTAGCCAGCCGATAGATAATTGTACTTTTCACTTTATTTTCTTTCTCAAAGGAAGTAACCACTCCCCCACCCCAGTGCTTTAGAGAGTGCAGGTTCTCAAGCAACAGGACTAAATAATAAATCATAACAGCAGAAGAGGTCCAGGGAGAAGAGAGGAAGAGAGAGGAAGAGATGTTTTCAGCCAAAAACTGAGAAGAGATGGAGAGTCGATGAGGTAGTGAGAGACAGATGCAGACTGGAATGAAGTATCTGGAAGGCTCTCCTTAACAGCTACGTTCTTTCTGCCTCTTTGCAGGGATCACTCAGGAAACTGGTCTGATTTCATCCTCAGTGCCTCTGTTCTGTCTCGTTTCAGAGCAAATCCAGGAAGATATTAGAGACTAAAAATTGGGGCCCCAACTTGCACTTGGAACATCAGGCACTGTAGCAATGGAGGAAGCTCAGGGAGTCAAGAGAAGAGCTTGAATTGCAGGTAAGATTGCCATCTTTTCCTCTCCCTGACAGACAGAAACTAAGCAAGTGCAGTTTTCCCTCTGACTTCTCTGTATTCTGGGAAAAGCTGCCACCTGTGGTTGAATCTCTGCTTCTTTCAGAGCTGACAGAGGGACGTTATATATGTCAGGATTAAAAGGTAGCAACTCTGAGTTTATGGCACAGAGAACAGCCATATCTCCTAGGAGTCCCTTTGTGTTCCTTTTCTCCAAAGGAGTTGCAAAACACCCACTTACCACCCAGCACCAGACATGGGATTGGATCCAGGATCCACAGGACCTTCCATTAGATGAAAGGCTCCACTCATGGAAGGTCCCTCTGCCCAATTTTGGGGGAATCTCCTGTCCCACATGAACACCACAGCTCAACCCATTCAGCAGGTTCTTCTGACTCTCTGTGTACAATTTTCAGGGGGTGGATGAGCTGCCATGGGAAGGAGGAGGTGGTCAAATCTACCATCTGTGTAGTTGATCCACCATAAATCCTTATTCTGAATGCCTCTTCCCTCTTCTTGCCTCCTATTATCAGTTCCTAATGCTTAATATGCAGCATAATTCTTATCTCCTCCTATGTACATGCAAGGCCTCTGTCCCCAACAACATAATTCTGCTTGTTCCAACCTGTGATGGAATCTTTTACTATGCACTTATCATTATACAATGTTATTTTGCACTAGAGTGACATTTTCCAAAGGGACAAGTTGCTTTGGGAACCCAATCTAGTAGTGATTATTCTAGAAGGAAACAGTTTTAAACTTAGATTAACTGTTGGAGAAATGGCATAGCTCAGGACGAGGATACACGAAAAGACACTATCCATGACATTCCATGCTCAGTATTTCCCCCCACCCTGCCCCATATTGCCTGGGCTTTCAACAGGACAGGCAACCCGCCCCCCACAACAGCAGGCAGAGAAAGAATCCCCAGAGCCACCTGGATGCTAACAATGCATGACAATGGATAAGATTCTATCCAAAGAAACAGCACGCCTAAGCTTGTTAAGCACTTTCCCCCATCGATCTACTGAAAAGGAACTGGCAAGGGGCATGCATAAGTCCTTTTTATAGTGCAACTATTTATATAAGGTGTTGTGAAAGGAGGCTAATTTAGTTTGCTGGCATATTTTAAATGTGTTGCCTCAAGCCGTCTGTACTGCTGAATGTTCTGTACTCTAGTTTACAAATACTGAGAGTAATCACATGTATAAACGTGACATAATAAAAACCAACGGGGGTGGTGTGCAAGTAGGGGGTATGCTCTCACTATTCACTGATGTCTTAAAGGAGTTAGGTACACATAACATATTTTTATTTGGAAAAGCCACTCTGTAAATCTTATTCAGGAAATATCCAGACAATATGATCTCTTTGGGGCACTAACAGTTAAAGAGCTGCTCAGTTTTGACCACAGATAAGAGGCGTGAAATGAGACTCAAACTGAGGAACATGTAAGCTGCAAATGTGGAGGCGTTTTGAATATTTCAAAGGTGTTACCCAGCTGCTAAATGATAGAAGGGAAAGGATTCTGAAAAATGAGGCCCTGTGGATACATATGTTGCCTGCAGTAAGTATCTCAGCATTTTTTAAGGGTTTCATAAACAACAATAACTGCAGACCTTCTATCTTCTTCCAAGCTGGAAAAAGGAACAGATGGGTAGTGTGCAAGTTTGTGCAAACATGAAATACAGATTCAACAATGGGAAAGCTAAACTCAGTCAAAGGGGTGAGCTTTTTCATTTTCAATAGCCCTGCATTTTCAGGCACCTACATCTGTGGTGCTGAAAGGACAGCTCCTGGGGGGTATCTTCGAGACTACATCCCAACTGTGGCTGAGGTTTTTAAAACCACCTAAGGAATTAGCAATGCGAAATGCCTATTGATATAAAGGAGAGCGAGGCCTTTTACACTTTGTAGATTTCAAAGTTTTGAATCTTTTTCTTTCCTGCATGATCCATAATACCCAAAAAAGGAATTGAAATTTATGCCAGGGATAGAAATGTTTTTCTAAAGGCATCTCCACATTTGCTGTGTGTACACTGGTGTTACATTAGTGTTCTCCACAGTAAACATGCTTCAACACTTGCATAATGAATCAGGTAAACCAAGCAATTGGGGAAGGGCAATAGCTCGGTGGTATGATCGCATGCTTGCAGTGGTATACTTGACAAGCAGAAGGTCCCAGGTTCGAACCCAGGCAACTCTAGGTAGAGCAGGAAAAATTCCTGCCTGAAACCCTGGAGAGCCACTGCCAGTCAGTGCCAACAATTCTGGGCTAGATAGATCATTGGTCTGACTCCGTGTAAACTATCTCCCTGTGATCGTATAAATTTGCCACAGGAAATGTGGAGCTTGCTAAGCTAAAGACCTGAATATAAACATTTTCATATGACCATGATCTCCTTGTTGCTGCTGCTTTCTACTAAACACTCCAGCTCTTCTGTTGCTCTTCACAATCCCACATATGTAAGATCTTCATTCTACTTGTTCCTTCTCCCTCAAGAAGGTTCTTTCCTCTAGAATTCTTAGCACATATGTCTCTCATTCCCCACCACATATACATAATCCATCCCCCACCCAGCCTATTCTTAATCCCCCTTCCACTTAATCTGGCCCAAATTTCTCTATAAATTGTAGTCCCTAATATCCTTGTCAACTATTCTATTCCCCACTGTCCTATGAATGGCAGGCAAAGCTACAACAGGAAGAAGTTACCTGTCTCCTTTATGAAAAGTAACCTGTGATAATTGGCATGTCAGCAAACCAAGTACCTATATTCCATGTCTGTATTTCCCAATCCTATCTCTCACTGGCTCAGAGAAGGATGGAAGGAGAAGAAACACAATCAAGCCTCTTTTAAAACTCTGGGCCAGGTCTCATAACCATCTCATCCCATGACAGCAGAACAAAGCCAGTGTATGATTATGTCTGTAAACATTAAATCATGGTGTTGGTATTGGAAGAAGACAGTGGCATGCATAGGATTTGGATTTGTCACATGTAGGTCCATAGCTATGGCAGCTTTGGATAACATGGCCAAGACAAGTCTTACATTATGCACAGCCACCTTGCAAGGGGTTGATACAGCTGGAAGGAAAAGTCGAATAGATTTCCCCCCTCTACGGCTACCAAAGCTAAGAGGGCAATGAGTATAAGCCAGGGTTGGGGAGCCTCTTTCAGCCTGAGAACTCTCAGGGGCCACATTCCAGTGGGGGGCAAGGATGAAGGCCAAGGGGGAGGAGCCAAAAATGAAAGAAGTGGGGCAAATAACACCCAGAATGCCAGCATATTGTATCTTAAAGCTCTTCACTGCCAGAAACTAAGCCTTAGAATCAATATTTCAACCTTTTAGAATGGGGAAAAAACTGCACAAAAGCCAAGCAACCACAAAATACTCAGCAATCAGGGAAAAGGTAGGGGACAGGGGGGAGGGTGGCTATCTGGGAACCCAAGAGAGGCAGATTTGCCCCTCCCCCCAGCCCAAAGTTCCCCACCCCTGGTATAGGTCATTTCTCTTTCTGTAACCACCCAGGAGCCACTCTTGACCAATCTTAATGTGACCTTTTATTTCTTAAATCACAATCTGATAATACTAAAATACGCTAATCTCACTATATGGTAATTAAATATCAAAATTATGAACTACATATTAAGAAAACATGATTTATAGACCACTGACAATTCAGACATTCCAAATTTAGAACATTCTACCTTAAACAAATTTCAAGTGAAAATTAACAACATTTTTCAAATAGCCACAGGTACTAATCTGAACATTTGTCACACAGTTTTCAAACTTTGTCTGCAAATTTATAATGACCCCATGACCTGACACAAGAAAAAAATGTGAGAAATTCACTGAGCAAACCTGAAATAGTACCTATGAAAGTTTCCCTCAAGGCACCAGCATTTTAGTCCCCCTAGAATGAAATTGAAGAACATGAATCCAAGTAGTACAGGATAAAGCACTGGATCTGGTCCATGAACTAGTGAATCTTAAGAAACTTGGAGAAATCTCCTGCTATATATGGGGCTTGCTACATCTGCTGTCCTTCAGGGCCACTTCCAACACTGCTTTTCAAAGACGCAGGTGTACATGCCTGTATTTTACGATGAATGAAAATGTCCTCTGGGATAGTTAAACACGCTCCACTTTTAGGGAGGAAGTAAGTTCTCTGGGTTAATGTCAAGAGTCTTGCTGAATGTCCATCTTTTCCTGGAGATTATGCAATCTTTCCTAAATTTCATTAGCCTTTCTCCATCCTGAATTACAACTGTGTGCAACTGCAACTTCAAACAGTAATATTGAAAGCAGGCTTCAGAGAATCAGAGCAGGATGGACTTTGCAGGCTTTAACAAATACACTTGCCAACTATTTTGTTCTCTACTGTCATATGAAAGACAAGCAGAAAAAGAAGAAAAATAAACTTCCCTCTTTATTTTTGGTTATTGTTTTAAGTTAGTCTTTCAATTATGTTTAATGCACTGTTGTTTACATTTTTTAAATATTTATGGCTTCATTTTAGATTGGTTGTGCACTACCGTGGAGATAAAAGGGCAGTATAAAAATATTAATAATAAATAATAAATATTTGGCTCCATTATAAAATGTGGACAACTAAAACCAGAGTCAGCTAGTGGTGGCATAAAACAGAAGTGGGCACCCTTCAATCTTACAAGATCTATTTTGTTTCTGACTAGGAGACCAATGTCTACCAAATCAGAGCTAGACACAGAATGATGGTTCAGGAGTAGAGTCAATTGTCTCCGTCCCCTTTTGTACTTCATAAACCATACCCTGGGATATAGACCAGTCTACATGTGAGTTATGAGGGATTCTAACACAACTTTGTAAAACTGGCCAGCAGAGCTCAACAAAGACCTGGTCAAATGCAACCAATTAGTACTTCTATTTTACAGATGAGAAACACTGTGGGTGAAAGATAAGCCATCAGCACAAGACCAGCCAGGACAGAGATTTTTTTCCTCTGTGATTTCACTTACTCTCATTAAGGTATTAGGAGTCAGAAACCTTTGGAGATTTGCTGTAAATCACCCAGAAATCTATCAGTAATTCCAATCTACCTTCTGTCTGTCCCAGCATAGAATTAAAAACCATGGGTTAGATCCATATTCATTCAGTTGTGCTGGGTGGAACAGATTATGACTATAGAACAGACCTCTTGAATTCAATGGGACAAGTTAGTAATTACTAGACTCAATGAGTCTGCTCTAAGCATGACTAAGTCTAGATTCAACTACATAAAACTAGTATAGAGCAGGATCTTTCCACCAGTCATGAGCCTCTGGGATAATTAGTATGTACAATCCAGGGCCAACTGTCCAACAACTGGCCAGGTAGCACTCCTGTGCCAGATCTTCATCTTGTATCATATCATTATGATCCCATCATGGTAACGTTATATCTTGCACATTTATACCTCGAAGGACACACAATGGCATTTATTATGGTATTTTGGATAATGCGGAATAAAAAGCAGGAAACAACACTATGAATGCGGTACATGGAACATGTAATGTGCCCCAACAGTTATCAATATGGCTATAAAGGAACAGTGCAGATCTAGCCCTAGTATTTAAAACAGGCAATGAGAAGTTGGGAGCCTCTTGTTCTAAGGTTTTCAAGTCCTTGCTGAGAAAGGCTCCTTTAAATAGCTTTTAAGAATGTAGATCAGGGGTAAAGAGGTAATCTTTTCGGGCCGACAGGCACATTTGGCATTTTGAATAAGTGTTCCAGGCACCACTACAAATTGCCATGGGAAATAAATGTTGGGAGCGTCCCCTTCTCTAGTTTACCTCCTTTCTTCCCGCCCCCTTCAAGCTGTTTTTCGACAGGACACACTTTTCCAGAGCTTTGTTAAAGTCTATGGAGTGAGATACACTGTAGATCTTCCTACAACAGGAATGACTGTTGGGAAAGATGTTGGTGGCAACCTGAGTCCCACATTCTTAGAACTTGCAAAGGCCTGATCACCTGTTCGTTAGCAGGAAGCTCTGTTTTAGAGGTTCAGCAGGACAGAAACCCTACTTTATCCATTTGCAAAAAAAGGGGGAATGCTGTAAAGATGCATGTCCTTGGGAAGTAAGGAGGGGAAGCCTCTGTGGTTTGCTCAGCAAGTCCCGGCATGGCCTTTAGGGTCCAGAATCACCCTACAGCTTAGATGAAAGTGTGAAAATTCAGCTAGGATCCCCACTGGTTCTAATCATAGCTCTTTCTTAGCCTGAATGTACAAGCAACCATAGGGAAGCTTCTGAATTGGAGAAAACTCTTGCTCAGGCAGGAAAACAGTTGCTTGAAATATTCCTATCCTTCTAAGACAGCCATTCCTCTAGAAACATATCATTCAAATGATTCTGCATGCGATCTGGACTTATTTGGGATCAGCACAGCACGAAAGGAAGAGGCAGCTATTTTTCTTTATGCCAATTCCCTGTGGCATGAAAAGCATCTGCAGGACAGAAGCAGCTTGTGCTGTCTTAGCATATCGAGAAGAACAAAAGAAATGGCTATTTTTACATCTGATATGCCACAAAGCTGGACTATGCTCTGCCTCCAGTAGAGAGGCTGCTTTTCACAAGCTGCCTCACTAACTTTATGTTGTTCTGAGCTGTGCTTTTCTATTATTCACAGTGGTGAAATGGCTCTCTGCTCTTTGGGCTTTGGTATTAGCCCTGGCCATTGATGGGGGACAATGGGCACTAAATGGCAGGCGACTGTTCCTAGCACCTGGGATATGAGTCATATCCAGCAGGAGCAGCTACAGCTGCTACACCCAGCACAATGGAATGAACGTGTGCCAGAAGAGCTGGAAATTAGCTGTTCAGCAGTTGAACTGGGCAGAAGGGAAGGACAGGACTGGCATCACTGTGGGTTCAGTATTGCCGGTATGCTTGCTTCTGCACCCTTGCAATGTCTGCCCAGCTTGTACATTTGTAAATACATACATTGTGAGAAAACCACTTCAAGTGTCTCCAGTCCTCCCTAACCAAGGGAAACTGGCCCCTTAAGAGCTGCCCTGAATCATGTACCTAGTTTGCAGTGTGGGAAGCTACAGGACACAAGCCATTTTCTACTCACATCTGCCATCCTAAGACTGTGCACTTTCACAGCCTGCTGGGCTCAGGAACTGGTGGCAGAGTGGAGCTGAGAAGACCCTCCTTGCTCTTACAAACTGATTGTTTGTTCCCCTTCAGCTTCCTAGCCAGATTCAGAAAGAAAGGGAAAGTGCAGTCTTAGCATGCTTTATAACAGCCTTCAGCAATCCAGTGCCCTCCAAATGTGTTGGATTACAACCCCCATAATCCCCAACCTGCATGACCACATTGGCTGGGGTGATGGGAGTTGTAGTCCAACACCTTTGGAGGGCATCAGGTTGCAGAAGGCTGCCCTATATCTTGCATTCTGGATGACACTTTTAGCTCACTCCAAGGAGCCAGCCAAGTTGCTTCCACCCTTGCTGGCTTTCCAGGGGAACTGAGCAGGCTCAGTATTTGGTTACTGCTAGTGACCCTATTCTAACCAGGCTGAGTTGGTATGATAACCCTAAATGAATGTTTATAACACTTTGGCTATGTCCGTTTCCTGTGCCCAATTCCCACCATATCTTCCTGTCATCTCTTCCACCCTGTGGTTTGTGGGACAGCTGTGATCAATTTATTTTCATTAGCACTGCAAAATCACTTCCTTTCTTTAGCTAATTGGAAGGGGACCAAGTGAGAGCAAAGGATGGAGCTAATTATCTGGGTCAAGCCTGCGCCCTGGTAGGCTTAGTGAGCTGGCTTTCACTCTCCTAGAAAAGTGTGACACAGCACTAACCAGGACTCATGCACAGCAAGCTTGTGTTTTCCTTGCCTGTTGGAAATGTCATTTCACTAATTGCATGGCCCACATTGCTGGTACATAGTTCATGGGAAACAAACTCAAGAGGCAGTCCACAAAGAAGCAGAGCTCAAGTGTGTCTTATGAAATGGTTTGTTTATAGCAAATGCACATACACACACAAAACAAGCCTTTGAGTTAATTCAGTTATTTGCAGAAATTGGGGATTTGCTAAACATCTTGAGAGCACTTTTAGTTTCTGCCAAATAGTAAAATAATTGGGATTCAGTGTATAGATGATACAGAATACAAACCGGAGAAAGATGACATGAATAAATAGAAAATAGGAAGTTTGCTTCTTGGAAGGCATGCATAGCTATGACTGAAGGTGATCACAGTTTTCAGGTTATTTATAAAGTAGGTTAACTTTAATTATTATAATGGCCATGGTTAGATGATCAGTGGGGAAACCAGCAAATACCTCATACAGTGTCTGGGTTCGGACTATCGGCAGGGGAAGCAATGCAGTATGGGTTGTTTCCCCCCGCTCCAACACGTGCTGGTTGCATGACTGGCATTTCCCTAATTACTCATGCTGTGTCGCGGGTTGCTATGTCATCCGGACCCGGCACGTGGCACAGCAGGGATGGCTTCTCGCTCACCCCACAACCCCTACTGCAAGCCATAGGTTGTAGGGTGGGTAATTAGAGAAATGCCAGTCACGCAACCAGCACGTGTGAGGGAAACAATCCATACTACATTGTTTCCCCCACTGACTGTCTGAACCCAGACACCGTGTGAGGTATTTGGTGCTGAATCTGCCATTTGGGAGATATTTCAAAAGCATTTCTCAGTCTTCAGCTTCCATTATAATTTTTTGCCTTATCTAATAATATTCACTTTGGCCAAGGTGAGTCATCTGGTCTATCTGTTAAGCAGCTCATCCCTTCCAGCAAAGTAGATTGCTCCTGACTCACCCAAACTAAGCTGTGATCTTAAACACACTTATTTAAATGGGACTCACATGGGTGAGCGCTGCTAGATCATCACCCATGTGATGGTCTGGACAGTGGAAAAAAGAAAGTAAGTCTCTTCCCTCCTTCTACCCAGGACTGAAGATAGCAACCATGCTACATGCAGTCACTGGCTTTCTGATCTCTCACCACCAGGAAATGCCACGCCAAGGGAGCCAGAAGTAAAGGCAATATCTATTCTACAGGACAGAGTTCTTTAGTGTGAGCAAGACATGTCCCAAATATACACCCATGGTCAGAAACAGAAGAAGAGGTAACAGAAGACTCACCTGGAGCCACAACGAGACAACCCACTTTTTGTTATGCAGATTCTAATGGGTTCTTTTCCTTTGTATTTAGTGTTTTGAACCATAATGTTTAATAAGTCGTATCATCAATTAAACATTGAACAAAGCCTAATCTCACATAAGTCTGCTGAAAATACAGCTGTGACATGACTGCTTCCCATACAATCCAGCAGTCCCATGTGGGAAAGGATTTAGATGTTCTCACAGCCCCATGGAGACCCCCACTAAGCAGCTATGGTTGCTAGCAGCAGCAGCAGCAGCAACTGCAACCGCAAACTCAAAATGGTTGAATCAGGTTGTTTTCTTGAGTCCCTGCCCTATTTCCATGTAACCCTAAGACTCTGGAACATAGGACACTACATTATACAGTCCCCACCTACCTCAGTATCATCTATACCAGGGGTACAAAAGCTCAGGCTGGGAGGCCAAATCCAGCCCTCCAGGATTCCTCAGATAGCCATGCCCCCTTCATTTTGTCTCACCCACTTTCATCTGACCACCAATCCTTTGGTACTTTCCTGACTTTTGTGCAGTCCCCCACCTTCTAAAAGTTTGAAATGCCTCCCCTAAGGCTTAGTTATTGGCAGCAAGAGCTTTGAGCTAAACTATGCTGGTATTCCCCCCCCCCCTTTTTTCCCTTTGGCTCCACCCACCAAAGGAATGCAGCTCCTGAGAGCTTCTTCAAAAGAGAATTTGGCCTTTGGTCTGAAAGAGGATCAACACCCCCGATCTACACTGACTAGCAGTGGCTCTGCTGGGTTTCAGATAGGAGTTGTGCCACCCTGACTTTTACCTAGGACCATTGGCAAGCCAAGAAGGTGCTCTGTCACTAAGTTACAGCCCTGTAAGTTTCCAGCCTTAGCTCTTACCAATATGCAGATAAATAGTGATCTCAGAGTTGTAACCTGTCTAAACCCTGATAACGTTTTGTGCTCTGTGCATGCCTAAAAATGTTAGGACAGCTGTGTATTTTCACAAACGCAACATGCTAGAGTTATTTTATGGAGTAGTTTTAGAAGCAATATTGAAACAACCATAGTGTTTTCCCAAGTGAAAGTGGAGTATTCTCTGGGCCTGTTCAGATGTAATGCTAAGCCATGATAGGTTAATTAACCTTCAGAGTTTTGTGGCACATGCCTGTTGCCATTTTCAATATGATGAAACAAAGGGAGAAACAGGTTCTCAAGATGCTGATTTTTTATTTATTTTTCCAAAGTTGAAGAGCCCGACGCGTTTCGGCCTAATCTTTATATGGCCTTCTTCAGGGGTCTGTAAGCATTTAAAATACATATTGTAAAAAACATGGTGGGAACAACATGAATTAAAATATATTTTCATTATAAAATCAAGTTGACATATTGCCACAGAGGCCTATGTACATATGTAAACTATTTTTGCAACATTTTAAATTACAAAAGGACAAATTGTTTTGTATACTAGTATTTCATTACATATATGCAATACATTTCTAATCAAAAGAATATCTGTGAAATCTGAAGAAGGCCGCATAAAGATTAGGCCGAAATATGTCGGGCTCTTCAACTTTGGAAAAATAAATAAAAAATCAGCATCTTGAGAACCTGTTTCTCCCTTTGTTTCATCAGATTTGGATGCTTTTCTCCCCCGGCTTTTGCCACTTTCAATATGCAAGCTACAGCAGATGGACACTGTAGTTTGTCATGTCATCCAAACCCAATGAGGGTGGGCTGTTACTGTAGTTAACAAACCACCCAGAACCCATGGGCTGTTTAGGGTTGTTAGTGGTTTGTTGACCACACCAATAACACACCCTTGCCGGATTCAGAGAACATGACAAGCTGCAGTCATAGCTTGAATGGTTGCCCCGGTGGAGTATCCCAGTGTGAAGAAAATGTGACATCCCATTACCTTAAGGAAGGAAATAAGATAGGGTGACCATATGAAAAGGAGGACAGGGCTCCTGTATCTTTAACAGTTGCAAAGGACAGGGAATTTCAGCAGGTGTTGTTTGTATGCATACATAACCTGGTGAAATTCCCTCTTCATCACAACAGTTAAAGCTGCAGGAGCCCTGTCTCTTGACCATGTACAAAAGAGGGCAGGGCTTCTTCAGCTTTAACTTTGTGATGAAGAGGGAATTTCCCCAGGTTCTGCATATATACAAATGACACCTGCTGAAATTCCCTTTTCTATGAAACTGTTAAAGATACAGGAGCCCTGTCCTCCTTTTCATATGGTCAGCCTAAATAAGATGCTTTTCAAGTTCACCTCCACCGTCCAATTCCATCTGTCTTTTACGCCTGTGATGTTAACTCTACCCTCAAGATACAACAACTCACAGATCTAAATAGAATTAAATAAATGTTGGAAGGAAGTGGTTTCAGTACTGCCTTTTGTGGCTATGCTCAAATCAGGCTTAGGGATGCTAAGTCAGCAATAACCTTTCTCTCTCTCTCTCTCTCTCTCTCTCTCTCTCTCTCTGTGCAATTGACAACCATGCTGTGCTGCTTTGGCCCACTTAGCTACTCTGCCAATTAGGAGCTGGCCCAGCTTCAAGGCCTGCCAGATGGACAGATGCCAAGGAGCTTGTGCTGCTTCTAATCCCTTTCCCAAGGGGACTGCAAACCCCAGAGCAGGATTCAGCTGCCATCACCACAGCAACCACTAATTCTGTGAATGGAGCTGGAAGCTCCATTGATGTATGGGCTGCCTCGGACCAGAAAATGCAATGGAGCATCCAGGGTTATATGGGAAAAGAGAGGCAGAGAAGTCCAAGATGGAGCATGCCAGTGTAAGAGTGATGGTGCCTGCAAGGAAGGTGCCCAAGGAAAGACAAAGACAGGGTCTAGAGGGGGACTAAAACCCGGAGAGACATTCACAGAACACAGGGTAGGGGAAGGATGGACTAAGAAGGCAATCCAGGACTGAAAGGATCCCCACCATCCCCAACCCAGCATCCTCCAGATGGGTTGGACTACAACTCCCAGCATCCCCAGTTGGCTGGGGGATACTGGGATTTGTAGTCCAACCCATCTGGAGGGTACCAGATCAGGGAAGGCTGATACCAGAAAAGGATCAGATGCTGATGGAGAATCTTAGCTCAATCACAACAGTGACAAGTACTTAGAGGAATCACTCTTTTCATTTATTCATTTATTTGATTTCTATATCCCCAATAGGCAAAACTCTCTGGGCGGTTCACAAAAATTAAAACCACAAGGTACAGCATAAAATATACAATATGGAGGCTTAAAACCACAATATAAACAAACAAGCTGAATAAAACCTAGCAGCAATACAGAGATTCAAAATACAGATTTAAAGCAGCAGAGCTAAAGGTCTAGGATACTAAATACTTGGAAAATAAAAAACTCTTCACCTGGTGCTGAAAGGAGTACAACACAGGTGCCAGATGAACCTCTCTAGGGTATGCTCTAATTTAATTTGCACCCACCACATTAAAGGTGGGGCACACAAAGGATTTGTTAAAAGTGACTTGCATTCAAAATTCTTCACTTAAAAAAAAAGCACAAAAACTTTTTCTGTGCATCCTTCAGACTGAAGTTGTGGATTTGTCTTGTACTCATCTTGTCATCAAGGTATGAAAAGCACTGTATGATAAGCCTGAATTAGCTTGTGTGCAAACCATGTCAAAGAACCCTAATTAAGATCCTGTTCTCTCACTGTAAGGAACCATGAAGGCAATCTGCAGTAGGAACATATGCAATGGAGAGCTCAAAAGCTGAAAGAAGTGGATCCCTGCCCTGAAAAGGCAGCCCAGGTTCCAAGCTCAGGTGACTGCAAGCTAGTTTTATCCACTTTATCCCCCTGGAGCTCAGCAGGTGAGTTACAATATATCCCTACCTTCTACCCACAACATCCCTGTGAGGCAGGTTAGGCTGAGAGCGATTTGGCCAAGGCCACACAGGATGTTTTCTGGCTGAGCAAAGCTTTAAACTTGATTCTCATCTGACTCCAAACCTAACACTCTGCGTTGGCTCACAAACTTGTTTTAAAAATCCATTTGGTCCATGTCTCTTTGGCACGAGGGCAAGGAAGTAGGAGGATTTCTCTTGTTAACCATTCCTGGCAAGTCACTTTTTACGAAGAGGGCAAAAGAGGAACTCTGGCAGAGAGAAGTAGTCTTGGGAGAGGCTCAATTCCAGGCATGCCTGCTTGCTTTTCCAGAATTTCAGCCTGGCAAAAAATAATTTCTAAAAAAATGACTCTCTGGATTTGGGAGCAAACAAACAGTATTTATGGAAACCACACACATATGGAAGAGAAATGATGTGTCAAGGCTCTGCTTTCCCTTTCAGCCTCCAGCACATTAATATTAGCGTCACATTCAGGCCAAGAGCTCAAATCTTGGCAGGGGACCAAGTCCAGCTCTGATCCAGATCTTGGACAAAGCACGAACAGGCTGGAGTAACGCCATGAGTGCTGATGCAATTTCCCTGGTGTAGCCAGAGGAGAATCTGGCCTGGACTTGCTGAATGCGAGCCAGGTGTGCAAAGTGGGCTTTCTGTCCATTGCCACAACCCCCTCTCCTGCCTCACTAGGCCTGCTCACACCACAAAGAATGAATAACCAAGAACGGGTTGCTCTTATGCAACCGACATAAAACGTGTTCTATAAACATGGAGGTGATCAGCTTTTGGAGTGGAACAATCTTCCTATTGAACCACAGCCTGGGCAGCCACTTTAATCACCAAGTTCGCAACCCACAGACCCCACGCTGCTCCCTCCTGACCCTTCAAGGCACCATCCCAGTGCCCAACACCACCAAACACCAAACAGCATGGCAACAGTTCGGCACTGCCCATTGTGAACCAAGCTTTTGTTTTTAGTCTCCAGTTGGCTCTTTCAGGCACTGCATGGGCAGGGATAAAGCAAAGGAGCAGGACCCTGGATTCATTCTGCAGATCAACCTGAAGGTATTGAATCCCTGAAGAAAGGACAAAGAGTCCCACGAGACCTTAGAGACTGACAAACCTATCCAGGTTTACCCAGAAATAAGTTCTAAATAAGTAAGTGTGCAGAGGACTGTAGCCTTATTGTGGTGTGAGCTTCCATTAGCAAAAGCCTACATGACCTTGAATGGGGAACCTACAGCCTTCCAAGTTTTGTTGGACATCAGCTCCCATCAGCATCAGCCAACATGGCCATTTGGGAGTTGTAGTCCAACAACATAGGGAAGGCCACAAGTTCCCCGTTCCTGCCCTACATCACCTTATGTGTAGTGTGACCAGATAAAATCCAGGTCAGGGCTCATGTAACTTTAACAGTTGTAGAGAAAAGGGAATTTCAGCCAGTGTCATTTGTAAGCAATTAATTCCTGGTGAAATTCCCTCTTCATCACAACAGTTAAAGTTGCAGGGGCCCTGCCTTCTTTTGTATATGGTCACTCTAGCATAGTGCCTGCAACTTTAACCGTTGTGATGAAGAGGGAATTTCACCAGGAACTAATTGCATACAAATGACATTGGCTGAAATTCCCTTTTCTCTACAACCGTTAAAGTTACATGAGCCCTGACCTGGATTTTATCTGGTCACCCTACTTATGTGTGGAGATTTTATGGGCAAAGAGAGGCAGAGGAGTCCAACATGGAGCATCCCAGGACAAAACTGATGGTGCTTTCAAGGAATGTGCCCAAGGGAAGACAAAGACAGGGTCTAGAGGGGGATTAAAACCTGGGGAGATATTCACAGAACACAGGACAGGGAGAGGATAGAGGCGCAGAAGAGGAAGAAGCAGCTTTACTAGGAGAGACTAAGCTCATTACCAAGAGAGCAGAGATACAACACATGAATCTATCAATTCAGTATATGCTGCTGCTGCTGCTGCTCCATAATGAGTCAGTCCATTGGCCCATCTAGCCCAGTACCGACTCTATTGCATAACATTTTAGAGTTGGAAGGGACCTTTGAGGTCATCTAGTCCAACCCCCTGCTCAATGCAGGAACTAGAATGCAGGATGCGACTGACAGGTGGTCATCCAGCCTCTGCTTAAATGTCTCCAAAGAAAGAAAATCCACTACCTCCTTGCAGAATAAGGGCAGATTTTTCCTAGATTCTTTAACTGGGAGCAGCTCTCCAAAGTCTCAAAGGTGGGTATGTGTTTTCCAGTGTTGATATATCAAAGATCCTTAACGTGGAGTTGTCAGGGATGGAGTGTGCCTACAGAATATGTGCTCCTCCACTGAGATAAAGCTCCACCCAGGGATGTACATCCCCATGTGCATTTGTTATTAGTGTCTCTGCTTCATGTAGAATGAGAGGGAGAACTATACTGAAGCTTCCTACATTTCTGCTATAGTGTGCTTGGCTGAATAAAATAACAGCATCCATTCTACAAATGATGTCAGAAAAGCAGGTTAGGGGATACACAAAAATGGGCAGAGAACACGCACAATCCCTGAAGAAGTCTGTGCAGTACAGTCAACCACTGATCATATACACACAAACTCTGGGCCTAGACCTCATGAGATCATGACTCACACAAATCCCATCTCCAGGACATGCTTCAGAGAAAAATGAGCACAGGCAATCCCTTCAGATGTGCGTGAGAAACAGAAAATAGCTGTGACTTCTTTGTTCACCTCATGCAACAAAGGGAAGAAAATCCCTGGAAAGAGGTGAGCTCCAACAATATTTGCAAAATTGAAATGAAAGGACAATTACATTATTCACCAGCTGGGCTTAACTTACAAAAGCAGTTCCTAGACTTGTAATAATCATTACAATAATCACTAACCCCGCTCCATCAGCCTGGGACAAATGCAAGCTGAACTCACCTCTGCCCATTCATGCCCAATCACCAAATGCCTTTGTAAGTTGCATTTATTTATTTTAGGATGTATGTATTTTTAAAAATCTCAGTTTGGGCCCAGGTACCTGCCTGCTCCCATATGAACCTGCCCACTTCCTAAGATCTTTAGCAAAGGCCTTGCTTTGTGTCCTACCACAATTAGAAGTATAGCTTGGCCTTTTCAGGGGGGCACCGCGGTGATGGAGCCCCCTCTGCCTGGAGGTTCATAGCCCCCCACACTACAGGCTTTTCAGTGTGTAGTTAAGACCATCTTATTGCATCGGGACTTTGGTGTTGATTAAGGTTTTTTTCTGGCTCGCTATGATACTTTTATATTGGAAAGATTGATTGTGTGTGTTTGCTTTATGTTGTTGTTGATTATGATGATACCATTTATAAACTTGGAGCTTTACAAAGAATATGTTTGACAGTTCCCTGTCCCGAGAGGCTTACAATCAGACACGCCTGATGGGAACACAGGAGAGGGCTGCTCCAAGGCTCTGGAACTCCTTTCCCAGGGAGGCTAGACTGGCTCCCTCCATGTTACTTTCAGAGGCAGGCAAAACCCTTTTTGTTCCTGCAGCTCTCTGGGAATACTCTGGACTTGTGTTAATGTATTGGGTTTTTTTGGTAATTGTTAATTGCTTTTTAAATTTTTAAAAATGTTTTTAATATTACAGTGGGTTTAATTCTATTTTAACTTCTTTAAATTAATATATTTTTTTAATTGTATATGTTTTAATTTTGTAAACAGCCTTGAGTCCTAGTATTCGAAAAAAGGTGGGATATAAATAAATATCATCATCATCATTATCAAAAAAGATATCCCTTTATTATTATTTATTTATATTGCACCAACAATGTACATGGTGCTGTACATAGTAAAACAATAAAACACCAACGCACTGCCACATAGGCTGATAAAATCACAATAAAACAATAAAAGGAAGGGAATGCACCAAAGAGGCACAGGGGACAATAAAATTAGCAGTATAAAAGTAAAATCAAAATCAAGTTCTAAAAGCTTTAGTAAAAAGAAAAGTTTTCAATTGAGCTTTAAAGACTGTAATTGAACTCATGGTCCACAAATGCTCTGGAAGAGAATTCCAGGCATAGGGGGCGGCGGGAGAAAATGGACGAAGCCGAGCAAGAGAAGTAGAGGCCATTGGGCAGGTAAGAAACATAACATTTGATGAGCGAAGAGCACGAACAGGGCAATAATGTGAAATAAGAGAAGAAAGATAGGAAGGAACTAAACTGTGACAAGCTTTGAAAGTCAACAGGAGAAGCATATATTTAATTCTGAGGTGAATTGGAAGCCAATTCAGGAGTGGAGTGACATGATCAAAGCGATGAGCCAAGAAGATGAACTTAGCAGCAGAATGATGAATGGAAGCCAATGAACTAAGGTGAGAAGAAGGAAGGCCAGTCAGGAGAAAGTTACAATTGTCCAGTCGAGAAACGACCAAAACGTGAACAAGAGTCTTGGCAGAAGAGACAGATAAAAACGATTGGATCCTGGCAATATTATATAAGAAATAATGACAGGACGTAGCTACTGCCTTAACATGAGGAGTAAAGGAAAGTGAAGGCCTCTAGGTGGGAAAGCAGTCTATAAATATTAAAATAAATGAAATATCCTTTCTTTTTTACAAATATTTCAAAAAGGCTAAATATAAAACAATAAAGATAAACCACAATAAAAACAACACAATAAAAGTAACCATGGATAGCACAAAAACAGAGGAGGAACAACTGAAACAAAACATAAAAAAGGAGAAGCAAATGCCACTTTAAATTTTTTTTTAAAAAAAAAACTAAATCAAACTGCATTAAAAGCCCAAGAAAACAGGATGGACTTAGTATGGCACTAAAAGAAAGTAATGAAATCACCAGGTGCATGTGAGTAGGGAGGGGATTCCATAATTTGGGCACCACCACAGAGAAGACTCACTCTTCCATAGCCACTTGCCTAACCTCAGAAGGCCATGGTATCTGGAGAAAGGCCTCTGACAAACATCTAGAATGTCAGGCAGATTCTTGCAGAGAAAGGCCATTCTTCAGATACCCCAGTCTTAATCTGTTCAGTGCTTGAAAAGATAAAGTCAGCATCCTGAACTGAGCCCAGAAACAAGCTGGTAGCCAATGCATCTCTTCCAATAAGCCCGGAAGATCCTACAGTCCTTCCTCCACCCAATGTCCAGGATACACATTTTCTAGAGTTTAGGCAATCTGCCTATGTGTGTGTCAGATGACAACCCCCTTTCCTGTGTCCAGCCTGAGTATGGTCTACTGTGAACATCTTTGCAACAGCTCCCTCCCACAGCCTACTGGGGTGAAGCAGAAAGAACGAAAGGGGGAAAACTAGCATGTGATGAGTAGGCTGCTTGGGGCAATGATCAAATGTGTTTCAGAAGAAGGCCTTCAGTGAAGGAGGGAGTTGGCAGTTGTGTGATCAGAGTTGCCAGGAAGATTACTTGTTTGGAGCTCTGTGGGAGCGTGTACTGGATTAAAACAAACAAGGAGTTGTTGTCCCTGTAGTGTTCAAGCTTAAAAATAAAAGTAGTTTTCTCATTACTAATCAAATGTGCTCTCAGAAACTGTGACGATCTGCTGTGGAGGCTGTCAATTAAGAGGTAAAGATGCAGAGAGGGCTTGTCAGAGTCCAAGTCGGAGCTAAACTTGGAAAGCACACCTCCTTTCAAAAGAAAAAAATCCAGCTGCTTTATTTTTTAAATGGGGTCTGGATTCCAAATGGGTAAAGGGATAGAATGTTGTTTTGGTAAGCTTCATACAATGGGATAGAAAGCAAGCCTGTTGCTTGGCAACACTGCCACACTGTTGGCATCCAACAGGCCCGAAACTGATATTAGGCAATGCTCCCTGAGCAAACAAAAAAGGAGAAAAAGAATAGCCAGAGTGGAAGAAAGGGGATCTACATTCAAGAATAACAAGAAGGAAAGGAAAGCTGAGACATTCTGTACAGGATCCAGTAGGATTTCCAGATTTGTCCCCAGTAGCAGCTCCATCCTTATTAACCCAAGGAACCATGCACGATATTCCAAATTATAGAACAAAATCTTTGGGGGAGGGACATTAAGAACAGAACCGCCCCCTCCCAAAGGTTTACAGTTCTAGGAAGGTGCTATGAATAGGCCTATGTGAAGTTTTGCCTGATGAGATGGATTCAGCTGACTCAGAAGAGCTAATGTCTCTCAGCAATATTTGCCTGGAAACTACAGGAATTCGACAGCCTCCAAGCCAGAATTTAGAGCAAATTTCCCATGTCCAGAAAGCTTTGCAAACTGGCAACTGCTTAATCTAGAGGGGTTGTTAGCTGCGAGCTGGTCGACAGCTGGTTAACCACTGTGTTGGACTGGATAGACCCTTGGTCTGATCCAGCATGGCTCTTATGTTCTTATGATCTTGTGTGTATGTATGCACACATGCTGTCATTCTTGACATTCCTTTAATTGAAGATGCTCACAGACTGGGCTAGAAAATTCTGCTCTGTGTATTCCATCACTGTACAAAGATCCTTCCTGTAGCAGATGCATATGAATAGCAATTCCATGTGGTGTATCAGGAAATAATAGAGTATTGAAATAATCATAGTGAAATACTCAGGCGTGGATGTACTGGAAGGCTGGGCAGGTACTAGATCAAGGCTGGGCAACTGGGAGGTTTGAGGCCCATTTTCACCCCACAACACCCACGGCACTAAAAATAATAAAAATAAATGGTGTCCGGAGCAGGTTAGAGTGCCAAAAACATCAAAATAAACTTGTTTGTAAGGGTCAAAATGCTACTCTGGTCAGTTCTGGAAGCCTTATGGTTAAAACCTCTTCTCAAATGGATGGCACTCGGTTCTCGACATACTAGAATTTAAAAAAAACTCTTACAATGTTGGCTGCTAGAGAGGTGTGGCATATAGTATCACGTCAATTACAGTTCAATCCATTATCTCACACAAAATTGACTTTATGGGGAAATCCAGACTTCAGAATTGGAAAGCATTCTTGTGGAGGACATGGACGGATAAGATTATTTTTACTTTGGATCAATTAATAGACCCAGATGATGAGTTTTTGGCATTTTCTGATTTAAGTGCTGAATATAATTTACCTACTACAGCTGAATGGCAATACTTGTAATTGCAACACTTACTGGAATCTAGGTTTAGTCCAGCCGCTTTCACCATTTCAGAGCCTCCATTACTGTTAAAAACACTTATAGCAGCTGAACAGACATGTCGACCCATGACCCATATATATAAGCATTTAGTAGTAGTAAATAAATATGATACCCATGGTTTAAGACAGGATTGGAATAGAGAATTGGAGTGAATTGAATTTGCCAAATCAATGGATTGTTGCCTTAGAGTCTGTATCTGAAGCTTCTATGGATCTTAGGCTACATCTTATTCAGCAAAAAATATTGTTTTGGGTTTACTGGACTACACAACACCTTTTCAATAAGGGTCTCTCTAACTTACATAACTGTTGGAGCTGTAACACACCTACTGCTTCTTTTATTCATATGTTTTGGCAATGCCCAGTAGTTGCCCCTTTTGGGAGGAGGTTATAATAAGGATAAACTTTATACTGAAACAATCTTTAATATGGAACTATGTGCATGTCCTCCTAAACTACCTACCGGCATCTTGGAAGTTATCACATGCTTAGCGCAAATGGATTTTCAGAGTCCTTATGACTGCTAAAAGACTTATACTATCACGTTGGATGGACAAATGCTCACGTCCCATAATGCAATGGATTGAGAACTTAACAACGCTATCAACATTTGAACGGATGTTATATAGGCGTGAATTGCGAGTGGATAAATACATGGACATATGGTCTGCTTTTCTTGAAACCTATGCATAACTCTCCCCCTTAAAAAAAATAATGAACAACGTATCTGATGGAAAAAATGATGATATTCCTATATATGTAATGTGTGCGTTTTTGTTTTTCACATTTATTTTTATGTTTTGTTAATATTCACAATTCATTGTTTTATTTTGTCAATATTCACTCCGGATGCTGCTTTTCTTTTCTTTTCTTTACTATTTTTGTGGGGCAGCAGAGGCCACGTGAGGCCCACCCACTGGGTTAGGTGATCTGAGGATGAAACTTTTGTGGTCCGCCCAGCTCATGGCTCTCTATCCCATGGACATAAGGAAAGCCACCTTGGCTTCATCGCCTTTTTGTCTCTGTCATCATTATCCTAACCAAAACCTATTTAAAAGGCTTGATTCTTTTTAAAACCAAACAGGTAGCAATTATGCAAAGTGTTTAGTAATCATATGCACATTTATCTGTTTTGCATAGTTTATTCAGAACACTAATCATGCATTTCCTTGGTGATTTAAAAAAATGTTTTTGCACAGAAAACACAAAGATATACTGGCATAACTATGCGGACGAGCCCAGGCCAAGAGGCTGGAATACCTGGATCGTTTCCCAGTGGGTACCCCAAATGAATCCAGTGAAACACTATATTGTACAAGAGAATAATTGCATGCATGTGACCTGGGGGTCCTGAGCAGAGGCTTTAGTCCTGGTGTCACCACCTCTCCATAGTGTCAATGTAAGTACCGTTTTCATCCTTCTTAACATCAGATCCTTTCTAATCCCTACTCTGTGACTCAGCTCAACATATCCATCAGCACAGCAGCTACCACAGGGTATCCACACAGGCTCACACAGGCTCTCAGCTCCAGATCTGAGTCATTAAAGGAAAAGAGAAAGGAGCTGGGAATGGGGAGGACTTGGCAGATTTATCACAAATCAGTGAACAAAACAAACACTCTCAACAGCCAGAAGGTCACTATTCTCTTAGCTGACCTTAGCCACTCTCATCAATGATCGCATTACACACTTAACCCCTCTTGACTAAACCTGGCTTTATTATTTATCTAGATTACACCTTCAGATTCTCCATCTCACTTACTGTTAGAGGTAAATAGGAAATTAAGGGCCCAATTCTATGCATGTTTAGACAGAAAAAAGTCCTACAACTCCCAACATTCCCCACTTACCATGGCTGGTTGGGGAATGCTGGGATTTATAGGACTTTTCTGTCTAAACACAAATAGGAGTGTCCCCTAAATAGGGAAAACTGACAGCTAAATAGCAGGGCAGACGCAAGGTGCTACTGTTGTTAAAACAACTGATTACTAACCACACAGTTTAAGTCACATCTGGGCCAGATCTACACCAAGCAGGATATAACACTTTGAAAGCATTTTGAAAATGGTATGTGGAATGTGTCATGGGCCCCAAAAGTAGTCAGTGCACATCAATACTATTATAAAGCAGTAGTGTAGAACCTGCCCTGGTTAGGCCTTTAGAATAGAATATCCATGGAAAGTACTCATTGATCTCTTCTTCTATCACTTTGTGGGACAATCTTCTCCAACCTGGTGCCGGCCAAATTTGTTAGACTATGCCACCTATTATCCCCAGCCAGCATGGCCATTGTAGTCCAAAACACCTGGAGAGGACCAGGTTGGTAAAGCCTGCTATCAGACCTGCTCTAGCTTAGTCCAACAACACACACTTTGGTGATCATAGGATGTCTGCTGGAAACCCTTAACTTTAATGCACATCTTTCTCTCCCTCCCGGCTACATTTTTCTTATACAAGCTCTAGTTTAGCCAGATCATCTGATACTCTCAGCATGGACATCCTCCTCACTGCCATAGCTGCCAGCTGCTTGCCTGCCACTGAGAAAACTAGTGAGTATGTAAGCAGTAGCAATTCCTGCTTTTCTTCCTCACTGCTTACTTTCTCATCCCCTCTGGCACAAAGGATGGGTGCACAAACAGGCAACAACAGTGAGATGGTGCAACAGTAGGACTACAGACTTTTGGCGGTGGGACCATAGCCAGGATGTGGATCTTAGCAGGTGCCCGAACATGTTAGCTTTCAGCACTGGCCCCAAACAGAACTTGTAAAAGTGATACTCAAGGGGGAAACAGTACCTGCCTTGTGGGTTAGGATGTACAAAAATTCCATTTGGGTGTGGATTTTTCCAGTTCAGACCTAGCAGAATTTGTTCTATCAAATCAATCCAATATGCAGACTTTTAATGCAGAAATTTGTGCAAATTGGTTTTTATTTTTTATGGACCTATAAATTGGTGCAAATGGGGTCATATTTTTTATTATTTCCCCTCCCTCAGTCTTTCAAGAGCACAGATTTAACTGTTAAATATGTGAAATGTTGGATTGCCATGTCAATTTCCTTGCATGTTTCAGCTGCTAATGGGAGCATGGAAGTGGAGTGGGGAACTGACAAAGTGAGACTCTAGGTAAAGGCTAATTTGTCCACAGTTGGGAAGAATGGCGTGGGGGGGGAGGATAATAGTAAGACAAAGGAGGAACCCATTTTGCACCAAAGTGGGGTGGACAGGACATCTCCCACTTGGCAATGTGATCCTGTCACTATTAGGTGTTGAACTGACACTTATCAGTGTCCTTCTCCCTTTCAATACTTCCCTGGGTCTCCAGCAAATGCAGAAAGAGGAATTATTGGTTCCCCCATCTTTTTCACAGCTCCTTCTTTGAGTATTTATTCCTGTTGCGCAAATTCCCCCACCCCACCCCACCCCACCCCACCCCACCCGTTTACTGCCCAACATTAAGATTTGCATAAATTTTCCTCTCCATTTACTTCCCAGCCTCTAAATTTGTGCAAAGTTCCCCTCAGTTTTTTTACAGATGCTTTGCGCAAATTTAAAGGCTGGGCAGTAAACTCTACAATCCACAGTCACTTAACAGAATAGAAATACTGTGGAATCCCATTGGGCTCAAACGAAATGGAATTCCCAATGTTTCAGATCCCTACCTGTGGCAGCTGGTGGATCTGCAGCTCAGTATCTAGGAAGATATTAAGGTGCTTCTAGAGAAGCCATCTACTGTGCAATCGCCCTGCCTCGTTCATTTTAAAAGGAGAGAGTCCAAGCGACATCTTCTTCCACTCACAACCTTCCCATGTTTTTCCACAATTTCTTCTGTCTTCTGGTAGCACCAGGAGCCCTCTATCTGGAAACAAGGTACAGGGTAATGGCCAAGCTGAACTACTGCAGCATAATAATCATTAGGGTTTCCAGCAGTGCAGAATAAGCCCATCCTGTTCCTTGCGTGTAACCCTCCTTTGGAATAGAAAATGCAGCCTAGCGCATTGGTACCTCCTTATCCCAAGACAGGGGAGCAAGAGTCAGATTCCCAAGTACGAAGACAAAGAGTGTGCATAGCCTAGCCTGCAAGAAAAGTAGGATGCCAGAAAGGCAGGAAAGCAGATCTCAGCAGCAAAATTGAGATGGGGTGGGACAGGCAAAGGACTGGAATAAAGGGCACTCTGGGGTTGCAAGCAGAGTTGCCTCTTGTGATGAAATACTGGTAGCAGGTACAGATGAACAACTTGAGACCAGATTACCCAATGAGTCACCTTTCCAATACAGATCCATTTGATTGCAAAGTTCACTGAAGGAGGCCTTGCTGGCTTATTTATTTATTTAAAATACTTCTTGGCTGCTTTTCAAGGCAGCTTACAGCAATAATATTATATATATATATATATATATATATATACACACACACACACACACACACACACACACAGTTAAAAGCGATAAAAACATGAACACAGTAAAATAGCACTAAAAACAACAATAGAAGCCAACAATAAAACCAGCAGCAACAACAAAGGCAACAACAGCAGTCATATCAAGGCAAAACAAAGGTAAAATAATATGTTTTCAAGTCCTTCTGAAAAGCCTGTAATTACAGAGCATGGCGGACCTCTGACGGCAACTTGTTCCAAAGGTGCGGGGCCACTACGGAGAAGGCGCTGGCTCACTTCCGTAGAGCCTGAGTTCAATGACCCCTGCTGCGTTTCCTGCCGCCACCACATGCAAAGTTCAGTCTCAGTTCCTTCCGGGGAGGGGGTCGAATGATCTCGGCAATCGCCCCCCCCCCCGATTTAGAAGAACTGAAAAGGCTTCGCCTGCTGCCCTAAACCCACCTTGCAATTGAACTCTGTCTGCATCATACCCGACGGAAGACACTCTCTTTCCTGTCCCTACAGCGCCACGTGGCTTTGGCGCCCAGAGCCCTCTCTCCTTTTCCAGTCCCGGATGCCTAAGGAACGAGGCGGCGCGTGGAAAAGCGGCGGGAGGGCGGAGTGTAACTCCTAGGCCGCGTGGAAAAGCTGGATTGCGGTCGTACGGATCGGCTCGCCAGCCAGCCAGCCTCACATGTGCGTGCTTGCTTGCTTGGTGCCCGCGCCGCAGCCGTCCCTCCCTGCTCGAGCTCGGATCCC
Organism: Anniella stebbinsi; assembly: GCA_029215795.1. Taxonomy (NCBI): domain Eukaryota; kingdom Metazoa; phylum Chordata; class Lepidosauria; order Squamata; family Anniellidae; genus Anniella; species Anniella stebbinsi. The sequence goes on along the minus strand of JARDYH010000004.1, from coordinate 42,351,409 downwards.
ACCAGCCCTGGTCGGGCAGACAGGCTGACTTTGCGGGGAAGGAAAGAGACCGACGGGAACGAGAGGAGGCCGGTCCTTCCGCGGGGATGCTGAGCGCCTGATTGAGCTGCTGCTGCTGACTCCGCACCGCAAAGCCGGGTCGCTGTTTTACTGGTGCTTTTCACGGAAGTTGCCCGTCGGAGATTTCTTAAGATAAGGGTGGGGAACTAACTGGCTGGGACTGGCATTCGCTCCATTGGGAGCTTTTCCCTCAATGCAAATAGCAAAGGCGGCGAGGGTCTGGATCGGGACCGAAGCGAGCTAAGGGTTAAAGCCGCTCTACCCGCCCCCGCACACACTAGAGTCACAATCCGGATCGCCGCCCCTGCAACATTGGAGGCTGGTGGCTCCGATTTCGATGGAGCTGTGAATCCATTCCGGGTTTCAGCCAGAACTCTAAAGGAGCTATCTAAGGCGCTGCACCTTTTTGGGGGATATGAGTTCCGGCTGGTTCTGATTGAAACCCAGAATGGGTTCAACAGCCCCACCAGCCTACAATTTTTGTTTGAGAAGTTAGTCACGCAGTTGCTGCTTTCGTGTAGGCCCGTAGCCAGTTCTGGGGGACCACCAAAAAAGTTCAACTGCAGGCCTTTTAAAGACAAATTGTAAACTTTTTACATGTTTGTTTGGGGGGTATGGGTGGAAGAGCAAAATAAATTTATGGGTCAGCTCCCCCTAGCCCACCCCTGGCTACAGGTCTTCTTGTTTAAATGGCGTCTCGTTTAGTTTCGCCTTCTCACGAGGTAAGTCCATTCCCCCGGGAAAGAGACAGGGGTGTGTGAGGACATCCGGACACTTACATGTGAAGCTTTTTGATTCCTCGTAGCCTCGCAAGTAACCCGTTATCTGTTAACACTGCCAGTACACTAGAGGTGAACACCACCTGCAGTAAAATATCCCAGCAGGCACTTCGTTAAATAGATGTTATTTATTACTGCAACCCTGAGCAGTCCTATCACGAAGGTCAGTTTGGTTTGGTTTGGTTTTGATAAAGGCCGTGGACTAGGAAAGCCTAGGTAAGCTTTCCATTTACATGTCATGCTAGCACTTCCCATGTGCATTTGTCCATGTCAGCCGTTGCTGATATACTAACAGTAACATATAAATGGGCCAGTGGTGCACGTTTAGGGTGCAATGCCAAATGCTCTAACTAGGAAGTAGGCTCCATTAAACACAGTAGGGCTTAGACATTTACTCAGAAGTAATATGCTTAGGACTGGAATGTTAAACATGAGTACGCACTAAAAGAAACCTACACAAGTAGGAGCTTTGGTCTATGCCCTGTATAAATCAGGCCTAAATCCCCACTGGACTCGGGTTGTTGTTGTTATTTACATTTCGTACACACCTTTCTAAAAAACAACAATCTCAAAGTGTCTTACAACAAAATTAAAATATTCAAAAATTGAAAACAATTTAAAACAATGATCAATAAAATACCATGATTTGGTTCATAATACATTTGAGGTGTGGCAGTCTGAAATTCCATCTGTATAATAGATCTGGAATGGCTCATTCACATGTGCAGGCCATCACCCAATATTGCAGTAATTAAGTGTTCCACTGAAAAGAATTGCATAAGACATGTGACAATGTTGTGGTGCTTTCTCCATTCATATATGTAAATCATCAACTGATGGATCAACATATGTGAACTATCCCTTACTTTGGAATAAACATGTTTCAGATAGGGTTGTGAGATAAAATTAATTTCCTATTCCCAAACACACTGAAATAAAGTATAGAGCATGATTCTGCCTCAGATCCGGTTTTTTTAAAAGCAAGTGTACATCATTTACATAATTTATCCTGATTTATTGCAGAATTGGAACCTTATAGTTAGCGAGGAGATAGGATAAGAAAGGAGAAAAAGAGCCACCATACAAAGGGCAAAATAACTTGCAAAATAGAGAAACCCTGTACACTGATACACTCATCAAAGGATCTTTCCTCTTCTGGGCCTTCACAACATTCAAACTTTTTTCTGCATCCTTGAGGTTTAGACACTTGTTTTTAAAGATGGACCTGAGCTCCTTGAATTCTGAGCCTTCTGGAAGCCTCTGGGAGCCAAGCATCCTCGCCCAAAATAGAAGGAAAAAAGAAACCACCCAGAGGACATAGCTATTAGACAGTATAGAAATGTAATAAACAAAATAATAAATAGATTGCTGCTGTTGTTGTTGTTGTTAATATAATATCTTGGGTGAGAAATTCTCCCCACCATGACCACCTTCAAAAAATAAAAACCACTCTTAAGAGATTCCCATGACTCCACACTGTACAGAAGCCGTGCCAATGAAATAGATTCTTGATGTGGTGGCAGCAGCAATCAGGTCTGGAGATTATGGCAGGAGTGCATAATCTACATTAATTCATTGTACAACCAGGCTCCAAGCACAATGACAGGACACTGACCTTACACACAGATCATGCAATTTAGTGTTATTGTCTGATGGCTATCCAGTGAAGGGGGGTGACTATCCAATGCAGGGGGGTTGGAACGCAGAGGCGATCCTTGCCTCCATGCTCCAGCCACTCTGTATTTTTGGCTAGACAGGCAATTCCACCTGTCTAGCCAGTGACCTTTGGAGCAGCAGGGGCTGGGCTGAGCCACATATAGCAAGCCATATAAAGTGGCTACTGATGTCCTCCCCTCCCAACAAGAGGACCACCCCCATTTTCCCCATCTCAGTGCTGTTTCTGAGCATGGCTATGAGGGGGCGGGGAGGGATGTGGAGTGTGGTTTCTGAGGTCAGAGCTCTAATTCCAACCTTAGATCCCAGAAATCAAAAAATCATATGACCCCCAGATGCTGTCTAGGGGACATAGGATTGCACCCTTTGTTACCCTTTTCTGCACTTTTTTCAACTCTACAATATCTTTTTTTTTTAGGTGTGGTGACCAGAACTGTACACAGTATTCCAAGTGTGATTGCATCATAGATTTACATAAGGGCAGTATGATATTGGCAGTTTTATTCTCAACTTCTTTCTTAATTATGCCTAACATGGAATTTGCCTTTTTCACAGCAGCTGCACAGTGGGTAATAGAGCAGTTCTGATTTTTAAAATACTTTGTTTTTTAAAAATTTCACCCTCTGTTACACTTTTAGTTCCTTCTTTCCAGTTCCTGGTTCCTAATTAGCAGCTCCCACTTCCTTTTTCAAAGCAGAAATGCAGATATAAACATACAAACAGAAAACCAAGGTTATGGATGAATAGATTTAGGAGAAAAACAAGCCTGAGGTCATGTGTATCCTCACATGGGGATGGACATGGAGGAAGAAGCATGCATAAGGATGATCCCATAGGCCAGCCTTCCCCAACTTGGTGCCCTCCAGATGTGTTGGGCTGCAACTCCTGTAATTCCCAGCTAGCATGGCCAGTGGCCATGAAGACTGGAGGCTCAATGTCAGCAGGGCAGTGAATCTGTTCCGTGTTTCAGTCAGAACCAGTCAAAATTCTAAAGGAGCTCCTGACTGAAACCCAGAGTGGATTCATGGCCCACTGACATTGGAGCCACCAGTCTCCACTGCTCATGAGGGATTATGGGAGTTGCAGTCCAAAACATCTGCAGAGCACCATTTTGGGGGGAACTGTCATAGCATGTTGAAACATGGAGATTTGTGATGGCAGAAGAATAGGAAATGTGTGTAAAGGAAAGTGGCAGAACAAAGTATGAAGAATCACATCTGTTATCAATCTCAGCCAGAATACATAGTTTTGTCTCCATATCCTTGATGACACCCCACCCCATTCCAAAATAGCACTGAGTTTTCTCCCCATTGCTGCCCACTGGCTGCTCAGAAAGGCACAACTAAGCCTTTAAGCTAAAGTCAAGGTAAACTGGCAGAACACAGAATGCAATTTTCACCCAAGTCTGTCCCCACAGTCCAAACAAGTAGCACCTGCTTCTTGAGGATGATATCATGAGGCTGTAGTGTTGGACAACTCTCCAGTGACCAAGCTCTCCTTGGGCCTTGCTGCATCCTTTTAAAGAGATTTTCAGCTCTATTTGCGATCACACAAGACACCAAGGTGATCCTTTGGCTGTTTGTGTCTGGATGAATGTTATTAATGTGGAATATAATGCAGAAGACAAAACTGAATGTATATTTGTGACCATGTAGGGTTTACATTCCAGACTGATTTAAAGAACAGTTGATTCAATCATCATTCATCATCATCATTGCCACCGCCACCACCATTTAGCATTTTAATTACTGCTTACAATGTTCGAAGCCTTTCACAGACACTGGCTCAGTTCGGACGACACATTAGGCAATGGAGGAGGGGGGGAACAATCGTCAGTTGTGTTGCTTATTGTGTCATCTGGAGGGCAACACACAACGCACACACAACTGACAGTACGTTAATCAGGCACTTTAAACAACGGAGCAAAACAACGGGCTTGCACGTTGTTTAGCCCGAAGCCCCGTAGTTTAAAGTGTCGTCCGAATTCAGCCCCCCCCCTTCGTGGACTACCGTATTTCCTCAATTCTAAGATGCACTTTTTTCCCCATATTTACCTCTGTAAAAATGGAGTGTGTCTTAGAATCGATGGCGTCTTAGATTCGCCGGTTTTCTCCAGTGCTGGAATGGGTTTGAATCTACACCCACCCACCCATAGAGCCTTCACAAAGGGGCTCTGCATGCCCCCCCAGCAACTCGGCCTCCTCACTCACCTCCCTCGCGCTCCGGTTCTTGCCGCCAGCGCGTGGGATCGCGGCCTACTTCATAGAAACGCTGTGTTTCCAGACCTTGCCTGCCGCCGCCACTGCTGCCGCCGAATCCCAGGAACGGGTGAGAGAGAAAGAGTGAGTCCAGCGGGGCCCAGGCGAGGGAGGAGGAAGAAGCAACAAGCAGGAAGGGAAGGGCGTGCAGAGCCAGGCGGAGGCAGTGGCCGTGGCAGCGAGGGCCTGCATGCGCCCCCCCGCCAGCAATTCAGCCTCCCCACTCATCTCCATTGCCGCCCTGGTCCTCGCTGCCAGCACCACTTGCAGCGGGCTCCCCAACCTGAAATCATGGCATTACTCCAAAGTAGGGGCAGGTAGTCTTCGACGCGCCCTCCCTGCTCCACAAGCCGCTTAGGAATGCTGCACCCCACCCAGTGTTTATCGAGCCTCGGAGGCTCTGCTTGTGCCTTCCCTGCAGCCCCGTCCTTTCATCCCTGCCGGTCCTGGGGAGGGAGGAGGGCGGGTTGTAAACAAAAGCCAGTGATTGGGAGAGGGATTTCCCAATCACTAGCTTTTTATAACCCTCCCTCCCCCCTCCCCGGACCGGCAGGGATGAAAGGGCAGGGGCTGCAGCAATGGCACAAGCAGAGCCTCCAAGGCTCGATAAACACTGGGCAGGGTGCAGCATTCCTAAGGGGCTTGTGGAGCAGGGAGAGTGCGTCGAAGACTACCTGCTGTTGGGAGCCCGCTGCAAGCGGCGCTGGCAGCGAGGACCAGGGCATCAATGGAGGTGAGTGGGGAAGCCAAGTCGCTGGCGGGGGGGGGGTGTATGCGGGCCCTCGCGGCCTCTGCGTCCACCTGGCTCTGCGCGCCCTTCCCTTCCCTCGCCTTCCCGCTTCTTCCTCCTCGCTGCCGCCACTCCTCCCTCGCCTGGGCCCTGCTACCACCTACCATATTTCTTCAATTCTAAGATGCACTTTTTAAAAATATAAACATGTCTGAAAACAGGGTGCGTCTTAGAATCAATGCAAAGCTTTTTACCTATTGGTGGCCCTGAAATTAAGGTGCGACTTAGATTCGATGGCGTCTTAGATTCGATGAAATACGCTATTCCGTTTCGGAATAGAGTTCTGCTGCCAAGAGCAGCCAAAAACCCCCGGCCGCTCTATGCAGCCGGCAGAACTCACTGTGCATGCTGGGATACGGCTGGGGGACACACGGAGGCGAGGCTGCAACCAAAATGGCCGCCGCAAGTTCCTAGCAGCCGGGGCGTTTGCCGGTTCTGAGCAGCGCTGGCTGCAGCATGTCGTCTGTGGAGTTCCTCCTGCCTAACGCACGGTCAGTACGTTATTTACCCCTCCGTTGCTGGCCAACGAGACCATATTACGCCAGTCCTTTTCCAACTTCACTGGCTGCCGATCTAGGTCCGGGCCCAATTCAAAGTGCTGGTACTAACATTTAAAGCCCTAAACGGCTTGGGGCCAGGATATCTAAAGGAACGCCTCCTCCCATATGTACCTGCCCGGACCCTAAGATCATCTACAGGGGTCCTTCTCCGTGAGCCCCTGCCAAAGGAGGTGAGGCAGGTGGCCACTAGGAGGAGGGCTTTCTCTGCTGTGGCACCCCGGCTGTGGAATGAGCTCCCCAGAGAGGTTCGCCTGGCACCTACTTTGTACTCTTTTCGTCGCCAGGTGAAGACCTTTTTATTCTCCCAGTATTTTGACAGTTAAATTAACTCAATTTTAATCCTTGCTGTTTTAAATTTGTATTTTAATCTGTATTAATTCCTGCTGCTTGGTTTTATTCTGGTTGTGTTTTTATATTGTATGTTATTCTGTGTTTTTAGATTGTGCCTTGTTTTATATATTTTAAAATGATTTCATGGTTTTAATTTTTGTGAACCGCCCAGAGAGCTTCGGCTATGGGGCGGTATAAAAATGCAATAAATAAATAAATAAATAAATAAAAATATGTCGTCCGAACTGAGCCATTGTCTTGGTAATTCTTTCAGCAACCTTGTGAGGTTAAAAACAACAATGTCTTTTAATACTTTAAGGACTAACACATTTATTATGGTATAAGCTTTTGTAGACTACCGCCCCCTTCATCAGATACATGAAGTGAGATAATGGGTTGGGGGACTGTAAACAGTGAGGTTAGAAGGAATTAAAATGCAGGAAGTACAGGGTGTAATAGTTACATCAGTCATAGTAGCCACTCACAAAGGTAAATCATTATTAGTTCCCCCATATTGCAGATGGAGCTGATCGAGAGTAGCTGGCCTAAGGCCACCTAACAAGTTCATGGCTGAAGTGAGAACTGTGCTGTTCTATGATTCTGTGATAAGCCCTGATCCAATGCCAGCAGAATGATATTTGCTCTATCTACTGTCAACAAGATGTGGAGAGATGTGATCCAGTAGATACAGTTTACTGTTCTAAAGAGGGATAGGCAACATGGTGCCCATGGGCATCAATAAGAACATAAGAAGAACCATGCTGGATCAGGCCAAGGGTCCATCTAGTCCAGCACTCTGTTCACACAGTGGCCAACCAGCTGTCAACCAGGGACCCACAAGCAGTAACCAAGTGCAACAACACCCTCCAACCCATGTTCTCCAGCAACTGGTGTACATAGGCTTACTGCCTCTGCTACTGGAGGCGGTGAGAGAGAAAATATGTGTGTGTGTATGTGGAGAGAAAGGAGAGAGAGAGAGAGAGAGCATATATGGGTAGTGATCCAGAGTGAGAGAGAAAAATAAATAGGGGGAAATGAATTGGCTATCAGAGATGGGAAGAGAGAAAAGAGCTTTCCTTTCTGTTGGTGCTGAAAACCGTTGGTTCAAAGGAATCATTCAGTGGCTGAATTCAGATGACACAATAAGCAACTGATGGGGGGGGGAAACAATCGTCAGTTGTATTGACTATCGTGTCGTCCGAATGCTGCCATAGTCAACTCAGTGCTGATCCTAATCCACACCACGGTTGATTATTACCATGTTGTGTGGGGAGTAACCCCTAGATGAACAACTGTAAAGTTGATCATTAACCCACCATTGACTATCGTGTTGTCCGAATTCAACCAGTGTGTTAGAGCTCAAACCCCACATCTGCCTTGTACTCAATCCTTTAGGCAGGTTACTTGTCTGTTGTGTCTAGCCACGCCTCCCAGGACAGCAATTTTGTGGTGGTACCCAAGATAGTTTCTCAAATTGCCAAATGGGCCCATGGGCCCAAACAGGTTGCCCAGCCCTGTTCTAAGGCCTTTAACAATGGAACCACAGTTGTATCTGTTCAGCCTGTTTTGTCATTGTTACAGGCTGTCCATGTCATAAAACTGTAATGAAAGCACTGTGCAGAAAGAGGAAATTACTTGAATGCATATTTGTGGATCCAGGGATTTTTAACCATGTACAAAAAAGGAGTGGGTATCCTTTCTTCCACTTGCAACTCAACATGCCATCTCTGGCAAGTCATAATCAGTAATTATGTTGGCATATGTGAAACTGGCCCCTTTCATTCCATAAAAAGGAGAAGTTGAGTTGATTCAAAGGCATATCTTAAGTTAATGCCCTGCTGGGACCCCATAGTTTAGCTTCCTGATACTGCTGTTAGAGCCAACTCAATGTGGACAGACGGACACACGGACGGTACAGTCCTCCATGGATCTGTGCCACATCAGAATCCATGGAAATGGGAGGTGACTTGTTTGAAAGCACTTCTCTTTCTTCATCAGCAAATATTTAAAGTGGCTAAAGGATGTTACAAACCACACGTGTTCTCATCTAGGGCTATTAACCCTACATTTTCATAGTGTTTTGCATGAATGTATAAAGCTTCTGTTACAGGACTCCTGAAAGAACTGGAGTTTATCAATAGATAGGAACAGATAATCCTAGCTCAGGGGTGGGGATCTTCTATCAGCCCAAGAGCTGAATTCAATGTAGGAGAAGCTCTCCCAATCTGCATTCTGATGGTGGGCAGGGCCAAAGGAAAAGAAGGTGTGTCCAAAGATAAAAGGGCTGGGCCCAAAAATACAAAAACAACAGCATAATGTAGCTGAAAGCTCTTTACTGCCAGTAACTAAGGCTTAGGAGAGGCATTTCAACTGTTTAGAATGGGGGAAACTGCAGAAAAGATGGGACACCAGCAAATGATGAGTGGTTGGTGAAAGGGTGTGGGGTCAGTGGAAGGAGACGTAGGCATCTGGGGGATCCCAGAGGGCATCAATTTTGGACCCCAGGCCTGAGGTTCCCTACCTCACCCCTGTCCTAAATTCTTGTTTTCTAGGAGTTGGCCCAGAGCCCACTACAGTTAGACAGTTGTTGTTTTCAGATATCAGTTGTACCAGCATGACATGGTATAAGAACATAAAAACCCTGCTGGATCATTCCAAAGGCCTATCGAATCCAGTATCCTGTTTCCTACAATGAACATCCAGCTGCCTGTGATAGGCCCACAAGCAGGACATGAGGACATTAGTACCTTCCTGCTCATATTCCCCAGCAACTAGTATACATAGGCATACTGCCTTTGATCTTGGTTAGGGTGACCATATGAGAAGGAGGACAGGGCTCCTGTATCTTTTAACAGTTGTACAGAAAAGGGAATTTCAGCAGGTGTCATTTGTATGCATGCAGCATCTGGTGAAATTCTCTCTTCAACACAACACTCAAAGCTGCAGGAGCCCTGCCCTCTTTTGTATCTGGTGTGACCAGATATCTCCATCAGGATTAGCAGCCTTTGAGAGCTTTCATGAATTTATCTAATCCCTTTATAAAGCCATCTAAATTGGTGGCCTTCACCACAGCGTGTGGAAGCAAATTCTACAATGTAACTGTGTGCTGTGCAGAGACGTAATTTCTTTTGTCTTTCTTCAATCTCCCACCGAGTGTTCTACACTTTCAAAGGCCCCACCAGCAGCAGATAAACAGTCTGTATAAACTCATGTGAAGGAGGACAGTAGTTAATAATTTGTTAAAGGGAACTCTCCAGCAGCAGCCACTGAGTCATTTGCTTATTTCTTCACAGCTGCCATAACTCTTAACCACAGCATCCGCCTCATAAGGGTTTTCCCAAAGCCTGTAAAGGGAACACAAACAGTATAAGGTTCCTCTACTTGAAAGTAGCAGGTTTCTTCTTAATGTGCTTGGATTAGGCTCCATAGGCTCAACAATGAGAGAATGGAAAGAGACCTCCTTGTTTCACAGATTCAGACCTTGGAAATGGGAATGGCCTGGCAGGGCCTTTGGCAAAGAAGCAGCATGGCGAGCTGTTAAAAGCATTAGCTCATGGCGTCTGTTTATATGTGTATGTTTGTATCCACAATGGTGATGCCATAGATAGGTGACATGGATCGTGCTTTGTGAATTGCCACATCTGCCACATTAGTCTATGTGTCCGAATCCTCTCTGGCATGCGAAATACACGAATGAAGAATTTTCAATGTGTTGGCTTCAGCAGGAAATTATTAAGTGAGTCAGCTGGCTACATTCGGTGCTTTTTTTTAGAGCAACATAGCAACAACAGCATAGGAGTTTCTGGGTTGTTGTGTTTTGTTTTTGTTTTGTTTTTTAAAATCCTCTAGGGCCTACACAACTGGGATTGTGGCTAGCTAAAGCTCATTTTACAGGCCGTGACATATTAATAACAAAATATATGAAAAGTTTTTAAACAACCCCTGTAATTCTACAAAATAGGTCTATGCTTGTAAGGGCTTTATTGGGACATTTGGAATGAATTTGTCACTTCACACACTGAAGTTGTGGACATTACATTAATGAAAACCAATGAAATTTTTGGCTGGTACAAGAGCACCCTGTATTCCTTATTCTTCTCCTGTGATAGAACAACTCACACAGAACAGCCACCAATTGGCCCTGTTTTAGAGGCCACCCATGCCACATCAAAAGGGGATTAACGTCTGCAGTCTTAATAGAGATTAGAACTGGAACTAATATTTGTAAATAGAATTTGCCATCTAACATGTTTGAACTCCAGACCAAATTCAAATTTGCAATCCATATGCCATTTTCTGAATTCTGCCATTTTGCTGTTTTTCTGTTCAGCATTTGCCAGTTCAACTAGTGTTTTGTTACTCTGCTTTCATCAAGTGTTATGGACTAGCCAATCAATGACTTATTGAAAATCAAAGGGAACCACTACAGAATGAATAAAGAAGTGAATAGATAATGAATAACAAAGGGAGAGACTATACAGATGAATCAGCAACATACAACTGAATGCTAAACATCTGTTTTTGCACAGCTGAATGGATATTATGAACTGGACCACAAATGCCTTTTATCTGTCTGTTCAAACCTGAAGATCTGATGAATGCAGAGCATTCTCTGAAGAGTCATTTTGTTCTCTGGATGCTCAAAGATAATACCACTCCATTTACCTAAATAGCTTGCAAGGGCTTCCAAAACTCTTCAGGTATTCAATAATAATAATAATAATAATAATAATAATAATAATAATAATTAATGGAGGCACAGCCGTGCCTCCATTGTTAAGGGCCGTCAGTAAAAAACACATTCCGCCATGTTAAAGTGATAATTGGGGGGGGGGGGGTGTCATTCTAACAGCCATGAAATCGAAAATGTTTAACGTTTCTGAAATTTACAGGTGCCAGAAAGAAATGTTTGTTTTACATTACCTGAAAATTTCAAGAAGATTGCTGAAAGATTGAGGGAAAGAGAGCAGTTTAAGGTAGAAAAGGAATACAAACCTGTCTCCCTGCTTTTGTAAAATTTACTTCTGGGTTGCGAGTTTTGTGCTCACAATTTGCATAATTTCTAGAGCCTTATTAATTAATCCAGTGGTGGGGTCTTCTTCCTCCTTGACTGTAGTTGGTGGAAAGCTTTTCGTTTTTTTAAAATTTCCTTCAGTTGACTTTTAAGGACTATTTTAACCTCTCATTCAAGTCAATGAGGCGGCCATCTTCCCTCATAGCGCGACACACGCTCAGTAGCGTCGCTCTCCTCCCTCCCTCCTGCCTTAGAATGTGGGGTGGGTGAGTGAAATGGCCGCTGCCTCTAGCACAGACCTTTTGAGTGAAGAAGAAGAGTTTCTCGTTTCTCTTCTGGAACATGCATTCCTTTGGCTCTGAGAGTATTTGGGGCTATCTTCATAAGGCCAGTTTGCTCTTTTGCTCCCTGGTGAAGCAGGGTGTGGTTCCTCTGGATCCATAGTAACCTGATCTTCAGATCTCTCCTGGGAATAGGTGGCTATACCTTTCTTTCTTTCTTTCTTTCTTTCTATCCCCACCCCCCACCCCATACACACACAGTGCTCCTTCCCTCTTTTCTAAGAGTTTGGTCCATACTGCTATAAATTGAAAGCTTCAAACACTTCATTTAATTAGTTTGGGCCGGTGTTAAGTTTTAAGTACAATGTTGAAACCTTTCAAAGTGCTTCTGGGCCTACAACGTTGGTTTCGGCCTAGTCACCCTGTTTTTCTAATAAGGTTTAGAAACAGTTGAGCTGTCGTTTATTTTGCATAGTGTACACACATGGATTTTCTTTCTAATCCTTGCAGTCTACACTGGCTCCCTCCTTGATGTGTTTTTGGATGCAGACAAACCCTTTTTTGTTCCAGCAGGCCTTTGGCAAATAATCTGGACCTCTGTCTATACCTTTGACTCTTAAATTGTTATGTATTTAAAAAGTTTTAAATGCTTTAATATTGAAAAGTATTTAATTATATTTTTAACTTTTGTATATTTAGGCTGACCATATGAAAAGGAGGACAGGGCTCATGTAACTTTAACAGTTGTAGAGAAAAGGGAATTTCAGCCAGTGTCATTTGTATGCAATTAGTCCCTGGTGAAATTCCCTCTTCATCACAACAGTTAAAGTTGCAGGCACTATACTAGAGTGACCATATACAAAAGAAGGCAGGGCCCCTGCAACTTTAACTGTTGTGATGAAGAGGGAATTTCACCAGGAACTAATTGCATACAAATGACACTGGCTGAAATTCCCTTTTCTCTACAACTGTTAAAGTTACATGAGCCCTGTCCTCCTTTTCATATAGTCAGCCTATTATATTCTTATTTATAGGTTTTAGCTGTATATGTTTTAGTTTTGTAAGGCTGCCCTGAGGCCCAGCATTGGGCAAAAGGCAGGATACTACTACTACTACTAATAGTAATGTTTCAGATTTCATTTCTGCATCTGATGTTCTTTTGCATTTACTTTTCTTTATAAACCATTCATATCTTAAGACTTCTTGTGTGGCATGTTTTCATTGGCTTAACAAGTTAAAAGGGGGATTCACTGTTATCATGCTTATGTTATAAAATCTATTTTCAACAGGCCTAGTAACTTCAAGAGTAACAGAGTTGGGGAAAATCCTCAATCTCTTTGCTATCAGAGGCACTGAGTAAGGGACCCCTGGAGATAATTTAGACTGACCCCAACCACAAAACACTATTCCCCCTTCTGAAGAGATCTGGACCACAGACTACTAAAGACAAACAAAGTAGCAGGCCATAATAACAGTTCTCATGTGGCCATTTGCCTTATGAGGCAGGTGCTCTGCGGGCTACCAAATAGAGGGACTAACAGGCCATAAAGTTGCCTGGCTGGGTCTGCCAGAAATCCAGCCTCAACACTCCTGGAAGGTCCATGTTCTATAGCACCTGCTGTCAGAGGAACTTGAGGGAATCCCACCCTCCACCACTGGGTTTAATTTACTGGCTTCCCCTGGCTGGACCTTGCAGGAAACTATAGGGACAGACAGAGCAGGCATTCATAGCACGCATAGAATGCTGAGACTGGCAAATCTAAAAGCAAGTGTGTTGCTTTTCAAGAACCAAGGAAATTCAATGGGTCTTATTTCTGAGTAAATATCTAGGGATGGAAATGCAGCCTGTGCAAGAACTGAGTAGGGTGACCATACTTGGGAATCCAAAAAAGAGGACACCTAGTGGGGGAGCAGGGAAATGGCTTTCTGGGGCCACCTTAAAGTACCCAATTGGAGCTTTTTGGTGCTTGGTTGGAATCTGTAGAGCCTTAACATTGTTTTTGTAAACCGTAGTTTTTTTGTTTAATGAATAATAATAATAATAATAATAATAATAAAACCTTTATTTCTTACCCACCTCTCCCTTTGGATTGAGGCGGGGAACAACATTAATGCAACAATACAATATAAATCAAATGCATAAATCAAATTAAAAGAGCATATAAAACCAATACAATATTAAAATAACAGCCAGAGCATTTTAAAATTCTTAAGTTTAAAATTGTAGTACAGATAAACCGGAGTATTACATTGGATTATGATAAACATATAGGGAAGGATTATAAGATTTTAGTGACTTCTTCAAACACAGAATGTCCTATATGTCTGTCCATCTCTCTTTCTCTCTCTTCCTCCTGCTCCCTCCCAAACCTCACTTAAAGCAGGCATTGGCAGAAGGTAGGTCTGTCTTTACTAGTAAGTCTCTGGGCAATTTGTAGAAGATTGGCAAGGGTTTCTGAGTCCTAATCATTCAACAATGGCAGTAACAAAATGACTCTCACACCCAGCCTAATTTATACTGCTGAAATGAAGTATGCTAGGGATGGTGGAGAAATTCGAGATGGACTAAAATCAGTTCAGATGTCTAAGAATCCAACCTACTGAAGCTGTTGTGGACTGGCCTCCCCAGTTATTTATTTATTTATGTATTTATTTTTACTTTCCTGAAATTTATGCAAATTCATTTGCTGGAAAATACGCACATTTCTGCTGAGACAAATGCCCTGCTAGACAATATACAAAAAGAAAAGTCAAATGATTGGGGGACAATATGTTAAATGCTACATACTAGCATACATTATGTAAATGATCACAAACTTTCTTACAGAATTATTCGTGTCTTTTTCTGCATAACAGGGAAAAATATTCAAATCCATCTGTGAACAGATGCTGGAATGAACTACACTGTATGATTCACGAAACATACAGGGGCTTTCACAAAAGCTGGGATATAAATGCATAAATAAATAACCAGGAGAGGATTTTTGTATGTAACAAATTCTATTCAATTCTGATACTCATAATTAAATCCTAATCTCAAAATTCTTGCATTCTAAGTATATGATTTTTGCATCAAGCTCTGATTGATGGATCTCAGGGTTTTAATGAAAACAAACAAACCTGTAGATCCTACATGCCTGAAGTCTGGCAATCCATAACTTAAAGTAAGAGGAGACTATGGAGAAGCTATGGGCATGAACTGGTTCCAGTTGCTGAATGTCCCAGTTGAAAATCAGTGCTGTACATCATGCAAATGTAAAATGATTTCTTTATCATGGAAGAAATTTGTATATGTGATTTAAATGTGTACTTTACAGATTGAAAACTTACCTCTCTAGCCATCATAACCAGACCAGCTAAAATGACTTTCCCCTTAATTTCTAAGTAATAATAAAACCCATCTTAAGATTGATAAACACAGTGATTTCATTGTCACCCAAAGGTTAAGGACTGCACATGTTAGAGCTGATTCCTTCGCTCCAAAGTAGTCCCTTAGTAAATATGCTAATACTCTCCCAAATATGTAGCATTCATTTATCACAACATGTGAGGTTTTCCCAGTGGCTGACTTTATAAACACAGCTGCAGCATTGTGGGTTATAGCCAATACAGTCGTGCTTAGAGAAGACCCATTGAAATGGATGGAACTTAAATTAAACTAACTTTGGATACAACCCTGTGTCTGCAAAGCAGATTATGCCTGTTTATATTCAGATGACTGTATCTTTGGAAGAGAAAGGAAAACCTTGATTAGCGTATGCTAATGATGATACAAATGGTTACATCCAGCAGGATTTGTACAGTTCCTACACTCCTCTTTTGCAACCTTGGAGAGGAAGCTGGCGCAGTTCTCTCTGCGCCAGCTGTGAGAGGAAGGCAGACGGTACAGGGAGCTCCGACTCCTGGGTCCGAGGTCAGAACACTGTCTCCAATCTCAGCTCCAGGAATCTGAACTACCATATGTCCCCCAAGATGCTAGGGTAGGGTGGGCTGAAAAATGGTCTAATTTTTTTTACAGAAATTAAATTATTAATAGTGTGGAAAATTTGCCTAATGTGTCCCTTAGTATACACACAAAAAAATATTGATCTATGTCAATGTCTAGCCGGGCCCCTATGGCTTTGAAAAAAACTAAAATGACCCAAAAACGTTTTCTCAAAATAATTTTATTTTTTTACTTAGAAATCAAATTTGTAATAGTGCGGAAAAGTAGCCTAATGTGTCCTTTAGTATACACTGGTAAAAAGTATTGTACTTATAAATATTATTTCTATAAATAAAATGTGTTCCCAAAAAAAATTCTGAGTCATTTTCTATTTTTTCAAAGCCAGAGGGGCCCGGCTAGATATTGAGGTAGATCAATATTTTTTTTGTGTATACTAAGGGACACATTAGGCAACTTTTCCACACTATTACTAATTTAATTTCTAAAAAAAAAAATTCAGCCCACCCTACTCTAGGGGGTCACAGGATTGCTCTCCTATGTGCCAACTTTCTTTGGTACATGCTAGATAGAGATGTTATATTTGAGTACTTCTTTCGTGTAATCACTCACAGTGCTCAAAACTGCCTGTATACATATGAATATTATTGAGATTTCAAGTGATAAAATCAGTCATCCCTCAATCTTACACCTTCTGTTGTGCAGCAATTGGGATGTCAGACACATATGTATCTATGCACATACACCATCCTTCACCTTACAAAAACTGATTTGACTAAGCTGATTAGTGAGACTGCACAAGATATAGATAGATGGGCACCGTTAAAGTTGAGTTTGTGGGGTAAAATCAACACACTTAAGATTAACGTTATACCTCAAATTCTCTATGTTATGTATGGGATTCCTTTACTTATACCTGGCAAATACTTTCAGTGACTTAATGCTTTGTTTCAGGTATAGAATGATATGCATGTCCTCCTAAATGACCTACTGGCTTCTTGGAAGTTAATACATGGTCAGCACAAATGGATTTTCAGTTAAAAAACTTATACTATAATGTTGGATGGACAAATCCTCACTTCCCATAATGCAATGGATTGAGCACATAACAACGCTATCAATATTTGAATGGATGTTATATAGGCAACTTGCGAGTGGATAAATACATGGATATATGGTCTGTTTTTCTTGAAACCTATGCATAACTCTCTCCCTTTTTTAACCCCCCCCCCCACAAATGAACGGTATATTTGATGGAAAAAAATTATGATATTCCTCTATATATAATGTGGGCTTTTTTCTTCTTTTTCACTATTGTTTTTGCTTTGTTTTGTTAATAGTCACAATAAAAAAGAAGAAAACCCTTACAAAAACTGTTTCCAGAGTTTCTGAGGAAGTGTTGAAGATGTCTGTAGTCTGGATTAATGTAATGTGCTTGATGTGGACCTGCCCTTGAAAATAGCTAACAGTTCTGCACCATGGTATATAAGAAGGCCTTGTTTTAATGACTGGCATACTTTCAATGTAGCAAAGAATAATTATAATTCCATGGTTGAGCACGTGTGTGTGTGTGTGTGTGTGTGTGGTGGGGGAAACCCTGAATGCAACACAAAGTGCGAGTAACGGATCATCTCTGAAGATGTACGAAAGCAGACACCGAAGTTGATTAGTCAGATTAGAACACTGTGGTTAACATGACAGTGCAAAGCAAATGCCATGATGTGACAGAGGAATGGACAGGCTCTTATGGGCCCCATTTTACAGCTACCATGTAATGATAAAATAATGGAGAAAAGTTTAAAGACTTTAAAAAAAATCCAGTATTTATAAACACAAAACAGATATCTAAGGATCCAGAAATCTGGATGTAGTGCTGTGAAATTATGGGTATATACAGAACACCTTTATCTCACCACTGAGTAATGACAAGCAGCCCACACACCAGGAAAAAAGGGTTCCAGGTCAGAGAGTGTTTCTATCAAGCAGACCTAAGTGCCCTTTTATTTTAGAACCTGAGAATCAAATGCAAGTCCTTCAGAGCCACTTTAGGAATTATTTTTAGAAATTAAGGGTCTGTAACAAGGCCAGCCTTAAGGCAAGACAAACAAGGCGTCCATCTGGAGTCTCACATTTCAAAGTAGCCTTGCAGCGGTGTGCTTACAAAGATGGGGGGGGGAGGGAAATTGATGGATATTAGTCAATATCTCCCCCCCACACACACACACACAAACACACTTTTCCTTTGCTAAGGTATCCTTAATGTAACTGTTCAGCTTTTCTCCAAAGGGATGGAGGGTTTGCTGAGAGGAGATGCAAGGTTGGTCAATATCACCTCTCCCAACACTTCGCCTGCTTAGTTCTAAGGCAGGTGTAGGCAACCTAATGCCCTCCATATATTTTGGAGTACAACTCCCATAACCCCATACTTTTGGGCATGTTGGCTGGGGCTGTTGGGAGTTATAGTCCAAAGCAGCTGGAAGAGAGTAGGTTGCCTAACCCTGCTCCAAGGGTTGACTCATGTTTGCATGTGTATATTTCACTTTGTGTAAAACAACAACACACTTACGGCCAAAATAGGCATTTCTTTGAATCCGTATCTACCAGTTATATCTTTTTCCCCCTTTCTTTTATTCTAGAATAGACAGAGGGGCACAATCTGGATCTTAAAGGCCTGTCCCCCCCTCCCCCCTGCACACAAGAATCCCAATCCAGATTGGGGGCCCTACACCTATACTTGAGTAAAAATGGAGGGGGAAGAGACAGAGTTGCTAGATACAGATTTAGAGTAATGACTATTTTGGCCCCTTAGGGTATAATCCTGAATACACACTTACTAGGAGATAAGCCCACATTAAACATCATAGGACTCATCTCTGAATGAACATGTACAGGGTTGTGCTGTTAATGAATCACAGCCAGTGGAGGCTGGTAGCTCCGATGTCAGTGGGGCGGTGTATCCACCCTGGGTTTCAGTAAAAGGTGTTTCAATCTCTATTTTAGAGTTCTGACTGAAACCCAGAAGGAATTCACCACCCTACTGACATCATAGTCATCAATCTTCACTGCTCACAGCTGACTGTGTGAATAACATCCATCGTGAAACCATTCTGTTAGGGGTGATGTAAGTTGATATGAAAGCTCTGCCTGATATACATTTCACCTATAATAACTATTGCACATGCAAATCATCAGGTTGTTTCAGTCACTAGCTGATGAACATAGATCCAGTAAATCTCTCTTAGAAGAGATCAGAGATAAGGGAAGTGATTCCCATGTTTGCGCTAGCTAGCACTGGCAAAGGAAATAATAATAATAATAATAATAATAATAATAATAATAATAATAAATTTATTTCTTACCTGCCTCTCTATCCTGATCGAGGCAGGGAACAACATCAATACAAACAATATAAAATACATAAAACTGATTAAAAGCATATAAATTTAATACATTATTAAAATAGCAATAAATCTTAAAATTTGACTGGGTAGGCCTGCCGGAAGAGATCAGTCTTTTTAGCTCTCTTAAATTCTGGAAGACCGGTAAGTTAGCAAATCTTTCCCGGCAGGTCGTTCCACAGTCTGGGAGCGGCAGAAGAGAAGGTCCTCTGGGTAATGGTTGTCAGCCTAGTCTTGGCCAACTGTAGTAACAGTGCTAATAAGGGAAACTCTGAGTGTCAACCATAGCTCTGTGGGCCACACTGGAAATGGCCACAGGTTGTGCACCCCTAGCGCACTATAAACATTTTAAGCTGCTATGATCATGATGTGGCCCATGGTTTTCTTGAACCCATGCAAATTCTGCTCAGAAAGTGGGCTTAGATCTCCTTTATCCAGCCAAAGCCATTCGTTATCAATGGATGTAGCAATCTCTACACTCTCTTAGGAGAACCATCCAACCCCATTGCCAGGGATGGTATGGTATGAGCGCCTAATCAGGGCTTGCCTCGGAGCCTGTCCAGCTAACAGCTATATGCTCCTAAGAAGAATGTCTGTTTCCATGCTCAGAAAACACCAAATGCAAGGGTCTACCAGAGGCCACAATATTGTCTTGAAATGTTATTCACAACATTACTCTTTTTACACATCTTATATTCATTTTAATTGATAAACTAACAGGAAGCCAGAAAGACACCCACAACTTCTGAAGGAAGCAGAGAAAACCACTCTTAATGTCAAGCTGGTTTCCAGTCTTCTGGTAATACTTGCCTCTTTCCTCTGGACTGTTTTCAGTTTTTCAGCATTTTTTAAACTAGCAAACAGACCTGGCTTCACACGGGTTAGACTAGCCATTCGTTTGACATGGTGAGGCCTTCAAACAAACAGCTGTCAGAGTTGAACACACTGGGCTGCTCCATGTGAGTGAAGCCTTGCTCGCTAGCACTCCTAAGCATGGCACCTGCCATGGTGCACCTGAGGAAGGGGGTCTGTCCACTCCCCTCCCCTGAGGTGCAGCCGCCCCACAGCATGGGGAGGGGGCAGCCATATAACTCTGTGCCTACTGACATCACTTGGCTTCACAAGCTGTATGGATTAAAAAGCTATATGCTGATTAGAGTTTAACCACATAGACACATTTAAATTAGGTAAAATTAAACAATATGTTTTAAAAAACAAAATAGCCCTGAGGTGCACACCCCTAGGGTCCCTTTAGTATGCATGGCACTGAAGGATGGACAGACAGACAGACAGACATCCTCTGTTGTTGTCGTCGTTGTCATCTCTTTTCTTGCTCATGGAGGTTTTTCTAGATGGACATGACAGGCTTTGCCAGGTCATGCTATATTTTACTGATTCAGAAATTTAGCATCTTTTAAGTATGACTACTTTCTGGATGTTGATGTGGATGTATTTTGGTAGGCTCAGTTTCTTAAGGCTTTCTGTATAGTTTTTTTATGTGATGCCAGTGACTGATGTGACTAATGGGATGATTGTGATCTTTTCCCGTTGCCATAGTTCTTTAACTTCCATGGCCAGTGGTGTATATTTTTCTCTCTTCTCCTCTTCATTTTCTACAACATTTTTGTAGTATTAGTATTAGTATTAGTATTGAAAAGGTAGGCACCAGAGGTGGACAAAAAGCTCAACACCTACTATGGTTCTCAAAACCATTTAAATTGGAGTTCATGGATTCAAACAATTGTTCTGACCCAGCAGCTGCTTTTAGTTCTGCAAAGTCTCCCTGTCCCTTGCTCCTAAAATGGTGCAATGCTGCCTTAATGGTGAGGAGGCAGCACATCCAATATCATAAAAGGCGCCATTGGCCGTCCCTCCCCAACCTACCTCCTGCCTGCTCCCAAACAACCCCCTGAGTGGCATAAATATGTTTTCTAGGTACGTGCTCATTAACACTGTCATTGCTGATGGCTGTATAAAATATCCTGTACTTACCAGGACCAATGAAGAGGGAGACAACTGTTTCACAGACACACAGACAGACAGACAGACAGGACGTTTCTGTCCAATCAAAAGGCAGCTACATGGGAAATACAGATGCAAAATCCAGGATCAGAGACAGCACCTGTACCTTTTTACACAGAAAGCTGAATTTCACCTGGAGTTCTTTTTCTGGCACAATGTTGGCAGAAGGGTTGCAACAGGTAGATTTTTCTCCTCTGCGCAGGAACCATAGCTCAGCAATGCTTTGTAGGCTAAAGGTCCCAGGTTTAATCCCTGGCATCTCCAGTTGAAAACAAAAGGATCAAGTAACAGGTAAAGGGGAAAGGAGACCCTGAGTACAGCGGTCAATCAGAGCAGAAAATGCCAGAACGGATGGGCAAAAAGTCTGACCATGTCTAAGATAGCTTTTTACAGGAGCCCCTTCAATGTCTGGGTCTGCTTTGGAGATCCTTATTCTGCTCAGGGGTGGGCAACTTGTGGCCCTCTAGATATTTTGGCCTGCAACTCCCCTAATCCCTCACCATTGACTGGGCTGGTTAGGGCTGATGGGAGTTGTTGGGCTGACGGCCTTCCCGGTTGTACTCTTTTTCCACAGTTCATCTTTTATCAAAGCAGACCAAAACAGTGTAGAGGTGGGAGAACCATCTGGTGTCCCCTTTAGCCTGCAAAGCAATTTTATCTGGTCCGCAATGTCCCTGCCAAGGTTTGAAGAAAACATTTTTTACCCACAGTTTCACTGGTAAAGAAATGAACGTTAGTTTTCATAAGAAAGGTATTCCACAGTTTGATCTCTCAGTGTGTGTGTGTGTGTGTAAGTTATGCTCTGGCCATGCCTGAATCCACACCTGTCATTCCTGTGTGATGCCCTCATTGCTAAGTAGTGCCTGTCCCATCATAATGCCTGTCCACTGCCACAGCTTGTGTTGTGCAGCGAAACTGACATCTGGGTCCCAGGGGAGCACTAGCTGGGGAATAGGTGGCTTCTAAGAATATACAAGTTGGTCCTCCCTGTGCTAAAGCATCAGTACTAGCAGAGTGTGACTCCCTGTGTTTCTAGAGTAACAATTCATCATTTTAAAGCCATGAAGTCCAGCCCTTCTCCAGCCTTTGGCTGAAACGCAGCACTCTCTGCTAGAATTAACCTGGTGGCCCCTTGGCTGGTTCGGTGCTATGCTGTACCATGCATGCATTTGTGAATGAAAATGGTTGTGATGAGCTGCAAGCAGATCATGTGGCACAGTGAACGCGCAGAAAGGAAGCTTCTCAACACTTGGGCAGCAGAGAACAAGGCCAGTAGGAAAGCAAGCGCCAATGGAAGTGAGATGTTCCAGTGGATTTAAATCCAGAGATTTAAAGAGCCTCCCCCAACCTGGGGAAAAATGATTCTATGAACAATAGCTTGGAGAAAACTACCTAATAAGGTCCCAACAGTGAGTTTGTTTGTTTGTTTGTTTAAACCCAAACAACTTCAGAGGGCCAGACTGAGAGTAGGAAGTGGCAGTAGTGTTTTTAACCCTTTCGCCCATCTGTGGTTTCACTCGCTCCAAATCCCCAAGCGACCTCCCCATCCACAACACTCCCCTTTTTCTGGGTTTAAAGTGCAGTTTTGCAACGATACAGGTCGTTACACATTTTGTCCGACATGAGGTGCTGTCCATACTTAGCAACTGATGAAGAACAGTGCAGGATCAGAAGCTACATCTTTCTGAACCACCGATGAGATCACGACTCAAAAGCCATTGTCAGCTCTGGAGTCTATACATTATGAAGGGAGTTGCTGAGCCACTAGAGACACTTTGGAGACAAGCGAGATGAGGAGTGTTGAACCTCAGGCCTGCCTGCCAAATCTGATCTGCCTGGGGGCCCAATCCAGCCACAGGTTGTCCCATCCCCTTTCCCCAGATCGCCAATAGTTTAATTGGTTTCCTGGTTTTTGCAGGCTTTTCCCCAGTCTAAAGGTTGAGTTGCATCTCTTAAGGCTAGGGTGACCAGATAAAATCCAGGTCAGGGCTCATGTAACTTTAACAGTTGTAGAGAAAAGGGAATTTCAGCCAGTGTCATTTGTATGCAATTAGTTCCTGGTGAAATTCCCTCTTCATCACAACAGTTAAAGTTGCAGGGGCCCTGCCTTCTTTGTATATGGTCACTCTAGTATAGTGCCTGCAACTTTAACTGTTGTGATGAAGAGGGAATTTCACCTGGGACTAATTGCATACAAATGACACTGGATGAAATTCTCTTTTCTCTACAACTGTTAAAGTTACATGAGCCCTGTCCTCCTTTTCATATGGTCAGCCTATTTAAGAGGGATCTGTGCAAATCCATTCCAGAAAAAAGAATCATAGATTTTAACACCACAATGCATCACAATACTCCTACACAACCCAAGACAAAGGTTTATCTGATGCAGCATGGCACTTTTGCCTTGCAAACACAATGTTCTCAACATCAGCAACATTCTGACAGGAAGAATCCCTCACTTTTTTTTATTAATGGGGGCATTGGAACACTGATATGACCAACAGATGACCGAGGAATTTTGCTAGTGTCTAAGAAGATCCATACTTTGGAGCTTGTATTTCACTTTTGGTAAAACTAGCTCCTGTTCAGTTCAGAAAGATAATTCACAGAGAAAGGCTTCTTGAGGACAAACACAATATTGGCCTACTGCAAGGATAGGCAACCTAGTGCCCTCCAGACATTTTGGACTACATGTCCTATAAATCCCTGCCAGCATGGCCAATGATCAGGTGTTCTGGGAATCACAGTTCAAAACATCTGGGGGGGGGGGGAAATCTCTACATCTTGGGATGTTCATAGTGGAGAATGCTCAATATAGGCAACATGAAGTGATTTCCTTCTGGTGTCACTCTGTTCAACCTATCACAGCAAGGTACACTTTTTGCTAGCTGCTGTCCTACAGGTAATAGCTCCGCATCACCTTTGAGGATTGCCACATTTTCTGAAAGGCTTCCTCCATGACAACAAGGGCCACAACTCTTTGGCAGAGCACATACTAGTGGAGGCTGGTGGCTCCAAAATCAATGGGGCTGTGAATTTCAATCAGAACCTAGGTTTCAATCTGAACCTGCCAGAACTCTAAAAGAGTTATTCAAGGTGCTGAACCTATTCTGGGGATTGGGGTAAGCACTTTAGATAGCTCCTTTACAGTTCTGTCTGGTTCTGACTGAAACCCAGAGCGGATTCACTGCCCCACCGGCAGTGGAGCCACCAGTCTCCACTGGCAAATGCTTTCCATGAGAAGGCCCCAGGTTCAATCCCAGATATGTATTTATTATTACATTTGTATACCGCCCCATAGCCAAAGCTCTCTGGGCGGTTTACATAGGATTAAAAACAATTAAAAACAATATACAAAAATTAAAACAGCAAAAACATACAACATACACACAATCTATACATTTAAAACCACATCGACACTTCAAAAACTACAAAAACAAAACAAAACAAAACAAACCCAGGCTCCTCAGATATTGCCAAATGCCTGAGGGAAGAGGAAAGTCTTGACCTGGTGCCGAAAAGATAACAATGTTGACGCCAGGCGGGCCTCGTCGGGGAGATCGTTCCACAATTGGGGAGCCACCACAGAGAAGGCCCTCTCTCTTGTTGCTGACCTCCGAGCCTCCCTCGGAGGAGGCACTCGGAGGAGGGCCTTAGATGTTGAACGTAGTGTTCGGGTAGGTTCATGTTGGGAAAGGCGTTCCATCAGGTATTGTGGTCCCAAGCCGTGTAAGGCTTTATAGGTTAAAACCAGCACCTTGAACCGGGCTCGGAAACATACAGGCAGCTAATGCAAGCAGGCCAGAGTAGGTCTTATATGTTCGAACCTACTGGTTCCGGTTATCAATCTGGCCGCTGCATTTTGCACAAGCTGCAGCTTCCAAACCACCTTCAAAGGCAGCCCCACGTAGAGTGCATTGCAGTAATCTAACTTGGAGGTTACCAGAGCATGGACAACTGAAGCCAGGTTATCCCTGTCCAGATAGGGACGTAGCTGGGCCACCAACCGAAGTTGGTAGAAGGCACTCCGTGCCACTGAGGCCACCTGCGCCTCAAGTGACAGAGATGGTTCTAGGAGAACCCCCAAGCTACGAACCCGCTCCTTCAAGGGGAGTGCAACCCCATCCAGAACAGGTTGAACACCCTCCATCCGGTCAGCGGAACCACCCACTAACAGCGTCTCAGTCTTGTCTGGATTGAGTTTCAGTTTATTAGCCCTCATCCAGTCCATTGTCGCAGCCAGGCACTGGTTCAGCACATCCACAGCCTCACCTGATGAAGATGAAAAGGAGAAATAGAGCTGCGTGTCATCAGCGTACTGATGACAACGCACTCCAAAACTCCGGATGACTGCACTCAACGGTTTCATGTAGATGTTGAACAGCATGGGGGACAAAACTGACCCCTGCGGAACCCCATACTGGAGAATCCACGGGGCCGAGCAATGTTCCCCAAGCACCACCTTCTGGAGCCGACCCACCAAGTAGGAGCGGAACCACTGCAATGCAGTGCCTCCCACTCCCAACGCAGCCAGTCGTCCCAGAAGGATACCATGGTCGATGGTATCGAAAGCCGCTGAGAGATCAAGGAGAATCAACAGAGTCACACTCCCCCTGTCTTTCTCCCGACATAGGTCATCATACAGGGCGACCAAGGCTGTTTCCGTACCAAAACCAGGCCTGAAACCCAACTATCACCAGTGAAAAAGAAAAGGATCAAGGGGCAGGTGTGCCTGAGGCTGTAGAGACCTGCTGACTATTAAGAGTAGACAATTCCATGCCAGATGGATAACTATCCTGACTGGTATAAAGCAACTTTCTGTGTTCCTAGAAATTCAACAGCTGCTTCTTTCCCCATGGAGAAAGACTTCACAAGATGAATTTCTGCCTGTCACAAAAAAAGTTAAAGGCACAGGCAGGCTGATAGGAAAATGGTGGCAAATTGAATACCACAATCTCTGATCCTGCTGCCAATGCCAGATATGCAGTTAAGAAGTATGGTATAGTGGATAGAGCTATGGGCTTTGATTGGGGCAACCTTTATTCCAAATCATACTCAGCTATGAATCTCAGCGATATGACCTTGAGCAGCTTAATCTATCTCACAGGGCTAAAACGGTGCAGGTGGGGGGCAGGGGAGAAGAGACCATGTATGCTGCTCCAGGCTTGTTAGAAGAAAGGTGGGATATGCACACATTAGGAGTCAAACGTACAGACATTTTACTCCACATCTGCACCTAATGTATAATAAAATGTTCCGGCAGCACTAGGTTATAGGCTTAATATAGTAGACTGTTCACTCAGGACTGATTGAGTTGTTTGTATGTGCTCAGATTGAGATCACAGCATGAAATGGTTCTAACACTCTTTTCTTAAGAAAATCTGAAGACATAGTAATGCCAGGCATATACTCAGAAAAAACATGATGGGAGTGTTATGAGAACATGTGAATTATTAAAGGATCAGAAGTAGATCAAGCATAACGTACCTACTGTGTGCTTGCTTAGTGACATTTACAATCTCTTCTGTCAATATTTTATTTTCTATTACATGCAGTTTTATGGCCAATCCCTTAGAACTAGAGTTTTTTGTTTGTCATTGTTTTTTAAAAGTCAGAATAGCTAGCCAGCTTAAATGCATTTTTCAAAAAACAAACAGAAGACCTTAGAACAGCTTCAGAACCACTCTTCCTCCAAACCAGCTTAGGGCACAACCCATAGGACTGCGCCCTCATGAAGCTTTTGAATTTGGAGGGTTAAAATAGGCTGACCATATGAAAAGGAGGACAGGGCTCATGTAACTAACTGTTGTAGAGAAAAGGGAATTTCAGCCAGTGTCATTTGTATGCAACTAGTTCCTGGTGAAATTCCCTCTTCATCACAACAGTTAAAGTTGCAGGGGCCCTGCCTTCTTTTGTATATGGTCACTCTAGTATAGTGCCTGCACCTTTAACTGTTGTGATGAAGAGAGAATTTCACCAGGAACTAATTGCATACAAATGACACTGGCTGAAATTCCCTTTTCTATACAACTGTTAAAGTTACATGAGCCCTGTCCTCCTTTTCATATGATCAGCATAGTTAAAATCATCCAGTGCAGGGCGGGAGAAGTGGTGGAGGTGATTCTCACCTCCCCATCTTCCTGCCTTGCATTTTTGGCTAAATGGATTTTTATTTTTATTTTGCCCATCTAGCTGGGGTGTTTCGGGGGTGGGGGGTGGGGAGACTGGAGACATACAACCAATGGTGCTTCTAAACAGAGGGCTCGTAGCACTACCAATCAAAATGCATGGTGCAACATTTCCCTCTTTTGCTCCTCAATGCCTTTTTTGTGGAAAGCAAAATGGCGGAAGAAGTGGTGGGAAAATACGGGAGTGTTACAAATAAAAAGTGTCGTTATCTGGTCCCCCTGTAAAATTCTGCAAATGGGGTAATACAATTGCAGGGTAAAACATAGTCCACCCCAGCTGGCCTTAATTCATCTCATCTAGTTCTGCTGGCAATGCAGTCGTATGGTGATCTGTCTTACTGGCCTTTCAGAAAGTTTTCCCCAAGTGTAGAATGGGCATCAGAAGAAATAGAACACAGTCATGGGTTTCCACTACGCAAATTAAAGTGCATTAGGGCAGTTTAGAGATAGATTGGTCCTCAGGTGGATTTGTTCTAAAATAGTGCTGCCACCTGCTGGGGCATTGCAGATTTCAATGTACAAACAAACAAAAACAGCTCCACAATTTCACTGATACTTGTATGACTGAGGATGCAATCCTATGCAGGTTTAGCCAGAAAAAGTCCTACAATTACTAGCATGCTCCAGTCAGAAAAAAGTCCTACATTTCCCAGAAACCCCTGCCAACATGGCTGGCAGGGGTATGCTGATAGTTGTCAGACTTTTTTGTCTAAACATGCATAAGATTGCTCCCCAATTGATTCTGAAGTGTTGTCTACAAGAGTACGTCAGCATCCACTAACCAGCACGTCTTTAAAACATACTTTCCCTGCCCCGCCCCACCCATCACCAGGTCAGAAACATCCTTGCTGCATTCCCCAACCCATTGCCATATGGATGTGCTGGGCTACAACTCTCATCATTCACGGCCACGCAGCCAATGATTGACTGGCTGGTAGTCTGACCATATGAAAAGGAGGACAGGGCTCATGTAACTTTAACAGTTGTAGAGAAAAGGGAATTTCAGCCAGTGTCATTTGTAGGCAATTAGTTCCTGGTGAAATTCCATCTTCATCACGACAGTTAAAGTTGCAGACACTATACTAGAGTGACAATATACAAAAGAAGGCAGGGCCCCTGCAACTTTAACTCTTGTGATGAAGAGGGAATTTCACCAGGAACTAATTGCCTACAAATGACACTGACTGAAATTCCCTTTTCTCTACAACTGTTAAAGTTATATGAGCCCTGTCCTCCTTTTCATATGGTCAGCCTACTGGCTGGGGTTGATGGGAGTTGTAGTATGACACATATGGAGGGAACCAGACTGGAGAAGGCTGCATCAATAGTTGCATAACTGGCAGGCATCAAGAGGCAAACCATTTTCCAACTAGGAGATGCCCATAATGAGAGAAGCTTCACTTCTTGATTTTCTGCCTGTTGTGAGACTTTTGAAAGGACATATGCAGCCATTGCTCCTTTCCCTATCTTGATTTCCTTTGTAGAGCTAGTGTAAAAAACCACAGGAACTCCACATGTACACACACACACACACACACACTTGTGCTGGGCTTTCTCAACAGTGTGTGGTGGAAACTCTTGCTCTGCGTTGCAGGTAGGACTGGCGAGAGGAGGCTCCTCCTGTAACTTTCACACTTCTGTGTCACAAATAAATTCAGCAGGTAAAAATTGTCCCTATTATAAAAATACAGTGATGGGGAAACTTCTGCCTGCTGAATTTTTGTGTGTTGTGCAGCTGTAAGAAGCGGAGGAGCTCTGCTGGGGAGTGGGGGCAGAGAAAGTTGGCATCTCTTAAATGCGGTCAATCCACTGTTTCCCTGCAAAAGCCCCAATACTAGTACTAGGTGCACAATTTGGCACCCCTATATCCTCAGTCAGCTTTTAAGTCATCCCTCTGGTGTTCATGGCTGTAAATGAAAATTTGAACCTATGTGAGCCATATTTTGTGACGCCTCAGGTCCAGGGGGGTGATCTGAGTCAGTCTTCCAGTGACAAGCCTGTCTAAGAGTATCATCAGATGGGGGGATTTTTGCGTTGCTATGGCCTCCTGCTGCTGTCCCACAATGGTGGCGATCTCTTTACACGGGGAGAGAAAGAGGAAGCAGCAATGACCACGTGGCCCATTCAGTGGGCATTTTCATTGCACTTCTTTATTGTACTTATTCTTCCAGCAGGAAATGGTGGCAAGTTTCTTTTTTTAAAAATGTCAGATTTTCTTGGTCTTCTTTGTGATGGAAAAATGAGTGGAAGGAGTGGGGGGCAGACAGCATTGTTTAAGGACACGCGAAAAACCATGAGTGGGTAGTAACAAGCGTGTGATGAAACACTTGTCTGATGATCCCCTAACTCCCTAACCATGGTTCCATGGATACCACTGGAGGCTGGTGGCTCCAGTGTCAGTGGGTCGGTGAATCTGCTCTGAGTTTCAGTCAGGACTCTAAAGCAGCTCTCCAAGGTAGCTCCTTTAGAGTTCTGACTGGTTCTGACTGAAACCCAAAGCAGATTCACTGCCCCACTGACATCAGAGTCACCAGCCTCCACTGATGGAAATTTTCCTGTCTCCATCCACACCCTGTTGCCCCCTCAGCTTCCTTAATTCCAGTGGCCATCTATTCTCCATCTCCACTTCATTTCTTCCTTATGACCTCATGCCTACCTGAAAAATGTCTAGCTCTTATTCAGAATGTTGAAACTTGCAAGCAAAATTATTGAACAACAGCAGGTATATGCCAATATACTGAATTTACATGATTTTTTTAATACAACATGTATTATTTATTGCAGAAATGTCGTTTCCTTGGCAACATGTGGAATTTCAATTTTTCCTGGTGTAAATCCTGTCCACTTCCCTGGACGTCAACACTCAAAGCATGCATTATTTTAAAAATGTAGCAAGCAGCTATGCATTATCTTTTTTCCTCTAGAGAAAGCACAGGGTGATGATCTGGATCAAAGCCATAGCATGGGGGTAATAGTTGGCAACTGATTATTAGACATTTTATTGCTAGAGGAAAATCTGCAAACATCTTCTTAAAAAAAACCCTAAAGAAGGCCTTAAATAGGACACAGGCTGAAATGCGTCGGGCTTCATACAAATAAATATTTTTTGCCTCCTAAGGACCTGTTTCTCTCTTTTTTTGATTTGACTTGGATGCTTTCTTCCTTTTGGTTTTGGAGTTTTAAAAGTACCAGATCCCCAGACCAGATAAGATAAGAGGTAAACCTAGGCAGGATCTACACTACTGCTTTAAAACGTTTTATAACAGTAGTGACAACTGTTGGGGCCCAGGACACACTCCATATACAGTTTTCAAACCATTTTCAAAGTGTCATATCCTGCTTGGTGTAGATCTGGCCCTAGTTAATGCCATACAATGAGTCTTTAATGCAATTACCATTTTCATTGGTTAAAAAAAAATGAAGGTATCTGCTAGGATGTGTCTAATGGGCTTTTGAACAGGATTTATGTTAAAAACCTGGGATCCTGACATTTCCATAGAATCCTCTTCCCCTCCCACTCAGAAAAGAAGAGCAGAGTGGGAGTGAGTTGGGCTAGCTCAGCCGAAGCATTTGTAGAGGAAAACACACACGGGATGATTATATCAGTTTTGTCATTTAATAAATTAAGCCTGTCAGCTTTTTCTTTCTTTCTTTTTGTGACTGGCCTGCTTCCTGTGCATCTAATAACAGCCTCTCCTGCTGCAGGCAAAGCTTTCCCTGGCATGGAAATATCACAATGGGGAATGTTTTCCCTGCTTCCCTTCAATCTGTCAGGCTGCTGTTAAAGGAACAAGCCAAGGCAGTTACAAGACAGAAGGGTTGGCCACCCTAAAATAAATAGAAAGTAAAACACATTAAAATATTGACACCTGCACAGGAAGAGACACTGGGTTGGATCCATATTTAGTCATACCTAAAGTAGCCCCATTGAAATCAAGTCATGAGTTATCACTGCAAGTTATCATTGTGGTTGCAATTGTAAGCATGTTTGAACTCATTGGGACATACTGCCCTGCAAACACATCAGGGACTGGGCTGGGGTGTGACTAGCTTATGCACACATACCTTATAAGGGAACCCCCCCCCCCCAAATTAATTTGGCATGCACAGGATTAAGCTGTATGAGCACTGCTGAGTATAGGGAAAGGTTTCCTGCTATCTATAGGAAGTTTTCTGGGCTTTCAAAGTATCCAGAAGCGGTCATGACTTAGGCTGGGGTGGTGGGGG
The DNA here is from genome assembly GCA_029215795.1 of Anniella stebbinsi. Classification (NCBI taxonomy): domain Eukaryota; kingdom Metazoa; phylum Chordata; class Lepidosauria; order Squamata; family Anniellidae; genus Anniella; species Anniella stebbinsi. Next base: position 42,319,885 of record JARDYH010000004.1, on the reverse strand, counting down.
TGGGGGGTGGGGGGTTGTGGTATAAAATGCACAGCAACAAGCACACAGGACAAATCAGTTGCTCTCTGAGAAGATAACTTAAAGCAGGGACACAGAGCACACCTCCTATTCGTGAGTTTCCCTAATAGATTAATGAACATTATCTGGCTACCGCATTTGTTTCTCATTCGTCCACATGTCAAGATTACGCGTCTTTTGAACAGAGATTACCTTTCCCCAACTCTCAAAGTAGAATGTTTTTTTCTACCTGGGACAACACAACCCTTCATCCAAGGGCACCTTCATTGCTATTGTAACTGCTGTGTGGAATGCAGTTGTGCAGATATCTACTGGGGTATTCCTTTGTGATACATTAGCAATGAACATTTTAAATAAATTACACTGTAGTCCTATACATGTCTACTCAGAAGAAAGCCCCACGGGTTCAATGGGACTTACCCCCAGTCCCAGGTAAGTGTGTGTAGGATTGCAGCCTCAGTGTATTATTCTGTGAGCTTTTAAACCATTAAAAACAAACAAACCCTCATTGAGAGTCTGTCTAAAATTCTATCAGGCTGATCTTTAGGGCAGTGCAATCATTGGCGTTGCTTTAAAAACTCCTTCATGCTGACTGTTCCTTTTCTCCTTTGGATGAACACCCATTGAGCCATATGTGTAAAAGGGCAAACAGTGGCTTCCTTGCCTGCAGCAAAGCTACCTCCCACCTAGTATGCACACACATAACTATTCCTTGTGGACAGACTATTGCACAATTGCCATTGAAAAGGGGCTTGCAAATATCTCGCACCAAGGTTAAAATGCAGTGAGGGAAACAGTATCGCAGACAGTCCCAAAAGCCCAAGATCTAACTTTATGTGAGGCCCAGTTCAAGGTTTCCCCAGCAGAGCCCTTGCCAGTAAAAAATAAAATAAAATCATTCCCCGCCCTGCCTGGTTGGAAATCTGCACGGTTCCAGGAAAGTTTGCACCTGCTTCAGACAGGAGTCCCACCTGTCCATGGAGAAGGAGCTTTCTTTGCACACCATCTCTATGGAGTGAGGGTTCAGAGTTTGCAATCCAGGCCACATAGGATATTCTATGGCATTTGGAGTCTATTCTCCCCTGCCCACCTCCCTATCCTTCTTGTCCCCTCCCCTCCCCAGCAACTGTGAGAAGCAGAACCTCAGTTGTAACAGTGGAGACTGGTGGCTCCAATATCAGTGGGGTGGTGAATCCTCTCCAGGATTCGATCAGAACCAGTCAGAACGCACCTTGGATAGTTCCTTTAGAGTCCTCACTGGTTCTGACTGAAACCCGGAGAGAATTCACAGTGCCAGTGACCTTTGAGCCACCAGCTTCCAGTGGATTGTAGTGTTGCAGCTGGTGGATGAAAGAATGGTCTGCTTGACTGGGCATTTCAAGGAGCGTCATCAGCCTCCAGATGGCAATTGCCAACTCCACTGAGGATTCCTCCCATCATCTGCAATCCAGCAAGACCACATAGGGAAGCGGATTCAAACATTCCCACAGTCATGTGGGATCTTGCCGGGGAGGAAAGAGTGCATTTTCTGCAGCAACCCCACATGGCTGAGAGGGAATGTTGGAACTGGGTTTGAGTCATTTGACCTAATTGCTTTTGAGTAGAGAGGTTGAGCAATTCCTGCAAATGTCTTATATATTTCCCCACCGCCACCACCCAGGATTTAGCAAAAGTCAAAGGGGTAAGTTCTCTAGCCCTACCCCAATCCCTCTGGCCTGGCTCTCTTTTTACATGCCATGTTAGGAAATACCTTCTCCTTCCCCTTAGAGGAGTGTGCTTTCAAGCAGCGTTTCCCTCCAGACTAGCCAGGCTGCATCATGCTCAGTATGCACAGCCTCTCTGCCTCTGGAGGAAGAAAAGAATGTTTCAATTTCCTGGTGGCCAGCTGGCCTGCCGGCCTGCCTCCCATCCCCATTTGAAAAAGCTGCTCTCATACGACCTCTGGGCTGCCCCAAAGATGAGACACTCAAATGATCGTCACCCTGTGACAGGCTGTTTCCTCATTGTGCAGTGCAGTGCAGGGAAATAATTTGTTTTAACACGGGGACCCGGAAAAACCACGTTGAAAGATGGGCAAAATCATTCTACAATGAACTGAACATGAACCCTGGACACTCTGTCGTAACTCTGCCCCAGCCCTTGAAGTACAAGAGCAATTGCTAGCGTTTCTCCCATTCATTTCCTGGAGGAGCCAACACAGATTTCCCCAGCGAGATACACAGCTGTTTGATGGAAGACTCGCAGGGCACAATCCAGAAGAATTTAGATTCACTTGAGATTGATGGATTTCCAATTTGAGTGTGTGCATGTTTACTCAGAAGTAAGTCCTACTGAGTTCAATGGCACTTGCTTCCAAGTAAGAGCCAATGTGGTATACTTGTCAGAGTGTCGAGAGGAGGACTGGCAGGGTGACCATATGGAAAGGAGGACAGGGCTCCTATATTTTTAACAGTTGTATCGAAAAGGAAATTTCAGCAAGTTTCATTTGTATGCATACAGCACCTGATGAAATCCCCTTTTCAATACAACTGTTAAAGATACAGAAGCCCTGCCCTCCTTTTCATATGGTCACCCTTGGATTGGGAAAACTTGGGTTCAAATCCCTGCTCAGCCATGAAGCTCAATGGGTGACCTTGGGCCACTCACTACCGCTCAGCCTCACCCACCTCACAGGGTTATCGTGATGATAAACATGGGAAGGGAGCCATGTACTCTTTGGAGAAAAGGGAAAATATAAACCTAATAAAGAAATAGAGTACGTATAGCAGTCTTCCCCAGGCAGGTGTCCTCCAGATATGCTGGACTCAAACTCCCACCATCCCCTGGACAGGCTGGCTAGGTTGGGGAAGGCTAGTGTATTGGAGTGCAGCCTTGCAAACCATCCTATGCAAAATTAGGGATCCCCGAGCTATGGGGTTGCATACAGTGGTGGCTGGTGGCTCCGATGTCACTGGGGCAGTGTATCCCCTTGGGGATTCAGTCAGAACTCTAAAGGTGCAATCCAAGGTGTTTGTATAGTTCCTTTATAGTTCTAACTGAAACCTGGAACAGATTCACCCACAGAGATCAGAGCCCCCAGCCCCCATTCACAATGTATACCTAATTCTGCATAGGATTATAATCTACACACACACACACACACACACACACACACACAGAGAGAGAGAGTGTGTGTAATCTATACATGCCTGCTCAAAAGCAAGTCCCCATTACTTTCAGTGGGGACTTATTCCAAGGAAAGTGGGCATAGGATTGTAGCCTTAATTAAATCATTTTCAGTGATTTAAGGATGTTTAACTTTCTTTCTGTTGTCAGCATTGTAAGCAAACAGTTCAGTGTTAGATTATGATATTAGGAACATGAAACCTGATCTTATGCATGTCCATTTTCATCTGTTGGAATGAGCTATGAAAGAAATACTTTACCCATCTCTCAAAGGACCTCTTCAGCCAATCAAAGTCCAATCGAGCGGCTGATTCCCACCACTTGGTAAGTGCAAAATCAATGATTTGTGGGGAAACAGAGCTGTCTGAATCCAGCCTGATATCTTGTTTAAACTTATGGTTGGTAGGAGCAAGCCCTTCCTTGAGTAAACGGCCATAACTTCATAGAACTTTCCCTATCTCTCCAATCCTGAAGAGCTGCTGCTGGTCAAACAATACTGGGTCAGGTGGATGAATATCCTGACAGGTATAAGACACTTTCTATGTTCCTAGGATTTCAACAGGTGCTGCTTTACCCAGCAGGGAAATGCAGTAAAGGAGAAAGGCTTTGCTAAATGAATTTTTGCCTGTCACAAACATTTAAAGGCACAAGCAGCCTGATGGGAAACTGGTGACAAATTGAACACCACCATCTCTGAACCTGCATAGAAATAGATATAGATGCATAATTAGGAATCCTTCAGTTTCTGGAAATAGCTCACCCTTCCTGAGCCATTTGTACGATTGTTCTTTGTTTATTTGTGGGTTCTGTAATATGTTGTAGTGCTTCCCATGGAGTACTTTTTGTGCCCATTTTTCTTTTTTCTCTGAGAGTGTAAGTGGTTGTGTTTGATCTTCGTTTTGTAGTGCTAGGTTGAGTGGGGTGTAGTTTTTATCTGCTTTCACTATGGCTTTATGAATGAAACTCAAAAACATTAAAATACAGTGGACAAAACTTTAAAAACCATTTACATAAAACAAACAGACAATATACATGAAAACAACATGTATGCTGCTGTGAGCTCCTAAGAACAGGAGTGAGCAACCTATGACCTTTCAGATCTTTTGGCCTACAACTCCCATCTTCCCTCACCATTGGCTATGCCAGCTAGAGCTGATGGAAGTTGTAGGCCAAAACTTCTGGAGGGCCACAAATGGTCCACTTTTGTCTTTGAAGAAGAGATTCCATACAAATAACTATTTTACCCCACATCTGTACCTCATGTAGAATAACCCATCACCATCAAGTTACAAGCTCACCTTGCAGAAATTTCCACCATCCCAGAAATGTGGGCTAAAACAAGCCAAGATGTGAATATGATGATCCATACAGGAGCCTGTTATTTAGCTACGCAGCTACTCCAGACCTTGCTCTCGGTTGGCCCAGAGTATATCTGCCTTGCTCTTTTAAGTTATATACATGATTGTGCCAGCTTCGCTGTATCAGCCATTGATCCATCTCACTTGCTGCATCCCAGGAGATTCTGAGCCACTTTGAGTCCCCTCCTGAAGCCATCACCCGATTGCATTTAATCCACTAACTGCTGATAGAGAAGGCAGCCTTAAAACCCTGAGTGGCTGGAGTGGGTGGTGGTGGTGGGCTCTGCTGAACTGTAATTTAGGGAAGGGAAAGGCTCTGCTTAGATTTAAAGCAAGACACTTGCTCCTCCTGCTGGCTTCTCTGGGGAGTTGCCGGAGAGAAATACATACAAAGGGTTTGTCTATTCACGTTCTCTCTCTCTTTCGAGTGGAGCATGCCTTGATGAATATCAATAAATGAAGGAGTAATCATTCTTTGAGATAATGTCCCTTCAGAGAAATGATGTAGGCTTTCTTCTGCAGCTAAGCCACCCACTTGCCACCATCAAGCAAGAGAGGCAAAGTCAAAAGGAGGACACACACTGCAGCACTGGAACACCACTGCAGGCAGCAGGGCTTGGGTCAGATCCACTGAAATTCTGGGTCTGGCATCAAGCTTGGACCAGGTTTCTCAGCCAATTGGTTCAGATTCCCCTCTCAATCCTATGAAGCATTATAATGGCGAAAAGAGGGAGGCCCTCTGCTCCTTGACTTCCTGCTGAGATTCACGTCCATTCACTCAGCAGAAAGACATTGGGACTGAAGGGGGATTCTTATTTTAGCTTCAGCAGCTCAGGTGTTTGGTACCAAGCATGTGTCCAGCATCTCTGGAAATCCATATAGACAGCTAAGACAAATTGAGCTGCAGATCCATATGTCTAGAACCAGCAGTAGAGATGCAATTGTTTCCTCAAATCCTCTAGTTTATTATTTTTGTATGTATTCTTTTATAGCCCACTTTTCTTCCAAAGAAGGTGGCATATAGGGTTCTCTCTCCACCCCATTTTAATCATCACAACAACCCTGTGAGGTAGGTCAGGCTGAAAGCAAGTGACTGATCCAAGGTCAACCAGTGAGCTTTGTAGTTGTGTGGGGATTTGAACTCGGTTATTCATATGATTGTTTTGCTATGTCCCATTTGCACAGGAGAACACATGTATGTCATCATCACATGTGCCGAACACATCCACATCTATTTCATTAGATGTATGTATGATGGGTAACTAATTTGACTGGCCCTGGGTTCTTGTACACATGGTGAAATAGGAAGATCCACATTTCATCAGTCACATGGGATGGTGTTAGGGATGTTGCTTTTTATTTGTTTATTATTTATTTATTTATTTATATCCCATCTTTTCCTCCAAGAAGTTCAAGGCAGCTTACATAGTCCTCCTCCTCTCCATTTATCTTCACAACCACCCTGTGAGGTATGTCAGACAGAGTCAGTGAATGGTCCAAAGTCACCCAGAGAGCTTCATGGCTGAGTGGGGACTTGAACTGGTGCTTTCTCAGTTCAACATTCTAACCTCTACACCACACTGGCTCTCAATTATGGTACAGCTCACAAACCAATAATATTCACAAATAAGGAGTAGATGGCAAGCCTAAAAGAGTCATCCCCAACTCCAAATATTTGTACTACAATCCCCATCACTCTCACCATTGGCTATGCTACCAGATGGGAGCTGTAGGAAAACTACTGTGGGTGACTCGACCCCTACTTTTCCACTCAATACCCTTGTGTGTGTTTGTTTGGGGATGGGGGTTAGCCACCCCAACAGTGCAATCCTATCCATGTCTACTTGGAAGTAAGTCCGATTGAATTCAATGGGGCTTACTCCCTGGAAAGTGAGTGTTGCACTGCAGCTTAACCCTATTAAAAGCCAAATTAATCCTCAAGAGGAGCACAGAGCAGTAGCTTGAACAACAGACCATTGAAACATCCAGTTCAAACGTCTAATCAAGGCATTACTGTGGGATTATGCTGACAGATTAATGAGCTAATGATTTTGTTGGGAGAATTCGGGCAACTGTGACGAGTTAGAAAAGGAGGAAAGTGGCTAGCGAAAGAAGGGCAAAAAATGCCTCGACCCTAAAACTGCTCAACTGCAATTATCCCCACTGAAAGCAGGGAACAGTGACGAGGATGTGGTTTCAAAGCCAAGGAGGAGGTGGTCCAGGATGGCTCAGATTGGTTGGTTATTATCTCCTCCATGGTGCCATGCTGCTGCTCCTTCCTGACATGCATGCCAGTCTCTCTGCCCCACGCCATGCCAAGAAATAAAATGGAACTCAGACAGAACTGCACTTAGCTTTCCTATTTCAGCCTGACTCGAACCCTAATTTCTCAGGTTTGCTTTTCAATAATTGCTATAAGATCAACCACTCATTTACATCCATTACAGCAGCCTTCCTCAACCTGTACCCTCCAGATATATTAGACTAAAACTCCAGGGCTGACTGTGGGATGCTAGGAGATGTAGTCCATGCTGTCTGGAAATACTGGGAGTTGTAGTCCAACACATCTGCAGGGCACCAGGTTGGAGAAGGCTGCATTACAGCTACTGGAGAAGTGTGTGTGTGTGTGATAGAGAGAAAATTCTCCAAAAAGTTTTTGCATCTGACAAACTGGGCTTGGGCCCATAAAATCTCCAGCAACAAAAATCACGTACATCTCGAAAACGCCACAGGACTTTTTGACAGTAATTCCTCCGGTACAGGTGTGATTGCTAAGACATTACAACATCAGTGGCAGGTTAAAGCCCCTCTTTAAAATACATGTTTCCAATCTCAAACAATGGATCAAATGATGAAACAGAAGTGCTTCCTTTCAACAGTGGCCAGCAAAGCAAAGAAACCCACACCCAAACCATATTGAATAAGTAGTAGAAATGAGATAACCTAACATTGCTTTTAGAAATTGATAGAAAACACTCATTTGCACAGGAAGATTCTGCCATCCCTGCAGAGAAACATGAATTTCAAAACTGATCTTTGCAAACACTTACTAATATTCCCTCATTAATTTATTTCATAGGTTTCTGTGTTTTTATAGCACCGTATCTTATATTTTAAATTTTATAAAATCTTATGCTTTACTGCATGAGCCCCCTTGTCAGGGCTGAGTCTTTAATTGTAGCATATTAGTGACTATATAAATAAACAAAATTGGGGATGGGGGAGAAGAAACCTTGCACGGCTTATTTGATCTGTGAATCAGAGTGCCGATAGCTCCAAACAACTGGCAAAGCCAAGAGGAAGCAGGAGGAGCATCTGTGCATCTCCCCATCATGCTTACCAGGAGTCTGTTTCTGTGCCTTTTCCTGGCAGCCCCCAGGCTAATAAGCAACACAGCACAGCAGGCAAATGCTAGAGCCATCTGGGATGGGGAAGCCTTGTTTGGCCCACAGGCCGGCAGGCGATACCTGGTCTCAGCCATTCACTTCTTGGGACATGGAAGGCTCTGCCTGTCCCATGGGACTCCATGGCAAACGGTTGGAGCCTGAAGCAGATGTTGCTGAGTGTGTCATTGAAACCACGTCTCCCTGCTTCTCTTGTCTAGTCTCATCTGGCACCCAGAGAGGCCCAGCCAGGTCCCATCAAGAGGAAACACCTTTTTCCTGCCCCATGCATTGACCATGACAGGGATGGCTGTTGTTCAACAGGAAAACATGATGGATCTCGGCAGTCTATTTATAAACTTACCTCCCACTGTTGTGACAGAGGGCAAGAACCCCGGTAGTTGTTAACTGAGCCACACTCTGGGCAGCCTGGGGCTGTTTGTGTTGCAGGCCAGCCCCAGGATTTCCTGAGCCAGGTCTACAGAAGGGATTCCTGTTGATATCAGCTGTGCAAGCAAGTAAACAAAGATCCCGCCCAGCACCTGGCTTCTTCCATGGGGCGCTTTCCAAAAGGAACAAATGAAGCGAATCACTCTAGCAGGTTTATGGGCTTGAGCAGCTGCACAGAATACTAGGGGGTGTTGCAGCAGGCTTGGTTTCAACCTTTTCCCCGGCTCTTGCTTCCATTCTAGCAGCCTGATACTCTACACCAGCCTTCTCTAGACTGCCACCTTCCAAATATATTGAACTACAGGTCCCATCATCCAGCCAGCTGGCTGGGGTTGGGGGGAATTGTTGTCCAACACATCCAGAGGGTGAAAATTGGGTGAGGCTACTCTACATCATGCAAGGGACATGTTGGGGGATGGGATATGGAAAAGGGCAAATATGGAAACTAAGAATAGGTGGAGTAGTCCCCGTTCTTCAAGCATTAGTGCAGTGCTGCACTAGTAAAGCCAGTAATAATGCATAATACAACAGGGTGTTAAGGCTGGATAAAAGGTAAGTGGATTAAACGCCAAGGATAGGATGACACTTTTAACTTCAATGGCACAAACAACTGCCTGTATTGTAGCAGCTGATGTGGTGGCATGGGATCAGGATACCAATCATTTTCCTTGGATCTTATTTTGGAGGAATCATAGAAAGCAACCAAAAGGTCTCCTAGAGATAGCCTGTGTTATTCTGTTACAGAGATCCTGCAAACCTGGAACATTCCAGATGTTACAGAGATCCTGCCTTCCCCAACCTGGAACATTCCAGATGTTTTGGACTACAACTCCCAGGATTCCTTGACCATTAGTCATGCTGGCTGGGGATGATGACAGTTGAAGTCCACTAAGTCTAGAGGGCACCAAGTTGGGGAAGGCTGATGTAGATTAATGTTCCCATCTCTAATGAGAGTTTTAACCATGTTGAGGAACCATCAGTTAGACCTTCCTGCTGACCAAGCCATCATTTCCCACCTCTTTTAGCCTATTGTCCTCCACCATTCTAGACACTCATTGCTGACAACCTCTTGCCCCCTCTACAATCCTCTGATGGGCCTTGACCCACCATTTGGGAATCAATGCTCCGAACTAAAATGAGAGCAAGAAAACTTTGTGTGCTGAGCTGTTCCAATACAGAACAGCATCTTCTCATTAAGCCTTCTCAGGCTCCTCTTCCAGGAATCCATCCCAATTCTTGACAGCTTAAAACAGAAAACCTCTTTCCAGGTTGCTTAGGTAGGCCAAATGTGCTTGTTTACCTTCTTCCAGGGCTGGATAATCAATAGTAGATGCAACAGCGAGAAAGAGGCTCTTATGGCAGCAAATGCTGTTCTTTCCCATGCCCTGAATCAGCAAGTTTCCCCTTGTCCTGCTACATCTCCCCCCCACCCCCCCGGCCTTGAGCAATAAAAGGTTCTGGGAGCTTCTCTTTCATTCATGACTAAATCTCAGCAATCAGTGTTGGGGTGTACCAAGCACATGCCATACATCTCACTCGATCGTGTCCACTTGGCCAGCTCTATCATAGGGGAGAAGGAGCAATTTGCCAAAGGTCCTCCTTTATGCTGAGGGATCACCCAAACAAATTGTGCAAACTAGTCAGCTTCACACAGGTTCAGCTTGCTTCTAAATATTTATATATGCCTTGAAAAGTTCAAGGCTGCCCTGGAGTGTGTTCTGTTAGTTGGCCTTCCTCACTGTTTCTGTAACCTGGGACAGTTACTCCCAACATCCCCACTGACAGAATAAGTGCACACCAATGGATCAGTGAGGGCCATTTTAGCCCCTGATTTGGATGGTTTTAAAGGGGGGATTAGACAAATTCATAGAAGGAGAAGGCTCTCAATGGCTACTAGTCCTGATGGTGATACATTAGCTCCAGCATCAGAGGCAGAATGGCCTCTCAATACCAGTTGCTGGAGAACATGACCAGGACAATGCTACTGTGCTCATGTCCTACTTATTGATTTCCCACAGATAGAGGGTTGGCCACTATGTAAACGGAATGCTGAATGAGATGGTTTGATGCAGCATGGCTCTTCTTACATTCTTATGTATCAATATACTGGTGTTGCCTAGGTCTTCTGTTGGCACTGACATGGGGAAAGCCCAGCTTGGAGAAGGGCAGGAGGACTTCTAGCCTCAGCTGAGAAATGGAATTGCCAATACTGAATTCATTTCCCAATTGCAACCTATGAAGAGAGAAGCCCATTCAACACACATCTGAACTTTAAGAGTTGTATTCATATATATATATATATATATATATCCCAAAACCCTCTGAAAGAAAAGCAAGGCTGGATTATTATTATTGTTATTGTTATTGTTATTATTATTAAAACATTTATATCCTGCCCTATATCACAAGGATCTCAGGGTGGCATACAGATAAAATCATACATATAAAATAGAATATACAAATCTAAAACAAATTAAACCATTAATATATTAAAACCAATACAAAATTTTAAAACAGTAAAATCCAATTAAAACAAGACAGTAGCTGAATTCGGACAACACGATAGTCAATGGTGGGGTAATAATCAACTTTACAGTTGTTCATCTAGAGGGTACTCCCCACACAACATGGTAATAAATAATCAACTGTGGTGTGGATTAGGATCAGCGCTGAGTTGACTATGGCAGCTTTCGGATGACACGATAGTCAATACAACTGACTATTGTTTCCCCTCCCCAGTTGCTTATCGTGTTGTCCAAATTCAGCCAGTGTGTATGCTGGTGGATTTAGCCTTTAAAGGCTTTATTAAAAAGCCATGTCTTAACCTGGCACCGAAATGAAGCCAGTACTGGCGCCAGTCAGGCCTTCAGGGGGATGGCATTCCACAGCCGGGGTGCCACAACAGAGAAAGCCCTGTCCCATGTCCCACCATCGCGTATATCTTGCGTTGGTGGGGCACAGAGAAGAGCTCCTCTGACAGATCTCAGGTCTCAGGCAGGCAGGTATAGGGAGAGGAACTCCTTCAAGTATCGAAGTCCCAAGTTTATCACCAGGATGAAACAGTGGCAGGCAGCTGTGCTTAGAAAAAATCAGGAGAAGTAAAACATGCTAGCAGTGATGCTCGCTGAACATCTCTGGCAGCAGGAAGGGAGGTGAGGAATGTCCTTTTCAGGAGCTGTGCCAAGCTGTTGCCACCTCCAGCCTGCCTCTCCATAAACAAGGGCATTGTGTGTTGCGTCTGCTGCGCTTTTCAAGGCTTCACCCTGCTTGGCAAACATGAGCCAATAAACCTCCTGCTCAAACCCCTTTATAAGGAGATCACACATCATTCTTTATTTATGCCTTCGTTTATTCCCTGCCCTATCCAACAGGTTCAGGACAAATTACAGCAAGGCCACCACCAGCAATGAGTAGATGAATCTCTGAGTCCAAAGGGTTTGCACTCTAAGCAATGAAAACAGCAGGCTTGAAGAAACAGCAGAAGACTGCGTAATCATCATGAATTAAGATCAACTAATTTCGAAGGATTAAAAAGATTTAGAAGATGAAGCTTCAGTGTAACAATGGGGATCCCAAGGTGTATACCAGCCTTCCCCAACATGGCACCCTCCAGATGTGTCTGACTACAACTCCCATAACCCCCAATAGCCATGCTAGATGGGGATGGTGGGAGTTGTAGTTAACACAATGGGAAGTCACCAAGTTGAAGAAAGCTGGTTTATGCCAACATGCCTTACAAGGCAAAGGGGGGGGGGAAGCTGGTACTCCTCTGGGGTGGTCCTTGGGCACCCCCTGCTTCCTCCCTCCCTGTTGTTTTACTTCTCTTTGCGCTGCTTGTGTATGTGCAGATTCTGGGTTTCTGAAGCAGCGGCTGTCTCTTGTTCAATGTGTCTGTACAACCACCCACTATCAAAGGCATGGCATGCATCTGCTATGTATGTAACGACAACAAAAACAGCCAACATTTTTGGCTTAAGCACTTTAAGCCAGTTCAGAACAAACTAGCGGTAAAGCACGTGCATACACACACACACACACATCGCAAGAAAACTAAAACAAAAAGCAGGGAGTCTGATTTTCCAAAGGAAGAATGAGATGCATTCATTGTTAGTTGTTGCTTATGATTTATCCACTTCCTCTGGAATTGGAAGGCCATTTGATGATTGCACAAATGCATCTTCTCTTCTCTTCTCTTCCCAACCCCAACCGCTTCTTTTAGCGCCCACAACTCTCAGTCGACTTGGCCTATTTCCTAGTAGACTCTTACCAGAAATGACTTCTCCCCCATGTGATGCTCAGGAACCTCCAACTGGCCAAGCCAGCCTTAAGCTAATATTCTCTTGGCTTGTAGAGTTGACGATGAGAAAGGGGGGCTGTAAGCAAAGTCCACTGACCAGCTGCCAAGGCTGTGTGTTCCAGCATCCCTCTGGATGGGGATGCTGGAAGTTGTAGTGCAACTCATGCAGAGGGCCCCAGGTTGGGGAGGGATGGTTTAAGGACTGGAGGTGAAAAGCTAGGCAGTCCATTCCCTACCCCCTTTGGATGTTACAAATGAGCAGCAACATAGTATACCATGCAATCCACTACAGAGCGCATTGAAGTAACTTCAGGAAAATAATCCAGACTTTCCCCACACCAAAATAATATGCAAAACAGAGGAAAAGAAGAAAAATGGGTGCAGGACAGGGATAACATCATGTGAGTCCTATGCTGCAAAACCAGATACCAGGCATGGCAAGAGTGTGTTAAACCTCTGGTGTGATGGAGCTCATAGTGAGCTTGTGAGCTCTGGGACCTCTGGAACTAGGATGGGCCCTACCATTAGGCAGAGTGAGGCGGCTGCCCCAGGCAACTGGTGCTGGGGTTCTGGGGAGTGACAGCAAGGGGCTGATGGACAGTGTTCTGTGGGTCACACAGACTGCCCACTTTCCCTAAGCTGCAGTCAAAAGGGTGCTGCCCCATCGCCAATGTCAAAATAAGATTCATCTGCCAGTCTGATCAGCTTCTCTACATGGAAGGAGCAGGGTGGGATCTTGTCCTTCACCTCAAGCAGAAAAATGCCCAGAGTCAGTTCCTGTCTGGAACTCACAAACCTCTTCATGAAGGAGAAATACAATACCCTGCTTTGTAAACCACAGTGGAAGAAACACCAAAGGGCTTCTTTGCACCAGAGGTGGTGATGTCTGCAGCCCATCTCAGTTCCCCAAAGAGCTTATCTTTATAACACTTGCTTTGTTGAATTCATATTGTACATTTTTGGCTGTTGATTTTAAATATACCCCAAAAATATTGTGTGTAAAGTGGCCAGCCAAGAAAAACATCACTTGTGCATCCTCTGGCACAGTTCATTTGTAATATCCAAAGTCCCCTTTTGGATAGTTCCTTAAGAATTTTGCCTGGTTTTGACTGAAACCCAGGATGGATTCACCACCCCACTGACATCAGAGCCACCAACCTCCACTGATCTGGGGGTGGGAAGAAGCAGGCATGTTACTGACTTAACCTGTTTTGGAAGTCAAAGTAATTCCCAGCACTGCACATGGCAGCTTTCCGGGACCCAGGGTCCTCCAGATGTGTTGTACTACAGATCTCAGCATCCCCCAGATCTCAGCATCCCATCCTGGCTGGGGGATGCTGGGAGTCGAAGTCCAATTCATCTGGAGGCCCTCAGGTCCAGGAAAGCTGCCATATGGCATAGGCCAAGGGGTTGGGGGAAAACTTTGAAGACAGTATGTCCCCTGACAAACCAGAAGGCTTCTCTGCTCAGTTACCTCTCCTGCTCATGTCACAGCTCAAGCCCAAAGCAGACCCCAAAGAAATCAGTTGGGTGACAACAGGTTCAAAAGGATGAGGTGCAGCCCTGAATGTAAGGATGGGCAGGTGTGATACAAAAACAAGAGAGGTGCAAGGGGAACTTGTAGCCTTCCAGAAGATGTTAAACCTCTGCCCCCATCAACCCCAGCCAGCATGGCCGATGAGCATGGATGATGGGAAATGTAGTCCACAAACATCTGGAGAGCCACAGGTTGTTGTCCACCAGCCCTGGGCTAGGGCAGTGAGGCTTTCTGCCAGTTTGCACGAAGTTTGGAAGGGCGCAGCCAGACACAGACAGCTCATCTGCCTTTGCTAGTAAGTGCGTCAGTGGAAGCTGGTGGCTCCAATTTCGGTGGGGCTGTAAATCCAATCCGGGCTTCAGTCAGAACTCTAAAGGAGCTATCCAGGATGCTGAACCCTATTCCCCCCTCCAATGAGTTCAGCACCTTGGAGAGCTCCATTAGGATTCTGGCTGGTTCTGACTGAAACTCAGAATGGATTCATAGCCCTACCGCAATTGGCGCCACCAACCACCACTGACTGAAGCCCAAGTGCCTCCTAAGTCTGCGATTTCTATCCAAAAGCGGACCAGCTCTCCCATCGCTCAACTCGGCTTCAGTGTATGACAATCTGGGAGGCTTCCTCCTCCTCCTCCTCCTCCTGCTCTGGTTGAGCCCCCCCTCCCCCCGCCAGTTCTACCCATCGCTGACCGTCGGCTGAGTCACCGTCTTTCCGAAGAGCCAGACACCCTGCCCTCCTGGCAGCTGGCTCCGGTGCTGATCAACCCGCCAGGCAGCCTGATTGTAGCTTCGCCGCTTGGCAAGGGGCGCCGAACAGAATGTACCATATGGCCAAAAAAAGAAAGAGAAAAGGGAAAACACCCACCCGGCCGGCCGCCCCCACCCCCACCCCCGCCAACCTCTCTCGGGAGCCTCCCTAGGCTGGCCTCGATGCCTGGGCTGAGGAGTGGCAGAAGCGAGCATCCGCCCTCCGGCGCTTGTGACAGCAGGAGGATTCCCTCGTGCGCACCCCACCCCCACCCCCGGCACCCCGATCCAAGCTTCTCTTGTGTCCAAGAAGCGACGCGGGAGTCGGCACCACTCACCCTGATAGGCTGCCTGCGCTTTCCCCGCCATCCCCTCTTCTTCGGCTTGGGGACGAGAAGATCCGCCGCCAGCCCCGGACTGGGGTGCCCGCTCCGCCCGCTTCCCCCAAAGTTCCTTTCGCTTTCTTCGACCAGGCAGCCCGAGTCCGGACTGGGAGGGGTCTCCCAGCAGCCGGCCACGCTCCCTCTCCGACGGGGCAGGCTTCTTCTTCTTCTTCCTCCTCCTCCTCTTCCTCCTCCTCCTCTAGGTTGCAGTAGGCAGCGGGGAGGAAGCTGCCGGAGCTTCAGTTCACAATGGGAACTGCGCGCGCGGCGGCAGCGGCGGCGGCAGCAGCATCCTGAACAAAGTGCCGATCCCCGGGGGTGCGGACTGGGAGGGGCCGTCACGTGGGCCCCCTCGTTGCCCCTCCGGCGGCACACGCCAGTCCTTTATGCTGCTGCTGCTGCTGCTCGGAGGGAGGGAGGGAGCGAGCGAGCGAGCGAGGAGGGTGCCAGCCTGGTGTGACGTGACACACAACCGCGCGCGCACAAACCCACACGCAGACACACAGACACACACACACAGGCTGGTTGCTTTTTTTTCTCTGTTTTGTCCCCCCCCCCCCCGATGCTTTCTCCAGAAAGCCCAAGCCCCGACAAGGCGGAGGCAGGCAGGCAATCTGTTTATTCCAGCGTCAGAGGGAGAGGAGGAGGGGGACAGGTCTAACCCCTTTGCCCCGGCGAACCTGACAGCTCCATCTCTCCGGTCCGCGGGGATCCTCCTGCCAAGATCTTGGGCCAACGGCTTTCCTGCCTTCTTCTTCCCGATACGTTGCCGGGATTGGTGGGGGGCGGGGGGCAGGAAATCTCTCCTCCAGCTGTTGGCTTCCTTCAGATCATGGCAACAATGGTCTTTAGAGGGACGGGCGTGGACTGTGTACGGCGGCGAGGTTCGATTTCGAGCTTATCCGGAGGATCTTGTAAATTGTAACACTGAGGGGCGTGTGGGGGAGGGGGGAGGCGAGTGAGCGAGAGAGATAAGGAAAGAAGGCTTCGGGCTTATCCGTATGATCTTGCGAATTGTGACCCCCACCCCCTCTCTACAACAACCACATCATTTCCTTTGCCCAATCCACCGGCAAGTCCCTCCTTACGCCATATCCATTCCAACGCAGGAGAGGGAGAAGGAGAAGGGAATAAATAACTTGGTCGCTTTGTTTCAAGGAAACAACCCTTCAGCAGCGCGCCTTTAAAAAAACAAACAAAAAAAATCGGACTGGTAGGGTGGTATATGTGCTTCTCCACAGCTCTCATTTCCTGTCCTCAAATGAGCTTCGTTAATTTCATTTCTGACACCAACAGCAGGGAATTGCAATTGACAAGACTCCCTTAGGCTTTCAGGCATGCAACCAGTCCATCTAAACTTTTCCTGCAGAAACGCCTTAGTAGGACTCACTGAGATTGACATGGAGTTCTCCAGTTTTGCCTTCAGGCTTTGTCTGGATTCACCGCAGAGGGGGGAGCCACAGGCTTGTTCTCATTCCTAGGTCCCAGTTGGAACGCCTGCACAGCTGAAACTGACAAAGAAAAACTGAAGTCCCACCAGTTCTGTCAATAGGGTGGGGGTGGGGTAGAAATGAATCTATCAGCCAATTAACACAGAAATACATTTTCATGGCAAACTCAAGAGAAGTCCCATGTCATTTCCCTGTCTTGGAGTAGGGGCACACAGCCTCCAAATCATATTGGGCAGGATCCAATTAAACTGCATAACTCTTATGTCCCATAGATTTAAGGCTATGATTAAGTCTCCTGTTGAAATAATAATGGAATTTCACTTTAGTTGGATCTTATTCTTATTATTTTTAAGAAAAAAGGGCAATAGCATTGTAATGAGAGGGAGTCACATTACAGGCACTGTCCAATAAGTGTTGGAGGTAGCTGCAGAATCACAATCCATTCAACATTCACAATAATGGATGTGCCATCTAGAGAAAGAATCATACTGTGCCAGCAACAAAATATTGAGAACTGGAGAAATGGCATATCCTACAACCTCAAGTATAATCTTGAAAAAAAGACATTTGGATATCCAACCATAGACAAATTTTGCAGACAAATTATTGTTTGGAAAAGCTGTTAGGAAACCAGGTTAGAAAGGAGCAATATCTGCCGAAGGTATAGAAAATCCAACCTGCACTATGGTTTAGCTATGGGTTGTTAACCACAGACAACCCAAGAAGAGAACCCATGGATTCTGATTGGGTTGTGAATGCTGGTTGTGTGGTTAACAACCCATAGTTAAACCATAGTGCAGGGGTTGCACATAATGACAACCTATGATTCAACAACAACCCATGATTGGGTTGTCATTACGTGTGAACTAGGCTTCCCCAGCAATTAGATTGTAATATTTTGCAGGAGCTGTAACTCAGTGAGCTAGCACATTTTTTTCATGCAGAAGGCCTCTGGTTCAGTAGTTGGTATCTCTAAAGAGCAAGGAGCAGGTGATGGGAAATACATGTTCTTTCTGCCTGAGGCCCTGGAGATCTGCTGCCAGTCAGTGTAGACAATATTGGGCTAAATGGGTCAAATGGTAGCTTTCCATGTTATTGGGGAAGTGCTTTATACAGCCACTGTATCACATTGTAGTTGCTGCCTCTGAATTCTGTATACCTGGGACAACAAGCTTAGGTGAAATCTGATACAGACCGTCCTCTAACTCTTGTGTCACAAGATGACATTGTGTGCCATTGCGCTTCTCTCTGGGATTAGCTCCACCATTAATTTCTTCAATACAAATCTTTGCATCGTTCACAGCCACTACCCTAGCTCCAAAAGTTCCCTTAGCTGGATAAAGCAACTGGCAATACGCACAGCAACAAAAATACAGGACAAGATGATCATCCAGCTAAGCCCCTGTAGTCTCTAAACAGCCAGGATTTCCGCTAGGAAAAGGTCGCTTGCAAGACTTGTTTGAAATAAAAGAGGTAAGAAACACAGAAACAATAACAAAAAAGGAACATGGCAGATTATCCTTATCTGGCACCAATAAAAAACCTCTTACTATGCCAGATTTCCTACCAGCTGTTTGATGCACACCTGAGGGCACATCTATAGGTGCACCTCAGGTGGGCTAGCACCTCTGTGTGCTTGAACTAAGAATGACCCAAATTCAGTGAGCAAAGACAGCCAGCAGCAGCAGCAGTTAATACCTATCCCTGCTGAGTCACAGAAGAATGGTTGAATCAAAGCACACCAAGACCAGTATAGAACCTGAAGTGGCTGGATAGTCCTTGGCACAGTCAGAATTACTGTGCCCACCTGTCTTATTCCAGGGACAACTTTGTAGAGTAAATTATGTTCACAAAAATTGTATGCTTTTTAAAAAAGACAGACAGTACAAGAAATGTATCCAGGTTTGTATGTTTTTTCGGGATGAGGGGAAGTGGGCAATTCAAATAGGGTGGAGGTGTGGAACTTCAGGCCCGTGGGCCAAATCTGGCTTACTTGGGCTCCCAATCTGGCCCTCTGGGGTTGTCTAGATGACTGTGCTCTCTTCTCCTGGCCCCAGTCCCTTTCCCCAACCTCTGGGCATTTGGTGGCTTCCTGGCTTTTGTGTGGTTTTTCCCAGTTCTAAAAGGTTGAAATGCCTCTCCTACTGCTTAGTTACTGACAGTAAGAGCTTCAAGCTAAATATGCTGGTATTTTTTGCTTTATTTGGCCCTTGCCCTTTTGCCTTTGGCCCCATCCACCACTGAAACGTGCCCCCCCCCGAGAGCTCTTCCAAAATGGAATTTGGCCCTAGAGCTTAAAGAAGTTCGACACTCCTGAGTTAGGGGTAGAGATCCATCATTCAATTGCATTTTAGACATACAGTTGCTGCCTGTTGACCATACCCAGAATCGGATTCAGAAGCTCCAGCCTTCTGCTCATGCTTATACATTCCTTCTATGTGGCAATCCACTCATCTCAAATTGCATGGTGATTTGAAGATTTAATTAGCTGAGGGTTGCATGATGCCTCTCAGTTGATGGTAGCTTTCGTGCCCTAGCCTCCATCCTGGTACCCAGATGTTTTGGACTACAACTTTCAGCATTCTTGACCATTGGTCATACTGGCTGGGGCTGATGGGAGTTGAAGTCCAAAAAAATATATGGAGGACACCACATTGGGGAAGGCTGATATATCTTATACAGCCCAAAGAATGCCTACTCAAACATAAGTCCTGCTGTGTTTAGTGGGGCTTACTCCCAAGTAAGCATGCATAGGATTAATACATAAGGGCCAGACTAGTATTTAAGGGCTAGACTAGTGAGGATTTCCCACAAATGCATTTTTATTTATTGATTTATTTATTTGTTTGTTTATTTATTTATTAAAACATTTGTATCCTGCCCTATATCACTAGAATCTCAGGGCAGCATACAGATGAAATTATTCAAACAATATAAAACATTAAATACACACAGCTAAAAACAAATTAAACCAAATTAAAGCATTTATTATTACATTTATCTCCCACCTTTTTCCTCTTGCAAGGAATCCATTGAGGCTTACATGGTGCTCCTCCTCTCCATCTTATCCTCACAACAACCCTGTGAGGTAGGTTACGCTGAGAGTCAGTGACTGGCCCAAAGTCATCCAGTGAGCTTCATGGTTGAGTTGCATCTAGAACCCAAATCTCCTGAGTCCCAGTCCAATACTCTAACCACTACACCACAATGGCATTGAAATAAATAGGATTGACTTCCAAATAAACATTTTTTTTCTTTTGCTGATGTATAGAAGTTAGGGCACTAGGTGCACTTGGCCATTCACACAATGTGACAGTGCAAAATCTTTTACATATCTACTCAGAAGCAAATTCCACTGAATTTAACTGAACTTACTCCCAGGTTAGTGTGGATAGGACTGTGACTTGCATAAGTATTTATTTCAGGAAGCTGCTCACTAGTCCACAACCACTGCAGTGGCACTCTTGTCACACACACATATGTATTTTATTTTAAGATTTAATGAACTGTGCCTTCATCCCAAAAACATGGATCTCAGAGTGGTATACATAAACATTTGAAATCTACAATACAATTAAAATGTAACACATGAAGCAATGCAATCAAGCTGAGAGGAACAAAAAGTCAACCAGCTGAAAATACAATAATTTAACATGCCTGGGCAAAGAAAAAGGGTTTGACCAAGCATTTAATTGAATACAGTGTTAATGCCAGGCATACCTCCCATGACAGGTCAGCCCAAGGCCAGGGTGCTACCACAGAGAAGGCCTTCTCTTTCATACATGCACAATGCATATCTCCTAAAGATGGAACAAGGTGAAAAGTTCCTTTTATGATCTTAATGCACAGGCAGATTGGTAAGGGAGGAGGCAGGAACTTTGCAGGAAGATGGACTGAATGGGATTGGGATGTTTTCTCTACTTCTTTGCAAGGTTACTTTAGTAGCTTATCCCACTACATTCATTGGGGTTAGTTTGTCTACTGAAGTTCAGAAAAGAAAGTTACTTTTACCCACTGCTGCATTTGGAAAACTGCTGCTCTTGCAACTGTATGTGCACCAGTTTGCAAGAAGAAAATATAATGGTATTGGAACGTAGAGCCTTGGTCAGCCGCCTTTGGAGAACACTTTATTCTATATCAGTATAACATCTAGCATCTCTGCAGGACAGTGCAAAGTTCTCTCCTCATCGTATCTCGTGACATTCTTGTGAAGAAAGACACCAATCTTCATAGCATGTGTCACCTTACTAATTGAGATAAAGCTGTGACATGAACATCAAAACAAAACAAAACAACACCAAAAAACACCAGTGCCCTGCCTCTTTAAGGAGTGCATCTCCTCTTGGGGGACAGACACATGTCACAAGACTCACATTGCCCTTAGAGAAACCCTGCTCACAGCCCTACATCAGAATTCAGCATTGACCTTTCACCCACCACATGAGGAGCACAAGGGTCCTATTGTGTCATACGCCCAGCCTACCATGCACTCTGATGCATTAGTGATCTGCCAGCAATGCCCACCAGAAAGCCCTTTATGCATGGTGAAATATATGTCTTATGCAGAAATACTATTCAGTCTGCATCTGAGCCAAGTAGGCCTGACTATGCTGGTGTGGGTAGTTAGGAAGCCAAATCCTAACTCATCAAAAGCCACAGCATCTGGCTTAACAGTGGCCAGCACTCCAGAATTCATAGGAGGGCTGGCCAGCATAGCCCACTGCAACTGTTTTCATTTAGGATTAGCCTATTTTTCAGCAACAGACATGATCACATCTCCTCACCAGGAAAGGAATATAGGAAGCTCCTTATATGGAATTAGACCCTTACTCCATCTAGCCCAGTATTGTCAACACTGACTGGCAGCAGTTCTCCAGGATTTCAGCCAGGATTCTTTCCTAGCCCTGCCTGGAAATACCGGGGATTGAACCTGGGACCTTCTGCACACAAACACGTGCTCTACTCCTACACTAATGGTCCCTTAATTAAGAAGCAACTGCCATGGTACACTTCTAGGCTAACCCATTGCAAGTTAAGCTTTCAAGTGATCATCCAGTCATATGAGGTTTGTTTCTAAAAGGGACAAGTTAGAGCCCATGCCTTCCTGAGTACCATGTCCTTTGGCACAGGTCTTCTTCTGAATGTTCAAGAACAAGCTGTGCTTCCTCAGTGGGAAGATGCGCTCCGCAGATACTCAGTGGCACTGCTTCACATTTTTGGTGCTGGCTTTTAAAGTAGGCAGTGAGGCTTGGTACTGGCTCAGATTAATCTTTAACTTTGTAATAACGGCATGGGAAGTGGCTAACCTCATCCCGCTGGTATCTTCTGCTTCTTGTAACCAGTCTCTTCAAATGAGCTCTGATATTATCAGCTTGAGCTATTGCTTTCCTGTTCACTGTCTCTTGGTGCCTGGATCTTGTCTTCCCTTTCTGTTTGTGCCTACTTTGGGATTCCAGTTGTAACCCATACCTACCCAAACCCCTTAGGGATATTTTCTTTTCCACATGCATAAGATCTACCTCTGACTCAAGTTCTAAAACTGAGAGATAAGCCAGGCCATTTTTAATGCTTCAGGCAGAAAACCCAAATGTTGTCTACTCCACCTGATATAAAATATAGCGATACACTAAATAATTGAAGATTTCCAGCCCCTTCACAGTACCCCAAGATCTGCTGCCTGAAGTAGCCCATCTCTCCCAACTTAATGGTAGAGCTGGCCCTGAAAACTGTGCTTCATATGTTTCTTGAACACCTCCACATACTCTAGATTGGCTCCTTCCTGCCTCAAGGAGCCTGTGAAGGATTTCAGATGTTATGTCTTTCCTACATGGAAATCGTTTCTACTTAGGAAAATGTATGAAGAACCACATGCAGGTTGGCACATGAGAAAATTGATAGTGCATATATTTAACATAGTATTTGAGATCAGGTGCACAAAGCCAGAAGCAACAATTGCTCAGTGGATGCAATGTTCTCATTGGATGCAATGTTCTCAATTGAAGCAATGTTGCCTATATTGATCTACTCATGGTCTGCAAGCTTTTTCCTATGCAGGAAATGCTTTCCATGTACAAAAAGGTATAATGTTTGAAGCAGCCCACCCATGTTGCCCTGTCACTTCCCCATCAAGTGACCCACCCTGGAAATACTAGTTCAAAAGCAGGACGTAGTCCTATATAGCTTAGGACACTGATATTTGTTGGGCTGTCTTCTCCCATGCCAGAGTGCCTGGTCACTGAGACCATCACCTGAGGTTCTCCTCCAGGTGCCCTCCTCTCCTGAAGTATGGCAGGTGGCTACTGGAATGCCTTCCCCAGGGAAATGCATCGAGTACTCACATTAATGTATTGTGCTGCATAATCATATACTACTCAGAGGTAAGCCCCACAGAATTCAATGGGACTTACTGCCAGGTATTTGAGTGCTTTTATCATCTTCAGACTTTTACTGTTCAAGCAGTGAGAGGAGGTTGATGGCTGCTAATGAGATCTTTCTTCTTCTTCTTGCTACTATGGCTGAATTCGGACAACACGTTTAACAACTGTGGGTTGTTGCTTCAACAACCCATTGCGTTGTTAAACGTGTTGTCCGAATTCAGCCACACAATGGCGCAACAACCCACAGTTGTTAAAGTAACAACTGAGATGAACAACTCATTTGTGAATTGTTGGGGGATTTTACAACTGACAAACGTGTTGTCAGAATTGGGGCGTTGTTGAAGCAACAACCGTGAGTCGTTGAGCAAGAAAAATCAGAGAGCGGAGCGGCAAGAGAGGCAGAAAGTGGCCAGCCGCTCAAGCACGCTCACAACAGAGACCCGGCTTCGCCGCCATAGCAACCAGGATGCCCGCCTCCCCCACCAGGCAGCCCGCACGGAGCTCAACAAGGAGCCAGCTCCTGCAAGCACTCATGCAGGGTGCCCAGTCAGCTACCCAAACGGACAGGGAAGCGCACCAGAAGGGCACTATGGCAAAGGGGGGGAGGGGGAGACGGAATAAGCAACAACCCCAGGCGCCCTGGAGCAGGGGGCAGCCCCCCCACACCAAGAGGGGAACAACACCCCATCCAAAGTAGACCCCCACTGCACCGCCACCTCCACCCTCGCATCACCCAGAAGGACGAGGGCAGGGGAAGCGGCGACCAGAGAGCCCCCCCCTCATCCACCCAACACGGCTGGACAGCAAGCCATTGCCGGGCCCCGAGAATCCCGTTGGGGAGCGTCACGCCCGTGCGGAGGCATCCCGGGTGCGTGAAAGCATCAGTGTCTGGCTCTGGCTGCGCTACCCCCACCCCCTGTGAACGTCGCTGTGGAGTTCCATCTTTGGACTGGCATCCCTCCCTGGCATGCCGCCCCTCTCCACCTCATCCCCTTGGCACGTTCCGTGCTTGGCTCCCTGGGGGTGTGGCCTCGGCTGTCCCGTCTTCACTGCTGTGCCTTCCAGCCGCCGCCTCCCTTCCCGGGGGCAACTGTCCTTTCCGTAGGTTCTGCCCTGGCATAGTGGTGCCCATGTGTCTTATTGCCCATGTCTGGTCTCCTTGCTGAATAAAGTTTTCTACGCCACCCCACTCTCACCTTCTTTCCTGTGTGTGCGGAAAATGCTCTAGGAGGGAGGTGGGGGGGGTTGGGGGCTGGGGCGTGGGTGCCAACGTTGGAATTGCAGTGCTGGGCGTGTGGTGCGACTGTTGTATTGGTGCTGCCGTCCCTCCTGGCTGCCTCTTTGCCTGAGGCTGCTGAGTTCCGCCCACTGACTGAGGCAGCCAATGGGGTTTGGGAGGCGTGTCCTGCATCGGCTTCAATGGCGGCGCCCATGGTTTTCGGCTGCAGTGCCTTCTGGGATACCTGCTGGAGGACTAACGGGGTTTGGTAGGCGGGAAAAATGGTGGCCGAGCTGTCAGTCAGAGCCGAGTAGGCAATCTGCAACCGGGGTGGTAGCCGATTCCTTGCAGCCCCTGCTGCAGCGTGTTGTCTGTAGATCACCCACTTTTCCAACAACCGTCAGTAGGTAACTCAACAACTAAGACTCAGCGTGTTGTCCGAATTGAGCCTATGTCTCATTATTGCATTTTTATTGTGTTTTCTTGGACTGTATTGTAATAGTCTCTTTTGTATGACTTGTTGCCCTGGGAACCCCAGTGATTGAAGGTTTGGGATAGGCATTTATTAAACAAATAGATATAAATTCATTAAATGAATGCATATGTATAAAATAAGTCAAACATATTCAAACTAGCTCTAGAGCAGCCTCCCCAAGCCTGACAACCCTCCAGATGTGTTAGACTGCAACTCTCATCATCCCCAACCTGGTGTGTTGGCTGAGGTGATGGGAATTGTGGTCCAACACATCTAGAAAGGGCCAGGTTGGGCAAGGCTGCTCTAGAAAGCTCCAAATGCTGCCAAGGCAAAGACAACCTGATTTTGTTCCACCCATCTTCAGTTCCCTTTCTGGGTTGAACGCCAAGGTAAAAATATTTTAATGAATAAAATAAATAAAATCCTGATCCTTTGCAGCCTGTCTTTAGGACTGCAGCCTTCATCTCAATGGGATCCTGGCAATCAAGAAGTGGGCACAACACAGATTTTAAAGATTAAATGAAGTTGAACAATGGGGAGAGAGATAAAGACTTCATACATTCCTACCTTTGCTAGAGACTAAAGTCAAGTTAACAGTTTATAATAAAGGAGAGAGAACAGCAAAGTCCACAAATGAGATGCTGGGGAAAGTACTTGATATCTAAACCAGATGCACATTCATCGCTATGGTTTGGTCCTTGCCAAAGAAATAACAGAGGCAGAGTGGCATCTTTCCCTTGGACACAAACTCAGAAAAACACTTGTGTACAGTTACACTGACACCTGCTGGCAGCTTGTGTTCATTGCAGTAATCACATCTTTGGGGAAAAGGGCAGTGAAGATGAGAATTGAAAGCAGCATCTCAGAGCAGAGGTGTGGAACCTGCACTCCAGATGTTGCTGGACTCCAACTCCCATAAGCCCCAGTCAGCGTGGTCAGAGATTATGGGAGCTGTAGCTCAACAACATCTGGGGGGCACTACGTTCTCCACCCTGCCTTAAAGACTCAGGATGCAATTTATGCCAACTTACTTCTGAGTAAGCCCTACTTGAATTCAATGAAACCAACTTCAGAATAGACATGTATAAGATTGCACTGTAACTCATTTATTCTGACACATTTCCCCCCAGAGATTTGAGCCTAGTTCCTCAGGTGTGGTCAGATTCTCTCTTACAGGAAGAGCAGCAAAATAGGCTCTCAAAAGCAAATCTCTGCTTTAAAATGCAAAACAACAGTTTTAGCTTGGGAACTAGTGAAAAATTGAAAACTCTTCACCTGTCAAGTTTAGCCACAAGACACTCAATGCAGGAAAGATACTGATAGTTTTAAGAAATAAATATTTATTTATTACGTCTTCTATACCACCCCATAGCGGAAGCTCTCTGGGCAGTTTACATAAGGTTAAAATGATTAAAAACAATATACAAAATTTAAAACCACAAAAACATGTAACATACACAGAAACAGACCTCCAAAAACAACTATAAATAACTTTATAAACAACTATAAAAACAGATCCAGAATCAATGAAGCTCATCACATATTGCTAAATACCTGGGAAAAGAGACAAGTTTTAACCTGGCGTCGAAAAGATAGCAATGTTGGCGCCCGGCGGGCCTCATTGGAGAGATTGATTCATAATTGGGGTGACACCACAGAAAAGGCCCTCTCCCTTATTGCCGTCTTCCAGGCCTCTCTTGGAGCAGACACCTGGAGGAGGACCTTAGATGTTGAATGTAGTGTATGGTAGGTTTGGGTCGGGAAAGGCGTTCCATCAGATATTGTGGTCTCGAGCCATGTAAGGCTTAATAGGTTAGAACCAGCACCTTGAATTGGGCTCAGAAACATACAGGCAGCCAATACAAGTGGGCAGAGTCGGTCTTACATGTTCGAACCGTCTGGTCCCAGTTATCAATCTGGCCACCACATTTTGCACAAGCTGCAGCTTCTGAACCATCTTCAAAAGCAACCCCACGTACAGTGCATTGCCGTAATCTAACTTGGAAGTTACTAGAACTTAGACAACTGAAGCCAGTTTATCCTTGTCCAGACAGAGGCATAACTGGGCCACCAACCAAAGTTGGTAGAAGGCACTCCATGCCACCGAGGCCACCTGAGCCTCAAATGACGGAGATGGTTCTAGGAAAAACCCCAAGCTACGAACCTGCTCCTTCAGGGGGAGTGCAACCCCATCCAGAACAGGTTGAACACCCTCCATCCGGTCAGCAGAACCACCCACTAACAGCATCTCAGTCTTGTCTGGATTGAGTTTCAATTTACTAGCCCTCATCTAGTCCATTGTCGTGGGCAGGTACCAGTTAAGCACATCCACAGCCTCATCTGATGAAGATGAGAAGGAGAAATAAAGCTGCATGTCATCAACGTACTGATGAGAATGCACTCCAAAACTCCGGATGACTGCACTCAACGGTTTCATGTAGATGTTGAACAGCATGGGGGACAAAACTGACCCCGTGGAACCCCATACTGGAGAATCCATGGGCCGAACAATGTCCCCCAAGCGCCACCTTCTGGAGCTGACCGCCAAATAGGAGTGGAACCACTGCAATGCAGTACCTCTCACTCCCAACTCAGGAATGTAAATTGAGGAATGTAATGTTTATTCCACTTAAACAGCCTTCCCCAACCTGGGACTACAGCTCCCATCCTCATCAGCAAACAGTCATGTTGGCTGGGCATGATGAGAGTTGCAGTCCAACACATCTGGAGGGCACCAGGTTGGGAAGGCTGCACTAAAGTATCAAATAGATTTTATAACCAGTCAGCCATGTTTTTTTTTCAATGTTCAGGAAGGAGAAATGTTCACCATTTTGCAGATAAAGGTGCTCAGATCTGTTCCGCCTAGGACTTCACTTTATGGACAAGATCAGCAGCAGAGCAATGCTCACACATCAGTTCTCCGGGCCTCATACAAACTTGTAACACGATCCTTTTTCTTTTTTTGAAAATTGGAGGGTCAACTGATATTATTTATTTAGGATGCAATCCTATGCATATTTAGACAGAAAAAAGTCCTACTACTCGCAGCATCCCTCCAGCCAGCCATGCTGGCTGGGTCATGCTGGGAACTGTAGAACCCTTTTTGTCTAAACATGCGTAGGATTGCATCTTTATTTATTATAAATAATTTTATACTATCTTTCAATCACATTCCCAGAGCATCTTACAAAAATAAAACAATTAAAATAAAACACCAACAAATATAATAAACTGAAAACCACCAAATTATTTTAAAAAGAACCCTATAAAACAGTCAGCAGGATTAACTTCTTTGTGTCCCGTTGTTTAACCTCTTTATGTTTTGGCTGCTTGATCTGTATCTATAGTCAAACACTCGTTTGTGTGCATTCTAAATGCACAGCTCTCACAATAGAGGGGTGTAAACAATGGGGTTCCCTAAGGATGTGTATTGGGTTTGGTTTAAACATGTATATAAATGATCAATCTTTATTCTATTTATTATTTTATTTAAAATATTTCTAGGCTGCCTCTCAGGGCAGAAGTCCTCCCAAGGCAGCTTACAATATTAAAATTCATATAATAAAAAACCAATACAATAATTAGTCAGCACTCATTCCTTAAACAACAGACACAAGCAATAATACATTATTAAACATCTACAGCATAACTGCAGAACAGTTCAATGAAACATCATCAAGGAAAAGCCAGAGTAAACAAGAAGGTGTTGTTGAAAGGAGCTTCCTAAAAGCCTGCGATGATGGGCACCTGATGGCAATGCATTCCAGAGGTGTGGGGCCACAATGGAAAAGTTAGTGGTGAGTGGAGAGGTAGCTGAGTTCTCTGATGACATCAAATAATTTAGGATGGTTAAAATAAAAATGGTCAATGGAGAGCTACAAAAGGGTATTTCGAAACTGGGGGAATGGGCATTAAATGGCAAATGCAGTTCAAAGTAAGCAAGTGTAAAATTATGCATGCTGGGGCAAAACAATTGTAATCTCACATATACGCTGACTGGCCCTGAGCTGGCAGTGATTGACCAGGGGTACATCTTCATGAGGGGTTTGCCCCGGGGTGGATCCACAGTGGCGGCAGGTCATCTATATGACGCAGCCGCCATTGTGAAGCCATCCAGAGGCAAACCTCTGAAGTTCTGATTTAAAATTTGTGTACTTAACGTGATTTTTCCTGCTTGGAGCAAGATGATTACAGCATCTGCCATCTGTCGCTTCGGAGCTGCGGCCGAGGCGTGCCCCAGCCAATGGCAACCCCTGATTGGTCACCATCGGCTGGACAGGGGAGAGGGCAGGCCAGTGAGTCCAAGAAAAATTACTACTACAGCCTCATCCATCTCTTATCGTTTAAAAGTTGCTTTTCCCTGAAGGGCAAGTGCTAGAGCCAGATTCAAAGCCCATAAACGTCAATAATAGTTTTTAAAAAACTTTAAAAGGTGGGGTATGTGCGGCCCATTGAAGGACACCTCCGTACCTCTCCAGCATGGCAGAAGGACGCCACGCCAGAGATGCGCATGAACGCCCAAAAGGTAAAAACAAGAACTTTAATAAGTGGGGGGATGCGCCGACGCACCCCGGCACCCGTGCAATGACGCGCGGCAGTGTGTGGGTGCAGGCGCGGCAGCGGCTCCTTCCAGCAATCCCCGCACTTGTGCTCCTTGCTGTGCGGATAGCTTGAAGGCACGCAAATGCGGGGGATCAAGGGCTCAGGGCGCTGACGCACCGCCGTCAAGACACGGCCCAGGAAAGGGATTTTGGGGTTGTAGTGGATGTCTTGATAAAAAGGCCAACCTAGTACATGGGGGCTGTGAAAAAATGTGATATCGGGGATCAGCAAGAAACAAACTGAAACTAAAAACAGCCAATATCATACTGCCTTTATACAAATCTATTGTGTGGCCCGCCACACCTAGAAGATTGTGTACAGTTCTGGTTACTGCATCTCAGAAAGGATATTATAGAACTGAGAAAAGTGCAGAAAAGAGCAAATAAAATGCCGGAGGAATTCCTCTAAGAAGGAACATGACAACAGTTGGGGCCTTTCAGCTTCTGGGCATATAAAATGGGGGTGAGTGGGAACACCGTCTTGCCTTTTACCTCAGGCAGCCAACTGTCTTGGGCCCGTGGCTCAGCAGCCCTGAAGTCCGGGCCTTTCTCCACGGCCCCTTATAAGGAAAGCGGCTGCCCCTACTCCAGAGGCCATGGGAAGGAGTCCGCCATGGTATCAAAAACAACCAGGAAATCCGGTCCGCGGACAAAGAAACCGTCAGCGCAGCACTTTCGAACCTCGCTCCGCCCCGTGGGCCGAACCTCGCCCGCCTTTCCCCCGCCCCGAGCGGCGCGCCGTCGTCTGCCGGCGGCCCTCGGCTCCTGCTGGCTTCCGCGTCTCTCTCGCTCAGCCTCGCTTGCGCGCAGTCACCATGGCGGCTAGGCGGGATGCGGCGTCCGCCTGTAGCGCGGACTCCTTCCAGCTGCGGCACATGCACCTGGCGCTGCGCGTGGCCTTTGGGCCGGCGGGCTCCGGACACTTGCAAGGCTCAGTCCGCCTGGAGCTGACGTGCCTGCGGGACCGCGCGAGCGAGCTGGTGCTGGACTCGCACCCCAGCGTGGACGTGGAAAGTGCCGGGCTAGTGCCACCGGGCAGCCGCTGCGGCGGCGATGAAGAGACCGGCGGCGAACCTGAGGCGCTGCGGCCGCTCGCCTTCCAGGACCGCCCGTTCGCCAACTACGGCTCCGCGCTGCACATCACCCTGCCCGAGCCTCTGACGTGCGGAGACACTGTAGTGCTGGAGATCGCCTACCGAGCCGGAGGGGGCCCAGGGGTGAGTGGAGGAGGGAGGCGTGGGCGGACCGGTAGATCCAGCGACCAGTCGGCTCTTGTCCCAGCCGAGGGCCCTGATCTGTTGGGTTCCTCCGCTGGCTGCTGGCGGGGCGCAAGGTTCAAGCTCAGATCTTTGAACTGAAAGCCCTAGCCGCTAACATCAGGTGTATGAGGAAGGAAGCTCTGCACATGATCGGGAGCGTCGCTCGCTTCTCGTCATGCGCAATTCTTTGCATGTTTAGGCACACACACACACACACACACACAGAAAAACACGCATAGGATTGCAGCCTTAGTTGCTGTGTTTTCCTTTGCTTTTCAGGACCGCGTTCCAAACAGTGGAGGCTGGTGCCTCCGATTTCGGTGGGGCTGTGAATCCATTTCGAGTTTCAGTCAGAAACTGCTAAAACTCTAAAGGAGCTATCCGAGGTGCTTAACCCTATCCCTGAAATAGGTTCAACACCTTGGATAACTCCTTTAGAGCTCTGGCTGGTTCTGACTGAGATCTGAAATGGATTTATAGCCCCACCGAAATCGGAGGCACCAGCCTCCACTGGCTCCAAAAGTGAAAATGTGGGGACTCCTCCGCCTGGGATGTGTCCTCACTCCCTTTACACCCTACCTTTCTGCATTTGCTCTCTTCTTGCAGTTACACCATTGACCCTGATATCCTTTGCTCCTTCCAAATTCCCCCTTTCCACATTATCCTGAGTCTTGGAATGATTTTGGTTGTTTGGCAGGTAAGGGAAACAGAAAGTGGAAGCCAGCATGGACTTCTGTTTTTTGCCTTTCAGTCTGTGTTATGAGAAGTCATTTCATTTGCTGAGAATACACATCTTCCCTTCCGGCAAGAGAGCTCAATCAGTAAAAATAATAAAGACCCAATGTTTAAATGTTCTTGCACCCCCAAACTAAGCTTAGGGCTACTTTATATCATATATCGCCGAGATCAGGAGACTGTCCCCTTGAAGATAAACAACTTTCTCCAATAAAAAAAAATCACATAAGAGCATGATGACCTCCGACGAAAATGACAAATAATGAACGGGTCCTCTGCAACCCAAATTAAGCTTTGGGCCACCCCATATCATACATGCACCAGTCCAGCAGTGTGTCCTCTACAAGATGGCATTGATGGCTTTCTGTTTGTGCAGGGCATAATCAGATTGGTGCATCCACACCAATAATTGCAAAAATGGATAGAAAACAGTAAAGCACTGGGGATGTGCACCCCACATTAAGCTTTGGGCCACACCAAATCACACACACACACACACACACACAGAGAGAAGGGTGTCCTCTATCAAATGGGACTGAGACCTGTCTGTTCCAAAGCTTTCTGCATATCCAGCGTATTGTCAAGCAGAGCACACCATGCCAATAATAGCCAAAATGCATAGAAAAGAATAAGGAACTGGAGCTTTGTACACCAAATTAAGCTTTGGGTCATTCCAAATCATAAATCCACAAATTCAGCAGAATGCCCTCTTCATGGTGGCATTTATTTGGTCGGTGTATTGTCCACCCCTGCTGTAGGGGATTGAATCTGATCTTTTACCTTTGAGCTAGGTCCTCTCAAATATACCATTGGGATGTAAGAAGTTTCTCTGGACCTGTATTTCCCAACCTTGGGTCCCCAGAGGATGACAAAATACAGTTCCCACCATCCCCAGTCAGCATGGCCAATGGTCAGGGATGATGGAACTTGTAGTTTGATATCATCTGGGGACCCAAGGTTGGGATAGGCTGTCCCTGGACTCTGCTTGGACGAAATGCAAAAAGAATGTATTTTCAAAGATGCCTGTCAGAGTTCCACCTATGACCTGGATCCCCTGAGCATTGTTGGAGATCCCCGTGGGTATCAAGGTACCCTTGGGTGCTAAGTGGGGGACTCCTGCAGTAACACCTTTTTTTACTAT
This sequence comes from Anniella stebbinsi, assembly GCA_029215795.1. Taxonomy (NCBI): domain Eukaryota; kingdom Metazoa; phylum Chordata; class Lepidosauria; order Squamata; family Anniellidae; genus Anniella; species Anniella stebbinsi. The sequence continues at coordinate 42,287,289 of JARDYH010000004.1, read as the reverse complement.
TTTGTATCTAAGGTAGTAACAATTATCCTTCCCTCCCCCTCACACACTCCTTTTAAAATGTACCTTCACTGGGGATTTTGACATTCTTACCCATATTTGAATAGAGAACCATGAGGAGGTCATTATTTGGGATTATGTTTGTGAAGTGCAAGGGTGCAATAGTGAGCAGTGAACCCCTAGTTGGGAGATCAGTCAGGATCTCCTAAACTGGAGGCACCACTAAGGTGGTGGCTGTAGGAATCGAATCTGGGCCGTGACACTGGAGAAGGGGATTTTCAACCGCTTTCCTGTTCCATTTTTCCCAATCTGAATCAGTTTCTCTCACTCTCACATGCACACTGCTCCACTATTTGTTTGGCACCCATCTGGTACTGTTATGTTTACTCCATGTAGAAAAATAGGAGGTTTTGGGTGGGGGCATTTAGAGCAGGAAAGTGGCATGGATGGAAAGTTAACACCCCTCCCCACTATTACAGCCCTAATCCTATTCCACCCCCTCCCTTGTAACATCTCCAGCTTGTGCGATTCTGATTTACATGAATGTACTCCATGTGGAAGTCTGGGCAGCAGCACATTAGATGAGTGTGGAGTGTATGCATGTTCAACTTATTAACAGAATTATTCTCTTAGAAAGAATTCATAGCAGCTGTCTTGAAAAGTTGGGGATTTGGATTTTACAAAGCATCCCACCTTTGTGCTAAAGGATTTTGGGGTGTGGAGCACAGTGTTTATCTCTTGACCTAAAGAGATTTGAAGGATTTCCGTTCCCACCAGGTTATTTCTACTGCAACTCCCAGGTTATCCAGCCATCAAGTGGATGAAGCTACTAGTACAGACTACCCCAACCTGGTGCCTGCCAGATGTGTTGGACTACAACTCCCATAATCCCTTAGCCAGCAGCTGGCAAAGATGAACACCAGATTGGCGAAGGTTGTACTAGGATGATCCTTGGTTGTTAGGATTGATAAATATATGTTTGTTTTTGGCCTATGTTAATGGAAGACAGATGAAAGGTGTCCGACAGCTTGATCCTTTACCTGCTCTTATAGATATCCTGTCTGGATTCTTATCAAACAGCCCAGAAGGAGGGACCATTTCTTTACACCTCTGGCTTTCCTGTGCTCAACAGGTCCTTTTTCCCAGGCTTTCACACCCCAGCTGTCAAGAGCACGTATTCTGCACGCATCCAGGTAACGTTTCCCATTGCTCATAGAAGGCTGTCTTTTATCTTTTGTCAGGTGTGTTGGCTTACTCCCGAGCAGACTGCAGGGAAGCAGAAGCCCTATATGTACACTCAAGGCCAAGCTGTTCTGAATAGATCCTTTTTCCCTTGCTTTGACACCCCTGCAGTTAAAAGTACATACTCAGCTCTGATAAAGGTAAGCTACTACCTAAGGGAACAGAACAGCTGATGATATAAATTCCATGGGGGAGTTGTATGAAGGCAGGGATGTGCCATCCATTAAGAATTTACTGAAACAGAAACTACCATACAGCTTAACTATTACATTTATATCCTGCCTCTCTTCCATCCTGGAACTCAAAGTGGCATTAGGGATGGCCCGAGACATTTTGCTGCCTGGAGTGAAAAGCAAGATTGCCTCCCCACCCCATTTCCATGTGTAGAAGCCAACCAGAATGGCAGTAGAATCTCACTTCAATTGGACAGCATCTGCTGTCACATCTGAGGGCAGCAGTGAGGCAACTTGGCACACGCAGGCCTGGCCTATAACACCATGTTGAGGCTCCATATCCCCAGGCAACTGCTGCCTGAGGGAGCCACCTCAGTCTGCCTAATGATAGGGCCAGCCCTGGGTAGCATAGATTGGGTTCTTGGATGGTCTCCCTTCCAGGCATTGGCTACTGGACCCACACCAGCACGGTTGTTGCATTGTGAGCCTTTAGCTGCATGCAGTCACCTTTCCAATGATAGCACAGAGCCTTGATTCGGAAGAGTGGGGACCAAATGAGGATCAGTCTCTCTGAATAACACATTCATATATTCTCTTTTGTACACAGAGACCTGCAGATATTACAGATTTGGTTTTACTTATATACTGCTTAGAGATTTTATTCTATTAAACAATATGTAAGTATTATTAATAAATAAATATTGTATAGAACAGCCTTCCCCAGCCCAGTGCCCTCCAGATGTTTTGGACTACAACTCCCATCAGCCCCAACCATCATGGCCAATGCTGGGTGTTGTGGTCAAAAGCATCTGGAGGGCACCAGGTTGGAGAAGGCTGGTATAGACTATGCATACTCTATTGTATTGCAAGGGTGTTACTGGGTTTTTCCCCCATCTCAAAAATCAGTGAGTGAAAAAAGTGAAAGTGGGTTGGCCCTCTTCAAAAGGTAAGACACAGGCTGAATTCGGACAACACATTAAGCAACTGAGGGGGGTGGAAACAATCGTCAGTTGTGTTGCTTATTGTGTTGTGTGGAGGGTAACACGCCACTCACAAACTACTGACGGTATGCTGAGAGAAACAACTGGCTTGCAAGTTGTTTAGCTCAAAGCCAGTTGTTTAAAGTGTTGTGTGGAGGGGTGAGTGTATTAATGGTGTGTGGTGAATGGGTTAAAACACAGGCCCATAGAGGCAGGCGGCAAGAGCGACCAAAGTGGCGGCTGCCACTCTGCTACAACTGGTGCAACTTGCAGAGGCTGCTGGGATAGTACTGGGAGGACCGAGGCAGGAGGGAGGGAGGGGAGAGGGGCAGGGGCTGTGTCAGTCAAATGCTGGGTTGACTATTAGTCCACTCAACGCCAGCCCCAACCACCCACAGTTGTGTAGGAATATGTTATGTGGGGAGTACCCACAAAATAACCAACTGTGAGTTGGCTACTCAACCCACCATTGACAAATGTGTTGTCCGAATGCAGCCACAAACTGTCCCTAATCAGTGAGTGCTCCTTGCTGCTAAACCACATGTGTTTCTTTCTTTGTTGTTAGGTCCCTGAGGGTTTCACAGCGGCGATGAGTGCGGTTACCCAGGAGAAGCAGAAGGACAACACTTTCCTCTTCAAGATGCCTCAGCCCATTCCATCCTATTTGGTTGCTCTGGTTGTTGGTGACATAGTTTCTGCTGAAGTGGGACCCAGGTAAGAGGCTGCTGCAAGGATAAAGGGAAAGCAGCACAGCCTTTTCTGCCTGCCTAGGTGTATTGCTGTGTGTGTGTGTATAATATATGCATGTATGTGTTACACACACATGTAATACATACACACACGCACACGCGCACACACACACACACACACACATAATATTCAAGCTGATTTACAGTAAGACTATGAGGAAAAAAAACCATAGTTAAAACACATCCAGAATTAAATAAACACACAATAAAACAAAGTAAAGTTATCCTCTTTCTATTCAATGAAAGAGGTGTTTGCTAAAAGCTGGAAGGATTGCAGCCCAGGCCTATTTAGGAGCTGATAAGCAGAGTCATAAGAACATAAGAAGAGCCCTGCTGAGCCAGACCAAAGGCCTGTTCCCACCATAGCCAACCAGATGCTTGTGGGCAGCCCACCAGTAGGACATCAGTGCAACAGCATCCTCCCACTCATGTTTCCCAGCAAGTGGTATACAGAGGCATTCAGCCTCTGATACCATATAGTCATCCTGACTAGTAGCTGATGATAGCCTTAGGTGCCACCTAGACTTAGGAGTCTAGATGAGGTAAGTCCAAGAAGAACCAACATCTTTCATCTAGGCCTTTGCACCACTTGAAGCATTGTTCAGAACAATCCTCTTTGTCTCCTGTTTATTGTGGGGTGAGGGGCTGCTTAGACTGCATAAATCCTTGAATATTATTATCCAGCCATGATTGTGCGTTCTTCCTCAAGAACAATAAACCCCTTCCTCTTTATGTTTGGATTTCTATTGCAAAAGGCTTAAAGAAGATAAAGCTACTGTGCAGGCAGTAAAGCAGATACCATTGGGCTCCAACTCCCACTACCCTTTGCTGGCCAGGCTGCCGCTGATGCGAGTTAAGTCCAACAATACACAGAGGGCCACAGATTCCAACCCCCCCACCCCACCCCGTTACAGACATCATTAGACATGCATTGTCTGACCCCTGTTCTCCTTTCTGTTTGAACCAGCAGTTACTGACTCATCTTGATTTTTTGCTCTAATTTTTAATCCGTCTCTTTCATGTGTTTTTAGGGTGGGCACAATCTTCAGTTAAAAGAATTCTTTAAAGAGGGAAAGTCAATTAGCTGCTAGAGTGGCTCCGTTCCTTCATATCCAGTGCAGAATACATTCTTTGTTACCCCAAGCAACCACATGAAGGACTGTTTAGTTAATGTGTTGTGCATCACCATGTATATGGCTATGGATGATTTCTGGCACCTTTTACAGACTTCCATGCATTTTGTTTCCTCCGTGCCAGGAGTCACGTGTGGGCTGAGCCCTGCCTCATTGATGCTGCAAAGAAAGAATATAATGGTGTGATTGAAGAGTTTCTTACTACTGGGGAGAAGCTTTTTGGGCCATATGTATGGGAAAGGTAAGTTGTAGTAAACTGCTTTAGGATTCTTTTTTTTAAAAAAAATGGGAAGGAATACATAAATATTGTAAATAAAGGAAAAGTAAAGAAATAAATAATCATTTTCCTCTTGCTACAGAACTAGTTACTGTACTTATGAAACAGGGAGGAATTCCTATAAAGGGACCACACCCTCACCTTGATCCTGAATTTGGCAGAGACAATCCGTATCCATTTCCTTAAACCAGCTCATGTGAAGGGCCTATAACTCAGTTGATAGCTCACATGCTTTGCATGGAGAAGTTCTGAAATTCAATCCCTGATATTTCCAGGTAGAGCTATGTCTACAGCCCTGGAGAGCCATTTATAGATTTCCCTAATCTGGTGCCCTCCAGATTTCTTGGACTTGAACTCCCATCAGCTCCAGCCAGCATGGCCAGTGGTCAGGAATCCTGGGAGTTGTAGTCCAAAACATCTGGAGGGAACCAGGTTGGGGAAGTCTGCTGAAGACCGTACTAAGTTAGATGGACCAGTGGTCTGACTCTGTTTATGACAGCACATTCTCACGTTCACTTCATGATTCATACTTCATCCTTTGTGAAGAGTCTATAGCTCAGTAATTGAGCACATGGCTTTCCATTCAGAAGGACCCAGTTTCATTTTTTTAAATTTTGTAGAGGATGTACAAAATTGTAGAGGTGTACAAAATTATTCATGGTGTGGAGAATGTGGATAGGGAGACATTTTTCTCCTTCTCTCATAATGCTGGAACTTGGGGTCATCCCATGAAACTGATTGGTGGGATATTCAGGACAGATAAAAGGAAGTACTTCTTCACACAGCGCATAGTTAAACTATGGAATTCACTTCCACAAGATGTAGTGATGGCCACCAATTTGGATGGCTTTAAAAGGGTGTTGGATAAATTCCTGGAGGAGAAAGCTATCAATGGCTACTAGTCCTGATGGCTATATATTACCACCAGTTTTAGAAGCAGCACGCATCTCAAGATTTGGGAAATGTGAGCAAGAGGCAGTCAGTGTAGATATGTCAGTTGCTGGGGAACATGGGTGGGAGGGTGCTGTTGCACCGTGTCCTGCTTGTGGCTCCCTGGTTGACAGCTGGACTAGATAGATCCAGCAGGGCTCTTCTTCTGTTCTTCTGTTCAATCCTTGACATCTCAAGTTTTTAAAAGGATCAAGCAAGTGGTGATGGAGAAGACATAAGAACGCAAGAAGAGCCCTACTGGATGATAGCAAGGGTCCATCTAGTCCAGTATTCTGTTCACATAGTGGCCAACTGGCTGCTCATGGGAAACCCACAAGCAGGACATGAGTGCAACAGCATCCTCCTTTGCCAAAGAGCTGCTGTTGTTGCCAGTCAGAGTAACAACACTGGGCTGGATGAACAAATCATCTGGCCTATGTTCCTATGTTCCTAGGGATCCTTGTAGGCCATGGGACAGGGATTCCAAAAGCGTAGCAGCCATTCCCATTTTGAAAGAATGTGAGTTCTGATTGGAAGCAACACCAGTCCAAATGCACGGCGCTTCAAGTCTATTCCACCTGCCTGTGTCTTTCTCAACCTTTTGGATGAATCTGGCTTCTGGCAGCTGAAGGTTGAGAGAGACCCTCAGTCACTCTCACAGCAGTGTAGGCAGGAAGTGGGGCCGGGAATAACAGCAGGGCATTATTATATGGTAAAGGACAATGACTGCAATTGTGGATGACGGTGTGTGTGTGAAAGGTTAGGATGCGATTGGTTGCCTTCTTGGTTTTGAACAGGTATGATGTTCTGTTTATGCCACCCTCATTCCCATTTGGGGGGATGGAGAATCCTTGCATCACCTTTGTGACTCCGTGCCTGTTGGCTGGGGATCGTTCTCTGGCAGATGTGATCATCCATGAGATCTCACATAGCTGGTTTGGAAATCTGGTCACCAATGCTCATTGGGGAGAGTTCTGGCTGAATGAGGGCTTCACCATGTATGCACAGAGGAGGATCTCTACAGAACTCTATGGTGAGTTGCCCGTGATTGATGTCCAAGTTTATGCTTATACTGTGTTTATTTGCAGTGCTGCATTCCAACCACTCCATTCCATTCTCCTCCCCCACCCTTGGTTATCGTCCCCCCACCCAGTCAGTCATCATTCTATGGCCACTGTACAATAGCTATGCACTGTCCTCATTGGGCTGCTTTTGGGGCTCCTCCCCATAGGTTCCCCCCCCACTTTTGTTTGTACTTCTGCAAACCTGATGGTTCCCACAAGCCTGCTGATACCTCCCCCTTGTGCGTGGATGGTGTTGTTTTGGTTATATTAGCAACAGCACTCACAGCCTGAACATCAGAAATAGAGGGAATGGTGATGATATTTGAGTGGAACCTGCCTTCGCACCAGGGTTGTTGAACATCTGTTGGTACCCTCTTAGCAGAAGATTTACTTCAAAGCAATCATCCTCACCCTTGTTCCAGAAGAATAGCTGTGTTAGTCTGTAATGCTAAGAATATCAGATGGGTTTATTGTGGCAGGAGCTCTCATAGGCAGCAGTCTACTTCAGGGATGGGGAACCTCTGACCCATGGACCAAATGTAGCCCATGGAGGCTTCGCATCAAGCCCACAGAAGTCCTGAGGGGGGCAGTTTGGCCCTGCACCTAACCCCCAACCCAAGGCCTATTTTGTCAGATGGCATGAGGTAGACTGAGAACATAGCAGGTATTTCCACACATGTAGAAGTATACTAATGAACTACTAGCATATATGAATATAGTAAATATCAAACAGAGGAGATCAACTTTTGCAGCACAAGTTCTGCTATTGAACTTCTACTGTTGCAACATGCCTCTCAATGCTGGGGAGCATAAGCAGGAGGGTGCTATTGCATTCATTCATAAGCATCGGTTGGCCTCTGCAGGAACAGAATACTGGACTAAATAGGCCTTTGGGCTGACCCAGCACTGCTCTTCTTTCATTCTTATGTCCTGGGGCCTATTGTACTATATTAGGGTGACCATATGGAAAGGAGGACAGGGCTCCTATATCTTTAACAGTTGTATTGAAAGGGGATTTCAGCAGGTGTCATTTGTATGTATGCAGCACCTGGTGAAATCTCCTCTTCATTGCAACAGTTAAAGTTGCAGACACTATACTAGAGTGACCAGATACAAAAGAGGGCAGGGCTCCTGCAGCTTTAACTGTTATGATGAAGAGGGAATTTCACGAGGTGCTGCATTTGAATTTCAGATTTCCAACTTGAGTGGCAAAATGCACTTGCTAATAGTTAAATAGATGTGTATTTCCCATGGGATCTTGCCTTGACCTGCAGTTCTCAGCAGTGCTGTTCCTCCAGCCTTGTAGCTGTGATGCTGGCTTCCAAATGATCTTTAAAACACTGTTGACTGATCCCCAGAGTAACAAGAAAGCCATTTCATTTCATTGCTTAGCTTTTGCCAGAGGCTTCAATAAATAGCTCAATTTCTTCTGCTGTTTGTCCCCTGAAATCAGGTGCTGCTTACACTTCCTTGGAAGCTGCTACAGGGAGGGCTTTGCTTCGTCAACACATGGACAACACCGGGGAAGACCATCCTCTCAACAAGCTCAGGGTGCAAATAGAGCCAGGTCTGTGCTGATCTTCTAGAGCCCATGGATTCAGTCATGTCAGTGGGGGTTTTCTTCTCATTATCACGCTGATTGGTTGTTGTTTTAAAGCTCAGCCTGTATGTTTCTTCCTGCTAGGTATTGATCCCGAGGACACCTATAATGAGACCCCTTATGAAAAGGGCTATTGCTTTGTGTCCTACCTTGCCCACCTTGTTGGGAACCAGAGCAACTTTGATGCTTTCCTACAGGTACGTTTTGTCAGCTTGGAACTTGGCTGTGTTTCACGTGAGTCTTGGGCAAAACTCTTCCCCAAATGTGTGCTTCGCAACCACACTCGGAATACTGTGCACAGTTCTGGTTTCTGCTCCTTAAAAAGGATATTGTTAAGCTAGGAAAGGTGCAGGAAAAGGCAACCAAAATGATCAAGAGGCTGGAGCAGCTCCCCTATAAGGAAAATTTGGGGCTCTCCAGTTTAGGGAAATAGGCAATTAAGAGGGGGAATAATAGAAATGTGTAAAACAATGGTGTGGAGAAAGTGGGTAGGCCTCCATCTTAATACTAGAACCAGGGTTCATCCAGTGAAGTTGAGTGGTGGGAAATTCATGACAGATAAAAGGACTTTCTTCTACACATAACACACAGTTAAAACTATGGAATTTGCTACCACAAGATGTAGTGATAGCCACCAACCTGGATGGCTTTAAAAGGAGATTACACAGAGTCATGGAAGATAAAGCTATCAACGGCTACTAGTCATGATGGCTGTAAATTACCACCTGTTTTAGAAGCAGCACGCCTCTGAAGATCAGTTATTGGGAAATGTGAGCAACAGGGTGCTATTGCACCTGTGTCCTGCTTGTGGTCTTCACAAAGGCATTTGGTTGGCCACTTTGGAAAACCCCACAAGAAATGCCCAAAAAAGCTAAAGGCAAAGGGGTAGAGAAAATGATGTTTAATACAATAAAAGAACTCGGATGCATTTCGGACCCTTAGATCCTTCCTTAGGGTAATATGTTAGAATGTAAGGGAGATCATCTACTTCACAACACCCAGTCTCATGTGAGACTGGGGGTTATGAAGTAGATGATCTCATTTACATTTGAACAAATTACCCTGAGGAAGGACCTATGGGTCTGAAATGCATCCGAGTTCTTTTATTGTATTAAACATCATTTTTTCTACCCCTTAGCCTTTGGCGCTTTTTTTGGCCATTTTGGAAACAGAAGGGCCAAGAATCAGGGCCAAGAATTGTCCTGACTTATCATTCTTCACTTCAGCAGTACATATAGTAAAATGTATTCTCTGTGTCCCCCACCCTATAAGTCTAGTTTGTTCAGACCGGAGCAGCAAGATGATCTACTAGATTAGGTTAGGTTAGATTAGATTTCTGTACCACCCAATATCCAGAGATGTGGGCTGAATGCAAGCAGATGTGCTTTGGGGCAAGAGAGGCGTATGAGTCATTGGTTAAGAGAGTTAAAATGCCAAAGGTGCACCACGCAGACCACAGAATGACTCAAGACCAGTCTCTCTCCATGACAGGCTTATGTGAACATGTTCAAGTTTCAAAGCATCACAGCTGATGACGCTCTGGAGTTCTATTTGAAGTATTTCCCAGAACTGAAGATCCAAGGGGTGGATACCATTCCAGGTCAGCAATACTATATATGCTTAAATTTACTCCGTAGTCTCTTGGCCCAGTGTGTAATCTTGGAGCTAACTTACTAGTTAGCAGATGGAACCTCCTCGGTTCTCCTAAGTCACTTTTTGAGATGCTCAAATTTGTTAGAACCAAAACATCCATTCTTTACATCCTTGACAAACCCTGTAGCTGCAAAGAACACCTCCAGGAAGATACAGGCATTCAGGCAACTCATGGAAGACTAAATCAGTTACTAATTGATGAATGGGAAAGATACAGGCTACCTAATTTAGGTCCTTCTATCAGAAAACCCTTTATAGAATACTTAACAAGCTACTTTTGTTTTGGTCACTGAAGAAGACACCTTGAGTGTTGAAACGTGTTTGACTTGCATTTTATTCTTCATTTTTAACAAATACATTGTGATGTATTAAATGTGATTTACAGCACCTGTTTGTGCCATGCTACTGTATTTTCTGTATGTAGCTTAATATATCATATACAGTATATACTGATGTGTTAAAATCACTCTTTCCTTAACTCTTTGTTGGTTGATTGTTTCATTGCTTGTTAAGGCAAACACCTTGTTTTGTTTATTCTGCTGCAAAGAACACCTCCAGGAAGATACTAGCCAAGTATAACCAGTATAGAACCATCATTCTGAGTTGGGTAAAAGCTTTGAGCAGCAGGAACTTTCCTATTTTTCCTAACAATCAAGATGGTTGTGAGCATAACATTCCTGCCAGTATTCGCCTGGGCGATCCCACAGGCCAATAAGATCCATGTTTGTATGTTACTTTTTGCTAGCTTGCATTCAGTTGCTCTTTGCTGCAATTCTGCTCACTCCACCTGCTCTTCACCACAGTTGCTACACAGGTTGCATTCCTGAAGTATACATCTTGTCTTCTAGTTCTGAAGAGTTAAAGGTAGCAAAGGTCCTTCTACTTTTAAAGATGTGGCATATGGTTACTAGCAAACAGCATTAAGGATTATAATAAAGGGCCAGTTGAAAAACATCCCAGCCTGGCTCCTGGAAAACTTATAGGGACATAGGTAACTGCCTTATGGCGAGTTAGGCTATGGGTCCTTGTAGCCCAGTATTTTCGATAATGACTGGCAACGGCTTTCCAGGGTTTAGGCAGGACTTTTTCCAGCCTTACCAGGAGATGCTGGAGATTGAACCTGGGACCTGCATGCGTTCTTCCCCTTAAAAGGGATGTTGCTAAATTCAGCCTCCTAGAATGCTTCCAGACAACCTCCTTTGCCCTCTCAGCCTTGGATTGTGCTTGCTGTTGTTGCATCAACCCCCTACTCTCTTTGCTCAGGTGAGGAGACTCCAGTTACATCAAAGAGATCTTGTTGGAAAAATATCTGGAGGACTGGAACTAGCCTCACCTGTTGCTATCATTAAAATGAGATCAAAACACACTTTCCCCACATCCCGGAACTCTACATGAGTCCGTTTAATTGCAGGAACAACTAGACTAATGATGTCATTGGAGTCCTTCGGAAACCATATTCCAGAAAGCTGCTCTGGCATATGTAGTGGCTAGAATGCAAGCTGGGACACTTCTGGTACAAATGTTGCCTCCACCATGAACTTCACTGACAAAGAAGCAAACAGCTCCCTCCCCCCACTGGAGATGATGACAATAGTGCCCTGTTGTGCAATGCTCTAAGAAGGATTGTTGAAATAATATATGTGAAGCACTTTGTTTAACTGAAATGTGCTACATAAATCTTCAGTAGTGCTGTTGTTTATGAAACTACTAACTTCTGCTATTGATTCCAGTAAGCTTCTCTTTTTCTCTCTTTCTCCCCACCCCCTGCTCTTGTTCATGTGGCAGGTTTTGAGTTTGATCAGTGGCTGAATGTGCCCGGTTGGCCGCCATATCTTCCTGACCTTTCACCTGGGGAGGAGCTGATGAAACCAGCTGAGAAACTGGCAGAGCTGTGGGCATCTGCCAACCACAACATAGAGGTCATTAGATCAGTAGATATCTCTGCTTGGAAAACCTACCAGCTGGTCTATTTCCTGGATAAGATCTTGCAGAAGTCTCCATTACCATATGGTGAGATTCCCTTTGCTATGCTGAAGGAGTTATCATGGTAGGATAAAAAGAGCATGATGGACGGTGGCCCAGCAGAAAGCAAACTGAAAATTCTGGGAATGAGAGTTCAGAACATGGGATTGAGTAACATGGCCTTTTGAGTGAATATGTGTTTGTGGTCTTCTTATGTGGGGGTACTAGAGGCTTTCTAGGGACAGAAAGGTCTGTGATCATGTTTTTCCTATGTCTGAGATCTTAAAAATAAAATGGAATAGCTTCCAGAGGGGTAATCATGTTAGTCTGTTATAGCAAACACATACACAAATCTTGTGGCACTTTAAAAGACTAATAGATTAATAACTGAATAAGATTTTACAATGGAAAAAAATGTAAAACAATGGGGTCAAAGGCCCTCAAAATATAAGAGACACAATGGCTGCGTTCTGATGTCACAATAGCCCATGATAGGTTAATAAGCCACTCACAGTAGTTTATTTTTTAAATAGCCCACAATCCCTCACCACACAAGCGGGCCAATAATCTACTGTAAACTTATTAAGCTACTGTGTGTAATTTGACTCATCCCCATGCAGTCCTCCTACCTGAGCAGTGGTGCTGTTTCATCTCTGAAGCTCTGGAAATTTGCAGGATCGGAACAAAACTTCATCCACAGCCTTCCCCAGTCAGGAGGTACCAATCCACCATCAAACACCTGCACCGTCATTCAGCAAGAAGGGAAAATCCCAAGTGCACCAAAAAGGATGAAGTCGCTAGGAAACGGGGGGGGGGGGTGTGTGCAGGATCAGGGCAAAACTCCACACACAGTCTCTCCTAGCTGGGTAACACCCGTTCCACCATCAAACCCCCTCACATTTATTCCAGAGGAGCAAAAATCCAGAGTGCACCAAAAAGGGGGAAGTAGCTAGAAAACCTTGTGGGCTTGCAAGATTGGGACCAGACCTCATACCCTGCCAACTCTACACTGCTGGCTTGGTTGCTTTAATGTGTTCCTAAGCTGCAAGCCAAGGAAGAGCAGAGCAGCAGCTGTTTTGACCGCTCTTGCCGCACAGCTCTGTAGCCAGTCAAAATAACCCATGGTGACTGCCACACAACACTAGGGTAACCATATGGAAAGGAAGACAGGGCTCATGTATCTTTAACTGTTGTATTGAAAGGGGAATTTCAGCAGGTGTCATTTATATACATGCAGCACCTGATGAAATTTCCTCTTCATCACAACAGTTAAATCTGCAGGAGCCCTGCTCTCTTTTGTATCTGGTCACTGTAGTATAGCTCCTGCAGCTTTAACTGTTGTGATGGAGAGGGAATTTCACAAGGTGCTGCATGCATACAAATGACACCTGCTGAAACCCCCTTTCAATACAACTGTTAAAAATACAGGAGCCCTGTCCTCCTTTTCATATGGTCACCTTACACAGTATGATCACCCACTATGGGTTAAATAACCTACTCTGCAGACTGTGGGTTATCAGAGTGGGTTATATTGGCCAAATAAGCCATTGTGAATTAAAAAACTCCTGCAGATGACATGATAACCCATGATAGATTAATTAAACTATCGTGGCTTAATTAACCCATCATGGGTTATCATAATATCTGAACCCAGTCAGGGTGTGACATATTTATGTACAGCTCAAATGCATGAACAGTAAGCATGGTGACCATTCAGAGAAAGGAGTAACTGGAATATCATGTTATTGTCCAGTTTTGCAATGCAAATTTCCCTTACATCGTAGGGGAGAGAAGTGACTGTAATTATCGTTTCATATTAAGGGAACGTTGAGAAGATGAGTGCTTTGTACCCCAAGATCTCCAAAGCACAGAATGCAGAGCTGCGTCTTCGTTGGTGCCAGATTCTTCTCAAGAACAATCATGAGGCTGAATTTAGCAAAGTGAAAGACTTCCTTCACAGCCAGGTTTGTGGTTAATGCGTCTTCATGTCGAAAGCTCCTAGGCATGCAAATCCGGTAGCTTTCACCGAATGAATTGCCTCTTCTTAATTAGAAGTTCTGGGCAGTGGTGCAGCTAGGTAATTTTATTCCCTGGGCTTACAGCCCTCCACCACTATTTAGGCAGCCATGTTATATTCATTTGTGAAGCATGCAGCTTAGGGTGACCATATGAAAAGGAAGGCAGGGCACCTGCAGCTTTAACTGTTGTGATGAAGAGGGAATTTCACCAGTAGCTGCATACATACAATGACATCGGCTGAAATTCCCTTTTCTATACAACTCTTAAAGATACAGGAGCCCTGTCCTGCTTTCCATATGGTCACCCTAACACAACTAGCAGCTCTCTTTTCTACATCCCCCAACTCCACCACCATTATGATCTGACCTCTAGAAAAGACTAGCATGTCTTATGATCAGGTTTGGAGTAGGATTTCCTTGCCTTCTTCCTAGGACATTGTTAGGGGCTACAGGCTTGGCAATGAACTATTCTATGCTTTTATTTCAGGGAAAGCAGAAGTATACCCTTCCCATCTACCGGGCCATGGTGAGTGGTTCAGAGTCTTCCCAGGCATTGGCTGTGGAGACATTCTCCGCCACTGCTTCACAACTGCACGTGAACGTCCAGAACTATGTCAAAAAGATCTTGGGGTTGAAGAGTGACAGAAACTAAGAGGAAAGCCACAACATCAAAGCAGTTTAACGTTTGAGCTTCAGCAAATGTCTGTATACAATGTGGTGGGTAAAGGGGGGGGAGGGGAGAAGAAAGAGGATGCTTGCTATCAAACCCTATTTCCAGGGTTTGTGGGATAGGGGCAGGTCCCACATTCTTTGGAGTCCTATATTTAAAAAACCAAATATTTCATTAAATGCTGGAAAATTCTAAGGCTTCCCAGGAAGTGAAGCTTGCTCATGGACAACCTGCTGGTTTAAACCTTTTCTTTTCTTTTTTAAAGTTTGTAAATGTAAACACAAAATTATATACAAAAGATTTCTATGTATATGTTTCCAAAATGTCAAAGTAAATTAAATGCACTAGTAACATTTTTGCTGCTTTTCAATAAACAAAAGCAGAACGTTGTCATAACATTTGTTACACTTTTTATCTGCCACATTTGGTTCTAACATAGAGGCCAGGTTTACACTATCATGGAGGAGAAATAAGCCATGGTGACTTATTTCTCCTCCCCGTGCGTGCTGGTCACATATCCAGGAAATTAGCATAATTACCTCCAGCAGCATGGCTTGTCAAATCATGCAAACCCAGGCAGGGTGGCTTGTTGCCATGGATAACAAGCCACCCAGAGCCCATGCTGATGTAGGGCACATGCAAGGAGAGGAAATAAACCACGATGGCTTATTTCCCTTGCATGATCGTGCAAGCCAGGTCAGTGCGTGAGATTAGCCATTCATGCAATCTACTTTCCCCCATTTCTATTGACTGGTTTCACATGACCACCACAGCAGAGGTTTGCAGTGTCTGTGGGCACCAGGTTGACAATCTAAGTGCCCACCACTGCAGCTTCTCGTTACATGCAAACCCAGCGAGGGTGGGTTTTTAGGGTCGTTGACAAGCCACCCAGAACGCATGGGCTGTTTTAGAGTTACAGGTGGCTTGTCAATCACTCCAACATCCCACCCTCAGCAAGTTAATATTAACAAGAAGTATGCCAAATATTCAAAATGGCCACCACTGCCACAATGAGAAGCCACACAGAGAAATTCACATGCAAACCAGGCATTGTGGGTATATCTGTTACCCTCCAATACTTAACATAAATAATTCTTGCAACGGTTACTATATAAGGATGCTAACAGAGCAATCCTCACTGCTAGACTCACTAATAATTTGGCTAATAATTTATCTCTTCCATTTGATTTCAACAGAAAGGCTATATAAAAAAATCAACTTAAAATATTTCTGGGTGGGTGCTTCTGGGACTGTCACCCTGGGGTAAAAACTACAATTTGCAAGTGTTAACAGTCGGGAAAGCGGTAATCTGGAGATAGTGGGCTGGCCAGAAAAGTGTTGGCAAAGGGTCCAGTAAGCAGCTCAGTTTGGGCCGTGCAGGGCCTGCATTGTCATGATGGAGGCTGCTCTTAATGCCTTTCCCAAGACCAGAATACAGCCCGAGCGCTATGGCCATGGACCCAAACCTAGGAAAATAAAAACAGAAAAGATGCGCTGGATT
Source organism: Anniella stebbinsi (assembly GCA_029215795.1). Lineage (NCBI taxonomy): Eukaryota > Metazoa > Chordata > Lepidosauria > Squamata > Anniellidae > Anniella > Anniella stebbinsi. The sequence goes on along the minus strand of JARDYH010000004.1, from coordinate 42,271,340 downwards.
TTCCTGCCCAAAGCCCAGAAACACAAAAACCTTGTGAAAATCCTAAGAATACAAGCAGCAGTTTTGTAACCATGCAGAGTCCTTCGTGTAGAAAATAGCTTTTTAGTGAGTTACAAAGAGGGCAGGTTCACAGTTCACATTGGTTCTAGTTATTCTGTTGATTGCTCGGCATGTATTTGACCAATACGTTTTAGCAGTTAAGCAGTAAGCAATCAAGAGTCCCTGTTTCTCTTTTGCATTTTCAACGTCAGGGACTCCTGTTATCCTGTGCCTGACTACGGTTACACTTTCTAACACAGCTTGTATCGCTTCTCCCCACTGCCACTACTTCCGCCTTCGCATTAGTTGGTGACCGCATGTTGGGTGGGCCACTTGCCTCTTGTGGTTTTCCTCTTCTGTCTGCAGCTCTCTCGGTTGCTATCGCAGCCAGTTGGGGTGGGACAGGAAGGAACCTCCCTGGTGCGACTGCGCAGACTGTAGACTCTGCCCTGTAAGCAGTCGTTACTTCTATTCCTTTGCGTTTCTTGGGCTTTCTGACGTGTTTTCGCTATAGGAGGCTTGGGCACCATCTGCTAGCTGAAGCGTTTGGCAGACAAAATGGAAGCAGAGAGAGACGTCTGTGGGGAAGCAGACGGACCCATGGGTAAGAAAAAGGAAAATTGACTTGAGCAGATCTATGCTGGGGTTTGATCCTCAACCCATCAACCAGGGGTGCAGAACCTCTTCCAGCAAGAAGGCCAAATTCCATTTTGGAGAGCTCTTGGGGGCTGCATTCCAGTGGTAGGCAGGGCGAAGGCAAAAGGGGCGAGGCCAAAAGTAGCAAAAGTTCCAGCATATTTTAGCTTAAAGCTCCTACTGTCAGTAACTAAGCCTTAGGAGAGAAAGTTGAACCTTTTAGAATGGGGGGAAATACTGCACAAAAGCCAGGAACCAGCAAATGCTCAGTTGGTTGCTAGAAAGGGGGTGGAGCTTGGGGAAGGGGATGGGCCCATCTGGGGAACCCCAGGAGGGCCAGATTTGTCCCCCAGGCCTGAGGTTTTGCACCCCTGCCTAAAACAAAAATGACTGCAATAGCTCGGTATTTCTAAATGGTCTCTTGCACAGCAGCTGTGAACTGTCAATTACCATGATGCTAAACAGCAAAAGACATATAGCATTATCTATTCTAGCCTTCCCCAACCTGGTGACCTCCAGATGTTGTTGCACTACTACAACTCCCAGCATTCCTGATCATTTGCTATGCTGGCTGAGCCTGATGGAACTTGAAGTCTACATCATCTGGAAGGCACCAGGTTGGGGAAATCTGATCTATTAGTTGGTTCAGTATTCATCTCTGACTAGGCAGAGTTTGGATGCTATCCCTTCAGGCTGCTCTTCTCTATATAGTCTGGGACTGGCCCACTTCTGTCAAGGCTAGCAATGACTAAAAATGGTGATTGGGCTATTCACTGTTCTGCTCAGTGTGCTTGTAAACCAAGTGGTTGATTTCCTGATTATTTCTGTGCAAGACAGCAGGTGGCGTTGTGAGTGGTTTGAGACAGACAGTCATAAGATTGGCTGCCCTTTTGCTCTGTAGCTGAGGAATGAGATAGCTAGCTCTCTGGAAGTTGTTTCCTGACGAATAGTCAAACACTGAAATGCTAAAGCCCTAGCAAAAGGAAAAGGACCAAAGCAGGCAGTCCTCTTTTTGGTGCTGCATATCCTAATTTTTGGGGAATTGATAAGTGGCCACTCTGAAGTCCAAAAATTGCAGATAGCTGTTTTGATCCATATAGGCTGACCATATGAAAAGGAGGACAGGGCTCATGTAACTTTAACAGTTGTAGAGAAAAGGCAATTTCAGGCAGCATCGTTTGTATGCAATTTGTACCTGGTGAAATTCCCTCTTCATCACAACAGTTAAAGTTGCAGGGGCCCTGCCTTCTTTTGTATATGGTCACTCCAGTATAGTGCCTGCAACTTTAACTGTTGTGATGAAGAGGGAATTTCACCAGGGACTAATTGCATACAAATGACACTGGCTGAAATTCCCTTTTCTCTACAACTATTAAAGTTATATGAGCCCTGTCCTCCTTTTCATATGGTCAGTCTAGATGATCCATACCAACAAACCAGTTCTAGCAGTTTTTCTCTCTGCCAGGAGCTGGTCTTTTGTAAAGCAAATGGGTTGTATATTCAAGACCAGCCCACCCCAAATACTTTGCATTACAACAGGGATAGCTCACAGCTATATATTTCCCTTCCCAACTACTGTGAGGATTGTAGCTAAGTTCAGAGGAAACAGGGAAGCCTGGCGAGCAGGTTTGTGTGTTTGACAAATGGCATCATCGTCCCTGCTAATCAAAAAGCCCTGGCTTCACTACCACACTGGTGGCCACCCTATAACACTTACATGGCAAGAAAATGTGTGTTAAGAGTCCACCAACCAATGATTTCTTTGGTTACCAAATTTATGAAGCACAAAACCCAACCTGGTGCCCTCCAGATGTGTTGGGCTGCAACTCCCATCATTCCAAGCCAGCATGGACATCAGGTTGGGGAAGGCTGTGATAGACTAATGTTGGGTGGATGGGATTCTTTAATATGGCCAAAAGAGTAGAAAAAATGTAAACCTTAGAAGTTGTGGCAAAAAAGGATGTAGCAGGTTGTGAGTCTGTACTGTAATGATTTTACCAATCAGTAGGGTGCCTGTATAAGCAGAGATGCGTGGCAAGTGCTGAATGCACTTCAGTATTAATAACCTCTATACTAACCCTGGTGGGATGCAGCAATTGCTCTGAGACACAGATAGAAGCAACAGGTGATGTTATGGGGCTGGTATACAGGGAAAGTTTTCAGTCACTTATGCCAGATCTACACCAAGCAGGATATAGCACTATGAAAGCGGTATATGGAGGCAAGATCTACGCTACTACTTTAGCAGTATTGAAGTGCACTGACAACTGTTGAGGCCATGACACATTCCATATTCCACTTTCATACCGCTTTCATAGTGTTATATCCGGCTTGGTGTAGATGTGTCATTGGCCCAAACAGTTGTCAGTGCACATCAATAATGCTATAAAGTAGTAGTGTAGATCCTGCCTTAGTGGGAGGCACACACAAAAGGATCCACAATGTAACTGTTTGTCTATTAAACAGTAAGCCTACGCAGCTTTAACAGCAGTTTTAATAATACTTTAGGCCTTCCTGTTCCAGGGCTTTTCCTCAACAATCTCAGAGTTCAGCTTGTTCCAAAGGAGGATCTTCTCCTCCTTTGGTGATTCCCCACTGCTTCACCAGCCCTCACATATGATCTCAGGCTGTAGTCCTTTGTCTCTCTGTGTTAATGTCTCTCCAAATCCTGACCTTCCTTCCTCACCAGCAGGCGACCCTCAGACACCCAAATCGCAAATGGGGCAGTTGGAAAATGTAGTTCTAAGAAATTCTAAGATTCCACAGACCCATTGTCGTGGATTTCCAGTGCACTGACAAGAGACCAGTGTGTGACACTAGCAAACAACTTTATTTTCGACAGCAAAACAACGTTAGCACAGCTATGGGCTGCACTCCAAAAGGAGAGGGGAGGGCCCTGAGTGCAGTTATGGCAGGCTTTTATACTGTGTGGTAAACAATCTCAGTCCGCATGTCTCTTTTCCATGAGAACTAGCTAAATACATTACGAAATCAGCCTTCAAGATTAGAAGCCTGTGTTCCATTACTTCCAGATAACAAATTTCTGAACATGCCTGTCAGTTCTTTTAGTTTATACTGTTTCTGCAGAGAGCTCCATTATGATTTCACATACATTGTTCAACATAGCAAACTCCATTTTCAGTTCCTTCAGGTACAACACAACCTCCATTTTGAATTTTTCCCACATGCAATACGGACAATTTTGGATTTTCTTCTATACCATGTAGCAAGTAAACTCTTTGTGATTACCTGTTACTACCACACCATCACATTTATTGTTCCCCAAATTTGGGAAGGCTAAACTTTTGTGTTATTAGAAGATCGTGAATATTTAGGTTTATCACGTGGTTATTATGAGGTAGAAGAAGTTAGCCCATACAAATAGTTAATATTTTTGAGAGGTCAAAGTCAAAACAAGAATCTGCAGGAGGGAAGCACTGTGGTCTAATAGAATCACTGCATACAGACATGATTACCCTTTTCTTGTCCTGATTTTGGTTTGTGTTCTGCCTTTTGCCTCTGAGAAATCTGACATAAATGATCTAAATCTGCCCGGACGCATTAGAGCTGCAAGGCAAAGTGCATTCTGAGCTGGTAGTTCAGGTTCTACCTGCAGGAATGGTTTGTTTTGACTCCAGTCAGGCTGACGTAATTGAATAAAGGGTTTTGAGAGTCACTGAGCCATAGGATTCCATGGAACCACCCCACAGGGTACACATGTTGCTAGTGTTAGCACATAATCCTGGTTAACTTGTAGCAATAGCAGAACATGGGGGTAGTGGCTAGGCAACAGCAACGTGTCTCTCCCCCAGCATGCACACACGGCATGCGACATCCCTGGAGGAAGCCAGGATGTCGCGGCCGCCATTTTTGTTGGTGGAAGCAGCGGGGCTGGTCGCGCAAGAGCGAGGCCCCGCTCCACCTCAAATGTAAGTTTTTAAAAACAAATCTTCCCCCCAAAATCGGGGAGGCCTACCATCGCAGGGGTGGGATATTGCTGTCCCCCAATGGGCATGGTTCCATGCCCGATTCTGGTGCCCACTTACTTGCGAGTAAGCGGGCACCAGGCGGGATGGGCGCCCACATGTCCCACGGTCTTGGGACGTTCCCGGGACTGCTGGAAGAATTGGGTTTTCCCAGGGATTTTTATCCCTGGGAAAACCCATTCCCGTTCTCCTCCAGGAGTCCCTGTGCGTCATTTGGATGCACAGAAGCACCCAGGGACAATCCCACGAAAAAAAGGCTGGTGTGGAAACGGCCTCTCTCTCTCTCTCTCTCTCCTTCGCCCACAAAACAGACCTTACAGTCATGTTGGACCTTCAGCAATAGCTGCTGGCCTGTGAAACACTATGGGCAGAACCAGAAAAAACACACCAAAGGAGGCACAGAAAAGGCAAGCTAGGGCTGGACTCAGGGGGTCCCCATATTACTACCCAGAGAGTTGTAGATGATGGGGACAGCTGAAAACAGACCTGGCATCAGCACTTGGGCTGGGGGCTGGGGCTGGAGGTTGCTGCCACAGCCTTCCTTATTTTTCAAAACATGTTACAATCGAGCCCACCTAGCTGGGCATATATACAGTTTCAGATGCTCGTTTTATTATTTTTATACTTTTAAAATTCTATTTATTATCCTTTTTAACAACATAATGATGCTCATTTCCCATTAAATGGGTTTAGCACACCAGGTTAGCAGAAACAAAATCCATTTAATTTCTGTAGTCGTGATGGTGCTTCAATTTAAGTGAGATTAAAAGCAAAATTGCATGTGCTCAGGGTATTTCTTTTTGTAACAGGGTTGGCAAACAGTTTTGGGGTTGGGTTTTTCATTCATACATGTCAGGAATATAGAAGCAGTTGTAAGTATGGAATTGGCAGGGGTAGGGAGTGGAGAAGAGAAAGGTTAGTTGTGTATTTCACAACTGTAGAAAAATACACATGATGTCTAAAGCCTCCCCCCTCTCTGGGTAAGACCATTAAGTCCAAGGTCTAAATGTATCTAGCTGCACCATTGGGTGCAAATGTTGTCCCACTTTAGATTTCTGAAAGAGAAATAATGGTATATTTGTTTTTAATGCCCTTATTTTGAACATATTTTCTCTGAAGTAGACCTGTTGATTTTGATGAAAATAACTTTCAAGGAAGCGTACCTAGGATTGCAGCTTTATTTTAATATGCCTGATTAGTTGTAATTTGTGTGTGAAAAGTGCCTTTCCTTAAAGTTACTACAGGGTTATAGAGATGGTGGAGGGAGTGGTTTGTCCAGGGGCAGGGTATGGACACTTGTGCCTGCTTGCTTTCCCTCCCAGTGTCACCATTAGTTTCAGTGAGAGGATAGAAGGTGGGCCCCATAGACTTGCACAGCATTGCATTGCACAGGGGGCTCTTTGCAAACCTTCCTTTTTCTACCTGTCGGGCACCGTCCAACCTCCAGATGGAAGGAACAAGCTCAATGCCATAAACATTTGACAAGTGGCAGTGGGAGGGCCATCAGCTGAGCGTCCCATATCTAATGTTGCCATCGCACCACAATATGGAAATGTGCAGTTTGCCCATTGAGACTTCATTGATGTGCAGAACCATCTATGCGCCTGAAATATACAGCTTAAGCTACAAGGGAAGCACAAATTCTTCCAGGTAGACCATTTTCTCTGACCAGTATCATACCATCTTCCCCCCTCCCACTAGCGATCTTGGGAAAGGACAAGGAAACTAAACAGCATGCAGCATGCAGCTTCTGCCCACGGATATAGCAGAGTTTGTGTGTGTTGACCCTCTTTCGGCAGGAGAAGGAGATCCAGAAAGCTGACTTTACAGCCAGAATTTGTAGGGGAGAACAGTTTGTGCACACAAATGGGTAGCAGAGAAATGCACTACACAATGCCTGGTTAGCACAACGCATAATTTTGCTTTGTTCTTTAATACTCAGCTCTCGCCAGTGAAATCAACTTCTGTTATTGTAGCAATATAATCCCTGCTACCAATTACAGGGAAGTTGTCTTTTAATTTATTTTCAATTCACTTCTTTACACATTTGAGTCCATGGGGAACAGGGTCACTTGGAACATAATATCGGCCACTAGAGGGTAGTCATGTCTAGGTTTGCTTGGCCAGGTACAACTGTTTTCTCCAGCAAATTGGATTCCCTAGGCTGAGAATTCTTCCAACAAGCATCAGAATGCAGGCAGTCACATGGATGTTTACAACAATGGGTCAAATTAACTCCTTGAGCCCTGTAAGGAAACAGAAAGATGTAAACAATGGAGATTATTGCCCAGTACTTCACTAACCTCTAAGTAGTGAAGTGTCTTCTTCAGGCAGCATAAGTTATGGGCCAGTTTGCACAACATGAATGGCTCATTGAGGGTTATTGTTTAACCCCTGAATAACATGAGTTAAACAACCTTTGCATAACCCTACTACTAATCGACAGCTATGCAAGCATTGTTTAACCCTTGAATAACTCACCCAGGTCCACACGACACATCGCAAACCCAGCTCGCCCCTATTTGGAGTGGCATATTCAAAATGGCAGCCAAACATACCTGGCACATGCTGTGGCATATCATCAGTTAAATAACCCATGATGACCCAGCCATGTTGTGCGAACCAGGGCTGTGTAAAGCTTCCTGGATGCAATCTGACTTGGGTCTCGGTGCACTTCTACACAAAGAGGGCATCTTATAATATCTCCATTTCCAAGGCATGGAAGATGTGTGTTATAGGGAGGTAACTGGAAAACCAAGGTCAAAACTGGCTAGTGCTCTTCCAGAGATGCAGATCTAGACAATGCCTCCTGATATTTGTCTGCAAAGCTAGACAAGCATAGTTGAACAACTCTCCAGTTGACTAGAGCAGTTAAGATTCCTATGCATCCTTAATTTCAGAGCCGATGCCCATGAACATACCTGTTATTTCAGAAGTGTAACATCCCTAGCTGACATGAGTCTTATTCACACAATAAATATGAATGCATGGAAAGGGGAGCAAAGTCTCATCTGTTGGCCCCACTCCCTTAACTCCCTTCTGCAATACACATTAATTGGAAGGCTGGAACAGAGCCTACATGCATATATGTCAGGGGTGCGGGACTTCAGGCCGGCCTAAAAACCCAATTTGTCCCTCTAGGGTTTCACCAGATGGCCATGCCCTCTTCCACTGGCCCTGCCCCCTTCCCCCACCTCCGATTGTTTGGAGGTTTCCTGGCTTTTGTGCACCCCCCCCCATTCTAAAAGGTTGAAATGCCTCTTCTAAGGATTAGTTACTGAAAGTAATATCTTTAAACTACAATATGTTAATACTAGAGATGTGAAGGCCCAGAAAAAATCAGAAAAAAACAATTTTTTCCTGTTTTTTCCCCGAAGGCTTTTTTTTTCCTAAAAAATTGGAAAAAATGAAAAAAATGAAGAAAAAATGGATTATGGAATGCTTTCTTTTAGCATGATGAATAAAATGTTTAAGACAAGGTGTTCATACATCACTTCTCCAAATTATTTCTAAAAACTATTTACAGTATCAGATTATTACAATTTCTGTGCACCAAGGACAAGCAAGTCCTAGCTTGCAAACTGAGAGACTACAACTCTCAAATACAAAAGCAACATGCATTTCTGCCTCTAGGGGGCACTGCCATTAACACAAGAGAAGGGAAAATGTTTCAGTTTCTTTTTTGCTTGTGGGTGGTTCTGCCCTCTTTGTCTTGACTAGTCTAGGCCACAAAGGACTGGAAGAAAGTACAGAGCAACAAAAGGGAGCTGAAAGTATACTTAATTGAAAGGTAAGAGTTTAAATTTATCAGATTTCAGAAAATTAAACTATATTTTAGCTGCATTGGTTTATTTTCATAACCCTTATGTAAATCATAATTTAATCATACTAATCTTATTTTTATTGCCCCCCCAACCATAGCTTAGTGTAAGCTAGTGCAAGCTAGTGCAAGCTTAGTGCAAGGTAGCTACTAAATTATTTTTCTCCCCACCCCCTCAGGAAAATGGTGAGACCAACATCTAGCATATGGAGGCATTTCCACATTACAAGTTCTTCTGAGAAAAAAAATGTGATTTGCAAATACTGTCAAATGAAATATGCATTTCCAAATGCTACTAGGATGACAAAACACATTCTTGTATGTAACAAGTGTCTAGTAGATATTAAAAATCCTTCATGGATCTAAGTGAGGAGGACCATAATGATGAAAGTACACATAGCTTTCCTCAACATTCTCGTTCAAGAAGTCCTCTTTCTACTCCATCTGTAACATCAGCATCATCACAAAGTGTTGTCCCATCAGCAGCAACTTCAAGTAAATAAATATTGAAACCAACTGCATCCAAAAAATACTCAATAGCTTCATTTGTAGACAAGATATGACATCAGGAAAAAAATTATCAAGCTCTTGCAAGAGCGATATATTCTTCTGGAACCCCATTGTCAATAACTGAAAATACATACTGGCAGGAAGCTTTTAAATTACTAAGACCATCATACCGTTTGCCCAGTAGACGTTCTTTGACCAAGCCTCTTTTAGAGTCAGAATACGAACGTGTAATGGAATCTGTGCAAGGGAAAATCAACAAAGCACTGTGTCTTGCACTACTTACAGATGGATGGACAAACGTGAGAGGAGAAGGAATTATACATTTTGTGATAACAACACCTCAACCACTTTTTTCCAGAAGCATTGAAACGGGAGAGAACAGACATACTGCAGAGTATATCAGTGGTAAAATATGTGAAGTCCTACAGAAAATTGGGAGTGGTAATTTGCTTTGCTGACTGACAATGCAAGTAATATGAAAGCAGCATGGGAGATCATAATGGATACGTATCCACATATTACTGCAATAGGATGTGCATCTCATGGGCTAAACTTGCTTCTTAATGATATTATGAAACTGGACACCCTTCAAAGGATCTATAGAAGAGCAAAAAAAGTCATAAAGCATGTAAAAGCTACTCATATTGTATCTGCAGTTTTCAAGAAGGAGCAAGTAGAAAAAAATGCAAAGAATAACATAGTGACACTGAAGCTTTGTAGTAAAACTAGGTGGGGTGGAGTGGTGATCTCCTTTGAAAGTTTACTAAAAAAAACAAAGAAGCTCTTCAAGAAACAGTAATAGTTGAGGACCTTAAAGTACCCAGGAGTGTAAGGAACACTGTACATGATGAGGATGTCTTCTGGGTTCAGCTGCAGAATTCCTTGAAGATTCTAAAGCCAATTTCTTCAGCAATCACTGCATCTGAATCAGACAGTGCACTTTTATCAGAAATTCCTTACCAAATGGCCAAGATAAAAACAACTGTTTTTGAGAATCTCAGTGTATCTCCACTTACAACTACAAAAGAAAGTAAAGTGAAATATTTTATTTTAAAAAGGGAAGAATTTTGTTGCCACCCAATTCATGCTGCTGCAAATCTGTTGGATCCAAGGTTCAAAGGCGAAAATATCAGTGATGATAGCACTTCTACTGCATTTGACTGGATTACAAAACAAGCATCATACTTAGGACTTGATGTTGGAAAGGTACTTTCAAATGTTGCAGAATACAGAACATCTTCAGGGATTTGGTCCAGGAATGCAGTCTGGGATTCTGCCAAACGTATCCCTCCTACAACATGGTGGCAAGGTCTTTGCACAACACAGCCTCTGCCTCCTCTTGCTTCTTGCCTTCTTCAGTTTCCTCCATCTTCTGCAGCATGTGAAAGAATCTGGTCTATGTTTAGAAACACTCACACCAAATCAAGAAATAAACTGACATCTGAAAGGGTATAGAAGCTTGTTCCAATCCAGGCAAACCTTCAGTTTTCAGAAATCCATAACTATGATGATGAATCTTGTCCCCCCACCCCTTTTTCCTCAGTTCTTTTTATGGGAATGGGTGCTTTATATCTGCTTGACACTGTGGAGGACTAGCAGAGACATGCTTTTCTTTGTTACTAATGTTGATGGTTTCTTCTGGTTTAAAAAAAAACAAATTTTTTTGCCTGTTCCTCATAAACTGGCAAAATCAAAGAGGTTCTTTACAGTTCAGGTTTTCCTTACAGTTCAGGAGCTTGTAGCTCCATTTGTTACCAAATAAAGTACATTTTTTAAAAAGTAAATTCAGTTTGTAATACATGTTTGAATACACTGTACTTTGAATATACCAAATGTGATAATTTTATGCCAGACCAACTTATACATAATGACATTTTATTTTCCTAAAGTAACAAAGTGACTTTCAATCTGTAAAAACTGCTAATATTGCATCTTTTTCAATTTTTCCAAAAATTTCAATTTTTTCCCCAAAGAAAACCTGGAAAAAACATTTTTTTCTATGGCTTCAAATTTTTTGGGAATTTTACATCTCTAGTTAATATTTCTGGTATTTTGGTCTTCCCCATTTGCCTTTGGCCTACCCACTATTGGAATGTGGCTCCTGAGAGCTTCTCTGAAATTTGGCTCTCAAGCTGAAAGAAGTTCAACACCCCTGATATATGCGGTCAGAAACGCTTCAAAATATGCAGTCTCTGCTTGCATAGAGTGGCCCTTCAGATGTTGTGGACCAACTCCCATCAGCCCTAGCCCAATGGTCAGGAAACCTGGGAATTGTGATCTAAACAACTGGAGGGCACCAGCTTGGGGAAGGCTGGTAAGGAGAGACCCTACAAGTGTACTGTTGTATGTGTGTAGATGCTGTTCTGACTTTCCAGTGAGCATATTGGAATTGGGGCCAGGAATGATAGTCTTGCTTTTATCCCACCATCATGTGTTCATATCCATAAACAGTGCCACTTGACTATCATAAGAACATAAGAAGAGCCACCCTGGATCAGACCAAGGGTCCATCTAGTCCAGAATTTTGTTCACACAGGGGGCGACTAGATGCCTGTGGGTAATGAGTTCAATAGTACCCTCCCATTCATGTTCCCCAGCAACTGTATACCTACCAATACTGCCTATAATTCTGGAGGTAGCATATCATGACTAGTAGCCATTGATAGCCTTATCCTCCATGCATGTTTCCAATTCCCTTTTAAAGCCATCCAAATTGGCAGCCATCACTACATCTTGTGGAAGTGAATCCCATAGTTTAACCATGTGAAGAAGTGCTTCCTTTTATCTGTCCTGAATCTCCCACCAGTTTCATGGGATGACACTGAGTTCTAGTATTATGAGAGAGGGGGGGAAATTTCTTCCTTTATGATCTCCTTTACTAGTCTAGCCTAAATTTACAAGTTCGCTTTCCAGAGTCTCAAAGAACAGCAACAAATGCTAGGAAACCGATGGTTTTTTTTAAAAAAAAATGAAATGCAAGTGTTCAATTAGTTTTGGATAGAAACATTTCCGGGTCAATTGCAATAAAATCCATGTGAACAGAATTTTGGTACATAGCAATCTGCCTCATACTGAGTCAAACCACTGGTCCATCTAGCTCAGTATTGTTTACACAAGTAGTCTTTAATGTTTTCAGGCAGAGATGAGTCACTTTTAACCCAAACATGCATTTGGGGATGTATTAATTAATTACTAATGATCTACAATAGGGGCTGTCAAACCTATATCCCATATAAATACTCCATTGTACAAGTATGGACTTCTATTATAAACTGTTAATTCCATGTTGCTACGGAATTAATCTAATAAAATCTTTAAAAATTATTTTAAATTGGTTAAAATAATAATGAGAACAGCAACAATGACTATTCATTGTTTCCTTCCTCATTTCTAAAACCATGTGAATCTGTAAAACATCCTGAACTATTGGGTATCATTGGCCGATAGTTTAAAAGAAAATATGTTACTGGCAGGCACAGACTATAAGAATACATCATTAGTAAGACTGTGATCCAAAGCACACTGGAACTTATTTCCAAACAGCAGTGAAACCCTTTAAGTGTCTACTCAGAAGTAAGCCCCATTGCGTTCAATGGGAGTTACTCACAGGTAAGTGTATAGGACTGCAGTCTTGATGTGTTTAGGTCTGGAGTGTAAGTGCATTCTCTCAAGTGGTTTCTCCTCCTTTCTCAACACCAAGAACAACGCTTTCTCTTTGTGGCATTTGTACATTAATAAATACAAATAAATTATTACAGGAACAATCTCTCTAACACAGAATCTGGTCATGTCCTGATGACACTTTAGGCAACAGAGGGGGGAATAGGCAACTCAGAGTACATTAAACTGCTGGTACTCCCCAGATGACTTGTTGCCCCACCCCCTATCAAGCTGCTGAAACTCCCATGTCCTTCTGGCAGGCCGTTGCTCTGCTCTCCCTCCTCCCAGGGCTGTCCCATCAGCTAGTACAAGTTCTACCAGCTGTAGAGGAGTGGCCAGGGTGCTTTCAGCTGTTCCTACTGGTGGACTCTATGGGCTTCTGAAATAGTGCACTCAATACATGAAATTAAGCAACAGAGCCCGCCACACGGCACAATAAGCAACAGGTCTCCGGATAAGCAATGGAGCAGCCCATTGTTTTCTCCATTGCTTAATTCAAGAAAATAGTGCACCGTCAGTTGTATGCTTCTTGCCAGACGACACGATAAGTAACGCAATGGACGATTGCCTAATTAATCAACTGTTGCTTATTGTGTCGTCTGAACCCAGTCTCTACGTTGAGCTGCTAACCCTGCCCCTGCATGGTTCCTGGGACTTCAACAGATGAAGTTTTGTCCATCATGGCATTAGCATACCTAGAAAAGCTGAACCTGGTGAATTTCTGCCAGTTATGCAGCTGCCAAAGCCCAGGAGCCCCACCAGGGGAAACTAAAGCTGATGACAAATGTGTGCCATCTTTGATTTCAAGCTTAAAATTATGATGGTTGGAATCCACACAAACAGAAGACTTCTCATCAATCCTAAGGGAGCATGTATAAAACACAAAAGATGTAGGTACTGCATTGATTGCTATTGCCAGAGTCAAGTGGGAAAGTTGGCCAGCCTGACCTGGTCCCTGTGAGGTGGCATCAGAGGACTGGGGCAAACCCCATGCTAGGCAACATTCTCAGAAGTGCCATTCTATTAGAGTTTGACGTCAATAGGGTGTGGCTGGCACACTGCCTGTGGCCTGGCCAGCTAGGCAAGTTGGTGGGCCGTTCAGAGTTCCCACAAGGCTTTAGCTGCTTCAATAAATAGTTCACCCACCTGTAAGCACTGCTTTCAATTACAAAAGGGGAGAAATAGATATACCCAGGTCCTCACAGTCTTACACAGTAACCCCCTTAATTTACACCTGTAAGGCAGGGCCACTACAGAGTGAATTAGTCCCATTGAACCCAGGGAGACAATGGATGTTTTCACAAGCAATGGATGCATAAATCCTTTTTGCATTTCCCTTGCCTGTCAGTTGAATGAAAACCTACATTGTTTTAAAATGGCTCTCGTCCACTTTCCAGGTTCTATGGATAACTTTAACAAGTAAAGCAGCCCAGGCTAAAAAGTGTGAAATAGCTTGCAATCTTCCCTGTGGTAACAGAAGGGGGCAGTGGCAGAGCAAGGAACTACCCAGGACTCTCCCAAACCTGATCTTTCTCCTCTAAAAAGGAGGCTCTGCTGGATCAGACCATATAACCCAGCATCCTGTTTCCAATAGTGGTCAGCTGATGCCTCCAGGAGGCCACCCATAAACACCCCCTCCCCATGTGGTATTTAGAGGCATGGTTGGCTCTGGTCTACCAAAGCTTATGCCACCATAAATCAGTTGGTTATTCCTCTGGAATACCTTGAAGTTCCACTTAGCTCCCACAATCTTTTTCCACATAGGGATATCCTTTTATTCCTTCTTGAAAATGTCTGTCCTTGGCAAGCAGCCATAATAATGGATTCTGTATATTTTTCTAGAAGTAAGACCTCTTGGATTCATTAGCACTTACCACTACGTAAAACATGAACAGGATCAGGATGCACGTAACTTATAACTAATTAGTCCTACTGATTTTGCAAGGACTTCCAGTGCAATTCCATACATGTCTACTAAAAAATAAGTCCTATTTATATCAACAGAGCTTACTCCCAAGTAAGTGGGTATAGGATTGCAGCCTTAGTTTTTACTATGGTTACGCTGGGTTCCAATTTGTTGTGAATTCCATGGTACCTTAAAAGCCAGATTTGTTGTGGCACAACTTTTGGGGACTAAGTAAAGACCACTTCATGAGATTTGTGATTGTGCTGCTTTGATTGTGTTTCCTAAAATTTATCACCCCGGCCTTGGCGAATGACTGGGGTAGGCGGGTGGTAACAGAAAGGAGTGTGCAGGCTGTATGAAAACTGCATATTACCAAAGAGCAAGCTCTGGTGGTTTTTGACTCGCACAGAACACCCTGTCTTACCTTCATCCCATGTTTTGTGCTCTCCAATGGGAATGCAGGTGGCAACTGTCCCCATCAAATCAAAACTCATTTATATAGTTCTATTCTTGGCAGAGGAGGGGAAAGCAGGCGGGTTTATCTGCTTTGATGAGCAAACAAGCCCAAGAGATATGGAAGGTAGAAAAACATCATCCTGGGTGAAACTGGCACAGGCCCTGCCAGCTCTTCTCTGGTAATGATTAAACTGCCAGCCTAGATTTCCCGGCAAGGTAGGCTGGCATGGACCCAGGTGGCACATATTATGCAAATTCCCCAGGCGGGAGCTGAGTACCTGTGCTCGGAATTCCCCTAGAGGTGGAGATCGTGTTACTGGAGAGGCTTAAAAGGGACAGCCAAGGGAGGGGCTGAGCCATACGCAGGGAGTGGAGTCACGAATACCAGGGCACAGGTGAACAGGAGCCGAACACTCTCTGGGACGCTGCCTTATTAGCCGGCTACTACCGTGTGGATTAACTGCTGCTGGAGCACCTGCCTGGTACGTTTTAAAAAAAAGGTGTATGGGGGGAGCTGAGAGATTGGTTGGGGAGGATGGATATAGCATAGCTGTGCCTGATCCATGGTCAGGTATGGCTGAGGATGTTGTTATGGCTGCTGCAGTGCACTCCATTACCTGGTTATTTGCTGGCAATATACAAGCAGTTGTTGAGCTTTTACTACCCCCTCCCACATGCACACGCTTTCAATGAGGACAATGGGATGACCATCACTTCCATGTGCTGCTTATGAGCTTCTAAATGCTTCTCTGGCTGGTCATCATTGCAAGCAGAAAATTGGACTAGGTGGATCTCTTGGTCTGATCCGATCAAGCGCTGGTTCTGCTCCTATGGACTCGGCGAAGCTAAAACCCCTTTTTGCCTCCAGCTCCAGTCCATCAGCAGGTTTGCAGCTTTCTGGCAAGGGCGTCCTGGGCCCGAGATGGCTCTGCTTTGCCCCGCCACAGGTTTCTCCTGTAATTTAGCATTCGTATGCTTCCAATTTTGCTGTAGAGAGAGAGATCCCAGTTCTGATAGGCCTCGGGTCCTGCTCGGAGAATTTACAATCTATGCAGCAAGATGGAAGGGCGGGAGAGAGATAAAGGATTGGCAATGATGAATGATAATGGCTGAGCAGCTAAGGTGAGGCCAGCATGAGGCAGGCAAGGCTGCGCTCAGAGAAAACCGTCGATAAAACCGAGCTTTGTCATCGGTAGCCTGGGGCATCTAGTATGGTTTGGCAGGGGGTCTTGCTTGGACATTCACGATACCAAAAGTGGCGAGGCGAGGTGGGGGCTTTAGAAGTATGCAGAAAGGCATCATTGATTTAATGGTTGTAGCCTGTGCCTAGAAAGAGACAGCCAAAAATCCAATAAAAACGCAGGTTTCTGGGACTCGCAGGGTAGTATCTAAATGTTAGTCCTATGTAGAGTAGATCCATTAAATGAATGGGACTTAAGTAAATTGGGACTTAAGGCTCATTCATTTCAATGGGTCTGCTCTATGTAGGACTTACATTGGATACTACCCACAGTGGGTATTAAAGGCTGATGAGCTGGGGACTTTTGAAAAATAAATGTAATAAATGTAAAAGCTGTATTTCTTGTTTTTTTGTTTTTATTTTTAAACCCTTAGCTATATTTGTCAACCTGGGGAGGGTGGAATTTAATTTCTATGTTGAAGTAAAACTGTCATGATTGTTCCTTTTTATTTCAAGTGAAAGGTTAACAATGGGCAATGGGGAAAGGACCTTTTTGATTAAACTGGCTTATAGCTTGATTTGTTGTTGGGCTTGCATGGCCAGAAATGGATGTCTCTGTATTTTGGGGGACCATCTCAGATGCTGGTGACTGATCCCAGCTGCAAGGGTCTTGAAGGTCTGCTGAAAATATGAAGGAGCAGCACGGTGCTGCTAGGAACCAGGAGTTAGCATTGCAAAGTTGATATATGCAAAAACCTTGAAGAAGAAGAAGGCGGAAAGGCTGTGTTTGATCAATGCAAGCTCTCAGGGATGGTGCTGCTGGGGCTGTGCTGTGCTAGCAGCTTCACTCTGGTTGGGCTGGCTGGAACCATCCCAGACTCTTAACCATTTCAATCTTCTGGCAGAAAATTCCATGGCGGGATCCTGTGAAATCAGCAACCTTTTCTCAAACTACATCAGTGCCATATACCAGCAAGAGGAAGCACCACCGGACCCAGATCTGCTGACCCACCTTGGCAATGATGACAACATTTCTCTCACTCTGTCTAATACACTCATGACAACTGAGACGACAGGTGGGTGTCCATGGTTAAGTGCTGCAAGAAAATCTGGGCAACAACATGAGAGCGAGAGGGTGGTTGCAAGCAGAGGGGTCCTAAAGCTAACAGTCAGAAAGCTCCATGCAGTAATTCAGTCTTTTCCTCCTTAATGGATTTTCTATGGGATGGTGTGTGTGTGTGGGGGGGGGGAACAGAAGAAGTGGTGGGAAAACATGGGAGGAGTATGAGTGGAAGACTGCATCCTTTAGACCTGCGCTCCTGGTAAAATTCCATGAACGAGCCTCGTCTGGAAACACCCTGAGAGAGCAGGACATCTTGTATCCTCCAGAGAATATCTGAAACCCTGGCCTATGGGAACATTTGAAACCCTGGCCTACAAGTTCTGGAAGGCCATGTTTCCCACCACAAAAAGACTGCTCTCTATCAGCAAGCAGACTAGAGTGAAGGCTAAGAGGCTCGTTGTAATCCAAGCTTTCCCCACTTTCCATGGGCAGTCTTGAGAAATCTCTTTACCTGGGTAAATGGATACGAAATGCTTTCAGTACTTGAAATGTGCCATATATTACTATTGTATTAAGATTAATTATAATCATAAGAATCCAAATACCATTCCTCCCTTTGTAAAGTGCAGGGCGCCGTATTTAAAGTTTTGACCTTATAGAGGGAGAAAAGGCCGAGAACTTCAAAATGAAACCCTAAACAAAATGTTCAGTGTTCTTAGACTTAGTGTGCTATGGGGAGCTTGGAGACGTGTTGGGAGTCTCTTTAGCCCAGTCTGCCTTTCCAACAGAAAGACCTTTTGTAAGGGGAAAAGACACCCCCCCAGGGCATCAAGGAACTCTGTAGATACTGCTGTGGTTGGCTCCATACAGTCTTTGGATGGAGTCATGCATGGTTGAGCTGGGAGCTGAGAAGCTGCTGTCCTAAATGACCTCACCCCGGTGGGGAGGGGCATGTTCAGAGATAAGGGAACAGGTGACAGGTGTACGTGTTAACCCAACCACAGTGACTAAGCAAGATAAATTCTGTGCGTAAATGCACCGGCCGCACCCTGTGCTGCTCTTGGCCAGCAGATTGTTCCAGAGGCTGGGTTGGCATTGGCAAAGTAATCTTCAATGCAGCACCTGCTAGACTGAGCCTGCTCCTTTCTTCCCTCCCCCCTGCAGGCAAACCAACATGGTATGGGGAGATGCCCCACAGCTGGAACAGGTCTCAAGTGCTGGAGTGGATCAGCTACCATGTGGAGAAGAACAAGTACGACGCCAGCGCTATAGACTTCTCCTGCTGCAACATGGATGGCTACACGCTCTGCCAATACACACGGGACCAGCTGGGACTCATCTTTGGGCCCCTCGGCGATGAGCTGTATGACCGCTTGCATGAGATTGGTACGTATCTCTGTCTGCTCCTCCCTTTCTCTAGAGGCAGAAACTCCAAAAGAGTTGAGGAAATCTAGATTGGGAGATCCCACCCGAACTGCTCTTAGCTCCCAGAAACTGAGCCTGGCTGGAGGGGGGAGAGAGCGAACTCTTCAGAAAAGAAGGTGCTGGAAATTCATGGCAGACAGCACTACGGTTGTTGCCTTTTATTGTTGGCTCCGCTCCTGTGCCTTTTAACATCAGCCACACGTACCTATGCATATACACTTACAAGCGAAGGGAAAAGATCAGGGCCATTGCAAAAGGTGGCAACTCTAGAAAGTATGATAATGCCCAGTATTCCCAATTTATGAAGGGGCAGTCCCAGAGCCTGCATTGACAGTGCTTAGTCTTATTACTAAAATTAATACCTTTTCTCGCCCACATTTGTAGCTTCTGTCCCAGACGAACTTGGCTGGATCATATCTGTGTTGAGGCCTGAAGATGTATCCCATGAAATCTTTCCTGACTCCAGTCCTTTAGGTGAGTGGAAAAAATGTCTTGGCTGCTTTATCTTGTGCCTGTTGCCCATGGTGTGCATGTGTATGTATGTGTGTTTAACCCTAAACTTCTTCCTTTGTTGTCCTTAGAACTGGGGAACTCATGCAGTGAGGATTACTTTGATGAGTTGAAGATAGTCAACCTTTTCTCACAGCCTGACCTTGGCTACATTTCGGGAGCCATGTCACCAGACAGCTCTGCGTCTCTAGCAGGTATGATTCTCCTGACTATGTCCCCTGCCTCCTGCAAGGCTCTGGATTAGGGATAAGAGAAGAGAGAATGGTTTAACATATGAGAAGCAAAACTTCTCATATGTTTTGCTTCTACAAGCAGAGAAAAGGATTAGCACTCTGGGAGCCATTCCCTTTACCCGGGGACTGTCAACATGGTGCCTCCAGATTTTAATTTTATTTCTTAATATGATTAATTGAAGCTGGCATGCTGCAAAACAAAGAACTTCCCTCCAGTACCATCATTACTGTGGTTCAAAACAGTGGCTTTGTATTTTGGAGCTCAGACCCCACCTCTGCCTTGTACTTAGGTTCTTGGGCAAGTTGTTTTAGTCCCACTGGTTTGCCTTCTGGGAAATGAGTGCTTTATAACCAGCCATGGCAACCATTTTATGAATGAGCAATCTCCCCCTGGCAGCCATTTTGTGACAGCACCCATGGCACTCATTTGAAATTCCAAATATGCCCAGCAACCGGAAAAAGTTAGGGACTCCTTTGGGATATATCAAGCCTTCTGCCTGTATTCTGACAGCAAAAAGCCCTAAACCCCAGAAGCAGAACCTCAGCATGAAGAGTTCCTCCCATTCCAATGGTGTGTCCACCTTCTCATAGCACAGAACACTTGCGATGAATCCCATACAAGTACAGTGTGAGCCCTGCTTACTACAGAGCTTTTAGCAGGAGCTGAGATTCAAATCTACATTTCTTTTTCCTCAGGGACGATGTCTCAGAGCCCTCAGTCTCAGGACTCCGGTGGAAGTGACCTAGATCTTGATCCCATAGACATGAAGCCCGGACACTTTTCTGATGGTAAGACATGGACGGGGGTTTATCAACAGGAGGACTAGATTTCAGGAGAAGTGTCTGCATGCCTGTGCATGTGTGTTGTTGAAGGCATGTGTACACACACGCCTTCAACAATCTAAGGTTGGGTTGTGACAGAATTCTCCAACATTGGAAGCCCTCTCTTCCTTCTGCGGGTGGTATATTTCCTACTCTTATATTGGTGATTGGCTGGTTGCATCATTCTTATTCTCCTTATGTTTAAAAAGGCAAATGCTATGATATGTACACTGCTCTGGGATCCCTTATGGACGAAGCGCAGCTTATAAACTTGACTAATGAAATAAAATATAAATAAATAAGTGCCAGCAACACTTCTTATACGAAGTAAGAAGCCAGAGGCTAACTTTGTAAGCTTGTTGCATATGCAGATAGGCCCTGGTTCAGGCTCTCTTAATCATTTCTATCAATTGAGCCTATGTTACATGCAGTTTTATTATTTTCCACTCAAAATCCCCTACAGGCTACTTTTCTCTCTTTGTGGGAGACCTGGATCTGTTCCCCCTTTGGAAAGAGAGGAGTTCCTGGAGGGAGGCAATTATAAGTGGGGATCTGATACTGGAGAACTCTTGTCACAACTCGACATTGGATAGGGTAGAATAGAGAGGAAATGCAGCCAAACATGGCAGTTGGAGACATGGAACTGTGATAATGAAAGAAACTGACACTGGAGTGGTTATACAGGTTGGTTGCTCTAGAGAAGCCATGTTCAACCTGGTGCCCCTCCAGACTGTTGGACTACATCCCCCATCATGGCAATTGCCCACAGTGGTTCAGGATGATGTAGTCCAATACATCCAACGGTACCATGCTGGGGAAGGCTGCTTTAGAAGCAAACTCCCTTTACATTTTGGCTTAGGTACCAGCTATTCATAAATGGGCACACTCTGCTTACTCAATGTGTAAACTGACTAGTTAGCCAGTATGTTGTTGATGAGAAGACACTGTCCTTCCCCATTGGGAGTATAGCTGGGCAGGGATGAAGCACTAAATCTGATGGGCATATTCCAGCTTTCAAATTCTACTTCTCAACTACTACTCTCCCTTCTAAAGAGGGTGTGTTTGAATTTGGGATTTCAGAGATGCCAGATGAAGTGATGTGGTGCATTAATCATACGAGCATGATGTGCATTGGGGGATTAGATTAAGTGTGTCCTACTTTTCTCTCTCTTTCTACAGGTGACTATGCAGAATATAAAAAAGAAGATCTCAAGAAGCGGAAAAGGGGACGACCCAGGAAGGTCAGCAAGGACAACAGAGACTGCCTGGAGACCAAAAAAAGTAAACACTGTACGTGGATCTCAACCTTTGGAATCCAGATTTTGCCCCAGTATCTTCTGCCACACCACTCTAGATTGTATGCTGCCTCATACACATTGATGCCCTATGCAACCACTTGACTTCTATGAGCTGACCCTTTGCCCTCCAAACTCAAGACCGCTCACAGCAAGGATTCACACACCTGATCCATTAGGACAGCCCCCAAAGACACACTCCATTGGTGATTGCAACAGTGCCCTTTATGACAAAGTGGGAGAGGAAATGTAACATCAATAAGCTTCATATCCCCCTGCATAACCGTTCCTTGGATTCAGGGCTAAGTAAGGCCAGCTAAACCATCTGAAAGGTCTTCTGCATCCTTTGAGGTTGCACAGCTAAGTTGCTTACACCATGACACCATCACCTGTATAATTTTTGATGCCCTAGATTGGCATCAAAGGGGAGGGACTTCTGCTTGCAGCAGCATCGAGATAGTTGAATAATGTTGCCTTCTGTTCTTTTTTTTCATAACCAGCCCCAAGAGGGATCCACCTATGGGAATTCATCCGGGACATCCTAATTCACCCAGAGAAAAATGAGGGGCTGCTGAAATGGGAGGACCGGCGAGAAGGCATCTTCAAGTTCCTGCGTTCGGAGGCCGTGGCCCAGCTCTGGGGACAAAAGAAAAAGAACAGCAGCATGACCTATGAGAAGCTCAGCCGGGCCATGAGGTATATATTTCTTTAAGATATTTTTAAATTAACCTTCAACTTTTATATCTATATATAAGTTGAAGATTAACCCCAGGAGGTTTAAATAAAAAGAAAATGCAATTAAAATCATAATAAAACAGAACCAGCCTCTTATTAGAAACACAAGAACGAAAAGGTAGAAACACAAGAACGAAAAGGTAGCAAGCTCTTGAAAACCAAGTCAAAGTAATAAGCAGGACTACAAACAATAAGGAGGACTTGATGTATGCCTGAAAAGACTTGGGAAAATACTAGGGTCCTTGTTTGACACCAAAAGGACAACAAAGTGTTATGTAGGTGCCATGTTAGCACTGCAGTTCCTGGAAGAAGCAGAGGCATTAGAGGGGAGAAATGAGGTAGACCAACCTAACCTACCTCACATGTTTGTGATGACAATAAAAAGAGAATCTCGTGTTCAGCACATCCTGAACTGTCTCAAGGAAAGGTGGAATGAAAATGTGATAGAAATGAAAATGAACCCAATCCCTGAAAGCTTCTTTCTTTTCTCCCCTGCCCCCCATTGCTGACCATGGCCGATCATTTCTCCCTTCTTGAAACAAGTGCAATCCCAAATTCCTAGTCCTCTTTGTGTCTCTCAGGACTGCCTTTTCAATAAGTCCTGACCCTGTCTCTCCTTCCCACAGGTATTACTACAAGCGGGAGATCCTAGAACGAGTGGATGGCCGGAGACTTGTGTACAAATTTGGGAAGAACTCCAGTGGGTGGAAGGAGGAAGAGGTGCAGCTGCGAGAGCCACAGACTGATTTGTCCCTGGCCCTGGCCCACTCCTGCTTAGAGGGTCAGCTCTAAGCACAATGCACTGATATGGGGCTCCAAGCCTTTAGGTTGCTGTCTCAAGCAGTGTGTTAGACTCGCCCCTCCACGGGGCAAAGTGTGCAGTCTGGCTCCCAGCCGGGAGCTCAGGTAATTACAGCTGATATTTTGGCTCAAGTAGGTTATTGTGAACCATTATTATTCTGTTGCGATTGGACTCTGGCTGCCGCCGACTCTGAATAGGATTACAATGCCTTTGGCTGTCCGAGGCCCTGCGCGGAGCTCATTGAGGCAGAAGGAACAGGCCGTTCTTGGCGATGGCTTTGGCCCGGAGGGCCTTTCACAGGGCATCAAGCGGTCTGCTGATCCAACGTGAATGCTGCAGTCAACTGTTCACGTGGGGAACTAGGATTTACCACTCTGTACCATCAGCATATGGGAATGCTGATCAATCCTGATATCAACTATGGAGTGGCAATTGGACACACTGCTTGCCACTCAGCTGCAGACTGTTTACCAGCTAATGCTCCTGTTTCAACAGGCTGAAGTTAGCTGGCAGAAGTAAGGCTGAGATCATTGTGGATTTCAGATTGTTTTGGATGCTAGGGTTCGGGAGCCCTCCCAGTCAGTTTATGTGTGTGGTGGGCAGTCCTGCATTTTGAAGGGGAGGCGCTTATACAACAGTCCCCATAGGCACTGCTGTGTTGATCCATATCAACAGACCAGTTCTAGCAGTTTTCCCTTCCCTTCTCTGCCAGTGGTGTTACTTTTGTAAAGCTAATGGGACTTCATTGCCCATCAAGTTACCCCAAAATACTTTGCATTACAACATGGAGCAATATAGTGTTGCTGGGAAAATCCATCCCCCACCCCCAGCTACTATAAGAATTACAGCTAAATTCAAGAGGGAACAGGGAAGTTTGTGGTGGTGGGGAGTGCTGCATCCCTATGAGCCCTGGTTCCATT
Source organism: Anniella stebbinsi (assembly GCA_029215795.1). Classification (NCBI taxonomy): domain Eukaryota; kingdom Metazoa; phylum Chordata; class Lepidosauria; order Squamata; family Anniellidae; genus Anniella; species Anniella stebbinsi. The sequence continues at coordinate 42,247,342 of JARDYH010000004.1, read as the reverse complement.
TGTGGGTGTGGTGGTGGTGGTGGGTGATTCCTCTTTCCAGAAGGTCTGGCAGCCTTCCCCTCTCCATGAGTAGCATCCTCTTGCTCTTAATTTATGTGATATATGTAAGTGTGTTTATATAATGTACATAGATATCTATTTTTTTCATAACTAAAGTTTGTGTGATTGTGTAAGGAACCACTGGGCATTTTTCAAAACTGATGATTGTTGTTGCTAATATTCAGCTGGGCTGAACAAAAAGAAATCTTTTATTCTGAAATTGCAAAGTGTTTGTGTAGGATGTTGTACCTGCTTGTTGGTGACTCCAGGAGAGCCCTGCACCATGTACAGGCCTCCTGCTTTTTAAGAATAATTAACCAATAAATCATTCTTTTGTTGGTTTTTAAATATTTGTGTGCTGCACTTTAATAAATGTTATTACCAGGGGGTAAAAGTAGAGACTGGATCTTCACTGGGATGGGAGGGAAGGTGTGGGGGGAGGGAAGAGAAGAAAAGTATATCTCGTTTTGACCGCTTAGAAAGAAGCCCCTCATTAATAGGATGACCATATGAAAATGCAGACAGGGCTCCTGTATTTTTTAACAGCTGTATAGAAGGGGATTTCAGCAGGTGTCATTTGTACGCATGCTGCACCCGGTGAAATTCCCTCTTCATCACACAGTTAAAGCTGCAGGAGCCCTGCCCTCTTTTTGTATCTAGTCACTCTAGTATAGCTCCTGCAGAGTTCTTGCAACTGTAACTGTTGTGATGAAGAGGGAATTTCACCAGGTGCTGCATGCATACAAATAACACCTGTTGGAATTCCCTTTTCTATACAACTGTTAAAGATACAGGATCCCTGTCCTCCTTTTCATATGGTCACCCTACTCATTAAGGATGTCCCTAGCCATTTTGGATGCCTTAGATCAGCCTTCTACAGCCTAGTGTCCTCCATATGTGTTGACTACAACTCCCATCATCCACAGCCAGGCTGGGGAAACCTGGTCTAGAGAGAGAGGTGCAAGAACATATTATCACCACTAATCCATATCTATTTACTGCTTCAGTAAGGACATAATGCACACAAAGCGCTGTGTTTATCAGACTAAAGCTGCATGCCTTCTACAGCTTATTCTACTCCCCAGCCTTCAACAGTAATCTGTTCCGTAACCGACCATGAAAAGATCCGTTCATATAGAATGAGAACATAAAAAGAGCATTGCTGGATCAGTCCAAGGCTCCCTCTAGTCCAGCGTTCTGTTCACACAGTGGCCAACCACCAGCTGCCTGTGGGACGCCCACAAGTAGGCCATGAGTTCAACAGCAGCACTCTCCTGCCCGTATCCTAATCTCTGGCCCCATCCCAAAACAAAGACATTTGGATATAGGAGGGCGCAGCAAAGCAGTACAGAACCAGTAGGTCTAACTCTATATAAGGCAGCTTTATATGTTCATCCTTAGAGATGAATCTACATTCTGTAGGCTTCTTTTCCTGATTGGGGTTGTGGGGTTTTGGGGGGGAAGACTGCAGTTGCCCCTATGAATCCATTGTGGATCAAAACAGAATTCTGTCCGGCAGTTAAGGGGAAGGCTTTGCCTGCTTTTGTATCTCTTCTTGCCTTGGAACTTTGCACCCTCTTCCAAGTGTTCCAATTCTGCCCCTGCCCATTTCTGCCCCACCCCATGCAAACTTGCACAATTTGAGTGCCGAAATACAACAACCCTGTGAGATAGAGGAGAGTGACAAAGATGATGAAGTGAAGACTTGCACCTGAGCTTCCCCTGTCTAAGCAAACACCAACTTTCTGTTCGCTGCACTACCCTTGAGGTCCCAATGCAGATGCACTTCACATCAAAGATTCTTTCCTGGTAATGGAAAACCCTGGTGCATGCCTTGTCTCAGAAACGTACAAAAACCTCACCACTGCCACCACTTAAGCATTAAAAAAAAAACATCTTGAGTCACATGTGTGCCACTGCTTCGGGATGGGTGACTCATCAATGCAAGTTTGCCATTCTTTACGTTTCAGGGACTGGGTTTTTGACGAGTCATTGCTCCAGTTTCGATGATTTGTCCTGAAAAATGAGCGTAGGGCCCATTCTCTTTATGCTGGAATGAATGGATGAGAGCAGAACTCATGTAATGAGGCATGAATAGCTACTAGCCTGTTTGCTTCCTAACCCCACCCCCTCTTCAGTAAATGCCCTTGTCTGAGCAAGTCTTGGGTTCAAAAAGCTAGTTCTCTCACTGAAAATGAAAAGATGAGGAAAAAAACCTCCAATATAGGGGAGTTTAATGCCATAGCAGGCTCAAACTTCCCCAAAGCCAGTGTTTAAAAAGTGGAAGTCACAAGACCAGTGATAAAATTTGTGGGTGTCTCAATATGCAACTTCCTAATAAAATTACATCAGCAAAACAAAGTTTGCTGCACAAACATCCAATGCCTCAATGAATCATGTGTTTCTGGTTATCACTATAGCAGCTCTAAATAGACTCGAATAAACAATTAAAAACCGAACAGTATTTAGCTGAGGCTGGAAAATGAATAAGGCCCTGGTCAACAGCCAGCCTTACTGGAGGGCTGTTTTCAGAGGTGGGTGGGTTAAGACTCCAATCCCACCACAACAAAGTGTCACCTAGTCCCATTGCTGCATCTGCCATTCCTAACCTTCTGGATTCACAATTGGGGGAGTCTGACATCGTTCCTCAAAGGGCCAGATTTGACACAGAGGTCTCCTGTTGCTGATCTCTGTTTTATAATAAACGTTTGAAAATATCAGTACCATATATTGAACTCTACTATGTCTGCTTGCAAGGCATAACAGTTGCTTACTGTTTTCAGTCACATGAAATCATGTAACCATTTTTTTCCAGTACGTGGCATCCTAGACGCTCAATATGGATTACAAGGTCCACAGTTCATGAATACACCCTTTTTTCTTAATCCTCGCAACAATGAGAGGTAGGTGAAGCTGAGAGTGTGTGACTGGGCCAAGGTGACATCCAGAGAACTTCATGGCTGGGCACAAGGATTTTACTCTGGCTATCTATCTACTAAACTGCACTGTCTTTTGCACCATGTGACTTACATTCATCTATTGAGCAAGTCACAGAAGACGTACAAGCTGAAATTGTCCAGTGGTACGGCCTTTTTTTAAAGCAGAAAACTATTATAATGTGCAAAAATTCTTTTTCAACATCTACAACTTTTCACCAGAGGTTTATGTTAGAAATCATGATGTAACGGACACTCTTCATCAGGAAAGTTCAATCCCAAGGCTAAATTTGCAAATGAGACGTGCCAGGGCTTAACCCTTCCTAGGAACCTTGGGTTCGGAAGCCCTTACTCTGGTCATGCTCAGGAGATCCAATTGCCCTATTTTACAAAACACAGTCCTCTTTTCTTTAATTTTTTAAATTTGCAAATATAACAATAACAAAAACGGGGGACAGCCAAAGCCGCAAAGAGAACGCAAAGAAAAAGAAAAAAGGAAGGACATATAAAACATATCCATCCAAACAATCATTTACATCATTCTTAATAAAAAGAAAAAGAGGAAAAAGAAGAATCTGACACTGCTATTTCAAATATATACATTACTATAAGCAGTCCATGAGAGATTGATGGCTGTAGGAGATACGTTCAAATAAGGCAAGAGCAGTAAGTTCTTCAGTCCATTGAATGACAGGGCTCAATGACAGGAGGTTGGATAAGCTTCCAAGCTTGAAGTGTTTTTGCAATTGTAAGGGCTCTGCAGAACACAGTCCTTGATTTGAAGAGCTAAGGTCAGTCCTCTATTTAATGGTGTCCTCTATTTGAACGGCTGTCCAGCCCAAATATAGTGTAAAGATAAAGCCATGGGGAGGGGAAGCAAGGGCCTTAAAGTTGCCCAGCAACAGTTAGTATCTGGACATAGACTGAGAAGGTACATAGGTCACCAGATATATTGCATTTCTGTTTAAATGATAATAATTCTGTTTTGATGTGCATCTAAACATATACATTTGCAGGTACACGTTATATAAACCTGTGTCTTCTTGGCCTTCTTTTTTGGCAATACTTATGTGGCCACACTAGGCGCTATTTTCTTTTAGCTAGCTGCAAGTAGAGGAAGAAAAAGTCCCGATTAATGCATGGTATGGGCAAAAGCAGATGCTGGAGCTAAACTGTGGAGTGCCCTGACTCAAATTAAAGCCTGTTCAGTTCTTCATTCGTAAGATCCTCTGCTCACCCTATAGAAATAGCAGGTTAGTAAACAGATTGCATTGTTGGGTAGGCACATTGATGTCCTCGCTAAATGCCTACTACTGAAGGTGATACAATTACTTATGAGACAGCGCCACCAGGGACAATTCCAGATGGATGGCTCCTAGCACTACCAATTGAAAAATATTGTGCAGCTATTTCATCTTTCCCTCCTTAACAAATTTTCTGTGATAAGAAAAAAAATCAAACGAAGCATCATGGAAGGATTACAAATGGAAGCCAATGGTTGTCTGGACACCCTGCCCCCTATGAATGAGACAGGGTGATTGCATAATAAAGGTTTAGACTGGAAGCACCCTAAGGCCATTTTGAAGCAAGCTATGTATAAAGTCAGAAGGATGGAACGAAAGAATTAATTTAAATCTAAGGATAAATGACAGCATGACTCTAGAATACCAGTGCCTTTGACCTATAATGGCTATAATGGGTTAATACAAAAGGCTATACTTAAGCACTGGGATTTACTGGCTGACATACCTGGTTGTGAAACCAAACCCCTTTTTGTTTATAAATGTGCAAAAAATGTAAAACATCTATTGGTCCACAGCACCTTCAGGAGAAATAATGAGAGAATAAAGGTCTTACTTTACACCAGAGAATCAAAGGTAACTTCCCATGTCATCACTGTAGTGTCTGTGAAAATTGTATGAAATTTAGTGAATTTGTAAATCCAAAGGATGGTAAGAAATATATTCTAAGGCTAGGGTTGCCATACGTCCCTGAAAACCGGGAAAGTCCCGATTTTTACGTGATTCAGAAATGTCCCGACCGGCTGGGCAAGAATCCCAGATTCCCACTCCAGCCGGCTGGAGAAATTCTGAGTGCTGGCTGGGTCTGTGGGAGTTTAAATTGGGTGAGGAGGCTGTCATGTGGGCCTGGGGGAAAAAGATGTCTGAAGAACAAGAAGTGCACTTCTAGCCTTAGATTGAGGATGCTACGTCTATGCTTTGGGCCGCACTGAGGAGGCGGAAACGGCAGTGGCGGCGGCGATGGCAACGGAAGCTTGTTGCAGTCGGAAAGGAAGCTGGCCAAGGCGGTCAAGCTGTGTGTGGGCAAAGGGTGAGGAATGCGGGCGACATTATTACCTTCTCCCCTACCTCTCCCCTGTTCTAATGGCGACCATAAAATAACGTGCAACATACCTGGAGCGCCCATTGATCGCGGTCTGTTTGCTCTTCTTCACCTTGCTCTGTGCCCACTGGCCAGCCAACTACACGCGGTGCTGTGCACACGCTCCCTCTAAAAGGAGAGGTGCTGGGGCTCAAGTCTGTCCTCCAGCAGGCCTCTCCATTACCTTAGAAGCCCCCCAGTCCCAGCAGAGCATGCAGTAAGAATGCTGGTGATGATTTTTCAGTGCTGACTGAAAAATACTTTGCAAATGCTCAAAGCTGCTCTTTTCTTTAGAATTGCTCCTCACATCTTATAAAGGAGCCCTAGCATCGAAAACGTGATCTGGGGCTAGTTCAAAGTTCGAGTTAAACTGTGGCCCTAGGCCTCTGCAGAGTTTGTATGTTAGCTTATGGGAGCTGCCTTGTATCCTAGAGATGGGCAACTTCTGGGGTTTGGTGGACCGCATTGCCCCCTCCACCCACCTCTGCCACTGAAATTAGTTGTATCTGGATAATACCGGGTCACAAAGGTTCTTGCCATTATCTATCAGGTCACTTGTTTTGCTTTAAATTGTGCATATGCACACTAGGAGGCTTTAAAAAAAAATCTAGCCAGAAAAAAAAATGTCCCGCTTTTGTGGATTTAGAATATGGCAACCCTATCTAAGGCCCACATCCCCTTTTAGGGGGGGGGGGGGGGCTACTGCCAACCCTTGGAGTCTCCTGATGCTGCTGTTCCTCTTCCTCCTCCTCGCTGTTACTGCTTGTTCACCTTCCCTTTCCACACATGCAAATCCTGATCAGAGTGAAAAGATTGAGCGTCTTTCATTTGCCCTGTGCTCTCCCTCTTGGAAGTTGTACAAATTGGGTTCAGAGTGGGAGGGCAAATGAATGGGCTGTGAGGAGGTAGACCCACTCAGCTAGTAGGCCCACTGAAAACATCTTGCTCAAGGGTCCCAGGAACCCTGAAGCAGGCACTCTGCCTTTATTGCTTTGTCTGCAACCTAACATACGGGTTGCTTGTGTCATCATTATAGACCTAGAAGCAAAACCAGTTGTGTGTAGAGCCACATTTTGACTTGGATCCAACATACGTCAAAGAATGTCTCCTGCCCTATGTCTCATCACAAATTCTATGGCCAACTAAGTTGCGTAATACCACCTGTGATCTAGTTTGGCCAGCAAAGGAACAATAGGATGGTATAATTATGGATGTCCCACAGCTATGGGACTCTCGCCCCTTGAACAAGAGCCATAGGTCAAGTGTGAATCTTGTTTAGAAGTGCAGTAAGATATTTGATGTGGATGGCCTTGTGGGAGGACTGGAACTCAGATTTTAGAAGACTGGGGACTCATTTTAAAAAAAATGTTCACTAATCTGAAAGTTGAATTTTAACATAATAGTCCATTTTTTTTTGCTACCTGTCCTAAGACCTCAGAACAGGATAGGTTGTACATGTAAATAAAGAATATAAAATGCAAGCCCTCATTTCTTTGGCACTAGCAATGAGCTTGCCCTCTATGGCGGTGAGGCTGTGGCAGATTGGATGTGAGGGAGAAGGAGGCATAGTTCTAGCATGAAGTCATGAAGCTCAGCTGAGAACAGATTGGCAGCGTGGGGCGGGAGGGGGGTGTAGGGAGAGAAGGGCACAGTTGGGGTTGGGGTGGGTGAGGTATTTATTTTCAGTCAATAGCTAACGCAGTACATTGTTGGCAAGCAGGCAATAGCCGCTTGTCACGCTTCCTGTACGCTGGCAGGCTTGTCCTGTTTGCCGAGGCTCCGCTGTGGTGGATCTTGTTACCCAACAGGCTGGGAGAATGTTTAACCAGCTCAGGTAGCACAGCAACCTGTGCTGCTGAGGCTGCCCCAGCCACTGATCCTCAGCATCCTGGTCTTCTGCAGAGAGGCAGGGCAGCCACCAAAAACAGTGGATGTGGACGGGTGTTTGGGCGAGAGATGGGGATGAGCTGGGGGCAAGCCTGGTGGGAAGGAGAAATCAAAAGCTCAGGGTGCAGGATAAATGCTATAACATTTCCAAGGAAACAGGTTGCTTTCATCTGGTTTGACGGATTATATGGGGTTATCTCAGAGCTGTTTTTCCTAAGTACAAATCCTAGACAGTCGATGCTCCTGGAAACAGCCTTTCTGGCAGTTCCTGGAAAGAATTCCTCCAGGGGCTGGGAAAATAGAACTTGTTCAGGGAGGGTGCGGTTGCCTCTGCCAGAAATCTCCAGGTCCTGGCTGAGGTGCAAAAATATACTGCCACTTTTATGGGTCCAACTCCTCCAGTTTGTAATCTGGCTCCTCCGCCTTGCAGATCCTGAAAAAATAACTATTCCGATTCCATCTGCCGTCGCAGCTTTGCACTGGCCTGTAAAAAGTGATTCCCTAATTAGTTGCAACCTGGACATACTAGTGAGAAGGGCTGGTGTGCATTGGAAAAAGCAAGACACCATCTTGGATGCATCTACCATTCTGTGTCCATTGGAGTAAGGAGACCTCAGGCAGCGTTGATTCCCCCTGTCTCTGCCGCTGTGTGGGCAGTGACATCCTTCCAAAGTAAGCTCAAAGTGGGAGTCAGCTCACACAACAGCTGACTGGCACAAGGGAATCTCAGACAAAGCACAGTTGGCTAGATAAGCCCAGTCCCATGAAGCTATACTTGGGGCCTTCAACATGGTGCCTGTGGGCCCAAATGGGCCCACAGATACCTCTCTTGACATTCACCAGGCTTTGTACACCTCCTGATTCTCGTGTTGTTTCTTTTGGTTTTTAAAATTAAAACTAGAAGGTTGGTGTACTGCAAAATGAAGTGCTGCTTTCTTCCAGTGCAATTTTTACTTGGGTTCAAAAGAGCGGTTTAGTGTTTTGGAGCTCAAGATGTTTTTCTTTTAGTCTCACCAGTTTGTCTTACAGGTAATTAGTGTTTTGTGACCAGCCATGCCCGCCATGGTAGCCATTTTATGAATGGGCAAATGGTGTAGAGTGACCATATGAAAAGGAGGACAGGGCTCCTGTATCTTTAACAGTTGTATTGAAAGGGAATTTCAGCAGGTGTCATTTGCATGCATGCAGCACCTGGTGAAATTCCCTCTTTATCACAACAGTTAAAGCTGCAGGAGCTCTGAAGGAGCTATACTAGAGTGACCAGATACAAAAGACGGCAGGGCTTCTACAGTTGGTACACATACTACAGTTGCAAGAAGAACATTGATCCATTATTCTGGGAGCTGACTGAGGAAATATATATGGATCTCTTTGAATGTAAGTGCAAAGAGTTAGAGCAAACTTTAAACCAAGGGGGAAAACACACTCATGCCCCAGGTATCAAAACTTGGGGAAACACCCACTATAGTATGACTTATTCACAAACATCTCTTTCAGAGAACAGGTTTTGCTTTCAGTTGTTGGATCTGTTTGTCATATTTTGTATTTTCCCTGAAGGAAGACTGGGTTGTAACTATGCCTGGATTTCTGCAGCAAACAAGACTACTTGCATAAGCCAGCTGGACCTAGTTCTGGATTTTCTTGCCTTACAGGCACCTTTTAGCATGATACCATTTGTTCTCTTGCTCTTTGCTTGTGGGGCTTGGTATAATTTGGAAAATGCTGCCAGCTAATTTATTAGGAGTGTGTGCAGATAGCAGAGTCTGTCTAAGCACAGGAAATGGACCACATGGCCGTCAGATCACCTGCCACTGAGTCCTGTTTCTTACAAACTTTGAGGCAAGCTGAAGTGCTACAGGTGTGTGACACAGATGTGTGACTTCCTATCATACTGCTACAGGGACAAGAAAAGCTGTAGCTGCCAAAATTTTCCTGTCCCACAGCTATCTTGAAGATAATCAATAACCCTGCACAGCTGCCTTAAGGCAGGACAGACTAGCTCCACCAGGGAATGCCCCTAGGGCAGGCCTAGATTTGCCAAGCTGAACGTAGGCTACCAATCAGGTACTGTATTTATTTGTTGCATTTCTAGCCCACCCTTCCTCCATGCATATCGGCAGCATAGATGGTTTGTGTGCCCCCCACCCACATTTTCTCCTCACAACAACCCTGTGAAGTAGATTAGGCTGAGGGATAGTGAGTGGCCGACGGGTACTGTAGTGGCGAAGAGACTGAGAGTGTATCTACATAGAGCTTTTACTCTGGTTCTACTCCACCCCCAAGTTGACCGTGTCAGATGATGCACGCCCCTCTCCGTAGCTAATGCAGTGTTTCTTGCCCTAAATCCGTTTTTTCCTCCAAATTCATTTTGAGACGGATTTCCACGTCACTGTGGATTCAGTGAACTTTGGGAGTCCGTCTGACTGCAGCTGGCTTCGGTGCGGGCTGGTGGAAGCAGTGCTGATTAGCTGAAAGGAAAGTTGCGTGGGATGGGGGCAGGCTGAGAGCAGAAGGCTAAAACATCGCTACCTGGAAGTAACTCATTGCCTTCCATTGCACTTTGCCGACTACAGGAGTGGAGAGGGGAGCCAGCCCTGTTACTTTGAAAGCAGGATATTACAAACATGGGCTCAATCACTACCTTTCTACTCTTTACTGCAGTTGTTCAATTAGGCACTTAGGGGTGCCTTTCCTACTGCAGGGAGAGAGAGGGGCACGAGGGTGGATTTTTGCATGTCTACTCAGAAGTAATTCCTCCATTTCACTTTATGAGCATGTGGAGTGGTGGGGAGCCTGTGGATTCAAAGCTCCACAGCTACGAAGGAGCACAGCTGAGAGAAGGTGGGTGCCTGCCGATTCGAAGCTGTGTAAGTGCATGGAGGCATCCTTTCACTGCTACAGAGTTGAGCAGCAGAAGAAAAATGACTTTCAGAGCCCCATCATTAGTTGCTATTTGCTGCACATTACAGCCATGTAACCAATCCTGTGAATTTTGGGGGCGTGATAGTCCTTATTCAGGTCCTGGCCATGTATGGCAGTGGTTGTCGTTTTGCAACTGCAATGCTACAGGGGGATCAGCAGTGAAAGTGGCACCGTGTAGACAGCCCCTGAGCAACAAATCAGAAAGTCCCCTGGTTCAAATCTCACTTTTGGCAGGCCCTTCAGCAAGCCACTCTCATTCAGCTTCAGCCCTTCCCCTTATTTTATTTATTTCATATAAACCTCTTCTTTCTGCTAAAAAAAATGGTGCCCAAAGTGGCTCACAATAAAACCCAGATTAAAAATAAAATATTTATTAAAACATAACGCGGAAACAACCCCCCCCCAAAAAACAACAACCCCTCTCAAAAAAATCACAATTAAAACCAAAAAAATAAAAGAAATAAAAACACTAACCATATAGAAACCCCGCCAGCCTTCTTGAACAAAAACATGTTTGCCTGCCAGCAGAAAGTCAATAGGACTTACCTTGCAGGGTTGTTTTAAAGATTAAAATTAGAGGATTAAAAGATTAGAACTCGATAATGCATGTGAATCACTTTGAACGTTGCAAAGTGCTATACAAAAGTTGTTGTTGCTCCCCTGTAACTTCTAGACACTGAAGAAATGGTGTATCACATTGGGAATGTCTACACCAGCCGTTTATTGCAGGATAGTATCCCAGTCATCACTACCAGGCCACATGACGTTCATCTGCTCCCGCGGTGATCTCGGGTCCACCTCTCAGGTCCCCTCTACAAGGATTCACTTTTGCGCCTGGTTAGGCGATTATGCACATAATCGCTGAAGCGCATTTACACCTAATACCTCTGCACGAAAGGCGGCGAGAGGCGGCGAAGTGCATTAACGGGTGACCAAAATGCGCTTTACAAGTAGTTAATGCGCATAAGCACTTGTTCACATAGTCAAAATGCGCTTTAACGGCCGGAGCAAAATAAAACTTGCTGTTTTAACGCGCATTCGATAATGCGCATAATCGGAGAGATAACGCGCCTCTACGCCCGATTTGCGCTCCGTTCTTGTAGAGGTAAATTTTTTAAAGCGCCTTGAAAGAGCTTTAAACCTCTCTTGTAGAGGCAGCCTCAGTTCTTTAAGAATGTCACTGACTGCTTTTGCCACGGGTTTTTCCGTCTGTCTCGCTATAATCCCGAAGTCCACGGCTGGTGTGCCCCCCCTTCACAAAGCTGCTGCTGTTCGGCATGGGTTCCCAGCTCAGCAAGCACCCAACCAGCTGCCAGGGGCATGTCCAGTGGTTTCGGAGGTGTGTGGGAGTGGACCCGGCCACCATTTTCACCTCATGTTTTTGATGTGTATCAACATGTTTTGGTGCCGAGAAAGTGTATTTTTTAAAACACAAATATATCTATGTGCAGCATCGCATATTCGATGGACTTCTTATCCACCCCATGTGTAGCTGTGATTTTACATTCGTGTGCATTCCTCACAAGTAAAAAAAAAAAAAAGCTCTGTAGCCGCGTCATATGCATAGCCCTGCCCACTTCTGCAGATCCACATGCAGAAGCGCTGACATGGGGCACACGTCCTCCTACAACGGCACTCCTGTCATTGTGGGAAACTTTGCTCGTGTATGCCCCGTAAATGCCGATTACGGAAGTGGGAAAACTTGCAATCACCCCCTCCTTTGCGAAAGGGTCATAGGTGTAGATTAGGCCATTGTTTCTCCAGTCCCCCCCCCCCCCCCCCAGAAATGCACTTTAACACGTGATGGGAGAAAGAAGCTTCATATCAGGCTCCATACCAGCAACAGAACCCTAAGCATGTCACCTTCCTCCTTGTGCCAGACATGCTAATAGATGTCTATATTATTAAACAGATTGGGATAGAGTGGAGAGATGGTGTTTGCTGGGATTGATGGAAGTTGTAGTCTAAAACATCTGCTGGGCAGCAGGTTGAGAAAGGCTATTCCACAGGGATGAGAGCTCGGTGAATAGGTAGATATGAAGTTGATATTTTTGTTGTACAGAAATTGGATGGAATGATGTTAACAGTGGAAGAAATCTAGATTTTGTGCCACACAACTAAGGACCGAGTAAATTCATGTTATATTATTCTCTTTCCTCACTCATTAGTTTATCTTCAGTGACATTTCTTTTGTACATGATTGTGAAAAACATGATGGGGTGTTCATATAGGTGTAGAAGTTGGTTTTGCATTCCATTGGGGGAAAGTTTGGGACTCGGGATCTTGAACACTTTGGGGGTCTACTCAAGCAAAAAGTGGGTAGATTTTTTAAAAATAATCAAATAAATAAATTTGCTTTGAACATAAGAAGGGCCATGCCGGATCAGACCAAGGGTCCATTTTGTTCAGCATTCTATTCACACAGTGACCAACCAGCTCCTTGTGGTAAACCAAAAAGTAGGGCAGGGAGAGACTGTAACTCAGTGACAGCGTACCTGCTTTGCATACATAAGGTCCCAGGTTCAATCCCTGGCATCTCCAGGTAGGGCTGAAAAAAACGCTGCTGGAAACCTTGGAGAGGCACTGCCAATCAGTGTCAACAATCCTGGGCTAGAGGAACCAATGATCTGACTCAATGGGAAGGTTTGCACAATATCTCAGGCAAACTATATGGGTTATTTAATCCACAATAAGCCACGGTGTATGCTGGACATGTGCAGCCGGCATTATGAATATGCAACCCATGACCACTGTGAGTTATTTGAGGGTTAAACAGCCCTTGCATAACCCCACTACAAACTGAGGTTATGTTGTGTGAACCAGGTCAGTACAAGGCAGCTTCCTATGTTTCTATGACATGAGTGCAATAGCACCCTTCCTCGTCATCTTCCCCAGCAACTGGTGTACATAGGCATATTGCCTCTGATACTGGAGATAGCATATAGCCATCAGGACTAGTAGTCTTTGATTACCTTATCCTCCATGAATTTGTCTAATCTCCTTTTAAAGCTGTTTAAATTGGTGGCTGTTGGGGTGTGTATGGGATTGTCGTTTGCATTGATTACATGGTATGTTAAAGGTTTTGGATTCATGCTTCAAGATGTGTTAAATATACTTGAAGATCTGGAGAAAGATAAGAAGTGACAGGAAGAATTAGAGTCTTTCTGCACAAGGCTTTCATTGTGTGCTTGTGATTCCTCACTCATGGTAGTTTCTGTGTCCTTTACACCACATCATGCCTCATGTAGAAAAGCCCTGAGAATTGACAAAGGTGTAGGGGGCAACAGGAGTGGCTATTCAATGATATGTAGGAAGTCACTTCATAACCTGGGACTTCCTATTGCATTATTTTCCTTGGATGTCAATTCTACTACACTGAAGTTTATTTATTTATTTATTTATTTATGTATTACATTTGTTGTTGGGTGGTGGTGGTTGAGTTCAGTTTCTGCAAGATCATCCTTGCCTTCTTTCTCACTAACTAGTGCTGCATACCCAAGATCATGTTGTTGATTATTACCGTTTAATAAAAGTGGAATACAACCACCTTGTGTAGATAGCTATTAACCTCAGGTTCCATACTTCACCCATATACAATACATTAAAAAGAAAGCAAATAATGTTTTATTACTCCTTAACCACCCTGGGTGCACGTTAGGTGATCTCGAGTATGCACTCTTAAAAGGCTGTCAGTTGGGCCTTTTTTCTTATTCATAATCTTGTGTTCTTGTTGACGGCATTGTTGCTTACGCCATGCCCAGTTTCTGCCCCTGCAACGCCAGCAACACCCTTGCTAATTATATGGGTAACATAATAAACTAGAGGGGGTGGCAGTTGACACAGCTCAATTCACAAGAAGCTGCCCCTGCCAGGAACTCCTCTAGGGTTTGGCCATTAAACAAATTTGTAAGCATTACCTCCGCTCAGGGGAAACACCATGGTGATTGTCATCTGGAAGCAAGAGCAACAGGCAAGCTGGAGGACGTGGCAAGCTAGAGAGACGGACACCGAAGGTCATGCCAGCTATATTTAGCAAGCTGGCTCCCTTACATTTATTGCCACTTGTTGCTGTGGGACAAGCCTGTACATGCAGCCTCTTCTGTCTCTCATCAGTCCCCCAAGTAAGGGACAGTTTCTCTGTCATCTAATCTTTCTCATTCATTTAGTTGGCTTCTCTGGGTGCTTTTTTGCATGTGTCCCTGGCTTGGAAATTCTGAAAGAACAATCCACTCTGAGCTGTGCAATGGAATTTCCCGGTGCATTCCTCTATCGAACGATTACTTAACTCCCCGCCAATGTTTTGCTATGACATGTCTTTTGGGAGGGTGCCAAGACCCCAGTCCAAAACTGTGCAGACACATGTGCAGATCCCATTGGAATCAATGAGACTCACGGATGACGTGCATTTGGGTTTGTGGTCTGTGTCTTAGTTTGAGGGAAGCCACTGGTAATCCTTTGAATGCTGCTTGATACTTTCTGGGTCTGCTCAGCACAATCAGCATATTATGACTCAGGAGTCAGGAGTATCCTTTCATTCTACAAAGGCAGCCCAGGACCCATTTCTTTGGAAGCCGGAGGGTCAAACTCATCATGACAGTGGCAGTGCTTCGTGTTTAAACACAGAACTGTGTCAGTTGTATAGAAAGAAAGGGGTGGGGCCTGATTTGAATAGCAGTCAATGCAAATCATAGGATGCTACCTTCTACCAGGTGAGATGACTTGTTCATCCAGCCCAGTATTGTCTACTTGAGGAGTGTTGAACCCCAAGCTCGTGGGCCAAATCCAGCCCTCCAATCCAGCCCTCCAGTGTTGCCCAGATGGCCCCACCCCCTTCCCACAACCACCAATCATGTAGTGGTTTCCTAGTGTTTATGCTGTTTTTCCCCATTCTAAAAGGTTGAAATGCCTTTCTTAAGGTTTAATTACTGGCAGCAAGAGCTTTAAGCTATAACATACTGGTATTTAGGCCCCACCCCTTTAGCCTTTGGCCCCACCTACCACTGAGATGATCTTGGAAATTGAATCTGGCCTTTGGGTTTAAAGACATTCAGCACCTCTGGTGTACTCCATCTGGTGGTGGGGCTCATGCAGAGAGTGACCTTTTCCATTATCTACAACCCGAGATTCTTTTAATTGGGACTGAACCTGGGAGGACCTTCTGCATGCAAAACATACGCTCTGCCACTGAGCTCAGGTCTCTCCTCACAGAGAGCAGAACTCACCTCCTATGGTTTGCTTCTCTGCAGCTTCTCTGTCTGAGCTCTTTTCTCCTCAGCCAAGCTCGGATACCAGAAATGATCTGGGCTGGGCAAAATGCTCTAGGGAGAGGGGATGTAGGGAGGGAAATGGTGAGCCCAGAGAGGGTTCATTGCTCTGCACTCACAGACCCCTCTTCCTCCATGATGGGGCACTTCTCCTGTAACACACAAGACTGCTATCATCACATCTAGTCCCAGACACCTGTACAGTTGCTTGCACTGGATAAAACATAATGAAGAATGGTTCCACTCTGAAATATGGACTGGGTTGACTCCTCTCAATGTGCCCCCAGTTGAACCTAAACAACATTTCAGGCTACAGCCTTATACTAATAGGCTCAGACTCCTACATAATAGTCTCCTGAACTGTGGGCATTGCACACACCTGTGAGTTAAGCAACCAGACATGAAATAATGCAGTTTCATTCCATCAATACATCTTTGAGATGTTAGAGGTTTGGCATATCAAAGGGCCGATCTACATACAAGGTTTTTGACGTTTTATAAGGGCTATGAAAACTCTTTGGGCCACATGACACACTCCCTATAACGTTGTATATCTGA
Organism: Anniella stebbinsi; assembly: GCA_029215795.1. NCBI lineage: Eukaryota > Metazoa > Chordata > Lepidosauria > Squamata > Anniellidae > Anniella > Anniella stebbinsi. The sequence continues at coordinate 42,231,354 of JARDYH010000004.1, read as the reverse complement.
GGTTTTTTAAAACTCCCTTCAGTTATATACAACGGTTTCACTTTTAATAAATCATTTTAAGTAAAATAATGTGTCCTTCCTTATCGTTTGTGATTCCTGGGGGCAGTGCTTCGTTGACCGGCGCCCAAATGCTTAGCAGTTAATTGGTGGGGAAGAAAGAGGAAGTGGGTGAGTGAACTACAACACTCACAATGCCAACCCTATACTCGCTAGGGTATGACAGAGGAACAAAGGAGGAAGTGGTGACCGAACTACAACCCCCACAATGCGTTGCCCTAAACTCACTGAAAAAACGAAAGAGACAGGGCAGAACAGCGTGTGACCGCACACACCGCTTTAAAGATGGAAAACTGTTCTCCTGTAATGTGAGTACTCAGTAATGTGGCCTAAGACGTTTTAAAACGCACCTATTTGGAACGTTTTAAAATACTTTTTAAAACGTTCCAAAGGACTGTGTAGATCGGCCCAAAGATAACGACATGTAATCTTTAATATTGCCATAATGGCCTTGGGCCCAACATACTTAAGATGCTGCCTCCTTCCTTATGCTTCATCATAAGGGGAGGGACCATAGCTCAGTTGATAGGGAACATGCTTTGTATGCAGAAGGTCCCAAGCTCAATCCCTGATATTTCTAGGCAGAGCTAGGAAAGATCCTTGTCTGAAATCTTGGAGTACACTAGACCAGGAGGACAGAACCTCAGGCCCAGGGTCCAAATCTGACCATCCTGGGGTTCCAGTCTAGCCCTCTGAGGTTCACTAGATGGCCACTCCCCTTTCCCCTGGCCCCACCTCCTTTTGCCTGACGACAAATTGTTTGGTAGCTTGCCAGCTTTTGTGCAGTCTTTCCCCATTTTAAAAGGTTGAAATGCCTTTCCTAAGGTTTACTTACTGGCAGTATGAGTTAAAATATGCTTATATTTTGCCCCTACCCCCTTTGCCTTTGGTCCTTCCCACCACTGGAATGTAGCCCCTGAGAGCTTCTCCAAAATGGAATTCTGCCCTTAGGCTGAAAGAGGTTCTGCACTGAGCATGATGGGCCAGTGCTCAGACTTCCTGTAAGTCAGGGCCATATGCTCCCTTGCTTCTTGATCCTTACTAGGATGACCATATGGAAAGGAGGACAGGGCTCCTGTATCTTTAACAGTTGCATTGAAAGGGGAATTTCAGCAGCTGTCATTTCATCACAACCGTTAAAGCTACAGGAGCTGTACTAGAGTGACCAGCTACAAAAGTGGGCAGGGCTCCTGCAGCTTTAACGGTTGTGCTGAAGAGGTCATTTCACCAGGTGCTGCATGCATACAAATGCCACCTGCTGAAATTCCCTTTTCTATGCAACTGTTAAAGATACAGGAGCCCTGTCCTTCTTTCCATATGGTCACCCTATTTCATACTTCAGCCTTTGTGGAAAGCACAGTGGAAGAGCACATGCTTGGCATTCAGACGGTCTCCGGTTCAATCCTCAGCATTTCAACTTTAAAAAGATCAAGAAGGAGGGTAACACAGATCCTGAACATTTGGAACACATTTAGAAATTTGATTTTTAAAAATCTCTATCTATTGGCATTGCTAAGCTGAAACCCCTGTATATTTTGCACTGGAAGGCAGAGTAGAAAACCACTTCAGATTCAGATGGGAAGTGCCAATAAGAACTGCAGTGGTGTGTGATCTTTTTCTATCTTTATGCAGTATTATGTGATGCATTTACAGTTGTACTGTATCACTTCAGACTGCAAATGGGGAATTGAAATTTTGAATGCTTCCCATAAAACCTCTTTGCACATACAAAGATAACATGTCAAGAGAAATAAGAGGGGTAACACTGGTTATGGCCTCTAGGAATTCCATCACACCCGCGATTTAGCGCACTCTCACCATGCCTGTTGTGCAGATTTGCAGCACGGTACTCACATGACACGGTGCCTGTCCTGCTGGCACCCCACCTCTGTCCCAGCCTTTCCTACAACGCTAAAAGTCTGGATTATTTTCACTAAGCGCATTTAATGCGCCCTAAGCCTCTGTGTAGTTTTAAAGGAACTGGGGGCTTGAATGGATTGCATCAGGTCCTGGCAGGGAAAAGCGATCTCTCCCAGCAGCCGGCTCCAACCTTCAATATAAAACTCAAACCTTGCATCCCAGGCTCAAAACATTTTTTTAAAATCATACAATGCCTGAATCTCTGCAGAGACAGGATTGTACTCCCTCGAAGCTCCCAAAGAGCCATACTAAAGGATCGTTCTATTTTTGCTCGGTAGAAAGGCGGTCTGGTTAAAGTACTCATCTGACAGGACCTGACTGGGGGGAGAAAGAGAAGGGGAGGGGTGGAGTGAAGCAGAAGAACTAACTAGCGAAGGAGCAAATGAGTGAAAGAACAGCTATTCAGGTGAAAGGGATCATAAACTTGATGCGCTTCTGCCTCAGAGGTAAAAAAACGCAGAGGCAAACCGGGGGGGGGGGGGGAATTAGGTGTGATGGAGGTCTAAGAGAAGAATCACATTTTCCATGGTGCAAAACACCGCATGCTGTATTTGGAAATTTCATTATTCTAATGACAGAAGTACTATGTTGAGAAAAAGAGGCTACAGTACAGTGGCTACTTGCCAAATAAGAGGAAAAGCAGCACCAAAAAAGAGGACAAAAGAGGACACACATTTGCTTAACATTAGCATATGCCAATATTTTTCCATTTGCATATGGAAAGATGGACCAAATAGCTTAGCTGACTATTTAGTCTGCTGGACAACTTCAAGCCTGCTGATCTCCCTACTAATGGTTATTTATCTTTAAACTGGATTTGGAGTGAATTGCCTTCAAAGAGAGATCTTTTCTCTGACAGCCCTTCAAATACAGAGCAGTCCTCAATTCAGTAGGATACCTGGCCACCCAAGGGCATTTGCAATAAACGAATAGCCGTAATTGCAACAAATATGGCCTGGTTACACAAAGATAATATGGAAAAGCTTTCCCAAATCCTAGGACCCACATAAGCCAGCTGGCTGGCACTGGCAACATCTCCAAGAGAAGTGACTACTTTGAGTTTTTCAGAGAAGATTTGGTTCTGGCTATGCTGCAATGTATATTACTTAGTATTCCCCGCCATAAACCCCCCCCCCCCCCCCATCCCTGTCTGACTCTTCTTTGTCATTAATTACTCTTGGGCACTAAATGGGATTGTACAGGTCTCTTTAAGCAGCTTGATCCCTTCAGAGCCCAGAGGCAGACAAGTCTGCACCCTGTACCACACCTGACCCTGGGAAGGGTGTGTCTCATAAAGGATTTTGTATTGCTCCATCTCTCTTTCTCTCAAATGGTTGAGTAAACACATCACTGAAAAAACGCCTCAACTCCGGCAGTTACATAATAAATGCCTCACAAATGCAAACCACACGCAAACTACTTGCTGAGGAAGAGACAGCAAACTCTACTCCAGCCCAGTGATCAAATTATGGTGGAGCGGGGGCAGAGGTGTCCTGGCCTGCTACTTTTGGTTACCACCCTTTTACTGTTCTAAGAAGGCTAGGGAACATGATTTGGGGTCACAGAGTGGCACTTGGGGACTTCATTAAGGATTCCCTATATCCTCTCTCCTGCCAGGAATGCTCACTCCTACATGATTACAAAACACCACAGTCGTGTTCCATAAAATCAAGTTTACATTCCAGTAGAAAGAGAGTTTGCTCTACCACAGGGTCAGCTCTACCGTTAGGCAGAGTGAGACAGTTGCCTCAAGCAGCAGATGGGAGGTGGCACCAAGTTATTAGAAGAGACAGTTGTGGGCCACGTGGCCTGCCCTGCACCCCCTAAGCTACCCTGCTGCCTTCCGATGCTGTGGAAGATGCTGTCCCATTGCCAGTGTTGAAGAAAGATTCAACTGCCAGTTCATTTGCTTTTGTACACAGAATGGGCATGGCGCCAACTTTTCCTTCACCTCAGGCAGCAAAATGACTCAGGCTGGCTCTGCTCCCCAGGCCCATTGGTTACCAATTTGAAATGGCACATTGTACATCTTACTTTTATGTGAGCTGCCTTGCAGGGACCATGTCCTAAAGACAGCCTATAAATATTTGAATGAATGAATGAATGAATAAATAAATAAATAAATAGCATATGACATGGCAGGAGGACCACAGATTTCACCGAATAAGGTTCATCCTCATACAGAGCATCTGTCTTATTTGCTATATGCAAAATGTACATAAATGCCAAGCGGAAGGGGAAGAGAAATGGATAGAACTGAAGAATGGGTGCCTACCAACTTGTATACATCTAAGAAATGTTCGTGGAGGTTTGCATCTCTTTCCCCCATTTCAACAATCCTCAACCTGGTGCCCTCCAGTTATATTGGACTACAACTCCAATCGTGAAGGGCAGAAATTGAACTAGTGCTTTTCCTGGCACAAAGATGCAGTGATAGCTAGTGTTTCATCTGTTGAATGTTTGCCTGCATTAAGGCACATGAGCCATGCCGGGAGGTGGGAACTCTATGAACAGTTCAATTACACACATAGGCTGCCTCTACAAGAGAGGTTTAAAGCTCTTTCAAGGCACTTAAAAAAATTTACCTCCACAAGAACGGAGTGCAAATCGGGCGTAGAGGCGCGTTATCGCTCCGATTATGCGCATTATCGAATGCGTGTTAAACAGCGAGTTTTATTTTGCTCCGGCTGTTAAAGCGCATTTTGACTGTGTGAACAAGCGCTTATGCGCATTAACTACTTGTAAAGCGCATTTTGGTCATCCGTTAATGCGCTTCGCCGCCTCTCACCGCCTCTCATGCAGAGGTATTAGGCGTAAATGCTCTTCAGCGATTATGCGCATAATCGCCTAACCAGGCGCAAAAGCGAATCCTTGTAGAGGGGACCATACACAATCTGAAAACAGGTAGTCTTGTTTTATCTCCTTAGGCCCAACCTGGTGAATAATAACAACAACCAAAGCCCAGCATTTTATCTGTTTCCTTGATTTCCCTTCATTTGCAAAAGTATTAGAATTGTTTGTGTGATGGAGAAAGAGCTGGGAAAGTGAAAATAAACCTCTGGCTGCTGTGTTGGTTCCCATTCGATAACTGTCGGCTATGACCCTCCACAACAATCTTGACGAATGAGTCACTGGATCTCGTGTGTGAAGTGGAGTTAGCCTAGTTCAGTTATATGTTCAGATTATCTGGAGGAAGGAGACTGGAGCCATGGGGCTGACTGATAAGTGGAGTGATTACATATTTGGACAAGTCTTTCAAGCAAGAGGAAAAGCTAAGCCTTTGGTGCCCTCAACAGCCTTTGTAATGCCCTGGCTTCCTGTGGTTAGCTCTGCATGGTCTGTAAGCAAAATAACATTTGGCAGATTCCATGCACCAATCAAGCCCTCACTTCTTTCTCCACAGACAGGCATTCATTTTTAATTTTTGATAAGGCGGAGGTGCTTACTGGGGTTACACTCCCCCTGAAAGGCTGTGTTCGCAGCTTGGGGGTGCTCCTGGATCCGTCGCTCCAAATGACAGCTCAGATAGATGCGACGGCCAGGAGTGCCTACTATCAGCTTCAGCTGATACACCAGCTGCGCCCCTTCCTAGAGTTGGAAGACCTAAAGATGGTAGTACACACGCTGGTAACTTTGAGGCTTGACTTCTGCAATGCGTTGTACATAGGGCTACCTTTGTGCCTAGTCCGTAAACTTCAACTAGTTCAAAATATGGCAGCCAGGTTGGTCACCGGTACACCTAGGGGTGACCATATCACACCAGCTTTAAAATCTCTCCACTGGCTGCCAATTAGTTTCTGGGCGAAGTACAAAGTGTTGGTTATTACCTTTAAAGCCCTACATGGTTTGGGTCTTCTTCCATACAATCCGCCCCGCACGCTCAGGTCCTCTGGGAAGAACTTACTACGGTCAGCCAAGACTAGGCTGACAACCGTTACCCAGAGGATCTTCTCTTCTGCCACTCCCAGATTGTGGAATGACCTGCCGGGAGAGATCCGCCAACTCACCAGTCTTCAAGAATTTAAAAGAGCTATAAAGACTGATCTCTTCCGGCAGGCCTACCCAGATGAATTTTAAATGTTTTATTGGTATTTTACTGGTATTTTAATGATGCATTGGTTTTATGTGCTTTTAATCAGTTTTGTGTATTTTATGTTTGATGTTGTTCCCCGCCTCGATCCGGAGGGAGAGGTGGGTTATATATTATTATTATTATTATTATTATTATTATTATTATTATTATTACCAGGTGCATCCCTCCTTCCTATTCGCCACCACGACTTCCACCTGCAAATGTTCTAGCTTCATATGCACAAACAGGAGTTGGAACATTTGGGGTCGGGGATTGTGAGTGATCACAGTGTTGTACCTCCCCTTTGGGGTATACACATGAGCATGCATGTTTGGGTAAGGATCAAACAAGAAATAGATCTGAGATCAGCAGAGAGGGACATAGAGAGATGTAGCTCTCCCCCACCCATTGTATCTACCCCACCCACTGTCTCACATCAGAAAGAAGAGCTGTATACACATCATTCCTCAAACCTGCCTGCATCTACCCTGCCTGCAAACAGGAAACATTGTGCTTTGGCAGGAGCGGGTGGGCAGGGGACGGGAGAAGCTGAAACTTTGCATTGCCTGCAGACAGGCTGTCTCTGCATCCTGGTAAAAGCCATGGCCATGACACCAAAGGAGGGTTATTCCTATTCCTTCATTGTTGTGATTAGTATACTACAATCAGAAGGCAAACTGGCGATGCTCAGAGCTATAAGTGATTAATGCAATTGAGCCAAGCCACAGGGATAGGGGAAAGACTCACCAGAATAAGTCACATGCCAACTGATGTAAGAGAAATTCCTCCCTGATCCTAAATATAGCAGTCATACTCTGACCATGAAAAACAACAACTATCAAGTCCTCCCTGAGTCATGCTGCTGAAAATCCTGTTTCTAGAGGTGGCCATCTCAAATCCCAGTATCTTAAGTTGCAACAGGAATCTGCTTCAGAGATGCAATTTAAATATCCTAAGAAAATATTAGAAGTTATCTTTCATAACTAACAAGATCATCACAAAGCTGATGAAATAAGTTCTTCCTGATAAAAGGCTCATACTACAATAACAGCATAGTAACCCTATATATGTTTACTCAAAAGTAAGTCCCATTGTGTTCAATGGGGCTTACTCTTAGCCAGTGTTTGGAATGTGCCTAGACTGAAGCACAAATTCATTTGCCTTTAATGTGCCTTTTTGGCTGATGGGCACATTTATTAGAAATTTGGAGTGTGTTGCAGGTGCTCTCAAAAATGGATGCCCACCCTTCCAATTCACAGAATGGCTGCCATGGTGGTCATGGCTTGTCACATAAATAGGGTGACTATTATGAAAAGGGAATTTCAGCAGGTGTCATTTGTATGTATGCAGCACCTGGTGAAATTCCCTTTTCAGTATGACAGTTAAAGCTGCAGGAGCCCTGCCTAATGTGACCAGATACAAAACTGGGCAGGGCTCCTGCAGCTTTAACTGTCGTGCTGAAGAGGGCATTTCACCAGGTGCTGCATGCATACAAATGACATCTGCTGAAATTCCCTTTTCAAAACAATTGTTAAAGATACAGGTGCCCTGCCCTCTTTTTCATGTGGTCACCTTACTACCATTTCCCAAAAGGCAAATTAGTGAGGTAAGAAATTTGCCTAAGAACATATTACAAGTCAGAAATAGAGTCTGAGCTCTAAGAAACAAAGCACTCTTGGAAACCACAGTTTTCTGCTCCAACACCAATTTCAGAGAAAGCAAACTGATTAGGCTCAGAGACAAGTAGATTGGCCAAGGAACTGTTCAAGGCAGAGGTGGGGTCCGAGCCTCAAATGCCTAATCACACACTCACCCCTACAAAATACAACAAAATATACATTTCACAGAAGGCAAACTGATAATGCTCTGGGAAACACACACAGAGACCCACCAACAGCACACAGGGCACACATAGCAAAATCACAACAAACACAAACACTACCACCCAAAAACTTGAAACACAACACACACACACACACACACCTCCATATACACCACTCACATCCATACACACGCAGGAAAAACACACACCACTCCAAAACAAGCAGTAGAGTGGAGTGGCTGTAAGGGGCAAAACAGACATCACTTTAAATGTGTGTCTAGCAGCAATGCCGTTTTTTCTAGAGTAGATGCAAGGGGCCCAATCTGGATTTTGAACCCCCACTCAGACCCCAATGTGGATCAGGGACTTGGCACCTACTCTAGAGTAAAAATGAAAAGAAAGAAAAAAGAAATAAGTGCTAGGCACACATTCAAACTTTAAAGTAATTCCTGTTTTGGCCCGTAGTGTCTTAGAAAGGGGCTAAGTCTTGAAAGCTAGTGAGCTCTGCCTTTGGCTATCCCTCATTTCTTGGTTTTGTGAGTAATGGAAGAAATAAGATCTGGACTTCAGTTTCTGTTTCTCAGAGGGCATGGCAAACACAAGGTTCAGTAGCAGTACAACCCTTTCCCCAACAACGCTGTTTCCTGGCATTAGGCCCAACCTTTCTTCTCTGTTTACATCCTTCCTTCCCGTAAATGACTTGAAGATCAAGCTGGCCAGTAGCCAGATACACCTGTCTGACAGGTAGAGTGGGACACAGCCTGGGCACTGGCAATGAGAAAAAAAGTTGACCAAATCTTCAGGGATCTGCACTGCAATCTAGTTATTATAGGAGGGGAGCCTGGGGGCAGCGGGTGGGTTGGGAAAGACAAAAGCAGCCTCTTTTAATTAGGTCATAGCAGGGTTTCTCACCTTTCTTAGGCCTCATTGTGAGGTGTTGAGAAAAGATTAAAAGCCTTATCGTCCAGTGCAGCATAAACATGGAGGGTGAAGGATGTGTACATTGGGGAGGTGGGGGGCAGATGCCCCCCTTCTAGCCTAATTCAGAACCCTACCTCTGTAAAATACCATAATCCCTCACTTTTGAGATTTTGAACTAGGAACTCCAGTGGGTTACTGACTCTTTCTATCTCTCGCTGGCTGGGTTCTCACAACATGCTAACCCACCATGGATTATTGTTTTGTCTGAATGTAGCACATTTTCTGCAGGATGGCTTCTTAACCATGTGGCGTGGTATGGTTTATTTTCCTTGAGAACCCATGGCTTGTTGTTGGGTTGTTCAGGGTGGCTGACAAGCCACACTGCATGGTTAACAAACAAACCTCTGGAAAACGCACTGCATTCAGACAACACAATAACCCACCCTGTGGAAAATGAGCTGCATTCAAACATGTTAACCCATGGTTCAACAACAACCCACACTGGGTGGATTAGAGTGTTGTCTCTGGCTGGTTTCGGATGATACAATAATCAACGGAGGGGGGAAGAGGCAACAGTCAGTTGAGTTGCTTATTGTGTTGTGTGGAGGGGGTTACACACCATGCACACACAACTGATGGTACGCTATTCCACCCAATTAAGCAACGGAGAGAAACAATGGGCTTGCATGTTGTTTAGCCCGAAGCCCGTTGTTTAAAGTGTCTTCCGAAACGAACCCTTCTCTCTCAGTGGACTATTCCGTGTAGGAATAGAGTTCTGCTGGCTGGAGCAGCCAAAACCCCCTGGCTGCTCTATACAGCCAGCAGAACTTGTGGTGCATGCTGGGATAAGGCTGGGGGACTGAGGGAGGGGGAGGGAGCAGCCGTAGCAACCAAGATGGCTGCTGGAACTTTCAGCTGCACAAGGAATGAAGTTGCAGCATGTCGTGTGTGGAGTAGCCCCTGCTTAGTGTACTGTGAGTACGCTATTTCCCCCTCTGTTGCCTAATATGTTGTCTGAAACCAGCTTCTCTCTCCTCTCTAACGACCATGAACCTGTTGTAGCATTGGGAGATCGATTGTGCAGTCAGTAAGCACATCAATGGAAGTCTCAGGTTCGGGGGCAGCATACCTCCATCTGAATGTCTGTTGTTGGGGAACAAACTGCTTTATAATAGAAAGGTGAGATATAAAAATTAGAAATATAATTAATGAATGTCTTTGTAGTCACAACAGCTAGAAACATTATCTTCTAAAACAAGTGGAACTATCTGTGATTCTTGGGAGGCTCAGTTCTGCATCTATCCAGTATTTCACTTTCTTTTTTTTAATTCACAGGCCCTGGAATTGGTGGGGAAACAAATCTCATGGAGCTTCGGCTATTGGGCGGCATAGAAATGCAATCAATCAATCAATGGAATTACCATGTAGCTCAGGGGTTGGTGGCTTCAGTCTTGTAGAGTGGGGAGGGTCTATTTTTCTGTATTAGAAACATTGTGGTAGACCAGTAGGTTTTAAATATCTTACATGATCACCCATACAATCCTGTCTGTTTATTAAGATCTTCTTTGGAGGCCATGCTCATTTGCCTGTCAATGAGATTGATTAGGTTGACAAGCAGGAGAGATAGAGCCTTGGCAGGAATTTCAGAGTTGTGGAACTCCTAAATGATCTATACACAGCCCTTACAATGCAGGCGTTCCAATGGACCTTAAAAACTGGGCTGCTTTCTCCTTACTGCTGGCTTAGATGGTAATTCTATATATGCCTAATCAGAAGTTAAGTCCCAATGTGTTCAGTGGGGCTTACTCCCAGGCAAAATGGTATAGGATTGCAGCTTTAATGTGTCTTACATAAAACCTTGTGGTATAAGTCATCCTCAGGGATCCTTCTCCATGAGCCCCTGCCAAAGGAAGCGAGGCAGGTGGCTACCAGGAGGAGGGCCTTCTCTGCTGTAGCACCCCGGCTGTGGAATGAACTCTCTAGAGAGGTTTGCCTGGCACCTACGCTATACTCTTTATGACACCAGGTGAAGACCTTTTTATTTTCCCAGTATTTTAACAATTTATCATCTCAGTTTTTTAACTTTGCTGTTTTAAATTTGTATTTTAAATCTGTATTAATCTCTGCATTGCTGCTTGGTTTTATCCTGGTTGTGCTTTTATATTGTACTTTTATACTGTGTTTTTATACTGTTGTTTGCTTTATACTTTGAATTGTATTCATGGTTTTATTTTTTGTGAACTGCCTAGAGAGCTTCGGCTGGCTATTGGGCCATATAGAAATGCAATAAATAAATAAATAAATAAATAAAGAGTTTAGGCCTATTTTAAAATCTGCTTTCTTAAATACTTCCATATGGTCTGAGCTGATCATTTTAATGTACCTTAATGCAACATGTTTTGTGTATGCTGTCCTGTGAGTAGGCACCAGTAATGCATCAGGAAATGGCCAGTTGTATCCCACAGCCTACCTTCTACCCACCATTGTCATACACATGTCATTTCCTATCTCCATCACTCTCCTGAAATTCAGGCTTCCCTTTAACACAGGCTGTCATTTTTAACGAATAGGCTTGTGCATCCTGACTGCAAAAAGATGCAGCCCTCACAAGGACACTGCTGTTGCCTTTGTGTACCTTCTCTAGTGAATCTAACTTATTACCAAGGAACTAAACACTAGAGGTGTGCAGAGTGGGTCTGCTCCTCCCCGAAATTCAGGCCACAGCTCCAATGAGGCGATTCTCTGCTCTGTTTTTGGAGAACCGCTCTATTAGCGTCAATGGGAATTAATTAACAAAAATGCTTACATCTCCATCAATTGTACAGATAAAAAGATGAAGCTTGGCACCCTGGTAGCTCTTAAGTTGGGCTTTAGCCATGCCAAGTTTGAAGCAGTTCCCTTCATCCCTTGATTTTTAGGGATTTTATTTTTAAAAATCCCGTTTCAACCATTCCCTCCCCCATACGCGCGCGCGCGCGCGCACACACACACACACACACACACACTTCAGATGCACTTCACCTTCTCTCAAGAGAGCTTGCAGGACTTTCAGAAACTAGAAACCTCCTACAAAAATCGAAGTCCTCTATCTCCATGTATGGAACAAGAACACACACACACGGGAGCATGGGGTGGTAGTACAAGAAGCAAATAAAATCAGACAGACACACAGAGAGAAAAGAAAACCCAGCAAAGAAAGCTGGCTCTGGCCGTGCTGGGAGAGGGAGAGGTGTTTCTTTTAGTCCCCCTCCCTGCCCAAAATTAGGTGCCTGCTTTTCTCTGCTGCTGCTGGTCCTTCTGAAGTGCAGGTGAAGAAGTCAGGTGTGGGTGGTTTTGAGGCTCCACCTGCACCCGCTCCTGCAAAATGCAAGTCTAGTGCCTGGGATCATTTTTCTTTGGTGGCATAGGATCCCAGGTATGCAAGATCTTAAGAGGCTGCACCCCCTTCAAGCCAGTGGTCAGTCTCAGGCTGGCAGCAGCGGCAGTGCTATGGGCAAAGCTACCCACCCACCCACAGGCAAGCCACACTGGACCAGTAGGACATGGGCAGAAGGGACTTCAAAATTCCCCCAGATAGGAAAGTGCGAGGGAAAGCTGATGGAACTTTCCCATTTCCGTGACATTCAGTCAGCCTTGTAAAAAGAGCGCTACAGGCTCTTTCTGTTTATATCATTTGCAATCCCTCCCCCTAAGCAATGTGATTGGAGGGGGAACAGGGAGGAGAATGTGGCTATTGGTTAGCCACAGATGTCAATCTCAAAACTAACCCCCCCACCCCTCAGCATCTACCTAATATGGAAGTGTACAGTTAGATGTCCATCATCAACATGAAACAAGCCCTCATGTTGCCTAAAAAACCTTCAGATATGGATCTCTTCAGGGCTCCAAACGATCTTCTAACCACACCATGGGTTTCCATCAGTTTTTGAACTGTCTCGTAACCACACCGCGAGTTCAGAGGTCCGTCAAAGGTCCATCGGACCTCCTCCCCCATTTTTGGTGCAGAGCGCACCCCCTATTAAACACCACTGAAAATGAGCAGAGCTACAGAAAAATAGTAAGGCTCAGTAAAACCTAGCCTAGTTTCCTGTCCTCTTTCTCTATTTTCCAAAAGCATTTCAGAAAAAAAGTCATGTGTATGTAGATCCCATTAAAATATTTGATTGGAGGGGAGAGGAATCCTCTTTCTTCCTATTCCATTACCACACGTATGAAAATAGCATCTGACTCTCTCTGCGCTCCTCCACTCCCCAGCTCATGCTATCTTCTTTAGAGGCCAAGTGCCAAAACCTTCTGGGTTTGGTCACGGGCCAAACAGCCTGCCTCAGTCAGAAGCACTTGATCCCTGCTATTTTGCTAGAGTGTGGCATTTGGGTGGGTGCTGTGAACAGGGTGAGCCTACCTGGTAATTTGGCATAAGCTCAGTCCCCGCTGGGTATTTAAACACATAATCCCCCTTCCAGTAAATGAGTTCGTTGAAAGCCTGCCTGATTAATTTCCCTCCCATCCATCTTCCTGAAGTCTCTCACAATTGCATACAGCCTAAAATTCAGAAGAAGAGCCCCCAGTGTAAGGTAGTTAGCCAGTCACCCACTGTCTACTCCTCATGCAATTGTGTTTGTAAACAACCCAGTGCCTGGGTAGTGTTGATTTGTTTAGCTTAGGTAAATGGAGATAATACTGAGAAAATCTCCCTGAACCTGTTAAACACACAGAAACTGGGCCACACAAAATTTGTAAAGCTTCACCTCTGCCGTTATGTAAGATAGAACAATGATTAGCTTTATATCATAAGTCCTACCAAAGCAAGTGCATGTTTGAGGAGCACAAACTTTGCAGACCAGGGTTGTTCTCCATTTAATATTAAGTGATCGCCATAACCAAGTAAGTTGGAGAAAAGGAAAGGGGGAGAGGAGGAGTGGTCTGGACCAATGGGAACACAGGTAAGCTCCCCCCCATCTTTGGCCATAGGTATGCATGGGGAGCAGAGGACCTGACAGTGCCAAGCCAAATGCTTCCCCATGAGTACCTGAGTGGGATAGTGAGAAAAAAGAGGGACACTCCTGTATGAATACCAAGGGGCTGAATTTCTGAAATGATGGGGAAACGATCAGGTTCCCTCACCACATGCTTGGAGCCTTCAGTCTGTTTTTTTTTTTTTTTTTTGCAGCAGCAGCAGCCAGGGCTCAAGTGTGGTGGGAGCGGGAGAGGGTACACTACTGGGCAGGGCCAGCCCAAGAAACTTTGTTACCTGAGGCAAAGAACAAGATGGCGCCCTCTCCAGTTCCATCCGCAAAAGCTGGCTGCACTGTTTCTTCAATATTGACAATGGAACAGCATCCTCCACTGTTCCTGAAGGCAGCAGGTTAGCTTAGGGGACACAGGGCAGGCTAGGGTGACCATAATTGGGAAACCAAAAAAGAGGACACCCAGTGGGGGCTGGGACAGGAAAGTGCACTTTCCAGGGCCTCTGGAAAGCACATCATCCCCCCTGCCACACTATTGGCAGCTGCCATTAATGTGGCAGTTGTGCATGACATGCTTTCCAGAGCCCCAGAAAGCACACTTTTCCCTCCTCCTCTCCCCGATTGGAGAGGAGGAGGGGAAAGCATGTCATTCCTGCCCCCCCCCCCCAACTGCTTCAATAGGGGCCTCTGTAAAACACATCATCCCCCACCCCCTGGCCATGCTACTGGTGGTCTTAAAGGGAAAAGTGTGTCATTCCAGGACATTATACAAAATTACAGACACCCAGGATACAACAAAAAACAGGACAAATCCGGGGAAATCTCCCCTCTAATGCTTTGCTGCTACCTCCCAGCATCTGTTACCTGAGGTGACTGCCTCACTCTGCCTAATGGTAGGGTCAGCCCTGCTACTGGAGCTAGGAGATCCATGGGGGCCCATTACCACAAGGAAAACACATAAAGCCAAATTGCAGATCATGGCTGAATATTTTAATGGAAACTTACCTTCCTATATCTATTGTCCAGATCTTGTGAGATGTGCTAGAGCCAATAAGTAGTGTTAAAACACAACAAGCAACATTCTGAGTTGCTGGCCCAAGCTCTTCTCAAGCCAAACTACATATTTCCTTTACGATGTAGCTAGCAGCAATATCCCCCCCACTTATTTCCTCCCCCCATAGTTTCTGGAGGTTCCAATTTTTATTGGGAGCCCTTCCCCACAAAGTTCTTACAAAGTCATTTTAAGAACTGTAAACTGAACTTGTTTTGCCCTTCCTGTTTTCCCATTCCTTATTTCTTTTGCATCACTACTTAATTGTAGACTGAAAGCCTGAGGGCAGGGACTGATATGCTAAATATCTTTGTAAGCTGCTCTGGGAGCCTTTTTGGCTAAAGGGTGGGTATTAATTGCTATAAATAAAATAAAATCCCTTCCAGGTCTATGGCAAATATCCATGAAGGGTTCACTGGTTTTAGAGATTTCTAGGTTGTATCATGTGTGAATTACTCCATTGTAGTAGGCATATCTAGGTTCTAGCATAACAAATCAAACTCTGGAGCAACAAACCAGTTGTCCAGCTGATGTCTGGATAAATAATCCAGTACGTTCACATTGTTTCTCAACTGGATCTAACCACAATTCACTCCAGTTCTCAACTGGATCTAACCACGATTCACTCCAGGGCCAGCATTAGAGGTTGGCCTAGTCAAGCACCTGCTGAGGTCCACACTGTGAAGGAGGCCCAGCCACTACTACCACCAGCATCGAGACGAACAAGGAAAAGGAACAGTAGCCTCCATTTGCCTTGTCCTCTCCTTCTGGGCAGTTGCAGTGTGGCCATTCACCCATTGCCAAAGAAGAGAGAAAATGCAGCACCAAAAAGGGGGGACAGGGATTGGCATATAATTTGCATATGCTAATTGATGTGCATATATTCAAATATGGAAATAATTGGTATAACTAGGTGTCCTGCATGCCTGCTCAGTCTGCTGGGTAACTTCAAAGCCTCAGCTCTCCCTACTAAGGATTCATTATCTTTAAACCAGATTTGGGCCATGTCTTGACTGTGGCGTATTGGCACCGCCAGCCCTGAGACCCCCCCCCCCCCACGTTTGCCTTCCATCGTGTTGTCCCCACGCGAAGGAGCTAACACAGGGTTTACAGGGGAGGAGGAAGGAATTGCGACAGCTTGCCCCCCTTTTTGTTTTAAAAAAATAAGTCTTCGCAGTTCTAGGGAGGTGCGGAGGTGAACCTTCCCCCCCCCCACTCCCACCGAATACACGTGATCAACTTTCAAGAAAAGATGCATAGGATTGCATTGTGAGAAGTTAGGAGAGTAGCTTTAAGGCAGGTTTCAGCCCCATTTATACACATCTCTTAACGCTTTCCAGCCTTGAGAAGGAGAACGCAGCAGGCAACCTGCTTGCACACTTTTCTTTGCTTGGGAGCTTGGGTGGATGTTTAGTTTAGTATATCTGAGGCCATCCTCTGCCTTTCGCCTTCCTGTCTGTGGGGTGTGTTTGAGGTTAGAGTTGGGCTCCTGAGTTTTGTTGGAACACTAAAGCACCATGTGAGGGCAAGAGGTTGTCTGAAATGCGTACGCTTTGGCCAAACTCTGAAAAGCATGGCCTGATGCGAAGGAGCTAGCACGGGGTTTACAGGGGAGGAGGAGGAAACTGCACCAGCTTGCCCCCTTTTTTTAAAAAAAAATAAACAAGTCTTTACGAGCTTTGCAGTTCTAGGGAGGCGCGGAGGTGAACCGCCACCCACCCATCCCGGTGTGCCCACGCTTAGCTGGAGTTTCTTTTGAGTTTCCCCCATTTCTTTTAAGACAAAGCTCTGGAAGTTTGTTGGGGACGCGGAGGCAGTCCAGCAGCCTTCGGCTCGCTGGACTGCCCCTCTGAGTTTAATTATCCAGAGCACAGGCTTGTCCTGTTTTCTTGGATGAGTTTCATTTGGTGCAGCTCGAGGACGTTGACAAGGTGCTTGGACAGTTCATGCAACCACTTCCATATTGGATCCTTGCCCCTCTTGGCTAATAAAAGCTAGCAGGGATGAAACAACTGGCTGGGCTAGGGAAGTGATTAATGCCTCTTTGCAAGAGGAAGTGGTCCCAGGCCTCCTGAAAGAGGCAGCAGTGAGACCACTCCTAAAGGAATCTTACCTGGACCCTGAACATCTTAATAACTACAGGCCAGTAGCAAATGTTCCATTCCTGGGCAAGGTCCTGGAGCGGGTGGTTGCGAGCCAGCTCCAAGCACTCTTGGATGAGACTGATTATCTGGATCCATTTCAGTCAGGTTTCAGGCCTGGTTTTGGTACGGAAACAGCCTTGGTCGCCCTGTATGATGACCTATGTCGGGAGAAAGACAGGCGGAGTGTGACTCTGTTGATTCTCCTTGATCTCTCAGCGGCTTTCGATACCATTGACCATGGTATCCTTCTGGGACGACTGGCTGAGTTGGGAGTGGGAGGCACTGCATTGCAGTGGTTCTGCTCCTACTTGGGGGGTCGGCTCCAGAAGGTGGTGCTTGGGGAACATTGCTCGGCCCCATGGATTCTCCAGTATGGGGTTCCGCAGGGGTCAGTCTTGTCCCCATGCTGTTCAACATCTACATGAAACCGTTGAGTGCAGTCATCTGGAGTTTTGGCGTGCGTTGTCATCAGTACGCTGATGACACGCAGCTCTATTTCTCCTTTTTATCTTCATCAGGTGAGGCTGTGGATGTGCTGAACCAGTGCCTGGCTGCGACAATGGACTGGATGAGGGCTAATAAACTGAAACTCAATCCAGACAAGACTGAGACGCTGTTAGTGGGTGGTTCTGCTGACCGGATGGAGGGTGTTCAACGTGTTCTGGATGGGGTTGCACTCCCCTTGAAGGAGCGGGTTCATAGCTTGGGGGTTCTCCTAGAACCATCTTTGTCACTTGAGGCGCAGGTGGCCTCAGTGGCACGGAGTGCCTTCTACCAACTTCGGTTGGTGGCCCAGCTACGTCCCTATCTGGACAGGGATAACCTGGCTTCAGTTGTCCATGCTCTGGTAACCTCCAAGTTAGATTACTGCAATGCACTCTACGTGGGGCTGCCTTTGAAGGTGGTTCGGAAGCTGCAGCTTGTGCAAAATGCAGCGGGCAGATTGATAACTGGAACCAGTAGGTTTGAACATATAAGACCTACTCTGGCCCGCTTGCATTGGCTGCCTGTATGTTTCCGAGCCCGGTTCAAGGTGCTGGTTTTAACCTATAAAGCCTTACATGGCTTGGGACCACAATACCTGATGTAACGCCTTTCCTAACATGAACCTACCTGAACACTACGTTCAACATCTAAGGCCCTCCTCCAAGTGCCTCCTCCGAGGGAAGCTCGGAGGTTGGTAACAAGAGAGAGGGCCTTCTCTGTGGTGGCCCCCCAATTGTGGAACGATCTCCCCGACGAGGCCCGCCTGGCGCCAACATTGTTATCTTTTTCGGCGCCAGGTCAAGACTTTCCTCTTCTCTCAGGCATTTGGCAATATCTGAGGAGCCTGGGTTTGTTTTGTTTTTGTAGCTTTTTGAAGTGTTGTAGTGGTTTTTAAATGTACAGATTGTGTGTATGTTGTTTGTTTTTGCTGTTTTAATTTTTGTATATTGCTTTTAATTGTTTTTAATCCTATGTAAACTGCCCAGAGAGCTTCGGCTATGGGGCGGTATACAAATGTAATTAATTAATTAATTAATTAATTTATACAAAGCTCTATAAGGTCCGTGGAGGCATGGAGACATTCTAGCGGCCATTCGGCTCACTTTACCCTCCTTCCCCCTGTCCCAGCCAGGCGACCAATTAGGGTTCGCCATTGGCCGGAGACACGCCTCCGGTGCAAAGCTGGAGGATGGCGACAGACTGGCGATGCATGTCTGTGCCTCGCTAGCATGAAAAAGTTGGGGTAAGTCTCCAACTTTTTTAAAACGGAGCTTTGGGGGAATGCTCTTGGATGGCCTCGCAATGGCGACTGCATCATATAAAAATGACCTGCCGCCACTGTGGATCCACCCTGGAGCTTTCCCTTCATCAAGATGCACCCTTGAATTGGGTTTGCATGATTGCCCATGGGCACTATCTTGCATCATACAAACTTGGGGACCATGGCCTTTGCCAAAGTTAAACAACCCTCGCAGAACCCATGGCCTGTTTTATGGTTGTTTAACCATCACAACAAGCTGCAGCTGCAACTTCAATATTCAAAGTGGCCACTGGCATGCTCCACAACTCTTAAATAAACCTCAGTGGTCTGTTTGATCATGCGGACTGACCTTTGAACTTGCCAACCTTCTGTAAAGCAGGACCTGACCACCCTGTTTGTCCAGGAAAAGAGGACAAGCTAATAGGCAGTGGCACAGATGGCAAGGCAGTGGGATCAGCTCAGTGAGGGGAGTCCAGTGGTGGCATCTTGCTTAAGGCCCCCCCAAAATCCAGAGTTAGCACTGATTCACTCATCCTTATTGTTAATTTATTATGTTTTTAATCCACCGAATAACCAGTATTCTCTGGGCGGATTACAAACAGTTACTTAAAGAAGATTCCTGTTATCTCTTCGGGTGGATCTACACTGCTGCTTTAAAGCGCTTTAAAACGGTTTATAACAGTAGTGACAATTGTTTTTGGAGTGTGTCCTGGGCCCCAACAGTTGTCAGTACTGTTATAAACTCTACTCCCAGAGAGAACTGCAGTTTTAAATGCACGAGCGGCCTGTTAAACTGAAGTAATCGTGCAAACATGAACATCAGTTTCAGAGTAACATGAGATTCATCACCAGGCAACAAGGGTGGAGGCTGGGGCTCAAGCCTTGACGGGGTGATCTGGAGGCAGGTGATTGCTTTTGTGGATGGAGGATTTTCCTTTCGTTCCTCACTGCTCTCCAGCTACGCTGTGTCCCTTGACTGCTCTGCACAGCCCCATTTCACTGATGAGCTTATGTTGCCTCGGTAACCATCCAAGGCTAATGCCAGGCAGTTTAGTCATTAGGAGCAAAGAAGAAGGAACAGGTTGGTCCACATCTATTTAGCCTAGGGCAAAACTGCCAGAGCACTGGGAGCTTGGAAAAACGGCCTGGGTACAGCGATGGTGCAGGGATCCTCAAGGGACACCAATATGGGGGTAGATGAAGTTTTCCAGGTTCAATAGGAGAGAGGACTCCTTCTTAAATAGTAGGCAGAAGGGAGAATTTCAGGTGGTACATCTTTTCCCATTATTTATTTAAATAGGTAAGTTCAAAAGGTCAGGCAGGCTAGAATCAATTATTAGTTTTTTGCCACCTACATATCTGGGGATCTCAGGGTAACACATATGGGGCTCGTTATATTCTCACAACAACTCTGAGATGGATTATTTGGAAAGATAGACTTCCAGTGAGCATGTCTGAGTCATGGCTGCACCACAATGGCTCTCCAAAATGTATTCAAACCAAGGCCATAATCCAGACAAGTGTCCAACCAACAGTGTGCATTTCTGAAAGCTGAGGAAGGTTCAACAGTTTGCCAAAAAGCATTTAGGGGTGGGGGAGTTTCATTGACCATATGCAAGCTTTTGGATGCAGCTAAAATGGGTGTCTAGATTATGACCCAAATATTCTGAATGACTGTACATGTAGAATTTATAAAAGATGCCATGAATCCTAATAGATAAAAAGTTCCCGGTGACCAAAAGTTGATCCACCTAGTGAAGAAACACTTGGCCTTGACATCAAACCCTTCAGTTGCTGAGGGGTGGGGAAACACCATGAGCATCATCAGACGAGCGTTTTACTGCATGCTTGTTACTCCTCACTTACGGATGTCCGCGGGTCCTTTTGGTGACGTCGTCTGCCTCCCATACGTCTCCCACTCGTTCTTGCCTTCTTTCTGTCACAAAATAGACCCCTTTAAATCCAATTTTGTTTTTTTAAAAAAATGAAATGTGCCACCATTTCCTGCTGTGTGCAGGAAAAGCACACAGCTCCCCTGTTTGAAGAAAGAGGAAGTGTCGTGGGACAGAAGCGGGGTGTGTGGGGGAAGCGACAGTAAGGAAATGCCATTTCCACACACACCCTCTCGCCGTCTGATGACTCTCCATAGCTCTCAGGGGGAAATAAAGGAGGAGGCATGAAGAAGGGGAAAGGGAGTATAAGAGAGAAGAGACGGGCCACAGTGCCACAAAGACCCAATGGGCGGGGTACAGAACAGTTCCCCTGTCCAGGAATTTCAAATGCCTAGAAAAGTAACCCTGTATTTCACAGCATTCCCTCACATACATGCTATCTTAGCTCTGGTGTTCAAAACAGGAAGGCCTTACAGGAAACGACCTAACAACATTAAAGCACATTTTCAATTCCTTAAAGACAAGGGAAGGGAAGCAGGGCACTCCATCAGTTCGGCTTCTCCTTGAACTACATCCACTCCACTGGCCATTATAAGAACTAAGAAGTAGTGCCTGAGTTTCTTCCTCCTCCTTTCCAATCACCTTTCCATGCCATGCATACGGACATTGTTTTATTATGGGTCTTTGTAGGCTGTTCTGGGAATCTTTTTTCAATGAAGAGCAGGGGGAATAAACCTTCAAATACATTTTAACTCCTTACAAGAGTTATAGCACATCTATTTTAAATGTCGTAGTTTGTCCAATTTTATACTGTATATTTTTGTTTATTATTACTTATTTATACATACCGTATTTTAAACTGTTCTTTTCTTTTTCTTATTGTTCTCTTATGTACTTATTAAATGTCATAAAACGGATAACACTCTGCAAACCTCTGGGAACATTTGTCCCCATATTAATCTAAAATATTCCCTTCAGTCTGTTGGGAAAGGACTATTAAGAATTCTATCTGTACACTGATTTGGATTATTTAACATTTCTCTTTTTTAAAAAATAAATAGTTACATTCCTGATAAAAACACACATAGCTAGCTATTCATTGGTTGCCATTATCATATCTGTGCTTAGCGAAATGGAACCTAATAAAATTAGA
Source organism: Anniella stebbinsi (assembly GCA_029215795.1). NCBI lineage: Eukaryota > Metazoa > Chordata > Lepidosauria > Squamata > Anniellidae > Anniella > Anniella stebbinsi. The sequence continues at coordinate 42,209,608 of JARDYH010000004.1, read as the reverse complement.
CAGATATTGGTGTAAATTATAAATATTTTCAAACACAGATACACATACAAGGTAGATTTATTAACATTGTGTTTTATAAACATACCCACAGACCAATATATTGTCTTGGGTCGTGTCTTTACGGCACCACATTGGTGCTGCGAGCTCTCAAACCTCCATGTTTGGGCTCCTTTGCATTGTTCCCACGTGAAGGAGCTAGCGCGGGGTTTACATGGCAGGGAGAGAACAGGTACCACCTTGTTCCATTTTAAAAAACAATGACAACAAAAAACCCAAAATGTTTTTCTTTCGCTGTGCAGCTTTGCTGGTCCATCAAAGCATGGAGGTGCTCCCCCCCCCCCCCCAGTCCCAGTGAGCCCATGCCATGTTCCATTATTATTATTATTATTATTACCACCACTCCTTTTTCTTTCACCATGCAGCTTCACTGGACCAGCGTAGTGTGGAGGCTGCTCCCCCCCATCTCAGTGCACCAGTGCCTCACTAAAGTTGCTTAATTTTTTTTTTTTACATTTTTCTTTTAATGCCAAGCTCCGTGGAGGTGCAGAAGCTGCCCAGTGGCCATTCGGCTCGCTGGCCTGCCCCCTGTCCGTGTCCAGCCAATACGACCAATCAAGGAATGTGCCCTTGCTCTTGATTGCTGTACCCTATTTTGATAAATTGGAGAACTGAAATAGGATTGTGAGATATGGAGGGTCTGAGTAAAAATGTGGCACTTAGTACTCTACAATAGAGGCTGTTTCGCAGAGTGGGTTTATTTTTGTTTGTTTGTTTTTGCAAATTATGAGCAGAGTTTCCAAAGTTCTGCTATTACAGTGTTGCAAAGATTACCCACAAGCATAAGTGCTCTTATGGTATCTACCTAGACCTCCATTCATTGTAGTCATAGTGGACTAACTATCCTGGACAAAGAACCACACAGGGCCTTTCTTATCCTGAAGCAAGATGAAGCAGTCCACTTTGAGTGTCAGATGCTACAGATGGTGTATCCAGTCGCCACTTCTGGTTGTCATTAAAAAATGAGTGCATGGGTGTGTATCATTGTTAGGGGTTTTTTTCAGGGGCAAAAATGTCTAAGGTCATCACCGAGGCCTCAAAGAGCAAGTACTTAACCCGGCATACTGCACGCTTGTACATGCATGGTGCTGCTTCTGGCAGCCAATCCACATGTCTTCTGTTCCCTGCCAGGTGCCGGCGCTGGAATTCTCTAGCAAGCCTGCTGCAGGTCAAGAACTTTCAGCTTATTGACGTCAGTGGTAGTAATACCTCCCTTTCTGCAAACATTGTGGCTTCCCCAGAGAGCCAGATGGGACACAGAGGCCAATATGTACTGTTTAACAACCAATGCTATTGAATGGTTGGGAAATAGCTGTTTCACTTTGGGGAGGGTGAGATACAAGGATGCAAGAATGCAAGAATGAACAATAATTAATGTGTGGGCACCTATCAAAACAAACCAGAACTTTCACCAAAACTGAAAACAGCAGCCATCATTTTCTACACTAGCTGAAAAGCACACTACTGTCTCTTCCTTGGAAGTAAATCCATATTATTTTTCTAGTGCACCTCTTTTGCATATGTGTATTGGAGGAGAACCAATCTCCATGAATATGCCTCATGTAACAGACCCTGGTTGGAGCAAGAGTCTAGTAGCATATATAAAAAAGTGAACAGAAAATGAAAACCTTATGCCTCAAAGAAGTTTTAGTTGTATTCCAAGATCAAATGTTGAGAACCATAGAAAACCCATTAGAAAAACAATAGAAACTGAAACATGTTGCCAACATACTGAATCAATAGATTACATCATTGTTCATTGCCCGTCATAGTAAAATATTGACTACCTAACAAGACATGACGAAATAGGGAAAAGATATCTATAAATGAATATTATCCACACTCATGATAAGGAGCACGTCCGGGAAGAGTCCAGGCTATATTAATTATTATACTAAATATGCCAAAGGGTACACCAAGGGTGGGGAACCTTTTCCAGTCCAATTCAATTTCAGAGAAGCTTTTGGGGCCCGCATTCCAGTGGTGGGTAGGGCTGAGGGCAAATGTATGGCGACAAAAATACATAAAAAAACAGCAAGTTGTAGCTTAAAGCTCTTGCTATCAGAACATAAGCCTTAGGAGAGACATTTCAACCTTTTAGAATGGGGAAAAGAACTGCACAAAAGTTGAGAAATCACTAAAAGATTGTTTGGGGTTAGGGGGTCTGGCCCAGAGGGCCAAATAGGGACCCCAGGCCTGAGGTTCCCCACTCCTGATATAGGCCATACAAGTGGACACTTAAGGCAGAGAGTTAAAAAGTGTGTCACCACCGTAATACACACAGTGGCTTCCTAACCAGGCGCTGCCCACTTTGGTCCTTTCCCTCCTGCATAGGGTGACCATATGGAAAGGAGGACAGGGCTCCTGTATCTTTAACAGTTTTATAGAAAAGTGGATTTCAGCAGGTGTCATTTGTATGCATGCAGCACCTGGTGAAATTCCCTCTTCATCACAACAGTTAAAGCTGCAGGAGCTACCAGTGACCAGATTCAAAAGAGGGCAGGGCTCCTGCAGCTTTAATTGTGTAAAGAAGAGGGAATTTCACCAGGTTCTGCATGTATGCAAGTGACACCTGCTGAAATTCCCTTTTCTGTACAACTGTTAAAAGATAGAGGAGCCCTGTCTTCCTTTCCAAACGGTCACACTCCGCCTGCACCCTCATTGCAGTGTATCTTTCACTGCAGCCATATGGCATTTGCTCTTTAAAAGGGGTGTGCCATGATATTTTGTTCAATGTGGTACAGCAGAATCAGGAGCATGGGCATTGCTGCTGAGCCCTGAGCCCTGGGGAGCTTAGGCAACAGTACCAGTTCAAGAAGGAGTCGGATCCGGGGCATGGTCTGAAGACTCATGATACAGCAACCTTGGTGAAGCTAACCTGGATCTGGTCAGTGGCTGAAGGGAGACTTCCTAGAGATGCTTTGTATTCTGCTTCTCAGTGCCATCATGGGGAAAAGGCAGGATCTAAATGTATGTCATAATAAAGACATATATGCAAATTTGGTTCAGTGGCTGAGTGATGTACCTCTTTAATGTACTGTGGAGGAAAAGACTGGGGAAGGGCACGAGGATATACCGAGGTGTGCATGGTCAACAAGAGTTTAGGGCTTGGTGTATAAAGAGAAAGATGATTGAAGAAAGCTATGCTACTGTAAATGAGCGACATCACAAACAATCCCAGATAGCACTGGGTGACCTCTGCTCTTCAGGACTCCATCTTTGTCTTCTTTGCTTTTTAACATTATATGAAGCTGATGGGAGAGATTGTTTGTAACTCTGAAGTGAGATGTCATCAATATTCTGATGACATCCCACTCTATTTTTCTTTTTCATTGAATCCAGGTGAATCCTTAAATAAGTATCTAAGGCCCACAACAGCTAGATCAGTTACACCATGGATGAATTCGGACGACATATTAGGCAACGGTAGGCTGACCATATTTTGGAAACCAAAAAGAAGGACAACCTGGCCGGCCCTCAAGGAGGCATGCCCACCCCAACATACTCAACCCCCAAGGCAGACCCATCTTGACATGACTGCCCCCAAGGGGGTGTGGCCTTAGTCACATGTCTAATTCTACATCTCACAGTTAAGACAAACCTGTTCTACAAAATATGTTAATGTTGAAATCACTGAAATAAAAAACAAGTGAGACATTCAATGTATCTGAAACTAAAATGTATTTTAGTTGCTGTACAAATTTATTTATGGTAGTTCTTTTTGCTGTCCTCATACAAGATCAATAGAAAATAAAGTCTATTTTCCATTTTTCTAAAGAAAACAGATCCTGGATTAGAAAAAAATAGCTAAAGTACATTGTGGTTAGGAGGGGGTACACCAATGCTAGACTAAACAGAAAATGAGATTAGAAAGGGAGGCAAAAAGTGCAATCCTCTAGCCAGAAAAAAGTCCTACAACTCCCAACATTCCACAGCCAGCATGCTTAGGATTGTGCCCTAACCAGAAGCAAGCCTCACTGAGTTTAATGGGACTTATTCTCAGGTAAGGGAATGATTGGGTCACTGTAGCAATCTTTTCTCTGACCTATTCAGTGTGATTTAATATTCAGCAAGAAAGAGCGGCTCTCTTTAGAACACTGAAACACTTGAGATATAATATAAACTAGATTTTCACAAGTCAATTTCTGTTCAAGGTCTTGCTCCAGGCATAGCCTTTTGCAGATTTTTATGTGTATACTATTGGAAGATATGTGTACATATTATTGGTGATAAGCACCCATAGTATGGCCTCAGTGGTGAGTTTCTACCAAACCGTGTTACTATAACACTATTGACACATCTGACTACAAGTTACAAGATTACAGAGTTTACATTTTTTATTTATTCCGTTTATATCCTGCCATTTTTCCTGCAAGGAACTCAAGGCTGTGTACATAATCCTAATCCTCCTCTCCATGTTATCCTCAAAACAACAACCCTGTGAGGTAGGCTTTGCTGAGAGCACTACACCACAATCCACAACTCAGACATTTAATATACTAGCAATATTAAATGGATAGTCAATGTGAAGTTCAGATTAATTCAGGTTAACTTTGTAGTTATGACTAGACAGCATAGCATAATCCTTACTGTACTGAGTTTACTTCCAGGATCACAGCCTAAATAATTTAAAGGACACACAAAGATAGCAAAGTGCACAGCATCTCTCTTTTTTAAAAAAAACGTAGCACCCTAGTTTTATACAAAACATTGACTTTATATTGGCATCTAGTAATCTTGAAGTAAATTAAAAAATGCAAACTATATGGCAACAGTTAGCAGTCATATAGCATCTTCAGGCTACACCTTACAGCATTTCCCTCATTTTTTAAAAAAACACACATCAGTTTTCAAGACTCCCCTAGAGGTTACAATTAAGAAACACATTCAGACAAACATACAAGACCAACTGGACTCGTAGCTGATCTACTTATGGTTACTGAGCATGCACTAGATTACAGTCTTAATCAGTAAATGAATCAACTAATATAGTTGATTAATCATGGTAACTAATTTTAATCAGTGTCTGTAATGAACAAGAAACGTTCATTCTATGCAATAGATGGCTACTTTTTAACATTTTCTCATGCTTCCTTCAATATTTCAAAAAATCGCTTAGAGTGAGGTTTTGATAATTTATAAATATATATAACCAGCAAAAGGGCAGAATAATTTCTTCAACTAAAAAAGGTTTTAATTTATTACCAGGCATTTTTTTAAAAGTTGAATACATTTTTATCTGAGGCACCAGGCACAGCACAAATGTAAACACAGCCAATTAGTTTTACCTAGAACAATTACAGTGCAGCCCCTATATGTCTACTCAGAAGTAAGTCCTATTAAGGTCAATACAACTTACACCCAGGGAGTTGGAGGTTTACATTTTTACCCCCATGCAAAGGCTAGGTAGAGAAAAGAAGAAGAAAAATGACTTACCCTCTCTGAAGCTGAGCCATTGTTGCTGCCAGTGCGGCCACAGCGCCAAGGCCAGGCCGGGGACTCCAGGGCCAGGCCAGGCCAAAATAAAGGCCCGGATTGCCAAGAGGAAGGGGGGGGGGATGAAAGAGCACTCCTCACCCCTCCCTCTTGGAAATCCGGGCCTTTATTTTGCACATCATCACTGCGACCTCCAAACTAAAGGCCCGGATTTCCGAGAGGGAGGGGTGAGGAGCACTCTTTTATCCCCCCACCCCTTCCTCTCGGCAATCCCGGCCTTTGCTGAGAGAAAGGGGTGGGGAGGCGAAAGAGCGCTCCTCACCCCTCCTTCTTGGAAATCCGGGCCTTTATTTTGGAGGCCCGGATTGCTCAGAGGAGGGGGGGACGAAAGAGCGCTTCTCACCCCTTCCTCTTGGAAATCCGGGCCTTTTTTTTGGAGGTCATGACTTTGATGACCCATGAGGAGGCCGGGTAAGTGTTGGGCGGGAGAGGCCGATTTGAGCTCTTCTGTGTTCGGGCCTCTGCCATCTCTTCTGCGCTGGATCTGGGCTCCTCGTGAGTTGTCGCAATGGCAAAAAGCTCTGAGGAGCCCAGATCCATCGCGGAAGAGGCAGCAGAGGCCCGATATCAGCCTATCCTGCGCAGGCAAACTTCCTGACATAATGAAGATTAATGGGAAATCCCCCCTGACGTTGGTTTGCCCCTCAATTTCCGGACTTGTCCTGGGGGAACCGGACGTCTGGTCACCCTAGCGGGGGGGGGGGGGGGGAACAATCGTCAGTTGTGTTGCTTATTGTGTCGTGTGGGGAGTAACAACGCACACACAACTGACAGTTCGCTAAGCAGGAGACTTAAACAACGGAGGGAAACAACGGGCTTGCACGTTGTTTAGCCCAAAGCCCCGTTGTCTAACGTGTTGTCCGAATTGAGCCCCCCCTCACTCCGTAGACTATTCCGTTTGGGAATAGAGTTCTGCCAGCTGGAGCAGCTGAAAACCCCTGGCCGCTGTATACAGCCGGTAGAACTCATGGTGTATGCTGGGATACGGCTGGGGGACTGAGGGAGGGGGAGGGAGCAGACGCTGCAACCAAAATGGCCGCTGTCCATTATTAGCAACTGGGGTGTTTGCCGGTGCTGAGCAACGCCAGATGCAGCATGTCATGTGTGGAGCGCCGCCTGCCTAACGCACGGCCAGTACGCTATTTACCCCTCCGTTGCCTAATATGTCGTCCGAATTCAGCCCATGTGTGTTTATCTGTGGAGGTGGTGAGATAGGATGAGAAAAGGTTGGAGTAATATACATTGCCATCTACAGGGAGGATGTCAAGTTAAGATCTATGGGGACAGTGGTCTCGCCTACAGATGTTTACAACATCTTCAGATAGTGAGTTTGTAGTCTTGAGAAAACCATGAACCTGGGCTAGATCTACACTACTGTTTTATAGTGGTATCGACGTGTACTGATAATTTTCCACATTCCATATACTGCTTTCATAGTGTTGTTTCCTGATTTTTATTCCACATTATCCAAAATACCGCAACAAATGTCATATGAGGTATATGAGGTATAAATGCGCAAAAGGGATATAGCGTAGCCATGTTGGGATTGTAATGACTGTGATGACCTCCTGCTATGCGTTACACATGACTTTGAAGACTAACCGGGCATTGCATCCAAATCAAAATTCTGCTGTTCTCCTCTTGTGGAAACAAAGCAGAGACAGCAAATTATACAAATTTTTACTCAATCCCATGGGCTACAAAGAAATTTCCAAGCCCAATTCAAATTGTTTGTGCTTATCTTTAAGTCCTAAATACTGTTTTGTACCTGAAGAAGCACCTCATTCCACGTTACTCTCTCTGGGTTGTGATTTGCTGAATAGGCCTTTTTCTAGTGAGTTAAAATCTGTGAGGCCCCCTCCACAAGGATGCGCTTTTGCGCCCGGTTCAGGGATTATGCGCATTATCGCGGAGGCGCATTTACTCCTAATCCCTCTGCACGGGAGGCGGCGAGAGGCGGCAAAGCGCATTAATTGATGTCCAAAAAGCGCTTTACAAGAAGTTAACGCGCATAATCGCTTGTTCACACTGCGCAAATGCGCTTTAACGGCCGGAGCAAAATAAAAGTCGCTATTTAACGCGCATTCGATAATGCGCATAATCTGGGAGATAACGCGCCTCTACGCCCGTTTTGCACTCCGCTGGTGTGGAGGTAAAATTTATAATGAGCCTTCAAAGAGCATTAAACCTCTCTTGTGGAGGTAGCCTGAGAGTAAATAGCAGGGCCTTCTCTATGGTGGCATCCTCATATGGAACTTAACTCCAGACAAAGGTCCATCTCGTTAACTTTTATGTTGCCAATGTTCAGTAGGCAAACATCATCCTTTACCAGAAGGCGTTCCTTAATGCTGATAATTTGTAAGTTGCTGTTGGGGTTTTAGATTTGGGGTTTAAATGTTTACATTTGGGGTTTTAAATTGAAATTGGGATAATATTGTGAGTTTTATTGAATTGATTTATTTTGTTGCATTGATTACTTTAGAATAATTATCTATCTTTTGTACACTGCCTTGAGCGCTTTAATCGAAAAGCAGTTATTAAATGAGATAGATAAGATAGAAAATAAATAGATAGATAAACCGATATAACATTTTCTAAGGCCCTCTGATGCTCATGATTGTATAAGATCCCAACTTTCATTAATTTTCCAAAGCAGTAAGTTTCTTGATATGTCAGGTTTAGATATTCAAATCCCCATTCTGTTTATATATTTGAAAGCAATAGTAACATCATACTGATTACATTATTATTGTTATTAGTAGTAGTAGTAGCAGTAGTAGTATTGTTCAGCTTAGCTACCCTGCGCCATTTCAAAGCTGATCACAAAGTTATTCCCAAATGAGTCTACAGCTCACTGCCTTAGAGGGGTCCCTGAGGCCTACATAAGGGAAATGATTATAGGGTGTTTTCTCTTATTAAAGGCTCTAGAAAAGCAGATTAGAAGTAGGCCCTTGAAGGGACTTTGATCTCAAGCCTTGAAACTCTATCGCTCTGGTTACTGGTCCACATCCTTTCCCCAGTTGCTAGGATGATAATTTCCTGGACTGAACAAGGGATCTCTTTGTAGCTGGAGTTATCCCAGCAACATATGTATCTGAGCGAGTCAGGCCCCAAGTAGATGCCCATCCAACTGTAAACAATGCCCTTCCTGTGAAGCAGGAGACAGGCTCTATCTACATTCAGTTGGCAGAGCTGAGCATAACAAATCCTATTTGAGACAACTCCAGTTTGTCCATGCTCCCAACATAGGATGGAAAACATGATGATGTGGTTGAATTACATAGGACCAGGCCAGCACCCAGCAAATCTAGGGCATCAAAGGACAAAACTTTCCAGTCATTGCCACAGGGAAGCTCACATCAGTGTCAGCTAAGTATTGTCATGCTGTATGGATGGCACACATTCAAGGATGCCTCTGAGACAAGATGTATTAGGTTTGGGAATTAGGATGAAAATAGTTCTCTTCTTAAATTCCTTCACTTCTCTCTCAGCCTGAGAAGTACTCTCCATGGCATTCCCACATGACTGGACTTAAAGAGAGCTGGTTCACACACAAATACAAACCATGGTTTAATTAACCATGGTTTGTTGAATTGTGGGTTGTCGCTATGTGCAAACGCAGAACTATGGGTTAACTATGGGTTGTTAACCACAAACAACTCATGTTGTTTGGTTGTGAACTGTAGGTTGTTTAAATCAGGGGTTATTACATGTGAACCCAGAATTGTGGGTTGTTCATGAGTTGTTTCACCAGGCTACTGAAGCAGTGGGCAAGAGCAGTCAAAAAAGCCAACCTCTTTACATGCTAGTACTGCGGTGCCACAATGATATCTGTGATACAGGGAGGGAGCAGGTGAAGGAAGAGGGAAACAAACAAACCCAGGTCTGAGAAAACAAACTGTGGTTTATTCAATTTGCCGAACAAATTCTGGGTAAGACAACAAACCATGTTAAATAAACCATGGGTTAGTGTTATGTGCAAATCAAGCCAGCGTCACAATAGATGGAAAGTACCATTTCCTTTTTGCTTTTGAATTACTTTATTTCTGTTTTTAAAAACAACACCTTTAGAGGGTAAATACTCTGTTACTGCACGTCTCTCACACAAAGAAGAGCTCACGCAGCCTTAAAAGAAGGAGGAGGCAGGGCCAGCTTTACTATAAGGCAGAGTGAGGCAACCACCACAGGTGGCAGTCACTGAAGGGTGGCAGCCCCCCCATTCTTCCTGAGCATTCTCCCCCCTCAGCCATGCTTTTCACTTGAGAGTGTGCCACTCAACCTGCCCTACACCCTCTAAACTAGCCTGGTGCCCTCAGGTTTGATAGAGGGTCCTATCACATTGCCAGTGTTAAAGTAAGATTCAATTGCCACTCCAGTTGACTACTGTATGTGGAATGCAGATAAGTGCCTTCTTTTCCTTTGCCTCAGGCAGCAAAACCTTTTGAGCCAAGCCTGTGAGCGGACATAAGCAAGACTATCCCCTTCTACAGCTAGCAATGACCCCCTCTGCTATTTTGTGAATACTCACCCCCTAAAATATTTTATTCAGCTCTTTGCATATTCACCCTTCTACAGTGCAGGTCTACCTTATTGATTGATTGCTTTTAAGCAGCAAATGTATATGCAATGTTCCTTAACAGCAAGGTTACATTTTCATCCATTATATCAGGACAGGATATCCTGCTACTGGTACTAGATAAAGCATGAGGATTAAGCAGGAGTCCTGTGCTGAAGGAGGAAAACCAAGCTGGTGGTTTTTATTTCATTTTTTTTCCTGGGCCCAATCTACACAGGAACAGTTTCTGAAGCGTTTTCTGGTTATATCTGGATTTTCATGAAATCACTTTGGTCTCTCAGTGGCACACGAAGCAAGAAAAGCAGAGTATATACACTACCTAAAAAGCCGGTTTCCAGGGTCAAATGGCACTTAAGACTGCCATACTTTGAGGTTGGGTGGACAAAGTCCTGCAAGTAGAACTGAATATCATCAACCATTTAGGTGCTGCTCAGCAAATAAGAGAGGCTTGCTCCCCACCCCTTTCAATGCCCCTCAGCTCACAGAAATTTAATGGAAGAGATGAATTACATCCTTGTAGTTTATCCCACATCTCTCCCCTCACATCCACCATTTGACTTCAGAAGTGCCCACTGTTTTTGGAACAGTTACACTGATACAAAGCTGTGCGCTGCCGTAACACCAAAGATGCATTATTATGTTACTGAAGCCCTGCTCCCCACTCCCTTAGTCATTGTAAGGGTGGAGAATGAGTTACTACCCAGTACAAGTGTGGGCCAACACCTCTTCTTGTCAGCCTCCTTATTCCTCAGAAATTACAGTCAATTATGACTATCATACTATCGCACAATTGTACTATTGTAAGACTGTGATATAGTGTTAATATTAAGTTACAGGACTGTGACGTTGCAATACTGCCAAATTACAAAGCTAAGGTTCTATGAGTACACCAGGCACAGTTATCCTTTTCCACAGTTCCTTCTAAGTCTTAATGTTTAGGTTTTGTTTTTCTGCAACCTTTTTTTCTTTTCCCAGTATTGAAAATGTCCAGTGACTTTTTAATTGGTTCAATAAAGTAACCCTCCCCACAGTTCCACTCTTCACAGTAGCACAGGTGAAGAGTGGAACTGTGCTACTGTGAAATAGTGCTAAGTGAAGTGAGAAAGGAAGCCTGTGTCCAAAGTGCACTAATGCAAATAAGGGGGGAGGGAATGGGGAGGGGGGAAAGGGAAGGCCCACACGCAATGATGATGCAACTTGACCAGGTCACAGCCAGGGACAGACACCACCCTAGGCATGGCCAGTATACTGGATTTTATTTGGGGTGATGGGGCACACTGCAGTGCAACCACATGAGAACTGGGTTAAGGAAAAAATGAGTTTGCCAAAATTCACTTTTTTTGAGAGGGAAGCTGTACTGTTGCTGTGGAGTGGCGACAATGTCATGTGTCATGAATGACCCCAATTAGTTCCTGGTTTCTGGAAAGGCCTTAAAGGATGATCTGAACACAGGAACCATTTCTATCCATTTTTACCAAATAAGGTTAGCCTTGGCTGGCAAACCGAGGAGGAGGAGGAGAAGAAGAAGGAGGAGGAGAAGGAGAAGGAGGAGGAGGAGGAGGAGGAGGAGGAGGAGGAGGAGGAGGAGAAGGAGAAGAAGAAGAAGAAGAAGAAGAAGAAGAAGAAGAAGAAGAAGAAGAAGAGAGCCCACAGGCCCTTAATTTGCCAGTAAAATTTCTCAGGAAGAAAGCTTAGCTGTAGCTAGCAGCTACGTAATTATAGATCCATGTCTTGAGGTTATAGCTGATCTGGATGAAGAAACCCACAAACTGTTTGGCACAGGCATTTGGCAGATAAAAAAACATGCCCTTTTGTTTCAGAGGCTCCTTCTATGGCTGCCTCTACAAGAGAGGTTTAAAGCTCTTTCAAGGCGCTTTAAAAAATTTACCTCTACAAGAACGGAGCGCAAATCGGGCATAGAGGCGCGTTATCTCTCCAATTATGCGCATTATCGAATGCGCATTAAATCACGAGTTTTATTTTGCTCCGGACGTTAAAGCGCATTTTTGACTATGTGAACAAGCGCTTATGCACATTAACTACTTGTAAAGCGCATTTTGGTCATCCGTTAATGCGCTTCGCCGCCTCTCGCCGCCTCTTGTGCAGACATATTAGGTGTAAATGCGCTTCAGCGATTATGCGCATAATTGCCTAACCGGGCGCAAAAGCGAATCCTTGTAGAGGGGACCTATGATCAGCAACTATTTGCACTAGTTAATAACATTTAGATCAGGAGTACAGAGCCCAGGAGGCAAAACTGGCCTACCTGGGATCTTGATCCAGCTCTAAAATCTGTATTAGAGTATGGAAACTAGACAGCTTATATCAACAAAGCTGGAGATAATTTTAGGTGGTATGCTATGTTTTTTTAAAAAGGCAATAGAAGCCAAATTGGGTAGCTTTACCTAGTAGTTGTAGAGTCAAACTTCTGTTTTTGACCTACTAAGGAACCTTTGCATGTTCACCTATGGATGGAGACAGTTCCTAGTAACAGCTGGATTTCATATTTTGATTTTTAAAAAATTATTATTTATTATTTCATTTCCCCCAGAAAACCTGTCGTATCAGCAAACACTATTGGTGTTGTGCTAATTTGAGCTAATTTACATTAGTGATAGTGTGGTGTTGGTTACTGCCTAAGGGCTGTAGGATTGAAAACTGCCAACAGACAGCATGAAATGCCCGTCCCAACAAAAAAACCCACTCTATTTTGTTCTGCCATATGAGAGATAATTGGTGGTTATAAAGTGACTGTATTTATTTGATTGTTTAATAATTCATTAAATGTTATTTATTTAATTTATTTCAAAATATATTTCAGAATATATCAGGCCCACTAAAATATTTAAAATTAGATGATAATGCACCACTTAGGATATCCAGTATAGTCTCATCTATTTACAGGGAGCTACTTCTGATGCTCTCTTTAAGAGGATCTCCCCTCCCCTCCCCAAATCTGGTTTTGTTGGTACATACCACATATGCTTCTCCCATGGGAAAGAACTGTGCAAGGCAAGTGCTGGATTCACCCTTTTGACAAGGCTTACTGTCTTCTGGCAAGGAACAGAGCATGGCTATCTCTTGGGATGGCAGTTGGGATCGCTGTCTTTTGAGCAACAAAAGGCTCCACTAAATACTGAAGGGTTGGAGGCTGTAGAAGGGAAAGCATGCTGTGCTCTGTACCTGGCAAATGAAAATGTTCATGAGCTTAGCAGGCTGGCACTCTAGCTGGGATGCATACCTGGGATGAATGCCTGAGAGAGGTGTCAAGTAGGGGTGTGCACGCCAAAAAATATCGTCATTTATCATTATTGTCATTTTGGACCCCCCCAAAAAAATCATCTTCATTCATATCGTAGGTGAACCGTATCATCTTCACGATAATTATCGTGAAAAAATGATATTTTTTGCAGCCCTATTTTTAAAGGAAAAAATGCCTATAACTTCTGTATTTTAAAAGTTAGAGGCTTGAAACTTGGTCACAGTGCTTATGTGGTATGCCTAAGTATGTGTATGAAATTTGAGATCGATCCCTTCAACCTTCAATTTTATATGAATTTATTAAAGATCATTTCAGTTCTGACAGATCAGAATGACAGCTCGCCACATGCGTTCATTCAGACCTGTCAGAACGGAAACAATCTTTTAAAAATTCATATAAAATTAAGGGTTGGAGGGATCAATCTCAAATTTCATACACATACTTAGGCATACCACATAAGCACTGTGACCAAGTTTCAAGCCTCTAACTTTTAAAATACAGGAGTTATAGGTATATTTATATGGCAGTCCGATAAAACGATCAAATCGCCCGAAAATTAGTCTCCGATAATTATCGTAGGTTTTTCTATCGTATTGTCATCGCTAAACACATGCACGATAACGACCTTATTGTATCGTTATCGTACATTTTAATGATACGATACACATCCCTAGTGTCAAGAGTCTATCCCCACCCCTCCTAGAGAATGTGTCAAGCCATAGCCTCTGTGCTTGCATGTTATGCAGGATAGAAATAGGTACAAGTTTATAACACATGCACAGGCAGAACATGGTAGGAAACCGTTGCACGGGTTGTCATGCTTGCTGTGTAAATGGGCCCTTTTCGCACGGCCTTGTAGCTGCAGGCAGGCAGCTTGCAGCATGTAAGAAACCCTCTCACAGGCCTTACTGCTTTTCAGCCTTTGGGCTTTATCATGGAGGACAAGCAGGAACAACACCCTTGAAATGCCCACAGTGCTGGCCCTACCATTAGGTAGAGTGAGGCGGCCACCTCAGGAGCACCCCCAGCCATTCCTCTGTCTGGAGTCCCTTGGCCATTCCCTCTTGTTGGAATGGCCAAGGGATTTCTTTAGAGTTCAGACTGGTTCTGACTCACCTTGGATAGATTCTTTAGAGTTCTGACTGAAACCCAGAGCAGATACACTGCCCCATTTGCACCCAGCATAGCTCTTTTAGAATTCTGACTGGTTCTGACTGAAACCTGGAGTGGATTCACCACCCCACTGGAGACACCAGACACAACTGGCTTAAAGTATCCTTAACGTATTTTACTGTTTGATTGGTCAGGTCCGCATTGGCTGTTCTGATCAGACTCAGGGCAAATCTGTGTTAAAATCCTATATTGGTTTTATACCACTTTAACAATCATGACTTCTCTCAAAGAATGCTGGGAATTGTAGTTTAGTGAGGATGATAAGAATTCTGAATTAGAATCTCTAGCCCTCCACCCCCACCCCATCCCTTCACAGCACTTCAAAGCATTCCTGGGAAAGGGAAAGAGTATTTTAAACAAGTATAAATCTGTACTGTAAATACGCCTATGATTACAGAGAAATGCAGAAGAACAAGGATCACATGCTGAAAACAACAGACATTTTGTGCAGGCAATTCAGGACAGAGGATCAAGTTTAAAACATTAGGTTCAAATCAGGGACACCCCAGACAGGTACAGGCACTTGAGAGACATGTACGTGGGAGTGGAGAGGACTGGTACATCATGTATGTGAACAACAAATGAGTAGAAATCATACACGTAGAAGCGTAAACATAAGTAGAGCAATGCAGAGTGTTTTGTGTGAAGACAAGAAAGTAGGTAGCACAGAATGAGTGGGAATTCATCTTTATTGCACAGTGTTTGCCAGTAATATTTATATGCACGGGTTGTGATCAAATACCAATATTATGGGCACGCCTATCTGCAAATCACCTAAAACATGTTTAAGGTAACCTGTCTTTCTATCTTACAGTCGTTTCACTGTCCTGAACTTGCCTCTTTTACGTAAGGTGATCTCATTGTTCCTGTTAGTGTAGCAACAGTAATGGATTAGCTCCATTTCTCGCCACCAGATACACAGGACTGGTGACTGAATAACTCAGGCACGCAAAGTTTCATGACCTGCCTGAGGTCACGTAACAGAATCATTAGAATGCCACCATTCGCCTCCTCAAACCACTAGGCACCTACTACTCAGCCTACACAGTCTGAGAAGAAAAAAAGGTGTGCTTGGCTAGGGAAAACATCGTGATTAGGTTAAAACTCAGAACTCAGGCATTCTGGGGACCTTAACAAATGTGAGACAGGAAATTCATGACTGGATCTCCTGATGCAATTGGGTTTTGTTACATATGTTTGCAGGGCCGGCCCTACCGTTGGATAGTAAACCAGCCACCACAGGTGGCAGATGCTAGGGAGTGGCAACAGTGGGAACCTGCCTCCCAGCCATTCTCCCTGAGCCCTCCACCTGTTTCTGTCCTCCTGAAGTGGTAGCCCTGTGCCTGCTTGTTGCTAACTTGGGCTGACAGGTTGTCTTGCTTTTCAGTCAGCTTCTCCCAACACATCTCAAATAGTGAATTCAGAAATTGCCCTTAACTGGAGAGACAGCAAGGCAGCTCCTAGGCAAGACACTTCAGCAGGCATCAAATGTGCCTATCCGTTAAGGTGACCATTTGGAAAGGAGGACAGGGCTCCTATATCGTTAACTGTTGTATAGAAAAGGGAATTTCAGCAGGTGTCATTTGTATGCCTGCAGCATCTGGTGATATTCCCTCTTCATCACAACGGTTAAAGCTGCAGGAGCCCTGTCCTCTGCTGCCTGCAACGGCAGTAGAGGATAGTGTCCTCTTGCTAGTATTGAAGTAAGATCTATTCTGACCAATTCTAGCCCACCTGTACTGGCTCCTGCATGTTTCTGAGCCAGATTCAAAGTGTTTTTAACCCATAAAACCTTACATGGCTTGGGACCGCAACACCTGATGGAACGCTTCTCCCAACCTGAACCTGCTTGGACACTACGATCAACATCTGGGGCCTTCCTCCGAGTGCCTCATCCAAGGGAGCCTCGAAGAGTGGAGACAAGGGATAGGGCCTTCTCAAGGGTTGGCCCCCAACCACACTGAGACCCGTCTGATGTCAGCACTACTGACATCCTTTCAGCACCAGGTTAAGGCTGCTTTCCTAGGCCTGAGCATCCCCCTCTCTGCCAGCTCCAGGTCAGTTTAATGGCATATGATGAGGCATTCATGCCAGTCGTTTAAACAAGTCTGGTTTTTATTGAAATTGTTTTTAGCTGTCTAAATTGTTTAAAATTTTGAATATGTAATTTTATGCTGTATTTTACACTGTATTTTTAATGTTGTATTTTATTGTCTTATGAATTGTTGTAAATTGCCCAGAGAGCTTCAGCTATTAGGTGGTATAGAAATTAAATTATTATTATTATTGTTGTTGTTGTTGTTGTTGTTGTTTTAACTATCAGTTTGGTTGGCTGCTGTACCGGAAATTTGGGGTAGGTGCAACAACTTATCCTCTGCCTCACAAGGAAAATGTCTTGTTTCTACAATAATGTTTTTTTTTCCCCTGCCATCAGAGTTAACAACCACCACTTGAAGGGCCTTTTATTTGTAACCCTCTCCATTCTTTGGTTATATTTATAAATATAAATATTATATTTATTTAATATACCATAGCCTTCTTATTTCCCCAGTCGCCAGATTCAGAGATGGCTCAGGCTTTCCTAGGCCTGAGCATCCCCCTCTCTGCCAGTTCCAGGTCAGTTGTTAGTTATCCTACCTGAGGGATGCTATGCATGGGGGATTGAATCCAGATTTAGTCATACTTAGAATAGACTCACTGGAATCAACAGGACTTCAGTCAGTCAATTACATTCCATTCTTTTCAGTAGTTCTACTCTGGGGATTCTTTCTTGATTTTAAAGGAGAAAGCTGCTCTCCCACATGCTGAAATAGCAAAGCTGTAGTCAAAGCAACCTTCTATCATCAAAGCAGAGGTCTGAGAAGCAGAGGCACAGAATGGCAAACAAGTGAGAAGACAGAGGAGGAGGGGACTGACTAAACTGCAGAGTGGGGACAGTGTGAGGGTTTTCCATGGTGACTTACTCAGCCCCATGTCACTTGGTAGTTTCAGACCACACCCACCTCCGCTTGCATAATGCATTTATTTTGTAGTCACTTTGCATTGTCCCAGCATCTGGTCCATTCAAGAAGCTGGATTCAGCCTGGCTGAAAAGCCCTGCCTCCCTGGCAGCCAGACACAAATGGAGATGACCCACTGATTTCTCATACCAGATTGTTGGTCACTGAACTCTAGGTTGGAGCATTTCGGCGAGTGGTTGTTTTCAGGACTTGACTTACCTGTAATTGTAACTGGGATGCTCTTGATCCCAGATGCACAACCTGATAAACAGGAAATATTCAAGACTATATTTCTATTGAACAATGAATTGCATGTTAATTGCCTTGTTATTTGGGTCTCAATAGAATGCAAACTTATTTAAATTTAACTTCCCATTCCCTCAAAGCTGGATGATTAATCAGCAGAATCAAAATAAAGGGTCCTGTGCCACCTTGAAGACTAGAAGTCCAATCCTTTGCATCTTTACTCAGAAGTAAGTTCAACTGTGTTCAACGGAACTTACTCCCTCGTAAAAAAATCCAGAGGGAGAGCTGTTTTAGTCTGTTGCAGCAAAAACTGAATAGTCTTGTGATACCTTAAAAACTAACACATTTATGCCAAATTTAAGGTGCGACAAGACTCCGTTATTTTCCCTAGTAAGCATATTTAAAATTGTAACCTAAGAGGTTTATTGCGGCCTTAGCTTTATTGGACCTTATGCCACAATAAATCTGTGGTCTTTAAGAGCTTTTCTACATGAGGGTGTTAATCTGCTGTTAATCCACTGTATCTATTTTCAATTTTGTCACTGAACTGAGATCTGAGCACTGTTTCCTTTCTTCTTTTTTCCATGACATAACTTGTAGGTGACACTGCGGTGTAGCAGAATAGCACAAATATACAAAAGGAAATCACAGTTTCTTCTGCTTTCACAATGAAATGCTACATTTTTCCTGCTCTAAAAAAACCTTTCTGAAAGTGCTGTTTAAACATAGAAGTAAAACTGGAGGGTCACAATGGCATTTGAAGAACCCATAAACAACCGTGAGTAGGGAATGATGAGTGCACAATAAATGCCTCATGTAGAAAAGCCCTAAGATGGCAGTGTAACAGATCAACATGCTTATAACTTGGATTTCATTAGTGGAAGGAGTTACACACAGTTGACAGTTTAGGTTTTAACAGTAATATTATGTTGTGCTATTACTTTGGGTGGCTGGACTGAAATTGCAAACCAGCCAAGCCCCAGTCCTGCTGCTGGAAAGGACATAAGCATGATTTTATTGTAGTTCCAATTTTTATTGCTGGCTCCTTGATTACAAAACTCTGTTTGTTTTTCAGCCTACCGAGCAGGTGAGTACTCACATTACAGGCTGCAGCCAGCACCTGGCACCTTTATCAATGTGTATTAGACAGGCACACTTGAAAGACCCAAAGACCACTGCCATGTCTTACTGTCCATATTGTTTACTACCAGAGAGGTAAACGTGCTCCCTCCCATATCCACCCTGTGGAACCTCAGGGTCATCTAGGGGGATGCCTATATACCCTATTCACCCTGTGGTGGCTGCGTAGTGACGCTGCATTGTTTATATAATGCAGCCACCAACTCACAGTTGTGAACGGCTTTTCCCCTGAAACTGCATTTTTAAAAAGTGTTGATTTACAGCAACTTTTTCCTTTGCTCCAAGTCACCATGTTGTATTTTCGTGTGTCAGTAGTGACCTCGGTTCGGGTTATACAAGTGGGCGGCTTGGTAAGCATTTCCTCGTCAGGGGCAGGCTTAACAAGCTGTATGGCTGCAGGCACAGTGACTTATAACCCACACTCCCTTCTGCTGTTTAACGTTATCACTTCTGCCCTGTAGCAGCGATACTGCGGGGTTTTGAGGGAATGAGATGCCAGCGCAGCATCATATAGACACCTGCTAGGACAAAACTAAACCATCTGTGTTATCTCACTTGGTCACTACTAGACATTGTTCAGCTTTAAGCATCACTTCTCCAAGAAAACTACCTCCACAGAAGAAGCAAAGGTAGCTGAGCTGGTCATAAGAAAAATCCCCAAATCCATATTAGTGTAATAATAATAATAATAATAATAATAATAATAATATATTTGTTTATTTCTTACCTGCCTCTCCCTCAGGATCCTTCTTTGAGGAGCAACTATCCCCAAGCATCACCATCTGAAACCTGCCCAAGAGGTAGGACCAGAACCACTGAAGCACAGTGCCCCCGAGTCCCAATCCCCTCAGGCATTCCAGAAGGATACCATGATCGATGATATCAAAAGCCACTGAGAGGTCCAGAAGTACCAGCAGGGACACACTCCCCCTGTCAATATTCAAACGTAGATCATCCACTAAGGTGACCATAGCAGTCTCAACTCCATATCCTGCCCTGAAGCTGGTTTGAAATGGGTCTAGAAAATCTGTATCATCCAAAAGTGCTTGGAGTTCGAAGGCAACTGCCCTCTCAATCACTTTGCCCATAAACGGAAGATTTTATACTGGTCTGTAGTTATTAATGTTCAGGGGGTCCAGGGAAGGCTTCTTCAGAAGCGGCTGTACCACCACTTCTTTTAGACATGATGTATTAATAATATGTTGTAATTGTAATCTAATTGCATCTCCTCCCTGGGTGACCAGCCAAGAAGGGCAGGGATCGAGAGGGCAAATTTTCCTCACTCATCCAAGCAGCTTGTCCACGTCCTCGGTACTCACCAGCTGAATCTGATCCAGTGTAATTCTACTCGCGGAGTTGCCTTTACTAGGCCAACTGAAAGGTCAGAAAAAATATGCAAGCTTTCGAGATCCCCAGATCTCTTCATCAGGCAAGATGTTACAAAAAGCAGGTGTGTGTATGTGGGGGAGGGGGAAAAGGAGGAGGAGGAGGAGGAGGAGGAGGAGGAGGAGGAGGAGGAGGAGAAAAGCCGACAATGTTGGAGTCATTATATCTGCATCATGATCAGAGACTTAAGATGAAATGGCGGAGGAGGGTTTGCAAATTACCAGGTAATCTGGTGGTTTTAGGTTTCACCTGGATGTGCCCCTAGGACTAGCAGAAACCTGAAACCACCATGTCACCTGGTGGAGCCCAATTTGAATGTCTGCAAACCCTCCTCCTCCATTCCATCTTAAGACTCTGACCATGATGCAGACATCATGACTTTTTCGTCTTCTATGCCTTCACCCCTGGCCAACCTGCTTTTGTGTCATTTTGCCTGAAGAGCTCTGGAGATGTTGAAAGCTTGTACATTTTTAATGACCTTTTGAATTGGATTTAAAGAGGAGTTTGCTGTGTAAATTGTTATTATGACCCGGGATGTTGTTTGTTGTTCATTTTATTAACAGATGCATGTCTCTTCCAAGATTTCACATATCTGGTTTAGGGAAATAGGTGTACAGGTTTTACATTGAGTGAACAGGGGAACTGATCATTTGGCACTGAGCAAATTAAACAGCCATGGGATTGTTATGGAGTTTCATAGCTGATAAAATGGAATATAATATGTAGTGTTAAAACCAGGGTACCCATTTTTGTGTCTACATGTTACAGATAATGCACACTGCTCACTCTCAAATTACTCAAATCTCTAAAGTCAGTCAGTATATGCTAGTTAAGTTGTGAAATCCTGCCTAAAAGGGACACTTAGGGGCACCAACAGTGTACTGCAAAGGGTGCTACTAGTAGGGAAATCTCAAACCAAGGACAAATTTAGTACCCAGTAGCAATAAAATGTAAAATAGGTAGTGTACCTATAACACATTTAATAAGTACAGTTGTGGAATGGTGGTGGTGATCGGTTTAAAGTGTACCTTGCTGCACTTGCAGATATTTTGGAAGGCAAAGGACAAATATGCAATCACAATTTTTTAAAAAAGCAAATAAAGCCCTACCTTTCATTCCACAGGCTACCTAATCTTCATAAAAGATCATGGGGCATAATCCAGCCAAAGTTACATGCTTAACTTCTATTGATTTCAGTGGGGCAGGATTAATTGCATGCTCCACTCTCCCACTGAAATCTCTGAGGCTTTGCCTACTGAAAAGTGATGGGTTGTGCTCCCTGTGAGTAGTACTAGCAGTCACTCTCTTGTGTTTTACTTCTCTGTTAAGCTACACCGGAAGCTTGGTTGATAGAGGGAAATTACTGGGTCATAATTACCTGCCCTCTCTCTACCTTCCCAAGTGGAAAATATGACAGGCATATACACCCTTATTATCAACTGTGCCTCTCACTTGTCATACTGTAAATTCCCACGTATGTCATCACCAGCTCAAATTTGTCTAAACTTGTTTATGGTTAATCTCCACCATCCGGGCCATTGCTGGAATCCTTTGCCTCCTCCAGGAGCAAGTACGTTCCTGCAACATATTTACATGAAGACATTCCATTTTAGTAAAAACCCTTTTGCACATTATGATAAGGGATGTGATCATTTGCATTAAATAAGAGATAGAATACTGCAACACTTGATGCCTTCCAACATGTAAACAACTGGGCGCATGCAACTGGTTACCTGGAACTTCTGCCTTGAGAATTATTACTCCTTAAGGGCATTTATATTCATCTGTCTGTCTGTCTAAATATTTTAAGCCCCCTCTCTGGAACAAGTCCACCCAAGGGAACAAACAAAATACAGACATAAAAATACAATATAATATTGCAATAATCTTTAAAATACAAAATACATTAACAATACATTAAAATATAATACAGCCAGTATAAAAACCATTTCCAGGCCACAGCAACAAAACACCTATAAAATGACATGAACAATTATTCATATCAATTCAAAGCCCTTTCAAACAAATGGATTTTCAGAGCCTTTTAAAGTACTGTCACTGAGGGGGCCAACCACACAACTCTTGGGACGGTGATCCATAAGACGGGCCACTACTGATAAAGCACTGCCCCTAATGAATGCCAATCTTACTGATGGCAGTCAATGAGCATGGCCTCTGACACCACTCATACGGCCATAGGTGTCCTTCAAATGGCCACAGATTCTTATGGACACAGGTGTCCTTCTATATATATATATATATATATATATATATATATATATAATTTATTTCAGAATATATACCTTGCCCTTCAATATTTCAATTCCCAGGGTGGCTTAAAATAATATAAAACCATTAAATTAGTAATAAAATCTGGGATTTAGCAACAAATGTAAACAGTATCACCAAAAGATCACATCAGAAGCAAAGTTAAAACCAGATCCACCACTATCCCCCCACAAAAAAAGACATAAGAATAGGCAACAAACAGGCTTCCTTGGGGGGAGCAGTCCAAAGATGACAATTGAGAAGGCCCTCTCTGCATTCTCTGTTCACCTACCCTCAGAGTGAAGGGGGACCGGAGAAGGGCCTCTAAAGATGTCCAGAGTATATGGGCAGGTGCATATGGGACTAGAAGGTCTTTCAGAGATCCAGATCCCACGTTGTGTAGGTCTTTGCACCAGCCCTTCAAATTGCACTCAGAAACAGACTGACAGCCAACACATACAGTGTGCTAATAAAGGCTGAGTGATAAACATCCTTTCTGCTATCATATCCTTTACAGCACTAGGGAAAAAAAATATTCTCCATATCCATCCCAAGATTAAGAGGTCTAGCTAGTACCTAGAGGAAACAATATTTTATTATGGTCATAACAAAAGTAACAGTTATAAAGAATTCTTGCCTCTCTCCAGGCTACGCCACAGGGCTAGCCCAGCAAGACAAGATGGCGCCCACCTTTTCCATGTACAAAAGCCAACCAGAATCATACTTCAACACTGGCCACTGGACAGCATCCTCCACTGCATCTAAGAGCTGCTGGCTAGCACAGGTGGCACAGGGCATCTTGTTAGGGAAAATATAAGTCTAAATTGATTGGACAAAAATTTGAGTGTCCAGAAGGACTGAACAAGCCAGCTGAACACAATAAGCGGAGAGAGAAAGTTTTTTCTAGGCTGCAAGGAAAGGTCAATCTGATAGTGGAAATGTTTCTGCTAGGATAAGGTAATTGATCTGTGCTGAGCTAGGGTCCAGAAATGTATAAAAGACAGCTTTAATATTAATGGCTGTGGTGGGTCAGGCTGGAGTGATGCAGAACGGAGACTGGTGTATGAGAGATTGATGAAGGACTAGGCTACGCTATAGCCATATGGAAAAAAATGTATATATCTGGAGAAACCAGTTGTGCCTTGTATATATTTATATATTGGAACACAAGTAAAGGACTTGTATTATACACAACTTACTGAGTGTGAGTGTTTCTTCTGCTGCTGGGATTTTACTGGACATTATTGCTTACTCAAGCGCAGGCAGCGCTTGTTGCTTTCCCCAACAGGGTTATGGGCCCAGCCAGGAGGCAATAAAATCCAGCCAGGAGGCAATAAATGCTCTGGAGAAGCTCAGCAAGGAGTTCCAATTGATAAGGCAACGGATGATGGTTTCCAGATTGAATGTTTAAACAGGAGGAAAGTTTATCTGGCTCGGAAAGTTCAGCGGAGGAATCGGAGGCAAGTGGTTTGTCTGACCATAGTAAGGCTGTGTGTGCAAGCCAGCTGGAAAACATGGCACAGACTAGCTTGCTCGGTGGAATTCCCATTGAAAGGTTGAATGAGAGGAATTACTCAAACTGGTCGGTCAAGACCGAGATGTTTCTGAGACGCGATGGATGTTGGCATGTCGTGGAAGATGAAAGGCCAGCGAGCCTCAGCGCTGATGAAAGAGCTACATGGGAGTCTTTAGCAACGAGAGCTAAAGCTAATATTGTCCTGAGCATAGAAGATAGCCAAATTATTCATATATCTCGCAATGACACAGCAAAACAGTGCTGGGAAAAATTACGGAATATGTATTTAAGACAAACAGCCAGCTCCAAAATAAGCCTGACGAGACAGCTGTATCGTACCAAGCTCAAAGAAGGAGGGTCGATTTCCGAGCACCTCCAAAATATGGGCACGCTGTTCTCAAAACTACAAGAGGTGAATTTACCCTTTGATGAGGAGAATAGAATTCATATCATCCTCAGTTCTCTCCCCCAAAGTTGGGACCCTCTGACAATGAGTCTCGAATCCATGCCACAAACGGATCTCTCTATAGAATATTTAACAGGGAGATTGTTACAGGAGGAGAAAAGACGTATTGAAAGGATAGAGGAACGAGGAGAGAGGAATACGGCCGTCCGTGAGATTCATGGAGAGGAGAAACGGCAAGCCAAAATGGAGTTGAAGCGCCTACCATTCGGTGAAGGAGAGAGCGCTATGGCTGTTGAGAGGCGGAAGTGTTTTTGATGTGGGAAGATGGGGCATATTCGAAAGAATTGCTGGGTTAAGCTTCAGTCGAAAGGAGCCTCGCGGTGGCAGGAGAGCCGTTACTTGGAGGGAGACCGGGAACGCGAGAGGAAGGAGTCTAAAAGCGCTCAGTTGGTGAATCAGTCCAACGGAGCACAACTTCTTGCTTAAAAAAAACCCAAGAACCCCCCTCTTTTACATCTTACCTAAAATACATAAGGGAATAACTCCACCTCCAGGCAGACCCATCGTGTCAGGTAATGATTCCATATTGGAACCACTATCACAGTTCGTGGACCATCATTTAAAACCTTTTATTCCATCGATGCAATCATACATTCGTGACTCCTCACACTTCATGCAGAGGATAAGTAAGATCAAGATGCAACCAGAGGATTTGTTAGTCACCATGGATGTCAAATCACTCTATACCAGTATACCACAGGACGAGGCATTGGATATTATATTCGATATTTTACAAAAACGTGAAGTAAAGCATCCACCTTCACACTTTTTAGTTGCGTTAGCAGAAATAGCACTGCAGAAAAATTATTTAATGTTTAACAAGAAATTCTTTTGGCAAACCAAAGGGGTAGCAATGGGATGCCCCATGGCACCAGAAATTGCCAATTTGTATATGCAGAACTTCGAACAAAAATATATCTTTTCCAAAAATGACTACAACCACCATATGATTGTATGGTTGAGGTTCATAGATGACATATTTTTTGTGTGGAGAGGGATGAAGGAAAGGTTGAATGAGTTCATCGAATGGGTCAACATCAGGGATCCTAATTTAAGTTTTGAGAGCATGTGTGATACACAACAGGTAAATTTTCTTGATATTACTGTTAAAAAACAAGATCACACTTTAGTTACAACAATGTTCAAAAAACCTACAGACAGGAACACATTGCTGAAGTATGACAACCATCATGCAGTGACTCTCAAAAACAATTTACCGTATAGTCAATTCTTGAGAATAAAACACAACTGCTCGGAACATCAGGACTTTTGTCATGAGTCTCAGATCATGATGCAACGCTTCCAGAGTAGAGGATACCCGAAGAAAATAATCGAAGCAGCTAGATTCAAGGCGAGCCAATCTAACCGAGAACATCTACTGCAACCAAAAGAAAGGATGGCCAATAATAAGATCTCATGCATTTTACCTTTTGACCCTGTCACAAAAGATCTACAAAAGCATATTCGCTCAAATTGGCATCTGCTTCAGGATCTGCCAGGTCTGTCTATGAAACCAATGGTGACATTTAAAAGAACAAGAAATTTGAAGGATTGGCTAATCCACACTGATCATACCAAATATGATCTTAAAAAAACCATGGTCCAGCAGACTGTATTAAACCTACCCAGACCTCAAGGACACCACCCATGTGGACATTGTGTGTATTGTAGAATGACTAAAAAATCCACTCTTTTAGCCATCCCATCAGTGGCAAAGCAATACAGATTGTAGACTTTTTGAACTGCAACACTTCAGGGGTGGTTTATATTATTATCTGTCCATGCAATAAGTTGTATGTAGGAAAGACAACAAGACCACTGAAGATCAGGATAGGTGAGCATCTGTCTAGTTTAAAACATCAAAGACCAGGGGCACCTCTGGTCAAGCATTTTACAGATAAAAAACATGGGCCAGATTCTTTGGTTTTTTGGGGGATAGAAAAGGTAAGAGGGGGTGAGACAGCACTCAGAGAACTTTTCTGGATTCTATCCTTAAAAAGCCTGGAACCCAGTGGGTTAAATGACTCGTTAGATTTATCTTCTTATAAACAATAGTGAGGCTTCATAGTAAGGTTTAAGCAGAAAAATTAGCAGGTCGATAAAAACTTTCCCAAACTGCTAACAGAGTGTTGACAGGATCACTGAGTCACAAGGCAATTAAGGCTGCCAGCTATAGAACTGAATGATTTAAAATTGCTTCCCAACTGACCCTTAGCTCAGAATCTCGAGACGAATGAGCCTATCGGGACGATATATGAGCAAGAACTTTAAACTGTTTTCTGTGAGAATAATAACAACAAATTGTAAAGAAGTGCTCCAGGTCAGTGTTTTCTAAAAAAATCTCTTACATGAATGTGCAAATGTGGAATATTTCTGGTGTTTTTCTTGGATAGCAAAAGAATGTATACAAAGATATGCTTTAGTTTGTGAATGGGTGTTGTTTTCATGCTAGTTTAAGACAATTTTTAATGATTTTATGTTTGTATTTTAGTTTTTCTGTAGCTCCTGACGAAGGTTTCACAACCGAAACGCATCGAGCATACAGAAGATAAGATATAAGAAATAAAGAAAAATATATTTTTACATAGCACCAGAGCTTTGCTCTCCTTTTGTCTCCAGCTAGTTGGTGTTTCCTTCCCTCTTTGTTCCATAAATATATCTGGAGAAACCAGTTGTGCCTTGTATATATTTATATATTGGAACACAAGTAAAGGACTTGCATTATACACAACTTACTGAGTGTGAGTATTTCTTCTGCTGCTGGGATTTTACTGGACTTTATTGCTTACTCAAGCGCAGGCAGCGCTTGTTGCTTCCCCCAACACATCTCTGCTCTTCATCATTATTCCCCACCTCACAGCATCTGCCGCCTAAAGTGGCTGCCTCACTTGACCCTGCAGAAGACACAATGGCTGGTTTCGGACGACGCATTAAGCAACGGGGGGGGGGGGAACAATTGTCAGTTGTGTTGCTTATTGTGTCGTGTGGAGGGTTACACACCACACACACACAACTGACGGTATGCTATTCCGCCCAATTAAGCAATGGAGAGAAACAACGGATTTGCACATTGTTTAGTCCAAAGCCCCGTTGTTTAAAGTGTCGTCCGAAACCAACCCCCCCTCTCTCCATGGACTATTCCATTTGGGAATAGAGTTCTGCCGGCCGGAGAAGCTGAACCCCCCCCCCCCCCCCGGCTGCTCTATTCAGCCAGCAGAACTCACAGTGCATGCTGGGATATGGCTAGGGGACTGAGGGAGGGGGAGGGAGCAGCCATAGCAACCAAAATGGCCACCGGAACTTTCAGCTGCACAAGGACCAGAGTTGCAGCATGTCATGTGTGGAGCACTGCCTACCTAACACACGGTCAGTAAACTATTTCTCCCTCCGTTGCCTAATGTGTTGTCTGAAACCAGCCAATGACTCTAAAAGGATTGCTACCACCTCTCCAGAAATACACTATTGTTAGTTTCTTGTTGGCTCCCATATGTATTTATTCTTCAAACTTGAGTTTTTTCTGCTCCTTGTTTATCAAAGTGCTTTATAGAAGTATAATTCCTTTAGCACTAAATGGTTGTGGGTCGTTTCTTAACTAGATTATGTGAGTTGAGTGGGGAGAGAGCCATATTATTTATTTATTTATTTATTTATTTATTACATTTGTATACCGCCCCATAGCCAAAGCTCTCTGGGCAGTTTACATAGGATTAAAACAATTACAAACAATATACAAAAATTAAAACAACAAAAACATACAACATACACACAATACACACATACATTTAAAACTGCTACAACAGCCCAAAAAAGCTACAAACAAACAAACCCAGGCTCCTCAGATATTGCCAAATGCCGGAGAGAAGAGGAAAGTCTTGACCTGGCGCCGAAAAGATAACAATGTTGGTGCCAGGCGGGCCTCGTCAGGGAGATTGTTTCACAATTGGGGGGCCACCACAGAGAAGGCCCTCTCCCTTGTTGCTGACCTCCGAGCTTCCCTCGGAGTAGGCACTCGGAGGAGGGCCTTAGATGATGAACGTAGTGTTCGGGTAGGTTCATGTTGGGAAAGGCGTTCCATCAGGTATTGTGATCCCAAGTTGTGTAAGGCTTTATAGGTTAAAACCAGCACCTTGAATCAGGCTCGGAAACATACAGGCAGCCAATGCAAGTGGGCCAGAGTAGGTCTTATATGCTCGAACCTTCTGGTTCCAGTTATCAATCTGGCCGCTGCATTTTGCACAAGCTGCAGCTTCCGAATCACCTTCAAAGGCAGCCCCACGTAGAGTGCATTGCAGTAATCTAACTTGGAGGTTACCAGAGCATGGACAGGTTATCCCTGTCCAGATATCGCTGAAGCCAGGTTATCCCTGTCCAGATAGGGATGTAACTGGGCCACCAACCGAAGTTGGTAAAAGGCACTCCGTGCCTCTGAGGCCACCTGAGCCTCAAGTGACAGACCCGCTCCTTCAAGGGGAGTGCAACCCCATTCAGAACAGGTTGAAGACCCTCCATCCAGTCAGCATAACCGGTCAGTGGGTACCCACTGGTCAGTGGGTACTAACAGCGTCTCAATCTTGTCTGGATTGAGTTTCCGTTCATTAGCCCTCATCCAGTCCATTGTCGCAGCCAGGCACTGGTTCAGCACATCCACAGCCTCACCTGATGAAGATGAAAAGGAGAAATAGAGCTGCGTGTCATCAGTGTACTGATGACAACGCACTCCAAAACTCCGGATGACTGCACTCAATGGTTTCATGTAGATGTTGAACAGCATGGGGAACAAGACTGACCCCTGAGGAACCCCACACTGGAGAATTCACGGGGCCGAGCAATGTTCCCCAAGCACCTCCTTCTGGAGCCGACCCGCCAAGTAGGAGCGGAACCACTGCAATGCAGTGCCTCCCACTCCCAACTCAGCCAGTCATCCCAGAAGGATACCATGGTCGATGGTATCGAAAGCTGCTGAGAGATCAAGAAGAATCAACAAAGTCACATTCCCCCTGTCCTTCTCCCGACATAGATCATCATACAGGGCAACCAAGGCTGTGTCCATACCAAAACCAGGTATGGACACAGCCCGACTGAAATGGATCCAGATAATCAATCGGTCTCATCCAAGAGTGCCTGGAGGTGGCTCACAACCATAAACTTCTTCCATTTGCTTCCACGTCCATTGGAAGTAAACCAGACTTTTTTGTAGAATGGAGAAGTAGTTAATGTAGTCTTCTAGCAATAAGGGGAGTCAATGGAGTAAGAAAGTCTCTGGTTGTTGTTTTACTTTGGATGTTAGATAATGTTATTAATTGCATTGTTGGGTTGTATTACTTTTTTTGTATTTTGTCTATTAGATTCCCTGAGGATTGCTATTGCAATGGAAGGGTAGGTTATAAGTTATCTTGACTGTAAGCCACTTTGAGGGCTACTGAGATAGGGGGAAGCAGCATGAAATGTCATTATAACAACAACAACAACAACAACAGAAGAGCCATGCTGGATCAGACCAAAAGTCTATCAAGTCCAGCATTATGTGCACATAGTGGCCAGCCAGCTGCCTGTGGGAAACCACAAGTAGGATATGAGTGCAACAGCAGCACCCTTCCACTCATGTTGTCCGTCAAGTGGAATAGAGCTTTTCTATATGAGACATTTATTGTGCACTTGTCATTCCTTACCCATGGTTGTTTGGAAATTCTTTCGATGACATTGTGACCCCCACCTCATTTTCAATTCTATCTGTAAACAGCACTTCAGCAAATTATTTTAGAACAGCGAAAATGGGGTATTATTTCTGCTAGTGAAAGAAAACAGTTTCCACTTGTGAGATTTTTGTGTGTGTATGTTATTCTGCTACAGCACAGCACCACCTAGAGGTTATGTAGCAGAAAAGCAGGAAAGGATATGGTCCTCATAAGGTACTTGGATGTCAATTTGGCAATAAACCTGAAAGTAGATACAGCAGATTAACAGTTTAGTGCTTCTGATGCTGGAGAGAGCATATAGCCATCGGGACTAGTAGCCATTGATGGCCTTATCCTCCATGAATTTGTCTAATCCCCTTTTACAGTTGGTGGCCATCACTACATCCTGTGGTAGCAAATTCCATAGTTTAACTATGCACTGTGTGAAGGACTTAGACATACTTAGAGAAGACTCACTGAAATCAATGAGACTTAAGTTAGTACCATAGGTATATGGTAGAGAAAGAAATGGAGACATGAGTTGCATTTGCAGCAATTGTCAGGCTAAGGAATGTACTATAAGACATTCTGATCTGATTTTCTGGAGCACTTGGGTAAGTTCATGCAGGTCAGGAGGGAAACTTTCTGTTGCACAACCATGTTGCACTTTTGGATTTTCAAACGTTGTGACATTTCATGCCTGTAAGCATGTGGAATGGGGAGCTCTCAGTTACAACCATTGACTTGGCCTAAGGGTGATCCTATGACCTGATGCTCCATAAAATACATATTTAGAATAGTATATGATTGGTGTGTTTGCATAATTATAACCTTCTATGTTTTACCGGCATCATGGTCTGGAATCTATCATTCTGGCATGACACCATCGATACTTTAGTGGGAATAGTCACTAATGGCAACTTGTATCCATTTTAACAATAATCACAAGAGGTAGCATGGCAAGGAGAGGAGAAAAGACAACTCTGTGTTATCCCCAAACTATTCATTCACAATGGGACCATATCCACTGACATCTAATATATGGTAGTAGCCCATTGCAGCAGTACAGTACCTGACATGCAGCATAATAGGATGTACTTGGCACACTTAACTAGCTCAGTGACTACATTGGTACAAGCCAATCTGTGCTGATCTGGATATTCCAGTAGTGGCCAACCTTTTTTTAAAAAACAAACAAACCAACAGTGTTTGATCCAGAATTTACACTGTCTCAACTGTGTTGATGGAAGTGGAAGTGGAGAAGGCTATCAATGGCTACTAGTCCTGATGGCTGTGTGCTGCCTCCAGTATCAGAGACTATAAGCCTATATGCAACAGCTGCTGGGGAACATGGTTGGGAGGGTGCTGTTGCACCCGTGTTCTGCTTGTGGGTTCCTGGTCGACAGCTGGTTGGCCACTGTGTGAACAGAGTGCTGGATTAGATGGACCCTTGATCTGATCCAGCATGGCTCTTCTTATGTTCTTATGACTTCCACACTCCCTCCATCCTACAGCAATACCTCCAGCCCCCTGGCAATGCTACACAAAGAGTCAGAAGACCCTTCTGATTTGTGGCGTGGGAGGGAGAGAGGTGGGGATACCCAAAAATCAGGCAAAGGGACCTTCCATAAACAGAGCCCTTCCACTCATGGAAAGCAAATTCTGGATCCAACCCATCAAGTCCAAAATATGAAAAACTAGAAATAAACACAGAAGTTCAAGGTATGGCACATTCCATACCACTACTGCTGTATATATGTTGCTCTCCCCACATCACTATCAGCTGCCTTGGTATGGTTTTAACTCTAGTCTACTGAGCAGAGCTCAGCACTGTGCAGGAGTAGTAGGGCTTAGCCTGATCCAATGCCATGGGTTCTGCTCCTTCCACCCAGGCCACAAATCCCCACTGCCCAGACCAAACATGGCTATGGTTTGGCCACTGATCTATGCAGTTTGTCTGTTCCTATATGCAGGGTTTGGAGACGGGTATCTAGTTTGCAAAATGATTGAAAATGGGACTGCTGCTTCCTCTGAATCCCTTTGGCATTTCTGGAAACATGACTCTTCCTCATAGGAATGCTCCTTCAAATTCAAGCATGGCTATCATTAGTCCAGGCCCATTTCAGTTTGTCACGATAATGAACGAGCAAGTCAGCCCATCTATCATTAGAACAGCACTGACAGTAGTTTTCCCCCCTGTGTGCCTAAGATCTCCTGATCTAATCTCCTGCTTCTGAGCCAGCTCCACGTCTTTTGAGAACAAAGCAAAACAGGTGGAAAATTACATTTGGCTGCAAGCCTCGGATTCTTAAGACAATATCTTTGATTTCTCAATAATCGTATGGGAAAGGTTTGTGCAGCAAAACTCTGGACAGTGCCAGATCTCAGGAAGGCGTATCCTCAGCAAAACGCTGAACAAAGAGCTGAGTAAATACAAACCAAGAAAGTTATAAGGCAAATTACACTCCCTGACACCAGACAAATTCCTGTCCCGAAACTCTATATGGCTCGTTCGAGCCTTGCCTAGGCTGCTGGGATTCACCCTAAGAGGTAATACGTGCCTCTGCTCTTGGGTACGTAGCCAATGTGGATAACTACGAAGCAGAGTCTCTGGACAAGAATGGTCACTAAAGGGCCAGATCCACTCATGATTCAGTAGCCAAAAAGAGAGGCAGCGTGGTGTAATGGCTAGAGCAGGAGTCGGTAAACTCTAGTCCAGATGTTTTTGACTACAACTCCCACCAGCCGCTGCCATGATCAAGGATCTTGGGACTTATTGTCCAAAACATCTAGCAGGCACTGGATTGCCTACCCCTGGACTAGAGTATTGGGCTTGGATGAAGTCCCTCCCCAGCCAAGAAGTCTGTTGGGTTCCTTGGGCAAGCACTTATCTCTTAGAATAATCGAACCTAAGAACATAAGAAGAGTCATACAGGATCAGAACGGGTACATGTAGTCCAGCAATTTGTTCACACAGTGGCCAACCAGCTGCCCACAGGAAATCCACAAGCAGGCCACGAGTGCATCACCATCATCCCTCTGCCTCTGTGACTCGAGGTAGCATAGAACCACCAGGACCAGTAGCCACTGATAGCCTTCTGCTCCAAGAATTTGTCTAACCCTAACCCTTTTAAAGCCATTCAAATTGGGGGCCACCAATTTGTGGTAGTGAATTCCATAGTTTGCTGGGTTATTCTGAAGATAAAATGAAATGACTCTGTGTGAGCCCAAGGGAGCTCCTCAGAGGGATGGCAAGATGCAAATGTGGGAGATTAATTAATATTAAGAAAGAGGACTCCAGCAGCTGAACCTAAAGGCATGTGGAGCAGTGAAATAGTTACAGTGTCATCCTGCACAAAGGAAGTGGGTTTTGTTGCCCAGCTGTGATTTTATTTTTTGTTTATTTTGATTAATATCTTGCCTATTCCAAGGACTCAGGGAGGTTACAGAAATTAAATATAATACGGAAAGGATCAAAGTACAGCAGATATACCTGAGGAGCAAGAAAGGTGGAGGAAAGAAAAAAAAACACAGGATATTTAAAGACTAATCTAAAAACAATAACTGCTATTCTAGAGAGGAAGGATGAGAAGTTCAGTCCCAGATGTTCCAGCAGCAGATGCTCAATGGTGGCTTGGCCCACCTTCACCCATTTTAGCCCTCCTTATAGGACAGGTGGAATTACATAGTTGTTGTAAGCCAGACAGATTTGTGGGACTTCTCCTTCGGTGTTTTATTATCCTCAGGGTATTCCAGTTCTGTCCTTATTTATTGATATTTATTTGGTTATTTTTTAAAAAACCACTCTTCAGCTGCAAAGGCTCCCAGAATTATTGACAGATTAATACAAATCAATACAGCCCCTAAACCCCATAATGCCCCACTTCCATTGATTTCTGTGCTACAATACCCTTGGACAAAATTGTTGTAATGCACCTGAACAAACTACTGAATTACAACTTATCACCAAGTTCAATTCTATCACATGTGGCCTGTATCAAGATAACAGGCTTTTATCCCACTGTACATATTAAGTCGAATACCAATGGTAGGATGTTTGTGTTATCATCGACAGTGCTTTGTGAATGGTCACTGTAATGATTTTACATATACGTTCACTTTGACATAACTGCTACAGTCTATACTTTTTGCATTTCATTTCACTCGTCGTTTCTGATGGAAGTAACTCTTTTAGGCATAGAGACATTGCTCCATTCTTCTGAGGTGGCATAATGCCCTGAGTCTCCTTATGATGAGAGCTTCAATGCTACAGGTTTTGGCATGATACATCTGCAGCAGGCACCGTTCCTACTGTAAGTCTTTGTATTGTGATTGATTCCTGACATATGCTTTTCAATTCTAATGGTGCTTTGATACCTTTTATTGGCTTTGTGAAGGATCATCTGCTGAAACACGTCATCTTCTTTGCATACCTTGGAAAGAAGGTGAAGCTTGGCCAATGGAGAAACACTCACACTGAGGCACATTAGAGAGTTATGGTGTGGACCCATCCTTCTCTGATGGAATTACATGATGACATTACATCATGGGCTGCTCTTGATATGGCCAAAGTATCATTACTTGTGACATCATGCAACTACAATAGATGCATCTGTTTCTCAACACCTAATTGCTGGTTTATCAGGTCAACAGGATCACGCCTTAAGGCTCCAGTGTACTCTATTACACTGTGCAACTGTCCTCATTTCAGAAGTTATGTATATCCTTTATGACTAAGGGCTTTTTTCACTACATGCATACAATGAAATATTGCTGCTTGTGATATTTCTTTTTCCTCTAGTTTAGCTGAGCATGAACAGAATAATGTTCAGCTTTCAAAGTGATAATAGCTACTTTGGAATAAATAGATTAACAAGTACAACAAAATGTTGTCATGTGGAATGCCCCTGTTCAGGGTTCCAACTGGCCAACCAGGTCATTTTTTGGTTTTTTGTCCCTCCCCACTTCGAACAATCCATCACCATTCCATTTCTACTGAGCATGCTCAGTCCTCACTGAGCTGTTTTGCAATTTCCCCTTTCTTCCTTAGGGTTCCTGCTCCTTTCTTTGGTACTTCTGCAGCTCTTGAGATTTCACCAAGCCTGCTTTAATCTCCTGCCTTAGCGTAGATGGTGCTTCTTTGGCTGAATAAGAATCCAGACTTGGAGAATTAAGCTGGATGTTAGTATATAGCAACTTTCCCCAGTCTAGCACCCTCCAAATGTGTGGGATTACAATTCCCATCATTGCCAGCCAGTGTGGCCAGTGAGCATGTTGGTTGGGGATGATGGGGGTCATAGTGCAATACATCTGAAGGGTGCCAGTCTGGGGAAAGCTGTATAAGTTATAAATTTACTCCACGAACAGTCAAGCCTTACAGTGGTTGTCATCAACTATTCCCCCCCCCCCCGCAATACATGAGCATCTTGGGTCATAAACAAGAACTACTACTACTACTATTAAGATGAAGAGGCATGCGGAACCTTAAAGATTGATACAGTTATTGTGGCGTGTGCTTTCATGGACTAGAGCACACTTTGTCAAATGCATGAAATGTTAGCCTCTGAGAGTACATCAGTAAAGAGGAGGGGGCTATTAAACAGTGAGCCCAGAAAAATGTTTCTAATTCTCTCTCTCTCTCTCTCTCTCTCTCTCTCTCTCTCTCTCTCTCTGTGCATTTGTATGTGCATGCATTTCTGATTAAAGAGGCATTCATCTGCAAATGCTTATGCCACGCGAAATCTTCCTAATATGAAAAAAAGAAGTTTATTGTTACATAAGAGCCTACAGTTACCCTCTCTGGAATTTGATCATGGAAACCTCATTGTATAATTGCCCAATAGCTATTGCCCTATTTATGTGGGGTGGGGAATGCTAGTTAGCCATGACTGTCCAGACAGACTTTAATAAAAGTTCTATATCAAATATGGACATAGCTGTTTCAGTGTGGATAATGAGGAGGAATCCCCACTTCATGCTCTGAAGTGCCTTCAAACTTGAGTGAGATTTGAAACAAAATGCTGCTGTGCAGAGTGCTGCTGTTAAGGGTTCTAGTCAACTAGGCATGCCGTTTTGTAGGATACTCCATTCTTTTTTGCTCTTCCCTACCCACCAGGTTTGCCACTTCCCCCCTAACAGTCTGCCACCGTACCATGGCACTCCACATACTCAGTTCTCATTGGGCCTTGAGTTCCCTCCCTCGGCCCCCGGCCCCACCTTAGATCTATTTTCTGCCTAACTTTTTGTTTGTTTTATTGATTTTTGGACTTTGCAAATCTCAGGAGTTCCCAGAGACTGCTGCCACTTCGTTCTCATGCATGAATAGTGCCATTTTGACTGAATAAGGAACTACACTTAATGAATGAGCACACTATTAGTATCTAGCCTTAATAAGCACTGATGACAAAAACGCCCGTCTTGTACAATGTTTTTCACCGAGTCCTGTCACATGACTCATTATGATTTAATGTCATTTACCCAACATATTTTTTACAGCCATTTATGACATATTTTACAGCAACGTCACTTGTTTTTGAAGCAATGATCGAAGTGCATGAATCAAATGAAAAATAAGGTCAATAGCTTTATGTATATTGGTGTCAATATGCCTAACACGTTTTAAAACTATCTTGCAAACTAGAAAAGGGATGACAAAAATTATTGAAATGAGACGCATAAAGCCTTTGTTATGATAAATATCACCTAATCGATGTTCAAGACAAAATGCAATACTTTAATAAATATAGAGAGATGTTTTTCCCAGTTGGCTTTCTGTTTTTACACGCGTGGAACAGTCAATGAGTATACGAATGGTGCTCCATTTATGTCTTCTTTGATTGAAGGTTTCTGTAGACTTGTTCACTCATGATTCTACAATGGGCTGACTGGGGAAGATGGGAGTTGTAATTCAAAACATCCTGCGGGCATGGCAGAAGGCCCATCTCAATAATGGCATATCCACTGGAATAGGGTAGGAAACATGGCACGTTCCAGATGTTTGGACTATAGCTTCCATCAGCCCCAGTCATCATGGCTCATGGTCAGGGATGATGGGAGCTGTAGTCCAAAACATCTGGAGGGCACCAAGGTGCCTATACCTGAGCCTGGGAGGGAAAGCAGCTTAACCATAAAAGGGAGTCCACCCTCCTCTGTGTATGTTACATGCCGTAGTTTGGCATCACATCTACCTAAATGCTTTTGCTGCGTGCTGGTTGGTGTTGTTTTCATGGGTGTGTTTATCTTTGCTTTGCGCTCCAGTCGCCTCCAGCACTGCTTAGCTTTGCACTTTGCCCTCCTCTCCAGGGCTCCTTCTCTCCATGTGAGGGGAGAGATCAAAGGGACAGTCCCTCCACCTCCACCTGCTGCCTCCTGCCCTCATTAACATACCTTTGGACTCAGGCAGAAGTGGGGCCTCTCTCTTGGAAGGTCTGATCCCATCAACCTGGCCACAGGCACACCCAGACATCAACCTGCAGCCACCAACTGGTCCACCTCTACCTATAGGGTTATTGTGAGAGACAGCAACAAAATAAAGGGGAGCATCCTACAAAGCCAACAGCTGTACAGTGTACTCCATAAAGGGGGACCTGGAAAGTTGTACACTGCCATGAGCAGGTGCAGATACAGTGGTTCTGTCCCTTGGGAAAGGAAAGGGGGGGGACCAAAAGCGAGGTGGCAACAACCCTGCTAAGCCAGTTTAAAACCTGCCTGGTGGTCGCTGTCTTCTAGCAGAGTGTATCTAGAATTAGCAGGGTGCGGATTATCTCCATAGAAACTGCTCTCAATAGGCAAGGGCACTTTCACATTGTCTCCTGATTCTCTTCCTCCTCTCCCTGCATGGTATCATATTCACATTCACATTCAAGGGAGTTTCACATCTCTCTGCCAGGATCACAGGTGCAGAAACTCAGGTCCCTTCCTCTGCTGCATTTCAGGTCATTTGTCTTGAGTTTTAAACCAATCTGGGGATGATAGGAATTGTGTTGAACTACAATTCCTATCATCTCCAGCCAGCACAGCTAATGGGCAACCACTGTTCTCTTCTCTCCCCAAACACCACAACCCCACCAGCCAATTGGCTTTAAGTTCCAACTCAATATTTGCATTATTTAAAATTAAGGTGGCCATTCAAAATCAGGAGACATTTCAGTATTGGAGTTGAAACTTTGGAAATGTAATATTTCAAGTCTTGATTTTGGAACTCGATATATACTCAGATATACTTTCAAAAGTTCTAATTTTTGACATGCATGGTGACTTCTGAGGCAAGATGTTCAGTATTAGTGTGGCAGAATTAATACTTAGATCACGCCCCCATTGCCTTTTTCTTCCCTAAAATTCCTAGTTCCAACAACAAGCATTCTTAATTGGGAATGTTTAAAAATAAATAAAGTACGTTCACAAGAATTTCTATCCTAAACTAGGTAAGTTCTAGTGGCAATGCTAAGTCTTTTAAGCAGTGGAAGCTGGTGGCTCTGATGTCAGTGGGGCGGTGAATCTTTTCCGGGTTTCAGTCATGATGGTGCTATGATTTAATGAGTTTAAAACACAAAACTGTACACGCTCAAAGTATTATTCTTTTTTAGTAGAGTTGGCAAACATTCTAACATATAAGGAATGTGGAAGAAGTTGTAAAGCATGGAATGGCAGTTGGGGATGGTGGAAGAGAAATTTTAGTTATGTGCTTCACAAGTCAAGTGATACACAAGACCATTTAAATTGCCCCCTCCCACAAGAGCATTACATCTAGGATCTAAAATTACCTAGCTGCACCAACGTTTGAACTGTTTATGTGGTTCAGGATGGTACCAAGTTAGATTTCCTCGCCATCACCCTTTCATTACATCCAGATGGCACTACTGATTATGGTTATGGACACAAGGGGTGGCAGTTCATAAGAACATTCAGAAAGCCCTGCTGCATTGGACCAAGGGCCTTTGTAGTTCAGCATGCACATAGGAAGCCCACAAGCAGGGCATGAAGACAATGGCCCTCTCCTGCTGCTGTTTCCCAACAACCTATATTCAAAGAAGTATGATGCCCCTGATCCTGGAGATAGTATATGGTCATCATAATTAGTAGCCATGGCTAGCCTTATCCTCCATGAAGCTATCTAATCCCCTTTTAAGATCATCTAAGTTGGTGCCCATCACCACCGTTACATAGTGAATGTCATAATTTAATTATGCACTGTGTGAAATACTTCCTCATCTTTGGCCTCATCTACACCTAAGGTTGTAGAGGGAGGGAGGGGGAGGACCACAGACTTATCTGCTTCCGCAGTCCTTCCCCAGGGTCTAGACGGCAGCGCAACATCCCAGAAAGGAAGAAGGATGTTGCGGCTGCCATTTTTTTTTTAAAAAAAATAACAGAAGAGGAGCTGCGCAGCCCCGATCCAACAAAAGGTTAAAAAAGTCATGCCCCCCCGCCATCCTGGGGATGGCAACAATGCTATCCCCCATCTCACCCCCATGGACACGGAGCCACCTCACGCCTGTGCCCATTTCAGGCCCTGGGAGTGTGAGGCACACCTATCGGTGTCCTCGGGATGCTCCCGTGACCGGGATAACTTGGGAACCAGTTATCCTCATCCCTGCCTGCCCCCGGGATGCATCATTTGGATGCACAGGGATGACCCAGGGACAACCCCGGGGGGAAAACCATCGCGTAGACATGTTTTCTGTCCTGACTCTCACACCACTCCAGTTCATTAGATGACCCACATTCTAGCACAACTTGGGAGGTAAACCGTTCATTTCCCCCCCACACACCATGCATAATTTTATGTGTCTATTGTGTCCTTCGTTACCTTTTTGCATAAAACTAAGTAACCCCAAATTGTAGTAGATGTTGTTGTACAGGAGTTGCTTTGGCCCTTGATCATTTTGTTGTCTTTTTCTGCATATTCTCCAGCTCTACAATATCTTTTTCGAGGTGCAGCAGCCAGAAGTTTGCACAGCATTCTGACTGTGTCCCATTATTGATTTGTATAAAGGTGTTATGATATTTGCAGTTTTATTTTCGGTCCCATTCCTAATGACTCTAAAATGGAATTTGCTGTTTACAAAGCTGGATTGATGTTTTTCTTGAACTATCATGATTGTTCCAAGATCTTCTTTCTGACCAGTCACAGCTAGCTCAGACTCCATCAGCCTGTGTGTGTGAACTTAAGACTTTTTGCACCAATGTGTGCAACACTTCACACTTGCTTGCATTGAAATACACTTGACATTTTAATCATGCTTTCTGCCTGTTGGACTAGATGTGAAGCTAGCCATCCTGTGATTTTCTGGATCTTTATAAAAATGGGTGTTACAATGATCATTTCCCAGTCCTCAGATATGGCCTGAGGGACAGTTGCATTTTTTTAGAAGATCAGCAATTTCACATTCAAGATCTTTAAATTTTTGGGGATGGGTATAATTCAAATCCAGTAATTTGTTAGTTTTTTTAATTTGCCATCTCTTGTCACCACTATTTGTTTCAGCTTTTCACACTGTCTTTCTGAAAAAAATCAGTTCAAGAATGGATACATCTCCTGCAATGAAGACAGATGGAAGGAGTCCATTCAGCTACTCTGTTAACTCCACCTAGCAATATGCTCTCAAATTCTTTTCTTTCTTTTTTGCATCCCTTGTTGTCTGATGGCACCCTTCTTGCCTCTAGTAGCTTTCTTCACTCTGCTCACTGACCATATTGGTGGCCTCTTGGACTTGGTGTTACCTTACATGATCTATAGTTTACAGTCATCTAACTGATCTTCCATTATTCTAGTTTTGTATCTGGCCAAGAGGGCAGGGCTCCTGCAGCTTTAACTGTTGTGATGAAGAGGGGATTTCACCAGGTGCTGCATGCATACAAATGACACCCCTTTTCTATACAACTGTTAAAGACACAGGAGCCCTGTGCTCCTTTCCATATGGTCACTCTACCTAATACTGCCTCCCATGTCCTTCCCATAGAGTTTTAGCTGGATATAACTGCATCCCACTGGCTCTCTCTGTTCCACCATGTTATGTCCACTATATCTATGCTCTCCTTTAAAACCAAGCAGCAGAATAATGCTTTCTGACAACACAACCCTGTAGGCCAAATCATTAGTTGAGGCTGGACCATCAGCCTCATTATTCTGTCTTACTGTGACTTTCCTAGTAGATACTAGCAACGTAATCAACTTTTTTCTTCTTTTTTTGGATGATTGCCAGTGACCTTTCCAGGGTAATCAAATACAGCAGCTAGGCTGGGGTTCTCTTGGCAATGGCTGTTCAAGCTTTGTGTGGCCTCCCTGGTTGGAGCAGAGCCAGATGTTGTGGTTTGACTAGCAAACCGAAAAGAGAGCTGGGTCCAGCCTGACAGGGCAAGATGTCCAGATCATCTTTAGCACAACTTGGCAAAGTTAGCTTGAATACTTCCTTAGCCCCATGCTCTGACTCTGTTAGAGAAATGTAGAATGATATTAATGTAGAAACAAAGACCTCAGAGCTATTACAGAGGAGGGAAGTCTTTGATAAGAGGAAAATAATTTGTCTCTCTCCCAGTTATAAGAAGGTCATTTTCTCTCAATGTTTTGGGTACCAGAAGGGGCTTGACACCTACAATCTAACAGAGGCCTGAGTTGGTTGACCCCTGATTGCCTTTCCATACTTGGACTTCAAGATAATTATCCCAGGGGATGGAGACACTGTGTCTAGACATTTCTTTTCCTTTTGTACAGCTCATCTGCAATGCAAAAGGAGGTTCACTTAGATGTTTATTTTCCTGCCATACAAACAAGATTGCTTTCATTTAATTCACAGTGACAGTCTTTGGCAGGGTAACTTGTGCACCACATCCCCTTAAGGAAAGGGCAGACACCCTGCCCGCAAGGCTTCTTCTGACAGGAGCAGATATATGGTGACCAATTTAAAGTGTGTGTGTGGGGGGGGGGGGTCCCCTGTTTTGTTCTTCAATCTCATTTTGTTCTTCAGCCTTGAAGACAGATGGGTGGAGAAAGGTGGGATATATGTCTTAAAACAAACCAGTGAGTACTCTTGCTTTTAAAATGCTCGTGTTCCAATAAGCCAGGTAACATTTGAGTAGCCACAGTACATTTTATTTTTCCACTCTTCACTCACATAGCTTCTGTTTGGGAAATGCATCACCGTCTTATCCATCTCTTTTATCTCAGAACCAATGACATAGGTTTCATAGGTGGACAGACCACCCGTATTGCTGATTGCCTTAATGCAAGGGTGAGCAGAAGGGAGATCGCCGGATCTTTGGGACTTCAATGCCAAAATCCCCTACCAGCAGGATCAATGGTCAGGAATGCTGGGAGATCTGGAGATCTACTTTCTGCCTCCCCCTGCTCTAATACAGGGGTAGGCAATCTGGTGCCCTTCAGCAGTTTTGGACCACAACTCCCATAATAATAATAATAATAATAATAATAATAATAATATATTTATTTATCACTCGCCTCTCCCAACGGATCGAGGCGGGGAACAACACCAAACACAAAATACAAAAACTGATTAAAAGCAGATAAAACCAGTACATCATTAAAATACCAATAAAATACCAATAAAACACTTTAAAATTCATCTAGGTAGGCCTGCCGGAAAAGATCAGTCTTTATAGATCTTTTAAATTCCTGAAGACTAGTAAGTTGGCGAATCTCTCCCGGCAGGTCATTCCACAATCTGGGAGCGGCAGAAGAGAAGGCCCTCTGGGTAACGGTTGTCAGTCTAGTTCTTGTTGACTGTAATAAATTCTTCCCAGAGGACCTGAGTGTGCGGGGCGGATTGTATGGGAGAAGGCAATCCCGTAGGTAACCTGGACCCAAACCATGTAGGGCTTTAAAGGTAATAACCAACACTTTGTACTTCGCCCGGAAACTGATTGGCAGCCAGTGAAGAGATTTTAAAACTGATGTAATGTGGTCACCCCTAGATGTACCGGTGACCAACCTGGCTGCCATATTTTGAACTAGTTGAAGTTACCGGACTAGGCACAGAGGTAGCCCTATGTACAGCGCATTGCAGAAGTCGAGCCTCGAAGTTACCAGCGCGTGCACTACTGATTTTAGGTCTTCCAACTCTAGGAAGGGGCGCAGCTGGCGTATCAGCCGAAGCTGATAGTAGGCACTCCTGGCAGTCGCATCTATCTGAGCTGTCATTTGGAGCGACGGATCCAGGAGCACCCCCAAGCTGCGAACACAGTCTTTCAGGGGGAGTGTAACCCCATCCAGAACTGGTTGACACACCTCCAACCCCAGGTTGTGGCCCTTGACAGTAAGCACCTCCGTCTTGTCTGGATTCAGCTTCAGTTTGTTTTTCCTCATCCAGCCCATTACCGCTTCCAAGCATTCATTCAGAGGAGACACACTATCCTTAGTTGATGCTGTTGTCGAAGGCATAGAGAAATATATTGGGGTGTCATCAGCATACTGATAGCACCCCGCCCCATGCCTCCGGATGATCTCTCCCAGCGGTTTCATGTATACATTAAACAGCATTGGGGATAGGATGGCACCTTGTGGTACACCACATAGCTGCTCCTTCTTTGAAGAGCAAGTATCCCCAAGCATCACCATCTGGAACCTGCCTGAGAGGTAGGACCGGAACCACTGAAGCACAGTGCCCCCGAGTCCCAATTCCCTCAGGCGTTCCAGAAGGATACCATGGTTGATGGTATCGAAAGCCGCTGAGAGGTCCAGAAGTACCAACAGGGACACACTCCCCCTGTCAATACTTAAGCGTAGATCATCCACTAAGGCGACCATAGCAGACTCAACTCCATATCCTGCTCTGAAGCCAGTTTGAAATGGGTCTAGAAAATCTGTATCATCCAAAACTGCTTGCAGTTGGAAGGCAACCGCCCTCTCAATCACCTTGCCCAAAAATGGAAGATTTGATACTGGCCTATAGTTATTAAAGTCCAGGGGATCCAGGGAGTGCTTTTTTAGAAGCAGCCATACTACCGCTTCTTCTAAACATGATGGAAAACTTCCCTCCCTGAGAGATACATTAATAATATATTGTAATTGTGATCTAATTGCATCTCCTCCCTGGGCGACCAGCCAAGAAGGACAGGGATTGAGAGGGCAAGTCGTCCTCCTTACTCGACCAAGCAGCTTGTCCATGTCCTCGGTACTCACCAACTGAAACTGATCCAGTGTAATTCTACTTGCGGAGTTGCTG
This sequence comes from Anniella stebbinsi, assembly GCA_029215795.1. Classification (NCBI taxonomy): domain Eukaryota; kingdom Metazoa; phylum Chordata; class Lepidosauria; order Squamata; family Anniellidae; genus Anniella; species Anniella stebbinsi. Next base: position 42,165,168 of record JARDYH010000004.1, on the reverse strand, counting down.
GACACTCCATTGTCAGCCTCTGCTATAACGACGGCATCTAAGTCGGCTCTTATCCGAGAGATTTTATCTGTGAAATGATCGTTAAAGGCATCACAGTGAACTACCGAAGGCTCTAACATTGGGTTCGGGGGGGAGGGTGCCCAAGTTAGACCCCTGACCACCCTGAACAGTTCTGCTGGACGTGAATTCGCAGACGCAATGCATGCAGAGCAGTAAGCTTTCTTCGCTGCACGTATTGCCACCCCATAGGAACGAAGATGTTCTCTATGTCATGTCTTGTCAGATACAAGTCGAGTTTTCTGCCATCGGCACTCCAGTCGTTGTGGCGCAGTGGTTAGAGTGTTGGGCTGAGACTCAGGAGATCTGGGTACTAGTCCCCACTCAGCCATGCAGCTCCCTGGGTGACTTTGGGCCAATCAATTACTCTTTGCATAACCTACTTCCGAGGATTGTTGTGAGGATAAAATGGAGAGGAGGAGGAGGACTGTATAAGGTGTCAGACTCCACGCAAGACGAAAAAAGGTATGGTATAGATGATGATGATTTTTAAAAGCCTCAGCCAACATGGGCAGTGTTAAGGAATAATAAATATCCTAAGGGATAATTAGTAAGTTCTGCAGTAAGCTTGTTTCAGCACCCTTGGAGTTACAGAGGTGGCTGGGGTTAGCAGGGCTCCGACACCTGCTGAGTCACAGGAATTGACTATTGCAAGAGGGAGAGCTGGCTCAGGAGGTTGCTCTGCCCAAGAGGCCTGCGGGATTATTTTCGTTGCTAATAAAAGGGTTCACGGCTCACCTTTCCCCGTCTGGCTGAAACTGTTGTGCAATGCAGTAAAATGCCTTGGAATGATTCAATACAAATGGAAGGAAGCATCATGAGTCACAGCACATGTGCTTAAACCTTCTTCTGAAATTGTGGCTCAACTCAGAGATGGGAGGAGTTTCCTTGAATGCTTGTAGAACTGTCCACCGCCAGCAACAGACCAACTCCTTGACCTGCTGTTTCAACACAACCAAAAGTTAGTGGACATGAGAAACGTTGGGTTTTTTTCCTCCATGCTTGTCAAAAGGGCTCCTAGCACTACTGATCAAAAGACAACTTTTCCATCTTTTCTTCATTAACTTATTTTTTTTTCTGGTAAGGAAAAAGATGGAAGAAGATGTGGGGAAAATGAGTGGGCTAGAAATGGAAGACGACATCATCTGGACCTTCTGTAAAATTCTGTGTTTGCGCCAGAGAGAATGCACAATAAAAGCCTCATCTGGAAGCACTCGAAGACTCAACTACACATTACACAATGCATATGTCTCCCTTTTAACTTTAATGAATTACAGGTGCGGGGGGAACGATCCTTACGAAAAACTCAGCACACAGGGAAGAGGAGCTTATTTCCCCAGGACAGTTAGGAGCAAAATAATTGCTGCCGTGACCACCCCACACATGGTTAGAATGCTTGGGGTGGAACGGGAGGAGAAGCTCTAATTTCTCTTAAGGCAAAAAGTTAGGGAAAATGTTCCCATTACTGTCAATGGGAACTTTTTCTTCAGCATTCTAGCCATCAGGAGCAGAAAAAATGGCTCTGATCATACCTGGGGGGGGGGGGGAGGAATAAGCCCCTCTCCACAGGCCCATGAGGTAATTCAGCCTTATTCCCATTTATTTATGTATTTATTTATTAGTAATACTTACATACCGCTTAATATAATAAAATCCCTAAGCAATTCATGCAGATGGGACAGGAGGAAGCTACCTTATTTGTCCATCAGGATGAGGAACCAGGGACCTTCCAGATATTTTGGACTACAACTCCTATAATTCCTGACCTTGCTAGTTGGGACGGATGAGAACTGTAGTCCAAAACATCTGGAGGGCACCAGGTTGTCTCTGCTCTGCTCTGATTAGCAGCAGCTCTCTGGGGACTCAGGTAAAGGTCTTTCCCCCTCCCCCCATCACCTGCTACTGAACCATTTCAACTGGAGATGTCAGGAATTGAATCTGGGACCTTGTGCACACATCGTGCATGCACTCACCTTGACGGATGAGGAACATGGACGAATAAAAGACCTGCCCCAGCTTCCTCAGCAAAGCTATGGGGCTGAGGTGGCTTTTAAACTCACATTTCTCAGGTCTGATCTGGGCTTTACTGTCCTTAAAAGGCACTGGGAGAGAGGGGAAGCTTCTAAACCAGAAACAGTGGAGGCTCGTGGCCGATGTCAGTAGGGTGGTGAATCTGGTCTGAGTTTCAGTCAGAACCAGTCAGAACTCTAAAGGAGCTATCCAAGATCAGTCAGAACTCTAAAGGAGCTATCCAAGGTGATTTGCTTTTTGGAAAGCTCCTTTACAGTTCTGACCAGTTCTGACTGAAACCCAGAGTGGATTCACCACCCCACTGCCATTGGAGCCTCCACTGGCCAGGAGGAAGAGACAGGCAGAAGTCACTCAAACACTCACTGGCTGGGTTGACACATAATGCTAAGCCACGATGGGTTACTAACCACTGTGCACTGTAGATTATGCAAACAGCTCTCTATGCCCATTTTGCAGGGCTTGAATTCTCAGATTGGGGTGTTTGGGTGGATTAACTCATTGTGGGTGGCAGAAACATCGCACAGAGGACACACAAACCCATCATGGGTTCTGCCAGAAAATAAACCACCATGGTTAGCATGTTGTGTGAACCCAGCCCCAGCCTCACTCGTGCACACAGTAATGAATGTACAACATCCTGCATGTATATGGAGGGGCAATTTGGATCAGGCTTTCACAAGTATAGTGACTATGGTTGCCTTACAGTTCTTCCCCTGAGCAATAATGATGGGTAATCCACCAGAGCAAGATAGGCTAACTGACAGCACAAGAAGCCGCTCCCAGATGCTATCATTTTGCTCAGAGCCCTCCATGCCTCCTGGTGGCATTGCAAAGGATTGCTTCTCACTAGGACTACAAAGTCAATGATCCCAGTTTAGTAGAGATCTGGGCTGTAAACCTGCATACATGTTTGTTCATGAACCCAGAATTACTTGTCACTGTCCCAAGATGGCATTTTTATACATCGGTTATCCAACTTCTGCGTATGTATGAATGCAACAGTTTTGTCATTTGTGCTCCATTTGTACTTCTTACCAGCGACCCTTGAAAAAGGATTTCACCCTTCAAAACAAAGTGCGAAGAAAAAACTCACCTGAAGGTATTGCACTGTGCTCATTACATAGCTGATGGCATATAAAGGCATATGAGAGTCATGAAGGACCGAATGGTTCAGGGGCCAGTTTGGCTAGGCAGGACTCTATTTTGTCTGCTATTTACATATGAGAGCAGGGAATTTCCCCCTTTTTTCCCCAGAGGCTTGATTGGGCGACCTTTGCTCCCTCTCCGGGAGTGTTGGTGCCAAGGCCCCAGGGCAGGTGGCAACATTGCCATGACAATCCTGTTCATGAGCCAATGAACACAGATGCTAACAGAGTTCCAAACTATGCCAAGTAGCCATCAAACACTGTTTGCTGAAGGAATATTCACATGATATTCCCAAGAACCATGGTTGCTGGGTTCAGAGAGGAACTTCCCAGGAGCAAATAGAAACTGAGAATCAGGGTCAAAGCACATTTTGCTGCTTGAGGCAAAGGAAAATAATTGGAATGGCAGTTGATGGCATGGCATCTGAGATATCAGGCCAGTTTAGCAGATTCAGGACAGGCCATGTGGCATACACTGCTCTTCCCTCCAACAGATGGGAACATCTGGGGAACCCAAGAGGAATAGCCTGGGGGATTGCTGCTGCCCTCAGCATTGGCCTCCTGAGGTAGTTCCCTCATTCTGCCTAACAGTAGGGCTGGCCCTGCCCAAGCATCATTTTTGGGGCCCACACACATACCATGATCCCATCCCATACATACAATTCCCTGAGTCATGAAAGAAAAGTTTTGTTTTAATTTAGAAATTAAACCATGGCCCACATTGGCGCTTTTCATGCCCCAAACTATATATATATATATATATATATATACTCAAGATTTTTGTAAATAAACCAATTCACCATACAGCTTTATTTTCCTGACCTCTTCATTGCAAAACCATGAATTATCTTCCCAAAGTCAATTTCTCTTGCAATTTCACACAGGATAAACAAAATATCTGAGTGCCTTCTGTTCTTGCCCCATACTAGAATGCTGTAGCTTTTAATCAACGCCAGCTTATGGAAACTTTTTTTTGGCTTCAGCTACAGTCCTTAGGACTATGCACACTTCACTGAAAATAAATTGCAGGATTGCTGTTGGTTTTTTTTGTTTTTTTGTTTTTTTTGTAAATCACATTTAATAAGGTACTTTGCACTCTTTTCCAAAAGGAGACATAATGATTTTTTTTCCTGATGCAACATTGAGAAAGAAATTTCTCTGAAAGCTCTCTAGGATCATTGTGAATCAGTCATTTAAAAAACTTCTTCCAGCTTCTCAGGTTCTAGTGTCACACATTTGAAGACTGAATGGAATGCAAAAAAATTTTATTGGTTGCTTTGAATCTGCGTTCTAACTTACAGATAACATTGTTCAAAGTCCAGAAGGGTAGCCATGTTGGTCTGCAGCACTAAAAACAACAAAGAGTCTTTTAGACCCTTAGGGACTAACAAATGTATTTATTCTGACATATGCTTTTGTGGACATTGTCCACTTCTTCAGATGTATTGGGGGGGGGGGGCATGCAAATGTTAGAGAGAACTGAAATGCAAAAAAAAGTACAGACATTGATAATTACCTTAACAATTGCCATTCACAAGTCATTTCTTGTTGGGTGATAACACAATCACTGCAAGGGTGAGCCTAACATATTGAAATGCAGAAAAGTATGGACAGTGATTACACAGATTACCATATGTAGTGTGCTAAAAAAATACCACCCCATTTATCCCTATTCAAACCACAGGAAATGGAGTTGAATTTCTTAATTAATTGTATTTCAGCAATTTCAGGCTGGCATCTGCCTTTGAAATTCCTTTGTTCAAGAATGACTACTTTAAGGTAATTCACAGAGGGCAGGTTCACACTTAATGAAAAGACACAATGAGGGAATTTCCCTGCATCCTTGGTCTGACACATCGATCTTCAACAGGTAGGTCATGGCCCAACCTCAAGCAGCTCACAACAAAGCTGCCATGGCTATTTTGATTTTTATAG